>CM048917.1:33918920-36401420 GCA_026686955.1 Epinephelus cyanopodus | reverse complement strand
TTCCTCTGTGTGTCACCCTCTTCATCACAACAGCCTCCAGTTCAGTCTTTATCTCCCATACCAATGCCGCTGGCTGCACAGTGTCACAAGCCCTGTGTGTGTGTGTGTGTGTGTGTGTGTGTGTGTGTGTGTGTGTGTGTATGTGTGCGTGTGTGTGTGTGTGTGTGTGTGTGTGTGTGTGTGTGTGTGTGTGTGTGTGTGTGTGTTCACATTAAGTCCATGTGCTGAGAAAAAAAACAATGGAGCACAAACCTGAAATAGCAACGTTAAAAAAAAAAATCCATAAATGATTTAGGCAAGGTGATGTAAAAGACACTAACTCAAAAGTCCCTGGCTTAACCATGAAGACGAACAATGTTAGCAAAAGCAAGGACAGAGGTAATATGAAATATAGTTAAGAGCCTGGTCACAAAACAAAGTGAATTTGTGAATTATGTCGTTGCAAAGCCTTGCAGACAAAGGCACAACTCGCAAGGCAGATGGATAATCTACTGTAGTAGACAATACATGCTCGCCAGTCAGGAACATGCTGGTCAGTAGGGTTGCAGCTAATGACTATTTCCACTGTCAATTTATCTGACAACTGAGAAAATGTACTGTTGCAGAAGAGTAAAGAGACAAGAAAATATGCACATTTAAGAAGCTGGAATCAGAGATTTTTCACTTTTTTCCTTAAAGATAAATCAAACCAATGAATTGATTATCAAATCAGGTGACGATTATTTTAATAGTTGACAACTAGCCTTTTGAGCGGTGCAGCTCTACTTGTCAGTCACAGCTCTTTGAGCAGTTACTCCTACAAAGGTGGTAAAATTAAAGTAGATGGAGCAACAAAGCTACGGTAACAAGCTACGACATTTTCCTCCATTTTGGACTCTCTGTTTCCTGAAAGGTCAGCACTGTCAATGAAAGAATGTATTCACAGTATTGATGCCAAAAAATTGTAGAAATGTGTGACAAAGGCAAAAGTTTCCAACTGCATGATTATTACTCTGCATCTCGATCACAGTACCTCTGTCCTTTCTTACTCCTTATTTTTACTCTTAAGCTGTCACAATATCGTGCTGATATCATGTTTACTGGGAATACTAGCGAGCAGCACAGAGAAAGCTGGGTTTACAAGCTGAGCTATAAGAAAGATAAGATAATAACGAAGACATTCCACATTGGAGTATGAGAGGCAGATGAAGCCATATCTCACTGTAGGACAAAGAATGACTAAATAGTGACAATAGGACAAATCAATGTAATAAACTGATGAGCTGGAAAGAGATGGAGACACATTCAATATTATCTGTAAGTATGCTTGTTTGAGTAGAAACATTACACACCTAAGATATTGGTTGTTCTGAAAAAAAAAGGTGTTATATATACACAACAATAAAATACATTTTCTGCCTCCTGCAGCCATTACTTTCACTGGAGCACTAAGATAAAGAACATCAGTATTTGCCAGTTCAATAAACCACAGAGCTGATGAAAAGGCAGGAACAGGCAGCAATAAAAAAGTTTTTTCTACATCTTGTCTGTGCATGGGTGTGTCTTTTTGTATTTTTAATATACACTGTTTTATGAACACAGTTAACAAGTGCACTCACAAGTATAGGGGTACCTGTGTGTGTAAAAAAAGAGGTGATTGTATTCACAAGGGTGGGAGGGTAATTGAGCTGGTCAGCTAGTGCATGAGGAATAAAATGCTGTCCTGCACAGATTTCATTCCACATTCAACTTGCTAGCTCAGGCTGAATGGAGAGACAGCAGTTAGGGATGGAGGGGAGGAGGAGCAAAGATGGGAAGGAGGAGGAGAAAAGAGAGGGAAGGAGAAGAGGAGACACAGTGAGAAAGAGGGAGGGAGGATGAGAATGAGAATGGTTGAGAGGGGGAGAGAAAGACTCCAACCAGCTTTCCATTAAAAGTCCAGACACGTCGGGGCCCGCGTCATGTGATTGCCCAACACACGGACACACACCAACGCACGCGCACGCTCAAACCCTTGAGCCTTTCCTCCGCTAGCTGATCAATAGAAGCAGCACTTAAGATTGCAGCATGAAAAGAGCTAGAGGGGGAGAGTGAGGGAGGCCTTTGAGGAGGAATTCGGGACAATCCAACAGCATCAGTGATTGAGTCAGGTAGCAATCTTAAAGCCAAGCCCTTGTAGTCATAATTGTAGGTCAAAACTGCAAAAAAAAAAAAAAATACTTTTGTGCTGGTGTGATGGGTTCATACCTTGAAAGGATCTTGCAAATCAGGGTTGGGAGTCCAACATAATCAATACAGCTTAAAGAATTTATCTCTAAAGTCTACCAAAATGTCAGACCGAGGACGGACTGAACAATTTGAAGAAAACATTTGATTGTGATTTTTCAAAACAATATTGCAGTTTGAATTGCTGTTATGTTCTATTAATTCAAATACAGGCCAGTATTTGTGACCTACATAGTATCAAACACAGTCACAAACTTATTTTCTTGCTTGGCCCAACTAAAGTTCTGTTATGTTTCCTGAAAACAGCTACATAGTTGGCAGTTTATTTAAGGTAATAATGACAACCTGCTGGTAACATCTGACACTATTGTGAGTGACAGACCCTCATGATAAGGCTTGATGGGCACCTTCACAGACTGACAGGACAGAGTGCTTCGCAGCCCTGACTCCTGGGGGTCTCAGTTTAGAGCATTTAAGGTAGAAAGCTGAAATCGATGACAGCTAGCTGTCTTGAGACTGAGGTGAGGTGACCATCGAGTTCATGTATATAGGAAAAGACTTCCCATTCTGTTGTTCTGTTAGAAACAGAGAAAAGACACACTACTTAATTCTGTCAAATATCAAAAAGTATACAGATGGTGTTTCCTCATCCACAAAACCATCTTTGGCCAAGCTTAGAGGCACATACACTGACATACAGAGACCTGATTAACGAGTTGTTTTACCAGCTCACAGAATTAACGTTAATTTGCTACAGCTGAGTAAATGTACGGGCGACAGCTGTCATTATAGCTTGAATATACAAAAGGGTGACAAAGGAAAAACCTGAATAAATGAATGTGGATGTTATGGCTCTGTTATACTGTGGTGCTGGCATGGCATGTTTGGGGCTTGCAGCGACCCTCCCTTTAACTGCAAATGAATTGTTATCCATGTGATTAACTTTATCCTATGATGAAACATTTCTATCCTGATGTAATTTGTTAGTATGTATGAGTATGAAAATGATGTGAATCATATGCAATGGCCTTCACAGTCACCAGATCTCAACCCCATGAAATACCTATGGAAGATTTTGGATCTATTTGTGTCACTAGTTCGTAGTTTAAAGTTGCGCTCTTTCAAATTGCAGTTTCAATATATAAAACGGTTTATCTTTGCCCTCGTCTGAAGTCACATTTTCATCTTGTCTTGGCTACAAAGACAGCATTTTAAACTGAAAGGACTCTAAATATTGCCAGGAATGCGTCATCTTCAAATGTGTTCCATTACTATTTATTGCATATTAAATTTTCTTACTAAGTAAACGTGTGCTTCAAGACCCAGGAATAAATCTCTCCATTGGGCTTGAAAGAAGAACAGGAGGCAAAATTTTGTTCAGCAACAGACGAATGGAGATGAAGAAGCAGTTGGACAAAAAAAGATAGACAAGCATGCAGGGTCCAAAATGACCACCTGCTAGGGACCAAATGTGGCTAAACCTTTTTTGTTTAGCAAGTAAATCTTGGAAGGCTATCTACCACACTGACAGGTGAGTACCAAAACAGACATACTGAGAGACTCTGCGGTGTTTCAAAGTCATTTCTGGGTGTGCTTCTTCTGTCCTGTGCTGTCTGCCTCAACGTTTGATACACAAACCATACTTACTGGTCATATTTCTACTGTTATTATACACATATGATTATTGTCACATATGTATACTATCAGATATTAATATATACTTTCAACATATTGTACCACAGCAGCCAGAACTATAATTATAATATTATTACTTTCATGAATGTTGTTGTAAGCGACTGTCATTACCATCTGTCCTGCGTCTCTCTCTGTCTCTCTCTCTTTCTCTCTCTTTCTGTCTCATTGTGTCATACAGATCACTGTTAATTTATTATGCTGATCTGGTCTGTACGACATCTATTGCACATCTGTCGTCCTGAGGTTTCTACCGTTTTTCCTTATCTGCTGTGAGGGTACTAAGGACAGAGGGAAGTTGTATGCTGTAAAGCCCTGTGAGGCAAATTGTGATTTGTGATATTGGGCTTTATAAATAAAATTGATTGACTGATTGATTGATTGATTGATTGATTGATTGATTGATTGATTGATTGAAAAACATGTCCAGGTCAGTTTTGCGCATCTAAAGAGTGCCGCAAAACTGACCATCTTAAATGCTGCTAGTTTCACAGTACCATTTACTATACAGGATGGCAGCTACTCCACTAAACTATCACTTGATGCCAGTCAGGATTGGTGAGTCAAAAGGTTAATTTTGTACACTGGATGCATGGCTGGGTCGATGAAAGTATGAATTGAAAACAGTGAGGGACTGAGAGAAGGCCAGAGGGAAGATAGGAATAGCGGAGGGAGGAAAGAGAGTAGGACAAGTGGACGGGATGGAGAGAGAGATGGATGCTTTCTTTTCCATCTCACATATGCACAGGGGAATGGGTCTTATGCTTCTATCCCCTCCCACACAGGGGACACCCCATTTAAGGCTCAATTATTTATGAACAGACAGATGCAGCTTTTTATGAAGTTAATAATTGAAGAAAAATGAATTGGGGGGAGAAAGAGTGAGGGGAAGACAGCAAAGAGGGGGAGGAATTAGAGACATAGTTAACATAAACCAACACAAAATGGAGGGCCGGCTTCCTCGCCCCCTCCACTCCTCTCATCTGTATTTCTGTTCTTGGCTATCTCACTGTTCACATGACCTTCTTCTCCTTTTCTTCATTTTTTTTCCCCACATCAACTGTGGTCATCTTCATTTTCTCCTCAGCATCTTTTCCCCTCCACCTCCCTCTCAGGTGCTCTTGTTACCATGGCAACAGCAGACATCAGAATTAATCACCTAGAGCGCTCACTTCTCCTGCAGTTACAGTGACAACATACAAGCACACACCTGCATGTACGCACACTGTCTCGGGTTGACATGACACTGTCCTCATTGCTGACTCCAGCTGACTCCACATAACTGCAATATGTGTTCAACATCTCCCCAGACACACACATATGCACATGCACACACACACACACACACACACACACACACACACACAATGTTAAAGAGTTGTGGTCTGGATACCAGGAATACATTTACACAAAAAAACAAGACAAACTGAGAACACAAACATATTTCAAATCTTTAAGTAAAACTAGGAATAATAAAGGTATTTAAAATTGCAGGATTCTTTTTTTATATTCTCACCATTTTTTTGATAGTTGTCAAATTATAAAATGAATCAGACTGTGCTACTGAAGAGGTGCAGTCTGTTGTTATCATCAACCAGTGATGTGTGAGATTTGGGCGGGCAAAGTAACCCGTTGGTTGCATCACTGTCATGTTGTGCATCATGCTGCTGTCTACCAAACCCCAGTGGGAATTTCAGCTTATGGAAACGTTAGCATGGTAAAAGATAATAATAATACAACCCTACCGCATTTGCATCATCTGCGAGGAAAAGTGCAACCAACAGTATAATGTTACTAAATGAAAATAGTATGTGCACACCTGTGGCCGTGAGTTCACAGTTTGCATATTCTGCAAAGGTGGGGACATGTGTCTCTGATTGCAAGCTGATGTGTCTTGTGCCAGTGTGTGTCAGTGTGTATCTGAACATGCTGAGAGTTGGATATCGCTGCTCTTGAGGTGGACAGAACATACAGCCTTATTGACCAAAGGAAGGAAAAGAGAAGGGCAAAGAGAGAGAGGAGGAGAGAGACTCATGCTGATGGTATCTGCTAACCTTCAATTAGCAGTGGCAGTCAGCAGGGCATTGATTAGCCTCTAAATGCCAGAGCAGTGTGCAAACACCCACATCCAAAGACACACACACACACACACACACACACACACACACACACACACACACTCAGATGCACAGGTACAGATTACTATCACAAGTAATTTCATGATCGGAGGATAGACGTTGATGGACGCTGGAGGTGAAATGAGTATCAAAGAGATCAAATACTGTTGCAGCTTTCACTTTAATACAACCCTGCATCACACTCACAGTGGCGGCTGCTTTACCCTGCGGGAAAGATAGTAACACAACATTTCTTTTCAACATTTAATTTCCTTGAAACATGTGTCAGAGAGGTGGTGACTTCCTTTCATAGTACATCTCAGGGCCTGAATTTGTGTGGGTTATTGCACATAATTTCTAACTGTTGCAAAGCTAGAATGGACAATGCCGGAAATTCCCACACACATTTATAGCTATGTCCAATAAATTTCAACAACTGCGCCAGCAAGTAATGAGGGGAGGACTGGCTGGAACTCTGCATCAGATGGGCCGACTTCTGCCCTAGGACAATACACCTGGAGTGATCTCTCTCCCTTTCTAAAAGGCTACGAGTCCCCTCTGCTGCTGAGGCACCTCTCGCTAGCATATACATGCAGGTTTCAATGGTGTAAAAGCATGGTGGATCATTGGAGGAACCTTAAAGGACTAGAACAAATGGCAAGGCCAGTGATGTCGACCTTTAACACATTTATCCTCATCATCCTAAAACGTGTGCCGTTACTGAGGCGAATATATCTGTGGCTTGAACAAAACAACGGTGAATTGAGATGCTCAATTTTGTAAAATGTACAGTGCTATGCCTTCAAAATGCCGATGTTGGAAAAAGGTCAACTTTCAGTCGCCACTGAGATGGTGACTCTCATACAACAGGGAAAGGAAAATAATAGAACGAGTTGGCAAAAGAGAGCAGGGAGCCACCAAAAGAGGACTGATACAGCTCAAAGAGATGGCCACAAGAGAGGAGGAGAGAGACAACAATGTTTGTAGTGCAGAGAATTCTGAGGAGAGTGAAATGAATGAAATCTGAGGTAAGAACAGAACAAAGACGCCTTCTTAAAGTGTATACACCCTGTCTCTGTGAAGCATTTAAAGGGCGAATTCCCCTACTGTATATTTTGAAAAATCAATTTCAGGTCCAGCATCACCACAGACATTTATCTTTATTGGTTTGTATCCAACTGTACAGGTGTTGATTGTGTCTACAAACAACTGGCAATGTGCCAGTCTCCTATTCTGCCATTTCTAAATGCTCTGCTTGACCCTAAACGTCCTGTATGAATCGCATCAACAAACTGCCTTTTTCTTTCCAAGGACTACAAAGACATTTTTCTGAATAACTAGTTTAATTTCTGCTTTTTTGAGCAATTTAAGTCAGGCTCCATGGAACACCACTGCACCACGACTGCTCTCTTTATAGTATTTAATGATCTTCTAACTGCCATCCATCGAACATGATCTATTTTAGCTCTCTCTGACCTTTGTGCTGCCTTTGACACCACTCATCACTGGATGTTAAATCTTAATCAGTGCGTGGGCTTCTTTAGTTTAACTTTAAATTGGCTTTACTCCTACATGACAGCACGTTTAGTGATTCAAGATCATTATGTACAAACCTGACCTATGGGGAACATCTGGCTCTGCTAATGCACTGCTTATGTTCCATGTACACGTAGTCTCTGGTTTATATCACATTTGTTCTCATTTTAATGGCCATGATACTCTGTTGTGCCTTTTGTTAATGATATAGCTGAACCTGTGACTATGTTCTGCAAAGAGCTTGGTATTCCAGATGACAACCAGTTTGACCTGGACAAACAAGATAAAGTTCTGCTTTGTCAAACAAAGAGGAAAAAAGGGAATCCAGAGGCCATTCCTATCACACACCTAGACATTATTATGCATGTATTCACTGCTACTCACCTGGCCCACTTTATTTCCCTACACCTGTCTCAGTCAGCAAAACCTCCAAAGGCTGCAGTACATCATCTTGTCTATTAAACTGAATGTCCATGTGAGAGAGACTCCTCAGTGAGAAAGAAATATCGTATTTACCCTGGCTCTCTGTTAATGTATTTGATTTAAAAGCTAGAGGGGGTACTGTGCATGTCTGATTTTTTTTTCTTTGTTCAGTTTTAGTTTCAGTCCTTTTTTGTTTCTGGTTTTTGTTTTGCTTCCTATCTCAGCCACCCTCCATCTTTTGCTTTCTCTCTCAGACTGCCTTTGTCTCTAGCTCTCCATCTGTATGGTTTATACTGTGTAAGAGTAAAAATGTGTCCTTCGACAAAAAGAAGTAAAAGCATGCTGACTGTGTTGCTGCATGCGTGTGTATGTGTGAATATGGCCAGCAGGCATAAGCCCGTAGCAATACATCTGCATTGAATGTCATATACAGACATGTGCCTGTCCTTGTGAATGTGGACTTTGTCATCTCTGATTGTGTGTATGCTTCAGAGAGAGGAGAGAGAGAGAGAGAGTGTGTGTGTGTGTGTGTGTGTGTGTGTGTGTGGTGCGCGCGCAGCCATAGATCAGGTTAGACAGAGCCTTGCCAGAGAACACTGAGTCAGAGTTTCTCACACACACACACACAGACACACACAGACACACAGACACACACAGACACACACACACACACACACACACACACACAGTTCATAGATCATATGCATGCAAAAGCACATTTGCATTCCTTGAATATTTTCATATAGCCATGGCTTGCATACAGAGGAAAGGTTGAATCTTCACTGTTATCTGACAACACATTAACTTAATGTGATCATGGACCCACCCTCTAATTCGGAATGATTCATTGAGCTTCAACAGAGTGCTGACATTACGGACTAAACCATCCAACCATCAGTGGGTTTAGGAAAATTACAGTCAAAAATATAATTCAATTTATGTGATGAGGAGATGAGAGAGGATTTCATCCACAGATAATGATGTTTTTGTACAGCTGAGTCACTTTCATTCATGTCAAGAATAGCTGCTGTAATGAATGGATATTCCTTCCTGATACAAGTAATTTAAATCATCTGAGTTGCACAGTCGATGGGCATTTCAGTGACTGTTTGGGCTTATTCATTTTACATTTTGGATAAGCTTTGATCTAGAAATGAAAGTGTGGATGCTGCATAAAAAGTGATTCTCTATGATGTTGTGAATCACAACTAAGCTGCAGTGCAGATGCACAGCTCTCTTCTGCCTTTTTTCACTGCACTCTGCAGATTATCGGCATGCGTTGTCACCAACAACTCAATCATTGGGATTATAATTTATGACACTCACTTTTGGTCCAGACCCTGTACAATGAACGTCTTCAGACTCAGTTACTGTGACCTGAGCATAATGCAGACTAGTTACTAGGCTTAACTGATACATACTGATAGCTTACTGAACTAAATAGATTTAATATGGAATATGGCTTCTATCCGGTCATATACTTGATCAAAATGTTTCTTACTAATTAACTAAACTGAAAAGATTTTAAATAAATCTTACACAGTACACTGTTACAAAACATTACCTGTAACATTTGACTAAATGACAAAATGACATCAGTGTTGATCAGTGTAATCAAATATTTCCCAATGACTCTTAACTACATGACTAACCTACAACTAAATCTAAAATACACAGATTTCTCCATGTTTCCAAAGGCAGTCAAATGGATACTGCGCTGATTTTTAACCAGCTTTGTATTATTATAGTGTGGGTAGTATGTGTAAATGACCTATGGTAAACATTCCTCCATCTTGTCAGACTTCCCTGCATGAATGCATCATCCGGTAGGTTCTCACTGGCTATTCAGCTGTTGCTCAAACTACAGACTGTACTTCCTCAGTTCCTTCCTCAGTATGTGGCCACCGCCGTGGCCACATAGAGATAATATGAGGATCGAGATAGAGAGCCACCTTTCTCGTCCTCTCTCTTAAATTCTTACGAAACTCAAATATAAGCTAAGATTATGTTACTGTGTTGCCTGTTTCTGGCCTAAAATGTCTTCAGGAACATATTTTAGTGCACTGTTAAACAGGAATTAGACACTATACTATTTTCTGTATTGTAAGAGGCTGAAAATATTGAGTAAGACTGAGCAGCGCTGATCAAATATGAGCCAAGATTATGTTGCTGCGTTGCTTCTTTCTCGTTTATCATTTTTTTCATTAACATATTTTAGTTTGGCTGTAATACAAGATTGCTTGTTCCCAGTCAGCCATCATATTATTTCCTGTGTCAAAAGGGACAAGCTCGCATTATGGCACAATGCAAGTCTTTATTGTTCTGATATGGACCAGTGGATTCTAGTAGTTGCATGCTTTCTACCTCTTGAGCAAAAGCGGCATGGAGGTCATGTCGCAGCAATTTCAGTTGCATTTGCACATTTCTACTGCATAGAGCCTAGTTTTACAAAAAGACTTCTTTACGTCAAAAGTGGGGCCCATGCTACAACACATCACTTTAGACTTTACAAGCAAACACATTTTAAAAAAAAAAAAAATTGTATATCACTATAAAACCAGCTAGTTGTTACTTAGACATTGGTAAGAACATTACACACAATCTTGAGAGATTCACAAATAGGTACGGCGACCCAACCCTGAACAGTAACTGATATCAGACTCCTGACAGCACTGTGCCTCTGTACGCATCAAAACCTTTGAGGAAGATTCAAGTGTCAGAAAGTATTAGAGAAGATTGCTTCAAACGAGGATATTTCAACTGAACTCCATGACAATCTCTGAGTGACTCATGCCAGCATGATGTCAGCACTGGTCAACAGGATTCAAATACATAGTAATTGTAACTTATGTCTATTCTGAGCATGCTGTAACTATTACAGGGCAAAATACCTCCACTTGACCTAAAATTAAACCACTAAAAAAAACACACACACACACACACAATCCATGCCTTACCTGGAACACAAAACACATTCACAATGTCAGCTTGTTAATGACCAGCTAATGGATCAGTTTCTTTATGCACCCCTATCCTCCCCTGGGCCCTGCCACATCGTCCACCTTTACTTCAACTGTACTGGCTATGCTGAGCACAATCAACATCAGCAGCCTTGCTGATGAAGAAAAAAAAAGACACCAAAGGAGATCAGCTCTCTCCTGCCCGGGCTGGCAACACTGATATGGTCAGCAAGGTTACCAAAAGATCAGGTCAGGCTTGCAACAACTCAGGCAGAAGAGTCGATGCCTTAAATTGGCAGGGCCCTGCCTCATCCGTCTCCCAGAATTCACTTTTTTTTGTAGGCATGGCCCCCTCCACTGGCAGAAACAGGTCCTCTGCTGCCCGTTCCTGTCTGCATCTGTCTTCCAGTATAGGAAAGTTAATTCTATTAAATGTCAGTTCTTTGGTAGGAAAATCGATTTAAATTAGTGGTTTAATAACTCCGCACAAACCTGATTTCATGTTTGAGACTAAAAGTTGGCTGGACACAAAATGACTGAGCACCAAACCTTATTGAAGACATCTACAGCTGAGTGTTTTGATATTAACAAGAGCACTATTTGAGAACAGCGTGGAAAGGCAAGCCATGCTGACCTCACAACATAAAAATACTCAGTCACACAGCAACAATGGGTGGGAAATTCAATAGCAGCAACCTTTTACCCCTTCAGTCCCTATAAACAGACACATAGATACACTTACATGAACAGAAAATGACACACACACACAGACACACACATAGCCGCTGCAGCTATCGCGCTCTGCCAAATGCCTGGTTTCTAAATAAGAGGCAGTCATCAAATATAGATTCAAATGTCCTTCATAATTTACATCTACAAGGCACAGCAGGCGCACACACACACACACACACACACACACACACACACACACACACACACACACACACACTTGTCATTGCCCTTGCTCTGTGTATGCACCCTATGCGAGTATGTAGCACGTGTGTGTTCAGGAGAAGCGTACGTCACCAAGCAGGAAAACTAGGACACACCAGAAAAGAAAGGGAGGAAGAATGAAAGAAAAAAGGAAAGAAAAAGAAAGACATAAACAGAAACTGTTTCCTCTCTGTCATCAGGTATGACTGCGTCTCTCCCAGGCAGAGGTAATTACAGGTGTGCTTTGCCAGCGAGGCTGAGATTTAAAGATTTTTGCCTCAGTGCACGTGACGGTTGGCTTAACTGGGCTAATGGTTGGTGAAGGCAACAACATAACCACTGTCTGTCTAATATTTGCAGTTGATTCCCTAGCACATTATCATGATGGATAGGCTGATAGTTATAGCAGCAGACGAGACCACCTCAACAGTGCATAGAGGGGAAGAAACAAGAAGGGGAGGCAGATAAAACACAGACAGATTTTTTACCTTAAACTATCTGCTTCATGTATTTGTTTAAAAAAACAGGAGATTAGAAAGGGAAATTACATACAGCAAATGTGCTATTTATTTCCATTTTTAGCTTTTAGTAAAATATCTCAACAACCTTTTGGACAGATCTTTCCAGTAGGGATCGACCAATAATCGGCACTGCCGATAATACTGGCCGATATTCAGCATTTTTATGATAATCGGCATTGGCCGTTTTTGCCACCGATAGCTGATAAAATACATTTATTTTAATTAAAATAGGTTTATTTTAATTAAAACGTGCTCCTTTGGCTCTCATGCAGCCGTCTCTCTCTGCCTGAAGTCTCCACTCTGTGCTATGTAACAAATGTCCCGCCTACAGCCCCCACTGATTGGCTACACGGAACAAGTGAGTGACAGCCAATCAACACTGAAGGTTGATGCAACGCTGCAGCGGCACAGAGAGAGAGAGGAGGGGAGAGAGGACTGCTCCGTGAAGCAGCAGTGTGATGTTTGAAGGCAAGGCAACAGAAAATGTCGAAGTTGCAATAAGAAATTCTCTTTGCTGAAGTTTTAAAGACACCACTGTTGATGCTTGATAAATACGCCATCTTCATACTGTATCTCATTGTCTGTTTCCCCCTCACACGGTTGCTCACGAGTCGCAACAGGTAGCCATTGGAAACAATAATGTCGTCTAAAACTACTTCACACAGGCTGCTAAAGCTAACGGACATGTAGAAGTTTACTTCAGTGCATTTCAGCTGTGTATGGTCGGTATGGCGCTTGCTTGTGTGTGCGTGTGTGTGTGTCTGTGTACATGCACACTAGCTTCAGCAACTGATGTGAAGTTGTTCTGTAGATGTTATTCTACAAAAGTTTAAGGTCTTTTTTATCACAGATTTTCAGTGTACAAAAACAAACAAACAGTATACTGTTGTATTCAGTCTAATCACAGGTGTGTTATTCTAAAATTTGACACCAAAATTTTAATTTTTACTGCAAATGAATATCGGTTCTAAATATCGGTTATCGGTTTCCTCAACTACTAATAATCGGTATCAGCCCTAAAAAACCCATGTCGGTCAATCCCTACTTTCCACTGTCAGTTCAACATTTTAAATTGCCCAATACTTTGGTTTATGTATGGTTAATGATATTCCCATCACCCTCTGCTGTGCTTTGTCTTTAGCAACTAATTAGCAAATATTGGCAAGGCTAACACTAAACTAAACTAAGATGGTGAGCCTGATAAATATTATCTGCTTAACATCAGCATCTAAGCAGGTCATTGTGAAATTGTTAGCATGCTGATAGCATGTCGCTCAAACAAGCAGTAACCTTCAGAGAGGAAAAATGAAGCCAATACTGAAGTGCCAAAAACAAATGGCAACCTGAGAGCTGGCTTCAAAAGGGGGTCAATTCCAACAGACCTCCATGTTAAAATGACGATCTTCAGGCAGAAATACACATGCTTACAGCCTGGTACAAAAATTGGTGTGGTCCACCAGAGTCAAATCCATCCCTTGCTCCTCCACAGCTCCACCCTCTCATTTGGTCACTTCTGGCTCCAACAATCCAAGATGGTAATGACCAAAATGGGAAACTCAAGGCTTCAAAATGGGAGTCCACAAACCAGTGAGTAAAGCCATGTCGGCAATGTCCATTATTTTGTACTGTCTATGAGATCAGAGCATGGGCTTAGTAAAGCCTCAAAAAGCTGCTAGCCAGACTACAGACTGTTGTTTAATGTTTCTTTGTACAATGCTTCTGTAAAACATTTATTAGTTTTGTGCTGTCGAAGCTTCTCACACTGATTATGGATCTGAAAACACCCAACAACAACACTTCTGGCTATTTTTGCTATCACATAGTGTGTTGCTACTTCTTATCAAGGCAGGTCACACAGCATGTAGCTACGTACCTGTGCACACGGTTCCAGAGAAAACTTTGATATTTTACAAGTTTTTATCAGATTCTATCTTTACCTTTTAGCTTTTACTTTGATATCCAGGTCGTTGGTTTTAGCTGATATTGGACCACACTGATAATGACCATCACATCAGCCCATCCTTAGATGTTAATTATATATTCTGGTGTCTATTTTTAACCAGGCTTAATTACCAGGCAGGCAGACTGAGCCTTCCCCTGGCCTTCTTCAGTGCATGGTTCATACTACACTTTTCTACCAGAGTACAAAGCATCGTGCTACCACAGAGCCATACTTTAATTACATTACTGTCTATTTTTAGACAGATATAATTAACAGACTTACTACATTTTAAACATTACAGTGCTATTTAAGGGATACTAGTAGAGCACACCCCAGTACATAATAAAGCTACAATGCCAGGATACTTTTTTACTTTGTTAGCTAACTCAGTATGCCATATGTGTGTGACATTTTTTTCTCCTATTATATTGGTTACTTGGTGGCTTATCAGTGGGTGTTTACATCTTACCAACACTATTCCCCTATGTTTTTAAGAGGAACATGGTTTTGACTCATTTTGCTTTGCATACCGTAGGTAACAAGGCTGTTGCAATAACTGCAATATTGAAACACCGTACTATTGACAAGCCAGCTGCCACAACTGCTATTTCATGGGAGTGACGTGTATTAACTATGCTAAATATGCCAGCAGCATGACAAGGCACTGAGCATTTATTCTGCGCTGAGCGCACAGAAAATTAAACTTTGGGTAAAATGCTCCAGCTGTTTGTCACTGTCACTTTTTATCCGGCCATCCAGTCACAGCGGAGGAGGGACAGGATTAATACCACAAAGACCAACCATCACATCACTGAACAAAAATGGCGGTAATATCGCACTGTTAAGCCACTGCAGGGGAAATTTCTTCAACCCAACAGCCCTAGTAGGTATTAAGTGTTAAGGTCACTTTCACGAAACCTAAGAATTTTACATTGTATGAAAATTGATTCTTAGTTTGATTCTTATTCATTCTGGTCCATTTCATCAAGCTCTAAAAAAAAAAAACACTCTCTGGAAAATATTGACCAGCCGGTTACCGATGGGAGGCCCGAGATTTGCACATCTGAGGTTTCATATGACACGGATGATATATGAATCTTATAGGCAGGTGCCTATTTTTAGCGTGGCCTAATTAGCTGCACCAGCAGTTGGCTGCCAGACTGAACACAGAACAGAGAGCAATTCAAGCACAACAATGTCAAAGAATGTCAGTGTACAGAAGTCTAAAATGTATGAGATACTAACACTATAACCATCTAGTGCTATATTTTCCTCAAAGTTTGTTTTGTGACAAACTGTAGATGGCAGGAATTGTTCAAACGTATATGAAACCAGAAAGGTGAAATTATCTTTACCTGTTTTTATCGAGCTGCATTCACAGTTATGATTATATGAGACAGCATTTAACAAAATACCTTAGGAAATAGGATATATGTAAACTAAATTATTGTCTTTGAAAGAAACTGTAAATAAAATCACTCCATGAGATTGTCTACTGTTAGATAATCCAATGAATTGAACATCTGACCTATTCAGGTGTACAAAAATATTGTAAATCCAATTTCAGTGTATGTAGTTCTGCACATTATTTTGCAACACTGCCCTCAGTTGGGTAATACAAACAGAGCTAATAAAGGGATAGATGAGATGATATAAAGGGAAAGCAAAACCTCTAACAGTTGACAAATTCTCTTTCACCTCACAGTATCACCACGTTTCTCCTCTGCGTGTGAGAGAACGGTACTGTAGGATCCTGTATCTGTGGTCTGAACTGACACAGCAGTTGATGACATTTGGCTGTTTTACAGAGGCATGCAAATGTGATGACATTAACGCAAGGTTCTTTATCAACCTGATCCACTCAATACATACACACACACACACACACGCAAAAACACACACACAGGCATGTAGCATCATAGTGGTGTGCCAATGTGCGAAACCCCCAAGGACCATCTCCAGTGTTCCCTCCCTCTCTCTGTGCTTTTTCTCTCCTCCATCACTCTATTCATTATGTTTCACACCTGAGGGAGAATATTCTCTCTCTCTCTCTCTCTCTCTCTCTTTCTCTCTCCCCCTCTCTCTCTCTCTCTCTCTCTCCCTCCCTCTCCCCCGCAGGGGAGTATGGTCCATGTTCTGTCTCTCTCAGCACCTGGGAACCGAGTCCCTGAGGTAACTTACACATAGCCCTTGAGAAAACTGGACTACTGGACCGGCATACATAAATGCCATTTGCCTTCATGAGTGACTGATCACAAGCCTATCTAAGTCACTCATGGACTAGAAACCATTTCTTTTTAACTATTTTAATGTGTTCTGTTGTTAAATGGATCTTGTGGAGGAACAGCAGCCTCACTCAGGAATAGATACATTTCTACTCGTTTTATTAAAGGCCCAGAACATCAAAGAACTAGTGGCAACAAAGGCTGACTGTTGTGTTCCCTTGTGTCACCTGTGTGTCGGACAAAAAGCTGCACTTAGGCGCACCACATAGACTACAGCCAACAGCCAAATAGCACATACAATCTGCGTCTATGTGACAGATTATAACTCTCCTTGGTGGCAGGCAGCAGTGGTCTGTAATCATAATTCAAAAAGGGAAACTGGAGGACAGACAGGACAGATTCAAGATGTTAGTTACTCAGTTAGCACATTAACAACACAACCCAATGTTGAAATAACAAAGCATGTTTACCATGTTCTAGCGAACAATTACACAATTACTAACCATTTCTGCTGAAGAGCTCAATGGCTAAAAAAAAACCTAAAATTAACCAGCTCCCAGTTTTATGCCTCCGGAAGCCAATCACGTTGCACTTACAGTTTACATCCATGTCTAAGAAAATAAAGATGCTTCTTATCTCACGCACTATGTTGATCTGCAGATCAGAGTGATTTTATTCACCAGCAAGCTCCATCACCTCCAATTCAACATGGCCCAAAAAAGCTGACAAGGACCAACTAGTGCCAATAGGGTGGCACACATCGCAAAAACTAGGGCGATAGATGCTCACCGACAACCCAAGATTGACCGACAGCAGACCATTGCCTCGGTATGTCCGGGCCTAATACTCGTTTTCTATCTGTCTTTCTCCCTCCACACCATTCTTTACAGAAATCTGCTGTTGGAATGGTGTGATTCTTGCAGTGTACAGCTTTAAACATTTATACCCACTCCACACCTGCTAGTCTTTTTTTTTTTTTTGTGCTTTACTTGTTTGTAGTAACCAGTCACATACGCAGTCTTAACTGTTCTTGCAGACTAAATTTCCACTCCAGTCACTTTTCAGGTTTTCATGCAGTCCCTAAATCTTTGTATGCATGTTTGTGTGTTTGATTCTCCAGAAGTGTGAGTCTTTTTCTAAAGGCACTGCTTAGCAAACCAGCAGCAATGATTGGCGGCCCTGAATAACTGGGGGCGACAGGAGCGAGGCATCATGGTCCCGTTCTTAGCAGCACGCTGTTGTGGCGTGGCAAGACAGGTCCATGTGCCTGTCAAATGATGCTGGCAGCACCAGTCTGGCAAACACAGTGAGGAGGTAAACGAAAGAGAGGCTGTAGTCACTGTGTGTGTGTGCGTGTGTGTGTGTGTGTGTGTGTGTGTGTGTGTGTGTGTGTGTGTGTCTGTGTGTCTGTGTGTGTCTATGTCTGTGTATCTGTGGCTTTAGAGAGCTACAGGGTGATTTATGGAGCTCTGGTGGAGAACTAGTTGTGTGTGGGAGCGAGTGCGTGTATGTTGCCTCCCCTAAAGGCCCTTCTCTGAGCCTCTCTGATGTTATGCACTCTGACGTGTTTTGCAGGCTTTACTCTGTCTAAAAGGCACTGTTGGTTTACAGACGCACATGCAGGGAGGACAAGAGGGCAATGGAATGAGAGGCTGTAGCTAAGTGGAGTCAAAAACACACTGAATGGGTCGCAGTCATATGTACAAGCACACACACCCCATGTGTTTCTCCTCAGAAATAATCTTGCTCCCTGCGGCTGATAATAGCAAAAATAACAAGCATCAGTCTATATTTAAGGCAACTTCAATCTCTGATTTCTACTTGTATTACTCTATTTGACACTGAAACCTCCATTGTCTGATTCTATGACACTATCTCTTATATACATACAAAGTGTAGAGCTGACCAGTTGATTTTTTTGAATAGCCAATTAATACAAAGGTTTTTCTGTCTTCTTTTTAAGCAAGAAAAGCTCCAGATTCACTTCCATGCTCTCAAACATGCATCAATGCTTTATACAGTATGAATTATGACTAATTAGACTAAGTAGCTAATAGCAGTTGGCAGCTAACTCAAAGAAGAAGAATAGCCACCGAAAATCTCCACAAACTAGGAAAACAATGAAGTCTGGGACCGTTTCTGACATGCTGTGCCATTGTCATTGTTTATAAAGTTCTGCCTACATGTATGTTATTTGTCACACTAGAGGCTGAAGCTGTTGTGTCAAATGTCAAGCCTGTCATGCCTCTTAAATCTGTTGAAAAAAAAAAAAAATTCAAAAATGTGAATTTGGAGCCAACGTTCATTTTGTATGCTCTGGGCTACTGTAGAACAGGTGATTACGAACTAATATAAACATAGCTATGAATATTTTCAATTTCTGCCAATATACCCCTCCTTAATACATTGGACCTTTGACAGCTGAGGATGTAACAAATGTAATAGCAATCAACCCCTTGTCATTGTGGCATTGGAGGAAAAGCTGGGGCTCACCGAAGTAGTGTGGATCTGTGAATTTTGAATATCTGTGAAGAATTTCATGGAAATATACCCAGTAGTTGTTAAGATATTTCAGTCAGGATGAAAGCAGTGGACCAACCCAAAATGTCATCCCTAGAGCCGTTCAACTGGTACGGCTAAAAAAAACAACAATGTTCTATTTTTTGACATTTGGAAGAAAAAATGATTTACTGATTAATTGAGAAGAAAATCAGTAGATTAACTGATGTCAAACAAATGATCTACAGGTCACCTAACCTGACATTTTGCTGAAACGCGCACTCTAGGGGAAATGTACAATGCTCGTTTCCTCCTCACTGAGTATCACTGAGATGTTACTGAGTCAGGCATCCATCCATTTTCTAAACCGCTTAGCCTGCTCAAGGTCGCAGGGCGCTGGAGCCCATCCCGGTGTGCATTGGTTGCCAGTCTATCACAGAGGCTGGCACACACAAACAGACACATTCATACTCACATTCACACCTACAGGCAATTTAGAGCAGCCAATTCACCAAACCTGCACATCTCTGGACTGTGGGAGAGTAAAGGGAACATGCCAACTGTACACAGGAAGGTCCCAGCTGGTCCTTAGATACACACCAAAGGCTGACAGTCAAACAAGCTACTGAACCGAACCATGATGTTTCAGTGCAGCCAACAGTAGAGTGCTGTCACTGTACCGGACAGCTTCCAGTATCCGAGTGAAACTCAATATTTATGGATTTGTGGATCTCTTCCTCTATGAATACTAAAAAAAAAAAAAAAAACTGTGTCGACTGTACATCTACACACAGTGTTTCTCCTACCATTGTCCTGCCCTCATCCCCAAGGCAAAGAAAGAAATAAAGAAAGAAACAAATGAAAGAAAAATATTTTATTCATGCTATGTTCCCAAATAACAAAGATGGACAGATGCTGACCAGCATCAAAAAAGTATAAATACATGTAATTTGAGAAAAAAGTCTACTTGCCACTCTGCTAATTCGTGCAAATTTAAAATGCCATCGGCTTAAGCTAGTAATGGTGACTAGCAACAAACTACTATTTTGTCTATGAACCTTGGCAGTTACTATAGAGCAGAATTTTATACTTTTATTAAATGTTTTGTGTGTGTTAGTGGAGTCAGTTTAATCAGTTGTAATAATATTGTGATGAATAGGGATGGATCGGTGTAAAAATTATCAAACCAGTTTGATATTAAGAGCCGGATGGGACTGGACTGGTATACCAAATTTTACCAGGTGCTACACTTGGCTTAGCAACCTCTCCTGAGTGGAACATAATCACCCCCCAATAGCTAAAGAGCCTCAGACTATCATGTTGCATTGTGCAACATTGGAGCTTTCAATCCACATTAAATCCCTTCAATATGCACTTCTGTTACTTCATGTGAACAAACAAAACAACTATCAGCTGTGCGCTCGAGATCAGACTGGAGACATAACCACTTAAAAGATAGGTGAGTATCCAAATTGCTATCTTCTTACATCTGTAACTTTTTGAAACAGAAAACAAAGTTTTATATTGTGATTTTTACTGGAAACTGCATAGAATATAATCAAAATCACGACATTTTTAGTGATGGACATTTAGCTTACCACAAAATTTAAGCTACCTGGCAATTCCCCTCCAGCCAATTTCCAACTAACTTAGGTTTTTGCAGTGAAATATAAAGGAATTGTGTACATTATTCCTAATTTCAATGTAATGAATTAGCCTTTCCCCATCCATGGCGGCACTTTCAGGCAAGCGACAGGAATTTACAAAAAACAAACATGGGTGTTCAAGAAAAGTTCAGCTCAAAAGTGTAGCGCTGCCCACAGTCTTTAATGAGCTTTAAATCCAAAATGATGCCATATTGGCACGGTTTTAGTTTTCTTTAGAGACTGTGCCATGTCTGTTCTTGTCATCCCAAAAAACACATGAACGTTCTAGTAAACAAACACAACAAGAGCCATTCTCCCCCCTCCCATTTCTACTAAAATTTGATTTCCTGCATGTTGCCAATGCCAGCATGGGCTCAGCCGTGCATTCTAGTCTGTCAGAGACTGTGGGCTCCGTTAGTTTATTTATACACATGATATTATGTTACTTACATTGTCATGTTGCTTATTACTAATGCAATACACGTTGGATTCTGTGCCATGATAACGTCAGCTCAGGTTGCTCATGTAGGTTACTTTATAATCTGCCAGAACATACTTTAATGACAAATGTCGGTTGAGCCAATCTGCTCAACCGACACACACACACACACACACACACACACACACACACACACACACACACACACACTGGATAAATAACAGAGGATGTACTGCAACATCATCAAAAAAATTAACCTATAATACACAGCACAAAGGTGCAGAAAAAAACCCCGCTCACTCCCCAAATCTCAGGTATGGAATCATGGTCCTTTCTGTTGCTAGGATACGGTTCATTTCTCTGCTGTGACAATCTCACTTTCATGAGGCAGACTCTTTCTCTCTGTTCTCTCTCTCTCTCTGATTTACTATATTTATCTCTCTGTCTCTCTCTCCCTGCACACAATCACATGTTCAGCATACACACATCCACACACAGCTGGCCTAAAATCCACAGTGTGCCTGTGTGTTAATTAGCCAGCTGCAGAAACCCACAGACTAATGACCTCTCATTACTGGGGGGGCGGGATTAAAGATCTGATGTCTTGATGAATTGACTTGACCGGCCAATCAGGTGCTTTAGCTCTTATCTTATTGATCTATTGGATTTGACTGATGAACAGAATGGATTGGTGAGTGCAAGGCTACAAGGAAACACAGACTGCTCCTGTGACAGGATTAAGCAAGAGATGGAAGGAGAACTGATGAGGAGATAAATGTAATAGGGAAAAGAAGGGAGGAGGGTGATTGAGAAGAAGACGAAGGGCATAAGAAGAAAAAAGGTGAAACGATGATATGAGGAAAGGAGTGATGAGGAGAGACAGGCAGAGAGGACTGAATGGAGAGAGGATGCGAGAAGGGGAGAGACAAAGGGAGGATGCTGAAAATAACAAAAGAGAAGGAGGGGAGGGAGCAGAGAGGGAGGGAACGAAAATCAAAGGGAGCTCAGCACTGCAGGATGGTGGCAGACTGACACACACTTCACACACACACACACACACACACACACACACACACACACGCGCGCGCACACACCCACACACATACACTCCTCTCAACAACACACAGAAACACACAAAAACTTCAAACATTTGTATGTGACTGTGTGTACAGGAGGTTCTGTCCATACAATGACCTTCTTAACCTGGTTGGAAGGAATCTATAATGACACACACACGAGCTGATTCAAAGCTTCATATTCTGATCAATAGCCGTATGCGTGCGTGTCACAGGTTTGGGCACACAAACACTTGCACATTTATACAGCGGACACACATGTTATGGCCTGATCTAGTGTAGTACAGTCATGCCTTGTTGCAAAGAAAAAGCCAAGCTGAGACTGGCAGTCACATGCAGCATCATCAAACTGACTCTTTTATCTCTTTACAAATGAGTCATCCATATCCAGCGGGGGATGACCCCTATCCTGTTAGTTCCTTACAGTCTGAAAATGTAAGTCAGTATAATGGAAAATAGGCATCCCTTCTCAAACTGTGTGTTACTATACAAAATAAATGGGTCAGACACGTTTTTCGGGTCAGTCCACAACAGAGCAGCAAATTAGGAGGAGCAGCCGGTTCTGGAATTATTTTTAGTACTGAGAAGTTGCAGTTTAAATTTTTAAATCTTGCTGTAAACATCATCACTAGCCACCACCCTCCTGGATAATTTAACCAAAAACTAGATTAAGTTTGTTGATGAGAAATAATCTTTTTCTATTCCTTTGGTATGTTGAACAGCATTAAACACAACAATGCCCATGAGTCTTTTCTGCAAAAATCTGCACATGAAATCAGTGATGGATCATATGATTGCAATCAAAAACATATAACTGCACCAAACAGTAGCTGCCAAATCAAACCAAAAAAACAAAGAGATGATGTATTCAAGTTGCAGAATCAATAGACAATCGAGAAACATTTGAAAGCCAATAGTTTTGCGCAGCCATTGTCATCATCTTCAAAAGCATTTTTAAGTTTCAGTACGGTAGTCCTGAGGGTCAAAACACGTCTTGTCACAAAACACGTCAGAACACACAACATTTCAGAAAACACCAAATTTAACAATAGACAACATTTCACTGTTTCCAGTGTTCAGTGACATGTCATTGTGTTTTTACTTTGATATCTTCAACTTACTTACTATATCTGACAGTCCAAAACTAAAAGATATTTAATTTTGCATAATTTAAATAGAGAAATCTTGATCAAAGTTGCCTGAAAAATGACTTTAAATAGATTAAAATAACTGATGATTAACTTATTATCAAAAAATTGTTAAGAATTATACTACATTGTTGCAGCTCCAGAACAAAACCAACAGCATCTGTCTGTCAAAACTTTCTAACTCGCCCAACCTCTCTGTGGCTCTCAGCCCAAAGGCCATTAAATCCAGCTGAAAGTCATATATCTAAATATATACTGTACTTTATAACTATATCTGAAAGGCTGAAGACACCTGGGCACTGGATTTTTCAGTAACTGTCACTTGGAGGTTGAGGAAACAGGGTATTTGTCCAGTACTATTTTGAGCTGCGTGTTAATACGACTATTATGCGCTAGTGGGTATTTACAGAAGCATGACGCTATATGAAGGATTGAGTCAAAATAATCTACAGTGCCTGTGTTCATTGTTAGAA
This sequence comes from Epinephelus cyanopodus, assembly GCA_026686955.1. NCBI lineage: Eukaryota > Metazoa > Chordata > Actinopteri > Perciformes > Serranidae > Epinephelus > Epinephelus cyanopodus. Next base: position 36,377,585 of record CM048917.1, on the reverse strand, counting down.
AGAAACATGTCACTGCAACAGAGTGGCCCACTGATGTGTTTTTAATAGTTTCTGGACAAAGAATGGAGCTTTATGGTACAGAAGAATATAATATATATCAGGCTTTGGATACAAAGACAATACTTGTTATTAGGCACTATCTTTTCCTGGGAATTGTTGACAATATATAGAATATCACCAGGCTTACCCTTTAAGCTCTGAATGAATATTTCCTTCTAAATGCAGTTGCTAAATGTTTGCGTTAAACATTGTGCCCAGATAAAACTCTACACTGCCTTCTTGCTCGTATTGTTCAGTCAGTGCATAGCCAGGGACTGTAATATTTGGCTAAAGGAAGTTGTGTAACATTATAAACAAAAAAAGGTGCATGTGTGGAGTGTTCACCTAAAGGTTTGGATACTACACACTTCCAAAGCCAGAATAAGTGAAGGAGGCTATAGAGGAGACTCACCTCCACTTTAAACTTCACTTGAGTGTGCCCATGTGCGGGTTGTTTTATTCTTTAACGAGCAGAGGGAACATTATCATCAGAGGGGCGTTGTTCACATACCCACATCTAAGAACTGACTCACACACACACACACACACACACACACACACACACACACACACACACACACACACACACACACACACACACACACACACACACACACACACAAACACACACACACACACACACACACTAACCTATGAGGATAACTAGCTGGTTTCCACAACAACAGGCAGCAACTTGTCTGCCAGCTCCCTCTCTCTTGCTCTGTCTGTCCCTTCATCTCATCCCTCTGTTCATTCCATCTCCCACTTGTCCTCCCCTCCTCCCTCGCTTCAAGAGTCCATCGAGACACAAAGTGTTTTTCTAATGTCAGCTGTTGTGTACGTGTGTGCACGCTGCAGTCGAATAGCAGCTGCGGCCTTAATTTCCTTCTCTTCCTCAGTGCTTATATCTTAAAATTGTGTATAAGACCAATTAGAATACTGTTAATCGTTGTGCTCAAAAGGCTTGGTCTCCTATCTTTTCTGTCTTAGTGGTTATTTACAAAGATGGCAATGAGAAATGTGATAATGACAGGACTACCGGACCATCTCCAGTACGTGTTTCTGTGTGTGTGTGTGTGTGTGTGTGTGTGTGTGTGTGTGTGTGTGTGTGTGTGTGTTTGTCTACCACTGGCGCCATTCTGTTTCCAATTTCATTTATTTCTACAAGCAGGTCTATGGGCATTTAACAAATACGGTTGTGCATGCAAGCGCACACATAATGCAAGGCTGGCGAATTTTGACTAGAAGAATTATGTGGATGCATTGAAGAAATTAGTGTACAGAAAATGGAGCCTAAGGCCAGTGCATCAGTAATGTACACACTGGCACACACATTCAAAAGAAAAAATAAATAAATAAGTCTCTGCTATTACCCTAGCCTCACTATTAAGATCTACTGAAGCTATTCAGAGTCAGTACTATGGATTTAATTGCATTTCGTATAACCATAACAGTCGAGGTGAAAGAAACTCAGCTGTGTGTCTCGACAATTTATAATGGTGTAAAGATAAATGTCGGAGAAATCTATCAGCACGCTAATTTATCTGCCAGTATTTGCTTTTCACCAATATACAGAAAGAACTGGTATTACAGTGTTTATCCTGAAAAATATGTAAATAAATTGACTATACATACATGTTTAAAATGTTCAATAAAATTCGATTCATATTTAAAGCCTTATCTTTCTTGATTACTTATGAGCCCTGCTCCCCTTAGTTACTCCCCTAGTTGCTATGCCTGTACACAGTACATATGCAGTCAACAACAATGACAGTGGCAGATCTGTCTCTCAAAATTCTTAACAATTTTCGAAACAATGTGTTCTCGATTTTAGACAAAACCAGCTGTTTTTTTTATGGCTGTAGCCAGCAGACTTTATCAGCTAGCTAATTAAGTTAACAACAGCTTTACTACTTGGTGGGCCAATCACAATATCTACTTATGTTGGACGATACATTGCCCCAAAAAATTATTGCGATAAACAATATTATTGTCATTTTGAGACCATTTGATGCCAATGATATAATGAAAATATTACAGCATAATAATGCAAGTACAACCTTTCAAAGAGCAATAAACTTTTAGTTCCTAAAAATATTCAAATATTGGAATGTGAAAATAGATTGAACAGATTTTAAAAAACTAATTAACACCCGTTAATATATATAATTGTATTATCTTTAAGGGACATGTTGCTGAAGATTCTCAGTCATCCAGGTCAAGGTAATCTTTAGTGCTATATCATAGGCAACTGGACTTGCTTGCTTGCTCAAGCAGTTTGAGGCTTAATACAAAATTTGACCAACAAAAACAAGTGATGCCTCTTATGACTAATAAACAAACATATTGAAGTTCCAGTAATACCGCAATGACCTCCATAATTTGCTGCAGTTGGCTACCAGGGATGGACAGCATAGGGACCGGGTGGTTTGCTGGTTGACTAATGGAGTGGAGATTGAAGTTGTTGGGGGGGTAAAACTACATACAACAGACTTTTGGGCTCGTTGCCAAAGTTTGGCAAACTAATAACTATAAGGACTGTGCCTCTTCCACTCCTAAAGTGCAGCTGCAGGCTACACTGCATCACCTCTTATTTTTCTTCAGACTTGGGCAAGTGGGCTGGGTGGAGAGAACATACAAAAGGGAGAAATGCTGCATCGGAGTCTTATAAAGGTTGGTAAAGGCCTGCTATTTATACTAGCATCATGTTGGCAGCAATGTCAGCGACATTCTTGTGCAGACAAAAACACACGTTAACACAACAGGCAATACCGCAGTCAGCAGAATGAGGTCATGTCTATCACAGGACAAGTCCATAACGTACATATTGTGAAAGGCCAAGTCCATTGAAGAGAACATCTCTAGTATCCAAGACCTGCACCTACTAACGAACTTAAGCTTACATTAAAGCAGACAAACACATTGTTAAATCCATTTCATTCAAACTTGTTCAAGAATTTTCTTGTTTTGGAGAGGCTACCATCTTAACTCTTTGTATGTGAAGTATCACTCTTATTACATCCGCATGCAGACAGCTTCACCATGCAGAGAAATCTGAAAATTGACAGGCTTACTGGACCAAGTTACGGTTGCCAAGCTAATTGAAAAATGCAGCTCAGCGATGAGGTTAAGCAAACGGTCAATTGGCAATAATGAAAGTCACTCAGAATCTGATCAAAATGACGGGAAAAAAAGAAAATACTGCATTTGGTTTATTAGGACCATGGAGGTTTCAAAATTTAAAATCTCTGTGGCAGCAACAACTTCTTCAAAACCTGAGTGAAATCTGCTTGTAGATTCATACAGGAGTGACAACGCGCAGTCTATTTCAAGCCCACTATCACTGTGTGAGAGTGTGTGTTATGTGTACGTGTGTGTCACATCGTCCTTGGACGTGGCTTGAGGAATGTGTTGAGAGCAAGGCAAAACACTGGGTTGCCAAAGCAACTAGCCAAGGCTGTAGAAACAGATGTAAGAGTGTTATCAGAAGATGAGGTGAGACCAAGCTAAAGGACAAAAAACAGTAGGACAGGTGGAGTTAAATAATATTTGGGACTGTAAGAGAAGATGAAAGGGCAACAGAGAGACATAAAGAGAGTTACTACAACTTACCAAGTTACTACAATTTACCAACTTAAAAAATGGCGAACAGCTGTTTGCAAAAGACAAAGAATTTGTTAAGTAGAAGCAATACTCCTCGTCCTTTATAGACGTGAGGAGAACATCTCAAAGTCCTCTGGTTACTTTAAGGGGAAGTCAGATATAGCGTAAACACAGCACAGTCTGTTCTGTTTCTTGTCCACTGTCACATTCTCTCTTAAATAATCTCCTTTCCTTCCTCTTTTCTTCTCATGCTTTTCAGCTTTCATATAAACCACAATATTTCTCTCTTCTTTAACACTTATATTTTCTTCAGACACCCTTCTGTCATTCTTCACTGTCACTCTTCGGGCACATTTTAATTTGTTACCTGCTGTGAATCGTAACTGATTATTATACTAAATTTGTTTTTATCTCAGCTTATTTAAATTGACTCATTAGAACAGAGTTAATCTTAATCGCCTGTCAAATTGCTGTGCCAAAAACTAGTATAGATCAGAATATATTATAACTAAAATATAACTATTGCCAAATGTGATTCAAATTATTTGGTTGCTCCTTTAACACGGTTATAAGATTTAAAGGCTTTAATGCTTTATTTTATACAAGTGCTCCCTCAACATCAATTTAATATGTTTATTAATAAAAGGGTATACATTGGTTTTTGTGCCTTAGTCAATCACAATACCACAATGTTGTTCAACTGCACAATAGCACAGTCATTTGTCTTAATACCAAACACTGAGGAAAATAAAAGTAGCATTAAAATCTTAAGAAAGTAACTATACTGACTTAATACATTTGCTAGGTTTTATCTACATCTGATTTTGAGTATGTATCCCAAACTCTTTGGGATTTAATTCTGTTTAGTTGTTCAAAAATGAGTGATAACATCAGAAAAAGGGAGCAAAGGAGAAGGAGGAAGTTTTTCAAGGTGAATAACTTCTGACACATCACTTATGACCCTGTAAAAAAACCCACACAAAAAAACAGACACACGCATGCACACGCACACACACACACACACACACACACACACACTGTCTTTTTGCCTGAATAATTTTATGGCGACAATAATCCATCATGCCTCAGGCCTGTCCCTTCACCTCTGACTAGAAATGCAATATTGAACACACACACACACAAAGATATCATATCCTAATCAATAGTTGTATTGTTGTTTCAACCCTCTGAGTATCAATTGCTTCTTTGTGATTAAAAATATACTGTGCCTTTGGATAAGGTTAAGGCCAATGACATGTGCCCGTTAGTGTGGGTGTATACTTGTGTGTGTGTGTGTGTGTGTGTGTCTGAGAGAGAGAGAGAGAGAGAGAGAGAGAGAGAGAGACAGACAGACAGACAGAGAGAGAGAGAGAGAGAGAGAGAGAGAGAGAGACAGACAGACAGAGAGAGAGAGAGAGGAAGAGAGAGTAGGGGAAAAAACAGACAAATTCAAAGCATATTTCTCTCATATTCAAGACAGCTTTCTACCAAAGACAATCCTGTGACCAGTAGCAGGACGAGTTAGAGGCTGATCTGAACCGAAGAGTCATCTAATTAGGTCAACACAGGACTCACTAAAGCATTATTAGCCTGTCATCATCATCATCATCATCATCATCATCATCTCCATTATTACACCACTGATCCCTGTCATCATCAGCAACACATTTTTGTCCACAACATCACTACTCACTAACATCTTGGTTGATTGAAATTCTACTTACTTTCCAATCAATCCTAAAGTGTTTTTCCTTTGTCCACCATATTTTTTTAATTCTTGCGATGGAAATGCCACATGTTTACACCATGTGATAAATGCCAGCAACATGACAAGGCACTGAGCGGCTTTTCTGTGCTTAGTGCAGCAGGTTTAGAATTATTTTCTGGACTTCCAGGGATCAAGGGTAGAAAAACTTTGTGTAAAAAGCTACACTTGCAACAGTCACTTTTTACGCAGCCATCCAATCACAGTGGAGAAGAGGCAAGACCAACCAAAGCATCTGAGCCTTCAAAGCACTCTAACTCTTCAGGCTGGGTGTTTTTAGAAGAGCGCCTATTGTTTTCAGCTGGAAAAAAACTTTTGGTTGAACACATGACAGTAACAACAGTGATTGTTTGACCAATGGGAATATGGTCAGACAGCATATCGACTAACCGACCAGTAGGTGTCAGCCCTAAGAGCAATACTTTTAAAGTTGCTGCTGTCAATAACCCATGTGAGGTTGTTTTATGTAGGCAGGGTCACAGAAGGTTTTTTAAAACTAATACAGACTATAGCTATAAATAAAATCAATAGGTGTTAAATATACCATCTGTTGCACATAATCCACTATTTCCCACACGGAGGGGGTTGTCGTGATGATGGAAAGCTCTGGCATCCAACACAAGTACTGATTGTATTTGAATGCACCATTCCAGACTTATCAGTCAATCTGCAGTTTTTGGCAAAGTCTATTTGCACTGTAATCCATTTGGAGCTCCCACCGTACTCTGCAGTAAAAACAGGGCACAAAGGTACCACTAACTCAAATCTTGACAACTCCAATGGCTTGAACCATGAGAATTATGAGACCTAAAACTGCAGCACAGGCCAGGAGAGGTTAATATAATGCAACAATGGGTCTTCACGGTCCTTACATCTCTAATTAACCTCCTCCCATTGTTCACCATTGAGAGAGAACTGATGCTGGTCCGTGGATTAGGCTCATAATCCTCAATTAGCGTATCATATATTGAACTTGTGTGCTTTAGGATTTGGAGGACTTAGATGCAGGACTATCTTAGATTGGCATGATGGCACAAGCATGACAGGGTTATTTGGCAGCCTTTCACATTAGGCCCCAAATCAGTGCTGGTGTAGACGGTTTAATAAACGCATTTAAAAAAGGGTGATGGCAAACTTCATTCTACTGACCAACACCCACCGACTCCATCAGCACACCGAGGGAAGTGTGAATCTACCCATGGACAAGAGGCTCGTGCTTGTGACAGCATGAGATGTAAACATTACTGGTGTCCTCCTCTGCTGAGCTGTGATGTTAGCTAGCTCAGAGGTGCCAGGTGAGCTAGCAGTAGATGCATGCTTCCTTCAAAATGTTGCTGTTACTGCTGTGGATTGCAATTTTCACCCAAGAATTGATGGCAAGTGCTTGTTTCGGGTGATGACCAAAAATAAAAACACAGGTGAGCTGATTTCACCTCTGATCATCCACCTCCAGCTGAGAGAATTATGTGTGCTACGCTGCTGAAACAGACACAGCTGCACACTGCTGAATAGACGCGTTCAACCAGTCTAAACTGTTTACACTGCAACTGCATGGGAAAGGTGTGCATTAACCATTAACACAAATCTGCCACAGTCACTGGATCATGTGCTGACTTTGAGCCTTTGGCAAGGTGACTGCGAGTGTGTCTCACATATGTTGCTATAGTGCTGCTCCAGAAGCTCTTTTGATAGATTATTATATCAAATTCATTAGCAAATTACTGAAAAGAAAATCCTACAAAGTCCTACATGTGGTAAGCAAGGACATTTAAGTTTAATGCCTAAATAACATTCTGTGCACTTCTTTATCAGTGTGGGTAGAAAATGCTAATGTAAAGATTTCTCACCATTCTTCAGCTCTCCAAAACAAGGTGCTGTAACTGCCGCTTCATGAAGCTGTGACATTAACAACACCTTCCACATTGCATTGTTATTGTGCATGTTTACCAAGCACAGAGTCACTGTGCACAGGATCAAGCTAACATGCATGGTAACAACAGTGTTGATCATGACAGATTCGCTACAACTACAGTGAGCCAATCAAATAATATGATATTGTTTCAATCGTCACACAGCCACATATTTTTACCAAGAGGTCAGAGCAAGGACCTAAAGTTGGTGGAGATTGGTGTCTTGCTCAGAGATACTTTATCAGGTCCGATACAAGAGCTGGACTCCTGGTGCTTTGGCTGAAAGACAGTAAGTCTGTGTAAGGCACACGGTGCCCTCTCCCTGAACTACATCACATCTCATCATCATTCTTCCAGTGGCTACTTGCTGCATTTGGGAGTGGAAGCCCAGCATTCAGAGCATTAGCTCAGTGCTTTATGTTGAATGATATTTTCATTTAGCCATGTTCAGTTCACAGTTTTGGACTTGAGAATATGAACAATCTTGAGACACTTCCATCTGTGGCGGTCTTGTTTCTGTGCTACATTTCAGTGTGACTGCATGTCATCATACACTACACACATTTGGTGATAATATTTGAAAAATTAAGCTCAAATGTCACTGTGTGTATGCGATTCCATTGCATGTGTCTGGTGGGCGTGTTTGGAAAGTGTGTGTGCGAACAGTGGGAATGAGTGCTGACCTTCCGTTCTTTGTCTCCATACTCCAGGCCCAGTGTATCCATGGCCCGGACGATGGCAGCCAGAGATTGGATGGTGTTGCTGTAAACGACAGGCTTGTACTGCTTTACGTCGTCGCCAGAGAAACCGTCCTCGTGGATGATCCTAAACACACACAAAGGTACAGGCATTTGTCAATGGGTCAATCAGGTTTGGTATTGCTTTTTTGCACAAACATAACAGCCCCCTAACCCTAACCCATGCTCATTATACAGGCATAGGTATATCAGCACACAGGAAACAAGAAAACACAGGCACAGAGTCAGAAATAAGTGTGTGTGTGTGTGTGTGTGTGTGTGTGTGTGTGTGTGTGTGTGTGTGTGTGTGTACAGGAAAGTGTACTAGATGTTCTGATAATTTGCTTTCCTTCCTGTGATCAACTGTCATGTAGATCAACAAGATGTCTTTCCTTGTAAGATGATGAATGCCTGTGCTATGGTGAATTGTGGATTTTTCATCTGGATTGCTGCATTCTTGAGCCTACCTAAGAAAGGGGGCAGAAAGCCTCCAGCACCCTGCCTCAAAATATCATTTAGTTAGCTCTTCTAGTATGTACTATCATATGTGCCTCTATATAGTACATCTACATATAGTATCTTGTAGTGCAGTGCTATAGTTTTAACAGCTTGCTTGCATTATTAGCAGGCCCCCAGGGATGCCATTCAATATTGCCTCTAATTTTTACCAGTGGCCAATTGTGGTACTGCAGTGAAAACAATTCCCCATGGCCCAAAAAGCATTTTCCCCACAGACCGTCTTTGCAAAAGAGACATCTCTATAACAGGATACCTCGAACTTTAAACAAGGACAATTATGACTCTTTCGATTGTGAATTTTTGATCCATGAAAGTTTTGTATTTGTAAAACATTTCTTAAGCCGAGAAAAGATATTTTTAAAATCAGTGACAGCATAACAATGTAGACTCTATGAGCGGAGCACAGCCAGCGTAAGAAACACATAGAAGTAAACCTGGAAGCTAGAAAATGCCTTTTGCATATATGCCAAGTAAGCAACTCCATTGTGATGAATAGGCCCCATCTTGGGGTCTGGTATCTAACTATACCTAGAAATCTATGATTATTAGCTAGAGAGATCAATAGCAATCATTAGCATTGCTAGCTACTTAGACATTTTTAGCAAACATGCTGGAGGAAGGGAAAGTCTGTAAGGCTTTTAGATAATCTATTAATGGTTGAAGGTTTGGGTTTTAGTTTGTTTTAGCTAGATAGTTTACGCTGAGCTTATGAACCTGTTTACAAGATTTTCATTTTTGTGCTTCTACAATAAGATTGGCTATTCTACCAATTTATCCCCTCCAGTGTGTTGGTTTATGTATCATCCTACACAGGCTAAACTCCCATCCAAATATAATTTTACAGTAAATCGAGTTTGTGTTGACTTGGGGGTGTCTTCCCCAATGTAAGTCTGTACATAACCTACAAAAATGTAAATAAACGTTATTACAGTAAGATCACATGGGCATCAGGGATGTTTCTGAGGTATATTAGAACAGTTAGGTAACTGAGGGAGGTAGAGGGTTTTGGAAGAATGGGGTTGAGGGGTTAGAAGGAAACACAGGTGAATGATGGAGGGGTACAACAAAAACACAAAAGATTGAGCAGGACAGGGGGGAGGGAGCCGAGGGGCCATAACCAGTAGGCTAAGCTGACATTTAGGCGCACAGTTCTACCAGCAACCCGTCCTGCTGTCTTAAATGTCACGCTGTCTTTCACTGCAGCTAACACAAGGACACAGCGACAGACAGACTCACAGTTAGACAGTTAGTCAGGCAGACAGAAAGTACAGATGGACAGATGGATGAATCAGGCAAAGTCAAACAGAGAGAGTTGACAGAGCGATGGGCAGCCAAGAACAACAGGCAGGACACCAGAAAGCAACTGCCTGACATAGTCAGACAGATACAGGTTGGGGCAACATGGTAAAGCAATTCAGATAGACATCATCCCCACACATAGACCTCTGCACAGAAAGGACTGAGGATCGAACCAGGTCCCCACTTGTAACACATCTTCAAACATTTTCATCCATCTCTATCAACTCAGTACATTTGTCCAGTCTTGCTATGCCCTCCTGACACCACCTGACACACCATAAAAATTAGTTGATGGACACACCACCCACTAATCTCTATGATGAGGGGAATTACTGTTTGACCTTCCTGCCTACCACATGCATGCCCCACAGACACTCACTAGTCCACATCTTGAAACAAACACATTTTCTGAATGACTGAGGTTACGCCTCAAGTTTTCAGTCTGCACTTCACTCTGACACCCAGCCTTACTTTTGAAGAGATGAATCCAAAAAGTCCAAGTGCCACAAATTGAAAATCCTTGTGAAAAAATGTTTGAGGACAGAGTTTGTGTGCAAGTGGAAGAACTCAGAGGAAACAATTGGCTTATTCTGACACCACAGAAGCACAGAGGCTGCTACCTGAGCTCTATGGGAGTGTTACTGCATCAATATGATTTCTAAATGTGTGTGAAGGAGAGTTATGAAACTGTATCTCAATCCATATGTGCATACTCAGGAATCTGAATTTCACTGCTGCTCAATGTGCAGCCTGTGGGCCAATGATGCCCCTCAAAAACATTTTGTGTGGCCCCAAAACATGAAAGTCCACTTCAATACATTCACCTTTAATAACTTACTAGCTTACATTTAGTACTACCTTTGAGCACCTCTTTTTAGATATTTCTGAGTATGTGCATAAATCTGTGAATGTCTACACTAGTCTCTCAATGTGCATTAGAGTGGTACATGTGTAAAAGAATTTTAAAATTTAATTAATTAATTTAATTAGTACACATCTGCACATTCTTGGGACACATTTCACAAATCTGAGAATGTGCATACTGACTGAAATACAGTTCCTCAAACCTCCACACTTATTTGCATATAACACAGAAAATAGACATTAATTAACACAACTGAAAAAACTAACTAACTAAACTAACTAACAGCCATTGTATCAGGCCCACATGGGCAGTGCTGCAGTTGTTTGGAAAATCCAAATTTGCTGTCCTTTGAGAAGTTCAAGAGAATATTTTTTACAGTATGTATGAGATAGCTGAAGTAAAGGAAGAGTTCTGACATTTGGGATATAAGCTTATTAATTTTGTCTGGGAGCAGTTGCCAGGCAACTAGCAGATCAGGAGGTTTCTGCTCCCTGCTAAACAAGATATAACTCGTTGGTTAAGCCCCTTTCCAGCACACAAGAAATCTACTAACACCTGCTAACATCTGGCTTATTATTGTAATGGGAGAGGTTACAATCAGCATTCACACCCAGGTCAAATGACTCTGCAGTAGTCACGGGTATTAATCAGCTCTGGCTCTGATTGGCAGCAGTGTTACCAACTTTGCGACTTTGTCGCTATATTTAGCGACTTTTCAGACCCCTCTAGCGACTCTTTTTCAAAAAAGCAACTAGCGACAAATCTAGCAACTTTTTCTGATGTTATTAAGGACTTCTGGAGACTCTCTTGTGAGAGCATGTATCATTCTTATTCTTCTCAACGAGAGCAGCGGATGCTGCCATGGGCCCTTCCCTCACCCCAAAGCACTCACAGACAGCCCAGTCCTCCCTCCCAGCAGCAGTCAGAACAGGAGATGTTAACCCCTCCATGTCCAGACTGCAAGTGAATCGCGCATGCACAGAACAACCGCTGGCTGATCCCGACCTGGTTTACAGTCAGGGCAGGATGTAAATGTAAAATTTTCTTTGTCTAATATAAATTACTGAAAGATGGTTCATTTGTAATTCTAAACATATTCAGGGTGGTTTTTTTTACTCAATTTTTGTCTCTCCCACGACGTTACTCCTCTCTCCTACAGCAGACAATTATGCAAATTAGGTGATGACGTCATTTAGTGACTTCTAGCAACTTTTAGGACAGGCAATAGCTACATTTCTTACTGAGGAGTTGACAACAGTGACTGGCAGTGATAGAAACAAAACACTTGCATGAACGTGAAAAATTTTAGAACCTTTACCGGTAAGATGATGCAATGATGTGCCGCTTTTAAAAAAGACTCTGAATAAGCAAGAGATACTAAAAAAAATAACAATCATAGCATTTTCACTTACCTCCATGCTGTTTCCTACTGTTTACTAACCTGTTCCTGTACTCTACTGGCAATGGCAAGGGAGTCTATAGCCTACTTTTAGCAAGTTTTCCCATGTTTAAAAAACCTGAATATGCGCACTATTTTTGGTGGAGAAGGGCCAGTGGGCAGACTTTGTCTTTGAACAGAGCCAGTCTAACTGTTTTCAGTCTTTGTGCTAAGATAAAGCCCCATTTCTACCATGCAGTGCGGTACAGTAAGGTTCAGTTCAGTGCACTTTTTTTCCGTTTTTACGAAAAGTTGTGGATAGCACTGATGGAACCGTTCCTAACCATTACCATTTTGGTACCCCATCTGTTGGGGTACCTAGCACACAGATCTGGTACTAAAAGGTGGAGCTGTGAACACTGCAGTCCGTTGAATGGTCAGTAGCGGACGGTCACTCTGTTCAGGGGCTTGTTGCGGCTCGTTACGAGGCAGAAGCCAATTAGTAAACTCTAAATATGCAATGAAAACATGTTTTGCTGCCTCTTTCAGCAGTCAGGCTCGGATAAAAAAATAACTTACCACACCTTAAATATTCTATGTTACAACTTTGACAATTATTTTAGTTTTTATATGACATGACACTATTAGTAATGAGTGGATCTTCAATCATTTATACGTATTCATTTCGGCCGGGTTATGTGAACTGCATATATTCTAATCCTCAGTCCTCACACACGTCTTGCCAACACAACACTAATCCCCTGGGCTTGCCTGAGAGGGACTAAATACACAAACTTGATATTTTTAAATATCCCATGGAAAGAGACTCACTATTGCCAGATCTATTTTGTTCTGAAAATGTCGGTGTGCAACCATGTTCTCTGGATGATAAATGGGGTACAGACTTCCCTCTGTGTCACCAATAATGAGGAAATACAGTGAGTGCTGAACGGAACAGTGAGTGACAACAGCCCCGCCCACATTTAAAGGTACAGTTTCCAGTGGAAACGCTAAGATCTTGGTACCATGTCTCAAGGTTACTTTCGGTTCCAAAGGTACCATACCAAAAATGTTTGGTGGAAACGGGGCTTAAGCCATCTACTCACTCCAGCTTCAGATTTACCATACAAATATGAGAGTGGTATCAATCTTCTCATCTAACTCTCAGCAAGAAAGCAAATAACTATATTACCGAACCATTATTTTAAAGGACCACTCCACCAAATTAGCATTGCACTTCAAACAGTTTTTGATTCACAGTAGTCAGTTAATGATAAAAAGGAAAAAGACTGAGGGAGCAGAGCCATATAGATTCAGACATACATATTTTTAATCCATGCAACCATTTCAAACATTAAAAAATGGGACTCTACATTCCCCAAAATGCAACTTGTCTGCCAACAGTAGGTTTGAGACTTGGGTGTACTATGCTAGCAGCAGCTAATGTGGGCTCGAGGCTCAAGCAGAGATGAGGAGTGGACTACAGAGACATGACTTGAGGTAATTTATCTGACATTCATCAGATCTCTAGAGCAACAAAAAGGTTCATACGTCTTTCATAACAAATGCAGTAGTACTCCTCAACAAGACCTGGAAACAGATTTTAATGTGTAAATTTGGATTTCCCCTTAAACAACTGATTGGGTCCCCCCACAATTACTATTCACTATTACAACCCCTTTGACTGAAGGACAAAAAGGTGTGCAGAAAACCACCGTGGACTGTGTACCGATGCCTCTTCTTTAAATGTCAACTTAATTATTATTAATTAAGACAAAGGCATAATTAAAAAACTGAAATAAAAGTCTTAAAAGAAAAGTTAAGAAGTAAGATTGCAAAGACTACACCAAACAAGTTAAGTAATATCTTCTATAATCTTATACAGATTACTGTTGTAATTGCAAAGCAACAGCATTCTCAAATAATTAAGTGGGATTTCATTTAGGACATTTTAATTAGGTACTTTTCCTCTCACACATGCATTAACAAAATAAACTCAACACACACGCAGCTCTGTCTCAAAAACATCTCTGCAGTGTGTGCCTTTACATCTGAATAACACGTGCCACCGTACATTTGTATGCATATTTATGGTGTGTGGGTCTGTGTGTGTGTGTGTGTGTGTGTGTGTGTGCGTGTGTGTGTGTGTGTGTGCGTGTGCGTGTGTGTGTGAGGACGGCGCAGCCCCGTGCAGTGTAAGGTTTCAGATCAATCCGGCAGCCTGCCAGTCCTACATAAATACACCAGGCTCCTGTTTACTGTGACTTTCACACAGAGCACCAAAGCACAGATCTATATACAAAAACTACGACGAGGAATAAATAGATTATCCTTATCTGTATGATGTGTATATCGCCTGACATTTATATGTATGAATATATACTGCATCACTGCAGAAAACATACCTAAATCTTTCAGTAGTTCTATATGGGCTAGCCTGATTTTTAATCTTTACTCCGGTCTCTCACTTTGTCTTAATGACTTGCCGACCAGACACTTTTTCTAAAATACTTCCTTCCATCTTTCCTTGCACCAGAGGTGATACGAGGACAAACTCCTAATTGGATGCTGCAGTCTCTGCGGAAACTGTGTTGAGCTGCAGATGCCAAGAAAGAGGATGATGCGTGTTTAACTGTTACACGAAACACCGTTTAATAAGAACCTAAAATAAAGAATCAGGGACTCCTAAAGCCAGAGATCACTGTGCATCAGGAGTCCATCTCTCTAACATTATACAAATTATATGAGCAATGTGCATTTTGTGACATGTTTTTGTGAGTGTGTTTGGGTGGAAGAGCACAGCAGGTTCATCACAGTCTTCCTAGAAAGTAGCAATTGAGCCAAAAAAAAAAAAGGCCAAAAAAGAGATGATACAGGTAAAAAAAGAAAGAAAGAAATCTGGGGATGCAAAGATTTAAGATCAGTATTGTAGCTAGTGTGTATCGGTGTATCGGGGACTTGTGTGTGTGTGTGTGTGTGTGTGTGTGTGTGTGTGTGTGTGTAAACGTGTGTTGGGTTGCCTGGCCTGCTGATGTGAGCTTTCATGCATGAGGACCTTTTCTCATTACCCACTCTCCAAGCCCTTCTGTCAGCAAAGAGAGAGCACGGTGTGTCGGTGCTTGTGTGATGGTGTGGCTGTGTGTAATTTCCCGTAGCTTTGGCACAATCTGCACGGTGACCTGAAACATAGTTTAGTTTCACACCGAGCCAGACAGATGGACGGAGAGACGAACATATGGGCAATTTAACCACAATATTATTCCATGATATGGCTGCCATTTCTGGAGTATAGCAGATGTTAAGTAAGCAATCAATAATCACATTCAGTGATTGGTATTTGAGGTGCTCAGCTGTAATGCCCTTCGAAAATTGATATTCACAACATTTCAAATGGCAAATAACGTCTTTTTCTTTTTTTAATGGACGTGAAACTGTCTAATCAAGGTCAGTCATTTTTGTACCAACAGTACCAATGCTACACTGTGTGTGGCGTTGGAAGTCAATTAAACTGCAACTTTGAAATGCCCTGATGTCCTAAGGACAGAGGGATGTTATACGCTGTAAAGCCCTGTAAAGCAAACTGTGATTTGTGATACTGGGCTTTATAAATCAAATTGATTGATTGATTAATTGAAATTGAACTTCACAAAGACATCAAAATGTCTGTCTTTAGATTTAATATTCTTTTTGTTAGTTTTTTTGTTGGTTAAAAAAAAAAAAGACAATCTCAAATTACAGTTTAACAGTGTTCTAAAATGTGTTTCATGAGAAAAAGGCAACACAGTAACAGAACCTTCGTTCATTTTGGATCAGCACTGCCTAGTTTTACATTATGATCTGAGTTTGGTCCGAGTTTAAGAGAGAGTCAAGCATCTCTCTTGCTCGCCACAATAAGATGGAAGAAGATGTACCATAGTTTATTTACACATGTACAACACATTTTTATAATACAAAGCTGGTTGAAAATCATCAAAGTATCCCTTTAAAGGAATACTCCGATGACTGGGGAGGTATGCCCTTTCACTATCATTTTCATATTGAGACAACATGATCACTATCTTTTTTGTGTCTGTACGTCCAGTGGCTGGGTCTCAGCGGTTCGCATTGTGGCTTTGCTTAGCAAATACAATTGAAGTCTATAGGGGGTCAGTAGCTTACAGTAAGAGTGAACAAATAAACTTTACAGAAACCCTGAAGTGGGTATTTCTACACGTGCATTTAAAATAAACATGTTTAAACATTAATTCGAAAAACCAGAGTCCTTTTTAGTCATTTTAGAAGAAGTTTGATACACAGAAGTATAGTGTGTTTACGTTCTGCGCGGAGGGATACACCGGTGAGCAACAGCTGCAGCTGGCTCTGGGACAGGTATGCTAGGTCACTCAGTAAAAGCAAACAAAGAGACGAAAATGTGCATTATATAGCGATATTACTCACTCAACTGAAAGCTGTCCATCACCTCCTGCAGGCCTTTTTCCAGTTTATCGTAGGAACATGAAAAAATGCTTCAATCACGCCAGGATTAGTGATTGCTGCAAAGTTTTCACTCCGTGTGACACAATCTCTGTGGTGGTTTTCCTCCTGATGATCTATCTCCCCAGTGATGGCAGCACCAAATCCCACCATGTGCAGGAAAATGATTCCACCTCCGTAGGCATAGAGTGGCAAGCCCCGCAGCTACACCACCAATCCTCCCCTGATCTCTGTCTCCCCTCGGCCCATTGCTGTTCCGCCGCTTCGGAGGATTCAGCCTCTCTCATCTTTGCTCAGCTTTCAACACATGGAGTTCCTCATCTGTGTGCTCCGGCTCAAACAGGTATGGCTCTGGATCTGTGTCCGCTACAAGAAACTCTTCAAAATCGCGTTCAGAGTCGTCCATTGCAGCTACTGTAGTCCAGAGATATCGTTATGCTAAAAAAACAACTGAGTTTTGTTTACAGGCTACGTCTGTGCCTGTCCCTGCTCACCGGTGTATCCCTCCGCGGATCACAGCGCAGGACGTAAACACACTATACTTCCGTGTATAAAACTTATTTTAAAACGACTAAAAAGGACTCTCATTTTTCAAATTAATGTTTAAACATGCTTATTTTAAATGCAGAAATACCAGCTTCAGGGTTTCGGTAATGTTTATTTGTTCACTTTTACCGAGTAAGCTACTGACCCCCTATAGACTCTCTATTGTATTCGCTAAGCTAAGCCACAATGCTAACTGCTGAGACTCAGCCACTGGACGTACAGACACAAAAAAAGATATCAATCATGTTGTCTCACTATGAAAATGATAGGAAAGGGCATGCAGATATGAATGTTTTCTTTAATGTATTATCACCAGAAAATTGTGTTTTTTGTTACCTTAGAATAAGCCCTTTAAATGTAGGGAATGGATCCTCATCTATAGAGATAATCATGTTGCACTGCCATGTTTTGACAATAGCCCAAACCAGACAAACTTAACACTAGTTCTAAATAAGGCCACTCACGTTTTTGCGTTGGCCACCATAGTTAGCAGCCCCTCCGTGACAAGCAGTGCTGGAAAAACACTAACTTTTTCTTAAAGTGAAACTGCTTTATTCAGTGTTTTACAGGCTTAAATCTCTTGGTCCGTTTATTCTGGATAGGAAGAGACCTCTGCAAATAATTCAGCTTCAGGTAAAAAGCTCTTGAACAATTAGCCTAACCCTGGAGAAAATCTAATCATGAGAAGTTTCAGCTGGTTGCAATATGCAGTCCTCACCAATAGATGCCACTAAACTTACTTAAATCTTACACAGTTTTCCTTTAACTAAACAAAGTTGATAGATGTGGCTGAGAAAGTCAAGACTGTTTCTTCAGCAATGCAGCTGTCCTTAAGGGGTGCACTGTGGGGGAAAATTATATGCATCTCAGCAAATATTAGCATCAGCCTGTGAGCTAAACCAACCATGGTGATAGGCCAGCTTATAGGTGATTAAGTAATGACAACCACCCTCCAGCACCATTACCCCACGGGGCCTGGTGTGAATTAAACTGAGCTTTAAATCCTCCCCCCAGGAGTCCATTCCTTTCTACAGTTCATGACAAACACATGTCAACATGTCAGTCTTTTGATATGTGCCATTCTACAACAAAATTGCATCTACAATAAAGATTTTATTTTCAAAATGATGTGTCCTCAGTTCCCCTGAAATGTAAAACTTGTACGACTGTGAGTCTGGGTCCTGTCATCATAAGGACAGACAGATGGATGCTTAAAGCAGTGGCATTTACATTTTATCTAATCTTAATCCAAACGTTATACATACTGAGAGACTTACAAAACACAGGGTAGGGGAGATCAGTGTCTCTGATTACCATGAATACAAACAGCTATAAAAGAACACACAACATCAATACACAAAAAGAGGACCATGTATGTGCTTTAGACACAAACATACACTCACACATTGTATCAAACACAACATGCCTGCCTGTCTCCCATTATTCCTCACACTTATATTTTTATCCTCACACCTACTCATGTGAACACACAGGGGCTACAAACTATACTGTGCAATTATCTTTATCTCTCTACTGCATTGTTGCTACCTACCACTGTTTGTCCAAACACAACCACACATAAACGCACCACACACACATGCACGCAGGGGCACACAGACCTTGTGTGATTGGTTCTTTATCGCTATGCTGTGCATCCACTTACTTTGTGGTCTTTGTCGACAGAGCTCTCAGTTGTGACAAAGTGCACGCTGACCAACTCCTGTCAACACTGCCGGACAGAGTTACTTACACAACGCACTGTGTGTGTGTGTGTGTGTGTGTGTGTGTGAGAGAGAGAGAGCATTTAGGGGAGCGTTAGAGCAAGTGCAAAGGGATAAAAATGTGATGGGCGATAATAATGGGTAAGAGAGAGACCTGAAAGAAGCGGCAGATAATCAAGAAAAAAAGAAGCTATAAATAAGCAGAGGTGTCTGTAATACAACCCCCACCTTGACACACACACACACACACACACACACACAGTGAAATGGAAGCTTCAAATGCTCTGTCACTTGGCTCCACTCACTTGCCATCACACCTTGAGGTCAAGCAGCAGCATCCAGAGCACACATACACATACTCCCACACACATCTCCAGGCTCTGGGCTCCCTATCTTTGTTTTTTGGTTTTTTTTTTTGTTACCCAAACACCATAGTTGGTAATGTATGAAAATATGTCAGCTATTGAACAGATTACCATGAACTTTTGTACAAATATTGACTGCTTCCAGAAGATGAATTCCACAGACTTTGGTGAGCCCCTGATTTTTCCTCTAGCGCCACATGAGGTTGACATTTGTGATTTGGTGTAAAATTTCTCAAGTATTGAATGGAATACCATTTCATTATATCACCAACTGACTGATCTTGGTCCCTCTCTATTATATTCATTAAAACAGAAATACTTTCCCTTTTCTACAAACATTTAATAATTATGTGCTCAATAATCTATTGAGAAAAGCCTTATGACTATTGGCATAATTAATTTCAACTAAAACAAACTAATCATCCAGGAAGAAAAAGCTTATGGCTTTGACCACTATGCCCTTCTCAAATGTCACTTCTATCTTATCTTACAGCCAGTATAATGTAGGGAGGCACAAATTTCCTCTGTCACAAGTATATTAGGAGCTTCCACCTTTGCTCAGTTTTTGAAACTAACAATGAATCCCCTGCTGGAGAGGAGTCCTGGCTCCAGGTTTGGTCATGTGCTGATGGAGAGTTCCTGTGCCAGGGGACACAGTCTGCTTCACACTAGTTCAGGAGGGATGTTAGGAGCTGCACACACATGCGTATAAAGCCAGGCAGACAGGAGAACAGAATAATTACAGTTCAGCATTACATCTGGGAAGACCTCATTAAATCTGTCTGCCATTATCTCTCTGTTTCACTGTCACATGTTATCTCTATCTGCCTCTCTCCTCTGCCAAGTCCTTTCATCCCTTATTCTGTGCCGCCCCCCCCCCCCCCCCCCCCCCCCCAACACTCCCTGTATATTTCCTACCTAACATCATACTTGTTCGCTGTCAGTCTCTCCCACTCACTGCCATCTTCTCTTTCTCCCCATCTCATTCCTCATTCCTAATTATGTCTTCTTTTTTAATTCATCTCCTCCTGCTTCCTTTCCTTTTCCATTTGCAATTAACTATTAATTAAAAACACAGCGCTGCACTGTTTCCTCCCTCCCCACTGACTGATCTCTACAGGGACACATAGGTGCATGTGCACACATACACCCACACACAGCACCTGCACAGAGGTGCTCACCTGGCAAAGTGACAGTTGCAGTGTCATAACCATCTAACTAACAGTTAGGTATCAACAGGTGCACAAAGGGTCACACCGAGAGACCAGGAGAATTGCAACCATCTGCGTTGGACCCAACAACAACCCACAACATTAATGGTTCACAGTCACATTTTTAAGGATTGAAGATTTCACAAAATCACTACTTCTCCAGCCTTTTTCAACTATTCCAATTGTACAGTGGATTTCGGGACCAAAACTTGATTCCAAATTGTTCCCGAAAACAAAATGCCAGGTACCGGGTATCTGTAAATTAGAAAAAAAAAAAAAGAAAAAAAAAAAAAGAATTTCCAAGTTCAAGATACATCTATATTTAAAAAAAGTTAGCATCTCAGGGGATCTTTTAACACCCATACTTTCAACAATCCTTGAGGAACTCACCCTTCCAAAATGGGTTCTTCGGATTAAAAGATTTCATAATGGAACCCTTATTCTTGCAAACAACCTTGAAAGAGCCCTTTCTTCAAAATGGTTCTTCAGAAGGAAATAGTTCTGGGTAGAACTGTAGGGCTGGACGATAATTCGATAACAATATATATCGATCGATAGACATGTGATGCGATAGAAAAAAAACGGGTCGATAAAAAGTTCGATAGAAAAACACTTGCCAAATTAGCAGTTAACAGTCAGACATGCTAACAAACAGCACGTTTACAATGAATAACTCCGGACCAGAGCAACACACAGCCTTCAACAACGATGACAGAGATCATTACAGTGCCGAGGTGATTCCTGGTGACTGACTGTCTAGTTAACGACTGCACGTAGCTGCCATTGCTAACTAGCCGTTAGCGCCGACGGCTCACAGACTAACTCTGTGAGCACTCCTCTCTTCTGACTCAACTGTCCGGAGCCAAACTCGGCAGTAAATCCATCTCGGCTCTGTATTCCCTTGTCATCAAATTAACCGCCGTCGTGTCGGAGGCTGTGTGGTTTTTCTGTGTCGTTTCACGGTTCCTGTAAGAAGCTACACAGGAGTTGCAGGACGTGCTTGTTCATGTTGCTCACTGTGGCTTCCTGTACCACATCGCACGGCCATGACGTCACAAGGGTACGTAGCTGCCGCGGCCGCATTTACTCCGCCTACAAAGTAAATCATTGTTAAAAATACTCATCAGTATCAATATCAATCAATTTTTCGATCTGCCACAATAATGTAATGGATTTTAATGAAAATACCTCAAGTTGAGGGCTTTTCTCAGCAATTTTTAGGTGAGATTAAAAAAGATTAATTAGATCAATTAATTACAGATCATAATTAATCTCTCATTTTTTTAATCTCATGACAGCACTAATGAATAATAATAATATGAATTATAATATGAACACTTAAATGTCTCAAACCTACCTACTAAACTAACTACCTACTAACCTAGACCTACTAAATAGGTCAAACCTATTGACCTATTGAGTGTGCTATTCCCACCAAAAAGTATTCTTTTTATTTATATATTATATATATTTGTCACTCAGGTCACTTAAGTTGATTTATTTTTCTTTTTTAAAAAAACTTTCAGTTGTGTTAAAAGGTGGTTGAATAAAGGTTTGAATTTGAATTTGGTGTGTGTGAATTTGAATTTTTGTGTGTTCTTTATTAAAAGTAGGTCATTAAGCAATAGCATAAAACGCCCAGGGCTGCAATTAAAATGTATGTTTCAAAATTCTTTGATAATTATCGATATCGATCAATATGATTTTTTTTTTATCGATATTCTTTTTTTCTATATCGTCCAGCCCTAGTAGAATGTCAGCCCTTCAAGAGAAACCTTTTTTTCTAAGAATGTACAATGTACAGTTTATATTTTTAATAACTGTTTCTTGCCTCTTTTAATTAGATCTCAGCCATTTGTTGACCTAAGGTCACATCGTGTTCCACACTGGCCCACACTGACAGGCATTAGCATTTGTAAAACTGTTGCCAAAACCATATTTTTAAGTCTCTCTTGCCAGTAGACTTCAAAGGAATAATTAAATATGTCAGTTGGCCATTAAAAACACATTCAATGTATAGGAGATTTTGTTTTAGCATTACAGATACATGGGCATGCATAAATTGATGTAAAAGAAACAGTGACTCTTTTTATGCATTTCCAGTCAGCGGTGCAATTATGGGAAGTGGTTGTTCCAGTAGCAGTTGATAACGTCAATGTTACAGCCCATATAAGTCAACATGCGATCTGTTAGAAACAATTTGAGTCATTGGTAGATTGATGGAACCTCCAGACTGTAGGAAGGAATGAAACAGACATGGAGAGAGACAGAGAGGAAGGCCGCAGGTTTAATCAGGTTGTCCCAGATACAAGGTCGAAATGTAATTATTCAGTTCTCCTGTCTTCCCCTGTGTCATTATTAATTACTTACTTTGAGGGATTCAAACCAAGGAATGCCAACAACCAGATATATGGCTCTGGTCTGCCTGTCTTATTAGTGGAGACTGGCTCTTCGTTTAAAGTTTAAATCTCTTGAATATGGGGAGACATAAATATTCAATCTGTAATCATCTTCTGTATTAAATTAATTTGAACTAATTACATGTTTAAACTAAATCATTCAAACTTTTTAATCGTAATGCTGGCAGTGTAGTTCTAATGGTGGTCTGATGGTCAGTCCACAGACTGAAAAATTAAACTATTAAACTATAGGCTGGATTGCCATGAAATTTGGTACAGATATCCATGGTGCAAGGAGGCTGATTCCAAATGACTGCAATCTTCTAATTCTTCCTCAAGTGCCAGCAAAAGGTCAAAATGTTTCACTTATCCTGAGAAATATCTCAACATCTGGGGGATGGATTGGCACTACATTTGCCACAGACATTCAGTGTTCTTCTGAATGAGGACTAAATGATCCACAGGCTTTCTATTTAGTGCAACAATGAGGTTGACATTTGCGGTTCTGAGTGAAATGTCTCGACAACTATTGGATGAACTGCCCTGAAATGCTGCACAGACATTCATTAAAGGATAAATTGCAATAACTTTGGTGCTCTCTTAACCTTTCCATTTAGTGTCATCATAAGTTCAAAACTATAACATGCCAAATACTTTGGTTTATGACACAATACCTGCAAACGTAACGGCATTCCCATCAGCCTCAGCTTTGCTTTGTGTTTACTACCAATTAGCAAGTGTTAGCATGTTACCACACTAAAAGTATAAGAAGAACATGGTAAACCAGGGGTGGCCAGACTGCGGCCCGGTGCCCATTATTAAAGAGGCCACAGCAAATTTTTTTAAAAATAAACTAGAATATGGCTGGAGCTTATTTCTAATCAACTGTACTGTATATTGCACAGTTGTTTAAACACAATGTCGCTGTCTTCTTGAATAACTGCTACTAGCGAGTCCCGCCATTGCACTTCTTAATTTGAAAACTAGATATTGCTAATTAACCTAAATTTAATGATTATTAGTTAACGAAATCATTAACCTCAGTAAACATGGTGGCAGACAGGAAAAGACGGAAGATTGAGAAATGCTTTTTGTAATGGGTGGGCACACTAATAAACTACTGTAATGTCAAACATTCAAACTGTTTAGTCATGTTTTGGGATGCAGTAATCCGATATCTCGATCAAATATTGGCTCCGATATCATCAAAATAGATGGATCGGGATTCGGAAAATGCAACCTATACCTAAGGCGATCCTTTCCCTTTAAATCTATTGCGACACCAGCTACGTCATACGTCATGGAGCGAAGGAGAGAATCTGCTGTGTGCAGGTATTTCACACTATTTCAACTACTGTTGCACAATTGTTTATTTTTGTTAAAAATAAATAGTTCATCATTGCATTATTCTGTTTCATCTTGTTTCATTTTATCTTAGGAAAGAATTGTATAGTGGTCAATGCCTGATGCCTCTAGTCTTTTCTGTTCCACATGTAAAGGTATATGGCTTTTTAGGTAAATCGTGCTATCAGATCGGTAACGGCTATCAGGTGATACTCAAAGCCACAGCATCGGGATCAGTATCGAAACTGAAAAAGCTGGATTGGTGCATCTCCAGTCATGTTGTGTAGTCGTTTTGAATGAATGAAAATTAATTTTCTGTGGCAAAAAGGTTGTCATGTAACTGGTTTCAAACTATGCATTTGCTATTGTTTGGCCCGTGATGCCTTATTTTTTCTGATATGGCCCATAATCAAAAAATTTGGGCCAGTTCTGTGGTAAACATTTTACCCACCAAACACCATGTTAGCATTGCTATTGTTAGCATGTTGCCATTTTAGCATTAGTATTTGGTATTTAGAAAAAGGCATAAAAAAGGCATTAATCTATCCACCTAATTCCTGTATTGACAAAATACTGAAATGGAATCTGTAAACCATACAATCATATCTTGAAGCCATATCAATGGCTATAAGATGCTCTGGATTTATACTGAGTGGCTTAAAAAAAATACACCTGGATGATGTAATGCAAAGTAATGCTTGTGTGTTGAATCAACCCTTATGCTGTACATTGTGGTGGTGATGTATTAGACAGCATTATGTTTTCAATTTTTTCTCTCAAGTACTTTGTCCACATAATTAACATATACGTTGACGGAAAGCAACTGAAAAACCTTAGAACCTAACACAATCCCAATGCAGCATCACAAACAGCTTAAAAAATTATCGGAAAATTGACTCAACACCTGTCTGACAAGGCCTCAAAAATAATCACAAAAGTAGTATTTATTGTAAAACCACTGGATAGAACAGAACAACTTCTGTTTCCTGCACATTTCTGTTCTCACTTAGGTGTGATGCAAAGACAAAAACACAAAGATGGATTCAAACATACTCTTTCAGCTACAAATCCTGCCCCAGTCACCATCAGCTGACTTTATATCAGCTGAGTGCGGTCACTGTAACAAGACTCCTTTGTCTCGCAGTGCGCTGAACTGACATGAAATCTGCCAAAAATACACACTCCCACAACCACATCAACATATGCACACAAAAAAACAGCAAAATCTGAAAAAAAATACACACCCAACTGTGTGTACGTGTACAAGCACGGACACACACACACACATAATTTCTTCCTACAAAAGACCTTTGTTTTTTATGAGAAGCCCTGATTAGCGCGCGGACCACACACACAGTCACATTGACCTGGTCTGATACAACTACAGACCAGGAAAGAGAGCAGACAGGGCTTAGTACAGAACAGCCTTTCGTATAATCAAAAGGTAACAGAGGAAGTGAACAAGGGAAATGATGATTGTAGAGAGAGACAAATTTACTCTGCATTCAAAGCAAATGTGTCACCACCAGTAACTGGACTGCTAACGTGTTCTGACAGGACATATATTATATGATACTTGGCAGGTAGGCTAACATGAGGTGCTACATACCTGAGAAACTTGAAAATGTGTAGAACTGCAGAGCTGTGACTGCATGATAGTCTGCAGAGCCTTTATCATTTTCAGATGTGGTGGCAGTTTTTTTTGTTCGCTTCTTTGTTTTTTGTTTTATATGACAGATAAAGATCAGCCGTTTTAACACATGACGATCAGCTGATCTGATACCAATCACCAAATGGTTCCTGTTCCCCTGCACAAGATGTCTGGTAGAAGCACAAGTTTTAACTCATGCCTTTGCATAGCCTGTTATTTTGGGAGGAAATTTATGGCTGACAGATTGATTGAATTCATCGTGCTATGTTTACAATGTAGTGTACACAAGTTGTTATAACATGCACAGACAAGCAGAGTATAGCTGACTACAATGACTTTTCTATCAAAAAAACAGCTGCCACACAAATCTACAGTATCTGATCATGGCATGATCATTAAATGCCACTGATGACCTTTAACACCTCATTAAAACCATTCAAATGTGTTTGAATTAGGGATGTAATGATAGATCGCATTTCCCGACAAAAAAATTCTTGATACCATGGTGGGATTGTGACGAAATCAATGAAGATATTGCATGGTTAGTTTAATACTGTAACGTTAGCTCTAGCATTCTGCTATGTCTTCTTGTTGAAATTGTCAGGGCTCTACATCAACTCTCGCCCAGGCAAGAAAACTATGTGTTCAGGAAAGTGAAATGCCTCATGTAGCTGTCTGATTGGGCGAGTGAAAAATAAATGTGATGTTTGATTTTGAGTTATCTGAAAAGAATGTGCGCACTGCAGAGCATCGGCAGCTGAGCTGTGTCTCACCATCAAGTGTTGAACAATACTGATGGCACAAATCAGACATACTGGACACTATAGAAGTTAACTCTGGGGTTAGCAATGCCATATACGACATAATGTTGCTAACGTGAAATATCTCTAGAACATTGTATGCGAGAGGCTTACTTTTGTTTCTCAACAAGGAGCTAACAGTTGCGCTGTTGTCATGCACTTGTATCCCTTTCAGAAGCTTTGTATTCCAGTTTTGAACTGTAGTGTCTTTTTCGAGAGTTCGTAAAATAAACCCAGAATGATCAATCCCACACTGAATGTCTTCTGTAATTATTTATCCATTTTCTCATGTTGAAAACAGCTATGCTGCTAGCTGTCCCGATGCCTGGGTTAAGTCTGGCAACCAATCAGAGGCCATGTACCTAACTTGTCAACCAATCAAAGGCTGTGTTCATGACTTGTTGTTGTTCATGTCTTGTTGACTAATCAGAGGCAGCATTTCTGACAGTGTGGCAACAGGCAAAACAAATAAATAGATGTTTTAGTTAGAATCATCCCAGCAATGTAATTGTTACCTCTAAACTGTATGTTTTGTACATAAAAAAAAATGATAACAATTGTCTGAGTCCCTGATGATTTTATATATATATATATTATTATTTTTTTAATCTTAGCAGCAGAGTTCACAATTATACTATTATACTAGTCAATCTAATTTTTTTCAACTGTTTATCATGGTAACATCGTAGCCCAAGTTTTTGACATCCCAAGTTTAAATGGTTGGGTTTGTTTGTTATGTTTTGAGACCAAAATGAGATTTAAAAAAAGTTGAAGTTTCGTTATTTGGAATAGCGCGTAAGTGTGTCTTACTTTGATAAAGTTTGTTTCTTGTCTGGCTGCCTAATTACAAAATGCAAATAGGATTCACACACCAAATACACACACTGTTATCAGACTGTTTGGTCGTGCCAGCAAGCACACACACACACACACACACACACACACACACACACACACATACACACACACACACACACAGCTATCATGAGATGTTGCTTTGCTGTTATTTCACAACTCACTGAGGCAGCCAATCAAATCATTCCAGCAATGAGCACGCCCACGGCTAAATTTAACCAATGAAGGGTGACGATCTGGCTGACGGACTGTTTCAGACAACCAGTTACAGACTGTCTCTTCATGCAACACTTGAGTTGGTGCTGACATGAGTCCCCCACCCCCTCCCACCCGCCCATGCTTTACCCCCTCCTTCTCTCTTTTTTTTCTTTGCTCTGTACTTTCTCTCCTTGTGTCTAACCATCCCAGGGAGAGGAGGCTAATAATTATCAAGGAGAACAGAGTCCAGAGGAGGAGTACCCTTTGCACCTTCACAACCCTGTCCTTGTCTTCCTTTGTCACTTTCCCTAACTTGCTTTAATAAGTGAGAATATGTTCTGTCGCTTACCAATCTCTCTTCTCTGGCTCATAACGCCTTCCCATCCCATCTCTTACCTCCCCAACCTCATTCACACTCATCCTCCCTTCACCCTTTTCTCTCCCCTCCTGTTTCTTTTCACACTCCCACATCACTTTACCCTTAGTGAAAGAAATTAAATTTCCTTCCCTGGTTGCCTCTGCTGGGTCTCCCTGTAGTTCTCCTCCCTTTTTTCCTCTCCTTTTAGTAGTTTCGCCTCACTCTTCCTCCCCTACTCCAGTCTTCATCACCCCTCTCTTCATCCTTACTTCCACTACTTTATCAAACTTTGTGTTTCTTCTGGTTCATTCCTTTCTAAGCCCACTGACAGACTGGTCCTCTCTCTCTCTATGCACTGGGCATTTATTTCCCTTCATTTAAACTCCCTTTCTGTGTTCCTCCATCTGCAACCCCCCTCTCCCTCTGCCATTCTGCACCAAACACCACCACCTTTTTCCCCCTCCATCTTCCTCCCCTTCCCCCTTTTATTCTCCTCTTCTGAGGCTTAAACCTAATTATCTCCTGTTCTAGGGAAACCACACACAAGCTGACACACACACACGGTGGGAACAGCCTGTGGGAAGTAGTGCAGCCGTGAGGGACGGACAGCGTTTGTTCTCCCTTCGGCCAGTCGCCTCCGATCATGTCAGCAAGGCACAAACACACACATACACTGTACGAGCAAGCCAGAGATGAAGAAAAGGAGAAAGACAGAGGGTGTGAAGCTTTGTATATTAGACACACAGCGACTGAGTGATTCAAACTCAAATCCTACTAGCAGAGGAATGGTTACATTCTTATTTCTTTCTATTTGTAATAATACTGAAGGCAGCTTCTCTTGGTAAGGTGTTTTGGCCTTGTTCTGTGGGCTACAATAAACAAATGAGGAGTGCCTGTGTTTAAAAAGCAGAACTGTCCATGTGTCTTGAGTCCCGACAATCCAGACATTCTAAGCATGGATAAACACAGACGATGAAATCATGACAGAGCGTTGGCTCTCCCCTGTTTGGGTATGAATTAGTAACTCTCTTATTCAACTACAAATCATGATTGTTGTGTGAGCAGTAGAGGCCATTTCTATTGCTGTTATTCACCGCCTGTAAACTGCATTCATCCTATCACATCTTGTGTTTACAGTTTTTATAGTTTTATATGTGTTGTAATCTGTTAATGATTGAAAAAGAATAACCTTGAGATTTTATCAGGTATGCAAAGATGCCGTGGTAGAAGTCAGGAAGTCACTTTCTGTCTCAAAGTGCCACAAATCTCTCTGCAGCCAGAAGGCTCACAACGTAGTTTCCAAACATGTCAGGATCATCTGTTGATTCCATTTAAGGGGTATTTTAGTTCTTATATATATATCTATCCCAACTCTAGGGTAGGGATGTCAGTTTCAGTTAATTTTGCTCTTGAAAGCCCAATACCCATTAACCAGGTAACTAACGAGTTAATTTAAAATGAAAAAAATACATAAAATGCAAAGTAAAATGAATTACAAGTGACACATTTCTTTTGATCAGATGCTCCTTTCACTTAATGAGCTTTAGCACTACGTTTCATGTTGCTATCCATTAAGAGGTGGTGTAATAATATTCTCAGTGGGTAACCAATTAATTTAACTTATAGACATCCCTAGTCCCAAGAAGGGATAAAGCTCAAAAAAAACACTGGATCCTACATTTCCCATGATGCAACATGATAGCATGTTTCATTAAACTTTTCCTTTTAGGTAAATGCATGTCAATGCACCAGTTTGTAATGTGTACTCTCCAAGTTCAAGGCGACGTAACCCTGATGACATCATTAGGGTTAACTTTTCAGACTTTGCAGCACTCCTTCCAACAGAGCCATTCTACGGCTGTTTTTGCAGACAAAAGCCCCTTCTACACTGCCAGATTTTCCGCAAATGTTGGGCGGTGTTGCCAGCAAGCTGCAAGCATTCAGACACACTAAAGGCCGGATTGGCGAGTTGATCCGAAATGCCCAATTTTCCGCCTCGTGGGGTAGTCATATTGACAGAACACTTTTAATTTAAACAGACGTAGGCGGCCTTACGCAACGGGAGGGACTGTTGATGACGCCGCACGTGCGACCCACTGGCGGTGAATAAACAGGAAACAGCTGATAACAGGAATGAGTGAGCAGCTAGTAGCAAGAGGGAAACGCCAACCTGTCAGACACTGTTAAGATGAGCAACTGAGGAGAATAGGAATTGTGTGCCCTCCTTGCCCTCGTAAACGAAGAGGCCATTAACCATCAGATGACGGGAACGGTGAGGAACGGGCCAACTTACGAGAGAATCGTCGAAGGACTGACCAGCCGCGGCTTCCCTCCCACGTCACTGGTTACGTCACACGCTGAGCCACACGTTGTGCTACTTGCTCACGCCCCCCATTGCCCAGAAAAAGGCGCATTCTGTAAACAATAGTAGGTAGGCGGCATTTTTGCCACACTCCCCGATTTTGTTTTTATACTGCCAATGCTTAAAGAAGACTGATTGGGCTTTCCTGCAAATTTGCACAATTCCTATCTAAAAAGGGCTAAAGTAACACTAACCATGACGAGTGAGCTGAGTTCAATGTGTATAATTGAGATTCCTCATCATATTTTTTTTAAAGAACAACAGCACCTAAACTTATGTCCATCTCTTGATAGACATAAGTTTACACACATATTTTGAAAAGAACAAATGGGAGGGGGCTGCACTTAAACCCACCACTGAGCAGACCCATTAATCCCCCCTCCCACATTTTAGTAGCTGTGCTAAGCAGAGGCTTCATCAGTTCTGCCAAATTACATGAAAATATTACTACATTAAATAATTTTTCCCACACACTGACACAAACATTGAACACTGCTGGAGAGGTCAGTTTGCCAGCTGGGCAGCAAGAGAACCTTTGCACACGTTTAAGCACACACAGGCTCCATAAACAGATGGTGTCACATACGCAGGCACACACACACATACGCACACACACACACACGTGCGCGCACACACACACACACACACACACACACACACACACACACACACACACACACACATACAAGTGAGACGATGTTCACACATGACCAAGTCCCTTGAGGGCCCAGATATTACACTACAGGCGATCATGTACATGGACAAAAAATATGTAATCCAGTCATTCACCTTTCTGTAACAATTTTACTTTTTCTTTAAAGTCCACATTTCTGCAGAATAATAAGTTATCTTCTTCGCCTCATTACCTTTCTTGTCTCACAACTGTAGTTTCACATTAGTCTGTGCTGTAGCTTCACACCTTGATAACTCACTCATCCATACACATGTGTAATCAACTCTTAGTCTCCCTCCCTCTCTCAAATACACACACACGCGCACGCGCACACACACACACACACACACACACACACACACACACACACACACACACACACACCAGAATGCACCTGTGCTCCCCTCTGAGATGTTAACAGTGCTTTGTCATGAGTTATTGTCACTCAGTGATTGCATCATCTGTGAAAGCAATAATCTGTGTTTAAGACACGTTCTTTCTGGTAAATGATTTCAGCCCAAGAATATTTCAGAAGTCATTTCCATAAAGGACTTAGAGAAAAAAGTAAAAACTGGCAGTCTTTAAGGTGGGCACAGTTGCAGTAGTTTTCCACTGTACTGTACAGAGCCCCATAGACTTGCTTACTTACTTCCACTTACTGAGATCACATGCACAGCTGCGACACACACTGCAGCTCAATATACACACCATAACATCTAAATCTAATCCACTCATCTTTGTCTTTCTCTCTGAAGACACATGCACAATTGGTCACTGGAGCACGCCCCAGATGTTCAAAGCACTGAGAAAGAAAAAGCAGTAAGGGCTTTCCACTCCTCTGATGCGGTTCCGGAAATAGCAGAGCGTATCTGAGCAGGAACGTAAAGGCTTCCCTGGCAGGCCACTGTCTACCACTGTAAAGCAGCTTCCCGCTATAATATCAGATTCCCTTTGTATAGGAATACAAAGACCAGGGCAAATTGTGAAAATCACACATTTTGGTTTCAAATTGCACCACTTAAGCAGTTATTCCAGTTGGGAAGTCTAGCCCTGTTGCCAGCAGAAAATGTTGGTATTTTACATTTCTGCAAACCATTAAATGTTACAATTGCACGTTTTATACATATCATTTAGACATTTCTAAAGTGTCAGAGTATATGAGCTGTCAATGACATTAAAGCACCAAATGTAGGTGTTTTGTAGTGACCCATCATTCTGTTTCCAGCATCTTTTTGGGCATGAAAAGCAGTTGTTTGTTATAAACATATTGCTGCTTTTCCTGTCAGGATAGTGGTACAATAAGCCGTTGTTTCTGAACAAGACAAAGCTGCTTTTCCTGCTTGAATTGCCCCCCTCCAAATGGGTATTTAATGCCAAAACATAAGCTTTTCCTTACAACAAACCAAGAGGTATTTGTTGTTAAACCGAACCACACAGTAACCAGTGTTGTTAAAACACAAGGTGTTACATATATCTACTGTATAATAACATGTAAATGTAACATATCTGTGATTAGCGGAAACATAAAATGCCAAAATTTCCTCTGGCGATTGACGGGTGTGCAAGTCATTTGGAAGACAGAAGGGTGGCCCTCCTGCATTTACAGTGGTTGGAACTTTGAAAGTATCTGCCTGGTGTAAAGCTCCTGAGATGGCTGCAACAAATCATTCATGATCAGCAAGCCTCATCAATCACCTTGTGGAAGCGCATTGTATCACACTGCTTTTTATTCTGAGATAAGGTGGCCCCAGAGCCTATTAAATAAAATCAATATTTGTTTTTTAAACAATTAACAGACAATGTTGTCTGCCAGATGCTGTTTCATCAACCCATGCATAAGCAAAAGCAAGAATAGCTTGTAGGCTGTAATCAGACAAGAGAGAGAAAGACGGAGGTGGCATGGCTGAAATAATTGAAAGGGGTGAGCGTGGTGAGACCCAGCTGAAAGGAGACTGGCTCTCTCTCTCTGTCAAGAAATACTGTTAAATTCATTTCGTAGTATTAATCTAATATACTGTGTGTCTTTGGTATGCAATGACTGTAAAGCATCAGTAACATCATGGTTCACCTACTTTAATATATGCAACAGTAACATAATAGGCTTAGGTCTATATGGACTAACACAGTCACCTACTACTATACATTTGCATCACTCCAAGTTACATAAATATGTAATTTTTCAAATGAAATCAATGAATTCAGTTGCTCTGAAAGTATTGGCTAAATATATACATTCAATAAACCCACTGGGGGCACTGGTCAGTCAGTGTACAGAATGTGCTCTGCTGCTGGAATGACCATTAACAGCTGAGATACAGGCTCATCTGGATCCACTGAATCATGTCCTCATGTGATATGTCACTATATGACCACAACCAAAGCCTATTATCGGCTAAAACGCACTCAGCTGTCTGTAAAATGACGCAGCAGAGGAGACTGAGGAGAAACCATATGTCATGACTGGATTACAGATAAAATGACGGGGGGGGGGGGGGGGGGGGGGGGGGGGCAATGTGCAGAAGACCTTATAAAAGAACTACAGTAAATCCTGTAGACATGTTACAGGATTATCACGGTGATATAGTAAATACAAAAATACTATTAAAGTATGATAAGGCTGAAAGAAAATCTGCACTAAGCACCAGTGATAACAGAGATAAGTCCCTATAGGAGTATTATAAGAACATTATAATGATAGCATAGGAGAAAAAAAAGACACAGCTTTAATTAAGTCACTAAATTCACTGCTAAGTACCACAGGTACACATTAAGTCCCTACAGGGGTAGAACAGGAGTGCTGTGGTGGTATTTTATCAGCGCTATATGGGGCTGACCCCTGATGCTGACACAGTCAACAGGCTACATGGTATTTACATGAAGGTATTAGAGGCTACAGCAACCAGTGGCAATTGATTGTGTCATAGCTAAAAGCTCTTTCATATTTCTGCATATATTAGGCCTGCAGAGGGTGATTTTTTTTCCCTTTGCTGATTATTTATTAAAAATGATCAAATATTAAGTATTTCACTGCCGTGAAAATCTCTTCACAAAACCAGGCTGTCTACAGAGTAGAAAGACGCAAATACTTTTGAAATTGGTGCAGCTACATTACCAGAGAAAACAGAAAAGGGGCTGTGGTATTCACTTTTGCTCAAGAGGTAGAAAACCTACAACTACCAGAATGCACTGCACTACAACAAACCAATAAACGCTCACACTGGTGGGTGATGTAATGCCAACTGATTTTGGCTCATCCAAAAACAATATGGCGTCCAACTGGTGACAAAGGTTCTGCGTTAAACAGTGCACTGAACTATGTTTGTCTGAAAACATTTGAGGTGAGAAATATGCAACTCATTAATAGAACCTTGGCTCATATTTGACCAGCATTGCCTAGATTCACCGTTTGATCTCAGTTTTCACAGACTCTGCTTTCATGATATAGGAAACAGTATAGTGTCCACTTCCTGTTTACAAACTCTCATATTACAGCTCAGCAGTTCACCATGAATGTATAAAGAGACCCAGATGCAGCACTGGAGTAAGGCTCCCGTTAATTCCTATGAAACCTCCCCAGTGGTACATGATACCAAAAAAGCTCCATTTCCGTGGTATGAAATCACACGGCTAACTTCCGGTTTAGCAGTCCACTAACTTGAATGAGGATAAAATCATTTAATTGTGCAGCTCTTCTAGACTTTCCAATGCTATCTGACTGAATGGACTAAATCCTGACAGTGAAAGGAGTCATTTTGTAGGGATTGTGACACCCAAAATAATGTAGCCACTGATTTACAGATGTTTCTTTGCCGATGTAACTCTATAGGAATAAGTCTACACCAAGACGGTGTAGTTCCACTTTTGACCACTGTGCAAAATTCGCTTCAAAGCCCAGCACTGTCCCTGGGGGCTGACACTGCACTAAAATATGTTTCATTTAAGGGTGAAAAAGAGGCAACACAGTCACAGAATCTCAGTTAATGCCACTAGCACTGCCAAGTTTCACCATTTGATCTGAGATTGAGAGAGAGAGAGAGAGAGGGGGAAATCTCTCACTTGATCTGCTTTTTTACTCTTTGTATCCATGGTGGTGGCGGGCGTACAAAAATGGGGAAGTACAGTCTGTAGTTTGACCAACAGCCCCAATGCCAGGAAAAATCTGCCAGATGACACAATTTGAGCTAAGAGATGAGAGAAAGATCTTGGCGCTGGTAAGATGGAGGGAAGTTTAACTTAGTTCATTTACACATACTACACACATTGAGATGATCCAAAGCTGGCTGAAAATCTACAAAGTATCCATTTAATGGTTTATAAAATGTTTAAAAGAAAAGCCAAAAACAATTTTCTAAAGCTGAGGCTGAAATCTTAAGACGTCTTATTTTGTGCAACCAACAATCCAAAACCCAAAGTTATTCAGATGCTAATGACATACAACAAATGAACAAATGAATTTTTGCATCTTTGCAAGGAAAAATGACATTTAAATAATCAAACGACACTCTGAATAGCTGCCAGTTAATTTTCTGCCAATGAACAAATCCATTAATGGATTAACTCTTCTTCTAGCTTTATAAATGTATAGCAATACTGCCCTAGCAGATGTAGGTTTTGGTCATTGAAACTCAATGTTAAAGTTCTTAAGATAGCAACAGTCACTCAGCTGAGAATATTACTATACATTTTTGTTAAAGTAGGTGGACAATATTGTCTATCCAAACTAAGCCCTCCACACTGTACCATAGCTTCTGATAAAAAATGACAGTATGTACCGTTTTAGCAGCATTAAAGTGAACAGCAAATACACAAGCATGTGAGTCGAGGTTGCCTCTGCACCTGAGATCACAGAATTCGATGTGTAGGAGGAAATCAAAGTAGATCTAAGGCCGTCTTATCCCACCCTTAGGCATTCTTATCCTACAGCTGCATGATATCATTTGAAGATCGCCCCTGTCCAAAACCCTATTACTAATATTAAAATGAATAGCGTGCAAGTACAATTACAAAGTGAGTTTAAATTGACAGGCTCTCATACATTTGCTGCAGGATTTCTATTTATCTCTATGTAGATCTGGTGACATGACCACACCTCAATTCTGAACGATATAACTCGCACAAGCTTGTGCAGGAAATGCAAGAATTTCAGTAAATGCTATTGCTATAGACGGTGACAGAACAGTGTGTATTCATATGAAACTTATTACAGAATAGTCCATATAATATGATACAGCACCCCCATGCATACATAGCAGTACAGTAAATCACCACACCTACATTATTTTTCCCTTACATCCAATTTGGTACATCTTTCCACCAGCATAGAGCAACATCAGCTGATTGACAGGGGCGGAAAGAGTGAAGCATGGGCAGATGTTTGACATGGCGAGTAAGGTTTGAGGTCAGGGGTACTATAGGGTCAAGAGTCCAAGGGAAAGAAACATGACACAATAAAGGTGCTCATGTTGAGACCAGGCTGCATACACTTGTGTGTGTGTGTGTGTGTGTGTGTGTGTGTGTGTGTGTGTGTGTGTGAGAGAGAGAGAGAGAGAGAGAGAGAGAGAAAGAGAAGAAAGAAAGAGTGAGAGAGGCACACATATACACTCTATAGGGTTATTAGACCGTGCTTATTAGAGACTTACTTCATCTGTTTGACGATGGTGCTTTTCCCTGACTCTCCAGCCCCTGAGGGATAAGAGACAAGAAGACAATGTAAACAGGGTGTGTGTGTGTGTGTGTGTGTGTGTGTGTGCGTGCGTGCATGAGTGAGAGAGCAAGATGGAGACAGAGTGTGAGAGAGAGAGATAGGAGGGGGTGGAAGAGAGAGAGCGAGAGAAAGGGAGAATCAGCCTGTTCAAACCTAAGTGAATAAGGACAGTAGCAGCAGCGGGGTGGAGATAAAAAGATGGAGAAAATGACTGCACCCTTTCTTCCTCAACATCCTTTTTTTAATTCCCCTCCACCCTCCATCTTTCTACTTAGTCAGTCGAATGGATTAAATACTTACAGGCTACTTTCCCACAAAGAATCAATGAATCAATCTCCCACCCCAAACCAATGAAGCAGCACTGCCTGTGCTTGGCCCTCCATTGCTGCATACTGCCATTTTTTCCCATCTGCAGTTATCACCTCTGATGCAGTTCCCACCTTTTACCTACATACTGCCTGTTTATACATAATGACAATTTACCCACCTGGCATTTCTGTAATGGATGCAATGCTATTACAGCAGGTTGCTTTAAAGTGATGTAATGAGAGGGCAGGGTGTGTTTAGAAGGCAAAATCAAGCAAATCAATGGCTCTTTGCCCTTATATTGGAATTTTGTTCAGATCGTTGGTTTTATAGTTTTGATGGACGTCGTGTTTTTTTTTTTTTTATTTCTACAGTGATGTATCTTTCACCAAACGCCCACCCCCTCACACACCACACCTTTCTGCCGTGGCTCTACAGGCCCTGCAGTAGGCAATTCAACTCCCTTACCGAGCAGCAGCAGTTTAACATCTTTGGCCGCGGTCAGACCGTCCTCCTTGAGGTTTTTCTCGATGGCTTTGCTCCGGTCCAGAGCCGCCCTCTCCTCTGCGCTCAGAGTACATCCCATGGTTAGAGAACACAGCTTGATAGCGTTACCGATACCGGGATCCACGGAAGAAAAAAAGGCAATAAAAGGGTGGATTCAATGAAACTTGTGCGTGGAAACAAAGCTGTTTGCAAATCCTCCCTTCTTGGTTTATTTCCTCCTTTTTTGTGCTGAGCCTTCGATCCCTCTGTGATCCCTCTCTGGCTTTCTCTCTGGGCAGCTCCCTCTCTCGCGCTCTCGAGCCGGGGGTAACGGCACCGTTAAAGCATTTAAATCAAGGATCCACTCGGGTTTGATCCACAGCGCGAACACAACTCGATGTAGCCACCGCGGTTGTTTGTTTCTCAAGCGTGGTCTCGGTGGCGGTCTGTCCGTCCGTCCTCCGTCCTCTCTTCTGGGTTTCTGTCGGTAAATCACGGTAACGGTTCTCTTCTTCTCCACTCGGCGTTAGTGTGTGTTACTGGGCGGCGGTGAGCAGCGCTCGCATCGTTTGATTCCAGCACGGGGTTCTCACAGTGGACCTTTCCTCCGTTTGGCTCCTCCGAGACGGGCGGCGGGATACTCGCTCTGTAACGTTACTGCCTCCCGGTAGCTCCGGTAGGGACTCGGTCGTTCGTTAGTGCGTCCGTTCAATTGCAGGTTGCTGACGTCAGAAGAGTGAAAAAAAAAACAGAAGTGGGGAGAGAAGGGAGCATCCATACTCCCAGTGGCGCTGCCTGGTGGTGCACTATTACCTCTACAGGCTTCTATGGACTGATATTAAGCGTCATGTTAAACACATAGAAAGTGAAAATAAAACGCCACTGCACCAAAACTCAAAGAAGTTCAAGAGCAACAACGAGTTAATTTGTAGCCTTAATCTTACGTGTAGCCTCTGGAATATGAGCAGAGAACTTTTCTCTATTGGTCACAGGTGTGTTCAGCCAATGAGAGCTGAGGAACACGTATAGGCACGCTTGTCACTAAAGGCACAGTTCACCCCAAAATCAAAACGACATATTTTCCCTCTTACCTGTAGTGCTATGGAATGTAGATTGTTTAGGTGTGAGTTGCAGAGTGTTGGAGATATTGGCCGTAGAGATGACTGCCTTATCTCTCAAATATGATGGAGCTAGATGGCACTCGGCTTGTGGTGCTCCAAGTGCCCCCCCCCTCCAATGTGAAACTGCTCACAGCAACCCCGTGAATTATTTTGAGTTACCATGTAATGATTTCTGGAAAGAGACTTTGAGTTTGAGTTTTTTAGGTATGTTTTTTTGGCACTTTGAGCACCACAAGCCAAGTGACACCTAATTCTCTTATATTTGAGAGAAGGCAGACATCTGCACGGCTGATATCTCCAAGACTCTGCTCCTCCCGGTTCCAATGAGGTGCCCCCAGGCTTTGAAGCCAATTTTTGTTGTGACCAAACAGTGGAATCACAACTTCTGGGTCAATCATTTAATGGCCTGCAGCCCAAAAAGACTTGTTCCCATTGACTTACAAAGAGACGCCTGTAAACCAGTGGATACATTTTTTGAGCACTACAATCCCCATGAAATGACTTGTTTCACTGTCAGGATTTTATGTATTTGGTTCAGAAACATTTGGAAAGTCTACAAGATGTGGATGATTTAGCTAGTTTATCCCAAAGTGCTAAACCAGAGACCAGCCAGCTAAACCAGAGATAGTCTCTAGTGTTCCTGCTTTATGGGCCACACAAGGTGAAAGCAGTACTGATCATCTGGGTAATTTCATACATGGCAGTTTAACCACTTTAGATTCATGCACCACTGAGCAACTTTCCTGGAAATGAATGGGGCCCTGCAACCAGTGCTGTATCCAGGTCTCGCCCACAGTCATGGGCAACTCACACCAAAACAATCTAGAATGATAAATCACATTACAGGTACCAGGAAATATATCGGCTTTTAATTTGGTGTGAACTGTCCCCTTAAAGATATTGTATTATTATTATTATATTTATTTATTTTCTAATGTTAAGTCCATAAATATTAATGTTTTGCACTTTGAATTACTTTGTGTACGAATTGTGCTCTACAAATAAACTTGCCTTGCCTTGCCTTGCCTTGCCTTGCCTTACCTACAGTATAACCAAAAATGTTTCGTACTTGAGGGCTCCCATTGATGAAACATGTCAAGCAGTGGAGTGCATGGGTATGTTTTCCTTTTCAGGAGCTCTCTGTTTGGTTACTGTCAACATACAGAGTGTCCCATGTCATACTGCAGTGCAGTTCCAGTACATTTCATACAGCATTTGTATTTAAATCCAGTTCACAATTGTAAATGATCTTGAATTTGTATGTATTGCACTTATTTGAGTCTCAAACCAACTGGCATCATGATTATGACTTTGATCATCTGTTGTAAAACCTGACTTTGGTTTGAAATTATTCACTAATGCTTTGCTAATTAGTGCATTCACCCACTTTGTAAAGGTGTTTTTAACTGATCATCAGAGCCATTATATGTCGATTACAAAGCCAATATGGAAAGCCTCAGAAAATAACAGTTTGATCTCAGTCAACAGCTGTTATACATAATGCAAATACATAATGACAAATGTATTGGATTTCATGGATTTAAAGGCACCATTCTCTCAATGGGTACATTAATGGCTAATGGTTATTGGCAATGTGTTGGCGTAATGGCCCAACTGCAATGAAACTTGGAGGCTACTCGTCTATCAGCACCATCTGAAATTTTACATCTGTGGCATCACCAAAGATAAAATCAGTCGGCCCGAGTGCTCGTTAGCCTGGTGCGGTTTAGATCCATTTAGATAAGAAATTATTTAGATACATTTTGAGCTTCAGAAAAGAAAGTAAAGACAAGCAACTGCGCATGGTCAGTTCAGGAATGAATTAATGTGACTTTATGTACATTCAGTCAATGGTGTGGTTCATTTTTAACCAGAACAGCATGGATGTTTCATGATTTATTCAACAACTATACAGCAGTTCCCCAAGATCTCTATAATTTGTTTAAATTAACTTTTTTCAAACATGATGTACAGATTATTTGAATTAAAGTCTCCAGTCATTCAAAACTGTGTTGAATTCCCTCCCATACCACCATACATCATCTTATATATGAAAAAAACTAATTGCCATGTGTTACAATATTATAAATATATTTTCATTAAATGACATGTTAAAACACTCTAGTTAATGTTGTGGCCTAATTCAGTGCAAAAAATGATGCCATTTGCCTATATATTTTATACATTTGGCAAAAATGTATTGTTAAACACCCACTCTGCAGGTCTGTGCAGCTTTAAGCTACTTTTAGTTCACTGTTTTGGTTTACTGGCCCGCACATAGACTGTTGGGTTGAGCATCAGGGCTCTCATCTGCCCCCACATATGAAACCTAAGGCAGCTGTTTCCTGCAAACACACTCACACAAGCTGAGTATACGCTGCCCTGCCTGGAGGACCTGCATGAAATGGCAGTGAGCCAAAGTGAACAAGTGACTGATGCAGGAAGTGGAGCATTTGCTAACTAGTAAAGTAGCCACATCCTGGTGTGTTAAGAGAAAGTTTGTTTCGAAATATAGAGAGAACTTCAGCGGGGGAAAACATTCACACAAACATTCAAAATGTCATTGTATAAGCTCTTGTGACATTTGTGTCCACCCCAGCACACTGGGGTAAAAAAAACATATTACCTGGAATAAATGGCAGAGAGGTATGGGTGTTATTATCTTATCTCTCTTAGCTATATGGATCATTCTTCATTATTTAGAGTAATCCAAAATGACAGTTCTATTTACCTGCTTGACTGTCTACACCAGTTTTTCAATTTCACTTTCAGTATGCTTCATTGGTATGGATGTCAGGTAAACAATATTTCCAAAATGTCAAGAATAATATTCAATATTGGCATGAGAATAAAATTAATATATATATATATATATATATATATATACAATCCATTGAGTAAACTTGATAAGGTAAGTAAATAATAATAATATGTGAATGCATGTGTCTGCTATGTGTACATGTCATAGTCATTAACTGTCCTGTAGGTTGTGTCATGTTGATAGTGGGTAGTAAGATATGCTCTGTCTTCTTCTCTGTGGAGTATTTTTGATTTTGAGAGATTGTTGAACTCCTTAAATTATGAAATGATAGTGTTGAGCTTGTTGAAATAACTCTTCTTTATGTCACTAAATGTTTTATATTGTAGGAGGAAGTGCACTTCTGTCTCAACCTTACCTGTCAAACAGTGACCACATATTCTGTCTTTTTTGGTTTTTGTGTCTTCCTGTTTCCACTGCTACACTGTGGTCACTGAGTCTGTACTGGGTTAGGATCTGTCTCTGCTTTCTATCTCAGACAGTAGAGAGATATTCTGCCAATTCATAATCTCTTTTTATATTAGGACCAGATCTCATTTTAATCTACTTTGGCATTTAGTTTCTTCCTTCCAGTGTTCTAAATAGGTTTTGTTACATTCTATTATAATTGGGTTTACTCTGATTGGTGTTTGCAGAGCAGTGCTGTTGTGAGACTGGTCAGACTGTGTCTGACAGGAGGCAGTTAACCTCAACACCAGCTGACACGGTGGACTCTTTTCAGGGCTCAGATCTTGAGTTTGGAGGGCTTTGGAATGGAGGCTGTCTCAGGGGCTGGATTTAATGTGATTAAACAAAATCACACTCTCTTAAATGTTAATCATCAATGAGTATTAGCCTAATTTTGCTCTACATGCTTTTGTTGATGCTTTTCTGTGTATGTGCAAAATGTATCTGCTGAATTCTGCAAGTAGAGATTGTGTTGGATGTTTGTCCCAGCGGGTATAGCTTTGATTGCTGAGTGGTAGTACTTCACTACCACACTGAAAAACATCAGATATTTTAAGCTAGACTTTAATTGAAATTTAAATGTTCTCTTAATTATATTTAGAGCTCTTCAAGTTTTTTATTTTAGTGTATTCGCTGCCATGTTAAAACTATAGACTATGAAGTAATGGACATAGCCATTATGACATCGCCCATGAGCTTGTGGACTCCCAATCAGTCAAACGCTGAGCAAGACATTTTAGGCAACAAAAATGTTACAATCTATTTTCATGAACAGAAAACACGTTGAAATAGCGACAGCTTTGGCGATGCCTGTACTCTGTGAATCTGGGCTTTTGCCATGGTTATGCAACATTATTGGTGTGGTAGTGACTTGTTAACTGTTGGTAACCACCTGTCATTCAAAGCAGCCATGTCTTTACTTATGCATTACTTTGATGGTGCATTGTCTAAAAGCTAACTCCTTGTACAGTTGTCGTGAACAGGAAATTAGCTAGAGACCTTTTGGCCTCAAGTGGCCATTCAAGGAACTGCAGTTCCTGGCTTAATTTTTCAGCCCTGCAGGTTGCCGTTTGGTTGGAACTCTGAGATACTCTTATGGTTACACCAAAGTACATAAAAACTCATGCTATGTGTAATACTATTATGGTAAAATGGTATTTGTTCTCCTGACAGCTGAGGCTTAAAAAATTATTCGGCTACATTAATTTCCTTCATTCTTTTCTACAATGTCCAGCTGTAGTCCTTGTTAAGTAGGAGACAGAACAAAGACATCAGCATAAAACAAAGACTACGCCTCTTCATTCTATAGGGAGAGGCCAGGAGCAGGGCACTGATCTAACTGAACAGTAAGTTAATTTATGTAAATATTAAAAAGAGCCAGACTTCAACTCCAACACTGAAGAACACCTCTTCTCTGGGTGAAGGATTGCTTTTGTTTGTCTCCCGTGTCAACAACATTCCTACATATTTTCCAGATACATTGATTTTTAACCAGATCATAAATGTAGTCTATAATGGAGCCCTTCATTCCAAATAGAGTTGTAAGCTTTATCAAAATCAATAAAACAAGTGAGCATCCTACCATTTTTTATTTGGTGTATATGCTTGTTAATTAAAGTGTGAGGGGTTGGCGGTGCGGTGCTTTGGGAAGGGGCCAATTTGACTTTTACTCAAGAGTATTCCTCAGGGAAATCTACAGTTCTTTTATTTAGAATGCTACAGAAACATTTACCAAGACAACTGCTGACACAGGTGCCATGGTAAGTACTAGGGTCTGATTTGTCCCCATTCTTATGATTTCCAGTCTGACAGCTGACGAAACAGTTGATTCCCACACAGTCATATCACTGTGTGGCATTTGTGTTTCCACCAAGTGCACCGTAAGGCTCATCCACCTGGCCTGCATATAACCCCAATCCTCAGTGGCGAAGACAGTTTTTACTGCATGAATAAAAAGAAATTTAAAGTACAATAGTATTCATATGGCCTCGTGCACAACTTAGTTAATAAGCATACTTGTAGTGTTCAATCATATTTTATTCATGAACCACCATTTCGAAGGCTCTTGATGTTATAAGCATGACTGGGAATTTTCAAGTCTAGTGTTTAACACTCAGGACTGATTTGGGGAGATTTTGAGATAAATGGTCACATCAGCATGACACATGTTGTATAATCTTATTTTAAAATATCACAATTAGG
This sequence comes from Epinephelus cyanopodus, assembly GCA_026686955.1. Lineage (NCBI taxonomy): Eukaryota > Metazoa > Chordata > Actinopteri > Perciformes > Serranidae > Epinephelus > Epinephelus cyanopodus. Next base: position 36,333,430 of record CM048917.1, on the reverse strand, counting down.
AAGAGGGAAAGGAATACTTTAGCTAAATTCAGTTTTTTAACTCTGTTGTTACACACACATTTGCCCCCCTGCAAAAATAAATGGAGGCAGACATTACTGTCTTTAAGAGGCTATGGTGCTCTCATTTTTAAGCTACTGCAAAGGCAGTGGTACGTGTCTAGTATGTGAAACTAGATCACCCAAGGCATCTATTGGGACCATCCACTTTGGTATAGTTACAGTAAATTTTGGCAAGGGAACAACTGGTATGGCCATTTTCACAGGGGTCCATTGAACTCCATTGAACTGCTAACCTCTGACATTACATGATGGACTGATCCACTTGAAGCGGTGGAGGGAATGGCAACCAATACACCTGCCTTACATTATAAGTAGGCTACTCATAATTTTGGGACCACGTAACCCCTAATCAGGCTGTTCCAACATTAAGTGGGCTGCAGCTGGCAGGCCTTTCTTTGTTTGTTCCCATGACAATTTTTTTGGCAACACTTGTGTGGCCTCATGGCCCACAGGATGGACATCACATAGATCATATAAGCTATGCATCACATAGTGACGCTAAAGGGTGCCCTGTGCATTGCTATCAGATACTGAGGGCCATGACAAATGGGATTGGGAATAGGTTGGAGTGCCTGTGCAAAAATTGACAGCAATCCATCCAACACTATTTTTTGAGATAGGGCCCAAAGTGGTGGGCCATCCATGGAGCCATGTTGCTAAAAAGTGTACAAAAACGAAGGCAGTGACACCTTCAATTTCACCCATCTGCGTCTCAGCTGCATATTCAGGGGGCACAGTCTAAACATAACACGACTGGAGTAAGTATCAGCTGATAAGAGCTGACAAGCCATTTTGAGCACAGGTTGTTTGTCCTAAGGAACAGATCTATGTTTAAAATGTTGTCAGACATAGATTTAAACTACTTTTAACATGAAGTATTCTTAAAACCTGGCAAGAAGTAGGCTATGGGAAATCATACTGCAGTAAAGACACTATTGTAATGTAGAAAAGCTCATTTTTGTAGGATAAACTGATTTTAAATTGCTTATTCTCAATCTGGAGCATTTGTGAGCTCAAGTGGGGACTATTTATGGAACATCTCGTATCTGCACAGTACATGGAATTCAGTACATGGAATTCTGTTGAGTGGTTTTTATCTACAGTTTGTGGCATGCGCAGTTTTGACTGATATTAGAGAGGCATTGTTGCAGTGAGGGCACCTTCTGTCTCCCTTTCCTTCCTTTGTCACATCTGGTTGGTCTGTTAACAAACACTGGCTGTGGTTACTGTTTCAAAAGCACCACATGCGTGCGCGTGCGTGCGTGCACGCACACACACACACACACACACACACACACACACACACACACACATACTCTATCAACAGTGATGTGATGCAAGTCCTCTTAGCAGAGAGTAAGAACTGTGCTGTTGCCTCAGACTCAGGATTGGATCCACTGATTAGGGACAGAAAAACTGAAGAAACTAAAACAGTATTCTGCAACACATTAAACAGGAACCCTTGGCTTGCAGCACTCAGTATTTAGATAGTGATTTAACCTGTTTAATCCTTGTCTACAAAGGAAATTCAAAAATAGCATAGCATGGCGTGTCAGTACATCACAACCCTGATGTGCACACATTCATCTTGACAGTTAGAAAGAACTATGTCATAGATGATAATACCTGCAAGGAAAAATGTAGGGAATGTAAACAGGGTGTTTAATCCTTAATAACGTAGGATGAAATCATTAACATGTACAATTTACTAGCTTACTATAGCAGTAATACAAATGACATGCCCCTTTTCCATTGGACAAAAAAACCCCACAATCACCCACTAACATTTGTTTTTTGTCTTTAGTGGGAAACATTAAAATGCGCATTCATTCCTTGGACAAATGGCTCTGCAGTAGCTGTGGGTATTTGTCGGCTTTATCGCCGATTGGCTGGGGGGAAACATGACACCTTGGTGGACATTTTAATTTTCTCAATCTAATCTCTATAAACAGACTCTGCATATGTATGCAGTATCTGAGGGTGAGAGGAGAAGATTTCAATAGGTGTTGTGGTTTCATATATAGTTCATTTATAGTCAGGGTAGTATTGACTAATCATGTTTGAATACGAGGTAAAGAGTCCATGTGGAGAGGTGGAATGCATCGGACAAAATACAATCTCGGAACCCACTGGCTATCATCTGATGACAATTTAGCTTTATATTAGCTTTTTAATATACACGCACATTCATTTGCAGATACCTAAAATAACCAATGCACAGAAGAGGAAGTCTTGCCTCTGATATCTGCTGGCTACATTGGATCAGCCAAAAATATTGGGAGATTGCATTTTCACTGCCCTCCATGCAGTTCTCCACTGTTTCCTAACCCTGTTTTCTGGCATGTTAGTGATGTCAAACATTTTCCTGTGTTAAAAAACCTGCCTATAAGAACTCATTTTGGGGGAAAGGGGGAATAAGCAAGCTAAGCAGCCACACAGAAATCATGTTAGAACTAATAACAGTCTGATCTAATTTCAGCAACCCTTACTTCCGTCTCTTAAGTGGATCATCAGCTAGTGAGGATGATGACTTTGACTTAAAGACCAGTTAGCTTTAACCTCAGTCTTTTAGCATGACATCACAGATGATATTAAGATGCAAAATCCACCAGCAACAGTCATCAGACTGCCAAGTGGATGATTGCTGTTTGGAAATTAGAAACGTGCTTTTTGTCTACTTCTGTCTGAAATCAAGGAGCCATCATCACTAAGATTCACTGAACATTTCAAATGGTAAAAATCTGCCTTCATTAGCAATGTAAACTTCATTTGTGCCATGCGATAAAGGACGGCCAACAGTCAATACTTTAAAGGCTAAGTTCGGTTTTTTGACACCTGGGCCTTATTTTTAGGAATAAATAGGCTCGTAGACTCACCCAGATGATTTTGGTGGAGCTCGGAGCCGTTTTCGAGCAATTTAGATCCATCCGACGGCGTCTTCTCTCATGCCATAGAAGCGGACGGGGCCAAAACATCGAAGCCCCTAAATTAGACATTATCTGCTGCGAAACTCGCTCATTTCACCTACATTTTATAAATGAATGGCCAGTGTTATCACCATGTCCGCTCAACTTCCTTGTTATGGTCATCCGGGGCTTTACAACGATGGGTCACTTTTGGTGACGTCATAGACGTGCGCCGCAGGAGCGCAGTCCAGCCGGCGCTAGGCTAGGCTAGGCTAGGGGCTACACGGGTACAAACATGGTTCGTCATTGCGTTTTTCCACTTTGTCCAAACAAAATGACTAGGTGGACAAAGTTCACATTCAACAGGCTTCCTTTGAAAAACCCGGAGTTACTAAAGATCTGGCTTGTTGTCCTGAAAATGGACCCGAATATTGCTATGGAAGAACTGAGGAGGGTCAGTCACCGGGTCTGCAGCGCTCACTTCGCTGCAGAAGACTTCATTATGAAGACGACAAAGATAAGAGGCCAGGAAGCTCAGCGTCAGTACCTCAGGAGGAATGCCATCCCGATTGTTTCAGAGGGCAAAACAGACGCAGCGGAGGTAATGCATTTCTTTTGAAGATGTAATAATATTGGTCGATAACCAGTGCACGTCGGCCAGCGTATAAAGCTCTTGTATAAAATGAATAGCTATCTTCACGACCTATGTCTGAGCAGGAGTAGCCTTCTAAAAATACATTCCTGCAAAAGAATACTGCACTGTAACGCAATATAATTTACTCTAGTCCATGCTAGTTTTTGAAAAACTAACTCGCAATGCATATGATATGGTTATTCTCTGCAGGCAATAAATTGTGACTCGAGCTGCAATCACCGCGGGTCTGCATTGTTAGCGCACACTTACAAGTAGTCATATGCTTTCTCCAAAACTAATTGTCAGTAGTTTCGACCGTTATTTATTTATAAAGCAAACACTCATAGAAAATATACCCTTTTTGCATTTGTATGGGCTACTTACTCTATCGAAAGTTGTCCGTTCGGTCCTGCTGGCTTCGGCTGCGTCTGCCAGTTGACTCTCGGGACATAAAAAAAGTCTCTACCACAGCCCGGTTTGTCATGGCAGAAAAATCTTCCAGTGTAGTGAGACACGTATTTTGGGGGGCATCAATACGTGTTTCCTCTGGTCTCAAGTCCCACTCTGAGCAGCAAAAGCTCTCCTCTTCTGTTGTCTGTGGCGTGCAGTGTTCACAACAACACCACCAGTTAGCCCCCATTCGTGGACGTGCAGTGGTCGCTTGTTCTCTGGCCAGCTGTTCGGCTCTTTCCCTCTGCATCCTCCTTTCAAATAGCTCCTTGTCGGTGTATTCTGGCTCAAAACGATACAGGCATCCATCATACTCAGAGTCGTCATCAGACACTTCTACATCGGATAAATATTCCGTCATGTTGCACAAGAGTAGCTGTATAGCCGTATAGCCTAGCCTAGCGCCGGCTGGACTGCGCTCCTGCGGCGCACGTCTATGACGTCACCAAAAGTGACCCATCGTTGTAAAGCCCCGGATGACCATAACAAGGAAGTTGAGCGGACATGGTGATAACACTGGCCATTCATTTATAAAATGTAGGTGAAATGAGCGAGTTTCGCAGCAGATAATGTCTAATTTAGGGGCTTCGATGTTTTGGCCCCGTCCGCTTCTATGGCATGAGAGAAGACGCCGTCGGATGGATCTAAATTGCTCGAAAACGGCTCCGAGCTCCACCAAAATCATCTGGGTGAGTCTACGAGCCTATTTATTCCTAAAAATAAGGCCCAGGTGTCAAAAAACCGAACTTAGCCTTTAAGGCCTTTAACCTGCAGCCTACAACATAACCCCACCAAATAAAGTGAAGAATCACCGCACAGATGTTTATGGACCACTTCCATCTTCTTTTCTAAGAAAAAGCATAGAGGCTTGGGTAAAAAGCACAGTGTAGGATGAGGGCTGGAGGTGTCAGGATGTAATTTGCACTGCACAGTCTGCAGCTTTCAAAGAAACGTGGTTAAAGATGGAGAGAGCTGGATTAAATAAGGGCAGAGTGATGTGAGGAGAAAAACAGACAGGCCTACCGAAGAAGTGGTGAGTGGAAAAAGGGGAAATGATATGGAGCAGCGCAGAGGCAGGAAGAGACATCCTAATGCTCTTAATGATCACATCTTGTACACTGACTGCGGCACTGAGTAAATAAACTGAACAGACAGCACAGAGGAGAGAAAAGACTTGAAAATGAACTGAAAAATTCTCCACAACACAAAGCAATGTTATATATGTCATAGTACAGATTTAATATGTTAAATCTGTACTATCTTCAGGGACGTTTCTTTGTTGCTGAGCATGACCTCTGACCTCATTATGTCAGGGGCTAAGTAGAAAGATCAACATCTACATGCTTTCTATGACAGGGGGCAAGGGTGATTCTTTTAAAATGAATTAAACAGCAAGTGTCTTAATACATACCTCATAACTAACCCTGAATACCATGGAAATGTATGAAAGGTTTTAAGGATTAGTACACCACCTACCAGCAGCTCACTGTGAGGTTCCCAGGAAGTCACTGCTACCCACCAAGAAAATAGTCCCACACATAAACTCCTGTAAAACCACAACATGTTGTTTTTACACCTTTGTTTTTGAAAGGATTAAATGAAATGTAACATTTTAATAATAAGATGTAGTGGTGCTGCAGCGGATTTTGTTATCATTGGACAGAACCAGAATTGCTTCTTCCCCTTTACAATCTTTATGGAAAGATAAATTAACCATCTCCTCCCTCGCGTTTACCGTTCAGACATGAAAGTGGCATTGATCTTCTCATGTAACATTCCCATCTTTTGGCAGTAAAGTAAATACAGCATTTTTACAATATGTGACTATATCATTAAAATCTGTGTATTTTGTTGTCACTACTCAGAATGTGCTTTATGGGTGTTTCTCAGAATGGGAGTACAGTGTATGCGGCTAAAACTGGGCAAATAAATAAATAAATAAAAATCCATTACATAAAGAGGTTCAGAATCAGTCGTGTGAGGTGATGTGAATTGATTTGATTGAACTTAAAAAACAAAAAAAAACAAAACAAAAAAACAAGTAATCCTCTGGCCATGCATCTGATGATTGTGCGTGTATATGTGTGTTGCTGTGTTGTTCAGCAATGAGGGCAAATTTGTGTTTAATGCTCCTACATAAAAACAGAAAATAATAACGATAATAGTAATAATAACAATTTTCAGAGTTGAAGTGATTACTGTCACAAGGATTATCATTTCATTTCAAAGCTACATCCAATATTTGTGAAAATGTAATACCACGATTATATAAAAGGAATTATGCCATGGAGGTCTGTCCCCTTTCAGGGTAAACCATTTGCATTAAAGTAAACTTAATAACAAAAGCAAAACGTAGGATAAAATGTATTAATTGTGACAAAACTATCCATCCTTTAAAAAAGATAACTTGTTTCCCAGAGAACACTATTACATAATAAAAGCCAAACAGTCACAGCGGAAAACATAACTGTTATCAGTGATCTGAAAATTGAGTTTTATTGTATTTTAAACAACATGACCAAATTCACCCTTTTATGATAACCTGAATAGGGTTTTTGGGAATTACAGTATGTCTAGTTATTGAAGCAATTAATGTTACAGATTGTTCAAGTGATATTAGTAATTGCTTTTTCCTGGCAGTGGCAGTAAGAAAAGTGGCCAAAGCACTTCCAGCTGTGGTAACAAAGTGAGTGCCTTCTGTTGCAGTAGCTCAGTTCTGTTAATGTGCTGGTGATTAAACATTTACCGTGTTGATAGCTTTCAGTTATTTCACCTCTCTTTTGTCAGGAGAGTATTTTTTTAAAAACAGGCTTAAAGGGAAACTTAGGGATTCTTGAACCTTGACGCTATTGTCCCATGTTTTTGTGTCTAAGTGACTTATCACTATTTTGAAAGTGGTTCAATATTGAGAGAGACCACTGTGGTGAAACAGGCTGCAATACAATCCCTATGGATCCCTATGCGCCATCAATTAACATTCATTAAAAGTGCTTGTTTTGCCACTGACAGTTTCAGAGTGTTATTGTAAGTGTCTGACAGCAGTACAGAAAAAAACCTTGCAGTGAAATGAAATGTTTTACTGTATCCTTTGTCATTCTGTTTCGAATTGTTATTATTATTATTATTATTATTATTATTATTATTATTATTATTATTATTATTGTTGCGACCAAATTTGGCTTGCAGTGAAGTCACAGGAAAATGACTGTGGAACTGTTATTAAGAGTTGGCGAGAGAAGTGCCGGGAAGAGTTTGTTGTGCTGGAATACCAAAGGTGTACCTTAGTGTTATTTTAAAGATTTTCTGCGTCATGACTAAATATTTAGCTTAAAAAATTCCATGGGATTTCAGAATGAGACTTCTCCTTGAGTGACATTCGGTGATACACACTTACAAACAGACCGATCAGAGAAAGATGTTTCACCTCTCTGTAGAGTCTTTTCTGTAATGTTGTCAGACACTTAGAATAACAATCTGAGCCTTTCAATGGCAAAACAAACAAATTTTAATTGACATCAATTGATGGATAACAAATGCCCAGAGGGATTACTCTGCAGCCTGTTTTGGTGCTACAGTGGTCTCACTAATATTGGACCAATTTCAGAAATTATTGTCTCCATTAGTCTCTCAGGCACAAAACATGGGAAAATATAGTCCAAGTTCAATAATACTTAAAGGAGCAATAAGCTAAATTCATCATTTCTGGATTGAAGGAATTAAAAAATTGCTAGCCTATGAGCAGAACTAGGCTTGACCTCACACATCCTCTCTCTACGTTGATCTCCAGCCCCCGGTCACGATATATATATATATATATATATATATATATATATATATATATATATATATATATATATATATATGCTGAGATGGAGACAAGGCTCAGTGACTCGAAGAGCTGGTAGAAGCGCTCCACAGCTGTAAGTTACTCCAGTAACGTTAGCCGTAGTAGCTCTAGTGCTAACTCCAGGAGCTAACGCTAACGTCCCTACTCTGCGTGAGCCGAAGCCGAGAAGAGTAGGAACGTTAGCGTGGCAGCCGATTAGTGCTAACGCTAACAGGAAAGCAGGGAAATAGCTAAACACAGCAGAGACTGAGAGTGAGTGAAAGACATCGCTAACTGCTAAACTAAGCCAAACTAAGTTGGCTGTTTTGGTTTTATTTCCTCGCCCCTGTGACGAGTGAATCTGGTGCTAACTGGTGCTTCCTCCTCAGGACCACTTCACTCAGCTGCGAGCACAGCCAGTTAGCCTCCGCTAGCTTCCCAGCTAACGTTAGCCCTGGCTCTCCGTTTGGATCCAACCGGAGCACCGAGCCCTGGTTTGTTATTCAGGTTAATGTGGGAAGAAGCAGCGGGTATATCGGGCAGCTGAGTGAAGCGGAGCCTGCGGAAGAAACACTGGGACCATCTGGATGTGATAGTCCGTGGAGATGCTGCGGTGCTCGGCTGCACAGACAAGCACTGTTGCCAACTCCTTAGTAAGAAAAGTAACTATTGGCTGTGAATGGGGTGGAGGTGGACTACATCAATCTAAAACCAAAAAGACAACTGAAAGCTGTGAGGAAAGGAAAAGTTTTAAAGACAGACAGCGACAAGATTATTGGCTTGAAATTTTGATTGGCTGAGTGTGAATGCCATCATGCGACCTGCTGGTTGACATTTTTTGCTTTCAGTGAAATATCTTGACAAGGATTGACATGAAATTTGATACAGACATTTTTGGTGCCCAGAGAGTGTATTTTTTTTTACTTTGGTGATTTAGTGCCACCAGCAGGCTTTTATTATTATTTATTTTTTTATTTTATATACTTTATTAATCCCCCTGAGGGGAAATTCAATTTTTCACTCCATTATCATTAACACATAGGTGAAATTTCTCAAGAGCTTCAATTCTAAGCACAAAATTTGGTGCAGACTTTCTAATCGGCCTAGTATCACTCCCAGGGCGTCAAAATACAGCGTTTGGGCAATGACCCAGTGTCACTGTAATTAGTTTAGAACAACTCCAATGTAAACCCAAAGCAATGAATGTAGTATAAAGAGTGCAAAGGTTAGGGTGGCCAGTTCCAACAAGCACAGGACTTTGACCAGTGTTTGTGACTTGTATAAAACTAGAAGTTAAGGCTGTGTTATTTTGTCATGACTTATTCAATACAAAAAAACAACAACAAGTATAGCATCAAGATACAGTACAAAAAGCTGTTCCTGGCATCATTATAATAATTCTAGGGGCTTCTGCCTTTGCATCAAAATATGACGAGTATGAGATCATGTTAACCTGATCATCAAAGGTATCAGGGTATTCTCACCACCACCACCACCACCACCACTGTAGTGGTACCACTACAGCCATCATCCCCAACAACATGGTTTTGAAATTACAGGGTGCTAAGAGGGAACAAACTCTCACTTCTCATCCCAAACGATTTCCATTTTAGAACAGCAGTTATTACAGTTGTAAACAATCAAACAAAGCACCAAAGCGCTGACTGATGTGGGGGCACTGCACTGTGTGGGCCTTCAAAAACAACACGCCTACTCCTGCTTCCTGAGTGAAGCCTGGACAGTTTGGAAAGTTTGGGGCTATTACAAACATTTCCTTAAATAACACAGAATCTACTGGAAATAAAATTGTGTTGGACTCGTCTTTGCCCTCCACACAACCACCACTGCTGCATTCTGTTTTTGTTTGGTGTTATATAAGAAATACAACAATATTGATTGTGTAATATTTATTTCTTCTGTAGCTGTTAATGAGGCATATTATTTTCTGTTAATTTTTCTAAGTTAATCCTTTGGTGTATGGGGTATTTGGTGAGTGGGTTTGGAAATTACTGTTTATCATGTGTCTACCAGTGCTGCCTGTCAAAACAAATAGTTCTGGGTAATAACGTTTTGTGGAAACAGCAGTGAAATATATTTGACTGTTACTGGTGAAGGAGCCTCAGCTACAAAAAGGAGCTTACCATCAATCAAATAGATTTTAATGAGAAAAGTCCTGAGTTCACTTAACTGTAATGTGTTAACAAATATTCGGCTGTAAATTAATTTTCCATTTTTAGAAAAAAATATCCTGAATTTAACCTGTTCTTACCCATAGATGGGTTATGTTACATGTTTAAACTTAATTGCAACGAAAGAGTCATGTAAGATGGCAATTTTAAAATGTCCTCTTTGATGTGCTATTGTATATCAGCACGGGATTAAATTGTAAAGCTTAATTTTGTACAAGCTGCAGCCTGGCAGCCAGAGAGCAACTTAATTTGTGTGTGCAGTCTAGGCTGCTGTCCACATTGCAAATTTGTATTATAGCTATCATAAATAAACCACTAGAACTGCTTTGTATCTGGATGAAGTTTAAAGAAGAAATAAATTCACATAAAAACGCTCTGTTGCTTCTGGTCAGGCAGTGTCACCAGATACATTTAGACGAGAATTTTCACTTCAAAAGGCCTCTTATTATGTGAACTGATTTTAATTCTCCATGATAAATTATATTCTCCAGAACAAATATGTTGTAATTTTCTACCAAGAAAATCAGCTCAACTTCAGCCTTTTAGGATTTAACAATAATTGAAAAGCATTTCCCAGAAAATCCTTTAATTTGATACAAAAGTTTCAAACTGCACTGAACCATGTTACATTTTTTACTGGCCTTTTTTTGTATTTTATTATTTTTATTTACTGTAATTGGTCTCTTTATGTGTAACATTCACAATACTGCTTTTTCTCATAAAAACATCATCCTCATCATCATCATCATCATCATCATCATTGCAATCTTCCAGCAAAAGATTACCAGGGAGTATAGCCTGACTCTCTATCAGTTCCAGATTAGAGAGAGGTGACCATAGAAATAAAATTAACACGAAGAACCACCATATTTGGATCCATAGATTTTGTGACCTGGTCCTTGGAAAATTAGATGGCTGCTATAAAAACTGCTTTCTACTGTAGTCTGAACATGACAAAATACAAAAAGGCCTTTCATGGAGGGATGAAGGAATAGCAGATGATTAGAAAGGCCTATAAATCTTAAGTTAAGTTACTCCGAAAAGGGCAGAAGTGTCCTTAAGGGAAAATGCTGGTATGTATCAACCTTGGTATTCTCATTATTGTTGTCAGTCTGACTACTGGTTATAATAACCTTGTACCCACCACCTCCAGTGTAGGAATTTGGGAAAACAGTGAGACAAAGAATATCAGAGCAAGCACTGCCAGCCTCCTCCTCTCAAAATAAAGTTGAATTTTAGGCTGTAGGCTGCTGTTGATTTAAGGCTGGTATGCCTAAAACAACGAGTTAGTTGACCATGTCTGAAGTGTAGCTGTTTATAACTGTTCTGAGCAGCTGAAGGGGAAACAATAGCAAATAATGATTAGTTAGTTCATTTCATTGCCTTGTTGGAGACCTTGTGTCACTTACCCATTATCAGTTGAAAGGAATGATCGAAGTACCACACTAACTGGCTGGGCAAAGCGATCAGCTATCCATATGTTGAGTCCAGCAAAGATAAGTAATGAATAGTATGTTTGCTAGGTGGCATGTAGCTGGCTTGGTTAGCAGGCTAGTTGGCCTTTAAGGAGATCCCATGGATGTATAAAAAGAACTGGATACAGAGTTGGAGACGGGGCCCCTTTCATTTCCATTTCAAGCGGCTAATTTCTGCTGGCTAAGCAGTCAATGTACAGTACAGTTTAGCTCTTGTGGGGATAAAAAATGATGTGCTGCTCTTCTAGATTTCCTGATAGTGATGGTGAATCCTGACAGTGAAACAAGTCATTATTCAGGGGTTGAGACATTCTGTGACAGACTCGGAAGTTGTAGGTCTGTGTTTGGCCATTCTGTCAAGTTGGCTTCAAATACCGGCACTGTTCCTGGGGGCTTTGGAGATCCCCATTTACCATGAAGTCAACATGACATCACAAGATCAAAGCCGTCTTTGTTTAAAGTAAAGGTGGTGTTTATTCTATGGTCTGTGCACTGCAAAAGCTTTGTTTTTTCATTCTTTATTGTTAATTTCAACACCTTGAATTACATTTTGACTGGAGAATATTGAGGCTAATGTAGCATTTATTTTTGAAGCCCACTCTGGGCTTGATCTAAGGCAAGATATGAGAGAAAACTCACCCTAATCAGCCTTGAATCGTGTCTTGAGTCACTAGTTCCCAACCTGGGGGTCCCAACCAGCAGTTCTCTGTTCGAACCATAGCAGAACTGATCTATTCCTCAGAGCTGATTTTGTGAATGCAGTGAGCAAAAACAGATGGCCCAGGGGGCTAATTCCCTGTTTACTTTTAGTAGCTGGCATTTCAATGTGTAAAAATTGTACAGTGCTATCAGCCAAGGTGGCCGAACATGGCCTTTACTTCTATCAAGCTCAGTAAAACCTTTGAGATATGCATACCTGGATCAAATGGAGGAGTATCTATAGTATCGTAAACAGAGATGTATAGCTATTATAAAGAGATTGCTGTGGATTTAATTCCATATTTTTACTTTTTACAGCAACTACATACAAGCTGAAGGGGAAATATGCTTCTAAACTGGTTAGAGGTTAAATGTTAAAGCCAGAAATCCATTGCACGTCACCCAAAACAAAACAGTTTCTCTGAGATATTTTACATAACCTATCAGAAATTTAAGGTTTTCATATAACAGCAGCAATATTTTTTTCTAAATGACAGCCAGTAACTGCAGATATGAGCTGAACCTTGAAAGTAGTCTTTGTTTAGGACATCCCCCTCAGTAACAACCTAATGACACGACCCAGACTGCCAAATATAAACACAAGCGGTCTGCAGTCATATACAAGCTTTGAGACAGCGACTGCTAAAGGCTGGAACTCACAGTAACACTAAATAAAATACACAGACTCATACACAAACCCCCAAAAGGCACTGAAGCATGTGTCCGTGGAGTGTAATCCCTCTTAATCCTCACAAACAGCAAACAGTCAATGGGTGATGTGAATGTGTGTGTGTGTGTGTGTGTGTGTGTGTGTGTGTGTGTGTGTGTGTGTGTGTGTGTGTGTGTGTGTGTGTGTGTGTGTGTGGTTTCTGTGTTACTGTGGGAATAAGGAATAAGTATGTTTAATTGTATAGCTTTAGTTCATATAAATACAATTCAATTTTACAGAGTAGTTAAGCAATAGAACATATACAGTACATGCAGAAGAAAAGGGAAAGTTATTAAGTTGTTATATTAAAAATCAGAACAGTACAATCAGTACAATATTTTATATAATTTTGGGCATCTATGTGTATCACAATATCTTTCTAACTAAGGAGGCAATATATTGCTAAAATGTTTTTTTTAGTTTGATTGTTTGGTTTTTTGGTTAGGTACTGTAAGGTCAGAGATGGTCAGATATGAATGCAATCGCAAGATGCAACAGGCACATGAGTGGTGAGGGCAGTACTGGCAAAACAAACATGCACCGCTGTCACTTTTTCTGCTGTGGTCCGCAGTAACCTCAGAATTAACTATATGGTTACATCCTCAAGTGTTATGATATGTATTACATAGACTGTATAAAATAATGGACATAGCCACCATGATGTCACCCACTGGTTCGTGGACTCTTGTTTTGAAGCCTTTTGGCTGATGCCATTTGGATTTTGAGGCCAGAGGTGACCACATTTGGGTGAGAGGGTGGATCTGTCACATAGACAGGGGTTAGTGAGCGGGTTATGTTGATGTTCTTTGAGCCCAGCAAGGGTGCGTGCACTTGATCCATAGCCACTGGCTGCTTCTTTCAGCCACTTCAGAGACTGATCTAATTGTCTCCCGCAGAGCCTGTCCATGGATACTAAGGTCTTTCAGCAGCCTGATTGTAGAAGAAGCCACAAAACCTCAGCAGCCCACTTTTACCGGATAGACCTTCGCATTCCATCCTCGTTGTTGTGCGTCTGCTGCCAGTTCTGTGTAGCGCACTTTCTTGCGTTCATAGGCCTCCTCAGCTGAATTCTCCCATGGGACTGTGAGCTCTGTGATGTAAACAGACTTCAGTGAAGGGGACCAGAGTACCAAGTCTGGTCTAAGGGTGGTGGATGCAGTCTCAGGTGGAAAGATTAGTTAGCATCTTCCAATCACGGGCCGTAGCTAGATGTCCAGCTTCTGGTTTGGTGGGAGGATGGTTGAGCTTTTTCTGTCCCTCTCGGATGAATGTCGGTGCCATGATGGAGTTGGTTGCTCTCAGGGGCAAGGAGTTGGTGGTATTCCTCTTGCTCTCAAGAGCTGCTGCCAGACTCTTGAGGACCTGGTTGTGCCTCCAGGTGTAGTGGCCTTGTGTGAGGCTGGTCTTACAAACACTCATGATGTGTTTGAGAGTTGCTGGAGTTAGGCAGAGGGCACAGGTGGGGTCCTTGCCATACCACAGGTGGAGTTTTTTTGGAGATGGCAGCACATCATAGGTAGCTCTGATGATGAAGCTGATGTTGTTTGGCTCCATTTCCCAGAGCTCCCTCCAGCTGAGCTTTCTCTTCTCCAGGCCTTCCCACCTCATCCATTGTCCCTGCTTTGCAAGAGAGACAACCTTCGTGCTTCTTTCAGCCTCCTCCTGACAGCGCACCTCCTCGACCACCATTTTCCTCATCTCTGATGTTGAGGCCTTATGCCCAGTTAAGTAAATTAACATTATCCTTAGAAACATTTATATTTTGTTTCTTTAACAATAAATATGCCACATATTGTATCAAATAAAAATCAGCACAGTTGTCTAGTGTCAATAGAAAATGTAAGTAAAGTAAGCTTAGCCAGCACTGTGCTAAAAGTTTGTAGTAATATTTATGTGTAACAACAAAGTGTAATGGTTTGAATCATGTAACACAAGACTATTTATTTATTTATAAATAATATAATTGTATATATTTGGAACATATTTCAAAGCAGATATCTATGATACACTGAGCTTTCAGTCATATGTGATTTGTACCAGAGTGCATTGAGTCAGGTCCTTTTAAATTAAATTAATAGTCCTTTCATTTTTGATGTAATAATGCATTTTTGATGTTATTTCAAATGAAATTTACATCAGAAATGCAGGGAAAATGGATTTCATGAACTCTCGTGACAAGTTCAATTCCACTCCAAATATGGGACACAGCTCATCCAGAGCTTTAGGGTGAGAGGTGCGGCTTAAATTGTCTGTGGTGAGGGGCAGTGTAAGGTGCAGCAAAATACATGCACCTTGAGGATTTTGTCCACAAATATAAACACTACTATCTGATATTAAATATTGCACTTTTCTATCACACAAAACTTTCAGTATTAAAACTAACACAACAGTGTCAGCCTCTTGTGTGACATATAATATGTGCGTTGGTTGTACTTTGTGAACATGCACAATGGCATAACATGGCAATAACAATCATTCACCATCTCTTTTATATGGCAGCTGATCTCGTCCTCTGCTTAGAGGGTAAGGGTCTCCCAGACCTCATTGTGTTCTTTGAGTTAGCTGCTAACTGCTATAAGCTCCTTTTAAATCCTCCGCAGTGGGTCACATGCATACCACACTGTCAAAGCATTACAACCGTGCTGCCCATGATCCCGTTCTGCTGGCTGTCCCATTTATACAGAGGTCTTTACAGCACTGTGAAATTCTCTCCTTAAAGAGACAGTGTAAAGGGAGCTTCAGATACCTTTGTATTTGTATTTATTTTTATGTATTTGGATCCTTATTGGTTAATGCAGATAAATCAGCTCTTGGGTTTGCTCATTCATGACATTCATCTTTAACATTTCATCTGTATTTCACTTTCTATATTTCACTAATGGCCAAATGACAAAGTAAAAGTTTTGAGACAGTTTATCTACTTAAATTTGGTGTAGGAATGGCTTTTGCTTTGTAATTTGAATTTATGCTGGAAAAGCTCCAACTGACAGTGCTGACATGCAGCCACTTTGCTACAGTGAAAGCATTTGGAATCATTACTGTATAGCAATGGCACATTGTGTTTGTTAACTGTCTTATATGCTCAAGCAAGTTATTGAGGCTTCCAATTAAAAAGAGAGTGACTATATAAGAGAATAGTAGCCTCTTTCACTGTGTATTTGGTGCGGAGAGAGTTTGCAAAGAAGGGCTTGTGTGTGAGTTTCATTTTTTTTCAGTTGCTAAGAGATTCAGTTATTTTCAAGGATAAATTCTGTCATATAATTTGTGAACATGAACAACACTTTCAAAGGCGGCGACCAAATTAAATTGACATTTGACCTGTAGTTACTATTGACAACGACTATGTGGCTGTCAGTGATTCACACTGTGAGCTCTTTCTAAAGGCATTGAGTCAGGCTTCAGTGACTGTTCTCATCTTCTCCACTTCATGATCAAAGTGCTGGTGAAACCACTTATTTCCAGCTATGCATGAAAACAATGACTGTTGTAAAAACTCATCATGCATAATGACATTTACTGTACACTGGAATGATATAGCACAGCGAATCAGTTCAAGAGTTGTGACCTTTAAGATCTTGATCTTTTTTAAGGAAATATAAATCATCACTGATTCAGTGTCCCAGTCTTGTTTGACGTCAGTAACTCCATTTCACTGGCAGCTAGCTTGCATCTCTACAACTCAGCTATAAAAAGACATTTTGCATGAAAAATGCAGAAGAGTTTCAACCCTGATGCTCCAGTCACATCATCAGAGCCACCACTACCACTCAACCCTTTTTTCCAAGAACATTCATAGCTCATATCTTTCATTTGTGTTCGCTGTAGTTTAAACGCACAGCTAGAAGCAAAATTATGAAGGAAACAAAGAACCTTTGCTGTCAGAAATGAAAGATAGTTGAGGTGTCACAGAGACCACTGTGCTGAAAAAAGAGAAATACTCAATGGAGGAGACATCTGCCAAAACTCTCTGAGAGCCACTTCAAGCTGCAAATGTAAGCACAAAGGGTTTTCTGTCTCTCCCAGAACAGTTGTGATTTCACACTTATGACCTTCATAAACACTTCATCACTGTGTATTTTTCATTGAAAACCAGTTTCTGCAACCCATATTATAAGCTTTACAAAGTGGAGATACTTTAGACAGATAGTTTAGATACTTTATTATTATTGCCACACAACCAGTGGCAACCCTAGACTCTGGGGGGAAGCCAATTGAGCCACCACACCTGGATAAAACTGCATTCTGTCAGTTTAAGTTAAAAATACATTCAGCCAATTTTGCTTGATCAAATGTCACAAACATTTATTAAAAATAATAAATAACAATGGGCACATGCACATGCACATGTCTCAGCACTTGAACCTCCAGCTATAATACAGCAGCTAGAAAGGGGCCCCACTTAGGAGTTTTTGGTGCACTGAGGGTTTGTAGTTGACATTGCAAAATGAACCAATATCAAAGGCCATTGGGGGCCCCTTTTTTCGAAATTTTTTATGGTGAGCCCCAAGAATTTGTTTGTTTGCCTCTCCTGAAAGTGAACCCCTGCACGCAACCAAGTTGGGTTTTGGTACAGCATGGTAGCTCAGTACCAGTCAAGGTCCCAGGAACAATCCGTGGAATTACAACAGATCTGTCACCATTTTGATGACCCAAAAAGACTTTTCCCTCTAGACTTATAATGGGAAATCAGTGGATACATCTTTTTGAGCATCACAACCACTGTAAAACTTAACTTGTTTCACAATCAGGATTTCAACTGTGTCCAATAACGTTTCAAAAATCTGTTGCCATACAATTAAATGATTTCATTTCCATTCAAGTTGGCAAAGTGCTAAAAAAAAAAAAAAGGCAGCTTGGCTGTCAGAAATCTCTAGTGTTCCTGCTCTATGGACTGTGGAAGCAGAGTTAAAAAGCCACATAATTTTAAACACTGAATTCAAACTTTCTGTGCTTCATGCGTCACTGAACAACTTTCACTTTCAACCCCAACGCTGTATCCCACAGTTTCTACAGTTTAAGGCAAGTTAGATTTAAGCCTCAAAAAAGAGAGGAAAACTTATTGCCAAAATACATAATAAAGGTCCAGGCAGTCAAGATAGTTTAAAAAATGAAAAAGGCCTTTATTTCACTGGACTAGATAAATCAAAAACACATTGACGTGCGTCAGCTTGCGCCTTTCTCGGAGTGTAGTTAGTTTAAGAATTTTTAGTGCCACCTGAAATGAAATTTAAGACCAATTTTACAGTGACTAAAATGTGACTTTTTTGGTGCCCTCAATGTGAGAGGCATTTGCTAAATTATATATATATTTTTTAAAATGTTAACAATTATTTTTGAGATTTTACAGTGCAGAATCCAAAAAAGCAACCCATAAAATCCTAGCATTTTTTTTTAAACTTCTGACATATTGATTACAAACATTTAATACCAATTAAGGTCTTATTTTTTCATTAATAAATTCAATGACATCTAGGGCCTTTAAAGGATCTGTGGGAACCCTGGTATTCACTTCTCTTTATACATTAATGGCTCCAGTGCAAAATAAAGAGAAAAGAGAATAAAACACACACAATTGCTCATTTCAGTAACATTTTTTTTATCTTCTTACATCTCTTCTCACCTCCTTCTCATATCTGTACTTCCTCCTCCTTTACTTTACACATCACTAAATGCAGGATGCAGGATCTTCTAGTGAGGCAAGCGACTCCTTGTATCTCTTTGTATTTCGATTCATCCCTCCCTGTCTTTTTAAAATGATAAAATATGCAGGGATGTTTCCTCTTCTTCCTTTTTTTGTCATTTGTGCAGGAGCTTGTCCCTGCTCTGTGTTGTGAGGCTGTGGCGCCTGCAGCTGAAGTGCTTCAGCTCGATGCTGCTGGTAGTTATGAATAAAAGACGCCTTGTTCTGTTGTAGTCTGGTCCTGCATCTGCCTGCAGCTCCTGCTTAAGTGATCTCTGAGGACCCCTGGTTGGTATTTGGGGAAGAAAGAGAAAGAAAGAAAAGGAAGGAGCATGTGTGACATGGCAGTTGTGAGAATGTCTTTACATTCACCTTTTTTGTACATGTGTGTGCCATGGTCTGACCTGCTGCCTCTGTGTGTGTGTGTGTGTGTGTGTGTGTGTGTGTGTGTGTGTGTGTGTGTGTGTGTGTGTGTGTGTGTGTGTGTGTGTGTGTGTCTGGTGCAATCGAAGGTTTTGCTCCATAGCGATGCTCCATGGAGCGCGATGAGAGAAGAAGTACTCAGGGACAACACAAGCCATTCCAAATAGCACTCAGTCTGAATAATGCAGCAGTATGGAGGAGGGAGGAGGATGAGGGAGGAGGAGGGAAAGAGAACAAGAAGAGGAAGAAGACAGGGTGTAAGAGAGATTGTGTAGGGTGTGGGGAGCATAGGAGTTGCAGAATGATGCAAGCACAGTGGAAGGTGGAGGAGAAAAGAGCGGAAATAAGGTGCAGGATGGAGAGAGAGGAAGAAATGGAGGATAAATGGGAACTACAGCTGATCCACAATGATACAGAAGAAGTGGAGAAAGAGAATGGTGGGAGGGGCCAGGAGAAGAAAAAAGGACACAGTACACAGAGTGGAGATGGATGTGGATGCAAGGAGATAAAGAAAGCAATCTGCGTGAAGAGAACAAAAGACAGAAAGAGAAAGGAAAAGAGGAGATGAGGGAGGGATGAACAGTAGAGAGGAAAGACAAAGGAGGCCAAGACAGAGAGTTACTCAGTGAGATAGAAAAGATTTTTAAATGAGGATCATGTCCCACTTGGCTGTAGTTTCAAAACATTTTTATAAAGAGCTGAAAGCTTTTTCCAAAGGTCTAATAATACTTCTCATACACAGCTCTGCTTTACTTTTCGTGGAGCTGAAACTATTGGCAAGCAAATATCACTCTGTCCACTTTGCAAGAAACTACACTTATTAATGCTGCATACTCCAGTGAAACTGTGTAGGTATATTACACAACAATTAAGAAGAACAAAGTGGAGGCTGCTTTGAGTAATTCTATGAGAAGATAAAGAAACAATAAATAAAGAACACTTTCATAAATGTTGTTATATGTATCAGTGTAAGTAATAAAAAAAACTGCTGCTTTCAGTGTTTGAACTGAAGATGATGTTTCAATTAATGTCACTGATGTTAAAGTCCAGCTGAAATCACACTAAGTCATCACATTTTGTAGTCAAAGTAACATCAACGAGTGGCTGCAGCTCAGAGGTGGAGCGGGTCATCCACTTATTGGAAGCCAGCGGTTTGATCCCTGGCTCTTCTAGTCCACATGTCGAGGTATCCTTGCTCCCACTGGCTGATCCATCGGTGATGAGAACGTGTGAATGGTTACAAAGTGACAGGTGGCAACATGTATGGTAGCCTGGCTACCAATGTGTGAATGTGCCTGTGAATAGGTGAATGTGATGCAGTGTAAAAAACACTTTGAGTGGTTGGAAGACTAGAAAGGTGCTATAAAAGTGCAGTCCGTTTACCATTCAATCTGTTATTTGTTTTTATTATGTTTTGTGTGTGTGTGGGGTTTTTTATTATAAAAAGGAATAAAGGAGAAGAAGGTCGTCAGGTAAATATGAGACTTAACCCAACCCTTTTTCATCTCAGTTGGCTGGTGTTACGGTGTAGATTAAGAGATACAGTAAGCAAATTAGTGCTGTAGCTTACATGTCAGGGCAGACAGTGTGTTGTTAGAGGTATTAAAGAACACAGACCACACTAAACCAAACCAAACCCAGGTGACATCGCTGGTGGCTTAACATGCTGTTTCATGTACTGATCAGCTAATTAGCAATGGTGATCCTAAACTCTGGAGGGCCCCAGCCAGAAAAGCCCATTGGTGCCCTATGTCATTGCACTAATGGTAAAACCTAATGTTGTATGTATGACAGTTCCAAGTAGCTAGTTGACTGTCATAATTAGCAGTATCTAGCTTTCATACAGTAGCTAAAGGGAGCTGCACTTAAGGGTGTTTGTTGGTCATGCACTGTACAGTACCTTTATGGGTGGTTTTTAGTGGAGGTTATAGTTGTCATTGCAAAATGTGCCAATATGAGTGGCCATTGATGGACCCTTTCCCCAGATTTTTTTTTTTTTTTTTTTTTTTGGGGGGGGGGGGTCCCAAATAATTACCTGGCTTGCCACTCCTGATTGTGTGGTCCTTGCTAATTAGCTTTCTTGTCTAGTAGGCAATTTGTCTGAACTTATCACACATCAGCTTCATTCAATGATAATATGTAACTTTTGTTTTACAGCTTGTTGCACTGTCCCCATTACTGTGGCCACACTGTCATTTGTAGCAGATTTTTGCAGACTAGTGCAGTACCTGTTCAAAACATGCCTGTTTGTAATGGGCCGATCTCCACTACCTCCTGACCACATGCATTTTTGCTTAAACATGATTTAAAACATGTCTGTACAGTCTAATGTGTGGCCTGCCTTGAAACTCTGCTCAAGCAGAGCTCATATGCAAGCACATGCTCAGGCATGCTCATGGCACGCAACTCATAGGCACAAGTGTTTTGTAATATAATGTTTGGGAAAACACATTTGTTTGGGAAATACTGAGCGTATACCTGGATAAATGAGACTTGGGTTACACTGCAAAAGTTCATATGGTTTTGCTGTTTTGAAATGCAGACCCCTATGACTTCAATTCATGAAGAATGTTCGTCTCAGTTCACTGTGGAGGAAGAGAGAAAAACAGTTTTCCTCATTAATTCAAAGTAACACACATTCAGTAACTGATATACAAATGGTAATTTTGTGAGTGAAGTATCCCTTTCATAGTGTCCCCCTCTCAATACACTACACAGAGAATACATTGTGCACAACTAATAAGTTTTTCCTCCTCTTCCTTGGGACCTCAGCTATAAAACTACCAAGTCTGAAGTCAATCAGATGAACAGTTGTCAAGAAAATCGAAGGAGAGATATACATACATACAGACAGACTCTTCCATTCTCAGCATGAACTGTAGGAACCATCTGATCTCAAGTTATATTCTAAGCTACAAAGAGCTTGATACCTCTGGGTAAAGCTGACCTTCAAAATGAAGATGAAGTAAAAGGATCCTAAATCTGCATACTGAATCTCATTTTTCACAAGTTTAACATCCACCACAACTCCTGTTACAGTTTCGTGAACAAGACTAAACATACACACCGTACTGACCGTCTCATCATAAAACTTTATCAGCTAAATGTCAGAAATGTCACGACATGAATGCCAGACATGCGGGTTACATAGCATTGAAAACTGCAAGTATTACAGCAAGAAAAATTAAAATAATTACAGAAAATCATCATGTAAAACAAGGAGAGACTCTAAGGCATAAGAGCTTTTAAAAGCCTGAGGTATCTCATACAGAACACTTCAGACAACACAGCACAGATAATGCCATCTTCCAGGTCGCACTACTTAAATATTCACCGTACTGCTGCTGAACAGACTGTAGCTTCAACAGACTAGTTAAATTTGAAATATTTAGCTGCCACAAAAAAAATAAAATAAAACAAAGGTTGTATTGTGTGAGTCATCCAGTGAGGAGTACATGAATGGTAGGATTTTAGGATTGATAATAGGCTTCTGAGAGAAGTAAATATAAACAGCAGCAATAATAACAGCTAATTGGGCTGACCTCCCGAAAGGTTGATTTAATAAAAAACATTAAACAGCAGCAGCAGCAGCAGCAGCAATACAACAAAAGGATTAAAATCATTAAAAACATCAACCTGAAGTTCATATCTAGAAAATTCACTGGTTCATTTGTACATTTAAAAAGACCAATAAAAGAAGGAAATACACCATTTATCACAGTGATATTCAGTACAGCCTAGCTGTGGGAAAGTGCACTTATCTCGCTTCACGCCTAGCTGCAGCTGCAACGTACCAGTTATCAGGGAGAGCAACACCTTCTATGACATCATTGTTGTGAGAAAATTTTAGACAGTGATTTTACACTCTTTGGCTGATGGTTGGTTAAAAGGGCTGAAATCTAATTTGGAGGATTCACAAATGGAATATGTGCTACATCAGAGGCGTAACTGGAGAGGAGTGCAGCTCCACCACCATGAAACAAGGAGAAGACAAGACAGAGAGAACCTGAGAGAGACTCGAGTTGAGAGGAGAGATAACGATATTTATAGCAGCTATACTTCCTGTGTGTGTGTGTGTGTGTGTGTGTGTGTGTGTGTGTGTGTGTGTGTGTGTGTGTGTGCACATAAAGCCCTTAAAATGTGTTGCATGACAGTATGCACTTATGCCTAATTTACAAGAGTTTGAATTGAATGTCTTTTTCAAAACACATCACAACGCTATCTTTGTAATATTGGTGGAGGGGAGGGTTGGCATATCCAAACCATACTGCCGCTCTCATTTCATAAAGTATGCTCTGAATATACACCAGAAGCTGGCTGTATGAGTCACAAAGTTCCATGGTTACAGAGTTTTACAGTAGGAGCAGATTTCTGGTAAGAAATCAAAGCGACACAACAAACAGATGGAGCTGTGGCACAACAAAGATGTGTAAATGATTGTTCATAACAGCTATGCTGTCAGCTAGCTGCAATTACTTGCAGTCAGAGGTTGGCCAAAAGTCATTGTTTTATAACTCCCACGTCTTTGCCATGAAGTCTCAGGTCAGGTTCAAGGCCTAAACTTTGTGTGCTTAGGTCTAAACAACAAAGTATGTGCCAAAATGTACCAAATGTCCACACCAAATTTTCAAGTGCATTAAAAATTTGTATCTATGATTCAGAGGTTGTCTGCACACGGTTCTCAGCATGGAGGTGGCTGAGTTGGTGGCTAGCAACTCACATTGCTAACAACATGAACAGTGCTAACAATGTGAACAGTGTTGCCAGAGCTATCATTGTTAGCTGGAGGGGAGCCAGAAGGTGGGAACTGTGCTTGGACAGTGTTGTATATGAGCACAGTGCAGAGCGGCTGCAAGTCCCAGGATGTCAAAATACGCCACTTTGGTCACGCCACGTCACTCTTTAGCATCTGTATGAGACAGACCAGGGTTTAAATCAACACCAATGTAAACCCATCTGTGTCATTATTAGACATTCAGAACAACAGACGTAGTATAAAAAACATGGAAATCCGCTAAGGTGGGGAGGGAGGAGAGGGAGATGAGTCCAACAAGCACAGGACCTTTTTGCTTGGTATGAAGTTGCTCTTGAGTCCGACTCAGGATGGCACCTCAAGGTTCCATCTTAGGGCCCATTTTATTTGTACTGTACATGGCTCCATTAGGCGCCATTTGCCTTTTCACTGTTATGCGATGACACACAAAAGTATCTTCCGTTAAACCCAGGGGATTCCAAATCTATCACATCCATCCTGAACTGCCTCCGGGATGTGAAATCCTGGATGGCAACAAACTGTCTTAAGTTAAACGATAACAAAACAGAGGTTATTGTTTTTGGTCCCCCCAGCAACACAAACAGCATACTCAGCCACTTAGGACCACTCACATTTTACGTTCATACCCATGCCAGAAATCTTGGTGTCATTTTTGACAAACAAATTTGAAAAACAAATCAACATTGTGGTGAAAGGCTGTTATTTTCAGCTACGAAACATCACAAGACTTAAGTCCATCATCTCACAATGAACTCAAGACTGTAACCACTGCATTCATCTCCTCAAGGCTGGGCTATTATAACTCTCTGTGCCTGGACGTCTGCCAGTCACCTTTGTCTTGTTTGCAGCTGGTGCTCCAAAGCTCTGGAATAGCCTTCCCCTCTCAATCAAATGCTCTCCCTCCACTGACACTTTTAAGACAAATCTTAAAACGTAAATATTTTCAATGGCCTTTGGTTGTCTGTTGTGATATTAATATTTTAGTATTTTATTTTATCCTTACACGTTCGTAATTGTTCTTACCAATTTGATTCTGTTTTATATTTGTGCACATTTTGAATTGCTATATATTTGTGTGTCATTCTTTTATTTTGTACAGCACTTCAGTCAGCTTTTGTTTTTAAATGTGGTATGTGAATAAACTTGAACTGATTTGATTTATTTGGTTGCTGCAACTACCAGGCAGGAGCTAACCTGAAAATATATAATATATTAGCTTGTAGTGTATCTTCTAAGAGATTTAAGTTATGAAGAGAGCCCAAATTAATTTGAATACGTGGTAGTTCTCATCCGTAAAGTGTTTCACGCACAGTGACACTGCACCAACCCTGTGCTTAATATATCTTTGCAATGCACTGATTACATAGCAGCCTTGACAATGAGCATTTTTAAAATGACCATAACTGCAGGTCTATCTCATCCAGGACACACTACTGGCCAGGTTGGCAGGTTCTAAGCTGCTGGTTATCTGTGCCACATAGAGGACAAAAGATAATTGGAATTCCTAAATGAATAGTGTCTTTTGTGAAGCCTTTTTCCCCCAGACATTGTGTGCTGCTTATTACAGATGACCCGACCTCAGTCTCTGTTGTACATCCTCAGACATCATGTGAAGATAATAACTTAAGTTGTATAGCGCTACTCAGAAAATGCTTTTGTACATCAGAGTTTAAAGCAACATCACTGTAAATACTGTAAAATGAAAATGCAATTAACGGACAACAGAGAGGGAAAACAGACCAGACAGAAGTGGACAAAGCAAACCACAATATAATAGATAGACAGACAGACAGACAGATACATACTGTACTGTAGACCAAATCTACAATCCAACAGTACTATATGTGGGTAAAATGTAAGCTAAACATTTGCGTATTTACATAATGGAGTTGATGGCAGTTACCTTGAAGTCTTTGTTTTATTAATGACGCCATTTAGAAAGAGTCAGATAGTGTAAGTATAAGCAGCACCATGCCCGGGACATAGAACCACATCAGAGGTTACGAACTGTAGTTATCCATTTAGCTCTTCCTTTTTTTATATCTTGACCTTTGTCTACTTTCTCTTGAAAGACTTAGAAATTCAGGCCTTATCCACACGTACATAGTTATATTCTAAAATGTAGCCCTTTCTATGTGTTTTGGCCTTTTATTGCGTTTTATGAGAACAGATCTTTCGCAAAACTCGTTCCAGGGTGAAGATTTTTAGAAACTTAGTTTTCAGCGTTAACGTGTACAAAACTAAAGACTTCAGAATGCCTGCCGTTATCTCCTTCATGAAGTGTCACAAATGAGAAGACATTTTGTGTATTAGCAGTCATTACCAAAACAGTGTTCCCTCTCACCTTGTGAACAGGATTTTTTACATGTTTACACATAAATGTACGATTACTCTTTCACCAAACTGAGGAATGTCCTATGGAGGCCACTGCTCCAGGTAGCTTTTCTGTAATAGCTATTTTCAGGCTTCTGATTGGCTGGATACTCTTCATCTTCTTCTTTGCTTGGCTTTAGGGTTACAGTTATATCACTCTTGGGAGTAACTCTGTTGTGTTTTGCATTTTCATTTGAACAGAGATATATTTCTTTATCTGTGCTTATGAGGAAAACAAATGTTTTGAGAACGGAGGAAGGAAAACCATGTTTACAAAAATATCTGGGTCCATGTGGATTAGATTTCAGTTGATACAACAGGCCCTTTTTTAAACTGGTTTTAAAGGACAGGAGCTTCTCTGCTGCCATCGATCACCCCACATTTGTTGATGTGCAAACACATATTTTATCAGAGGTTCCACAAGGCTTGATTCTTGGACCACTGCTCTTTATTTTTTACATGCTCCCACTTGGCAATTTTAAGAGGAAATATAACCATATAAAATCTTCTATATATCCATTAATTAGGGCCAGAAGCTGAAATGTTTTAATATCACTATACAATTCTTAACGCTACATGTGTTACTGGAGTTTTTATGATGTACTTTAAAATGACTTTCACAAAAGTTGTTATAAAATGGTTACTGTTCTTGCACCTGTCAAGCTTTCCTATGTAGTTGTGATGATTTTTCATTCATCATCACCTCTGCAATACCCATGTTACTACTAACCACTGCCAGGCAGGCTAATGCTAGCAGCTTATATCAAAACAGACCAACACACTGTTTAATCCATTCCTGGCCCTGATTGCCCTGGTGCACAGCACTGCCTATTTGTTGAAGCCTTTTAGACATTTCATAGTTAATTGCATGAACAAGGACATACATTTACAGACAGCAAATAACAATTAGACACTAATCCAAAGAGAGTAATTAAAATGTCTTTTAGTCTGCTTTCTTTCACTTTTATTTGTCTTAACAACTTAAATATTTCATACACAGGTGGAATACATGTTCAGTTTCTTTGACTCGCTGTAACAATACACTTTAGTCTTTGCAAAAAACCATTTAAAACATTTCACATTTTTAGCAGGTTGTGGCCCGCTTTCAAAAGCATCTAAGCACTAAGACTGCCCGTGTGACTTTATTGACAGCAGGTGTATTTTGTTGTAACAAGAAAGGGTTTTGCCATCTTCTCTTAATGTATTGATGTGCTGATGTGTTGTTGTCTGTAAGTAGTACAGAAGTGCTTTTGGGATGCCAGGCTTTGTTACAGCGGAGATCTTTTTCACTCAGTTAACAAAAATACTTCCTTATCTATCTGCAATCCTGACAAGCATAAATGTCATTTGAACACACATCCATTCATTTCCAGTGCAAATGATTAAATGGAAAACAGAATAAATTAAGAACACAACAGCAACTGAATGTGTGTATTCATCACTCCTTGAAAAAAAAATCATCAACACTCATATTATCATGAGGAACAAGAATAAATGCTATGTCTAAAATGTACTGTATACTCTCAAATATCATACAACTGTGATTTTTAGTGCAATTTCACTTGTTATACACCACAGCTTGTTGCACAGGGAAGGAGGGTCTGACACAAAAATGTTAACCTGCAAGGGACAGTTTACATTAGCTTTTTAATTTGGCAAATTCAATTTAATGTCTCGGTAAATCTACCCAGTATCAACACAGCTGTCGTTTTTCCTGATTCAGTGCCATAATATATCAGTTACAATCCCGTCTATTTCGAGGGATTTCTTTTCTAACTTGCTAAATCATACTGTACTAAGTACCACTGTACATGCCCTTTTCTAAAAGCTAATGCAAATCACTACCCATTTTTGGCCTTGCTAGCAGCAGAGTGTAGCTCTGAAAATACAGTTGCTGGTTAACTGGTTGTTAAGCTTGTTCAAAATTTGTATGGATTGACTGGGTGTAAAGAGCTAGCAGGGCTTTTAGATTCCCAAAGTGTCCAGCTATTTTGTGCAAGAAGGCATTCAGCTTTAAGGGGTTACGGTTATGGTGGGGCTACATGCATAGACTTGCAGCAGGCTAAGTTGTAGCTGGCGTGCGCCTCCTCAAAACTGAAACCAACCCAGTCACTAAAAAAAAAATGTTGGCTTTTTACACTCCTGCAAACCACAGATATGTTGCATTTGCATGTTATTGTTTTGCACATATATTGACATTTTTCATTGCAACAAGGCTGTGGTAAACATGTGGTTACATTTAGGCACAAAAACCACTGGAATAATGGTTAGGAAAAGATCATGTTTTGGCTTTAAATAAGCATTCTGGGGGGCACAATCCCAAAAGAAAAATCAGTGATATCTAAACAAAAAACATCTAATTTTTGTGCTTCTATCCCAGCAGAAGAAGCAGTGTTGTCTGTCTAAAAACAATTGCTTTTGGTGCCACTATCCCAGCAGGTGAACAATGACTTCTCAATAATAACCTCCACTTTTTATGCCATCATCCCTGCGGTAAAAGCAGCAATGTCTGTAAAACAAAAAAAAAACAGCTGCTTTTTTCCTGGCAGAAAATGGTGGTGTCTTGGCAAAAAACAAACGCTTTTCATGCCACTTTCCCAGGAAGCAAACCAGCGACGTCTTGGTAACAAACAATCACTTTTCATGTCACTATCCCACAGGAAAAGCAGCAGTGTCTTAGCAAAAACAACTTTGTGCCATTGTCTGGGCAGGAAAAGCGACAATGTCTCTGTAAAGAAAGAACTGTTTTTTATTCTCTGTCTCTGCAGAAAAAGCAGTGCTGTCTCAGCAAAAGACAGTTGTTATTGTGCTAATATCCCTGCAGGAAAACCAGCAGTGTCTCTGTAAAAAAAAAGACTACATTTCATGCCACTATCCAGGCAGGAAAAGCAACTATGTCTAGGAAAAAGCATTTGTTTTTTGTGCCTAAAAGCTGCTGGAAAAACAGTGACAGCTTACTAAATTACAACCAGTTGGTCTCTAACAGTGGTCTGCAGCTCGGTAGGTGTCTCACCTAGGTGTCACATCATCCACCAGCTGCTATACTACATAACTTTTGAAATGTTGATATGATATGTATGAAATGTGCAAATGTAACATAGTCATGGTTTGCAAAACTATACAATATCAGCATTTTCTTCTGGTGACGGGGCTGCTGAAACTACAGGCTGAAGCTTTGGTCCGACTCAGCATGAGGAGCTAGCAGGGCTTTAAGATTCACAGGCTAACATTATCCTTCTGCAGTGCATCTTACTACGGTGTCTTCCAGTCCACCACTCACAGTTGCTGTTTCCTACATTCCTATGGTCATCCATGTATTGCAATTTTGTGAGTTCTCACAGTTCTGTACAGTATTGCACGATTCAACTCATCTCCTGGAGGTTTCCCAGAAGAATTTTCAGCATCAAGTTAACCATTAAACTGTTGCCTGCAACCAGTGCTGAGGACTAATATTTACATCCAATGGTTATTCATTATCTTTAGTAATACAGAAAATTAATATGCATTTCTTCAAGCAGGTATTCATGGTTCTATAACATATTAAATTCTCAAGTAACCACCCCACCAAGCATTTATTGAAACGCAGTCAACCATAACAAAATCTTTTTAAAGACTGGCTCCTGGACAACTGAGTATTCTATCTTTTTAATTTTTTTTTTTTTTAAACTTTTTTACAAAGTATGAAATGTAGCATCCCACTGTCTTGACTCTCTATTAGGGTTTCTATGTTCTATGCACACTCAATGTTTAACTTAACGTGTGGCCTGTATTGCCAGATAAAAACAGTGGTAACATTCAGAGACACCATGTCTCCAAGGCTAAATTTTGCTTTTGGATTTTTGAAACCCCTGTTATAGAGGCCAGTATCTCTTTTAGACATGCAAGTGTAGAGCAACAAAGTGTTGGTCATCTACAAACAGAAAATAAATGACCTGTTGTCATAACTCTATATAACTAGTGATACAGATTGTGCAAAAATGCAGTGGTGTTCATGCTTTTGTCAAATGAGAAGTCTATCCTTTAATATTTCCTTGAAACTTCACATTTAAATGGACAGAAGAGAAATAACTCTAAGTCTCCAGCTACATGTCAGGCCTGTGCAAAGATACATTAGATGGGTGCTTCAGTGTGTAAAACCTCCTATCATGATATGCTTTAGAAAACTAAAGGTTTCTTAATGGATCTTACAGTGGCTTGAATCCACATTTTTGCTAAAGGAAACTTTCATATCATGGAAGGTTTACTCACTTCTGATCTATCTCAACACATTTATCATGATCTGAAATGCATGAAATATATGAGGAGCCTTTACATCGTCAACAACCTTACACAGACTGACAAAATTCACATAACTTGTAATATACAGTATGCTACATTGTCCCCCCCAAGATGTTTTTTCACAGTGACTTTTTTTTTCTTTAAGTTTTCTCTTGGATACAAATACAGTATTTTTGTAGGAAGGATAAAATAATAAAAATATTCATTTGTACATCCGTAATAGATTCTTTATACAGTAGAGGAAGAAAAAGTCACTTTCACAGGCAGGAACTCCCTCTCACACAAAGACTAAAGTGCTGGAGCCAAGAATGCACCGCCTGCATCCAGCTGGCGGAATATTGGAGTTTAGATATATGTATATATATATATATATAAATATATATATTTCCTCATGCCCACAGAGCCGGTGGCTGATAGGCCCAATGGCAGTCAACTGGCCAGGAAATATAAGCATGCAGACTTCTTCATTGCTGCACTTTGTAGGTATGTGAATGGAACGAAAGAAAGAAAGTAAAGCCACGCGCAAGAAACAGCCTGGCAGGGCTGTGAGATCGAACCCATGCAGAGTGGAATAATGAGGGGAACAGCAGCTTCTGTGGCCTGAGGAGAGAAACAAGAAGAGATGACAGAGTCAGTCTTTGAGCACGCACAGCACCTCCATAGTTACACGTGGAGGAATGGGGATGAGGATAACAACAGACAACAGAATTATCTGCAGCTCTTGGATGAAAATAATGAGGGATTATAGCTCACTCATTTAATACCACATAGGTAGATGAAGTTAGTTACCATTAAGTTTTAAAGATAGGACAGGATTTTGACATGTCTTTTTTAATACAATACTTGTATCCCATATTTATAGTGTAAATGATTGTCACAAATTGTTGTTTCATGACTAATAAGGGAATTTTGTTTTGTCATTATCATGAAAAATGAAGTATCTTATTTTGAAGAGCCCGTCAGATGTGACAAAAAAAAAAAAGATCTTAGCAGCATAGGCTTACATGGTTAAGACATGCCTTTGCCCCAATTAATCATTTGTATTTTATTTTGATGAACATGAAGACATTTCTAACATAAACTAATGCAGAAAAGGCAAAATTGGTGCAAAGAAAGTCACAAGAATTCAGGAAAATTTGTCATATATGCTTTATATTATATAAAACGTACAGCTGACCCCTTGCTTCATGTGTTCTCCCCCAAGGGTTGACACACAATGTGTGCCTTTGCTTGGTGATGTCAAAAGGTACAGAGTGCTAACGACGGAGCTCACGTTGATTGGGCTGTATGAGGAGAGTCTTGTATAAGCGTCAGTCACAGTTGGCAAGATGTTACATGAAGTGTCCTTGTTTTGTAAGAAGCTTATGTGTTGCTTATGTATGGAATAATGAGTATTGCATTAAAATACCCTTGAACAATGTATGAGAATACCTTTTAAAACTCTTGACCTATTATGATATTAAAATAATAGACCTGCTATATGTCTACAGTACTGTTCAAAAGCATAATGTTTGTTACCATGGCAATGACAAAGAGTAGTATGTACAGTTTCATAAAAATGTGTTTTATGATGTTCCTGTTTTGATATTCTGTGTTTCTCTTTCTTTGCATTTTCACCTTTACTGAAAGAAGACAGAATAGCATGGAAATGCAGAGAGAGTGTTGGGTATAACATGCAACAAAAGGTCCCAAGGCTGGAATTGAACCTAGTGAAATGTGGCGTGTGTTAGAACCACTTAGCTACCAAGAGGCTCCTTCCATATATTTTTTTATTATCAACAAATTGCACATTCTATTGTTGTCCAATTTATAAACACATCAGTGTGCCACAGTGGTGCACTGAGTGACATGTTCCTTTATCACCATAAGGACAGGAACAAAGACTTCTTTAAGTCAATCCCACATATACTGTCCTGCTGCTGGAAATACTCATTACAGCACCAAATATGTATTAATTCACAGCTCAAAATTGTTCCCAGTGAATGCACTGTTAACTCCTATTTGGGGAACAAATACTAAAAACCCAGTGCCCTGCTGTTTTGGGGACTTGATATTACCCAGTCACTGAACATGTACTTTAAATATATTCATGACCTATTTTTAAAGATTCATGTCTCCAATAGGAATCAATGGCTTTGGGTCAGAGTGCCACAGACAGCCTGGGGAAGTCAGAAAGTAGTTGAAGACAGATTAACACATGGTTGGTTTTGGTGTTGATTTGTTGCCATTAAAATAAATGATAGATGAACATCATCAGCCTCATCCCCAAAAGACTTAGAGCTTTATGATCAGTATGTTCTCCAGCTGCTGAAGTACTGACAGATTATGTCACAGGGTTGTTACCTTCCACTTCAGAAAGGACAGTCCACAGCACAGATTGATCACTGTTCCTCACATCCAGTAGCTGGAAAAGCCTCTGCTTCCTGGTTCTGGAACATGTACTGTGAAGGGAAGAAAACAAACACATTTAGCACCTTAAAGCTGCAGAATTTAACTAAATAGCATTTTGTCATATTTGCTAAAACTGTATTCTGACAGCAGTATATTAGACAGATAATCTGTCAAAAAAAAAATCATGTTTCTCAGGCTCCTCCTAATGTTCCTAATGGCATTTGCAAGAATCCGCTGTGCCTGAATAAAAACAATCAGAGCTGAGAAGTCTGAGAAGACACAGGAGCCCCTTTTACATTGCCTTGGTGGTAATGTCACGCCATTATTCCACCTTGCCGTTTTGTAAAAAAGGTACAATCGTGGAATGCAGGGGACGGATCAAGCATCAGAGGTAATAACGGAGCTGAAATATGCGGTGTATAAAAGGGACAGCAGGCAGGACGGGATCTTGGACAGCATGGGTGTGACGTTTTGACAATGTGTTATGCGTCCCACCACTGGAGATTTAAAAATTGAACTGATAGCAGTTAGGAGCTAACTCAGTGAAGAGGAACAGTGACCAAAAATGTCCACAAATTAAGAAAAAAATTAGGCCTGAGAGCTCCTTACTCTCCAAGCAGAGGACAAGATCAGTCGTCATATAACAGGGAATGTGAATGATTGTTATTCTGCTGTTGTACTACTCTTTGCCATGTGCGCATTTGTTGGCAAAGAAAAGCTGAGCAGATTTTTAATTGTCAGTGGTTGTTTCTCCACCATTGTCTTTGCAAAGCTGTGCAGCAGGTACATGAACAAAGATTGCCATGTGGTGGAGAGTCCTACTAACTCTGACTGTTTTCTCCAGGTGCGGTGGATTCTTGCAAGTTTTCACAGATTATCTGTGTCATGTACTACATTCAAGATTTATTGACAGTTTAGGCAAATATGAAAAATGGTGGGAGTAAACAACTCTGTAATTTCATAACAAATGATGCAAGGTTTGTGCTTTTTTCAAATGTTGAATATCTATTATCCAACATATTCACTACACACTTATTCAGCATATATAAAAAGTTATGTGATAGTAAAAGCCTTGTCCCTTAGTGCAGAAACTGTGCTACCAACATGCGCACCAGCAATATCAAGTTCAACCCCTGAGCCTGATACACTCCACCTTATTGCTAATACAGGAGGTGAGCCATGATTGTGTTCATCTGGCAGTGCGGCCACAGATGATTTAAACCCACAAAGACTTGATGGTTATCTTCCAAAAGCACATCAACACAAATCTTTCATTTCTCCTTTCTTTTGAACCACCACATCCGTTTGCATTAAAGTGCTTCTGTTAAGCTACATTAACAGTGTCTCGCTGGGTATATCTGCTCTGCAGTGCCTGGTGTCTCAGTCAGGCTACAGAGAGGAAGACGAGGTAGAAGAAAAACAGCCGCATTAATGAGGAGCGGAGGATGAAGAGAGAGAGAGAGAGAGACACAAGCAGGGAGCATGAGGGAGAAGGCAGGCAATGAAAAAGAGGCACATCCTCTTGAACTTGATTTTGCAGATTTTCCTTCATGAGCGAACAGAAGATCTTTAAGTGGTGCAGAGGTTTCTTCAGATGGTTACAGAGGTCTGTGGGTGAATGGCACACAACGTATGATAAATTACCAGAACATGGGGCAAACAAGGCACACAGAGACTGTGGCTGGGAGTGGAAAAACCTGCAGCACTCTCTAATTACTGGGAGTAGTGTTGACTGTCAGCTGCACAAACAAAACCAAACAGAGACATAGGGAAAATGAACTGTCTTTTCGATATACACTAAAGATATTACACTAAAGAATCAAGAAATCTGCATGTTAAAAGGATAACTACAACTCTGGATGTTAGATAAAAGAAATAATTTTCTATTATCTTGGCTCTGACACCAGAATGAGCTCAGTGATGTATGTGGAAGAAAAGTATGAATGGGAGATTAATGAACAGTTTGGGGAATTTAAAGTCTGTCATAAAAAAGCAGGCAGAGACATAGTTGTAACTATCGAGCAATGTACACTACATTACAGCGGTCTGGCCCCACAGAAGGCAAGAGCAGTATATTAAACTGGAAAGTCAGTCCCAGCATCTTAAAAGCCAATAGTATCAAGACTGTACCTATGGCTAACCTAGTTTACTAATATTCTGCTAAGAAGTAATGAGCCAATACTGAGAGCAATTTGGGGTTTCCAGTTAATGAAACATCTCTCAGGCTGGTGTTAATTCCCCAGCAGAACACTTACTTGGTCATTGTAGCTTTGCAGTTCACCTGACATCTGACCTTCTGAGAAAGGTTTGCAATTCAATACTTTATAAGCACTGTTCAGAGGCGGCTGTAGAGTGGAGTGGCCACGAGGGGTGTGCCATATCATATAGATCACGATAATTCATATTGTGATATTTGTAATATTTCGACGTGTTCACAATTTGACGTTATACTATTACCCAGGGCAACAACAAGCATGTCTGAATGCAAAACTATTACACACTCTGCCGTGGTTCCAAAAAGAGGAGCACCTTCGGTAGTGGGGAATAAACTGTGCTGTTGTTAGGCTGGGGTGTCCTGATTTTTTTATGAACAGCCATAAACGTCTCAGGCTCTCTTAGTGAGGCTCTTAGCAGCAGAGAAGGAAATTGCCTGTTGATTCATATTTATGTACATCTATCTATCTATCTATCTATCTATCTATCTATCTATCTATATATATATATATATATGTATACATATAAAAGAACAGAAGCAACTGAACCCAAAACTACAATTAAATGATTCCACAATCAGAAACCATGGATTACAAGAACCTTTTGGGATGACATAAACACACACTGCAGCCAGTCTGGAAACATGGACCATCACAGGGCAGCAGCCTACTGTACACTGTGAGAAGAGGCGAAAAAGTACTAAAATGCAATGCACAAGTTAAAGGAGTCGGCAGAATCATATTGTAGTGGAATTTTATCTTATATCATTTCATTTGACAAATAAATAAATGATTGATTGATTGAGCTCAGTCATTACCATGTCTTATTTTGCTTGTTTAATACATACTTTGTAAAGAATGACAGTCTGTGGTTTTGTGAGGAGTTATGTGTTTAAACTATTTCTTGGTGACCAGTGGCTGGGCACAGTGATTTCCTGGAGTCTCCCAGTCACAACAAGTCATTGCAACAGGCCAAAATATAAGCCAAGTTTCCATCCAAATTGGACACAAATTTTAGACTAAAAATCAAAAGGAATGTAATTTTCCATCCACCACTGGTGTGCAAACATTAAAAGTTAGTTCATCGTGGTAAACATTTTGTGGAGCTAATTCTCCAGTCAAGTGCCATTAAACCATTACAAGAGAAAAGGGCACCACAAGATGACGTAGTTCTAGTAAAAGAGCACCAGTCAAACTTCAAATGGACAAAGGACATTATCGTGATGAGATGGCTGAAGATGAGTTCACCAGAATTCAGCAATTGTGTCATGCAACAGTGTTACATGTTGCAAAAGCACAATCACTCATTTCTAAATCTTTTAAGGAACTAGCTGCGATTTGACATTCAGGGTCACAGTGATGAGGACAAATTTCATATGTTTCGCAGTGGGCAAACTTTAAAGAGGGGAGTGGGGAACATAGTTTTTCAGCATTACCCCAGTTTTTATTAAGTATGTTAAGTTTTACGTTAGCATAAGTTTGTACCAGATCCTAAATCTAAGAGTCAGAATGGACAATTTGATTTTCAGCATTATTGTAATTTACAAGTAATGTAGTTCACATGGGGCCATTATGAAGTGCCCAGAGAAGCTGATATGGAGAGGGCAGAGAAAAGTACTTGCAGATGTGAGAAGTGCTGGTGCACAAGAAAAAGTCTCTGTGCACCTAAGAGTAAAATGTGGAAGTGTTGGCACAGCATACTACTTTGAGCACTGGTGTTGTGCAATAGGTTATGCAAGAGGAAAAGCGGGGTTAAAAGTTAAAGCTGCAATAGTCAATGACTTTATTTTAACAATTTATCAGTTACTACCAATAGTATAATGTGACAGGTGTCACTCATAATGAAAAACCCACAGAGAATTATTACCCATATTGCAGTTCCCCTCAGCTCCAGAGAGCGTTTTAAAGGAGAAGTCCGGTATTTTGCACTTTGAGCCCCATTTCTGTGTTGTTTATGATGAAATAGAGTGGCTACGACCAAAATAGTGATGATTGCTCATTTTTGGAGAATTTGGCTTTCCCCTGCCTGGCTTAACACTGCTGCCTATGGCTATGTGTGAATCTGTCCTAAAACTACCCTAAACATTCATTTTCAAAGCCATGGAACCCACCGAGTGGTCAGTGGAGTTCGTTGATGTTTTGACATAAAAATTGTAGCAAACTGTGGTTTCCATCCATGTTTGCACTTTTCATCTCGATGGTGGAACTATTTTTCAGCTGCCTCACAGCTGTAAACTTCTGCTTGATCGTTTGTTTAACCCTGAAGTGTTATAAACTCCAGCCCACTCGATAACGATAATGCTCCTTTAAGTGGGTATCGTCAACCGGCAGGAAACCATTGCAATGTAATGGGACACAGAGAAGAAGCAGAAGAAGAAGGTTGCCGTTGTGTTCAAAGGCATCGTACTGCGAAGGTTGTTTACAAGCGAGTAATCCATTGTGCAGTTGTTTAAACTTATGACAAAACTTTTTCGTTCGTTCTCGTTCTTCCTCCAGGAGCGCACACAGCACTGTCGAGCTGGCACTTTCACTGAGCTAAAAGACTACAATGACTACAATCTTGTTGTAAACAACCCCCTTTCCATTGCTGGTGGCGGATTACTAACAACAGTGGATTACTAACAACGGACAAAGTTACTGACTAGCTGTTAAACATTAGTGGCTTAAGACAATGATTTTTCTCAGGAGTGGTGGAGACCAAAACAGAGATAAAGGGAGAGTGCATAATTGCCATACATTTACCAGGACGACACAAACAAAACTCCAGATGAATGATAATGTTGCTCTGCATCTGCTCAATGTAGAGATAAGCAACTGTTGAAACACTTTCAGCATATCAGCATTTAGGGCAAGTCAATGTTGTGTTTACAGCCTGTTGCAGTGAAAAACAGTAAAAGCTGATTTAAACTCACTTTCTTTAAAAAAGAGAAAGCAATGCAATAAGCAAAGGTGGTCTTGGGATGATAACAAAATAGCTAAGCAGAGAAGCTGCCATCATGTTGAATGATTAAAGGAGCAAGCAGCTACTCCTGAGTAGGAAATCATCCTCCTCCAAGCTCTGCCTCAGTGTTATTCAGCTCTCACACTATATGACTTACTGATTTGAGGTTGGACTCCATCTCTGTGAAGTTCCACTCAGTCAGAGGCAGGCTTAAACTGAAGGGCTACAGAGGGAGAGAGAGAGAGATAAACAGGGGTGAGAAAAACATTTATTCATGCAGGTCCATATTAAGAAACAGTTCAACTCATTGGCTGCTGTGTGCCGTATAAGCAGTTATAGATAGTTCACTACTGGTTTGAAATGTCCAATACTGGACACTTCTGATTGTATGCGCAGTTAGTTGCTTCTGGTAAATAATGAACCCTCAAAAATGATGAATGAAGTCATAGGGGACTGTGTTTACTGTAACAACAGTAAAACTATATTAAAAACAAGCGTTTATGAAATCTCACACAATTCATGCAGTATTATCCAAGTCTTATTTATCCACTGGTATACTCAAACACATGGATATTTACTTAAACCTTACTATTTAAAACAGAATGGAAAGTGGCACTTATCTATGCTCTCTTCAGTGCCAGACTCCATTGACAAAAACAGTAATTTTACCTTGCTGCTAGTCTACCACTGCCTTGATCAGTTAGTTTGTTTGTGTTATTGTGTGATTTTGATGTCTTAAATGATTAGTTCAGATTCATCAAAGCCACACAATAACACAGACAAACTACTGTAACTGACTGAAGCAGAGTAGGACCAGCAGCTCCCATGTTCAGCGAGATAAAACTGTTATTGTCAGTGCAGTCTGGCTTTCCATTCAGTTTAAAACAGGTAGGTGTTTATGAAAATGATGGTGTGTGGAAAGTATTGACCAAAAAAGTGGATAATGAGACTGAATGAGAGGAATATACTGCACGAATTGTGAGAGAGTTTGTCAATTTAAGTTCTGACATATAGTTCTGCTGTTGTTAAACATGGTACCCTATCACTTCAATTCATCAAGAAATTTTTTTGTTTTTGGATTATTCGTTAACTGTGGAGGCATGTAAGAAAGATAAAGTTTTCCTCATGAATTCATTGTAACACAGGGTGAGTTTTGGGTATACAGTTGATTAAGGGGGTTAAGTATTCCTTTAAACAAGCTAAAGTGTGTTTCTATATGTGTATATGTACGGTACAGATCTACTGACATCCATAACAGCGCTGGTCCCAGCTTCCACAGTACTCTGCTGATGGCTCCTGAGCAGCAGCTGCTGCAGCTCCTCCAGGCTCATATCCACATTCTCCACTGCATCTGAAACCTCCACTCTGTGAGCACACAAACACACATACACATACATTAATACATGATATATAAACATGCACAGGGTTGCTTGCTCACCACTTGCATCAGTTTTGAGTGTGTGCAAACATTTGTGTGTACATTGCATTCTCTATGCGCTTCTCCACCTTTGATCCTATGTGAGCACCTACCGGTCCAGGGCAGGTCTCTTACTCCTCCGCTCCACCATAGAGGCCACAGAGCCCCTACCCTCCAGGACAGACTGGACCATTGCGACGGGAAGGACAGGAGGTTCTGAGGAGCACACCTCACAGGAGGAGGTCAACGCTACGGCCTCTCCTCCCCCTACACTGCCTCCTTTCCCTCCTCCTCTCACTCCTGGACTCACAGGCTCCTCTTTGATAAGCATCATGCACTTCTCCCTGTTGAAAAGGTCAACTACTGTAAGTCAAAAGCTAACTACCAGAAGCATGAGGTGGGTAGAAAACATTAAAACAGAGTCAGTTGTGTTCACTTTGCCATGTTTTACCAGAATCTGTGATCAGTTTGATGCACTGACACCAACTGCCTCGCTACACTTTCTCAGGAGAGACATCACATTTTGAGCCTGTTGTTTCTTACTAGACATTGCCCATGATACGTTTTATGATTCAATATCCATGTTCTCTTTCACAATATCCCAGAAAAATGGTTGTTAGAATGCTACAAGAGATGCAGAGCTGATGGTGTAAGTTACTTATTTCATAGGAAATACAAATGTTATATTGCATCACTTACCTGGTCTCATCAGGCTGCATCTGAAGGGCCATACTGGCCTGAGACATGTCAGTAACATCTGAGATAATTGGTCCTCCTGTCAGCCCACTAGTAGAGCAAGAAGCAGTATCACTGGATGGCTGAGGAGCAAGAGGAGAGAAATGTGAATCATGCTTGCTCTTGGCTGTTGTCTTCTCTGGTAAAATACACTCTTTTGCTAACATTTGCCTCTTTGGATCCACTGTGTTGCTCATAGTAACTATATTTTTTGTAATGTTACATTATAACAGGCCTACGTCGCCCTACTGAAAATGATTAATACCTAATTGGTTGTTGAATGCAGAACTGAAGGACATTTATTTTAACAAATACAAACCATATAACACATAAGTGTATTTCTGTGATAAAAGCGCATAACATTTTAAGTAACTACAATGGAGCTTGAGACCAAGTCAGACCGCAGTGACTGCATTTTAACTGTGCAGTTGCTGCAGTCTGGTTTTGTGGAAATGCAGCGATAACTGTATTGTGGCTTGGTAATATTTGAACTATAAACCCACCATTTCACAACTGCACTCTCAAAGAGAAACAGGCAACTAGACAGCCAGAGCAAAAGACTTCAGTTAATGCAAGCTGGTGAGATAGCTGCAAGCTATGTACTGTTTTTCCCTCACGAGCTCTATCTTTAATTGAAAAATATCAATTTTGATGAACCAGCATCTTGCTGGTGGGGGAGGGTGGGATGGTTGCAACACAGGATGGTTGCAATATTCCTTCAATCAAAAACATGCTAGAGTGATGACACTCATCCTGATATGCTCAGTTAGACAACCCCACCCCTCACCAGGTCCTGACCTTTTGTATGAATTATTTAAAACTTACTTTGCTTGGATCACTATTATGGTGACTTCTAAGTGACATGTTTAGCATGTGTCAAGGCTGTGTCTGGCTAGCACATGATGTTCTGTCATGGCTGAAGGGTGGGAACGGTTGCAACAATCCTCAGGCTGAGCTGTTGTTGCAACAATCACCAGGCCGAGCAGCCATCAAAACAGACACATTACAGTATCTTTCAGCTTGCGCAAGTCATTGTGATTACATAAAACATACAAGGAAAGTTCATCCAAATATATAAAACTGGTAACTGCTCTCTGCTATATTTACATATTGATGCCCTACAAAAAAAAAGTTGAAAGGAAATGTTAAAATGTACAACCTACATTTATACATGCACAAGTCATTGTCAGTTACATAATCAATAGTGTTTATGTAATGACATGATCATGTCATTATTTCACAATGATGTGACCTTAGTGTTGTAACGGTCCATCAGTAAATAGGAAGTCATTACTGTTTAGCATACACTGAGAAAATACTTTGAAAGCAGAAATTGTATTCTGTTTGTTTTCAATATGCCGAGTGTGAGGAGGAGGATTACTAACAAACATAACTCAATAACTGCCTGAAAATACAAAAAAAAAGAAGGCATTGCAGCCTCTCTATCTGTTCAGCACTTTGCTGGCCAGCCTTAAATTCACTGCCACTGTGGCATACTCTCTGCCTTCATGGGGCACTATGTTTCCCTCGTGTGATTATTAGTGAGTCCTAGTGAATTCACTTCAACCCAAGGCTTTAGTTTGTACTGCCTGTAATTCTGTACACTCATGCAGCACACCCATAGCCCTCCAAATCTGTCACTGACCACTGCTTCCCTCTAGTGGTAATACAACATAACAGCTGGACTGATGGCAGCAGTTTAGAAAAGAATTATGTCCAAACAGATAATATATTTACTGTGATGTAGTGGATATGCCATGTTTGAGGAACAGATTAAAAATAAATGTCTTGAACTGCTGAATGATATCTTCTGCATTAGGAATGGTACGTGGTAAATCAATTGATTGATACATTTAAAATCCCAACAAGGCCAAGCACTTAGAAAGGCCGGCCAGTAACTTCAAAGTTGATGTTTACTGCATGTGGCTGCCAGCACTATTAGTGCTGAATGTGGAAGGTCAGCAGCACAGTACCTCAGTTATTATAGCTCCCAGCAAAATACATTGCTGACAAAGGCTGCAGAGTACTAATAATTCTACAGGAGATTCATTTTTGGATAGATTTACATTTTGGTACTCCAGAAAAGGCCTAAGTTACAATACTTTTTAAATTTAATATGTTTACTGGACTTTAGGGGTTATGAAACACACATTACGTAAACTATATTATCTCACCGACTGGATGTAGAAAGGTTCGTGCATGGACTCCATTGGGTGACTATGGCTGAACTTGGAGGCGGGAGGGCTGGGAGAGCCGTCGTCCAACATCAGAGGCCTGGAGGGAACATGGGTAGGCATTTGGTTAGTTTACTTTCAGCAGTTATTGAAGGTGCTGAATGGTACAAATGTTGGATTTTGTCTAGCGTACGTCAATACTTCAGTACACTGTTGTATATCTCTACTGTATAGATACAGTCAGTGTCTAGTAGTAGTTGGGGGCATCATGAGGGTGGAGTCAGCAAGGGGGCTAACAGCCCTTCCCTCAGTCTGTAAATCCTTGGAAAGCATGGTTTTGGAATTCATACAATTATATGAGACACTATTACATTTATGATACAAATGATCAACTAAACTTACAATAATGTCAGCCATTAATGTTTAGTGAATTCCATGCACGTTTCAAGACAGCACAGCAGCCCTAATGTTACTCAACACCAATTGAGTTTTGACAATGTGCTATAATGTATAACGAGGATTTGCAACCTCAAGACCTTGCACATCGCTTGCACAAAACACCCTTAGGTCTTCTTCTTAAGGTACCAAGGTAACAAAAAAAATTTAAATGACTATCTTAACTGCAACTTGACTGAGTCTATGGCAAAAAATGAAAAAAACTAACACACCCTGAGCGAAGTGTTCTGCAACCAGGAGAACCCAGTGGATACGCTTTTTAATTTCACACTTAAGATTAGACTGAATTACTTTTCTTCCTACAATGGTTTTTGGTTTTCTGGTATTTCGGGATTAAATTTATTTTTTAGTATGAGCTTTCTATGATTGTATTCCTCCAGTAGTGAAATCATTTCCTCCTCTGACCAATATGGTTTACTTGTCTTCTTTTATTTTGCCATTTTTCCACTGTCTAACTATAAGCCAACTTTGTGAGCGATTAGAGGCATTACAAGCATGAGTCCATGCAAACAAACAATCTCTTTCAACGCAATAAATGCATTAACATTTTTTCTTAACAAAGGAAATCTTTTAAGGGATTCTGTGTAACTGTAAGTCCCTCAGTGAAGGAGAAATGAAGCCTTAAGTTTCATACTTAAGAAAGCTTAAGGTGTTTTGTGGAATTGGTGCCAGGTCCTTGGAGGCTCACAGCGAAACAGCCCTGAAATCTCCATCGCCAGACCCTTCAGACTCTATCTAAATAAACATTAATTTTAGCATAGAGCCAGAACATTTTCATATCTGAGGAAATTAAGGGTTTATTTCAACCAAACCAGAGTTAGTGATTGTTAAAACAGTGAAAAGACAAACCAAGATAGTTTCTGTTTGTTTTATTTTGTTTCTGTCGACTTTGGAAAAAGAGTGTTTATGATGATAAAATTAATGTTTATTTAAATGAAGTCTGGTGGGTTTGGTAATAGCATCTTTAGGGCTGTTTCTGCTTAAACAAAAAGGTTTTTACTCTGTAATTAAAAGGTCTATATCTG
The DNA here is from genome assembly GCA_026686955.1 of Epinephelus cyanopodus. Taxonomy (NCBI): domain Eukaryota; kingdom Metazoa; phylum Chordata; class Actinopteri; order Perciformes; family Serranidae; genus Epinephelus; species Epinephelus cyanopodus. The sequence continues at coordinate 36,289,602 of CM048917.1, read as the reverse complement.
TAGGGATCCTTTCAATAATATTGTCAGACATAATCGGAGCCTGTAAGCGGCAAAAACAAGCAAATTTAGTGGACGGAAACTGACTTTGGGAGCACACTAGCAGCATGGCTCTAGTTATGGTAAAATACCTGCAAAACTAATGACACCAATGACACAGCAAATGTTAGCATGCTAACCTGCTGAGCTAAGATGGTGAACATGGTAAACATTATACCTGCTGAATATCAACATGTTAGCAACAGCAGTCTCGCCAGTGTTGCTGTAGACTCTAAAATGTTTTTTTTGGTGTGTTTTTTGCCTTTATAGAGAGTTCATGCGGAGATGTGACAGGAAATGAGGGGGAAGGGAAGGGATGAGTGAGTCATAAGTGTGGGTAGATGCTAAACACAGATGGTGGACATTCAGAGAGAGTACAAAAACCAGAGGGCCACACATGGCTCTCATTAAAACATAGGGCAAAATTGCACCTTTGCCAGGTCGCACACTGACCCTGAAATATACATTTCTATAGCACTTTTGTGTTCCAGCGTGCCTTTCCTTTCTCATGTCGGCCTTGTTCACACTCAGCGGCAAAGCTGAGCCAGCATTTTACACACACAGGCTGTAGCAGGGTCATGCACTCTGCTCTGCCTTCGCTGTGTGTGAATGTGTGTGTTTGTGTGAGTGTGTGTGTCTGACTGACTGATTCAGCACTTGTCTCCATTCACAGCGCTTGTTGCATTAGATTGTTCAGTTTGTCAGCTGAGCCAGCCCTTCCCTCTGCCCCACTGTGGCCCTGTTTGTCTCACTTTTGTTGATTGCTCCACTGTGTATGTGTGTGTGTGTGTGTGTGTGTGTATGTGTGTGCGTGCGTGCATGCGTGCGTGTGTGTGTGTGCGCGTGCGTGCGTGTGTGTGTGCGCGTGCGTGCGCATGCATGTACTCACAGTTTTCTCTTTAGGCCCACAGTGCTGGGTGTGTTGGACTGCATCTGGCTGAACAGAAACTGAATCAGCTGGCAATGAGAAAAAAAAAACACAGCATGAATCAGCATCCTCACACACACACACACACACACACACACACACACACACACACACACACACACACACACAAGCACACACAATTATTTTTCTTCTTGAAACATTAAAGCAGAAAAGGACTACAAGTTGCATGACCAATAATCCACCCTGTCTTTTCCAAGTGATGTTGTGATATGAAATGAGGGTCTGCCATACACTGGACCACCTTGGATCCTAACTGTAGTTGCCATATGTTGTATGACACGTTTAGAACAATGAGGAATAGAAACAACTTTTCGGGCAGACGCTACGAATGAATAACTGTTAACTAAAAGATATCACCATGAAACGCCCGCAGCTGATTACTTACATCAGGACAGTTATTATTTGTATTACAAGCTTTTTGAGAATTTCCAATATACAAATGATGCATTACCTAATTAAATCAGCACTAATTTGTTTACATTTCCAGGACAGAAATCTGAACATTGAACGGCGCAAGGTTCAAAATTATTGTGTAATCTATTTAATTGAATTGAATTTTATTTTATTGACGTATTGAAGTCACATGTTAAAAAAATATTTTTTTCGCCATGTTTTTATTAATAATATGTTATATGAATCAGGCTATGAATGATATATGAAAACACCTTCTTTAAAAACCTTTGAAAACCAGAATATGGACAGGAATTAAAATTAAAGTGTATGACAAAAAAACTCATTTTGATAAATTAGCCTTTACAAAATTCCTAAAAATTCCTAAAAAAAATTCCAGGCAATTAAAAAAAATTCTTAGACAAATAAAATAAAATAAAATAAACAGGACACTACAAGTTAGTAGGGTAAAACAAAACAAAACAAAACAAAACAAAACAAAACAAAAAAACCTAATAATTATCACTATGAAACTTCCCCAGTTGATAACTTACATCAAGACAAATTCTTTTATTGCATTACAAATTTTCTGAAATTATATGTTTTAAAGTGTAGATGAGGCATTATCTAATTTAATGAATGCTCTTTGCATAATTTTCCAAAACAGAAATCTGAGCTAAAATAAACACTTAAATGTGAATTTCTTTCCATTAGTCTAAAAGACATGTTGTGGAAAAAAATAGTCCAAAATCTCAAAACTGACCATGCATTAAAAAAATAAAGATAAAATCCCCCTAATTTCACCTGTAGTGTCTCCCATTCATTTTGGATATTTTACATAAATAATTTATAAGTAGTGACGAGAACTGTCAAATTTTTGAAAATAGCTGTATGGGTTTGCAGAGACTCGACTCTATAATAGTATCTGATATTTATGGCTTTATCTGATCTTTGTTTTGTTGATAAAATCAAAGTAACTAGTGATAATAGCTGGCAAATATGTATATATGTAGTGTGGTAAAAAAGAACAATATTTAAAAACAATTGCAGACCTCTGGCTGGTTGCATTAGTTGTAGTAGTGGTAAAAGAAGAAGTGGTAATACGACTGTAATGTACCTCTAGATTATTCCTATGATACCAAGTAGAAGTAGATATACACATAAGTGCTCAGGGTACACTGAAGAAAACATGCACGTGCATACACCTTAAACTACACAAACAACTGTAAGTGTTCTCCCAGAGTTCCTCACTTGTTTAGACACAGATATGACTCATTGCTCATGGCAGACAAACACACATAGACTGACCTTGTTCATGACTTTCTGTTGCTGTGTGTGATTCTGTCTCAGTGAGACCACCTCTCTCCACAGTACTTCATTCTGCCTGTAAACAGGACAAGTAAGATGTTGTTTAGAAGTTTTGATTATCTGATTTTCACCTACATACAATTCTAAAGGCTGATAACCAGAATGTAGCTTGCATTGCAGACACTCAGTTGATCAGCACTAAAAAAACATTCTGCACAGGTCAATATTTGTCTGTTTCCTAGTGATAAAGCCCTCTGTACAAAAACACATTGAGATATTTTCTGTCTCATGATTCTGGCCTTGAATTTTAAAAGTCCACGTGCAATGTGTTTCAATAAAAACGTAACCCTCTGGCCTGCCGCTGAAGAGAGGGCCCATTAACCCTTAAAGAATACTCCACTGATTTAGCATTGCACTCATATAGTTTTATGCTCATGATGGACAGTTTTTCGTAAAGTATTAAAACCTAGCAGAGCCAAAGATATTACACATATTCTTCTTTCTTGGCAAAACCTGGCTCCTCCATTACCCACAGCCCAACCCCACTACCAACAGTTCGGTCAGAGATTTAGGTGTGTTGTGCCAGTGGAGCAAATGTAGCTTTAAGCATTTACCTTTAAACAGAGATAAGGAGTGTGCCACAGAGGTCTGGTAGGCTGACTTCTTTGTAACTCCACAAGCCTAGATTTTTTTTTCATTTTCAACATCTTCAACACCAACCAACACTGACTCAGGTGGCATCACCTGATGCAAGTTATCAGATTCACTGGAACATTTTTAATGCAGGTATTACCATCTAACCTGGCACTAATGAATGTACACATGCAGCCTTACGGAGCTTTCCATCGCCACTGCTCTTTGATATGTGACTTGCTCTAGTTACTGTTTTGAGAAAAAGGGCCCCTAGAGTTGGTAGTATGGTGGCCACAAGGATACATGACAGGGCAAATTTGTCTTTTTAATTGGGAGGTGTATGCTGTACTCCAGGGGCTGTCCCCTGGTGAAAAATACACAGAAAAGCTCTATTTTGTAGCCAGCGAGGTAACGTCTGTTTGACAAACAAAATTAGCATACATTTAACTATGGAATTCCACAATGATATTCATAAATTGGCTTTGATTGTTTTAATTCTTTTGGTCAGTAGACCGTAACAGACTAAAGGAAGATAAATAATTGAGGAATGGACATATTCAGACTGTATGACCACTTCAAAGGTAGGGAACTGACTCTTTTTTTCTTGGTCTGTCTTGTTTACCATGTCAGTAAATCTGAAAGAATTATACTGAAGTGCACATGGTTTCCATAAATTGAACTGTATGTCTGAACTATGGAGAATCTAACCAAACTAATGATGTGTGGCATGTTCACATTGACAAAAGTTGAAACATCTAAAGATATATTTGGATTTTAAGAGTCTTTTTAATATTCTGAAAGCCAAGATTTATTTATTTGAAATTATACTGAAACCCACTGTCTCAGACCCTGCCTTGTTAACATTTAGCCTTTCATTTATACTCTCAGAGAGACATCAAGGGAGGGAGAGTGGCACTAAGAGGGACCAGATTGCAGTTGACAAATATTTGCTACTAGCCAGTCATCATGCATTTACAAGCTTTAAAGGTGTATTTATCGTCCAAATTTAGTGAGAAACGTTTTATATTCTGAAAGTCAAGACTATGTTCAGTGACATCAGACACAACCCCAAAAAAGATTTTAACATAAATCCATTTGATAAATAAACGAGCCATTGCGACATTCAATTCATTTTGACCAAGCGCACCACATACATCAACCTCATTCACTTATCCTCTGTAATACAAGACAACATTATCACTATGGATGGCTTCATCACAAGAGTGTGTGTGGTTTGACTCTTCCTGCCCAGGTTTAGTTGTTACAGTCAGTCAGCATCAGCAGTGCTTTATTGTATCTGTGGGACACCACAATGTAGAGGGAAGAAAAGACAGTGTGTGCATATACTGTCCCAGTTTGAGTTCTTTTTCTACCTCAAGACACCCTAAGGTGGTGCACATGTGATCTTGTTGATAGATTAAAACAAGGACCTAACAGTTATTTTGCTTTTTCCACTGTGTGATGGCCCCGCGGTTAAATGACTCAGCTGTTAATCGCACCACCTGGCTAATTACATACTCGGCTACTCGAGAGTAATGTCACAAGCATATCATGCCTGTAGCGCTGGAATATTGGGAGGGACAGGTTTGTGATTTTAGGATTGTCTGACAGACTCTCTAGGATTTGCATGTGTAGCCCAAGCTTCTTAATGTAATGCAGAGTGGCTTGGCTCTCAGCATCTGCAGCAGCTCATTCTTTTTTTAAAATATCGTATCGGAGCGCATTGTCCACACCTACATGCGTGGCCATACATGTGCTCACATCTGGTCTTTCATTCTAAGAATGTCGTTATTGGTGTGTATGTGTGTGTGTTAGTCAGGTGAGCAGGTGAACATTCTCTCCTCGCATTAGCAAACAATACTGAGCACAATGCACCTCCACCACACAATAGACACACAGCAGCTATTTTCAACAACAATAGCCTCTAGAGAAAAAGTCAGTTCAACCACTGGGTGATTTGTTCCAAGTAAGCAAGAGGAATAATACATTTTGCCCCTAAAATCTCTTTTTAAAGGCTGATATGAACTATAAAGCACCATAAACCTATTTTATTTACAAAAGATAAACTAAATCTGAGCCATTAAGGCCATACAGTTATCACAGGGATTTAACCTTACACACTTGTAGTCATAGTCAGGCTACAGAGTTATCACTCAGTGGACATTTTGAATCGTCACATCTTATCAGTTTTTGAGATTTAATTGGGAAAAATATTTTGTGCCCACTATGACGTACTACCATCAAATGTCACATTGACCTGACCTGAGAATCCTCCTTCACACAACTTTCACACCATAACTGCATTAAACTATAAGGTGGGGCCCACAGGCAAAAATCTGTTGTAGGGCCCCTTTTGACACCACCCCTCACTTGTGCACTCTATGCATTGGTTATGTACTCTATCACTTTCAAGTTCTCATTGAGTGGAAAACAACTGTGTGTTAAAAGTACACAAGGGGCTGTATTGGTGAGGGCTCTGGTGCGATAATGAAATAACACAGCCTTAAGGGGACAGTACACCCCCAAATCATGAATACATATTTCTATTTATCAGTCTAGATTATTTAGGTGTGAGTTGCTGAGTGTTGGAGGTATTGGTCGTAGAAATGTCTGCCTTTTCCCAAATATGATGGAACTAGATGGCTCTTGGCTTGTGGTGCTTAAGCAATAAAAACTCATTGGCAGTGTATCTTCTCAGAAAACGGTTACTCTAAATAATCCATACACTTTGCTGGGAACTATTTTCTTTCTACCAAACTACATCCAGCAACCGTATTAAGCAGAAGGAAATGTGCATCTACTCAAGGATGAGAGGCTCATGCTCGGGACAGAGAGACAAGAGAAAATAGTTCCTACATGAAAGTGCTCACAACAATTACTGTGGATTATCTTGAGTAACTAGGTGATGGTTTCTGGAAAGAGACATTGCTGTTGAGTTTTTCAGATGTATTGTATTGGCACTTTGAGTGACCACAAGTTGAGTGCCAAATAGCACTACAGGTAAAATATGCAGTTATGATTCGTGATTAACTTTTTTGCACGCACTGCAGACTATACATGGCAGACACAATTATTTAAGGAGACACCCAGACACCAACAAGTAATCCTGAAAACTACCTGGCCCTCACTTTTCAGTGCATTATTAAATGGGAAGAATTCAATTCAACATATTAATAGCAAAACATTAACAAAAGTAATCCAGGTCTGAAAACTAGACTTTAGATCCCCCTACAAGACGGGGCCTCAATATAATGTGATAATGCAGTATCTATTTTAGTCCTTTTTTAATATTAGCTTTGCTAATTTCTAAACTAATTTAACAGGCACAAACTGAATGTGGGGCTTGTGGAGTCCCTAAGGATCTGGGGCTCTGGGGCAGTTGTCCGCTTTGCGTGGAATGCTGAGGGCTTGTGAGTTCATGGCACACATGCTTTACTTTGTCTGTACTCACTGTTTCATGTCCTGCATCTGACACTCCATGTTGTCCTGTTGTGTTCTGAGAAGCTGGACTTCATACAGCAGTTTACTGAGGTCCTCCTGACGAACTTTGGTCTCCTCACTCTTCACTATAGATACCTGAATGCACAATAGAGCCTAATTCAATACTCAAATACAGCACATAAAACCACACATTCATTCTGGTGTGTGTGTGTGTGAGCAGAGAAACTCAGTGGAGTTTTTGGATGGGAATATCAGTCTGTCCACTTTGTTTTCACAACTATAGGATGAATCGCCAACATTATATTAAGACAATTATGGTCCCCAGAGGATGAGCCTTACTGACTTAGGTGATCGCCTGACATTTCCTTTACTGCTACCATGAGGTTGACATTTGTGGTTTTGAGTGCAATATCTCAATAACCAATTTGGTACATTCTTGTCTTCATTTGGCTGAATTGTAGTTATTTTGGTGATCCCTTCATGTTTTTGTTTAGTGCCATCATTGGATCCAAAAGCCTTAAAAACTAATGTTTCCCATTAGCATCAGGTGAAATTTGTGTTTTGTGCTAATTAGCTAACGTCAATAAACAAAACTAAGGTTGTGAACATCTTAAACATTATACCTGCTAAACATCGGCATGTCAGCATTGTTATTGTGAGCCTGTTAGTATGCTGATGTTAGCATTTAGCTTAAAGGCAGCAGTGGCATCTGGCTTAAATCAGCATATAACAATGTTATGTATGTAAAGGATTTTACTTTTTAAGTGACTTTGCCAAGGAGTCTGTCCAGGAGATTCTGTAGAGGCAGTTTTATGTTGAAAGTATAGTCATCTAATGCCAATAAAATAAAACTGAAAATGAAATCTACAGACTTTCAACATTTCAAAGAAATTTAGTCTAGCTTTCATAGATGCCTTAAAGTCTTTTCTGCTCTGTGCTGATATAACAAACTGTGACTTAGAAAGAAGGGAAGGGAAATTCCACAAGTCTTGGCTGCGTAAAATCAATTTTACTCCCATAAATTTCAAATAAATCCATTTGGATTGCCGACAAGGGACTAACCAGACTGTCTGCATGGGGTCAGTGGTGAGCTACCACCCTTTATATCTTTTGCTAGCTTGGTACTCTGTTCCATTTCCTGTCCAAAATTTCACTTTTACAGGTCACATGTTTCTGTCTTTTAAGACGATTTAATTCTCCTAATACATCATGGAGTTTGATAATTCAAGCCATAAGCTAGCAAGTAATTCCAGCTGCGTTTATTTAGCTACTCCACACAGCTCTTTCACATCTCTCCACACACTGTGAGGTTGGACAGATGTTATCGTGTGTAGAGACAATTAACTTCCACATTTACACCACCTTCACATATTTAACTGTAAACATCCCAAACATCAGTGCTTCTAATGTCAGTTGCACAATTCCAACTTAAACATTTCTCAACACAGTCTGTGGACATTTGTTTAACTGGCTTCCTTGTCTTTGAGGCATTGTGTATGTGTGCATTTTTGTGTGCCCATACCTTCCTCTTGATGTGCTCAAGCATGTGTTCATGTCCCTGAAGGAAGTATAAATGTTGGAACTCTGTGTCGTCTCTCTCAGGCTTCACCAGACCGCTCTGCTCAATGTTCACCACCTTACGGAAACCATCTACACACATACATACAAAAGCAAAAACACACACACACACACACACACACACACACACACACACACACACACATATGCAGTATAAAAAAAGAGTGTAATGGAGAGAAGAGAAGAGAAGAGAAGAGAAGAGAAGAGAAGAGAGAGTACTCACACATGTTGAGCTGTCGAACAAAGCTCGCCATATTATTGTGTTTGAAGTACTTTGGCAAAACTTCCTTGGCAAAGCGTCCCTGGTCAAACACATGGAAACTTGTCCCAGTCTACAAAGAGAGAAGTCAGGAAATAGTTAGTTTAGAGCATCTTTGATCAGATCCCATTCCGTGTGAATAGAGGGAATATTTAAGGCAGAGCCCCGCAGCCTGTAAATGACGGATGCTATCAAAGTATTTTACTGTTATGGCCGTTCTAATGATAAATTTTACTTTACACTCAACCTAACAACTTGACTTGTCTGGTTACTCATTACTATTGCTCAGTGTGCCTCAAAACAAACTTTTAGAGGCTAAAACCTCTCATTCAATGATGCATTGTGTAATAAGTACTGAACCGGAAAATCAGCCAAACATTAAAGGAATCAGCGTTTATTACCTGTTTTAATTACAGCACAGGGGGAAAGTATGTTGTTTTGAAGTTAAAATCTGTAACTAGTCAGAAGTGGCTGAAATAAGCCTCCCTACAGCAACAGAGATAGAGGAGCCATTTATGAAACCTGCTGTTTTTTGAAACTGCTTTCAAAAGGCATGGAAGAAGTGCAAGTTCTGCAGAGTGTGGCACCACTGGAACTTTGTTTTATTGACAAAAACATGATGTACTACAGCGCATACAGCACAACACTTCAAGTGAAGACCTTTGCAGTGATAAGGAATTTGAAATGAAACTCACAAAAAAGTCTGACCCCACTAAATAGGAGCATAATTACATGCTAATTCTTCCAGTCTCTCCTACATTTTGCATCCCACTGTGCTTGACCATAAAAGTAGCAGAAATAATCTGATTAAACTGCCATATTATAATCACATAAGCGAGAATATATATCAACTAGGTTACCCTGTATTCCATGTAAACTTTCTCTCCCAAGACATTTGCAACGTTGACTCTCTCTCCTACTTTAAATTCCATCTAAGAAACAAACCTATGCTAGTGGGTGATGCCTATTTGATGAGGATTTTATACCTTGTTTTTATGATTATGATTTTATACCTAGTTGTTTTATTGACTTATTATTGTTTATCACTGCTTGTTGATTTTATGATGTCTGGATAGGGTGTTCCTGATTGTTTTGAAAGGCGCCTATAAATAAGATAATCACCATTATTATTATTGTTAGAATAGTTATTAATAATAAATATATCACAAACATAACATATAACTCATAACCCAAAAACAGTATAAGAGTCAAGCAGAAATGTTTGACTTTAGAGCACTTTTTCTTTTTTTTTTTTTTTTCAGATTACAGATTATTCTGTATGACAGTGACACAGGGCCATAATCATCTATTTAACATCTATAATAGTCAACATTTATATAGCTGATGTATTACAATCCAGTTTTCCACTTTTTATACATTTGAAAGTAATGAAATAGAGTAAGTACAGTGTTTAAGATTGATTGTACCTACCCACAGCAGTTGAGCAACAGCTTGAAGTATGCCAATGCCACTTGCACAAACCACATGCAGAACTGCAGTGTACCATAACACCAGAACCACTACAATTCCTGTCTTATTATGGCAATTTTTTTCTTTGTAATTTTTACCAACATATTGAATTAGACATGAAGTGGGGCATATTTGAACATATATTACATGTGTTGTCTAGCAGTGACATACAAACCTCACTGTCTATTTGTGGGTACAAAAAGAAAATGTTTCTATTTTTGTGTCAGAAGCATGCAACGTGAGTTTGTCAGTGATAATGTTTAGCAACTGTCACTGGATGGATACTCTATGTTAAATAATGCTACCTTAATGATGAAAGGAGCTTTGTGGGGAGGTAATATGTTTTCCACAGAGCGCAGAATCTATTCATCAGGAGCCAAATTCAGCTCAGTCAGCCAATCAAACACACTCTCTCTCACTGTGAGTGATGAATCATGCTCTATTGCCCAGCATTACAGTCTTACTTAGCAACTGCAGTAGCACTGTTTTCCTCTGAAAAGCAGTATTGTGTGAACTATTGCAAATATATTACATCAGTTAAAACCCATTTGCACAGCAGGAGTGAAATTTATAAGGTTTAGACAATTCGAGTAGGACGCTGCTGTTACCTTGTGTGTCATAATGCTCACTTGCTTACTAATAGTCTGACAATGCAACAGCTGATGCTGCACACCCTGACTACAGATGTCATGGGACTGCAAAGCATCTGCCTGTGTGTTTGTCTCCCTATGAAGAACAGAGAAGCTGCCCTCCTCCTGTTTGCTGAATCACTGAAGCCTCATCTTTGTGACACACATCAATCCTGCACAACTCATTCCCTCGGACAAACGGAGATAAACACAGAAAGAGTCACATATGGTGTCTGTTGTCATCTAGACAATGCTAGCAAACTGCACTTAGAAAATTATATTTATATATTTTTTAAAAGAATTAAACAGTGATTAAGTACTTGTTTTAGCTCGCAGAATTACAGATGTAGCTGCTCTTCCTAGGTCAAAGGTCAAAAGTGACATAAATGTGGTAATCAGGCTCGCAACCTGACAAACAAAAAGTGCGTTTTATGTATGCATTTTCATGGCTTATTACTGTAGAATACTTTCAATGTCACTATGAAATGGTTAATCAACCAATAATATAAGCATTTATAAAACCTCTGAAATCTTTATGAATACACCATGTTGTAAACTGTGAATCTATGTTACACTAATCATTATTATCAATAATAATAATAATAATGATACTGGGGGTGGTGGTGGTGTGGTGATTAGCACTGTCGGGTGTGGGTGTGGGAGCCCTTCTGTGCAGAGTTTGCATGTTCTCCCCGTGTCAGCGTGGGTTCTCTCCGGGCACTCCGGCTTCCTCCCACAGTCCAAAGACATGCAGTTTGGGGACTAGGTTAATTGATAACTCTAAATTGTCCGTAGGTGTGAATGTGAGCGTGAATGGTTGTTTGTCTCTATGTGTCAGCCCTGTGATAGTCTGGTGACCTGTCCAGGGTGAACCCTGCCTCTCGCCCAGGGTCAGCTGGGATAGGCTCCAGCCCCCCCGTGACCCTCAAGAGGATGAAGCGGTTAGAAGATGAATGAATGAATGAATAATGATACTGATAATAATAATAATAATAATAATAATAATAATAATAATTAATTTACTGTTGTCTTTTTCCCTGGTCCAGAAATTATCTTAAGACCCCCAAGATTTATCCAGTAATCCTTTGAAGGGGCTGAGAATGACTACATTAAACCAGTCTAACAATGAAATCCATAATGATATATCATTCACAGGAATCCTTTTTTGCAGAAGGAGTAAATGACTGTATGTACATTTAGCTGATAATTCATGTGCACATTTCCTCAGGGCTCTAAATGCATTAGCACTTTTATTTAAGTAAAGGATTTGAGCACTTCTTACACCTCTGTTGTGGCCATCCTCCTCCTACCAAGATGACAAGTTACCAGACAACCTGCCCAAAAACCACAGGCCAACATCTGCTTTATGAACTGGCTTTTCTGTCACTGATTTATATCATATTGTTTACATTGCTATATTCATGTTAAGTTATTATAAGAGACAGCTGGCAAACCCGATTTATCTCTGTGACATGCTAAATGAGCCAGTTATTAGCAAGCATAAACAGGTAGGCCTACAGAAGTAGCAGTTCTGTTTGCGAGGCTAAACAAGCGCCCATTAGCTAGGCTAAACAGCTGTGGATGCAGCTAGTTAGCACGCTAAACAAACTTAGTGCAGGAACAAGCCTTTATAGAAACCCTCCCGTTTCGACATTGTTTAATTGCTAGCTCAATATATATTACTTTATTTTAGATTTATACAAGTTTGTTATCCCCTTATAGTTTATTTGATATATATGTAGGCCTATGTATTTCCTAATCAGCCTTGTGAATAATGTGTATCATTTTCATCAAAGTTTCATCCTCATGTCAAATGAATATGGCCCTCCAGTGCCTAGCCACAACTTATTTTTGACTTGTGTGATACAGTTGATTATTTTATCTAAACAGGCTTTTCCTTATCACAGGGCAGCATAATGAACACTAGCACTACAGTGTGTTCACTGAGAAAGATGATAATGGTTTAGAGGACAATGTTTTTCAGTTATACTCCTTTTTTTGTTGTTGTTGTTATTTTGCTGTTAACTGAAATTAAAGTATGTAAAGTATGTACTGAGGATTGACTTACAGCACTCCAGCAGATGAGGTGGTTGGTATCTGGATCCTCCACCAGGGTCCACAGCTTGGTGAGAAAGGCTGGAACATTGCTGGCATAGCTGCCATCTACCCCCATGGCACCCGGAGACTCCTGCATGCTGTCCACTGCTAAGATGGCTCACAACAGGAAACCAAAGGTGTGTATGTGTGAGCAGAAAATGTATGTGTGTGTGGATGTGGATGTGTGTGTGTGTGTGTGTGTGTTGTGTGTGGGTATGTATGTGCAGACTCCCAGACTAGTCCATGTTTGAGAAACTCCACTTTAGATGATCCGTTACTGATAATCCCAAGTTTGTCTCAGTCTATTTGATTCCATTTCAGTCGGTCAAACTGTCTTTGTATGTCCTTGCTGAAACAATCTCACCTTGTCTCTGAGTTTCGCTTTCTCTTCTCCTGTCTTGTTTAATAAATCCTGCTTTACTTTTTGTTGCTCTTGGAGTTTCTTTTTCTCTTTAGCTCTCCTCACTCTGTCCTCCCTGCTACACCAGTCAGCCAACTGAATGTCATCACAGATGGTTCATGTCAGCACACACACACACACACACACACACACACACACACACACACACACACACACACACACACACACACACACACACACACACACACACACACACACACCGCTACCCCCGGCCTCCCACTGACAATCAAGAGACCGCCCAGTGAAACAATACAGCATGCACACAAAAGCGTCAATAATACACCAGTGTCCAACCATCAAAAGGCTACTGGTTAAACTGAATAGCACAGCGTTCAGTGTACCTGTATGCCAGGTAGAAAGGGCCCCCTTATTAGTTCTGAGGATTGCTATAAATGTCTTGACACTGTTATGAAGTGAACACACTGTACTGTTTGTGCAGTAAAACTGCAGTAACTTATTAACTAACTGATTCAATCAGAAATAGGGTTGTTACAGTGCACATTATAATATCTTAATGTGGGGCAGTGTAGCGTCCCAGTAGAGAAGGGACGTATTAGGAAATGTAAATGAATGATTATCCAACACTTTAGTCAGTGGTGGAAGAAGTATTCAAATCATTTTCAAGTAAGAGTATTAATACCACAGTAGGGAAATACTCAAATTACAAGTAAAAATCCTGCATTCAAGATCTTACTTCACTAACAGTGCAGAAGAATCATTAATATCATTTATCTTAATCAAAATAAATATCAAAAGTACAGGCTTTTGTCCATGACATAATATTTAGCACGGTCTTAGAAATATGTGAAATGGATACTAAGTCTTAACAACACATGGTGGCGGGCACAAAATGTGTTAAAATTTCACACTGACAACACAGAACACAGCATATTGTTTTGTCGTGGTGGGCAAAAATTAATGGTGGATGGGTCAAACAAACATAGACTCAACTAGGCGGCTGCTGTTTGTGTGAAACTTGATTTTATATAATTATGCAAAGTACTTAAATCACATATGTGTATATATATATATTTACTAAAACCACAGTTTTTGTTTTGTTCTAAACTTAACTATTGTTTTGATGGGTCAAACAGACATGGACTTTTAACTAGGAGGCCGCTGTCTGTGTCCCCACTGACCAAATCAACGCAGCTACATGACTTTACAGACTTTACTTTTAACCAAAACCACAAATTTTACCTAAAGTTGACTTTTTTTTTTGGATGTGACTCTACAGACTTTATATAACTATGCAAAGTGCTTTTGTTGCATATATAGCTTGTTTATTTTTTTTAACCAAAACCACAATCTTTTCTAAACTTAACTGTTTTATTCAGATGGGTCAAACAAACATGGTCTTTCAACGAGGAGACCGCTGTCCACCACCTCACTGAAACCAAGTCAACATAGCAACATGACTTTGCAGACTTAACCTAACTATGCAAAGTACTTCTGTCACATACATAGTTTCTTTTAACTGAAACTACAGTTTTTTTCAGCAAACTGCAGTTTTAAACTTAACAATTTTTTTGGATGGGTCAAACAAACATGGAATTTTAACCAGTAGAATGCTGTTCACTCCCTATGTGAAACCAAAGATAAATATAGTTACATGACTTTGTGGACTTAACATAATCACGTCAAGTAGTTTCGTCCTGTACTTAGTTTATTTAGTCAAGCATTTTTCTACCCCTAAACCTTACCAAACTGCAACATTTTCACAACAAAACTGCAGCTCTGTATTGGCATTGTGCTGCCAGCACATAATTTAAACACATTTTGTGCCCACCACCACATAATACATTCAAGAGGTCACTTTAAGAGGTCCAAATCAAGAATTTCTGTGAGCCTGCGTTGTAATACTGTTGATATACATTGATGCAGTAATAAGTTTTTGTAGCAGGTCGAGCTGATACTAACTACTTCATATTTAGCAAGGCATCTCATTTTGGACAGGTTTTATATGTGCAATATTTCCCAGAGAAATGCAGTGAAGTGTAGCATAAAATGGAAATATTCAGGAAAAGGTCAAATACCTCAAAATTCCTCCCCACTGAAAATTATGACGCACAATTCCATAAATTTGCTGAGGATATCTACAGCCCCAGAGACTGAATCATGGTGATTTCGGTGACTCCATGGCCTTTCCTTTAGTGCCACCATCAGGTCAAAATTTCCACTTGTAAACAAGATATATCAAAATCTAAGGGGCAGATTTTCATTGATTTTATTAGACAAATTAATTTTCCCCCAGACCATAAACGATTTTATTGAGGACAATCCACTCTTTCCTACAGCAGCACCCTCTGTTAATCATTTATTGTTGAGAAGGTGACAAAATGACACATGGTTTGGTGGTGCAAAACTTATTTATTTGATACAAAATTTACATAATTGTAAAACTGAAATTTTACAATAGCAACAAGGTAGTACTGAGAAATATGTTTTATGAAAATCATAAAATGGCTGAGAGTCTGTTGGGTTATTTCAAAGTGGAAAGTAAAAAATCTTAGGCTTCACATTTCATCTGATACACATAACACCACCGTATGATTTACAAACTGTACACAACACTACAATATGCAGCTTTGTTCCTTTCAGTAAAGGCCACAGTGTAAATGGATGGAAATTGTTTTCTTATTCCTTACTCTGAGGGGAGTTATGGGTTTGTCTTCACAAGCGAGCCCTTTCAAATACATATCGTCATTTGATTCATTGTTCATATAAAAATATTGATAGTCTGCTTTAACCAAAAGGGATTAATGCTGCAAAGCTGTATTTTGAATGGTGTTTCAATAAGCTAATTTCATGATTAAGATGAGCTCTGTCTTGGGATAGTTTTTCTGAGTTCAACCTTCATGTGGTATGGTTTGGGGGTCTGGGTTGTCCCATAAACAGGTGTGAAGTCTGGCTTTCCTGCATGCTCAGGCCAGATGAAATTGAACCTCCTTAGCAGTGATACCACAATGAGAAAAAGCTCCATTCGAGCCAGACCCTCTCCGAGACAGGTACGTGGACCTGCAGATTAAAACACCCCCATATATTTTTATAACTTAGTGATATTTCTCCGATCAAATCTTCCAGTCGTGATTTCAAACTATCTATGAAATTGATAATCATTTCACTCACCTATAGAGAAAGGCATGAAGGCCTCTGGCTTCACAAACTCTCCCTGGTCATTGAGGAAGTTTTCAGGGTTGAATTCATGGGGGGATTTCCACTGTCCCTCCTCTGTCAGCACTGAGGACAGGTTGGGGATGATAACGGTTCCCTATAGAACAATACCAAAATTACAAAAAACAAACAAACAAAACAAAAAAAAGAGGTCTATTAAAATGTAAACACATAACTTTAGCTTTTCTTTTACTGTGAACGTGCTTTTCCATGCTCCCATGCTTTAACATAGAGCCCCATCCCATCAGTAAGCCCTGGGTTTAATCACTATACCTATGTGTATCATTCACCTAGAAATCAAGAGCCTCCACAAAACTCAGCAGACAAGTATTACTATTACTATTACTCTTATCAAATAAGTGTTTTAATCGCAATACAAAATATATATATTAAAAAAAAAATACATTCACAACCCACACAGCCATACTCACAACATTCTAGTTGTAGAAAGATATGAAAGACTTTACAATTAAATCTTAACGATTACAGAATAAGTCTGATTTTTTTTTTTTTGTGATTGTTTATGTGAGGTCTTCCCTCATATAATCTAACCTTGTCTCCCAGAAAGTACGTTTATATCACACTTATTTGTAGCAGCAATTGCATTTTGGGTAAATATAATGCTTTTCTTTTTAAACTAATGATGATATGTTGTTGATTAATATATCTGGCAAGTCTCAAAACGTTGATACTTAATGTATCAATAGAATGTTACCTGACAATGGGTTTAATTTGTTAACTGCCAAAATACTATGCGATAATACCATCTAGCAATAAAGTATCCCCTCATGATAATTACATTATTGCGCCACTGATCAGAACTTATCAATCATTATCAGACTATCAGAGACCACAAGTCAGTGATTCCAAACAATACCCCCTGAATTCATTCGGGGAACATACATTAGAACAGACTAGCGAGTGCCCAGGTGTGTGTCACTGAAGGGGCCCTTCAATTCAGGCAAATCAAGGGCAAAGAATTTGGGGTGCTTACTACTCACTGAGGATAAACACATACATCCTTGATAATTCTCTAAAGAAAGGATTTAATCCTCGGTAGAATTCTAGTCTAGAGGCCTGGAGAACTTCCACTGTGTTGACTGGAAATGCAACATTTTTCTGTTGCATTTGTTTTCAGGGTTTGAGTGTTTTTGTTTTTGTAGTGTTTCTGTATTTGCAGCATGTTTGCTGTTAATGTATTTATGCTTAGCTTTATGAAGCACATTTTTTTCTTTTGCAGCACATTTCTATTGTATTTGTTTTGCACTTTTGTA
This sequence comes from Epinephelus cyanopodus, assembly GCA_026686955.1. Lineage (NCBI taxonomy): Eukaryota > Metazoa > Chordata > Actinopteri > Perciformes > Serranidae > Epinephelus > Epinephelus cyanopodus. The sequence goes on along the minus strand of CM048917.1, from coordinate 36,271,943 downwards.
CATGTTTCTGAACTGGCATCATTCTTAAGCTGCAGCATGTTCCTCTAATGCTTTGGGCTCGTTGCAGCACATTTGCTGTGTCAGCCACTGTACATACTTCTATTGCGATAGCACTTGATTCCAGTGTTGGCACAAAATCCTTGTGCTACATTTAATGTTAAAATAACTAACTTTTACACAAACCGTCTTTGAAATTATTATTGTTATTATTATTGTTCTATTTATTGATTGATTTTTTAAAAAAAATACATTTTAGAAAGTTGTAGAAATATGGGGCGGAGGCTCTCGGGCACATAGCAAACCAATATTTTATTATACCAATTAAAGCTTAAACTCTTGATTTTACTCTGAAGTTCAGCATGATGAAGTGGCCAAATTTTAAGTGAATTTTAAGTTTTTAGTATCATACAGTATATTCACTATGTCCTGCTTTTAACATTTTATTGAAGCTGAACAGGATGATGTTGATGTTGTGGTTTTAATGGCTGTTTATTGTTTATTAAATTGTTTGGGTTTTTTTCTTTGTTTTACTAGAACTTTTATGCAGGTAGCTCCCCACCTGAATTTAACATTAAGTGCTGCGGTTTGAATAGTGTTTCACAGAGAAACTTGTAACAACATTATCTTCTTCCTTCTCAACTGTTTCCTCCCTGGTAAATCTTATCTGTCACTGCTAAGAGGGATAATGCTCTGACATAAAGCCTTTTCTACATTTTTATGACATACATTATATTTTCTACATACCCTGGGGATGGAGTATCCCATTAACTCTGTATCGTTGGTGGTGGAGTGGAAAACAGCGAGAGGAGCAGTGTCAGCCGTTCTCTGGATCTCATGAATAACAGCCTGCATGAAAGAGGGAACTATTAAAGCATCACACTTTAGCACTGTAACATCTCAGATATAAAAGATGAGTTAGATTTTACACTTCACAGGACTATTAAAGTAAACCTTATACCTGCACATAGGGCATCTGGTGTCTGTCTTCAAAACTGGGCTCATCTTTCCCATCCAGAATATTGTCAATTTCCTGCTGACAACGCTCTGAGTAACACAGAGAGAAAGACAGCGTGGGCAGAGGGAAACAAAGAGTGAGGCAGTTCACAGAGAGAGTGAGCCATGCAAGATTTTTTCCAGTTCATGTGCTATATGGAAGCCTTTACTGTGTCAGCTGATTAAGAAGAAAAGTGTCTTTTAAACTGTGTAGAGATAGTTCATCACATACCAGTGTGGTTAGTTGTCTGTGTGACCAAAATAAAATGTGACAAGTATGTTTAGAAGAGGGCAGCACGGCAAGAGGGTTCCTGGCTCAATCACAGGAGGGAGCCCTTCTGTGCGGAGTTTGCATGTTCTCCCCATGTCAGCTTGGGTTTGCTCTGGGTACTCCAGCTTCCTCCCACAGTCCAAAGACATGCAGGTTGGGGATAGGTTAATTGGTGACTCTAAATTGGCCGTAGGTGTCAATATGAGCGTGAATGTCTCTATTATGCGTAGCCCTGCGATAATCTGGCGACCTGTCCAGGGTGTACCCTGCCTCTCGCCCAATGTCAGCTGGGATAGGCTCCAGCTCCCCCACCACCATCAAGAGGATAAGTGGTTAGAAAATGGATGGATGGATGGATGTTTAAAAGAGCTTCAAAAAGAGGAAGAGTCAAACCAAAATGTTGGCATTGTAAACCATATTGCCAAACACAACGTCATATTTGTACGTTTCATAAGTATAATTTTAACATTTATAAAGTGACATTGCTGACATTTGTCATGCAGAGGTAAAGGGATAGTGCCACAGAGGAAGTTGGTGTTTTTTTTTTTTTATCAAGACATTGCTGCATTTCCTGCTGGTATAGTGTCATGGCAGTTTTTTTTCTAAGAAGACATCGCTGTCTCCGGTGCAGATCGGGCCACCAAAACCAGGTATTTTAAGCCAAAACCTGATATTTTCCTAATCATATCCAAGTCATTTTTGTGCCTAAACATAACCTCCAGTTAACCAGTGTTGTTGAAATGTAAAGAGACAAACTTTCAACGCATCTGCTACATACTAATGTGCAAATTTAACATGTCTGTACAAGAAACGTACAAGGCCAACATTTTTTCTAATGTTTTGGTGGAGAGTCTACAGCCATTCTGTGAGCCTGTATTGTGTCTATTCAAAATACACTTCTGTTTTTACAGGAACTGTACACCCCATACTTACTTTTCTTATTTGTGTAACAAAAGCATGTGGATTGGTTCAGAAAAAAAAACCCATCATGGTCTGACTCAACATTTATATGGGAAGTAAACAGCAGGCTCCCTGAAGAAAGTCTGGGGTTTGTTGAACCTCCCCTCCTGATCCTCTCCAACCCACCCATCCTGTAGGAATTTTCCAGCTTCTTATGTTACAATGTTACCGGTGACACTTTGTTTCATAAGGTGCCTCTGTGCGACAGTATCTTATGTATATGTCCACTGACGACGTGCCTTTGTGCATTGGTATCTAATGCCCAGATCAATGACAAAGCGGTGGTAATTGATGAGTTTGGAATGAGAACGCACTGAGTCTATGGAGCATAGCTAAATAAAGCTGAGATGGACAGACGATAAGACAAACATACCCTGTATCTCTGGATAATTCATTAGGTATAGGAAGGCACTGAGCAGGGTATTGGCGGTGGTATCTGTCCCTGCAAAGTGAAGATCCAAAAGAAATGCACAAAGCTGGTCTTCAGAAAATGATGACGCATCCTCTCCTCTCTTTGCAGGCAGACAAAAGAGAAAAAGAACTGTCACCATCACAGCAAAGAAAATGTGTTAGCTGTAAACAACAACACAGTTCATACCAGCTGAACAGAATTTCTGTCTTTTAACAAAGAGACTCACACACCTTCTCCAGTTCATCCAGGTAGTAGTCTATGAAATGCCGTGGTTTACCAGGAATTCTGGTCTTTTTGTTCTCAGCCAACATCTCCATACGTTTTTCATGTGCAATCTGGTAAGGAAAAGTTAATGAAATAAACAGGTTCAAATTTTAGGAACATTTTTTAAAATAAATGATGAGGATTTCTCAGGGGCTCTTGTTTTGATTTCTTTAAGTCTAAACACCATTTTATTGTTTTGTTTTCCAGGGCCACTACTTGTTTCTTTGTATTCTATACTAATCAATGTAAACCAATTTACAGCAAGATACAGTGGTCAAATGCTGACAATGATTTCTCAGCATGCCATATACAGTAACACATAAACAATGTAATACAGCGTCTGAAGTTTTGCTGTTTGGGGGAATTTTAGGCTGTAATTAAACTCACGTGTTGTAGTTCTTATTCAAGAAATGTTTCTCTCTATTCATCTCGTAATGGCACTGTAGCCCATTTTCACAACTACTGGATGGACTGCCATAAAATATGGTACAAACATTCATGTTGATAAATTGTAATAACTTTGATTGTCCTCTAACTTTTCATCTGGGGACATGACCAGGTCAAAAGTTCAATCTATCCTATACATCATTTGTGACTAAATACCTGCAAAACATAAGTCATTCCCATCAGCCTCAGCTGTACTTTGTGTTTAGTATGAATTAGCTAATGTTAGCATGTTACAACATTCAGCTAACACATTAAGCTTTTCATTGTGAGCTTGTTAGCATTCTGGCATGAGCATACGTCTCAAAGCAGCCAGAGTCGCTGGCATGACTGTAGAGTGTTTCATTTTTTCTTTCTAATTTCAATCATTATTTCTTTTTGACTCTTACTTTCATTAAGCAGGGCACGTTTTCTGCAATGCAGATTGATTCTCTCTGGTTGGCATGTCATTTTGTTATTCTTTGGCATTCACTACAGAAAGTACCAGGTAGCCTTCCTTCAAACCCCATCAACTGAATCCATGGACAATTATCTCTGTGATAAAAAACAATGGTGTAATGTTTGTTTGCACAATTTTAAAATTAACACTTTACAAGACATACTCTGAACAGCTTAAAAGCTTCCTGGAAGGGCAGTGGCAGGTTGCGCACCATGGGAAGAGAGTCATAAATCTGTACAAGAGAGAAAAATGAAAAACTACAAAGTTGAAAGTTTTGCCAACTCTACATTCATGTTGCTATGTCACTGAGTGGCTTTGTTGTCGAAAATGTTACTCACCAAACCCCAGCGGCCATTGATTATTTTAGAGGTAGCATGAAAAAGGCCGACAAAAAACTGCATGAACTCATCTTCATAGTCGAACTGCTGAGCAAACAGAACTTGACAGATGATGCTAGAGGCTGCATTATGAAAGATCATGTTGGGGTTCATGGTCTTACCTGGAAAAACGATATGAGCAAAGATTCTTGGACACGGCCTTCACAAAAGACACTGATTATATAATCACGCATAATGTTACTTAAAAAAAAATTCTGGTGTTCATTCACTAATATCTATCAACTTTTTTTTTTTTTTTTTTTTTTGAAAGGTCCTAGGAAAGCTTAATGTCAAATTCATGATTCGTTCTTAAACTGCAGTATTGTTTGCACACTTGTTCGAGTAATAATGAATTTCCTTGTCCTTGTGAAATGAAAACACATAGTTGTTCATTATCATTTTAGGGAAATGGCCCACCAGTACCCATAAAAAGGCACTGCAGGGCTATGCGCACACAGGAATTGAAAAGAAAAGGTCAAGAACACTAAGGCAAAAGTCTAAAGAGGGTGAAGCACTGGACTTCAAACTTAAAACTTGTATTGCCGCCTCAGGGTTTGCCTCTGAGTCGTAATCAAGTTGAAGTCTCAGTGTATATCCATGTCTGTCCAGACTCATATGTAGTCATGACAGTAGACGATGCTTTAAATATGAATGTTGCTGTAAAAAAGCTACAAATTTCTTAAACAACCTGGAAGCATAGAAGATTTATACAATTAACACAGTTTCAAGGTGGACACCCAAGATTAGTGTCACCAATTCAATTTCTGATCAATATCTGATCTGTCTCCCCTCCTGTTCCTCAGTTACAGTGCTGAGTAATGGCCAGAAAAGTGTTTTTGCAGAAGGTTGTGAAGTCACAGTGAAGTCGTCCTTTGACCTTTTGAAAATAAAATGTCAAAACTTAATCATTGTATTCTATCGGCATATATGTGAAATTTTGTCATGTTTTGTGAGAGTACAGTGACCTTGACCATGATCTACATCGTCCTGGAAGATGCATTCTCTCCTAGCCCTGTCATGCATGAATTATGACTACTTTGGTCAAGATTTTTTTTTTCCTAAGTGTTTTCATACCTCCACTAGAGTTGCATGAAGTAACCTCACCACCATAACAACCCTGTAAAGCTGTGGTTGGTGTGATGACATTCTCTAGTCTCATTTAGCCATGTTAGCAACCCCTCTTTTTTAAGACACATTGAAGCTTCAAAATTCACAGTGGGGTATTTGACTACTTGACTACTCGTTTTTGTTACTGACAATCTGTCTCATGTTCTTCTTTTAGAATATAGTGACAGTTTCAGCAAATATGACAAAAAGTTATTTTTCATAAAAGTTATAATGTGCAGCTTTAAAAACGGTTGGTGAATGAGGCCCATTGACCTCTGGGTTCCTGTGACATACCAACACTCTGCTCCAATATCTTTGTAATGCGATGTATCTCTCCCAGAATTCTCTGCTCCATTGAGTGCTTCCCCAGACCAAGGTTTCTCAGGGTCATAAGACCAAAGCGTCGTTGCTGTCTCCAAGCAGGGTTATAATCTGCTAGAACCACTCCAGGAGCATTAGCTGCATTCAGAAAGGTCAATTTAGAAAATGGCAATCAAATACTTTTTGTAAATGCATTGAGTGATGTTTCAGTGACAAGAGCTGATGTCAACATTATTATTAACAGTATATAAATACACCGATCAGCCAAAACATTAAAATCACTCACAGGTGACATGAACGACACTGATTATCTTGTTACAATGCAATGTTCTGTTGGGAAACCTTGGGTTCTGACATTCATGTGGTTGCCATCGGACACGCTCCACCCACCTAAACACCAGTACAGACCTGGCAGCCCCCATAGGGCAGTGACACTCCCCAGTAGCTGTGGCCCCCCAGCAGGACAATGCACCATGCCACACCACAAAAACTGCTCAGGAGTGGCCCGAGGAGGGCATCAACCTGGCCTCCAAATACCCCAAATCCGTCTGATCAAACATCTGTGGGACGTGCTGTTAGCCCACCTCACAACCCACAGGACTCAAAAGATCTGAAGCTAATGTCCTGGTGCCAGACACTATAAGACACGCCCCAGAGGTCCTATGTTCATGCCTTGACAGGTCAGAGCCAAGTCCGGTCCAAGAGGGACCCACCCTGAATCAGAGGTACCTCTGGGGTACCAGCATGTCCCTCAAATGTTCGATCAGATTGGGATCTGGGGTATTTGGAGGCCAAAGTTGATGCTTTGAGCTCTTTGTTCTGTTCCTGGGGCCATTCCTGAGCAGTTTCTGTGGTGTGGCATGATGCATTGTTCTGCAAGGGGGGGGGGGTGTCACTGCCATCGTCAAGTGCCGTCTCCATGAGAGGGTTTACTTGGTCTACAATGATCTTCAGGTAACATTGTAATAATGTATAGCATATTGAAAAATCACTCTGCATAGACAAAAAGCCAAAACTTGCTCTGTACCTTTCAGTACTACAGCATGATTAACCATTTGGTCTTGTGGTCTGCCAGAGAAGTCATCAGCTTTGTTGATCAGAGCTTCTTTCAAGGCCTGCAGCCCATTGATGACCACCGCAGGCCTGGGACCAATGAAAAGGCTGTACACGTTACCATAGCGTTTGGCCAGCTGGGGGCAGAGACACAGTAGAGAAACATTTACTGAGACAGAGGTGAGTGACCTTTATTCAGGACAATCCCCGGCCATTGCAAATAAATTAATTATTGTCTTGATAATGATTAGAATGAGTGATCTTACTTTTAGATCCCTATCTAAAACCTAGAAAAATAGAGTTGAGTTATATTGAGAAAGAGACAGTGTTAACATACAGCAAAAACACAGATGCAAAAATAATGACCACTTTTAGATTAAAAGATTGTGTCATTGTAGAATTGAACACATTCAGGTTTTAAATCTTACAAATCAATCAGTACATGAATTCAGCATAACATAGTAAGCAAGTATGTTCTCTTGGTAACATTAATTTAACTTTACCCTCTCCAGATCTGCCAAGGGGCTCTCCAGATTGAACTGCAGCAGGTTTCCAAAAATGGGGATGGGTCGAGGGCCTGGAGGGAAGTTTTTGGCCCTGTGGGTTTGACAGAGAAGCAGGAAGAGCACAAGAGCCACCAAGAGGAGAGCCACAGATGCAGACATGATGAAGCTGTGAGTCTGATGGATTTACGCTCCTTTATATTCTGACTTTGACATTATATTGGCTCTCCATGAGCACACACAACCTTTGCACAGTCATGTGGCCTGCAGTGTTTGACACTGTTTAAACCCATAGATAAGAGACTGGTCATCTTAGTTATTAAACAACTTAAAGAAGTCACAAAACAGCTTAACACAGTTTACTACAATAAGAATTGCTCTTGAATGGCCACAAGTAGGACCTGAGCTTCAGTCAGAGAGAGATGGATCACTTCTCCCTGATTTTATTCTGAAAACAAACCAACAAATCTGTTTTATATACATCTAGATAGATCCTGTTCAAATTCACATTGAATGTTAAAGCCATTACCCAAAGCTGTCCACTTGAGGGAGCCATTAACCCTGTTGTCTTTTCTTTCCTCCCTCAGATTAAAGACACTGCAGTCGCCAAACTGTGACACCATCTCTGTGGAATGTGATTATATTATGCAGAGACAAACAATTCTAAATGTTCATACTATGAAGATGAATAGACATGTGGCAGGAGTAAGACGTCAAGGACTGTGTGTCGACACCCTAAAGTGTTACAGTTCACCCTCCATCATTCCAGAAACACAGAGAACACTTTAGGAAAGAGCGTCAGTGTAAAATGCAGGGTGATGTGACTGTATTAAATAATGGGTTAAAGCTGTTCACCTTGACACACAGTTGTTTGTGCAGCTTTCCATTAACACTTACATAACTTCTAAAATTTTGTGACTAACTTTAACACTTACAATTTTTTTTACTATGTATACTGCTCACTTTATACAGTTTAAACCAAGACAATTTTGTTCGACTTTTTTTCTTTTTTAATGACTTGTTAAGAAAGCCAAAATAAAAGAAAAAAAGAGGAAACAGTACACTTACTGCTGACCTTCATAGATGAACACCAAACATGCTATAGAGCATCTTCAGACTGTCCTACAAAAACTATGTTTCTCAGATTTTTGATTTATCAAAAATTGAGCCGACAGTGCATCAAAATGTTTGACTGTAAACAGTACTTACTATAAACATATACATGCAAATTCTTGCTAAATAAATCTTCAATGTTCATGAAGAAAATGACAAAATCCCAGAGTCAGTTTTGCTCAGTTTGGTAGTTTGGCAGACCAAGGTGCGCTGAAATGGGTGTGGCAGCGCAGCAGGGGGAGGTGTCGACAGATCCAGCTTGCCGCAGTGACAGTTTCTTGTCAAAAGGCTTCGCCGAAGGTGTGCTAAAAGCTCGCCAACTGAAACCACATCTACTGTCAGCGCAGGTGGAGCGCAGCCGGTGTAAGTTGAAGTTTGGCTAACCGGCGGACAGTGCGCACACATCACCAAAACCTCACAGGCAGGTTTCCAGAATGTCAGGCACATTAACGATGCAATAAATACCCACAAACACCACTATTCAATGCAACTATCTGCAATCAGCACATAAAATGTATCTCTATATCGACTGTCCTGACACATCTGATGTCAGATCAAAGGGGATTGGCACCGTTTGGCATGTTTGGCACGCGTAATGGAAACCCAGCCTGATTTGATTAACACAGCTGCAAACTAATGAGTTCCCTCTCAGCCAACAAAACCACACATCAGATAGGGAGTATATATTCAGCATCTGTCATCTTAGAAAAGTCAAAAGAAAAGAAACAGAGTGAGACTGCGAGAGAGAAAGAGAGAGAGCGTGCGCGCACACAAGAGAAACGCAACATTGATTTACAATTGTGGTGACCTCCTCCCAGGCTACCTTTGCATCATCAGCCCGTGAAGGTCTGCTCGCAGTTCTGTATATTCGGAAACTGCGAGCTTGGACCTCCCGAACCAAAACATCAGTTTCCACCTGGGAGAAGTTTGGCCATCTGACATGGCTGCTCTCTTCTGCCATGGCGAATTGAGGTAAACTCTCATTACGCCTTCACGCGGCGCATTTAAGGGCGAGGAGAGGGGCTCATTTGATTGGTGTGATGTGTGTAAAACCCACTCCACGCCTTCTCTCCTCCCTCTTTCTGACTTATGCCGGTAGAAGGGATGGAGGTGGGATAGAGGAGTAGCTGTGCCAGGGCGCATGGTGCGCCAAACTTACAAAATCTGCCTGGCCACACCCAGTTGGGCCAGGCAGATTTTGGAAGTGAGTTCAAGGTTGTGAGGTTGTGAGTTCAAGCCTCAGCTGATGCAAAAAGCAGACTGTGTTGCTAAATTCCTAAATGTCTTCCAATTCTTCTGCTTGTTGCTCAGAATTGCCTAAAAATGCCCGGACCCAACCCATCGCTACGCAGCAGCTATAATTTTTTTCGTTACTTCTAAAAGTTTTAAAAATCTTTGTTGAAAAATAAGTCTGTTTTATGATGCTGCAATATTACAATCCAAATTTGGTTCGATTTAGGCAATAACGATTTTCCTGTCCATGCAGCCATCTTGCTGAGGTCAAAATACACAGACATATTACACAAGAGATCGGGCCAATCAGTGGCCATGCTACAGTCCGCACTATTGACGCAGTCTGAAGCATGTTCCAGGACACCACCATTAACATTACCGAGTCGGTGGTGGATTTAATTTGTAAAACAACGACACAACTGAACCCAGAACTACAGTTAAATCATTTCACAACCAGAATCACCTGGAATATCATAAAGACACACTCTGTGGCTGTCCCACAACTTGGGGCTGCAGTCTGGAAACAGCCTACAATGTAAGAAGTGCAGTAAAGGAAATGGAAAGGGAATATATTGCAATTCACAGATTGAGGAAACTGACTGGATTGCATTTTGCTGAAGTTATACTTTATACTGTATGCTTTCATGTTACAAAGAAACTGACTTATTCATGGATTAGTTTTTCACAAGAGCTGGCAATTGGAAGTTCGGCAAACAAAGTTAGCCCCTGAGCCAAACAGTGTGCTGTATAGGCCATACAAAATGTTCCAGATTTGTTGTTGCTGCTCAACATGTTGTTGGCTGGTCATTTTCTGTTTCCTGATGATGGTTAAAACATCATCACTGCATTTCCCTGAGTTGGATCTTCATGCGATAAGGTTTGGGAGTCAGAGTGACCCCATAGACCGGGGTGTAGTCTGGCTCTCCTGCATCCTCAGGCCAGATGAACTTAAACTTCCTCAACAGCATCACCAAGATGAGGAAGAGCTCCATACGAGCCAGACCCTCTCCGAGACACATGCGAGGACCTGAGACACCAAAAAAACGACCTCAAAGTCATATAACACAGTGAGTCCAGTACTTGTCAGTTTGTTTTTTATGCTCTCATACCTGCAGAGAAAGGCATGAAGGCCTCTGGTTTCACAAACTCTCCCTGGTCATTGAGGAAATTTTCAGGGTTGAATTCATTGGGGTATTTCCATTGTCCCTCTTCACTCAGCACAGAGATCATGTTAGGGATGATCAGCGTACCCTGAGGAGAAAATGAGTAAAAAGGGCATAGCCAATTACAGCCAATTCCAGTTTGAATTAGAATTTGCAGAAAAGTCAAGTTCATCTCTGTTCCACACTGAGTATACCTTGCAACCTCACGGTAAGGCACTACGCTGATTTAGAACATTAAAGTTTCTTTACTATACCGTCACTTTTGTCAGAAACTATTTAAAGGGAAAGTTCACCCCAAAATCAGTAATCATTCAGTCATTTTCCATAATTTCTCATCCTGTTGGGGGTTGCGGTGGGGCTGGAGCCCACCCCAGCTGACATTGGGTGAGGGGTGGGGCACAGCTTGAAAGATTGCCAGACTATCAAAGGGCTGATAGAGAAAGACAACCATTCATGTTCACATTTACACCTATGGGCAATTTAGAGTTACTAATTAACCTAAACTGCATGTCTTTGGACTGTGGGAGGAAGCCAGAGTACCTGGAGAAAACCTACACTGACATTTGAATCAGGGACCCTCTTGCTGTGAGGTGACAGTGCAAACCACTATATCACTGAGCCACCCCAAAATCAAAATGACATATTTTTCCTTTTATCTATTGTGCTATTTATCGGTCTAGATTGTTTTGGTGTGAGTTGCTGAGTGCTGGAGAGATGTCTGCCCTCTCTCCAATATAGTGGAGAAAAAAAATACATTTGAAAAACTTAACAGCAATGTCTCTCCCCAGAAATCATTACCTGATTATTCAAGATAATCACCAGACCTTGTAATGAGCAGTTTCATGTAGGAACTATTTTCTTTCTATAGAGCCACACTCGTCAGCTGTATCACCATGCAGAAGGGAGCGTGAATCTCCTGCTAGCTCTTCACCACTGAGCTTGCTAATGCTACAGCTCGGCCGACGAGGACGCCATTAATGTTTAAATCTCATGCTATCACGAGCTAAGCCTTTCGACCACGAGTAGATGCACGCTTCCTTCTGCACACTGATACAGCTGGCAGGTGTAGCTCTACAGAAAGAAAATAGTTCCTACCTGTAATTGCTCATAACATAGGCAGTGGATTATCTTGTGAACTGGGTCAGACATCTCTATGGCTGAAATCTCCAACACTCAGTTACTCACACCAAAACAATCTAATAGCACTACAGGTAAGACGAAAATATGTATTTTGAATTCGGGGTGAACTGTCCCTTTAAGGCCGGTTGCTTCTTACCTTAGGAATTGAATATCCCATGAGTTCTGTGTCTTTAGTCGTACAGTGGAAGACGCTGAGTGGAACAGTGTTGGCTACCCTCTGCACTTCATGGATCACAGCCTGGATGAAGAGAGAGTTTAACACATTCTTATGCTTTATCTAACTTGGGGGAGAAGGAAAGCAATGCAGGCTCTCAGAGGCTCAGCTACAAAAAAGCAGCCCAATAAACTTGCGATATGGGAACCCAGTAGCGACACTTATTACAAAGGTAAACATGTTCTCTCCCCAGATTTATTGTTTGGTTTAACTGTTAGCTTTAGCAGACTTCACGTCATGCTCTCATGTCTGCTACTCAGACCCATGTGTACACACGAAATAAAAATGTAAATATTATGAGAAATCTGTCTGATGATGTACCTGCATGTAGGGCATGTTGTGCCTGTCATCAAAAGTGGCTCGATCCTTCCCCTCCAACACCTTGTCTATCTCCTGCTGACAACGCTCTGAGAGGTACAGCAGAGACAATATAATAATTCACAGTAGAACTGAAATGTGCAGACAGTGACATGATGACCAACATATCTGAGAGTGAGTGAAAGGTAAACCAGTATGCAGGGGTGGAAAATACCACATTTAGTTTTTTTAATCATCTATATTTCATACAAATAATATTTACAATCAACAAGATGGTTTCTTGAGAGGAAAAAAAAAACTAAAAAAAAAAAAAAAAGACTGCTAAAATGTGTCTTTTACTGAGAGAGCACCTGAGCTGTTGTTATGTCTTGGCACTAGTAGGCCTTTTTCACAGCAGACATTTGTAAATGTGTTCCATGAGAAATTATTTTTCTGTTTGACATTTATCAAAAGAATTCCTGAGCATTAAGAAATTGATAGATGGATGAATTGAGACATATTTTAGACAAAAACAATGATAGATCTATAGAGCCAATCGCAGAAACAATAATTAACACATGCAGGCATACCTTGTACGTGTGGGTAGGTCATAAGGTAGAGGAAACCAGTGAGCAGGGTGTTGGAGGTAGTGTCAGTCCCAGCAAAGTGAATATCGAGAGCGTACATAGACAGTTGTTGTTCTGTAAATGAAGAACCATCACCACTTCTCTAAAAAAATTAGAGAATGATTGTTTTAAGACAGACAAGCATCAAATGCAATTATACCTTACTGATCCCAACACATTCACACCACAGGGCATGATAACTACCACACACAGGCATGCACAAACGTGCGTTTGGTAGTGAGCTGACTGTTTACACACCTTATCCATCTCATCCAGATAGCAGTCAACAAAGTCTCGTGGCTGTCCGGGGACTCTGGTACTCTTGTGCTCATTCAACAATCGTTTTGCAATACTCTGACAAGTCTGAAATACATTCAAGTCAACATTCATAGCTTGTATTCATTTCATTTTTTTTCCCACTGACAAAATACATACACTTTATTGTCACTGTATATGTGTGTGAGGTCAGACAAATGAAATCCACTGTAACATTATCATCATCTTTCTCTCTTTCATGTTTAACCTATTTTAATATTTTTTCAATTCATATTATTCTCATAATTTATTATAAATATTTACATTAAATCTCTTGGTCCAACCAACGTACCTCAATATTCTTAAAGGCCTTCATAAAGGGCAGCGGCAGGCTACGAATCATAGGAAGAGAGTCATATAGCTGTGGAAAAAAAGATAAATCCTTAGTTTTATTTAAATCCAAACATGCAGATAGTCCTTGCTGACAAGAAATGATGGAAATAGGAGGTAAGATATAAAGTAACTGCTAGAGATAACTTTTAAACAAGTTCAATTGCAAGCTAAAATTCTGTCTGTGGTCAAAAAATCAACACTTTAATATTGGCAATAGAGGCAAGGTGAGGAAGTTGAAGAAAATGGTCTTTGGAGTCTTTGGCATGGGTGGTTCACCTTGGAAATACCAAGACACCAACAGCTAATCCAGAAGTTTTGCAGAACTATGCATGGTTTGAAAATGCAGTAATTGAACTACGGTAGCCTCAAAGAGGTCCTGGAGAACAGTGTGGCCAATAGGCCTGTAGCGACGCATCGATGACGTCGACGCGTCGACTTCAAAATATCGTCGACGACAGCAGCGACCACTTCCCAGGTTGCCCAAGAAAGCCCCCAAAAAAGACAGCTCGCGGGGCTCGAAGCCGAAGGCTGAGTGCCATAAGTAATGACACCCGCGAGGATATCCCACAGCAACCTCACTCCCATTCGTTTTATATTGCTTCAACAATCGTCAACTTAGCTAAGCTAGCTAGTAGCTACCATTCCAGCCAACATTAAAAGCTAACAAACGTTAACTTATACACAGCTGTCTAGTATACCGGTGGATTATCCTCACGGTTAGTGAAGAGTAGACCACGTCTCATCCAGTCAGATATTGCAAAATAGTTCAACCGGACCTAACTGTTGTATAGCATTTAATGTCGGCAGGAATGGTAGCTGGCTTGGCTTCAGAACACGGCTATCTAGGCGCGACTAACCCGGCACGAACAAACTGCACAGACAGCTCGTTTACGAGTCAAACATAACATTAGACTAAACCAGTTTATAGTATCGTGATTCACTACGCTATGAGTTACACTACCAAACATTTTCAATGTGTAGATAAGTACTATATGAGCTTTTAGATAAACATGAAATGCATTGTTGGACTTAAAATTACTTTAAAAGTATGGAATTAAAATCATGCCAAAACCTCACAAAACACAAAACATGTTTTACTCACACCCAACAACTCACAAACAAACTCAGTGTGGTTTGCAAATACAAAACATCATTCACAAACTAATGCATTTTGTTTTGCAAATAAGAAACGTACCTATCAAATAAATACATCATGCTTCAGAAACAAATACAGCATGTTTTACACATACAAAGAAACATTTCTTCAAGTACAAAAAATAATCCTTAAAGTACAAAAAATAATCCTTCAAGTACTTAATATTTAATAATATTAATATTATTTAATAATAATCCTTCAGGTACTTACTTGAAGGATTATTTTTTGTACTTGAAGAAATGTTTCTTTGCATGTGTAAAACATGCTGTATTTGTTTCTGAAGCATGTATGTTCACATTCCTCCACAGTAATGGTGTAGAGTAGGTAGTGAATTGCAGTTTGAGCTCAGAGACACAGTTACATTTGAGAAAATTCTGTTGGACACTCAGGAATTTCAGTGTTTGTTTTTGCACTGCATTTTTTTTTATCATTTGTAATTTTGCACAGGAGGATTCTTTAAGAGTAAAGAGTATGATTTTATTATTTATATTATTTTATTTTGCTGTGCAAAAGTGTTTAATAAAACCATATTAGTATTAAGAATTGTTTTGTATTTATTTGAGATGCATCATGGTTTTTATTAATCGAACAACAGAAAAATAATCGTTAGACTAATCGACCAATTAATCGTTAGATTAGTCGATTAATCGATAAAATAATCGCCCGATTAATCGTTTTAAAAATAATCGGTTACCTCCAGCCCTAGTGGCCAAACCCTTTTAATCAACCCAAAATCTTCAGTGCACCCTGGTACATTTTGCAAGGGGGGCAAGACAAAGTACAGTCATCTTTCCTCAAACCAAAACAGTACAAATGCCTACTGCCATCAAATACCTGACCAGGACCCTATAACAATGTAGCCGTATTTTTAGCATTGCTCTGGGCAATGTTAGATTTAAGATGTGTATTATGTTTAAGAAAGATTACATTACATTTTCAAATGTAATGCAGGGATGCCAATGTTGATCTGTCTCAGCAGGTCAAAATGTTAATTTGTTGTTTTTGAGCAAATAATACCCATAATACTAATCACAGTCTCATCAGTCTCAGTGGTAGTTTTTGTTTGGTACCAGTAAACAAATGTTAACCCATTAATGTACTGACCTATGATGGTGAACATGTTTTACATACCTGCTAAACATTAGCATGTTAGCGTGCTAAAGTTAGCCTTCACCTCAAAGCACCACTGAGCCTGTGCAGCCTCACAGAGCCGATAGCTTTACTGTAGACCCTGGCGTAAAGCGGTGCACAGCCCATCTGTCATTGCATGTTTTAGACTGACTCAGTTGTCAATTTCATAGACAGAGCCCATGCTGCAAAGGTAGCAAATGTACTTGGGCCCATCTGTGTGCCCATGGGCATGCAGGTCTTAGATTTAAGTTTGGTCGAGCTCATTGTTGGTGTATTTCTACTTTAAGTCAGCAGAAAGTGATTGTGTCATTGACCAACAAAAACCTGATATAACGTCAGTGACGCAGTATTGTCCTGCTATTATAAGATAAAATAAAAACACATAGGCATGTTCACAATGTGCTTGTCACACACACAGGGATGCACAGATAAGTTGTGGGTAGGCGAAATAATACATCACCAAGAAGAAAAATCTCAGTTACATTCTCTAAGATAGCTGAAACATAGAGAGCAAAACAGAGCTGCTGATAGACTCCCCGTTAAGAGTGTGCAGGGTTCCTACACATTTGGAATTTCAAAATTCCATACTTTTCCATACCCAAATTTCCAGACTTCTCTGGGTTTTTTTTCTTTTCCAGAGAATATGTGACATCTATAGCAGTGTATCATATTTCACATCATATTTAATTATTCTTATTAGCCGATTGTAGCCAAGTACCATAATGCAGTGATGCAAACGCAGGGTATGGTTAAAAAGGAGAGAGAGCCTCTGAACCTCTATGGGGGTCCAGGGGAAGCCTCCCGGAAGAAAAGTTTGACTATTTTAAAGTTAAAATACATCAATCTGGTGCACTTTGGGAGCAAATTTAGGAGGCTAAATATATGAAGAACTTTGTGTTTCTGTAAACAGTTTTGGCCACAGTAAGCTAAATATCTAAAATATGCATTAACCAAGCTAAAAAGGCCAGAGAATGTCATGAGCAAAAGTCCCCAGTTTGCTTAACAGAGTGACAGTATTAAAAACACAAACAAAAGCAATATAGGCTATATGTTAATAGGTCAGTATTAATATTTTATTGTTCCAAGTTTTCTATTTCCACTCTGGTTTTAAAACAGTTTCTAACAAACAGAGAGATGGTTTATAACCAACACTAAACACATATCCTAATGATGATTTTAGCTGCATTTTAATGGTGTAAATTTTATTTTATCCTCAGAGTGACAGCTGACAATGTGGATGATTTTATACTCTGCAGCTCAGAATAACTTGAGACACCTGATAACTGGAAATAAAAACTAAAGAAATAACCCACATTGTTAATTAGCTCCTGTGATTATAAATATAACATTTCGATTAGATAGACCTCATCAGTCATTAACTACTTTTACACTCTTTGGTTCGGTAGCAGAAACAGTCTGGAATTATTTTAAAGTTCTATTACAGTATGTGATATTAAGAATGATTTCATCCTGTCATCAAACTAAATAGCGGAAAATACTCTGTACTTAAGTCATAATAATTCTTAAATGTGCATTAGCCTAATTTTAATATTTGTAAATTATTTCAATTATTTTTTTATTCTGTTGTTGCCCATGATTACAGGCTGTTGTTACTTAGTTGAAAATAAATGTTTTGCTGCCACTGAAACAGAAACTACCGTTTCATCTCATGTAAGTATGAGTTCATGATGATGATGATGTCACTCCTAATTAGCAACTCCGCCTCTTTCACATGAACGCGCTCATTGCTGGAAAACAGAGATGACAGAGCGAGTTGATAACCAGCTTTGTAGTGCTGGTTATCCTGGATGGGCGCTGTTAGGCTCTGTGAAGCCAGCTCACCTAAAGAAAGCCTGGCTATGTTAAACGTGCATCGTAGTACAGGCCGACTGGGGGAGAGCGAGTATCAGAGTGGAGACAGCGGAGTGACGGACTGCGGGAGAGAGAAAGGCAGGCGAGCAATGACACACATCCTGCGACTGGAGTTGCTTTACCTGCGACAGCTGTTTTATTTTTATTCTCCCCTTCCTCAATGCAGTTCCATCATGTAGCGCGACAAAAATAGGATTTATTACGAATCGTTAAGGGCATCTGTCAGTTAAATTATTTTTGGAAATACCTAATTTTCTATTTTAGGAAACAGTATTTTAGAACAGTGGTAAAAGTCTGGAAACATAAATATTTTTCCATATTTTATTTTTCATTTTCCATACTTTTTAATACCTGGAAATTGATCAAATTTATTTCCATACTTTCCATACTTGCGTAGGCACCCTGAGTGTGCATTTATGCACCAGGAGCAGCATCACTTCAGCTCTGTTTCCTCTGTCAAGTTTGTAAATATAGTTTTTAGTTTAGGTGCCTAAATGTCCCACCATATTTGCTGTAGTGACATTACTGCTCTTACTGCATTACTCTCAGCAGGAAACCACTCCCTTTTTCCATTTTGTAGAATCAGCCATTTACTCACCATAGCCCACGGTCCATTGGCCAACTTGGCATTCTCAGTAAAGCACTGAACAATCACTTTGATGAATTCGTCATCATACTCGTAGCGTGTACCAAACAGAACCTGGCAGATGATGTTGGACGAGGCATTATGAAACATGACTTGGGGACTCATGGATTTGCCTGTAAAAGAAATACTGTTAAATACTAACCCACACCACCGTATTGTAGATCGATACAAAAGAACAAAAACTAACACCAGCATAATACAAAACTCTACCTGACATTAATGGAACTGTATGATTGAAATCCACCTAGTCATATTATCAAATAACAGAGCATTTGTGGTGCTCAGATGTCAGTGTCACTGGTAAACTTTACAGCCATTCATGTGATGATTGTGTGGACCCACAGATGACATACCAATGCTCTTCTCCAGCGTATCAATGATGTATTTTATCTCTCCATGAATTCTTTCCTCCATGGAATTCTTCCCCAGACCAAAGTTCCTCAAAGTCATCAGAGCAAAGCGGCGATGGTCCCTCCAACTTGGGCCATAATCTGCCAGAATCACTCCTACAACACGTAGTAACACAAAGAGCATACAGTGTGATCTTACAGGTCATCCCATGTAAACTTTTCTCACTGTACAATGTGATCATTGCTTTTCTCTCACAGAGCTCATCTTCTTTCTACCCTGTTTTATTATTTTCTCTCCAAAGTACTGTAGAATGTATTTTCTAATTTTAAACTTGAGACTTGCGAGGAAGCCTATTCAAGACAACAAGATTAAAATCAGCAAGATTTATTTATAGTGATTGCCCATAGTTATACTAACGAACTAACATGATTTGCTGTGATTATAAGATTCTGGTTCACTTGAGGCAGAAAAACCTTGTAATCACTATTAAATTCATTAGCTGGATTAAGGAGCTTACAATGCTCCTCTATCATCAATAGGGCTGACCTTCGAATCCATATTTGGACATTCGAAGCTTCGGAGCTCAGATCGAATATAATTCGAAGCATTCGACGGGGGGGGGGGGGGGGGGGGGGGGGGTGACTCCGCGGAGGTCCGCGTGGACGGACATCCGCAAGCCCTGTGCGCGCAAAGCTCAGATTTTACGACTGTACGGACTCCGCTTCGCGCACCAGTGTCACTCAAAAGACTGCTCGACATGTATTTTTCACATCGCCATGACAGAAACGTGCAAGAATTGGGGGTAATGTAGTGTTTCACGGACATTTTTATTGGAAACTACAACATGGAAGTGCGCTCAACGCTCCGCTTATAGTGTGCTGGTTGGGATGCACTTCCGCATTGGCTTCAGTTTTACGACAACCAATTTACACAACTCTTTTCATTATATTTCCTTATTTGCAGATAAAATTCTATTTTATATACACAATGTTGATTCTTCTTCCCCTTCATCTTTTGAATCTCTTTCAGTATTTTAGTTGCTTATATGACTTCAACAAGTGGGCAGCTGTTTTCCAAACAGACCTCCACAGGACAAGTGCAAACAAGTTTGATGACTGATTAACTGCCTTTAAAGGGAGGCTTATAAGCAGTTACAGCCCAACCTCCTTTTCTCTGGAAAACCAAACAGTGTACTGTCCAAACATACAGGTTACATAACGCTTGCTTGTTCCCCTCCTTTTGAGTTGTGTGGTGTTACAAGTCTGCAATATCTTTTGTGATAAAAACAAAACACATAGAATTCTACGAAAACATTCTAGGGAACGGGTGACCCTTTTCTCTCGCCCAGCCAAGTTCTCGTTTCTCCTTTTTTCACCATTTCCCAGCATGCACCTGGGAGCTCAATTTTATTTACTCTGATAATAATGGCCATAAAAACTTAACTGCACTATGACTATACTTTTTAACAAGACATACAGTGATACTGGTAGCTGTCCCATCCCTACATACCAAGCAGTTCTCATTCCCAGGTCGTCAAATACTGACGCTTTGCAGTTGTGTAGTGGTAGTTGATGAGACGGGTGTGCTATGTAGGTGGGTAGGTTACCATGAAGGAAGTTGGTATACTCTCCTAGATATTCCAATGGCTTATGTACTCACAGGTGGGTTAACTGTAAACAGGCAGAACATACTGTCAACTACACCACTGGTGCTTTATCGTGCCCCTCGGTATCTGATAGTGGCACACTGGGGACCCCTTAACATCTCTATGTGATACGTGGAACACTAACATGTTTTAAATGTTGTGAAACTGTTGAGTTTAGGTTTAGGCAACAAAACTACTGGGATAGGTTGAGAAAAAAGATCATGTTTTGTTTTGTTGTTTTGTATGGGCTCGGATGGGTTTACATTGGAGTTAATAAAGCCTCATTACACTAGAGGGAGCCTTTGGCGTTAATATCACACACTCAGGGGTGGGGCAAAGCGCTGGCAAGTTGATGACCTGGAATGAGACCAGGCTTTACATACATTACATGAATAAGAGGAAATACATTATTGACATACTATGTCCACTTTTTTTTAATTAGCTAAGTTTGATAATTCATTCCCTGCCCTATTAAACATCATGCCTGTTCTACCTCTCCTCTGTGTGGCGTCATTGACAAACAGGTCTTGGGGTCTTCCAGCAAAATCAATGCCCTTGGTCACTAAAGCCTCCTTCACGGCCTTCATCCCATGGATGATTACAGCTGGTCTGTGACCCAGGTACAGACTGTAAATATTTCCATAAGACTTCCTGAGCTGGGAGAGAACAAAATAACATGTCAGAGAGAGAGATAGAGAGATAGATAGATAGATAGATAGGTCGATAGATCATATGACTTCAAATGAATATTACTTTTTACTGAAATTATAAAACTCTGCCCTCTTAGGTTCAGTCTTAATGGTCTCAACTGTCAGCAAAACCAATTGAGAAAAAGAAATACTTACTAAAGAGTGACACAAAATAATAAAAAAAAACCTAACAAGCACATTACATAAGGCAAAACAAGCAACAAATTAAAAACAATAAAAGTCTATGGAAAATGTTGGTTACTACAAAGCGTGCAAATTAGTTGCTTGAGTGTAAATTAAGTGACTTCACTGCACTTCTGGGGTGGAATTTTGTTTGTGGTGCTGTACCACTGGTTGGCTATAGTCCACATGCACAGGCAGTCAACTCTGTACAGACAGCAATGAGGTAATGTCATCATGTTAAACATGAAGCAGTCTGTTGAGAGTAACCTTGACCCTTGGAAGTATATTATATACTGCAAAGATTTTAATGGCTTCCATGTGTGCTTTTAGTTTACACTTACAGCTGATAGGTTTTACTCAAAGTCTAAAAGTGCAGTGGAGCAACTCTTTAACCTAATAACCATCAGAAAAAGCAGCCAGGTGATCTCAAGTGTGAGTACTGAACCATTGTAGACACACTTTAAGTACTATTGACAGTAGTTACAGCAATGATGACAATTTAAGGCATTGTAGGAGCAGCATTATTCATTTCAGTGTTTTTCTTACCCTCTCAAAGTCATTCAGGGGGTTCTCCAGGCTAATGTGCAAAATGTTGCCCAGTATGGGCAGGATAGGGGGTCCTGGTGGAAAGTTTTTGGGTCTCCGGGGTTTGAGTTGAAAGATGAGGAAGCCAATGCAGAGCCATAGCAGGATGATTGAAGCAAACATGGCGGATCGAACTGGACTAAAAAAAACGAGATGACTAACCAGTTTTATAAGTGCAGCTCAGCTCTTAGCCCTGCCTCCTGTGTACTTTGATAATCTGTAATAAAGGTGAAATTGGAACATCACACACAAACACGTCACATAAGCTCTGACAGACTCTGGCTTGACTTGTTCACTGTAACTATCAGTAACTACAAAATTGAGGTTCTTATACTTTACTTGGGTCTTTTCTTTTCATGGCCCTTTCTACTTCTTCTCCACTACATTTATGAGGGAAATGTTGTACATTTTACTCCACTGTAATTACAATTGAAACGATGGACCATTTTGACAGCAGACATTTTCACTTGTCATAGCAGGGAAGCAAAGGTGAAACTGGTAACGTGAACAATGGCTGAATTCCATTTAGTGCCCCAATGAGCTACTCAAGTAAGCCAGCATGCACAACCAGGCCCTCCCCTAAGTAGAATGCAGTCATGTTGTTGATTAGCCTACACCTGTGCTTTTCTTACTGACATCTCAAAATGTCTGCTGTGAATCAGGTCTATTAGCTGAAGTGATGAGTGATTGAGAGACGATCGGCAACTTTTTCCATACAATTTTTACATTTCAGTGCATGCGTACAGTAGTTTCTTTAAAGCTGAGGCATCGTGCCTTTTCAGAGTTACTAATTCTAATACCTAATGTCTGTTCATAACTAGCACCATTTGAGACTCCCATTGCCTGCCTGAGGGACAAAAAAAATGAAAGGATTCATGGAAAAACTTCAGGCTGCAACTGTGCACTGCTTTTCAATGGAGGTGAATTAGCAAGGCAAACATTTGCCAGAAAAAACAGTTACTTGTCATCCTTGAGTTCTTAATGTGTACAATGTAATGTAAGGTTTCATCAGTAATCAGGAAAATGGTATACTACATAAGATGATTAAGTTATACTGTTGATTAAGGCTGAAAAGTTCATATAATAATGCTTCATGTACAAGTCACTGTAACACTATTTTATGCATTTATGTGTGACAAAAAACCTTTGTACAAGTTTATGTATTCACATCTTGAGAGCACACCAGACATGTATTCACGTATTGAGAGCACACTCACATACCACACTCTGTACTGTCCAACAACAACACACACACTCTGAAGTCATATTGCATGAGGTCATAGGGGATTTTATAGCGAAAGTCCCCAAGTTTCATATGTTTTTAAAAAATAAAGTGAAACTAGGCCGAAAGCTAATGGTGGGAGAATTTGGGAATTTCCAAAGGTTAAGTCATGTCTTAACAGCACTTGCTACCAATAAGTTTAGCTTCAAATGACGAGGGCTAAAAAGAAAAAGCTTGCCACCAATAGAATTGGGCCTGGGTAGGAAGAACTAAAGAAAAAGGGCGGAGATTCTCTCGAATCTCCACCAGCATAAAAGGGAGAGTGCAGACAGAGGGTCTTCAGTCCTGCTCTGGAGCTTGACTCATTGAGTTGTGTTGAAGCCTGTGAACACATTGAACTCAATTGCACCAGATTCCATTGGTCTCCAGTGTTTTCTCTGAGTATCAGCCAGACGAACCTAAGATACTAAATTGACACACAGAGGACGATTTGAAGAGAAGTAGAGGACGAGGTCGGAAGCATTCGGGCCCACATCCAGGCACCTATTTTCGCCCCTACAGCAACCATAAAACACAGCTGGAAAGCCTTCCATTTAAGCATAAATTCTACCTTTGTGTTGCTTGTTGACATTTGTTTGCACCTGTTGGATAGGCTCAGTGTTGGAATTTGTGGCTGCTAAGGTAAGGTGACCACATTTTCATTATGAAAACCATGGCCAGCAGTCATTACATTATAAAAATATCCAAGGTTATTTTCTATGAAATAAAAAAGGAGGACAAATAGGGTTTTATTTAACCATGGCAACTGTCGCACTGTAATAATCTCAGGTGGAGGCTGTCTTATAAAATCAGGAAATATAACTCCTGTCTTTTGTAACTGCACAGGGTCATCAGACCAAAGAGTCGCTGCTGTCTCCAGGCAGGGTTACAATCTGCTAGAACCACTCTGGGAGCATTTGCTGCATTCAGAAAGGTAAATTTAGCACTCAGAAAGAAAATGGCAATTACCTTCAAATACATTTTTTGAATACATTGAATGATCATTCAGTGACAATATTTGATGTCAACATTATCATTAACAGCTGCTTGAGCTGCCTGTTGGCTCATCATCATCACCATCCAATTATAATTATAATTTATGTGTTTGTGTGTGGTAAAATGAAACTGCTCATGATGAAAATAGCATAGGAGTGTGCACTGGTGTTTATCACAACCACAATAAATCCATTATGAACACACTGCATGAGCTTGTTTTCAGCTTGTGACCTCTTTAAGCTTCTGAGATGCTTTCATTGAAGTAAGTTATCCAATTATCCAAGATTTTACAATAAAAGCAAAAATTCAGTCCAAAGCGAAATAAATTTGTATAGCCAATATAACACGTTTTTTTTTTTGTTCCTTAGGCAATAATTATCTCACAGCTGCTCTGCTTTATCTTGTGATCCTGTTGAGGAGGCATAGCTTTAAATAACTTTGTCCAAACAAACTAAAACTAGCTTCACCTTGACCGACAACTACAGTAAATGCTGCTTATATGTTAATGCACCAGTACAATCTGCTGTCATATATAACATATCAATCACGTGGAGGATTTATTTTTTTTCCCTGTCGAAGCAGTACTTCTGCTGATTAAAGCAATTTCATGTGGAAATGACTGGGATGGAAATTTCTGGCTCAGTCCTGCTTTTGAGGCACAAAATATCTACACAGTGAGACAAAACTACGACAAAGAGGCAGAAAATAACTGTAAACACTGCAAAAACAGCCCTACTAGAAATAAGCCACATATTCTTATATTTGGCCAAATTATCTTGTTTTGAGCAAAGAAATCTGCCAATGGGGTGAGCAAATTTTGCCAAGTTAGAATTCTTAAAACTAGCCCATAAGTCTAGCTCCTTTAAGATAATAATGTGTCTTGAAACTGGAAAAACAGTCCAAAATTTAGTTAAGTTTGCTTCTTACAAGCAAGGAAACAATATTATTTAAGAAATGTAAACTTAAAATAAGTGATCTGATTTTTCTTGATTTAACAGATTTTAAGAATTGTTTTGCTTAATTTAAGAATTTACACCTTAATTAAGCTTTTCAGTTAGTTTAAAAAAAGCTTAAAATGTGTCAGATTTTCTTATAACAAAATATTTTCTTTCTTGTTGTAGCTGGCTTTAAGAATTTATACCTGAACTCCAAAAATAATTATTAGCAAAAAAAGCTTAGAATAAGACAACTTATAAATAATCACACAAAAAACAAGCAACTTTGTCTTATATTAAAGCACCAGAAGCATTCCTACTGTTTTGCTTTTTTATTAGAGCAATCAGAACAGCAGAAATAGGCAAAACTCCAGTCTATTCCAAAGGCATAATTTTTAACATCTTGGCTGCCACTCTCAGAAAGTGCATGTTTGTGTTATTGTAATACAGTACTGTATAACATTGCCACTGCTAAAAAGGGCATATTTCAGTTCTATTTCGTATAGGCTTCGTTGCTATTGGGTTTATCCCCACGCCACTGTGCCCTACACAGTTGCCCCTCCCTGGTCCGCATACAGGGTATATAATACCTGCGTGACCAGATATCTGCTTCCCATTTTTCTTCAGTGTCTGCATGCAGTACGGAAGAATCATGTCTACTAGCAAGTCTCAGCGCCCCGCTGGAGCGGTCCGTCTGTGTCCCAGCTGCCAGATTGGTTAAATCATGCTCTCCGACCTCCATCCCCGCTGCGAGTCATGCCTTGGTCCTGAGCACGCAGGAATAGCTCTCACCGCCCAGGCACGTGTGCCTTCTGCGCTCGCCTGCCCGTGGAAGAGCTACAGAGACGAGCGGATGCCTTCGCAGCGCTGCACGATGCCAGATGGTGACGGAGACGATAGCTGGGCTGACCATGCTGGCTTCAGGCTTGAAGAAGCTGTGAATCTTTTCGACCTCTCTGGCCCAGGAGGGGTCCACGATGCTGGGCGCGGGTCAGATGACTCAGCTTCCTCCATTGCTGGCTCCCCTCCCAGCTCTCCCCTCTCCCCGCTGGGAGACCTGGAGTTAGATGAAGATGTGGATGAGAGAGGAGCCCTGCTCCCGTGGCCATCTCCCACTTCTCCGCAGCCTGCCAGCCATCTTCCTGCCAAGGCGCTCCTGCAGGATCTTCCAGGCATAATCAAGTGGACAGCTGATCTAAAGAGTGTTCCTGTGCCAGCAAATCCACCTGTGCCTGTTCACAGCTTTCTGGGAGGTGACATCTACGCACTGGAGCCGCGCCCAAGCATTTTCCTGTGTGGCCTCACGTCATGGAGCTCTGGACGTTCATTGACACTGCCTTTTCCGAGCCCGGAAAACTTAAAGCGCCGGTAGCTCGCTATGATCCCTTCGCCAGGGTGAGCGGAGACACGGAGCATGGTTTCCCTGCTGTCCCATAGCTGGAGGAGAGCCTGGCCACCATTTTGCTGCCGACGGCCACTTTGTTCAGCAGGCATAAACCCATGCCGCCTTCTCCCAGGGATCAGGTTACCGCTCGCCTCACCAACCGCGTGCACCAGTGTGCTGCACAGTCGTTGGCGGCGGCAAGTAACATTGCTCTGCTCTCCTCTACTGTCTCCGCCATGGCTACGCGGCCAGGCACGCTCCCTCCTGAGATAGCGACAGAGATTGGGAAGGCCATGTCTGCCATTTTGACCCTCTCCACGGCAACAACGGTGGCACAGGCTCGGATCATGGCGTTGCAGACGATGCTGCAACGGAACATGTAGCTCCATATGTCACAGCTCCCGGCACAGATCAGAGGGGAGCTGCTGCTTTCATGTGCCCGTCATCCCCAGGCACAGGAAATTCCTACGTTTCTCTTTCAGAGGAGTTCCATACCAGGCAACTGGCTACCTTTCCGTTATTCTCTGGCTCCCCGCACTTTCTCCAAATGCATGGAAACAGCCCTGGAGCCATTACGCAGGAGAGGCATCAGGGTTTTATTTTACCTGGACGACCTGATGGTGATGGCATCATCCAGGGAGAGCGCAGCGCTCCACACAGTGGAGCTCGTCAAACATCTGTGTTTGTTGGGTTTTGCCATAAACTGGCGTAAGTGTTGAAAGTGCTGAAACACTTCGCTCCACTATTGAGAGACAAACATGTAGTGGTGAGAACAGACAACATGACAACAGCAGCGTATATAAATCGCCAGGGCGGCGTTCACTCAGCTCAGCTGCTGGAAATAGCCAGAAGCCTCCTGCTGTGGTGTCACACGAACCTGCGCTCCGTCAGAGCAGTTTACATCCCAGGCAAACAGAACCGAGCTGCAGATCTTAAGTCACGCGGAGGTCCCTCCCAAAACGAGTGGAAGTTGAATCCCACACTCACTCAGATGCTGTGGAACAGGTTCGCAGAGGTGGATCTGTTCGCCTCACGAGAAGACGCACAGTGCGCGCTATGGTTCTCCATGAGCGCACGAAACGACCCTCCGCTGGGAGTCGATGCCTTTTCTCACCAACCGTGGCCCAAAGCTCTACTTTACGCTTTCCCCCTGGTCTCCCTGATTTCTCGCCTTTTAGCGCGCATTCAGGAGGAGAGCTTAACAGCCATTCTGGTGGCCCCAGAACACACAAGCGTGTCATAGTTTCCAACCATGATACAGCTGCTATCAGGGAAGCCATGGCAACTCCCGTGGCGCAGAGACGCGCTCTCGCAGCTGGACGGCGCAATCCTGCAGTTTCCAGTGATATGTCAGCGTTTATGGGCCTGGCCCCTGAATGGGAGCGCCTGGAGAGACTAGGTTTACCCCCTGCAGTGGTACGCACTATCCAGGGGGCGAGGGCCCCTTCTACTACGGCCTGTTATGCAGCAAAATCGTCCGCTTTTCAAGGCTGGTGTGTGGAGAGGGGCTTTGATCCCACATCGTGCCCTCTGCCACGAGTGTTAACTTTTCTCCAGTTGCTAGTAGATAGAAATTTGGCTCTATCTGCAGTTAGAACATATGCTGCTGCCATTTCATCCTGTCATGAAGGCTATGGAGAGAGATACATTTTTGCGCACTCACTGGTTAAGCGCTTTTTGAAAGGAGTCAGACGACAGAGACCTGTCACGCGCTCTTTGGCACCACAGTAGGATTTACCCCTGGTGTTACGCGCTTTGGGAGAACCTCCCTTCGAGCCTCTGTCACAAATCTCTCTCAGACTACTGTCATTAAAGACAGCGCTTCTCTTAGCCCTGACTTCGGCTAAGAGAGTGAGTGATTTATGTGCACTCTCAGTCTCCTCATCTTGTCTCATTATCAGAGATGACGGGAGCGCAGCTACTCTGAGACCGAATCCCTCATTCATACCTAAAATCATAACCAGCTCTTTTAGATCAGAGTTATTTCGCTGGAAGGTTTCTTCCCTCCTCCCCACAGGAATGAGAGAAGAAACATCACACCAACTCTGCCCAGTGTGCGCTCTGTCTCATTACGTGACACGAACAGCGAGCCTCAGACAGACACAGCAGCTGTTTGTACATTACAGAGAGCATTCACGGGGAAAACCCCTCACGAAACAGCGCTTAGCCCACTGGCTGTGTGACGCTATCACACAGGCATATGCTGCAGCGGGAGCAGATCCCCCGCTGGGTATTTGTGCATATTTGCCCTCCACAGCTCTCCTCAGAGGGATTCATTTGTGGGGTTTTGAATGAAGTGGGAACGGGAAACCAGAGATGACTTGTGCGTAATGGATAAACTCTAAATCAGTGATGGCTGTCGGAATGTAGAGCTATTTAACATTTACTTTAACAAATGATACGGATAACATATAGCCTACAGCAGTTTGTATGCATCATCTTCAAATTATTTGAATCTTGATAGTCTAAAGCTCTGTTTAATACAACGTAAATTAAACATTTTTCAAATCAGATTTATTCATTCAAATGATCAAAAAGCCACAAAACAAAAGCCGTGTTGTCTGAAATAATTCTTTCAACTGGCGCGTGCTCCTTCGTGTCTCCACCACCTGCTGCTCCTGCTGCCCCTGCTGGTTTGCTGAACCCAGGCACCAGGGGTGAAGAGGCTGTGATTCGGCTGTCGTTACGGATATTTTCATTATCATCATTCAACATGTAAAATGTAAATGTACTTTATTTATATAGCCCTTTACAACAACCCGCAGGTGAATCAAAGTGCTTTACAGAATATAACATACAATTAAAACACAGAATAAGAGAATAAAAAAGAAATAAAAGAATAAAAAGAATAAAAGTATTGCCACACTACTGGGTATTAAAGGCCATCCTGAATAAATAAGTTTTAAGTTTTGATTTAAAGAGGCCCAGGTCAGAGATAGCATGCATGTCGCAGGGGAGCTTATTCCAGAGCCTGGGTGCAGCAACTGAAAAGGCTCGGTCACCCCAGTGTTTATACTTAGACCTGGGCACTTCCAACAAAAGTTGGATGACCTCAAAGCCCTGCCATGCTCACGAACAGTTAAAATCTCAGATAAATAGGATGGGGCAAGGCCGTTGAGAGCTTTAAAAACAAATATTAAAAGTTTAAAATCAACTCTAAAACAAACAGGAAGCCAATGGAGAGAATAGAGGACTGGGGTAATGTGCTCTTGTCTACTAGTGCTAGTTAACAGACGGGCAGCTGCATTCTGAACAAGTTGAAGGCGGCTAAGAGAAGACTGGGAGATGCTAACATACAGTGCATTACAGTAATCTAGTCTGGAGCTAATGAGAGCATGGATAGCTCTCTCCAGATCGTGACGGCTCAAGAATGATTTGACTTTGGCCAGGAGACGCAACTGATAAAAGCTTGTCTTTACGACATTGTCAATTTGTTTATCAAATTTCAGATAACTGTCAAAGATCACTCCCAGATTTCTGACAGTAGAATTGAAAGATGAAGACAAGGCGCCAAAGCCAGTCGTCACAGTATCCCCAAACACAATGCACTCTGTTTTGTCTTCATTTAAATGCAGAAAGTTTTGGGCCAACCACTGCTTGATGTCAGCAATACAGTCAAGTAGGGAGCTTTGTGCATCAGTACCTCTAGGCTTCAGTGGCAGATAGATTTGCAGATCATCTGCGTAACAATGAAAAGAAAGGTTGTGCCCGGCTGTAATAGACCCAAGTGGTAACATATATAATGAAAAAAGAAGAGGAAGAGGGCCAAGAATAGAACCTTGCGGGACCCAACATGAGAGAGAGGCACTGGAGGAGCAGGAGGAGCAGGAATCACCAATCATTACAGAAAAGGTTCTATCGGACAAATAAGATGTAAACCACTTAAGTACAGTGCCGCGAAAGCCAACAGAGTGATTCAGGCGTGACAGGAGGACCGTATGGTCCACTGTATCAAAGGCTGCTGTGAGACCTAGCAGAACTAAGACAACAGGGCACTTGGCATCAACAGAGTACAATATCATTGTGCACCTTTAACAAGGCAGACTCCGTGCTATGATGAGACCTGAACCCAGATTGGAATTTTTCAAAAACAGTTGTTTTCCAGAAAGGACCGTAACTGTACAAAAACAACTTTCTCTAAAACCTTAGAGAGAAAAGGCATATGAGAAACAGGTCTAAAATTTGATAACAACGAGGAGTCAAGATTTGTTTTTTTTAGAAGGGGCCTAACCATGTAGACAGAACGTGTAATCTATTGAGTCGATTTATATAGATAATTCACAATCACGAACCTAATCTGGATCTTAAATCTGCTAATTGCCAACTATTTTAACTAAATGTGTTATATTTTTAATATTTTGTCATATTTAGATTACGTGTTTCAAAGGCATCTGTGTATTGTGTACATAACAGAGCGAAATACGGGTTAAAATTGTAATTTCCAATAGTGACAAGCAATATTTATGTGCTTTACTAAATTTACACAAGCACTACAAGTGGTCAGGAGCAGGGGTAGATTTTGTTAGTAGCTACGAAAAGAACGGAGCTACTAAAATATTGATGAATGCGGACATGCATGTAAATTTCCGTCTGCGAACAGTTTACACACAAATTCCTTCTGCTCACGTTTCATGAATGAGACCCACTGTGTTTAACATGTGCACATACAGTCAGGTCCATAAATATTTGGACACTGACACAATTTTCAGCATTCCAGCTCTGTACAACACCACAATGGATTTGAAATGAAACAATCAAGATGTGCTTTAAGTGCAGACTCTGAACTTTAATTTGAGGGTATTTACATCCAAATCAGGTAAATGGTGTAGGAATTACGACACAACTGCCCCACCATTGTCAGCTGACGAAAAAGCTGGCTTTTAGGGAGCAGATCTCTGGTCATGCAGGTATTATATACCCTGTTTGCAGACCTCAGAGAGGCAATTGTGCAGGGCACAGTGGCGCGAAAGAAAATCTTCACGACTGCACATGCGCGTGGGGATAAACCCAATAGCGACAGCTCTTAGAGAGCGAAGCCTATACTCATAGAATCTGGGGTTACAGTACATAACCAACGTTATTTTAACAGAGTACTAAACAACACTGCCAATTTGCCAAACTCTCAGTAAGTGCATGTTTGTGCTAATGTAATAGAGTACTGTATAGCATTGCCACTGCACATTTCAGTTATTTTAACAGAGTACTACATGACATTGCCAAAAAGGGAAAATTGCAGTTATTCTGAAAAGTCAGGGTCCGATGTTAAGGTTTTTTTCTCAAATCTACTTGCCCCATCTAAATTCTTACTTGCCCTGCTTAAGAGGTTCTTTTTCTGGCTGTGTGGTGCATATTTACGCTCCCAACTTATATCTTACGTCAGCAGAGACGATCAGCCAATGGAGGCAGCAGCACATAAAAAAGCAGCACACTGAAATTGGCCCCTCCAAGGACAGAAACAGGAGAGGAAATACACAATTTTTAGGGCAAGGCTACTTTGGCCTTTGATAAATACAAATTTACTGGGGCACCAAGGCCAAAACCAATGGCGCAATAACAATATGTGCTAATTACACTGAATGAAGACAAAACAATATATGTGTTAAAAAACAGTACTGAGTTTATTAAAACTGGGTGTGCATGACTGGCGATATATCTCGTTTCTTGTTGTTTTGATTCGTGTCCCTTATTTTTTAAGTTTTTGAAATCTCTTTATTCTTTTGTTATCTCCTAGTTATTAAGAAATTATTATTAGAATAAGATTATTCATTGTCCTTTCTCAGCACATTACATACACTGAAACAAAATCTGACCTCTGCATTTGACCCATCCTACTGTATACACTGGGAGCAGTGGGCAGCCACAGTACAGTTGGTACAGAGACCAACTCCAGCTCTTTTGCCGATGCCAGTGGTCAGGGTCACTGACAGGTGTATTCACCTAACATAGCCTACATATCTTTAATTATATAATTATTCATATGTCTCTATGTATATTTTTACATAAATCCCCAATATTTTATTTGCCTTTACACAATCCTCCTTCATTTAATTAGATCATTTTTAATTGTATTGTATTGTATTATATGTAGTAATTCTCTACAGAATCTTGTATGTTCTTTAATGTGTGTTCAATTTATTAAAAGAAAAAAACGTTTTGGTGTCCGTGTCCGCAGTGTAAACAGCTTTTATGACCCTTTGTAAAAGTTTCTGTGTGGTACAGTGTTGTAAATGAGCTAACATTAGCGGCTAAGGACTGAGAGGCTGTCCGGTAACGTTATGTATGCGCGTGCGAGTGTGTCTCGGACAGTCAGTATGTTAACTTAGCCGTAGCCTTGCTATGCTGTTTGTCATAAGAAACAGGGCACGCTAAACTGGCTGTATGGATAGGAAGGGCATTACTGTCACACACCAGGGACTCCACGGCACTGGCCGTTCAACCGTGGCATAATTCCTGCCCTGCCCCAGGCATTCAGGCAACCATTAATGTCGGACCCTGAAAGTGTGATAACAGTACAACATCCAGCATCCAGCTGCATGCAACATTCATGTTGCTGGTTCACTGTTGCCCAAAAAAACAACAAACAGATACATTAACATTTGTAAACGGTTTTCTTCATAAGAAACCAGAAGAAAACAACAGATGGACCCCAATAGGAAGACTCACCCAATGAATGACTTACACTCAGCAAGGGCTTTTTTATACGAGGAGGTTGAATCTTGGAGAATTTCAGTGTGGAAACACACTTGGGGTAGGTGAGGTGGAAGGCATAATAATATGCTGAGAGATATAGCAGTCCCTCATAAAAGGTCCTCCCTGTTGAATGTGGTCACTGGTGTGCTTCCCACAGCAATCATGCAGTTGTCTTCAGAGAGGAGCACAAATGGACAAGACAGAGGTCTATGGCGCAGGAGACAGTCTGGGTGTTCAGAAGTCTACAAGACAAAAGACAGTGAAGAACATTAGAAAAAGACTAAAAAAAGGTAATCCATTAAAATAAGAAAAAACTTCCTAGAGCATCAAACAGTCAGATGAAAATTATCAAGATGCTAGATACATGAATCCATCTAAATGAAATGAAAATAACTGTTAAGTGCAAATTCGATATGCATCACAGGAAGTTCCAATCAGCCACAGACAACACATTTGTGAAAATGAGCTTAAAAGGTGCAATGTTTAAAATTGTGGATATTATGCGACATCTTGAGGTCAGATTCTAGACTGATACACTGACATTCTAACCTTTCCACTTCGTGATGTATAACTACAACATATAGCATAAAATACTGCAGCCTTACCGTAAGAACATGGAAAGAGCCTCTCCGCTGGTGCCCAGCTTCTTAGGAGGTGCGGTGCTGGATGGGAAGAGCAGTGGTAGAGCTCTGAACACAGCTGTGGCATGCTCCACTGGTTAGACAGAAAATGAACACACAAGGTGTCACCATACATAACTGTTTCTACTGTAATCTGACAACTATTAACTTAACAGATCAGTGTACTGTCACCATACCTCCATTCAATGTTCGTGGGGGCTTCAGGGCTTTCTTCATGACAGCATAAAACTGCACCTTTGAGTAGAAGTTTTCCCATTTTTCCTTCATCTCAGAGATGTATCAGGCATTGGAGGGTTGAACAATTCTCCACAGTTCATCCAGAACCTACAAAATCCATTGAAATGCAGAAAGGAAATTAACTGAAACCGAAGACTGTCTATTACTTGTCCTGGTCTTTGAGAGATAGCCATTCAAACATCAGTACTAATGTCTAAGACATTGGAAAATCATGTCAAGATGCCCCCAAATGTGACACTTTTGTGACATGTTCCTCTACCCCAAGCCCACAGATGTGTACAGTGTATTAAATACATACATGCTTCATCACTGCTATCCTGGTGTTGCACTGGGGTGCTGGCTCAGGAAGGTGATAGTATAATAGTTAATGCACTGGAATCTTCATCGTAGTCACTTGCTGCAACATCCGTATCCCCATCCTGTCGTGGCTTTTTGGAAGGAGGACCTTTAGCTTTCTTTGGACTTTTGACATTTGAGAGTCTCTTAAAGAGTTTTTTGGCAACATGCTCCTGTCAGGTACAAAGAGGTAATATTGAAAGATGATTGGAAACCCAAGCATACACCCTAAACATCAAACAAAGTGTAGTAGTAACCAAAGGCTACTTACCCACTCATCATCCCTTCCTTTTATCATTGGGTAGTACTCTACCAATCGCTTCGCCATGGTATTGACCTCATGTTTGCTGGGGTATCTGGTGTCCTCAGTGGCCCTGGCTATTGAAATCATATAGTGTTTCTTATGAGTTGGCAGAAGATTTCCTTGGATAAGGGCTCAACACACTCTTTCCCCAGCCATTTCTGTTCAAAGTAGGAGCGTTGTGCTTGTTCTAGCTCACTGTCTGTGAAGACTATGTATTCTGGACTGGACATAGTCACAGACTTCGAAATGTTGGGCTCCTCTTTAGAAAAAAAATCACTGCCTCCAGTGGTTGATGGTGGTTTCTCAGGTGTCTCCTCCTAAAATACAATGCCATTGAACATTAATGCTTTAAAAGAAACTGCAAAAGCACATAAAACAGAACAGAGTGTAGTCATGTGCAATACCACTGAAATGTTAAATTACAAATTATGTACATTTAAGATTTGGCGATAATTGTATTAGTTTCAAACCAAAACACAACAGGGCTCAACAATAAGGACTGCCCGATTGCCCAGGGCAAGTAAAACTCAAGATCGGCCATGTAAACTAAAAACTCCCTTGCCTGATTGGGTAAGTTGCTAAAAATAGTAAAAGTAGATAAGTCATTGATAAAATAAATGTGTTTTAAAATGCGCTCCTTCAACTCTGATGCAGCGGTCTCTCTGCCTGAACCACTGGCACACGCTGTGTAACAATGTCCTGCCCACAGCCCCCATTGATTGGTTACATGGCACAAGCCATGAAGCCAATTAACACTGAAGCCTCTCTACATGCTGCACTGTCTTACCTCTTCATAGGGCTGGGCGGTATGACCCAAAATTCATATCACGGTATAAACTGAATCCCTTCACGGTAACGGCATATATCGCGGCATAAATGTCGCGGTGTAAAACTTATAATGGAAGTAGGGCTGGGCGGTATGGCCTAAAATCATTATCACGGTATTATTTTGGGGGGATGCGGTGACGGTATTATATCACGGTATCGTCTTCTCTCTTTTTTTTTTACACCTTAAATAAAACAATTTAAAAAGTCATACGAGTCTAGGATGGAAACTATTTACTGTCAGAAGTAAAACAGTTGCTAATCCATCTATTATTGTGTATAAAACGTTATACAGTATGTATAAACGTTAGAGGGAAGAGGAGGGCCGGGTGCTCCCGGGCCCCCTTCTCCCGCGGGCCTCGGTTTGGTGAGGTCGGCCAGGCCACCTCCATCACGTAGTGAGGAAGGTGTGTGAGGCAGGCCGGCCACCGGGCCCAATTCTACCGCCGAGTACTGCGGTATGAATATAACGTTAATCACAAAAGCAGCGGCTCATGTTTACTGCGACAAGTTAGAGTCACCACGAATACCACCCAGTCCTCGAACACATGCTTTGTTTTGAGATGTTAAAATAAATTGCTTGTGTTACCTTTGTTTGCTGACACTGTCACTCGACACTTCTTGAAAATTATGTTTTTCTGCTCACTATCCGACCGTTTAAAGCCGAACCAAGTCCAAATCATGGACGTAGCACCGTTTTTTTTAACCGAGCTCCTCCTGCTCCGCTGTCTCTGTCATTTTCACACTGAGGCAGGTGAGATGACGTCATCGAGGATAGGACGGTAGAGCGAAAATCTCTACAGTGGGCCAAATTTATATCATTTCTACCGTCTACCACACATACCGCACAGCCCTACCTCTTCATAAACTAGTCATATTATTTTGCACGATGGACGCTTCATATAATAACAGAACAATATACTATTTATGGTGTTATGTCATCGTGTCATTTCTGTCTCTACATGGTCACGCCGTAACAATTCTCCTCTGCTCTCTGTATTGTGCACGGCGGAGTTCCGTCACACACACACAGGTGAGCACGCTAGAGTGTGGCTCGGGCCGCATTTTCCTGACCAAACCTGACCCGAGCCCGGTGCAGTTTGTCAGGTGACAAAGTTATTGTTATGATCAGTGTGAAAACAACCATCAACAGACTGCTGTTACGCACAGACAAACATGCTGCTGGCACAGCACCGCAGCACGGCACTCGGTGCTGAGTTTGTGTTGCATTCAGGTGTTGTCATGTAAATAACAACCTCCAGCACTTAAATAGGTCATAGAACAAAACAGCAGCATGTCAAGTGACTCTTTCCTTGTATTATGTTCAATATAATTGTATTTTCCTAAATCTTGAGACACCTCATACGTATTTCACCTGCTCATTACTGTGCACACATGCACTGTATGCACTTAGTCCTAAAGAGCCCTTCTGGTGCCAGTATACATAGAAACATCCCAGCAGGCTGTGCTTTGCAAGCATACAAAAAGTTTCACGCATGTGAAAATAATTTTTCATTTGTGTGCTTCACCTCCGCTGCTACAACTCCATAGGGGAAACACTTCTGTGTGCGTTTTGTGCAACAGGTGGATGTGGTAGTAGAGTAGAGAGAGAGCTAAGTAGCATTGAAGTAGAGTAGAGCAGGGCAGAGAGATGGAAGCAAAATATATTAAACCCATTGTTAATACAGTAGAACTGAAGAGAGGGATGAAAAATAAATAGAGGTGGGCATGGCTCAAGTAGGGCGCAAAATTATAGACAGAGGACAATTGACAAAGATTGCCGTTGCCCTGACACTGTAATTTTTGTGTAGGAATTAAGCTAGGCTACAATACATGACATATGTTGTTTTAATTAATAAATACAGTGTTAATAGAGATTACATAAAAATAACTGCAGTCTTTGTTAACTGATAGCCACTTAAATTAAACAATTTTTATAGGGCAAGTAAAAACTGACTTCAGGCAAGTAGATCTCTGACCAACTTGCCCGACCGGGCAAGTGAAAAAAAAAAACATCTTAGCGTTGAACCCTGCACCAGAAGATCAGGTTAATTCCTCTTAAGCATCTGCTAAAAATAAAAATGTTGTTAAAAAGACAGCGTTTTTACTAAATTGTACTACTTTATATTTTAGCGACACAATTTTGTCACACTGAAATAGAAAATAGTTTACTTTTTCATCTCCATTTACCACAAGCCATAGAGCCCGAAGCCAGAGGAAATTTTCAGGACCTGGAAACAGGTCTTTGATGTCATCTCAGGAAAGTGTAGGCAACAAGTCCTCTCCAATATTTCCCTCTGCAACAGAGAAGTTTAAAATCACTTAATTAATTCAACACTATGTACCAAACAAATTAGGATACATTGCAGACTAATTTCTACATTGTGACACTTTCTGTACAATTAGCTTTGAATTCTGACATTTCACTATTTCTTGTTACATGCAAATGTATATATATAGAGGACTGTAACGAGAAAAGATGAATACAACACACACAGCTTCCTCTTTATATTAAACACAGTAAAACAAATCAAACAGAACAACTAAATTCACACATTTTATGAATGAATACACAGTCTCAGAACCCACGTTTCCATAACTACTTTTACTTTTTTTTTCTTTGTCTTCTTCCAATTCCTGTTTTAAGACTGCAGCCTAGATGAAATACATTTCAACCACTGATTTTAACCCGGAGTTACTTGCAATTTATGACAAACATAAGCTATGTTTATGTATTTTAGTATTTCATCAGATAAATTAGCTTTTTCAGATAAAAAAAATGTTTTTAACATTTTATAGAAACTAATTCAAGCACTACTACTATACTACTAATACACACTTTCGCCAACTGCCACAACAGTTGACTGTTGAGACGGCTCAATGGCAGTAACGTTAGATGGCGCTATCTTCCATAGTGACTGGTATTTTCTAGAAGCTTAAAACCTGTTATCTAAAAGTTAAAGGCTAAAACATTAACATATTTTGAATAGACGCTACCTAACAGCGAGTTTTTAATTACGAAAAGTGGCCCCCACACCTTAGGCTGCTGCTTGAGCCATTAACAATGACCTATGAAATTTAAAAATGTCTCACTAAAATTATTTTAAAATTTAGGATGGTTAGCGCCAGTTTTGCCACTACTAAAGATGGCGGAAAACTAACGTCCCTGAAGGTCAAGTACCTTAAATGTGTAACTTAACGTTAACATTATATATTAAAACGCCTCCTTCTACTTAATGTAAACCCACCAAAAACAGTAAATAATATCACCAACATAACGGAGGTACCGACAACCGCATTCATGTGCCAAGCTGAGTAAGCTAACTTTACACATGTGCCAAGCTGTGTTAGCTAACGTTAACCTTACGGACAAGACAGCAGAAAGTAAAAACTTAGCAACATACCTTTGAGTGTAGCAGTTGTAAATTTGTCCAGTTTGATTTCGCTTACATCTAACGTTAGCTACAGACTAACATTGCTTGACTGTCCAGAAACAACAGCAGTGACTTTGAGAAGCTCTCTCTCTCTTTTCTTTTCCTTTCAACGGTCCTCTACCATCAGCGCGCAGCACATTGGATTATACCATCTCCCTCTGGGAAAGCGGGGACAGGACAGGATGGGTGGTAAACTTTGCATTTCCCCATAACATATTTAAATACTTAAGACCGATAAATAAATAAAAAATAAATCACAATTATCTACGTGTTTGTATTTCGTACTAAATTATTATTCATGTATGCTGTTATAAGGCATATAATTATGAGAAGAAGCCCTTTGTAGCACCTAATGGACTAAACCATGTCATTTGGGGTACATGGGAAAAGGGGGGCGCATGGGAAAAATGACGCAAACTTATCAAATTGATGTCAATTTAACTGTAACGCCATATTAAGAATTTGTTTACTGATTTAACATTTAACTTGCTGTCAGGCAGCCTTTTTCCACGAGGAAACTTTTTTTTCTTTATATTGCTGGTTCAGTCATTCGCTCTGGCGCACCAGAATCCATTGATAAAAACAGCAATTTTACCTCACAGCACAGGGAAGGTGCTGGTCTACTCCTGCCTCAATCAGTAAGTTTAATTGTGTTATTTTGTGACTTCGGGGTTAGTTCGGATTTACCAAAGTCACACAAACGAACCTTTTGAGGCAGCAGTAGGCCAGCAGCTCCTGTCTTCTGCAAGGTTTTTGTCAAGGATGTTGCATTATGTTAAGTTATTTTTTAATTTTGCCAATGCTAGTCTATCAAAAACAATAATCAAAAAGATGTTTGCCATTATTCCTTAAAAATAAAATTTTACCATTATACAGTCCGTATTGCAGTTCTACAAGAAGGGAACCCGTGCCAGCTGCAGACAGAAACACCAGCAACCTGTGGGCATACAGACCAGCTGCTTCAGTGATGAAGAACAAAGATCAGCCACTGAATGATGCAGCAGTAGACATCAGAGTGCAGTCAGTGGGAGGTGCAATGATGGACGATAACACAAGTGCAACCCTGTCAGGAAGGTGTTGGTTCAGAACATTTTGGTGCTTTTGGTGATGTGTCACTGTACTCTGGCTTTGACGGTGGCCTTCATACGTCACCGAGGCACCCTTCGTTGTCCCAGATAAGTGATGATACTCCGAACATCCCAGTGGCTTGCATAAATGAAGTTGCAGATTGCTCCACATCTTAAGTCTACTAATAGCGTTCTTCAACATACAGGAACATGTAATTACTTTAATTGACACTGATATTCCTACATTTGTTTTTTATTTTATTTTCAAAGGATGACTCCCGCCATCATGACATGCCAGACAAGCAACTGTCATTATGTTGACTGCAAGAGAAAAAGACCGTCTTTCACAGGTTTGTCTTTGCATGCAAGATTGTTCTTATTATTTTGACATGTTTATTTGATTTTTTAAATCTTGATGATGATTTAACATTTGCATTATTTCATAGAGTGTTGCAGCCTTCATTGCTCTTTTTCAAAGTTTTTCCTTGGCGGGGAGCCTGCATGTACATAAGGACAACATTTATTGCTCATATCCCTTGTTTTTTTTTTTTTTTTTTACTATTTGTACACCCTTGGTTTCTTAATTAGATTTTTAAATCCCCCTCCCCCACCCCACCCAACATTCAGATGTTAAATAGGGTTCCTCACTTGTTTATTATTGACTTTATCATATTATTATTAATCCTAATAGAATGGTGGACCTAGTCTCTGGCCCTATAGGGACCACACTACACAATAATATTTTTTATTAATGTTATTAACTACCGTGATGTAATTTGTTGCCATTTCTGGTCTGTTTTTCAGAGTGGTGTGAATGATGTCTTGGCAGCAATGCAGCAGTACCAGGCTCTGTTGGTGACAAATCTGAAAAGTCAACTTCAAAAAGTCTTTCAGCAACATCGAGGAAGTGAACTTGAAAAGGAAGCTATGGCAGTATTTGACCAAATTGAGGATCCATTTACTTCTGTTTCAACAACATACAGGCAGAACAGTGTGATCAAGGAGAAATTTAATTTTGTGGAGTCAGAAGAGGTTTCTGTAGGGTATAAGGCATGTATGGTGAAAAAAGGGAGAAAAAGAGTCCTTGCCACAGTGCCGAAATGTTTTCACTATACTGCTTATCAGAAGTTTGGAACAGTTATTGTCTCATCCAATAGTTCTGGCAATGATAGATGAGCCACAGAAATACAGTCGTGCGCATTTGTATGACATCAGAGATGGAGAACTCTTGAAGTCACACCCTTTGTTTTCTGTCCGACCATCTGCTTTACAGATAATCCTTTACTCTGATAAAATTGAAATTTGCAATCCACTTGGGTCCCATGCCTCCAAAAATAAGTTGCTAATGGTTTATTTTACACTGGGAAACATTCATCCTAAATATCGATCAAAACTAGCTGCCATTCGCCTACTTGCCATTGCGAAGAAGAGTGAGCTCTCTAAATGTGGTGTTGATGGAATCGACAGGGTTAAAATTAATACTGGGAATGGTGATCTTGAAATATTCGGAGCATTAGTTTCAATATGTGGAGACACCTTGGCTCAGCATGAACTTTGTGGATTTAACGAGGGTGTTGGTTTTGCTTTTAGTAAATGCCTGCAGTGTGAATGTTCATTTGAGGACATGCAAATCTATTCTGATGAGGTTAACTTTGAGGGCAGGACAATAGAGAGACATGTCCGGCAGTGTACTGACATTGAGAGGGCCAGCACAGAGTATCTCAGAAACAGCTTAAAGAAAACATATGGTGTCAATAGAAGAAGCAAACTGATAGATTTCCCAGCCTTTAACTTGATAAAACAAACACCACAAGATGTGATGCATATAATTCTTGAAGAGATTGCTCCATTAGAAATAAAGTGTGTGATGAAACACTTAATTCTTTTGGGACAACTAGACTTGTCTTGGATGTCTTCAACACTGCATTAACTGGATTCCCCTACTCTCCACTTGATATTAGAGATAAACCAGGCCCTGTATCTTACAGTACATTAGCTTCCAGCGATAATAAGTTAAAACAGTCCTCAGGACAAATGATTGTTTCTACTAAAGATTCGGCCATTTCTGATTTATACAGTTAAAGGTACAGAGTACTATGCAATAATTCTTGAACTTAAAGAGATTGTTCAAATTTGTTTGCTCCTGTTATTGGTCTACAAACAGTTAACAAGTTGAAAACACTTATTGAACAACACTTAAAGCATGTGAAGAAGGTTTTCCCAGATAACAATATAACACCAAAACAACATTATTTGATTCATACTCCATCCCAGATTAGACTACTGGGACCAGTGGTCCGTCACATGTGCATGAGATTTGAATCAAAACTGCTTTTTCAAACAATAGGCCTCAAAAAAATAAATTTTAAAAATGTCTGCAAGTCATTAATAAGGCATAATCAAATATATGAGTGTTGTGAGAATGTGAGTAGTTTTGAACATCCCATTTTTTCAGATGAGTTTACTTTAGGACCAACATCGGAAATAAGCAACATGCCTTACTTAAAAGAAAAAATGAGGGCCTTCCTTGGAAATTATGAAGTTAACCATGCAATATCTGCTAAATGGATAAATCTAAATGGCAATAAATACATGCGGGAGAAGTCATTAATTCTAAGTGCTGTCAGTTCTAATGATTTACCTGAATTTGGACTTGTGAGAAATATCTATGTAATAAATCCATCGCTCTGTTGTTTTGAATTTCAGCAGCACAATACTATTTGCTATGACAGAGATTACATGGCATATAAAATAGAGATTCCAAACACGGCACAACCAACAGAACTGATATCTGTTGATAACCTTGTAGATTTCACTCCATACTACAGTTTACTCACAAGGATATGACATATGTCACTACGAAATATTACCTGGGTGATTGGACAACACAAAACCTCACTTGATGCATTATAAAAGGTACACTGTTTCAGTGTGGTGCCTTCAGATGGACAGTCTATGTGACTGAAATGTTGTTTTCGACTGATGTGCATCATGGACACTTTTGCATTTTAACTTTTGTTTTGTTCAACAGAACCATTCACATTTTGTTGTATGGATGTTGTATGTAGATCATTGCATGGTATTGACAGCGAATAAAACGATTTTATTCTGAAAACAAACCACTTAATCTGCTTTTACATACATCAAGATATACACAAAGTATTTTTTCTTGTTCAAACTCACATTGAATGTTAAAGCCATTACCCAAAGCTGTCCACTTGAGGGAGCCATTAACTCTGTTGTCTTGTCTTGTCTTCCTCAGATTAAAAACACTGCAGTGGCGAAACTGTTAACATTATATTGTGCTCAAACAAACAATTCTAAATGCCCATACCATAAAGATGA
The DNA here is from genome assembly GCA_026686955.1 of Epinephelus cyanopodus. Classification (NCBI taxonomy): domain Eukaryota; kingdom Metazoa; phylum Chordata; class Actinopteri; order Perciformes; family Serranidae; genus Epinephelus; species Epinephelus cyanopodus. The sequence continues at coordinate 36,228,652 of CM048917.1, read as the reverse complement.
ATGACACAAGGCAGAAGCGAGATACCAAGCACTATTTGTCAACACCAAAAAGTGCAACAGTTTTTTAGGGTGACATCACTCTATTAATTAATGGGTTAAAGCTGTTCACCTTAAGATATGGTTCTTAGAGCAGCTTCCCATTAACACTTATGTAACTCTAAACATTTTGTGACTAATGTTACACTTACACACTACACACCACCGTCAACATTACCGTGTCTGTGGTGGATTTAATTTGTAAAACAGCGACACAACTGAACCCAAAACTACAGTTAAATCATTTCACAACCAGAATCATCTGGAATATCATAAACACACACACTGTGCCTACAATGCAAGAAGTGCAGTAAAGGAAATGGAAAGGGAATATATTGCAATTCACAGATTGAGGAAACTGACTGGATTTGATTGATTGCATTTTGCTGAAGTTATACTTTATACTGTATGCTTTCATGTTACAAATTCATTTATTTATCAAAAGAGCTGGAAATAGAAGTTTGGCAAGCAAAGTTAGCCCCTGGGCCAAACAGTGTGCCCTATGGGCCATACAAAATTTTTGTTGTTGCTGCTCAACATGTTGTTGGCTGGTCATTTTCTGTTTCCTGATGATGGTCAAAACATCATTTTGGATAAATTCTGGGCTCACTGCATTTCCCTGAGTTGGACCTTCATGCAATAAGGTTTGGGAGTCAGAGTGACCCCATAGACCGGGGTGTAGTCTGGCTCTCCTGCATCCTCAGGCCAGATGAACTTAAATTTCCTCAACAGCGTCACCAAGATGAGGAAGAGCTCCATACGAGCCAGACCCTCTCCGAGACACATGCGAGGACCTGACACACAAAAAAAAAAACAACCTCAAAGTCATCTACAACAGTTTGATTAAACACATCATGTCTGTGCATGCCACTGCAGATGTAACACAGTGAGACCAGTGCTGTTTGTTTTTTATGCTCTCATACCTGCAGAGAAAGGCATGAAGGCCTCTGGTTTCACAAACTCTCCCTGGTCATTGAGGAAATTTTCAGGGTTGAATTCATTAGGGTATTTCCATTGTCCCTCCTCACTCAGCACTGAGGTCAAGTTAGGGATGATCAGTGTACCCTGAGGAGAAAATGAATAAAAGAAGACAGGGCATAGTGAAAAGTAGAAAATGTTTGTAAGAAATCTGATTTATTTTAGCTACCCAAGTAATAGTAATGATACTGCTACAATTATTTTTGTATAGTACAAACAATATGGTAACCTGTTTGAAAATCTTTGCTTCTCACCTTAGGAAAGGAATATCCCATGAGTTCAGTTTCTTTAGTCGTACAGTGGAAGACGCTGAGTGGAACAGTGTTGGCTACCCTCTGCACTTCATGGATCACAGCCTGGATGGAGAGATTTTAACATGTTCTTTTGCTTCATCTGACTTGGACTAGGAAAACAATGCAGGCTCTCAGAAGCTCAGCCAGAAAGAGCCGACTGAAAAATTTGCAATATGGGAACCCACTAGCAATATGTTGACAACCAGGCAAAAAAAGATTGTAATAATAAATGTTGTTCAAAAGAAGTTATTACAATTGATCCACTCCAAGGCCCCAACATAAAGATGTCCTCTCACAAGATTTATTGTTTGATTTTAATGTGAGCTTAAAATAATACTTATACTTATAATACTTATACATTATTATATACAATATATATATTATATTATGAGAAATCTGTCTGATGATGTACCTGCATGTAGGGCATGTTGTGTCTGTCATCAAAACTGGCTCGATCCTTCTCCTCCAACACCTTGTCTATCTCCTGCTGACAACGCTCTGAGAGGTACAACAGAGATGTAATAATATTATTATCATTATTATTGTTCTTTGCTACATTTCAATTTATTTCTGTTACAGAGAGTGCTGTCTCTCTGTAACAGAAACAAATGGAAATGTAGCAAAGAACAACACATAAGATTGGAAAAACACTTAAGTAAAGGTAAAATTAATGACAATATATAACATATAAAGTCCTGAGAAATCAATCCAAATCAGCAGCTGCAGCAAAGAAAAAGCTGATTGTTGTTTGAAAACATATATTTGGTATTTCTGCACTCTTGTCATTTACCAGCTGATATATACAGCCATACCGATATAACATCTCCGATGATCGATTCATCAGTCAGGCTTTTGCGTGTAATATTTACAATTGACAAAATAGGTTTTTTTTTACAGAGAGAGAGAGAAAAAAACTTGACGATGACTTATGTCTTGGGACTAGTAGGCCTTTTCCCATAACATATACTTTTAGATGTGTTCCTTGAGGCATGCTTTTGTGACTTTGATGAAAAGAATTCCTGAGCATTAAGAAATTGATGGATGGATGAATGGAGACATATTTTAGACAGAAACAATGATAGAACTATAGAGCCAATCGCAGAAACAATAATTAACACATGCAGGCATACCTTGTACGTGTGGGTAGGTCATAAGGTAGAGGAAACCAGTGAGCAGGGTGTTGGAGGTAGTGTCAGTCCCAGCAAAGTGAATATCGAGAGCGTACATAGACAGTTGTTGTTCTGTAAATGAAGAACCATCACCACTTCTCTAAAAAAACAAGAGAATGATTGTTCAGTCAATGCAATTATACCTTACTGATCCCAACACATACACACCACAGGGCATGATAACTACCACACACAGGCATGCACAAACATGTGCGTTTGGTAGTGAGCTGACTGTTTACACACCTTATCCATCTCATCCAGATAGCAGTCAACAAAGTCTCGTGGCTGTCCAGGGACTCTGGTACTCTTGTGCTCATTCAACAATCGTTTTGCAATACTCTGACATGTCTGAAAAACATTCAAGTCAACATTCATAGTTTGTATTCATTTAATTTTTTTGCCCTTATCACTGACAAAATACATATAATATGAATGGCACTGTAAATGTGTGTGTGAGGTCAGACAATTAAAATATATTGTAACATTATAACTTTTTTCTCTCTTTCATAATCCTCATTTCAATATTCTTACCATTTACATTATTCTCATAATTTATTATAAATATTTACATTGAATCTCTTGGTCCAATCAACGTACCTCAACATTCTTAAAGGCCTTCATAAAGGGCAGCGGCAGGCTACGAATCATAGGAAGAGAGTCATATAGCTGTAAAAAAAAAAAAAAAGAAAGAAAGAAAAAAAAAAGAAAGAAAGAAAAAGAAAGAAAGAAAGAAAGAAAGAAAAATACAGATAAATTATTAGTTTATTTGAATCCAAATGTGCAGATTCTGTGTCCTGGCATGAAGTGATGGAAAACAGACATAAAGTAACTGCTGGACAAAACAAGTTCATTTACAAGCTAAAATTCTAAAATTGGAAAACAATACTTAAATGTTAGTAAGGCAAGGTGAGGAAGTTTGTCAATCTGAACAAAGATGAGTGGAAAAGATGAATGGATGGAAAATCTATAGTGAGGATGGTGCTGATGCAAAGTTTGACCTCTATAACAATATAGCAGTATTTTGTGAACCCTTGCAGAGCTGTTGATGTCCCCCAACTGGGCCTTTGCAAAAACCTCAAAAAGACCCAGAATGGACAGAGAGGAAGAGACACAAAAACAAAACAGAGTAATGTAGTGTATGCAGACCAGTGCAGCCAGGAATAGACAGATTTATACATTGAGGAGACAAAACAACCACTCTGCAAGCGCATGGCACAGCACAGGAGAGCCAGCTCCTCATGTCAAGACTCGGCTGTCCATTTACATGTAAAGGAGAAAAGACACTCCTTTGAAGACAGCAATGTGCACATCTTGGACAGGGAGGAAAGACGGTTTGAAAGGTGCGTGAAAGAAGCCATTTACGTCAAGCTGGAACGACCATCGTTAAACAGAGGAGGTGGCTTATGACACCACTTATCTCCCACTTACAATGCGGTCTTGGGATCCCTCACCAGACGACTTATCACCGATTCTCAACTAGTCCCATCTAACCCTAACAACACACAAGATGGACTCCGTAACCTGTTTTTTTTGGGACCCTAATGGTGTGTAGTTAAGAATTTTTCATGTTGCCAAGGTCATAACTCCTGAACCAGATGACATACAAAGAAAAATTAACCCACTTTTTCATATAATTTTGACACCAGGAATCAAATGGAAAGGTCATTGACATGGTACAACCCCTCTTTACTGGTGAAAAACAAGAAAAGAACACATTTTAGGCTAATAACAATACAACTTTTGCTTTTTTGTTTTGCAATAGTATCTCTTATCCAATGCAAGGTCATCAAATGGAGAGCAATCACTCTAACTGACATAGATTGAAATCTGATAATACTAACTGAAGGCAAAAGTAATCAAAACCCTGTTTCACTGATAATCACCGTCGTCAGTCTCATCATCAATCTCCAACTCGTCAAAAGTGACCCCGCTGGGTTGTTTTTTTGCAATATCTTTGCAATGAATTACAATCAAACAAAGCATAAAGTTGAAAAATCTAGAATATAACACAAAAAATCTACATAAATCATAAATATTTACAAATTGGCATGAACAGCAGCCTAATCTGCTACTTACTAACTCCACTCAATTGCCATAGTAACAACTTATTGCTACTTCAAATATCAATCGTCACCACTCAGCAAGATACAGCAAGAAGATTTGACATCTGATATGTAAGTATTATCTACATTTTTTACAACTGGAAATATTTCATATCACTATATTGATAATATGGATATATAAATAATGTATGAGGAGTTGTTTTTTTTTATCATCAAATTAGCTTACCTGCTAGCTACCTAACACTAAGTAAAGTTAGCTAGCCAACTTAGCTGGTTAGTAAGTAGGCTAACAGTAAGTAAGACTTTATTTGTAAATTAGCTTATTTGATAAATAGCTAGCTAACACTAGGTAATGTTAGCTAGCTAACTTAGCAAGTTAGTAAGTAGGCTAGCAGTAAGTAAGACATTATTTGTTAATACTTTTTAAAACAGCTGGCCAACAGTTCCATGAAGCAAATTTATGTTATTCTTTCCTTGTAGTGGTAGACTTTATAAAAACAACAAACCATGATGAAAACGGGAAAGAGGAAACGTGATCAGACTTCTGACATGTCTGAATCTCCTCTCAAAAGCCCTATTCCCACTTGTGTATTACACACCCCGAGTGCATCTGATGACCGCTTTACTTATTTCAATTATATAAAAGGTGATGCCAATGAGCAACTGTGTCACTGACAAACAAAAACCTCATAAAACTGATGCAGTATTGTCCTGCTATTATAAGAGTGCAGTATTCAGATAGTAAAATACATTGGCAGGTTCACAATGCACTTGTTACACACAGAGGCTTGGATAAGTTGTGGATACGCATTATAATACATCATTAATGGGGAAAATATTAATTACGTTCACTAAGATGTAAAAATAGCAGAGATCAGAGCTGATGACAGACTCCCCTTTAAGAGAGACACAAAGTGGACACGCCCTAAATGCACTAATGCACTTGTATCATCCACTTTAGACCATGCACTATACGTAGATTGCTTAATAGGACATTTGGTTTTGTTGATATTTCTGAGCCAGGTTTTAAGGCAGAAACATGTTTGACTCACCATAGCCCACGGTCCATTGGCCAACTTGGCATTCTCAGTAAAGCACTGAACAATCACTTTGATGAATTCGTCATCATACTCGTAGCGTGTACCAAACAGAACCTGGCAGATGATGTTGGACGAGGCATTATGAAACATGAGTTTGGGACTCATGGATTTGCCTGTAAAAGAAATACTATTAAATACTAACCCACGCCACCGTATTGTAGATCAATACAAAAGAACAAAAACTAACACCAGCATAATACAAAACTCTACCTGACATTAATGGAACTGTATGATTGAAATCCACCTAGTCATATTATCAAATAACAGAGCATTTGTGGTGCTCAGATGTCAGTGTCACTGTTAAAACTTTACCGCCATTCATGTGATGATTGTGTGGACCCACAGATGACATACCAATGCTCTTCTCCAGTGTATCAATGATGTATTTTATCTCTCCATGTATTCTTTCCTCCATGGAATTCTTCCCCAGACCAAAGTTCCTCAAGGTCATCAGAGCAAAGCGGCGATGGTCCCTCCAACTTGGGCCATAATCTGCCAGAATCACTCCTACAAAACGTGTAGTGACACAAAGAACATACAGTGTGATCTTACAGGTCATCCAATGCAAACTTTTCTCACTGTCCAATGTGATCATTGCTTTTCTCTTCCAGAGTTCATCTTCTTTCTAGTACTTTCTTACTCTCCAAAGTACTTGAAAATGTATTTTCTTTATTTTCTTAAAAAAAAAAACAAGAAAAAAAAAAAAAAAAAAAAAAAAAAACGGAATAGTGTAATGTACCAAGCCTATACATGTCACATAATGCTTGTTTGTTTTCCCTCCTTTTGATTTGTGTGGTGTTACTAGTCTGTAATGTGTTTTGTGACAAACTAAGAAAATTGACCTAAAAATTCTTTATTTTGGCCAAATTTATCAAACAATACACTATTCTTGATAATCCGTGATCTTCACATATACCAAAAGAGATAACTACTCCATTTAGTGCACAGTTCTTTTTTGAATGGTGAAGAGATGCCTTCTACAAAGACCAGTGTGGGAAGTAATGCGTCATAAAAGTAACATATTACCATACTATATTAATTGAAGCAGTAACAAAGTAATATAAAATGTTACCAACATAATTTTGGGTAATGATATTATTGTGTTTATTTGAACATTTACAATGTCATGTAATGCGTTAACATCCAAAATAAATTGTTTATTGTTTTCATTTTTCATGTATTCACACTGATCCTGACTGCCCCACTTCGGCCAGTGTGCCAACAGAAAAAATAATCTTGGAAGGTTATTGTGTCTTGTCATGTCATGATAGACAACATCACAGAGGGGTGCCTGTGATCGGCACATCTAGCTCACCATACTGTACATTATCATGTTCAGTTTCTCAATTTACCTGCAACGTCAACCAAATATCCTGTTCTGCTTTTGCATCTCAAAGCCACTAGACAGTAGTGGAGATAAGGAGCTGGCCTCTGGTTTATTTTTCCCTTGTCCTGGTGATCGGCACATCTGGGTGATGTTAGTAGCCTATATTTTGTGTATGTTTCCATTCAAATTCCTTACAACTGCAGGCATCACCAGCACCCAGTCTCTCTGACTGATGTTGTAGCTGACCATCACACCGGGAACTGGCCGGTGGGTCTTCCAGCTCCGGTGTATTAATTCAACCTCAGCAATTGTTTATTGTGTTATACATCACAGACCCACAATTATTCATCTATGTCTCACAATCCCAGACTTTGATCCTCTGCCTGACCCTCCCTGTGTCCAAGGCTATTCGTTTATTTAATGGCATTTTAATACAAAGTGGTAACCACTGTATGTGTTACCATCTGAAATAAACTGTTTATACATTATACTGGTAGCTGTCCCATCCCTACATACCAACCTGTTCTCATTCCCAGATCATCATATACTGACGCTTTGCAGTTGTGTAGTGGTAGTGGATGAGGTGGGTGTACTACATAGGTGGGTAGGTTACCGTGAATGAAGTCGGTATACTTTCACTTATAGTATTAAATACTTTTGTATGTCTGATTGTTTTTTTTTTTAATTAGCTAAGTTTCAGAATTCATTATCTGCCCTGTGAAACCTCATTTCTCTTTTACCTTTCCCTTTGGTAGTTTCATTGACAAAAAGGTCTTGGGGTCTTCCCGCAAAATCAATGCCCTTGGTCACTAAAGCCTCCTTCATGGCCTTCATCCCGTGGATGATTACAGCTGGTCTGGGACCCAGGTACAGACTGTAAATATTTCCATAAGACTTCCTGAGCTGGGAGAGAACAAAATAACGTCAGTGTTTGAAATACTAACAGGTGCAATTCACTTAAAGGAGTAATAAGCGAAATTCATCATTTTTAGATTGACGGAATTCATGGGTTAATGTCCGGGGCTTGAGCAGCCCGCGAGCCAGGCAGGCAGTCTGGCGGACTCTAGCCGACCCGGCTAGTGCTAACACCGGGAGCTAACGCTAACGTTCCAACTGGCAGGCAGCCAGGTGGGCTGCTCAAGCTCCAGACATTAACCCATCCCGGTGTTTCCTCCGCAGCCTCCACTTCACCCAGCTTCACTCAGCTGCCCGATAAACCCGCTGCTTCTTCCCACTTTAACCTGAAGCATGTTTTAGCCTAGCGGGTAGCCCGCGAGCCAGCCGCCCGCTAGGCTAAAGCGGTGGTGAACGTCTCTCTCTCTCTCTCATCATCATCATACATCATATGATATACATGTTTTTCACTGTATTAAGTATAAAAATACAATAAAAATAATCTCTCTATATGGTTTAAATTTTGACTGTTTTCGTTTTTATACTGTCACTGTTAATTTGTCTTTATCTTTCTGTTTTTGTGTAATGCCAACCAACAGCCATTACCTGATATTTGCTGATGCATATCAAGATAATAGCGAGTTACTAATGAGCAACGTCCTCATTTTGAGTCTATGTCTCACCCTGTAATTTTTAATCTCAATAAAATGTAATGTTTTTGATTAAAACGGTTCAGCAGCAGGAGAGCAGAGGTAGAGGGAGGAGTGGCTCATCATGACACACTTTGTTTTGGTCTACAGGCAGTGCACAACAGCAAACCTAGCGGTGAAACAATTTCGCTTATTGCTCCTTTAAATTATAAAACATATCTGCCCTCTTATGTTCAGTCTTAATGGTCTCGTCTGTAAGAAAAAACAATTAAGAAACAGAAATATTTAGAAAGAGTGATACAACATAATAAAAACACCGAGAAGCACTTTACATCAGGTAAAGCAAGCAACAAATAAAAAAACAATTGTTGGTAACTACAAAGTGTGTAAGTTAGTTGTTTAGTGTAAATCAAGTCATTTCACTGCACACACTAAAAATGGATGTTGGAATCTGTGGCACCTGGGCTGTATTCACAAAGCTTCATATTACAAAGTGTTGCTCCTAGTGACAAAATATTATGAAAATTCTCAGAATTGTGACGTTTACTTGGAATGTCCCTTTTAATTTAAGACTAGGTCCTCGTATAGATAAAGATTATTCACAGAGCATCTTAGACCTTAAAGGAAATGACGACTTTAGAATGAAAATACAGACAGTACTTACCTTCATGCTGACAAGAAGTCCAGCGTAATGTTTTAATCCACAAAACTCGTTACTGCAGTGAAGCCATGAGTTCTCGTTCTTGAGTCTCGCGAGAGTTGCCATGTAAACACAACACGCCTGCAGGCTAACGGACTATGGTGAGAAATTATGTGGAGTAAATTATGTCTTTACAAGACAATTTTGCACTTGGATTACGGCGGATGAGCCGTTCTGACGATTTCGAAATGCGTTAGCGGAGTTTCATTACATTTTCAAAAATGATTTTGGACGTGGGTTCCATGCACTTCAATTGTATGGAAAAATCCGGCTGGCTGTTATCCTCCAATACACCGAATGAGTTACTGCGGTCAAGCCAGCCGACACTCGTTTTGGCTTGGTTAAGTCAGCTGCTCCTAAATTTTAATTACGACCTTTATGGTAAATGCACAAACAAGAAAGAAAGAAAGAAAGTGAGATAAAATACTACAGTGGGAACCAACGTCCGTATTTGTCATGTGACCTGGGAGCTATTGTATGGGGTGCCGTTTGTAAAGTGGTTCACGCTGAAAATAACATCAACATTTTGCCACATTTAGCTTCAAACAATGTTTAAAAAAAGTGTTGTGAATTTTTTAACGTCACCTTCTACCACATTTACAGTAATATTTGTTAACTTAGAAATATATGAAATAGTTAAATCTAAATATTAAATGTGGCACCTAAATGTTAAATGTTAAATATTAAATCTAAATCTAAATCTAAATGTTAAATCTAAATACTAAATCTAAATGCTAAATCTAAATGTTAAATCTAAATCTAAATGTTAAATGTTAAATCTAAATGTTCTGGGTGAAACTAAATATTTAGCTAATATGCAAATTTACACTGCCAGTGACCGGAAGTACCAAAATAAAAGCTCGAGATGGTCAGACTGTGATTACAGAATCAAATAATCAAAAAACATGTTTGGAGAAAGTTTATTTGACATGTACTTTGAGCTGTTAGTGTCCCTTTGGGAATCGCCTTGTTTACAAATACGTCCAGGTAGAAAACCCATTAGAAAACCGTAAGCTGTTAGCCCCGTTAGCGGTGTCTGTAATGAGTCATTAACTCAATGACCAGTCCGTGGAATTTTTTATTTTTTTTCCCAGCGGATGTCTTAGTCACAACATGACTGAGCTAACTGGAGTAGTTTCATGTCGTATCCGACAACGGGAGGCTTTTAACAGATGACGTCCTGATGTTAGCTTTGCTGCTGATGTTAGCTGTCTCTGTTAGCTGCAGCCACTGATGCTTTCTAGACATCGTGATTTCCCAAAACTGAATAAATACCACATGTAGCAACACAAAACTGCTTTGCTAGCTCAATCATGTTGTAACGAAGACATCCGCTGGAAAAAAATATTTTTTTCATGGGCCGTTTTTTGAGCCATTACAGACACCGCTAACGGAGCTAACAGTTAGCCCAGCTAATCTACAATAACCATGTTATTAATTACAAATGTGCACACAGAAATAATAATGTGTGTTCAGTCATTGTGTTTATAGACTTTTCTGTGTGCACGTTAGTATTCAAGATTGTATAGGTGAAAAACTGTCAGGAACAAGGACGAGGACTTTTAAGGGGCCTAAGAGTTTCTTAAGCAGAGGAGAAAATGGTGGAGACACAAAAAGTTCATAGAAATATTCTCCAAACGCTGGATGTCAGCGAGTAAATGAAATACTACACATTAGATCATGCAGTGATAATATGTTGTCAATGTCATTAGGGACACATTTCCCACCTAAAACTATAATGTGAATAATATAATGATCACAATACTAAGATATTTGGAAAACTGGAAAATGCAACAGTGCAGCAGTAATGACTTGGGTCTGTCTAACCTTCCATCAGCAAAGTGATCACACTATTTATGAAAACACATTCACAGTCAGCAGTTCATTTAATTTCCACTTTGTGTCCACATCGTGCAGGCTCACAAAAGGGTGCGCCTGTGACAAACAATCATAAAAGAATGCGTCATACCTAGCAACAAGGTCAGCCACATCTCTTCACTAAGGTAAAAGTTTCTGACCTATCCCTGCTCAGAGTTGCTCTGAGAGGTTTCTTCCTTCACTCACTGCTAAGCTATGACTCCTTACTAAAGGAATTTTAGGCTAAGTTAGGAGCTCTCTGAGAGTTATACAGCCCCTGGACTTTTGGGGTGGAATTTTTCTTGTAGTGCTTAAAGGATTTAAGAATGTAAATCATCTATAGCAATGTCTTTTTCCAGAAATGATTCCACTATTTCTTGAAACGGCAAGGTTTCCACATTTTTCTCCAGGGGCTGTATTCACAAACATTATACTCTCAGAGAGCTCCTAAAGCTTTTAAGCTTAGCCTAAAATATTTTTGTAAGGAGTCCTAGCTAAGGAGTGATTTAGGAAAGTTCTTAGAGCAACTCTGAGCAAGGAACGGACAGAAACGTTTATCTTAGCGGGCATGTGTGGTCAACCCCAATGCTAGGAATGACACATGACTGGTTGTCCTTTTGTGAGCCAGCATGGTGTGGACAGGTATTGAAAATTAAATGAACAGCATCACAATATGAGACTGTGAAAGTGTTTTGTCATTGTTAGTCATTGTTAGTGTGATCACTCTGCTGATGGAAGGTTAAGATAGATCAAAGTCATCACTGCTGCACTCTTGCCCCAAATGTCTTAGTGTTGTCATCATTTTCGTTCTGCTGTTGTATCATTGTTGTATTGTTGTAGATATGAGCACATCTCTAATGAGACTGACCATAAATTTTATCCCTGAACCATCTAATCTATGGTGCTTCATTAACTCACTGTCATCCAGGATAGAGTATTTCTCTGGCCTCTTCATGTTTCCACCAATTTCTCTTCCGCTTAAGAAACGCTTATGCACCTTAAAAGTTTTCCTCCCTGCTCCTAACAGGAGCTCTCTTATGGGCTAAGGTGCTCTGTGTATAACTATTACCTTTAACAGGTCCTAGACTTAACTTAACGGGGAAATTCTTTGAAAAAGTCATAACTCTAATTCTAATTCTTTGTACCAGGACATTGCCTCTTAAAAGGAAGGTTTTTAAGAGATTTTTCCATTGACTAAGCACCACAAACAAACCCCTTTCACCTACATCATACTGAAATCTCAACAGTGGATATCCCAAAATCTCCCCAAAAAATTTGCTGAAAAGTATGTATTGTGTCTATAGATTGACAGCACCCAATGTTTATGACCTGTAGTCCACATGCACAGAGTCAACTCAGTACAAACAGCAACAGTGTTGTGTAATCACATGAAAAAAGAAGCCATCTGATGAGAGCAACCTTGACCCTTGGAAGCATGTTATACACGGCAAAGATTTGTGGTTTTGGTTTACACTTTTTTGGGTTCATAGTCTGAAGTGCAGTGGATTAACTCTTTAACCTAATAACTATCAGAAAAAGCAGCCAGGGGAACTGTGTGAGTACTGAGCCATTGTAGACACATTATAAGTACAGTACTATTGACAGTAGTTACAGCAATGATGACAATTTAAGGCATTGTAGGAGCAGCATTATTCATTTCAGTGTTTTTCTTACCCTCTCAAAGTCCTTCAGGGGGTTCTCCAGGCTAATGTGCAAAATGTTGCCCAGTATGGGCAGGATAGGGGGTCCTGGTGGAAAGTTTTTGGGCCTCCGGGGTTTGAGTTGAAAGATGAGGAAGCCAATGCAGAGCCATAGCAGGATGATTGAAGCAAACATGGTGGACCAAACTGGACTGAAGAGACGAGATGATTGACCAGTTTTAAAAGTGCAGCTCAGCTCGTAGCCCTGCCTGCTGTGTACTTTGTGTCCCTGTAGTAATGGTGAATGGGAACATCAAACACAAACAGGTCACACAAGCTCTGACAGACTCTGGCTTGAATCGCTCACTTTATCAGTTTATAGGATGCTAAATTAGTTCTCTAGTTTGCCACAAATTAAATTAATTCAAATTAATTTTGCTGATGTCATGGCTTGTTGGTAGAGTGGGAGAAAGCTAATGAGTTACAGCCAGTGATGGAATATAACAAAGTTGCCTTCATTTACTCAAGTACTTTACTTAAATACAAAATTGAGGTCCTTATACTTTACTTGAGTCTTTTCTTTTCATGCCCCTTTCTTCTTCTTCTCCACTACATTTATGAGGGAAAAGTTGTACATTTTACTCCACTATAATTATTTGTCAGCCTTAGTAACTAGTTACTTCACAAATTAATTTGTGCATACAAAACATATAAAGAGCTTAAGAAATATGTTTTCTTACAAATTAAACTAACATTACCAACAGCAATACAGCTGAAACAATGGACCAATCACATCAGACATTTTCACTTGTCATAGCAGGGAAGCAAAGGTGAAACTGATAGTGAACGATGGCTCAGTTCCATTTAGTGTCCCGATGAGCTATTCAAGTAAGACAGCATGCACAATATCACGGCCACCCCTAAGTGGAATGCAGTAATGCTATTGATTAGCCTACACCTGAGCTTTTCTTATGTCAGTAAGAAAAGCTCAGGTGTAGGCTAAGAATGTCTGCTCAGAACGTCTGCTGTGAAACATTATTTACATTATTTATGCATTATTTATGTATTTTTTTTTTTATTCTATATTAATCCCCGAGGGTAAATTCAATTTTTCACTCTGTTGTCAATTACACACACGTCCGAACACACACATGCACAAAATGGACCTATACATGCACTAAGTGGAGAGTGGGCTGCCCATGACAGGCGCTCCGAGAGGTGCCTTGCTCAGGGGCACCTCAGCAGTGCCCAGGAGGTGAAGTGGCACCTTTCCAGCCACCAGTCCACGCTCCATATTTTGGTCCGGACGGGGACTTGAGCCTCGACCCTCCGGTTCCCAACCCAAGTCCCTATGGACTGAGCTACTAATAAGTGATTAAGAGACAGCTTCTTTGACAATTGTTTAACATTTCAGTGTGTACGGTTACAGTCATTAGTTTCTATAAAGCTGAGGCATCGTGCCTTTTCAGAGTTATTAATTCTCATAGCTACTGTCTGTTCATCACTAGCACCACTTTAGAGTCTCACTGGCTGCCTGAGGGACAAACACTGTACAGTTCCATAGAAAAACTTGAGGTGGCAGCAACTGTGCACTGCATTTAAATGGAGGTGAAGTCAGCAAGACATACATTTGCCAGACAAACCAGTTACTCGTCATCATTGAATTCTTTTCTTGTACAACCAAAAAGTACAGTTTTAAAGCCTTCCGTTTAAGGGTAAGTGTTACCTTAGTGTTGCTTGTCAACGTTGGTTTGCAACTGTGGTATGGCCCCACAAGACCCACAGTGAGCAAGCAAGCAGGGCAGTCCGGACAATGGCTGCTGCAAAGCTGAAACGGAACTCTTTGTGAGGGAGTTCAAAGGTGGGGGACAGAGTGCATGTGGGGAGGAGACATGATTTAGCTGGACAGAGAAGAACAGAGCTTTAGTTATACTATTAGAAGACAGTGATTTAGATTTGATTCTATTTAAATCTTCTATTTAAATCTATTTTGTTTTGTTTTCCTTTTGTTTGTCATTTTCTGCATCAACACCTCCACAGCTTTAAGAGAAAAGCCTCCAACTTCTCAAGACATCACTATGTATTCCCCATCTTATCAGTGTATCTGTATTATTTGTAAATATAATTTCTTTTTCTTTTTTATTTGTTCTTATAGTGCTACTTTAATGTAGTTTGGCACTCTTTATTAACTATTTTATTATTTATACTCTATTAGAATTTACATATTCTAAATCTTTTCAGACATTTTCTCTGTGAGTAGTGTGGAGGAGTATAATACATTGTGCAATCTTGTATTGTATAGTGACAATAAATCCTTGAATCATTGCTCAGCATACTTGCCAACCTTGAGACATCATAAATAAATAACTACAACGCCCCAACAATGCTGATTAATCACCATGAGCAGACTTAAAATTTTGTAAAGTAAATGGCTGTGACAGCAACAATTACTTTATTTAACAACATGCTTTTTTAACCAGTGGTTAGGGCAATAATGCCAGCTTGGCATAACAAACTTTTTTCTGTCATGACAATGCTGAGGCCTCTCTTTTACACTGGAGACTCTTTACAGCCATCTGAAGGCAGCAGGTATCTGCTCCATGTTGTTGCTCCGTGTTGAGCCATAATTAGCATAACAGACCAGCTGGTTACATTTTGTGCAACCAGCATCAGACTAGTAAAATGGGCACTTTGTAGCTCATTTCATTTTTGCAGACTAGACAAGCTCTGGCTCATTACTGCCCCCCAGGTTTAAGACAGAACTACAGCTGTAAACGGAGATTCAATTTACTCGCCAAACAATTCAATGTGACTGATTAGATATCAAACTATTACAGACCTGCCTCACATCATCGCGAGCGGAAACCGGATGTAGGGGAAACACACATCCGGTTATTCGCGCCAGCTTGAATTTTTGAGTAGAAATAATGGCGAAGTCAAGAAGTAGTCAGGCGTGTAGTGTTCCTTATTGTTCCAATTCAAAGAAGAAACAGCCGTATTTGTCCTTTCACGCCTTTCCAACCGACGACGATTTAAGAAGGAGATGGATTTTATCTATAAGAAGACAGGAGGGAGTGGGCTTTACTGTGAAGAGGGGCAGCACTTTTGTGTGTGCCCTGCACTTCAAGGAGGAAGAAGTCTTGGCCCACATAGAGTCTGGTCGGAAGTTCCTGAAACCTCAGGCTGTACCTTCAAGATTTCACTGGAACAACCGGGGAGAAAATAACCCGAGCCACACTAAAATGTACACAAGAAGTGGCAGTAATATGGAGGAAACAACAGGGAATGAAATGGAGTGTGATCCTGTAGCAGTGCTGGCGCAGGAGCACAACTACGCCTGCCGTCCTCCGGGTGAGTGTAGCATGTTGCTAACGACCTGGATAAAAACAGTAACCACGCGAGTCGAGGCATTAATAATAAAACTGTAAATAGATTATTATCTAAGGCAGTAGCAGCCTAATGTTGCGGAATGTAACTCTGCTCCGCTTAGTTCCCCAGTCTGAACGTTAGCTTGACTCCTAGCATAACGTCTTGTGCTACAAGTTGTTTTTTTTTTTGTTTGTTTTTTTTAACTTTATTGAACAATTTATGATTACAACATTAATGTAAGTCCATGGGCATCAACATGACCAAAACATGGATGACATTAACTATATTGTTATAACATGAAACTTTTTACGTTTTTACTATATAATTTATCACGTTTAACACAAAACTATATTATTATAACTTGAAAAACTTAGAGCAAAACTTAGAACAATAAACTTTTAACGTTATAACGTAATACTGATCCAGTATTTTTTTGCCTGGTGTGGCAGCAATATGCTTTTGTAGAAAATAAATACAGATACAAATTATAAATTATACAACATAATACAAAACAATGAGATTTGGTCTACATTTAAAAGTGAACCATATTATTTTCAATGTCTTTTAATATGTATATTCAGTAGAGTTGGGCAGTCTGTTGACATATTTAGATTTCATATATTTGAGGAAAATTACAACAATTTAACATAAAGGGCTTCAAAGATGGGTGGTGTTTTCATACATTTTACTTTGTGCATGTAATACTTGGCCATCATGATCACTGTGTGAGTCAACAGATGTTTTTGTCTTTCTTTCATAACTACTCCATACATAACATCCTCATGTGGACTGAGTGTAGCTGGCACATGCTTCCATCTTTTTCTAAAAAAGTGGGGATGACCACAAGCAGAGAAAATGTACTCTGTGGTTTCAATATCTGAATTGCAGAAAGAACAAACATTACTCTCAAAGTTAAATCTCATTCTCCTTCCAGTGAATTCCTTCTCCTTATCTTTGTTCCATATACATATGTATATATATATATATATATATATATATATCTTGTGCTACACGTTACTGTTATGACTGTAGTTTTGTCAGTGCAAAACGTTACGTCCTAGTAAGCTGACTGTTAAAACATCACATATCCAGGATTGTGTAATGACATGCGTGTAACTCCTGAAATAGATGTAAGAAAAGTATTATAGCAGCGCTCCAGTCTTAACATTGGCTTAGCTACAAACATTAGCACACAGCGTTAATGACTGTGGTTTTGTCATTATATATGTTAGTAAGGTGACTGTCGTAACATTATCTCACCAGGATGTAATAATGGCATGTGACAGTATTTCATTCATGAAATAATTGTAAGTAAAGTTTGATAGCATCCCTCCAGTCCTAATGTTAGCTTGGTTACTTTTGTCAGCAGAGGGTCAGTGAGAAGGGAGAGTTAAGTTCAGCTGTCCTCGCATTTTGTGTAAGTGTAATTTCTTATAGAAAATATTAATGCTTGTTTTACTGCTTGCTTTTATTTATTCAGGTGCACTGGAAAAAATAAAGGAGTTGGATGATCGGGTGTCGAGCCTTACTCTCTCTGGAACATTACTGGATAGATGGTGTGTGTCTGATGAAGACTTCAGGTACTTTACAGGGTTCCCATCTAAACATGTCTTTTTGGCTTTCTGGAGATCTGTTGAGCCATCTGCATCCAGGATTGGGTACTGGTCCGAAGCAAGCAGGATTGGAGTTGCCACTGTGAAGAATGAGGTCATCAGACCAAGCCCAAGACAGAAACTGCAGCTTATTGATGAGTTCTATATGTTTTGTCTGCGTGTTGCTGCTGGCCTTAAAGAGAGAGTTTTGGCTGGGAAGTTTGGGGTGAGCACTGATACAGTGAGTTGTGCTTTGATCACTTGGTCAAATTACTTGTACCTTGTACTGGGATCGGTTCAAATCTGGATGACAAGGGAGCAGGTGAGAAGAACAATGCCCGTGAAATTCCAGCAGGTCACCCCAAATCTGAGGGTCATTGTTGACTGCACGGAGTTCAGACGCAAGAACCCAAAGGCACTCACCCTCCACTGTGAGACATTCTCCACGCACAAGAGCTACACCACCTTCAAGGCATTAATTGGAGTTGCACCCTCTGGTGCAATCACTTTTGCATCCAAAGTTTTCACTGGCCCGATCTCTGTGAAGGAGTTGGCAAGGCAGTCAGGAATTTTGGAGTTACTGGAGCCAGGGGATGAGATCATGGCAGACAAGGACTTCTTCTTTGAGAAGGCGTTGGTGGCTGTTGGGGCCAAATTGATCACTCCACCTATCAAACACAAAAGCCAGTTAAGCAGAGAGGAAACTACAAGGACCCAGGCCACAGCCAGACTCCATATTCTCATTGAACAGGCAATTAGACGGATAAAAGAGTACCGCATTTGGGATTCACCAGTTCCCCTCACCTTGGCAGGCACTGTAAACCAGATATGGTCCTGCTGTTGCATGATGGCGAATTATCAGGGTCCTCTAAATCTTGAAGGTGAGGTCAACTACTGGGTAGAGTGAGTATGTTGCCTGACGTCTATTCTCTCTTTTCATGAAGCCAAAATCAGGTGCCTTCTCTCCTCTCATCAAAAGCCTCCTTTCCTCTCATAAGACACCTCCTCTTGTGATAAGTCATTAACAGACAGCTCTGCTCCTCATCAGATAGTAACCACACAGCTCCTCTCTAAATGATTACTTTTTATTTTGTGTAACTGAGTGGTAACAACTGTTCTTCTTTTCCTTAACAGAAACAAGTAGTACTAATGTTTCAGACGATTGAAAAAAAAGGATCCCCTTCTTCCCCTGTCAGGTAAATATTTCCTCTCTTAATTTCACCTTCATACAACTGTGATAAAATGCATTATCTTATACTGTATTTTGCAGTTGTATATTTAAGATGCACATTTTCAATCCCTAACAATTTGTAGAACCAGATTAACAAGCTGCCAAGTATACGCTGGAGTTACATTAAGAGTTTTCTAACCTCTTTTTTGTATACATTGGAGGTGTTACTTTGAAAAGGTTGTACATTAAAGTCAGCATGTGTTATTGACCGAGGACTGCTCGTCGCCTTTGCTTCTTTGATGGCTTTGTTCAAATACCTGTAAGGAAATGCATCCATGTTCAACTGGTCATTTATGATCATTTATTGTACTTCTGCAAATGCTTAAATTCTGCTGTCTTTTTAAGTGAGGCTTTCTTCTGCAGAAAGTGTTGAAAAAGTTCATGTAGCCGGCAGCTCTGAGTGAACTGTGGACTTATGTTGCACACCTAAAGGCATAACTTATCTTCTTGAAGGTCAGAGTTCAACTTTGCAAGACAAATATTTACAGAGGTGGTGCAACAGAGGCAGGAATCAGAGGTCCATTGTTGTCCAGTGGAAAAAAAAAATCATTCTCATAGTCTGGAAGAGTCTCGGTTAAATATATTGTTTCTCTCCTCTAGAATACCTCCTCACTTCCTGCACCTCTCTCTGGAGCAGAAGGAGCTGGAGGATCTTAGCTCCAGGAAAGGGAATCAGTGCTGCAGATGTATCGTCAGGTGAAACTCAAGTCTCTAGTTTATATTCAATGGTGAGAGTTGACTGCAGAGAATTATCTCTTCTTTCAAGCAACCGCGGGAAAGTGTCTCCAGGAAGTCAACATGGAGAACAACAGGGAGAACCATGGCTGTTTCTGTGACCCTTCATCCCAGTGTCCCTCCTCGACTCCTCTGTCCTCAATCATTTGACCCAGAAATCAGTTGAGACTTGTAATCATGAAGAACGTCTCAACTCATTAAATGCACTCAGAGGAGTCGAGGAGAGAGTAGGTTTTCAAAGGGGAGGGAAGCGAGGATACATGAGTGCAGCCTTTGCAGAAGTCTTTTACTGACACACCCCGATTGGGTATCAGTTATTGTTTGGATAGTGCAGCCCTGCAGCTGATTGGACTGGTCTGATACATCACGTCAGTGGAATGGCATTCTGGAGGGAAGACAGATAAGATATTAGACTCAAATGTATCACTCCCAGGTTTGATATTTGATTTGTTTTCTAATTAACAATTGAATTAAAAATCTGAACAAAAAAAGAAACAAATGGCCTTATTCATTTATTAGAAAGATTGCTCTCTTCACAATCTGTTATTTCCCTCATCAACTTTTATTATGGATACTATCAAAGTTAGGGAGTCTATCTGTTAGTGTGAAACACTTTTTGTATCACTGAATGTCATTTTCTTTCAGCCACACTGAGCCTGATCATTCCTGAGCGTTGGATTGATGAGTTACAGAATTTGAATTTGCCCTGAAACTTTGCCTTAATAAATCATTTTCAGTGTTCAAAGACCCGGTGATCATATTCTGGGTTATTAAATAATTAATTCACAATCATATTATCAATAAATACAGATGCAAATACTGAAAAGGCCTAAATTATGTGTCATTATTACATTATTCTCTTCTTTTTTGTTACACCTACTTCTTTTGTGTGTCACACCATGTTGTGCAGAATTTAATGCTGGGAATGAAACCATGTTTTCTTGAACATAACCATTGGCTTTGTTTTATGGCCTGTAATATCTGCTCCTGGGTTCTGAACACGTGAAGTCCTTCAACCCATGCTACATGTTTTCATCGACTCAAAAACTGTTAAACTTAATGGCCTAAAAAGAATTGTAACAAATTTCAAAAATCCTATACTGAATCACAGTACACAATAAATTTTATTTACAGTCAAATACAACACTTGACTTACTTAACCAGATTTATAGAAAAACAAAAACAAAGTAAATTAACATATTTCATATTCCAATAGATCCAAACAGTAGATTTTGATTCATTAGTTTGTAGTGGGGGAAATGCACGTGGTAGATGTGCTTTTTCTTGAGTTCAATTTTTTTCTCTACAGACTTGATCTTGATGTGTGATGCCTCTTGGCACTTGACCACAACCAGGCCATGGGAGGGTCCTATCTTGGGTCTACCACTTTGCCATTTGGACTGGCTCCAAGGTGCGGAGCATCGGGGTGGATGTTAAGTATCAGGGTACCTTCAGGCAGTTTGTTTTTAACTGCCTGAAGGTACCCTGATCGTGAAGCATGCTAACCTAGCGCTGGTGTTCCCTCTTCAATTATCCGTGGCATTTCAGATGACTCTGCACATGTATTTGTTTAGCCCACTTACCGGGAAACAAAGTGCAGTGTGGAAGTGTGTAATATGAGACAGGTAGTAAGGGAAATTTTGAACTTTATCCTCAGGGAAATGCTGTGCAGCAATTGCAGTACAGTTTGGGAAGAGTGCAAATATAAATAACAGGTATAAAACTAAGAAAGCAAGAAGGTACAAATAAAGTGAGTGGAGAGGAAGCATCATATTAATAACATGAATAAAACTGTGTTTTTGTCTGCGTGAGAAAACGGATGTGAAACGTGACAAATGTCAGTTACATGACTCTTAGCCAATGTGTGAGGGTGAGCAGCTCTGCGCCTACAAAAAAAAAAACAGGTTTACTAAGGGGAAATCACCCGCTGCAACTGCGGCATGGGACCATCAAGCACCAATGGGTGTTCTCAGCCCGAGGCTCCAGGGGGCAGTTACAAGCCTGTTACTGTAATGTATTATGGTTTCCTGCACTGCAGTGAGGCAAAGACACCACTGAGGGACAGACTAATCAAGGTAACAGAGTCTTTAAAAACAACATCATTGGGTCTTTGTAAATAGAAGATAGGCCTACTAGAGAATCTGTCACCTTGGAGAAATCGGCACCGTTAAAATATTGTTAGTTGCACCACAGCAAATATTTTAATTTGTCATGGTTGGAAAAGCACAGGTGTCACTAATAACACTAAAGATGGCTCTGTGCTATTCAAGCGCTCCAGTGAGGGTGACATGGAGCAAGTATGCAGGATAAAAGGATCCTGAAATCAAAGCAGCGACATGGAAATGAGCCATCTTTAATTCACTTACATACACAGGGTTCCTACAGCTTAAGGCAAGTTAGATGGGAGATTCTTCGCCTTGATTCACATCGCGCCAAGTTAAAAAAACTTTTTGCAAAAAACACCAAGCCTTGCATACATAACCTTGTAGCAGTTTCAGCCATCCCACAAAATCTTAGTTTAATAGCCAATTTTCACTGAATTTTAAGTTCCCTGTATCGTCCGGAGAACAGGGACAACCATATTTAAAGTGTGTTTTGGATGTGTCTTTAATGAACTAAACTTAATAACACTTAAAAGAAACCTCACTGCCGACCAGTGTTTTGGAGGTGTAACTGCAGAGCGACACAGACACACCACCACACAAGTACTGTATAAATGCTCATAACGGCGCAGGTCACATGAGTAGGCTACGGCATAGGGTTTGCCACACAAGTATAAATACCCCTTAACTCTGTTGTAGCTCCTCCAGGTGTGGCCACTGAATGTTCACAACTCCACTGGCAAAACATCTAAAAACACAAACCATGTAAAGGAGAAGACAAATCAAACATCAAGTTGGTACACAAAGGAAAAACCAACCCAACATCATGTTAAGTTTACCAATTACTGTTTTAACCACACTGACCAATTACATTATATTCGTGATCTAGGAAACAACCAACACACTCTTGCCAGGACAGATGTTACTATTACAATACAAGAGTGGGTGTTGATTGTTTTTTTAAGATCATAAATACAGGAAATTAGTTGTGTATATGGTGAGGTTTTAACAGGTAGGTAGCAATGTGTGCACGTTGCTTGCCAGGCGCCTCATGCACATCTGCAGTGCAGCTTGCCCTGAATTGGCTGCACGTGCATGCCGCTTTGTCTCACGCACCCACCTCTGCTTGCACAGCTACTTTTAGGCATGTTGGCATCAGCAAAGATGAGACAATACAAAGGTGAGTCACAATCAGTGGTTAAAGTCTGATGTCTTATCCACACTACTGTCTTTTTTTCCACAATGGAAGCAGAAACTGTCAGTGAATATTGGAGATGAACTGATCACACCCTTTCAGTCCTGATACCACAACTTGGCCTTTGGGTATTTGCTGATACCCACTACCAATACGATATCAGATATCAGTGTTTGATTTATAAGCTGTATACCTCATTTGTTAAAAAGACTGGAATCATTTATATGTGTAAGGCAACATCAGGCCTGACTTGAACATTGCATCTACTTACTTTGTAAAAGAAAAATACAACAATGCATAGATATGATGTATGTATAATATTTATGTATCATGATTTTTTTCAAAATTATATTAGATAATCATGAATTTATGAGTAGGTGATTCAATTCATACAAAAAAAAGAAAAAGGCAGGGGCAGAGATACAAAAGGCCCCTAGGGTACATGAAAATATGGGTTTAAGATTTAGAAATCACACCTTTGACTGACACTGATATCAGAAATCAGAGGTCACATGGGGTGTGTGTTTCAATAGCCCAATTCTTCAGTGTACAGACGTCACTAAAAATATCAATACATTAGTTTAATGTTAAGCTTTAACTTTAAAGGGAGTGCTGTTGTAATTGGGGGATTATGAAGATTAAAAACTTGAACCAAATGAACCAAATCAGCTGTGTCCATTTCTCCAATGAAATTAGAATAATTCATTTGAACTATAAAGCAATTGGAAACAATACATCTCTGGGAACTGATGGCTGTGCAGCAGATTTTTATAAATTGTTCTGTTTTAAATTGGCACAACATTTGAAAGAATTATTTACCCAAAGTCTTCTTAAATCCTCTCCCCACTACTTGTGCCAACAATTGCCTTAACTCCAAAATCCAAACCAGCCTTTTATTATGCAAGTGGCCAATCTCCTTATTAAATAATGATTATAAAATGATTTACTACTTGCCATGTATGCTTGAGTTTAATTGCTCTTGCATAGTTTCTATTTGTATTTGTATTTCTATTGTGTTCTTTTTATTTTATATAGCCTACTTCAAATGATTTATTTTCTATTTTTCTGTATTTATCTGTATATTTTTCTATTATTGTGCTGCTGCAGCCTCTGCATGTCTCCTCTGGAGATACTTGACTACTCTAACCTTGTTTAGGAAGACAGCTTTGCTCACAAACTCACTACAGTTCTTAATTCACTGTTGTAGCAGTTTAAACTCCATACATACATTTGATTACTGAAGATTACATTAAAAAATCTTATTATGTAGTCTAAATAATTATTATGTTATACACTCCTTATCAGACTCTCTTATCATTTCATCAAACAGGTTTTGTTAGCGTTGGCATTAATCTACAAACATTAGGCTACTTCTTACCTCACAGTTTTTACATTTGGAACAATTGCGGTATTGTATTATGAACAAATCCCTATTCCTTGAAAACTAGCTCCAAGGTGGTAAGTATTAGTGTCTTGGTTATTGACTGTAATGGCCTTTTTCTAACCACATCTCTCCAGGTATAATGTTCCTATAACTCCAAGAGAATTTTCTGTAGTTTCTGATGGTGTTCCATCCAGAAGTCGTATATCATTTAGGAGTGGAGAAGCATCTCTCCTTGATCCTTGGGGCTTTCTAGTTGGCAAGATTTGTTTTTTCTGGCACCAAAATAGATAACCACAAAGTAAGAACAACATTGTTGCAGTCCCCTACACAATATCATATTGGAACTGGTATGTGACAGATATGATTTTCTCCCTTTGGAAGTTCAAAAGTTATATTAATGTGATGTGAATCACAACCTGACACATCTTTCTCACTTATTCTGGGTCTGCAGATTCACTCATAAACTAAACTAAATGTTCCCTTTTTGTTCTCCATGATAAAAAAAACAACAATTTAGCTTATTCCTTATTAATTTAACTTTATTTTTAAATTCATATTCACAAATGTAAAGGTAGTGAATACAGTATTTGTCTATTACCCCCTAACACTATGAGTGGTCTTTCTCTGGGCCTTTTGCTTGTCTTGCCTGTGTGTCTTGACTGTACATGATGGTTGTATCTGCTATGCAGCTATGTTGCACTCTATAGTTGCACTATGTGCTATGTGCCCAAAACAAATTTCCCGTTCGGGACAATAACGTTTATCTTATCTATCTGGGTATCCATCTGTCAGGACTGTGAAATTTGATTAATTTAAAAAATAGCATGTTAACAAAAATCTTATTAACCAGTAATGGTCTGGCAACATTTTAGGCTAAGTAATGGGCTAATGTTCAGACATCCATGTTGTGTGTCATTCGGAAAAAAAAAAGAAAGAAAGAAAGAATTCTTCGAATTTGGAAATAGAACAATTAATATATTTCTAAAGACACCTTTTGGTATTTATATTAAATGCTTGACTGGTGTGCCACAATAATGTCATGTTTTTGAGTTAAAATATCATTATTTTTTAAGTCACCAACTAAATATACATAAACGTGATTAAATTTGCATATGCTATTCCTGCCACCCCTTTAAGCTCTCAATGACACCCTGTTGCCACCCCTTAGGCTATTCTAGAACCGCCCCTGGCTGAGCAAAATATATGATGCACAAGGCAACCATAAAGCAAAGAGCATGCATTTAAAATAACTAATAATATTGTTAACAGTCTGGTTCAGTGATCAAATTGAATCAACGTTGAATTCCTCCCATGGGAATAATAGAGTGTACTTTCAGCCTGAAAGTGACTGACAAACAAGCAAGATACAGACAGACTCATTCAGTGAGCTCGGTTAGCAACACTCACAGACATGCTAGAGATGTAACGTTACTTTAAGCAAACACATCGACATAACGTCACTGTTATGTGATGACATCACAGTTGGAGATGGGAGAACACAGTTTATCTGACCGCTGATCCTGCAGTTCACTCTCATGGTGTTTTTCACTTTCCATGACCACAGGGATAACTTAGCTCCGTCTCATCCTCTCACGTCAGGTTGGAAACTCTGTCACCCCCTTTACCGAAGGAGAAGTGGAAGCCTTGCGTAACTTGCTTAACCTACACAGCTTGCATAGTGAGCGTACGGCCCCCGGCTCTGTTTGTAGGACATTTCAGGCGTTTTGAATCTAGATATCCCAGTAGGTTATAGCTGTTTCCAATGTTGCCACTCGAAGGCACTATTGTCTTATTTGTAAATTTTAATTTCAGCTATTAAGTTTATTTCATGTAAAGACTCTCAGCCCTGCTGCCGAAGAGCAGGTCGGAACTACAGTCGCGCGTCAAAATTTGTGATGGGGTATTTTTACTGTGACACAAAACGTCATTGATTTGGAGCTGGTAATATCATACCAACTAGCGGAGCTCGGTAAGTTTAATTGGCACAGACATTATTCAGCAGGACATGACTCTGCAGTGAGCTGAAACCAAAGTATGCTCGGTTGTGCAGCTGAGAGCGTTTCTTCTCCAGCATGACATGATGTTCGGCCTCTGATAGCGGTGACAACAGCGTCATGTATAGCTAATGAAGCTAATGCTAGCCGGGGGTTGCAGCACACACGGCATCTGCGTGTCCACAGCTTTACCGCTCGAGCATCTAAACTACAACGACAGAGAGCCAATGAGTCAGACTGTTGTACTGCAGGGTTATTGCTGTATTGACAAGAAATTATTGCATCAGTAGCTGGGTGCTTCTTTTGTTTTAAAGGGCTAGCCATTAGCGGCTAACGTTATATTCGTCGGCTTTATGCTAAGTGAAGTAACAGGGCCGATACAGACGAAAAGCTCTGGTCCATGAAGCAAACATCGTGTGTTACTTGATCGTCTCCTCGTTGCAAATCAGGTGTGCTATCTTTATGATTTTCTTCAGCTGTCTTCGTTGAAAATAATGTTCTTAAAATTACTATAATTCAAATTCCTTGTGATGATTAAAGATGGCCACAAGGGAGAGCCAGAACCGCACAGGTTTAGTTCACTTCTGTCCTCATTGTAATACCGGCATTTAAAATATGTATCTAAAAACTCTCACACATGATGCTGTCATCTTGTTGTCCATGTTGGGGTTTACATGTGTTGTCTTTATGATGACCTCAATGATGCAGGCAGTGTGACACCACATACGTCATAAAACAAAAAATAGCATCACACAGCTCTCTTGCATGTAGGTTCAAAATGTCGCCACACATCAGCATGCATATCAACACATGGTGATATATTTGTGAGTGTTTATCTCAGGGACTTGGGACTTTTGTTCAAATAATGTATTTACACTCAGATGACAGAAATCCAACACAAAATGATACAAAGACTGCAGTTGAAAAGTCCAACAGTTAGGACAAGTCTAGTTTATAGATTTAGTTTGGTACTCCAATTGTACTATTATTAGAAGTACTATATGTTATTAATGAATTGATTCATTATAGAGCCTCTACGGCACACAGACAAATAAATAATGCCTTGGTAAATACAGTAGCAGCATGTTAATGATTTCTCTGTAGGGACTTTGCACATGCATTTTTGAAAATTTATGAGTTGCATTTATTAAACAAATGCATCACTGAATTGTAGATTCAGGTGGTTTTGATCAGCTCATTCTTGCAGGTAAGTAGTGGATGTGCAGCAGTAGATAGCAGTGGTTTTAAAGGGTTTGTTGAGGGGACTTTAGCAGAGTATTAAAGGTGAAGATAGTGATTTGAATCCAACATACTTTAAACTATAAAGCAAGAAATCTCTGTCTGTCTGTGTGTCTTTTGCATATCTTGAGAACCGTTCATTCAGTCTACTCCCCACACACTATGGACCCCAGAAAGAATCGTTGCTGCAATGCTAAAACTAATGGGGATCTTAGAAACGGACAAACACTTGCTGGGTGTATTGCTGGAGATTTCAGAACGATTAATGTTAAATTTTGTGCAGTTTGGACAACTGCACAATTTGGACAATGAATAATTCTGTTAAGTGTACTTCACCAGTGTTTCTTTCCCAGAGGAAAACACAATGAAAGCCACTGTTATTGACTTATTCAACTTGTAGACCATTATGGCCCTACAGAAATAGACTGTGTCAAGTCTTGAGTTAAAAACATAATTTTGTTGGAGTGATGTGCATATAAAGTGTTTGTGTGCACTGTGCAGGTCAGTTGAAATGGCAGGGGGCGAGACAGCAGGCGTCGACCTCAGCAGGAAGTTTGTGTCGGAAGCTGAGCTTGATGAGAAGCGGAAGAAGAGACAGGAGGAGTGGGAGAAAGTCAGGAAACCTGAAGACCCAGAGCGTAAGGACACATGCACCTACACACAGATTGAAAACACATCAAACTTCTACATCACATACAGCTATGCTTACATCCACATATTTGTCTGTGTACTCTTCTAGAGGCCCCAGAGGAGGAGTATGACCCACGTTCTCTCTTTGAGCGATTGCAGGAGCAGAAAGACAAGAAACAAGAGGAATATGAGGAGCAATTTAAATTCAGTGAGTCTTTGTCTCTGTTTTCTTTGCTGTATCTGTTAGAAGGACTTTTACCTCAATTTGTCATCTAGATTTAAATCAACACTTTTCCACTGCTACTCCACCAAGACAATGAGTCAGTAATTATGTGCAACTATGTACAAAAGGCAGAGTTTATCACAATTAAACGGACACTCCGCCAATGTCGCACATCAAGATCAGTTTTTTCATGATGGTTCCTAAGCTGCAAAAGACAGCTGTAAAATGTCTTCTGTGGCCCTTGAGGTAGCTCTCTGGCAGTCTGGCAAAAAGTACCATGATGACATCAACAGATGATGCTTGAGACTTTTGACAGAAAACCTGCATTACAACTGGGGAAGTGGTGATTGACAGATGAAGCCATTTATCAGGCTGGGAGCATCCAAAGAAAGAGGTCTGTGGTGGAAAGTATCTAAGTACATTTACTACAAGTACTGTACGTACATACAGATTGAGATACTTGTATTTAAATAATTTTATGTTACTTTATACATCTGTTCTTTTGGCTTGTGACACCTGACTAAAGCAGTGTGCGGTTGGGACGGCTGTCACATTTTAGGTGTCTGTCAGATGTAAAATTTCCACCGAAAAGATATTTCCCCTCTGAATTTCTCAAATGGTTTCATCTAAATAATTTCAAGACCAAAAAGGTTAGATGAGCTATCACAAAAAAGCAAAAGGTCAACAAATGTATACAGTAACACTGAATGTAAACATAATGGCTGTGGCTCAGGAGGTAGAGTGGGTTGTTCACTGATTGGAAGATCAGTGATTCAATCCCCGGCCCCTCCAGTCCATATGTTAAAGTATCCTTGGGCACGATACTGAACCCCACACTGTGTGTGTACGTGTTAATATTTAACTGAGTAGCAGATAGGGGTGAGCTATATCATCTCGTTCATGATAACATCGGTATCATTTTTTAATATGATGTGAAAAATTCATATCGTGATACTTGCGATATGTTGACTTGTTTACATACTGATGTCGTACTGTTACCCATGGCAACAACAAGTATGGCTGAAAGCGAAATTATGGGCATCCTGAATGTTTTATGAACAGCATTGGTCTTCTCAGACTCTTTTAACAAGTTACCATGAGTTACCCTCCCTGCAGAGGGAGCTCATTCAGCGACTCCTCTGGCAGCAGTACAGCGTCTCTCCCGCCACATGTAATTCGGTGTTGTCAGGTGATTTTATCATATTCAACAAAAGCGGACAAAACAGTTAGAGGAGAAATGGCTGATCATAAAGGTCTAGGTGAAAAAAAAACCAAACAACTCAATCATTTAGGATTTTGCTAAAAGAGAAGGAAATCCTCTGTAGATTTATTTATGTAGATTCCAGGGGACATTTTTTTTGTATTTAGGAGCTGTTTAAATGTGTAATTTGTGGTAGATTTTATTTTGTTGTGTTATAAATATTGTATACAGAATCTGGATCTCACTCTGAGTTACTGTTGTTGTTTACAAACTTAAGACATGAGAGATTATTTTAGTCTTTTATTGAATTTTTATGACTAATTTGTCGTAAGAATATCGTTACCACAAAAGTACCCTGAAATATTGTGATATTATTTTGGGGACATATTGCCCACCCCGAGTGGCAGGTGGTACTTTGTATAGTAGCCTCAGCCACCAGTGCATGAATGTGTGTATGGATAGGTGAATATGTAGTGTTAAAGCGCTTTGAGTGGTCAGAAGACTAGAAAGACACTATACAAATGAACGTCCATTTACCAAGTCCAACTTTTGTGTATGTAAAGGAAAACTCTACAGTGCACCTTCTGAATAGTTTAATTAGCTTCACTGCTGCCAGCTAAAATACTGAAATATTATTTACACATGGATGCATCAGTGTTAAGAACTCATTATTGTTATATATAATGACACAGGTGCATTTTTCTGCAATAATGATGATTATGTTAATTATTTTACAGATTTTCATAAAGAGATTAGATTGGGGAAAAAAATCAATTCAAGCATTCATAGTATAACAACAGTTTTTAGTACGTTTCAAAGAGATTGAGTGTCAGTGTTTAAAATCAACAGTAAATTCCAAACATGTCTTAGAAGTACACACGCCTTATTGTCTTTATCCGAGGTCAGTTAGATTTCAGGCTTCTCTTTTCACATGAAGGTCATCTGTGTGTGGATTCTGACTCTTAAGGTTTGTTTACTGAAAAATGCAGTCATTCTACTGCCATGTGTTGAGAGCATGTTTGTTTCCATGGTGACAGGGAATATGGTGAGGGGATTGGACGAGGACGAGACCAGCTTCCTGGACGAAGTCTCCCGGCAACAGTGCCTGGTGGAGAAGCAACGCAGAGATGAGGAGAAGCAGGAACTACTGGAATACAGAATATCCTTTTTTTTTATCACACCTTGGTTTATATACGAAACATTTTAATAAGCCAGTATCAAACTGTGATTATTTGCTTTAATATATTAATCTGTTATCCCCCATTTAAGAGCGCAATAACAGATTTTGCAGGTTTAAAATAAGCACTGACACATAGTTGAAGTCACATCATTCCAGTTTATTTTGTTGTTTATGCAATGAGAATTGGAGACTAGTATGGTTGTACTTCACTGAGATGCATGCAGACAATCACGATCTGTTTTCTTTTTGAATATTTGCATTTTATAACTATATATATTACAAGTATCAGTTCAAACTGAAAACACTCAAACTGCCTCCAGACCAACACAAACAAGGAGTAAGTTTCTAAACAAGATGCAAGCCTTCAACAACATTCATTAAATACAAAATGCAAAGCTTTCCTAACCTAGTGCACACCTTATATCTGATGCTAAAGTTAACTGCTTAATGCAAAGGCATCATTCACACTGCCCAGTAGCAAAAAATAACCATAATATTACTTTTCCAGGTGCAGAGATTTTTGGGTTACAAATCACACTTTCCAGCCTGTACACTTTATTGAAACAGAAACTCTGTCTGCCTACTGAAACATCCACAGTCTTTTGTACATAAGCTGACAAAGCAGTGTTATTATTAGTGTTTGTATTGTGGCACAGTTGTCTTTAGACTCCTGTTTGCTTTATTTGGCCAGCTCACTCATATCTGTTGTGAAAATGTGACTTTGTTTGTGTCAGTCACATGTAAGAGTGGGAGTGATCAGCTGTGCCAGGATGCGTTGGTGTTGATACAGTTACTACTTCCTGTTAACAGAGGTTGTTAGAAGTCATAGAGTATGATTACACTTGGAATGTGCCAAACTGTCCTCATACATTAAGATAGATGTTGGCCTTTGTTTTACACCTGGGCCTGTTAAGACACAATATAATGAATCAAAGAACAGATGAGATGCAATTATCTACTCTCCTCTTTTGTGTATTCTCTCATTGATGTGTAAAGAGATCTGGATACAACACTGGAAGCAGGGCCACATTCTTTTCTATGGACTTTTCTATGGATCCGTGGCACGTGTAACCAAAGTAGTTTGACTCTCGTGTCGTTGGGCCCACAGAGCAAGACCAATTGAGACTTCTGCAGGCTAAGCAACTGACTTGCGGTTGAGCACTCTGCTGACTTTAATGGGGATAGAATTATTTAATCGTGCAGCCATTTTAGACTTTACAGATGTTATCGGATGGATCAAATCGTGATAATGAAATAAGTAATGTTGTGGGGATTGTGACGCTCAATAAAATGTATCCACTGATTTACAGACGTCACCCTCCCAATCTAAGTATATAGGGAAAGAGTTGTTTTGGTCCCCATGGGCATCACTTCACTGACTTGGGAGTTGTAACTACATGGTTTGACCAAGGTGCCAGTTTGACTTTAAAGCCCAGCTCTGTTCCTGTGGACTTGCCATGACCAGTTTTATTTATTATAAGTATTAAGGTGGAAACAAAGACGAAGTTACCGTTGCCCTGCAGAAAGACCTATAGTACTCATTTTGTTGAAAAATGAACCAGACAAAGGCAAACAAATCTTATTTTAAGATTTGTAAAGTTACTGTATAACAAACTAATCTTTAGTATCGTACACACTAAACAACCAAAACTGCTAAAGATACAGTTGTTGTTCATTTACAAAGAAAGAAACCTTTTGTCACATTTACTGAAACTGTCAGTCAGCCACACAAAAGGACATAAAACAGTCTATAGAAAAAATTGTGTTCCTCCTCCCATTTATAGTGCTTCGAATGACATTTGCTAGAATTTATTCGGGCTCACAGAAAACAACCAGTCAGAGCTGAGGGGTATCTAACACAGCTGTCAATCACTGCTCATGAACTGCGGTCAAACTGTGAAACTAGGCAGCGCTGATCAAATATATTCTGTTAATGCATTGCCTGTTTCTCACCTCAGATGTTTTCAGAAACATGTTTTAGTGTACTGTTTAGTTGTAAATTGAGAGTTTGCTCTGGCCGGTGAAGTTTTGGCTCAACTGCTCTCGACATTTCATTTACCAGCAGAGATTGACATGATTGACAGCTGTGTTGGAAAATCCTCGGCTCAGATCGGCTGTTTTTGTTCCAAGTGTGGCAATGAGAATTATTTAAAAATGCTACAAGGCAATAGGATGGGCAGAGGACTATTTTTTTCTCATGTAATACTGTGTGGATACAATGCCAGTTTCAGCAAATATGACAAAAAGTTATTTTTATAAAAGTTACCACCTACAGCCTTAATTGGTGAATATCAGTCAGATAATTGAAGAATCAGTGCGTCATTTTAGCACTTGTGTAGCAACACAGTGTGAGCTGCCTCTTGAATCTGCCAGTGTGAATGTTTGTTGAATGTATCGGTAGGAAAAGGAACACGATGAGTGCCAGGTGTCCTGCACACTGCCTCTAAACTAACTGCCCATAGTGATGACAGTGACTGTGATGTTTCAGCAGAGCAATAGTTTTCTCCATTTAGTGTTCTATGTTGTGTAGAGTTTCTCAGTAAGTGTTCCCATATCATCCTTAGCTAAGCAGTGAAGCTGTTTTCAGGTAGTTTTGTGCACCTCATGCTGTTTTCAACAGTTGAAGGACATCCATGCTGCTAATATGGAAGTCTCTCGCTGCATAAATGATAAGCAGCTTTGTGTGTGTTGGCAGAGGCAGGCACAGCTCGAGCTTCTGCTGGGACTGCATTACACACACACCTTCTACACGTGTTCATCCTCATGTGAGATACCAGCAGTGTGCTGTACACAAAGTGGTCTGTCAACACATTTCTCCTTCAGCTTTATCTGAAGGACAAACTTATTACAAGCAGTCTTTATGATTTGCAAGAGATTTTCTTCTTCTTCTTCTTCTTCTAGCTTAATAATTAGACTGAAATTTCTTTTCGTTTCACTTCATGCATTCAGCCTGACGTTATGTTCATGTTGCACCGATTTTGTGTTGGGAGGGGTATTATTTTGTTTGGTTTTACTCCAATCATTCAGTGTTGATTGACATATCCATCTTACAGACATCTTTAACAGTTGCAATGTGGAGCTAACTATGCATTTCTCACATTGATCAAAGAAATATGTCAATTTACGAAAGTCTCCATGAAATGGAAAATACATTTTTCCAGTTTTAATCCTGTGTCCTTGTGTTAACTGATCATTTAGCTCTTGTATTTTTATCCAAAAATCCCATCTTTTGATAATTGTGACACTGTTTCTAAATGACTTCACATTTAATTTGGCACTTAGTACTTGGCAGCTGACACATATAGTGGTCAGGGATTATGCTAGCCCCCCACCCCACCCCCACCCCCAATGGTCAGTATGACCGTTAATATTCCAAAATTCTGGCCATAAAGAACAACTACCGGACATCTGCTTTATATAGCCATCTAAATGGCATATCTACATATCTACATTTAAATGGCAATAAAACACTTCGAATGAAATAACTTGAAAAAAGCTAAATGAAGAAGTGGTCTGTTGAAGAGGGTGATTAATCACAGCTTTAGTGGCAGTGACAAAGGAGAAAAAGGACTTGGTGTGCTAAGCATCACCATAAATAACCAAGCCTGCCATTCACCGTCTAGCTTGCCATGGTGTACTGAAGCGTAACTCTGGTCTGTTTTATGAGAGCAGCTGTGGTATGTTTAAAGGTCTCCTTGGAGAAAAGGATGGGTAATGCCATCACCTAACTACACCATGTATGCAAGGCCCAGGTTCCACTATCTGCTTGAGCAGTGCTTGACGGCTGCCCTTTCTGAGCTGCTGAGGCTCACACGTGTGCAGTATTCACAAAGACAGCGTTGCTGTAGCGCGGCTGCTGCAGAGCTGTCTGCAAGTTTAAATACTATATTTCCACAATTAAAAGCCAGGCCTCCACTCATTTATGGAGCCTTACACGCCACTGCATTGTCAACAACACAGTCATGAATGAATTTCACAGTAAAAAGCCTTCTGTTAACAAATGAAGGAAAACGTCAGAAAAATTTATTGTGAAATGGAAACAGGCATTGTTGAGTTAAAAAGACATATATTTTTTAATGCATGTGACAGATATAGTAATTGAAAGTGTAATGAAAGACGGTGCAATGTCAATATGATAATCAAAAGATTATTTTCATGGTCTATTTTTGCTTAAAGTCGTGTGTCACGTGGTAAAAATAGCTGAGACGCTCTAGCTCAGCTGCGCCTGAGCAATGCTGCTTACGCCGGCAGTGTGGCCTGGGTGTACAAGGAGGACTGTGAGCACTGTGGATATGGCTTTGGATAAATATATCAGTGGGTAATAAATATCCCAAAATCAAGTCTGCATAATAAAAGGCTATATTTAAGTTGTCTAGTGAACATATCTTGTAGGTCACACAATGTTAGGTTATTTAATATGCTATTAATGAATTTATTAATTTATGTGGCATATTTCCTACCAGACGTTTTGATTGTTAACAACTACACGTTACATAATAGCTAACGTCAATCCTGGCAACAATTGGATATATCTGCAATAAGCTAAATATCAGCCAATGTATCGACCTGGCTGAATTATCAGTCCACCTTTCCTAACTTGGTTTGTAGGAAGATGGTATTTCCATTCTTAATCTTGCCTACTAAGCTCTGATTGGCTGACAGTTTCTCCAACTGGAGAAAGCAGCTATGAGTGGGTGCAGTCACTGAACAAATCTTAGATGTGGGCAGCAGGTCAGAGGTCCAGAACCAGCCTTTATTGTTTGCTAAATTCCATCTGCATCATAATGCTGGATTACATAACCTCAACTTTTAGCCCATGAGAGAAGCATCAGAATATTGTATGTATGTACTTATGACAGACCTCTTCATTCATAAACAGAGCTCCTGTAATCCATAGGTTCTGTTTGTTACATCACAGTGTAAATATTTCACCGCATGACATTCACGCACATTTGAATACACGTCCAGTAGTTCTGCTCGTTGGTTGTTGCTCTCGGTGCTTTTTCCATCCGCTCTTCTCTGTCATTCTCTCTTTGTCTTTGCGGACAGACTGGTTTCTGACAGACAGGTTTGTCTGCAGATGAAGAAGAGAATGGGTTGTCGTGGAAACTGTATCATAGGCTGGTAACTACGGTGACCGTTTTAAAGCAGTGGCTGTGAACACAAAGTACACGCACACACGCACAGGAGCAGACCTTAGTTAATGCAGTGAAAACCCGACTGACTGTATGTACCTCATTTATACATGATGCTACACTTTGTGTCTGCTGTGTCCCGTCCATCTGTCTCTTTTGTCTTATGCCTTGTGTGCTTTGTCTTTGTGTTTCTCAGTTCATTTTCCTCTGTCTCCGCATCTCGACCCGGTTTTATGTCTCTTGAGCTCTGTCCATCTCCTGATCTTGTTTTAGGCTCTATATCTGTGTCACCACTCTCTGCTTCCCTGCATGAGTGCTTTTTTTAGCCTCTAGGAACTGTGTCACTTTTTCCAGCAAGCTGATGGAGAGATGTAATGGCTCCCCTGAGGGCACGATGGATGTAACTTGTTGAATGGACTGCTGTGAATAGGTTGCGTGTTTCTGTTTGCCCCTGAGCAACACTCTTTGTTCCCTCTCCAAGGCTCCATTATGGTTTATTCACCTTAACTCTGTACTGTCACAGCGCTCTAGTGAAGCAAGCGTCCACCGAAAGCCGCAGAGAGCCCGAAAAGAAGGTGGCACCCAAACATTTGGGGGCGGAGCAAAGGACCAGCCACCTGTCTCAGGCCCATTTATTGGCTGGAGCTGTGAAGAGGCGCAGGTAGGCACACAGATATTTAAACCCACAGTAGCAGATTTTGTTTTGGCTTGGGGGCATCAGAACAAGCTGTAAATACAACACTTAGCTTATAGGGGTACTATGGAACTTGTTAACAAGCAGTTGCACATTCAGCAGACACAGAGCAACATTATCACTGATGTCCATCTGATGAACCTCTGGGCAATGAATTTGATAAATGTACTTTTTATGAGACCACGAATGACACAACAGTTACTTTGCCAGGAGAAGAGCATACCATCGTCACCAGCTCATCACTAAGTTGGGGTCAGGCAGGTCGTGTGGCTCTATCTGAGTTTTTTGTAGCACATATCATCTCCTGTTGTGGCCAAAATTTAACTGATGAGA
Organism: Epinephelus cyanopodus; assembly: GCA_026686955.1. Lineage (NCBI taxonomy): Eukaryota > Metazoa > Chordata > Actinopteri > Perciformes > Serranidae > Epinephelus > Epinephelus cyanopodus. Next base: position 36,191,708 of record CM048917.1, on the reverse strand, counting down.
GTCAGTTGAGTAATAAAAGTTGTAAACTCAAGGTTGACTTTCTCCTTTCAGCAGTAGATGACATGCAGATCCACCTAGCGGAAGTTTGAAGAGTAGCAAAGTACAAATAGCAAACCTTGAGCTGTCAGTCTATGGGTCAAGACTGAACCTCAATGCTTAAGTAAAGCTGTGTGTCACAAAATCAAAACAATGAGCTGAAAGCTGTTAAAATGCCCAATAGAGCTGAGGGGAACTGCAGAGTGGGGTGATACTTCTCTGTGGGTTTGTCTCTGCGGATGACCATGTTCATGTTGCACGCATTTGACCCATGTTGGTATGGACATGTAATTAGAGCAGCTTTAAATCTTCAAAATCTCTTTTTCTTGCTCAGCTCCTCCCAGTCGTCAGACAGCAGTAAGAAACAGAAGGTGGATATCACAACAACAGCAACGACAGGAAATGGAGACACACACACAGGTGGGCTGCAGCCTGAGGCCTAGAAGGAGGAATGTCTGTCTGAAGTAGACAGAAATTGAGTTGTTCACTTCTTTGGCAATTCCTGGAATAGCTGAGTGATAGAACTATCAGACCAGAGAAACACACTCTCTTATACAGCGCACTGCTCGTGATTGAATGGTGCATAGATTACATACATGGAGTGTTCATTTTTCTTCTACATGCAGAGCTGGAATTACTTTTATAATTGAAAAGGATGACTGACCTTCTTTGTATAGTGGAAGTGGTCTGCCTCTTAATGGAAACCTGAGAAACTGGCACAAAGGCCAACCTAAACCTGAGTCTACAGGAAGCCTGGGGCTGGCTTGACCTTGTTTCTCACTTTAGCTTATTACTCAGTACTACCACTAAGGCTGTGTTAAGGATTCATCGTCAAACCTCAGAGCCCATTTTCATGAATTTAAATGCTGATCGCTTTGGTTCAAACCTTGATCCATGTGTGTGGTCTTAATAGCATACAGTAGATCCCACAGGGCTGTTGCAATGAGGAATGGCAGTTACATGGTGCAGCAACGTGTCGGCGAAGGTGATGTGTCTGTTTGCTTATAAGCAAATCAGGACTATCTAGAGCTGTTTCCTCTTTTGTTTCAAAAATGTTTCTTCTGTGTGACAGGTTTCATATTTCACTGATAACTAAGTAACAACAATTGTTGTAACACCAATTCTGTACTTATTTTCAATTTGCAGTAAAAAGGCAAGTATTTAAAGCTTCATTAACTGATTTTTTTTTTTGCCACTCAGGAGCAACAGTGCAATTTTAAACAGCAAAATAATTGTTTTAGCTAATTGTAAACATGTTAGCAAGCAGTCTTCCTGTTTCCATGGCACATATCTTTTTTTTTTGATGGTCATCATGACTGTTAGTATTTCAGAATTTCAGCTATATACAGCTGCCGGACATATGTTTTAAATAGTCATATATTTGCCTAGATTTAAACAGCGACAAAACACATAAACGCTGTGACCCTCTTTGCATTCCAAACACGTAATATTAATTTATTTCAAAATAAGATCAGCCTAAATGAAGAAGTGGTCTATTGAACAGATGTGTCACAAAAAGTTCTCTGTGATAACTTCCAGGGAATAACCAGGCCCTCTATCTGCTACGGCAGAGTGAAGTGCATCTCCAGTCAGATTTATGAGGAGACCGGCAGTGTGTTGAAGGTCTTACTGAAGAATGTGATCTGTGATGCCGTCACCTACACTGAGCATGCTAATAGAGAGATTCTGACTGCCACTGATGTGGTGTAATGTAAAGCTTTAAATAGTTTTTTCAATGAAAACTGTAAAGTTGTGGGTCATAAAACCAAAACAGTGGGATGAAAAACATTAAAGTGGTCCCCAGAGCTGAGGGGAACTGCAGAGTAGCGTGAAAATTCCCTGTGGGTTTGTCACTACGAGCAACCCCTTTTGCATAACAAAAATAATTTCAATCATTGGCATCATCTACCAGAGGCCAGATGCATAAAACTTTGTGTAGATCCATGATCAAAACTGTCTGTACCCACGGAGGCAGAAATATGCATACACATTCTTTTCATCAGATTTACAAAGCTGTGCATATGCCTTATTCTGTTCTATTAATGTCGATCATGTGGCACTGGTTGCACGGGGACAAGCCTCTTTTACGCAGCCACAGTTTGCCATAAATGGATGTAGAAATGCCCCTAAATAACTATTTGCATATCTTTACTTGTACCCTTCGACTGCTCATTAGACCTCTCAATGAGAAACACAGTAAAGATTGAGCAATTTTACCGACTGTGTTGCATCGGCAAGGTTCTCCAGCGATACCAGAGCAGCTGTAATTAAGCACAGCTGTGGATATTTGCAGTGTCATGGACACTAATTTATCACATTTCTGCAACCCATCATTGTAGTAAAATCTTGATCATCATTGTCATGAAATATCAGAGGAATAATCAGAGATTGGTTTATAGTGCTCATGTGGAAATTTACAAAATGTTCCATAGGACCAAAAACAATTATTAACAGGGAGATGAATGCACGTAAAAATAATGATGTAATAATGTGTCACTCATAAATAATTTAAGATTAACTTTGTAAATGTGCCTTTGATTGACATTTTACAGATATTTTAAGCTGCAAACATAATAAAACTATCAGTGAAGTTTGCAAACAACCTCAAAAACATTGCTTTCTGTCTCTGAACTATTTAATCTTGTCATCATATCACTCACACTTATCTGAGCTGAAACCCTGTGAATGTTTGAGGCGCACACATTCCCACTGCACATTCCTCCTTTATAAATACCAGTTTATGGGTAGGAAAAGGGATACACGTGGTTTTTGTGTGTACACGTTTACGCATCTGGACCCAGGTCTACAAGTTCATGTGCATGTCTCCAATTAGGCTTTTGAAGTCGGTGGAATTGCTCACTAACACCTGATTTTCTCTCCTCGCAGCTTATTAATGCCGTTCATCTTGTATTCTAGGTTTAAACTGTCCACAAGATGGTTTTTTAGACAGTCTTATTTCCAGAGTACAGCTACTTCTTGGTGCTTATTACCTGCATGCAAATGCTTTCACAGAAATTTGGAATTCATCAGAATAAATTATACAGGCGCAAGCACTGAAAATAGCCTATTAACACAGTTAGTAAACAAAATGTTTGCAGTGTATTTCATTTTTAAGGTCCTTGGTTATGTAATTCACAGTTTGTCTCTAAATTTTAATCTCTGACCTTTTTAAAAAGAGCTGTAGACGAGGAATCTGACAGTATGTTGTGCTGTTCAGAACAGGAGGATGGAGCAGGAGGAGGAGCAGGGGGAGCTGAAGATCAACAAACAGTCCCCGGCCTGACGGCGAAGACTCCCTCGGCTCCCCTGAGCTCCGGTCAAGGCGTGTTACACCTGCCGTCGGCAGCTGTGTGCGTCGGCGTTTTACCAGGACTCTGGGTTTATTCCGGCAGCAGCGACTCTGACAGCAGCTCGGACAGCGAAGGTAGCGTGGACGCAATCATGTTGCCGTACCCACGGCACAGCAGGGCCTACAGATAGACACACCAGCATCCACACACACACACACACACACACACACACACACGACTGAAGTAAGTTTGCATGCCTTCACAATGGCTAGCAAACAGTCAGAAAAGCTAACCTCACACAGGACATACACATACAGAGACAGATTTAAAGGTCAAAATACACACACACACACACACACACACACAGATGGCGCATACAGAAGTGTACCTGCAGGCCACACAAGTTCATATCATGTTAGAGTCATTCACTGGCAGCACACACTCCTTGCAAACATATCAGTATTCCTGTTGTTTTCACAGCTGTGAGTTGAACTGTTGCTCTTTGTCATCAGACAAAGTTCAGCTGAGTGATATAATCCTAATAAAAAGTAACACTAAAACCAATATAAACGCTACTCAGAACTAAATCTGTTTATTTATTTGTGGTTTTGCTTTTGTGGCACTCAAACATGATACCTCCACCCTTCCTTCCCTCAATCACATCTCACGCAGTTTAAGCCGAGCAACCAATCCCGCACTGCCTACCCCGACGACATCCTGCCCCCCCTACCACCCAACCCTACTCCCAACCCAAGCCACAGCGACTGCAAGCTGTGTTGTTGGCTGAGGGAACAGTGATTGACAGCTGTGGAGCAAGCAAGAGACTTCTTTAGACTGTGTCAAATGACTCACACCTTTTAGCTTTCAGCAGCAGAGGAGAGACAGAGAGAGAACCGGGGCAGGACGCGCTTCACTCTCTGTTTGGGTTAAATGCAGAGTCGGAATGGTTTGAAAAACAAAATCCTGTTTTATTTGTGTGATGTAATACATTTTCTCATCAGTGGTTTTAAGTGGCATTGTGCTGAAAGATGCTGGACTGTTTGCTGCTGTCTCAGATGTTTGAGTTTTATTTTGTTGGTCAAAGTCTGAGCAGAGAGAAATAAAGAGCTTTCCCTTGTACTGTGTGTTTACTGTGTGTATTTGTGCATGTGTGTGTGCACAACAGACAAGCAGAGAGCAAGAATAAACTAGTGAAACTTTTTTTTTTTAAATATCAGGCACCAATTATAGATCGGAAATAGTATGTAGTCCTACTGCATTAATGAAGCCTTTTTTTTTGCATTCCCTGGGTCACTGGTTCTCAGCAGTTTTGGCTTGTGTGAAAGAAGACCTATTATGCTCATTTCCAAGTTCATACTTGTAATTTTGATTTCTACTAGAACAGCTTTACATGCTTTATGGTCTAAAACACCATCAGTGCTGGACCTGTATTCACCCTCTGTCTGAGACGCTCCGTTCTAGTGCCCCTGAAAAAAACTATCTGCTCTAATTGGTCAGCATTTCCAAGTTTTCCACATCTCAGCATCAATGCATCATCATTGCAGCTGATGACTGACTGTAACTGAGAATAGCATCTTATAATGTGGAATATTACCAACAAAAGCATCTAAACATGCCTCAACTGTATGATAATAACTAGATGATAATAACTAGATAACTGTATTCCAAGATGTTACCGATTCAGTCCAATGGAACAAATTGCTCAAGGAAAGTTTTTCAAATGTAAAACTTTTATGTATCAAAAATTGATAATAGGAAGAGTAATAATTGACCGCCTTAGTAGTTTGAGGTGTCGTGTCAACAGTTTTACAAATGCATCTTTTACAGTGGTGGTCTATGGGGAGAATGCTTTGTGGGTTGCGGGGCATTTCTTCACTGCCACAGCACCAGAGGCCACTGGAAAAGCTGTGTACCTGGAGGCCTGAAACACACCTGGACATGTTTCAGCAGGAATCAAGGCTCTACAGCGCTTAGTGGCTAAAGGTGGAATTACACCATCTTGGTCTGTCGTGATGCCATTGAACCCAAAACATTTCTGCATAGACTTGGATTGTAAGAAAGATGGCTGTAAATCAGTGGATAAATTGTTTTGTTGCCACAACTCCCACAAAATGGCTTTTTTTCACTATCAGAATTTAATCCATTAGGTCCAATAACATTTGAAAAGTCTAGAAGAGCCACACGATCATTTTCAAATCATTTTCTCCCAACTCAAGTTAGTGTAGCGTTAAACTGGAAGTAAGTCACTTGGCCGTGCTTTGTCGCCGTAAATCTCTAGTGCGATTGCTCTGTGGGCCTCATAATGCGTAAGATCCGGGTAATTTAATACTGCAGAAACAGCCCCTTTAGGCTGCATTCACCTCTGAACAATTTTAATAGGAATGAACAGGGTCCTTCCTCTAATGCTTTTTATACATCCATAGCAGGAATATGATCCAACATCAGGGAAAAATTAATATCAGCAACCAAGTGTACACATTTTCCTGATGTTACCACGTAGCCACATGTACTTTAGCGGTGTGCTTGCAGTCAGGGAATGACTAAGAATAGCAGCCCTTTCTACCATGAAAGCTCAGCCCCCGAAAAGCTTCTTAACATAATGGGACATGTATCAACAGGACTATGATCTGAAATCTGAGAGAAATTAACATCAGCAACCAGGATTACATGTTTTCCTGATGTTAGCGTGTAGCTACATGTAGCAGTGTCGACTACTTAATGTAAAGAAATACATCATGAACTGCCGTTGGCTTGTCTCTAAGTCATACATGACTGAAAATAAGGAAAAGCATAAAAGGTCTCCTTTTAAATCTGTATCTCACTCATCACAGGTACCGTGTGGACATGCATTATGTATAATGAGCTCCAAAGTGACACTTCCTTGAGGGTTCTTTCGAAGGGTTGGGGGCCCGAAGAGGTAAAAGTATCCAGTGTTACATCAGAAAAAAAGCTAACTTTATAAAATGATCAGAAAGCCTTGACCTTAGTCCAATCATGTTCCAACCCTTGAGATTTTAAATACTGCATAATGTTGGTGTATTAAATAGATAAAAAAAAATAAATACTAAACTAAAAAAAAACTAAACCACAAGTGGTGTATCATACATGTGGTGAAGTTTAAGTTTTTAAGAGAGAGTTAACTGCTGAAGCAGCGCTGAAGTGTGGCCTACAGGCATTATATTCTGCGACAAAGGCAGAATAGACAACTAAAAGTTGCAGATAGTTTAACTTTTAACAGGAAATCGTGACCAGAGAATACATGCAGCCAATCAGTGAGCAGAGTCCTAGGACCTATGTTACAAAAGAATTCTTCACACCTAAAACACATGTACGCACTTCCCGCCTGCAGAAAAATGTGATTAATGTGGCGAGCTTCACTTTGCCGCTGCTTTGTGTGTTTTTGGTGTGAAGAGTACTTGACTCATCTGGCATTACATTCCTGTAGCTGTCAGACTTATGATGGACGGCAAAAAAAAGCTAATCAAAATCAATGCAGCAGAACCAGAGACATCTTTTCTATTCCACACATTCTTCTTTTTAAACCAGGTACATATATTACCCACAATTCAACTAAACAGACAACAGTATGCTTAGAGATTCAGGTACATTTTGCTACTGGTGGCTAATATAGCTTGCTGCTAACCTTTAGCTTAAATGAGGTGTGGGCTACAGAGGTTTGGTAAACTCTTCTTTTGTAACTTCACACCCCAGAATTTATTTAATTTAATTTTCTATTTTCAATTTTGTAGTTTTCAGTGACATCTGAAACAATTTTTCAGCAACTTTTTTTTTTTTTTGCAAATGCTGTAGCACTCCCCAAGTCCTGTAAACAGATTTTGATCGTGAAATGTGTAAGAGAAGTGGATACAGTGTTGGAGGTGGCCTGGTCATTCCGTTTGCTCAGTGGTGCATGAAGCCAAAATTCCATAATATGAAATTACCCAGCTCTTCTGTATTGTGGGGCCCATAGAGCAGGCACACTAGAGACTTTTGGCTGCTGAGTGGCTAACTTCCGGTTTAGCCCTCTGCTTGCCTGAATAGGGATAAAATTATTTAATTGTGTGGCTCTATGGGAAGAAGTCTGATTGGGCCCTGAAGCATCATGTGAAGGACCCGGAAATTGTAATTCCACGTTTTGCCACAATGTCAAATTGGCTGTATAGTCTGGTGCCGTTCTAGAGGCTTCACTTTTATCCGTAAAATTGTCAAAGTATTTGGTCACAAAACCAACCTGACAATGCTAAATGAAATATCAAAGGATCACCAGGGTTATTATAATTCAAACAATGACAACTAGATTTTCAGAGCTGAATTATCAAATTAGTCCCAATGTAATAATCTAATAGATCCTTGTGTGTCAATTTACTCCATGTGCATCTCGAGGGAGATCTAGGACGCTAGAAGTGAGGAAGACAGCATAGCTAACAAAGTTGGAGAGTATGAAAGATGAAAAATGAAAGATGAATACCTGGCACTTCTAAAACCAGCTTGTGTTTTAACACTTAATAAAGACATGGATGGCTTTGCCAGGTTGTTAGGGGTTAAAAGATCTGAGAGAGTTTCACAGCCAGACCTACATGGGCCATAAAATTAACGCGTAAATTGGACTTAATCAAAACTAATTTGGGTAATTGGATTCTGGGATGTGTATTCAGTCCTCATTAAAACCTTGGCAGGAGAATTTTGCCTCTGAAGCTGAGCTCAGTCAGCTGATTGGGATGAAAAAAACCAGGGTGGCAGTCAAGGTGAGATGATATCAAAATATACTGAAGTCTCTCAGTGTCATTAAACAGCCCAAGCAGTGCGATGTCTGTGATTCTCTTTAGGGGAGAAAATGTGTGTGTGGGAGTGTGTTGCTCAAGGTATGAGAGTGACTCAAAGCCTTTGTAAACACAGTGACGATGAGACTGGAAGATAATTTTATCTTGCGTTCATGGCCAGTAACAAGTGTTTCAGTTTGTCTGAGGACAGTTCACTGACATCATTATGACAGCCGTGGGTTTCTTGGTTTAACCGACAGATGAAGCTGCGTGTCACTGATGTAGCTGTGAAAGGAGTTGCTATGACAACAAATAATATAACCAACATACACAAAGAAAATGTGAGCTCAGGATTGGTGCACCTCAGTTTTGACATGGAAATCTGCCCCCAGCAACACCATTTTTTTTCAATCTGGTAATTGTTACAATGTGATCAAGGTAGTTCATGTCAAAGCCAGAGCACCAGGAAATCCACATGCTGCCCAAAAAGGCTGAAGAATGAAAGTCTGGCCTGAATTTCGGATTTTTTTTCTCTCTGGCACCTTTAAGAATTTGTTTGATTGCACATTTTATGTAAGCTGAATTCACCCTGTTTCGTCTGTTCAGCGGGTAACAGCAGGCTGCAATTCATTATCTCTGAAGTCTGAGAAAAAAACAACAGTGTGAAATTAAAAACACAGATGTGATGCAAGTGTTTTTCTTGTCAGCAGCCAGCCCTCTGTTTATCTTCTTCCATTTCTTCTCCAATAAAGGAGGATGTTTGTGTCTGGTTTAAAGGCCAGGTTCTCAGCAGTGGTAAACTCCGCCCTATAAAGGCTAACCACAGTAACTGTGTGAACTGAAACTGAGAAAAATGCCTTCAAAGTTTCCTGACTGTTAACACAAATGTGTTATATGTTGAACAGTATGTATTAAAAAGCTATTTATAAAACATTTTTTTATGCCTAAAAATGATCATCAGTTATTTAACATAGGACCTCAGACATTCACTTAAATTGTAGTTACTGCACTCTGTCTCTGTATTGCCTTGAACAGCTGTGCAGGTAATGCAGAGGCAGAGTGTGGTAAGGGGCTGTTCTTTACTTATCAGAGAAAGGGACTGGCTGGGGTGTGACTTTTTTTTTTTTTTTTTTCTTTCCTGAAGTTACAATTTTTTTCCCCTGGATCCTCTCTAAGTGACCCTCCCTCCACCATAAAGTTAATAGATTTACAAAGCAGATCCTTTGATGTTTGGAAAATAAAAGATAAAGACAAAATCTAGGAGTTTGGAAAAAAAAAAGGGGGTTTTCACTCTTGTCGTGCATGCTGCTTAGTTAGTGCAAATGTTTTTTTCTTTTTTTTTTTTGGTCTTTTTTTTCTGACTGAAGTGTTCATTGCACATGACGTGTCCAAGATGTGAAACTGTTTTTACAGTTTCTGACCATGATACATTTTACGGAATTTTGGAAGGCATGTTTTCTTTGAATATACCATTTACATATGTAAGCCCCTCCCCTAAGCCAAAATATAAAACACCCCAATGCTTAAAAAAATATTTGACTTTGCATTTCTTTGCAGGCATTTTCCATCCAGTCCTCACTATCAGATTTCTACAACCAGGCAGTTAGATGTAAAACAACCCTCATCATCCCCCAGGACCCTTCACACTCCCACCATAACCCACTCCAATTCCTCCCATCAGGCTGCTGTCATAAAAGCCCTCGGGCTGACATAAATACATTCAACAAAATAATTCTCACTGTAGCACACGGCTCCTAATATTTGCTGGCAGTGGATGTACAGTAATACAGTAAATTACTTTTAGAGTTGCTTCTTATAATACTGCAGGGGACCTGATTCAGATGATACCAGACTTGAACAAGATGTAGAAAAGGCTATTTGCAATATTTAAATATCAACCCACAGATAAAAACCGTTTGACTGATACCTTTGTATTTTAGAAAAACAATAAACAAAATAAAAATAAATGGCCATTTGTTCAGTTGCACACAACCCAGATGCCAGAAAATTGTTAGCATTGTACATTTCCGCAAACCATGGATATGTTAGATTTGTACATTAGATGATGTGTTGAAATTTTACATTTCTCATTAATACTGTGGTGAAGGTGGGGTTAGGTTTAGGTGAAAAAAACCCCAAAACAAAACACAAAAATACATGATTAAGAACAGGTCATATTCTGGCTTAAAACACCCAGGTTCGGTGGCACAAAAGCAGCTGTAAAAGCAAAGACAGATCGGTGAAAACCACCCACGTTCTGTGCAACACCAGTGGAAACTTAACAAAGGGTCGCAAATAAATCACTGGTGGTGTTGTTTGTTGGTGTCAAACCCTGGTCTGCAGTCATCTGCAGCCTGGCAGGCATCTTGCCTACATGACATGTCATCCATCATTGTCTCTATCTCTCAGTGACGAAGTCAGCTTATATGTTATATCACTTTATAAATGCTAAATATGAAACCTGCAAATGTATCTGTGCGAACAATTTTTTTTCAGGTGACTGTTGTTCAACTCTCTGGAATCTCAGCTCTCAAATGTGGATCCAAGGCGAGGCAATATTAGAACAAAACATCTACCTAAATATTTTTCCTATCCCTTATTAAGTAACAAGTATCAAGGATCAATCTAATCTCACAGTAGTTTACTGTGTAGGGTAACATCACTAACAACTGCACTGTGTACAGCATACAGTAATACACCGTACTGGAGTACTCAGTCCATCCACTTGAGCATCACCAGTTTAGGATTAAGTCTTGCCACAGACACAGGGAATGATTTATACAGGTAAAAACTGAGAAAAAACTGAGGACCTGAGGAAACTGAGACAATGGACCCCTGGGCACAGATATGCAGAAGGCCCCACCACCTCTGCTACAAAAGAGCAACACACTTAGACATTGTGGTGGGTTTACCTGTTTTTCTTTGTAGATGTTGTGCATCTTTCTGTAGTTTTGTGCCTGTGGTCATTTTGTGTATCTGTGTCCTGTGCCATTTTTGGTCATTATGTGTCTCTTTGTGGTTGTTTTGCTCATTTTTGTTTTTCTCATTTTTGCAATTAATTTGTGTCTCTTTGCAGTTCCTTTGTATCTCTCAGTGGTCTTTTTGAGTCTCTTCCTGGTCCGTACATGTTAATTTGAATGACAATTTGCCGGTGAAGACCAGGGGGCCCGTTCCTATTGGGCTTATCCAGTAATCCATCCATGGCTATGAATCAGAGCCTAGAAATTGGGGTGTGTGCAAGTGGTGCTGGGAGTTGAGCATATGTGTGGTGCTAGCCTTGGTTTTTATCCTACCACTGGGGCAGGAAGAGGGCAAGGCTGGCAGGTCTTGGCTTTAGGATCTTCAGTTCAGGAATCCAAGGCTCAAGAGGTTTTGACTATGCTGGCTCATCATCAAATTCAAACAAGTAAAAAAAAAAAAACTGACCTTTGCAGGTTACATTAAAACTGTTATAAGCTGAATTGTCAAAACCACAGCTTTTTTTTAAGAGGCATGAGATAGGATTCGTTTTTTTTTTTTTTTTTTTTTTTTAGCTTGGCGCCACCTAGCGTCAGTGGTGTTGCGTCGCACTGTCGCAATGACCAAATTCCAAACTTTGTCCGTCTGCCATTGTGCTCGTGACTCAACTATCTCATGCTTAACTCCTCATAAGGACCAGCTCCAGTCCCTGATTGGCTGACCGACCAATGTCGCAATACATGATGCGTTTCCTGCCGTAAAGCAGATTTTTTCCCGCGAAATTTCGCACTGGTGGCAGAAGCTTATTGCAAAGCCAAAAGTAACCTATGTAAACGCTGATAGTCTCATTTTACTGTGGCCACTACCCTGTGCTACCCACATTATTTCATAATGATATATTTAGGAAAAGATGCTATCTGTTGCCTCTTTAAGTAGGCCTACTACTACACACGGGTGTAGGACTGGGGGGAAAGGGGGACCGGCTATAGGGCCTGCATGTGAAGAGGGCCCACATCACTTAATCCACACCTTGTTAGCTTCAGGTCTCTTCACTTTAACTCACTGACTCAGCTTTGCCTGCTTATATTGGGAATTAGCTCATTTATTTCTTCTGTGACTCGACACCACTCTTTGACTTGACAGGAGTCAGTGAGCAGGGGCTTCTAACAAAGTACATGCTGTTACAATTCATATTTGACAGTGTGATATCGTATTTTTACTTTTGTTTTATCAAATATAGTCTTTTGCCATTCAGGACCTCTCCTTACAGCATCATCTGCATTCTGATTGACTCAGGCACTTCAGGATCATTAACCCCAACCCCAACTGCCATTAACTTAATGGACGAGCTGGGAAGGAATAAGTACTTTAACATTTGCACTTTTTTGTTGAGTGTGTACCTGTGTGAGCCATGTCAAAGACAAATTTTCATCACCTTGCAATGGACACCAAAGGCTTTTGGAGTCCTAATTGTCTTTGTGGTCATTTTGTGACTCTGTGTAGCTGTTTTGAGGCTCTTTATGGTTGTTTCATGTCTCTTTGTGGGTGTTTTATTATTTATTTAATTCTTTCTTGTCATCATTTTGTATCTGTTCATAGATATTTCAGGGCATTACATGGTTATTTTTTGTATTTTCTTTGGCTGCTTTTTCTTTGTGGCTGTTTTTTTTTTGTCTTTTGTGGTTGTTTTTTGTATTTGGAGCTGTTTCATGACTCTTTGTGGCTGTTTTGTGTCTCCGTGGTCGTTTTGTGTCTATTTGTGGTTGTGTTACAGAGACACAGAGGACATGTAACATTTCCTTCAGTTTATTATCCTGAATGTGGACAAAGACACAACTTTATAAAATGAATAGCAACACATTTAGTACAAAGATGCACAGCAATTCACATAGTAGTTAAGTACACAATTCAGCACTGCATAAAAAGTACATTAAAAACATGTCAGAGACATTGGCTTATCAGAACATGAACAGCGTCATATAAATATACATTCGATATATATATATATATATGCATATCAGAAATTCTCTTCTGCTTCCAATCATTAAAACTCTGACAGCAACAGCCTCTGACACATGTTTCTATGCCATGTGACACTTCCTTCCTTTCAACAGAATCTCATTAAAATATTTACAAAATCTGATAAATACACAATTTGTAAAACAAACAAACATGCATTTGTGATCATCGGCATCAGTCTGTAAACAGTGAGTAGATATTGGCAACATGCAGGATGAACGGAAGTCATAAGAAATACAAGGATTTTGCAAAAGCTAGCAAAATGGCCCCATATTTAACTGCCTAATGAATTCACACAGTATCCCACATCTATCCTGTGTTAGTGCTACAGCTGCCTCCACGGCCTCATCCTCCTCCAATTCTGTTCTCTTGAATCAAATAAGCATAGTGGAGCTTTAAAACCCGCCTCTCAGATGACTGGTGACCAAACCTTCAAAATTAAAACCTCTCCCTGAAGAGATAGTGTTCTGTTCAGGCTCAGTCTGTGAGTCCGTCACACATGAGCACAAAGCCTTCATCTGATCCGCTACCTGAAAAGGATCCATACAACAACGGGAGGGGGTTCAATCACTGATATATTTCAGCTTTGAAGGGACTTTACACCAAGAGTTGTATGTATCACATGGTATCAATCACAAGACACACACATGCAAAAAGCCAAAAAAAAAAAAAAAAAGAAATAAAAAAAAAAACCCGCTTACATCCTGATAAATCAAGATATTTTTCCACTTCTCTAAGAAAAGGCCAGTGATTTACCTGCATATTTATATCCACATCATTTGGAGACACCTGCCATCACTATAGACATGCAAGGTTCTTTACACATTATTATCGTCATGGGTCTGTGTGCTGGAAGCTTTAGGAAACAGAGAACATCACTTCTGATGGATTCACACTGGATACTGACCAAACATTCTTTAACCAGGAACAACTTTGCTAATATGATGGCAGGGATGTCTTCAATGTTTGTTTTTTTTTTTTTTTTGTCCACAACTCATTTTTGTTCACAGCTGACATACACACTTTCATTTTGTATTGTTTGCCGAGAAGGGAGGTTTTGTTGAGCTATAGTACAGCGTGTGGACTCTCGTCTTTGGGGTGTCTCACTCCGGCGCTGTGTTTGCAGGCGGTAGATTCCGTTGTTTAAAGTACTGGGTGACCTGCTGAGGCAGCTCGGCCAGGACTGACTTAGCGAGAGTCTCCTTGGGTGCCTGAGAGAGAAAAAGAGCAAGAGAGTGTGTTAATTTCTTCAAAAACAGAACAATATGAAGGCTGAAAAGGTAAGAATACTGGTGTTTTATGGGGGTGTAAAAATCCATTGATTTGAGCCAATGTATCAATTATATGATCAACGATCCAATATCATCCATGCAAAGTGAAAGAATTGATCTATATCATCATCTTTAAGATGCAACTTGTTTTGAAATGGACATGGCGTGTCTGTGTCTCTGTCATAGACTGTATAAAATAATGGACATAGCCACTGTGATGTCACCCACTGGTTTGTGGACTCCCATTTTGAAGCCTAAAAGTCACCATATTTGGATGACATGGTGGCACTGTGGAGGAGCAAGTGGTGAATTTGACGGAGAACCTGAGGACACTGTCGACAGACAGCCTGTGACTCAGGGTAGTCTGCCTTTAATTATGTGTAAAATTTAGCCTTGATAAAATGCAAATGGATGAGTTTTATTAAAATTGGTTTTGATTATGTTCCCATTCTTTTATGATTTTTTTTAAAGCTAATAAACTACATTACAGTAATAGCAGCTGACTTTCAGATTATCTAATCATCACCAACTTTCTGAAGACAATTTATCGTAAAAGCCAGCCTGCCAACATGGCTCATTATTTCAGGTTACTCTCATTATTGTTTCCTCTCTGTCTCAGCTTCATTTCTCCCTCCTCCTCTCTATTATTTCTGTTGCTGTCTCTCACCCTCCCACTGACAAACTGGAACGAAGCCAGCAAACACTGTTCCCCCCCACAACAGAGGAAGTCAACTCGCCCACCACCAACCCACGCATGCACGCACACACACACACACACACACACACACACACACACACACACACACACACACACACACACACACACACACACACAATATACAAAAAAAGCACTGAGTGAATTCTCCCATGTTAAGCTTACAAATGTGCACACACTAATAACCAATGTGCTCACCTAAAGCACACATGTATGAACACACATGAAACCTTTTGACATGTACATATACTCATCAACGCACCCACACCCACACTGTCTCTGTCAAGTCTGAGATAACCAGGCAGCTTTCCTCAGGTGGCAGACCCTGGATGTGTGTGTGTGTGTGTGCAGCTACAGTCTGAGGAGCAACAGGCTACCATTTGGTAACATGTTCACACTCAGACAGCATGACATCATGCCATTAGGTAAAGTCTCGACCCCATAACTAAGATGGAGTCAAAGTGACACTGTAAATCACATCAGCAAGCTGAAACATTAGCTGAAGTGGCATCTCGGCTAATGGCGACTGAAAGATGTCAAACTTCACTGAGAGCTGTTTGGTTGTTAAACTTTGTGGGTCATTCAACAGAAACTCTTTGTTTATGTAAGGAGGCAACTGTGTATTTATTCTAAATGTTTCAACACAGTTGGCAAATTAAAGTCCATTTACAGCTGTGTTTAAAGCTGTAAGATTAAAGTCCATTTAGTCAAGTATTTAACTGGAGTAAAAACCTGAAGTACTTATACCTGAGTATTTTATTTGACTGTTGCAGCCGCTAGTTTTTATGTACAAAGCTGTATTAAGAACATAACTGTCCAATGAGAACATTAAAGTGAGGTTTAAATCCATCTTTAAACATAAAGCAAAAACTACAGATTTTTTGGCCACTTGGGGGCAGCAGAAACCTGCGGTAGACATAACATTGACATATTTAATGATTTTCAGTTGAAATAACAAACTTGTCAGCTAACAGTTGCCTATTTGCACATCCAGCAGATACGTAGCAGCATTAGTATTTATTTGGAGTCATGTTTCTGGTAACCTAATGAATTTAGGAACTGGTGTCCCCTGGCATTTTTCACTGGGTGGCCAGGTGGAGCCACTGAAAATCTTGGAGTGGCATACTAAAACCAAAAGCCAGGACTGAATATCAAGTGGTCGCTTATGCCGTTGAAGTATATGGACGAGTTGAAAACTATGTAAATATGAGAGTTAAGAAACTGCATACTCATTTACACTTTATGTTACCAATTATCTGATGTGCAACCCAGTATTATTCAGATATTCTGAAATGAGAGTTTAAGGGACTCCTAAAAAATGGCCATACCAAAATTAAGCCTTACTTTGGAGTGTTATTTAGCCCCATTTCAAGCTATTAGTATGCCACAAGCTGTTAAAGACCGTAATGTCGGTCTCCAATTATTTTTGCCCAGGAGGCCAGTGGAGAGGGCCAGTAATTGTATCGGGTGGGCCTTAGACCTCTCTTGGGGTCGGAACAAAATGTAAGTCCAGTATTCACTGACTTCTACCACTGTTTTTGGTCTCTTCTAACTGCCGAGGGAAATATATGTCTCTTTAGTTGCTACATGATCTTCTACGTTCACCAGCTAGCTGCTAACTTTGTCCGTGTGTGGTGTGTTGTTCAACAGGTACAGTACCTTACAGAGGGCTTTCACAGATTGTTTGCTGAAGAGCTTGTCTCCGCCAATGCTTGTAAGCACACTGTACTTTATATATTATGCTACTACCAATAATATTTACTTACATATACGATACAGCAATTCCAGGACTACCACTGAGCAACACCACAGTATAGAAACAACAACAACATTGTACATGTAAACAAGTTTTCTTGCTATTAGTGAAGGCATCCTACTTAAACTCAAACTTGTCTGCCAAAGTTATGTCAGTTTTGGTTATTTCACATCACAGATTTCTGTCCATGCTGATTTTTTTGAGCTTCTCTCACTGGTTTGAAGTGAACAGGATTAGAAAATAGGTCATGTTATGTACTTGCATGCACCAGTCACTATTTAGGATCATTTAAATCAGAATTTAGTAACTCTTGTGGGGTTGTTTCCTGAAGTTGCAAGGCCACTGTTAATCACATCTGATCAAACCACACCAAAACAGTCTTTGATTGATGCTTTTTTTCTCTCCATCATATTTAAAGTTACAAAGAAATACTTTAGCTTTGAAACCAAGTTTTCAGGGACTTTAACCCCGATCATTTCAATAGGTGAGTAGTTAGAGTGTGGCAGTGCTGTTGAAACTTTCAAAGCAATATAGTGCAAATCACCTATTAAACTGCAAAAGAGACAATGGATGGTAAAACACTTAAATTTAAATACAACATTGGGAATTCAAAGACTTAACCTACTTGATGCCGCTTTAAATTGGTAATTGTCCTGTTTCATAAACGTCAACCACAACAAGCAATAAAGCAATTACAATTACCCCCTTTTCTAACAGAAAGAAACCAATACTCACATTTCGGAAATCTCTGAAAGGGACGAACTGCACGATGTCCCGAACAGCTTCCTCTCCTGTGTTGGACCGTAACACGCTTGCATCTCCATCTAAGAACTCCATGGCAGCAAAGTCTGCATTGCCCACGCCGATGATGATGATGGACATGGGTAGCTTAGACGCCTGTACGATGGCGTGACGTGTCTCATCCATATCGCTGATGACACCATCTGTTATGATGAGGAGATTGAAGTATTGCTGCAGAGGGGAAGAGGGATGGTGGATAGGGTGATACAGAGAGAGAGATGAAAGAAAAAAGACACAAAGAGACATGAGAAATTTACATGTGTTGTCACGGTTAAATCTTGAATTTCTTCTGAAGTCACTTGAAGAAAAATCAGCATCAAGAAAAAAAAAAGATGGGCACAATTAGTTACAATCATGATTATGTTGTCAATAATAAACAGAGAGACATGTTGTTGTGGAAGTGGTGAAGACGGGGCTAGGACAAAGACAAGGGAGAAATGAAAAACAAAAACAATAAAGGACATTTCAGACAGTGTCAGGAGTGACAACGAGGGGGGGAGACAGGAAATGATTCAAGAAGGAGACAGAAAGCTGGACGTCACTGCATGAGGGAGAAAAAAAAAAGAAAAAAAACAAACCAGAATGAAAGTGTTTCGGCATAACAGCAAGTTGGGCTCCATTCATGTAACAGAGCACACCATCTGTTCTTCGAGAAAAAAAAATGATGTAAGAAGAAAAAGGAAAAAGTGAATCCACAGATGAACAAGCAGAAGAGATGAAAAAAAAAAAGACAGGAAGAACAAACAGGGAACAATTTGCAATGAATCAGGAGGGAGAGAGATCAGGCTCCGGCATAAGACTGAAATAGACTTGTGTATTGTAATCCATATGTGCTGACGTTTTTGATTTTATTAAGATTATTATTATTATTTTTTTCTGGAGATTTAACCACAAATTAAGGACAAACCTGAATACATGAGAAGAACATATTGAATGGCACACAGAAATGTCTGTCTGTATGAACTGGAAAAAATGAGGCCCAGTCTGGAGAAGAACTGGGCAGGCAGATGGCACCCATCCCATCTCTTCTTATTATTTACACGAAACAAATATACACAAAGGAAAAATAAAGCTCTTTCAGGAGGCCATGTTCTGTCGATAGAATCAATATAGCTAAATGCTAACACAACAGATAGAGTGCTACTCCGGGGAGCTACTATTATTATTTTATTGCATTCTGACATGAATAAATGAATGGAGAAAATAACTTCTCTAAGTATATAGCATCACACTAATGCCATCAAAATAGACAAATGGTGAAAATATTCTCTGGCCTCTGTCAAAAACCTTTGAGAAGTGGGGAATTAGCAATGCTGCATTGGTCAGGTGTTTCTTCATGGGCAGAATATGGCAAATGATATTTACTCTGAGATCTGAGTGTTTCTGGATTTCAGTAATTGATTAACTTTAATGATGTCAAGTTAACTTTAACGTAGAGGCATTATTAGGGCCCATTCATGCTCAACACTAGATACAAAGACGGACGAAGCCTTCTGTCTGTATTGTCTGTTTATTTCCTTTCCATTTGTGCACGTTTTCAGCAGCAACACCGGAGATCATGGGGGCAGTGTAGCATATTGAAGTGAGATAACTGTAGGAGGCAATGCTGCCTCCATTAAAAGGGGCCTTATTACGACCTCCACTGTCGCTTCATTTGTTGTTGTGTGAAACTTTTGACTCTGACCTGTAGTGCCACCCATTGGCTGTATCATAAAGGACACGGGCGTATGAGAGCAGTGATGTTTATAATGTTGAAACAGACGTATCTATTTTCATATGTGAAGGGAGTATACATAAGCCTTTAGTGTGATATTGTGTTTCTGGCCAGCTGAAAAAAAATATAATCTCTTTGTAGCTCTGTTTTGGTCTCTAACAAATCCTATTATCCTACTATTAAATGCACGATTATGTTCATTAGCTTGTCTCTAACTGTGTGAATGTGCCCTGTGGTTTGAGTTTATCAGAGCTTTTTCTCTGAAAACAGCTGCCTGCTATGCACAGAGTTGATGAGAATAGACCAAACTGAAAAGTTGCAGGCTGTAAAATTAAAACAAGGAGCCAAGGAAAGGTCAAGCAGTGTTCTCAGATGCAATGCTACAGTATAATATCACACATTTCAAAATGTGACCTCTCTCTCTCTCTGTCTCTCTCTCTCTCTCTCACACACACACACACACACACACACACACACACACACACACACACACACACACACACACACAATAATAATCAGGTTCCATATAATGCTACAGCAGATCATTGATGGCAGCAACCTTCCCAATGGTGGTGACAAACTTGGTCACCAGAAAGGGTACCACTTAATGCATACAGCAGCCCAAAGTTCATCTGGTAGAGCCATCAGAATTGTTACATTTTCAGCATGCAATGAATGAATAGTGAAACCAAACCACGCCTCAGAGTTGGTGTATGTAGGGCGGAGGGATGGTAGTGATGGTGGGGGTTTGGGCTCAGTGGTCGATGCATCATTCATCGACCCAACCCTAATCAAAGCATGTCAAAAGTTTGCCTACTGACCAGTCAGATGTCAAAATAGTCATTACTCACCAGACAGGATTCTGGCATGCACAAAAATCTTAAGTTCAAAATAATGTGACAAGTAAGATGAACAAAGTGAGATTTCTAATTTACCAAAATACATTTTCAATTCATTTCTATGATAATCTGGCAGAGTCAAACATGTTTTTACAGACAACTGTTGAATCTGAGTTTAAAACAAGGTTAATAACCGAGGAATAGTTCATCCCACTAAGCAGGTCTCCATCCAAATTTAGTGCAAATACTAAACAATTTCCAGAAAATCAGCAAAATAAAATGCAGATTAATGCACCTTTCCAGGTCCTGGTGAGATAAGATAAACAGTTGTTGGTGTTAATTTTCCATCTGGTTGCTGTTAAACCATTGCAAACAAAAATGATTTGTTGTTTGATGCATTTATGTTTGTTTCATGTATTCATTTGAGTAAGGTGCAGTCTAAGCATTGCTCCACACAAACGTAATATTTTAATTTGCTGCTACTTTGATCTCTTAAATGGAGCAAAAGCTTTAGTGGACGTTTAGTCACAAACTTTATGTACGTCATGATTTATTTGTCTGATTCCTTTGCACTTTGTGGCATTTTGCTTTTATTAGTACAACAACTTTTCCACCTCAGCAGACTATGAAACTTTTTACATCATTTTGACTTTTCTTTTTCCTTTTTTACTTTCTGGCAATTCCACTTTGGATTTTTATGCTCAGATTTAAATACACATAAAAACAAATGGTTGGAAATGCACTTACTTAAGAAATTATTAATGGTGACTATAATTGTGCCCAATTTCTTTTATTACCAACAGGCATCCACTGAAGTAGACCTTTAATCTGTTATTTCAGGTCAGGGTAACTAAAAAAAATTGACTGAATTTTAAATGCAACTTTTTTTGCCTGACTGTCTGTAGTTTCCTTCCTACTTTGGAAGCAAAAACAACAACAACAACAACAACAACAACATTTTCTATTACTGTTTTTCTTTTTTTCATGTGCATCATGTGACAATGTGACAGATTACATGATTCTATATGCTCTGTCTACCCTATTAAACATGTTGAAAATGTCAACAGCATTTTAAAAGTTTTATGTCGTAATTCCCAAATGTATTTATATGTGTAGAGTGTGTTTAGAGTGAAAGCAAAGCAAATTTTCACCTCACCTTATTTTCACATTTTTGACCGCTGGAGCGTTTGTTTGTCTTCAGTCTAAACAGCCAATGTACCAGCTGTACAGAAGCTGGCTGTAAGCCACCAACAAACAGTGTGTGTGGGAGTGTGCATGTGTGTTTGTGTTCGGCTCAGCCTTTGACTGAACTCAGAATTCACCAGAAACTCTTCTTTCTGTTATTTCCCTCCAGTCTCTCTGCTTTTTCCTCCACTCTGTACCTTTATGAAGCAGCCCATGTTTTGCTGGAGTTTAACATTTTTAACTGGTGCAGACCTATTTTTGCAGTAAATAGCACTCCCTAACAAATTCACATCTCTACTATATTACTGCTATATTCATTTATTAACCCAATGCATTGACATAAATAAAAATAGAAAATGTAGGGACAGACTATTGTCTGCCAGGTTTTTACTTACTGTCGATGTGTTTTTTTTAAACCTCTTTTGCCACAGTCACACCACAGGGGGAGAATAGCTTGTATATACTATGTGAGTTTAGAATCACAGACTTAGAACTGGGGTTTTCACAGTATTTCATAGTTCACCCAGACACATACCCCCTCAAAACACACACACACACACACACACACACACAAAAAAAGAAAAAAAAAAAAAGAAAAAAGAAAAAATCAGCTAATGACACAGACATGAGCAGGATAACCAGAGTAAACAGTGATAGTGACGGAATATAATGTCCATGCTATAAACCTCCATGAATCTGATTGTAACTTAGTAGTCACACAATTTTGAATAAGTCAGTCACTGCAAAGCATATTGATATTGATCAGCCAATGCAAGTGCGACTTCAATGCTCTGCCTGAACAAACACTATGCTTATTTTCAGTCCAACACTAAAGGCCCAAACACTCCAAACCAATATCAAAGAACCATTAGCAACAAACACTGACTGTTACATCACCTCATGCTGCCTGTGTCTCAGCCAAAAAGTTGCACTTGAACACACTACAAGGACTACAGCTGATGGCCAATTAGCATGCACCTGCGTGAGAGGACATAATGCTCCATACCAGCAGGTTATGGTGGTTTGTTTTTGTCATTCAAAGAAGAAAACCGTAAGACAGACAGAATGGATTCAGGATGGTAGTTACCAGCCCAGCACATTAACAACAGGACCTGATGTTTAAAGAACAAAGGATATTTACCGTGTGCTAGCAAAGAGTAACACAAATAATTACGAAGCATTTCTGCTAAAAAGTTAATGGCTAAAAAAGATATAATAACATAACACATATGTTTTAATCTTATGTCCTCTTGACTCTAGCTGTTGTTGACTTTTCTCACTTCTGTTTCTCTTCTTGTGCACTGAGCTGAGCTGCCAATCACAGTGATTTCTCTCACTGACGGGCTCCACCAAATCCAACCCCGTTTCCATATGTCAAGAAACAGCCGACAAAAGCTGACTAGTGCCGACAGTGCTGGACACACTGCAAAAACTAGAGTGACAGATGTCCATTGATGGCACACTGTCCGCTTGGTATACTGGGGCTCTTACACCAAGGAATTACCGAAAATGGTTATACAGTTAGCCAGTTAGCCCTTCTGTGTGGAGTTTGCATGTTCTCCCCATGCCAGATTGGGTTTTCTCCAGGTACTCCGGCTGCCTCCCACAGTCCAAAGACATGCAGGTTGGGGATAGGTTAATTAGTGATGCTAAATTGGCCGTAGTGTGAGTGTGAATGATCGTCTGTCTCTATGTGTTAGCCCTGTGATAGGCCGGCGACCTGTCCAGGGTGTACCCTGCCTCTCGCCCAATGTCAGCTGGGATTGGCTCCAGCCCCCCACGACCCTCAAGAGGATAAGTGGTTATGAAAATGGATGGATGGTTATACAGTTAGGTTTGTTGGAATAGTTAGTTGGAGTCGCTGTTTCAAAGGAGCTCTCAAAAAGTAGACGCCAGTGAATGTGCTTTGTGTCCATGGTTTCATAAAAGCCAGACTATATGTGGACACACACACGCACACGCACACGAACGCACACGCACACGCACACACACACACACACACACACACACACACACACACACACACGCATCAGTTCTGCGTATTAGAAAGTGAATGGTTGTCCTATGATAAGAACAGACAACGTGAAGACACACACTGACTTTACTCGGAACAAAATCACACTTTTACATTACACACACACACACACACCCACAGGGAGGGCTCTGAAGCCTGTCTCTTTAATGTGCTAACAGCAGCGCTCATTAGAGAATCATTATCACACAGACAGACAGGGTCGCTCACACACTGGGACACGCACAAACTACATTGGCCTGCAGCCTGTGTGTGTGTGTGTGTGTGTGTGTGTGTGTGTGTGTGTATGTATGTATGTGAGTGTGTTAGTAACAGGAGTGTGTTCGTACACAGTGACACAGTCTGCAGTCGCAGGTTCTCTCATTATCTGAGGAACAGAAACACTGAGCAGCAGCCGGTTTGTGCAGCCTACAACCTACCCACCCACTTACCCCAACACACACACACACACACACACACACACACACACACACACACACACACACACACACACACACACACACACACACACACACACACACACTTCTGCTGTGGCTGTCACATCTCATTGTCTATCACTCCTTCCTTTCACTCCTGTTTGAACTCACTGTAATATAAAACAAGAAAAGGGCCTACAATCATTTCCTTATGGAAACAAAAGGATTTGGGCACAAAACACACCAATGAGTACAACCCTTTGTGTATTTTGCTCATGTATTTGTTCTCCACAGGGTGACAGGATACAATTAGGGACAAAAAGCACCGTGGGAGCATAATGATACCCAGCTACTGCACTCTCTTCACATTTAGGCAGGAGACATGCCACTGGATACACACAAGAGGGGTAGATCTACCATTTGTTGTAAGTTTGTAGATTCAGAGCTCCTGTGAATGTGACACATCTGTACCTGTATTTTTCTGTATGAAAGATCCTTGTGAGAAAATCATGTTGTGCTGCACAGGTAATGTAACCCGAGTCTTGCTGCCCAACAGACGTCAGAAACATGTGCGAGTCTTCTGTTTGTGCCCAAACTCATCTTGTTTAAGCTGCAGTGAAGTCACGCAGTCCGAAACATGAAAATAAATTGAAATAGACTGAAGCATGGAAGGGGACAGGCTTCCTCCAGCTGCACAGCCAGCTATTTATTAAAGCATTGTTTCTTTCTGTTATAGAGGGACTACTTGTATTTATATTGCATTGCTAGCTCTGAATAAGAAACATGCAAAATGCCACTAAAATAGATGAAATGGCTTGACATGATTCTGCTGCTGCAGTGGGCCTTACTGGAGTTGGAACCCAGCACTGGGTTGCACCGGCTATGTGATAGTTTAAACGTAATCAATAATTTCCCAGTTTGGGATCAATAAAGTACTATTTTATCTTATCTTAAACTAGTTCAAATGTAATATCTAACATATGTTGGCATTTACACACTTCTAACATGTCAAGGTTTGCATCAGTTGAAATAGCTCTAAGGCATAAGTTACAACTTAAATCTTACACCTAGCCCTTAGTAGATGTAAAGTCCACAAATATCAGAGTGCTTTGTCCCAGTTTACATATATTTTAGTTGCTGTTTGGTAATTACCGTTAGTCTCTTCTCTGTTGCATAACTGGGCACAAGAGACAACACGATAATAAACACTGCATCAAGAATGCCGCTTTTAATTAAATGGTCACAGGAAGTGAAAACATAATTTTCTGAGACAATATTTTAGTTAGTGCTCACTTTACACCAGAGTAACTTAGATGAACTTTACGTCTCTGTGGTGCAACCATAGGCTGAACATACAGATGGACAACAGGCCTCTACTTAACCCATCTGTACAAAAATAGGCCAAAACATCTCTGATGCATGCACCACCATCTTGTGCTGGTGATGTCATTTGGAGCCAGAATCTGCACAGTAGCAATCTCTGTGGTATGGAGTTCCCATACATACATCCGTCTGACCAATCATAAGCAGTGCCACTGATTGCTTTTGATCACACAAATTGGCTCACACAGTATTCAATCACAACATCAAATCCCCATTTATAGCATCAAATAACTAATTAAACCAAACTTTTGAACATAAAACAATGTGATGACAACTACCTAAAATGACAGAGACCATCTTTGGGAAAAAAATCATTTGTTGCGTACTCTGATTTTTTCTTATGGCCCGTTTTCCATCTGCTAACATGGAGTGCACGGTTTTATGACCTATACTGCAGCCAGCCACCAGGGGGCAGTGAAGATATTTAGGCTTAACTGTAAATGAGCTGTCTTGTCCTCCATCTTTATTATATAGTCGATGGGTGCATTCAAACATCGACACAGCTTTAGGATCAACCTGACTAATTTCAACACATTGCTCAGGGTGGACTTTGCTTCCTAACCTAAGAACTGGTGCAACAGGCTGCAGGACCTTTGACAGCACTAACCACTGCTGCCACACAGTGAACAAGTCTGTGGCTCAAAGGCAAATACTTATCGTATTTGGGTCCCCAAGTGACAGATTTAGAAGCTGTTCTAGAGCAGCAGCAGTGATTACACATTTAGTGGTGGTTTAAAAGCTCTGCAGCCGAGCCAAATATTGGTCATTTGGGACTTCATTTCAATGAGACCACTGCATAGACACAGTGAGGGTGCTGTGCAGAGGGCTCTGGTGAAAAATAAAGAAACAAAAATTAGAAAAAAAGTGGGGCAATCAGGCAATAAAGTTGTCACAGCACAGTCTCTTTGTGAGAGTGCACATTCTAGATAAAATACATGGCAGTATGTAACATGCACCTTTAGGTCATTGACACAGAGAAGTAAATTACTGCTTTCACTTTTAGTGTAAAATCCATCATCTGAGGAAAACAAACTGTTTTGGAATCTTAAAAGCTTCCAAATCGAACTCCAGCTTTCCTGACTGATTTTTTTCACAGTATGCGTGGCAAGACGACCACAAGAGTTTTTTTTTTTTTCTTTTTGATGCTGTGTTATTGTTGACCTCAACACGGCCTTAAAGGAAGTTCTGTTGAGTTCTACCTGAATGAGACTGCCACAGCTTGAGGAATACTGTATAAACTCCTACCAAGAAATGCTATGGAAATAGAAAGCCTTATTGGGTGTGAGACAGAGCCTTAAGCCTGTTCTTAATTTGGATTTTATGTGTTACTGCTTCAGATGCATAATCCATTGGCCCACCAGATGGAAGTACATTATGCTGATATTCACTGGTTTTGACTAAAACTCAGATCAAACAAGCTGTGATTTGCTCTTTAAAGGCTTTCTGAGGAGAAGAGATGACTGCAGGTGCGCCACTAATCTAATTTGTGATGATAAAGCTGAATATACGTTTTTTTGAATCTCACCAAGGACCACCGTATAGTGCAATGGCTACAAAAGTGATCGTATAAATGAAAAGTAGCTACAGGTTGTAAAGAGGTGGAAAACTACAGTGATACAAATAAAGAAGAAAAAAAGATGAAGGGTGCTTCCCTATCATGCTGTTTTGCCCAAAAAATGTGTGAAATGCCTGGTCAGTGTCTCAGCTGAAAAGAGATGTGAGGTGGAAGAAGAGAGGACAGAAGTTGTCACTCCAGTCTGTCACCCTCCTCCCTGACACTCTGGTCAACATGACAGGACTCAGAGCCAACAGATGCAAACACTTGTTTGTCCAGTCAGCCATCAGAGTAAATGCATTCTGAGTACAAACTGCCCTGACATGCACTCACAACTGACTGCTCCTCTACTACCGGTGAGTAAGTGATATTATTTAGTGTGCTTTCTTGGTGGACTTTGCCCTGTAGAATCATAGTGATAAATATATGATGAAACATTCATCTGGGTGTGACTTTGAATGATCACAGAAGCCTCTTTTACACTGTCTCTTCAAGGTGGGAATTTCACGACGTTATGCCGACTACCTGTTCTGTGTAAAAGGTACAATCATGGAATGGGGGACAGGGTTGTCTTGCCTTTAAACCTGCAGTAGAGGTAATAAGAGTGCTGAAACAATGTGTGCATAAAAGGGACATAATGTGGTTTAAGTGCACCCCGCCACAGGGGATTTAAAAAGCAGCTGATAGCAGTTAACAGCTAATTTAAAGAGGAAGACCAGCAGCCAAAAATTGTTTTCCACAAAGTGGGAAAACAATGAGGTCTGGGAGCTTCTTATTGTCCAAGCAGCGGACAAGATCAGCTGCAATATAACGGGGACGGTAAATGATTATTATTGCCATGTTAATGCCATTGTTATGGTTAATAAAGTGCTGCTAATGCGTATGTGTCACACTAGAGGCTGCCCTGTTGTGTTACATGTCACTCCCACCAGGGAGACGCACTGTGGCTCAGGAGGCAGAGTGGGTCGTCCACTAATCAGAAGATTGGCGTTTCAATCCTTGGCTCCTCCAGTTGGCATGTCAAAGTATCCTTGGGCAAGGTACTGAATTCCAAATTGCTCCCAGTGGCTGTTCCATGAGTGCGTATAAAGTGAGTGGCAAGTGGCACCTTGTATGGTGACTTCAGCCACCAGTGTGTGAACATGTGTGTGAATGTAGTGTAGAAGCACAGGACTAGAATTTACCATCTATGCCCATTATGCCTCTTTTGCTTCTGCAATGCCAGCATGCTATCTTAAATCACACACTGGATATGACTGGATACAGCATGATGCCTCTGTTGTTTTAGTTTTTGTTGTTTTGTTCTGTGTAAAAATGCCAAGGCGGCGTAAAGAAGGGACTTAGTAGTGGCCCTATAGTGCAATCTCTGAAAAATGGCTAGAGATGCAGGATGTCTTCAAATGTAGAGAAGAAGAGAGGGTGGTGTCCCAGGGCCTCAGAGGTGAAAGAATGAATGTATCATTACTCATAAATCACAATGGCTCATAACTTGGAGACACAGAATTCTGGGTAGCAAAGCACCATAGATAGCAGGGATGAAAGAACAAAGGAAAATTTTACTGGGCAGAATCCTCAGGGGGAAATGTTTAGATGCCGGTGAGAATACACAGTGGAAATCTCCAAATATTGATCTGAAAATGGCACCAGACAGGCTAAAGGAACAGCTGAAAACAAAATAAGTAAGATGTCAGAAGATGAAAGAGAAGATATCAGTGAAGGGACCAAGTAAACCTAAAGAGCTGTTTGATAGCACTGAGAAGGGCAGACAATCTTGTGAAAAGATGAAATGAGAGAGGGTAGTGAAGCATTATACAATCCTTTAGCTGTCAAGTCATTGTTCACCAAGGAGAAAAGCAGTAGTCTTTGAGCAACAAGAGCAGGAAGGGAATACGATATCACTTTGAAAAGAAACAAAAACCAAGAGTTTGAGATAGTGTCATGAAATGTGTTAAGAATTTAAGAGAATCACACTATTTTACCACTTATCCACAGTCAGATACACTTGTAGATGTTATTTGTTGTATATCTGTATATGTGCATGCAGTTAAAAGGTGCAATAACTAATTTATGGGCTTCATTGGGGTCAGGTAGCTGCTACTCTCAAAAGCAGGCAAATTGACCGTCATTCAAAAACTCCAAAAATAAAAACAGTTAGGCTACAAGGTATCAAATGATATAAATTCAGTTAAGTTTATGGAGACACACAGCTAAAGTGCGCTGTCACAGTAAAGACTTAACAATATGTGCATTTTGTAATATGAGCATGTGTAATTCCTAGATTTTTGTATTGTTAATGCTAAGACAGTGAAGTAGTGAAGCAGCGCTTCTGAACCCACACACATCCATGACTTGAGTCATGCATGTTCTTCAGCTAAATGCTAACCTTGGTATGCTGTCAAGCTCACAGTGACAATATTAACATCTTGATGCTGAGCATGTTCACCATTGTGGTTAAGAGTGTTTCCATGCTAACAAGTAGCACTTTAAAGGGACATTGTGTAACATTTTCAGTTGTTTATTGTCAAAAATCGATGTCTGCATTCATAAATATGTCATCATTGGTGTATTATTACCTCCACCAATAATATGACTTATTCTCATAAAGGGAGAATTTTGGATTTGTTTGTACATTGTGCGGGTAAGTCGTCGGGGGGGTTCCATAACGTTTCCCCATCTTGGGAATATATCCACCAGCAAGGGACATACAGCCCTGCCTTCGGCATTTTCGTTGAGAGCCAGGCCAGTGCTGCGTGACTGAGAAGCCAAAGAAGAGGAGCAAGAGGTGCTCCGCTACTACCCTGGCACTACTGTAGCATAATAAAGTCCCACTCTTTGAGCATAATGCAGGATCATGCATATGCAGCATCATGGGAGACGGAATCCTTGTGGCCAAGAAAACACAAAAGGGAATCAAAAAGGCAACATGACTGGCGAATTCAAAAAACAAGGGTCAACAGTGGGGTAGCCTTTCCCAGCTTGAGAGAGCTGCTAAAGGAGAAAGGTAGTGCAATCATAGCTAACAGCGCTAACAGCGGCTAACAGCTGTTAGCGATGCAGTGATGCAGTGATGCAGTGATGCGAGGAGAGGGATGAGGTGTGTGAGGATGAGCCACATGTCAGTTGTCAAAAGACAAGACGTGATTGGTTTGTTTCGATTTACACCTGCCCCAACAATCCTACGTCGTAAACACAGCCAGCATGGTGAGAAGGGGGTTTGTCAACTCGCATCGTGTGTGTCTGTGTAGGAGCCTGAATGAATACTCCATGAAGTATCGGATGACATGGTTTCATCAGTGTTATCATAGCTTTTTGGTACACAGTGGCTACTGTTGTTGCAATACATGTTTGAAACAGTGAGGTGCTAGAGTGCGCCATCTGTTTGAATGCAATATGATTTCAGCGTTAGATGGGAGAAATTCCTACACACTGTGGCTTTAAGGTTCAGTGTGGAGGATTTAGGGAATCTATTGGCAGAAATGGAATGTAATCTTCATAACTATGTTTAGTGTATAATATTAGTGTATAATCACCCGGAGCTAAGAATTGTGTTTTCGCTAGCTTAAAATGAGCCCTTCATTTGTTCATTGTGAGCGGGCACTCTTCCACAGAGTCCACCTTGATGCGCCAGCATGTTTCCACTATAGTCCAGAATACAAACTAAACACTGGCTCTAGAGATGCCATTTCACGTATTTATGTTACCTGAAGGCCACCGTAGATGGCCGTAAGCAAGAGGTGAACATGCACATCTGCATAAAATTTCATAGTAATCCATTAAGATGGATCAGATCTGATATTTCAGACAGACCGATCAAAAGGCAGTCCCGACATCACCACCCCTAGATGCTAGTGTGGCTAAAAACAGTAACCCTGAACGAAACCATTGCAATAAATGGCTGCCTGTGTTTAGGCGTGGAATTGTAGTGGTTACAGGTTGTTGTGGAAACTGGAATATAGGCTGCACATTTGCACATGATACATACTATATTTTCCCCAGTGTCTCATAATTGTTGTCTGCATTATGCAGGTTCAGCTCTTTGTTACATTAGTTCTCCTCCACGCTTGGCAAATGGGAGAAGTTTCACTTGGTTGCTATCTGCAACCTCGACACTAGATGCCAGTAAATTCTACACACTGAACCTTTAAAACATGAAAAAGCAGATAAGTAAGTTGTTGTCACTTACCGCTGCTTTCTCTTGTTGAAGTGCCTGGGCAGCAAAACGTGCTACATGGCTGATGATTGGAGCAAAGTTTGTTGGGCCGTAGAAACGAATGTGAGGGAGACAGGCAGAGTAGGCCTGGGCAATACCGTCCACACCTAGAGGGAGAGAGAGACAGAGAGAAAGAATATGAATCCCAACAAAACTTAAATTTAAAGATGAGTGGGAAATGGGTTAGGCAGAAGAGAAACAGCGAGCGGAGGAGGAGAGGTTTGTGATAGAGGGGGACAAAAAGATGGAAAAAAAAAGTCGTATGCATGCTCATAAAAACATATTATTGTTCCTCATCAGCAGTGCTATTGTAGACTCCAATAAGCTTAAACAACCACACAATTGAATGTGTGAATGAGTTCATTTGCTGAACACTAACCTCCTGTCCCCGTCACCTGCATGTCTTTTTGTGTTTTTAAATGGAACTGGGAAGTCAATACTGAAGCTTAATCACGGGTTCCAGGTTCATGTTTATTTCTTGATATAAAAGTTGTTCTCTTCAGTGTAAAAACTGCTGGAAATGGTATACAGTATAAGATATTTCAAGAAGATGCTATATCAACACATGAGAACAAAAATGTATTCAGTGTTAAAATATAATGCTACTCCCCTGTTAGGATGATAGCGTGTTGCAGCTTATATAGAAAAGGTTTTACATGGCAGTTATAGCAGCACTATGTGACTGCAGTCCTCCAAATCGGGTTTTATTGTTTGGCCTGGAACTTTTCATTTTAGAGTGCACTGGAGGCTGAATTAGCCTTTCCAAGAAAAGATGAGCTGTAATGCTTTCTTACGTAGTCTGTAGAGCAGCAGTTCACCAGCTAACTTTAAAAAGAAAGGGCGTTTGTGGAGGCACATGTTTTAATAACGACATCTGTTTCAAAGAAGCACACAGAACTTAATGGTTTGACATGTTCTTATTTAGCATAACCTCCTGCCTCTGTCAGGCTAAAATATGTGTTACACAATTTCCTCCTGGGTCTCACAGTGGTGCTCTCAGCAGTTGGTACTCAACTCGTTTGCATTTGTCAATAAACACATTCGCATCCTACACGCTTCAAATGCCAATGGTGCATTAACAGATCCAAATGCACCATGCTAAAAAAGGTGCTTATTTTGTATCTCTTTAAAACAAAGTGCAAGATACTAATGATTTACAATTTTGTTTACATTTAATTAGATATAATGAAGGTGAGGAAATGTTAGTTACAGCATGTGTTTGCTTCTGACCCTTTGACTAGCACTCATGTTTAACAAGACTAAGTGTCTACAGCCATCCTGGCAGCTGTGAGGCTGTAACTGGTCAT
The DNA here is from genome assembly GCA_026686955.1 of Epinephelus cyanopodus. Lineage (NCBI taxonomy): Eukaryota > Metazoa > Chordata > Actinopteri > Perciformes > Serranidae > Epinephelus > Epinephelus cyanopodus. Next base: position 36,159,461 of record CM048917.1, on the reverse strand, counting down.
CATGACAAAGGTGACATGCTGATGTTTACAGTCACAGCCTTAAGCATCCGGGGGCCTGCTTTAAGAGCTAATGTACTGCACTTGTATGAATGACTGATTTAGAATTTGCACGTTTGTCTGCAGAATGATGAGTTTCAGAGAGGTTGGTAGCTTCAGACAATAAGAAAACACTTGTAAGAACCTGTGAATAGTTGGGTTTAGCCAGTTTTTATCTACCCCTCACACAATTAAATATAAGTTACTATTATAAAACAAAACCTGCTTTTAACAAAATGACTCGACACTATCCATCTGAGGCCCTTCTGTGTGTTTGTTAGTGGAAGTTGGAAACCCTACACACATATGTATGGGGAAATAATTCATCAGCAGTCATCATGTGTGACAAGAGGAGGGTGTGCAGAAACTTTTTGCATGTCAGTTGCAGGGTGGGGGCCTTTCCAATTGAAATGGGTGAAAGACAGCTAAGGCCGCCAATGGATGTTTAGCAAGTACACATGGGTCTTGAGCATTTTTCAGGCCAAGGAAGAGAAGGAGCAGGGATCCCCTACTGTGTATAAAAACACTGAGCTGATAAACTTCATTGACATTTAGGGTGGCCTAAAGTGCCACATATAAACATGCTTTTACATGGTGCCATTCAATACTAAGGTATTAAAATAGTAACTGTTGAGAGATTCATATATTTATACATCATGGATCCATTTTACAAGGACTCATGGTTAACAGCCTATCATTAATGTTGTTTTTTTTCTTTTTTCTTTTCTTTCTTTATTAATTTGTTTTTTTTTTTGTTTTTTTTTTTACGAATAGGCTTATTTTCTTTTTGCAAAAAAAGATATTGGATTCGTGTTATTGTGTATTTTTAGACATATTTTAAGAATATATTTTAATTTTTGGATGAAAAAAAAAAAAACCCTTCACAAAATTATCAAAACTAATTTGACGCCCCCCTGCAGTGACTCTCTAACTAAAGAGATTACAGTTCATCTTAAGGAGAGCATGAATGTGTGTACCAAATTTCTTAGCAATCCATCAAAGTTATTGTGACATTGACATTACACTTAAAACCACATGCCAACCTCATGATGGCCCTAGAGAAGTTTCAGGGAACCACCAAAATCACAAGGATTCACCCATGAATTTCTCTACCAAATTGCATTGCAATTTGATTAGCAGTTGAATGAATAGCTAATATGTGCAAAATACCCTATGGAGGGGAAATAGCAAGAAATGTTTGTAAAGATACTCAGCCAGCCGGATCATATGCTATCTCGAATTCAAGTCAAAGGCAGTTTGATTTGCTGTAGGATCTTGGAGCTCTAATTCAAAATCTTCTTCAGTTATGACTGACTGGTGGGGAGTCGCAGACATTTAACCTCCTGTACACAATCAATGACTGTGCTTATCTGGATCTTTCACTGGTCTGAATTGTCAGGAGCAACTGTTTGGTGTCATAGTGTGCACTGGCATTCATACTGCCAATTTAGACAAACGTCCTGAGCAGAGAGTGTAGGTGAAGTGTGAAGGTGTTATTTACTCAGACTCAGCAAGACACTCACAGAGGAGTACAGCACCTGCTGCTGTCACATGATCTGGAGATGGCATGTCTTGTTTTTTACTGGGTGTCCTGCATTCTTGTTAAAATGAAGAATATCCCAGATTCTGTTGCAAGTAATGTTTTAGCTCTTTCCCTGTTCTATTTATTTCCACAAAGCCACAATGGCATAACAGCCTCATGTCTCAATGTTCATAGGGAAAATGGGACCATATTCAACTGTCCTTTTAATTACACTTTAATTCTGTTTCAGTATCTCAAACAGTGGTGGCAACCTTTCTGCTGTTGCAACATTAGTGTAGTCACATTTTTAATACGGCCTGACAGGATATTTGTAGACAAGTAAGACAATGTTTTGCATCTTCATTGGGAGAGAAGGAGCGTAGAAAATCCTATCTGCTAATGCAGCTTGCTGGCAGGCAAAATGGGTCCAGGCCACAGAGAGGCCAACAACCTATAAGCATAGATAAGCGACAGTGTTTTCAGCTGATGCTATTATATATGGAATAGAGTTGTAAACAGAAAACAAGTCAGTATGTTATTGAGGCACTGAAAGCAGGCAAAGGTTCAGATGGTTCTTGTTTATGGTAACGTTAAAGTCAAGTTTGTTTGTAACAATATCACATACAATTTTGCCATGGGCTTTACAGGCTCATATAAGCAAGAGTTTCTGTCCCAATCCAAGTTTCTTCCAAGACAGATACTGAACGATATAACCTATTTGGTATCTGTATATATATATATGTATCTGTCAATTGGTACAAAAATATTACAGTCTAGAAATGCCAAGGATATGTTTCACGTATTTAAGAACAGTGAGTGTATTGCACACAGTAAATGTACCGCATATATAGACACACAAACAGTTTGTTTCAACTTGAAAATGTCCTGCTCACAGCATATTTTTTTCAAATGTGTTTGATTCAATATTTGGAAGCTTAGATGATTTTACTTAAATATCAACCTTTGTATTTGCCTTAAAAATAGTATCAGTCAGGCTGCACAGATCAGTCTAAAAGAAATAAATAAAAAATTGGTGTAAAAATGTGAAAATATATATATTCCCAAAGGTAGCAGCAAAGTCATCTATGGTGACTGGGACTACTGCACAGTAACTCACCCGAACAGAAGGGGTTGGTGGGGTTAAAGTTGATGGCAAATTCGTGTGACACCTGAGGAGACAAGCAAAAGAGAACAAACCTGATATTCTTCCTGCATTACAATGTAAAATACTGTTGAGAAATACTGTCCATATCTCCCACACTTTCTCTCTCCCTCCCTTGCTCCCACCCTCTCTCTGTAAGGCTCTCTCTCCTTTGTCCTTTTCATCAGCTCAGTGCCATGGCAACACAGATGGGTTGACAGTTGCGTAATCATGTGAATATGCATGTATAATGCTTACAGTTTTATCTGTGCGAGTGTGTTTGCGTACGTAAAATGCATGTGTGATATGGGCTTGCTTCAAGTGTAAGTTTGCATGTGACAACCCCCCCTTCTCTCCTTGTAACACACACACACACACACACACACACACACACACACACACACACACACACACACACACTCTCGCATACACACAGTAACAACAACAACCCCAACAAGCACACACATACCTTCCAGTCTGGTGGGAGTTGGGCTCCAAATCCCAGAGCAGGAAACATTTTGTCACTATGGAGGAAACCATGACAACAGATTGGACTGTTAGTTAAACCTATTTTTTCATCCAAATTCAACAAGCTGGATTTAGGCAGCAGAGGAAATCCTGTTACCTTTTTCACAAAGAAACACATTAACAGACATTTACAGAGAAACTAGCAGAGTGCTGGCAGAAAAATGAAGCAATACTGTAAAATGGCTTCTCACCAAGAGAAGGACCACCCAGAAATTTTGACATAATGGGCCCTATTTAGATGGTCTAAAACGCAAAGCGCCAGGCGTGCGGCGCATGGGCGTGTCTCAGTCACTTGCTAGACAGCGCGTTTTCAGACTGTGCGCCATGGCGGAGAGTCTAAAAGGGTTGGACTTACTCTGTGAATTAGTCATGGGTGTGTTTTGGGCGTATTATCCAATAAGCCAATCAGAGTGTCACCTCTCATTCCCTTTAAATGAGGCGCGATTGGAGCGCACGACGGAGAGCTCGTTAGATGGCGGACGTACCAACTGGAAAGAGTGAGCGTTTTACAGCTGAGGAGACGATAAATGTATATCTATATCGACTGTCCCGTCACATCTGATGTCAGATAAAAGGGGATTGGCACCGTTTGTTACGTTTGCCACGCGTAATGGAAACCCAACCTGATCTGATTAACACAGCTGAGTTCACATCACTCTCAGTCAGCCACAAACAGCCACAGCATCAGATAGGGAGTATATATTCAGCATCTGTCATCTTAGAAAAGTTAAAAGAAAAGAAACAGAGTGAGACTGCGAGAGAGAGAGAGAGAGAGAGAGAGAGAGAGAGAGCGTGCGCACGAGAGAAACGCTGTCAACAAATGAATGTAAATTATTCAATTTATTTTATTTTAACCCAGGAGGTTAAAGAGCCCAGCTCCCTCCCCAGCGTTTTACATTTGTAGCCTACTTGTAGGGCTATAAGTTTACGTTTTTAGTTCACAGAGGCTGGTTATTGTTGTGTTTATGTCAAAATAAAGTTTATCAAACGTTTTCACATCTTTGATTTTGTGATTTACATCCCAAAAGGATCACAATTCAATTGGGAAAGACAAGTTCATTTTACAGGCTATGCATCATCAGCCCGTGGAGGTCTGCTCGCAGTTCCCTATATTCGGACACTGCAGACCTCCCGGATTATGATGATCATTATTACTGCGATTAGATCATTCTGATTAATGACCATTAAGACGTGTTTCTGATAAATATTTTAATGTGCACAATAATAACCTTTCACATTGAAATCATATTTTTATTTGTTATCTTTTGCATGTGTGGCTGCTCCGTGTGTGTCTGAGTAGAGTGCACGCGCGTTGTGCACCCGCGCAGAGACGCATATCACTAACTTGTTTAACAACGAAATACTGCACCGTTGACTTTAGACCAGGTTTTTGTTGGTCACTGGCGCATTTGATTTTTACGCCATCTAACTAGCAACGCGCCATGAGTGCGCTCATTTAAATCAACACACCCAGAGGAGCGCAAGTTCATAGTTAGACGACGAGGGCGCAGGGCGTAAAAATGACAACTGCGCCTGCATCTAAATAGTAATGACAATTGCGACATGGACTATGCGCCCTCCGCCGTCCGCTTTAAACCATTTAAATAGGGCCCCAAGTCTTTTTGACCTACAATGATTTTCATCACACTTTAAATTAACACTTTAAAGTGAAAGTCATTTGTACAAGGCTTTGTACAGTGGTTCTTGGGTATGATGGGATTAAAATGGATATTAGGGAAATGATAAACCAGTTTAATTCTTTCTGCAAAGCTCACAGTGACGTACATGCAAAAAACAAAAAGGAAACCATTTCTTTGTCAGTGTTAACTACAGAATCCTGTCACTCTGGTGTTTGTAGAGACACTCTACATCGTAACTGTCTCTCTTAGATAGTTCCAGGTCCATCTTTTCTCATACTATCAATCTTTAAGTTGTCAGATGCTTGTATTTAATCTGCCCCTTCCCCCCAAAATTAAAACATTTACCTATTTATACCCTTTCATCACTGAAGTAAAGTCAGCTATCTTAAAATAACTACGAAAGTTGAGGCAAGGTGAAGAAAAAAAATCTCTAACATGCGAGATGTTATCCCCTACATACAGGATGTTAGGAAACTGATACACAAGCTCACCTTCTGGATGTTATCTCCTGCGTACGTGGGGACATAAGCAATAATATCTCATATGTAAGAGATACAATCTCATACATAGGAGATAAACTTTAGTCAACATTGCCTAAAAATGTTTTTCCCCTTTCCTCTCAGGGCTTTTGTAGATAAGTGTAGTCTTAACTGGTTAAATACAAGTGTAACAGCCTAGAAGATACTCACGTATCATAGTCCTGTATGATTTGTCCCACAGCTAAAATGGCAGCAAGATACTCATTGCTGCCCAGTGGGTTAATGTAGTGGAGGGAGGACGGCTCACGGGGGTTCCCATTAGATGCTGTGAAGTCAATACCGACCTATGGGAATGCAGAGAAGCGAAAGATTAGTGTTCATTTTAAAAACCTGCAGGCTACGTTAGTGATATTTTAACAAGCTCGAGATACTGCAACTGTTATGGGTTGTAATCGGTTTCCTTTATTTCTGTCTACACTAAGTATAACAAAACATAATCACTAACAATGGTGGAATGACAGGTGAATATAAACTGCAGCAGCAAACAAACAGAAATGGTTGAATCTCTTCTGACATAAAATAAAAATTTACAGGAGGTGTCCTTTTTGGTTTTCCTCCTGACAGAAATCCAGATGGCAAAAGGATTCATCTGACAACTACACAAGCTGTGAGTTTTAATACGTTACTCAGTTTAACTCGACTGTATAGCTGCTAAATGTGGGCTCACGTTAGCTCTCAATGTGACACATGCTGCTCTCAATCACTTAGCTGGAGCCACTGATGGCTTAGGTTCATTTCTCTGTTTAAAGTGCAGTAACCAGGATAATGTAAAACTACATAACTATACCTAAATGTCTCCAGATCCACACACTGCAGATTTGCCCTCTTTGCCCCAATAAATGTTGTTTTTACCTGTTGTGTTAAGTTTACTGGCATCACCTTAGAAGATGATTTTTACATGTTAGGCCATGTGGTTTTGACAATAGTTACATGGTCTATGTTCACAATTTGAGAAAGAACGCCATGATACCTCAGATGTTGATGAAAACATAAACATTTCTTTTAAGGGTTATGCATTAGACACGATGCAATGTTTATGCTATTTCAGCTCAGTCAAAAGAAAACAGTGACGTATGTTTCTGCAAGGCATGAATACAAAACATCTGCACGTTCCATGCGTATCAGAGAAGTGTTTCTAAAGTGATGTATGAGCTGACTTTGTCGTTGAGAAGTGGAGGGGGCTGTGGACCAATGCAGACCACTGTTCGAGACCAGCAGCTTGTTAAGCACCAAATGTGGGTGTTTTGTAGCGACCCGTCTCTGTATGTCCAGCTAGGAAAAACTGTTGTCTTGTACAAAGACACTGCTGCATTTCAGTGGTTGTTTATTTGACTGAGACATTACTGCTTTTTCTGCTGGGATAGTGGCATGGAAAGCATGTTTTTTTTTTTTACTGAGACAATGCTGCTTTTCAACGGGGCTTGTGACCCCAAACCAGGTATTTTAAAGTCAAAACATAATCATATCCTAGCCATAATCAAGTGGTTTTTGTGCCTAAATCTAACCTCACATTAACATCAGCATTGTTGAAAGGCGAGATTTGTAGTAATGTACTATGCCAACATTTTTCCTGGTGATTGGGTTGGCTATTTTTAGCAAAACAATGAGAATATTTATTTCTGCCATTCATTGGCATTATACAATGTGAAGTGAAGGTCTCAAGGAAGAAAAGAGAAACTGGAATGGAAAAAACAGTGTTTGAGTTGGAACATCTCTTTATCTCCGAGTAAGAGAACACTGACAGTCCAATTTTGAGAAAAATGCACCACTCACAAGCCATGTTTGAGAGCCATATAGTATGATTTAGTTAATATTGTGATTATTTTTTTAACTCTACAATGCATGTTGTTACTTTTTTGTATTACAAAATATTGTGCCATAATGTGTAATTAAAGCTTTACACTGATCAGCCAAAACATTAAAACCACTGACAGGTGATGTGAAAAACACTGATCATCTTGGAACAATGCAATGTTCTGTTGGGAAACCTTGGGTTCTGACATTCATGTAGTTGCCACCAGACACGCTCCACCCACCTAAACACCAGTGCAGACCTGGCAGCCCCCATTATGGCAGTGGCACTCCCCAGTAGCTGTGGCCCCACAGCAGGACAATGTGCCATGCCACTACACAAAAACTGCTCAGGAATGGTGCAAGGGACGTGTAGCCTGGTTCCAGACCATAGACCCAACCCACTCAACTGAGTAGGCTTGCATCTCTGGACTCTCTGGAGGACCAAATTAAGGAAACTGGATTTAACAGCAATGCAGCTGGCCGTGCACGACGACGGAGACATTTTAAATGGGCAATGCTCGCTTGTTTTCGACACCCCCAAGGCATGGATACTAATGACGTCAGATTCTGGGTGAGTCGTTGATCTCTACTGATTGGTTAGGGAAAAATCAAATCCCCCCCCCTTTGTAAATCACCTTCAATGGAGGCGATGTCAGACTGAAGCTCCCAGAACCTTCAGTCTGACATTCTGACTCAGGCTAAGGAACGTGACAAGGAGCTCAAGGCATCAATCTGGCCTCCAACTTCCCAAGATCCCCATCTGATCAATCATCTGTGGGACATACTGGTACCCCACCTCATTACCCACGGGACTCAAAAGATCTGAAGCTAACGTCCTGGTGCCAGACACCAAGGGACACCCTCCAGAGGTCCTGTGTTCATGCACTGACAGGTCATGGCCAAGTCCGGTCCAAGGAGCACCCACCGTGGATCGCGGGTACCTCCTGGGTACCAGCATGTCCCTCAAATGTTCGATCGGGTTGAGATCTGGAGTATTTGGTGGTCAGACTGATGCCTTGAGCTCTTTGGCCCATTTCTTAGGTCATTCCTGAGCAGTTTTTGCGGTGTGGCATGGTGCATTGTCTTGCTGGGAGGCCACTGCCATCGACAAGTGCCGTCTCCATGAGGGGGTTTACTTGGTCTGCAATGATGGGTGGTGGGTGTAGCACGTCAAGTAGCGTCCATATGAATGCCAGGTCCCAAGGTTTCCCAGCAGAACATTGCACTGTAACAAGACGATCAATGTTATTCACTTCACCCACCAATGGTTTTAATGTTTTGGCTGATCAGTGTATTTTCCGAATCCATCAAACATATTAAAAAACCTCAAGGTCATCAAGCAAGAAATGACTGTGTTCTCCTCATATATTTTTACCTGAGGACAGATTAAAAAAAATACTGTAGCACAGCTGTGTCTAAAAAAGACAGAATGTCCCTGAAACCACACAGAGGCATATTTTTAACACGGATGACCACAGGGTGACACTGTGATGACATACAGTGTACACAAATATGGACACAGACGCTTTGAACACATGTGCCCAAAGTACCAAAGCGCGCGCGCGCACACACACACACACACACACACACACACACACACACACACACACGCAGCCTAACATAATATGAGATTAAGAGTGACAAGCTTTTCCTCAGGCGGTGAATAACAGTTTGTGTGCTGACAAGAACCCGACCCAGAAACTCCGCCTCCCCTCCTATCAGCTTCAAGATAGTCCAAACCATCTCCTTCTTTCTCTGTTTGTTTGGAGTGTTATAAAACAGCATGTTCTGGTTCAATGGGGACAACGAGTGGGGAAAGAGAAAATAGAGGAGCAGGAACAGAGAGCAAAGGTGTTGTTTGTGAGTACAAGAGAGGAAATTGGGCAAATGAGGTAAAAAAAAAAAATGGAAAAAGAGAGGAAGAAGGGAAAGCATAGAGAGCAGCAGGAGTGACGGACACAGAGATGTGGGGTGACAGAATTAGGGTGCTGTTGTATATTTTGTATAAGGGTGAGCATGTGTGTTAGTCCTGAAACGACATACGTGTGAAAAAATATCCATTTAGCATACTACTCTCGGTTCAAGTCGCAAAGCGAACAAGTCATTTTCCCTGTGATCACAGCTAGTTTCTGAAAATGAAACAGCATAATAGCTTAAAGGGGTGCTGAGTATTTTGTCAGTTTATCAAACTCTAAAGCAAACCAAGGAATTACAATAATACACTGACGATATAGCTAGTTAATTGAAAGAAAATTAATAGGATATATAAGATACTGTAATGGGCATTTCTTGTTACTTTCTAAAGTTTTATTGACCAAATGATTAATTGATGAATCAAGAAAATTAATAATGACAGTAATTGTTAGCAGTCCCTGGTAAAACTTTTGCAATGACAACAGAGAAAGGCTGTAGACAAGAAAGGGCAATTTATCACAATACAAGTGTACTGAAGAGTACATGGGATGACTGTCCAGGATGTAGAGTGGGTTGTCCTTTAATCACAAAGATGGCAGTTCAATCCCTGGCTCATCCTGTCTGCATGTCAAAGTATCCTTGAGGGTGCACTGAACGCAGTGTAGCTCCCAAGGGGCAGGGCAGCGCCTTGCATGGCAGCTCCACTACCACTGGTGTATGAATATGGGTATAGATGGGTGAATGAGAGGTAAATCGTAAAACACCTTGTCCGGTAAGATAGAAAAGAGCAATATAAATGACGTCCATTTAAACAGCGATTCTATCCTTGTGCCAAGGGACCTTTGTGCTATGTATAAATATGAATCCTTAAAAGGATACTTTGCCACTTTTGTACTATAATAATGTGCATAGTATGTGTAAATGAACTAAATTGAACATTCCTTCATCTTTCCAGTGCCCAGATCTCCCTGCTCATCTCCCATCTCAAATCACACGCTGGCTGTTGCTCAAACTACAGACTGTACTTCCTCATTAGGACACAATGAGTGTAGAAGCAAATCTCGAGAGAAAAAAAACTGCGCCTTTCTCTCTGTCTCTTAATCTCAGACCAAACTTAAACAAACTGTAAAACTAGGTAGTGCTGATCAAATATGAACCAAGATTCTGATACTGTGTCACCTCAAATGTTCTCAGAAACACATTTTAGCTTACTGTTTAACTGCGGCTGCCATGGGCAACTGACATTATGTAATCCACCAGTTTAAGTGTCTATTGGTCTGGTCTGGTGCAGTCCATTCTGGTAGTTGTAGGTTTTCTACCTCTTGAGCAAAAGCCAATGCCACAGCACTTTTTCTCTGGTCATGTAGCACTGATTTCAAAAGTATTTGCGTCTTCCAACTGCATAGACACTTCTCATGTTCAGCTGAGGGAGACCATCCTTCTTTGAGTGAAGTGAGTCTTTGTAACGCAGACATTACAGATTGAATTCACATAATTCCAACTCTCTCGTTAGACTTTAGTGAACACCAGAATGGGACTTTGCACAGTTAACTAAAGCCAGGCAGACACTGGTCAGGTCAGGCTGAATTGCTACCGGTCATTTAATGTGCAGTCTGAGGGGAATCACAACTTGTGATCAGTTGCTTAAAGGATCAGTGATGATGACTTGTTGGGTTTCTGGCATGTCAGAAGTCCACTGTCCTTGACTGTCTTGCACTTTGAGCAGTTCCACAGTCTGATTCCCTCATGGCTGCTGTAAAGAGATCCCTGCAGTTAGCTACTGCACTAAGCTTGTACTAATGTTACTGGAGCAGTATATTACATGTTGTGGTTAAATTGTGGTCTTGAAACTTGTGACACAAAAGTGAACTTCAGTGTAGAACAGTCACCAAATTGTCTGAATCTTCCAGACATCTGCAACTTTCTGTTCATATTAGAATTGCACAAAGTAATGCCGCCTTTTCTCTTTTTATCAACATTCTTGAGGACACAGTCTTTTTGTTTGATTAAAGTTTATTGGAACTTTCACTAGACAAAACCGACCAGTTGTTCCTGTGCTTACGTTCAGTCTGAGCACCATGTCGCTGATTAAAACGTGTAGTGTGAATTAACGTGCTGTGCAAGATTAATAAATATGCAGAGTGTCTGCACAGCTTAACTGCAAACTGTCTTGGCAGTGCTCATCTCTGAGAGAATGCAAAGAACTTCAGGATCCAACAAGAGGGAGCTATCATATCAGCTGTGTCGCACCATCCAATTTCATACAAGCCTGCTTTTGTAGAATGAAAAGCACCACCAATGGAGCTTTGTCTTCAAAACCATTTTGCCACAAACAATGATGGCCACCTCACAAAACAAAAAGAATCAATATGTCTCCAAACTTTCAACACCAGTTCTTTCCAGACAGTGTGCAAATGATTCTAACTGTGCTAGTCTCTGTGTGTGACCTGACAGTCAACCCCAGTATGACCCCAGAAGTCTCCCAGTAAGAGGCAATGTCTCGTTCAGCAGCACCCCGCCCACCTTCTCCTGGAATACTCCAAACTGCTACAAGAACCCTGTCTTCATTAATATATATTTAAGCACATTTTAAGTATTGCAGGTGACTCTGCAAGCCCTGTGCGCACGGACTCCAATGTCACTCAAAAGACTGCTCGACATGTATTCTCACTTCGCCATGACAGAAACGTGCAAGAATTGGGGGTAATGTAGTGTTTCACAGACATTTTTATTGGAAACTACAACACGGAAGTGCGCTCAACGCTCTGCTTATAGTGCGCCCGAGTCTGTGAACACCTTAAATTAAAACTCTCGGCGCACACTGCAACACAATCACACAGATGTGCAACTCAGACCATCAGAAGTGTCTCTGACACCAGACTCAGAGCGGCTCTGAGTGCGCAGTGGCTTGTGTTAGTGTTGCGTTTAAGGCCTCCCCCAAAAAAACAAAACAAAAAAAAAACAACAAAATGTCGAAGCTTTGAATTTTTTTTTCCACAATTGAATCCCGTGCCATCGAATGAAGCTTCGAAGCTTCGAATTTTTTGGGTCAGCCCAAATTGCAATAGAAAAACTTAATGGCAACAGCAAGATTTGTTAAAACTTCCTCAATTTCACATTCACTTGAAGTGGTTTTTGCCTTGGATTTTGGATCATTGCAATAATTTGTCTGATCTCCGCACAGCATGAAAGATAGCCAATACTAGCTGACCTGAAAGAACAATTAAAACTCTCCCAATTAAAACACATTCCTGAAGACCTCTTTCTGAGGTTCTAGCACCAACCATTGCTTCCTTTATCTAGCGGTTGGTGAATGAGACCCAGAATGCACTTCCACAGTTACTTTAATCACCCTGCCAACAGGCTCTGAGCCTCCAACAGCACTCCCAGGCCTGGATTCATTAATTACGCTGAGGCATTCCTGCTCCAGGTGAGAATTCTGTAAGTCTTCTTGAACCGCATTCTGGTATCTCTCATACTGGGGTATCATAGAGGTTATTTAACACAGTTGGAATTACAGAATTCTTTCTGTTTTCTGATAAATGCAAACTGGTGACAAGCATGATGGAAATCACTTGGCATAGGCTATGTCTGTGAAAGGCAATACAGTGTCATTTCAACCCATCAAAAATTTAAGTCAATTTTGGTTGTATAGTGGCTATATATAAAGTCTTCATTGGACTATTAAAATTACTAAACCCATCACAAACCAATTTTTTATTGCCAAATACATTTTTGTCCCTAACCCCTTGATCCATAACAATGAGCTGTGTTCATGCCTGTGTATGTGCTAGTACACGTGCATGCATAAGTACACTGCTAGGTAGGAAAAAAAAAAAAAGTTTCTCTTGTTTATATCAGCGATGTTCATTTTTCAGCCCTGGTATCCATTCATTTAGTCTAGCTATGGACCTGAAAATATGTATGCCCAAACTGACAATCAGTGGCACAAGATCATCCCCAAACTATTAAGGCATTTTTCCTCCAGTGCCCTCTCTGCTGACAGATATTATTAGTTTGATGGCTGTGAATTTGATGGCGGTGGGAGATGACACCATTCTGTTTTCCAACTTATTTCTTGCCCCGAGCTATTAGTAATTGCTGACACACAAGAAGACTAAACACAACATGACAAAGCACAGTTTCAACAAGCAAGCACACAGAATTAAAATGAACAGGGGGCGACAGAGGAGCATCTCATTACTGTATATTTCTGAGCAGCAATGTGGCAGAAAATGTCTGTGACTGAAATAAATTAGAGGGATTCCGCTGCTGCCAAATTACTGTCAAATAATTGACATACTGACATTCACATTGGAGTTTTCTCAGCTGTGCCTTGTCGAGTATCAGCCAATTCTCACGCCAGGACCTCTCAGACTCATTTGCAGTTTAAGAACCAGAGAGATGGATGGAGGGGAGATGGGATGGATGAGTGTGTTGGAGCCTGTGTGAACATCTTCTGGGGTTACTCTATGTCACACTCTCAGGTGTTTTCAGGGCCAACGAGGAGCTGATGTCCACTGGCAGACCAAAGTTACACCACTGCCAAAGTCTATTTATAGTCTATTGATATTTGTTTTTGTGTCCCTCATGACAAGTTTTATGCAAAACAAAACAGTCAATGTATGTCAGCCAATGTATGTTTTAAAACAAAACAATAAAAACTTTAAGAGTTCCAAGTTGGCGAATGGCTCATAGTAGATGTAACGATGTGTCATACAAAATAATGAGTGATATGGCAAAGACAATTTTGGCTGTATTTCTTTTTCATTCCCCCAATGGTATATCAAAAAAATGTAGCAAAAAAAGGCCACTGAGTTACCTCAGCTGCAGATAAAATCAGGTCTTTATCTAAAACAGGATTATATTGAGGCAGGCCTTTATTCCTGATTAAAACATATTTGATTATTCAACCCTGTCTCCAGGAAATTATGTTTGTATGTAACAAATGACCCGGGCTTCATGCTGAGGAAGTTGGGGAGGATGGTGGGTGTACAGGTTGTGGGACCATGACAACAGAACCCTGAGTTCCAACATGTTCTCACTCCCAACTTGTCATATATCGCCATTTGGTTAGTGAATTTTCATGTCTACATATGATACACTTCGGTATGCTCGGTGCATCTGTTGTTGATGTTCTAGGACACCATGCCAATTTATGCCTGTTACGTGCATTGTGTCTTTTCAAAATACACTTCAGTTTTCACAGGAAATGTACAGTATCTGCTCGTTAGGTGCATACAGTGTTTTTCAAAATAAACTAACATCGGTAAAACACCTTGTATTTGCATGTATTTCCTTGTGCAACAAACACATGCAGTTAGGTTTAGGCAACAAAAACACATGGTTAGATTTAGAAAAAAAACGTCATGGTTCGGCTCTACATTCATACTGGACATGAACAGCAGTCTCCTGGGTGAAAGCTGAAGGTTGTGTGACCCATCCGCCACCCTTCCCACCCACTGTATAGGAACTTTCTAACTTCTGATGTTGTTGTCTGGCAGCGTTTCAAACTGATGCTGCCCACAGTGCATTATACCGCCACAATAGGATGCCTTTTTTCATCTGTGTCTGACGTGGAAATCACCGACCAAGTGACAGTAGTTCATGACTTCAGAATGAGAATGGGTTGCAAATTGCTTCCAGATTCTTAGGTTTTAGGTTAATTAGGGCAACAAAAGCACTCTGATTAAAGGATAACTTCAGTATTTTTCAACCTGGGCCCTATTTCCCCATGTGTATGTGTGCGTATGATTCATAGGTACAACTCGTTCTAAAATTGGTTAGGTATTGAGGGAGGCGGATGTAGCCGGCAGCCGCGAAACGAGCTAAAACAGTAACGTACAGACACAGTGGAGCAAAGCTCTCACGAGATGACGTCACACACAGCCCAGAGGTAAGGGAAATGTTTACTATGCTATTTACAGAGATAACACTGGCGATCTGCTCCACTGTGTTCATAGCTCTCTCTACTCGTGGGGCAGCCATTTTCTTTAGGAAGAGGTGTTTCGGGATTGGATGTCTTCTCTTCATTGGCTGTCAGTTGTCATCCTAGGAGAAGTGAGCACTGCAGACCTGATGGTCTGCAAGGCGCAGTGTCTGAACAGGAGTGTTAGCATCCATTTGTAGCACAACTAGCCACAACTTCAGCATCTCGCCGTCCGACAAAGGCAGCCTGTGAAAGCTGTGCGGGGTGTTGCACGACATCCTGTTCTTGCATTTGGATAAGCATGAACACGAACCATTGTTTTGAACTCTCAGCTGTACTCCAGGACAACCAGCGCCACTTGGAGTGGCGCTCTGCATGGCTCCTCTGTTCCTCTTCCGGCAACAAGCAAAGCTCTTGCAAGATGACGTCACAGCCCAGAGCAAGTGAAGGGTAAGGGAAACGTTTAGTATGCTATTTACAGAGATAGCACTGGTGATCTGAACCGGGTCAGTGGCGAAAAAAGCACTTTTAATGCACAAACTTTTAAGGGATGCATTTGCCCCGTTACCATTTTAGCTCGTTTTGCGGCTCCCAGCTGCGTCCGCCTCCCTCAATACTGAACCACTTTTAGAACGAGTGGTACCTATGAATCATATGCACACATACACAACTTAAGTATATTTGATTTTAACTGAGTCAAATGTTTTTTTTTTTTTTTTTTTTTGATCTGCTGCTGTTTTACTGTGGTGTTGATACAAAATCAACAGATCAAAACAAATCAAAATCTTTGTGCTGTGCTTATATACTAAAGTATTTATTGGTTGATATATCTCTATGCCAGATTTTTAAAACTCTATGACTCAATGTACTGACGCCCGTACCAGGATCAAAAATTCAGTGTGGTTCGAGCTATTCATTGAACATTTCCGCTGCGCTACTTTAGTAAGTATCATCATGCCATAACATAAATAATGTTCTTCTTACTCATTAATTAACTGCAATTGATTCTACAGTGCAGTTTTTTTTTAAATTGATGTTAAGCTACTGTTAATGAAATTTAGCAATTACACATACACATACACATTGTAGGCTTTTAAGGTTAAACATCTGTAGAAAATTTGCCCAATGACAGTGACTTAGCACTGATCAAACACATAAAGTAGAATTAATTGCAACCAAATAATGAGTAAAAATCAGTTACTCACAAGAGACAGATCAAAAACAAAATAATCACAATCATTTAGCCGAGACTGAGATATCCTTACTATTATTTCCTACTATGGGTTAAGTTCCACAAATACTGGATCCTACAGTTCCTATCTTGCAGCTTGAGCTGTTCTCATGCACTATTTCTATGTTTTTTCACAAAAGAGTTATACACCAAAAGTCATACATATCCTATTTAACTATGAGCCAGTAATGTATGCTCAATACATTACTGGCTCATATATGGCAAGGCTGTGGGCTCTAGTTTCGCAGACTGGGTGCGGCGGGGGCGCAGCGCACCTGCGCTTCGGCAACTGGGTGTGGCCAGGAGGATTTTGTAAGTTTGGCACACTGTGCCATCTCCGTCCCTCCTACCAGCGCAAGTCGGAAAGAGGGAGGAGAGAAGGCGTGGAGTGGTTTTTACACACATCACACCAATCAAATGAGCCCCTCTCCTCGCCCTTAAATGCGCTGCATGAAAGCGTAATGAGAGTTTACTCAATTCGCCATGGCAGAAGAGAGCAGCAGCGTCAGACAGCCAAACTTCTCCCAGGTGGAAACTGATGTTTTGGTCCGGGAGGTCCAAGCTCGCAGTGTCCGAATATACGGAACTGTGAGCAGACCTCCACGGGCTGATGATGCAAAGGTAGCCTGGGAGGAGGTCACCACAATTGTAAATCAATGTTGCGTTTCTCTTGTGTGCGCATGCTCTCTCTGAGAGGGATGTGAACTCATACGTTTGCAGCTGTGTTAATCAAATCAGGCTGGGTTTCCATTACGTGTGCCAAACGTGCCAAACGGTGCCAATCCCCTTTGATCTGGCATCAGATGTGACAGGACAGTCGACATAAAGATACATTTATGTGCTGATTGCAGAAACCTGCCTGTGAGGTTTTGGTGACGTGCGCTCCACCTGCGCTGACAGTAGACATGGTTTCAGTTGGCAAGCTTTAAGCGCACCTTCGGTGAAGCCTTTTGGCACGAAACTGTCACTGCGCCAAGCTGGATCTGTCGACACCTCCCCCTGGTGCGCCACCACACCCATCTCAGCGCACCTCGGTCTGCCAAACTACCAAACTGAGCGCCCCTCGGGTTGCGCAGCTCGAAACTAGCTCTGCGCGGGGTTTGCCACCCTGTGCTGCACCGGGAAACTAGAGCCCTGTGATTGTAACCAGTGCACTGACGGGAGAAAAGAATAAAGAGGGAAGCAATCTCCTAAAGAGGCAGGTTGGATTGGTCACAAGACATGAGACTTTCTCCCAGGAGACCAGTATTCGGAATCGAGGCCCTTTGAGTCATTTTGAGGTACATCACCACCATGTGTCTTTTCCAAAACCTAACCACAGTAACTTTACTTACCTAAACTAACCTCCCTAACTTAACGTTAAGTGCATAGCTTTATATTAACCTCCTGAGACCCTGTGTCCTTGTATGATGACATCACAGTTTGGGTTCACATGACCTTATTCAACCTTCTCTTTAACTCAGACCTGTTGTCCTCGTTCATTGACACTTTTA
The DNA here is from genome assembly GCA_026686955.1 of Epinephelus cyanopodus. Classification (NCBI taxonomy): domain Eukaryota; kingdom Metazoa; phylum Chordata; class Actinopteri; order Perciformes; family Serranidae; genus Epinephelus; species Epinephelus cyanopodus. The sequence continues at coordinate 36,141,694 of CM048917.1, read as the reverse complement.
TTGTGCCATCTAGTGGTAGTAAGAGCACAATACACTATTCCATGTAAAAACAAGATGGCGGCCATCTCTGCCGAGTCAGTCTGCAGCTGATCCTGACACAAAAGGTCCCAAAACCTGATCAGATTTTATGGTTGAAACATGTTTAATTATGATTAATAATGTTTGTAGTTTTGTATGGTATGTAGTTCAAATCTGACCAGTGTAAGCAACAGGAAGCTAAGACACTGTTTATTAGGAAGTACTCGTTTGAGGACATTGGGGTTTTATTTTTGTTGACAATTTTTATACTTATCAGGTCCTACTGATGCCAAATAGCTAGGAGAAATTAAACATGCACACCAAACAAATGTCCGGGTCTCAGGAGGTTAAGTACAAAGCATCATTTGTGAGGCACAAATTCGTAGGATATCATACGAACTGTTGTTTGAGGATATGTTGTGCAGCCCAATAGCAGCTTTCAAACCACGTAGTTTTAACAGAAATTCCAAGTACCATCAGATACCTTCAGGCTTTGGGAATTCAAGAAATACTTCACCCCAAATGACACATTTGTATATCAATTACTCACCATGTGTTACATTGAATTTAAATTTGTGAAGATTTTTTTTTCTGCATGCCTCTGGCAAAGAAAGTATTCAATAACAGCAAACATTGTTGATAAATTGGACTCATCAAGAAGCAAATTTAACAGCAAGATTATATCAAAACATCCATTTAAAAACTCTTACAAAACTTATTCTGCATGATCTAAATCTCATTTGTCCAGTTGTATGCTCGGTATTTCCCAAACATATTGCATTACCATACCCTTTCCAACAGGGACTGAAAGTGAAATTTACATACAAATGGTAATTTTGGGAGAGAAGTTTTCCTTTGAAAAACATATCACGGTCTAATATTTTACAGATGTCGCATGGCCCCACTTCACTGGGTAAAATGATAAGGCCCTGAGATTTGTTGTGAAAATGACATATACAATCTAAACAGTGTCATACACTACAGAGCAGGGGGAAATGAAAAAAAAAAGTGTCTGAGCTGATATTGCCTGTCAAAGTCTGGAGCTGTGAAGATGCATTCATGAAAACTTTGTTTTCTCCATGAATCCACAGGGACGGGGGCACTGCGCTCTACACAGCTTTGAATGATATCAAACATAAGATATGAATAATAGAGTAATTCAGTTGAAATGAGTCTTTCACAAACAGCCCATCAGCAGTAGCAGGCTGTCTCTTTGTGTTGGAGTGTGTAACAGAGAAACGTTGCTCTCTCCTCCAGCTCCCATAGCCCCGAGGAGAGACTTTCCCTTCCTGGAGATTAGGATTAGAGCCATACTAAGTCTGATTGAACACCGCAAAACAGCTCTTTCTGCATGTGTGTGTGTGTGCATGTGTGTGTTTGTGTGTGTGTCTGTGTGTGTTTCTGCAAGTGTGCTGCTCCTCACTGTATGTGTGTGTATGTAAAATATGTACATATAAGTGGCAGTGTGTGCACGAGGAGATGTCATCGGTGACTGAGCGTCTGTGTGAGATTATGTGTGCTTGTGCATGTCTAAATCAGTCAGTGTGCGTAAGCAGTGAAGGTGCATGTTTGAAGATATTGCGTGTGTGTGTGTGTGTTTGCGAACACCTACAGTATAAATCTTGTGCAGAGTGCAGAGGTACGTGTGATAAAATGTCTGTATGAAGAAGATAATGTGTTAGGATTTGTGCGTGTGTATGTGTGCCAAAGTCATGGTTTGGGAGTTTGCATGTAAATTGCTCGTAGTGTGTAAGTGAGAAAGCAGGAGTGTGACGAGGATATTGTATGTTTATGCTCACATGTGTGTATGTATGTGTATGTAAATGATTTTGTAAGCAGGAGAGAGGAAATATGTGTGTTAAGACAGAATTAGGTGTGTGTGTGTGTGTGTGTGTGTGTGTGTGTGTGTGTGCATCAGTGAAAGAGCTGCAGGTCTGTGACAAAAGGCAAAAGATTAGGAGGGAGCAGCGAGGATTTAAGAGTTCCCATTCCGCCATAAATTTGCTCATCTCACCACCACTAGATCGGGCAAATGTTTCCACTGCACTGAAATTATCCTCATTACAAACAAGCATGGTCTTCACTGAGGACATTATTAAAATACTCACATCAATCTGTCTGTCAAAAACAACTAGCACCTGTTTTTCAAGTTTGGGTACAAATTGTGGTATTTCTATTTTAACACAGTATATTGGATGTTTGCCTTTTTACCAATTTTTCCTGATTCACCCTGATCAGTGAAATATTTCTGTGGCTTAGAGCTGTGCAACACCGTCCAGCCTTTTACTGAGGCGCTTGACTGCTGGCCGTTGACAGAGGAGAGTGTTTCTCGTTCACCTCAAACTTTCAAGCACAAGTCAAAACTCCCCACTCTGGTTTTAGCTGGTCATCAGAAGCTGACCAGAGCAAAGACAAAACGAATACTACTACATCAGATATTTAGCAATTAAGTTGGATCAACATTACAGCTTGTCTTCTGTTGACATTTGGCAGTAATTAAGCATTTGCTGCCCCATTTGGTTACTGTTGCTACACTCGTCAAGCTCTCTCTTTTCACAAGGCAGAAATGCAGTTAACATTGGTAACAAGGCAGATGTACCGCTCAGAACTCTGGTTATGTTTTTTCAACTGTGGATCAATGATTTCAAACTGAGGTAGACAAAAGCAGCTTCTCATTTCTGGCCTTCGATTAGAGCTTGGTATCGAACTATAAAGCAAGAAATCTCTGTCTCCTTGTTTCCTTCATATATCTAACGTTCATCTGTTCTACTTTGCACTTGGCAGGTGTATTGCTAGGGATCCAAGGAAATGTAGTGTTGAAGTTGGTGCATTTTGGACATGAGAAACTTTCAGTATGAATTAACTTTGAAAAAACAAGCAAACAGCGTTATGTGCAGTAGGGGAGGGGCTTTGAGGCTCTGCACAACATGAAGCAAGTCTCTGCAAATGTATTTCACTGGTGTTTCTTGGGTGTGTTTTTCTTATCCATATTAACTAACCAACACTAATAACGTTACCGCAGGCAAAGAACCTGTGCTTTGGAATTTATTGGAATTTAGTATCTTAGAGTATTTCATTGGTGTTACAATATGCAGTATAACCAGTAACATGTCTCTGACAGGTAAATGTAGTTATATACAGTAATGTTTTCCACTGAAATGTTAATGTTAAGCAGATTTAACATGAAGAATAAAGACTATCTGATGACTTTGGTGAATCTATTACTAACCAGGTAACATTGGCTTGGGATACTAGAGTGCAAAGGCCATCCCCAAGTGGCTTCATACCGTGGAAATACTACACAGTAGATGTGTTAATCGTGAACTGTTCTTTAAATTCTTCATTAGTTTAACCTGTAGCCCTGCAAATTAATGTAGCCAGTTAGTTGAAGACTTGCTCCCTGGCCCCTGTAGGCCTGCCTCAGTGTGCAGCATACATTAAAGCAGATGAACACAGAGCTTAATCCTTCCCTTACATTTTTGCTCTGATGTTTTTGGTTTTAGAAAAATGTTTTCCATCATTCCTACTGCACCACCATGTAACCGCATCAACATGTGGATAAATTCAAAATTTGACTGACCTGCCAGCTGTTAAAGTCTGTGTAAAGCAAATTCTGCTATATTCTTCTAAACACATTAAATAGGTCATAAAAGTATTCCTCAAAATATGTAAAAAAAAAAAAAAAAAAAAAAGCCTTTCAACCATTTACAATTGAATTGTGGAGCTAGGCTCCACAAACTGTGTTTCTAGGTTTCTCTGTTCTGGATTTAGTGGGCGGGCCTTAAATCATAGCCGTGTTACGTAATGGAGCTATCGCTGCTACAAACACGCCCCCTGAGGCTGTAGCAGTATGATTACCATAGACTGTACAGTAGGTGGTGGTATGCACCTGGAAGTTGTTTGCAATCTGCTAATAAACTGAGAGAAGAAGAAGACGAAGAAGCCAAAGAAGAAGAAGCAGAAGAAGCAGAAGAAGAAGAAGCTGTAGTATAAATAAAGGGAATCGCCTTGTTGTTTACAAATACTTTCAGGTAGAAAGTATTTGTTTAACTATATATATATATATATATATATATCACATTTTTCACGTCACTATATCACCGTTTAGACTAATCTGATGTTTGTAAAGTCTATAAACACAATGATTGAACAAACATTACTATTTCTGTGTGCACGTTTTGTAATTAACATGGTTATTATAGATTAGATGGGCTAACCATTAGCTGTTAGCCATTAGCCATTAGCCGTTAGCGGTGTCTGTAATAACTCAATAAACGGTCCGTGAAAAATTTTTTTTTCCCAGCGGATGTCTTAGTTACAGATTGAGCTAGCAAAGCAGGTTTGTGTTGCTATGTGTGGTATTTATTCAGTTTTGGGAAATCACGATGTCTAGAGAGCATCAGTGGCAGCAGCTGACAGAGACAGCTAACACTAGCAGCAAAGCTAACATCAGGACATCATCTGTGAGCCTCCCGTTGTCGGATACGACATGAAACTACTCCAGTTAGCTCAATCATGTTGTAACTAAGACATCCGCTGGAAAAAATATTTTCAGTCAGCGGAGCCAAACTGACACTCTCCCTCCCTGGATTACATCCTTCCGTTCCGCCGTCTGCAGGTGCGGGGTTACGTCCTTGTACAGTACACGGAGGCGGCTTCCCTCCTGCGAGTGGGCGTGGACTGAATGGCTGCAGACTGGAGTCATGAGACAAGAGAGGCTGCAGACATACCCTCCGGACAGGCCCCCAGCGTTTCACAGCAGAGAGAAGTGCTTGTTTTTCCATGATTTTGAGAGCTAATTTTATATACTTAGCGATTTTTTTAATCTTTCAAATTTGGCTCAGTGATTAATGACACATATTTCTGCGATGTGACAAACTTAACAGACATTTTTTGCTGCTTTACACAGACTTTAAGCTCTAAATGGAAAGTCTCTGTAAATTGGTTGAATGAACTTAGTTTGGTCGCTAACTTGAATAACCAAAAACAACTGTCACTTTGTAAATAATTTCAAATAAATAAAATTCCTTTGGTTGTAAATGTTTTGTCAATGCAGAACTAAATATTACTGAAAGTAAACCTACTTGAAGTGAGAAGATATCACCAGGCTAAAATCTCCTTCAAATATATGACAAATAAACTACACACATACAGAGAAGCATACATTACACCGTTCTGCTTTAATGCTCTTTTTTATGCTCTTGTTCACATTTCCCTCAATCACTTATTCATCGTGGTGCAAACATTGTCATCAACAGCACAAAGCATCACTATGGCAACACTACTAACCACTACGCTCTCTGCTTTAAAGCCTCATTTCCAACAATAAAATAAGGTGAAAATAACAGGCTGACAGTAGGCTCATTATTGTCTGTGTTTGTTTATGTGTGCCTGTGTGTGCTCCTCAACAATGCCCTGAACTTCACAGAAGATCTAGCAGCTTTCTGCCCCCCAGAGACACACAGAACACATCCTCCAACACTGACAGCATGTCTGCACAACAACACAAGCGTAGTCACCTCCACACAACAACTCCCTTGTTCTTGACCAAGACTGTGAGCCAGAAAAATACTCCTCACAATCACACCATTACCTTCTACAAGACCAAAAGGATACAAGAAGTAGTCCTTGTTTTTTCAACAACAACAACAACAACAACAACAACAACAACAACAACAAAAACAGAGATTAAACTCATTTGATACATTATTTTCTTTGGAATGTAATGGTGGTGTCAACATGAAGCTATACAGTAGTGTCGGTGCTGAATAATTTTGACATATATACACATATATACATACATACATACAAACATATGTGTGTGTGTGTGTGTATATATATATATATATATATATATATATATATATACATGGTGATTTACAGTGGGAGTAAAAGTTCAAATATGTCACATTGTTACATTGGTTCAAGTAAAATGATGGTCTAGTTTCAGTGCTATTTGCCATATGCAACAGAGTAAAACAAAATACATGTCTAAATTTATAAAACTAACCATCTCAAAATTCAATTAAATTAACAGGCTACAATATGCAAAACATTTTGTACAGTCAAGTTGATTTAAATGATGCCTTGGAATATGATGTCAGTGTTCCAACATCAGAGGCATTGCTTCACCTGCACAGTCACATCACAGCATATTCATCCAAAGTACCAACACCAAGGAAGACTATATGCAGGACTATATCTAAGCTGTGCTCATGGGTGATCTCTAAGTATGCAATGATTCTTAACAAATACTAAAATACATGGAGGGGCACAGGTGTCTGATTCCAGAACACACTTTAAGGGAAATGCCACAAAATCAAGCATGTAAGAATCTGCATTATCTGTACCCTGCTGCATCTGGAGTCTGGTTCTAGCTCACAAAGCTGAGAAATTGTTGTTGAGATAGAGAAGAAAAAAAAAAGGAAACTGACTATGTGCATATGTATAGCTGGCGCAGAGCATGTGTGTGTTCTGTCATTGTATATGTGCTCTGTGTGCATTTTCGTTAATATGCATGTGGTTTCACAATTTGTGTACATTAGTTTGTGTGTGTGTGTGTGTGTGTGTGTGTGTGTGAGAGACAGAGTGTGTTACAGTGAGCCAGTCTGAATGATCCGGTGATTTATCAGCAGGACAGTTGTATTTGTTGGGCAAATATACCCCAGATAACAATAAAGACACTCAAAGTGTGTGTGAGTTACAGCAACACTGAAGGAGTTGGAATGTCAGGGCAGTTGTGTTTGTTGGACAAATACACCCCGGATAATAATATGACAACTCAGTGTGTGTGTGTGTGTGTGTGTGTGTGAATAGCTATTACAAAACCAGACTCTTTCTCACTCACTCAGTTACACTCTAAGGTGTGACATCATCACCAGGGACACACAAGAGTTTCTCCAAACAAGAGACCAAAATACACTGACGATTCTCCGTCCCTCTCCCTCCCTCTGGTAAACAACTCATTTTCTTTCCCTTTTTTTCTTTCTATCCACATATCCTCTTCTCACACAAACTTTCTATTCACTATTCAAAATATCAATTTCTGGTATTTACCTGTTTCCCCTGTTGCCATTCTGCCCTCCTGCTTTCACAATTCAACAAAAGTATCCACATTTCAGTGTCTCACAATACCCCATTACCCTGCTCTGCTCTGCTCATTTCTTCTGTCCCTCGCACTTTTCCTTTCTGTATGTAAATGATCGTGATCCCACAGTAACCCCGGGAGATGAAAATAGAAAAATATGAATGTTTTCCATCTGTTTTTGAAAACCAGGCATGCGGAAACATGTATCTCATTACCACATCATTGCAGAAGTACAAAAAAAAACAACAAAAACAGCCATGCAAATGTTATGCTCACCGTAAACATGAGCTGGCATCCTCCCAGTATGTAATCCAGAAAAGTGTAGTCTCTTGTAATCTAAAGAGAGGAGAGTAACAGGGCAAAGAAAGAAAATCTTTAACTGTAACCAGCGAGATATGAGGAGAATATTAAGATTTTAGTTATTTTTGAGAGAAGGAGAATAGGGATGTTAAGCACTGCATGTGGTCAAATCAGTAAAATGGTAAGCGTTGTAAATCTCACCAGCCTCATACTCAGTTAACTCTGCTGCAAATAACACAGACTGTTGCTATTCTTCTCAGGGTACAGCGTCTGGCTAATTGATTGTCTGCTTATTCTAACACCACAGACTAGGTAATAAACAACCCAGCTAAACACAGCACATAATTGTAAAAACACATTTTTACCTCTTTTTATAAGCATAATTGTTTTAAAATGACAAAACAGCCCATTTTTTTCTGGTTTAAGGTACCACCAGCCGAGCACCAATTATTATCTTGTTTGAACAAAATTTCTACTCCAATTACAATGAATATTTAGCATGGATTTTCCTGTCATTAGTCTAATCCCTGCCGGCAGCCAACAAATATAATTACTGTATTAGCTGTTTTGTGCATGTGCTGGATGTGTATGTGTAAATGTCTGTATGTGTCTGTATGAAGGCTTGTTCATGACTGTGCGCATGAAAAGAGGAAGAAGGAAAAGAATCAATTATGAAAGCTTGTCATCATATGCACACAGCTTTAATGTCATTCCAATAGCCCTCTAAAGACTCACTGTTCCAGCTTAATGTGTCTTCTGTGGGACTCAAAGCTGCCGCACTAATTAGTTATTCAGAGGGAGTTATGGACACCCGGCAAGAAGTGTGTCAGCTGATCAAAACCACGGTGGTTTAATTAAGGAATAGCTCACGACAGGCTGTGCTATATTGTGATCGTGGAGGGCTGACAACCCCCTTACCTGTGATATAATCACAATATATCACAGCATGGAGTGAGCCACTGCTTTTAACAGTAAGTGTGACGGTTTCCAATTCATGTAAAGAAATAGGCCACCCAGAGCTTTTACATCCTGGATCACACAGAGTGTTGTGTGGTTCTCAACCAGGGGTCCGGGAACCCCCAGGGGTCCTCAGGGGGAATTCTAGGGTGCTCCTAAAAAAAAGAGGAATCATCATATTTTTCACTTTTTTATTCACTTGTGAGACCAATGTGGGTAAGAGTCATGAGAGTAAATGTTCTGATCTTCTGTTTCACTTCTTCCACAGTTATCTCCTCAACTGCAGTTCCCCACTCGAGAATTTTGGTTTTAATCAAATGTACATTCATTAAGGGGCCTTTGGGATGAAAAAAAATGAGAACCACTGCCTTGCAGAACCTTAACATATCTTTTTTTTTAATTTAAGTTTAATAACCTAATCTTTGCCTCAACTTCAAGATGAACAGAGGTGGGGGCTGTGTTCAGATATAAGTATGTCCTTCTTCAATAGGTGCCAAGCAAGGGCTTACAGTACAAGACAGACATCAATTGCCACGTACAAAGGTGTGAGACCAAATATTCAAAATATAGGAAAACATGACTATTATATTCTTTATGCCTTCATTCCTTCATCCGTTAAAAACTGATCTCATATTGTGTGCTGTATTATTCAGTCTAGTTTACTTTTTTTCTGAGCAATAGAAATAAAACTAGCACATACTTTACAACATAGTCCAACTTTTCATCAGGCAAAAATTACTCAGGATGTTTGTTCTGCCATCTTACAAAGGCACATAGGTTATCATTTAAAGTGGAGAACTCAAGAACGTGCACTGCTATATCCTGCAAAACCACGCCCATCTGGGTGAGATACCAAGTTTTTAGAGAGTCCCTGGCGGCCTGCACACAGTGCAGTGCAAGGTAGCTGCTATGCAACGTAATGTTACTAGCTTAGATATCTCTGCATGTCGTCTTTTAGGTTTCAGCAGGGGATTTTTCACCCGCAGATATGGACTACTTAATCCATCCTTCTATATCTAGGCCACCACAGTGGACAAAACTGACCTGAAACGTTTCCATTTTGTAGCAGTTTGTTAGCTAACTAACTAGATTGTTACGCTAACTTTTCCCCCTCTCACATGCAAAATTATACTGAATTGTGCAAGGGAATTAGATGTCATTGTCACAGTTACTATACCATAGCTAAGAACGATGAGACTGCTTGGTTTGAGCTATCTGTTTTATAATCATTGATTCTAGGGTAAGATGGGTCATCATGAGGTGACAAGACCTGCAGAGATGTTTTTAAATGTCAACTGAGTTATACTTCTTTCTCCAGCTCCGAATTCTGATGGATATAACTTATCCTACTGATATTCTAAAAGGGAATTCACCTTGAACAGACAATTTTTAATTAATTTTTAAGTAGCTTAAACCAACATCAAGCAATTTTAATATTAACACTGAATCTAGAGCTGAAACATTTAGTCAGTATGTCGATCAACAAAAAAAGATTCGACAACTAAAACTGAAAGCTTCAAACTATGACTCTGCTTTTAAATATTGACATTGGCAGTGGATCTATTTGTTTTATTGATCATAAATTACACGTTAATTATTGTAATACTGCAACTGTTGATGATGTGGAAAATGTGGTTTACAAGTGATTCCACATGTCTTTTTGCCACACTAATTATAGCCCAACAGTGAGAGTCCTATCACATACGCTATCTGCCCCTCCATCCATCCATCCATCCATCCATCCATCCATCCATCCATCCATCCATCCATCCATCCTCACCTTACATGACTTGACAATGATGATGCCCGAGTTTTTATAATGCTTCTTCTTCTTCTGTTTCTTGGGGTTGATGCAGTCAAACTCCACCTGACGATACAGAAATACAATTGCAGAGAAAAGAAAGATGACAATTGTCAGTGACAGGAAAGAGGGAATTGAGAAATAAACATTCATGAGTAGGGGGGAAATAATGGTAAAAGTTGAGATGACAGCACAGTTGTAAAGAGTATCAGTGAGATGGAGGGAATGAACAGACGACTCAGAGGCTGTGACTTGGATCTGCATGTATTCCACTCGCAGTTACTTCAACTTGACAGTCAAACTTGGAGATGTATTTCAAGCAAATCAAACTATAGTGGTGCAGTATACAGTTCATATTGGAACCTACATGTGTTTAGAAAACATAAATATAGCCTACTGTTAATGAATTCACTTATGGGTTGAACATAAAGATGAAAAAAGGAGCTTAGGACTACCTTTAACACTATAAGTCACACAAACACACATTAGATAGTGATGTGTTTGATGAAAAGAGACATTTGAGACATGCACACACACTCACTCACACTACAGACTCACATGCCTTGAGTCAGCTGGTGATTCATATGACAGGTAGCTCTAAATGCCTTGTCGTGTTACTAGGGCTCAGCTAAAGGCTGTTTTACATCTCAAAAGCACCTCTCATTTTCTCATCCTTCTTTTCACACTGTCTCTCTCTCTCTCTCCATCCCCCATCTTGTTATTTTCTGAGTATGTGTGTGTGTGTGTGTGTGTCCCCACATCATTACCACACATGAAGAGACTCAGTGGGAGAACAAGTCATGAGGCTGCTTTGGCACATGCACACACACAGTTACACACGCACAGAGCTACTAATGAATGAATGCTTTTCTGATCCCTGCATCTTTACATCTTTAGCAGACCAGAAATGCAAAAGTGAAAAGAATAAATCTCCATAGTATTTATTCATTAGCGGCTCAGAGCTTAAGACCCAGCCAGTCCTCAGTGGTCACAATGTGTGAATGCAGTAATTCAAATCTGGGCATGATTATTCCTGAATGCATTTAAACTGTAAATTGGCCAGCACGGGACAGACTCTTGGCCAGTTCAGTGCAGTTAAAACATAAAATAAAACTGCCATCCATTGGCTGATGACAGAGCATGATTCTCATTGATTTTGTGCGAGATCAGATAAATGCTGTTTGAATTTAGAGAAGAAATGATTTATGTTTCAAAATCAAAGCATTAACCTTCTATTTCAAAATGACTCAGCAGCTAAGGTGCAAACTGAATGATGCAGTGGTTTAAATCCAGGTCATGCACAGGTCATGCTTTTGCACTGTAGTCACGCTTTTCACATTCCCTCTCCGTTTCAAATTCATCTTTTTTCAGTGTATTTTCATTGCATAACAAAAATGCCGGCAGTAGCTCAGTCCATAGGGACTTGGGTTGGGAACCGGAGGGTTGCCAGTTCAAGTCCCAGTAAAAACCGAATATAGAGCGCGGACTGGTGCCTTGAGCAAGGCACTGAACCTCCTCACCGCTTGGGGCGCCTGTCATGGGCAGCCCCCTCACTCTGACATCTCTCCACTTTGTGCATGTATAGGTCGTGTTTGTGCGTGTGTGTGTATTTCGGGCCTATGTGTTAATGACAACAAATTAAAAAAAAATAATAATACTGTATAAAAAACACATATTGACCTCCTCAGATCCTACAGTTCCTAACTTACTGTGTTTTAATTTAGGTGGTTACTCATTCAACATATCTTTGAAAAGCTGAGATACACATGATTCAATTGATGCAAACCATTTCAAGATACAATTACCACAGCAGGTGCAATTGACGCCTCACACAAATAAACAGTTACAGAATTAAGGGACTGCTAAAGCATCATTTCACATTAGACTCCGTGTATTCCAAATGGTTCGCAAACAGATTTCAGCTTACTGAAGGAATGCCTGGGACAGGCGTTTTAGGCTAATTCTACATAATTGGTAAGAGGTAGATAAAGACATATGAAGTAACAGCTAACATTCAGGTTATCCAGGATTTACTGCAATGACACAGAGTTACATACAGATATCTGTCATGGTCTGTCTCTGTGTTCCTCCTCTCCAACCACATATCCCAGGCTCCTACATTGCCATTTCCCCTCCATTCACCTTTCTGTCCCACCCATCTACACACCTATTCCCACTTTTCCCATCTGTTCCGCTGCTCTGCCTGGCCTTACTCTTGTTCTGCAACCACTGCCCCTAATGTTCATGTGCGTATTACATGTTGTGGATATGTTGCATTTTTTTCGGAGAGTGTGCACAACCAGTGCTCTAAACTAACTATATCTCCAGCCTTAGTCTGCAACTGGGTCCAATCCTTGTCACCCTGTGACAAACAACAGTAACTTGAACTGACAAACACACACTTAATGACACTGATGTAAAATAAATTATCTTTTACCTCCACTGAGTTCTGGGCTTCACTCATCTTGGCAACTGTGGTTTGAAACTCTCCTATAAAGTCGTGGCCTCCATCATTATCATAGTCGTAACACAGGACCTGCCATTGTGTAGAACACATCACATCATGTCATCACATTTTCAGTTTTGCATCCAAGTGGTTAGTTTGATTAGCTTCATTTTTGAGACTGAAGTTGTTATTTCCCTGGATTTTCTTCTCCTTTTCCATGCTGCTCATCCTAAAAGCTCTGTATTCTTGAATGTTAACTTTTATCAAGATAAATAATTGATTACATTTTATATGGACATTTTTGGATGTGATATCGCATTTTTAAATCATATCATAGTCCAAACTTTAATTATAAAATAGTATCTGATGATAAAACGTGATCAAATGACTTTTATGCTATTACCAGTCCATAACCATGCAACTTCCTATCCACCTTTCCATTGTTAAGCTGTGCTGCTAACATTAAATAAAATAGAAATTCTACACAGATAAACCTCTAATGACTAACCTTGATGTTTCTGTCCACATCTCCATTGCAGAGAGAAATAAGCGGCACTGTAAAAGATTTCCACGCTGGATCTAAAGTGTTCTTTATGACCTGAAGTCACCGACACAAAAAGAGGCACATAATCACTGAATTACACAGCAGCAGATATATAATGCAGTTGTAGCCACAGTAGAATTACCTCCACCCGGGGCTGTACACCTATTGTTAAAGTTATAGTGTACGACCTTCTGTAAGACCTGGTTTAGCTGACAATGACAGCTCATGGGTGACAATAATGACAGTAAGGCAAAGGTGCTTTTAATCCCCACCGATGACTCACCTCCGTCCTGTGCACCAGCATCCATTTGCCGTCTTCTCCCTGTTTGTGAAACTCCAAGTAGGGGTCTGACTTCCCAAAGAAGTCCTGCAAAGAACAGAGGCAGTTTGTTGTAAAGTCTCTTTGAAGATGATTCCTGTTTTATCCTAATGCCTCCTGTCCTCAGGCAAACTGCAACACATGATTTCACTAATGCTTTTAGTAGATTAAATTGCAGTGGTTAGAAATAAATAAACATCATGTTGCACTGAGGAGTCTTTTCTTTCTGTTTAATTAATGTATTTATTAAAAGATACTGTGATCCCCTGCAATGACTGCTTTGTGTTTATCCTGGTGGTTTAACCAGAGGGTGCACAGCAGGCACATAGCAGCATTAGTTCAAATCACAATTCAAGCTGTGCTGCTTCTGAACCGCTGTCATTCTTTCCTTCTGCATACACCAGCAACTACTCCATAGGTCCAACACTGAAAATAACCTGTTATAAAAAGAAATGAAAATCCTGCATGGTTTTCATTTCCAGCTATCTTTGCACCTGATAGCCCATTAGCTGGCGGACAAAGGTGAAGGGTGTGAAAACATTTACTGTAAATGTTTTCTGTGTGGGCTTTGCTTGTGTGTCCTGAAGTAGTATGTGTTTCTCTAAAGTACAGTGTGTGTGTGTGTGTGTGTGTGTGTGTGTGTGTGCGTATATGTGTGTTTGTATTGCTATCTTTGTGAGGACCATCACGAGTAGATAACCTTTCGAGTGAGGACCATTTTGGAAAGTGAGGACATTTAGGCCGGTCCTCACAAGATTTTCACTGCAATGGCCTCCAGAGGCTGTATATATGCTTCTCTCAAAGTTTCAGAGAGGTCCTCAGAAAGATGCCAAACTGAGAAAAAATACACATTTTGTCGTGTGTGTATTCACTTGGAATATCAGAAATACACACACATTTTGCTCTCTATTGCCCCTGTTGGACATTTTCCATCTTGCACTAAAGAAATGCTCTCTGTCGCCCCCGCTGGACATTTTCCATCTTGCACTGAAGAAATGCTCTCTATCGCCCCCACTGGACATTTTCCATTATTGCGCCAGAAGGTCTTGCACTAAAGAAATGGCAGTTTCAAAGTGTTTTAAGTAAAATAATATACATTATATGGAATTTCACCTTTTGTTTTTTGTTTTTATGGTATTTAATATTTAATAATTTGAGGTTATAATTTGTCATTAAATTAAATTAGCAGTGAAAGTGATTCATAGACCCTGCCTGAAATCTACTTTAATTATATAGTTTTCTATTCTATTTAAACTTGACCTTGCCCCCTTATTCATATAGCTAACTTGTGAGTAATGTCTGTGATGTTACGGCTTATCAGAACAGATATTAATTATTTTTTAGTCTTCATTTTACTGCTCTGCTTTTTATAAGTGTAATAGAAGTGCACGTTTTTCTTCAGTCGGCAGCACACTGTGTTCATGTTAGCTATAGTTAGTGTTTTAGGTCCTGATAGACTTAAATGGGAAAACTGAGACCGCTTCACTTAGGACAAGGATGAACTGATTTGATTTACAAAGGAGAGAGGTAACTCATGAATGTGATTTAACAGAAATGGTTTGCGGGAATTTTTTCAAATCTGGAAAAATTGTCTACTCAGATGCAAGGATGAATTAAACAGATTTGGGTGGTCACAGGTCAAAAGTCAAGTTCACTGTGTACTGTGACCCCCACAAAAAGAGCTATTGCTCAAAAATTAATATAAGAAGTCTGACAAAGAATAATGAAATGATGCCACTTCATACCCAAAAGGTCAACAGTCAACTGTGTGATGATTATATTCTGAAAAAATAGCATATAAATCTAAATTGTTCAAATGATATGGCAGCACATGAACTTAGTATTGCTTGGTGGTTTAAATTGCAATACTGGACAACCACTGCTTTAGTAAGTGTTATAAATATTTTAAGTGTAAAGCCTCTGTTTGCCAATACACCTCTTTTATTTAATGACAGATACTACACATGTAAACACTGTTTGAGTGTATAAACTAAATCCATATCTTACAGTATTTTTGTACATTGCCCATATACTGAAACTCAGATCCATCTATCGTTTACATCATTTCAATTCTACTTTTTATTATTCATTTTTAGAATAATTTATTTCATTTTATATACTTGTTCTGCAGTCAGTCCCTGCATACTACTTTTTTTCCCCTCACAATGCTGGATCAAATTGAATTCCCCCCTACAGGGGACCAATAAAGGTATAGCTTAAATTATTTTAGCTTAGCTTAGTTTAGCTTAGCTTAGTGTAGCCCTTACTGTAACTAAAGCTCTAAATACTTACTGTTGAGATTACTTTGCCCATATGACACAAGTACAGGGTAAAGTTCACTTTAAACTGACCTCATTAACACACTGTAAACAGAACGTCTAACATGAGTGCAGATGTGACAAAACAACTGTTTGTTGCTAGCTGTCATGCTTAGTTTAAGCCTGACACATTTCACATTGTGAAAATTGGCCTAGCAGCTAGCAAACCTTTGCATCGCCTCATAGCTTGACAAACTACACATGCTACATATAGTTTGTCTTACTCACCACTGGTTCATGTCACCATATCTCCTAAAAGGACACCAAAGTTGAATTTCAGCATCCTGCATGCACTTGTTTCAGCCTAATATTGTTGAAACTGAGCATCTTAAATTGCTGTAGCAAGCTTCTGAGGCAGGTGTCCAGTTCATCTGGCAACCTGTCTTTTCTCCAAAACCTTAACTATTTCCACACTGCAGAGTTTTTGCAAAGGGTACTACACAGCCTGTTCAGAAAGGAGACTTGAAAAGACACAGTGACAAGCGTGGCAGGGGCATTTCAAAATACAGGCATGTCTTAAAAATGATGACATGGATTGATGTGTTCACTTAGAGTGATCATTAATGTATCCCCTACCTTCCAGAGGAACAAAATGACACGAATGTAACTTCTTTCACTTATTTGGAATCAAAGTAGAGCAAGAGTAACATGTAAACAGAAATATTATATTAATCACAGAACATAGTGGACAACTTATATCTGACATTGAGATTTTTTAACACATAATATGGGGGTGGTGGAGAGATTTTAGAACTATTACAGGTTGCTAAGTTGTTGGCTTCCTGCACACAGCAAAGCTTGTGTGACTTTCTGGGTTTTCTCCTCATTTTAGGCCTGCTATTTTGAACCACTGCAGTATTAAAGATCTATGGATGGAAATGATAGTCTGTTGATCCACTGCTTTGGTTCAGAATTAAATGCTACTTGTCAGTTACTGTATGGACTGTGAAGAAATATGGTTCAAACATTCATCTTCTCATGATAAATTGTAAAAATGTGATGATCTTGTGCCTTTTCATCACCATAAGCTAGTCCTGATTTAAATGTGTCCAGTACATTGGTCATGACTAATAAGATAATTGCCTTTCCCATCAACACCAGCTGTGGATTATGATGATAATCCATGATCACTTCTCACAAACTAATATTATCACAAGAAAATCTAAAGGTGCAGACACACCAAACCGACATCAAAGAACTAGCGGCGACGAAAGCCAACTGTTGCGTCATCTGCGTCACCTCACATCGCCCTGAGTCAGTTGCATTTGAATACATGGAGTACATCCGACGGCCAAGTGGCACATATGTTCCGCAGCACCTCCAGGGACTATTACATACAGACGGTCCCGGTGTTTCCTCTGCAGGTTCCACTTCACTCAGCTGCCGATAAACCCGCTGCTTCTTCCCACTTTAACCTGAATAACAAACCAGGGCTCGGTGCTCCGGTTGGATCCAAACGGAGAGCCGGGGCTAGTTGGGAAGCTAGCAGAGGCTAACTGGCTGTGCTTCCCTCCGTCATGCAGCACTACCCACTCCAAGCTAGCCACAGCTCTCCTTTTGCATTCAAATGGATTCACTTGCTACAGGGGCGAGGGAATAAAACCTAAACAGCTAATCAGAGTGATCTCTTTCACCGACTAGCTCTGCTGCCGATTCAACATGCTCAATCACCTGAAAAGCTGACGCCGATGACGCCGAAGGAGTGGGACACACTGCCAAAACTAGGTCAACAGACGCTCACCGACGGCCCGACTTTGGTCGACGGCCAACTGTCGGCTTGGTGTGTCAGGGCCTTAAGATGGTAAACACGTTAAACCTAAAAATTGCTGAACATTAGTATTTTAGTAGGTCTTATGTGTTTTACACACATTTTATGAATGTAAGAGATAAAGTGACAAGATATTAATTGTAACAATGATCAACAACAATCCATAGTAAAACCTTGCCTACCATGCTTGGCTTTTCTTAATCTTTTGTCACATTGCTATCCAGTGCTTAGTCACAGATTCTCAACCCTGCTCTGTTCCTTAGCATGTACTAACTCTCTTGTCATTTCATATCCATCCACCTGGATCTGACCCCCATCACCTGACTCCCCTACTTGCCTGCACCCCCGTGTCCACATTCATAGATCCAGATTGTCTGAATTGTGTTTCACCCTCATCTTTGCAGCACTTTTTCTTTTTCGCCTGCCTGATCCTGCCTGCATGATGCCCTGCCAGCCCAACTAACTTATCTGTCAGCATGATCCACATTTTTAATAAATTTGCTCACTTGTATCACCCTGGATTTTACTTTTGACTGAAATTATTTTAAGGTTACTAGTTAAAATGAACTTTCACCTCTCCTGACCATCTCTGAGTCATGCATATTGTTTCAACCCTGGTCCTTAGCGGAGCCATTCCATATGTTGAGAATTATTTTGTTTTGTGCTTCCTGAATTCTGATCTGTCACATGCATTTTAAGGAAAATTAAATGAAGCAAAAATCTATCAAGTAATACCAGGCTGAGAGAAGAGAAGCTGAGGCAGATGATTAGAAAAGGAGATTTGAATTTGAGAGTAAGTTGCTTGTGAATTTAAAATTTGTGGAATCAAAATGTTTTGATATGGACAGGAAAAGAAATATTCAATCTGTGGTCATTGTGACACAAACATTAAAAGCTAAAGTGAATCATTATTATTTCGATATTTTAGACAAGTTTGATAAAGAAATTAAAAAAGACAATTTAACAGTATTCAAAAAAGGCCTCTTAAATTATGTGCTACATATGTCTGTATTTTTCTGCATACAGAATGCTTTGTGTTAAACCTCAGTTTCCTTCTATTTTCTGGCTATTTGGAGACACCACAGAGGCCTGACAGAGCATAAGCAAAAATATTTTTAATTAATAGACATCCTATTGGAGAACAGGCTTTCAGCAGGTATTCATACTAGGGCTGGGTGATATGTCCTGAAAATCATATCACAGTATTTCTAGGCTTTATATGGAGACACAATTTATATCTCTGTATTTTCAAAACCCCTCAAAAGCACTTCATTAGTGGTTGGACTGGGAGACAAATATTTTTGACCATGTACAATCTCGTACATTTACTGTACTTAGGTTTTGAGTTACTTAAACTTTAGGATTTAATTTTTAAGATACTTTATATTCCACTCTACTACATTTCGGAGACAAATATTATACTTTCAAATCCCCTACATTTGTTTGACTGCTTTAGTTGCTCTGGATATCCCAAATAATTATACAATATGTCATCAACAAGTGAACTTTGCTATTTTTTAAATTTACTTAATTTATCCCTGAGGAGGAATTCAGCAGTTTATAACTGGTCTTTACCTTATAAAACACCAAAAAAATATAAATGCATTATTGATCAATACAATGTAAAATTGATATAATATTTAAACAGAATACAAATAGTGTTTATTCTGAAAGGGGCTCATTAATTTACTTTTGATACTTTAATACTATTTTTTTGGCTCAGTAAAACTTTTAATCCAGAATTTTTACTTGTATTAAAGTATTTAAACATTGTACAGTCACTACTGATGCAACTTTTTGCAGATAAATGTGATTCTTCACTTTTATTTTAAGTGTGCAGCCTGTACAGAGACCTGAGAGTCAGAGCTGAGAGGTGCTGATATTGTGTGGCACTCTGCAGCCTGTTGTTCAGCCTTAATTGATGGCCCATCAAGGGGAGGGCCACACCCCCCCACACTCACACACCTCGGCTGCTCTGCCTGTGAACCTGTGAGCAGAGCGAGCCGCCCATCCCCCACCTCAGCAGCCCTGCGTGTGCTGGCTGAGGCAGCGAGAGGAGCGTGAGGAGTTTGGAGAGACTCAAGAGGAAACTACAGCAATTAAGACTGCATCACTACTGCAACTGCAGAAGAGGTTTTTCCTCAAAGAATCTATCAGTAAGTAAGTGTTAAAACGTTTTTGATTTTAGCTTGTACAGGTCAGCTTATGCTAACGGTGTTATGTTTTCCTGCACTTTAGAAACATGTCACGACTCAAACTTTATAAAATTAAGTGGAAATGACAAGTTATGTTAAATTTTAAGCTGGAGAAGTAATTTAATGTTATTTTGTTTTTGTATGTGACCATAAATCTGACTATATGAGCTCACAGCAAGTCAGTTAACTGCGACCATTGTATTTGTTTCGTTAACCCTTTAGATTCACTGACACATGAAATGATCAAATGTTTTAAGGTTAATTTAAAGCAATCTCTCAAAGTATTTTCATACATAGTTTATGACATTTTTCTCAGTATGTTGAAATACATGTAGGTGCCTGTGAATGTAAGGTGCAGTGTCTTTCAGTGTTTTGTGTCTTTTAGAAATTTAGAGACATTCCATGATTAAACTGTGTGGATGAATGCCATTTTAAGAGACAGACTGCAGCTGTAGAGTTTAGCTGGTTAGTTACACTTGAGATGTAAGCTAAAATCAGCTCTTACACCTTGTGTGAATAATAATAATCGGCTCTGTTTAACCTGATTCAGTATTTTTCCTTTTGTTTCACTCACTCTCACCATGTGACTGTCAGTTCAGTTAACACAGTGGACAGTATATGTTGGTGTGAACTTACATCCCGTAACACAGAACATTGATCATTGAACAAAATGTGATTTGAACTTTTAGACCTGAACTAATAGAAACTGTGATCTTGGGATATAACAACATGCTGTTTCTGAAATTAGGTTAAGTACATGTCACAATAAGCCTGCATTGGTTTCACATGGAAAATGAATAATCTACAAATTGTCAGTGATCACTTTATTAGGTACATGTGTACAATCTTATACATTATAAGACAACTGTATTGACAAAGTGCAGGCATGTGCAGAGGGGCTGACTAAGGGTACCTGAGCCCCTGCCCCTTTGCTCCTGATGCCTTAAGTGTGCTATATTTTCACTGTGACAAAGGCTGGGCAATATGACAGCTTTTAAAGATACCATGTATCAGTGTATTCTATAATGAGGTAAAGGACAATAACTTTTTATATTGTTTATTTACCAGTTGCTCAACATAATTTCAAGTAAGGCCTGCAAGTGTGCTTCTCCTCTCATGCCACGCAGCTCCGCCCCACTCGCCACATAGTTCTCCTGCAGCACTGAGGAGATACAGCACCACTGCTCTGTTTCAATTAGTCTGTTAATTTGTCTTCGGTCAGACATAGGCCTGAGTGTTGCGCAGTCAATAAGATGAAGCAATGCATGTTAAAATCATTCTTAACACCTTGAAATATACTGTAGTCCAGAACAAAAAGACTTTTAAATAATACCTTGCTTATCAACGAACAAATATTTACATCTACCCATTTTTGACTCAGGCTACAGAAACTGAAATGATGGCAGAGCTTTGTGTGGGAAATAAAGTGGCTACTGACTGCATGGGAAATTAGGCATTTGTAATTTATAACATATAGCACATTGCCTGATAGAATACATCATTATTATTTTAATTACACAGACCAAATTCAATGAATGAAAGCATGTAGACTAGAGTGTGTAGATTGTATGCATTCATGATGACAAGGTTCAATTTTTTTTAGTCATCTATATATAAGAGTGCCTTTTTAACAATGTAGTATTGACCAGTTCATGCCTTGTTTGATGTACGAAGAGACAAATGTGCAGAAAGATATGTATAATTGTGTTGTACAACTTACTAGAAGTTCCTAGTTTGATTCTAATTATTTTGTTGAAACTGTTTCAGACAATAACATTTAAATAATATCTCTTCACTTTGTTGTTAGGTCCTGATTCTGACACAATGACAGGGAGGCCAACACAAGTAAGTACCTTTACAAAATTTTTACACTGTACTTATTCAGGCTCAGTAGAGTGGTGAAAGGATCGTGTTATTTCAGTACGCCAGCCTGGATATTAGCTTCTCCCTCATCAAAAAGCCTATATGGGGTTTTTCAATTTGATTTTGGATTATTACTGAAAATAAACTGTTTCTTGATACCTACATGTTTTGTTCAGCACAGCAATCTTTACAGATAAGCACCACTTTATGATTTTTGAAGTGTAAATTACATTGTTAGCAGTACAAAGCTAATGTTAAGCCAGCCATGTACAACCAACATAGTCTTGTTAAGACACACATTAGCAGCCACCATTTTAAAGGTACTTACATTGTTGTTGTTTTTTTAGTTCAAATGTGTCCTTTATAATGTGTTTTATGTCACAGAACAAAATGTGTAAATATTAAATTTGAGACAAGAAACCCAAAAATGCTGAATGACTTCAAGGTTATGGAACTTGTTCATTAACCACTCTTACACGGCTCTATTAAATGCTGTATTCTGATTGTTCAGTCGCGGCATTCAGCGGTCTGATATTACTGTGTAATGACCAATCCTAGTAGCAATGGTCCTTTCACAGTTGCGAAGAGGAGTTTGGAGCTTTCCTTTTGAAACTGCCATAGAAAACAACAAAACAGCAGCCACAATCTCAAACACTATGCATATATCAGTTTAGAAACTTTTGAAACTGCCAGCATGCCATCGCTGAATATTGCACTGAACCTCACAACATAGATGAGTCAAGAAAAATTGTAACAACTCAGTCCAAGATTTTCAGAGTGAGACTTCTCTTTTAACAAGTTTGTGTTTCTGGTTAAAAAAATAATTTAATGTAATATACAGGTCTCTCTGTGGGAAAGGTTTCTGTAATAAAGTCTGTTAACCCAGAAAACCCCACCACATCAAAAACAGCTCTAGAAGACATAACTAAATCAATCTAAAGTAGTACAATGCAGCCATGTCACAGCTGCCAGCTGAGGAGATCTACTGACATGATTCAAAACTTTTTTTATGTATAGTTAACCACTGACATGTATATACAGGCCTGAAGTTTGCAAACTACCATACTTACATTTTACAGATTAAAAACAAAACAACACACAATCACATGTGACCTGTCAGTAGGCTGCTGCTTTATCTATCTATCTATCTCATTTCAAACGTGGTAAGGATTGATTATTCAGGCTCTTACAGCCTCTTACAGTTACAGTGCAGGTGAAATGGAGAAAATGTGTGTGGCATAGAATTGCTGAAATACAAGTGGACTCTGTTTACAGAGTTCCCCTGCATTAATTAGTCAAGATTATATTCAGTTTACTTCACCAGGATAATTTACTCAGTATCAGTATTGCTCTCCGGGTGTATTAGAGACAAAGAAAACATTTTTTAAGAGTTATTTGACTTGCAGGTAAACACGTATTTACAAAAGATACTTAAAAAGTAAATACATGTTAAAGTTTTGGTTTTATAAACATTACTATCACTTAATTATCAAAAAGTGACACCTTTCTAATCTGGTATTAGTGAGCAAAATTGTTTAAATGCAAGACCTAGAATTGATGTATTAATTGTATGTGACTACATTTTCTCTGACATATATGCTTTGTGCTTACAGTTGGACACTATCCATGAGGAGTCAGATGGTGAATTTTCCATCTTTACAGGATCAGACCCAGACTACAATCCAGCTCAGAGTGAATTATCATCTAGTGATGTGGATGTGATAAACCTGGATAAACCTTCATCATTTAAGAAATCATCCAGTGATAAAGCTGTTGAAGGTCCAGATACAGATTCAGGAGAAGTCAAAGATCAACAAACAGGCAAGTGCAATATTAAAAAGCACAAACCCCCAGAAATTATGTGAAAAGAAAGAAGAAAAAAGAAAAGATGAACAAAGATGAAGTGAAAACTGTGACCAAAGAAACCTGCACAAAAAGGCAGAATGGCAAACGATCATGGGACAAAAAGCACTACTGTCTTTACTGTGGAAAGCCACACTCAAAGATAGCGAGACATTTGAAGAAAAAGCATATGGAGATTGAGGATGTAGCATATGCCTTCAGTTTTCCAGTAGGGTCAAAATACAGGAAAGCACTGCTGGATATACTGTGCAGTAAAGGGAATTTCAAACACACTGCCGAAGTCCTGGAACAATGCAGGAAACAACTCGTGATGTGTAAGCAGCCCTCTCATAAGGCCTTGGTTGAGGATTATTGGCCTTGCACATATTGTTATGGGATGTTTGCCAGAGTTGTGGAAACATCAGTTCTCATGCAGAAGCAAAAATCTTGTATGACAAATGAAAGGAGAAAAGTACAAAGTCATGCTGCAAGCTTGCCTCCAATTGCTGCTTCCGCCGATGAATGTCAGAAGATTATTGATAACATGCGACAAGATGATGTATCCTTTCACATCAGGACAGACTCTTTGATTTGCAGGTACGGTGAAGCACTGCATGCACAACATGTGCGTGTGAAGTCAAGACGCCAGTACGTTGCACAGAGAATGAGGGAGCTTGGCCAATTTATGTTGGTTGCTAAAGACATGGATAAGACTGTAAAGGGTCTGGAAGACTTGTGTGCACCATCAAGGTTTCAGTTTGTTGTCAGTGTGGCAAAGAAGGTTGCAGAGTGTAGTCCAGGCAAAATGAGTATGGAAAACCTCCCACTGCTGCCCAAATTAGATTCTGTCTCAAAGGAGCGGTGAAGGTCCTGGTTAGACAAACACTCATGAAAGACGATGACTGGCGGAGAGGAAGGCTAAACAATTTCTGGAACTTTTGGACAAAAACTGGAAGAACCATGTTTCTGTCAGTGCTCATCAAACAATACAAGAAAAGAGATGGTACAAGCAAGATGACATCCCCCTGACAAAAAATGTGACGACTCTGAGGAAGAACCTCAAGAACCTCAACACCACCAACCCTTCTGTTAATGGTATGTATACACTACAACTAACAGTTTTGTCCTGTTGACATCACATACAGCATTCTCACAATACTCCACAAAATTTATAGCTGACATAATCAAATTAGCTATTAGAGGTCCTAACAACTAAGAAGTGTACATGTATTGACAAATCCAAGAGAAAGGCTTGTGTCTTTTAAATTTGTACAGTCTACACCAGCTGGACAATATAACTGTCATTTCTTAAAAACATTATCAGGCAACCCATAAAGATGCAAAGTCACTTCTTTTTATGAGAGGATGATATATAAATATTGACTAATACATTTTTGGACAAAACCCCCCGAACAAAACAAAAAAAAAACTAAACAAGGAAATTAGAGAGGAAAGTCAATGCTTGCATGACCAAGGATTGTTTGTGTATTTTTTTGTCTTGGAATTACATATTATATTAACACAGCAGTATTAGAACAACCTCATTTATTGAACAGTTGCCTTTGTACTTAAAGAATTTTGGTTCTGCTTATAATCTTTCATAGGTGAAAGTCCCACATCAACTCATGACATTGGTCCACAGAGGAAAGGAATCCCAAGCAGAGAGGAAGTTGATGGTATGTGTCTAAGGATTCTGTTCATTTTAAACATGTCAGAGGTGCATGTAATAATTTAATCTGCATCTATTTTGATTTCATTGATTTGTTTTTAACATATTTGCTGGTTCCAGCATCTCAGATGTGAGGTTGCCTTTCTCTGGTTTACACAATTTAAAGAGTAAATATTTTTTGTGATATAATGAGCATTTTGACTACATTGAGTCATTGTTTAGACAAAGACATTTATTGAGACAATAATGGGAAGTTACATCAATTGTGATAATGTTACCTGTAGCCCATGTCTCTCTCAGTGACACCCTTTCTTAGGTTTGCCTTTACAGTCTTTTGTAATTGGGTACAACATCCCTACCATAACATCTGTGTACAAGATGCTCATAATGTTCAGTTTTGTTGACAATGTCACAGATGTTTAAGGTCTGATATTACTTATTGGGGTGATAGTTAAAGTTGCTATTTTGTTGCACTACAGTATTTTAAGATGTCTCAAATCTTTTGTCCTCCATGTTTACATACAAGAAGAGGATAAAATATTAGAAATAGCATTGATTTTATTGCAGTCCAGCACAGTACCATCATGACCTTAATAAAGAATCACAGAACTGAATTACCAGTTTTATTTGACAAAAAAACTGTACACTGGTGTCACCATAAAAAACCTTTATGGAAGAACAACAGTATTCGCTTAGTGTAGATATATATACACACAATTAAACTCTCTGTTTGCAGATACAGTTGCCTGCTTTCATTCTGTCTTTCCTTCAACACTGTACAGTATAATGTTTCACTCTCTGTTTATTTTTCTTTTTCAGATAGATGTCCTGACTTTTTCTCTACCCAAAAGAGACCAGGCCCCTGCAGAGAGGATGAGACCTCAGATGTAGATGGTGAGTTAAAACGACATGACAACTATTGTGGGTTAGGGTTATATGTATTGAGCTCCATCTTTGGAACCTTTTCCTGACTTAAAAAATCAGTACTCTCCTCAGTACCCTAAAATGGTAAACAACAGCCACCCCATTTGCATAAAAAAATTCTAAATCAATGGTTAGATATCCTTCAAATGAGTGTACTGAATAGTAACAGCAGATTTGGCAGATGGCATTGAGTGGACTTCATTCCAAAAATGAAATATAACATGAATTAGATCAGCCTGATTATAAAGAGCTCATGGTTAAATATAAACACCTTAGTTGTTTCAACACACTTGAGTTGGCTTTTACTGTAGAGTAGATTCTTCTGGGAGAGTCAGTACATGTGGGGAAAATAAATATCATCTAATCAACAACAGTCTTTGCACTTGAGGATTTGAGCACTAATATTTGACCTTTATCTTTTACAGTTGAAAATCCCATGTCACCTTCTGAGACTGTCCCACAAGAAGGAAGAAAAAGAGCCAGAGAGGTGGATGATGGTATGTTCTTTTTTAAAGTTATTTTTAAGAATGTGCATTTTTAAAATTTCAAAACAAATCTTTGTAAACTCCACACTATCATATACAGATACAGTCACATGCTTGCGGTATCATTTCCTAAACTCCACAGTATGATGTGTCACATATGTCATTGTTGGCTCTTGTTTTTAGATGGATGTCTTGACCTGTTCTCCCCCAGAAAGAAATTAGACCCCTGCAATGAGGATGGTACGTTTATGGCTGTTGTATTATACTCTTGTCTTCTGACCAAAAGGAGCGTGCTGGTTATTTTCAGTGCAAAGCATGCATTCTTGCATCATTTAATTTCTCCTAATACATGCACAAGTCAACAAACACTTAAATTTTTTAAGCTAAGGCTGGATAGTATGGCCTTAAAGTTATAGCAAGGTATTTTTTGGCCATATCATGATACACGCTACATATATATCACATACAATATTCCACATCATGATACTTGCTGTATACATACATAAAAACTAAATACCTCAATATTGACACTGCAGCAATATAGGGATGACTGTTTATACAAAATATTAATATTAATTAATTAATGTTTGATCAGTAATCATCAGTAATGTGGATTTAATGACTGAAGTAGGTGAAGACACAGTCTGATTGATTAGACAATTGATTAAGAGAAAAAACATAATTTTACTGTAATGAAGCATAACTAACTATGTGGCCTCCACTTTGGGAACCACTGAAACCATGCTTTCATCATGTCTTCCTTTCCAATGCATTAATACACCCTGCTTGTTCTTGTTTTTCAGATGAAGGTTCTGACCTCTTCTGCCCTGAAAAGACAGTTCATCAGAGTCGTGAAGATGGGAGTTCAGATAAAGATGGTGAGTTATTTGGCTTTAATAATAAAAAGCTCATTGTACAGTGATAAATTAAAAATGTACAAAACTCCTGTTTTTGTTTTAGGGCCCACCTGGTTTATTTTCCAACTTCCAACACATATTTCTAAAGATTTATCTTAGTACTGCTCGCCATTTTGTCATTATTCATTTGTTAATTAATTAAGCTGATGATGTGGCATGTTTTGATCAGAACCTATAAACAGACTTGACAGTCAGTGTCAGTGTCGTAAAACCAGAGATCAGAAAGAAATCAGAAAGATGATAGTGAGAACAAAGTGAATCAGCTTCATGGGAGGTCACAATATCATCACAGTACATCTGTAGTGGCTTGATTAATCCTTTGTCATGCATGCCAGCATCAGAACTTTTTTGCAATTTTCAATGTTCAAGATCACTAAATCTTAAAATTTTGTCTGTTGAAATGAAAGAATAAGCAATGAACAATGAGGCCTTGTTTGTCATGTTTTAATGTTGGCCTTTGAACACAGCTGGATTGTTAATATTCATTAGAGTTAAGGTTTTATGAACAGGTACTAATGTTTTTTTTTTATTGTTGCAGATCAGACGTCAAGAAAAAACCTGGTTACACAGAAGAAAAGTAAAAAGAAAAGAGAAAAATGGATGGTGAAAGGAAAAGGTAATTTCTTATTAAATGGGCAAACTTCTCTGTTGTTAAGACAGATTTACATTAGTGGGACTGCATGAGATCATTGCAGGTCTGAGGAGAAAAGTAGGCTCTATTCTTAATATCTTAATATTAATATTTGTGCTGTCACTCAGCATAACATTCTCACTCCTAGTCAGTCAAGACCCCCACCTTCACCCTCAACTCCCAGCTATGTTTGCATGCGCTGTCTCTCTCTCACGCAAATAGCGGTTTGAGGCACTGCGGCCTATGCTTTAATACAACTTCTATGAGGCAGAATTGGTCATGAAAACTGTGCACTGTATTTGAACATTTTTGACAGCGTCTACCAGGTAAACTTGTGGACTTCAGTAACAATAATGCAGAGTTGATTTGTTACTTTACAATCTATTCCTCTTCAGACGTATGTCTTTACAGTATATCACTCGGGCTGTCTGTTTTATTTAGCAGCCACAACACTGTTCTTTGACTTTGTGCCCAACAAAACTACAAGTCCCGTTATTTAATTCCCACATTTGGTTTGATAATTGCCAATGTGCAGCGGCATTTATGAAGTACAGCTGGAGAAGATAACCGTGTTGTGTTCAAACATGCAGTCATATGCATGTGTATGGAATAAAATTCATGTTCTCCTGCAGCAACCTGTGGGTGGACCAGACAAGACAAAATATAGCCTACTTTAAGTGTGATGGTGACCCTCACAGACAAACAGAATTTAAACAAGACAATGGCTTTCTATGTGCAGCCATATTCAGATTAAGGTTCATGGTGTTGTAAAGGGAATATCCCAAATAAGATGTTTGCTTGTGCCGCAGTTATGGGAATATTCCTGTTTACATGTTTATCAGTATATTCTAAATAAACCAGTGACACACACTAGTAGTGTTAGAAGTGTCATGACCAGAATTGGGCAAGTTACTAGAAATTAGCAATTAGTTACTTAAAAAAGTAATTGATGTACTTTAACAATTACTACATATAAAAGTTACTCTGAAAAGTACCTATCATGTTACCTTTTACAGCTCTTATTCTGCCAATTTCAATATGGATTTCAACATCAAATTACTATTTGTAACTAGCAGGACTTGCTACAAAGTTTGGATGTACTTCCCACAGTGGATGGATGACTAAGAAACTGTCATGCCCCTGGACCACCTTTGGGGGGGTCAAACATCCACCCACCAACTGCTGTTGAAAACTGTACCAATACATTATGGGCTATGTTTATCTGTGTATTTATTTTATTTGTTGATGAGACACTCATGCAGTCACACAGCAACTGATAAAGTGCGAAATAAAACTGGTGCTGCCAGTTACACCTTAGATTTAATGATTGTGACTGATGGCTTGAAAAAAAAAAAACAATTTTTTTTTTTCACTCTACTCCTCTCCATGACAGTTTGCTTGCTGTGCATGCAAGTTAAGAAATCTGTATAGTGGTTTAGTTATTGAACATTACAAAATCTTCTTTGCCTTCTTTGTCATTTGTAGAGCCACTCCAAGCTAGAGGGAGGAGGTCATGGAGTGAAGCAGAAAGGATGGCAGTGGAAAAGCACCTGGGAAACTTTTTGGCAGAGCAAAGAGTTCCTTGGAAGAAGGACTGTCTGCGGGCTATACAAGCTGAGAAGGCCCTGAGTGAAAGGTCATGGAAAAGTGTCAAAAACTATGTGTGCAACAAAATTGTAGCTTTAAATCTGAAAAAGCTGAAGTATGAAGGACTGGGGATGCAACATCTCGATCCATAGAGCTGATCTATAGAGATGCACCGACTGACCAGCCAGTGACCTGATTCTAACAATTTTAAGCATTACCTGGAATGACCGCAAAGGTGTTGGGCAAAGTATCTTTCTTCCAATTAAAATTGACAAAGTTGACGACGTGTTACATCGTGACCTGTTGCACCAGGTTTCGTTTAGGAAAGCAATATTGTAGGCAAGAGCTGTGAATGCTCTCATGGAGGTTCTGTCATTGAACTGGAAATGTCAGCTTTTTTACCGTGGATCTGACACTCAGTTTTGTTTTTGCCTTTCACAATAAGAGACTCAATGCTTATTAAGCCAGAACAAAAATTCACTTAACATTTCATTAACAAGACAAGTTACTAAAACGTATTTTCAAATGGAAGGTATTTGTACAAAAAAGGGCTCTGGCCAGTGCCTGAGTACTTTATTATAAAGTGAGAGAAGGTCCTGTACATTGATGCATTATGGGAAAATAGGCTCTTGTGATAGTCAGTTCTTTATCATGAGCATGAGAATTTATTTAAAAATAAAAATACAGAATTAAAGATTACAAATGCTGCCCATTAGAGTTTTTAGAAAGAAAATCAATGTGGGCTCAAAATTGGAACTGGCAGGTCAGACTTGTGGAAAAAAAATCGGCCCTAAAAATTGCAATTGGTCCATCTCTCATGATCTGTTTACCTTAGTTTTGTGTATTCTCTCAGTATCTGATGGTTCACAGTTTCAGCAGCTTTATTTTATATAGGTGCATCTCTGCTGATCTGTTCAGTTCAGTTTCATGTTATGTGTGAAGCTTCAGTATTCTTGACCCTCAGTGCAGCTTTGTTTCATATTGCATTTGCACATAATGTTCACAGAGAAGTTTGATTCCCTTTTATATGGAATGTTTTACTAAACAAGTGAAGTTTAGTATTTGTTGTCTCAGTTTCGGTTTTTCTCAGTTCTCAATTCACCTCATCTGAGAACTCTGACCTCACCTGAGGACTCTTATGATGTCACCTGACCGCCTGCAGCAGGTCTGACCTCGAAACTCTTCTGTCTTTATATAGTGATAATGTCATCACTGAATGTTTCTTAAATTATTAAAAAAAAAACTCTACGAGAAAATGTGTTGTTGTGATGTTAAG
Source organism: Epinephelus cyanopodus (assembly GCA_026686955.1). NCBI lineage: Eukaryota > Metazoa > Chordata > Actinopteri > Perciformes > Serranidae > Epinephelus > Epinephelus cyanopodus. Next base: position 36,110,747 of record CM048917.1, on the reverse strand, counting down.
TCACTAGGAGGCACTGTATTCAGCTGTATTATTATTTATTATAACAGTATTTGTCAACAGTAAAACACAAAAAGGGAGCAAAGACTTACTACAAACTATAAACAGAAATGGTCCGACCAGAAATGGACCCAACAGCGCCCCCATGAAAAAGTCCTCACTAAGATGGTACAAAACTTTTTCACAAGGTATTTTTCCTTTGTATGTTTTAAAACTGAGGTGGAAACTGGAGTTAGGGGACCACCTAGTGTTGAAGTGTAAGATCAGTTTGTCTCTAAGTATAGCAGAAAGGGTGGTCCTCACTCCCAATGGGAACTGTTCCGGTCCTCACTTTAGTGCCAGTACAGGAATATGTGTGTGTGTGTGTGTGTGTGTGTGTGTGTGTGTGTGGTGTGTGTGTGTGTGTATGTGCGTGTGCTTGCATTTGCATCCAGTGTGTGTGTGTGTGTGTGTGTGTGTGTGTGTATGTGCGTGTGTGTGCTTGCATTTGCATCCAGTGTGTGCGTCTGTGTGTGTGTGTGTGTGTGTGTGTGTGTGTGTGTGTGTGTGTGGGTCTAACTGCCTACCTTCTTATCCAGTTTACGCCCACTCAGGGTCAAAGTGATGATTCTGTTGTCAGACAGCTCCTGAGCTGTTATCTAAAATAACATTACAGCACAACATTAGCTGCTGCAAAAGAACTGGCAACTATTAACGTTCACATCAACATCAGCGGGAATGACAGCAGCAACAGTCGTCAATAACAGTAAAAGCAGTAGCCTTGGCAACTTCTTCATCATCATCAACAAAAGCAAACGTGCAATTATAGTAAACAACAGTGACTGAATCCACATGGACAACTACCTTTGATAATACAGTACAGTCTGTGTTTGTGTTTGTGTGTGTTTTTGTGTGTGTGTGTGTGTGTGTGTGTGTGTGTGTGTGTATGTGTGTGTGTGTGCGTGTGTCAATATGAGAGACAGAAAAGAAGTTTAAGATACAGAGAGACCCACTACTGAGTCATACCGTAATGGATCCTTTGCCAGCTGGCTTCCCATTGGCTAAGGTCAACGGTCTGTGAAGTTTCTTATTGGACACAATCTAGAGGACACACAGGACAGGAGACAATTAAAACACAACACAAAACTGAAGAAAAATGGGTTTAAACCAATGTACATCTCTCTTCCATCCTATTATACTTAATGCGGATGTGTGCTCCCAACTATGAGAAATCAATAGCAGGATATGTGAGTGGATCAGGACCAAGACTTTTGGCTTGAGTTTAGTACTGCTGGCAATAGCGACTGTAAGTTTAAAGATAAAACAGCATATAGAATAAACAATTTTTTTTAGGTCAATACATTTAAAGACAACTTACATTTTGTCATCCTATTCAAGAACCAACTTAAAAGGAGATATAATTCCATACCACTCCCAGTGTACAAATGAATTCTCCCAGGAAGTCATGTTCATAGAGCTGTGTGGCACACTTGTCTTCATCAAACATGGCAAAGCGAAGCTTCTGGATCTCCTCAAAGTGGTAGTCCACTTGAAACTTCACTCCAAACACTGGGTTCAAGTTGTTCACAGCTGTTTCAGTGCGGCTGAGCTACAGGACGAGAAACAAGGAGAGAGAAAGACTTTTAAAATTAAACTAGAATCAGCGCCTCATGTTTGTCTGCCTCTGAGAACCAGTCAAGTCATAGTTACAGTTTAGATCAATGTCTATCCAAAGTGACATGTAGCCATGGCAGTTGACAATGCTTAAAATAGGCTATGGATTTTGGTGCAAAGTAACTATATATTCTAAAATATGGATGCTTCACACACATCTTCATCCCGACAGCACAGAAGATCTATACAATCAGCACAGTTTCAATGTGAGCACCCAAGATTAGTGTCACCAGTTCAGTATCTGTCCAAATGTTTCCCCTTCTGTTCCTGAGATATGATGTTGAGTAATGGCCAGCAAAGTGTTTTGCAGAACATTATGATGTCACAATGAAGTTTAACTTCAACTATTCTGATATAAAATGTCAAACTTCATCATTTCTTATCAGACATTTGTGTGAAATTTTGTCATAATTCAGGCTGTTTGTATGTTTTCCTATGAAAAGTAATGCATCCAAATTCATATATACTGTATATCCCACGTATTTTGATAAGCTGCAATCACGTGACCAGTGCGCTGATGGGAGTAATCAAGGAAGAAGTCCCATCGTGTATGGAAGCAGGATGGATGGTGGATGGGTCACAAAAACGTTTCCCTGGAGTCACGTGTTTGTAGCTGTGTGAACTTTGAGTCATTTCAAAGTACATCCTTGCTATATTTCTTTTCCTAAACCTAACCACAATAACTTTAAACACATGCAATATGAGTGGACTGTGGAAGCACCTGTGCATCCAGTGGAATTGTAAGGTTCACCGAAAAGGCACCAGCTACTATCCATTTCACAAAAAAGTTTATATCAAATTTGTTTATGCTGAACACTAGTAAACCAAAAGTCTTGTCCTGATTGTGATCATACTCAAGTGTGTCATGATTACATGGAAAACAGAGTTACCTGGTTATATCATCCCATCATTCTAACATTAGTGCAGGCTTGTCTCTGACTCCTCTACATCCAGCACCTTTCTGTTATTTCTGTACTGAGTTGAGGAAGATGAACCCACTTTAGTCTCTGGCTGCCTACTGCATTTTACACTCTGCTGGATTTGGCTTGATGACAGACAAACGCAACACCCTAATGATATTAACACATTAAAAAAAAATGATTTCAGCATTGGTAGGCATGTCATTATAAGCAGTAGGGCTAATTGTCGACCAAACATTAATTGACCAAAAAGGCTGTTCGTCTGCAAGATTTCATTGGTCACTTAGTCACAGAAAAACAACAACACGAAACTCTATTAGGAGCTGCGCCTTGTCAATATAAATCAAAACCTATATGACCGTACCATGTGGGAATTTAATTTGAAAGGACAGACACAGGGAAAGGTCCATGTCGACGTAGAGCCTACGCCGTGGCCTGACGTGCACCTCCCCAGAATTGTGTTGCGGTGACACGCAACTCCTGTCTGTTTGTGTATACTGACACCATATCCCTCAGTGAAAACGAAGCTTTTATTTACTTTTATTTGACAGATAAGAAACAATAAATTTAATCTTGTGTGTGATTTATCCTTCAGGGATTTATACTTAGAGATTTATCTTGGCCTCTTATGAGCAAAGGAAATCTTATAATTTATACAATGTAAAATGCCATAGACTGGCGCTAATAACGTTGTAACATGTAAGTAGCTACATGCCCATTAGCCAATTAGCACAGTCATTACTGCTTTGCCAACAGCGTAATTCACAGGCAGCTTACTCAGTGTGTGTCGTGCACTTGTAAAATATAGGCCTATATTAATGATGGTTCATTAGTACGGTTTTGTATTTCTCTGTAATGTAGCACAGTATTAACAATATTACTAATACTATTCTTTCTCACATCTTGACTCAAACCACTGTGTTTCCCCATCCAAAATATATAATTTAATAATTAATTTAAAATTGTAAACATGTGGGCGTCTGGTTGGCTAATGGCCCTAAATGACGTCTATTGGTCCACTAGGAATGATCTTAGTCGGGGTAGTCCTAATTAGCAGCTGTTTTTTCAGTCATTTGTACACATCAGTTAGTTTTAATGCTAACATGTTCATGGTGACAACAACAATTATATGCTGATGATAATGTTTGCCATGTTGACCGCCTTGGATTAGCATGCTAACATTAGCACAAAACACAAAGTGGCTGCTCTCTTCCCAACTTAATTGACAACTTTTTCTGTCTGCCATTGATGCGGGGCAGGTAATGGGGTTTGACGAAAGTTAACTATGATCACACTGACCCAAATGGTACGGTAATAAAAAAATAAAATAAAAAAAATAATTAAATGAAATAAAACAGGCCATGAGACTGTAAGTGGCACCTTCACATTACAGAGCCATTTGATTCAATGTTAAAATAATTGAAAAAAGATTATTATGGACTTTAAACGTTTTAACCCTGAAGTTAATGTTCTTTGTTCTCAACTACTTTTCCCAGGTGGATCCAGCTTTGAGGTATTATATGTGATGAGTTCTGATGGCCCCAAAAATAGCCTGGACGGCACACAGACGGATCAGAGTGTGTGGGTGTCTGTAAGAGCATTGTGAGAGTCATGCTATTTGCTCTTGGTCCTCCAAACCAGGTGGTTGGATGACTAATACTCACTGGCCGTGCTACTCTCCAGTCTGACTCACACTGAACACACTGCATTGTGTGTTTATCTACCATTAGACGAGGTCAGTATACGTCTAGCCTGTCACCACTTCTGAATTTAGGTGAATATAAAACTCATTTTTGAATGGTCATTGGACTGATAAACTAGAGATGGCGGCCATGAAATGTGACCACTCTGGGACTGAATTACATCTGTCCTTGTGTTGATTAACAGGCACTACACAAAGCACTTTACTTTGTTTGTTGTCATATTCTATTACAGTGTTTGGTGATGAGGGGTTTCAGTGTTTGTAGGTATGTGTTGCTAAATATAAGTAGGCTGATTTGAACCAGTTCACACAGAAAAAAGTGCCACAACTTGGGTTTTGTGATGGTCCTTTCTAGAAGCATGGCAGTAATGATAGTAATGTTGGTCAGTAAGTTGGTCACTCGGTCCAACACTTTGATTCGGACCAAAATGTCTGGATGGATTGCTGTGTTTGGTGCAGACATCCATGGTACCAAGTGGATGAATCCTACAGATTTTGGTGTCCCTCTGACTTATTCTTAAGCTCCATGACTATGTTGATTTACATTTCTGGTTTTAAAGTTAAACATCTTGAAAATTACTGGATGGTTTGCCAAGAAATTTGACACAGACGTATACAGGATGGATTGTAATTTGGACTTAATTAATTGTAATTAAGTCCAAAAATATGTATATTTAACAGGCTCATTATTGTCGCCAACCGCCATGTCAAAAATTGAGAAGTTTGCTACGTCACACAGATGGTGACTGTTAAAAATGAGAAGTATCCATCATTCCACACTCAACTTTTGGACCATTTTTTGAGTGTGCCAGTAGTACACTGAATTTCCCCGTACTTTGCAGCGTGAACGCACTTAGCGCATGTGTGCACTCAAAATATTAAATGTTAGTACAGAAGTATGCAATTTGAGACCCAGTGGGTCTCATTCATGAAAAGTGAGTAAATGTGTGTGTAGATTTGCACATAAAAGCCTGCTCTACTAAAAACCTACTCCGGATTCAGGAACGCCGCGGGAAACTCAGATTTGATCCTAAACACGTGTGTACGATCATGAATACCAATCCATCATAAAGTGACAGCGCTCCCGGTAATCAGCAATTAGCATAAATCCCCGCCCATGAATAGCCAATGACCACCATATAAGGAGGTGTAGGTGCATCCTGTCGACCTGTCAGTCATGGCGCAGAGAAAGAAAAAAGATTTTTTTCCGAAGCGGAGATCAAGATCATTTTGGGTGAAGTGGACAACATGTGGAAAACATTTTATTTTCTTCAGTTAGTGGTGGTGTGGCAGGCAAAGCGAAGGCCTGGAGGGAGGTAACAGATGCTGTTAATGTTGTCTCCGTAGTACAAAGAACCATGTCAGAGGTGAAGCGTAAATGGTTTGATATGAAACTGGAGGCAAAGAAACACATAAGCACACACACAAAAATACAGCGGTCACCAAACAAACAGAAGATTCATTTGTGGGGTTTTGAATGAAGTGGGAACGGGAAACCAGAGATGTTTTGTGTATAATGGATAAACTAAATCAGTGATCGCTGTCGGAATGTAGAGCTATTTAACATTTATTTTGTCAAATGATACGGATAACATATAGCCTACAGCAGTCTGTATGCATCGTCCTCAAATTATTTGAATCTTAATAGCCTAAAGCTCTGTTTGATACAACGTAAATTAATCATTTTCAAATCAGATTTATTCATTCAAATGATCGTCCTCCTTCCACCTGCTGCCCCTGCTGAACCCAGGCATCGAGGCCGAGGAGGCTGTGATCCGGCTGTCCTTACGGATATTTTTATTATCATCATTCAACGTGTAGAAAGAACGTGTAATCTATTGAGTTGATTTACGCAGATAATTCACAATCATGAACCTAATCTGGATTTTAAACCTGCTTTGCCAAATAATTTAACTAAATGTGTTATATTTTTAATATTTTGTCATGTTTAGATTACGTGTTTCAAAGGCATCTGTGTATTGTGTACATGACAGAGCGCAATTAAAATTGTCATATCCAATAGTGAAAAGCAATATTTATGTGCATTACAAAATTTACACAAGCACTACGAGTGGTCAGGAGCAGGAGTAGATTTTGTTAGTAGCTACGAAAAGATCGGAGCTACTAAAATATTGATGAATGCGGAGACGCACGTAAATTTCCGTCTGCGAACAGTTTACACACAAATTCCTTCTGCTCACGTTTCATGAATGAGACCCACTGTCTGTATCACTCTGTCCTGCTTTATCTGTCCAGAAGCAGCTGAAAACCTCCAGTGTTGTTTGAACTGATACTACTTCACTTTGATAATCCAGTATTATCAAATAACAGTAGACATGAGGTATCTCTATAAAATGTACATGTCATTATAGATGCTTTATCAAAAATATCTTACATGTCTCTGACTGTAGGAATTGTTATTACTAAAGAACTGAGAAGAGACAGACTGCAGACCTACTTTAAAGGGAAAAGGGTTTTAACTTCAGCCTGCTAACAGTGCTTACAGCACTTATCCATCTGTCTGACGCATGGGAGGAGAGCAGAGGAGTACGGCTGCACTTTGTGGCTTAAAAACTGATATTGCTGGGGCATCATGGCAGCCCAGCAGGCTCAAGTACATGTCTCATATTTGTGCTGCTGTGGATTTAAACCTGGCTTACCGGGCTTTGGAAATGAATCAGACCCTTGTGGCACTTCATCCATTTTCTACCCTCTTTCTTATCAGTCCATGTTTACTATGAGACCAAAAGAAAAACAAGACCACAAAAATGACAACTGAAACCGGCCTTTCCCTCTGAGATACAAAGGGTGTAATAATAACAATATTAACAGCTGGGGGCAACAATAACATAATACAGAGTTATGATAACAAGAATTTCTTAAGACTGTCGTCAAATTCGGAGAATACATATAATGCATGCTTCAGGAAAATCCTATAATCTGCCAGTTGGCTGCTTGACTTGCTGGTATGTGTTCTACCGTCTCTTTTATAAGTGCACAATTTCCCACTGTTTATAGGTGTTCGTTGATTGGCAATTCTTCTGGGTTGCCTGGTTTGACTGGAAAGTTGCCTGAATACACAAGGACCTGATGGACTACAGCTGCTTAAAATCATTTTAAACTTTAAGGTCCAGCATGGATTTTACAGTTCTACAGCCTAATTTACAAGGACTTTTGTGATAACGGTAAATGTGTGTGTGTGTGTGTGTGTGTGTGTGTGTGTGTGTGTGTGTGTGCACGCACATCTGTTTTTTTCCTGTTTTTTTCGTTTTGGTGCTCAATAGACAGAAAAGAGACACCACAGCCAAACAGCTCAGTGCTAGGATGTTCAATCAATGAGATGAGCCCAAATGGTTTCAAAGACTCAGACATCAGAGAAGTTGCTTTTATAAAGGAAACACCTGGACAAACTTGCAGCACCAAAACACAGACTTGCATAGAAAATGGTAGTTACAGTGTTTCAATAGCAGGTACTTAAAATACCTCAAAGGCTCATTTATACTCCCTTTAACTCGCTTTACTCCCCTGAAAATAGAAACGTCCGTTTCAAACGTTGTAAACGTCATAGCCCACATACTTCAAGGCATTACTTTATGATCGCATAGATACAGCCAATAGATGGCACTAGAGGTCAGAGTCTAAAGATTCACACGACAACAAACAAGGTAATGGTGAAGGGGGTCATAATGTTCTACCTTAAACGGAGGCAGTGTTGCAGACGGCAGTGGTCTACAGTCTATAGTCACATGTTGCTTGAACACGCTACACTGCCTTCATGATCTCCGGTGGTACTGCTCTGTTTCATCAGTCCACTGCACTCTTTCATCTTATAGCTGAATATTTTGAATACCTCTGTGTTCTTCTGCACCTTGTGAAGCAATGAAGAAGTGTTCTCTTCAGCCCATATATTCAGAAGGCATTTCACTTCGTTGTGAGTCCAGGTTTGTCCCACTCGATATTTTTGTAGCAAATACGCATATAGGCTACAAGTTCACCAGTCATGAAAGCAGGTGAAGAAAATGTTTTCTTAACTAATGAAATGACACATGAATGGTGCGTTTCCTGCGATTGGTTCTAACGATGTTCACACCAGAAATAAACCACTCCAGAGTTCACTTGACATCAGTCCAAGACCATCACTTTGAGGCTCACAAGTGAGCGATTGCTTGGTCCACACCAGAGTTTGAGTCTAGGGTCCCCACACCAACCCGAACTTTACCAAGAGGATAAATGCCCAAGAGTTCAGTTGCAGAGCTGGGGGATAATTCTTTGTTGGTTTATCACTATGAGCGTCACCTTTCACAGTTCACACAGTTATCTGATCCATTGTTAAAGCCACAGTGTGTAACATTTTCAGTTGTTTATCGGCAAAAATTGATATCTGCATTCATAAATATGTCATCACTGGTGTACTATTACCTCCACCAATAATCTGACTTATTCTCGTAAAAGGAGAATTTCGGATTTGTTTGTACATTGTGCGGGTAAGTCGTCTGTGGGGTTCCATTACGGTTCGCCATCTTGAGAATACACCCGCCAGCAAGGGACATACAGCACCGCCTTCGGCGTTTTCGTTGAGAGCCAGGCCAGCACTGCGTGACTGAGGAGCCGAAGGAGAGGAGCAAGAGGCGCTTCGCTACTACCCTGGCAAATTTGAAACAAAGTCCCACTCTTTGAGCATAATACAGGATCATGCATATGCAGCATCATGGGAGACGGAATCCTTGTCGCCAAGAAAGCGCAAAAGGGAATAGAAAAGGCAGCGTGACCGGCGAATTAAAAAACGAAAGCCCACATCCAGGTAGCCTTTCCCAGGTAGAGAGAGCTGCTGAGCGAGGATGGTAATGCAATCACAGGCCAGCGCTGCTGTTGGCTGTTAGCCCGTGTTAGCGGCCAGTCGCTAATAGCCTCATCCCTCTCCTCGCATCACTGGGCCGCCGTTAGCTGTTAGCCGCCATTAGCGCTGGCCTGTGATTGTATTACCTTTCTCCTTCAGCAGCTCTCTCCACCTGGGAAAGGCAACCCCAGTGCTGACCCTTGTTTTTTTTAATTTGCCGGTCACGCTGCCTTTTTGATTCCCTTTTGCACTTTCTTGGCGACAAGGATTGTGTCTCCCGTGATGCTGCATAATACATGATCCTGCATTATGCTCAAAGAGTGGGACTTGGTTATGCAGCAGTAGTGCCGCTGGCCACTATCAGCTGTTTCAATTTACATCCGCCCCAACAGTCCTACGTTGTAAACACAGCCAGCATGGTGAGGAGGGGGTTTGTCAACTCGTGTCGCGTGTGTCTGTGTAGGAGCCTGAATTAATACTCCATGTAGTATTGGATGACATGGTTTCATCAGTGTTATCATAGCTTTTTGGTACACAGAGGCTACAGTTGTTGCAATACGTGTTTGAAACAGTGAGGCGCTAGAGTGCGCCATCTGTTTGAATGCAATATGTGATTTCAACGTTAGATGGGAAAATTCCTACACACTGTGGCTTTAAAGAAATACTTTATCCACAAACAGATGATTGTATATCAGTTAGTCATGCCGTGTTACTTTGAATACGTGAAGCATACTTCGTTTTTCCTCACATGCCTCCACAGAAAACAGCGAACATATTGATTTATTGATTGATAAGGCACCATGTTCAACAATAGCAAAACTATATAACCTTTTACAAACTGTCCCCCAACTGGTGCACTATAATTCAACCCACCCCCAAAGCTAAATCTCACCCTCAGTTCAGTTTTAAATAGAAAGGTTTCAGTGAAAATGCATGTGTTCAAGTACTGAGCATACATCTGGATAAATGACATTTGGATTATACCGTATGAGTTATGTGAGAGTTTATAAACTGATGTTTTGATGTAGTTATAAGTTTTCCTCACAAATTAGAGTAAGATAGCATCACTAATTGATATACAAATAGTCATTTTGTGGGTGATGTATTCTTTTAACACAAAAATTTTGATTAGAGAACCTTTAATAATCCAGAGTTCACCTTAATGTGGACATTTGAATTGATTCTTTAAATTCTTTAACACCTAAAGTGACCTAACAAAGGACACTAGCAGTGTGTTCTGGCAATGATTTTGGTGAAGGACCTTTTTATTTTAGCTATCTTTGTTTCATTTAAATGTGTAGAATAAAGCAGGAAAATCACTGAAGACGAGGTTAGTATAAAAAAATGATCCAGCAATGACATTACAAGGCTACATAAGGCTGCACTAAAGATGTCATTATAAACCCCACTGATTTTAACATCCCTACTGTACGTGGTAAATCATCACTTTGGATGTGAGTTCTCACTTGCAGTGTTACAGGCGCATTATCTGTGTCCATAACACGTGTTGAGATTAGTATGAGGATTTACAGTTTGGAGAGAAAAAAAAGAAGAAGAAAAAAAAAAAAAAGAAAAGTCAAAGGAATTTAGAAAATAGCCAAAGCAGTCTGCAAACTGGGTGCCACGTCATTTACATAGCTGAGATCCATATTTCTGTCTCTCTAACACCAGCTTTGGCTGCTATCTTAATCTTCCATCATGGTTTCCTTCATTCACCACTTTCCTTCATCCTCCGCTTGTTCAGTCACACTCCTTGTTCTATCTGTCGCTCATTCGCGTTCTCATCTCTGTCTCCTCTCCTTCTCGATCCTCTCCTTCTCTTGCTTATTTTCCCTTCACCCTCTCTTTCCCTCCACCCATTTCTCATCTTCCTCTCTCACACCTCCTCGCTCTCACTCTTTCCCCCTCTCTTTCTCTCTCTCTTTTCCCCCGATGGACCCAGCTGCTTCTCACACCTCAATCTCACAAGACAGACAAAGATAGACAGAAAGTGAGACGGAGAGAGACAGAGAGGGGAAGACTGGTGACAGAAATAAGGAAGACAATCGGAAAAAGGATGAGAGAGAGAGAACACAAAGCTAACAGGAGGGGGATCAGAGAAAGTGAGAAAGCCGGGGTGTGAGAGAAAGAGCGAGCTGTGGATAATATCCGAGAAAAGGTTCGGGCCTCATTTCGCCTCCTCCATCGTTGCCTCACTCCAGGAGCACTAAGCTTTTGTTTCCCTTCCCGTTGCCATAGTAACAGTTGGCAATTCCACATCGGAGCCACATGCCCTGCTGACCGACAGCTAGCTACAACCCGAGGCACTCGCCTACACACACACACACACACACACACACACACATACAAAAAAGCCAGTTTGCCCTGTTGACCAGCTGTTCACTACAGAAAAGCCTTGAGGCAGCAGCCTACACACACCAAAACTTCATCACCATGTTCAGCAGCTTCAACTTAGTGCTCATGTTTTCATTTTTCTACACCATGAAAACACTGTATTACACATTCACATCACATATTGTCACAGAGATGAAGACGGCACCCTGAACAAGGAACAGAAGTGTCATTTACAGTAACCCTACTGTGAAACTGAAGATAACAGCCCAGGCTTTTATTTGCCTCAGTCACTGAACTACACCAGCCTGTGTTTGGGATAGGCATCTACACAAGACGTGTCTTTAACTCCTTTCACACGAATCTCTTGCTCAGCAAAGATAGCAAATACTAGGGCTGTGTGGTATATACCAAAATACCAGTGAATAGCCCAAACAACGTCCAGAACATGTGCGGAGGGAAAGTGTTTCAGCTAAACTTGCACACGTGTCTAAGTTTAGCATGCACGCGTACACACACACGCACGCACGCACGCACGCACACACACACACACACACACACACACACACACACACACACACACACACACACACACACACACACACACTGACCGGAGTCTGAGATAATTATAACTGAGCACGGCTAGGTTGTGCACCTAGCGTTAAGCTAGCTAGCTTTAAGCTAGGTGCACAACCCAACGCACACACATTTACCTTTTTTTGTCTTAGCTCTTTAGAAATTACCGTTATATAATTTGGCGCTATGGACCCTTCATATCCAGGCCTATAGAACAGGTCTATACCTTGTCCTTTTATCAAACAAACTAAATAGCCTTATGTTATTTATCTTATTTACATGACGGCATGTAATTTTTGTCTCTATGTGGTTGCATGTTTACAATTCTCCTCCGCTCTCTGTATCACACATGGCGAGTTTTGCCCCGATGTCTGCACACACACACACACACACACGCATGCACGCACACACGCACACGCGCGCGCGCGCATACACACACACACACACACACACACACACACACACACACACACACACACACACACACACACACACACACAGGTAAGCACACTAGAGCACAGCTCAGGCTGCATTTTCCTGACCGAAGATGACCGGAGTTTGAGATAATTATAACTGAGCACGGCTAGGTTGTGCACCTAGCTTTAAGCTAACACATTGACGGATTGACGCTGACCGGAAGTCATTCATTCCAATGGAGGTGAAAATGACGGATAGTAATGGACTACCATGCAGCATGGCAGCGGTTCCGTTGACCATCGGACCATGGAGGCATTGGATTTTTCCTACTCGGGCGTTGACAAGATGGTCAGAAGTAGAAAATATATTGAAATTGCAGTTGTAAACAAACAACATCTCATTTATTTATGCAAAAGAAAAATATGCATACAATTTTTTTTCCACTATTAAAAGTGATTGTTGACCATAGGTTGATTTCTATGCAGTTGATAATTACTCTATAATTTCGAATTTCGCATCAATTTCTATATATATCAGCTCTTTCAAGAGCACACTACTCAACTCGTCTCAATTCAGTTGGTACAGTGACTTCGCAGGAAGATATCGCTAGCTCTTCTGCTAGATGACTTCGTTAACAGCTCTCACCGACAGCATGCTAGCTAGCCGCCCGCATCTGGCCAGGTCCGTCAACTCGCAGTGTTGTTCTGGGGGTGGGGAATGCGTTGGCGAAATGCTCCGTTAAAACAGGAAAAATAAGTTGTGCACCCAGTGTAATGGAGCGGAGCCTGTGTTGCGTTCAGGCGTTGTCATGTAAATAACAAATTCCAGCACTCGAATAGGCCATAGCACAACACAGCAGCATATCAGGTGGGCTGAACCCGAATACCGTGAAACCGATATGATTTTTTTTAAAAAAACGTGATATGAAAATTTTGTCATACAGCCCAGCCCTGGCAAATGCTATCAAATTGTTTATTTCAACCAACAATTAGTTGTATAAAAAAAATTAGGCAATGAAATAACATATCAATTACGAATCATATATTTGGTCTAGCTCCACGAGACATCTAGGCCAGCCTCATGCACTGGGAGAGAGCCACGTATCAAGATACTGGTAACCTTCCTTAGAAAGGAGGAAAGCCCAAAAAAGGTTTATGGCAACTAGAGAAAAGGAGCGAGAAAGGGGTAAAAAATAAACTGAGAGTTTGACATCTGACTTTACATGACAATTTTTTACTAAGATTAATTTTTATGAAAAATCATTTTGATTCTTTTGATTTGTGGACCCTTGCATACAAAAAGAATATAAGTTATTGAAACAAAGACACGTTTGGACTTAATGACCACTTCACAGGTAGGGAGTCAGCACATTTTTCATCTCTCTTGTTTACCATGCCAGTAAATCTGAATAAATTATACTCTGATACTCATGGTTTCTGTAAAACGAACTGAACAATTGAACTGTGGAGAATCTAACCAAGCTTACAATGTGTACCATGTCCATACAGACAAAAGTTTAAACATTTATATTTGTATGCTTGATCTAAGAAGCTTGGAGCTAGCCCAAGTGGGTAGCCGATGACTTGCTGGGCTTTAAGAGGTTTTATACATCATACATCATGTTTTACAAGGAACTTCTATGGACTAAATGGCTTTGCAGGGTCAATGGCAACCAGAACCAGCATCTAATTGAGACTGGTCTTGACCTTCTTCTATTACAGTTTTATGTATGTGCTTGGTTGTCAGAAACTGGAGCCAGTCCCTGTATAGGCTACACTGGGGCAAATGAAGGGCTACACCCTTAATAGGCTGTTAGTCTATCACAGGGCTCAAGCAATAGTCATGCCACAAAGTAACATTTGCTTGTCCATGCAGAATAGGTTGGTCCTGAAATTTGGCGACATATGGTGACTACTCACAAGGTTAGTTGGTGATCTTACAGCTGGTGAGCCATTAACTTAAAAGCCAGGCCAGCCAAGCTAGTGCTACTTACACAAAATATCTCTTGTAAGCTTAGCTCAATTGCTAATGGAACGATAAGCTCACATACTTAATTCAAAAGATGTATTTGTATCACCAACTCCTGTCTCATGACCAACTGCAAACTATTCCTTCTGTGGAACACTTTTTACACTGACAGAGGAAGTAAAGTAGAAGTGAAAGATACAACACAGCTGAAGCTACAACAGCTTCCTCCACTTTGGACTCTCGAGCTCTCTGTCTTCTGTTTAGATGGCTTGTTATTGATCAACGGCATAAATATGCTCGTCAGAGTTCACCAAAGTTCAGCTATACACGGAACATTGTCTCACTTAATTTCAGCTCCTTAAGCAAATCCACTAATTGCAGCAGTTTCATTGGAATGAACTGATTTTTACCGTGAAATTTCACTGCTCTTAAGTCCTGGTGTGACCAAGCCCTTAACCTGCGTGTCTTTGGACTGAGGCAGCAAACACTTCAAAGAAGCACAGGCAGACACAGAGAGGACATTCAAACTCATGCAGAGATATTGGAATTGAAAATATTCAAGCAGTGTGTGGTATTGATTGTACTAGTGTGTACAAGGCAAAGATTGTAAAGTTTCAAATCTTCAAGTATCTTGTTAGTTGTCATCTGACACTATTACAGATATATCCGTAATGAGGTAATATTGGTCCATTAGGGACCTTACTTGTGGAACCTTATATCATTAACTTGGCAGCCATAATAGCGCCTTTAACCAAGATGACAGTGCCAGTACAACGCTGAACAACACAAATGTTGCAGCATCCTACTGGGCTCAGCACGCCGGGGCTCATGCCAGATGGTCAAGGCATCATGAGTTTGGATCTGGCTCACAACATATACTGAGCAAAGCAACATAGACAACAAAGAAAATCCTCTTGTCTTTCTTTCTTGGAACAGCCAGCATGGTGGACGTGACCTTGAAAGCACTTCTAACACTTTTCAGATTTTCCTTCCTCCCTTCAGTTTTCTTTTTACTTCTGCCTATCTTTTATCCTCTTCTCTCCACCTCCCTGGAGTTGAAAAAAAACAAACAAAACAGCACGAAGAAGCACCAGAAATGGGTTTGACTCTGTATGATCCGAACACTAATATATTTTCTCTGTGTTCAGCCTTTTCTCCTCAATCTGCCATTTCCATCCTCTGCTGATTTCTCTCCATCTTTCCACCTGTTTTATAAAGACAAAACATGCCTCTTCCTCCCTCCTGTCCCTTTCTCTAGTATCTCCTCCTCCACTTTTCTCTCCATCTGTCAGTTTTTCTTTTATCCCACTGTCCCTCCATTCTTACCTCCACCCAGTTTCCATCCACTTCATGAAAGAGAACACAGAATGGGTCTGACTTGGAGGCTACATCTCGGTCCAGCAGGCTGGTTGCAGTGACGGACAGCTCCACCCGGGTTATACAGTGCTGAGGTCCAACACTGCGTGTCTGGCCTTCAGTGGTCGAGCCTAAAGTGTAGGCCATGGTCTGAGGTCACGATAAATTAACCTGGAGGAATGAAAACACAGAGAAATAAGTAGGATATACTTTAGCTACGTACAAGCCCACACACCATCCCACACCAGTGGTGCTTTGAGCAGTGTGCATAAGTATGCATACTGTGGTGAGCACGGACTTTTGGCTTTTATTTTATGAACATTTCCGGAGTTTACTTCCCGTGTGGGTTGTGTGCTGCTGTGCTTAACTGTCTCCTGAGGCTTCTCCTCTCCTCTGCCCTGCACTGAGTCTGAGTGCGCTCACCTGAGAGTCGTCTGCAATCAACTGCCACCGACTCTAGCCTCAGTGCCAGAGTATTTGCGACTGCACGCAGTGGTATCTCGGCTCCTCTGATCCTCTAGTGATTTGAGTATCTTGCAAGTTTGATTGTGTTTTTTGCTCTTCGTGTGTTTAACCCTCGTTCTCCTACCTTTTTTCCAGTGTCTCCCACCCTGCCACTCAGCCGCCCACAGCCCAGCACTCTCACCTGGTTTTCTCACTCTGCACCTGGACTCTGGATCTCCTTTGTTCTCTGCATTATTCTGGCACAATAAAACTATTAAACCTTTTCCCTCAGCCTGTCTGCATTTTGGGTCCTTAACCTAGCTGCCATCCCACATACATTCTTAAGTTTAGAAGGTAGAATGTTTATTATGTTCTCCTTCTTAGTTTAGTGTGTTAGCATGCTAACATTTGCTAATTAATAGCACTAAATGCAAAACAGAGGCTGGTAGGAGTGTCATTAGTTTTGCAAGTATGTGGTCAAAAATTAAAGTATTAGACTATGGGACTACAACTACCTTTAAAAAAGAGCAATTATTTTGACATTTTCTCAATCAAATAATATTTTTTTTCTCCTATAAAATATCAAAATAGTGGGCCGCTGATGGCTTAGTGGTAGAGCAGGCGCCCCATGTACAAGGCTGCAGCAGCCCGGGTTCGACTCCAGCCTGTGGCCCTTTGTTGCATGTCACTCCCTCTCTCTCTCCCCCCTTCACACTTATCTATCCTATCCATTAAAGGCTAAAAAGCACAAAAATATATCTAAAAAAAATAAAAAAAATAAATAAAAATAGTACAATATTGAAAATGCCCATTGCAATGTCCTAGAGCAAAACGTGATGCCATATAATGTCTTGTTTTGTTTCACAACACAGTACAAGATTTAAAAAAAATATTCTCTTTACTATTATGTTAAACCCTGGAACTATGAAGTTTGACATTACTGCATAGTTGACAAAATAATGACAAAACAGCCTGAAATTAAATTTCTTTTGATCATTTAATAAATTAATTGATTATTAGTTCAAGCACTATGTTGTACATGATGGTTCTAGACAAAAAAAAACCCAAAACATTTACAGTTATGACAAATCATCCTAAGGGGAAATGTCTGTACCAAACCAAACTTGTTGAGATATTTCACTCACAATATCAATCTGATAGTGCTAGAAGAAAAATTTGGGGGTCCCCAAAGTCAGTAGGATACATCCTCCGTGGAACATGAATATCTGATCAAAATTAGGTTCCATTCCATTTAGTAGATATTGAAATTTGGCACTGTATAACTGAGAACTTTGACCTGCTGGTGGCACTGCACAAAAAGTCACAGGATGTCCAAAATCAGTGGACATCATCCTCTGAGATGCCTTAATGTCCGTACTAAATCCCATGTCCATCCGTCACGAGTCTTTTGAGATATTGTCTGAACCAAAGTGGCAGACCGACCAACGAATTTGCCACCCATACAGCCATGCCACTATTGTGGCTAAAACCGACAAAACTAAAAAACAGTACAAACACAAAAACATGGTGGCACAGAGACAAACAAACATCAAACATTAAAGCTGAAGAAAAATAACTTTTGTCATATTTGCTGAAATTGTCACCACATCCTGACAGTAGTATGAAACACATTCCTCTGCCTCTTCGTACAACTTCTAATGAAGCGCTAGCGAACACAAGAAGACAATGCTTCTCATGGTTAGACTGTAATTTTTCTTTCTCACCCTGCCATTCACTCCTTGTACCCATGCTCACTCATTATCGCCAGCTGTCATTGTCCAGGGCTGTCAATTGAGTTATCAGCCCTTCTACAGTTGATTCACAATTAACCATTAGCACAGCGACACACCTTCCCTGTCATCTTACTGTTTCCTATTTCAAATATGGTTCTTTTTCTGTCTGTAGTTCTTTCATGCTGCAGCTGTGCACACCCTCCACCTCTCTATCACGGCCAGTCTTCTTAGATTCATCGGCCACATCCCTCTGGTGTCAAAGTGCCAAAGACTTCTGTTAAATCTTAATCAGCACAAATCATTTGTTAATCTAAACACCCATATTCTGTATCAAACATTATCTTAACTTCATTCACCTGTCTCTCCTGATTCAAGTGGCAAGAAGAACACAACCAATCAGAGTCAAGGAGTCTCTAACGCAGTTGGCAATCATGTCACTCACTGCTTTGAACTATGTTCAAACTGTTAAACTTGGCAGTGTTGATCAAATAATCAAGATTCTGTATCAGCATTGCCTATTTCTCGCCTCAAATGTTCAGAAAAATATTTTAGTGTACTGTTTAGCTGTACAATGACAGCTGCTATGGTGAAGTCAGTCAAAAGCAAAACAAAGCACTGCCCACCAGCTGGATTTTACAGCTTAACAATGCAGTAAATATGTTTCTGAACACAGTTGAGGTGAGAAATAGGCAATGCAGTGACACAATCTTAATTCACATTTGATCAGCGTTGCCTAGTTTGACTGCAGTTTACAAGCAACATGATTTTTTTTTAAGAGATTATCTGTCTCACTGTACTGTAGGCTAGTGTGGATGTACTGGCACTTTCAGTAAATATGACAAAAAATTATTTTTTTTTATTACCAACATACCATCTGCATATTTACCAACATACAGGAGCGCATTTGTTTACTGATGTTTAATCAGTCTGAACCTTTTAAAAGGCTGGGGGGGTAACTTCCTCTGTTCGAGATTAGCCCAGGCATTTAGTGGTATCTCTGTCTACCTCATTTTCTGTTATCTCTGTACTTTCTATAATTAAGATATAAAATGCTCAAACATTTTTTCATAAAATGTACTATCATGTTTGTATAGATTTCTTCTCTGATGGTAATTAAACATTTACAAAAAGAAAAACAACTTGATATTATCAACTGCACAAACACATGACAAAAAATGGGTAAACTGTGGTCAGGGAGCAATCTCTCCTTGACATAATGAATAAACAAACATATTTCTATAATATAATTTAAAGATGAAAGGTCCACCTGACATGATTCCTGTGAAATGAACTTTACAGTAGGTTGTTGTTACATATACAGTGATGGCTGGTGTTCAAGATAACATGCAGTTAGCTACTCGTTACGGGTCTTACGTAACACTTAACAGAAGCAATTTCGTGTTACGTGTGTCTTACACAGACAGCCGACTAAAACATAAATTACTGAGAACACCACTACAGAAAGAAAATAAGATGCTAGCAACACACTAGGTGTACATATTTGTTGCAAGGCAGAGTGTGTATTTCCATACAGTAATCAGCAGTTTACAGAGGTAGACGATCTCAAAATGATGTTACAAATGACACTGAATTTGTTAAATTTAGGTAACACTTCAATGTGTTCTTCTTTCAGAATAGTCAATGTACACCAGTAAGTGCTTGCAAATAATAAAATCACGATTACAATATGTGTCCTGTGGTTTTGCAACCCAAAAGACTTAAGTGTAATTAGACTAACGATACCGTTTAGCTAGAAATACTCACTGAGGAAGAATTAAACACAGGCATACACACACAAGCAGAATGTGAGGCCTTGGGCATGCAGGTTGACCGTCATGTGGGTCATGACTGCCCTCTGAAAACCCCACAATACCCATTATTAAACATTACAAAGATACACATACACACACGCTCACACAGATCAAAGCCATCACAAAACCTCCAACATGGAGAAAAGCCTCAGGCAGGGGAAAAAAGGCACAGAGAGAAAACACATATATCGTGAACACTGTTTTAGTGTTATAGAAACATGTTGTTCTCAATGATAACTTGTGTCATATTTGACATTATTTCCCAGAGGCTCTAAGGAGAGATAAACAGCACAGCACCTTGTGCCCATAAAGCTGGTTTTGTTCTCGGAGCGGCAAGCTAAAAGGATGCTGTCTGTTGCTAAGATACTAATGTGTCATAACCAGCGTGCTCCTCCCGGTCTGCTCCTGTGATGTCACACTGGTAGTGGAGATGTACTGGAAATACCAGTGTAATGTTTTCATTCATTTACTCAGTCATTCATAGGCGGTGAAAAGCTTGTTTCGACTGGCTGAAATACTTTTACCCATTCATTCAGTGTGTTGAAGGATGAATGGATGAATTTATTAAAGATTGCGTGGCCTTGTTTCCAAGATGAGCTTGTAAAAATTAAAGACACAAAATATCTGTTATATTAAAAGCACAATTCATACATGATGTCACAGTGCACCAGGGCAGGTGTTACATCACGTTATTCTCACTATAATAGTCAAGAATGATTATCAGAGCTGTTTTCAGGGGAGGGAAAAATATGTCTACTGCTCAAGCGGTCTTTTTTTTCCTGGCAAAATATATGTTTTCTGTGTTTTAGTTTGATCCGGCAGAAACAAGCAAAGGATGTTACCTAACTTTCAAGCCTGCAGGCAGGAAAAGCATCATCTTACTGTCTTCTAATGTTAATCCAAAAGCGGCTGATGATATAACCTGCTGAACCATCTCCACTTGGAATTATTTACTGCAGCTGCAAACAACCTGAGCATGCTATTGACATCCTATCATCTCTTAGTGTGCCATTATACAAACACCATTTGCACTTTGAGTGAAGCAGCTCTATACTGTGTGTTTGAGAGCACTACAGGCTTTACATGGTCTATAGCGAGAATTACATTAAGACTAAGTTTTATCTTATCTTAAACCCAAACTGCAGGCAGACAGAGACCTGGCAGCCTTGCTCAGGTCTCAGGTTGTACTGACCCTGATGAAGACGTTCACACCCAGTCACACTGCACATCCACAGCAGAGTCACCTCTCAGCAGGAAGACAGAGGGCAGGCTGAGTGTGACTGACTGACGAGCTGAACAGCATGGAAACTCTTTCATACTTGTTAATAGCAGAGTGAGCTCTGCACACAGTCATTACGTCTAATTACATGTTCTGTCTACCACATTGGTGCCAAAGTGACCAACAGAAACGAAGACTGTAAACAGTAATGATGTGTCAGTTAAATTGAACATGAAATAGGCCAAACAATAAAGCTGCAACTCTGTCGTTCATACGCACACAAACGCACTTCAGTATGTTTCCTTTGATATTCGCCGTGCACGCAAGGTGTTGAGCAGAATGTCACGTCCTTCCGTATTTAACCTCTCTAACCAGCAAAATGACTGCACATGTAGACACTGGAGTCATTTTCACAACTGAGCGTCTTATTCTTCAAACACCACACACCAGCTAACTGTTAAATCTCTACACATGAATATCACACAGGAACAAAATATGAAACCTGGTGTCACACTCACCTCAGTAAACGACGACCAACTTCTTAACCGCTTTTCAGTTGACAATTTCTTTAATGACTGCGCTCAGTGAGGAGAAATAAACCCCCCAAAAGCCTTGTATTTCTACTAAAGAGAGGTGACTGAAGTTGCTGTGGCCATTGTTATCCCGAGTATCCTGCAAGGCGCAACAGTGTGTGAATGTAAATCATCCTCGTAGCCACCTGAACTCTGTTCTCTCAGCCCAGCGCTGCTGATGGATCGAGCTGCGTCAAGTTAACGGCACTGGCTAACGACCGGAAGCACTGCCAGTTCTCCTCCAAAATAAAAGCGTCGCTGTCAAGCTCATGCAAAGCGTTTCCGTATGAAGTATTTTCATATTGTTGTTATTATTGTTGTTTACAATCAGATAACGTTTTCATCGGTAGACTTAACATTCATATGCCTTGCATGACTGTCGTGCTTTATTGACCAGCAGTTTCTGTAATAGTAGCTAATATAGTATTCTAAAATGTAACATGGGAAATCTATTATTCCCCTGGCTCCCTCTTGTGGTTAATACAGGTACTACAACCCAAGGTTGTTAATGACTTCAAAAGATTGCAGTTTCTTTACCAGTGGTGGAGGGAAGATAAAGATCGTCTGTAGGCCTGTTTGTAAAAGTAGTAATATTAACATCAAAATGTACACAAACAGATTCAAAACAGTATGCAGCAGCCTGATCACTCTCAGTGTTATATTATCATAGTGTACAGTGTTATATTTTATGATATAAGATAAGATAAGATAAGATAAAATGAGATAAGAGCTTATTAGTCCCACACAGGAGGAATTCACACTTTAGGGACTGTTCATTACTTGTGAGGGGGATGGCGCACAGTTTTTTTGGCTTATGGGAGGACCATACACATTTAAACAGTTGTATTTTGTATTTATTTTACCATGGATTTTTAAAGGAAACATGCCTTCCAATCCTGCTTTCTTTAAAAATCGCCCAAATTTCACCATTAATCATAGAAGAAATGAAGAAATAATCATAGGATTTTCAGATTTCTGATGGTCCTTGGACACATCATGCGTGACAAATGCTTCTGTCAGGAAAAAAAAGTAAATCTGAGATTAAAACAGTGATATTTCATCAAAATCACTTTATTCTAAGACTCATTTAAATAAACTATCTGCTCTAACTTACCAGTATGCACAACAGAAGTTCAAAACCAAGGCTTTTTTTTTTTTTTTCCTCAACTCAAGGATTTTGTCATTAATCTCCAACTTTCAAACATCAAAGGGTAAATTCTAAAAATCTAATAACTAGTTTATGGTCGGGGGAGAGTTGTGTATTTTCCACCAATCACCCAGAGAGGCTCAAGGGAAAACATTTGTAGCTTCAGTATGGGTCTAAATTTAAAGAGGAAGAAGAAAAAGAAAGAAAAAGACATCCCAGCCTACCCCCTCCTTTTAAAAGTAAAGAACAGTCCCTTACAGCACCTCATGAGTCAGAAGCAAGGAGAATAAAAAGAAAGTTATTGAGTGACAAATAAGGATAAAAAATATGACAAAAAAATATCAATTAGGCTAGATTAGGCTAGATGTATGCCCATTATTAATAGTTGCACAGTGTAGTATTTTTATTGGAAAAAAATCTAGGAATACATAAAAATGATTGTACGACAAATGGCAAAATATTGCACAGTGGGAAATTTCACAGGAATGTTATGTGTATGAAGGATATGTATGAGGATATGTACATATTCATGTGTATGCATATAGCATTATTATTACTAATGGATTACTTTGTATGTTTGATGTTAACACATTCTCTCTCCGACCTCGTCACATATTGACGTTTTGGTCATAGACTTTCCAGGTCCAGATGACATGCAAGGTACCCTGGGTGTGTTGGTTGTTGACGTTCTGGAACACTGTGACGAGTACTGATCTTTTAAGATACACTTCTGTTTTCACAAGAAATTTAATGTTTACATACAGTCTCTTTCAAAATAAATGCACTACATCGGTACAACACCACAAATAGACGTTTTTTTCCTTCAATAACAAAGACACATCGTTGGGTTTAGGCAGCAACAACACATGGTTGGGTTTAGGAAAAAAGAACAGGATTTGGCTTTAGAATCTTACAGGACAGAAACACTACTCTCTCAGGTGAAAGTCGATGTTTGTTGGACCCATCCACCATCCCCACTGCCAGGCACCGTTAAACTATAACGGTGCCTAGCTTCGTCAAGGGGAAACATGGCGGGACAGGGACGAAAGTTAATTTGGCGAAAGTCTGAATGGGGGCAGGCAGTAGGGGTGGTGGATGGGTCCAACAAACATCGACTTTCACCCAAAGGAGCGGTGTTCATGTTCCGTAAGATTCTAAAGCCAAACCCTGTTCTTCTGCATTGAATCGACACCGTAGCTACAGCACAGGCTACATCGTGCACCTTCCCAGAATTGTAACTCTGCCTCATGGTGAGGCAGACTTCCTGTCTGTGTATTGTATTTGTGGGGAAAATGTGTCCAGATAAAGACAATTGTTTGTCTGTCAATGCGTGTTTAATGTGTGTTTTGAATCAACTAAACTTTACAGCACTTCGCAGAAACTGCCACAGCTGACTATTGTTTTGGAGGTGTAACTGCCTAACCTAAACCTAACCGCATGCTTTAGTTGTAGTTGTAGTTTCTTTATTTCGTTTCTCTTTTTTTGGTCTTGTTTGAGTGCATATGCTAACTTTCTCAGTACCATGTTTTTTTTTAACCTATTTTTTTTTTTTTTTTAATTAATTAATTATGTGAACAAACAAAAATAAATAAACAAACCAGCAGGCATAGGAAATACACTTCTTCGTTTTAAGTCAAACGTTTACCAAACCACTCACTTCCTGCTTGGAAGTGAGGAACAAGACCAACCGTGCATGAAAGCAACACGTTTAACTCAACTCAACTCAACTCGGTTTTATCTAAATAGAACCTTTTATACATGCATGCAGCCCAAAGTGCTTCACGTGGTAAAATTGGAATGACACATACAATTTAAAGGACAACACAAACAACTGGACGTAAGGTTTTGCAGGACTAGAAAATTACAACAAAAATACAATAAATTATCCAAAAAAAGCAAACCAAACAAAACAGAGCAAACTAAAAAAAAAAAAGATGATTAAAAGTCCCTAGAAGAGGTAAAGTAAAAATAGAATAGAAACAAGCAGGAGGGATAAAAACGAATGGTGAAAACTTAAAAATCAAGACTGTAATGTTACTCCACATTAAAGAGCCAGATTAAAAAGATAGGCATTTAGTTTACTCTTCAAAATACAGTTTCCCATTGTAATGTCTCCTCCTCACCTTCAGGAGTGTGTCTCTTTTCTCTGACTCTGCATCCTTTGCTATCATTAAAATGTTCATGAATGAAAGCCACCATGATTATTAACCCAACCTGCCCTGTAATATTCACTCATTGATTATTGTCTGATATTCATGTTTTTTTTTTTTTTTTTTTTATTGTGGTGTCTTTGGCCCATCCCACATGAGATTATAAAACACTTCACTGGGCCATTGGGCCTGTAAAATACATTGTTTCAACACAGAGCCTGATAATTATGGTTATTTGTCTTCTTTCACTGTTGATGACAGAGCATTTAAAACTACTCACATCTTGGGACTCTGAGGCTGGGCTATCTTGGCTTTCTTTGTTATTTGTTTCTTAAGAGGTAAATCTCAGCAGAGGTTGTAGCCGATTCCGTGGTCTGGCACAGACCAGTGGTCCGTGCCAGAGACCACTGGTCCCTACCACTAGGGGGCGCTAAAGACACTGGTCCGTGCCAGCTCCTCAGTGGTCTCCCCTCTGGTCCTTTTGCATTAGCCAGTTATTAAGTGGTGTTATGGAGCGACGTTTGCCATTTTAATACACTTACATGAACAGATGTCAGAGATCATAATAATTTTGTCTATGAATTACTACCATATAATGTCTGTATGATTTATGCAGGCCGTACCAGCTCCTCAGTGGTTGTGACCAGCTGGTCTCTGGCACGGACCACTGGTCCCTACCACTAGGGGCGCTAAAGACACTGGTCTGTCCTGCGGTCCTTGTCATGTACCTGTTGTCTTGACCACATGAGTGGGTTTTGAAGTAGCCTATTCATTGTAATTGCTTGCCTCATTACAAAAATAAAATCCTAAAAAGCAATCAAACCTTCTACCCTTTCTCATTGTGTGACTTTTCTTTTGGAAGATCTACTGCCAGAATCAACATGGTAAATCTGACTCACCTGGTCATTGAGCATATTCAAAAGGTGTGTGTGTGTGTGTGTGTGTGTGTGTGTGTATATATATATATAAATAAAATACATAGTCTACAAAAATGAAATTCTTTTGGCTTTGTCTTTTGCCTTTCTTTCTTTCTTTCTTTCTTTCTTGCTCTTTTTGGAGTTTCTCGATCATCTCATGGCTGCATGACCACTACCTTTAAACCAATCAAACAAGGGAAACCGCGTGTGATTAAGTTCGTAGCCAATCAGGAGCAAGTTTCAATTTTGATGGCAGGTACCATTATAATGACCATATGCCGCATTCTATAACCACGAAGAGCGACGAATAAGGTATCTTGGATGTAGCCTTTGCTTGGATTGGAATCATTGGATTCCCAGGCCCATTCCAATGACCGGTGTAAGTAATTTATTATTATTGTTGTTGTTCTTCTTCTTGTTTAGATGGTGTTCAGACTCTTTTTAGATTCGAGCCATATTGTGTCTTTGACCAGCCTAACTGAAAAGTTAAAGTGAACTGCATTGTATTTTTTTTTAGCACATCTACCATATCTCAATAAAATTATTAAGAAATTTGAAGCCTGTAGCTAGTTATAGTCATAATACCGTAGACTAGTATGTAGCCTCTAAGAAAATACAGGCAGTGTGTGATTCCGTGCGCGTGCGTGTGCAAGATAGATAGATAGAATTATATAAAGTGCACAATTTGAAGACTGTAATCTGCGCAGTGCTTAATTTAGTCACGGGGAGCGTGTTGGAAATGTAATAAAGCCAATAATGTAATAACTTGCCAATAATGTAATAAAACCTTTGAGCCAATAACGAAATAACTTATTTTTTTTAAAAAAATATTGTTAATTCATTTGACACCTCAACATCCAGAGAGAGAGAGAGAGAGAGAG
Organism: Epinephelus cyanopodus; assembly: GCA_026686955.1. Classification (NCBI taxonomy): domain Eukaryota; kingdom Metazoa; phylum Chordata; class Actinopteri; order Perciformes; family Serranidae; genus Epinephelus; species Epinephelus cyanopodus. The sequence continues at coordinate 36,084,116 of CM048917.1, read as the reverse complement.
AGAGAGAGAGAGCTATTTTAGAGGTTTGGAGTGGGAGCGAAAATCATCTGTCAGCCTACATATCGAGGTTCAATTGTTCTGCTCCAGTTGTGTCAGACCTGTTGTCTTTTATTAGATGGATATTAATTATTGTCACATATATCAACAATATAAACGTATATTTTATAAAACAGCTCCAGTTCCTTACAGAATCCAGATGTGATCTATAGGCTGTTATATATAGAGTTGTGTTAAACCCTCTGTTAAACACCTGGATGACATCACTACAGGTGTGTTACAGGATCAAATATCATTTTTATCTGATCAATATTAATAATGAGAGAGAGCAAGCAAGAGAGATAGAGAGAGAATCTAAATCTTAAATTTGTCCACTGTACTTATTTATAATTCAGTGAACTGCACAAAAACTGCAAAAAAGTGTATTATTCCCAAGAACTGCAGTCATATATAATATTATTACATTATCAGCACCAGTTATTACATTTTCAAAGGGTTTTTAAATACTAGGCCAATAACATAATAACCAGCCAATAATGTAATAACTTATTACATTATTGGCAAAAAAGTTATTATGTTATTGGCTCAAATGTTTTATTACATTATTGGCAAATGTCACATTTCTACCACATTTACCTTACTACTACTTACTTGATCACCCGTAAATATAATTAATTTAACATTAATATACATGGTAATGTGTCCTCTTTTTTTCTGTTGTCCTGGACTGACATGTTTTCTTTTATGCAGGCCACTATTGACATCCTAATGAGGATGGAGGCTTGTTCCAGGTACTACGCCGAAAGAACCCTGGGAACAATGATTGAGTAACAATGATCCCAAGCCCCCAAGCACGTGCCAGATGCCCACGATCAACACATTCTTTCACATCCTTGCGAGGTGGCAGCGGTAACACCTAAAATGTGTGTGTGGTGTTGTTTTTGTTTTTCAACAAATAAATTCCTGTTGTGCACAGAAACCCATTCGAGGTACTTGTACTTTATTTAAGTGTTTCAATTTGATGCTACTTTATATTTATCCACCACTTAGCAGAAACAAATACAGATACAGTCTATGGGAGAGACCACTGAGGAATACATCCATGGGTACGGACCAGTGTCTTTAGCGCCCCTAGTGGTAGGGACCAGTGGTCCGTGCCAGAGACCAGCTGGTCACAACCACTGAGGAGCTGGTACGGCCTGCATAAATCATACAGACATTATATGGTAGTAATTCATAGATAAAATTATTATGATCTCTGACATCTGTTCATGTAAGTGTATTAAAATGGCAAAAGTCGCTCCATAACACCATTTAATAATGCAAAAGGACCAGAGGGGAGACCACTGAGGAGCTGGCACGGACCAGTGTCTTTAGCGCCCCTAGTGGTAGGGACCAGTGGTCTCTGGCACGGACCACTGGTCTGTGCCAGACCACAGAATCGGCTACAACCCCCTCTCGTAAATCTCCTTGATGTGTCACTTCAATCTGTGGTCTAATGCAGATAGTTAAGTTTTTGACAATTCACAAATCGACTTCGTGAGTGAGTTTTTAAAAACAAACAAAAAAACCCCTCACGTGTAGTTCATAATTTACAGGTGCTGATACCTCTGACAACTCTTGTCTATGCAGTTTGGGTTTTCTTGCCCCCCTTTAAATGCATTTGCGACATGAGAATCAGAGCTCTTTGAGAGGAGTGTGTGGCTCTTAAAAGAGCCGTTTTGGAGGCCAGTTTGCAGCAGTCAAAGAGTGTCCAGGTTTACTTGGACTTGGCGGCCTTCTCGGTCTTCTTGGGCAGCAGAACAGCCTGGATGTTGGGCAGCACGCCGCCCTGAGCGATGGTGACTCCGCCCAGCAGCTTGTTGAGCTCCTCGTCGTTGCGGACAGCCAGCTGCAGGTGACGGGGGATGATACGGGTCTTCTTGTTGTCGCGGGCAGCGTTTCCAGCCAACTCCAGGATCTCAGCGGTCAGGTACTCCAGCACAGCCGCCAGGTAGACGGGGGCGCCGGCACCGACACGCTCCGCATAGTTTCCTTTGCGCAGCAGCCTGTGGACACGGCCGACTGGGAACTGCAGCCCAGCACGGGACGAGCGGGTCTTTGCCTTGGCTCTGGCTTTACCTCCGGTTTTTCCGCGGCCACTCATTTTTCAGATGCTCTCTAAAGTCGGGACAAAGAGAAGTGTTTCCTCAGCAGCTGAAATCCTCCTCTATATACCCACGGAGCGCGGGACGGCTCCTGCCGGACCAACCAGAAAAGAGGCTTCAGCAGAGCAGCAGAGGGCGGCCCAGCCTGACTTTTGGCGGACCTTTTGAAAGGATTTCCAGCCAATAAGCAGCGGAGTCTCGGGCGGTGGGTCGCTCCTTCAGGCGGTGCTGAGCTCCGTAGGAGCCCCTCACCAATCAGGAGCCGGAGGTCTGAAGCAGCGTCACCACCTCACAGCCGGCCCCACAGTTTAAGAGCAGCGGGTCTGCACATGTTACCATATCATTCTCCTTGACAGAGAAAGAAGAAGAAGTCATGGCAAGAACCAAGCAGACCGCGCGTAAATCCACCGGAGGCAAAGCTCGAGGAAGCAGCTGGCCACCAAGGCTGCCCGTAAGAGCGCCCCGGCCACCGGCGGCGTGAAGAAGCCTCACCGTTACAGGCCCGTACCGTGGCTCTGAGAGAGATCCCGTCGCTACCAAAATCCACGGAGCTGCTGATCCGCAAGCTGCCCTTCCAGCGCCTAGTCAGAGAAATCGCTCAGGACTTCAAGACCGACCTGCGCTTCCAGAGCTCCGCTGTCATGGCTCTGCAGGAGTCCAGTGAGGCTTACCTGGTGGGCCTGTTTGAGGACACCAACCTGTGCGCCATCCACGCCAAGAGAGTCACCATCATGCCCAAAGACATCCAGCTGGCCCGTCGCATCCGCGGAGAGAGAGCTTAAACACTCTGCTGCTGCTGTTGCTCCACAAACCACAACGGCTCTTTTAAGAGCCACCTCACTCACTCACTCACTCACTCAAGAGCTCACTCCTCTGCTCACATCAATAATTAACAAGGCTATAGAGTGGTACTGACACCATGTTAAAGGGGTAGTTCAGATTTTTGGACATGAAGTTGAGTGGCATAATCATGATCAGTGTCGTACATCAACCGTGACTATTCCCGTATTGCGTCCTGTGAGTAGAGTTCTGGCCTGATTCTAAAATAAAATGTTTGCTTCCCAAAGCAATATGCATTCAAAATGTAATACATTTACATAAAAAAGAGCCTCAGACCTCACAATCACCTGGCACTATTTTCTCTCCCTTCGTATCACTGCTCGCTGCCGCTTGTTGACAGCCGCACACCTATCAGCTGTTTGACGGTCGAACAGACGGACAGAGAAGCGGTCCAAGCCAAAGTTGGGGCCACAGCGGTAGGTGCGAGAGACAGGGTATAGGCGACAAATGGTGGTGCACTTGTTCCAAGTGTCAACTAATGCCGACGGAGGTGGAGAGCTACTATTGCCAGAGATTTTGCATCTGACAGATGATAGAGGATGATAGAGGTCCACCGGCGTCTCAGTTCCTATTGTTTGAGGAAATTTTGACACTGTTTGGCAGATTTCACAAGGTAAGCATTAGCCACTTCAAAGTATCCTCATTTGGCCATGCTTTCATCTAATGATGAACACCAGCAATTTGATTACCATCACCTACCTAGGACCAAGACAGTTGCAAGTAAATAATAATACCCATAGAACGTTATTCTGAATATAACTTTTTAAAAGGAATAACATAGCTATGAAACAGCTTGGTAGCTTTATGCTTGGCAAGCAGCAGTTGTGACTCAAAGATCTGGAAACCACAGTGAGCTTTGAAAAAATGTCTTTTGTATTGGCAAAAAAATAAATAAAAATGAGCCTATATAATTCTGAAAGATCCTTATGGCAAAAGATAAAATAAATTAAAATTAAACTAAGCATCTCCGGAGCCTTTGTGTTCCACTGTCTCTCAGGTTAACTCGTACTGCAGCGGTGCCTAGATAGTGTGACGTGTGTGGCTGTGCTGCTACTGTGGTCCTGCCAGATGCCTCCTGCTGCTGCCATCATTAGTCATACTTTTACTGTTATTATACACATATGATTATTATCATACATGTATCCTGCCAGATACTAATATATACTTTCAACATATTGTACCACAGTAGCCAGAACTATAACGACAATATTATTACTTTCATGAATGTTGTTGTAAGCTACTGTCATTACCGAGGATGTCCTGCATCTCTCTCTGTCTCTCTGTCTCTCTCTCTGTCTCTTTCTCTCTTTCTCTCTCTCTCTCATTGTGTCATACAGATTACTGTTAATTTATTATGTCGATCTGTTCTGTACGACATCTATTGCACGTCTGGAAGAGGGATCCCTCCTCAGTTGCTCTTCCTGAGGTTTCTACCATTTTTTTTTAAGGGTTTTTTTTGGGGGAGTTTTTCCTTATCCGCTGTGAAGGTCTAAAGGACAGAGGGATGTCGTATGCTGTAAAGCCCTGTGAGGCAAATTGTATTTGTGATATTGGACTTTATAAATAAAATTGATTGATTGATTGATCACCTTCTCATCTCCACCAAGAGAGCTGCACGATCACCAGTAGTGATTGCCCAGAGACTTGATCCATGGCTGCAGGTCCCGGTTTTCTTTCTTCCTTGCTGCTGCAGTTGTCTTCTTCTTTACACCTAAATAAAAGTAAACCCTGTGGAAATGCCTCGCCAAAGATCAAATAAAATCACAGTCAAGCCTGAAGTCTACAACTGTTTCACTGATTACAGTTTTTATGAGCAAATGTTATACTTTTCCACAACCTTGAAGATTACAAATTATTACACACATTGTATAACGTAACAAATAATACTACCTTTTGCAACATGCCATGGGTCAAACTGATGTCTGAGGTCAGGGTAGGACTCCCTCATGATCTTTCGTATTGATGGAGCCCGGTCAGTGGTAACAACATCAACACTAACTCCAGAGTCCAGCAGACAATCCAGCCCCCTCAACCAACAAACTCCTTGCGGCTAACAGCGGCGCAGTGATGCGAGGAGAGGGTTGAGGCTGTTAGCGACTGGCAGCTAACAGCGGCTGACAGCTAACAGTGGCGCTGGCCTGTGATTGCATTACCATCCTCGCTCAGCAGCTCTCTCTACCTGGGAAAGGCTAACCCAATGTGGGCATTCGTTTTTTTTTTTTTTATTTGCCGGTCAGGCTGCCTTTTTTATTCCCTTTTGCGCTTTCTTGGCGACGAGGATTCCGTCTCCCATGATGCTGCATATGCATGATCCTAAATTATGCTCAAAGAGTGGGACTTTGTTTCAAATTTGCCAGGGTAGTGGCAAAGCACCTCTTGCTCCTCTCCTTCGGCTCCTCAGTCACGCAGTGCTGGCCTGGCTCTCAACGAAAACACCGAAGGCGGTGCTGTATGTCCCTTGCTGGCGGGTGTATTCTCAAGATGGCGAAACGTAACGAACCCCACAGACGACTTTTACGAGAATAAATCAGATTATTGGTTGAGGTAATAATACACCTGTGATGACATATTTATGAATGCAGACATCAATTTTTGCCAATAAACAACTGAAAATGTTACACAATGTCCCTTTAAAGTCCAAAAAAAGTAATTTATTACGAACAGGTCAATAAAACACGTTTCAAAATTCAAAATACCTTGTAAACAAACGAAATATTCAGTATTACACATTTTCTTTGGTTACTTTTCTTTCAAACATTTTTTTAAATTTATGATCTCACTGCTAGTAAAAACACGAAAAAAAAAACAAAAACAAAAACGGTTTGTTCCTGTAGCCAGCCAGAGACGTAGGATCCATTCCACACACCTGAGCCAGAGAAAAAAGAGGGAGAGAAGGAAAGATTGAGTTTCTGTTTTTGATGAATGAAGCTTTATTGTTTTGCTGCTATTAAACAATGAGAGACATGTTTTCTCCATTTACTTAATAGCATAAATATTCACACTACTGCGCACGGGGAGATGGAGACCTGCTCTGCTCCAGACATACTGACTGTTGTGGATGTGTACATGTTAATTTGATTTCAGTCATTTTGTTTTAAATCTGGACATGTGCAAGTGGACTCAGCCAGTGCTAAGAAAGGTCCTATGCCTGCCTGTTGGAGAGATAGAGAGAAGATTAAAGTGTCAAATTGCGGTAAAAGATGCTGTATTAAGAGAGGCTATAACTTTTTTTCCTTGCCCCCCCTGGAATTATTCTCTAAAATGTTACTTTTTATTGTCCCCCCCATCTATGAAATGGGATTTTCGGCCCTGGCTACACCACTTGTGTGACAAGTTGCAAATAGTTCCATAAGGGCTGACTCATTTACGGTCCACTTCCTCTCTTCTATAACGTTATGTTATGTAGAAGCTTCACTGGTAAGAGTGATTTGCTGATCATAATGTTACTAGCTGATTCTTGATAGCCAGTTTGTTCATAACACCGTTAGCTTCTAACCAAGTGTTAGGTGCCATCAAAGCTAGCTAGTAGCTAGTTGTTCTTACCTGGGGTGCTGGCACAGTAGCGCTCTTCAAAACATGTTTCTTCCTCTGTCCTGGACGTGTAGGAACATAATTGTCCTTGCTGAAATGCGCACTACACACACAAAGCTTTTTTTATCCTTGCCACTTTGGTTTCAATGTTCAAACCTGCCACAAGAAGCCAAAGTTGCCTATAGCAATGTCCGTGACAGGAAAGCAGTGAATACAGTGAATCAGGCAGGTTTTTGTTGCTACAGTCTGCACCATTTTTATATCTTTTTATGGGTAACAATATATAAATCTCTCCCTAGCTCTCATGTTAGCTCTCTCAGGTTGCAGCGGTCACCATCCAAGCGTGTGAACACTGTCAAACAGCTGATAGAGGGTGCGCGACTGTCAACAAGTGGCAGCACGCAGTGATACCAAGGGAGAGAAAATAGTGCCAGGTGATTGTGAGGTTTGACCTTTTTTCTGGACAATGTTTTTTTTTTAATGCAAATGTATTACTATTTTGAACGCATATTGCTTTGGGAAGCAAAACATTTTATTTTTGTGACCCCAGCAAACTAGCCGGAACCACCTACTTCAACACCAGAATCAGGCCTGAACTCTACTCACAGGACACAATACGGGAAAAGTCACTGTTGATGTACGACACTGATCATGATTATGCCACTCAACTTCATGTCCAAAAATCTGAACTACCCTTTAATCATCTGTAACAAACTGGTTGTTAATAATAATGATAATGATAATAATGACAATATTAATGATGGTAATAATAATAATAATTGATAATAATTTTATTCCTCATTTTGGGTTATAAGAAAAGTGTATGTGTAAATGTGGACACACTGATGTGTCTAGTTCGGACTCAGAGGATGAACCCCACTAACTTATGCTAAACATCTTTGAAACTATGAAATGGATCGATTTAAAAATTGGTGCATAAACCTACTGTCTTAACTTCAACAAAACTCAAGCGCTATCATCATTGCCAAAATTTCAGCCTGTCCAGTATTTTAGTTTATAACTAATAACATTTAAACAATGTACAACAATGTAATCAAGCAATTAGGCTAGGACATTTCCATCAGTCTCAGCTGCACAGTGCTTTGTATTTAGCAGAAACTACTTGTCATGATCACAGTTATAGTGATAAAATCCTTTTGTGTATCAAAAAGCTTGGGAGGTAATTACTGTGATGCAAATGCTGTTTACATTTTTTGCTCACAATAATTTCGCAGCCTATTCATAATGTTCATTTAGAGTATTTTGATTCATGATGATATACGGCAAAACAAACAAAACTAAAATCAATATTCTAATGATCATGATAGCCATTATTTTCTTTCTCTTTATTTCTCATGCAGAACCCCATCTAACTGACATTTGTGTATTATATGTCATCTCATATTCATTGGCTTATAGTGTTAAATTTGACTTAGCCAGTTGTAACATATTATCCTGTGAGCCTCTGCAACCTATATGCAGCCATAACAGGCATCTTAATGTTACTGCAGAAGTCTAATTCCAGAGTCTGCCCCCCTCATAACATTAAAACCAGCACCATGCATGTACAGTGCAGGAAATACATGTGCAAAGAGCAGCAATTACATCATTTGTGTGTGCAAAATATAATATGTAACTATTTAGAGAAACCAGAAATCCATGCATAGCATTAGCAGACAAGCAAGTGCCGGTGTCTTGAATCAGATGGGAGCAGCCACCTGTAGCTACTGCAGGGTACAGAGGATCAGAGTGGTGCAGGAGAACATGGGCAGGTTGGTACATGCAGTTAGGAAGGAGTTGCAGTAGTCTGGGTATGAGACAACAGAAGCCTGAACCAGAACCTACAGTGAGGAATGGAGGTATTGAGTGAATGAGATCACAGCTTCGCGGCTTACATCAGATTGTTGCTGAAAGACAGCTGTTAATTCAGTGTCACACCCAGTCAGGGATACCACCGAGTTCTGAAGGATGATCGAGAGGTCACAGACAAGAGATGATTTCCCTTGAAGGAAGAGCAGCTCAGTCTTGTCAAGGTTTAGCTTTAGGTGTTGTGCAGACATCCACTGAGAGATGTATTGTCATCTGGGTTTTAGACTGAGAAAAGACAGGATCAATTGATTCATTCCCATAGCTGTGGTAGGAAAAGCATGTGAGTGGATAACAGAGAGAAAAGAGGAGGGAACCATCAACAGTGAGGCTACAAGTCTCAGACACGAACTGTGCAAGTCACACGTTATGAGCAAACAGCAGTGAGCGCTTTTCAGTGTTGCCTTTGAGCACATGGGAAAAACCACAAGCGATAGTTCTTAGAGAACTGAAATACAACTAGCAGGGCTGAAAGGTACAGCTGGATGACAGCGGAGGAGACAGTGTCTCTGTTGAGTGGCCTGTTTCTTCAAATGTAAAGGAGGGTTAAAAGAAATTGATTGATGTAAAATGCATTAATTATTCTACATATTATTGGTATATTTTCTCCATTGTATTGATACTGTCTTTTTTTCCGATTGTGTGAGAGTAAAACTTCTATCTCGGATTCTAACTTTTTTTTATTTATCACTAAATTACAATTATCTATCCAACCATGCACAGAAAACAAAGACACAAGGAAACACTTACAACAAATAAGTACAATCATAGAGTACTTGTTCTTTATTAAGTAGGCTGTAAAACTTTTCACTTTCGCTTGCTTTTAAGTCATTGTAGGTAGGAGACACGCCGCCACTGACAATGAGACAGTTGCTTTTAGCGAATAGTGAATAGAGGGTCATGAGCATGGTTGGATAGCTCAGGGCTTCTGCCCTTTTCTATCCATTGTTGGTGTCTTGGTTAATGACAGAGACAAAAGGACCTTAGATGTTAGAGGACACATGTGGACCAAGGCACAAGGAAGTGGAGGAAGACAGAAGAAAAGAAAGAGAGAAAAAATGAGAGAAGACTTGTGTGTGCTGTTGCTGTTGTTCAGTAGGTGGCGCTTATGTGACAACAGTCACATTTGCCATTTTGGTGTCGGAATGTTCTCAAGATATGTGGCTTTTGATAAATGGGTCCAATATTTGCTTCTGTGACTATGGAGTGAAACAATCAGCCATAATCTGTAATCATGTTCATTTTTCCCACTGAGGTCAGTGGACTCAGGACCTGCTGTTAGTCTCCCAAAGGGGTGTGGTGGTTGCGAACCCCACGTGTCACTTATACAAACTGACTCGCAGTGGACCACCTTGGCTTATCCACCGTCTTTGCCATCATATATCGGACCATTATTCGAATACTCCGTCCCCGCCTGGATCACCATCTCTGACAACCAATCACAATGACTACAGACAATACAAAACAAAGCACTGAAACTGGTCCATAGACTCCCCCTCTTCATCAGTAGCCACTACATACCCCCAACACTCATGTGCTCACATGAACACACACACACACACACACACACACCACACACACACACACACACACATATATATATATATATATATATATGTATGTATGTATACATAAATTGGATTTTTCCCCCTCCCATTGCTATACTATTTGTCAGATGATATAACTCAGATTTTCACTACCTAAGGAGGAGAAGTGTTCAGCTTTTTTTGCAAAATTGGTTTCAGATTAAGGAGCTGTCCAGGGTGCTTATGGATAATATTAACTTAACTTAAGTAAAAATCTGTCGCGGTCTTCGAATATACAGGAAAACAGATAAAGGTAAAATACTGGACCACCACTATTATTATTATTATTATTATTGTTGTTGTTGTTGTTGTTGTTGTTGTTATTTTAGTGTGTATTTCCTGTAAATTGTTTTATGTCCCTGTGTTGTTTTTGTCTATTTATGTACAGCACTTTGTTTCAGCCGTGGCTGTTTTAAAGGGCTATATAAATAAAGTTGAGTTGAGTTGAGTTGAGTTGAGTTGAGTTGTTGTTGTTGTTGTTGTTGTTGTTGTTGTTGTTGTTGTTGTTGTTATAATATTGTTTGTCATTTTGGATCAAACTAGTTTCATTAAGCTGCCAAACAGTTTACCCTTTTTCTGTAGAATCTGAACTGGTGTGTTATTTTGAGGTTTTTGAGGGAAATCTAAATTTCAGTCAGTCTGCACTTACATTTTAGTAAGTTTTTACAGAAAAATTGTAATATTGCAACACTGGGCCTGGATGATAGCAGAATTTGTGTATTTACTCACACTGTCACAACAAATCTACTGAACAACTAAGGGTTCATTTGCAGAGTGGATTACTTACAAAGCTCTATAACAGTAAACATGAATAATAAGCACACAACAGTCACATTTTTATGAGTCATAATTTATTGGGCTAAAAAGAAAAAAAAAAAAAAAAAATACAGGATGAAAACTTCGGGACAGACCCAGAACATGCTGGCAGAACTGAAATTAGTGGGAGAAGACGGTGATGACAACTTTGTTTAAAAACCAGTGCCCGGTGTTCATGTACAGTGGTACTCCAAAAAGCAGTTCCTTTCCTGTGAAAAGCAGAGACGGACACTGCAATTCCAGAGTGTCTTGGAGTAGCCTTTATTGCAGTGTCTGCAGCGTCCTCTCCTTGTCTTTACTGGGAAATGTGCGATCATGTCCTAAGGCACTCCACTGGTGGTTCACATGACTGGTGATACAGGGCACCTAAAGATGGCCGCCCTCTCCTAGGTGTGTTGACAGTTGATTTTGTCTGAATAAGATGAGAAAAAATATGAATTACAATGTTAAAAACTCAACTTTAAATTTTCCATTACCACATTGTCATCAGTTAGATTCCTATACTTAATAGTTTTATTCAAATGAATACTCAGATCTACAGCCCCAAACCCCTGTGTCCTTTACTTTTATGCATTCACTCGATTTTAGGTAGGCCTCTTCTCAGATAATGAAGTTTTCTAACATTCAGGAATGATTAAAGTGAAAGAGTATCTATTTGAAGCTACTTTATGCTTCCCCAGACAGGTGACATGTGCTTAATTATTAATATTATCAACCATTTAGTAATAATTATATTTATTGTTATTATCTAATGTATGATTATGAATTTATATGAAAGTAATCCACGGCAGATGACATGTTGACAGTCACAGCGAGCAGCTCTGATACATGTCTGACTAAGCGGCGGCCATCATCAGTGTGTTTGCTGACACCAGAATAACTTCACTATATTACAAAGTCATCAATAGCAGATGATTGTTTTTACACTGAGTCCCTGAACAAACATATGGACTGCTGGAAAACGGCTTTGGAGGAGCTGTGATGCATTTGAAGTCATTTTAGGAGAGAAATGAGTGGGAAAAGCCGCTGAGCAGTGCTGGCCACGGCGGTGAATAGGTGAGGTTTGGAGGCTCCACAGACAAAATGCAGAGAGCATCAGAGCGCTGCATGACTTGGATATGAAGAGACACAAGCCCGCTATCGGCTCCCTTCACTGTCAGCCTTCAGCACTTGTCCCACATTTAGGTTTTCACCTTTTCTCAGTCAAGAGAAAACACAAGTGCTCCAGCTTTCACACTGCACAGAGGAGCCACGGGCTGGGTTGAGTCTCCACGGTTCTCACGGTGTGTTTAAGGACAGCCTCCTGCTCGAAGCTTTCACCAGTCCAGTCAGACGCTCCCGTGTGTAACTGAGCAAGAAGAACGTCACTGCAGAATATGGCAGAAGTAGCTCCAGCTCCCGTCGCCGCCGCGCCGGCCAAAGCCGCCAAGAAGAAGGCGCCCAGGCCGAAGAAGACCGGCCCCAGCGTCGGCGAGCTCATCCTGAAAACTGTGGCCGCATCCAAGGAGCGGAGCGGCGTGTCCGCGGCCGCCCTCAAGAAGGCTCTGGCTGCCGGAGGCTACGATGTGGAGAAGAACAAGTCCCGCGTCAAGACCGCCATCAAGGCCCTGGTGGCGAAGGGCTCTCTGGTCCAGACCAAAGGGACCGGGGCCTCCGGCTCCTTCAAGATGAGCAAGAAGGCTGCCGAACCCAAGAAGGTCAAGAAGCCGGCCAAGAAAGCCGCTCCTAAAGCCAAGAAGCCCGCAGCGGCCAAAAAGCCCAAGACAGCGGCAGCCAAGAAGCCAGCAGCCGCTAAGAAGTCTCCCAAGAAGGCCAAGAAACCCGCAGCGGCCAAGAAAGCACCAGCCAAGAGCCCCAAGAAGGCCGCTAAGAGCCCGAAAAAGGCCGCCAAGAGCCCCAAGAAGGTGGCCAAAAAGGCCCCTGCAGCCAAGAAAGCCCCCGCAAAGAAGGCAGCCAAGCCCAAAGTCAAGAAAGCAGCAGCCAAGAAGAAGTGAGCTCTCATCACTCTCACCAACAAACTGCTCACTGAAAGGCTCTTTTAAGAGCCACCCACACCATCCTTAAAGAGCAGCCTCATTAATTGTCCTTTCTTTCTTTCTTTCTTTCTTTCTTTCTTTCTTTCCTTCATTAATAGTTCTATATTATTTTCTTAGTCGTAATTTTTATATCTCACTGTAGTGGGCAATAGAAACTACAGCTCTGATTTGTTGATTCTCAGTTAATTGCAAACTGTAAAATGAACAGTCATCTTATTAATATACTCAGACAAAGGTGAGCCCAGTTTATTGCAATGAGTGATGATCCAGTCTTTTCACAACCACTATCATTAACTATGTATTGACATTTATTTACAGTAGTAGAATGTCGGCTTAGGTGATACTTAGAATAAGAATGAATCTTGAGGCCGTTTCGGCATCACTTTATTCCATTACATTTTTCTGACAGCTTTGGTCACTCTGAGGATTTAAATGACTTCTACAACATATCAACAAAAAAGGTTGCGGTATTATTAAACTACCCATATGAAATAATTAAAATGAGCTCCATCGTTACCCACAGCAGTTGAACTTAACATTCATGCATCGATAATTACAGGCTCATAAAATGGTCTTTCTGCATCATCACAGGGGTAACTATTACTTCTTGCACTTGCACTAAGCTACTTAGTGACCTGGACTTGCAAAAAAGTATTTTCACACTGATGTTAAGTTTCAATTAATAACAAAACGAGGAGATCTGAGTATGTTACTTCCTCCACCTCTGTAGTTTATTTTAACATTAAATGGGTTTTACTCATCCTTTCAGACAGTCCACACAGAGGTTTTTAGATTTATATTTAGCATTTAGATTTAACATTTACATTTAGATTTAGATTTATCATTTAGATTTAATATTTAACATTTAGATTTAGTATTTAACATTTAGGTGCCACATTTAATATTTAGATTTAACTATTTAATATATTTCTAAGTTAACAAATATTGCTGTAAATGTGGTAAAAGGTGACGTTAACAAATTCACAACACTGGTTAAACATTGTTTGAAGCTAAATGTGGCAAAATGTTGATGTTATTTTCAGCATGAGACACTTTACAAACGGCACCCCATATGTCAAAGTCCGTTTGTGACAGCGAATATTTCTGGACTACCCGACGGCCAGTGTAGGCCTTCTCAAATAATTGTAGGCTATCAATGTTGTTATCAAATAGTAGGCATTGGTAATATTGCCGCGATTGCGTTACATAGATGGTATTGTGGAGACGTTTCCCTTACTCAGTGTGAAGAACTCGGAGGAAACCACGTCAGATGGGAACATACAACAATATGAAATCAGAAGAGAAAAAAAAGGAGCTCTTGAGGTGATGTGGGTGGCTCTTAAAAGAGCCGTTGTGTTGCAGTGAGATGAGACGGTGATTTAACCTCCGAAGCCGTACAGAGTGCGGCCCTGCCTCTTCAGAGCATACACCACATCCATGGCGGTCACAGTCTTCCTCTTGGCGTGCTCGGTGTAGGTGACGGCATCACGGATCACATTCTCCAGGAACACCTTCAGCACACCGCGGGTCTCCTCGTAGATCAGACCGGAGATACGCTTCACTCCACCACGGCGAGCCAGACGGCGGATAGCGGGTTTGGTGATACCCTGGATGTTATCACGGAGAACTTTACGGTGACGCTTGGCGCCTCCTTTACCGAGTCCTTTTCCTCCCTTGCCGCGACCACTCATTTTGTAAGAGTCTCCTTTGTACCGAAACGAAATCTGACGGTTGGCTGGTTGTGAACGTGGGTCAATAAATCCTTGCTGCGGACGTAGTTGAGCTCTGCTGGGCGGAGACATTTGTTCTAACAATAGAAAGTAGGACACTGATGAACCCTTCACCTTCACAGAAACCGCCTTTTTTTTCTGACAATAAGAACATGTACTAAACATCAGGTAGTTCATCTAAACCATATGAAACAAAAAAGTGTTACATAAGTATATTTAAAATATATGAATAACAGTATTATTTACTTATTTTATTTATTATTAATATTTCAAGACAATTGCGCCAAATAAACAAAACAAACAGAAGACAAACAACAAGAAAAGAGACAAAAAGAAGATACAAGAGTGTTTTTTAGGAACTAAAAAGAATAATTGAGTAAAAATTCACTAAAAGTCATAGACTTATGTAGTTGTGTGATGTTGTTGCGCCATTTTATGAACAAGGCAGGGAAGCGCAAACTTTTATTTTCAAGGGTAGCGTTTTTGCTGTCATGTTTTTCTTTATTGCTGGAGTTTGGTGATATGCTGGGATAAAATTGTACCGTTAATGTTCATATTAATGTTTTAAACACATATATGTTTGGGGAAAAGGTCATTATTACTAGGAATATAGTAGGTATTTGTTTTCTAAAGCTGCACTTTCAGCGTTTCGTTGGGTTTTACTTCCTTTTTGCTCCCTGACTTTTTCCAGGAAGGTAAGCATTTCTGCTGCTATTCGTATTTTCATGGTTTTTGTTGTAAAAGTGAATTTAAGTTACTCAAACATATTTGTAAAGCTGTAGTCACAGTTTTATGTTGTAGAACTGTTTCTTTTCATGCATGAACTCGATAATTGGAGGACACGCTGTTGCGGTCTGTGTGTGCTGCAGGGCTGCTACGTAGCTTGCCATGCTAGAGTGTACTGTTGAGACTGGTTGTTAACAGGAGACATGTAGTGACTTTAGTCATGGTGTTATAGAGCACTGAGAGCATGTATGAGAAAAACCTGTGAACACGTGAATGTTTCTAGTCCATAATGCAGGAAGGTGAATAAATCCTGTTGAGATCATTCCAGAGTGTGTCTTTGCCTATGTAACACAATGCAGAATTAAACCCACTACAAACTGGTGCCATGACCCTTCGACTGGTCAGCTGGTGCTGACTACCCTTGTTGCTGCAGTACGAGCCATATCAGGATCCGGTGACTCATCAACTGACGAGCGGGAACCGACCACCACAGCTGCTGCATTGCTGGCCACTAAATGGGTATCCTCATGTTGTCGACTGGTAGGCGGGAGTGATCCACTGCTGTATGCTGATCCCTCGACTGTTGGACCGAAAACATCCCTTGGCCATTGCTACACTACGGTGTTCTCATCCTGGTTCCAGCTGGTTCAAGAGACTTTATCCTTTTCAGTGATTTAAAGAGACTAATTATCCATTAAGTTTGCATTGTGGGCATATGGGTGTTCCTACAAAGGAGTTGCTCTTGGACAATTTTTGTTTTCTTGAATCTTGTATCCTGTGCTAATATTTTCACTGTGTTTCTGGGGGCATGGTGATAATATGGAGACATTTAATGCACACAGAGTGGGAGGTGCTAGTGATACAAACTTAAGTGTGGGAAGGGGTAGAGGTGTTTTGATGTATACTCTGTCAAAGTCCACACCGAGCAGTCAGTTGGTGTTACAACCAGACCATTCCGCGGTGGAGGGAGACAGACATGTGAAGTTATGTGATGATGTGGTCAGGCCCCTACCATTCACTCTGGAAGTATCACCTGTACGTCCTTCTCTCCAGAACATGATCGATTCTGGTATAGGATCATCTTCCAACCAACTTGCTGATTTTGTCAAGTTGATTGGAGAATCTATCAAGGCTAGTTTACAGCAAAAGTGTTCTCCTGACCAAACACCTTCTGTCATCTCTGACGACCTCAGTATGTCTCTCACCCTGATCAGTGTGCCACCACTGTCATTGATGCGTCAAAGTTAAACTTGGTACTGCACTGTGAAGTCAATGTTCTGCCTTATTTTAGGGGGATAGCTCAGATAAGTACTCTATCTCTGAGTGGGAGGAGTTAATGCAGAGTTATTCTCTAAAACAGGGGTACAGTGGGACAGAATGCATTGAAGAGGTCATGAAAAGACTTTTGGGCAAGGCTAGGGATGTCACCAAAGCATGGTTACGCAGCAGCCCTAACGTCACTGATGTCAGTGTTGTTTATGGTGTACTTATATGGGGTGCCGTTTGTTAGGTGGTACACACTGAAAATAACATTAACATTTTGCCACATTTAGCTTCAAACAATGTTTAAAAAAGTGTTGTGAAATTTTTTAACATCACCTTTTACCACATTTACAGCAATATTTGTTAACTTAGAAATATACTGAATAGTTAAATCTGAATATTAAATGTGGCATCTAAATGTTAACTCTAAATGCTAAATCTAAATGTTAAATGTTGAATCTAAATGTTCTGGGTGAAACTAAATATTTAGCTAATATGGAAATGCACACCGCTGGTCACTGGAAGTACCAAAATAAAAGCTCAAGATGGTCAGATTGTGTTTATAGAATCAAATGACAAATTAAAACCAACTAATGGGGGGAAATGAACACTCGAACATACAATAACGTGAGAATAACTACCTAAAATAACAAAAAATATGTTTGGGAAAAGTTTATGAGATGTGTATTTAGTGTCTTAGTGTACAATAGAGAATTAACAAATCAGAGCTGTATTTTGTATTGCCCACTACAGTGAGATATAACAATTACAACAAGACAATAATTAAAGAAAGAAAGAAAGGAAGGACAATTAATGAGGCTGCTCTTTAAGGATGGTGTGGGTGGCTCTTAAAAGAGCCTTTCAGTGAGCAGTTTGTTGGTGAGAGTGATGAGAGCTCACTTCTTCTTGGCTGCTGCTTTCTTGACTTTGGGCTTGGCTGCCTTCTTTGCGGGGGCTTTCTTGGCTGCAGGGGCCTTTTTGGCCACCTTCTTGGGGCTCTTGGCGGCCTTTTTCGGGCTCTTAGCGGCCTTCTTGGGGCTCTTGGCTGGTGCTTTCTTGGCCGCTGCGGGTTTCTTGGCCTTCTTGGGAGACTTCTTAGCGGCTGCTGGCTTCTTGGCTGCCGCTGTCTTGGGCTTTTTGGCCGCTGCGGGCTTCTTGGCTTTAGGAGCGGCTTTCTTGGCCGGCTTCTTGACCTTCTTGGGTTCGGCAGCCTTCTTGCTCATCTTGAAGGAGCCGGAGGCCCCGGTCCCTTTGGTCTGGACCAGAGAGCCCTTCGCCACCAGGGCCTTGATGGCGGTCTTGACGCGGGACTTGTTCTTCTCCACATCGTAGCCTCCGGCAGCCAGAGCCTTCTTGAGGGCGGCCGCGGACACGCCGCTCCGCTCCTTGGATGCGGCCACAGTTTTCAGGATGAGCTCGCCGACGCTGGGGCCGGTCTTCTTCGGCCTGGGCGCCTTCTTCTTGGCGGCTTTGGCCGGCGCGGCGGCGACGGGAGCTGGAGCTACTTCTGCCATATTCTGCAGTGACGTTCTTCTTGCTCAGTTACACACGGGAGCGTCTGACTGGACTGGTGAAAGCTCCGAGCAGGAGGCTGTCCTTAAACACACCGTGAGAACCGTGGAGACTCAACCCAGCCCGTGGCTCCTCTGTGCAGTGTGAAAGCTGGAGCACTTGTGTTTTCTCTTGACTGAGAAAAGGTGAAAACCTAAATGTGGGACAAGTGCTGAAGGCTGACAGTGAAGGGAGCCGATAGCGGGCTTGTGTCTCTTCATATCCAAGTCATGCAGCGCTCTGATGCTCTCTGCATTTTGTCTGTGGAGCCTCCAAACCTCACCTATTCACCGCCGTGGCCAGCACTGCTCAGCGGCTTTTCCCACTCATTTCTCTCCTAAAATGACTTCAAATGCATCACAGCTCCTCCAAAGCCGTTTTCCAGCAGTCCATATGTTTGGTTCAGGGACTCAGTGTAAAAACAATCATCTGCTATTGATGACTTTGTAATATAGTGAAGTTATTCTGGTGTCAGCAAACACACTGATGATGGCCGAGGCGTATGATGCAGTTCAGCCAGACTGACCATCAGAGCTGCTGCTGTGACTCCTTTAGATTTAGTTATATAGTTAGTAGTTAGTAGTTATATTATTAATGATCAAACACACCGACAAATACATGTCAGCTGTCTGTGAAAGCAGTGCGTGACTTTAAATGTTACACACAGTTTCACCGATACTACAAATATTAGGCCTATTAAAAGACTTAATCAACCCACCGAGCAGTTTTCGGTCTAAAAGACGTCTAATGGTCCTTAGACGTCTGGGCTAAAATCAGTCTACCACTGGTCTAAACATGAAAGTTTTTTAGCCGTCTAAGATTAGACTAGCCGTCTAATAGACGTCTAAAAGACGACTACGTCTATATGACTCGTCTAATCTTAGACGTTTAAATAACCGCTATAGGCTACGTCTGTTTATAGACGTCTAAAGTTAGACGTCAGCCAGACGTTTATTTTTTTAACCAAATGTATACGTCTCGTCTAATCTTAAACGTCTAAATCGAGTCTAAATCTAAACTAGACTGTACATTGATCAATGACTGTTAACAATGTTTTAATCCAACGTTTGGCCATCATTTATACAACTTACAGTTGTTTTTCTATTTAATATTTAATAATTAATGGATTACATTCTATCGTCTACATTCGGGCTAAAATATAGACAGAGTATAGACGGGCGAATTTCGGTCTAAACTTAGACAAGACGTCTAATAGACGTCTAAGGCTCAGTGGGAAGTGTCACACAACAGTTATTCGGTGTTTTCTGCTGAGGTTCAAGGTGAGGACTGACTGAAATTTAGATTTGGACTTAAAACTTTCAGAGAAACAGCAGCTCAGATAAACTATCTGCCATTGTTCTGAATAGAAACTAGTTTGACCCAAAATTCAAGAAAGACACACATGTTGAGTGGATTTATAAGAGGCTCTGATGTGGAAAGGTATACTTTACATTATTTACCTATGTTACATAACAGAAACATAAACGTTTATATTTAATATAAATAATAAATACATTAGTGGTAGCAGGAATGCCGTCCGCACAAGCACAACAACCCTTTATACACTCACCTGTCCTCTCATTTCTGACTCCCTGTCCTTCAGTCTGACTGTTTCTACCCTGAATTTATCACAGCCTGTCACAGTGTTTGCCCCTTTTTTTGGAAAAACATTAAATCCAGAGCACATATTGTGTGCATGTTATTGATCATCCTGAGGAAGACATCTCTGTTTCTTATTTCCCTTTGCTCCACATGTTATGTGTCAGTGTCTGTGGTCCAATACAAAGACTGCAGCCTGGTGGCAGCATCACAGCTCACTGTTAACTGAAACTACCAAGATGAGAAACAAACACTCAGTGGTGATGCCATAAAACAGGACCTTGGACAGCGACTGAGCTGCTCTTTGGTGCTTTAATGAAAGTGGAAGCAACCTCCAGTTCCTCATATTAGCTCTTAGCTTGTCCATCATATCAAAAAAAAAAAAATCAATTTGAATTATAATTTGGAGTTTGTAGAAACCTTAAGTCCAGTCTACTTAATGATTTAGTGTAGGTCAGGAGGTCGGGAACAGAGACTGCTGGCTCCGATAAACGGATCAGTAAATCATCCGTGTATATAGTCAGTAGCACAAAACTTCACACCGTGAAGTATTTCATCATTTGCTGAAATATGATTACCCAATCTTTTTGCCAAAACTTAAGTTATTACTTTCTGATCACAGTTTAAAAGAGCAATAGGCCTGTAACTTGCAGGGTCAGACTCTTCCTTTCCCTTTTTTTAGAAGCCAACAAATATTTGCTTTATACAATGAGCTGAGGAGCCTCTTATTTCTCATGGAGTCATTCACCATGCTAAACAAGAAAGGGACAATTTTTTTTCATGGAATGCTTTATAAAATTCACAGCCAAAGCCGTCTGGGCCAGCTGCTTTTCCAGAGGGGAAGGCCTGAATAGCATTCACGACGTCAGTTTTAGAAATTGGAGCATCCATATCATCTGGTGTCTAATTGAGGAACCTTTAGATTGGCAAAAAAAAGTTTGAAAAATCGGCTTCAGAGGCATTTACTCTACTGGAATACAATTCCGTGTAGAAGTCCCTGAAGCAAGTATTTATCTCCTTTGGGTTAATAACAAATTTACTTGCTTAGCCTGCTCACCTTGGTTTCTTCTGAGCGAGACTGAACATGCGCAAAACATGTAACCTTCCCTGCGATCAGATGTATTTACTGTAGAAACATTATATATTTATATATTCATTATATAAATATATATTCATTATATATATTCATCATATAAAACAAGTCTGGAGCCTCCAGAGGATACAAAAACAAACAAAATTCCAAAACAAGACATTTTATACAACGATTAAATATAATAATGATAAATATATATTGTGGACTTATCTACTGTACAAACAACTATAATGGGTAATTTAAACAAAGTAGCTTAGAAAATCCACTCATCAGCTGGCCCAATAATTGGTCAACCTCATGTGTTAGTGAAGATATAAACAAACAAATCCAAGTGATGATTATTGGGGGAAAAAAAGTGAAAAAACAAGAGAGACTCAATCTTCAGCTGGATGACAGTCACCTGATCACTAAACAATCCATGAGAACTTTCATCTGAGAGGACACCTGTGAAAATGACAGGTTAGGCCAAGTCTGTCCACGTTCGTGAAATACGACTCATACAGAAAAATAAAGTACTTAAAATAGCTAGATCCAGGCTGTCTAAGATTATCAACTGGTGACCACCTCCATTAATGTCAATAAATACACTGAACAAATTCAAACAGTGGCTCAGCCTCTACTGATGGATTGGGCTTAATTATCAATTCAAATTAATATGCCCTGTGCATAGTTTTTGCCAGGCCACCCACAGCTCACTGTTTGTGCACAGCTGTGCTTTATTTTTACTTTGATACTATTATCACAGGACTGCTTTTTCAACACATCTGTATTTAGGATAGAGCTCTTTATGAGAGGAGTGTGTAGCTCTTAAAAGAGCATTTTGGGGGCCAGTTCTATTTCGTATAGGTTTCGCTCTCTAAGCGCTGTCGCCATTGAGTTTATCCCCGCGCACATACGCAATCGTGAAGATTTTCTTTCGCGCCACTCTGCCCTGCACAGTTGCCTCTCTCAGGTCTGCAAACAGGGTACATAATACCTGTGTGACAAAAGAACTTTTTTTCTAACTCTTCCGTTTCAGTGTTATTAAAGTTTAAAATTGTGCATAAGTAAGGGCGTCACCACTTTGAGTGACAGGTGGCACTGTCACAGATGGCTAACTAGCCGCTGGCTCTGCTGCCCCCCCACTTAAATCATCTGGAACAATCATCACTGACAATAAAGACAAAGCCACACTCTTCCGCAACCACCTCGAAAATATTCACTCATGCCCAAATGACCCCCACTTCGACAGCACATGGAAAGATCTGGTAGACAGGGAAATCACAAAACACGTCATATCACTGAGAAATGCAATTAACCCCATCACAGAGCACCACCCCCTCACCAAACCCGTCACCACCCAAGAAATTCAACTACACCTGAAAAAATGAAGAACAAAGCACCGGGAGAAGACACTGTGGACACTGTATTAATAAAACAAGCACCAGTCACCTACCTTCAACACCTTGGACAACTGTTCACCACCTGCCTCACCACCGGACACTTCCCCTCACCCTGGAAAACTGCACTTGTCACCATGATCCATAAACCGGGAAAAGACCCCCACAACGTCACCAGCTACCGTCCCATAAGCCTCCTCAGTCATATTGGAAAACTGCTTGAACGAATCCTCACATCATGACTCAATAACCACATCGAATCAACGGGCCTCATAGCAATACACCAAGCCGGATTCAGAAAAGGAAGAGCCACTACAGACAACATCCTCCGTTTATCAGAAGACATCCACAGAAATTTCAACAATAAACAAATAACCCTGGCACTATTCTTCGACATTGAAAAAGCATTTGACAAAGTATGGCATAACAGACTCAAATTCAGACTTCTGGACTCAAACCTCCAACTTCCACAACCCACCCAGTCCATCATCTTCAACTTCCTCACTAACCGACAAATAAAAGTCAAAGTTGCCTCCACCCTCTCATCACCTTTCACCCCCCAAGCAGGAGTTCCCCAAGGTGCAGTTCTAAGTCCCCTCCTATTCCTTCTATACATTTCCGATATCTACTACCCCCCAGCCACCATAGCCAAAGTCTCACAGTTCGCCGACGATCTTTGTTACTGGTCAAGCTCAAAAACCCCACAACTAGCCAAAAACTCAACACATGTATCACTGAAATAGAAAACTGGTCAAATCTCTGGAGAATCAAACTAAACCCTGCCAAAACTCAATGCATCCTCTTTACCAAAAACCAACACCTACAGCCCAACATCAACCTGACACTTAACAACCAACCAATCCACCTCAGTAAAGAAGCAACTTTCCTTGGTGTCACCTTCCAAAACAACATGACCTGGACCAAACACATCAATAACCTGGAACAAAAAGCAAACAACAGACTCAATCACCTCAAAGCCCTCTGTGGAAAACATGGTGCATCACCCTCAACAGTTATCAAAGTCTACTATCATACATCAGACCACTATTTGAATACTCCGTCCCCGCCTGGATCACCATCTCTGACAACCAATCACAACGACTACAAACAATACAAAACAAAGCACTGAAACTGGCCCATAGACTCCCCTTCTTCATCAGTAACCACTACATACACTCAATAACAGGCATCCAGACCATAAGACAAGCCAGCCCTGAAATATCTCAAGACTGCAACAACCAACCCTGCCTTGCAGAAAACCGTCAAGGAAGCCCACCTGATGACCAACACACCCCTGTCATTCATCCTCCAGCTGACCAACACCACCTCACCTCCAAACCCCCCATGACCTGGACCTGAGTAACTGAGTACACTACAACACCCACCACTCACATGCTCACATGAATACACACACGCACCAATGTAGATAACGCACTATTCACAATGTAGATTACACGCTATATACACAGGCCTGCACTAAACACACACACACGCACACACACACACACACACACACACACACACACACACACACACACACACACACACACACACACACACAAATGTAAATTTAACACAACATGCACTATACACTGTCCTTCTATTTTGTTTTTGTTTGTTTGTTTGTTTATCTTGTCCTGTTCTTGTTCCTCCTCCTCCCCTCTCTCTTTTTCTTTCTCTCTTTCTTTTCTCTCTCTCTCTCTCTCTCTCTCTCTCTCTCTCTCTCTATTTTTTCAGGCAAATATTGGAGTAATATGGCTTGCTGTTCGATTAATTATACCAACAGACCGTCCAAGAAGTCTGTGCTCCAGGTTTTTCGGTCAGTGAAATTCGGAAATTCTACCATTATTTTAATTATGATTATATGTTAGCACTAATTAGCGAGTATCGGTGTCTGCAGTCACTATGGTCACCACGTAGCTTGTCAGCAGCATGTATCGGGGTCTGCGGTCACCACCTAGCTGTCAGCTTATTATTACATTATTAAGCCTTTATTTAATACATGTAAAATCACGTTGATACCGGAGGTCTCATTTTCAAGTGCGACCTGTATCACAGCAGCAACATCCACATCAAGTTACAGAGCCACAGACAATACGATACAACACAAGCTTAGCTCGTTAACTAGCTAACCAGCCAGCTAACATTTAGCCTTCGAGCAAGACGCCAGTCCGGGAATGCATCGAAGTCAGAGCCTGACAGAGAAGTGTTAGGATTCAACGTAAGGCATTTAGGGAGAGGATATTTTGAACAAAAGGCTGAGGCTGTGTGAGGTTTGAAAATAAAGGTCCACCACGTTAGTTAGCTAACGTGATGCAATGTTAACGTTGTCATATGAGCAGTGTAACGGTAACTAACATTAAGGCTATACTTGTGTATGTAAATTAAAAAATGGCGAACTGTGTGAAATTACAATAAGGTGTGTAACGTACTTAAAAAAAGCTAATGTGACATTTGACTGTCACATATAAAATATTAATAAGATCAGTGTATGATATAGACCTGTAGCTACACAACAATAGATAATGCACAGACAGAATATGGGGACTGTGATGGTCACCACCTTTTTGTTTTGCTAAATTAAATTGATTATGATCTGTTGAACATTGAAGTAATTTAAATTGTACTGTTTGCATGTAAAAGTGTCTGCAAAGTAGGTAGCTAACACATACATTTCTGTGTTAAGTTTTCCTCTAGGTGACCCAGACAGACTGGACCAGTGGACACTCAACACGAGGAGACAGAACTGGACTCCAAACAAGACTTCCCGTCTGTGCAGTGATCACTTTGAGTCATCACTTCAGCACTGATGCCAGGATAAAGACACCTTTTTTCATACAGAGAGTCAAGAAATTTTTTAGATTAAAATGATGAATTATTGTCCATAATACAATTAAATGCATTACATAAATTACTAATTGTCATACATTACTAAGAACTCGATTAGGGCACAGCTTGCTCCGTACTATTACTGATAAGGTGAAATTAGTGACACACCAGTGCAGTTTAGTGTTCCCCTGATGCAGAAGGCCAAGTGAAGATTTTATCAATCAAGGAACATGACATGTATTTACCAACTTTAACATTTTAGTGCCTTTTATGCAAAGACCCTTTATCATAGTGAGAATTACTAACTTTTTCCCCACACACAGTCTGTGAAGAACCAATGGAAAAATATATTCTCATTATGAGACAGCCGAACATAGCATGATTCCACAGTGGCAGTGAGCTTTGAGAACAGTTCAGTTTCCTTTTGGCAGCAACAATTATGTTAATGTGTATGAACTGCATACTGTTCATTCATACCCCAGTTGTTTTGATAGTGCAGTTAAATTTAAAATCAAATTCAAATATAAAGTCGAATATTTACATAATTTAAACACAAAACTATTTTATGAATGACAGCCACTTACTCAGCAGTAAGATCATTTTGGTGGTGAGTGGGCCTCTAACCAAGACAGGCTGTAGTCAATGTTTTCTACCTATGTTTTTAACCTGTCATCTTTCTCTCGTAGGACACTTGAGAAAAGTTACAACTCCTCGACCAATGTGATATTTACTCCACAGTAAAGAGGTTGTTTCACAAGAAATTAAGATTTTGCAAATTATGACACTGGGTCCTAATTCATATGTTTTATAATTACTGTTACAAATCTTTTCATTTATTTCATGTGCACTTTTTGTAACCTTTTAATAGTGATGATTTCATGAATGCAAGCTTTGACTTAATTTTGTTAAACTGTTTGTGTAATGGTTAGAATTTTTGTGATATAAAGAGTGAAAGCAAATTTTTTTGAAAGCTGTCAGTCATCAGTTTCCTGTGATGATTAGAAATGTAGTGGTGATTTAAAACATTAACAAAATGTAATCGTTATTAATGGCGTCTTAATGTTTTCATTTATGTCTTAACATTTACCCAAGTTTGCATTTATCTTAGCAGAATGTATTAAAAAAATAAATGAAAAGCTGATGTTATGTCCTGGTTTTGTTTGAACATTTATTTAAGAAAATTCACTGAATAACGATTCTCCTTTTGTGAAAAACACGGAAATATCTGCACACTGAATAATATTAAGTCTCGTAGGAGGTATTATTTATTTGTGACATTGTGACATATGAGAAGGTTCTGTGGGTATTGCTTGGTATTGAGGCTTATATAGTGAGGCTAAAAAAACAACAACACATAATTGGCTGATAATCTTTCTGTTTGCCTCACTATAAAAACGTCACAATACCTTTGCCTGAGGAAGACCCTCTCAGAGATGGCAACATAGCGAACAAGTGATACCTCCTTGGGGGCTTCAAAACTATTGTGTCCAGCTAATTTTTTGTTTTTCATTTTGAGCCCTTTTATCAAGTCACATTCTTCTGTGTTACAACTAGACTTCTAACAGTGCAGCAAACAAAGGTTACTCTCCAAAATCTTCTCAGGCTCTGCTGCTGGGTGTAAGGTGCTAGTTATCTTCAAGTACAGAGTTAAAATAATCAGGCCCATACAGAAATGGACTGCCTAATTTTTTGTCAGTGACAATGTTAAACATTAATGCTTTATGTTTTATCTGTAGTGTATGATTTGTTTGCCCTTTCAATTGACAGTCAGATTTGATAGTGAAATACAACATTTAGTCAGTAACAAAGACAAAAGGAGAGCAAATATAAATAGAATTTATTGAAATTTTGAACAAGTTATAGATGAATATAAAAACTCAACATTGGCCATGACAGTCTGGGCTATGTTCAGGCCTAACAAAATGTGTCTTAAAGGCCAAATTCAAAAGCAGTGACACTGCCAACTGCAAGCAGTTTACTGTGTTTGGAAGTGGCCTTTAAGACAATTAACTAATTTACTTAAAAACATATCATTTCTCCAAGGTGTGAGATGAATGTGTCTGATGTGAGGGTGCTCAATTATGGCACCATTTAAACTATGAACAAAACACTGTAAACACATTTCCTGGCCTTACCAATCTTTGCTGGATTGCCACCAGCCTCCCACCTGCATCTTTGGGCCAATGAAGAAAATATTATCTTAATGCCAGGATGCTGGAGGTGAAGCTGGTGCAGATCCTCCTTCATCATGCTGACCAGCTTGACACTGCTGACCTTCCCCATGTCATTGCCGCCACAGCGGATGATGAGGACATCTGGTGCTGCTCTTCCTCGCAGGGAGTGTGGAAAGAAGGAGCGAAGGCCTCTCTGCAGTCCACCCCAGCCAAACCAGCAGACAGGGACACCCGGCATGCTGAGGGCGCTTCCCAAGGTCTCTGCAGCTCTTTGGACACCACGCCGGACACAGCTGTCACCAGTGCTCCACACTGCATATGAAAGTAAAATGAGTGTAATAAATAATTAGCATTATATATTTTTTTTAAAGAAATTGAAGCGTTTTTCAGATAACAGCTGAATCATTGATTCAAGGTTTGTTGTATAACGTTAGTTTAAGCTAAACTCAACTTACCTCAAGTTTCGTGAAGGAGTTGCCACATGGCTAGCCACAAAGTAGCGTAGCTTGTTGGGGTGTGACGATACACTCAGCTCACGAGACGAGACAAGACGAGACACGATATTGGGTTCACGAGAACGAGACGAGATGAGATTTTAAGAAAACTACAATGACAAAATATATGACTGGACCAACAGACTTTTATTTAATCAAGTTGCACATGCATTTTGAAATGTTTTATTATAACTCTTTACATGCATGATGTAAGCATGACCTTTTAATAAACTTCTTCCACAAATTGAAACTAAATAAAAGTTAAAATAAAATAAATAAAATTAAATATTTCTTGCTTTTTTTTCAAGTGCAAACAATATTATGTGCAAAACCAAATCAAAGTTCTACTCTGTCAATACAGAGTGCAAATAGTGCAAACAGAGCCTGACCAAGTATGTCACTGACAACTTGCTGCAACTACACAGCCATGTTCTTTTTTAAAAATATTAGCATGTCCACATTCACGTTGGTGGCAGCCCTAGTCGCTAGGCGAATTTATACAATGTAAAATGCCATAGGCTGGCGCTAATAACGTTAGCGTGTTGTGAATGCTTGGAAAACATGTTTAGTATAAGACAGTTGTTTTGTCAGTGACTGTTGTGAGTTGTAATGGAGCCAAATTATGCACCGTTACCTTTGTTACATGTTGCTGTCGTCCCTGGCTTTATATTAGAAGAGGAAAAGATCGCTAGACGCTAGGCTAATTTATACAATGTAAAATGCCATAGACTTGTGCTAAAAACGTTAGCACGTTGTATTGGTGGGGGAAATGTGTCCAGATAAAGACAAGCGTTTGTCTGTCAGTTCTGCGATTTATAGTGAAGCTGATTTGTGTACTTGTGTTTGAAATGGTCTCTAAGCCATGTTTAATGTGTGTTTTGAATCAACTTTATAAATAAAGTTTGATTTGAACTAAACTTTACAGTACTTAACCTTAACATGGTCCTTCACCGCCGACTTTTGTTTTGGAGGTGTAACTGCAGAGTGACACAGACATCACTGCAGAAGTAAAAGTAACATGCAGATTTTTTTTCCCCACCACTAATCAATTAGTTGAAGATTGTGCGCAACTTTAGTCGACCACAATTTTGTTTGGTTGACTACAGCCCTAGATATCTCACAAATCTCGCGAGACAGATTTTTAATACAACGAGAAATATCGTTGAGTTCAATCTCGCGAGATCTCGTGGCACGAGAACTCGTCACACCCCTTGTAGCTTGTTAGCCTTAAGCTAACATAGTAGTGCCGAGTGAGGTGGGCGTGTTTACGCAACCAGGCTTCCTTCGGCCGCCTCTTTGCCCATTTTTGATTGTCCGGGAGTTGGGCGGAGTCAGGCACTGCCAAGATGGCGACGTCTGTATTTTATACAGTCTATGGTCTGCACATGTTACCATATCATTCTCCTTGACAGAGAAAGAAGAAGAAGTCATGGCAAGAACCAAGCAGACCGCGCGTAAATCCACCGGAGGCAAAGCTCCGAGGAAGCAGCTGGCCACCAAGGCTGCCCGTAAGAGCGCCCCGGCCACCGGCGGCGTGAAGAAGCCTCACCGTTACAGGCCCGGTACCGTGGCTCTGAGAGAGATCCGTCGCTACCAGAAATCCACGGAGCTGCTGATCCGCAAGCTGCCCTTCCAGCGCCTGGTCAGAGAAATCGCTCAGGACTTCAAGACCGACCTGCGCTTCCAGAGCTCCGCTGTCATGGCTCTGCAGGAGTCCAGTGAGGCTTACCTGGTGGGCCTGTTTGAGGACACCAACCTGTGCGCCATCCACGCCAAGAGAGTCACCATCATGCCCAAAGACATCCAGCTGGCCCGTCGCATCCGCGGAGAGAGAGCTTAAACTCTCTGCTGCTGCTGCTCCACAAACCACAACGGCTCTTTTAAGAGCCACCTCACTCCTCATTTAAGAGCTCACTCCTCTGCTCTCAACACATGGTTCATCTACAGAACGGATCGATTATAAAAAAGACGTGCTATCTCTAACAACCTATGGCTTACATTTCCATGCGTCTGTCATGAATAATATTTGGAAACAAGTTGAGGATTCGTGAAAACCTAAAATATTAAAAGACTGAGCTTTGAAGCACAGACGGAGCTCCGTTTTTTTCCTCAGGGAATATTGAGTTTATATTTGGTTAGATGTAATGCTGGTAGACAGTCATTATTTGAATGATCAAATATCTCAACAAATTATGTAAATTAAGTCAGTACTTTGCACAAGTTTAAAGAGTTTTTGATACTAGCTCATCATTAAGAATCTAAAGCATATTTTTAAAGTTTCATTATTTTTGAGATATGGCCTAATTTTATTAGTTTCTCATGCCTTTTTAAAAATCGTTGGTGGTCATGAGTTTCCATAGTATGTTAAAAAAAAATTCATGGTGTTAACATGACATACAGTAATCTTACTGTATTCGCAAAAGCATGCCACATAATTAAGTCTTAAATGATTTCCATAATTATAAAAAACTAATTATAAAAACTTTTTATCTTGGCAGTGATTTTCAGTGCAGTGAAATATATCTGTAGACCTTGTACGTGTGTAGGCTATATATGGCCATTGGCCTTAATGGACAGACATGCGCCTTTGTCCTGGTCATTAACAGATCCCTCTGTGGTTAATAGGCTACTAGTTACACAGTATATTAAACGTGCAAACTCGTGGGACTCTCTTCCTTTCCCAGAACTTCAAACAGATGACATAAATACTGATTTTCCTTTGGATTCTAAATCTGTTGCCGCTTTTGGGTCGTTGTTGCATTTGCTGTAGTCCAAGACTGAACCTGAGTTTGTCTTTTTCTAAAATCAGGTTTGTAATGAATCATGAATGAAACATTAACTTGCTTAAAAATAACAGTTCGCCACAGATAAATTTGACTAACTGGAAACAACTTTTTAGATACCTGATTATAAAACGTCCATTTGTCCTATCTTTTTAGCAGCTATCCAATGGAGAGGTTAACACTTACCTTCGCTGCAGAGCATCTGGACTATTTTATAAACCCTTTGTGAAGTATTTCTTATTAAAAAGTGCAATCCTCTCTTGTGATAAAACAGACTTTACATAAATTTTGAAATGGCAGACAAAAACACACATGTAATTAATAACATGAATAATAAATGCTGGAAGGTCTTAATGGGACTCATATTATTGGTACCTGTGCTGACTATGTCAGGTATAAAAACATCTATTGCTGTAAATGCTTTTAACTTGTTATAAAAATTAATGAGGTTATGTTCAGTTTTAATGTGCTTATTGTGTAAAACAGACTATAAAGTATAATAGGTCTACCGACTTTTTCCTTTTACTATTTCAATAACGGGATTTTTTTCTCCCTTCTCCCCTCACCCACCCACTGTATTGTTCCCCAGCCTCAGAAGCTGGCCAATCCTGTGTGAGCGATAGCACAGTATTATTTGCATCAGGGGGAAACAAATCGTCCGCTTTCCTATAAGGGACGTTACTTCGCATAGGAGAAATCTGCAGTTCAGATCATGCCTGAAACCACCGTGAAAGCGCCCAAGAAGGGCTCAAAGAAAGCCGTGTCTAAGAGCGTCAGCAAGACCGGCAAGAAGAAGAGGAGGACCAGGAAGGAGAGCTACGCCATCTACGTGTACAAGGTGTTGAAGCAGGTCCACCCCGACACCGGCATCTCGTCCAAGGCCATGGGCATCATGAACTCGTTTGTGAGCGACATCTTTGAGCGCATCGCCGGTGAGGCCTCCCGTCTGGCTCACTACAACAAGCGCTCCACCATCACTTCCAGGGAGATCCAGACCGCCGTCCGCCTGCTGCTGCCCGGTGAGCTGGCCAAGCACGCTGTGTCTGAGGGCACCAAGGCCGTCACCAAGTACACCAGCTCCAAGTAAATGTACCGACATATAATCCTCAACACAACGGCTCTTCTAAGAGCCACCCACTTTATCTAAAGACGTAGTGTCTGTGGTGTGTGTGTGCGCGCACAAGCAACGAAATTTAAGGTAGGAAATTGTATACATGTTAAGTTTCAAAATTTGTTCTGCTTTTAAGTTTTTTTTTTTTTTTTTTTTTTGCTTGAACAGCATAATGGTGGTAGTAGAAATGCTGATTGGGAGGTGAGCAAGTGCACAGACAAACCACTTGCTAACAATCTCTGCTAAAATACCCGAGTAAGTCATAAAGAAACAAAACATCTGGTAAACAGAAGTGTATAAAGGAGCACGGAGGAAACCAAGACGCTACAGGGCACTCAGCACCGAACGACAGCACAGTCGCTGTCCAAGGTCCTGTTTCACGGCATCATCACTGAGTGATTGCTTTTAATTTGTTTCAGCCGACATCAAGCCATGATACTGCCACCAGCTCCCACCATCATCCCCCTGTGTAGTCTATGCACATCATTTTCAGTATGTATGCGTGTACCGAGTTTGACTCTTT
The DNA here is from genome assembly GCA_026686955.1 of Epinephelus cyanopodus. NCBI lineage: Eukaryota > Metazoa > Chordata > Actinopteri > Perciformes > Serranidae > Epinephelus > Epinephelus cyanopodus. The sequence goes on along the minus strand of CM048917.1, from coordinate 36,052,042 downwards.
CACTCTGCTATTAAACCTCCAAACCACAAGTCAATGTCAGGTTTCTGTGAAGTGCTGTTAAGTCTAGCTGTTTCAAAATACACACTAAACATATCTTCATGGTGACATTTTCAAAGACTTGGGCAGATTTTTCCTACATAAACAAAATGGTCATGTTATTAGCACAAAAAAAAATGTAAAAGGCCTATGGCAAATTAGCTTAGCAGCATTTCCTCTACTCATGAAGCCAGAATAAGTCTCACACAAGACAAAATGCTATTTTGTGGGGGCTTTAATTTAATGCGTCTAACCTGTGACATGTAAGTAACTAAAAGCTTAATTTCCACTTAGGGAAATGCTTTGCAGTGTACAAAAATAGCCAGGAGGTCTGTATTGCAGTGACTTGTAATTACATTTCTGGGCAGGTGATATCAGGAGGAGCAGACATCTCGGGCCACACCACCACTGCTGCACTGCTACTCTGACAGGAGAAGGAGGTGCGCAATATGGAGGGGTGAGGGCCAGACTGGCGCACATCCAGCCCAGGCTTGACTCGCAGCTGGCATGAAAGTCATCCACCATGATATGGCCCAGCAGGCAGAGCCGAAGAAGACATGTCTTTTTCATTCTCCTTTGGTCTACTCAGATGCTTACTGAAGAAAAATGGGAGATGAATTTCAAGTTTCATTGCTAATGAGGGGGTGACGCCCACACAACAGGGATGTGTTGATTAAGTCTAACAAATGCTGCATGAGCGCCTGGGATAAAGCCACTATACTGACTGATGACCCTGCCTCATCCTGAACACTGACTTTCATTTACTGCTGCTACTATACATCAACAGAACTGACAACCATGATATTTTACTGAACTTATATGGGATGTTTTTATGTAAGAAATTGACTGACTGATTGATTGCTTTTAGAGGCTGAGGCCTATAGGACATAGAACTGGCGGTTCACCGTGTGAAACGCTGCTGAAAGGTCCAACAGGATGACAACAGAGGAGAGGGAGGCTGCTCTGGCAGTGTGGAGATCCTATGAAGGAGAGTCAGGCAGTCTCAGTAGAGTGGCCTGTTTCTTCAATCTGATGGGAGGGTTAAAATAAAGTGATTATTCTACACATCACCAGTATAATTGGTCCATTGTGTTTCTATTGCTTTTCTTTCTGACAGCGTGGAAGCGCTTTTGGATTGGGTTCTAACTTGTTATTATTTTCCACTATATTACAGTTAAATATCCATCCATAGAAAACAAAGCCAGAGAAACACACAGACAGAATACTACATTAATCTTTGCAAACATAATGATTGTCCTTGATGCTTTAGTACTCAGAGTTCTTGCACTTTATTAAATATAAAACTTTACCTGCTTTGAAACATTAAGTCACTGTAGGTAGGAGACATGCTGCTACTGACCGTGAGACTGTTGCTGTTGTTCAGTAGGTGGCGCTTATGTAACAACAGGCCCGATTGTGGTTTCGATTACATCCTCAGACAGGATTTAAGTACATGTGAGTCCTGCAGTGAGTCATCAGATCAGATCCCCAGTTATAACATCTCAAAAAGGAACAGCAGACAGGATGGAGACGGAGTGGTGATCCTAATTAAGAAAAAACAATGACTACACCGAAATCAACTACAACCTCCCACCAGACAAACTGAAGGGATATGAGTATGTTGCAGCCAAAATGACTGTCAGAAAATATTTTACACAAGCTACATTGATGATCATTTGAAACAGCTCTTTGTGTTTCAAGGGCATCTTCTCATCCAAGAGTCCAGACCTAACATAACAGATTTGTAGCATGCTTTAAAATTCCCATACCTTTTAACATGCTCCACACCTCTTGTGCTCTGTAACAGCTCATTAGAAAGAAGAGCACTAACAAGAAACGCTATCTGCACTCCTGACCTGGCTATAAAACCTCATAACTTTACCACCACAAACCATCTCTCCAGTGACCATCTACCTGTTCTCACCACATTCTCCTTTAATCTACAAGCAACTCAGAGAAAGAAATACAACTAAAGAACAGCAAACTGCCTCATAACCTGTCATTTCCCCTCTCTGTGGAAGACTGCAGTTGTTACCATGATACACAAAGCAGGAAAAGGCCAGCACAGTGCCACAAGCTACCTAACAGCTGCCACCCCGTCATTCATTCTACAGTTGGCCAAATCTCCCCAACCACCCGACCCACCATAACCAAGTAATCAACACTACACACACAGAACACTAGTCCACCACTGCTGTCTAACAACACCTACATACACACATTTACATCAACACAACACACACAAGTCTTCTCTCTCATTCTTTCGCTCTTTCTTTATTTAACTCTCTTTTTCTCATTTCTTCTGTCTTACTCTTGTTTCGTGTCTTGGTCCACATGTGTCCTCTAAAGTCTGAGGTCCTTTTGCCTCTGCCATTAACCAAGACACCAGCGATGGATAGAAAAGGACAGAAGCCCTGAGCTATCCACCACTGGACTCATTCAACAAGACATTAACATTGACAATACACGATGCAATAAAAAAGCCTATAGCCTATTAGGCCCTATTAGGCATCCTCAGAAAATGACAGCAGTGTTCTTTACTGAAGTGGGTGTGCTAATTATTTCTACAGGATTCATAACAAAAGGGAGTACCCTGATTGTCTTCATCATCTCAACCTCCTGCTCAGTTTCATCATGAACCTGCGATTATGCTTATTGATAAAAACGACAGCGCACGGTACGTAAACGCAGCATAATACAATAGCCTATTTAGTTTGGTTTGCTCACGAGTGCTGAGTAAAGCGGCCGGGTGCAGAGCAGCGCGAGGTAGGGAGGAAAGGGGGGATTGCAGAAACCACAACAGACAGCAGTGTGTTTGTACCGTGTGCACAGACCTGAAAACACCGAGAACCAGCACAGGACACTACATGTGATGGGAAAATAAAACTGTCACTGAGCCGATAGGTTACAACACGACTGTCAGTGTTTGAAAGTCACCATGACATTACAGTATCGAGCAAAATGACTAAACCTCAAGACTATGGTTTGTATGGCAATAAAATTACGGGTCACATGATTGATTAAAAACGATTTCATATTAGTAAATTGTAAAATGACACGTAGCCTACAGTACATTTTTTAATTTTGTATTTTGATGTAAGGTTTCCGGAAATACAACAGAAATTCAAAAAACAGAAAACAGGTTAAACAAAGTAGGGTAATTATTGTAATTTAGTAGGCTAGTAGTTATATTAAAGCACTGACTAGACTGATATTAGAAATTTGTAATGTTAAAATAACCTTGTATAATCTCGTTTGAAAATAAAAATAAACAACAGGTAACATGCAAACAGTGAGCCAGATAACCCCACAATCCCGTCTGATTAATTACAGCTAAACAACTACAACTTGTGTATCTTCTAGTTTAGACATGGCTTTCAGAGTCAGGATCAGAAATACTTTATTGACTGTAGAAATATAGAATAAGTACAAGTATGTAAAATTACAAAAATAAAATACATGCAATGTGCAACAGTGTTAACACTATAATGTAAAATATTTAAATAATAAATTATGTATAATGTGCTAAGTATGTAAAGTGTGTAAAAATATACAAATATGTGCCTTATGCTATAACACAATGTATAAACCTAGTATGTAAAATTAGAAATATAAAATATTTGTATAATGCTACCCTGTACAACACAATATAAACACAAGTAGGAATAAGATTAAGATTGTCCACTTGTGGACAGCATACAGGCTGACTTTAAAATTATTTTAATCTGTTTTTGATACCAATTAGAAGCTTTATTTTCATGAGTAAATACCTAATTACATTGGCCAGCTTTAAATATTTTGCACAACACCAAACCCTTTTTCTCGGGGGCCCTACATATATCGAAGTCTTTTTTGCACCCGTGAACGCATCTCGACTCGGCACTCCTCCACATAAATTTGACATTTCCTTCACTAGATCCGTGCGCAAACTGAGCACACGACTTTATCTATTGATCTTCTGAAGTTTACATATTAAACAGGCCGTTTTCCCTCAAATAGCCTATATAACACTCCAGGGCTCCGTCATTTCACTACTGACCACACACACGTGAAAAAAAGGAAATTATAATTTCCTGATGGTGACGCAGGTGCCGCTCAATGTCCTCACATAACCTACTACCTGGAAATGAAACAATCTGTTGATGAACTGTAGTAACCTGTATTCTAAATACTGTCGTGTATAATAGTGTTTTTCTCCGCGTAAACACGTTAATTATTCCGGGGTTTGGTGTCGCCAGAGGGGAACAGGGGGTTCGGGGAGGTCTTACTACATAATGTTTAGATAACAAGCCAGTAAATTCGGCCTCGCTTGGGAATTTCTCTGCTCTCGCTCCTGGGTGGTTGAGAAGTCGTGTGCACAAACCTTTTTGTAATCGTCTACTACGTGCCTGCGTGCAGCGTGACAGGCGCAGTTTTGCACCCGGTGCTGTTGTGTTCTGGACCCTATAAAAAGAGCCGCCCATAATCAGGAAATGAAAACACTGACTCGGCTCAGACCAGAGACACAGCATCTTCACACGAAGACAAGAAACAACAACAACAACAACAACAACAACAAGTGAGAAAATGGACCCTTGCGACTGCTCCAAGAGTAAGTTATTCGTTAACGTTTCTGTTTGGTGTTATTTCTCATGGTTGTAGTATTTTGTAAGGCTATGTGTCGCTAGCAGTAGCGGACAAAGTTGATCACATCTGGCTTGATTTTGTTGTCAGGTGGAACCTGCACCTGCGGAGGATCCTGCACGTGCACTAACTGCTCCTGCACCACCTGCAAGAAGAGTAAGTCAAATAACATCCTTACATCTGTTTGACCTATAAGACGTTTCTGTTAACCATATTATTTTTATGAAGCACTTCATGGTTTTTTTTGAAGAGCACTGTATTGGTCTACATGAGGGATTTCAGGGTGCAGCATGTAATTTAGGAGAGAAATGGTTAATTGAATCCCACTCCAAGGTCATAAACGACACTTTAATTGGTGGTTCGGTCTGCTCACCAAACCAAGGTCGTTGTCTCTGACGACCTGGGAATGAGGTCTTTCTTCAGATGAATACTGAACCTCAGACACCAATTCAGAGTGACCATTAAGATGCAATATGTCCTAAAAGCTTACAGCTTCCGCCCTTTCCTCTAAATGCACTAGGCCCATAAGAGTTAAAATTTTCTCTGCACTCATAATCATGATGTATAAAACATTTAAATTGTCTTTCGTGTTTCTTTCCCAGTGTGTATGTTTAACAAAAAAAATGAAATGTAGGCAGCCGCCCAGCTGGCTCTAATTAGCTTAATGAGCTGGGGCAGGTGGACTTTCAAAGAGTCCAGCATGTTTTACTAACTTTTGCCTAAAGTATGTTCTGACTTGCAGTCAATTATATAATGTCCTAGAATCTTTAAGGTGGCAGCTGTATCATGGATTTCCCCTGCCAGACTAGATGACTTGACCACTGGTCTGTCATTAACTTGTTGTGTCCTTGCAGGCTGCTGCTCATGCTGCCCACCTGGCTGCAGCAAATGTGCCTCTGGCTGCGTGTGTAAAGGGAAGACGTGTGACACCAGCTGCTGCCAGTGAGGCGCCTGTAACATTGGCCTCTTCAGCCCTTCTAATGGAGCTTGTCTATACTTGACTAATTTCTACAGTAAATGTATTTTGTACTTGTCTCCAGTGTTGAAATAAACTTGATTGCTTAAATGTGGATATGCTGTCTTGGTTTAAAAGTTGCTGGAACAGTGCAGGCTATATAGGTTTCAAGCTGAGGTGGCGTTCAGCTGTGTTGCTGCAGTGTAAAGTCATCTGTCCAAGGTCACCGTCAAATGGAGGCAACCTGCAAAGCTCAAGTTCTTTAAGTTGCAGTGCTTTCCCCCCCCCCCCCCTTCAGTCAAATCAGTTGATTCTCAAGGTGAATCTAAGACTTGTGAACTATAGGCGCATGTTGCTGCTAGTAATGGCTGCTAACTTTTTTTTTTTTTTTTAATTGGTTGCACCAACCCAGATTTTAAAAAAGCTGGTGGCATTGTCACAGCCAGTTTTGCTGGGACTTCAAAGGCTCTAGAACACATCAGACTTGCATCTCAGACTTGATTTGTAAGCATTTAACAAAAGATTAAACAACTTTCAAGACCATTTTATTGCTGTGATTATTTTTGGGTGGCAATGCATGGCTGTCTTAGCAAAGCACTTTTTGATTTAAATTGAGCATATCTTATATAACAGTGTATAATTACTGCTTTGAAATACATAGATTACAAAGAAAAATAGGGAGTGTTGCCCTGGGTTAAGACACTGCAGTTAATTGCAAAACAAAAATACCCCCAAACAGATGCACTTCATGGATAGGGCAATTTGAAAAGGATAAAGATAAGATACGACTGGGGAAAAAAAGTAAGAGGCACTCTGATTATGGTTAAAAATCCTTTTATTGGATCAACCAGAGTCGAAATGGATAAACCATGTTTTGACTAGAGCCGTAACATGATGGTTTATCTATTAATCATTAATGGGTTGCATTTTTGGACTGCGTGCTCATACTATAGACCTTTACACTAGGTAAGCTGGCCAGCTGTTGTATTTTTTTTTTGCTTTATTTTTTTTTGTCTTGGCCTATAATTTCTTTATCTTTTCAGTCATTTTGTGACCCGTGAGATTTATTTTGGACCATTAAATGGGGCCCTGTAGCATGTATGGGATTTTATTTATTAATTTTTTGATCGCAAACAATTTCCACGCAAACTGATGTGTTTATTTTGGCCTGTTATCACGCGGCGGAACTAAAGAGTAAAACTGTGGTTTCGTGTAGGAACAGTAACAGATGATGTCCTGATGTTAGCTTTGCTGCTGCTGCAGCCACTGATGCTTTCTAGACATCGTGATTTCCCAAAACTGAATAAATACCACACATCGCAACACAAAACTGCTTTGCTAGCTCAGTCATGTTGTAACTAAGACATCCGCTGGAAAAAAATATTTTTTACACAGACCGTTTAAGAGTTAATGAGTCATTACAGACACTGCTAACGGTGCTAAGAGCTAACGGTTAGCTTAGCTTAGGTTGTTAGTCCCTCCGAAGGGACACTAACAACTCAAAGTACACGTCAAATAAAATTTCTCCAAACATGTTTCTTGTTATTTTAGGTAGTTATTATCACGCTAATGTATGTTCAAGTGTTCATTTCCCCCGATAAGTTGGTTTTAATTCGTTATTTGATTCTATAAACACAATCTGACCATCTCGAGCTTTTATTTTGGTACTTCCGGTGACCGGCAGTGTGAATTTGCATATTAGCTAAATATTTAGTTTCACCCAGAACATTTAGATTTAACATTTAGATTTAGATTTATATTTAACATTTAGATGTAACATTTATATTTATATTTATATTTAGCATTTAGATTTAACATTTATATTTATATTTAATATTTATATTTAATATTTAGATTTAACATTTATATTTATATTTAGCATTTAGATTTAATATTTACATTTAGATTTAGATTTAATATTTAGATTTATATTTAGATTTAACATTTAGATTTAGATTTAGATTTAGCATTTAGATTTAGATTTAATATTTAGATTTAACATTTAACATTTAGGTGCCACATTTAATATTTAGATTTAACTATTTAATATATTTCTAAGTTAACAAATATTGCTGTAAATGTGGTAAAAGGTGACGTTAAAAAATTCACAACACTTTTTTAAACATTGTTTGAAGCTAAATGTGGCAAAAAGTTGATGTTATTTTCAGCATGAGACACTTTACAAACAGCACCCTATAGGGCAGCGCCCCTAGTTTCCTTGTTTTTTTTATATGCTGATGCAAGACCAGAGCACTACAGGACAGACGAGTGAGCTTGATAAGGTTGATAACTGCCTGTGAAGTTGTTGAAACTACATTTTTGTTCGAGTTATCAGTTCGGAGAACTTCCGTGCAAGGGAGAGAGGGTTTTCTTGCCAAACCTGACCGTGTGGATGTTGAATTTTATCGAGCGAAAACTCCGGTGAGTAAATGCTAGTAATGATTAGCATAGCATGCTAGCGGTGCCGACCACGGCTAATTACCTGCTTATTTCCATGAATATGTATCCACTACATATAGTTATACTTCTGTGATAGTGTTTAAAAACCAACCGGAGACCAACCGGAGAGTTTGTGCAGCTGTAAAGTTATGATACTTTGTCATTGAATAACTCATGTTCATTGATTTCAGATAGTGAGCCAGAGCTTAGGACGGTGGATCGTGGAGCGGGACGCAGGTCGACACGCGCGGAGGGTGTGACGTCAGCGGGAGCTTCACTGTGCTTGGAAAGAACATCTGTTCATACAGATAAGACATAGAACATAAAATCACACTACCCGGATAGATGAACTATTGCACAAACACACTGAAGAAGGACAATTATACAAACCCACTGAAGAAGGACAATTACACAAACATACAGAAGAACAACAAACTGTGGACACTGACTTAATCCAGACTTGACTTTTTGGACTCTCTTTTGGACTTTATTTTTTTTTAAATTATGTTCTTTTCTTGTTTTGTTTATTATTTTGGGTCCATATTTACTGATTCATACTGTGATGTGTTGTTGTTGTTGTTCTACTAAGTGTTCCGACGCATTATTCAGTGCAATTTTCTGAGTGCTGCTAATTTCTGATATAAGAAAAAGTTTTCAGTCATATCTGAAACATCTGTGTTTTGCACTTAAAGGTGGCACTTTTGCCAATAAAGGCTATTTTGATTACTCCTCTTTTCAAACCATTGTCCTGCTCCATCAGTCCTCCTTGAACGTATCTATTTCTTCTGATTGGCCTAAATTTAGAGTGCATGACAGTTATTTTATTTTATGCACATTAGACAGTGTTACATTCAGATTTGAACTGCAGTCCCTTATCCGATTTGCAGGTGACAGGTAATCCATGTCGGCTGAAAATTGACTCCAGACCTATGGGCTGAAATATGTGCCACTAGAAACTGAATTTGAATTACATAATTTGAAATTGAATCATTTATATTTGAATTTGAATTACTAGAAACTGAATTTGAATCACATAATTTGAAATTGTATTGTTAATTTGAATCATTGCATTGAAAAACTGAATCTGAATAGTATAATTTGAAATTGAATTCATTTCTATATATATTCAAATTCAGTTCTCACAATTCAAATTCAGTTCTCACAATTCAAATTCAATTTACTGTGACAGACATCCGAGTTGTTTAAGGACGAAGGAAGAGCAATCGAGCGCAGATACACAGGACTCCTCTTCGGCCAATCAGCACCTACGTTTTTGAGCAAGTAGGAAGAAGCGCTCGCCTTGACCCATACTGGTTTGACCATGGATACGACTGGGACAAATATGGTAATTTGGCATTTTACCATATATTTTAACGACCTTTTTTAACTGTTGTTAATGTTACAGCTACTTTGTAGGAACGTTTCGTTTCGTCAGCGAGCATAAACAAATCATGTTTACAATTACATTAGGCGACTAGCACGTTAGCATTGTTTCAGCTATCATTTTAGCAATGCAGCAACAAGTGCCGGAGCTAGTCTACAAGTCACATGTGATGTTACCCATTTAACGGTAGTGTTTTTCTTACCATGAATGTTTTGTTGATGGCAAACAACAAATTCAAGTTAGTAGTTGGATTTGCAGTGTGCATAACGGCTGACATTAAAGATTATATCCTTGTACCCACACTGCTGTTGCAAACAGTGCACATATTTATGATTTTGACATTGATTAAAGTCCGAAGGGGACTGAAATGTACGTTACTGTTATGAACATAGAACATGTTAAAGAAATGTAGAAGTTGCTAAAGAAAGGCAGTTATACTTGTTACAAGATGTTAATTTCTTTCAGTACATCACCGGTGTAGAGGTCATGGCCACTTGTGACGTCTCCACCACGCCTGCTACACACAGCAGAAACTTAAGTACCAGTTTTAGCTACTTGACTTTAGACAGCTAATATTACATTGTCTTCCAAGGACAAAAAAAGCATTTAAAAGACATCATCAAGTCATCTATATTTTGAGGTGTTGCTCCCTGTTTTATTTTACCCTACAGATGTGACATAATAGTATTGTCAACAAAAAGGAGTGATTCACCCTTTATAGTTAACTTTATGGTTTTTATTACCTAAAGCAGTTATTACACTCATTTTACTTTCATAGGCACAGTGTGCATCATTGGTGACAGCTATGTCCAGCGTGGTGTTCAGAGAGCTGCAGAGACTCTGGGAAGCAACCTCAGCATGCTGGGCATCCATGTCTGCTGGGTTGGCTGGGGTGGACGGCAGAGAGGCCTTCTCTCCTTCTTTTTCCACTCCCGGTGAGAAAGAGCAGCACCAGGTGTCCTCATCATTCCCTGTGGCAGCAATGACATGGGGAAGGTCAGCAGTGTCAAGCTGGTCAGCATGATGAAGGAGGACCTGCACCAGCTTCACCTCCAGCATCCTGGCATTAAGATAATATTTTCTTCACTGGCCCAAAGGTGCAGGTGGGAGGCTGGTGGCAATTCAGCAAAGACTGATAAGGCCAGGAAATGTGTTTACAGTGTTGTGGCTACATTTGTTCATAGTTTAAATGGTGCCATAATTGAGCACCCTCACATCAGGCATGACGGGGTATTTTTGAAAGATGGAGTTCATTTCACACCTAGGGAAAATGAAATGTTTTTAAGTAAATTAGTTAATTGTCTTAAAGACCACCTCCAAACGCAGTGAACTGCTTACAGTTGGCAGTGTCACTGCTTTTGAATTTGGCCTTTAGGACACATTTTGTTAGGCCTGAACATAGCCCAGGCTGTCATGGCCAATGTTGAGTTTTTGATATTCATCTATAACTTGTTTAAAATTTCAATAAATTCTATTTACATTTGCACTCCTTTTGTCTTTGTTTCTGACTGAATCTGACTGTCAATTGAAAGAGCAAACAAATTATACACTACAGATAAAACCTAAAGCATTAATGTTTAACACTGTCATTGGCAAATAATTAAGCAGTCCATTTCTGTATGGGCCTGATTATTTTAACTTTGTACTTGAAGGTAACTAAGCACCTTAGACCCAGCAGCAGAGCCTGAGAAGATTTTGGAGAGCAACCTTTGTTTGCTGCACTGTTAGAAGTCTAGTTTTAACACAGAAGAATGTGACTGGATAAAAGGGCTCAAAGTGAAAAACAAACAATTAGCTGGACACAACAGTTTTGAAGCCCCCAAGGTATCACTTGTTCGCCAACTCTGAGAGGGTCTTCCTCAGGCAAAAGGTACTGTGACATTTTTTATAGTGAGGCAAATAAAAACATAATCAGCCAATTGTGTGTTTATGTTTTTTTTAGCCTCACTATATAAGCCTCAATACCGAGCAGAACCTTCTCATGTCACAATGTCACAAATAAATAATACCTATTACGGGGCTTAAAATTATTCAGTGTGCAGATATTTCCTTGTTTTTCACAAAAGGAGAATCGTTATTCAGTGAATTTTCTTCATTTGTCTTAAAGAAATGTTCAAACAAAACCAGCACATAACATCAGCTTTTCATTTTTTCTTTACATTTTGCTAAGATAAATGCAAACTTAGGTAAATGTTAAAACATAAATGAAAACTTTAAGATGTCATTAATAACTATTATATTTTGTTAAAGGTTTAAATCACCACTATATTTCCACTCATTACAGGAAACTGATGACAGCTTTCAAAAAATGTGCTTTTACTCTAAAGTAAGTTTTGTCTGATCCATTTTATATAGCAAAAGTTAAAACCATTACACAAACAGTTTAACAAAATTAAGTCAAAGCTTGCATTCATGAAATCATCACTATTAAAAGGTTACAAAAAGTACACATGAAATAAATGAAAAGATTTATAACAGTAATTATAAAACCTATGAATTAGGACCCAGTGTCATAATTTGCAAAGTCGTAATTTCTTGTGAAACAACCTCTTTACTGTGGAGTAAATATCATATCATTGGTCGAGGCGTTGTAACTTTCCTCAAGTGTCCTACAAGAGAGAAAGATGACAAGTTAAAAACATAGGTAGAAAACATTGACTACAGCCTGTCTTGGTTAGAGGCCCACTCACCACCAAAATGATCTTACTGCTGAGTAAGTGGCTGTCGTTCATAAAATAGTTTTCTGTTTAAGTTCTGTAGATATTCAACTTTATATTTGAATGTGACTTTAAATTTAACAGTGTACTACCAAGACAACTGGAGTATGAATGTACAGCATGCAGTTCATCCACATTAACATAATAGTTGCTATCAAAAGGAAACTGAACTGTTCTCAAAGCTCACTGCCACTGTGGAATCATGCTGTGTTCAGCGTCTCATTATGAGAATATATTTTTCCATTGGTTCTTCACAGACTGTGTGTGGGGGAAAAAGGTAGTAATTCTCACTGTGATAAAGGGTCTTTGCATAAAATGCACTAAAATGTTGAAGTCGGTAAATACATGTCATGTTCCTTGATTGATAAAATCTTCATTTGGCCTTTTGCATCAGGGGAAGATTAAACTGCACTGGTGTGTCCGTAACTTCACCTTATCAGTAGTAGTACAGAGCAAGCTGTGCCCTAATTGAGTACTTAGTAATGTATGACAATTAGTAATATATACAATGAATTTAAATGTATTATGGTCAATAATTCATCATTTTAAACTAGCAAGTTTCTTGACTCTTTGTGAGGTACTGTATGAAAAAAGGTGTCTTTATCCTGGAGTCAGTGCTGAAGTGATGACTCAAAGTGTTCACTGCACAGACGGGACGTCTTGTTTGGAGTCCAGTTCTGTCTTCTGGTGTTGAGTGTCTACTGGTCCAGTCTGTCTGGGTCACCTAGAGGAAAACTTTACACAGACAAATAGATATTAAAATATATGTGTTAGCTACCTACTTCACAGACACCTTTACATGCAAACAATACAATTTAAATTACTTCAGTGTTAAACAGATCATAATCAATTTAATTTAGCAAAACAAAAAGGTGGTGACCATCACAGTCCCCATATTCTGTCTGTTCATTATCTATTGTTGTGTAGCTACAGGCCTGTATCATACTTTTATTTTCTTAATATTTTATATGTGACAGTCAAATGTCACATTAGCCTTTTTTAATTACGTTACACACCTTATTGTAATTTCACACAGTTCGCCACTTTTAACAAGTTAACATTGCATCACGTTAGCTAACTAACGTGGTGGACCTTTATTTTCAAACCTCACACAGACACCTTTTGTTCAAAATATTCTCTCCTAATGCCTAAATCCTAACACTTCTCTGTCAGGCTCTGACTTCGATGCATCCCGGACTGGCTTCTTGTTCGAAGGCTAAATGTTAGCTGGGTGGTTAGCTAGTTAAGGAGCTAAGCTTGTGTTGTATCGTATTGTCTGTGGATCTGTAACTTGATGTGGATGTTGCTGCTGTGATACAGGTCACACTTGAAAATGAGACCTCCGGTATCAACGTGATTTTACCTGTCCTAAATAAAGGCTTAATAATAATAAGAAGAAGCTGACAAACTAGGTGGTGACCGCAGACACAGATACACGCTAATTAGTGCTAACATATAAACGACAAATGATACTAGAATTTCCGAATTTCACTTACCGAAAAACCTGGAGCACGGACTTCTTGGACGGTCTGTTGGTATAATTAATCGAACAGCAAGTCATATTACTCCAATATTTGCCTGAAAACATATCCAGCAGGCACAGACCCGGCTGAGAGGACAGGTTCAATGCCTTGAACATGGACACGAACTGGCTGAGATGACGCCGAGCAGACGGCGAGTCTGAGCTCAGCTCCGCACAGCAGAGCCAGCGGCTAGTTAGCATGCTAGTTAGCCACCCGTGATGGTGCCACCTGTCACTCAAAGTGACCACGCCCTTAATTATGCGCAATTTTAAACGTTAATAACATTGAAACGGAAGAGATATAACCCCCCCCCCCGTTGTCATGAAAGGGGAAATTAACTATAGAGACCAAAACCGTCACTCGTCACCCCTGGAGGTTGCTGCTTGGTCAAGGCGAGCAAGTAGCGCTTCTTCCTACGTGCTCAAAAACGTAGGTGCTGATTGGCCGAAGAGGAGTCCTGTGTATCTGTGCTCGATTGCTCTTCCTTCGTCCTTAAACGACCCGGATGTCTGTCACAGTAAATTGAATTTGAATTGTGAGAACTGAATTTGAATTGTGAGAACTGAATTTGAATATATATAGAAATGAATTCAGTTTCAAATTATACTATTCAGATTCAGTTTTTCAATGCAATGATTCAAATTAACAATACAATTTCAAATTATGTGATTCAAATTCAGTTTCTAGTAATTCAAATTCAAATATAAATGATTCAATTTCAAATTATGTAATTCAAATTCAGTTTCTAGTAATTCAAATTCAAATATAAATGATTCAATTTCAAATTATGTAATTCAAATTCAGTTTCTAGTGGCACATATTTCAGCCCATACCAGACTGTCAATGACTTTCTCTGACGTTGTAGAGGTCAGAACATCATACTCATAATAGCGACTGTAGTAATCTACCACAAGTATGGAATGATTGGTTGGTAGTGGTCCTAGCAGATCTATTGCCACATCCTGCCATGGACCGTCTGGTAGTGAGGTGGTTCTCAGTGGCTCAGGTGGGTCAGGTCTGGCTACAATTTGACATGACATGCCTTGCAATATCTCTCAGCTGCTTTATCCATGCCAGGCCACCAAAGTTTGGTTCTGAGATGCTGTTTGGTTCCCACAATACCTGTCCTTCATGAGCCAGCATAAGCGCTCTGGCTTGTAGGCTTTGTGGCAGCACTATGCGATTTCCACGGAGAACTAAGTATCCCACTACACATAGTTCATTCGCAATTGGTGCATATGGTTTACAGTTCTCAAAGTGTCCATTTGTGATTGCCTTGTACCTCCACTAGTTCTGGGTCAGTAGCAGAGGCTTCCTCCACCTCTCTGGTTGTAAATGCTTTAGGTGTAGCACTCACTGCAACAAATCTCACATAATCTTCTGACTCATGTTTGTGTATCTCCTTCTTAGCTGTGTCCCCAAGCAGCCGTGACAGTGGGTCTACTATGTTCTACTATGTTTTCCTGATACGTGCACCACTCCGAAGTTATATGGCTGTAATCTGAGGACCCAGGACCCCGCACATGGTTTAGATCGCTGACTGTATATGACTTCCAATGGCTTGTGGTCGGTGACAAGATCGAACTTCCTGCCATACACGTACAGATCTAGTCTCTCACAAGCCCATACCAGAGCTAATGTCTCATACTCTGTCTGAGAGTATCTCCTCTCACCCTCCGTCAGGCTGCAGCTCACGTAGCACACAGGTACCATCTCTCCTCGCTGGTCCTGCACTAGCACCGCCCCTAAGCCCACAGGACTTGCATCTGCTATCACCTTTGTTGGCGCTTCTTTATCAAAGTAGGCTAGAGTACCAGCTCTGGCTAGCTCATCCTTGACAGCTTGAAATGCTTGTTTCTGTTCCAGTCCAAAGTTGAATAGTGTCTCCTTTCGGGTCAGGCGTCGTAGGGGTTCTGACAGTGTTGCAAACTGTGATATGAATCCGCTGCTGTAACCAACAAGTCCCAGGAAACGTCTCACCTGTGTGGCGTTCTCTGGTTCTCTGGCCTCCATCACAGCTCTCACTCTCTCTTCTGTGGGTCCAATGCCTTTCTGTGACAAAAGTATCCCCATGAATATTAGTCTGTTCATGCTGAACTGGCACTTCTGTGGATTCAGTGTTAGTCCACATTCTGAGAGTCTCCTCATGACAGCATGCAGGCGCTTGTCATGCGTTTCCTGGTCTGGTGCATGCACAATCACATCATCTGAGATGTTCTCTACACCTTCAATGCCAGTCAATGCAGCAGCTATCTCGTGCTGGTATTGCTCGCTGGCTGATGATACCCCAAATATCAGTCCCTTGTATCTGTATACTCTGTTGTGCACTGCAAATGTCGTTATTTCCCGCGACTCTGGTGTCAGTTCCAACTGATGATAGCCCCATTTCAGGTCCAGCTTACTGAATATAGCTGAGCCATTCATGCCTTGGAGTATTTCATCCACAGTTGGAATAGGGTACCGTTCCCTCACGATTGCCTCATTAGCTCTTCGCATATCTAGACACATTCTGATATCCTTGTCAGGCTTTGGGAGCACCACTACTGGGTTCACCCACGGGGTGGGGCCCTCGACACGTTCAATAATGTCCATGTCGATCAGTTCTTGTATCTCTTTCTCTACAGCCTCCCTGAGATTGTACGGTATATGTCTGAATGGCTGGGCTACAGGTTTCACTTTTGGGTCTATGTACAGGCTAATCTGCTTGGTGTTCAACTTTCCCACTCCTCTGAATACATTTGGGTATTGCTACTGGAGAGTTTCTTTAACGTCTGTAACAGCTGAGACATTTTCACCTATTTTCAGCACTCCTAACTTCATGGCCGTCTTTTTCCCAAGGAGAAGTTCACCATTACCTTTAATCACAATGAATTCTGCCTGATCAGTTTTGTTACCAATCGTGGTTTCACACTTGAATGCCCCTTTAACTGGCAGTGATTGACTGGATGAGTATGGGTACAGGTTTCACTGTTCTTTTGGCACATATGAATGACACTTTATCTTTTCTGCCTTCAATCTGTTCCACACCTTTTCTCCCATCACATTGCTTGTAGCACCTGAGTCTACTAACATTTTCAAGTCTATTCCGCTCATACAAAAAGTAAGTCCCTCTGACATTTCATCATCTTTTACAATAAATGCAAACTCTTTTTGTTCTACTTCAACACTGTTCACATTTTGTTTCCTTGATCCTTTTGTGCGGCACATTTTTGAGAAGTGGTCTTTCCATTACACTTGTGACATGTCTGTCCACTTGCAGGGCATTTGGGATCCTTTCCCATGTGATCAGTGTAACCACATCTATAACATTTTCTTTCAGTTTTTTCCTCATTTTTATCCATTGTCTTTCCTCTTGTTTTTTTGTATTTTCCTCCTTTTTCTGTGACCCGATGAACAGTCTCTGTCTCTCTCCTTTTTTCATTCAGAGACATGGCTGTCATCTGTTCCTCAATTCCTTCACACTGTGAGGCTACTTCCAATGTGCCCTTCCTCTAGTAGTTTTCTGCGCACATACTCTGACGCACACTTACTCAGAATTGCATCCCTTATCTGGTTATCTGTCTCTACTCGAAAATCACAGTCTTTGGCTGTTTGTCTCAGACGTGTGGAAAATTGTTGTACAGTCTCACCGTGTTTCTGGTACTACTTGTGAAATGTCTGGCGGGCAAACGCTGTATTAACTTGGGGATGTATTCAGTGCGCCAACTGCTGCTGTATAGTCCGTTGCTGTTCCGGCATTTGGCAAAGTTGAAAATATATCCTGTACATCCGGACCCGCGAGGTGCTGAAGTAGAGCACGTCGCCTCTGTCTTGTAGTATCCGAGGCATCATCATTAATTACCAGTCCTTTCCCATCCGCATATAACTCAAATGATGTCAGCCAACTTGTCCATCTTGGTCCGAGTGTAGCTGGTTCCGTGTAGCATGCAAACAGTTGAAGTCCTGATTTTTCCATGCTAGCTGCGATTCAAGCTAACTTAGCTGCAGTTTTCTTCAGAAGTCCGACGTCCTCGTCGCCATTGTTGTGTGCCCAGTGCATTCTGAATCTAATCATGACATGAAGCTTCTTTTTTTATTTGCTTTATTGTCCAACTGACAGTAACATCACAAGTCCACATTGCACGCCTCCGGGCTGCGAATATGTTTTTTGTTGGCGGAATCCGGAAAAATCATGAATATTAATGAGGCGATAGCCAGAGATTATCCGATCTTGTTGGTTAAATCCCTGATCCAATTCAAAAAGGCCAAAATCCGCCGTCACGTGACTAGATGCCTCGCTCGCACTTTCCTAAGGACGAGGAAGAATCACCCATATTGTAATGTGTTTAACATTAGTTAAACGAATCTCTCTGATTCGCGTGTGTGTATTATTCATTAGATTGACAATTTTTTCTACCCTTCTATCCATGATTGTGATGCAGAAGTTGGACTGTGTAGGGTGTGTTCTATATATATCCATGGTGTAGGCTACTAGTTTGACTTCAGAGTCTGACCTGACATGATATTATCCAGTTTTGCAATGCTGTGCGGGCTGATCTGATCACCTACCACAATTCAAATGGCCTAGGTCTAAGCCAAGCACATTAGAATAATTAGTCAATATATAAATAATTTCTACATAATGGAATTATAGCAATGCACTTAATTATTAAATATATAAATAATTTCTACATAATGGAATTATAGTAATGGCAAGTAATTATTCAATATAGAAATAATTTCTACATAATAAAATTATAGTAATGCAAGTAATTATTAAATATGCAAATAATTTCTACATAATGGATTTATAGTAATTGCAAGTAATTATTCAATATATAAATAATTTCTACATAATGGAATTATAGTAATGGCGTAATTAAGAAGAACGATGAACTATTTACAATGTAGGCCTATCAACACAACAACAAAAGAGCAAACAAATGAATCAGCATTTCTCTTTTATAGAAATATCCAAGATTACAAAGGCAAACGAATCAACATTTCTAATCTGCCTCACAATTTCGTTACAGCTGTTTGGTGTGTGAAAGCGAAGCTGGACATAGATTTTCATTTCTAAGTAACGGCGGCAAACTGGCTGTAGAAAAGATAAGAATGAAGGCATGATGACGTAGCTCTGGCTGGGATGCGAGTTTGACTGACAGGCTGCCTGTCTAATCCTAGCACTTGAGGGCGGAACTTTTGTGAATTTCTCCCGGATTCCGCCTACGAAAAGCTTTTTTTTTTTTTGTAAACTTTATTTACATTTCAATAATATACAAAAGCTCTCGATAGGAACATGTGCATTCTTGTTACAATACAAAGATATTCCCATAAAATCAACAAGGCTGTAAACATAAAAAGATACTACAATAAAACAAAAAGGGAAATTAAGAAAACAAGGCACTTAATTCATATTAGACTTAAAAAAAAAAAAAAAAAAAAATCGTTGCAGCTTCACTCAATTTACAAATAGGCATGTATACATTTAACAGCTTAAAGGAAGAAAGATATTTATTTAGTTCGTTTTTAAACCAAACTATTGAGGGCGGTTTATTTTTCCATTGCATGAATGGATATGATATTTGCCCAAAATTATAATAATATTGACAAGTTCTGAGAATTCTTTGGTGAGATTATCTTTATATAAAAGAACCTGATGTTCATCAATTGGTGTAATATTTTCTATTTTATTATCTAACCAGTCAAAAACATCCTGCCAAAAATGTGATGTCACTGAACAAGAATAAAAAAGATGTTCAGTAGTTTCACAATCCGCACTACAAAAACAACATGGCTCAACCTCAAATCCAAACCTTTTCTTTAATGTTTCTGCAGCTGGATAATAGCCATTAATAATTTTAAATTGCAATTCTTTAGCTTTTGGGGTGATTGGCCATTTCAAATATTTTGTAAAATTGTTTACAATTTTTAGATTAATTTCTCTCATTCTAATGTTTGTTGCCCTTGTATGACCATAAAAAGGCTCTGCATGAATATTTTATTATTGCATTTTTTTGTAATCAGTAATTAGCATTTATTTTTAAATCTGGTAGGACTATCTGTACATTGGAATGAGAGACAGTATTTTTTATCAACTGTATTAGTGGAACTGGAATAGCTTTACATATTTTGCTGTATTAAGAGAACTGCATGTTGAATTTTTCATTTAAAGAGTTGAGTTGTAAGATTGAACCATGTTCATCCAAAAGGTCAGCAACAAAAATTATTTTCTTACACCATTTTTGATTGAATAAGGTTTTTCTATTTGATGTAATTGTTCTATTGTTCCACAGGGTGGAGCTATGTGGACTAAAGTTGTGGACAAATATCATTTTCCAGTATCTCAACACTTGATCATGAAATTTTGACAAGTTCAATGGTGATATTGTGACTTCAAAATCACATTGTAACAAAAATTCAAACCCTCCTACTTTTTAAAATATATTTTGGGGGATATGAAACCAGATAGATAGATAGATAGATAGATAGATTCAGTTTGTGACAGAAAGGTTTTTATCCAATTTATTCTAAACATCCCTACCATTGATTCTAAATCTAGTGTTTTTAAACCTCCTTTATTAGTATCTTTAACTAAATGTGACTTTTTAATATAATGTGTTTTATTTCTCCATATAAAATTGTATATTATGGAGTTCGCTTTCTTAATGTTTTGAGAATTAACATACAAAGATTGGCATGGATAAACCAATTTCGATATGCCCTCCGCTTTAGATAATATGTTTCATCCAAAAATTGATAGATCTCTTCTAAGCCAATGATTTAGGGTTTTTTTTCATATTCTCTAGTTTTTCATGAAAATTTCTTTCCTCCCTTAATTTGACATCTTTAATTCATTTTATTCCTAAATATTTCACCTCATTTTTTACAGGAATAGACAATATCTCATCATCTCTGCAAGGATATAATGGAAGTAGTCAGCATTTGTTCAAATTCAAACTCAAACCAGATGCTTTGGAAAATATAGAAATTACGTTTAAAGCCTTCTCTATTATTGATTTATCTTTTAGAAAAAATACCGTATCATCAGCAAACTGACTAATCCGAAATTTGTAATAAAAAAATATAATTCCTTTTTAGTTTAGAGTGATTTAGAATCAAGTATGCCAGTAATTGAGAGCATAAAATGAAGAGTTTGGGTGATATGGGACATCCTTGTCTGATTCCATGAGAAACGTTTATTCTTGGAGTCATTCCTGGATTAAGAGAAATATAACTGTTTATGTCATTATAGAACATTTCAATAACTTTGCAAAACTTATCACCAAATCCAATTTTTTTTTAGAGTTTGAATCAAATAATTGTGTTCAATCGAATCAAATGCTTTGAAGAAATCAATGAATAAAATGAAACTTTCTGATTCAATGAGGGATTGATAATCTATCAATCCATCCAATCCAAAATTAATCTGACATTGTTATGTATGTTCCTACCTTTAATGAAAGCAGACTGAAACTCATCCACTCCACCAGTACGGCCAAAACATGTTTAAGTCGATTAGCAAATGCAAGAGCTAATATTTTATAATCATTGCAAAGAAGTGTTATTGGCCTCCAGTTATTTAGTTTCATTAAATCCTGATTTGGTTTTGGTTTTGGAGTTATCAATCCTGTTTTCATGGAAGAGGATAAACTTCCCTTTTCTATACATTCTTTAAAAGACTTGTATAACAGATCTTGGATGTCATTCCAGAAGTGTTTATAGAACTCTATTGTTATACCATCAATTCATGGGGATTTGTCATTTTTCATTTTCTTTATTGCCGTTTCTATTTCTGTTATATATAGATCCTCTTCTAGAATGCTCTTTTCCTCTTCATTTATTTTTTTAATTTTGTCTTTAACGGATTCAAAAAGGAAGTTACAATCTGTATCTTGGAAGTTTGATTTATATAGATTATTGTAGAAAAGCCATATTTCTTCATTTACTTGTTTTTGATCTCCAATTGTTATATCATTTATCTTTAGTTTACAATTTATTATTTTTTTTTTTTTACTTTGCCTGTGTTTTTATAATCCAAAAAAGTAGGCTGAATTTTTTTCTCCTTGTCCAAGCCACCTGGCTCTTGATTTTATAAATGCTCCATTTTCTCTACTCATGTAGAGCTCATCTATTTGAATTTGAAGGGCATGCAACTCTCCCTTTCCTCTGTTGAAAGATCCAAATTGTTACATAACTTATTTATTTTTTTCAATTAATTCTTTTTGTTTACCTTTGCGTACCTGTGATATTTCTTTTCCAGTTTTAATTGCTATCTGTTTGAGTTTAAATTTGAACCATTCCCATTTACTTAAATTTGACATTTAAAGCATATTGGCACTTTGATACAGAGCTTTCACCTGTTTGCAGAACCCCTCATTTAGTAACAAGTTGTTAAATTCCCAAACATTGTGTGATTTCCTATCAGGTTGAACAAATGTAAACTGTAAACTAATCATACAGTGTTCGGTAAGAGGGGATGCCACGTATACTTTAAGGAGGTGTGGTTAGATATCCCCCGATAGTCAGCTGTGTTTGTAGTTGTACATAAATTGGTTAAAACATCATCATATTCAGGTTGCTGACCTCTATGAGGTATTCGATCCATCCAGGAATTCGGAGCTATATTAAAATCTCCACCAATAATAACCTTTTCTGTCTGATACTTAATTTTCCACTCATTTGAGTAATCCTGAACTTTCCATCATGGCTCTATTGTTTGTTCTATTATTATATCCATAAACACATATTAAGATGAATCTTTGGTCATGTATCTCTGCTACCATCATAAGCCAGTGTCCACCCATATCACTTTTATGTTCAGTTATCTTGCCTGGTAATCTATTAAATAACACCATAACACCTGCTGAGTGCGTAGTCCCATGAGAAAACAAAATTTCGTCTCCCCACTGCTGTTTCCATAATTTTTCATCTGCTGTTCCTGGGTGAGTCTCTTGTAAAAAAAATAAAATAAAATAAAAAAATACAATTTGCCTTTTGTTCTTTACAAAATAAAAAATAGCCTTGTGTTTAACAATATTTTTCAATCCTCTAACATTAATAGAAACAAACAAAATAGACATTTTAACTCTATAAAACTCTTGAATGCGCTGTATAAAGTAACTATGTGCAGGTATGAGCATGTTGTCCAAAAATAACAAGTTTCAAAGCAACCAACCTTTACCTTGAATTTTTCATACAATTTACTTTCCTTCAGTTTGTTTCTTACATTTGAACAGGTTTATTTCTCTATTCAACTGGTTATTTCTCTACACCTTAAATTAACCATCGCAATAACTGTTTAAACATGTAAGGAGTTTAGGTTAACCATTTTACCTTGAGTATTCTACCTGAGAATGAAGACCCTGTAGTATGTCGCAAAACGTCATAGTATAGTATGTCGAAAAAAAAGTGTTCAAAAAGTCATAGTGTAGTATGTCGCAAAACGTCATAGTATAGTATATCAAAAAAGTCTTCAAATAGTCATAGTATAGTATGTTGAAATACAGTGTAAAAAAACATCATAGTATAGCATGATGAAAAAAGTCATAGAATGGCATGTCGAAAAAAGTTTTCAAAAAGTCGTAGTACAGTATGTCAAATAAAGTGTTAAAAAAGTCTTAGTATAGTATGATGAAAAAAGTGCTCAAACAGTCATAGCACAGCATGTTGGAAAAAGGGTTAAAATTGCATAATTTAGTAAGATGAAAAAAGTCATAGTATAGTGTGTCAAAAAGTGTTTATAAAGTCATAGTATAGTATGTAGCAAAACGTCATAGTATAGTGTGACGAAAAAAGTGTTAAAATGTTATAGTATTGTATGTCAAAAAAAGTAAAACATTTGACTTAATAAATCATTTCCAGTTTTCAAAGACACATTCTGGGTTATTAGATAATAAACTCACAATCACAATATCAATAAATACAGAGGCAAATAATGAATGAATCATATAAAACATATTGTGTGACTCTGAGCAGAGTCCAGTATTATAAATACCAAACGCATGCTTTTGTTTATGTGCAGGTGATTCTTAAGGCCAAAACACACTGGTGGCGTACGACGCGCGTCAAAACAGCCGTCCCCATTATTTTCTATTTACAAACCCACACCGGCGGCGGCTCAACACATGTCGACGTGACGCACCGCGGCACTTTACGCTATTGTCCTATTTTGCCAGCGTCACCGCCCTTGAAAAAGCACTATTTTGTACTTCCCAGCCTAGCAGACTTAAGCGTGCAATAGAAATCCGGTTGACGCCCCACAGCGCGACGCTTTTTGTGTGTGTTGGGGGCGGCAATGACGCTGCTGTCATATGACACCGTCGGTGTGTTTTGGCCTTTAGACAGAGATAAAAAACACTGCTGCTCTGTTACTGATAAGTGTATCTGTATCTTTATATATATGCTTACATTATGTGATAACTGTATGTGCATCATTATATATGTATAACATTATGTGATAACTGTATCTGTATCTTTATATATGTATACATTATGTAATAACTGTGTCTGTATCTTTATATATGGATATATAACATTATGTAATAACTGTATCTATATCTTTATATATGTATAACATTTTCTGATAACTGTGCATGTATCTTTATTTTTAAAATATGTATATAACATTATGTAATAACTATCTGTATCTTCCTCTTAATATAGTATAAATAACATTATGTAGGCTAATAACTATATATGTATCTTTATCATATATATGTAACATTATGTGATAACTATATCTGTATCTTTATAACATTATATGTACTGTAAGACATTACGTGATAAGTGTATCTGTATATTTATCATTATATATGTATATATAACATGTGATAACTGTATCTGTATTTTTATATATAACATGTGATAACTGTGTCTATATCTTTATAACATTATGTAATAACTATATTTGTATCTTTATATATGTATATATAACATTATGTGATAACTGTGTCTGTATCTTCATATATAACGTGATAACTGTGTCTGTATCTTTATGTATATAACTGTTTCTGCATTTTATCTTTATCTATGTAACATTATGTGATAACTGTATCTGTATCTTTATCATTACATATGTATATATATCATTATGTGATAACTGTATCTGTATTCTTATATATAACATGTGATAACTGTGTCTGTATATCTTTGTGTATATACAACTGTGATAACTGTATCTGCATTTTTATCTTTATCTATGTATATATAACATTATATGATAACTGTGTCTGTATATTTATCTTTACAACATTATGTAGTGCTGCGAGGGTCCTAAGAACAGAGGGGTGTTGTATGCTGTAAAGCCCTGTGAAGCAAATTGTGATTTGTCATATTGGGCTTTATAAAGAAAATTGATTGTTGTGAAAACACGACAACATACCCATAGACTAAATACAATTACATTTGTAAGAAAGCCACCAACACATAAATCAAACAGTAAAATCTAATACTGTATGGCTCAGTCTCTTAGTTTGAACAGATGGGAGCATGAAAATTAATACATGCTGTGTAATATAGCATAAGGTGTGATCCATGTGTGAGTGGGTCAGTCACTGGGTAAAGGAAGTTATTTTGCACCAAACAATTGTAATGGTCTCAGTGTCTTTGTGTCTACAGTGGACAGAAGGCTTGCAATAAACAGCATGTAGACTATTTAACGTTAATATGCATCGCATATTACGCATTACGCAGTGCACCATGGCTAAATTTTTCCAAATATGCCACAGTGAGTTCCGTGCAGAATTAACTGGTAGTTAATAACTCACAGTTTATGAGTTGCACATCACATGTAGCAGATAATCAGCCTGGACGCAGGACGCGCACATGCAGTCAGTAATATAGATAAATCGGAAACAAAATACCATACTTATTATTAAGTAGCACTTATTTATTTAATACGATACAATTAGAAATTAAAAGGACCAGATGTTTGCGCATGAACTCCAGATACAAAAGACAGGCTTTAAAGCCACAGTGTGTAGGAATTCTCCCATCTAACGTTGAAATCACATATTGCATTCAAACAGATGGCGCACTCTAGCGCCTCACTGTTTCAAACAGGTATTGCAACAACTGTAGCCACTGTGTACCAAAAAGCTATGATAACACTGATGAAACCATGTCATCCGATACTACATGGAGTATTAATTCAGGCTCCTACACAGACACACGCAACGCGAGTTGACAAACCCCCTCCTCACCATGCTGGCTGTGTTTACAACGTAGGACTGTTGGGGTGGGTGTAAATTGAAACAGCTGATAGTGGCCAGCGGCACTACTGCCGCATAACAAAGTCCCACTCTTTGAGCATAATGCAGGATCATGTATTATGCAGCATCACTGGAGACGGAATCCTTGTCGCCAAGAAAGTGCAAAAGGGAATCAAAAAGGCAGCGTGACCGGCGAATTAAAAAAAACAAGGGTCAGCACTGGGGTGGCCTTTCCCAGGTGGAGAGAGCTGCTGAAGGAGAAAAGTAATACAATTACAGGCCAGCGCTAACGGTGGCTAACGGCGGCGCAGTGATGCGAGGAGAGGGATGAAGCTGTTAGCGACTGGCCGCTAACACGGGCTAACAGCCAACAGTGGCGCTGGCCTGTGATTGTATTACCATCCTCGCTCAGCAGCTCTCTCTACCTGGGAAAGGCTACCTGGATGTGGGCCTTCGTTTTTTTAATTCGCCGGTCACGCTACCTTTTCTATTCCCTTTTGCGCTTTCTTGGCGACAAGGATTCCGTCTCCCATGATGCTGCATATGCCTGATCCTGCATTATGCTCAAACAGTGGGACTTTGTTTCAAATTTGCCAGGGTAGTAGCGAAGCGCCTCTTGCTCCTCTCCTTCGGCTCCTCAGTCACGCAGTGCTGGCCTGGCTCTCAATGAAAACGCCGAAGGCGGTGCTGTATGTCCCTTGCTGGCGGGTGTATTCTCAAGATGGCAACCGTAATGGAACCCGACAGACGACTTACCCGCACAATGTACAAACAAATCCTAAATTTTCCTTTTACAAGAATAAGTCAGATTATTGGTGGAGGTAATAGTACACCAGTGATGACATATTTATGAATGCAGATATCAATTTTTGCCAATAAACAACTGAAAATGTTACACAATGTGGCTTTAACAATTAAATCAAATTCAGAAACGTTCCCTGGTCTGATTACACCTGTGCATCATGCGTCCGCTCCTAATAGTTCCATCATCTCCATGGTGACAACTAAATAACATTTGTGTTATAATTTGAAGTTCGCCCGGTCGCCATCTTTTTTTCGGTCAATTCAGTCACAAATTGTCACATTTGGAGGATGCGACCCCTCAAACATATGAAAAACATAAAAGTGTTTTTAAATCACTAAATTAATTATCCATATATTACACGCATGTTCCTATATTTAACATATTCTGTCCAAAAAATTATTTACATGAGAAATCGTGGATCACAGTCCGTTTTCACCATATCCGGACTTTTCCAACAGGCCTAATAACATGGTGTGAACTGTCCATCTTAAAATTGAAAAGTATACGAATCTTTACACTGATGAGGCTTTTAACAATTTAAGAGGTCGCATCAACCAGGAAAATACCAAAATACCAAAAAAGCTGATGTCCAGTCCACAGGAGGTCCTCCAGGGTCCGGGCAGTGTTGAGGGCCATCGTCGGGCTCTTCGCTTTCCCACAAAATATAGAAATCCAAAGGTTTTAAAACTTTTCTCGAACAAGATCTGCTTTCTGCTCCACAACTCAGGAGCTTCCTTTCCCGTGGCCGCTCTAGTCCGAGTCCAACTGCAAAGTGAGAGATCAGACTGATGTGAAGGCTTTACTGACCTCGGGTCATCGTTCTGTTGCCATGGCATTTTGCGTGCGTGTGATTAAGACAGACAGACTTTTTTTTTTCATATTTGTTCATATAATGATTTTATTTACATGCTACTTGTCTTTTTTTCCACTGATTTTTTATAAGCATTTCTCTCTTTCGTGATAGCTGCTGGGTCTGTATAATTACTGACAGGCTACATAAATAACAACAAACAAAAAGCAAAAACAAAAACACCCTCAACATTATATCTACAGTAGCAAGGCCCTAACTTTAACCTGGAAAAATGCTAAATTTGAAAACCCATTTTCTATTAGCAAATATGCTGTATTATTTTTTTTTAGAAGCAAGTAGGCTACAGCTAGCTTATTTAAATATACAATAAATGAAAACGTCTAATGTCTACATAAATTACATATGCAGTGCACCATAATGACTGACACATTTGAATCGACTTGTAATGCAGTGTTTTCACTTCATTAGCTGTTGATGAATAGATAAGCCCCATCTGAAAAGAGGAGACACCAGTAGGCTATATTAAATATTAGGGGTGTGACAAGATCTTGCGAGATTAAACTCGACGATATTTCTCATCGCATTAGAAATCTGTCTCGCGAGATTTGTGAGCTATCTAGGGCTGTAGTCAACCAAACAAAATTTTGGTCGACTAAAGTTGCGCATAATCTTCAACTAATTGATTAGTCGTGGGGAAAAAAAATCTGCATGTTACTTTTACTTCTGCAGTGATGTCTGTGTCACTCTGCAGTTACACCTCCAAAAACAAAAGTCGGCGGTGGAGGACCGTGTTAAGGTTAAGTACTGTAAAGTTTAGTTCAAATCAAACTTTATTTATAAAGTTGATTCAAAACACACATTAAACATGGCTTAATAGAGACAATTTCAAACACAAGTACACAAATCAGCTTCACTATAAATCGCAGAACTGACAGACAAACGCTTGTCTTTATCTGGACACATTTCCCCCACCAATACAACGTGCTAACGTTTTTAGCACAAGTCTATGGCATTTTACATTGTATAAATTAGCCTAGCGTCTAGCGATCTTTTCCTCTTCTAATATAAAGCCAGGGACGACAGCAACATGTAACAAAGGTAACGGTGCATAATTTGGCTCCATTACAACTCACAACAGTCACCGACAAAACAACTGTCTTATACTAAACATGTTTTCCAAGCATACACAACACGCTAACGTTATTAGCGCCAGCCTATGGCATTTTACATTGTATAAATTCGCCTAGCGACTAGGGCTGCCTCTAACGTGAATGTGGACATGCTAATATTCTTAAAAAAGAACATGGCTGTGTAGTTGCAGCAAGTTGTCAGTGACATACTTGGTCAGGCTCTGTTTGCACTATTTGCACTCTGTATTGACAGAGTAGAACTTTGATTTGGTTTTGCACATAAAATTGTTTGCACTTGAAAAAAAGGCAAGAAATATTTAATTTTATTTATTTTATTTTAACTTTTATTTAGTTTCAATTTGTGGAAGAAGTTTATTAAAAGGTCATGCTTACATCATGCATGTAAAGAGTTATAATAAAACATTTCAAAATGCATGTGCAACTTGATTAAATAAAAGTCTGTTGGTCCAGTCATATATTTTGTCATTGTAGTTTTCTTAAAATCTCGTCTCGTCTCGTTCTCGTGAACCCAATATCGTGTCTCGCCTCGTCTCGTGAGCTGAGTGTATCGTCACACCCCTATTAAATATGCATGAACTGATCAGTGGGAGATGAAAATATGCAGGTGAACAAAAAACAGGATTCAAATTTAATAGTTTAGCGATGAGAAATTGGTGTTAGGCACGCTAAGGAGCAGGGTGTAAAGAGTTGGGTAAAATAAAACAGCAAAAATTCACATTAAAGCTTCAGTCTGAAACTGACTTTCAGTTAACAAAAGCAGGTTCAGGTGGATTGTTATAAAGGTATCAAGAACAGTTAATAAAAAAAAACCTGACATGAATAGGCACATAAAAAAACATACCAAAAATACATAAAAAAAATTAATTAATTAATGCTGTCAAACTGTGCCAGAGTTGAATCAGTCCTACTTCAATGATTTACTTTATACCACAGCAGTACAGCATCTGTCTCTCGTGCTCATTTATCAGAGTAAAAAAATTCCAGTGTATAAGTATGGCAACAAATGAACCTAAAATTAAACACTTATCATTTCATTTTGACTAAAACTCTTGAAGAATGAAACCAATAGCATTAGAAGGAAATAAGTAAATCAATTTGTCCAGTTTAAATACACTTTTGCTAATACTTTAATAAGATAAAATGTAAACTTTTATAGACTGGAAAATGAGTTAAACAGGTAGAAGTCTGAAAATGAACCCTTGCTTTTACTCAGCTGCCACACAGTAAATCAGGATGAGGATACAGCTATTTGAGTTTTCAACACAACCTAAATAAAGTGAATGCAAACTGTTTTTTCTACATATATAACCTTGTGTAAAGGGCCAGCTGAGTGTGTGAGGCAGGATGGATGGATGGACAGATGGATGAGGGTTTTTCTGTTAATCATTAATAACATGGATCAGCCCCAGTCTTCTGTAAATATGATGAATGCATCCACAGCTTCATTGGCTCTGCCTTCCCACAGCTTGGCTTTATTACTCTGAGGCTGCTCCGTCAGGTTTATCAACAGTGCTGTTGTTTCCACTTTTGGTTGGATGAAAAATGCGTGGTGAGTTTTTTTTTATTTTTACCTGGACGTGGCTGAGGGTGGGATTGGCAAACAGTGTTTAAAGACTCAGAGCTGATTCACAGTCTTCAGGATAAATGAGCTGCAGTGGACTGTTTTTTTTCCTCACAGCAGGTTTACTCCACTTTCCTTCTTCCTCTTTGTCTTTGGCTGATTTGTTTATCGACATTTATTTCACGTGACTACGCCGATGAAACGCAGCAGTGAGAGTTCAGCCAGAGATGGAGTGTTTCTTATTCACTCTCTAACCAAGACTTTGTGCAGCTCACCAGAAGAAACACACACAGACTTTAAAGGACAGACACATTTTCATCAGGAGGATGATTCTGGGATTAAATCAGGAAACAACCACTCTCAATCAATTTTTGCTGCTGGGAGTTCAGATCAGCCGAGCTGATATGTTACTGTTTTATATCAATATCCTTCTTAATCTTAACCATCTTATTCCCTTTTTCTGGAAATAATCTTCACTCAGTCTCCACTTTAAATCTGAATGTTTTTCGGTGGTTTCAAATTTGCTCAGGGAGAAAAAAAAGTAGACAGATTCACATGGTGGTGCTACAGCAACAAGATCCCATCCATTTTGTTCACAAACTTTTTGGCCCTATACATGAACACAGACAATGATACACATAAACAGGAGGGAAGATGTGTTTTGTGGATGAATAAAGTTAAATAAAAATAGCAAATAAATTAGTCGATGTAGAATAAACACTTTTTCCCCCATATATTTTGCAGCCTAACGTAAAGCTTGTTTCATCAGGTCTTCACCCTTATTTTTTTTTTTAAATATAAGATTTAGGTCATTGTCCAAAATATTAAGTTTCTCCCGGTTTTCAGGACTTTTTTTCTCTTAGATTTGCACAAAGAGAGAGACAGACCTGCTGCATATGTTAGAGCTATTAACTATCACTTACACATTTTATAAAGGATTATCACAAAGGGCTATTTTTCAAAAATCAGGCAGCATTTCTCCAAAATGTTCCAACTTTAAAACATGAAACTGTTTTATCAAGACCTTGTTTCCTCCAAAGGCTTGGACCCTACTCATGTGTTCATTACACTCTAAAAAAATGATTCATGGGGTCAGTGGATAAAGCTTGAAAAAAGAAGAGGTTTTTCAGTCTAAAATAATTATTTTTATTTAATTAATGTGTTTGAGTTAGTTGATAACTTATTTCAAGAAATTGGTCAAAATTAAAAAATACTTTTGAGTAGGATGGAATTAAAATAAATAAGTAAGAATATCTTAGATAAAACAGTTTGACTGCACAGCACAACTCAGCACAACTTTTGGAAAAATGTCAAGTTGGTTCAACTGTCAAGTTGGTTCAACTTAAGTTTCAAGTTTTTTTGTTTTTTTTTTGAGGTCAAAACAAATCATGTTAGTTGTAGAAACTAATTAAGTTTATCATATTATAAAAGGCTAAGGACTGACTCAATAACGCAAGTTGGAACTACTTTAAAAAATGCACGCAAATTGTTACCTTAATCTTTTTTCAAGTTGAACAAGAGGATTATTTTTAGCGTGTATATGCAGTGTAAGGATTGATGTAATTCACTAGTCATAGTCTTTTTTATATTCAGTTGCACTGTTTTCACCATCCCTTCCCACAATTATACTTTGTTGCTATTGCCCAGTCCACTCGCTAAAATCCTCTGACACTGATAGGTTTTGAAATTGCCCCACAAAAATTAAGAAAAACATACAAAAATATTGTTGACCTCCATGATTCACATTCAATTTTGTATTTTTTTTTTTTTTTTTTTTTAAATGATAAACTTACAAACTCTGCAGCTGTTGGCTCCAATGTTTTGGTGGATATACTGGGAGTCCATGAGCTCTTGAACACAACAGAGAATATCAGCATATCAGTAATAACATGTTGTTCTCTGCAGTTAAGTAAATATTGAACATTTATTCCAAATATAATTTGGCCTGTTAGACAGTTTCTCATTTCTTTATTATATAGCTATTATTCTTTGTAGATTTTATCATTGTGACATGACATTAACAGTGTTCAGGTTTGTCTCTTCTTTCACTGTGGGGTGCCCTTTGTTTTAGTTTGTATGACGACACATTCTCCAAAAGACAGAAACTCGTTCGGAGCAAAAAGTGATTAAAACATTCCCTTTGAACAAAATAACATTCAAAATGTGGTTACCGTAGGCCTCTTTAAATAGCTGTTATATTTTTGAAAAAAGTGGCACATTATTTTATTCAATGAAAGCTCAAATCACTTCGTCAAGGTCAGGTAAACACAAATACTTCAAATTAATTTGATAACATTCTCCTCAAAGCTGATGTTTGAATTCAAAAATAAAAACTTAAGCCCTTACAAGGCGATGATGGAGGGATGTGAACTGCCTCTGGAGACTGAGAAGAAAATGAAACTGAAATTAATGTTAATACAAGAATGGACAGGTCAGTATGATGCAGGAAGCACCTCAGATACCGCACTCAACTAAGGGTTTTTCCATAGAAGGTACTGGCTGTGGCTACACAAGAGAGGAAGAAACTGTTTCACCCTCTTTTCGTAAGACAGTGGTAACCATACTGAAAAAAAAGTTACGTAAAGAAATTAAGGGTATAGATTAACCTCTAACCTACTGTACTTCAATATTCGCTTCCCCCAAAGTAATATAGGAAAAAGACAGGACTCAGGTTTGTGCTGCCTTTCAATTTATCCAGCATCTTCTTTCATCATCCATCATCTTTCCTACATCTTCAGGACACTGAAGAAGATTTTTTTTAAAGCAGAGCACTCTCCTCTTTTATGAATCGTGTACTGTATTTATGTCTGTATGTTATCTCAGAAGCAGAGGACAGTAATGAGACGCCGTCCTCTGAGGAAGACCAGGACCTGGTGGACTTTAACCCTGACCTGACCATCAAACAGAGCATTTCACCCTCCAAGAAGACCATCAGTCAGATCATTAAGGACAAGAAGAAACAGACACAGCTCACTCTGCAGTGGTAAGGGTACTGCAAACTGGACTACACCAGTTAAGGGACAGTAATATCCATACTCAGGTGTCTGGGGTGACATACTGCACATATAAAAGGATTCTCTCTGCTATATTTATTTTCCTAAATTGTGTCTTTTTTATTGTGAACCTCAGGAAATATCACTTTAACTGGTGCTGGTTTATTAATTTTATCTTTTCTGCAAATCAACTCTTTATAAAGTATCTCCAAAGCTGCTTATCGTCATTGTTTTGCACCACTGAATCTTTCCTTCCTCCATCCCTCAACATGATTGTGGAGGTTTGAAGAAAATGTTTAAGAAGAACATATAACCTGCTGTGTGTCATTATAAAATAATTTTTGGCTGTATGAAATCTCATGTGCTGAAACTTTGGACTAAACCTGCAGGTCATTTACTCACACTAGCAGATCTGAGGGCATTTCCAAACTCTGCAAAGACTTCTTCTAGTTGAAACAAAAAGTATTCTGTGGGGTGCAATTGTAAGAATTTTCACCTAGTTGCTTCTGATTATCAATTCAAACAACACGACAACCGGAAGTGATTTCTTCCTCCTTTTTTTGAATTTTACCAAGTTTGGCAACGAGACGATGAATTTACACACCTCTGTGAAGCTGTATTTTGGTTGTTGTAACAGTTCTTTTTGCTGTGGAGCTAAAATCCAGTGAGTATTTGCATTTACTGTATTCAGTAGACATCTATAGATATTGTTGTGATTTTCTCACTAAAGTGTCTCTACAGGCTGGAGGAGAATTACATTGTGTGTGAAGGAGTGTGTCTGCCTCAATGTATCCTCTACGCTCACTACCTGGACTTCTGCAGGAAGGAGAAACTGGAGCCAGCCTGTGCTGCTACATTTGGAAAGGTGAGAGCTTGAATAGGAAGCATAACATCTGAAGATGTCATCTTTATTGTCCAACATGTCGTCTAGAAAATAAGAAAGACACATCTACACTGTCAACTTTTTATGTTCTATTAAGCTGAATATTAGTTTTAAGTAACAAGGGGAAACTCATAGATTGAAACAGTTTAGTGTTAATAAAATGTGACAATCTGTGGACATCATGATCCTTAAGATGTATTTCAGTTTTCCTTGCACACTGATTTCAGTTTGATTTTGTCTCCTTGTTACAAGTACGAGAATTTAATATAGGTAGTCTTGAAAATGTTCCTAGAAGTCTATACTTAAAAACATAACAGTACATTTACAACAATTACATACTGTTCATCAAACATGAGTTACTGTCCACATACTGTAGAATCCTAATACTGATCCAGTGACCATAGTCTGATGACTGATTGATCTAATCAGAATTTTTTTACCATTGGTTCTCCTCAGACAATTCGACAGAAGTTTCCTCTTCTAACAACAAGAAGACTCGGCACCAGCAGGCACTCAAAGTAAATGAAAAACATCACTTCTGTCTTTTAGTTTCATATTTTCATGTAGCCTAAATCTCCAAAATGTTGTTTAAATGTTTTATTTGTAATCCTCGCAATTATGGTTATCATGTGCTATTATTTTCATGGCATTACACAGATATCATTACTATGGAATTGGCATCAAAGAGAGCAGCGCTGACTATCACTCTGTTTACTCTGGAAAAGGTTTGACCAGTTAATAAAACTGTAACATGGTCATTATAGGATTTCTTAGTGTTTGTGTGTTTAGCGTTAGTGCACAGTGGCTCTATCTTTTTATGTTGTCTCAGTCTTTGCAGATGACACCTCCATTTTTACCAGACACAACAATTATGCAACTGCTGTTACTCTTTTCCCCTAATAAGTCCATGTACATGTGTGTGTGTCATCATGTCATCTCTAATTTGCAAACTCATGTTAAATAATAAGTCAGTCTGTTCAGTCCATCTGGAATAAATCTGGAAATATATCACTCACATTACACAAAAACACATCAACATTCATTAATGTGAAAAGTATCGACTCAAATGACAATTTGTCTTTCTGTGATTGTAGATTTTCAGGGAGCAAGCTCAAGAATGAGGTAAGTGTAAACTGAAACTCTTACTTAAAGATATACTATGCAGGACTATGACTGAAACCAATGCATAGACTCATACGGAGGTAATCCCTCTCAGTCATCACTTCCAGTATGACCTACTAGAAGTGTGTGGCGGTGTATTTTCGTGCAAAGACTCTGCCTTTCTGCCTGTATTTTTCCTCTTATTTTCTGAGAAGAGGGTAGTGACCAGGTGCCAGTGGCACTTTCACTTTTGCTGCTGAGTGTGTTTACAAACAGTAACCAGCAATCCTGTAAAGCATACCTTTAAAGAGTATGTAACACCAGGCTGGAAAGTAGAGATTTGTTGCCCTCTCTGGCTGAAAGTTTGTCACGGGATTCCTGTGCTCATGAGAGTTCAACTTTTCCCTAAATTAACAAAATTCATGGAGTACATTTCTACATAACTGCGCAAAGATACAAAAGTAAACAACAGGAGGTCGGCAACAACAGGACTTTTAGAGTGTGTTAAGTTACTTTTAAATGACCTTGGCCTTGACCTTTGACCCTTGACCACCAAAATCCAATCAGTTCATCCTTACCATACAACATAATATGATAATTCGATACACTTTATTGTCCCCATAGGGAAATTTGTCTTGGACTCAGAAGATACTACTCTGATACTTATCAACAACTTATGTTTGCACACGAAAATAATAAGTAAAAGAAACAAAATTAGAAACCAAACCAAAACATCCATTCCTAATATCTTAATCTGAAACAAATTTTAAAGCAAAAGCAACCATAGTCATCTGGTCATAATAACCAGATAATAGGAATTGTTGTGTCCTCCTTACCTTAGAATGAGCTGTTTATATCAACATAGGGAGTGGGTCTTTGTTTATGGAGATCCCCATGTTGCACTGCCATGTTTCTACAGTAGCCCAGAAGGAGCAAGCCAAACACTGGCTCCAAATGGGGCCATTTGTGATTTTGTATTTTTGCGTTTCTGCATCGGCCATTTTAGTAAGTAGCCAAATTGCAATGAGCAGCACCAGTGTTACACTAATTTGTAACATGAGATTGATTTATTAGATGATAGTGTTTCTAGTGGTTAGAATCACCTGGGGTCTCATTCATCAACATTGCATACACACAAAACGAGGCCTGAAAGAGGCAGAGCACTTCCCATGGAAAAGTTGTAATCTATAAAATGAGACTTGATGGGAGACCCATGTTCACAAACATTTTGGAGACAAGAAACTGTCGACGCAGATGGTGAGGTGGAACCCTGATTGTAGAAATTGTTGAATATTTTTTAGTGCACACTAGTTTTGTCCTTTGTATTTGCAGACCTTTGTGGATTATTCAGCGTCAGTGAAAACCTCTTGAATGTCTGGATGTTATGTAATTGGAGAAAAAAGGTGACCACATATTAACATGTGTTGGACTAGTTGCCCACAGCAACATGCCAAACTGTGGCACTGGCAAATATTAACGTTACTACTGAACTGTCAAGTTCCTGTCCATGTTTGAATCTGCAAATATCTGACAGTTAAATAAAATATATTTTGATGTCACTGTTAAGATTTGTTTACTCTGTGTTTCAGGCCTCAAACTCAGAACCAGTGTTTGGCTTCATTTCAGTCTCAGGCTTCATCGTTGGCCTACCACCTCTCCTGGGTACCCCTCCTTCAACGACCAGCACCTGACTAGAGATGTTCTCTACAGCCATCACCACCCGTCGGCCCATCACTCATCTAATAGCACAAACTGCTCCCTGACAACTTACGGCTCAGCGGTCCGTCCCACATCCAACTACAGTTCAGGCTCAGATGCAGCTCAGACTGAGCAGGGACTGGATGCTCAGACAGCAGCTCAGATTCTGGACTCAGCGGAGGGTTTCAGCTTTGTGGGGGGCTGGACTGAACCCAACGGGCGGTGGGTGTCAGGGACAGACGTACTCTGCTGCAGGACATGGCGGTAAGAACTCAGACTGTGGCATTCATTTGGGAAGTAGCCTGTTGCCATTGCCACATCATCTGGTGGGTCCTACAGAACTGTATTTATTCACAGGGAAATAAAATTTAAGTAATGCACAAGAAGGCCTGAAGATTTCAATTAGATGTAGAGGTGCCACCGTGCTGTGTTAGCTTTAAATAATTCACTTAATGTAAGTCTTATGTGGCCCCAGTGAAGAGTCAGAATAAGAAGGTATATCTGTTCAATGTGATGTTGTCCTTCAGACTGGAAACATATTTTATAATTTTAAACAAATAAACCCACTGAATCTGGGAGCCACTGGTGTCACTCATGCCCCTTTTCCACCAAATAAGAATTAGAACTAGTGTTAATAACTGGTGTTATTAACGAGCCAGCCCGCATTTCTACCACTTTTTAGCAGAACCATTGTAATCTGTCAGCAAAATAGAGGACTGCATTGATTACTTGTACCTGCCTGCCATCCAGACATATGACCAATTAGTTCCATAACCTGAAGACCCACTGACACAAGATCAGCAGCCTGAGCAAAAACCTCAAGTCCTACTATCAAAGTAATGTACAAAAAAAAATCACCCCTAGAAGACAAAAATGTCAGACAATACAGAGCCTGAGTGACACATGGTCACAAGCAGACATGACTTAGTGAAGCTATATGAACGTCCACAGACAAACAGAGTGTTGAATGCAGCACAGTCTGAACGTCATCACTGCCTGAGGTCCAGGAAACAGCTGCCTGCACCTTCAGAATAAACCTCCACCCTCGCTGCTTATTGAGCACTAACACATCCAGTAGATTTGTAGATTTGTAGATTTATTTATTTTTAAAGAAAGAAATGGGACAGTACATGTTAATGCACATATAAATGTAAACATGTGAGATTGTTGCCGTGTGGCTAATTTCCGTCTCTAGTCCCATTGGCAGGTTGGTGTTGTACAACATTCGTTCACAATAAGAACAAAGCAAAACAAAACAAAACAAAACAAGACAGAACAAACATAGTTAATCATAAAATATACAGGCCAAGGCTCGGGGGACCATGCACATTTCACACAGCTTAAACACTATATGTCGAGGGGCTGGTTAAAGTGCAAAGTGCTAAAGTGTAGAGTGCATTATTGTATAGCAAATTGCCCAAAAAATATAAAGTGCTAATTTGATAGCCTAATACTCAATTGCATATTACAATAATCTAATACTAAAGATAAAAAAAAATAAAAAATAAAATAAAATAAAAAAATAAATAAAATGTACATGTACATCCAGGACCTCATGGACCACTGTTGCAATTTCACTCCAATCAGGAAGACATCCCACTAACGTCCCACTACCTGCCCCACCCCACCACCTCCCTCAGAAATAAAATCTGCATGTCTCACCCCCCGTCACACCACACACATGCATCATCAATACAACACACTGCACTCTGGCTGTCAGCGGCTCACCTCACTCCCTACGTTGTCTTTGTATATTTCCCAGTCGCATAGGCTATACATACTTGCAGAAACCTGTGTTAAATCAATACAAGATATCTTATTTCTATTTACATCTAAACGCGTTCCTCCACCATTGTTTAAACATACAAGATTTCTTGTGTCCATCATTTCTTCCACCACTGTACCATTATTATCATAGAATCTGGGGTTACAGTATGTAACCAACATTAAGTAATGTAACTCCAGATTCTATGAGTATAGGCGCAGCCCTCCAACATCTGTCGCTATTGGGTTTATCCCCACGCATGCGCAGTTGTGAAGATTTTCTTTCGCTCCACTGTGCCCTGCACAGTTGCCTCTCTCAGGTCCGCAAACAGGGTATATAGTACCTGCGTGACCAGAGAACTGCTCCCTAATAAGCCAGCTTTTCTTCTGACGTTGGTGGAGCAGTGGGGCCTAAGTCTTAGAGGGCTGCGCCTATACTCATAGAATCTGGGGTTACAGTACGTAACCAGCGTTCTATTTCGTATAGGCTTCGCCCTCTAAGAGCTGTTGCTATTGGGTTAAGGGCGAAGCTGATGTGGTCAGTGCCCCACTGTGCCACCACAGTCCACAAGCACTTAACACACACCAGTTCGCAACCCATTAATGCGGAGCACAATAAAATTATGAGGATATGAAATCACGCTGTGTTTACAACTGTTCTTGCTCTAAGTGAATGGTCAAATGAAAGCATCTCACTCATTCACGTGGCACACCTGCTGCTGTGGAGAGTGAAGACAATAATTACGCACTGTAAAAAGTCTCACTAACGCCTCACTAATCCATGATGATGTGAGTGGAGGAGGGTAATGGCTCATGTAATGGCTCAATAATGGCTCTCTACCAGACGACTGTGAGTGCGTAACGCGCTCAGAGCTGACAGTGGGTCGCTGAACATTGAGCACGTTCAACACCAAGTGAGACAGGGAGGACTCAGACATGTCACGTAAGTAGAACCGAATAAAAGGACACGGAGAAGCCCATGATGCCGCCGCACAAATATCTGCGACAGCTATCCCCCTGAGGAGAGCTGTGGAGGAGGACAAAGCCCTCGTAGAGTGCGCTCGAATACCCGGCGGGGGATCCACTCCCGCTGCAGCATATGCCTGTGTGATAGCATCACACAGCCAGTGGGCTAAGCGCTGTTTCGTGAGGGCTTTTCCCTGTGAATGCTCTCTGTAATGAACAAACAGCTGCTGCGTCTGTCTGAGGCACGATGTGGGATCAAAGCCCCTCCCCACACACCAGCGTTGAAAAACGGACCATTTCACGGCATAACA
This sequence comes from Epinephelus cyanopodus, assembly GCA_026686955.1. Lineage (NCBI taxonomy): Eukaryota > Metazoa > Chordata > Actinopteri > Perciformes > Serranidae > Epinephelus > Epinephelus cyanopodus. Next base: position 36,012,130 of record CM048917.1, on the reverse strand, counting down.
GGCCGTAGTAGAAGGGGCCCTCGTCCCCTGTATAGTGCGTACCACTGCAAGGGGTAAACCTAGTCTCTCCAGGCGCTCCCGTTCAGGGGCCAGGCCCACAAATGCTGACCTTTCACCGGGAACTGCAGGATTGCGCCGTCCAGCTGCGAGAGCGTGTCTCTGCACCATGGGAGTCACCATGGTTTCCCCGATAGCAGCTGTATCATGGTCGGAAACCATGATGCGCTTGTGCGTTCCGGGGCCACCAGAATGACTGTTAAACTCTCCTCCTGAATGCGCGCTAAAAGGCGAGGAATCAGGGAGACCAGGGGGAAAGCGTAAAGAAGAGCTTTGGGCCACGGTTGGTGAGAGAAGGCGTCCACTCCCAGCGGAGGGTCGTTTCGTGCGCTCATAGAGAACCATGTGCGTCTTCCTGTGAGGCAAACAGATCCACCTCTGCTCTCCCAAACCTGTTCCACAGCATCTGAGTGAGTGTAGGATTCAACTTCCACTTGTTGTGGGAGGGACCTCCGCGTGACATCAGATCTGCAGCTCGGTGCAGCGGACTGTTTGAAAAGAAACTGCTCTTCAGTGACAGGTGAGTGGCTCTTAAAAGAGCCGTTGTGTCCGGCAGTTCTCGGAGAGAAACACAGTTCCCCCGCATCCCGTCAGTACCGCGGCTGCTTGCGAGGAAGTTCAGCTGGTGGGTTGGACCAGGAGCAAGCAGCGTGCCGGCCCTTGGCAGCATGAAGGCGAGGAGGAGCCGTGGCTGGAGGAGGGTGCCGAGGAGGAGGTGGTGGTGGAGGGGCGGGAGCGGACCGAGACGCAGCCTCAGCACTGGCTGTGGAACGCCTCTGTCTGTTGCAAGCATCCCGGCGACCGAGCCAGGGGCCTTGAGATCGCTGAGGGCGCGGCGCTGCCCTGCTCCACGAGGTGTGTCTCCTCACTCTTTCCGCTTCCTCAGACGCACTCTGCAGGTGGGTGGTGGCGCTCTGGAGGACTGGCGCCCAGCAGCTCCCCTCTGATCTGTGTCGGGAGCTGGGACATGTGGAGCCACATGTTCCGCTGCAGCATCGTTTGCCACACCATCATCCGAGCCTGCGCCACCATTGTTGCCATGGAGAGGGTCAAAATGGCAGACATGGCCTTCCCGATCTCAGTCACCAGGTCGGGAGGGAGCGCGCCGGGCTGTGTAGCTACAGCGGAGACAGCGGAAGAGAGCAGAACGATGTTATCCGTCGCCGCTGCCGACTGTGCTGCACACTGGTGCACGAGGTCGGTAAGGCGGTCGGTAACTTGGTCCCGGGGAGAAGGTGGCGTTGGTTTTCGCATGCCGCAAAAAGTGGCCGTTGGCAACAAAATGGTGGCCAAGCTCTCCTCCAGCTGTGAGATCGCAGGGAAACCATGCTCCATGTCTCCGTTCACCGTGCGGGTCGTAGCGGGCCACCGGCGCTTTGAGTTTTCCGGGCTCGGAAAAGTCAGTGTCAATGAATGGCTGTAGCTCCATGACGCGAGGCCACAACAGGGAAATGCTTAGGCGCTGGCTCCGGTGCGTAGATGTCACCTCCCAGGATGCTGCGAACAGGCGCAGTTGGATCGGCTGGCACAGGAACGCTCTTTAGATCAGCCGTCCACCTGATAATGCCTGCAGGAGCGCCTTGGCGGGAAGATGGCTGGCAGGCTGTGGAGAGGTAGGAGATGGCTGCGGGAGTGGGGCTCCTCTCTCATCCACATTGTAGTCAATTTCCAGGTCTCCCAATGGGGAGAGGGGAGAGGTGGGGGGGGGGGGGGGGGCAGCGATGAAGGGAGCTGAGTCATCGGACCCGTGCCCAGCACCGTGGACCCCTCCCAGGCCGGAGTGGTTGAAAAACTGCACAGCTTCTTCCACCGTGAAACTAGCACGGTCAGCCCAGCTGTCGTCTCCGTCACCATCTGGCTGCAGTGCTGCAAAGGCATCCGCTCGTCTCTGCAGCTCTTCCACGGGCAGGCGAGCACAGAAGGCACACGCGGCCCGGGCGGTGAGAGCTGTTCTTGCGTGCTCGGGACCGAGACACGTCTCGCAGTGGGGATGAAGGTCAGGTGACATGATGTAGTCGACCTGACAGCTGGGGCACAGACGGACCGCTCCAGCGGTGCGCTGAGTCTTGCTTGAAGACATGGTTCTTCTGTACTGTATGCAGATGCTGAAGACAAATGGGGAGCAGTTCTTTGGTCACGCAGGTACAATATACCCTTTTTGCGGACCTGAGAGAGGCAACTGTGCAAGGCACAGTGGCGCGAAAGAAAATCTTCACGACTGCACATGCGCGGGGATAAACCCAATAGCGACAATGCTTAGAGGGCAAAGCCTATATGAAATAGAACTATTGTTCCCTCAGCAGCTGAAACCCTCCTCTATATATCCACGGAGCACGGGACGGTTCCTGCCGGACCCATCAGAAAAAAGGCTTCAGCAGAGGGCGGCCCAGCCTGAATTTTGTTGGACCTTTTGAAAGGATTTTCAGCCAATAAGCAGCGGAGTCTCGAGCGGTGGGTCGCTCCTTCAGGCGGTGCTGAGCTCCGTAGGAGCCCCTCACCTATCAGGAGCAGGAGGTCTGAAGCAGCGTCACCATCTCACAGCCGGCCCCACAGTTTAAGAGCAGCGGGTCTGCACATGTTACCATATCATTCTCCTTGAGAGAGAAAGAAGAAGTCATGGCAAGAACCAAGCAGACTGCGTGTAAATCCACCGGAGGCAAAGCTCCGAGGAAGCAGCTGGCCACCAAGGCTGCCCGTAAGAGCGCCCCGGCCACCGGCGGCGTGAAGAAGCCTCACTGTTACAGGCCAGGTACCGTGGCTCTGAGAGAGATCCGTCGCTACCAGAAATCCACGGAGCTGCTGATCCGCAAGTTTCCCTTCCAGCGCCTGGTCAGAGAAATCGCTCAGGACTTCAAGACCAACCTGCGCTTCCAGAGCTCCACTGTCATGGCTCTGCAGGAGTCCAGTGAGGCTTAACTGGTGGGCCTGATCAGTTTTACTCCGGCGGAGTGTGAATATGAGCGAGTCGGAAGTGTGAGTGGTGATGTCGGGTAGACTGGGATGACGGGAAGGATCGTAGACAGATGAGGTTGGAGCGAATTCAGAGCACCTCAGAAATCCGAAGAAAGCGAGCAGAAACATTGATTCCGGTGTTAAGTCGACTGTGGGAGAAATGTAACCAGAGCGCAGAGTGCGTATGCGGCGGAGGAGCAGATTGGAGATGAGAGGAAGGCGTATGGCTGTTGGCGCCGGTTCGTGCTTTTGTAAGCCTTTGATTAACATGGTGACGTGAGAGTGCGAGATTCACTGACAAGGGAGGCCGGTGGATAATTTATGGAATAAATTGATACCAGCCAGATATGTTTGAATGTGGGAGGCCCGGATCTTTGTTACAGTATGACAGTGTGTGATGAAGTTGCACATGGACATGGCGTCCAGAGAGGGAAATGGTAAATGATAAGTGGCGTGGTAATTCTTGAAAGAATTCCTGCCAGTGAGGTAAGCGGATAGTGTGCTTGGTGCTAAACTGTTAAGGATGTCTTCTTGGGAGGTGCGAGTGAGATTTGCCAGATGGGATTTAATTGAATATGGTCGCTGAAAACGGTGGGATTGGTGTGGGATGGACATCCGAGTCTGGAGCCAAGCACCTGAATTTCTGGAAAATGAAGCGGGAAGGTGAGTCAGTGATGGCGTTGTGGTGACCGGGAATGTGAGACGCACGGAGGATGAATCGATGCTGAGCAGAGATGAGAGTGAGTCTGCGAGTGAATGGCATGATGGCTGGGGAACGGGAACCTTTATTGATGATGTCTACTACTGCTGCGTTGTCAGAGTGACAAACAAACAAACAAACAAAAAAAACCTGGTTTACATGATTCATTCCTTCAGTTGGATTTCTCCCCAAGTATATGATGAAACTCAAACTTCCTGTTACAGTAGGTGACAGCTTAAAAACAAAAAATACTGTAAGATTGTAAACAAATACATGTGAGAGCATTCTAATGCGTAGTTTATCAATGTGGAGCCAACTTTACATACTTTGGGTAGATTCGTAGTAAAAGTACCGCAAAGTGCAATATAGAAGTGTACTGTATATAAACTTGTCACACAAAGTGCATAACATTTAAGTAAGATAAAATAAAAGTGACAATTTAAACACTGAGAATATACAGATATATTATTTTAAAATCTTTATCTGAAAGGAAAGAGGGGTAGGGAAGGGGTAAGGAGAGACACATCAGAAAGAGAGTGGAAGACGGTGAAACACCCACTGGAGGAGCCCCTTGTGCTGCAGGATGGGGCTCCTGAGCTGCGATGCCAGCCGAACATGATAGTTGGAGGGAAGGGTAGAGGAAAGGGATGTGGGGATGGAGGACGTGTGTGCACGGGGTGAGAGTGGAGGACTGTGAAACAGGGAGGAGAAGAAGGCAGATATGCATATCTGACATATCTGCATCAGAGGGAGCGGGCACAGGGGGTGATACGACCTGACCCCCGGCTGGGGGAATGAATGAGAGAGGCTGCTCCAGCTGGAGTGGTGGAGGCGCTGTGACGTCACCGACGCTGGCAGGAGAAGGCCCCGGAAGGGAACCCGGAACCCGAGCTGAGGTCTCGGGGCCCGGACAGTGGCTGAATGCAGCTGAAACAGCCTGCACTTACTGTTGCTGTGGTGGAGGGGATGTTTTTGCCCTCAGGAACCGCTGGAGCCAGGCGATGGTCCGATCCCTGATGTTGGACTCTTGTTGTGGACGTGGAGATGGTGGAGTTAGCTGAGCGGAGCGGGATGGAGCGACGCAGGAGCAGCAAAGTCGATTAGTCGCTGCACCGCTGCGGGAAGGAGGAGAAGACCGCCGCTAGCGCCCACGGTTGTGGACACGGCGTCAATTTCCCACCCGCAAGGATGGAAGAGAGGAGGCCTGGGACCCACTAGGAGTCGGGGCGATCTCGTTGATGGAGCCTAACAGAGAACCATGGCAAGATTGAGGGACGTGGACCACGGAGCGCGGCTGGCTCCCCTGGGAGTGTCGGGTACCGGCAGACTGCTGAGACGAAGTCAGAGGATCACCTGGTTGTCGGAGTTGGACCCGGACGGGTTGACTTGCAGCACATGATCCATCTTGGTGAGTACACGAAAAACACACTTGCTGAGAAACGTAGGGTCGCCAATGTTCGAGAGATCTGACAGGCCTGTGGTCATGCTGTGCTGGTATATATACGTTAGTCATGTGATTAGAGGAGTGGTTGAGGCGTGGTCCTGCTCCTGAGCCTAAGTTAAACAATTAACTCCATATTCAATCTGAACAAGCTTTTATGAAAGTGGATTGTCCCATAACTCCAGTCTTTTACACTCTGCCTAAAATTCATAAAAACTTTGTGGACACACCCCCTGGAAGACCTAGCCTAGTGGCAGCTATAGGATTCCTAACTGTAAAAATCTCAGCTTTTGTTGATTACTTCATACAACCTTTAGTTATATCACTGCCATCCTACACCAAGGACTCTATGGACTTTTTGAAAACAGTTCAATCTATCCAAATGTGTGTGTGTGTGTGTGTGTGTGTGTGTGTGTGTGTGTGTGTGTGTGTGTACGGACACAAAACTGATGGAGTTTCACAATTTCATGAACAACAAAAGTGAGCATTTGAAATTCTCTCTTGAAATGGATGCTCAAAAAATGAACTTTTTGGATGTTTTGCTAATAAGTGAGGGTAATACTGAGGACCAATTTATATTGCAAAAACACTGACAGAAACTCATTACTCCATGGTAGCTCATACCACCCCACACCTTTGAAAAAGAACCTCCCTTTTTTTCTCAGTTTAACTGTATCAGATGGATCTGTAGCAGTGATGTGGATTGTCATGAACAACCAACTATCTTACAGGAACGCTTTAGAGCAAGAGGATACAAGGAGGAGTGGATCAACAGTGCCGCCACTAGGTTTGACACTATCTCCCAAACTGAATGCCTTAACACTGTAAAGACAAAGAAACCTGAAACAAAAATAGCCTGTTGCATCCAATACTCACCTGTGGGGAATGAGATTAAGAAAAGCATCAAACAACACTGGAACATTCTCAACACGGACTGTTCATTACAGGGCTGCTTCAAAGACCCCCTCGAATGGTTTATAAAAGACCCCCCAACCTCCACAACATGCTGGTGAGGTTAGACCAACCCCCCACCACAACCCACATTTTCTCACTCAGCTCCGTCCTGGAAACTACCGTTGTCAACAATGCAACTCTGCATACAAAACACACACCTTTAACCATCCTCATCTCCTGCAAAACAAAAAATGGCATATACATGTTACAGTGCCCCTGTGGTCTACCATATATTGGAAAAACAACAAGACCTTTAAAAACCAGGATCACAGAACACCGGTGCGCCATCCGCAATCATGACCCCTCTAGCCCAGCTGCAGTTCATTTCATGCAGGCCAGACACAGTCTTGCTTCACTCAGGTACATTGGCATTGAGACTGTGAAATGCCCTCAGAGAGGAGGGGATGTGGACACTCTTCTCTTGAAAAGGGAACTTTACTGGATTTATACACTAGACACTCTCTCACCCAAGGGTCTCAATGAGGACTTCAACATTAAACCCTTCTTGTGACTATTAACTATGTGAGCTTCTGGACTTGGACTCTATGGTGTTTTTCGTGTGACCGTTGGTCTCTGAGCTGCTTGCAAAATATTTGGTGCTAAACTATACTTGTCTGTGCTGCTGTGTTCTGTGTCCTCCAGCGTCCAGTGTGTTCATATATATATGTGTGTGTGGAGAGTGCGAGTGCCTATGGAACAACAAGCTACCTGCTGCTGCAATCAGAAACCGGTGAAGCTCAATGCACCTTGATCATGGCGAAGGCAAGGGTAGCGCCCTTGAAGTCTCCAGCTATCCCAAGAGTGGAATTGACAGTGGCCACAGTTGCTACTAAGATGGACAAACTTCTGAGGAAAGAGCTGGAGCTGGAGCTGGAGCTTGATGAATCTGTCTTTTGGACAGACAGCACGGCTGTGCTAAAGTACCTCAACAGTGAAAGTACCAGATTCAAGACGTTTGTCGCAAATAGGGTCTCAGCAATCCTGGAGCACTCTCAGACATCGCAATGGAGATACATCAACACTGCTCTGAACCCTGCTGATCATGTCTCAAGAAGACAGACTGTGGAAGCATTTTTGAAAAACGAGAGCTGGCTTTCAGGACCACGTTACTTGCTCAGCTCACAGGACCATTGGCCCAAAAATCCAGATCCTGCTATGCTGGATATCGATGACCCAAAAGTCAAAAGAGTAACTCAGGTGCACATCATTCAAGCACAAGAGCCAAAGGACCTCATGGATCAGTGGATGAACCCCTACTCTTCTTGGACAGCATTGAAATGCACTGTAGCCTGGTTCCTGCAACTTAAGGAGTTGCTGAAGGAGCTTAAAGAAAAGAGAAAGGAGCTAAAGGCATCAGGAGGAGAAAGCAAGATGGTTGAGTTCAAGAAAGCTTACAAAGGAAAGAACCAGACTTGTGACAACTTGGTCGCAGCAGAAACAGAAATCATAAAGTACTGTCAAAGGCAAAGTTTCATAGAAGATTTGGCTATGCTGAAGGAACATCAAAGAGTAAAGAAAAGTAGCTCACTATTTAAGCTAAATCCAGCGCTTGAAGATGGAGTTTTGAGGGTCGGCGGGAGGTTAAGTCGCGAAGCAATGCCTGACGACTTCAAGCAGCAAGCCATCTTGCCTAAGGACTCACACAACACAAAGCTTGTGCTGAGACACATTCATGACATTACAGCTCACGCGGGAAGGAATCACATGTTGGCTCAGCTACGTCAAAGATTCTGGATCCCTGGAGCCAATGGAGCCATCAGAAGGTTCCTCGGCAAGTGCGTCATCTGTAAAAGACTGCATGGAGCTGCCGGCAATCAACTCATGGCAGATCTACCGACATGCAGAGTCCTGCCGGATGATCCTCCATTCACAAGAGTGGGTTGTGATTACTTTGGCCCGTTCCTAGTGAAAAGGGGCAGAGGCCAAGTCAAGCGATCATCGTTATCTTCACGTCTTGCCATAAGGGCCGTGCATCTAGAAGTTGCCTCTTCACCCGACACTGATGCATGTCTCAACGCAATCAGAAGATTTCTTGCCAAAAGAGGACAAGTCAGAGAGATGTATTCAGATAATGGAACCAACTTCAGGTCGGCTGACAGTGAGATGAAAAAAGCGACCAAGATCGAGAAGCACTTGCAACAGAGAGGTGTTCAGTGGCACTTCAATCCTCCAGCAGGTTCTCACCACAGAGGATGCTGGGAGTGACTAATCCGTTCGGTGAGGAAAAATCGTGAACATCACAGTCAAAGAACAGCTTTTGGACGAGGAAGTTCTCTACACCTTACTTTGCGAAGCCGGGGCAGTTATGAACAGCAGACCCATCACAAAGGCTTCATCAGACCTCAACAATTTAGAGGCCCTAACACGCAACCATTTGTTGTTGCTCAAGGTCAAACCTGAATTGCCACCAGGAGTATTTCAGAAGGATGAGCAGTACGGCAGTCGTCGTTGGAGACAGGTGCAATACCTCGCGGATGTCTTCTGGAAACGCTAGTGCAAGGAATACCTCACACAGCTTCAAGAACGTCAGTGATGGTCTAAACCTAGAAGAAACTTTGGTGTTGGTGATGTGGTTCTGATTGTGGATGACATTCTCCCAGAAATTCATGGCCTCTTGGAAGAATTGTGGAGACCTTTCCTGACAGAAATGGCCTTGTTCATCAGGTGAAGGTGAAGACAAGGACCAATGAGCTTTACCACCCTATAACAAAGCTATGTCTTCTTCAGGAATCAGAAGACAACTGATGAACCGTCATTTGAATGAGGCAAAGAACAATGGACTTCTTTTACTCGGGACGAGTGATAGCATTTAGGCTCCTCTCGTTTAAGTTTATATTTCTTGAGTAATTGTTTCAAGGACATTGATAACAATTAGGGGCCGGTAATGTAGAAGCGTAAATTCATTCTGATTTCATTCATACATGGATGGTAATTTAAGTTCATATTTTCTGGTGATAATTTATGTTTATTCTGACAAAAATGACTATTTCAGGTTAAAATATTTACAGCTCATATATACAGAATAGTAAGTCCATGGTTTAATTCCTTACATTTAAAAATATGTGTATGGTTAACATAAAAGTTTAAAAATTCTCAATTGTAAGGTTTTGTGTGATATTAGAGAGTATACTGAGGCTTGCTAGTAAGTTTGCATATTTAATTGCCTGTTAAAACTTAAGTATCGGGGTGGGAGACAGAGTTAACCTTGCCCATCCAGTCTGTGGTTATGTGGTCAGACTCAACAACTGTACTGTGCTGGATACAATCTGAGTCCCACCAATACAAGGTATTTGTTGGGATGTGAGTTGCTGAAATACAAGAACTGACCAAAGTTGAATCATGGAGATATGTCAACTCGGATCAGAACCCCGCTGATGACATCACTCGTGGGAAGACTCTTGCCGAGCTATCCCAGCCAACCCGTTGGTGTCAAGGGTCCTCATTCCTGCACTAGTCCTCAGCTCACTGGCCAGTGAGCCCTACAGTGCATACAGATGAATCAGATGAACGGAGGAAAACTAACTTCTGTGGTAACATCATTACCAGCAGTGGTGATGAGCCTGACCCACAAAATTACCAAACAGGGACTGACTTAATACAGGCTACCTACCAGTCCTTACACAGGGTGGCTGTACCTGCAATGTCAGCGTCCACCTGTATAGAGATGGAGACTGCTCTCCTGAGGAGGATACAAGTGGAGAGCCAGAGCCAGAAGACAGCCTTCACCCTATTGTCCTCAGCCCTGAACACACTATAACTGAGCTCTTGGTGAAAGGAGTACGACAACGGCCTACTCCATACTGGCCCTGAACGCATCTTTGCTGAAATCAGGAGGAACTACTGGATAAGGGGGCGACAGTTAGTCAAGAAACACCAGCTGTGTGGGGGCTGTGTAAAATCCCCTGCTACAGGATGATCTAAGTCACTGCATGCCACTCTTATTCTGCCTGAGAGACTCGCACACAAATTGTATAATTAAAAACTTTTCGACTGAGTAGACAGCTCATCATCCTCACTCGGCTTGCACTCGGTTGCAGCAGTGTGCGTTGGTGACAATGTAAGTTATCATAGTGAAAGTTCATGACGCTAGGAGTTGATGTCAGTTCCGCAGGGTAGATGCTAACGATAATTAGCATGCTATTAATTTACCTGAAGAGGTGCTCATCTGGGGAAATGAGTAGATGTAATCCCGTCTATACTACTAATTGTTACCCCTAAACTGCAGCGTGTTTATCTAATCATTTGTGCTGTTAAGTTGTATTACTGATATACTGCTATGACCGCTATGAATAGCGTAATCCCGAACACAGTAGCAGACCGAAGCAACGCCGACACTCTAGCTCGGTCACGTGACCTACTTCTTGTTAAAGCAAGTGCCATTAATGTTTATCCATGTGCCTGCCCTGACCCCTTGTGGTTACTGACTGACATGTCATTTCTTTTATGAAATTGAGACCATGTAAGTCCCAAGTTAATGACACTGTTTAGTAATTATTATTTTTGTTATTCTGTTGCAGATCACAAACCACACATGTACAGGCTTATTATGTTTGCAATAAACAGTTCATCTGAAGGAGAGAAGTTGCTGCGTTTTCTCTGACCGGAAAATTAGGCCGGTTGTGCACAGCCAGACTACATCCAACCACACTGTATATTATGATGATCCGGATAAAAGCATTCTTCAATATCTAATTAATGTTGTTATTCGAAATGCTAAACTTTTTATCCATAAGCAGAGATGATAAAAGTCACCTCCTGATTTTTTACCTTCTCTTTTAGAATTCACAGACATACATTTGTAAATCAAAAACTGATTGTTGTCAGGCATGTGAGATACAGACAACTTTGTTAAATGTAGTATATATTTAGTCTACTACAACTTAGCTGATAGAAGATTTAATAAGTGATGGAAACTGATACAGCAGCCAAAAACATCATCAACAAAGTAATACACTTGACTTCAGGATATAAAGACTCAGATTAGGTGCTACAGTTACATATCCTGTTGTGACTAATGGAGATTTGACATGAAACAAAAATGCGTAAATGGTTCCAAGGAGATATAAATTATATTTTTTTATCCCTTGTTGATTAATTCGGCAATATGCTTCCCTGTGAACAGTTCATGTTTGTACATTAATTTTAGTTCCTTTCAGAGAATCAATTTCTTTGTCTCGGATATATAGTGTTATCATATTGCTAAATTTACAGACCATAATGCCTCCTGCTCTTTTTGTAAAAAATAGTACAGAAAATATTTCTCCATTAACCTCAGATATCAAATAAAAACGCTCTTGAAGCTCATTAATTTTGTTTTTCTAAATACGCAACTTTTAACTTACAAGCACACATTATGTAAGTCAATGAATTTTGGTGAAGTTTTACTCAGTTATTCTTTTAGGTCCCAAAAAACATCCTTGTATCTTTTTTTTTGTCTCTGTTCTTGTTGTTTGTCTTCTGTTTGTTTTTGGGGTTTTTTCGTGCAATTGTCTTGAAATAGCCTATCATTATTCATATTTTAAATATACTTATGTAACACTTTTTTGTTTCATATGGTTTAGATGAACTACCTGATGTTTAGTACATGTTCTTATTGTCAGAAAAAAAGGCGGTTTCTGTGAAGGTGAAGGGTTCGTCAGTGTCCTACTTTCTATTGTTAGAACAAATGTCTCCGCCCAGCAGAGCTCAACTACGTCCGCAGCAAGGATTTATTAACCCACGTTCACAACCAGCCAACCGTCAGATTTCGTTTTGGTACAAAGGAGACTCTTACAAAATGAGTGGTCGCGGCAAGGGAGGAAAAGGACTCGGTAAAGGAGGCGCCAAGCGTCACCGTAAAGTTCTCCGTGATAACATCCAGGGAATCACCAAACCCGCTATCCGCCGTCTGGCTCGCCGTGGTGGAGTGAAGCGTATCTCCGGTCTGATCTACGAGGAGACCCGCGGTGTGCTGAAGGTGTTCCTGGAGAATGTGATCCGTGATGCCGTCACCTACACCGAGCACGCCAAGAGGAAGACTGTGACCGCCATGGATGTGGTGTATGCTCTGAAGAGGCAGGGCCGCACTCTGTACGGCTTCGGAGGTTAAATCACCGTCTCATCTCACTGCAACACAACGGCTCTTTTAAGAGCCACCCACATCATCTCAAGAGCTCCTTTTTTCTCTTCTGATTTCATACTGTTGTATGTTCCCATCTGACGGTTTCCTGAGTTTTTTACACTGATTAACAGTACAAGAAGTAATGTCATGATGCAGAATGACCATTTTATGAGCCTGTAAGTATTAATGTTAATTTCACCTGCTGTGGGTAACGATGGAGCTCATTTTAATTATTTCATATGGGTAGTTTAATAATACCTCAACCTCTTTATGTTATGTTGTAGAAGTTAATTAAATTCTCAGTGACTAAAGCTGTCAGATAATGTAATGGAATAAAACGATGCCGAAACAGCCTCAAGACTCATTCTTAACATAACTCACAGTATCACTTAAGCCGACATTCTACTACTGTAAATAAATGTCAACACATAGTTTTCTCCTTCTCATATTTTAGCAGAATTAATCTCTGATCCTCACATGAGAAATACTTGTTTCCCCTTCACATACGGCGCTCTGTGACGCTGCACTTCTTTCATGACTGTGATTGGTCCGCTGCGTGCGCGTTCACGGCTCTTGATAAAGCAACCCTGGGCTGATTTACCAAATTGATATCCAGCGTAGTGATACAGATTATCATAGGGTTAGTCAACCCAGGAAAGGTTGATCTCGCGTCGTGATACAGGCCCCTGGCCTTCTTGATCAGCTTGTCCAACAATAATAACAACAACGTCAACAATGACAATAATAGTCATTTTGATACTGATAGACTAATATAGGAAAAAGCATTTTTCACTTCATGAAAAATAATTCATTGATTCATTGCTCTTTAAAGATGGTGTGGGTGGCTCTTAAAAGAGCCTTTCAGTGAGCAGTTTGTTGGTGAGAGTGATGAGAGCTCACTTCTTCTTGGCTGCTGCTTTCTTGACTTTGGGCTTGGCTGCCTTCTTTGCGGGGGCTTTCTTGGCTGCAGGGGCCTTTTTGGCCACCTTCTTGGGGCTCTTAGCGGCCTTTTTCGGGCTCTTAGCGGCCTTCTTGGGGCTCTTGGCTAGTGCTTTCTTGGCCGCTGCGGGTTTCTTGGCCTTCTTGGGAGACTTTTTAGCGGCTGCTGGCTTCTTGGCTGCCGCTGTCTTGGGCTTTTTGGCCGCTGCGGGCTTCTTGGCTTTAGGGGCGGCTTTCTTGGCCGGCTTCTTGACCTTCTTGGGTTCGGCAGCCTTCTTGCTCATCTTGAAGGAGCCGGAGGCCCCGGTCCCTTTGGTCTGGACCAGAGAGCCCTTCGCCACCAGGGCCTTGATGGCGGTCTTGACGCGGGACTTGTTCTTCTCCACATCGTAGCCTCCGGCAGCCAGAGCCTTCTTGAGGGCGGCCGCGGACACGCCGCTCCGCTCCTTGGATGCGGCCACAGTTTTCAGGATGAGCTCGCCGACGCCGGTCTTCTTCGTCTGGGCGCCTTCTTCTTGACGGCTTTGGCCGGCGCGGCGGCGGCGGGAGCTGGAGCTACTTCTGCCATATTCTGCAGTGACGTTCTTCTTGCTCAGTTACACACGGGAGTGTCTGACCGGACGTATGAAAGCTCCGAGCAGGAGGCTGTCCTTAAACACACCGTGAGAACCGTGGAGACTCAACCCAGCCCGTGGCTCCTCTGTGCAGTGTGAAAGCTGGAGCACTTGTGTTTTCTCTTCACTGAGAAAAGGTGAAAAACTAAATGTGGGACAAGTGCTGAAGGCTGACAGTGAAGGGAGCCGATAGCGGGCTTGTGTCTCTTCATATCCAAGTCATGCAGCGCTCTGATGCTCTCTGCATTTTGTCTGTGGAGCCTCCAAACCTCACCTATTCACCGCCGTGGCCAGCACTGCTCAGCGGCTTTTCCCACCCATTTCCCTCCTAAAATGACTTCAAATGCATCACAGCTCCTCCAAAGCCGTTTTCCAGCAGCCCATATGTTTGTTCAGGGACTCAGTGTAAAAACAATCATCTGCTGTTGATGACTTTGTAATATAGTGAAGTTATTCTGGTGTCAGCAAACACACTGATGATGGCCGAGGCGCATGATGCAGTTCAGCCAGACTGACCATCAGAGCTGCTGCTGTGACTCCTTTAGATTTAGGCATAGTTAGTAGTTGTACTATTAATGATCAAACACACCGACAAATACATGTCAGCTGTCTGTGGAAGCAGTATGTGACTTTAAATGTTACACACAGTTTCACTGATACATAATACAAATATTATTAAAAGACTTAAGTGTCTCACAACAGTTAGTCAGTGTTTTCTGCTGAGGTTCAAGATGAGGACTCATTGAAATTTATATTTGGACTTAAAACTTTCAGAGAAACAGCAGCTCAGATAAACTATTTGTCATTGTTCTGAATAGAAACCAGTTTGACCCAAAATTCAAGAAGGACACACATGTTGAGTGGATTTATAAGAGGCTCTGATGTGGAAAGGTATACTTTACATTATTTACCTATGTTACATAACAGAAACATAAACGTTTATATTTAATATAAATAATAAATACATTAGTGGTAGCAGGAATGCCGTCTGTCACTGTACACAAGCACAACAACCCTTTAAACACTCACCTGTCCTCTCATTTCTGACTCCCTGTCCTTCAGTCTGACTGTTTCTACCCTGAATTTATCACAGCCTGTCACAGTGTTTGCCCCTTTTTTGGAAAAAGATGAAATCCAGAGCACATATTGTGTGCATGTTATTGATCATCCTGAGGAAGACATCTCTGTTTCTTATTTCCCTTTGCTCCACATGTTATGTGTCAGTGTCTGTGGTCCAATACAAAGACTGCAGCCTGGTGCCAGCATCACAGCTCACTGTTAACTGAAACTACCAAGATGAGAAACAAACACTCAGTGGTGATGCCATAAAACAGGACCTTGGACAGCGACTGAGCTGCTCTTTGGTGCTTTAATGAAAGTGGAAGCAACCTCCAGTTCCTCATATTAGCTCTTAGCTTGTTCATCATATCAAAAAAAAAAAAAAAAAAAAAAAAATCAATTTGAATTATAATTTAGGGTTTCTAGAAACCTTAAGTCCAGTCTACTTAATGATTTAGTGTAGGTCAGGAGGTCGGGAACAGAGACTGCTGGCTCCGATAAACGGATCAGTAAATCGCCCACGTATAATCAGCATAACAAAACTTCACACCGTGAAGTATTTCATCATTTGCTGAAATGTGATTACCCAATCTTTTCTCCACAACTTAAGTTATTACTTTCTGATCACAATTTAAAAGAGCAATAGGCCTATAACTTGCAGGGTCAGACTCTTCTTTTCCCATTTTTTTTAGAAGCCAACAAATATTTGCTTGATACAATGACCTGAGCAGCTTCTTATTTCTCATGGAGTCATTCACCATGCTAAACAAGAAAGGGACAATTTTTCATGGAATGCTTTGTAAAATTCACAGCCAAAGCCATCTGGGCCAGCTGCTTTTCCAGAGGGGAAGGCCTGAATAGCATTCAAGACGTCAGTTTTAGAAATTGGAGCATCCATATCATCTGGTGATACACTGTGTAATTGAGGAACCCTTAGATTGGCAAAAAAAAGTTTGAAAATCGGATTCAGTGGCATTTACTCTACTGGAATACAATTCCGTGTAGAAGTCCCTGAAGCAAGCGTTTATCTCCTTTGGGTTAGTAACCAATTTACTTGCTTAGCCTGCTCACCTTGGTTTCTTCTGAGCGAGACTGAGCATACGCAAAACATGTAACCTTCCCTGCGATCAGATGTATTTACTGTAGAAAAAGAGGTGTGAGGTGATTTATTGACTGAAAACAACAGCAACAACAATGATTAACAACAAAACTTCATAAGTTTTTAGTTGAGTTGCTTTATGAACGTTGTCCTAATTGACCAGTTCTGTAAGTACTCTGATCTTTTAAAAGGAGCAGTTTAATACTCTGTTACAAGTCCTGCATTTAAAGTTTTACTTTATCAACAATACAAATTATTACTATCGCATATTCTTAAAGAACCAAAAGTAAAGGTAGGAATTATGGAAAATGGCCCATGTCAGAATAATGAATGTTATACTTAAGATGATAATTATTGATGTGTTTCATGACTATCCCAGAGGAGCCCTGTTTATCACACTGACTGGGGACATGACTGTCAGGTACAGCATACAACAACTTCTATCAGAATTATATTGCACAAAAATCACAACCTACACCATAAAAGAGAAATATATTCAATAAATTATTTCAAGATTATATAAAACAGGTCTGGTGCCTCCAGAGGATACAAAACCAAACAAAATGCCAAAACAAGACATTTTATACAACGATTAAATATCAAGGCTGGCATTTATGTGTAAACTAAAGAGTATTGTGGACTTATCTACTGTACAAACAACTATAATGGGTAATTTAAACAAAGTAGCTTAGAAAATCCACTCATCAGCTGGCCCAATAATTGGTCAACCTCATGTGTCAATGAAGATATAAACAAACAAATCCACGTGATGATTATTGGGGGAAAAAAAGTGAATGAACAAGAGAGACCCAATCTTCAGCTGGATGACAGTCAACTGATCACTAAACAATCCATGAGAACTTTCATCTGAGAGGACACCTGTGAAAATGACAGGTTAGGCCAAGTCTGTCCACGTTCGTGAAATAGGACTCATACAGAAAAATAAAGTCCTTAAAATAGCTAGATCCAGACCCTCTAAGATTGTCAACTGGTGACCACCTCCATTAATGTCAATAAATACACTGAACAAAAACAAACAGTGGCTCAGCCTCTACTGATGGGTTGGGCTTAATTATCAATTCAAATTAATATGCCCTGTGCATAGTTTTTGCCAGGCCACCCACAGCTCACTGTTTGTGCACAGCTGTGCTTTATTTTTAGTTGGATATTATTATCACAGGACTGCTTTTTCAACACACCTGTATGTTTAGGATGATTGTGTTTTTTTCCATTGTCAAATGTTATAGCAGCACATTAGATAAAAATCCGAATCCTAATTGGTTATGTACATTTGCGACATGAGAATCAGAGCTCTTTATGAGAGGAGTGTGTGGCTCTTAAAAGAGCCGTTTTGGAGGCCAGTTTGCAGCAGTCATAGCGTGTCCAGGTTTACTTGGACTTGGCGGCCTTCTCGGTCTTCTTGGGCAGCAGAACAGCCTGGATGTTGGGCAGCACGCCGCCCTGAGCGATGGTGACTCCGCCCAGCAGCTTGTTGAGCTCCTCGTCGTTGCGGACAGCCAGCTGCAGGTGACGGGGGATGATACGGGTCTTCTTGTTGTCGCGGGCAGCGTTTCCAGCCAACTCCAGGATCTCAGCGGTCAGGTACTCCAGCACAGCCGCCAGGTAGACGGGGGCGCCGGCACCGACACGCTCCGCATAGTTTCCTTTGCGCAGCAGCCTGTGGACACGGCCGACTGGGAACTGCAGCCCAGCACGGGACGAGCGGGTCTTTGCCTTGGCTCTGGCTTTGCCACCGGTTTTTCCGCGGCCACTCATTTTTCAGATGCTCTCTAAAGTCGGGACAAAGAGAAGTGTTTCCTCAGCAGCTGAAACCCTCCTCTATATATCCACGGAGCGCGGGACGGCTCCTGCCGGACCAACCAGAAAAGAGGCTTCAGCAGAGCAGCAGAGGGCGGCCCAGCCTGAATTTTGGCGGACCTTTTGAAAGGATTTCCAGCCAATAAGCAGCGGAGTCTCGGGCGGTGGGTCGCTCCTTCGGGCGGTGCTGACCTCCGTAGGAGCCCCTCACCAATCAGGAGCCGGAGGTCTGAAGCAGCGTCACCATCTCACAGCCGGCCCCACAGTTTAAGAGCAGCGGGTCTGCACATGTTACCATATCATTCTCCTTGACAGAGAAAGAAGAAGTCATGGCAAGAACCAAGCAGACCGCGCGTAAATCCACCGGAGGCAAAGCTCCGAGGAAGCAGCTGGCCACCAAGGCTGCCCGTAAGAGCGCCCCGGCCACCGGCGGCGTGAAGAAGCCTCACCGTTACAGGCCCGGTACCGTGGCTCTGCGAGAGATCCGTCGCTACCAGAAATCCACAGAGCTGCTGATCCGCAAGCTGCCCTTCCAGCGCCTGGTCAGAGAAATCGCTCAGGACTTCAAGACCGACCTGCGCTTCCAGAGCTCCGCTGTCATGGCTCTGCAGGAGTCCAGTGAGGCTTACCTGGTGGGCCTGTTTGAGGACACCAACCTGTGCGCCATCCACGCCAAGAGAGTCACCATCATGCCCAAAGACATCCAGCTGGCTCGTCGCATCCGCGGAGAGAGAGCTTAAACTCTCTGCTGCTGCTGCTCCACAAACCACAACGGCTCTTTTAAGAGCCACCTCACTCCTCACTCAAGGGCTCATTCCTCTGCTCACAACACACGTTTAGTATTAATCACAACAGGTCAATAATAATTAACTATATAGTGAATCTTCCTCTACAGCCTCAAAGATAACATTTCGCAAGTCTCTTCCGTAAGTCAGTTAATGGAGTCCAACACGTAA
Organism: Epinephelus cyanopodus; assembly: GCA_026686955.1. Taxonomy (NCBI): domain Eukaryota; kingdom Metazoa; phylum Chordata; class Actinopteri; order Perciformes; family Serranidae; genus Epinephelus; species Epinephelus cyanopodus. Next base: position 35,993,441 of record CM048917.1, on the reverse strand, counting down.
ACTTTTATTTGATGCAGAATTTTCTGTCCTTTTCAATTGACACCAGGAGGGAAACATCACTGATTTACTTAATCATCCTCTTAAAAAAAATTGAAGTAAGACACCAGCTAAGTGCAGCGATAGAGTAAATCAATGTATATTGACTCCACTTCTCACTGATATCAGCACTTCACACATTAGATTTAGTATTTGTGACACAATAATTCTTGATGACACGGTCAGAATTTCAGTCAACTTTTTTTTTTCTTTCAATTTTGGAAATACCCAGACTGTCAAAACGTGATGTAACACTTCAGTATCTTTGCCAAGTTTAATGAACTTAATGATTTGTGTATTTATTATTGTGTAACTACATGTTTGAATGTACTTATTGTAAGTCTCTTTGTATAAAAAAAAGTGACAGTGCAGTGAATGTAATATAAGGACAAATGTGTTTCAGGAAATACATGTGCAGAAGGACATGACTCACCTTTATAAAATATAATATGGGATTGTGTAGATAAAGTTGAAAAATCTTCATTACATTATAGAAGACAGAAAATTTACTGGATCAGGAGAAGGGAAATATTTATATAGTTTATGATAATTATGGATATTCTAATTGTTTCTTCTCCTGTCAGCTTTGATCATATTTGATTATATACTGTTAGTGAGTGTATTTAAAGAGTGTGGTGAAATCAGTTGTGTGTTATTTCTTTAGTTTTTGTGATTTGTGTAAATTAACAGATTCATCTTTGAATCACAGACAGGTCATTGAGGTCAGTGAGGGGGTTATTATGAGCTTTTTCATCTTTCCAGGTTTATTATATTTTTTTATATATGTATTATATTTGTTACCAGCTTATTATTTTAAGATATTAAAACATATTAATGAAGGGAAACAAAGAAAATTCTCACAACTTCTATAAAGAAATCACAGTGGTGGAAATGGGTTTTCATAAATATAAAAACTTTGTATTGTGGCAGTGATATTTTTTGTTTTTGCTCCTTGCCTTTTACAGTACAACTTTTAATTTTTTTGTTTGTTTTTCTGTTTAGTCTCCCATTTGGTTTTGTTTTTTCTTCATGTGATTTTCATCTTTTAATTTTGCTTTAGAATTCAATTTAAATGACTTTAAGACTGAACATTTCTTCTTTGTTTTAAAGCTCTCACAGACCCATTGCTCCACCCACATAGTGGGAACTTGGAGGTTTGGGACAGACAAGATGAAACTTCATCATGCTTATCGGATTTAACCATGTTGTGACTTTCTGAGATGCAAGAATTTTTACTCTGACTGAAAGCACAAATATGGAGCTACACCAAATGCTCACACACATCATACAACATGCACACACAGCTAGGTAACAATATGTCCTCGTTACACCTTAGAAAGACTTACAAACTTTTGGATGGGGATACTTTTGAGAGTAGCATTTCACATTTTATTTTCCCATGATTTTATTTTTTTTTTTTTAATTTTATTGTTATTTTTTAATAGTAGATTGTAATTTATTTGTGTTACTTTCCTGACTTATATTATAATGAGTTGTCGTGAAATATTGGCAATGTGTGTCACTACAAACCACAAATACCTTGCATATGTACGTTTTATATAATATATAAACAGATGTTACCCAGAGGTGTAGGGGATGATGGATGGCATGACACTTCAGCAAGACGCAACATATCCACCAGTGTTTGTGGGAGCAGTCATAGTTGTTTTACTGACACATTACAGCATTTCCCACCACCAAACCTTAGGCTAGGCTGACCTGAACCTCAGTGTACCAAGTGGCTTCTGTGCCTAAACCTTATTTAGATATTTAACATTAAGTTTCTGAAAGCCTCTTGTTGTTACCATTACCCCCACACAGGACGGAGGCTTTCATTATTAAGTGATCAGAATAATCAGTCACTACTGGAGCATGTTCAAGCTATGTTGTGGTGCTGTGGAAAAGAATTTCCCCTCTGGGGATACAGTCTAAAGTCTAAAAAGTTTATTCTATTATTTCTAGTTTTTGTTAAAGGGTCCAATCAGTTTAGGTGGATGATGTGAGGGTTTGAAATCCTGTACAGATCAGAGAGAGAAGACTTTTGAACAGATTTTAACGAATGTTTTCCTTTGTGTTTTATTTGAAAAGGAGTGGCATTAACTATATCATTTGTACCAGGGTATCGATCATTTATTATTTATGTAGCTAAATAATTGTGTATTTAACCCGACGCTGATTATTTCTTTAAACTTTTTAAAGAACAGGATTTTCTTTCTCCTTTCTCCCCTCACCCACCCACTGTGTTGTTCCCCAGCCTCAGAAGCTTGCCAATCCTGTGTGAGCGATAGCACAGTACTATTTGCATCAGGGGGATACAAATAGTCCGCTTTCCTGTCAGTGACGTTACTTCGCATAGGAGAAATCTGCAGTTCAGATCATGCCTGAAACCACCGTGAAAGCGCCCAAGAAGGGCTCAAAGAAAGCCGTGTCTAAGAGCGTCAGCAAGACCGGCAAGAAGAAGAGGAGGACCAGGAAGGAGAGCTACGCTATTTACGTGTACAAGGTGCTGAAGCAGGTCCACCCCGACACCGGCATCTCGTCCAAGGCCATGGGCATCATGAACTCGTTTGTGAGCGACATCTTTGAGCGCATCGCCGGTGAGGCCTCCCGTCTGGCTCACTACAACAAGCGCTCCACCATCACTTCCAGGGAGATCCAGACCGCCGTCCGCCTGCTGCTGCCCGGTGAGCTGGCCAAGCACGCTGTGTCTGAGGGCACCAAGGCCGTCACCAAGTACACTAGCTCCAAGTAAACAGCCCTGCTGTCCCTAATATTACACCAACGGCTCTTCTAAGAGCCACACACTTAATCTGAAGACGTTCCTATAATGAGTAAATTGTATCTGTCGCATGATCTTCAAATACTGCACAATTGAGGGATTTAAATAAGCAGCGTGTTCTGTATATATCCATTTATAACTATTCTGTGAATTGTTATAGAGCCAATACTCTTGTGTATTGATAGACATAACATACATACAGTTCATATCCCATTCTGCACCTCTTTACGCCTGTGACCAATGCAACATTAATAAAATTAAAACTAATGTTTCATATTGTATCTTTATATGGAGAGAAATCTACAAACTTAAGCACATAATTTAACACCCATTCTAGTTTTCATTATGTCAACATTAGAATATTTCAGAGTTTTCTTGAATCATCTAATGGAGAGTTCAGCCCTCATTATCCACCTCTCCCAAATCACACAACACCATCTGTTTTCCTCCTGATTATGTTTCCATCAGCCTGTTTAGATGCCATCTAGAAGTTGATTTGTAGAATGGGGAATGGAAACAGTTATGTTTGAATTAAGTCTGACGTAGCGCACCTCTCCATGGTGATATCCAGGCTCTGGGTCGGGAAGGCGGTAATGCACTTACAAGCTGGTTGAAAACCGCCAGAAAATGTAGAAGAAGAACGCAAGACTCGATACAGCAGCCAAAAACATCATCTACAAAGAAATACAGTTGACTTCACGATATAAAGACTCAGATTAACTGTACAGTTGCATATTCTGATAAGTATTAATGTAGAAAGTGTTTCTCTTTTTGTTTGGTTGGTTGTTTTTTCTTCAATGAATATCCAAAAGATTTTGGAGCGATCTGGAATCTCACCTCTTTGAAGACTCTAATTCAGTTTACTCCTTTGACCTCAGGGATATTATTTGTTATTACGATGATCCAGGTAAAAGTATTCTTCAATATCTAATTAAAGTTGTTATTCAAAATGCTAAACTTTTTATCCATAAGCAGAGATGATCAAAGTCACCTCCTGAATTTCTACGAAAGAAAGATGAACGATTCACAATTAAATAGTAATTTCCCGCCTCTACTGTGAAGAGTTCATCAGTGTCCTAGTTTCCATCGTTAGAACAAATGTCTCCGCCCAGCAGAGCTCAACTGCATCCGCAGAAAGGATACTTTGCGTCACTTGTTCACTACGCTTGGTTCTGCGCATTCTTTGCTCCGCTCCATCATAAATTTTATCCTGCTCCACTCGCTCACCACTCCGTTCAAAAAAAAAAAACTGTCATACGACCCTAACCTGTAATCTCGTATTCACAACTGAAACAGGGTCTGCCCATTTTCCCAACAATTCCAGTTGTTCTGAAATCATCATGATGCCCTGTGGTTAAGGTCTGGTTAGGTTTAGGCACAAAAACCACTTGGTTAGGGTTAGGAAAAGATCATGGTGTGGGTAAAAATGGAAAAGAAAGTGGCAAACACATAAGCCGTGAGCCCGCTCCGCCTCAAGCCTTTCCCAGCTGACCCATAGCTGGTCGCAGCTCACCATCAAGGCAGAAATACGCTCGCCGGGAGCAATTCAGCACCGTGGAGAGATCCCACACAACCCCGACCCCAGAGTTAATAACAGGTTATGGTATTTCACTCTCTTCTCTCTATGGCACTTGTATCTCGATCAGTAGCCTACTTTTGTTGCGTTGCTGATCCTCTATGGTACACAAATACAGTAATAATCCCATATCAGAACAACAGGACGTCAAACTAATGAGAGGTTGGAACAATGCTACGGCACCAATAAAACATGAGCTTGGTAGATTCTCCAGGGAAGCCCTCTCCCCGCAGTTTGGGACCGTTCTCAAAGGTACCGCTGCTTCTCTTCTCAGTTTATTTTCTGAAGTACACAGTAAACTCCATAGTTCTGAAAGAAAATAGTGTGGGTGTGCGCAGGTGCAAAATTGGAGCAAGAGATAAGGCTCCGCTCCATCTTTTAAAAAAAAATAGCCGCTCCTCCCTAAACACAAAATCATCCCGCTCCCCGCTCTGCTCACATGCCCTGCACCTGTTGTAATAGAGAACTACAAAACCCCAAACAATCTTTTCTCAACAACCCAATCCATCCTCCAGGAAATTCAAAAACTCAAGCCACAAGTTCAGCTCCAAAAACTGGTTCACATGAGAAATGACCACCTCCTCATCTTCCCCAAAGACATCCCCTGCCTGAACTCTCTCCTCTCCCCGTGGCCTGAAGGAGCATTTAACGGAACGCAATTCACCTGCAGGCTCGCACGCAAACCCGGCTCTACACCCCTGTCTGAACACCCTATTGAACTTTTGGTCATCAAAGTCAAACACACAGAGGAACAGGTCAAATCTGAACTGGAAAAACAAGGCATCGACATCACCAGAATCCACAGAATCATCAGCAAAACCACCCAGCAGCCAACAACATTCATTAAGAAACACCTTACCAATCCAGACCTAGCAGCCGGCCGTCTCCACAAAGGCTTCTACATGGACCTGTTCCCGTACAGAGTGGAGAAGGCTCGGCCCCCACCCGCCATCAAACAATGCTACAAATGCCAATAATTCAACCCATTTCCACCAGCTGCACCAACCCAGTCGTCTGCCTGGGATGTGGCGAAAACCACCACCACAAATCCTGCACCGAGGTGAGGCGACAAGTCAAATGTGCCAACTGTGGTGGAGAACACTGCCACCTCCAAGTCCTGTCCTGTCTACCTGTCATACATAATACCATCAACCAAAAAGCCACAATCCACCAGACCCTCAGTCAGAAAACCCTCCACTATCACCAAACCCCCCAGCCTGCACCTGAATGACGATACCCACTTCACTCATCTCCGTGATGACCTCAAAAAACTCGCCATGGATGACAGGAAAATAGAGAAAGTATTAAAAAGCATCCGGAAACACACACTCTTCAGTATATGACCCCACCCCCACTCTAACAAAGAGCAATATTTCTGTCTATTTTTTCTAACACTCTTCATAATGAATCTCTCCACCTTTCACCCCCCAAGCAGGAGTTCCCCAGGGCGCAGTTTACGTCCACTCGTCTTTCTTATGTACATTATCTGACATTTACTACCCCCAGCCATCATACCCAAAGTCTCACAGTTCGCTGATGATCTCTGTTACGCGTCCACCTCCAAATGTCCTAAACTCGCAGCCAAGAAACTTCATACATGCATCAAGGAAATAGAAAACTGGTCAGACATGTGGAGAATCAAACTCAACCCTGGCAAGACACAATGCATCCTCTTCACTAAAACTCCACACCTGCAGTCAAACGTCATCAAACTAACACTCTACAACCAGAAAATAAATATAAGGATACAGCAACATTCCTCGGGATAACTTTTCAGAACAATATGACCTGGACAAAACACATCAACAACCTGGAACAAAAAGCAAACAACGGACTCAACCATCTCATAGCCCGGGAAAGCATGGCGCATCACCCTCCACAGTATGTTATTAAAAACATACATGTTTTTAATCTGTGGTCCATTACAAAGATATGTATTACCTGGTGGCTTCATCACGTCAAAGATTCCTGAAAAATTTAAATGTATTTCACAAATGACCCAGTAATGCACTGAGATATCCTTAGTCACCTTTCTACAGTGTGTTATAGGTCAGCTCCAAACCCAGACTCATCAATCGCACAATTAGTTAAAGACTCATTTTCACAGTGCAGCAGTAAAAACAAACCTTCAGGGAGGAACCTTCTGCTGCTGCTGCTGCTGCTGCTGCTGCTGGTGGTCAGGTGGAGTGTCACGCTGACCTGATGGTCGGTACTGTTGCATATGAAGCAGCTGGATGACTGTCCGGGGTAGATGATGCGGCCGTTGTATGGTCCAAGAGAGATGGAACTTGGTATTGCAATATTTTGACCGGTTCTGTCTTTGTGCATCTTGACCTTGTACTTTCTGACTCCGTACCAGATGCCAAATTTATCCACTGGTTTAGTGCAATGTAGAATAGTGCAGTATCTTTGTAAGAAGAGATCTATGTCATGGTCGGATATTCTGCCGGTCCAGAATTTGACCACCAGAGTGATGACATCACTTTGTATGGATGATTCAATATTCCAGTCTCTCCATTTTTCCTCAGCATGTTTAGCTGCTTGAATTTCTAGGAAACGCCTTACAGGAGCCTCCTGAAAGAAACACAGTTCAAAATCTCTCCTATTTGGAAGAGCAATGAAGGAGTAAATGTCTGTGACATTGATCCAGCAAGAATCAAACAAAAGGCTCTGACTGACATAGGTGAGGGCGACCTTCCCACCAGAGACTGTGTACTTCAGCCACATTGAGTTCTGGCCAAACTTGTCAGCGTACCTGGGCGTGTTGCTGAGGGGAGCCATTGGGCTCTCTGCCCTCGCAGGCGATGACGGGTTCGGGTGACTCAACTATTTTTCTCCCTTGCCGCGACCACTCATTTTGTCAGAGTCTGGTTTGTACTGAAGCAAAAAGTCACGTACTGCTTCCACAGACAGCTGACATGTATTTGTCGGTGTGTTTGATCATTAATAGTACAACTATTGACTATGCCTAAATCTAAAGGAGTCACAGCAGCAGCTCTGATGGTCAGTCTGGCTGAACTGCATCATGCGCCTCGGCCATCATCAGTGTGTTTGCTGACACCAGAATAACTTCACTATATTACAAAGTCATCAACAGCAGATGATTGTTTTTACACTGAGTCCCTGAACAAACATATGGGCTGCTGGAAAACGGCTTTGGAGGAGCTGTGATGCATTTGCAGTCATTTTAGGAGAGAAATGGGTGGGAAAAGCCGCTGAGCAGTGCTGGCCACGGCGGTGAATAGGTGAGGTTTGGAGGCTCCACAGACAAAATGCAGAGAGCATCCGAGCGCTGCATGACTTGGATATGAAGAGACACAAGCCCGCTATCGGCTCCCTTCACTGTCAGCCTTCAGCACTTGTCCCACATTTAGTTTTTCACCTTTTCTCAGTCAAGAGAAAACACAAGTGCTCCAGCTTTCACACTGCACAGAGGAGCCACGGGCTGGGTTGAGTCTCCACGGTTCTCACGGTGTGTTTAAGGACAGCCTCCTGCTCGGAGCTTTCATCAGTCCAGTCAGACACTCCCGTGTGTAACTGAGCAAGAAGAACGTCACTACAGAATATGGCAGAAGAAGCTCCAGCTCCCGCCGCCGCCGCGCCGGCCAAAGCCGCTAAGAAGAAGGCGCCCAGACCGAAGAAGACCGGCCCCAGCGTCGGCGAGCTCATCCTGAAAACTGTGGCCGCATCCAAGGAGCGGAGCGGCGTGTCCGCGGCCGCCCTCAAGAAGGCTCTGGCTGCCGGAGGCTACGATGTGGAGAAGAACAAGTCCCGCGTCAAGACCGCCATCAAGGCCCTGGTGGCGAAGGGCTCTCTGGTCCAGACCAAAGGGACCGGGGCCTCCGGCTCCTTCAAGATGAGCAAGAAGGCTGCCGAACCCAAGAAGGTCAAGAAGCCGGCCAAGAAAGCCGCCCCTAAAGCCAAGAAGCCCGCAGCGGCCAAAAAGCCCAAGACAGCGGCAGCCAAGAAGCCAGCAGCCGCTAAAAAGTCTCCCAAGAAGGCCAAGAAACCCGCAGCGGCCAAGAAAGCACCAGCCAAGAGCCCCAAGAAGGCCGCTAAGAGCCCGAAAAAGGCCGCTAAGAGCCCCAAGAAGGTGGCCAAAAAGGCCCCTGCAGCCAAGAAAGCCCCCGCAAAGAAGGCAGTCAAGCCCAAAGTCAAGAAAGCAGCAGCCAAGAAGAAGTGAGCTCTCATCACTCTCACCAACAAACTGCTCACTGAAAGGCTCTTTTAAGAGCCACCCACACCATCTTTAAAGAGCAATGAATCAATGAATTATTTTTCATGAAGTGAAAACGTTGGTTACGTACTGTAACCCCAGATTCTATGAGTATAGGCGCAGCCCTCTAAGAGCTGTCGCTATTGGGTTTATCCCCCGCGCATGTGCAGTCGTGAAGATTTTCTTTCGCGCCACTGTGCCCTGCACAGTTGCCTCTCTCAGGTCCGCAAACAGAGTATATAATACCTGCGTGACCAGAGAACTGCTCCCTAATAAGCCAGCTTTTCTTCAGCTGACACTGGTGGGGCAGTGGGGCCTAAATCTTAGAGGGCTGCGCCTATACTCATAGAATCTGGGGTTACAGTACGTAACCAACGTTCTATTTCGTATAGGCTTCGCCCTCTAAGAGCTGTCGCTATTGGGTTAAGGGCGAAGCTGATGTGGTCAATGCCCCACTGTGCCACCACAGTCCACAAGCACACACACCAGTTCACAACCCATTAGTGCAGAGCACAATAAAATAAGAGGACACAAAATCACGCTGTGTTTAAAACTGTTCTCGCCCTAAGTGAAAGGTCAAATGAAAGCATCACACCCATTCACGTGGCACACCTGCTGCTGTGGAGAGTGAAGACGATAATTACGCACTGTAAAAAGTCCACACGTGAGCAGAGCAGGTGATGAGAGGGCGAAACACCTCACTAATCCATGATGATAAAGGTGGAGGAGGGTACACCTGACGCGCACAGTTGCGCACGAGGAGCGCATACAAGCGCATCTAACACACGTCGAACTTACATTGAGAGAGCAGGCAGAGACGACCGTTACGCATTGTGGCAGTCCAGAGGCTCGTACAAGTAAGATCAAAGAGATTGAACATATATGTCAGCTTGTAGCACATATATTGGCTCTCTACCATACGAATGTGAATGCGTAGCGCGCTCAGAGCTGACAGTGTGTCACTGAACGTTGAGCACATTCAACACTGAGTGAGTCAGGGAGGGCTCAGACATGTCACGTAAATAGAACCGAATAAAAGGACACGGAGAGGCCCATGATGCCGCCGCACAAATATCCGCCACAGCCATCCCCCTGAGGAGAGCCGTGGAGGAAGACAAAGCCCTCGTAGAGTGCGCTCGAATACCCGGCGGGGGATCCACACCCGCTGCGGCATATGCCTGTGTGATAGCATCACACAGCCAGTGGGCTAAGCGCTGTTTCGTGAGGGCTTTTCCCTGTGAATGCTCTCTGTAATGAACAAACAGCTGCTGCGTCTGTCTGAGGCCCGCTGTACGCGTCACGTAATGAGACAGAGCGCGCACCGGACAGAGTCGGTGAGATGTTTCTTCTCTCTCACTCCTGTGGGGAGGAGGGAAGAAACCTTCCAGTGAAATAACTCTCGACCTAAAAGAGCTGGTTATGATTTTAGGCATGAATGAGGGATTCGGTCTCAGAGTAGCTGCGCTCCCGTCATCTCTGATAACGAGACAAGACGGGGAGACTGAGAGCGCACATAAATCACTCTGATGTGATCACCATGATGCGCTCGTGCGTTCCGGGGCCACCAAGATGACTGTTAAGCTCTCCTCCTGAATGCGCGCTAAAAGGCGAGGAATCAGGGAGACCGGGGGGAAAGCGTAAAGAAGAGCTTTGGGCCACGGGTGGTCAGAGAAGGCATCCACTCCCAGCGGAGGGTCGTCTCGTGCGCTCATGGAGAACCATAGCGTGCACTGTGTGTCTTCTCGTGAGGCAAACAGATCCACCTCTGCTCTCCCGAACCTGTTCCACAGCATCTGAGTGAGTGTGGGATTCAACCTCCACTCGTTGTGGGAGGGACCTCCGCGTGACATCAGATCCGCAGCTCGGTTCTGTTTGCCTGGGATGTAAACTGCTCTGACAGAGCGCAGGTTCGTGTGACACCACAGCAGGAGGCTTCTGGCTATTTCCAGCAGCTGAGCTGAGCGAACGCCGCCTTGGCGATTTATATACGCCGCTGTTGTCATGTTGTCTGTTCTCACCACTACATGTTTGTCTCTCAACAGTGGAGCGAAGTGTTTCAGCACTTTCAACACTGTGGACAGCTCCAGGCAGTTTATGTGGAGGGATGGCGGCTCTGGCCATTTGCCTCCTACCACATGAGACTGACACATTCCTCCCCACCCGAAGAGAGATGCGTCCGTGAACACTGAGATGTGTGACGTAGCTCTCCCGAGGGGAACCCCCGCTGACAGAACACGAGGGGTTTTCCAGTATGACAGGTCCGACTGCAGGGAAGGAGGAACAGTTATCATGCGTCTTTTGTGACGTATCGGATCGAGGCGGAGACGGCCGAACCATCTCTGAATTTTCCTCATGTGAAGAAGACCTAGAGGGACCACCACATGACTGGCTGACATCATGCCCAGCAGGCGCATCACAGACAGAGCTGTTACCACCTTGCGAGGTGTGATACGTGACAGGAGAGAGCTGAGCGGCGCATAGATGTCACCTCCCAGGACGCTGCGAACAGGCGCAGGTGGATCGGCTGGCACAGGAACACTCTTTAGATCCGCCGCCCACCTGATAATGCCTGGGAGATCCTGCAGGAGCGCCTTGGCGGGAAGATGGCCGGCAGGCTGTGGAGAGGTGGGAGATGGCCGCGGGAGCGGGGCTCCTCTCTCATCCACATCGTCGTCGATTTCCAGATCTCCCAACGGGGAGAGGGGAGAGCCGGGGGGGGAGCCAGTGATGGAGGGAGCTGAGTCATCGGACCCGTGCCCTGCATCGTGAACCCCTCCCGGGCAGGAGCGGTCCAAAAACTGCACAGCTTCTTCCACCGTGAAGCTAGCACGATCAGCCCAGCTGTCATCTCCGTCACCATCTGGCTGCAGCGCTGCGAAGGCATCCGCTCGTCTCTGCAGTTCTTCCACGGGCAAGCAAGCGCAAAAAGCACACGCGGCCCGGGCGGTGAGCGCTATTCCAGCGTGCTCGGGACCGAGACACGTCTCGCAGCGGGGATGCAGGTCAGACGGCATGATGTAGCCGACCTGACAGCTAGGGCATAGGCGGACCGCTCCGGCGGGGCGCTGAGTCTTGCTTGAAGACATGGTTCTTCCGTAACTGCTATGCAGACGCTGAAGAAAAATGGGGAGCAGTTCTCTGGTCACGCAGGTATTATATACTCTGTTTGCGGACCTGAGAGAGGCAACTGTGCAGGGCACAGTGGCGCGAAAGAAAATCTTCACGACTGCGCATGCGCGGGGGATAAACCCAATAGCGACAGCTCTTAGAGGGCGAAGCCTATACGAAATAGAAATGCTTTTTCCTATATTAGTCTATCAGTATCAAAATGACTATTATTGTCATTGTTGACGTTGTTGTTATTATTGTTGGACAAGCTGATCAAGAAGGCCAGGGGCCTGTATCACGACGCGAGATCAACCTTTCCTGGGTTGACTAACCCTATGATAATCTGTATCACTACGCTGGATATCAATTTGGTAAATCAGCCCAGGGTTGCTTTATCAAGAGCCGTGAACGCGCACGCAGCGGACCAATCACAGTCATGAAAGAAGTGCAGCGTCACAGAGCGCCGTATGTGAAGGGGAAACAAGTATTTCTCATGTGAGGATCAGAGATTAATTCTGCTAAAATATGAGAAGGAGAAAAGCAACATTACAGGAAAGACCAACACAGTGGCAGCTGCAGGAGAAGGAAACATGCGCGGCAACGTATAACGGGATGAATAATGTTTAGTTTTAGTTTAGATTAGTTTATTTGCGCATAATGTTAAAAACAGACGGTATAAAATTTAGAAGATTAAAAAAAGAAAAGTGCCGGTGGGAAAAATCAAGACAAAACAAGATAGCAAATAAAATTATGTGTAGGTTAAATTACTCATCACTGGTTCAAGTAGCTACAGTACCTGTACCTGTACATCTGACACTGATCACACCCTTGAATCCCATGAAATCAATGCTGCGCAGATGAATTCCGGTTATTACAATTATCGTCTAACATCATCGCGTCTGATAAACTGGTCTTCTTTGTTATAATGTTATATATGCAATTAAATCATATCAACACCAAATTGATAGTGTGAATAAAATCATCCTGATATTGAGCTGTGTTAGAAATTAACAGCTGCGCAAAAATATACCTAGTCTCCCTCTTTAAAAAACAAAAAGGAAAATCCCTCAAACACCATGAGGTGTAGACATGATGGGCTACTTTCCACATTTCCAGCAGCAAAGCTGTCAGTTAGGCCCATTATCTTTAACAGAGATCATTTCCTCCAATAAAACAAAATGTTGCCACTAATTAATGGTGCTATTAAGGGTCTGCAAATGATCAGTTTCTTCCTTATGAAGGGGTGGGATGAGATTTCGACTTCTTTCCACTCCTTTTTGAACAATCTTTTCATTGTCTGCTGTTGTTGCTTTTTCTTTTTTAATGTTCAAAATAAACTCTCAAATCAAAATCACTGAAATGAATTAAACTTCCCGTCATGACTGGGTTGCATTTCTGTCAGCTGAGTCATTTTTTCTTTACAGAGTATTTTTCCGAATAACGATAAGATCTGAGTATGATACTTCTTCCACTTCCGGTTTAGTGTAACATTAAAAAGGTTTACTCATACTTTTCAACAGTCTATACAATGAGGTGTGTGAAATTCCATCAATATATCAGATATAAACCCAACGGCCAGTGCAGGCCTGCTCTTAAACAGTGTATGTATGTATGTAATCTTTATAAGCATTAGTCATGTCATCACGATTGCCTTATAAAATGGTACAATTGTACCTTAATCAATATGAAGAACTCGGAGGAAACCACGTCAGATGGGAACATACAACAGTATGAAATCAGAAGAGAAAAAAGGAGCTCTTGAGATGATGTGGGTGGCTCTTAAAAGAGCCGTTGTGTTGCAGTGAGATGAGACGGTGATTTAACCTCCGAAGCCGTACAGAGTGCGGCCCTGCCTCTTCAGAGCATACACCACATCCATGGCGGTCACAGTCTTCCTCTTGGCGTGCTCGGTGTAGGTGACGGCATCACGGATCACATTCTCCAGGAACACCTTCAGCACACCGCGGGTCTCCTCGTAGATCAGACCGGAGATACGCTTCACTCCACCACGGCGAGCCAGACGGCGGATAGCGGGTTTGGTATTCCCTGGATGTTATCACGGAGAACTTTACGGTGACGCTTGGCGCCTCCTTTACCGAGTCCTTTTCCTCCCTTGCCGCGACCACTCATTTTGTAAGAGTCGCCTTTGTACCAAAGCGAAATCTGACGGTTGCCTAATTGTGAACGTGGGTCAATAAATCCTTGCTGCGGACGTAGTTGAGCTCTGCTGGGCGGAGACATTTGCTAACAATAGAAAGTAGGACACTGATGAACCCTTCACCTTCACAGTAGAGACGGGAAATTACTATTCTACTGTGTTTGGGTTTTTTTGGTCTTTTTTTTTATGAGTATTTCAAGACAATTGCGTAACATCAACACTAACAAAAGAGACAAAAAGAAGATGCAAGGGCGTTTTAAGAAACCAAAAAGAATAACGTGTTACTTGAGAAGAGCCTTGAATTTTATGACAAAAACTAAAAAGTCACTAAAATTCATTGACTTAAATAACGTGTTCTTGTAAGTAAAAAGTTTAGCATTTAGAAAATCAATATCAATGAGATTCGAGGGCACTTTTCTTTGGATTTTCATAATAACAAATAATGTCCCTGAGATTCATGGGGAAATGCTTTCTATATTATTTTAACAAAAGGAGCACAAGGCATTAGGGTCTGTAAATTTAGCAATATAACTGGCAGGGTAGTTTTTGTATGAAAAATCTGAGGTGATAAGTTTTTCACAGTTGCCCCAGAAAGAAGTTTTATGAGGTGCCCAACTTTTGTCTTATCCCTCTGCCCGATGTAAGAATTGTGTCACAATAAAACACTGACGATGCTCCTTATTTCCTAAACAGCATTTTTGTTTTGTATCAAATCTCCATTAGTCATGGCTGGATATGTAGTGTACATTTAATCTGAGGCTTTATATCCTTAAAGTCAACAGTATTACATTGTAAATGATCTTTTTGGCTGTTGTATCAGTTTCATTCCCTTATTAATCCTTCTGTCAACTCAGTTATAGTAGAAGAAATATATGTTAAATTTAAAAGTCACCTTCATCTCTCATACCTGATTACCACCAATCCCAAAAGTGTGAGATTTTGGAAAATAAGGACTTAATTTGCCATTAAATGATTCAACTAAACCTAAATATAATATATTCTAATGTCCACATGCTCAAACACTAAAATGGTTTTGTTTAAATTTGTAAGAATTGTCTCAAGATAAACAGATTATTAAGCTTTATTTTGTTGTACAGCCAGAACAAAATAAAGTTCTGTCTGTGGTTTTGTTGATGGGTGAAACGATTTGTTAACAGGCTATGGAAAAAAAAAATAAAAAAAAATATCTGTACACCAAATGATAGAGAGTATGTGCTGCTTGCTGTAGTACTTCTGGCTCTACAGTAAGAGTATGTGTCACTCATTTTAAAAATCATATTTGGCTTGTTTATACTCATAACTGGTCTGGTGTAAGGATATCAAACGTATTACCACTATTGGTAAGGATTGATCTTCAGATGAAGTGGGTGGCTCTTAGAAGAGCCGTTGTGATGAGGATTATATATCGGTACATTTACTTGGAGCTGGTGTACTTGGTGACGGCCTTGGTGCCCTCAGACACAGCGTGCTTGGCCAGCTCACCGGGCAGCAGCAGGCGGACGGCGGTCTGGATCTCCCTGGAAGTGATGGTGGAGCGCTTGTTGTAGTGAGCCAGACGGGAGGCCTCACCGGCGATGCGCTCAAAGATGTCGCTCACAAACGAGTTCATGATGCCCATGGCCTTGGACGAGATGCCGGTGTCGGGGTGGACCTGCTTCAACACCTTGTACACGTAGATGGCGTAGCTCTCCTTCCTGGTCCTCCTCTTCTTCTTGCCGGTCTTGCTGACGCTCTTGACACGGCTTTCTTTGAGCCCTTCTTGGGCGCTTTCACGGTGGTTTCAGGCATGATCGGGACGGGACGATTCTTCCTAAATCGATGATGTCGCTGACTGCTGAGTGGTCAATTTGTATCAACCTGATGCAAATAATACTGTGCGGTCGCTCACACTGGATTGGTCAGCTTCTGAGGCTGGGGAACAATACAGTGGGTGGGTGAGGGGAGAAAGGAGAAAGAAAATCCTGTTATTTAAAAAGTTAAAAGAAATAGTCGGCGTCGGGTTAGATACACAATTATTTAGCTACATAAATAATAAATGACATATACCCTGTTATAAATTATATAATTGATGCCACTCCTTGTCAAATCACACATGAAGGAAATCATTAGATAACATCCGTCAAAAGCTTCTCTTTCTGATCTGTACAGGATTTTAAATCCACACATCATCCACCTAAACTGTTTGGACTCGAGAATAAAAACTAGAATAAACATATCTTCTCACATTTGATAGCTTGAATATGTTAAAGTAGTGACTGATTATTCTGATCATTTAGTACTTAAAGCCTCTGTCCTGTGTGGGGTAATGGTAAGAAAAAAGAGACTTTTGGAAACTTAATGTTAAATATCTAAATAAGGTTTAGGCACAAATGCTATGGCAAGCCGTTTTAACATTTAATAGTTAGATTCATTACGGATATCTGCAATATAATTTTGCCTAGTCAAAACTCTTATTCAAGATATCTTATAATTAGATTTTGACTAGTCAAAACTCTAGATATCTGTAATTCAGTTTTGACAAGTAAGATTCAAACTACTTTTGCCATTCATGTGTTTGGGTTTTGTCATTGTATATTTCCAATGTAGCTGTAGATATATGCAGTTCTTATTGTGGTCATTTTGATTAGTCATAATTCAAGTTCAAGATATCTTTAATTATCATCAGTTCAAGATATCTACATGGTCCTCTCTAGATATCTTGAATTAAGTTTCATATAGTCAGAATGACGTTGTATCTTGAACTTGAATTATGGCTGGTCAAACTGACATTGTAGATATCTGCAGCTGAATTACCGATATCTCCAATTCAGTTGCGGATATCCACAACAAGAATTGTAGATATCCGCAGCTACATTTGAGATATCTATATTGATAAACCCTATAGCAAGCCATTTCAACATTTAATCGCTAAGTTTGACTATCCGGAATTACCATTATAGATATCAACAACATCATTTTGAAAAGTAGCAATGTCATTGTGACTAGCATGCATTTTAATTGAAGATGTCTATGACGTCACTGCCATGATACATAGTTTTTATATTTATGAAAACCATTAAAGAGAAAGAAAAACATTGCAAGGCTGCATGATTTTGTGAATACATGAAGATTTCGTGTGTCATGTTAACACCATGAAACAGTTTTTAACATAGTATGGAAATCCATCTCCACCACTGTCATTTCTTTATAGAAGTTTTGAGAATTTTCTTTTTTCATTTATATGTTTTAGTATCTTAAAAAAATGAGCTGGTAACAAATATAATGAATATATAAAAATATAATAAACCTGGAAAGATGAAAAAGCTCATAATAACCCCCTCACTGACCTCAATGACCTGTCTGTGATTCAAAGATGAATCTGTTAATTTACACAAATCACAAAAACTAAAGAAATAACACATAACTGATTTCACCACACTCTTTAAATACACTCACTAACAGTATATAATCAAATATGATCAAAGCTGACAGGAGAAGAAACAATTAGAATATCCATAATTATCATAAACTTTAGAATTTCCTTCTTCCCCCATTAATATGTTTTAGTATCTCTATTTAGTAACAAATATAATAAATATATAAAATATAATAAACCTAGAAAGGTCATAAAGTGCTGCAAACAGACACAAATATGTACTAGTTAATGTCAGTGGAGAAACTGAGCAGGACTACATGTATTCCAATTCTTCATGAAGTAAAAAGGTTTCACCAGGACATCTTGTATTCACAGATATTGGTATCAGGCATGTCTTTCAAAGTTTTGGAATGAGCACCATGAGCTGGACAGTTTGGTAAATGTTATACTTTCATGTGTGTGAGACCAAACACACATACACATACACACACACACACACTTCAGTCTGACACAGACTGTCAGAGTGAAGCTTTTCTTATGCTAATTAAGAACTGCATGTGGCTGACAGGAAGACTGCAGAATGGGCTGAAAATCTCACGAACTAGTCCTTTTAGAAGCCAAACCGTGAGTCACATTTTCAATCTGAAAGCATCACCAGATAGATAATTTTGTTCTGAACGCAGTGATATAAAGCTTGTATGTTTATGGAATAAAAAAAGGTGCCTTAGTCACGAGTTTACGATGTGTTGTCACTCATCTTTTCTTACAGAGATCATCATGAGGAGTTGTGCTCTGCACCTTCTAACGCTTGTGAAATCCAAACCGTTCAAGTTAGGACAAAATTCTTCGCAAGTAATGTTCACCAGGGGGTAGATCTGTAATTTGTGCAAGTTTGAAGCAGTTCTGATAAACGGTGTAGGAGCAAATAATTTTTGAGCAACAGAATTTGTGAAAAACGTCATCTTACATTCAAACAACAGCAGTGCGCTTCCTGTTGGAGTTAGGTCAGGGGTTGCAGCGCGACATTTGTAGGTCTTGATGAGACGAACGAGACAGTTTTGGTTTGGTCTTTCTAAGTGGTTCCTACCCGTCGCACCGGGCATTTTTGTGTGCCTAGGTGGCACAACAAGTCGTCAGGAGGTAAAGGGAGCACATCACATGGAAGAGGCCAGTAAATCCAAACCATTCAAATGGTTAATAAGTGACGCACAATAATTGACAAGGACAGGTTGATGGATAATGTGTGCGAGTTTGAGGCCGATACGATAAACGGTTTAGGACTAGGAATTACTTGTTTTTGAGGAAAACTCTTACTTTGAAGGGAAATACCTCACTTCCTGTTGGATTTAGGTCATTGGTGCGAGCACGTGATTTGTAGGTCTTGATGAAACGAACACGGCTGTTTTGGTTTGGTCTTCCTACCACATTCCTACTGGCAGCAGCGGCCATTTTAGTGATTCAGTCATTCTAGGTGGCGCTACAGAGCCATTTTTGCACTTTTTGAATTTATTTTTTCATTGCATAAAATTTTTCACCAGTCCTGACATACGTGCCAATTTTGGTTAGTTTTGGGGCATGTTTAGGGGGTCAAAATCCAGTTTAAAGTCGCGGCGGAAGAAAGAAATAATAATAATAATAATAATAATAATAAACGGAGCAAAGACAACAGGGTCCTCGTCCTTCGTTCGAGGTCACTAATAAAAAGTTGACTGAAATTCTGACCGTGTCAAAGAATTATTGTGTCACAAATACTAAATCTAATGTGTGAAATACTAACATCAGTGAGAAGTGGAGTCAATATACATTGATTTACTCTATCACTATACTTAAATGGTGTCTTATTTTAAGAGGATGATATAATCAATTGATTACAGGGACAGAAAATTCTGCATTAAATAAAAGTTTACATGTTGGATTCCTTGAACTGATTTATGGAAAAGAATTGCAAAATGTTATCTATATAGATTATTATTGACCTGCTGTGATTGATATTAAACGTGTGTTGTGAGCAGAGGAGTGAGCTCTTGAGTGAGGAGTGAGGAGGCTCTTAAAAGAGCCGTTGTGGTTTGTGGAGCAGCAGCAGCAGCAGCAGCAGCAGCAGCAGCAGCAGCAGCAGCAGCAGCAGCAGCAGAGAGTTTAAGCTCTCTCTCCGCGGATGCGACGAGCCAGCTGGATGTCTTTGGGCATGATGGTGACTCTCTTGGCGTGGATGGCGCACAGGTTGGTGTCCTCAAACAGGCCCACCAGGTAAGCCTCACTGGACTCCTGCAGAGCCATGACAGCGGAGCTCTGGAAGCGCAGGTCGGTCTTGAAGTCCTGAGCGATTTCTCTGACCAGGCGCTGGAAGGGCAGCTTGCGGATCAGCAGCTCCGTGGATTTCTGGTAGCGACGGATCTCTCTCAGAGCCACGGTACCGGGCCTGTAACGGTGAGGCTTCTTCACGCCGCCGGTGGCCGGGGCGCTCTTACGGGCAGCCTTGGTGGCCAGCTGCTTCCTCGGAGCTTTGCCTCCGGTGGATTTACGCGCGGTCTGCTTGGTTCTTGCCATGACTTCTTCTTCTTTCTCTGTCAAGGAGAATGATATGGTAACATGTGCAGACCCGCTGCTCTTAAACTGTGGGGCCGGCTGTGAGGTGGTGACGCTGCTTCAGACCTCCGGCTCCTGATTGGTGAGGGGCTCCTACGGAGCTCAGCACCGCCTGAAGGAGCGACCCACCGCCCGAGACTCCGCTGCTTATTGGCTGGAAATCCTTTCAAAAGGTCCGCCAAAAGTCAGGCTGGGCCGCCCTCTGCTGCTCTGCTGAAGCCTCTTTTCTGGTTGGTTTGGTGGGAACCGTCCCGCGCTCCGTGGGTATATAGAGGAGGGTTTCAGCTACTAAGGGATCACTTCTTTGTCCCGACTTTAGAGAGCATCTGAAAAATGAGTGGCCGCGGAAAAACCGGAGGCAAAGCCAGAGCCAAGGCAAAGACCCGCTCGTCCCGTGCTGGGCTGCAGTTCCCAGTCGGCCGTGTCCACAGGCTGCTGCGCAAAGGAAACTATGCGGAGCGTGTCGGTGCCGGCGCCCCCGTCTACCTGGCGGCTGTGCTGGAGTACCTGACCGCTGAGATCCTGGAGTTGGCTGGAAACGCTGCCCGCGACAACAAGAAGACCCGTATCATCCCCCGTCACCTGCAGCTGGCTGTCCGCAACGACGAGGAGCTCAACAAGCTGCTTGGCGGAGTGACCATCGCTCAGGGCGGCGTGCTACCCAACATCCAGGCTGTTCTGCTGCCCAAGAAGACCGAGAAGCCCGCCAAGTCCAAGTAAACCTGGACACTCTTTAACTGCTGCAAACTGGCCCCCAAAACGGCTCTTTTAAGAGCCACACACTCCTCTCATAAAGAGCTCTGATTCTCATGTTGTAAATGTAAATAACCAATTACAAATAGGATTTTTTTTTTTCTTCTAATGTGCTGCTATAATATTTGACAATGGGGGGAAAAAACATAATTATCCTAAATACAGATGTGTTGAAAAACCAGTCCTGTGATAATGGTATCAAAGTAAAAATAAAACACAGCTGTGCACAAACAGTGAGCTGTGGGTGGCCTGGCAAAAACTATGCACAGGGCATATTAATTTGAATTGATAATTAAGCCCAACCCATCAGTAGAGGCTGAGCCACTGTTTGTTTTTGTTCAGTGTATTTATTGACATTAATGGAGGTGGTCACCAGTTGACAATCTTAGAGGGTCTGGATCTAGCTATTTTAAGGACTTTATTTTTCTGTATGAGTCCTATTTCACAAATGTGGACAGACTTGGCCTAACCTGTCATTTTCACAGGTGTCCTCTCAGATGAAAGTTCTCATGGATTGTTTAGTGATCAGGTGACTGTCATCCAGCTGAAGATTGGGTCTCTCTTGTTCATTCACTTTTTTCCCCCAATAATCATCACGTGGATTTGTTTGTTTATATCTTCATTGACACATGAGGTTGACCAATTATTGGGCCAGCTGATGAGTGGTTTTTCTAGGCTACTTTGTTTAAATTACCCATTATAGTTGTTTGTACAGTAGATAAGTCCACAATACTCTTTAGTTTATACATAAATGCCAGTCTTTATATTTAATCGTTGTATAAAATGTCTTGTTTTGGCATTTTGTTTGGTTTTGTATCCTCTGGAGGCTCCAGACTTGTTTTATATAATCTTGAAATAATTTATTGAATATATCCCTCTTTTATGGTGTACGTTGTGATATTTGTGCAATATAATTCTGATAGAAGTTGTTGTATGCTGTACCTGACAGTCATGTCCCCAGTCAGTGTGATAAACAAGGCTCCTCTGGGATAGTCATGAAACACATCAATAATTATCATCTTAAGTATAACATTCATTATTCTGACATGGGCCATTTTCCATAATTCCTACCTTTACTTTTGGTACTTTAAGAATATGTGATAGTAATAATTTGTATTGTTGATAAAGTAAAACTTTGAATGCAGGACTTGTAACAGAGTATTAAATTGCTCCTTTTAAAAGATCAGAGTACTTACAGAACTGGTCAATTAGGAAAACGTTCATAAAGCAACTCTACTATAAACTTATGAAGTTTTGTTGTTAATCATTGTTGTTGCTGTTGTTTTCAGTCAATAAATCACCTTACACCTCTGTTTCTACAGTAAATACATCTGATCGCAGGGGAGGTTACATGTTTTGCGTATGCTCAGTCTCGCTCAGAAGAAACCAAGGTGAGCAGGCTAAGCAAGTAAATTGGTTACTAACCCAAAGGAGATAAACGCTTGCTTCAGGGACTTCTACACGGAATTGTATTCCAGTCGAGTAAATGCCACTGAAGCCTATTTTCAAACTTTTTTTTGCCAATCTAAGGGTTCCTCAATAACACAGTGCATCACCAGATGATTTGGATGCTCCAATTTCTAAAACTGACGTCGTGAATGCTATTCAGGCCTTCCCCTCTGGAAAAGCAGCTGGCCCAGACGGCTTTGGCTGTGAATTTTACAAAGCATTCCATGAAAAAAATTGTCCCTTTCATGTTTAGGATGGTAAATGATTCCATGAGAAATAAGAGGCTCCTCAGCTCATTGCATCAAGCAAATATTTGTTGGCTTCTAACAAAAAAAGGGAAAGGAAGAGTCTGACCCTGCAAGTTATAGGCCTATTGCTCTTTTAAATTGTGATCAGAAAGTAATAACTTAAGTTGTGGCGAAAAGATTGGGTAATCACATTTCAGCAAATGATGAAATACTTCACGGTGTGAAGTTTTGTGATACTGACTATATACACTAAATCATTAAGTAGACTGTCAGAATTACAATCAACTGGGAAAAAATGTGAGTTTATGCCTTTGAAGAATAATTTCTGTCCTGTATTCTTGAAATCTTTGCCATTCAAATTCCTCGATACCCACATTAAATAAATCTCCCCTCACATTTCTAAAGCCTACTTATAGAAGAATGCAAATAAATAAATACACTGATTGATTAACATGTGGTTTGTCTGTGGGTGTGAACATGGTGACTTTGTCTCAATCCATTGTCTTCCCTCTAGATCCATGTGATCATTCATTGATTACCCAGGTGTATTTCAAAGTCATGAAATCAACCAGACTTGATGTTGTTCGCTCGCAGTAGCTCCGAACAGCTTTATGAAACAGATTCTGATTCAGTCTGTTTGGTTAATTCAAGAAGGGCTATATAATAATAATAGGGCTGTATAATAAGACCTGCTTTTCTGAGTCACCTCAGAGGAACACCAGTACGGTGTTATAATTCAGGAAGAGATCAGGAAAACACATTTGGACAATAAAGATACCTCAGTGCCTCATAAGGTCATTTGTGCAAATACAGTAGAGTTCTATGATGAAGCTATGATGCAAAAATTATGCTGCTGTGAGAAAATGGGCTGTACCTATATGTGGGACATTCCACACAGAGTTTTAGAGCGTGAAGCACAGACCTGTTTTTAAAGCACCAAGAGCAGCTCAGTCGCTGTCCAAGGTCCTGTTTTATGGCATCACCACTGAGTGTTTGTTTCTCATCTTGGTAATTTCAGTTAACATGAGCTGTGATGCTGCACCAGGCTGCAGTCTTTGTATTGGACCACAGACACTGACACATAACATGTGGAGCAAAAGGAAATAAGAAACAGAGATGTCCTCCTCAGGATGATCAATAACATGCACACAATATGTGCTCTGGATTTAATGTTTTTCTAAAAAAGGGGCAAACACTGTGACAGGCTGTGATAAATTCAGGGTAGAAACAGTCAGACTAAAGGACAGGGAGTCAGAAATGAGAGGACAGGTGAGTGTTTAAAGGGTTGCTGTGCTTGTGTACAGTGACTGTCGGCATTCCTGCTACCACTAATGTATTTATTATTGATATTAAATATGTGTCCCTCTTGAATTTTGGGTCAAACTGGTTTCTATTCAGAACAATGACAGATAGTTTATCTGAGCTGCTGTTTATCTGAAAGTTTTAAGTCCAAATCTAAATTTCAGTCAGTCCTCACTTTGAACCTCAGCAGAAACACCAAATAACTGTTGTATAATATTTATATAATATTTGCATTATGTATCAGTGAAACTGTGTGTAACATACTGCTTCCACAGACAGCTGACATGTATTTGCTGGTGTGTTTGATCATTAATAGTACAACTACTATCTATAACTAAATCTAAAGGAGGCACAGCAGCAGCTCTGATAGTCAGTCTGGCTGAACTGCATCATGCGCCTCGGCCATCATCAGTGTGTTTGCTGACACCAGAATAACTTCACTATTACAAAGTCATCAACAGCAGATGATTGTTTTTACACTGAGTCCCTGAACAAACATATGGGCTGCTGGAAAACGGCTTTGGAGGAGCTGTGATGCATTTGAAGTCATTTTAGGAGGGAAATGGGTGGGAAAAGCCGCTGAGCAGTGCTGGCCACGGCGGTGAATAGGTGAGGTTTGGAGGCTCCACAGACAAAATGCAGAGAGCATCAGAGCGCTGCATGACTTGGATATGAAGAGACACAAGCCCGCTATCGGCTCCCTTCACTGTCAGCCTTCAGCACTTGTCCCACATTTAGTTTTTCACCTTTTCTCAGTCAAGAGAAAACACAAGTGCTCCAGCTTTCACACTGCACAGAGGAGCCACGGGCTGGGTTGAGTCTCCACGGTTCTCACGGTGTGTTTAAGGACAGCCTCCTGCTCGGAGCATTCATCAGTCCGGTCAGACACTCCCGTGTGTAACTGAGCAAGAAGAACGTCACTGCAGAATATGGCAGAAGTAGCTCCAGCTCCCGCCGCCGCCGCGCCGGCCAAAGCCGCCAAGAAGAAGGCGCCCAGGCCAAAGAAGACCGGCCCCAGCGTCGGCGAGCTCATCCTGAAAACTGTGGCCGCATCCAAGGAGCGGAGCGGCGTGTCCGCGGCCGCCCTCAAGAAGGCTCTGGCTGCCGGAGGCTACGATGTGGAGAAGAATAAGTCCCGCGTCAAGACCGCCATCAAGGCCCTGGTGGCGAAGGGCTCTCTGGTCCAGACCAAAGGGACCGGGGCCTCCGGCTCCTTCAAGATGAGCAAGAAGGCTGCCGAACCCAAGAAGGTCAAGAAGCCGGCTAAGAAAGCCGCTCCTAAAGCCAAGAAGCCCGCAGCGGCCAAAAAGCCCAAGACAGCGGCAGCCAAGAAGCCAGCAGCCGCTAAGAAGTCTCCCAAGAAGGCCAAGAAACCCGCAGCGGCCAAGAAAGCACCAGCCAAGAGCCCCAAGAAGGCCGCAAAGAGCCCGAAAAAGGCCGCTAAGAGCCCCAAGAAGGTGGCCAAAAAGGCCCCTGCAGCCAAGAAAGCCCCCGCAAAGAAGGCAGCCAAGCCCAAAGTCAAGAAAGCAGCAGCCAAGAAGAAGTGAGCTCTCATCACTCTCACCAACAAACTGCTCACCGAAAGGCTCTTTTAAGAGCCACCCACACCATCTTTAAAGAGCAGCCTCATTAATTGTTCTTAATAGTTCTATATTATCATCTTTGTCATTTTTATATCTCACTGTAGTGGGCAATAGAAATTACGGCTCTGATTTGTTAATTCTCCATTAATTGCAAACTGTAAAACGAACAGTCACCTTATCAATATACTTAGACAAAGGTGAGCTCAGTTTATTGCAATGAGGGATGATCCAGTCTTTTCACAACCACTATGTATTGACATCTATTTACAGTAGTAGAATGTCGGCTTAGGTGATACTTAGAATAAGAATGAGTCTTGAGGCTGTTTCGGCATCGTTTTATTCCACGACATTTATCTGACAACTGTGGAGGATTTAAATGACTTAGACAACAAAAAGAGGTTACGGTATTATTAAACTACTCTTATGAAATAATTAAAATGAGCTCCATAGTTACCCACAGCAGGTGAAATTAATATTTACAGGCTCATTAATAGTCATTCTGCATCATGACATTACTTCTTGTACCTTAATCAATATGAAGAACTCGGAGGAAACCACATCAGATGGGAACATACAACAGTATGAAATCAGAAGAGAAAAAAAAAAAAAAAGGAGCTCTTGAGATGATGTGGGTGGCTCTTAAAAGAGCCGTTGTGTTGCAGTGAGACGAGACGGTGATTTAACCTCCGAAGCCGTACAGAGTGCGGCCCTGCCTCTTCAGAGCATACACCACATCCATGGCGGTCACAGTCTTCCTCTTGGCGTGCTCGGTGTAGGTGACGGCATCACGGATCACATTCTCCAGGAACACCTTCAGCACACCGCGGGTCTCCTCGTAGATCAGACCGGAGATACGCTTCACTCCACCACGGCGAGCCAGACGGCGGATAGCGGGTTTGGTGATTCCCTGGATGTTATCACGGAGAACTTTACGGTGACGCTTGGCGCCTCCTTTACCGAGTCCTTTTCCTCCCTTGCCTCTTCCGCTCATTTTGTAAGAGTCTCCTTTGCACCAAAGCGAAATCTGACGGTTGGCTGGTTGTGAACGTGGGTCAATAAATCCTTGCTGCGGACGTAGTTGAGCTCTGCTGGGCGGAGACATTTGTTCTAACAATAGAAAGTAGGACACTGATGAACCCTTCACCTTCACAGAAACCACCTTTTTTTCTGACAATAAGAACATGTACTAAACATCAGGTAGTTCATCTAAACCATATGAAACAAAAAAGCGTTACATAAGTATATTTAAAATATAGGAATAACAGTATTTTTTACTTATTTTATTTATTATTTCAAGACAATTGCACCAAATAAACAAAACGAACAGAAGACAAACAACAAGAAAAGAGACAAAAAGAAGAAACAAGGATGTTTTTTTAGGAATTAAAAAGAATAACTGAGTAAAACTTCACTAAAATTCATTGACTTACAAATGTGTGCTTGTAAGTAAAAAGTTGAGCATTTAGAAAAAAACAAAATTAATGAGCTTCAAGAGCGTTTTTATTTGATATCTGAGGTTAATGGAGAAATAATTTCTGTTTTGTTTTTTGTTTGTTTTTTACAATAAGAGCAGGAGGCATTATGGTCTGCTCCAGAGAAACATTTTATGAAAGGCCAATTTTTGTCTTATCCTTCTGCCTGATGTAAGAATTGTGTCACAGTGAATACGTTGTACTTCGTTGGTAAACAGCATTTTTGTTTCATATCAAATCTCCATTAGTCACGACAGGATATGTAACTGTAGCACCTAATCTGAGTCTTTATATCCTGAAGTCAACTGTATTACTTTGTTGATGATGTTTTTGGCTGCTGTATCAGTTTCCATCACTTATTAAATCTTCTATCAGCTAAGTTACAAACAAACAGTTTTTGATTTACAAATGTATGTCTGTGAATTCTAAAAGAAAACATAAAAATTCAGGAGGTGATTTTGATCATCTCTGTTTATGAATAAAAAGTTTAGCATTTCGAATAACAACTTTAATTAGATATTGAAGAATGCTTTTATCTGGATCATCATAATAACAAATACTATCCCTGAGGTCAAGGGAGTAAACTGAATTAGAGTCTTCAAAGAGGTGAGATTCCAGATCGCTCCAAAATCTTTTGGATATTTCACATTGAAGAGAAAACAAACAACCAAACAAAAAAAGATTAGACTTTATTAATACTTATATGCAACTGTACAGTTAATCTGAGTCTTTATATCCTGAAGTCAACTGTATTACTTTGGATATGATGTTTTTGGCTGGTGTATCAGTTCCCATCACTTATTAAATCTTCTTTCAACTAAGTTATAGTGACTAAATATTTGCTAAATTTATATAATAAGTCGTCTGTATCTCACAAACCTGACAACCACCAACAGTTTCTGATGTACTAATGTAAACTACAGAGTTATTCACCAACTCAAATTCTCCAGAAACAATGAGATGTTAACAGTTGGTTAATCAAAGTATAATCAGGAGGAAAACAGATGATGATGTGTGATTTGGGAGAGGTGGATAATGATGGCTGAACTCTCCATTAGATGATTCAACAAAACCTTGAAATATTCTGATGTTGACATGATGAAAAACTAGAGTGAGTGTTTACTTTTGATGTGTTTAAGTTTATTAGATTTCTCTCTGTATGAAAGATACAAGATGGAGCATCATATGCATAGATTACATGCACAAATACAACAACTACTTTTAACCAGAGGTGCAGAATGATATATAAAATATACAAAACAATCTGTAGGAGCCATGAATGAATTCAGAGGTATTTTTTTAGGTGTATGACAGTTTAAATTTAAATGTTGGTGTTTGTTATTGTTTATGATATTATTTAGGTTTTTTGTGATCATGTTGATGAGGGAAGTAGGTCATGTGGATATGGGCGGGGATATTAGGTTAATATAGGCACCTGCTCACCTGTGTGTGAGAGAGAGAGAGAGGGTGAGCAGGGTCGCCGTATTTTTTGTTGACCGCTATTTTCTTCGATCACTTTGATCATTTTGATTATGAGTTTGTGCACAGTATCATGAGTTGATTATTTCTTTTTCGTTAATAAAAGGTTAAACTTATTTGTTTCGCATCTCAGTGATTTTTCCCGTTAAGCGCGTCAGACAAAGTAGAGGCCCGGCTGCAGCCTCTCAGCGACTCTTTGTTTTGTGAAGTCGCTACATTTTTGTCTTCAAAAAAGGCATTAAAAGCAAACATCATTGGACAGCGCAACGGATCAAAGGATCAAGAGGACAAAAGAGGAAGAGGATTCAATCAAACAACCATCGGGGATAAAAGATGGAGGTAGGCGCTGGCTGTTAAACAGCTGGCATAGCGATCTACAGCCAGGTAAGCTCACCTGTAGATGTGCGCATGAAGCTGTATATTAATGGAGGGAGTGCGGTTTGCATATTGACTGTTGTTTGTTCATTGGGAACCATGGCGTGATGGATTGAGGACTGAATCCTTCTGCGCACCGGCGTTATCATTATTGCAATAATGGTGCTGAATTTGTCTCCATGCTATAAATGTGTGAATCTTCGCTCTGTCGCTCTGAAGTTGCTGCTGCTCTGCTGTTACGTGGGATGATGATTATTGGATGAGCTTCCTTTTCTTCTGTGGATGTGGTTTAAATGGACAAACAATATATTGGAAAAAATCGAAAAGGAAATCAATGGAGAAAATGAGTCAATAAATGCTGCTGTTGCAAGTTTTGAAATGGATGTGTTTAAAGGCACAAACTGAAAAAAATCAAAGTGAAATCAAAGTACAAAAATGAGTGAAACAAATGCTGGTGTTGAAATGGAGTGTGGGAACAGAGAAACTAAACTCACAGCCAAGGCCTGGGTAAATAAAATAGAAAAACTTCAGCATGAATGCAAAATCATTGTGAATAAAATAAAAGGGCTTATACCGGAAATGAAAACGCTTATGAAAAGCAAGGAAAATATCTCACATGTTCAACCTCATCTGGAGAATTTAATTCAACTTTGTGAGAATGCTAACATGTCACACAATGTGTTGATTCCTCTACTGCCTGAGGATGAACAAAACAAACAAAATGAATGGTTTGCCGGCATCATGAAATATAGTAACACATTTGAAGAGGATGTTAAAAGGTGGCTCAGTGAATCTGAGGAGCCGCAACAAAATAACAGTCTTGGTCAATCGGATCCTGCTGCAGTCAGTGAAGGAGTGCTTTATTGTCCAACAGAGGATGAACGTCAGGCACCAACTCTGGCTGCATCCATAATCATGACAGAGGGCATGCAAGATAACATAAAACCGAGTGACAGTGTATCAAATGTGGGAAACTACTCTGCTATTGGAGGAAAGTCTGCTGTTTCTACTGCTTCTTCTGCACGTCTTTAAAGCCGAGGCTGACTTGGCAGCATTAATGGCAAGACAGAAACTACTGAAGGACAAACATGAACTGGAGGAGCAGGAGGAACGGCTGAGGAGAAAGAAAGAGCAGCTAAAATTGGATGAAGATATTGCAGCGCACATGGCTAAATTAAATGTGTTACAATCTCGGAGCATCCTAAGTGGAAAGGGTTCTTTAGCCAAGCGTTCTGATGGAATGAACTCTTACCTGGAAAAAGGAAAATCAAAACCAAAGGCTCTCAATGTTAATGCAAATGCATTTATTCCACAAATGTCACTGAAACAAAACGAAACCAAACATGATTACATGGATCCAGGAGCAAGGCCTAAAGAGAAAACTGCACCTCAGTTCATTAATTCTGAGCCTGTGTCAGTTAATGAACCCAACCAACATTCAGTGAATCACTGTGCTAATGAGAACACCCAAATTCAAAATGAAGATATATGGAATGCAGGATTTGGATCAAGAAATGAGGATCACAACAATATGCTGTAAATTATGAGTAGGCAAAATGAAATAACTACACTTTTGATACAACAGCAAAGCCTCTCATCGTTGCCAAAGAAAGAGATCACAATTTTTGATGGTGATCCATTAAAATATCAAGCGTTTATTAAAGCTTTTGAGAATGGTGTGGAAAGAAACACTGTGGACTACAGTGACAGACTCTATTTCCTGGAGCAGTACACTAGAGGTCACCCTAAGGAACTGATTAGAAGCTGCCAGCATTTTAACCCAGAGAGGGGCTATGTCAAGGCTAAAACTCTACTGAGGGAGCATTTTGGGAATGAACAGAAAGTAGCAGCTGCATATATGGAAAGGGCTCTTTCATGGCCTCCCATCAAAACAGAAGATGTAAGGCTCTCCAGGACTACAGTCTTTTCCTCAGAGGCTGTTCTAATGCCATGGAAAGGGTGGAATATTTGCATGAGCTAGACCTGCCTGCCAATATGCTCGCCATTATAAGGAAGTTGCCTTACAAATTCAGAGACAAGTGAAAACTGTAGCCTGTGAGCTGCAGGAGAGATGCAACCAGAGACCTACATTCAGTGACATCACCAATTTTATTGAGAGACAAGTGAAAATCTTGACTGACCCAGTGTTTGGAAATATACAGGATGCTCCCCAAACAACAATAAATAAAGGTGTAAACAAACTCAAGCAACAGCCTCATTCTGAAATGAAAGGAACCAGCTTTGCCACCACTGTAGTTCCTGTAGAAAATAAAACTCAGCCTAGAACCAAAGAGAAGGAACAACTTCAAGCTGCAAGGAGGATGTGTCTTTGTTGTGGAGGAGGACACACATTGGATTGTGTCCTCAGTTGGAGAAAAGACCCCACAAGGAGAAGATAGGCTTCTTACGAGAAAAGGGTGTCTGTTTTGGCTGTTTGTGTATAGGACACATTAGCAAAGATTGCAGAAAACGTATTTCTTGTGCAAAGTGTGGTCTACTACATCCAAATGTTCTTCATACCCCTCCAAAGGCAAAGGTAAAGGACTCTGATCAAACAGAAGGGAAATCAGAGAAAGCAGTGGACAGCACCTTGCTGTCAAGTGGTCTCACTGGGGCTGGTGATCACGATTGTAAACTTCCCATAGTTCCTGTACAAGCTAAGTCAAAGAAGGGCAGCATAATCATTACCACCTATGCTTTCTTGGATCAAGGAAGTACAGCAGTATTCTGCACGGAGGCACTGTTGCATAAGCTGGACCTGACAGGAAAGAAGGCACATATTCTCTTGCGGACCATGGGACAGGAAAGGGTGGTAAGCAGCCATATTGTGTCAGGACTGGAGGTGGCTGGCTTAAACTGTGATCATCTCTGCGAGCTGCCCTAAACTTTCACACAGGAGTGTATGCCTGTCCACCGTGGGAATATTCCAAGACAGAGGGATCTTCAGGGATGGCCACATTTGAAACATATTCATTTGCCTGAGCTAGATGCAGGGATTGAGCTGCTGATTGGGATAAATGTTCCTAAGGCCTTGGAACCACTGCAAGTCATTCACAGCGTAAATGGTGGGCCCTATGCAATCAGGACAACGCTGGGGTGGACTGTAAATTGACCTTTAAGTGGAGAAAGTGAGGAAGCAATGGATTGTGAGCAGCCAGAGTTATCAGTGAACAGAGTGTCAGTTGTGAATTTGGATGACCTTTGGCAGCAGCAGTTCAAGGTGGATTTCCCTGAATGCAGTGTGGATGAGCAACCTGGAATGTCAAGAGAGGATCAGAAGTTTATGGACTTGGTTACACACTCAGCAAAGCAAGTGAATGGCCATTACCAGATCAGCTTACCATTAAGGAATGAGGAACTCAGTATGCCAAATAATAGGATGATTGTTGAGCAACGTGCCAAGTACTTGAAGAGGAGGCTTCTGATGGACTCATCATTCTATGCAGAATACACAGCCTTCATGAACGATCTGGTTGCCAAAGGTTATGCTGAAAGAGTGCCTGAAGAGGAGTTGGAACGCTGTGATGGCAAGGTTTGGTATATCCCCCACCATGGCGTTTATCATCCAACAAAGAGGAAGATCAGAGTTGTCTTTGACTGTGGAGCAAGTTTCCAAGGAACATCTCTCAATGCTCAGCTCCTACAAGGACCAGATCTGACCAGTTCATTGATTGGGGTGGTGACTAGGTTCAGGAAAGAACCAGTGGTGATCATGGCAGATGTTGAATCCATGTTTCACCAGGTAAGGGTACCAGCTGAAGATGCAGAGGTTTCTCTGGTGGTCCGATGGGGATTTAAAATCAAGATCTCAGTGACTTCAGAATGGTGGTGCATCTCTTTGGGGCAACTTCATCTCCCAGCTGCGCCAATTTTGCTCTCAGGAAATGTGCAAAAGATAATGAAGAACAATTCAGCCAAGAAGTGATTGATAAGGTCCTACATTGCTTCTATGTGAATGATTGTCTGGTGTCTGTGTCTTCAGAGGAGGAAGATGTGTCTCTCTATCACGACCTTGATTCCATCTGTGCAAAGGGTGGTTTCCAGCTTAGGAAGTGGATAAGCAACAGACGTGAGGTTATGGTTCCATCTACGATCCTCTCGGAATCCTGAGC
The DNA here is from genome assembly GCA_026686955.1 of Epinephelus cyanopodus. Taxonomy (NCBI): domain Eukaryota; kingdom Metazoa; phylum Chordata; class Actinopteri; order Perciformes; family Serranidae; genus Epinephelus; species Epinephelus cyanopodus. The sequence continues at coordinate 35,960,854 of CM048917.1, read as the reverse complement.
CCTGTTGTGTTGTCAGCTAAGAAAATCTTAAGGGATCTGTGCAGGAGATCACTTGGCTGGGATGACATCATACCCGAACCAGTTGCTAACGAGTGGATGACTTGGTTGCAGGAACTGTGCCATCTAGAGGATTTTAATGTCATGAGATGCTTGAAACCACTAAACTTTGGAGAGACGACCACGGCACAGCTGCACCATTTCTGTGACGCAAGTGAAGATGGTTATGGGGTAGTGACTTACCTGCTGTCGCATAGCAAAGACTCACAGGTACACAGTGCTTTTGTCATGGGAAAGGCTAGGGTGGCTCCACTTAAGTCTGTTACCATCCCTCATATGGAGCTCATCACTGCCACTATGGCAAGCCGCACTGATGTTCTGTGGAGGAGAGAGCTACATATGGATCTTCAAGATTCAGTGTTTTGGACAGACAGTGCATCTGTGCTCAAATATATCAAGAATGAGACTTCCAGGTTCAAAGTCTTTGTTGCCAACAGGGTCTCAGAAATTCTCAAAGTTTCACAGTCTTCTCAATGGAGGTATGTAGACACTGCAAGCAACCCAACAGATGTGGCCTCTAGAGGCTTGAAAGTGGATGCATTCCTCAAAAATTGGACATGGGTGTCAGGTCCACCTTTTCTCTGTCAACCTGAGTGTGTGTGGCCTGTTAATCCGGAGGATGTTCACCAGCTTCCATCAGATGACCCTGAGGTCAAGAAAGCTGCTGCAGTGAATGCTGTACAGGCCAGAGAAGAGATTGATGCTGTGATGCGTATGATCAGTTATTTCTCATCTTGGATTGGTCTAAAAAAGTCTGTGACTTGGATATTGAGATTCAAGAACTGGCTCTTGGCTTGCTGCCAGAAGAGGAAAGAGTTGAGCACTGAGCTTGCACAGTCTGATTTGGATGTGATACAACGAGGATGTTCGTTGAGGAAGGACATGGATGCTTTCAAAAGGGAGACAGCTCCAAGTTATCTGTCAGTGGAGGAGCTGGAGAAGGCTGAACTGGAAATCATCAGGTTCTGCCAAAGGAAAAAGTTTCCAGAGGAATTCTCCAGGCTACAACATGGCAAATGTGTTAAGGGCCATAGCCACATTTATAAACTCTGCCCACTGGTCGAAGATGGCGTTCTGAGAGTTGGTGGTCAGCTGAGCAGGTCGTCTATGCCTGCAGAGGCTAAACATCCCATAATACTGGCTAAAGATTTCCATATCTCAGACACTCTTCTGAGGCATATTCATCAAGAAGTGGGACATGGTGGCCGTAACCACATGCTAGCCAAACTGCGGGAGAGATACTGGATCACTGGGGCTGGTACAGCCATAAGGAGAGCTCTGTCTAAGTGTATCATCTGTCGAAGACTGAATGCTCTGCCAGTGTCCCAGCAGATGGCAGACCTACCTGCTGAAAGACCGCCGTTTACTCGTGTTGGAGTAGACTATTTTGGACCGTTTGAAGTGAAGAGCAGAAGGAGTGTTGTGAAGAGGTATGGCGTTATTTTTACCTGTCTGGCCATACGTGCAATTCACATTGAGGTGGCACCTTCACTGGATACTGACTCCTTCATAAATGCACTCAGACGCTTTATAGCAAGACGAGGTCAAGTCCAGGAACTGCGCTCAGATAATGGGACAAACTTCATCGCAGCAGAGCATGAATTGAGAACAGCCATTGAGCAACGGAATCAGTCACAGATTAATAATGCACTTCTTCAGAAAGGAATTAAATGGACCTTTAATCCTCCAGCTGGCTCACATGGACGACCTTGGGAGAGGTTAATCCGGTCTGTGAGGAAAGTCCTAAACTCTACTTTAAATGTGCAAAATCTGGATGAAGAGGGCCTTCACACGGTTCTTTGTGAGGTGGAGTCCATCATCAACAGCAGGCCGATTACCAAAGCATCTACAGATTCAAGCGACCTGGAGGCGTTGACACCAAACCACCTGTTGCTGTTGAAAACCTTAACATCTTTACCACCAGGAGACTGCCAGGAGGCTGACATGTATGCTCGCAGGCGATGGAAGCAGGTCCAATACATGGCGGATTTATTCTGGAAAAGGTGGGTTAAAGAATACTTACCACAACTGCAGGAGCGTCAGAGATGGTCCAGGGTGAAGCGCAACATTGTCCCTGGAGATGCTGTGCTTATCATGGACAACACAGCACCTCGAAATTCCTGGGTTATGGGAAAAGTTCTTCAAACCTTTCCAGACAGAAGAGGATTTGTGCATCAGGTGCGGATTAGAACAAAGAGCAGTTGCCTGGATCGTCCAGTAACAAAGATCTGTCTACTACAGGAGGCTGAAGGTGGATAAGGAGCGGCTGCTGAACATTGTGACATTTTGACCCCCAGCTTGACTTTGTTTTTGACTGACAGACTTGTCACAGAATGATGGCTAAAATCCTTTTGACTTAGCCTGATTGTTGGCTTTATTGACTTTTGACTCTGGAAGAAAGAAGACAGAAGACAATATATGTATTATAGACTTTGAATATTATGCTTTTAATTGTTTCATGTCTCTATCAATATAAATGTGGGTAATTATTATGTGTAATAACCTAATAATTAGGGGCTGGAATGTAGGAGCCATGAATGAATTCAGAGGTATTTTTTTAGGTGTATGACAGTTTAAATTTAAATATTGATGTTTGTTATTGTTTATGATATTATTTAGGTTTTTTGTGATCATGTTGATGAGGGAAGTAGGTCATGTGGATATGGGCGGGGATATTAGGTTAATATAGGCACCTGCTCACCTGTGTGGCCAGAGAGAGAAGAGAGAGAGAGGGTGAGCAGGGTCGCCGTATTTTTTGTTGACCGCTATTTTCTTCGATCACTGTGATCATTTTGATTATGAGTTTGTGCACAGTATCATGAATTGATTATTTCTTTTTCGTTAATAAAAGGTTAAACTTATTTTTTTCGCTTCTCAGTGAGTTTTCCCGTTTTTCCCGTTTTCCCGTCAGACAAAGGAAAGGCCCAGCTGCAGCCTCTCAGCGACTCTTTGTTTTGTGAAGTCGCTACACAATCAGTAATGTCTATCAATACAGAAAGTATTGGGTCTGTAACAATACACAGAATAGATTTGAATGGACATACACGTAGAACATGCTGCTTATTGTAATAGCTAATTTTTCTGTGATGTTTGAATATTGTTTTAGTGTCTGTTCAATAATACACTGTACTCTTTTTAAGAATGTCTTCAAATAGAGTGGGTGGCTCTTAAAAGGGCTGTTGGTTTAGTATTAGAAACAGCATCAATGTTTACTTGGAGCTGGTGTACTTGGTGACGGCCTTGGTGCCCTCAGACACAGCGTGCTTGGCCAGCTCACCGGGCAGCAGCAGGCGGACGGCGGTCTGGATCTCCCTGGAAGTGATGGTGGAGCGCTTGTTGTAGTGAGCCAGACGGAAGGCCTCACCGGCGATGCGCTCAAAGATGTCGCTCACAAATGAGTTCATGATGCCCATGGCCTTGGATGAGATGCCGGTGTTGGGATGGACCTGCTTCAGCACCTTGTAACGGAGATGGCGTAGCTCTTCCTGGTCCTCCTCTTTTTCTTTGTCTTGCAGACACTCTTAGGGCCCATTTATGCTCAATGTTGAATACGCATCCGGAAACGGACGGAGCCTTCTGTCCTTGCTCTGCGTTCATTTCATCCGTATTTCTGCACGTTTCCATAAAGCTTACGGATATGGGCCAAACAGAGCAGTACCACCGGGAACCGTGGGGGCAGTGTTGCTGTCACTACCCGATACGTAGTTCTAGTGAGACACAAAGAAGAAATAACAATTCAATTTCTCTCATCGGCAGTACAAGAGAAAAGAATTCTCCGTCCTCCAGTCGCCATGTATTTAACGGCCTCACCATCCACCGCCTCCTACAACGCTGCCTCTGTTTTTGTCTTTTATGCAAGAGGTACACTATCAATATTTCCTCCACAGTCGCCATGTTTGTTTTTGAGTTTGTTGTTGTCAGAAACTTTTGAGGCTGGGCTGCCTCCTGTTGGATATATTGGTTAATATCCAAGACAACTTAAAGGGCACATGGCAGTGATGGTAACATCGTTTGAAATGGACGTATATATTTTAGTATGTAAAGGGAGCATAAATGAGCCCTTAGACACAGCCATCTTTGAGCCCTTCTTGGGCGCTTTCACGGTGGTTTCAGCCAGATGATTCTCTCAAGTCAAGTGATGTGTTCAAGCACAGAGGGTTCTATTTATAGCCAGTTCATGTGAATATTAGCATCCGCTTCTTGATGGATGGGGTGAAAATTGGGTTTAAAGAAAGTGAAATGAAAAAAAAAAAAGATGTCTGTTACAACACAGTTAAAACTCACAGTGTCTAAATTACTACTTTTTATCAAATGTGTTTACAGATATTACAGCTTCTTAATTACCGTAGGACTTCTTCATGTAGGTATGTATGGTTTAGGTTCGCTCATTGGCAGTCCTGAGTGGAATGACAAGATGGGGTACGTCCCAAGTCCTTTAGAATTACTGCAAATCACCTAACCTAGCCACCTTACCTAACTGTTTAGTCCCTCCCACTTAGGAAAACATGCCAGAAGTCAGGAGTTAGGAGTGAGGAGCGAGGATTGCTGATTAAGAGACATGAGACGGCTTTACTCTGAAGCATCATGTAAAGCAACGTCCTTTTCTGATGATGGCAACACAGCTGGATCTGCTGCATAACGGAGCCAGCGTTTGGCGTACATCCCAAGTCACACTATATTCGCTGATCAAAGCCGTAACCCCCAAGCCCGCCATCATGACTTTGGTCACACCCTTTTGCATGTATTACCATTGTTATGAGTCATTTGCCAAAGTTTGTCACAATTAAAGAACGGTCTGTAGCCCTGCCACTGTCGCTGTGATGAGCATCATTATCATTATTATTATCATCATCATTATTATCACTATTATTAAATCCACTCGCCATCATTCAACAAGTCAGCTGCTGAGTGAATAAGACATATCAGACCTGTCAGTCTGCCTCAATCAATTCAATTTTATTTACAAAGCCCAATATCACAAATCACAGTTTGCCTCACAGGGCTTTACAGCATACGACATCCCTTTGTCCTTAGGACCCTCACAACTGATCAGGAAAAACTCCCCCAAAAAACCCTTTAATGGGAGGAAAAAACGGTAGAAACCTCAGGAAGAGCAACTGAGGAGGGATCCCTCTTCCAGGACGGACAGATGAGCAATAGATGTCGTACAGAACAGATCAACATGATAAATTAACAGTAATCCGAATGACACAATGAGACAGAGAGAGATGCAGGACAGACGGTAATGACAGTAGCTTACAACAGTAATGAAAGTATTAATAATATTAATATTAATAATAAATTTAATAAATCCTATAGGCTATTGAACATTATTCCACTCACATGACATGCAGGATAATTAATGATGAGTTTGTGTTTGTGTTTGTGTGTGTGTGTGTGTGTGTGTGTGGCGTTATATCAACACGTGTGGTCTTGGACATGAGCAGCTGCACATTTAACAGCCACACATCACCAACAGTCCACTGAACAACGCAACGGGTTGTGAATGAAGTAAACTTAATTACAACATGACAGTCTTGCACGAAATATCATCAGTGTCACTCTTTGTAGTAGGGCATTAACAGAAAAGTCGATTTGTTGACGTGTTGACATGTCAACGTGTCAACGTCAGTGGCACGAGTGGACAGCCCCCCCAGGAGGAGTCGACAGGTCATGGGTTTTTTTCCCTCTCTCTGGCTGTGTTGGAAACCGCATACTACGTACTACATACTGCCATACTACATACTCAATCAACAGATAGTATGCAGACCGTTTACACTGTAGCGTACTATATGATAACCCACAATGCATTTCGCTCCTGCTCAAGCCAAAACCAGATGGCCTACAGCTGATTTCCCTTAAGCTCTAAACTCTGTAAATATATAACTTTAGCAACATTTGAAACATTTTTAGGCGCGAGAAAGTAGCCATTTAGATCCACAACGTGTTGAAAATCTGACCAAATACCAGCTGTTTACAATTTTGTTCGGACGATTTCGGAGATTTCGGCGCCACTCAAGCTAGCCGTAGTGAGCAATACACTTCCGGTCATTTTCACAAAATAAAACACCCAATGACCTTGTTTATACAGAAAACCATAACGATAAAATTTGTGCTTTTATCTTGAAAACGGGAGGCGAACCTACCCTCGATGTAGCTGGCTTGAAACTGCCATTTTGACCGATCTCGTCCCGTTAACGGAATTTGACCATTCAAAATGCCTCACTGGAGAGTCTTGTCAGCTCTGAGATGAAGATCGGCCCGCCGTCTTCGGTACATTATGCTTGCAATCAACTTGGGATTGTTCTCAGATCTAAGTTTCCTTTTTAATCAACTATAAATCTAATCATAATATACAACGCAATATAACATACCTCACAGCCTGAAAATTGGAGGGAAAAATGTACATCTTAATGATGTACATCATTGAACAACAAAGTCATTGTGAATTGAATGATTTCATAAAGTTTCATAAGTTATGATATACAGTAATAATAAATATAAATAAATAAATAACTTCTTCTTTTTTCTTTTGTCCTGTTCGCGGCAAGGAATGATGATCGATTACATCACATTACATTGCATCATGGGTAATTTGAGTGTGAGTAGTAAGCTCATTTTGTATACTCAACATTTCTGGTGAATCTAGTATGCATCCGGGAACTTCTCTCACATACTCAAAATCGCATACTGCGCAGTGTAAACACAGTACATACTCAACGAGTTAGTATGAGTAGTAGGTAAGTACAACAGACTTTCTTTCTCTGTGTGTGCTTGTGTACGGAGTGCAATCGCTGCCTCTGATTGGCTTATGCTGATAATTTATCCTTGACATACTCGGGCGTACTATAAGCGGGGCGGAATGTCTGCAGTCATTCGGGCTTTCATAGTTGAGCGCACTTCCCACGATGTGAAAAATACATGCCGAGCAGTCACTGGTACGTGGAGCTGAGTCCGCGTGGTTATAAAATCTGAGTTTTGCTCGCACAGGGCTTGCAGATGTCCACTTTGAGTCAATTACCGCAGAGTCCGTTCCGCATACGTTCCGCCCGAGTATGTTCGGGCCTTGACAGACACACATCACATGTGTGGAGATACTTCACTTTCCTCTGCCGTGTCAATGTGATGGCGTCATCAAAGGACTTGTCCATTTGACTTCGACTTTATTGACAGATAAGTCGACCTGAAAAAATTCAAAGTCATTAATGCCCTAATTTGTAGTCACGTAGGCACGTGAAATACAGCTTTTCATTGGCAAGAATGCATGTAATGGGTACACTTGTGCTGTTTCTCCGCCTCTCGTTCAAACAACAAGATACAACCAAGATGGCTGCATGGCGATTTGAGGCACCAAACACTCATGTCTGTCATGACTTATTAACTGTATTTTTGGAGTATTTTTACTGCATTTACTTTTAAGCTCATATCACAGTCATTATAAAGGCTACATACACATGCTACCTCTTGTTTGTTTGTTTTTTCAGGACAGTGTGGGCCATCCAGATTTGCCATCATTTCATGTCCTCCTATGTGCCTGTATTTTACGTTCATTTTTATATCAAGAGCATTTTGGGCATTGGACACACACACATGTCCCTCTCAATGTTTACGGCCCAGTCATGAATGCATAATTAGGCTACAGTTGTCTGGGTGCGCAAAGGTGAAGTGGCTGGTCTTGTCATACAAAGTTTGATGGAGTGTCAACTGGACAATATGGAGATATTAGCATTTTGACAGCCATACTACAAATGTGGATAGACAGGTAGAAACACAGGCAAGCCTAAGACATGGTAAGATATGATATTCCTCACTATATGAAGTGACTGATAACAAGATCTGTATAATGGATTGTAAAGAAATTCGTCAGGTGTTTATTTTGTAGACACTTGATCTATATTTATAGCGTGATGAGTTGACAGCACAATGATGTGTGTGGTATCACTGGAAAGCTCTGCTCCTGCGCTTTCATGTGATATGCGTGGCATTTCTGTGCGACCCTGCATTGGTGAGTAATCCATCCAAGAGTAATGTGTGTGCAAAACTGTATGAAAGCTCTGTTATATATAATTTTAGTGTAACTTTATCAATTTTTTCCGCTATGGACTACCAACAAATGCTTGGCCTTGTCGGAAAGCTACAATTCCGCTGTTTCACGTGATATGTGTGGCTTCTCGCTATGACGCGCGGTCGCGGAGAAAATCAATAGAGAATAACAAGTGTGGATTTGGAAGCACTATGCGTCATTCGGGCCCATAGGGTTGACTTGACAAATAACTTTACAAACAATTTTTCTTTTGATCCTCAACCTCAAAGATTGTATGCCACTAGATGACAGTGTCTAACGTTTGATATTTGTTACTTTGAACCAAGTAATAAGACGCATGCTGATACAATGGCGTAGCTGCTGGCACATGCTCCCGGAGAAATTACTCTACAAACTGTTTGGGATGCTATCCAAGTACTTAAACCTCATATCATGGAGAACATTGATCCCATACAAGCAAGTCTGACTACTCTACAGACTTCTATGAACAATTTGAGTAGCCATGTTTACAAGCTGGATAATCGAGTCAGCTCAACTGAAAACGATATTGAAAATCATAAGACCCAAGTTGAGCAACTTGAGGAACAAAATGCCTATCTGGTTGAGAAAGTTGAAGATTTTGAGAATGGAAGCAGACCTTCAAACCTCTCGCGTCATTCACGTCCCTGAATCGATAGAAGGCTGCGATGTCATTGCCTTTATGTCCAAGCTGATTCCCAAGCTCCTGGGGCGTGAAAACTTCCCGGAGCCACCGGTCATCGAAAGGGCCCATCCACTCAGCGTATGGAGTTAGATCAGTCTCAATATTAATAAATGCACACAGAAGGGTTCACAAATACATGTTAAGATTTATATATAAATTATTCTCTCCACACAAATATTTACAATGCACACACATATATTTGGCAATTTATATAAATGTAAAAAGAAATTCCACAAATAACCAAAAAAGTTTCACAAATGTATTTCTGATGCACACACAAATATTTATTGTTTTAAATGTATGCAATAAAAATCCACAAATATATGTATTTTTATATATTTTATTTATTTATATATTGTATTTAAAAAGTATTTGCAATTTTCATCAAAACATATGTGGATGTTGATACATTCATATACAAATGCTTTTATTTTTGAACCTCCGCGCATTTGTGCGTGAATCTTTTTGAGACTCTCCTGACGTCACCCGATCCACAAAAGATCCGCATTTTTTTCTACCAAGGGGATATAGGCAGCCAATCAGATGTCTCCTTCCTCTTCAGCCAATCACATGAGCGTCCCGCCACCACCCACACGTGGGGTATGTTTTAACGTGGTAGCGTCAGAAGGTGGCAGTAATGCACCACTACATTGTTTGCCGACCGCCAAATTAATAAAGAAGAGAAGAAGAAGAAGGTCAAGAGCGTGTGGTCAAGAGGTGTAAATTGCAGCATGGCGGTAAATGTATCCACTTGTTGTAAATCATGACTCTTTATTGACTTATTAGTGATTGGTTTTCCTAAAGTGTGTGGTAGCCCAGTTAGTTAGCAAATTATCTGAAACTTGCTTAGTTGGTATAATTGCACCGTGTAATTGACGCTAAGGCAAGAGTAAGATACATGTTAAAGCATAATGTTACGTTTTCGAGCAATTAGCTGAGGTTTGTATGGTCTCATGTCTGTAATAGCTGCTGGTTTCGACCAGGGTGTCCAGATGTCCCGCTTTGAGCGGAACTGCACAGTATTTTTAGCACCTTTCCCTCACCCCATAAAACGAGAAGTCAAACCACTGCAAGACTGATGCTTTTCTTAATTCTGGCTTTTATTCAGTGGCTGCGAAGACAGCGGTTAAGGTTGTCATCACGGGGCTGTATCTGATACCAGTCTGTTTACATTACAGTCAAGTGCTGGTGAACCCCTCACTGTTGTTTAGCTCCACTCACCAGCGGTAGAGTGCGAGTCAGCTGAGAATACCATATGTAGCTAGTCGCGACATAATACGTGTGACTCTATGGTTGCATTTTTATTGATACTCAAAGATGATAGCCAGACAGATAAAGGTAGCAGCAGCTGAAATAACCAGGGTTTATCACACTGTGCAGCACTCAGACCGTGGTGGCAGAAGTAAACAGATCTTTTACTTCAGTAAAAGTAGAAGTGCTGACTAATTTACTATTGAATTCAAACTGTTACTTCAATAAAAGTATTTAACTGTGTGCCACAAAATGTACTCGTTAAGCAGTGTTATCTTACTACAATATATTATAGACTATTGTTTGATTGTGTCACTAACAAACACATGAGAGCATATTTATTTGTTCCATCAATGTGGATTCACTTTTATATACTGGGTAGCTCAATAACGTCCACCTCTATACAGTAATACAATATTTGCAGGCGAGTAGTAGCGTTGTTGTGTTGTTCATTGTGTTAAGACCTTAAGCCAAGTTGTGATGAATTCAAAGTTGGTGAAAATACGATAACTGTTTCACAGGCACTATCATCACAAATTGAGGTAGCAGCACGGGCCTTTGTGGAGTTATTGACCCAGGAGCTGTCAGGGAGGGCTGCAGGGCACAGTGCGGAACCGAGCAGGGATGCATTTGTCAGGGCAGGAGGTAGCACCCAAACTGTACCCAGGCCTACTGCACCAGTCAGGGCGGTGAATGCAACTGGCGGGGCAGGAGGTAGCACCCAGACTGTACCCGGGCCTACCGATGGTAGGGTTAGCCAGGCCTTGAAAAGGTGATGTATTTAATTCACTACAGTGTTTATACATTTGCCACTACAAAATCAAATGGATGGTGTGTTCTTGCCTAACTAAATTCTTGCTTGTGTTGTATGAACTCTGAAGCAAAGGATTTTTCAATATGTTTCCATAGTCTTTTCTATGTCCTCATCTGCTGCAATTCAAACCTTAGTTGTTCTGTACAACCGCTGGGCTCTTTTTAACCTTCAGAAAATATTAATGTGTCAGTCCAACAAAGATTTGGTATAGTATGTAGGTAAAGCTAATTGCCAGGTATTGTATCTAAGTGACATTTATGAACAGTGATAAATATTTTCTTATGCATTGAATATTGGTGTCTGGAATACTGCAAGCACTGTGGCTGTAATGGTACTGAACAGAGTCAGTGTATTTTATGCTTCTCTATTTATACTTTCAATTATTGGAAGCAAAACTATCAACTAAAGCCATACATTTTTGCAATTCACCAATATTAATGTAGACTATCTGGTTTTCCTCACATATTGTTTTTCTCACTCTCACATCAGGCAGTTCCCAAGTATGTTCTGCTTTGATCCGCCAAGAGGGAAAAAACATTTCACCACCCCTGCCAATTGTGTGGTGAAAAGGACAGACTTTAACGTCTACGCACTCTCGGGACCCAGTCAGCTCACACCTAAGGGCTCAGAAGAGCTGGAACTTTCTCATGCTGGCCTTGGGAAGCGATTGATCAGTCTTCCAGACCACCGCAATCACAATGAGGTAATCTATTGTATTATTTGCAGCATTGCATAATGCTCAATGTAGAGCTAGGCAATACAGACAAAATCAAATATCACAATATTTTTTATGTAATGCCTTGACATTGATATTGCAACAATATAGTATGGATGATTTAATTGGTGCTTTCACATAATATTAAGACAATGAGATTTTGTATAATCAACAGTTATGTGGATGATATAATGAAAGTATGTAAAGGCAAATTATCGAACAGTTTGAAGTAAGAAAATAGCTTCACTTTACTGTAATGTAGCCTTTAAAATCATGAAAAGGCAACATATCCCTCCAAATATCCAAAATGTAACGATATATTGTGTCATTGCACGATGTCAACATAATGGCCGTGTCTCCTAAAGGAAGTTAAGAAGATCTTAGCGCTAAGAACCTCTGTAGTTCGCTCTTAAGCCTCCCGTAAAAGAAGAATATGTTTCCCGAACACGCTCTTAACCTAAGAAGCTCTTTCACTAAGCAGGAAGTCTTTGAGCTGACCCACTCTAAAGAGTCTTCTTAGTGAACAAATAGCCACTATCCAGACAAATTAATATTACACTAAGCACTGAGCAAGGAGATATTTAAACAGTGCACATCATATATATTTTGATCTATTTTATATGTCAGATGTATATTATTTAGCATTAATTGGTGACAGCAAAGAAAGAGAATTTCATTGTGCAGGGAAACGTGTGTCCTTACTGTGCATATGACAATAAACACTTTAAATCTTGAATCTATGTGTGCTCAAAGCTGTGGCACAAGTGACTTGCTCACACCACGTCACATGGGTTCTGCATCTGCAATGATTGGACAGAGCTATTAAGAGCTTCTTAAAGAGCGATCTTAAAGGAGAACTCCAGCCATTTTCAACATAAAGCTGTACAGTTCTAGGTCACAGAGTACTACAGTAGGAAAAGACCCGAGAAAATTATGTGCAGACAGGACGGAGCTCTCCTGCTACGTATCTGCTCAACAGCGCAAGTAATGGGGGCAAAAGTTTTACACCGCGACTTTGGCCTCTATTGTGCTCAAAATATCACCAGAAATGCTTTGTAACATCCACCAGTTCTTATTACACAACACTGAGTGTGAATAACTCCATTCATATGAGAGAGACGCTGTGGTGTGTGTCTTGTTCATGTTTTGCTCCCTGGGTAGACATTACTAGTTGACTGACAAGCTCAGAAGTGTTTCCATATCAATGAAGACAAAAACATGAGGGAAACCTGGATTTTGGAGAAAAAATATGATTATGGAGAGTGGAAATGGGTAGTTTTATCCATATTAATGCCAATTTGACAACATTTGCATGGCAGTCCTGCATATGATACCAACGAGCCTGAACAGCCTAGAGCTCATCAGTCAACTCTTGAAGATGAATATCCCAAACTAAAGGATTTAAAAGGAGGATTGATGTTCTTCAAGTCGACAGGTATCCTCTTAACTAAATTTCCATCGGACCTTAATGTGTTAGATATGAGTGCATCGGTCCAGACTGATCAAACCACAGCACTCTTCATATGAAACAGAGCAGCAGATCATCTTACTGCAAAAATACTCATATTTTAAATAGTTTTAAAGTTTGTTCACAGATTCTCATTTAGGCTACAGGATCTCATTTACACATGAGACTCATTAAGATGTTAACACCGCTGTAATGTTTCCTTCTCTCTTTCTTTATTGTTACTATATCAGGCATGAAAATCACTCACCTTTCGGCGAAATTCGCCGTTTTGAAGGCAAAATAGGTGACCTACGTGAATCGTGGAGATTCGATGAGAAAAGTATTTTTTTGGGGGGGGGGGGGGGTAGGCGGCGCGGCCGGGTGAGCTCGCGGGCGCGTGAGCTCGCGGGCGCGTGCACAACCACAGCGCACCCATTGAGGAGTCTGAGTGCAGACCGTCAGAAGCGGGATTCATTTACCGGACTGAATTTGGTGAGTGATTGATAGTCTGGTCGTGCACGCGCCCGCGAGCTCACCCCCCGCCCGCGCGCGCGCACGACCACTGTGAAATTGAAAAGGGAAACTTTGATTCTAAATCAAACATATTTTTTTTCTGGCATGCTCTGTCTCTGTTTCAATAATGGTAGAAAACTCATAGGGTGGTTTCTTTGCCCCCCCCCCCCCCCCCCCCCCCCCCAAAAAAAAAAAAAAATCTTGTCTGTCAATCATGATGTAAAAATGCATTAAGTCATGTTGCTGCCCTTACCACACTGTGCCTCATATGTTTTGTAAATGTTACATTAAGTGACAGGCTGGCATGCGCATTTATTATATCCGCAGGCGCCCTACAGTGTCCGTCCGTCCAACTGTCCGTCCGCGCGCCCTTCTCACCTTTTTCACCCCTGACCCGTTTTCATGCCTGTATATTTAGTAAAACTATCTGGATGTCTTTTTGCAACTAATAGCACTCTACAAATGTAGCATTAATAGAATCCAAATGTAAAGATTCACACATTTCATTTTCATATATTGCATCATATCGAACCGAATCGTTGGCTGTCTAAGACATATCGTATCATTGAACATGTATCGAGATACGTATCGAATCGGTCTCAGTCAGTGAGATGCACACCCCTACAAAGTATGGATGTTAATATTTTTCCACATTTAAAGCTCTAGATGTAATATACTACATATATTCATATTACATCATATTACATCCCACTTTGAAATACAATTCACATCACATTATTAGCATTATTTTTTTTATCAACACCCCCTAGTTTTGTAGTTTGAGCCGAGTATTGCGGGCTGGCTGACATGTGATGGACGGAACTCATTGGTTCTGCAATGTAGGCTGTTTTTTTTAAACTTTTAAAGTCCCCTGAGGGAGCCATGTGCAGTTGACCAGAAAAATATAATGTATACCGTGTTTTTAGTCTAAATCGTCACTGTAAATCATAGATTGAAGCCACAACGGTGCCCTGAGCTGTATAGCAACAGTGACGATTGAGGCAACAAACAGAAAAAACACTGTAAATGACATCTTTTCAAGTCAGCTCAACATGTAGTGTCTTCAAAAGACTTGGATAAAGGCACACAAGATGTTTGGAGGCATTTTTATGGTTTTTTTGGGCCTCTGTTTTACAGGAGAGTGCTGCAACTGTCACAGTGAATCTGAGGGTAAGTGTATAAATATAAGTGTATTATGGATTCAAAAGATTCACCTGGCCTTCCATCATCATGATGGTGAGTAAATAATGAATGATTTGCCTGATATTAATGTATGTATGCAAGGTTTTAAAGGACTCTTGTATCTTGCCTCTTTCCATTCTTAAATAGGCGGCAGTGGACGTTGCAAGCTGTCAGTTATTGCAACTGACTCTGAGGAGTACTCAGCAAGGCTACTAAAATTGGCGTCCAACAATGACAAAAATGTCTTTTTTGTTGTCCCACTACAAGAGCAGCTGTCGAAGGAACCACTACCCTATGATGCACCAAAGTTCGCAAAGATGCCACAGGCAGGGCTGCGCGGTATATGCGGCAGAAATTATATAAATTTGGCCCATAGTAGAGATTTGCGCTCTACCATCCTATCGTCGATGACATCATCGCACCTGCCTCAGTGTGAAAATGACAGAGACAGCAGAGCAAGAAGAGCTCGGTTAAAAAAAATGACGCTATGTCCGTGATTTGGACTTGGTTCGGCTTTAAACGGTCAGATAGTGAGCAGAAAAACATCATTTCAGGCATGAAAACGGGTCAGGGGTGAAAAAGGTGAGAAGGGCGCGCGGACGGACAGTTGGACGGACGGACACTGTAGGGCGCCTGCGGATATAATAAATGCGCATGCCAGCCTGTCACTTAATGTAACATTTACAAAACATATGAGGCACAGTGTGGTAAGGGCAGCAACATGACTTAATGCATTCTTACATCATGATTGACAGACAAGATTTTTTTTTTTTTTTGGGGGGGGGGGGGGGGGGGGGGGGGCAAAGAAACCACCCTATGAGTTTTCTACCATTATTGAAACAGAGACAGAGCATGCCAGAAAAAAATATGTTTGATTTAGAATCAAAGTTTCCCTTTTCCAATTTCACAGTGGTCGTGCGCGCGCGCGCGCGGGCGGGTGAGCTCGCGGGCGCGTGCACGACCAGACTATCAATCACTCACCAAATTCAGTCCGGTAAATGAATCCCGCTTCTGACGGTCTGCACTCAGACTCCTCAATGGGTGCGCTGTGGTTGTGCACGCGCCCGCGAGCTCACGCGCCCGCGAGCTCACCCGGCCGCGCCGCCTACCCCCCCCCCCCCCCAAAAAAATACTTTTCTCATCGAATCTCCACGATTCACGTAGGTCACCTATTTTGCCTTCAAAACGGCGAATTTCGCCGAAAGGTGAGTGATTTTCATGCCTGTAATTTGTAATAAGTGTTGAGTGACAGTGTCAACAAACAAAGGTAACACGAGCAATTTATTTTACCATCTTAAGACAAAGCATGTGCTCGAGGGCTGGGCAGTATTCGCGGTGACGGTAACTTACCGCAGTTAACAAGAGCCGCTGCTTTTGTGATTAATGTTACCTTCATACCGCAGTACTCGGCGGCAGAACAGGGCCCGGCGGCCGGCCTGCCTCACGCACCTTCCTCGCTACGTGATGGAGGTGGCCTGGCCGACCTCACCAAAACCAGGCCCGCTGGGAGAAGTGGGCCCGGGAGCACCCGGCCCTCCTCTTCCCTCTAACGTTCATACATACTGTATAATATTTTATACACAATAATAGATGGATTAGCAACTGTTTTACTTCTGACAGTAAATAGTTTCCATCCTAGACTTGTATGGCTTTTTAAATTGTTTTATTTAAGGTGTAAAAAAAAAAAGAGAGAAGACTGTACCGCGATATCATACCGTCACCGCATCCCCCCAAAATAATACCGGGATAATGATTTTAGGCCATACCGCCCAGCCCTAGCCACAGGCAACGTGCATTTCATGTGAAAAGCAAACGCCTTTGCAGATGTTGTCTTTGCACATTGAGGGATGTAATAGCACATTGAATGTAAGTTATTACATTTCTCTCCTTTGTCAAATAAAGATGTACATTTTTAGTTTGTCCAGATGGCTGTCTTTCTGTCTTACTTTAGGAGAGTGAATCAGAGACGTGCTGTGGGGATGAAGATTGCTTGGTTCTTGAGCAGCCAAACGGTGTGATGGGAGGATCCTCCAAGGTAGTCATTCAGTGCTGTCTTTTTTGTTATTTGCAATTCTGTAATAAAACATTATTTATTTACCATGTGAGGCAAGGTAGTAGACAGTTCAGTCCATAAAGCTTGCAGGTGCATTAACATGTGGGGTATAAACCATCTCATCAAACTGTCGTTTTGTACTGTATAAGATCAAATAATCCTATAGCTAGCAAATATATCTCTTGACAGAAGTTCATTTAACAAACCACTTATAATTATTTGATCTGTCATTAAATTATTTTTTGGCAGGATTGTCCAATCTGTCTCCAGTCATTTCCAATCGATGTCCTCCCATCCCATGCAAGTGCTTGTGGTGACAGGTAAGACGTTTATGACTAATGGATTCAAATTAAAAGATAGAATCTGAGGACCCATGACCCACTAAGAACTTGTCCTCAGTTTCTGTGTGAAGAGTGTGACACCTAACTAGAGTATTATGTACTGTGAATGCTCCTGTTTCTGTTTTAGAGTTTAATATGTTATGTTTAACTGCAGTGGCTGCATCAGAGCATGTGTTGCACATTTGTAATTGCAATCAGACGAGATCTACATACTTTCTAAGCTTTTCATCTGATTATACAAGGTGCAAGCAACAAGATGCAGGACTGATCCTGTTGTGAACGAATGGCGCACAACACAGTTATTGCCATTTTGCTGGTTACACCCATAACCCTTGTGAGTAAGTGTGCAGTCTCGTTGATGTATCATCAACAGCGTGTGTGTACCACACCGGTTTGACCACTGGTCAGTGCACCACAGTGCAGTGTGGGCCGTCATGATAAATAACGATTACAATGCACAACGGCGGATGACAAATTAGCGATTCAAAAAAAGCTTCAGTGAACCTGGTTGCATTATCTATAGCAACACAAGATGGAATATGACAAAAATGTGACTGTCATGTAATTAATTATAATAATTGCGAATATATATACATCTATAGCCCGCTTTGGCTGCTTTTTCTCTACCCCTTGGTTTCAAGTGAGGTCCGAGTTTGTCTTCGTTTCAAGGGCTGTCCAGCCCTTCCCCTTCCCCTATCCCTTAACCTTATGGAGAATTGGGACACCCCTTCACTTGACGTGAGTGCGCAAAACCAAGGGCTAAGGGGTTAGACAATGTGTTAAGGGTACAATTGGGATTGGCCCTAAGAGAGGTCATTGGAGATTAGTACAATGATACAATTTGTCTCCCTGTGACTTCTCTCTGTTTTCCAAATGAAGTTTGAGCTGAGGGCTTGCTGTTTTGGTGGTGTAGCAGCATTGATCCAGCATACATCACAGATGGTGCTTGAAATGCACAAAGGCAAAGGCATGTGTAATGTAAGTGCTGATGGTGATAGAGCAAGGAAACTTTGCACACCTACTCAAAAGGGTTATGGCTCGAACCTGCTAAAAGTCCATTATTGTGCGGTGTGTCAGTCATTTACAACAGGAGCAACCCTGCCTCTTTTTGCCCACACCTCATACATGACTTAGTATAAATACTATATGCAGGAAGATATTTATGTAATAAATAGACAACGACAACTCGTGGTTTTTCTGTTTCCCATTCACATGTTCTTCTTGTAACCTGTTTTTTTTTGTTGTTGTTGTTTTTGGTTGTCCTAAGAATGGACATAGCTCACTCCAGTGAAGCAGCCAGTCCAACAAGGGAAGAGGATTTCCCAGGACCCTCTGTTCCACGATCACCAATGCCAGTTTCAGCAGGTAATTTATCCATAACAACTGCTACCATGGTGTAGTTTGGAACTGGAAGAAAAAAATAGTGTCACACACTCTGGCTCCATATGCAGTTTTCTTTTATTAAGATACTGTAGTGTAGATGGTAGTTTGAAACTGGACCATTTTTGAGGCTGTAAATGCATTAAAGTGATCACTCACAAACACAAAACAATGATCAAAAAAGTAATATTAATACCAAGTACCTACCACAGCATATTCCTTTACAATGCTGGGCTTCCAAAAGGTTACTGTCAAGACAACAAATATAGTTTGACTCTGGAATAGAAGCTGAAATGAGTATCCAATTTGGAAGTTCCTTTGCACCAACAACTTTAATGTTTTTTTAATTAAATTTTCAGCATGGCTGAATGAGGAAGATCCCCAAACAGCATGTCAGTTGTTCTGAGAAGAACTACTGGACCGGAACTCAGAATGTCCACGCCTCTTTCTGTCAGTCAACATGTTTCACACAGTGGAAGAACAGGACAGTTCACTGATATCCTTCTATAAGAAGGATAATGTTAACTGGGCCGCTCCTTTCAAGTGCAAGCTGACAGGTATTACTGAAAACAGTGTGACTTGTTAATTTTGTTTTGTTTCTGTTATAGATGGAATGAATTTTGACTGTTGTTTGTTGACTGTTTGTTTACTTGCATAAAAGATGTATATTTCATGAAGGAATAGTTTCAATGAAAATTCAGTCATTATATTTTGAATCCATAAAATCCTCCTAGAAATTCACAGGAAAACAGCTTGCAGCTTTGTCACATAAAGGTCACTATGGAACTACTGAAAAAAACATTAAACGACCAAAACAAAACAAAAATCTAAAAATGCCTCCATATTGCAAATGTGCCTTGATCCAAGTCTACGAAAGCCACGCTATGAATAGCTGAGAAAAAAGTAATTTGTTTTTTTTTTGCCTACCATAAATCTTCACTGTTGCAGCACAGCTCAGAGCTGCACTTGCACATGCGTTCACCATGCTCACACACCATTTCATCCAGTGTGCATGTTCTCGTTAGTGGCTGTAAGCTAGAATGTACCTTTCATCAGCATAAGTGCGAGTTGATAATGATTGAATTTTCATCAAAATTGAACTATTCCATTTAACACATGAAAGACCGAAGTTGTTGCATATGTTGGTGTAGTAGAAAAGCCAATACATGCTAGATCAATAGCCATGCTGTGTCTTAGTAACTGTATATTGGATATCATTTAGTTTTTTTGCGGTTTAATCTGAAGTTATCTTTATTTTCAAGAAGATGCAGCAGTCGGCGAAGGTGTCAACCGACATGTTGTTTCAATGACCATGGAGAAACTGAAGACTGGCTTCACTATAAAATTAGATGTTTGGACTGCAGTACATCCTCTATAACCTCTGCTTACAGCATTTTATGCTAATCCTCAAAATTCCAACAGATACAGGCACAAATGAGTTCTAATAACAATTTCATTTTATACCTCTGAACTCTGTATCATGTGAATATCAGTTCATATTCAAAGTACAGAATGTGGGATGGACCTACTTAAATATGCACTGGTATATAAATACATCTTTTCCTCCTTTTCTTTTTAGGCAGTGCTCCTCTAACAACCCTTTTTGAGGGTGAAAAAGAACATCGCGTTCCATCTGTAGCTGCTGTACTTCAACAGAGCAACCTTTTTCAGATGGCAGGTCGGATGATAGGCCATTCTTTCCTGCATTCTGGTTTTGGTTTCTCTGGCGTCAGTCTGCCTGCGGTCACTCTATTGACTAGTGGGAGCACCGACACTGTTACATCAGCTCTGACCTTGCAGGACTGCCCTGATCTTGATAATCGAGAAACAATTGTTTTTGTGAGTAACTTGGTTAAGTGTTGGCATGTCCTACACCAATATTCTTTCTTTCTTTCCTCCCTCCTTCATTCTTTCCTTCCCTTCTCCCTTTCTTCCCTCCATCCATCCTTCCTCTCTCCCTCTCTCCTTCTCTACTTCTTTCTGTCTTTCTTCCTCTCTTCCTTTCTGTCTTTCTTTCTTCCTCTATTCCTTCCTTCCCTCCCTCCTTCCTTCTTTCCTTCCCACCATCCATCCTTCCTCCCTCCCTACCTCTTTCTTTCTGTCTTTCTTCCTTTCTTTCCCTCCCCCCTTCTGTGCTTCAGCTACTTCATCTTAACTTAAATTTAGCACTTCAGTTTAGCTTCAGCTATCCAAATTTGGCTCCAGCTTTTCAGCAGACAACATTCACACTGCAGTTTCTTCAGAAATGGCATTTTCTAGTTACTATATGTGTATACTACCACCTTAACGTGGTGGGCCGGTCTGTGTGTCTCCATGACCCCTAGAGCTATGTCAGCAGGAGTCTTTTAGTCCTGGTAGGGTTACCCACACTGAACAGGTCGAAGGGTAAAGACCAGTCGAAGTGTGATCCCCTGGTCCTCCAGGTTGGGGGTTGGGCTGAGGGCTGATAACCTACTCCCATAAAGCAACTACTATTACAGAAACGACAAGCAGAGCAATTTCACAAATTGTATGGAATGCTGTAGCCGCTCCTCACAACATGAGAGACGTCATGACGCACAAAGGTAAAAGCCATTAGGAACACCCTTGGGCCGATGAAGCCACTGATGAACCCGAAGAGCACCATGATATGTGTGTTTATGTCACACTTCATCAAATAGATGGAATACATGAGACAGTGCTTAGATGTCTGGCAAGATGTGATTTCCATAGATTTTTGTATACCTGTGATTTACTCATGATGTTGGCTTGACTATATTTCTTTGCCTTTTTTGATTGCGATAATAACTTCTGATGAACGATAATTCAGAAATTCTTGCACTTTTTTTGTGAATTTGTACCTGTTTTAGCTCAAGAATGCAGAACTTACTGCCGAATAAAACTCCCGCTTGACTGATCTGTGCCTGTCATGGGATCTTCCTGTTCCTAATACCAACAATCGTGACTGGCTGTGCCAAGAACTGCTTTCACATACTGTTAGTAATCATTTTTAACTATTACCTTAGTCAAACAATATTATGGTAACATGATGGTCTAACCAGTTATATCTTTACACCCACGCAGTTCCTTAGAGTAATTGTTGCCTTCTGTCTGTCAATTCTTTTTGCAGGTACTTAAACATGTTAAGCAGCCTATCAAACAAATCCGCAAAGGGCTGAAAGAAACAGGCAATCTTTCAGCTTGACCAGATGTTCACCACATCATTTTCCCGAGGGAGTCTACTGAGGAACTCAATCCACAGGTATGCTGACTTGTGTCTTTATTGTATTTATTATTGTTGTGATTTGTTTGCAAATACTGTTTAATTTCATTTATGAAATGTGTTGGTGTGTACATCTAAAATCAATGCTGTACGATTTAAGATCATTCAGCAGCATCTAACCAGTTTCAGTCTAACATGAACCATGTATTTGATCCCCTGTAGCTTGTGATGCAGCACATTCAATGGCCACAACCTAACTATGACAGTGATGATGACGACAATGATCACATTCCACTGGAAAAAGTCAGTCTTGTCACTGGATTTTTGTGCAAATTCATCCAGGAAGGTACCATTTTCTATTGCAGCTGTTAGCTCATTTTATAGAGGAATAAAGTTGTGGGGGAAAACCCCCAGCATACTGCATAGTACACATCTCTAAATTGCACATACTGTAAGTACAGTTTATTATTAAATAGTTGCATTACATATACCTCAACTGTTAGTCAACATGCAAGGTTAATACCATGGTGTATCCTCCCCCTTGTGGTGTATTTGATATTTTGTACATTTTATGTGCTCAAATTTCATGTTCTGATGAATACTTTTGAGGTGTCAAATAAATGTTTTTCTTCCATAGTGTCACAGGAGGACCTGCGCAACCTCGTGAGGTTCTGGGTTGGGTGGGAGCTGGGTAAGGAGGTGGCTCTCACCTGTTTCCAAAAGTTGAGGCTCCCTGACCACTACCAAAATTACCAGAAGTTTCACCAGGACTTGGTCATGGCCCTCAAATCAAATGTTTCTGGATTTGGGCTTGTGTAGGTGTGATGGCATTGCTTTGTGGACTCTGGCATTTAGGCCAGTAGTTTGGGGATATGAAAAGCACCATGTTCAAAATGTGCGCACAGAAGTTACCTGTTGGACATGAGGGAGGAGCGGAGAAGGATTGAGTTGAATCGTCAGAAAGAGGGAAGGAGGAGAGAAAGAGAGGAAAGAAGGAAGGATGGAGGAGAAAGGAAAGAGGGAAGAGGGGAGGAAGAAAATTAAGTCAGAGGGGGGAAGGAAGGAAAGGAGGGATGGAGGAAGGAGGGAGGAAAGAAAGGATGGAGGAAAGAGGGACAGAGGGGAAAAAGGAAAAGAGGATGGAAACAACGGAGGAAGGATGCAAGGAAGGAAAGGAGGAAGGAAGAGAGAGAAAAGAAGGAAGGCAGAGGAAGGAAAGAGAGGGAAGGAGGGGAAGAGCTACAACAAAATTGAGGAAGTAAGTTTTAAAAGTTTACTGAAAAAGTTTACTGAGGTTATAAAATGAGAAGTACGGTGAATTCTCCATGTTTCTGCAACCAAATTGTCAACCTCTGGTAACCTTCAGATACAATGTAGTTTTGAAGTTACTCCATGTTGGCCTCATGTCAGAGGGCTGTTACATGTACTCCCCACCTGGTTATACAGAGATGTATTTGTTTGTTCATAATAAAAGAAAAAAACTGTGTGATGGAATATGGTGTGGTTATTTTAAGCCATTTCTTAATAGAATTTACAGATCTATGTATTGTGATATAAAGGTGCATCTCAAATACTTTCAATATCATGAAAACGATTAATTTTTGGTTAGATATTTCAGAAATTGAAAACTGGATATATATTTGATTTTGATCTTAAAAATTAACTAAAATCTAACCCTAAAAAAAACTAACCCTAATCTTTATTTTTGTTCCCTTTTTGCTCCCTTCGTCTTCTTCTTCTGCTCTTCTAGTGCTGCTGCTTTTTTCTCTCTTTTTGCCATTGGCTTTGTCTTTAATCACAGAAGCATGTGTGTATCACATTACTGCTCCTCTATCAGCTCAAAACAGACCTAATTACGCTGCTATATGCCCACAGCCCAGACAAGAGCTACTGTAGCGTGTGTGTAAGCATGGATTGTGAATCTGTCTCTCTGTCAATTTCAATTTCAATTTAATAAGCTTTATTGGCATGACTAACAATATTGCCAAAGCCATTACAAATTCACAAATAATTCAATAATACAAGTACAATAATAAAAGTAAGTCAGAAAAGTATGCTTTGCGTTTTTGTGTTAGATGTCCAATAGTTAATGTAATGTTCTTTTTGCTTGTCCATAATTTGGTGTGTCCAGATTGTGTGAGGGGGCTGTCGTCAAAATCAAAGTTAGTGATAATTCCGCTCAAATGCATTAAAACAAAAGTATTCATATACACTCATTTAAGTCTGAATGACTTAATATTAGCACATGTAATTGCAAGATTGATCACATTTAAAGACTAGGCTCATTGGAACTACTATAAATAATTACATTAGAAAAAATGTGAATACCTCAGGGGAAATCCATATTCCCTCACAGCTCCATTGAAGAAGGCCAAGTGGGTGTCAGACCTGTTGTTGTCTGCTACCTTCAGGTACATAATCTACACATACAAGCACAAATAGAACACCACATCAGTACCTTGCAGAATTAGTTTTACTAGCAACTGATAAAAGTTCTTTAACGGCCAAACGGGGATGTTTAGTAACATTGCACTTTGTTTGGTCCATAGCAGTGAAAAGTCTTACCTTCCTTGAATACCTGTCTATTCCCCCAAAAATGACAAAGTTGTACCTAGGATTTTTTTAAAAAAAAAGACAAGTTAAGAAGAAAATCCCAAACCCAATACATCTCTAACAGCATAGGTCTCCAGATACAATATCTCTGGGTAATTAAGCAGGACAAGATCAATTTATCATGCTTTT
The DNA here is from genome assembly GCA_026686955.1 of Epinephelus cyanopodus. Classification (NCBI taxonomy): domain Eukaryota; kingdom Metazoa; phylum Chordata; class Actinopteri; order Perciformes; family Serranidae; genus Epinephelus; species Epinephelus cyanopodus. The sequence goes on along the minus strand of CM048917.1, from coordinate 35,936,410 downwards.
GAATAAAGTTCAATATTGTGTTTACTTTATATATTTAAAAAAAGAAAACGTGATAACAAAAACACTGTAAGTGACCAGAGTGTAAGTTGCCCCCTGCTGTTTGGGAGCACCTATGCTCTGTGCTCCGGAAATGCTATAAAGGTCAGGAAGGTGTCGTCACACGCCAGATTTGTTTGTTGCCCGGAGCCCTCGTGTGTGCGCGTGCAAACAGAAATGTAAAAGGTATGTAGCTGCTTTTATTATGTAAACTTGTTTGTTTGTTTTTTTTTGTTTGTTGTTCATGCTTTAATTGTATTATGGTGTTTATCAGCAGCGAATGATGACAAGCGGGGGTTTTTGTTGTCTGCATTCTTCTGCACCCTTTGGCAGGCGATTCGAGGTAAAGAATAGTATATTTTCTAAACACATACCTCTATTTAAGTCTATTTTTCTAGTGCCTTCAATGTTTGTATTTTAACTTTAATATAAAATGAACTGAAAATTGAATTATTGTTGTCGATGTTTTGCACTGATTGTATTTATTATGCTTAATATTGATGTTTGATATTTTGTATTTTGTAGTTTCACGGTGTCCTAATAAAGATGAACTTTAAGCACCAGTCGAACTCCGTCGCTGTTTCTTGATGCCGAGGGGCAGTTACAAACACTGTATTGCCCATTCGGGCCATAACCATTCAGAATAGGTCAATTACTTGGCTCCCATTAATGGCTCCCATTACTGCTTGTTTGGATAACACAGCTGTTAACAGTGGGCTGAGCATTTTGGCAATTTGGTCTATTGCCGTAATCCCTAGAGTCACATAAATAGGTACATTCCCTTTAATTATCAGCAGCTGTTGTTTTTAGAGCTTGTGGGACAGAGATGTACTCTGCTCAGTGAATGGTAGGCTACAAGTCACTTTGTCCCTCAAAACTAATGAAATACACAATCCAACAACTCCAAAATGCTCTTAAGTTGTAACCTGTCCTGTACATTCACCACACTATGAAATAATAATGTAACATTACAAGACAGAGTTGTTTTCAAGGCAAAGGAAAGCTAAAACTAAAGGAATACTCCACAGATTTCGAAGCTTTTTCATTGTGAGACAACATGATCAATATCTTTTTTTGTCTGTACGTCCAGTGGCTGGCTTCCAGCTGTTAGCATTGCGGCTTAGCTTAATCATTGCAGTGGATAGGAGTCAGTAGCCTACTCGGTTATAGTGAACAAAATAAACCTTACGAAACCCTGAAGCTGGCGTTTTTGCTTGTGGATTTAAAATCAAGATTTTTAAACATTAATTTGAAAAAGGAGAGTCCTTTTTAGTCCTTTAGAAGAAGTTCGATATGTAGAACTACAGTGTGTCACTGGTGTTTGGCTCCCCGGATCACAGCGCATGACAGAAACACTATGGTTCTGTGTATCAAACTTCTTCTAAAACAACTACAGTAAAAAGGACTCTCGTTTTTCAAATTATTGTTTGAAAATGTTTATTATAAATGCACATGTAAAAACACCACCTTCAGGGTTTCTGTAAGGTTTATGTTGTTCACTTTCAACACAAAAGTTACTGATTTCTACCCACTGCAATGATTTGCACTAAGTTAAGCCGCGATGCTAACAGCTTGAACAAGCCACTGGATGCACAGACACAAAAAAGATACTGATCATGTTGTCTCACTATGAAAACAATAGAGAAAGAGTTTAACTCCCAAATCGTCGGAGTATTCCTTCAAGTGCTGTTTGCAGTGTTCTCAAGAAATGCTCATCTAATTGGCTTCACACTACACTCCCTTCGGTCCTCAGCAAATACTCACCAAGTGTGAATTTTTATCAGATGAACACTTGTTGAGTTATGAGTACAGATAGCAGATAGCATAAAGACATACCTAATCAGCTTGTGATTGGTGTCAACATGGACCATGTACTTTGGATAAGGAACCGTGTAGGTCCTCCTCACCACACATCCCAGGCGGGTCAGAGCACACCAGCATTGAGACACAATGGCCTCTTTTTCAAGGGAAGCCTGGCCAAGACAGCAGCAGAAAAGTTACTAGACATACATGACACAGAAATCACACAACACACAGATAAAATACAATACAAGATAAAAGCAACAGGACTAAAAGTTCGGATTCACATTAAAACAAGAACAAGTGCGATATGAAGCTGCTCCAATTTCTCTCACACAAGATTTCAAAGATTTTCGGCCATTCGCCTAAATAGTGTTGCTCTAGACACACCAAGGAGTCTGGCAATACAATTTGATGGCAGTCCAAGCTCAATTAGATGTGTGAGAGTCTCAACTGACACTGTCAAACATGGATGCCCACGAGAACCCCTTTCAAAATCTAGTGTCACAAATGACTGTTCGTCCTCTCTCTGCTGCTGGATGACAGTATTAAGATCTGTAAGTGCAGTAAGTATATGATCTCCTACATCAGCTATGCCACATAGAGTACTCAATAAAACTAAATCCTGACGGCACACAAACTGTAACCCTTCAATGTCCGGGGGTTCTCTCTCCAAGATGTGTACTAACGGTCATACAGTCTCTGAAGTATGTCCCACTTCACTGATTCCTAGGGGATAAATAAAGAAAACATGACAAATGTGGATAGGTCAATGATGACAGTTAGCTCACGCAACAGCACAAAATGACAACTTCAGTTTATCAACAACCAATTCTATTCACTATAATGTTAAAGTAATGTTGGAGCTTAAGCCTTAAAATCTCCTCTCTTCTCTCTCCTCTCTTCTCTCTCCCCTCCTCTCCCTTGTAGCGCATTGCCATTTCCAACTCTCTTTCCTGGATTCAGTGTTGCTCTGTCGCTAGCTAAATTTACTATATTCTACATTCCTGTGGATTATTACCTACTGTCCATTAAACCTAAACTAGTGCCACTAAAGCACTCAACACTTTATTTTCCTTTTTAGCGATGTTAACATTAATCACACAGTTCTTTGCTATCTGATAGCCACTTAGCTTAGCAGACGACAGTGAAAGGTTCGGGAACTGCCCATTGGTTCGACCTCCCATCGGTTTGACTAGGCCGTAGGTCGGACAAATGGAGGGTCCCATTGGTTCCATTAGTTCGACCCGTCTTCACCTGCACACCCTCTCCAGGCTTCTTCTGTTTTCTACTGCGCTGATTTTCTGTTCAGCACCAAGGACAGCGCTAAACAATCTTGAGAGAGCCTGATAGGAGCCATCAAGTCAGATCATGACTAATCAGACCTTGAATATCACCATATTCAGTCAGAGAGAGCCACACAGGAGCCAGATCATGTCAGATCGCGCACTACAACCATCAGCAGGCCCGCATTAAAGCACCATGGGCAATGCATCAACAATCATTGCAGTTTAGTTTTGACTATAGTAACACTTTTAACATTAAAGGAATTTACATACAGATATTGCATAAAATATGTTGCAGAGGGTAAATGCAGCACATATTTGTGCATTCATACATGCATACTTCTCAGTAGTTAAGCTCTTTTATTCATCACTTAGCACGGTAGCGTCCACACGAGCTACATTTCCAAAATCATTTCTGAAGCTCAAAAGAGGCATCTGTTATGGACTGAAATAAAACTGTCACCGCTACCACACAGAGTCACTTCCACATGAAGCTGACGGGGAACAGCCCTCCATACCCAAACCCCGCCGTTCTGAACGACCCCAACTCCGAAATTAATTTTCATGTCCATATCGGTTTCCTGCATCAAACACTGCCGCACGCTCTCCGGCCGCACTCACACAATTCTGAAACTCGTTGTACTACAAAAGCTTGAAATGAACGTTCAACTCATTTTTTTTTTCTTGAAAAAAAAAACCCCAAACATCTTAGCTACTACAATAAGCAGTATGTTCTATGTGTATATCCATTTAAATCTATTCTGTGTATTGTTACAGACCCAATACTTTCTGTATTGATAGACATTACTGATTGTTTTGTATATTTTATATATCATTCTGCACCTCCGGTTAAAAGTGTTTTGTTGTATTTGTGCATGTAATCTATGCATATGATGCTCCATTTTGTATCTTTCATACAGAGAGAAATCTACAAACTTAAACACATCAATTAAACACTCATTCTAGTTTTTCATCATGTCAAGATTAGAATATTTCAGGGTTTTGTTGAATCATCTAATGGAGAGTTCAGCCCTCATTATCCACCTCTCCCAAATCACACAACACCATCTGTTTTCCTCCTGATTATACTTTGATTAACCAACTGTTAACATCTCATTGTTTCTGGAGAATTTGAGTTGGTGAATAACTCTGTTGTTTACATTTGTACATCAGAAACTGTTGGTGGTTGTCAGGTTTGTGAGATACAGACAAGTTTATTAAATTTAGCAAATATTTAGTCACTATAACTTAGTTGAAAGAAGATTTAATAAGTGATGGGAACTGATACACCAGCCAAAAACATCATATCCAAAGTAATACAGTTGACTTCAGGATATAAAGACTCAGATTAACTGTACAGTTGCATATAAGTATTAATAAAGTCTAATCTTTTTTGTTTGGTTGTTTGTTTTCTCTTCAATGTGAAATATCCAAAAGATTTTGGAGCGATCTGGAATCTCACCTCTTTGAAGACTCTAATTCAGTTTACTCCCTTGACCTCAGGGATAGTATTTGTTATTATGATGATCCAGATAAAAGCATTCTTCAATATCTAATTAAAGTTGTTATTCGAAATGCTAAACTTTTTATTCATAAGCAGAGATGATCAAAGTCACCTCCTGAATTTTTATGTTTTCTTTTAGAATTCACAGACATACATTTGTAAATCAAAAACTTATTGTAATCAGGCATGTGAGATACAGACAACTTTGTTAAATTTAATATATATTTAGTCTACTACAATTTAGCTGATAGAAGATTTAATAAGTGATGGAAACTGATACAGCAGCCAAAAACATCATCAACAAAGTAATACAGTTGACTTCAGGATATAAAGACTCAGATTAAGTGCTACAGTTACATATCCTGTCGTGACTAATCGAGATTTGATATGAAACAAAAATACTGTTTACCAACTAAGGACAACGTATTCACTGTGACACAATTCTTACATCAGGCAGAAGGATAAGACAAAAATTGGCCTTTCATAAAACGTCTCTCTGGAACAACTATGATAAACTTCTCAGAAACAAATATATATTCTTTAATGAATGGTTCCAAGGAGATATAAATTATATTTTTTATCCCTTGTTGATTAATTCGGCAATATGCTTCCCTGTGAACAGTTCATGTTTGTACATTAATTTCAGTTCCTTTCAGAGAATCAATTTCTTTGTCTTGGATATATAGTGTTATCATATTGCTAAATTTACAGACCATAATGCCTCCTGCTCTTTTTGTAAAAAATAGTACAGAAAATATTTCTCCATTAACCTCAGATATCAAATAAAAACGCTCTTGAAGCTCATTAATTTTGTTTTTCTAAATACGCAACTTTTAACTTACAAGCACACATTATGTAAGTCAATGAATTTTGGTGAAGTTTTACTCAGTTATTCTTTTAGGTCCCAAAAAACATCCTTATATCTTTTTTTTGTCTCTGTTCTTGTTGTTTGTCTTCTGTTTGTTTTTGTTCGTTTTGTTTTATTTCGTGCAATTGTCTTGAAATAGCCTATTATTATTCATATTTTAAATATACTTATGTAACGCTTTTTTGTTTCATATGGTTTAGATGAACTACCTGATGTTTAGTACATGTTCTTATTGTCAGAAAAAAAGGCGGTTTCTGTGAAGGTGAAGGGTTCGTCAGTGTCCTACTTTCTATTGTTAGAACAAATGTCTCCGCCCAGCAGAGCTCAACTACGTCCGCAGCAAGGATTTATTGACCCACGTTCACAACCAGCCAACCGTCAGATTTCGCTTTGGTACAAAGGAGACTCTTACAAAATGAGTGGTCGCGGCAAGGGAGGAAAAGGACTCGGTAAAGGAGGCGCCAAGCGTCACCGTAAAGTTCTCCGTGATAACATCCAGGGAATCACCAAACCCGCTATCCGCCGTCTGGCTCGCCGTGGTGGAGTGAAGCGTATCTCCGGTCTGATCTACGAGGAGACCCGCGGTGTGCTGAAGGTGTTCCTGGAGAATGTGATCCGTGATGCCGTCACCTACACCGAGCACGCCAAGAGGAAGACTGTGACCGCCATGGATGTGGTGTATGCTCTGAAGAGGCAGGGCCGCACTCTGTACGGCTTCGGAGGTTAAATCACCGTCTCATCTCACTGCAACACAACGGCTCTTTTAAGAGCCACCCACATCATCTCAAGAGCTCCTTTTTTTTCTCTTCTGATTTCATACTGTTGTATGTTCCCATCTGATGTGGTTTCCTCCGAGTTCTTCATATTGATTAAGGTACAATTGTACCATTTTATAAGGCAATCGTGATGACATGACTAATGCTTATAAAGATTACATACATACACTGTTTAAGAGCAGGCCTGCACTGGCCGTTGGGTTTATATTTGAAATATTGATGGAATTTCACACACCTCCATTGTGTAGACTCTGAAAAGTGTGATGAGTAAACCTATTTAATGTTACACTAAACCGGAAGTGGAGGAAGTATCATACTCAGATCTTATCGTTTTTTAATTGAAACGTAACATCAATGTAAAAATATTCTGTTCAGAAAAAAATTACTCCGCTGACAGAAATGCATCCCCGTCATGACGGGAAGTTTAATTCATTTCAGTGATTTTGATTTGAGAGTTTATTTTGAACATTAAAAAAAGAAAAAGCAACAACAGCAGACAATGAAAAGATTGTTCAAAAAGGAGTGGAAAGAAGTCGAAATCTCATCCCACCCCTTCATAAGGAAGAAACTGATCATTTGCGGACACTTAATAGCACCATTAATTAGTGACAACATTTTGTTTTATTGGAGGAAATGATCTCTGTTAAAGATAATGGGCCTAACTGACAGCTTTGCTGCTGGAAATGTGGAAAGTAGCCCATCATGTCTGCACCTCATGGTGTTTGAGGGATTTTCCTTTTTGTTTTTTAAAGAGGGAGACTAGGTATATTTTTGCGCAGCTGTTAATTTCTAACACAGCTCAATATCAGGATGATTTTATTCACACTATCAATTTGGTGTTGATATGATTTAATTGTGGTGCCAGCTTTAAGCTTTATTGGAGCATATATAACATTTTAACAAAGAAGACCAGTTTATCAGACGCGATGATGTTAGACGATAATTGTAATAACCGGAATTCATCTGCGCAGCATTGATTTCATGGGATTCAAGGGTGTAATCAGTGTCAGATGTACAGGTACAGGTAGTGTAGCTACTTGAACCAGTGATGAGTAATTTAACCTACACATAATTTTATTTCATATGGGTAGTAGTAATAACTCAACCTTTTTTGTTATGTTGTAGAAGTCATTTAAATCCTCAGAGTGACTAAAGCTGTCAGATAAATGTAATGGAATAAAACTATGACTAAACAGTCTCAAGACTCATTCTTAACATAACTCAAAGTAACATCTAAGCCGACATTCTACTACTGCAAATGTCAATACAAAGTTAATTGATAGTGGTTGTGAAAAGACTGGATCATCACTCATTGCAATAAACTGAGAATTCGGAGCTGTAGTTTCTATTGCCCACTACAGTGAGATATAAAAATTACGACTAAGAAAATAATATAGAACTACTAATTAATTAAAGAAAGAAAGGACAATTAATGAGGCTGCTCTTTAAGGATGGTGTGGGTGGCTCTTAAAAGAGCCTTTCGGTGAGCAGTTTGCTGGTGAGAGTGATGAGAGCTCACTTCTTCTTGGCTGCTGCTTTCTTGACTTTGGGCTTGGCTGCCTTCTTTGCGGGGGCTTTCTTGGCTGCAGGGGCCTTTTTGGCCACCTTCTTGGGGCTCTTGGCGGCCTTTTTCGGGCTCTTTGCAGCCTTCTTGGGGCTCTTGGCTGGTGCTTTCTTGGCCGCTGCGGGTTTCTTAGCCTTCTTGGGAGACTTCTTAGCGGCTGCTGGCTTCTTGGCTGCCGCTGTCTTGGGCTTTTTGGCCGCTGCGGGCTTCTTGGCTTTAGGAGCGGCTTTCTTGGCCGGCTTCTTGACCTTCTTGGGTTCGGCAGCCTTCTTGCTCATCTTGAAGGAGCCGGAGGCCCCGGTCCCTTTGGTCTGGACCAGAGAGCCCTTCGCCACCAGGGCCTTGATGGCGGTCTTGACGCGGGACTTGTTCTTCTCCACATCGTAGCCTCCGGCAGCCAGAGCCTTCTTGAGGGCGGCCGCGGACACGCCGCTCCGCTCCTTGGATGCGGCCACAGTTTTCAGGATGAGCTCGCCGACGCTGGGGCCGGTCTTCTTCGGCCTGGGCGCCTTCTTCTTGGCGGCTTTGGCCGGCGCGGCGGCGGCGGGAGCTGGAGCTACTTCTGCCATATTCTGCAGTGACGTTCTTCTTGCTCAGTTACACACGGGAGTGTCTGACCGGACTGATGTAAGCTCCGAGCAGGAGGCTGTGCTTAAACACACCGTGAGAACCATGGAGACTCAACCCAGCCCGTGGCTCCTCTGTGCAGTGTGAGAGCTGGAGCACTTGTGTTTTCTCTTGACTGAGAAAAGGTGAAAACTAAAATGTGGGACAAGTGCTGAAGGCTGACAGTGAAGGGAGCCGATAGCGGGCTTGTGTCTCTTCATATCCAAGTCATGCAGCGCTCGGATGCTCTCTGCATTTTGTCTGTGGAGCCTCCAAACCTCACCTATTCACCGCCGTGGCCAGCACTGCTCAGCGGCTTTTCCCACTCATTTCTCTCCTAAAATGACTTCAAATGCATCACAGCTCCTCCAAAGCCGTTTTCCAGCAGCCCATATGTTTGTTCAGGGACTCAGTGTAAAAACAATCATCTGCTGTTGTTGACTTTGTAATATAGTGAAGTTATTCTGGTGTCAGCAAACACACTGATGATGGCCGAGGCGCATGATGCAGTTCAGCCAGACTGACCATCAGAGCTGCTGCTGTGCCTCCTTTAGATTTAGTTATAGATAGTAGTTGTACTATTAATGATCAAACACACCAGCAAATACATGTCAGCTGTCTGTGGAAGCAGTATGTTACACACAGTTTCACTGATACATAATACAAATATTATCAAAAGACTTAATCAAGTGTCACACAACAGTTATTCTGTGTTTTCTGCTGAGGTTCAAGGTGAGGACTGACTAAAATTTAGATTTGGACTTAAAACTTTCAGAGTTACAGCAGCTCAGATAAACTATCTGTCATTGTTCTGGATAGAAACCAGTTTGACCCAAAATTCAAGGACAACACACATGTTGAGTGGATATATAAGAGGCTCTGATGTGGAAAGGTGTACTTTACATTATTTACCTATGTTACGTAACAGAAACATAAATGTTTATATTTAATTTAAATAATAAATACATTAGTGGTAGCAGGAATGCCGACAGTCAGTGTGCACAAGCACAACAATACCCTCACCTGTCCTCTCATTTCTGACTCCCTGTCCTTCAGTCTGACTGTTTCTACCCTGAATTTATCTCAGCTTGTCACAGTGTTTGCCCCTTTTTTGGAAAAACATAAAATCGAGAGCACATATTGTGTGCATGTTATTGATCATCCTGAGGAAGACATCTCTGTTTCTTATTTCCCTTTGCTCCACATGTTATGTGTCAGTGTCTGTGGTCCAATACAAAGACTGCAGCCTGGTGGCAGCATCACAGCTCATGTTAACTGAAATTACCAAGATGAGAAACAAACACTCAGTGGTGATGCCATAAAACAGGACCTTGGACAGCGACTGAGCTGCTCTTTGGTGCTTTAATGAAAGTGGAAGCAACCTCCAGTTCCTCATATTAGCTCTTAGCTTGTCCATCATATCAAAAAAACAAAACAAAAAACAATTTGAATTATAATTTAGGGTTTCTAGAAACCTTAAGTCCAGTCTACTTAGTGATTTAGTGTATTTCATCATTTGCTGAAATGTGATTACCCAATCTTTTCGCCAGAACTTAAGTTATTACTTTCTGATCACAATTCAAAGAGCAATAGGCCTGTAACTTGCAGGGTCAGACTCTTCCTTTCTCTTTTTTTTTAGAAGCCAACAAATATTTGCTTGATACAATGAGCTGAGGAACTCATTCTATCAAGCAGGAGGAGCTCTTCATGGAACGAATAGTCATTCACCATCCTAAACAAGAAAGGGACAATTTTTCATGGAATGCTTTGTAAAATTCACAGCCAAAGCCATCTGGGCCAGCTGCTTTTCCAGAGGGGAAGGCCCGAATAGCATTCAAGACGTCAGTTTTAGAAATTGGAGCATCCATATCATCTGGTGATACACTGTGTAATTGAGGAACCCTTAGATTGGCGGAAAAAAGTTTGAAAAATCGGCTTCAGTGGCATTTACTCTACTGGAATACAATTCCGTGTAGAAGTCCCTGAAGCAAGCGTTTATCTCCTTTGGATTAGTAACCAATTTACTTGCTTAGCCTGCTCACCTTGGTTTCTTCTGAGCGAGACTGAGCATACGCAAAACATGTAACCTCCCCTGCGATCAGATGTATTTACTGTAGAAACAGAGGTGTGAGGTGATTTATTGACTGAAAACAACAGGACAACAATGACAACAAAACTTCATAAGTTTATAGGTGAGTTGCTTTATGAACGTTGTCCTAATTGACCAGTTCTGTAAGTACTCTGATCTTTAAAAAAAAAAAAAAAATGTAATACTCTGTTACAAGTCCTGCATTCAAAGTTTTACTTTATCAACAATACAAATTATTACTATCGCATATTCTTAAAGTACCAAAAGTAAAGGTAGGAATTATGGAAAATGGCCCATGTCAGAATAATGAATGCTATACTTAAGATGATAATTATTGATGTGTTTCATGACTATCCCAGAGGAGCCTTGTTTATCACACTGACTGGGGACATGACTGTCAGGTACAGCATACAACAACTTCTATCAGAATTATATTGCACAAATATCACAACGTACACCATAAAAGAGGGATATATTCAATAAATTATTTCAAGATTATATAAAACAAGTCTGGAGCCTCCAGAGGATACAAAACCAAACAAAATGCCAAAACAAGACATTTTATACAACGATTAAATATAAAGGATTTATGTGTAAACTAAAGAGTATTGTGGACTGATCTACTGTACAAACAACTATAATGGGTAATTTAAACAAAGTAGCTTAGAAAATCCACTCATCAGCTGGCCCAATAATTGGTCAACCTCATGTGTCAATGAAGATATAAACAAACAAATCCAAGTGACGATTATTGGGGAAAGACTCAATCTTCAGCTGGATGACAGTCACCTGATCACTAAACAATCCATGAGAACTTTCATCTGAGAGGACATCTGTGAAAATGACAGGTTAGGCCAAGTCTGTCCACGTTTTTGAAATAGAACTCATACAGAAAAATAAAGTCCTTAAAATAGCTAGATCCAGGCCCTCTAAGATTGTCAACTGGTGACCACCTCCATTAATGTCAATAAATAAGGCAAGGCAAGTTTATTTGTATAGCACAATTCATTCACAAAGCAATTCAATACTGATGGGTTGGGCTTGATATTATCAACTCTAAATTAATGCCCTGTGCATAGTTTTTACTTTGATGCTATTATCATAGGACTGCTTTTTCAACACGTCTATATTTAGGACAATGTTTTTCCAATGTCAAATATTATAGTAACATTAGGGGGAAAAAAAATCCGAATCTAAAGTGGTTATTTACATTTGCGACATGAGAATCAGAGCTCTTTATGAGAGGAGTGGGTGGCTCTTAAAAGAGCCGTTTTGGGGGCCAGTTTCCAGCAGTCATAGCGTGTCCAGGTTTACTTGGACTTGGCGGCCTTCTCGGTCTTCTTGGGCAGCAGAACAGCCTGGATGTTGGGCAGCACGCCGCCCTGAGCGATGGTGACTCCGCCCAGCAGCTTGTTGAGCTCCTCGTCGTTGCGGACAGCCAGCTGCAGGTGACGGGGGATGATACGGGTCTTCTTGTTGTCGCGGGCAGCGTTTCCAGCCAACTCCAGGATCTCAGCGGTCAGGTACTCCAGCACAGCCGCCAGGTAGACGGGGGCGCCGGCACCGACACGCTGCGCATAGTTTCCTTTGCGCAGCAGCCTGTGGACACGGCCGACTGGGAACTGCAGCCCAGCACGGGACGAACGGGACTTTGCCTTGGCTCTGGCTTTGCCACCGGTTTTTCCGCGGCCACTCATTTTTCAGATGCTCTCTAAAGTCGGGACAAAGAGAAGTGTTTCCTCAGCAGCTGAGACCCTCCTCTATATATCCACGGAGCGCGGGACGGTTTCTGCCGGACCAACCAGAAAAGAGGCTTCAGCAGAGCAGCAGAGGGCGGCCCAGCCTGACTTTTGGCGGACCTTTTGAAAGGATTTCCAGCCAATAAGCAGCGGAGTCTCGGGCGGTGGGTCGCTCCTTCGGGCGGTGCTGAGCTCCGTGTTTGAGGACACCAACCTGTGCGCCATCCACGCCAAGAGAGTCACCATCATGCCCAAAGACATCCAGCTGGCCCGTCGCATCCGCGGAGAGAGAGCTTAAACTCTGCTGCTGCTGCTGCTGCTGCTGCTGTTGCTGCTCCACAAACCACAACGGCTCTTTTAAGAGCCACCTCACTCCTCACTCAAGGGCTCATTCCTCTGCTCACAACACACGTTTAATATCAATCACAGCAGGTCAATAATAATTAACTATATAGCGGATTTCTCTACAGTCTCAATGATAACATTTTGCAAGTCTACATAAATCAAGAGCTCATTCCTCTGCTCACAACACAATTTTAATATCGATCACATATTATCAAGTACATTGAGCTTTTTCAGCTTTCCAGGTTTATTATTTATATATATAAAATTATTTTTCTTACCAGCTTATTTTAAGATACTAAAACATGAAATAAATAAAAAAGCAAATTCTATAAAGAATGTGACAGTGGTGGAAATGGGTTTCCATACTATGTTTAAAAACCGTTTCAGTGTTAACATGACACAGTAATCTTCATGTATTCACAAAAGCATGCAGCCTTGCAATGCTTTTCACAATGACTAACTAAGTCTTTAATGGTTTTCATAAATATAAAAACTATGTATCATGGCAGTGATATTTTTATTTTTTTTTGTTTTTGCTCCTTGCCTTTTCTTCAACAGAAAATGACAACTTTTACATTTTTGTTTGTTTTTCTGTTTAGCCTCCCATTTGGTTTTATTTTTTCTTCATTTGATTTTCATCTCATAATTTTGCTTTTTAATTCAATTTAAATGACTTTAAGAGTGAACATTTCTTCTTTGTTTTAAAGCTCTCACACACCCATTGCTCCAAGATGAAACTTCATCATGCTTATCAGATTTAACCATGTTGTGACTTTCTGAGCTGCAAGAATTTTTACTCAGACTGAAAGCACAAATATGGAGCTACACTAAACGCTCACACACATCATACAATATGCACACACAGCTGGGTAGTAATGGGAGGCTTCTATTGGCTCACAGATTTTAAATATAAAGATATTATGAAAAATATGTCCTTGTTACACCTTAGAAAGACTTACAAACTTTTGAATGGGGATACTTTTGAGAGTAGCATTTCACATTTTATTTTCCCATGATTTTATTTATTTTTTTTAATTTTATTGTTATTTTTTAATAGTAGATTGTAATTTATTTGTGTTACTTTCCTGACTTATATTATAATGAGTTGTCGTGAAATATTGGCAATGTGTGTCACTACAAACCACAAATACCTTGCATATGTACGTTTTATATAATATATAAACAGATGTTACCCAGAGGTGTAGGGGATGATGGATGGCATGACACTTCAGCAAGACGCAACATATCCACCAGTGTTTGTGGGAGCAGTCATAGTTGTTTTACTGACACATCACAGCATTTCCCACCACCAAACCTTAGGCTAGGCTGACCTGAACCTCAGTGTACCAAGTGGCTTTTGTGCCTAAACATTATTTAGATATCGAATATTAAGTTTCTGAAAGCCTCTTGTTGTTATCATTACCCCCACACAGGACGGAGGCTTTCATTATTAAGTGATTAGAATAATCAGTCACTACTGGAGCATGTTCAAGCTATCAAAAGTGAGAAGATGTGTTGTTAAAGTCTAAAGTCTAAAAATTTTATTCTATTTATTCTAGTTTTTGTTAAAGGGTCCAATCAGCTTAGGTGGACGATGTGTGGATTTAAAATCCTGTACAGATCAGAGAGAGAAGCCTTTGAACAGATTTTAACTAATGTTTTCCTTTGTGTTTTATTTGAAAAGGAGTGGCATTAACTATATCATTTATTCCAGGGTATATATCATTTATTATTTATGTAGCCAAATAATTGTGTATTCAACCCGACGCCGATTATTTCTTTTAGCTTTTTAAATAACAGGATTTTCTTTCTCCCCTCACCCACCCACTGTATTGTTCCCCAGCCTCAGAAGCTGACCAATCCAGTGTGAGCGACCGCACAGTATTATTTGCATCAGGTTGATACAAATTGACCACTCAGCAGTCAGCGACATCATCTGTTTAGGAAGAATCGTCCCGTCCCGATCATGCCTGAAACCACCGTGAAAGCACCCAAGAAGGGCTCAAAGAAAGCCGTGTCCAAGAGCGTCAGCAAGACCGGCAAGAAGAAGAGGAGGACCAGGAAGGAGAGCTACGCCATCTACGTGTACAAGGTGCTGAAGCAGGTCCACCCCGACACCGGCATCTCGTCCAAGGCCATGGGCATCATGAACTCGTTTGTGAGCGACATCTTTGAGCGCATCGCCGGTGAGGCCTCCCGTCTGGCTCACTACAACAAGCGCTCCACCATCACTTCCAGGGAGATCCAGACCGCCGTCCGCCTGCTGCTGCCCGGTGAGCTGGCTAAGCACGCTGTGTCTGAGGGCACCAAGGCCGTCACCAAGTACACCAGCTCCAAGTAAATGTGCCGACATATAATCCTCAACACAACGGCTCTTCTAAGAGCCACCCACTTCATCTAAAGACATTCCCAAGATGAATACTGTATATCATTGACCAGATGTTTGCAACTAAATTCAGACATAATGAAAAAAGGTATAAAATTAGCAGCATTTTTGTCTATGTATTTCTGTGTATTGTTACAGACCCAGTAATTACAGAAAATTAAACTGTAATGTCACCAATATAACATTCTGTACCTCTGGAAGTGTTTTGTTGTCTTTGTGCTTGTAATCTCTGCAACATTAATGTATCAAGTTAAAACTGAAATGTTGCTCCATCTTCTTTCATATGGAGAGAAATCTACAAACTTAAACACATCAATTAAACACTCATTCTAGTTTTTCATTATGTCAACATTCAGAATATTTCAGGGTTTTGTTGAATCATCTAATGGAGAGTTCAGCCCTCATTATCCACCTCTCCCAAATCACACAACACTATGTGTTTGCAGTTGGTGAACAACACTGTACTTTACATTTGTACATCAGAAACTGTTGGTGGTTGTCAGGTATGAGAGATACAGACGACTTTGTTAAATTTAGCATAGTTGTTCTGGCCTCTGTTTAGTTACTCGTCCATTACTGACCCCTAGTGGACACTTTAGGTAGTGCTTTTTCTTAAGTTTTGTTTTATCCTCCATGTTGTATTCAGTTGAACAAAGAGCAAGCTACCGTGTTGATGCAGAAACCGTTTTCTCCTATCGACTAAGCCTTGGGGTTTATATGTCCGTAAGTAGATATCTGAAATATTGTTAGAGTGTTTTCATGAGTATTGTTCTAAAAGGAAGAATGTTATTTCGTTGTCAGATGAATGTGGGCTTCACATGCTGGTCATTTGCTGCACTTTTCTGCGTATTCCTATGCAGGTCTATGCTAAGCTAAAAAGCTGTACAATTTATGCTACTTACCTGAGTTACTTACTATTGCAGGATATTTATGTTAGATTAAAATACTTACCTGCCATGTTACCTGTGAAAGAAGGAGTTAAAAAAAATAGTCATTTAATAAGGAGTTTATTTCATTACATTCAGTTGATGAGCATTTCATACATGGAACTATTTACATTGTCATTATTATTTCATGTCTGTATATATGTATTTTGTGTACTGTACTTTATATTGTATTTTTCAGTTTTACAAAAACGACCACCAGTAAAGCCACATCTTTCTCAAGAACACGGTTTATGGGAGTTTTGTTCGCTATCTGTCTAGCCTTGCTCAGAACGCAATTGTGAGGACAGAATAATGGCCTGTATTTAGTCTACTATAATTCAGTTGATAAAAGATTTAGTAAGTGATGGAAACTGATACAGCAGCCAAAAATATCATCTACAAAGTAATACAGCTGACTTCAGGATAGGGTCCTAAGGGCAGAGGGATGTCGTATGCTGTAAAGTCCTGTGAGGCAAATTTTATATTTATGTTATGTCATATTGGGCTTTATAAATAAAACGAATTGACTCAGATTAACTGTACACTTGCATATTCTGATAAGTATTAATATAGAAAGTATTTCCCTTTTTTGTTTGGTTGTTTTTCTTCAATGTGAAATGTCCAAAAGATTTTGGAGCGATCCGGAATCTCACCTCTTTGAAAACTCTGATTCAGTTTACTCCTTCAACCTCAGGCATATTATTGCATTCTTCAATTTATTCAAAATGCTAAACTTTTTATTCATGAGCAGAGATAATCAAAGTCGCCTCCTGAATTTTTATCTTTTTTTATAGAATTCAAGGCTCCTCTTACGTCATCCAATTCGTTAGGAAACAAAAACGAATACCAGGCTTTTGGAAAGTTGTGCAATTTTTTCCTGTGAGTAGCTACTGTAGCAGCCCTTGGCATCAATAAAACAGCGTCGTTTTCGACTGGTGCAAAAACTGTAACTAAACTAAAAACACATATAACAAAATGTTAATAATATTTACACATATTAAAACGTCTCACATTTTACCTAAACACATAGTAACATTCTCTTTAAAAACACACATTTTATTATTATGCAGTCAACCCTAAAACATTGCCATATTGCACATAATTCAACTGAAATTAGGTGCACACAAATACAACAAAACATGCCAGTAATGCTACATAGCCTACCTCGCGTCGCCTTCTAAGGGTGCAAACTCTCCTCATACAAGTAGTAAATGGTAACAGGAACACGAACCAAACTGCACTGAACAGAAACACACTTCACATGAATGTAATACCAAATGTAAAACCAAGCAGACAGTATGGCAAACAATTAGAACTTACTTTGTGCTTCTCTGCTCTCTTTATCTCTCTGCTCAGCAAACATGCTCTGTGTGGCAAACACAGGTGTGTGGCAATTAACATTACACCTTCTAGGGTATGTGGCAAATCCTGGAACATAACTACTGGCTCAGCTGGCCACTAACAGATACACTTTTCTCTGTGAGCTTGTGTCTTCTTTTGTCTCTTTTGTTGTTTTCTTTTTTTTTTTTTTTTTTAAATTTATTTTATTTTATACAATAGTCTTAAAATGGTGTTATTCAAACACTGTGAATATACTCATGTCATACATTTTTGGTTCTATATTTCTATATGTGCTGTTAAGGCCCGAACATACTCGGGCAGACTGTACAGGGCAGACTCCGCGGAGGTCCGCCCGGACCAAAAACAGATGTCCGCAAGCCCTGCACGCGCAAAGGTCAGGTTTTACGACTGCGCGGATTCCGCTACACGCACCAGTGACTGCTCGGCAAGTATTTTTCACATTGACGTGCAAGAATTGTGGGAAATGTAGTGTGTTTCACCGACATTTTTTACAGGAAACTACAACGCGGAAGTGAACTCAACTATGGAAGCCCGAATGACTGCGGATATTCCTTGCAGAGTCCTCTCCGCTTATAGTGCGCCTGAGTATTTACCTGATGTTTTGTAAATGTTGTTTTTCTTTTTGTTTTAAACCATGCCATTTAGACATTTAAAAAAGGCAGTTTAGAAGGGTAATATGTTTTTTTGCCGTAGGTAACCAAGATGGCAGAGTAGGAAACTCAGCTTCTCTCCCCCGCAATTGTTTGAGCAAAATTTCCATTGTTAACAAAACAGACTCCAATTAGCTTTAAGAGTGGTAAATTTAACAAGTTTCATTATTTGATGTGGCAATGACAACAACGCGATCGCGTGGCAAGAAAGAGAAAACGACAAACAAACAAATGGATCCAGTGGAGACTAATGACAGCCAGCTGACAACGGCGTCTCTCGAAGCAACACTACAAAGATATTTCAACTTAGCAGAGAAAAATATCAATGAAAGATTTGATTGCTTGGAGTCTAAGCTGGTAACAATGCAAGCAACCTTAACCAAACATGATAAAGAAATTAAAACCCAGCATGCAATTAAGTCAAAGATGCAGGAGAGCTTACAGAATGTGGAAACAACGGCTGCTCAAAACAGTGAATTGAGGAATCAACTTGAAGCTAAAGTTACAAATATGGAGGACAGAGACAGAAGGAATAACCTCAATTTTCAATTCAATCAATCAATTTTATTTATAAAGCCCAATATCACAAATCACAATTTGCATGCAATAGATGTCATACAGAACAGATCAGCATAATAAATTAACAGTACTCTGTATGACACAATGAGACAGAAAGAGAGAGAGAGAGAGAGAGAGAGAGAGAGAGAGAGAGAGAGAGAGAGATGCAGGACGAACCTAATGACAGTAGCTACAACAACATTCATGAAAGTAATAATATTATCGTTATATTTCTGGCCACTGTGGTACAATATGTTGAAAGTATATATTAGTATCTGGCAGTATACATGTGTGATAATAATCATATGTGTATAATAAAAGCAGAAGTATGACTAATGACTAATGATGGCAGCAGCAGGAGGCATCTGGCAGGACCACGGCAGCAGCACAACCACACATGTTACACTATCCAGGCACCGCTGCAATACAAGTTAACCTGAGCGGTGTCTGCCTCCCGGACCGTAACAGGAAGATGATTCCACAGGAGAGGAGCCTGATAGCTGAAGGCTCTGGCTCCTGATCTACTTTTGGAGACTTTAGGGACCACGAGTAACCCTGCGTTGTCAGAGCGCAGAGTTCTGGTGGGATAATAAGGCACTATGAGCTCTCTAAGATATAACGGAGCCTGACCATTTAGAGCTTTATAAGTTAACAGTAGGATTTTAAATTCAATTCTGGATTTTACAGGGAGCCAGTGCAGAGAAGCTAAAACAGGAGAAATATGATCTTGTTTCTTAGTTCCTGCTAGTACACGTGCTGCTGCATTCTGAATTAGCTGGAGAGTTTTTAAGGACTTACTAGAGCTACCTGATAATAGAGAGTTACAGTAATCCAGCCTTGAGGTAACAAAATCATAGACCAATTTTTCTGCATCTTTTCGGGTCAGGGTAGGCCTAATTTTTGCAATATTATGCAGATGAAAAAATGCAGTTCGTGAGGTTTGTTTTAAATGAGAATTAAAAGACAAGTCTTGGTCAAATGTTACTTCGAGGTTTCTTACGGTAGTGCTAGAGGCCAGAGCAATGCCATCTAGAGAAACTATGTCATCAGATAAAGAGTCTCTGAGTTGTTTGGGGCCAAGAACAATGACTTCAGTTTTGTCTGAATTTAACATCAGGACATTGGTGCTCATCCAGGTTTTTATGTCTTTAAGGCAGTTATGAAGTTTAGTTAATTGATTACTTTCTTCTGGCTTCATCGATAAATACAACTGTGTATCATCCGCATAACGATGGAAATGTATAGAGTGATTTCTAATGATGTTGCCTAAAGGTAGCATATATAGAATAAATAAGATTGGTCCGAGCACAGAACTTTGCGGAATTCCAAAACAAACTTTAGTATGTAAGGATGATTCATTATGGACGTCAACAAACTGAAAACTATCAGATAAATAAATAAGAAACCAGCTTAGTGCAGAACTTTTTAGGCCAATTAAGTGTTCCAGTCTCTGTAGCAGAATTTGATGGTCAATAGTGTCAAATGCCGCACTAAGATCTAATAAAACAAGTACAGAGACAAGTCTGAAGCATTTTAACTAGTGCTGTCTCAGTGCTATGATGCACTCTAAATCCTGACTGTAATTCATTCATTCATCTTCTAACTGCTTCATCCTCATGAGGGTTGCGGGGGGGCTGGAGCCTATCCCAGCTGACTATCGCAGGGCTGACACATAGAGACAAACAACCATTCACGCTCACATTCACACAATTTAGAGTTATCAATTAACCTAGTCCCCAAATTGTATGTCTTTGGACTGTGGGAGGATGCCGGAGTACTTGGACACGCTGATACGGGGAGAACGTGCAAACTCCGCAAAGAAGGGCTCCCACACCCGGGATCGAACTGGCAACCCTCTTGCTGTGAGGCGATAGTGCTAACCACCGTGCTGCCCTTGACTGTAATTCCTCATTATCATGGAGAAAATCACACAGCTGGTCTGCGACTACTTTCTCAAGGATACTTTCTTTGACATAAACGGAAGATTAGATATTGGTCTGTAGTTGGCTAACACCTCTGGATCCAGGGTGGGCTTTTTTAGTAGAGGTTTAATTACAGCTACCTTAAAAGACTGTGGTACATAGCCTGTTAATAAGGATATATTGATCATATCTAATATATGAGTGTTAACTAAAGGTAAGACCTCCTTGAGTAGCCTAGTTGGGATGGGGTCTAAGAGACATGTTGATGACTTAGATGAAGAAATCACTGCAGTCAATTCTTGAAGAGAAATCTGGGAGAAGCAATCTAAATATATATGAGGTCTTACAGCTGTGTTTGAGGTTAGATAGGTGCTATCTGAGGACAGGAGATCATGAATTTTACCTCTAATAGTTAGAATTTTGTCATCAAAAAAGCTCATAAAATCATTACTGCTAAGGGCTAAAGGAATACAAGGCTCAATAGAGCTTTGACTATCAGTCAGCCTGGCTACAGTGCTGAAAAGAAACCTGGGGTTATTTTTGTTGTCTTCTATTAAGGCTGAGTAATAGTTTGCTCTGGCATTGCGGAGGCCCCTCTTATAAGTTTTGAGACTGTCTGCCCAGATTAAACGAGATTCTTCCAGTTTGGTTAATCACCAATTCCTTTCAAACTTTCGCAATATTTGTTTTAACTTACGGGTTTGAGAGTTATACCAAGGAGCGAACTTTCTTTGCTTTGTTTACTTCTTTTTAAGAGGTCTCAAACAAGCATAAAATATGGCAACTGGACTAACCTCGTGTGAGTAGAAGACGTTTCGCCTCTCATCCAAGAGGCTTCCTCAGTTCTAAAAGAGTCTGGTGGGGAGTACCAGATATTTATCCACCAGGAGGTTAGTGGCAAAAAAAAGTGGTCATATGACCCGAAACCAATAGACTCGTTAGGTGTTAATGTGAGTCGTTGGCCTTGATGGCCGGTCGTTACCCCTCCCAGCCCTCTTAGGAGGGTCGTTGGGGGTCACCTGACTGCAGGTGGGGACGAGATTTATCATGACCTGGATGACTGAGAATATCCACAGATTTATTCTTTTTAAGAGGAGCTAAAGAGTCGAGTGTTGTTCGCAGCGAGCCTACGGCGCTATCAACAAAGTGATCAATTCGGGAGAGGTTAATGTCCGTACGGGAAATCTCTGTTACTGAAGGACTTGATATTGAATTTAACAACAGAGTAATCATTTCCTTAAATCTGGCGACAGCACTATCTGATAAACACCTAGTATAGTAACTGTTGCTGAGTGGCGTGTAATCGAGTAAAAAGAAATCAAAAGTAATCAAATAATGATCCGACAGGGAGGGATTCTGTGGAAAGACTGTTAGGTTATCAATTTCAATTCCATACGTCAGAACTAGATTGAGGGTGTGGTTAAAACAGTGAGTGGGTTCATGTACACCCTGACTGAAGCCAATGGAGTCTAATAATGAGATAAACGCGGTAGCCAGGGAGTCATTATCAACATCGACTTGAATGTTAAAATCACCTACAATCATAACTTTATCTGATTTAAGAACTAGACTAGATAAAAACTCTGAGAATTCAGATATAAATTCAGAATACGGGCCAGGTGTACAGTACACTATAACAAATAAAAGTGGCTGCAAGGTTTTCCAGGTCAGATGTAAAAGACTAAGAGCGAGGCTTTCAAATGAATTATAGTCTATCTTAGGTTTAAGGCTGATTAACAGACTAGAGTTAAAAATGACCCAACTAAATGTAGCAATTACAGACTGCTGTCATTATTGAACAGTGATGTGAAGATCTTTGCCAAGGTCCTTGCCCACAGACTACAAGCTCACGACTACAGTTGTTCACTCTGATCAAACAGGTATCCTGTCTGGCCTGTGACAATGTTAGACAGTAGGGAAGAATAATTCAGCACCATTGTTGTCTTTGGTTGCAATGACAGCATTTGATCTCTTAGAGTGGAGTTATGATCTACACAAGAGAAAACAGGTGTGCCCCAAGGCTCAGCCTTCAGTCCTCTACTGTTTTTACTATATATTTGTGACATATATTATCCACCTAGAGGAAAGGGACAGGGCTCGCAGTTCGCAGATGACCTCTGCTATTAGGCCTCTGCAAAGAATATAAAATATGCTGCCAAAAAGCTCCAGGTGTACATCACAGAGATGGAAGGCTGGTGTTATAGAAGTGACGTAAATCAGCAGGGTATAGCTCGCAAGGTGTGTGCGTAGTGGTGGGTGTGTCTTGAGAGTATGTGTGTGTGAGAGGGAGCTGAGCTGACGACCGGACAGAGGGGCACAGGAGTTAAGTTAGCAGTAGCTAATATTTACAGAAGTTTAATGCAGTGTACTTGAAGTGTGGTGTATTTGCAATAAATGCCACAACTCCTCAACCTCCAAGACATCTTCCCTGTGCCTTGCTTGCCACCTGTTGAACCAAAAGTGTAGGGACTTAACCCCGAAGACAAGCGGACACTTCGACCCTGGAGCAGCCTAGTACGTCTCCCCTGTGCCTCCCAACCACGGTTTGGACGCTGAGACAGGAAAGGTTAACACTGGCAACCACGAAGGGATCCTCTCACATCCAGACAGACAACACGAGTAGTGAGCAAAGCGGTGAAATAAATCGTAATAGTCAGCAAATTGCCGTGGCTCGGCCGGGAGAAATGACAAACTATTCCAACCCATTTATGTCACTAACAGCAGTGAATAAAGCAAGCAAAAACGAGGGACATTATAACCCGTTTCTGTGTGACCTTGGTCTAGTTACAGTGAAACAACAGAATGGTGAAACACCATATGTTCCATTTCCATTAAAGCTATCTAGCACTAACCCTTTGGTTGATGTTCATGGGGAAAATGACTGTTTCAAAGACTGTGGAGCAGCACCATGGTATAATGTGCATAATCCCCAAACCCATGTCCAGACATTAAACGTGCACAGTACAGTTTTGCCAGTGGCTGCAGTCCTCTCAACACCCAACTCAAACCCCTTTGCTCCGGCTCACTTGGAAAGTTTTGTTCAAATCACACCAGCCCCTTGTTATCCATCATTTTTCCCATGCCCACAGCCACACACTCCATGCTACAACCCACCCCTAAATTATCATTTTTTTGAGCAAGATAACAATGAGACTGTGCAGTTAAAGTGTTCTGAGAGTGAGGAAGACTATGACGACAAAGAAAGAGTTCCCACTTTACGTCCTGGTCAGTATGATGGTACCGCTCCATGGAAAGAGTTTCTGCACCGGTTTGAGAGCTGTGCTAAAGCTAATCACTGGTCCAATAAGACTATGGCCATCTAGCTTAAGTTCTGTCTGGTGGGTGCAGCCGAGGCAATCGTCCACAGAAATCCACGGTCACCGCAGTGGGACTACAGCCGTCTGGTGGAGGACATGGAGACTGCTTACGGCCCTGCTGCAGCTGTAGCTATTGAACTGATACAGCGGGTCCGAAAACCAGGTGAAGCTCTTCATGTATTGAGAGATGACATATATGAGCAGGTGTCAGTAGCTTATAGTGACAGGACTGATAATAAACAGGACACTATATACATTGAAGTTTTCACAAATGCTGTAGGGGATGCAGAGATTGTGTAGAAGCTGCTAGAACAGCGACCCCACACACTAGCCCAGGGCTTATGACATAGCCCGCCATCATGAAACCACCAAGCGGGCAGCATCACATGTTACCAGCCTCATGTGCACAGGGGCGCACAGCACACCAGAATGGAGACCTCGTGCAGCTGTGGTCAGAGAGGGAACTGAGGGGAACGACACAGAGACTGTTGCCGCTGCCTCACCTGTCAGCTACAAGCCAAATCCACCCGATTACCCCGCGCACCAACGTCCCTGAAAAATCGCAAAGACATTAAGTGGGAGGAAATATGCTGTCATAATTGCTCTGGCATTGGTCATATGAAGAGAGACTGTCCCTCCCCTAGAAAAGCAGCCCGGGTTCATCCCCCAGCAGCATCTAATGTGAGCCCAGAGCCCACTGTATTACATTTCAAAACCCACGAGCAGGAGATGAGCATCCATATGTCGGTGCATGAACTGGATGTGTGTGCTGTCCTGGACAGTGGGGCACGGAAAAGTGTGTTGCCCCTGCGCCATTACAACGCCATTCACCCCAACACCAGACCTCCACTTCAGCCATCAGGTGTGGAGACCCTGCTGGGTGTGGGGCCGGGTGATGTGCCTGTGCTTGGAGAAGCTTACATTCCTGTCCAAATCAACAACCGGCAGGTGAGCATGCATTTCCTAGTTCCTTAAATCGCTGGTGATGAGGCTCTCTTAGGTCAGCCAGTCCTCACCCAAGCACAGGCATGCCTCGACTTTGGAAACCGTTGCATCGTGTTGTTCGGAGAGGAGGTGCCACATTTCCACACTACAGGTAAACCAAAGACTCATGCAGTGAGGATGGCCCGGACTGTGGTGCTGGAGGCTGGACAGGAGTATGTGGTAAGAGGTCATGCCCACCTCAGAGAGCCTGTTAAAGGAGAAATGATGCTGAGCCCCACTAAAGGCTTTGTTGAGAAACACAGGGTGTTAGTTGCACGTGTTCTGGCGGAAACTCAACCCCTTAAAGCCATACCCCACCGCATCTTTAACCCTGGAAATACAGCTGTTACTGTCAAAGAAAGGGCCATCGCAGGGTTCCTGCAGCCTGTAGAATCCCTGCAGCCCGCTGTCACCACAGTTGTGTCAGAGCAGCCAGAACTGCCCACTGTTGCCCAACACTTGCAGGAGCTCTATGCCCAGAGTTCAGCCGAGCTCAACAAAGAGAAGCAGCTCCAGCTTGCTCAACTGCTATGCACCTACAGTGGTGTGTTCTCAACGGGGCCAGACAACCTTGGCCGTACGAGCTGGGTACAACATGACATTGTGACTCGGCCAGGTGTCCCAGTTAAGCAGGCTCCATGCCAGGTGGCGTGGGAGAAACAACAGAGTGCTGACCAACAAATACAGCAGAGTCTGGAGGCCGGGCTGGCCTGCCGCAGCCACAGCAGCTGGGCTTCGCTCATAGTGATGGTACAAAAAAAGGACAGAACGTGCAGAAGGGCACAGTGGCGCGAAAGAAAATCTTCACGACTGCGCATGCACGCGGGGATAAACCCAATAGCGACAGCTCTTAGAGGGCTGCGCCTATACTCACAGAATCTGGGGTTACATTACGTAACCAACGTTACCTTAGGTTACAGTTCCCTCAAACAATATATCTAAGCACAATACAAACCATATAAACAAGTTATCTAGGCTATTAAGGGTACACTACTGATAAAATCTGAAGGTGCTTAGGTGGCATTTACCCACCTGAAAGAATGAATGAAAACATTTTGCTGGTCTTCAGTAGCTCAACTCTATACCTATACCCAACTCTGCCTATATGTCACACATACATTTGCAGTTCTACATCATGACACTGAGATCATTAGGATAATAGGGACCTAACACTGACCGTTGTGGAAATTTCATAGTATAAATGTCCTCTATGAAATTAAGACTGTGTAACGAGTTAGTATACTGTACAGCTCCGGCAGAAAATATAACAGTACTGCTAATTCTCAAACAGTTTCATTTGGACGCTGTATCTCTACTGCTCACATGTGCTACCTGCTGGTTGTTGTTGCGCACTGCAGCTACTCCTGGATCAATTATTTCACCCCCTTCACTGTGGCTGCGGCAGTGAAATGAGTAACATCTGTATGTGAAATGGTTAACAAAGGACGACACAGGCTATTTCCATATATGTAATTAATTAGGCTATTATTTGTGTAATTATGAGATCTTTTCTCGTAATTACGAGATAAGGTGTTAAATGAAAAATCAAAATCAAATTTTAATCGTGGCCCATTTTTCTGTTTGCTATTTTTGATGTGAGCATAAAATCAAAAAAAGAAAAACAAACCGTTTTTTGTATTTTTGAATTTGATTAATAAACGAATAATGAAAAAACAAACCGTTTTTTCGTTTTTTAAATTGAAAATGGAATGAACGAATGATACACGGATTGTTTTTCGTTAATGAATATTCCTTTTCTCCTTATTCGTGTTGGAATGAAGAATGAAACGACCCATGAAGTCACATGGTTTTTTGTTTCTCAATTTAAAACGAAAAACGGAATCAAGTGGTCTAATTTGTTTTTCGTTTGTAAAGGAAAAACTGGAAATCCAATCCATTTAATATCAACGTTATGAATACAAATGTAAAAATTATGTTTGTGTGGTGGTGGTGGCCACACACACACACACACACACACACACACACACACACACACACACACACACACACACACACACACACACACACACACACACACACACACATACATTCACAATAGGACTGAAGAATAACTAAAGTTAAATAAACTGAATTCTCAGATTAAATAAACTGAGAATTAATAAAAAATGAGAATTTACACAACCAAATAAACAGCACTTTCAGATTAGGCTGCAGTTGCACACATGGTCACAACAAATGTCATACTTACTTTCACATTAGCATATGGTTAATATTAATTTATGTTAACAGTAAAAAAGAAGGCACTGTAAATCATTGGTGGTACAGTGTAAGGGTTGTACTGCCCAGACATTATGTATTAATCATATGATCCTTCCTTTATCTCCTGGATCACAGATTACCTGAGAGGAAGCGCACAGTAGGCCTATGTCAGGTTGGGGAACTGTGCTTCTGGGACATAATGAGCAGCACTTGGGCTCCACGGGAGACTGGCCTGGCTCCATTCCTGTTCATATATATATATATGTATGATAACATTGCTCTCCCCGTTCACTGCCATTCATATTTTTTCCGATCTAAGGTCCCATGAGCGTCACGTGACTTAGGCACTCAATATATGGCGGCGCCCATGTCCACCATCATGTCTGCAGCTGGGTCCCTCTCAAATTAAATGCGAGACATGTGACACGTGACCCGGAAATAGATAGACGTACATCTAACAAAATAAAAGCCCAGATCTGTCTGTCTGTCTATAGGAGTCTTTCTTAACACACTGCGTTTAATAATAGCCTACTTTACATGTTTACACATTAAGAGACAATTTTTCCATTAATAAGTGCATTGTTTGGTGCAATAAAGTAATCGAGGTTATAGTATATGAAGGGAGTTAGGCTATATTTCTCTGTAATCGCCAGCTCACTAGGTGCCAGCTAGTATTATTGTAGTATTTTGTGGTGTTTAGTTTCTTTGCATGCCACATGAAATTATTGGTCATTTATGGAGATGTGAGTCACGTGGTGTTGATGGTACGTCAGCAGGTAATATCAGCTGTTCTTCACCTGGCGTTTTTATGAATGAACTGAGAGGGTGGGGGCGAAGTGCCTACTATTGCTCATTAAATCAGAGGGAAAAAAATGCCGGCAAAGGCTGAACCAGTCCGCGCCCGCAAAGGGATGAGAAAGGTTTTTATTAGGCTACTATCGCTTTATCAGAGCGATCCGCTAGACCTAGGCTACTTTCTCCTGAGGACAGGATCCTGCTCCACTTCGCCCGATCCGAGGTGGACGGAGCCCAGTAGCTCCTCAGACTGCTCTCACATCTGCGCCCAGTCACAGACATGATCTGCAGACATTCAAGACCAGCCTGAGAGACGAGCTGGACTGCGGTGCTTCCCTAGCAACGGTCTGTAGCTACATAGCAACGGTCTGTTTACAGAAATAACAGACCTCGGAATGCAGCAACTGACCAATCAGAATACAGCATTCAATAGCGCCGTGTAATAATCTGGTTTAACCTAAATAATTATTGTGTGTGCTGCGTTGTTACTATTAACAGGGTTTTTCACCATAAACGAGTCGTTGCGTCAGTGAATTGTCAAGCTGATGTTTGTCCTTTTTACCAGCAGATGGCAGTAGGCCTATGGATTTATTTGCTGTCAATGAAAGCCTGGTTTTCTCTTAGCTTCTGTTGGATTATACAGACCAGCGATTCTTCAGGTTATTGATACGGATAATTCAAATAATTATATGCAACATATATTTACTTTGTATTTTTGATTGTCGTATCACATATGCATTGTTGGCAGAGATGCGCTGCCTTTTAATTGCATGCATTTAAAAGACAGACAGACAGACAGACAGATAGATAGACCATAATTGGCCTGTTTGAGTTTGGATTTCCAGTTTTTCCGAAAAACAAATTAGACCACGTGATTCCAGTTTTCGTTTTTGGTTTTAAATTGAGAAACAAAAAACCACGTGACTCCATTGGTTGTTTCATTCTTCATTCCAAAACGAATAATGAAAACAGATTGTTCAATAACGAAAAACGACTCGATTTTGATTAGATTTTCGTTTATTGATTGTGACATCAAAAATGGGTTCTGTTCTTCGTTTTGAAACAAATATCAAAATAACGTTGTTGTTTTTTTTCATTTGTCAATAAGGAACATATTACTGTTTACATATCATTATTCAAAGATACCTAGACCTGAGATGTTAACAGTTGGCTAATAAAAGTTTAATCAGGAGGAAAACAGATGGTGTTGTGTGATTTGGGAGAGGTGGATAATGAGGGCTGAACTCTCCATTAGATGATTCAACAAAACCCTGAAATATTCTAAATGCTGACATCATGAAAAACTGGAATGGGTATTTAATGATGTGTTTAAGTTTGTAGATCTCTCTCTCTATAAAAAAAAAAAAAAGATACAATATGGAAAATATTAGTATTAACTGTATTAGTGTTAAATTGATCGCAGGCATAAAAAGGTGCAAAATGATATATGAACTATATGTAACAATCAGTAATGTCTATCAATACACAAGAGTATTGGCTCTATAACAATTCACAGAATAGTTATAAATGGATATACACAGAACACGCTGCATTTTGAAATCCCTCAATTGTGCAGTGTTTGAAGATCATTCGGCAGATACAATTTACTCATTATAGGAATGTCTTCAGATTAAGTGTGTGGCTCTTAGAAGAGCCGTTGGTGTAATATTAGGGACAGCAGGGCTGTTTACTTGGAGCTGGTGTACTTGGTGACGGCCTTGGTGCCCTCAGACACAGCGTGCTTGGCCAGCTCACCGGGCAGCAGCAGGCGGACGGCGGTCTGGATCTCCCTGGAAGTGATGGTGGAGCGCTTGTTGTAGTGAGCCAGACGGGAGGCCTCACCGGCGATGCGCTCAAAGATGTCGCTCACAAACGAGTTCATGATGCCCATGGCCTTGGACGAGATGCCGGTGTCGGGGTGGACCTGCTTCAGCACCTTGTACACGTAAATAGCGTAGCTCTCCTTCCTGGTCCTCCTCTTCTTCTTGCCGGTCTTGCTGACGCTCTTGGACACGGCTTTCTTTGAGCCCTTCTTGGGCGCTTTCACGGTGGTTTCAGGCATGATCGGGACGGGGACGATTCTTCCTAAACAGATGACGTCGCTGACTGCTGAGTTGTCAATTTGTATCAACCTGATGCAAATAATACTGTGCGGTCGCTCACACTGGATTGGTCAGCTTCTGAGGCTGGGGAACAATACAGTGGGTGGGTGAGGGGAGAAAGAAAATCCTGTTATTTAAAAAGCTAAAAGAAATAATCGGCGTCGGGTTGAATACACAATTATTTGGCTACATAAATAATAAATGATATATACCCTGGAATAAATGATATAGTTAATGCCACTCCTTTTCAAATAAAACACAAAGGAAAACATTAGTTAAAATCTGTCCAAAGGCTTCTCTCTGATCTGTACAGGAATTTAAATCCACACATCGTCTAAGCTGATTGGACCCTTTAACAAAAACTAGAATAAATAGAATAAAATTTTTAGACTTTAGACTTTATTGTCCCCAGAGGGGACAACAACACATCTTCTCACATTTGATAGCTTGAACATGCTCTAGTGACTGATTATTCTGATCACTTAATAATGAAAGCCTCCGTCCTGTGTGGGTAATGATAACAAGAGGCTTTCAGAAACTTAATATTCAATATCTAAATAATGTTTAGGCACAAAAGCCACTTGGTACACTGAGGTTCAGGTCAGCCTAGCCTAAGGTTTGGTGGTGGGAAATGCTGTGATGTGTCAGTAAAACAACTATGACTGCTCCCACAAACACTGGTGGATATGTTGCGTCTTGCTGAAGTGTCATGCCATCCATCATCCCCTACACCTCCGGATAACATCTGTTTATATATTATATGAAACGTACATATGCAAGGTATTTTTGGTTTGTAGTGACAAACATTGCCAATATTTCACGACAACTCATTATAATATAAGTCAGTAAAGTAACAAAAACAAATTACGATCAACCTTAAAACAGAACAAAACAAAACAAAACAAACAAAAACAAACAAAAAAAAAAAAAACAAAAAAAAAACGGAAAATAAAATGTGAAATGCTACTCTCAAAAGTATCCCCATTCAAAAGTTTGGAAGTCTTTCTAAGGTGTAACGAGGACATAGTGTTACCCAGCTGTGTGTGCATGTTGTATGATGTGTGTGAGCATTTGGTGTAGCTCCATATTTGTGCTTTCAGTCAGAGTAAAAATTCTTGCAGCTCAGAAAGTCACAACATGGTTAAATCCGATAAGCATGATGAAGTTTCATCTTGTCTGTCCCAAACCTCCAAGTTTCCACTGTGTGGGTGGAGCAATGGGTCTGTGAGAGCTTAAAAACAAAGAAGAAATGTTCACACTTAAAGTCATTTAAATTGGATTCTAAAGCAAAATTAAAAGATGAAAATCACATGAAGAAAAAATAAAACCAAATGGGAGACGAAACAAACAAAAAAAATAAAAGTTGTCAACTTCTGTTGAATAAAATGCAAGGAGCAAAAAAAAAAAAAAATATCACTGCCACGATACAAAGTTTTTATATTTATGAAAACCCATTTCTGCCACTGTGATTTCTTTATAGAACTTGTGAGAATTTTCTTTTTTTTCCCTTCATTAATATGTTTTAGTATCTTAAAATAATAAGCTGGTAACAAATATAATACATATATATAAAAAAATATAATAAACCTGGAAAGCTGAAAAAGCTCATAAATAACCCCCCCCCCCCCCCCCCCCCCCCCCCCCCCCCACAAAAAAAAAAAAGCAGACCTCAATGACCTGTCTGTGATTCAAAGATGAATCTGTTAATTTACACAAATCACAAAAACTAAAGAAATAACACACAACTGATTTCACCACACTCTTTAAATACACTCACGAACAGTATATAATCAAATATAATCATGGATGACATGGCTGAGAAGAAACAATTGGAATATCCACAATTATCATAAACTATATAAATATTCCCCTCCTCCTGATCCAGTAAATTTTCTGTCTTCTATAATGTAATGAAGATATTTCAACTTTATCTACACAATCCCATATTATATTTTATAAAAGTGAGTCATGTCAGTGCTTCATGTATTTCCTGAAACACATTTGGCCTTATATTACATTCACTGCACTGTCACAAAGAGACTTACAATGAGTACATTCAAGCATGTAGTTACACAATAATAAAAACACTAATTATTAAGTACATTAAACTTAGCAAAGATACCGAAGTGTTGAATCGCGTTTTGACAGTCTGGATATTTCCAAAATTAAAAGAAAAAAAAAACAAGTTGACTGAAATTCTGACCGTGTCATCAAGAATTATTGTGTCACAAATACTAAATCTAATGTGTGAAGTGCTGATATCAGTGAGAAGTGGAGTCAATATACATTGATTTACTCTATCGCTACACTTAGCTGGTGTCTTACTTCAATTTATTTTAAGAGGATGATGACTAAGTAAATCAGTGATGTTTCCCTCCTGGTGTCAATTGATTATAAGGACAGAAAATTCTGCATCAAATTAAAGTGAACATGTTGGATTCCATTAACTGATTTATGTAAGAGACTTGCAAAATGTTATCATTGAGGCTGTAGAGAAATCCGCTATATAGTTAATTATTATTGACCTGCTGTGATTGATATTAAACGTGTGTTGTGAGCAGAGGAGTGAGCCCTTGAGTGAGGAGTGAGGTGGCTCTTAAAAGAGCCGTTGTGGTTTGTGGAGCAGCAGCAGCAGCAGCAGCAGCAGAGAGTTTAAGCTCTCTCTCCGCGGATGCGACGGGCCAGCTGGATGTCTTTGGGCATGATGGTGACTCTCTTGGCGTGGATGGCGCACAGGTTGGTGTCCTCAAACAGGCCCACCAGGTAAGCCTCACTGGACTCCTGCAGAGCCATGACAGCGGAGCTCTGGAAGCGCAGGTCGGTCTTGAAGTCCTGAGCGATTTCTCTGACCAGGCGCTGGAAGGGCAGCTTGCGGATCAGCAGCTCCGTGGATTTCTGGTAGCGACGGATCTCTCTCAGAGCCACGGTACCGGGCCTGTAACGGTGAGGCTTCTTCACGCCGCCGGTGGCCGGGGCGCTCTTACGGGCAGCCTTGGTGGCCAGCTGCTTCCTCGGAGCTTTGCCTCCGGTGGATTTACGCGCGGTCTGCTTGGTTCTTGCCATGACTTCTTCTTCTTTCTCTGTCAAGGAGAATGATATGGTAACATGTGCAGACCCGCTGCTCTTAAACTGTGGGGCCGGCTGTGAGATGGTGACGCTGCTTCAGACCTCCGGCTCCTGATTGGTGAGGGGCTCCTACGGAGCTCAGCACCGCCTGAAGGAGCGACCCACCGCCCGAGACTCCGCTGCTTATTGGCTGGAAATCCTTTCAAAAGGTCCGCCAAAATTCAGGCTGGGCCGCTCTGCTGCGCTGCTGAAGCCTCTTTTCTGGTTGGTTTGGTGGGAACCGTCCCGCGCTCCGTGGATATATAGAGGAGGGTCTCAGCTACTAAGGGATCACTTCACAATGTTCAACAGTCAAGTGCTGGAGATGTGGCAATCTCGGCCACAAAGCAAAAGCATGCACCCTGGGAGGCGTATGTAACCTGTGTGGTCAACACGGCCATACTTTCTTCTCCTGTCCAAAATCATATTCCAATCAAGTCATATCTCAAAGGCAGCAGCCTGGTTCCTCTGAGCAGCCCCCTGACGTACAGCAGCGGCAGCAGCAGCTCCGTCACCAGCGTCAGCAGCCTGGTCTATCCACCCTGCCCTCTGATGACCAGCAACAACACCAGCGGCTCGGAACCACGGTCCAGCCCCCTGATGAGCAGCAGCAGCTCCTCCCCCCTCCTGCTCAGCAGAACCATCAGCTCCTCGGTGATCAGCGCCCATCTATCCGACAGCTTTTTCAGCAGGATCAACAGGGCCCTAAGGCAGCGGAACATCGGCGCACCCACAGCCAGCCACCATCTCAACAGCTGAAGCCTGGCTCCGACTCTGCAACCTTGCGAAGGTCCCACAGTCAGCCACCATCTCCAAAGCTGCAGCCCAGCCCCAAGTCTGTGCCCCAGTCTTCCACCCAGCAACCTCAACAGCAGCGTGATCCAGCAGACCAGCAGCCCTGCAGCCAGCAAGCGGGTTTCAAGCCCGCAGCTCAACACCCTAGTCCTGTCCCCAGTTCAGCTGATACCCTGCAGCAGCTCCTCCCCAAATTCTCTCCTTCATTCTCAGGTGAGACCAGTCCTGAACTTGTAATAAATACTGACGTTGAACATAGTGGTGGTGATGGTGATGATGATGATGATGATGATGATGATGATGATGATGATGATGACGACGATGAGCGTGGCTGTGAGAGTGCCAGTGAATCTCCAATCTCTGACCTCTCCGACCCACTAACAGCTGGTCAGAGAGTCAGTAGCACTCCCCTTCCTTCTCCTCCCACTAGCCTCATCCCCCCTATCAGTAAGCCGGACTCTTTTTCTACCACACCCGAATTTTCTGCCCCCTTGAGCGAGTCTGAAGAACCTTTGCAACTTGTTAAAAAAAAAAAAAAAAGAAAGAAAGAAAATCACGTTTTGTGGAGAAAAAAGAAAGAAAAAAAAAATAGCAAACGGCATGACAACAAACCCACACATTAGACCTTTATGTGCCTTCTTAATATTGCTACCTTGAATGTACGTGGCATAAAATCCAATGCTTTCAGACAACAAAAGATTGATTATGTATTGAATACTAACTTTGACATATTATGTACTCAGGAATTGCGCTTGACAACAGATGAAGATGTTAAGAATGTGTGTGATATGTGGTCTAAAGGTAAAAGTGTTATTTCAATTGGTGAAAATAGTGCAGATGGGGTAGGAATTTTCTTTATTCTCAAGAGGTTAATATCATTAGGAGAAGAGACATAATTCCAGGTAGACTTCTCATGATAGATTGTTTTTATAGAAACAACAAATATCGAATTATTAATGTATACACTGCACCTGAAAGAACTAAAAAAAAAAACAACAACAGCTTTTTAAAAGACTTAGAGAACTCCTCTCAATAGGATTTAACACCATCTTATGTGGAGATTTTAATACAGTGACATCAGAAAATGACAGATATAGTGCTGTACCTTTTACTTTGACAGCCGAAGGTAAAGTATTAAAAGAAATATGTGAGGAGTTTAAATTAATTGATGTGTATAGATCTTTGAATCCTTCTGGTTTTGATTACACTAGATTTGGTGCAAAAACAAAAACACGTATAGACAGAGTCTACGTATCATCCAATTTCTCAACTGTTCTGAACTTTTTTTCTGATCATCTCATAGTCAGTGCATCAGTGTCTTCCGAAACATCAGTTAGAAGAGGCTTCTGGAAACTGAATACACAGTGTTTAAAAATACAATGATATAATAATAGAATTAAAATCTGAAATTAATAAAATAACTCAATTAAGC
Organism: Epinephelus cyanopodus; assembly: GCA_026686955.1. NCBI lineage: Eukaryota > Metazoa > Chordata > Actinopteri > Perciformes > Serranidae > Epinephelus > Epinephelus cyanopodus. The sequence goes on along the minus strand of CM048917.1, from coordinate 35,901,243 downwards.
ATTATAACTAAATTAAACATTAAACTGTGGGATATTAAAATCCAGGGTGAAACATTTCTTCAAATTCAAAAGTAAAGAATTAAATAAACTAAAAAATATGAGATACGATTCACTAGTTAAACAATATATAAACTTGAAGCAAATGAAACAAAAATCATCAGTCGAAGAAGTCTTGTCCAACTTAAAATCAGAAATCAATAATATGAATAGTGAACTGTTGTTTAACATTTATAAACAAGCAGAAATAAATAACAGAGGTAACGTATTACATGCACTGAAATCAAGTCAAAAGCAAATTCAAGATAAATTTATTAAATCCATAAAAAAAACAGTCTGGTGATGTTTTTCACAATGAAAAACAGAAAAGGGAGGTGATCAGAAACTTATGTGAAGAATCTTATAAAAAGATTGATATTGATTCCGGATGTGTTAGATTACTACTTAAATCTGTTTCCAAAAACACTGCACTCAAAGATAATTTTCTGTTAGGAGAGGTTAAAAAAGAGGAGGTGATCCAGGCTATCCAACAGCTGAATGTAGATAAAAGCCCTGGTCCCGACGGCCTCCCTACTGAGTTTTATCAGTTATATATAGATGACATGTTAGACCTCCCCACATCTATGTTTAATGAAGGTCTGCACTCTGGCACCTTTGGTGACTCTTTTTATGAAGGAGTGTTACATTTATTATATAAAAAAGGAGACAAGACAGATATAAATAATTACAGGCATCTGACTATAATGAATACAGATTACAAAATACTAGCTAAAATAATAATGAACAGATTAAATGATACTCTAGATGATATTATAGAAAAAGAACAAACATGTGCAATTAAAGGACGTCTGATGTGGGACAACTTGTGCACTTTGAGAGAAACCTTACAAAAACGTGACTTTTTCATAATCGGGCTGGACCAAAAGAAAGCCTTTGATTATGTCTCTAGAGACTACTTGTGGTCTGTGTTGGAATCATATGGCTTCCCTAATGATTTTATCCATATGATTAGATGCCTGTATAGAAAGTCATGTGTCCGTATAAATGTTAATGGTGTACTTACTGATAATTTTAATGTAGAAAGAGGTGTGAAACAGGGCTGTCCACTGAGTGCCGCTTTATATATCTTAGCCATTAGCCCTTTAATCAAATTAATAAATGCTGACCCCTTGATATCCAGAAAATGTATTAATAATAGTTGCAATGTCAAAGCAATGGCATATGCCGATGAGGTTACTGTCATTATAAAAAAACAGTTAGAGATGGATATTTTAATTAATCATTTGTGTCTTTACGAACTGGCGTCTGGTGCTAAATTAAACCATGAAAAGACTGAAGGAGTTTGGATAGGAACAGAGAGTAAAAAACCTCAATTAAATATCCAAATAAAATAAGAAATTAAAATACTCGGTATAACTTTTTGTAATAATGATTGTAGTGAACGGAATTGGGATGAAAAACTGAATATTATTAAAGAAGAAATTAATAAGTGGAGAAACAAAGACACTAATTATAAAACTAGAATTATTATAATAAAAACATACATTCTATCCAAACTCCTCTTTCTAGCTAATATATTCCCACCAACTCCCAGCATATTAAAACAATTAAATAAACAATGTGTGAACCTGGTCTGGGGAACCACCAGAGAAGTCACTAAATGAGATCTTTTGTTTAAAAGCAGAGAGTATGGAGGCCTTGGCGCCATTGACTTGAGTGTTAGTTTGATAATTGCCTTTGTTAAAAATGTGTCAGCGCCATCTCAAGAAAAGCACCCTGGGTAGGTCTTGTTAAAAACTGGGGAAAAAAACGAGGCACCGCAAGACAACACCCTTACTATAAATTACTATTCTCAGATTTTTTATTTGATTATAAAAGTGTACAAATAAACTGGGTAAGTGAAACAAGTAAAACAATTTTTAATAAAATAAATGATTTTAAATACGGTGGTGTAATTAAATATAAAAATATCATAGAGAGAGACTATATGAAAGTAATTAAAGTAATAAATGACAAGAGATACTCAGAGAGCATCAGGGATGTCCGCTGGCTCATTTCAGTTTCCAGGCTCCCTGTGCGCGCTACTGTCTCATGGAGCTGTTATGTCACAACCACAGAATGTCCTATGATTTACTGTAATGAACAAGAAACACAACAACATCTGTTAATGGACTGTTACAGATCCCAACAAGTGTGGAACATTTTACAAGGACTTGGGCTATCCTGTGACATCAATTACAACTCAGTAACCTACGGACTCATAACAGAAAATATTCCGCAGAAACACAAAGAACTGTATCAACTGGTCATTATTACTTCATACAAACTTTGGAAAACCTGATGTGCCATGTCCCTCCAACAAACTGTTATAGATGGAGATGCAAAACACATTCTGGCCGACCTCCGGAAGAGAAGGACATTAGACATAAAACAAACTCTTCCGTGGAACATTTTGCACTTTTAATTCACTCTGGTACGTGCACTCTGTTGCCTTTTTGCACTTTATTAATGTGATGTATATGTATATGTGTATCGTGCCTGATCTCCTGTGTTTTGTAACATGCTTTGGTTGTTACATTGTATATATCGTATGAAAATCAATAAAGTGTGTGTATATATATATATATATATATATATATATATTAAAAAAAAAAAATAATAATATATATATATATAAAGAAAAACCGGTGGCAAACCCAGAGCCAAGGCAAAGTCCCGTTCGTCCCGTGCTGGGCTGCAGTTCCCAGTCGGCCGTGTCCACAGGCTGCTGCGCAAAGGAAACTATGCGGAGCGTGTCGGTGCCGGCGCCCCCGTCTACCTGGCGGCTGTGCTGGAGTACCTGACCGCTGAGATCCTGGAGTTGGCTGGAAACGCTGTCCGCGACAACAAGAAGACCCGTATCATCCCCCGTCACCTGCAGCTGGCTGTCCGCAACGACGAGGAGCTCAACAAGCTGCTGGGCGGAGTGACCATCGCTCAGGGCGGCGTGCTGCCCAACATCCAGGCTGTTCTGCTGCCCAAAAAGACCGAGAAGGCCGCCAAGTCCAAGTAAACCTGGACACGCTATGACTGCTGCAAACTGGCCCCCAAAACGGCTCTTTTAAGAGCCACCCACTCCTCTCATAAAGAGCTCTGATTCTCATGTCGCAAATGTACATAACCAATTAGGATTCGGATTTTTATCTAATGTGCTGCTATAACATTTGACAATGGAAAAACACAATCATCCTAAACATACAGGTGTGTTGAAAAAGCAGTCCTGTGATAATAGTATCAAAGTAAAAATAAAGCACAACCGTGCACAAACAGTGAGCTGTGGGTGGCCTGGCAAAAACTATGCACAGGGCATATTAATTTGAATTGATATTTAAGCCCAACCCATCAGTCGCGGCTGAGCCACTGTTTGTTTTTGTTCAGTATTGACATTAATGGAGATGGTCACCAGGGGCCTGTTGTTCGAAACCTAGATAAGGGATTAAGCCAGGATATGTTGGTTATCCTGGCTTAATTTAGCGTTGATTCGGCACATATGTTGCCATGGACATTTATTCTGTGCACTTAGCCTGGTCCTGACCAGGCTAACAACCAGGCTTAGTTTAGCCTGGTGCCTTATCTGTCCAGTCAGCTGTCACTGCGATCGGAAATCAACGTGTTTTATCGTCATTTCATGTTCTTATGTACGTCTTTGCTTCATTTTTGAACAAAATACATTAAGCCTACGATGAAAAAAAAAAAAAAAAAAAAAACATTTAAAACATTATTTTTGTCATAGCCCAAACATACTTTGACATGCACATATCTTTACCAATAAAAGGATTAATTGTTGGAATAAACATACAAGTAGGTGTATTTTGGCATTAACACAATTAGTGTTTATTAGGTTTCATAGCTGTATGACCTTCCCAAATTATATTCCCAGCTAACTGGACCAATAACTCCAGTGCACTTTACATCAGTGAATGAAAACATGAAGATGAAACCACAATATTCTTTGACCCCATTTTATTTAAATGAAAAGTACTAAAAATCAGTCACTGTCTGCTTTGAGCTGTGGAGAGAAAGAGAGAAATAATATTGATTAATATATTGCATCACAGTCATGCTTACAATGTGCATTAAAATCACTTCTTTCTCTAGTTTCTTAATTTCTAAGTCCAATTTCCTTAAGGTTCTTCTTTTAATTTGTCAATTTGTCTTACACTGCAAGACAATCCAAAGTCAGACCGTCCACATAACACCACTGGTTGATTAATGAATGAATAAAGTGATTGATTCCATGTACAGTATACTGGAATAATGTACCCTGTATGAAGAGGGCAGTTTCTGTGGGTGGGACAGAGTCTGTAGCCGGTTCTGATCCAGGGCGAGCTCTTCCGCTGGTGTGAAATCAGCAATCGGTTCCCGAGTAATATTATATCCACTGCTCATCTTTAAGGTGAAGTGTACAACTGTTGATTTGTGGAAGGAACTTTAATTGTAATTATGGCAGATTCATTTGCGCAGCAAGTTTTTAGATTACTTACACATTCAGTCGGTCCACAATTGTTTGCCACGCACTCTCTCTGCTTTATTATCGCTGCAGTGTTTCCTTTCTTCGTGATTATATGTTTTACCTCTTCATAAGTGTCCATGATGAGACGCTACTCATTGGGTGAGAAGTATGCGGCACGTGCCCTCTCCATTGCTGCATCGGTGAATCTGTGATCGATCTCGGGGTCTATTTAAGAAAGCCGTGGACGCGCACTCACCTGAATAAGTTACACATGGCTTGACAAAGCCGCGCCTCCTCAGCCTGGCTTGGTGTTCGAACAACCAACTAAGCCAGGATGGACTTAGGGGAATTTGTCCAGCCTCGCTTTTCCACTCATCCTGGATTGGTTAATTCTACTTTCTACTTTCGAACAACGGGTCCCTGGGGCCCGTTGTTCGAAAGTAGAATTAACCAATCCAGGATAAGTGGAAAAGCGAGGCTGGACAAATTCCCCTAAGTCCATCCTGGCTTAATTGGTTGCTGTAACACCAAGCCAGGCTGAGGAGGCGCGGCTTTGTCAAGCCATGTGTAACTTATTCAGGTGAGTGCGCGTCCACGGCTTTCTTAAATAGACCCCGAGATCGATCACAGATTCACTGATGCAGCAATGGAGAGGGCACGTGCCGCATACTTCTCACCCAGTGAGCGGCGTGTCATCATGGACACTTATGAAGAGGTAAAACATATAATCACGAAGAAAGGAAACACTGCAGCGATAATAAAGCAGAGAGAGAGAGAGTGTGGCAAACAATTGCGGACCGATTGAATAAGTAATCCAAAAATATGCACTTGCTGCACAAATGAATCTGTCATAATTACAATTAAATTTCCTTCCACAAATCAGCAGTTGTACACTTCACCTCAAAGGTGAAGCTACAGACTCTGTCCCACCCACAGAAACCGCTCTCTTCATTATTCCAGTATACTGTACATGGAATCAATCATTTTATTCATTCATTAATCAACCAGTGGTGTTATGTGGACTGTCTGACTTTGGATTGTCTTGCAGTGTAAGACAAATCGACAAATTAAAATAAAAACCTTGAGGATATTGGACTTAGAAATTAAGAAACTACACAAAGAAGTAAGTGACTTTAATGCACACTGTAAGCATGACTGTGATGCAATGTATTAATCAATATTATTTCTCTCTTTCTCTCCACAGCTCCAAGCAGACAGTGACTGATTACAGTATTTTTCATTTAAATAAAATGAGGTCAAAGAATATTGTGGTTTCATCTTCATGTTTTCATTCATTGATGTAAAGTTGGTCCAGTTAACTGGGAATATAATTTGGGAAGGTCATACAGTTATGAAACATAATGTAGCGTCCAGCCGGACTTGAAGAGACAACAGACTGTTGGTCCCGTTAACAGAGTTTTTATTGGAATACAAGTTACTGTAGGCCGTAACTACGCCAAAAAAACAAACGTAGTAACGTTAATGATATACCAACCGCGGCGACGAGCTAGCTGCCTCTCTCTCTGCCCCCTGCACTACTCCACACACCCGCAGTTCACTCAGTAAAACCCCGCCACCTAACCTCATCAACCAACAACATTGTCTGCCCACAACATGGACTGAATTCACTGAACTACAGTAAAACATCACAACATCAACTGTAGGGTCGTTACAATAATAACCACTAATTGTGTTAATGCCAAGTACACCTACTTGTATGTTTATTCCAACAATTAATCCTTTTATTGGTAAAGATATGTGCATGTCAATGTATGTTTGGGCTATTACAAAAATAATGTTTTAAATGTTGTTGTTGTTTTTTGTAGGCTTAATGTATTTTGTTCAAAAATGAGGCAAAGACGTACATAAGAACATGAAATGACTGTAAAACACATTGATTTCCGATCGCAGTGACAGCTGAATGGACAGATAAGGCACCAGGCTAAACTAAGCCTGGTTGTTAGCCTGGTCAGGACCAGGCTAAGTGCACAGAATAAATATCCATGGCAACATATGTGCCTCTGCTTTCGAACAACCGAATCAACACTAAATTAAGCCAGGATCAGAGACGCGCGGATGACGTATGACCGCTTCTTAAAATCTCTAGCCGCCCGCTATCCATTTGCACGAACGTTTTTTCACCAATTTTCAAAACCGAACCCGCCCGCCATCCGCCGATTAGTTTTTAGGTCTATTGAAGATGCCTCGCTATTAGTAGACCTATCGTCTTTTTCAAACAGTGCAGTTCATTATATCTTGCCAGTAAGCTGATGAGCAAACAATTGCCTGATTAAAAAGTGTTTTTGTATCGTTTGTTTACATTTGGAATACTATGTAAAATGTTGATTTTTTTATTTTTTTTATTTGAGTGCTTCAACCGCAACCCGCCCGAATTTTATTAAAATATTATTTTTCGTGGTGTCATCCGCCCGATCCGCGGTTTATCTGCGGTGTCCGCGGGTCCACGGGTCAACCGCACATCTCTAGCCAGGATAACCAACCTATCCCGGCTTAATCCCTTATCTAGGTTTCGAACAACAGGCCCCAGGGCCCAGTATTTCAAAACTTGTAATCCGGATCAGAATAATCCGGATAATGAAATCCTCCTTTTCTCAGTCAGGGATCAAGGTGATCCTGCTGACTTTATCTGGGTATTTCAAAATATTGGCAGGGTGGATCACTTTGATCCCAATCTGACTGGATACCAAAGCTGCGTTCCAAAAACGGTTTGAGTCGCCCTCGCTCACTTGCCCTCAGCCCTTGCTTTGACGTCACACGGAGGCCACTTGGAGGGCGGAGGGAAAGTGGGCGGAGGGGGAGTGAAAGAGGTAAATGGAACACACCTGCCCTCGTTCACTCACAGGGCAGACAATGATGGATCAACCACATGTCGTTGGAGTAGCGCTATACTGCCTATTCCAAATCACACAAAATATACAGAGACTCATGTCATTAAGACGGAGACGTATTCTGCGCTTGATGGCAATACGTCGGTACCTGGTAATTATCAGAATTATTAGTTTTGTATCAAATTTTATTTGGGCAATTCATTATTTATTTATTTATTTGTCTTTACCTTATAATTGTAGACAGTTTTGTTGTTTAAATACATTTTAACCTACTTTAAGTTTAGTTGACATTAGTTTTAGTTTTAGATTGTTTTTTCCTGATTATTAGGCCTGTTACCACCACCATCCTCCTCCTCCTCCTCATTGTCTTTATGGCCTTAATTGTTAAAGATTGTGGTTCAGACAACAATACAAACACAACACTTAAAGTCATGTAGGATAGACGTTACAAGGAACAATGTTTAAAGCAAAGAACAGATCATTACCAGAACATTTTATTATTTAAATTGGAGCAAGGGGGCAACAGACTGAAGCTTGATTTAAACATTCATTTGCAAGGCTAAGCTTAAAACAAATGTGTATTTGTTGCAGGTGTAAACTATGGCATTCACAAAGCAAGGAATTGAAAAGTTGTACAAATATGTCTCAGTTTAAGAAAATGTTTAAAAAAGACGAGATAAGCATCTACAAAAAAGGAGAAAGAGAAAAAGAAAAAGAAGGGGGAAAAAAGAGAAGAAAAAAAACTCACTCGCCTGGAGCAAACTGAAGAGGATATGATCAGAAACTCTTTGTGGACTGTCTGTGAGGCTGACGGGAATGAAGCTGACCTCCCTCTGCTTCAGAGAGGAGAGCCTTGCACTGTCGGACCTGGGTCTCTGCTCCGTGTCCGGAGCCCGGTCGGGACCGGAGCAGAGACGGGCCGACAGCGCAGCAAGAACGTGAGGAAGAGGAAGATGAGCTACTGAATGAGGAGGGATTTAGAAATAAAAGCCTCCTTTCCCTCTTGTGGTCATAACGTAGGCTATATTTTTGATATATAGGGTGAATTCCAATTCCTGTCTTAACCCTCAATTTTAACCCTCAATCTCAAAAATGCCGCTCCCGCGAAGAGCAAGTGCTGTCCCGATTCTCAGAACGTAAAGTTGAGGGGCAAGTTTGAGGGCCGTACAGCCCTCAATACTGAGATTCTCCGGCACCACCCTTGGGCACCACAACAAAGAAGCAAGTAACAGTAATACATTCATATGCAATGCACAGTAAGTTACAAACAAACTCACTCCCAGGCCAGCTTTGAGGCATTCTTTTCCCAGTAAAGAGAGCTTCGTTTGTTATTCTGAGCTTTATGAGGAGCTCCGTCTCCTCATCAGACCCTGTAACAATATGGAAACAATCCCTTAATCACACAGAATGCACAACAAACGACGTGACATCCGAAAAATAAAATGCTATTAGATACAAGTATTTTGCTTTCTTTTTCTTTTGTCTGTGACAAATAGCTTATATACTTACACTTGTAAACGGTGGGTTCTGCCATAACTGCCACGGACAGTCTAATTGCACAATTAACCGACCCGTGCTGGCTCCTTAAATTTATTTTCTTCTTCTTTGGTGGTAAATAGACAGCAGCCAACGGTGTTTGAGGTTCATTATCGCCACTGCATGGACATATTTTTCGTGCACCACTGCAATGCATTGTGGGTGATATACAGCTCTGGAGTGACCATCGTTGTTGACTCGATCACTCAGCCCTCAAGGGTCGATCTCACAAAGTTCACTTCAGCTGTTTAGAGAAATGGAACAGCCCTTAAGATGGCGGCGGGGATTCCCCCGAGGGCAAGTGCTGAGGGCGACTCAAACCGTTTTTGGAACGCAGCTCAAATCTTATGACTCCGCTCCCGGATCTGAAACGTTTCACCTTTGGGGGCGTGGTTTACAGATTGTGACCTGCTGTGCTCTGTCTCCACGGCGGAACACTTCACGGAAGGAGCAGCTAGTAGCCCAGGTTTCGCATCAAAATGTAAGTATACCGTTAACTAATGTGTAGCGTTTTTAAGACCATACGAAGGCTCCTCACCATCCGATGTGAGCCAGCTATTTGAATTGTCACCTACTTAAAACGTGGGCGTACCGATCTCTAATTGAGCCGCGGTCATGCTAACGGTAGCTAACGCGGCTCCATTGACTTGCGTGTTAACGTTAAGTAGCTAGCAGGCTAGCGAGGTAGCTGGCTTTGTTGATGTATTTTGCGGTCTATGGTTTAATTTAAAAGGGAATAAATCTGAAGTACGTCATACAGGAACTCTTTAAACACCAACCTGTTCAGAGTTTAGCGTTATATTAATGCCAACACAGCGGATTTTTTTTTTTTTGTTTTTGTTTTACAAGTGTGCAGAGCAGACTGCTTCAGTATAGGAAAAATACACTTTACTAATATGAATTTTGCGGTTCATTCAGAAGTGTCAGAGGATTGAGTTTGGGTATGCTACAGTAATGCTGATGATATGCTTTTCTGTAACGTTACTTGAACAATTTCTCTGAGTATTGTGGAATCCTGATAATGATAAAGATATGCTCATACACTCTCTACTTCTACTTTCAGAGTACACTCACACCCATGGACCGCTCAGCAATGCCACTGCTAATGAAGACAACAGGTCGAGTGCTGGAAATCCCTGGACATGTATCACCTTTTGTAGAAGGCTCCCACTAAACATATAGCACTATAGCATCTGATTTGATGAAGTAAATAATCAGTTTGTACACACAAACACTTCCTGAAATACATTGCTGCATGTTACAAAATCACAGTCAAGCACTTCCCAGGCATTTTAAAAGGTGCATTTTCAAGCTTATCTGAATTAAGAAAAAATTGTCTTCATTCAAAAGCATGAAAATATACATTGAAAGTGCTTAAAAGTGATTTAAATTGAGACGTATTATGTTCATCCCTGTGTTGTTTCTTGCAGTCTATGTTAAGAAAATGTGCTATACAAATAAAATTGCTTTGCATTGCATTTCCTTGCCTTTGTCTGACCACAAACATATGTTGGATGTTTTGGTACAAACAAGTTACAATGTTAGGTGAAACTAGACGTTGAGAAATAGGTTTGTATTTGTTACTATTACTTACAGCAATTTCAGGAAATATGGCCAAACAATATTTTTCTATGCCTGAAATTACTTAGAACTAAAACACTGGTTTAGATTTAAGTGTAATGAACATTTTGAGTAACACTATCTAGGAGAAGTGGAGCTGAGACTTTGTCAAATCCACCTCTGAGGTGGGATCCAAATAATCCTGAAATTTGGTATCAAATTGATCCAGATCTCTGCCTTCACTTTTGAAATACCTGAATACAGCCTTTATCTGGATTAAAGGGAGGATTGGATTACCAGAGCTGAATCCCGATCCTCAGGATCAGGATCCCCTTGATCTGTGTTGAAATACCCAGTTTTCAGTTCAGATCAGGATTTAATCCAATCCGGCCAGGATAATCCTATCAGATAACTTTGAAATACTGGGCCCAGTTGACAATCCTAGAGTGCCTGGATCTAGCTATTTTAAGTACTTTATTTTTCTGTATGAGTCCTATTTCACAAACGTGGACAGACTTGGCCTAACCTGTCATTTTCACAGGTGTCCTCTCAGATGAAAGTTATCATGGATTGTTTAGTCAGGGCCCAGCATTTCCAATTTATCTGATACATAAATGCCAGCCTGTATATTTATCTGACACATAAATGCCAGCCTGTATATTTAATCATTGTATAAAATGTCTTGTTTTGGCATTTTGTTTGGTTTTGTATCCTCTGGAGGCTACAGACTTGTTTTATATAATCTTGAAATAATTTATTGAATATATCCCTCTTTTATGGTGTAGGTTGTTATATTTGTGCAATATAATTCTGATAGAAGTTGTTGTAGGCTATGCTGTACCTGACAGTCATGTCCCCAGTCAGTGTGATAAACAGGGCTACTCTGGGATAGTCATGAAACACATCAATAATTATCATCTTAAGTATAACATTCATTATTCTGACATGGGCCATTTTCCATAATTCCTACCTTTACTTTTGGTACTTTAAGAATATGCGATAGTAATAATTTGTATTGTTGATAAAGTAAAACTTTGAATGCAGGACTTGTAACAGAGTATTAAATTGCTCCTTTTAAAAGATCAGAGTACTTACAGAACTGGTCAATTACGACAACGTTCATAAAGCAACTCAACTATAAACTTATGAAGTTTTGTTGTTAATCATTGTTGTCCTGTTGCTGTCAGTCAATAAATCTCCTCACACCTCTTTTTCTACAGTAAATACATCTGATCGCAGGGAAGGTTACATGTTTTGCGTATGCTCAGTCTCGCTCAGAAGAAACCAAGGTGAGCAGGCTAAGCAAGTAAATTGGTTACTAACCCAAAGGAGATAAACGCTTGCTTCAGGGACTTCTACACGGAATTGTATTCCAGTAGATTAAATGCCACTGAATCCGATTTTCAAACTTTTTTTTGCAAATCTAAGGGTTCCTCAATTACACAGTGCATCACCAGATGATATGGATGCTCCAATTTCTAAAACTGACGTCGTGAATGCTATTCAGTCCTTCCCCTCTGGAAAAGCAGCTGGCCCAGACGGCTTTGGCTGTGAATTTTATAAAGCATTCCATGAAAAAATTGTCCCTTTCTTGTTTAGCATGGTGAATGACTCCATGAGAAATAAGAAGCTACTCAGCTCATTGCATCAAGCAAATATTTGTTGGCTTCTAAAAAAAAAAGGGAAAGGAAGAGTCTGACCCTGCAAGTTACAGGCCTATTGCTCTTTTAAATTGTGATCAGAAAGTAATAACTTAAGTTGTGGCGAAAAGATTAGGTAATCATATTTCAGCAAATGATGAAATACTTCACGGTGTGAAGTTTTGTGCTACTGACTATATACACGGATGATTTACTGATCCGTTTATCGGAGCCAGTAGTCTCTGTTCCCGACCTCCTGACCTACACTAAATCATTAAGTAGACTGGACTTAAGGTTTCTACAAACCCCAAATTATAATTCAAATTGAATTTTTTATTTTATTTTTTATTTTTCTTTGATATGATGAACAAGCTAAGAGCTAATATGAGCTTCCACTTTCATTAAAGCACCAAAAAGCAGCTCAGTTGCTGTCCAAGGTCCTGTTTTATGGCATCACCACCGAGTGTTTGTTTCTCATCTTGGTAGTTTCAGTTAACAGTGAGCTGTGATGCTGCCACCAGGCTGCAGTCTTTGTATTGGACCACAGACACTGACACATAACATGTGGAGCAAAGGGAAATAAGAAACAGAGATGTCTTCCTCAGGATGATCAATAACATGCACACAATATGTGCTCTGGATTTAATGTTTTTCCAAAAAAAGAGGCAAACACTGTGACAGGCTGAGATAAATTCAGGGTAGAAACAGTCAGACTGAAGGACAGGGAGTCAGAAATGAGAGGACAGGTGAGTGTTTAAAGGGTTGCTGTGCTTGTGCACACTGACTGTCGGCATTCCTGCTACCACTAATGTATTTATTATGTATATTAAATATAAACGTTTATGTTTCTGTTACGTAACATAGGTAAATAATGTAAAGTACACCTTTCCACATCAGAGCCTCCACCATCCACTCAACATGTGTGTCCTTCTTGAATTTTGGGTCAAACTTCTATTCAGAACAATGACAGATAGTTTATCTGAGCTGCTGTTTCTCTGAAAGTTTTAAGTCCAAATCTAAATTTCAGGCAGTCCTCACCTTGAACCTCAGCAGAAAACACTGAATAGCCTAACTGTTGTGTGACACTTGATTAAGTCTTTTAATAATATTTGTATGATGTATCAGTGAAACTGTGTGTAACATTTAAAGTCACGTACTGCTTCCACAGACAGCTGACATGTATTTGTCGGTGTGTTTGATCATTAATATAACTACTAACTATAAATCTAAAGGAGGCACAGCAGCAGCTCTGATGGTCAGTCTGGCTGAACTGCATCATACGCCTCGGCCATCATCAGTGTGTTTGCTGACACCAGAATAACTTCACTTTATTACAAAGTCATCAACAGCAGATGATTGTTTTTACACTGAGTCCCTGAACAAACATATGGGCTGCTGGAAAACGGCTTTGGAGGAGCTGTGATGCATTTGAAGTCATTTTAGGAGGGAAATGGGTGGGAAAAGCCGCTGAGCAGTGCTGGCCACGGCGGTGAATAGGTGAGGTTTGGAGGCTCCACAGACAAAATGCAGAGAGCATCAGAGCTGTGCATGACTTGGATATGAAGAGACACAAGCCCGCTATCGGCTCCCTTCACTGTCAGCCTTCAGCACTTGTCCCACATTTAGTTTTTCACCTTTTCTCAGTCAAGAGAAAACACAAGTGCTCCAGCTTTCACACTGCACAGAGGAGCCACGGGCTGGGTTGAGTCTCCACGGTTCTCACGGTGTGTTTAAGGACAGCCTCCTGCTCGGAGCTTTCATAAGTCCGGTCAGACACTCCCGTGTGTAACTGAGCAAGAAGAACGTCACTGCAGAATATGGCAGAAGTAGCTCCAGCTCCCGCCGCCGCCGCGCCGGCCAAAGCCGTCAAGAAGAAGGCGCCCAGACCGAAGAAGACCGGCCCCAGCGTCGGCGAGCTCATCCTGAAAACTGTGGCCGCATCCAAGGAGCGGAGCGGCGTGTCCGCGGCCGCCCTCAAGAAGGCTCTGGCTGCCGGAGGCTACGATGTGGAGAAGAACAAGTCCCGCGTCAAGACCGCCATCAAGGCCCTGGTGGCGAAGGGCTCTCTGGTCCAGACCAAAGGGACCGGGGCCTCCGGCTCCTTCAAGATGAGCAAGAAGGCTGCCGAACCCAAGAAGGTCAAGAAGCCGGCCAAGAAAGCCGCTCCTAAAGCCAAGAAGCCCGCAGCGGCCAAAAAGCCCAAGACAGCGGCAGCCAAGAAGCCAGCAGCCGCCAAGAAGCCAGCAGCCGCTAAGAAGTCTCCCAAGAAGGCCAAGAAACCCGCGGCGGCCAAGAAAGCACCAGCCAAGAGCCCCAAGAAGGCCGCAAAGAGCCCGAAAAAGGCCGCCAAGAGCCCCAAGAAGGTGGCCAAAAAGGCCCCTGCAGCCAAGAAAGCCCCCGCAAAGAAGGCAGCCAAGCCCAAAGTCAAGAAAGCAGCAGCCAAGAAGAAGTGAGCTCTCATCACTCTCACCAACAAACTGCTCACCGAAAGGCTCTTTTAAGAGCCACCCACACCATCCTTAAAGAGCAGCCTCATTAATTGTCCTTTCTTTCTTTAATTAATTAATAGTTCTATATTATTTTCTTAGTCGTAATTTTTATATCTCACTGTAGTGGGCAATAGAAACTACAGCTCCGAATTCTCAGTTTATTGCAATGAGTGATGATCCAGTCTTTTCACAACCACTATCGTTCACCATGTATTGACATTTATTTGCAGTAGTAGAAGTCACTCTGAGGATTGAAGATGAAATTAACATTAATGCATCGATAATTACAGGCTCATAAAATGGTCATTCTGCATCATGACAGGGGTAACTATTCTTGTACTGTTAACTAAGGTACTTAATGACTAATAAAAATATGAATGTGGGACCTGGACTTGCAAAAAAAATATTTCACACTGATGTTAAGTTTCAATTTAAAAAAAAAAACGAGGAGATCTGAGTATGTTACTTCATCCACCTCTGCAGTTTATTGGAACATTAAATGGGTTTTACTCATCCTAGTTTCAGACACAGTCCACACAATGAGGTGTGTGAAAGCCTGTTTGTGACAACGAATATTTCTGGAATACCCGACGGCCAGTGCAGGCCTTCTCAAATAATTGTAGGCTATCAATATTGTTATTAAATAAGCATTGGTAATGTTGTCACGATTGCGTTACATAGGTGGTACTATAGAGACGTTTCCCTTAATCAATATGAAGAACTCGGAGGAAACCACATCAGATGGGAACATACAACAGTATGAAATCAGAAGAGAAAAAAAGGAGCTCTTGAGATGATGTGGGTGGCTCTTAAAAGAGCCGTTGTGTTGCAGTGAGATGAGACGGTGATTTAACCTCCGAAGCCGTACAGAGTGCGGCCCTGCCTCTTCAGAGCATACACCACATCCATGGCGGTCACAGTCTTCCTCTTGGCGTGCTCGGTGTAGGTGACGGCATCACGGATCACATTCTCCAGGAACACCTTCAGCACACCGCGGGTCTCCTCGTAGATCAGACCGGAGATACGCTTCACTCCACCACGGCGAGCCAGACGGCGGATAGCGGGTTTGGTGATACCCTGGATGTTATCACGGAGAACTTTACGGTGACGCTTGGCGCCTCCTTTACCGAGTCCTTTTCCTCCCTTGCCGCGACCACTCATTTTGTAAGAGTCTCCTTTGTACCAAAGCGAAATCTGACGGTTGCCTAGTTGTGAACGTGGGTCAATAAATCCTTGCTGCGGACGTAGTTGAGCTCTGCTGGGCGGAGACATTTGTTCTAACAATAGAAAGTAGGACACTGATGAACCCTTCACCTTCACAGTAGAGATGGGAAATTAAAAAAAAAAAAAAAAACCCACAGTAGAATTACTGTGGGGTTTTTTGTTTTTTTTTTGGTCTCTCTTTTTTATGAGTATTTCAAGACAATTGAAACACTACACTAACAAAAGAGACAAAAAGAAGATGCAAGGGCGTTTTAAGAAACCAAAAAGAATAACTGAGTTACTTGAGAAGAGCCTTGAATTTTATGACAAAAGCTAAAAAGTCACTAAAATTCATTGACTTAAATAACGTGTTCTTGTAAGTAAAAAATTTAGCATTTAGAAAAACAATATCAATGAGATTCGAGGACAGTTTGGATTTTCACAATAACAAATAATGTCCCTGAGGTTCATGGGGAAATGCTTTCTATATTATTTTAACAAAAGGAGCACAAGGCATTATGGTCTGTAAATTTAGCAATATAACTGGCAGGGTAGTTTTTGTGTGAAAATCTGAGGTATACGTCTTTAGCCCCATTTAAGATGCATTACTCATAAGGTAACAGTCGAGGTCCTCTGCAGTTTATGTTATTAATTTTAGACTCTTGTCTCTTGGTGCACTTTCATCCTTTCTTTGATCAGTGAATATTCTTATTGTTACACTTTATGTCTGTGAGCTTAATTCCATCCAATGTCAGTCAACGGTGTGTTATATTAATCTCCTCATATCTTAGATGGTTTTTCACAAGTTGAGTGAACACATTTAGAAAAGCATGAGTCGAAGAAATGAATTATCTCAAAAAGCTATGTATGTACAAACTATTCATTGTTCATGCCAAATTCATCAAAGAAATAATTGATCTCTTTGGAACCATGTACGAAAGGATAAATATTTGTTTCTGATAAGTTTTGCACAGTTGTTACAGAGAGAAGTTTTATGAGACGCCCAACTTTTGTCTTATCCCTCTGCCTGATGTAAGAATTGTGTCACAATAAAACACTGACGATGCAAAACAGCATTTTTGTTTTGTATCAAATCTCCATTAGAGTCATGGCAGGATATGCAACTGTACATTTAATCTGAGGCTTTATATCCTTAAAGTCAACAGTATTACTTTGTAGATGATAGTGTTGTGACGTTCACGAACGAACCGATTCTATTGAACGGCTCGTTAATGTTACCGGCGCCAGACCTAGGGGAAATCTGGACCGGCAGCAAAGGTTACACAGGCAAGGGGGCACTGTGTAGCCAATAAAATAAGAGTCTGTGGATCAATAAGAGAGAGGACCAACGTTAGTGTCTTGCTCCAGTCAGTGCTCGTTTAATACTGATAATGCTGCATAAAAATCAGTTACATCTGTCATGTCAGCTCTTAAAGTTGTTGCTTTAAAGTTCATTTTCTACATTCACACTACAATGTGTTACACAAAGAAAATCAATGTAAAAAAACACACATTTACTTGACTCAAATACTTACACTCACTCCTGCTGTTAACACAGACAATACAATGACACTCATACTATACTGATATACTGGTTACAAAACCTCTGTGCAACATTTACATAACAGTGTCTTAGCCTTGCACTTAACTGTCTGACAATCGCGACAATGACCTGTTAACGGGCAACTGAAAGTGAAACTAATTTGCATATGGCGAGTCTTAAATTTACTCGCGGCTAACTGCCTTTAACTCATAAACAATGTTTGCAACATGTTTTCTTAGGTTATCTCGAGCTAATGTCTGTAACTTACACTTACAAAAATACTGGAGAAAACAGAAACTCACGGAGGTAATTAGACAAAATGGCGGCGGCCGGGACACAAACTGACAAAAATAACCTCTCTGTGCTCAAAATACATCTCAAAACCATATCACAACTCTACCAAACATGTTGTAATGCACTAACATTAAATACTAAGCAAAGCCGATCATAGAAAAGCAAGTTTGAACATACCTGTGGATCAATAAGAGAGAGGACCAACGTTAGTGTCTTGCTCCAGTCAGTGCTCGTTTAATACTGAGCTGCGCATGAGCCGAGCACATATCTCGAGTCTCCCTAATGGCTCCACAGTGGCGTTACAGCGCCATCTACTGACATATTGTGGGATTGACTTGATGTCAAAACGGTGTAATCTGAGTTAGATTAGTTCACATATTTAACAAAAAATTAGGGGGTGTCTGTTTCAACAAAAAAATATACATGTAGCATTTTCGACCTACTACTTTAACATGAA
This sequence comes from Epinephelus cyanopodus, assembly GCA_026686955.1. Classification (NCBI taxonomy): domain Eukaryota; kingdom Metazoa; phylum Chordata; class Actinopteri; order Perciformes; family Serranidae; genus Epinephelus; species Epinephelus cyanopodus. The sequence continues at coordinate 35,883,183 of CM048917.1, read as the reverse complement.
CAATGGGAACCGAGTCGCAGCTGGGAACCGTTCTTTTTTTATTATTATTATTATTCTAATATCACTGTGTGCTCCTCCTTTGCTCCTCCCCTGAGCAAAATTCATTATAGCCTGCTTTGTTTTTTAATGTTTATTTGTAAGTGTTGAATCCAAAATAGTGATGTCACTGTCAAAGCTGAGTGATATTGTGCAACCTTGTGGAATATTTACAATGAATCCAGATCAGACTTTAAAATCTAGTCTACACATGTCAAATGAGGTTACAAGCAATATTTCAGAATAATTCAAACTGAGATATTGGTGGGATATCTAATTTTGTATTATTTTGTTCCAAATCTCACCCCATCATACCTCCCAGTGATTATTTCCAAGATAAAATGAGTTACCACCAGGCTGGCTTCTTAAAACTTAAATATAAAAATCAGTCAAATGAGCCAGTTTTTTGAACGGCTTTTTGAAAGGAACGTCTCACCAAGATCCGGCTCCATAAAGAGCCATAAATCCCATCTCTAGTAGATGATCTTTTTGGCCGTTGTATCAGTTTCATTCACTTATTAATCCTTCTATCAAATCAGTTCAGAGCCGGCCCTCCCTATAAGCGAACTAAGCAGCTGCTTAGGGCCCCGCAGCCACTAGGGGGCCCCCAAACTCTTTGCTCAATCATTTGACCGTCTCTGACCTGGCAACGTGTAACCCTGGCAACAATGACCGTGACACACGCATATGTAAACGTAACGCAGGCCCGACGAGCGCGCACCCCCCCACCGCACCCTCCCTCACTGAGATCGCGATTTGCGAGGAGGATTAGCCTAAGACGATGTCCAAAAGGATATACCCCTCAGGTGCAGAAAAAAGAAAAAAAAAAAAAGAAAGGTTGAAGAAGAAAAAAAACAAGGACAAGGTAAGGCTAAGTAATGTTATGTTTACCAGATCGTTTAGCTGAAAAACATGTCGGTTTTTTAATGAGGCACTTAAAACGTAGTTAACAGGTGCTTGTGTTAGCTGGCTAGCTGCTACATGTGCTAGCCTGTAGGCTGCTGCAATTAACATGTCCTTGTCCTGGCTGATTTTAAGGTCTGTTACAGTGAAAAGATAACAGCGTTTGCTTGTGAGGGGATAAAAGGAATCACCCATTTATTAATGGCTGATTAGATATCTTTGGATCATGCAAAAATACATTTATGGTTCAAATTTTAGTCTAGGCAGTAATATAAAGGGTCAGTGATCACCTGCTCCATACTGTGCAGGACAGGGTCAGAAGATCAACTGTATCTAAGTGTAAAAAAACACTCAGCAGTAAAGAGTGTAATTTATATGTAAATAGTAGTACAATCTATCCCCCTGGACCTACATTAATTTATATATAGCACTATTTCTGTAAACAATAATTGTAAAATAATTTTTACTGTCTCAGGTGGAGCAATTCTTAAGTACTTGGTGGTGGTGGTGGTGGTGGAGCATCAAGAGATGATGGAGGCACTGGTAAGAGTCCCCCTGCCTTCTCTTTTGACAGTGCAACCTTTATACTGATAGCTACTTGTGCTCCAGCCAATTTAAAAAATAAAAAAAAAATGTTTTAATCATCATCATCATTCACTGTGTTGTCTTGTACTTGTATTACCTTGCATGATGTATCTTGTTTTATCTACTCTGCATGTAATGCATTTTCCATTTATAAATTATAATTGTCCCGCACAGCAGCTGGAGATGATTCGACAGCAGCTGGAGATGACTCTGCCACAACACCTGGCTCTGGAGAAAATGTTTCTGGTAGGTAACCATAATGGTCAATCATAAATCTCTTCATTTACAACAACTTGACCTTATGTATGAATTAGTTATGATAAAAAATGGTTTAAACTAACAGACCTCAAAATTACGAAAACAACTAATAACAGCAAATGTTAATGTTCTTATTTCATATCATGTTTTAAAAAATAAATCTGTTCAAACTGTAATCTTTTGTAGAATCCTTTATCTTTCTGCTACATCAAAAGTAGTGATTTAATACTGCAGGTTTGGAGCCGCCTAGTGGACAAACACAGTTATTGCCATTTCACAATATTAACATTAAGATTCAGACAAAAACAAAGTAGAAGAAAAAATGACAAGTGCAATTAGACAGCTTTGTGTTTCAGTGACTCTGTTTAATTAGTAATAAAATATCTGCTCACCATCATGTTGATGGAGGTACAATAAAACACTCAAGGGTTGTATACGGCAGCTGGTTTTTATAAATATTTGACGGTACATATATACACTGTGCGGCGGGGCCCCCAATTTTATCCTGCCTAGGGCCCCCAGATGTACAGGGCCGGCCCTGAATCAGTTATAATAGAAGAAATATATGTTAAATTTAAAAGTTGCCTTCATCTCTCATACTTGATTACCACCAATCCAGAAAGTGTGAGATTTTGGAAAATAAGGACTTAATTTGCCATTAAATGATTCAACTAAACCAAAATGTAATATATTCTGTTTACATGATCAAACTCAAAAATGGTTTTGTTTAAATTTGTAACAATTGTCTCAAGATACAAGGATTAAGCTTTATTTTGTTGCACAGGCAGGGACAACAAAATAAAGTTCTGTCTTTGGTTTTATTGATGGGTGAAACGATCTGTCAACAGGCTACAGAAACTAAGTGTTTCAAGTCTATACACCAAAATGCACAGAAAAGGATATATGGAGTATGTGCTGCTTGCTGTAGTACTTCCGGTTCTAAATTAAGAGTAAATCATTCATTTGAAAATCATATTTTGCTTGTTCATACACATAACTGGCCTAGTGTAAGGATATCATAAACGTATCACCACTACTTAGAAAGGCTTGATCTTCAGATTAAGTGTGTGGCTCTTAAAAGAGCCGTTGGTGTGAGATTAAAGACAGCAGGGCTGTTTACTTGGAGCTGGTGTACTTGGTGACGGCCTTGGTGCCCTCAGACACAGCGTGCTTGGCCAGCTCACCGGGCAGCAGCAGGCGGACGGCGGTCTGGATCTCCCTGGAAGTGATGGTGGAGCGCTTGTTGTAGTGAGCCAGACGGGAGGCCTCACCGGCGATGCGCTCAAAGATGTCGCTCACAAACGAGTTCATGATGCCCATGGCCTTGGACGAGATGCCGGTGTCGGGGTGGACCTGCTTCAGCACCTTGTACACGTAGATGGCGTAGCTCTCCTTCCTGGTCCTCCTCTTCTTCTTGCCGGTCTTGCTGACGTTCTTAGACACGGCTTTCTTTGAGCCCTTCTTGGGCGCTTTCACGGTGGTTTCAGGCATGATCAGGACGAGATGATTCTTCCTCAACAGATGACGTCGCTGACTGCTGAGTGGTCAATATGTATCAACCTGATGCAAATAATACTGTGCGGTCGCTCACGCTGGATTGGTCAGCTTCTGAGGCTGGGGAACAATACAGTGGGTGGGTGAGGGGAGAAAGAAAATCCTGTTATTCAAAAAGTTTAAAGAAATAATCGGCGTCGGGTTGAATACACAATTATTTGGCTACATAAATAATAAATGATATATACCTTGGAATAAATGATATAGTTAATGCCACTCCTTTTCAAATAAAACACAAAGGAAAACATTAGTTAAAATCTGTTCAAAGGCTTCTCTCTCTGATCTGTACAGGATTTTAAATCCACACATCGTCCACCTAAGCTGATTGGACCCTTTAACAAAGACTAGAAAAAATAGAATACAATTTTTTAGACTTTAGACTTTATTGTCCCCAGAGGGGACAACAACACATCTTCTCACATTTGATAGCTTGAACATGCTCCAGTAGTGACTGATTATTCTGATCACTTAGTAATGAAAGCCTCCGTCCTGTGTGGGGGTAATGATCAGGGGCGCAACTACCTACTTTCTGAGGGGTATGCAGACACATTACAGGCGCAGAAATTCAAACCATGCTGGGCATCTAGGTTTTTGTGGCCTCACTAGTTTAATTATTCCTACCTGACGTCATCACTGGTCTCCTCTATGGCAGATGCCATCACCGACCTCATGTCTGTCTCCACCCCTTGCCTGTGTTCTTCTCTGCTAAGTTATATGGTCAAACAAGCATTATTTAATAGCTTTGAATAAATTACACATCTTGCTAATGCAATTTTTCAATATAAATAATATTTAGAAATTAATCACTTGGTATCAAGTGGCTGTTCCTACACTTCCACCTAATATTAGACCAACCTGTCGCCTTCCCCTGTCTGTCCTGATTCTTTTTCTGTCTTCTTCTCTTCTTTCTCTCCATCCTCACACCTGAACAACGTCAACTTTGTGTTAAGGAGGTTTCAAAAATACAGCAGTCAAACCACATATAAAAAACATGATTTTTTTTTTTTTTTTTTTAAATGATATCCTTATTGGATATCAGTTACTGATTGGATGCTGTATAAGACTTATCAGATACATCACAACAGCACTGTAGTGTTATATCCGAGTGAAGACATTTAAACTCAAGTGTATCACTCCCAAGTTCTATAATTTATCTGTTTTATGATTCACCATCTAGTTAAAGTTCTTTAGGTCCGCCTGCCATCTAAATGCACAAATAAGAATCTACACATTATTTACTTGATCTACACTCTTCTATTCTTACTTCAGGTGCCTCAGTAGTTCAGTGAATAGAGTAAATCCACAGATCACGATAAAAAACGTTCAGTATTATGACGGATTTAAAGACCAAGACTCCAAAAAGTCACTGAATTTCAAGGCTGGATTACAAAGCATCTGAAAGGGCTACGATCATGTCGGACCCCTCTTGGAAACGGCGCAGTCGTCAACTTTCCGGATCTTTTTGCCGTAAGTCTCTATCACACACCACTGCCGAGTTATAATCCAATTAGTAAATAGAATGTTAAGACGATATCCGAGACTTCCGGGGTGAAGGAGCGGAGGGGCGCCTAATCAGTGACGTGCCTCTGTTATTGATCATATCATTTACACATGCACAAACAGCTGTTAAATACAGAAAATGCCGACTGGAAATAATTTTCCCCCTCATCGCTTTGGCGCCCCCTCTAGCGCGGCGCCCCTATGCGCCGCATATAGTGCATACCCACTTTTTGCGCCACTGGCTGTGACTTATGAAAGCTCCGAGCAAGAGGTTGTCCTAAACACACCGTGAGAACCGTGGAGACTCAACCCAGCCCGTGGCTCCTCTGTGCAGTGTGAAAGCTGGAGCACTTGTGTTTTCTCTTGACTGAGAAAAGGTGAAAAACTAAATGTGGGACAAGTGCTGAAGGCTGACAGTGAAGGGAGCCGATAGCGGGCTTGTGTCTCTTCATATCCAAGTCATGCACAGCTCTGATGCTCTCTGCATTTTGTCTGTGGAGCCTCCAAACCTCACCTATTCACCGCCGTGGCCAGCACTGCTCAGCGGCTTTTCCCACCCATTTCCCTCCTAAAATGACTTCAAATGCATCACAGCTCCTCCAAAGCCGTTTTCCAGCAGCCCCATATGTTTGTTCAGGGACTCAGTGTAAAAACAATCATCTGCTGTTGATGACTTTGTAATAAAGTGAAGTTATTCTGGTGTCAGCAAACACACTGATGATGGCCGAGGCGTATGATGCAGTTCAGCCAGACTGACCATCAGAGCTGCTGCTGTGCCTCCTTTAGATTTATAGTTAGTAGTTATATTATTAATGATCAAACACACCGACAAATACATGTCAGCTGTCTGTGGAAGCAGTACGTGACTTTAAATGTTACACACAGTTTCACTGATACATCATACAAATATTATTAAAAGACTTAATCAAGTGTCACACAACAGTTATTCAGTGTTTTCTGCTGAGGTTCAAGGTGAGGACTGCCTGAAATTTAGATTTGGACTTAAAACTTTCAGAGAAACAGCAGCTCAGATAAACTATCTGTCATTGTTCTGAATAGAAGTTTGACCCAAAATTCAAGAAGGACACACATGTTGAGTGGATGGTGGAGGCTCTGATGTGGAAAGGTATACTTTACATTATTTACCTATGTTACGTAACAGAAACATAAACGTTTATATTTAATATACATAATAAATACATTAATGGTAGCAGGAATGCCGACAGTCAGTGTGCACAAGCACAACAACCCTTTAAACACTCACCTGTCCTCTCATTTCTGACTCCCTGTCCTTCAGTCTGACTGTTTCTACCCTGAATTTATCTCAGCCTGTCACAGTGTTTGCCCCTTTTTTGGAAAAACATTAAATCCAGAGCACATATTGTGTGCATGTTATTGATCATCCTGAGGAAGACATCTCTGTTTCTTATTTCCCTTTGCTCCACATGTTATGTGTCAGTGTCTGTGGTCCAATACAAAGACTGCAGCCTGGTGGCAGCATCACAGCTCACTGTTAACTGAAACTACCAAGATGAGAAACAAACACTCAGTGCCGATGCCATAAAACAGGACCTTGGACAGCGACTGAGCTGCTCTTTGGTGCTTTAATGAAAGTGGAAGCAACCTCCAGTTCCTCATATTAGCTCTTAGCCTGTCCATCATATCAAAAAAAAAAAATATGATGAAATATGATTACCCAATCTTTTCGCCACAACTTAAGTTATTACTTTCTGATCACAATTTAAAAGAGCAATAGGCCTATAACTTGCAGGGTCAGACTCTTCTTTTCCCTTTTTTTTGGAAGCCAACAAATATTTGCTTGATAAAATGAGCTGAGCAGCTTCTTATTTCTCATGGAGTCATTCACCATGCTAAACAAGAAGGGGACAATTTTTTCATGGCATGCTTTGTAAAATTCACAGCCAAAGCCGTCTGGGCCAGCTGCTTTTCCAGAGGGGAAGGACTGAATAGCATTCACGACGTCAGTTTTAGAAATTGGAGCATCCATATCATCTGGTGATGCACTGTGTAATTGAGGAACCCTTAGATTTGCAAAAAAAAAGTTTGAAAATCGGCTTCAGTAGCATTTACTCTACTGGAATACAATTCCGTGTAGAAGTCCCTGAAGCAAGCGTTTATCTCCTTTGGGTTAGTAACCAATTTACTTGCTTAGCCTGCTCATCTTGGTTTCTTCTGAGCGAGACTGAGCATACGCAAAACATGTAACCTTCCCTGCGATCAGATGTATTTACTGTAGAAAAAGAGGTGTGAGGAGATTTATTGACTGACAGCAACAGGACAACAATGATTAACAACAAAACTTCATAAGTTTTTAGTTGAGTTGCTTTATGAACGTTGTCCTAATTGACCAGTTCTGTAAGTACTCTGATCTTTAAAAAAAAAAAAAAAGTAATACTCTGTTACAAGTCCTGCATTCAAAGTTTTACTTTATCAACAATACAAATTATTACTATCGCATATTCTTAAAGTACCAAAAGTAAAGGTAGGAATTATGGAAAATGGCCCATGTCAGAATAATGAATGTTATACTTAAGATGATAATTATTGATGTGTTTCATGACTATCCCAGAGTAGCCCTGTTTATCACACTGACTGGGGACATGACTGTCAGGTACAGCATACAACAACTTCTATCAGAATTAAATTGCACAAATATCAAAACCTACACAATAAAAGAGGGATATATTCAATAAATTATTTCAAGATTATATAAAACAAGTCTGGAGCCTCCAGAGGATACAAAACCAAACAAAATTCTAAAACAAGATATTTTATAAAACGATTAAATATAAAGGCTGGCATTTATGTGTAAACTAAAGAGCATTGTGGACTGATCTACTGTCCAAACAACTATAATGGGTAATTTAAACAAAGTAGCTTAGAAAATCCACTCATCAGCTGGCCTGATAATTGGTCAACCTCATGTGGCAATGAAGATATAAACAAACAAATCCAAGTGATGATTATTGGGGGGTGAAAAAAATGAATAAACAAGAGAGACTCAATCTTCAGCTGGATGACAGTCACCTGATCACTAAACAATCCATGATAACTTTCATCTGAGAGGACACCTGTGAAAATGACAGGTTAGGCCAAGTCTGTCCACGATCATGAAATAGGACTCATACAGAAAAATAAAGTCCTTAAAATAGCTAGATCCAGGCCCTCTAAGATTGTCAACTGGTGACCACCTCCATTAATGTCAATAAATACACTGAACAAAAACAAACAGTGGCTCAGCCTCTACTGATGGGTTGGGCTTAATTATCAATTCAAATTAATATGCCCTGTGCATAGTTTTTGCCAGGCCACCCACAGCTCACTGTTTGTGCACAGCTGTGTTTTTTTTAACTTTGATAATATGATCACAGGACTGCTTTTTCAACACATCTGTATTTAGGATAATTATGTTATTCCATTGTCACATGTTATAGCAGAACATTAGAAAAATATAAAGTGAAAAAAAATCCTATATCTAATTGGTTATTTACATTTACAACAGGGGAATCAGAGCTCTTTATGAGAGGAGTGTGTGGCTCTTAAAAGAGCCGTTTTGGGGGCCAGTTTGCAGCAGTCAAAGAGTGTCCAGGTTTACTTGGACTTGGCGGCCTTCTCGGTCTTCTTGGGCAGCAGAACAGCCTGGATGTTGGGCAGCACGCCGCCCTGAGCGATGGTCACTCCGCCAAGCAGCTTGTTGAGCTCCTCGTCGTTGCGGACAGCCAGCTGCAGGTGACGGGGGATGATACGGGTCTTCTTGTTGTCGCGGGCAGCGTTTCCAGCCAACTCCAGGATCTCAGCGGTCAGGTACTCCAGCACAGCCGCCAGGTAGACGGGGGCGCCGGCACCGACACGCTCCGCATAGTTTCCTTTGCGAAGCAGCCTGTGGACACGGCCGACTGGGAACTGCAGCCCAGCACGGGACGAGCGGGTCTTTGCCTTGGCTCTGGCTTTGCCTCCGGTTTTTCCGCGGCCACTCATTTTTCAGATGCTCTCTAAAGTCGGGACAAGGAGAAGCGATCCCTTAGTAGCTGAAACCCTCCTCTATATATCCACGGAGCGCGGGACGGCTCCTGCCGGACCAACCAGAAAAGAGGCTTTAGCAGAGCAGCAGAGGGCGGCCCAGCCTGAATTTTGGCGGACCCTTTGAAAAGATTTCCAGCCAATAAGCAGCGGGGTCTCGGGCGGTGGGTCGCTCCTTCGGGCGGTGCTGACCTCCGTAGGAGCCCCTCACCAATCAGGAGCCGGAGGTCTGAAGCAGCGTCACCATCTCGCAGCCGGCCCCACAGTTTAAGAGCAGCGGGTCTGCACATGTTACCATATCATTCTCCTTGACAGAGAAAGAAGAAGAAGTCATGGCAAGAACCAAGCAGACCGCGCGTAAATCCACCGGAGGCAAAGCTCCGAGGAAGCAGCTGGCCACCAAGGCTGCCCGTAAAGAGCGCCCCGGCCACCGGCGGCGTGAAGAAGCCTCACCGTTACAGGCCCGGTACCGTGGCTCTGAGAGAGATCCGTCGCTACCAGAAATCCACGGAGCTGCTGATCCGCAAGCTGCCCTTCCAGCGCCTGGTCAGAGAAATCGCTCAGGACTTCAAGACCGACCTGCGCTTCCAGAGCTCCGCTGTCATGGCTCTGCAGGAGTCCAGTGAGGCTTACCTGGTGGGCCTGTTTGAGGACACCAACCTGTGCGCCATCCACGCCAAGAGAGTCACCATCATGCCCAAAGACATCCAGCTGGCCCGTCGCATCCGCGGAGAGAGAGCTTAAACTCTGCTGCTGCTGCTGTTGCTGCTCCACAAACCACAACGGCTCTTTTAAGAGCCACCTCACTCCTCACTCAAGGGTTCATTCCTCTGCTCACAGTACACGTTTAATATCAATCACAGCAGGTCAATAATAATTAACTATATAGCGGATTTCTCTACAGCCTCAATGATAACATTTTGCAAGTCTCTTACATAAATCAGTTAATGGAATCCAACATGTTCACTTTAATTTGATGCAGAATTTTCTGTTCTCATAATCAATTGACACCAGGAGGGAAACATCACTGATTTACTTAGTCATCATCCTCTTAAAATAAATTGAAGTAAGACACCAGCTACATATAGCGATAGAGTAAATCAATGTATATTGACTCCACTTCTCACTGATATCAGCACTTCACACATCAGATTTAGTATTTGTGACACAATAATTCTTGATGACATGGTCAGAATTTCAGTCAACTTTTTTTCTTTTTTTTTTTTTTAAATTTTGGAAATATCCAGAATGTCAAAACGTGATGTAACACTTTAGTATCTTTGCTAAGTTTAATGAACTTAATAATTTGTGTATTTATTATTGTGTAACTACACGCTTGATATAGATATTTAACATTAGATATTTATTGTAAGTCTCTTTGTGACAGTGCAGTGAATGTAATATAAGGCCAAATGTGTTTCAGGAAATACATGTACATACTGACGTGACTCACCTTTATAAAATATAATATGGGATTGTGTAGATAAGGTTGAAATATCTTCATTACATTATAGAAGACAGAAAATTTACTGGATCAGGAGAAGGGAAATATTTATATAGTTTATGATAATTATGGATATTCTAATTGTTTCTTCTCCTGTCAGCTATGATTATATTTGATTATATACTGTTCGTGAGTGTATTTAAAGAGTGTGGTGAAATCAGTTGTGTGTTATTTCTTTAGTTTTTGTGATTTGTGTAAATTAACAGATTCATCTTTGAATCACAGACAGGTCATTGAGGTCAGTGAGGGGGTTATTATGAGCTTTTTCATCTTTCCAGGTTTATTATATTTTTTTTATATATGTATTATATTTGTTACCAGCTTATTATTTTAAGATATTAAAACATATTAATGAAGGGAAACAAAGAAAATTCTCACAAGTTCTATAAAGAAATCACAGTGGTGGAAATGGGTTTCCATACTATGTTAAAAACTGTTTCATGGTGTTAACATGACACACGAAATCTTCATGTATTCACAAAAGCATGCAGCCTTGCAATGTTTTTCTTTCTCTTTAATGGTTTTCATAAATACACTGCTCAAAAAAATAAAGGGAACACTTAAACAACACAATGTAACTCCAAGTCAATCACACTTCTGTGAAATCAAACTGTCCACTTAAGAAGCAACACTGATTGACAATCAATTTCACATGCTGTTGTGCAAATGGATTAGACAGCAGGTGGAAATTATAGCCAATTAGCAAGACACCCCCAATAAAGGAGTGGTTCTGCAGGTGGTGACCACAGACCACTTCTCAGCTCCTATGCTTTCTGGCTGATGTTTTGGTCACTTTTAAATGCTGGCGATGCTTTCACTCTAGTGGTAGCATGAGATGGAGTCTACAACCCACACAAGTGGCTCAGGTAGTGCAGTTCATCCAGGATAGCACATCAATGCGAGCTGTGGCAAGAAGGTTTGCTGTGTCTCTCAGCGTAGTGTCCAGAGCATGGAAGTGCTACCAGGAGACAGGCCAGTACATCAGGAGACGTGGAGGAGGCCGTAGGAGGGCAACAACCCAGCAGCAGGACCGCTACCTCCGCCTTTGTGCAAGGAGGAACAGGAGGAGCACTGCCAGAGCCCTGCAAAATGACCTCCAGCAGGACACAAATGTGCATGTGTCTGCTCAGACGGTCAAAAACAGACTCCATGAGGGTGGTATGAGGGCCCAACGTCCACAGGTGGGGGTTGTGCTTACAGCCCAACACCGTGCAGGACATTTGGCATTTGCCAGAGAACACCAAGATTGGCAAATTCACCACTGGCGCCCTGTGCTCTTCACAGATGAAAGCAGGTTCACACTGAGCGCATGTGACAGACGTGACAGAGTCTGGACACGCCGCGGAGAACGTTCTGCTGCCTGCAACATCCTCCAGCATGACCAGTTTGGCAGTGGGTCAGTAATGGTGTGGGGTGGCATTTCTTTGGGGTCCGCACAGCCCTCCATGTACTCGCCAGAGGTAGCCTGACTGCCATTAGGTACCGAGATGATATCCTCAGACCCATTGTGAGACCATATGCTGGTGCGGTTGGCCCTGGGTTCCTCCTAATGCAAGACAACGCTAGACCTCATGTGGCTTGAGTGTGTCAGCAGTTCCTGCAAGGCGAAGGCATTGATGCTATGGACTGGCCCGCCCGTTCCCCAGACCTGAATCCAACTGAGCACATCTGAGACATCATGTCTTGCTCCATCCACCAACGCCACGTTGCACCACAGACTGTCCAGGAGTTGGCGGATGCTTTAGTCCAGGTCTAGGAGGAGATCCCTCAGTAGACCATCCGCCACCTCATCAGGAGCATGCCCAGGCGTTATAGGGAGGTCATACAGGCACGTGGAGGCCACACATACTACTGAGCCTCATTTTGACTTGTTTTAAGGACATTACATCAAAGTTGGATCAGCCTGTAGTGTGTTTTTCCACTTTAATTTTGAGTGTGACTCCAAATCCAGACCTCCATGGGTTAATAAATTTGATTTCCATTGATAATTTTTGTGTGATTTTGTTGTCAGCACATTCAACTATGTAAAGAACAAAGTATTTAATAAGAATTTTTCATTCATCCAGATCTGGGATGTGTTATTTTAGTGTTCCCTTTATTTTTTTGAGCAGTGTATAAAAACTATGTATCATGGCAGTGACGTCATAGATATCGTCAATTAAAATGTATGCTAGTCACAATGGCATTACTACTATTCAAAATGATGTTGTTGATATCTATAATGGTAATTCCGGATAGTCAAATCGCGGATATCTGCAATTCTTGTTGTGGATATCCGCAACTGAATTGGAGATATCGGTAATTCAGCTGCAGATATCTACTACGTCATTCTGACTATCTGAAACTTAATTCAAGATATCTAGAAAGGACCATGTAGATATCTTCAACTGATGATAATTAAAGATATCTTGAACTTGAATTATGACTAATCAAAATGACCACAATAAGAACTGCATATATCTACAGCTACATTGGAAATATCTACAATGACAAAACCCAAACACATGAATGGCAAAAGTAGTTTGAATCTTACTTGTCAAAACTGAATTACAGATATCTAGAGTTTTGACTAGGCAAAATCTAATTATAAGATATCTTGAATAAGAGTTTTGACTAGAAAAAATTATATTGCAGATATCCGTAATGAATATCCAGTCTAGCTATTAAATGTTAAAATGGCTTGCCATAGCATTTGTGCCGAAACCTTATTTAGATATTTAACATTAAGTTTCCAAAAGTCTCCTTTTTTCTTACCATTACCCCACACAGGACAGAGGCTTTAAGTACTAAATGATCAGAATAATCAGTCACTACCATTTAACATATCCAAGCTATCAAATGTGAGAAGATATGTTTATTCTAGTTTTTATTCTTGAGTCCAAACAGTTTAGGTGGATGATGTGTGGATTTAAAATCCTGTACAGATCAGAAAGAGAAGCTTTTGGACGGATGTTTTCTAATGATTTCCTTCATGTGTGATTTGAAAAGGAGTGGCATCAATTATATTATTTATAACAGGGTATATGTCTTTTATCATTTATGTAGCTAAATAATTTCATATTCAACCCGACGCTGACTATTTCTTTTAGCTTTTTAAATAACAGGATTTTCTTTCTCCTTTCTCCCCTCACCCACCCACTGTATTGTTCCCCAGCCTCAGAAGCTGACCAATCCAGTGTGAGCGACCGCACAGTATTATTTGCATCAGGTTGATACAAATTGACAACTCAGCAGTCAGCGACGTCATCTATTTAGGAAGAATCGTCCCGTCCTGATCATGCCTGAAACCACCGTGAAAGCGCCCAAGAAGGGCTCAAAGAAAGCCGTGTCTAAGAGCGTCAGCAAGACCGGCAAGAAGAAGAGGAGGACCAGGAAGGAGAGCTACGCCATCTACGTGTACAAGGTGCTGAAGCAGGTCCACCCCGACACCGGCATCTCGTCCAAGGCCATGGGCATCATGAACTCGTTTGTGAGCGACATCTTTGAGCGCATCGCCGGTGAGGCCTCCCGTCTGGCTCACTACAACAAGCGCTCCACCATCACTTCCAGGGAGATCCAGACCGCCGTCCGCCTGCTGCTGCCCGGTGAGCTGGCCAAGCACGCTGTGTCTGAGGGCACCAAGGCCGTCACCAAGTACACCAGCTCCAAGTAAACAGCCCTGCTGTCTTTAATCTCACACCAACGGCTCTTTTAAGAGCCTTTATCTGAAGACGTTCCCAAGATGAATACTGCATATCATTGACCAGATGTTTAACTAAATTCAAACATCATATAAAAAATCAGGTTTAAAATAATCAGCGTGTTTTATGTCTATGTATCTCTGTGTATTGTTACAGACCCAATAATTCTAGAAAATTAAACTGTAATGCCATTAATATAGCATTCTGTGCCTTTAGAGGTGTTTTGTGCCTGTAATCTCTGCAACATCAATGCATCAAGTTAAAACTAAATTAATGCTCCATTTTCTTTCAAATGGAGAGAAATCTACAAACTTAGATACACCTCAATTAAACACCCATGCTAGTTTTCATCATGTCATCATGGTGACAATGAATCTTTGGATAATTCATAATTTGTTTCTAATTGACAAATGAAGAAAAAGTTATTTTGATATATGTTTCAAAACAAAGAACAGAAAACCCATTTTTGATGTCAGAATTTAAAAAAAACGAAAAGCCAATCAAAACCGAGCCGTTTTTCGTTATTGAAAATTCCTTTTCTCCTTATTCGTTTTGGAATGAAGAATGAAACAACCCATGGAGTCACATGGTTTTTTGTTTCTCAATCTAAAACGAAAAACGGAATCACGTGGTCTAATTTGTTTTTTGTTTGTAAAGGAAAAATTGGAAATCCAAACTCAAATAGGCCAATTATGGTTTTTGCAAATTCTTTTTAGTGTCTTTCTGTCAGAGGAAAGTTAAGAGGTAAAAGTAAACACAGACACACACACACACACACACACACACACACACACACACACACATATATATATATATATATATATACACATAGACGCTGCATTGACTGCCGCTGCCTATTGGAGCCGACGTCCCAGCCGGCCGCCATCTTGGATGGGTCTCTTCGCCTCCACAGTGCATTCACTTCTATTGAGGAAGGAGCTGTTTGCATAAGTAAAATAGAATAACTCACTGAATTTTCAACTGATTTTCATGCGGTTTGGTTTGTTACAAACAGCTCACATGTAGTTATGATACAGGATGCTTTTGCAAATCAAAAATGCGGGATTTCATGCTTTAATGCTTTCTGCAGATAGCAACAGCATGTTATTTAGGTCACAACACAGTTCTTTTATTCATCTCAACCCCAGAGTGGGATACACACACACACACACACACACACACACGTATGTATATATACTGTATAAACACAAAACAAAACATAGTATAGCATATTATGTATAGCACATATTCACTTTTCCACCAGCTGTGCTGGAAATATCCCTTGCTGCTCATCTTTCTGTAACTTTTTTTCAAATGATCTTGACCACAATCCCATTTTCATAATTATAATACCAATACTAAAATTAATTTCAGGGTTTATGTAAATATTGAAAATGTTTTATACTACTTTTGAGGGATCACAGCAGCCAGTGTAATAAGTATAAGCAGAACTTGAATAATAATAAGAAATTTCAAAGAAGTCTGTAAGATCATTTATTTAACAAAGAATTATGAAGTCTGATGGCTGTGAGTATAAAAGAGTGAGTGTGAGAAATAAACTCAACCAACAATAAAGCATTTTCTTTATTAAAATATATTAATAAATGTATTAATGTGCTATACTATGTTTTGTATTGGTATATTGTGTTTATACAGTATAGGCGGTGGGCCGAAGCCGCGTATCTGCGTTAGTTTAACAAAGTAATGATCCCCGTGCAGGGACAACCTGGATTTGTAAAATTGTGAAGATTATTTTATTCTTCATCAGATCCGGGTTGTTGCCACTCGATATTCTTGCACATTTTTCCACAATTATAATTTAAAGTTTGTTTATTATTCAGGCAAACGCTGCAGTCTACTGTAACAGTCTGACCAATAGAACGCTAAGATTTCGAGGGAGGGCCGTCGTTAGCCTATCAGATTTAGCTACTAAGCACAGCTGTTCAACGGAGGAATCGGCAGATGGACACGACGGAGACAAGTAAGTAGCGTTATTTTATTATTAAAAAATGTTTGCAGCTTGATTGTTTTGTACAGTAATGAGTTCAAACTTATGGTGATGTTTTGCAAGTGTAAAAGTAACGTTAGTGTTAGCTTTTGCAAAAGGCGCTAGCTAGCAGCTTCACACACTTTACGGGAAAAGTGAAGTTGAAATGATTTGCATCTTATTTCTTATTGGGTTACGTTATGTCTGTTAAGTCCTTGTGGCAGAAATAACCGGGATTGTTGCATGTTTATTAGAGTATCTGCTGACCAACATCACTGAGTCTCATAAACCAAGCAAACACGCTATGATGATGTGTAAACAATGTTGTCATTTAATCATTGTTTCCTCACATAACCTCCATGGAAACAGCAAAAGAGAGCTAACAGCTAAACGAAAAAAAGTAAGGTTTTGAAAAGAGCTTGAACTGATTGTAAATCACACATGTAACATTAGAGAATTTGTAACAAAGAAACATAGCATAACATATACATTATATAGAAAGTTAACGTTACATCATTTTCTTCCCTCCTGCAGGAGTCATCACACAGGATGAAGCCATATGGGCCTAGTCTTCTTCAAGAGGCCCATTATCACAATTTGTGCATTGACACAGGTTTGTACATGGCAGCTGATGCAGTTTACATGTGCATCTGCCCTTAACACAGTTGGTTTTTTTACAGGCGCAATGCACAAGCTCCAGTATCGCCTCTGGTACTGGGGGGAGTGTCATCCATTCCACCTCATACAAATCTCTTGTCATCCTCCAGCCATGACTTATGGGAGGAGGAATGTCTGGCTTACACTCAAGGCTCCTCCTGTGTATTTCTTTATTTTGCCCACATGCCATTTTCTCCACTGCTTTGGTGTTTTTTGGTCATCTCCATATATTTAGATTTTTTTGACAACCCTCTTCTGCCCTCCTACTTTGCTCAGCATTTTTGATGCTTTGGATTCTGTATGTGTCACATACAAAATGAGGCTGAATGAATCAAGTGGGTGAGAGGATGTCATTGTAGCTCCTAATTTCTTTTCTTTGTTCACAGATTCAGCATTCAAGATTAAGATTTGAAGTTCAAGATCCACATTTACAGTTTCACACTGTATGTTTGATACCAACCTTCTGTTGCCTTTTCCTTTTGAATTAAAGTTTCCTTTTCTCTTCTCTTCTGGGCTCGTTTTATTTTGTTATGTTAGTAAAATGGATGTAGCAGTCCCTGTGATAGCCAGCATTAGCTGGTATTGCATATTCAGCAGATTCCTGGCTGTGAAGGTTAAATCTGCGCACTGCCTCTTCAGCTATAACACTCTCTTCAGTGCCTAAATCTTTCCAGTCAAACACTGATTTAACAAATTTTTGCCATCCTGTGTCTATAAAAGGAGTGATTGGTTCATATCTCTGAATTAAATGCATACAGCACTTCATTTCTTCTGCTAATGTGATGCTGCAAACAAATAAAAAATAGCAACAAAGATTAATGTAGTGGTGGGAGAAGGGTCGTTTTTTATGACGTTTCATCATTTTGACAGATAAATGACAGCTGAAGTTCCCAAGCAAGATAACAGACCTCAAATTTGTGAAGACTGCAGCGTTTGCCTGAATAATAAACAAACTTTAAATTAGAATTGTGGAAAAATGTGCAAGAATATCGAGTGGCAACAACCCGGATCTGATAAAGAATAAAATAATCTTCACAATTTTACAAATCCAGGTTGTCCCTGCACGGGGATCATTACTTTGTTAAACTAACGCAGATACGCGGCTTCGGCCCATCGCCTATTTGTATAAAGCTCACAGACAAAATATACATGGTATCTAAACAGACTGTTTAAAAAAGCCCGTAACGTGTAAAGACCAAGTTATGTATTGAAGACATAAGAGACTTATTAGGCTATGTAACTTAAGTATGGCTCTACATACAGCGCCATTTTTCCAAGTTTTTTTTTTTTTTTTTTTTTTTACCTTTTTCCAAGCGTCCCATTGGATGATAACTACAAACACGTCATGCATGTCGGACCCCGAACGTAGCTGTCTGTTCTGTTTGCCGGAAAAAAGGTAACGTGATAAAGTTACCGATCTACAAAAATGCGCAAGAAGTACCGGTGGCAACAAATTTCTTTTGATTTATTGAAAATCTAAGAAGTTGTCAACAAAAATCTGGGTCCTCCCCCGATAGGGATCGTTTAAGTACAAGGAATCGCGGCTTCGGCCCACCGCCTAGTATGTTGTTGTTGTATGTTGAGCAGGGCCGCCCCTCCCTAAACGCAGAACACGCGCTGTGCGTAGGGCCTCATCTTCCATGGGGGGCCACTCTTTGCGCGAGGGGACGCATTTGCGCATATGCGCAATGGATGCGCACATGCGCTACCATGAGGCGCGCGTAGAATCAGCTCGAGGAAGGAGAGAAGAGACCTGACCGCCCATGCGTCGCTGCAATGATTGACAGAGCCTCGGGGGGTATGTGCGGGCCGAGAGGTCGGACGCTTCCAGAGAGGGGAGAGGGAGAAATATAGCTAAATAAGATGAAAATGGAAAAAAATGCCTCTGTATTTTATTTTTGTTTTCAGTGTTTAATTAAGGTGGGAAAGGTGGAGGGCTGAGGGAGATCGGAGGCCTCCAGAGAGGGGAGAGGGAGAAATATAACAAAATAAGATTAAATAGGAAAACCTGTCTCCCTCTTTTATTTTATTTTCAGTGTTTAATCAAGGGTGGGGGGTTGAGGTGGTGGAAGTTACTTTCTTTTGATGAGTAATTGATGGCTATCTGTGACTCAGATTTGTTTATTTATTTATTTCAGTTTGAAGTTATTTTTATTTAATATTTATTTATTTATTTCAGGTTGAATTTTTTATTTTATTTGACTCATACAGCCAAACTACTGTATCTACAGTTCATTCGTTATTGCCAATAAAGGTTGTCAAGTTAAATGGCAAATTGTTGTATGGTAATTTGTACCTATGATGCATTTGGGATGGGGGCCTCCAAATAAAATTTCGCTTAGGGCCCCAATTTGGTCAGGGGCAGCCCTGATGTTGAGGTGAATAAAAGAACAGATGTGCGCTCTCAGCCTCCCCGTCTTGTCTCGCAGGGAAAAGCCCTCACGAAACAGCGCTTAGCCCACTGGCTGTGTGACGCTATCACACAGGCATATGCTGCAGCGGGAGTGGATCCCTCGCCGGGTATTCGAGCGCACTCAACGAGGGCTTTGTCCTCCTCCACAGCTCTCCTCAGGGGGATGGCTGTGGCGGATATTTTTGCGGCGGCATCATGGGCTTCTCCGTGTCTTTTTACACCATTCTATTTTTTCATCATGTCACCATAACCCACTCATAGAATCTGGGGTTACAGTACCTAACCGACGTTTTAGTTTTAACTTGATGCATTGATGTTGCAGAGATTACAGGCACAAAGACAACAAAACACTTCCAGAGGCACAGAATGTTATATTAATGGCATTACGGTTTAATTTTCTAGAATTATTGGGTCTGTAACAATACACAGAGATACATAGACATGAAACACGCTGATTATTTTAAACCTGATTTTTATATGATGTTTGAATTTAGTTACAAACATCTGGTCAATGATATGCAGTATTCATCTTGGGAACGTCTTCAGATAAAGTGGGTGGCTCTTAAAAGAGCCGTTGGTGTGAGATTAAAGACAGCAGGGCTGTTTACTTGGAGCTGGTGTACTTGGTGACGGCCTTGGTGCCCTCAGACACAGCGTGCTTGGCCAGCTCACCGGGCAGCAGCAGGCGGACGGCGGTCTGGATCTCCCTGGAAGTGATGGTGGAGCGCTTGTTGTAGTGAGCCAGACGGGAGGCCTCACCGGCGATGCGCTCAAAGATGTCGCTCACAAACGAGTTCATGATGCCCATGGCCTTGGACGAGATGCCGGTGTCGGGGTGGACCTGCTTCAACACCTTGTACACGTAGATGGCGTAGCTCTCCTTCCTGGTCCTCCTCTTCTTCTTGCCGGTCTTGCTGACGCTCTTAGACACGGCTTTCTTTGAGCCCTTCTTGGGCGCTTTCACGGTGGTTTCAGGCATGATCTGAACTGCAGATTTCTCCTATGCGAAGTAACGTCCCTTATAGGAAAGCGGACGATTTGTTTCCCCCTGATGCAAATAGTACTGTGCTATCGCTCACACAGGATTGGCCAGCTTCTGAGGCTGGGGAACAATACAGTGGGTGGGTGAGGGGAGAAGGGAGAAAAAAATCCCGTTATTGAAATAGTAAAAGGAAAAAGTCGGTAGACCTATTATACTTTATAGTCTGTTTTACACAATAAGCACATTAAAACTGAACATAACCTCATTAATTTTATAACAAGTTAAAAGCATTTACAGCAATAGATGTTTTTATACCTGACATAGTCAGCACAGGTACCAATAATATGAGTCCCATTAAGACCTTCCAGCATTTATTATTCATGTTATTAATTACATGTGTGTTTTTGTCTGCCATTTCAAAATTTATGTAAAGTCTGTTTTATCACAAGAGAGGATTGCACTTTTTAATAAGAAATACTTCACAAAGGGTTTATAAAATAGTCCAGATGCTCTGCAGCGAAGGTAAGTGTTAACCTCTCCATTGGATAGCTGCTAAAAAGATAGGACAAATGGACGTTTTATAATCAGGTATCTAAAAAGTTGTTTCCAGTTAGTCAAATTTATCTGTGGCGAACTGTTATTTTTAAGCAAGTTAATGTTTCATTCATGATTCATTACAAACCTGATTTTAGAAAAAGACAAACTCAGGTTCAGTCTTGGACTACAGCACATGCAACAACGTCCCAAAAGCGGCAACAGATTTAGAATCCAAAGGAAAATCAGTATTTATGTCATCTGTTTGAAGTTCTGGGAAAGGAAGAGAGTCCCACGAGTTTGCACATTTAATATACTGTGTAACTAGTAGCCTATTAACCACAGAGGGATCTGTTAATGACCAGGACAAAGGCGCATGTCTGTCCATTAAGGCCAATGGCCATATATAGCCTACACACGTACAAGGTCTACAGATATATTTCACTGCACTGAAAATCACTGCCAAGATAAAAAGTTTTTATAATTAGTTTTTTATAATTATGGAAATCATTTAAGACTTAATTATGTGGCATGCTTTTGCGAATACAGTAAGATTACTGTATGTCATGTTAACACCATGAATTGTTTTTTAACATACTATGGAAACTCATGACCACCAACGATTTTTAAAAAGGCATGAGAAACTAATAAAATTAGGCCATATCTCACAAATAATGAAACTTTAAAAATATGCTTTAGATTCTTAATGATGAGCTAGTATCAAAAACTCTTTAAACTTGTGCAAAGTACTGACTTAATTTACATAATTTGTTGAGATATTTGATCATTCAAATAATGACTGTCTACCAGCATTACATCTAACCAAATATAAACTCAATATTCCTTGAGGAAAAAAACGGAGCTCCGTCTGTGCTTCAAAGCTCAGTCTTTTAATATTTTAGGTTTTCACGAATCCTCAACTTGTTTCCAAATATTATTCATGACAGACGCATGGAAATGTAAGCCATAGGTTGTTAGAGATAACACGTCTCTTATAATCGATCCGTTCTGTAGATGAACCATGTGTTGAGAGCAGAGGAGTGAGCTCTTGAGTGAGGAGTGAGGTGGCTCTTAAAAGAGCCGTTGTGGTTAGTGGAGCAGCAGCAGAGTTTAAGCTCTCTCTCCGCGGATGCGACGGGCCAGCTGGATGTCTTTGGGCATGATGGTGACTCTCTTGGCGTGGATGGCGCACAGGTTGGTGTCCTCAAACAGGCCCACCAGGTAAGCCTCACTGGACTCCTGCAGAGCCATGACAGCGGAGCTCTGGAAGCGCAGGTCGGTCTTGAAGTCCTGAGCGATTTCTCTGACCAGGCGCTGGAAGGGCAGCTTGCGGATCAGCAGCTCCGTGGATTTCTGGTAGCGACGGATCTCTCGCAGAGCCACGGTACCGGGCCTGTAACGGTGAGGCTTCTTCACGCCGCCGGTGGCCGGGGCGCTCTTACGGGCAGCCTTGGTGGCCAGCTGCTTCCTCGGAGCTTTGCCTCCGGTGGATTTACGCGCGGTCTGCTTGGTTCTTGCCATGACTTCTTCTTTCTCTGTCAAGGAGAATGATATGGTAACATGTGCAGACCCGCTGCTCTTAAACTGTGGGGCCGGCTGTGAGATGGTGACGCTGCTTCAGACCTCCGGCTCCTGATTGGTGAGGGGCTCCTACGGAGGTCAGCACCGCCCGAAGGAGCGACCCACCGCCCGAGACCCCGCTGCTTATTGGCTGGAAATCCTTTCAAAAGGTCCGCCAAAATTCAGGCTGGGCCGCCCTCTGCTGCTCTGCTGAAGCCTCTTTTCTGGTTGGTCCGGCAGGAACCGTCCCGCGCTCCGTGGGTATATAGAGGAGGGTTTCAGCTGCTGAGGAAACACTTCTCTTTGTCCCGACTTTAGAGAGCATCTGAAAAATGAGTGGCCGCGGAAAAACCGGAGGTAAAGCCAGAGCCAAGGCAAAGACCCGCTCGTCCCGTGCTGGGCTGCAGTTCCCAGTCGGCCGTGTCCACAGGCTGCTGCGCAAAGGAAACTATGCGGAGCGTGTCGGTGCCGGCGCCCCCGTCTACCTGGCGGCTGTGCTGGAGTACCTGACCGCTGAGATCCTGGAGTTGGCTGGAAACGCTGCCCGCGACAACAAGAAGACCCGTATCATCCCCCGTCACCTGCAGCTGGCTGTCCGCAACGACGAGGAGCTCAACAAGCTGCTGGGCGGAGTCACCATCGCTCAGGGCGGCGTGCTGCCCAACATCCAGGCTGTTCTGCTGCCCAAGAAGACCGAGAAGCCCGCCAAGTCCAAGTAAACCTGGACACTCTTTGACTGCTGCAAACTGGCCCCCAAAACGGCTCTTTTAAGAGCCACACAATCATCTGACCGAGCTCTGTTCTTCTCTCTCAATACACCAATCTGCGTAGCCTACCAGAACATATACACGACTCCATTCCAGAAATGTCGTCATTTATATATTTACAAGAAATCATTGATAACTCTTCAGCCAACTTTTATTGCCCGAGGAAACAACCGATTAGATGATCGCTCAGGATAACAAAGACTGACCCCCATTCTGGGAGGGGAAATTCACCTTGTCAATAGATTTTAACAAGATGTTGCAAATGTGATTGCACCTATTTTAAAACCGCAATTCTTAAAAAAACGAGCATATCCTATAACATTTGTTATCTTCCAGTTTCACACATTACAATGAGCGGCTCCATTTTGAGGCCAACTCAATTTAAAAAAAAAAAAAAAAAAAAAAAAAAAAAAAAAAAACTCCGCTCTTGACATCGCCATCTTGGCAGTGCCTGACTCAACTCCCAGACAATCAAAAATGGGCAAAGAGGCGGGCCGAAGGAAGCCTGGTTGCTTAAACACGCCCACCTCGCTCGGCGCTGCTAAGTTAGCTGAGGCTAACAAGCTACCAGGCTAGGAAGCTATGCTACTTTGGCTAGCCCTGTAGCAGCTCCCTCACGAAAACTGAGGTAAGTTGAGTTTAGCTTAAACTAACGTTATACAACAAACCTTGAAACAATGATTCAGCTGTTATCTTAAAAAATAAAGACTTCAACTTTTTTTTAAAAAAAAAAATATATATATAATGCTAATTATTTATTACACTCATTTCACTTTCATATGCAGTGTGGAGCACTGGTGACAGCTGTTTCCGGCGTGGTGTCCAGAGAGCTGCAGAGACCTTGGGAAGCGCCCTCAGCATGCCGGGCGTCCCTGTCTGCTGGTTTGGCTGGGGTGGACTGCAGAGAGGCCTTCTCTCCTTCTTTCCACACTCCCTGCGAGGAAGAGCAGCACCAGATGTCCTCATCATCCGCTGTGGCGGCAATGACATGGGGAAGGTCAGCAGTGTCAAGCTGGTCAGCATGATGAAGGAGGACCTGCACCAGCCTCACCTCCAGCATCCTGGCATTAAGATAATATTTTCTTCATTGGCCCAAAGGTGCAGGTGGGAGGCTGGTGGCAATCCAGCAAAGATTGATAAGGCCAGGAAATGTGTTTACAGTGTTATGGCTACATTTGTTCATAGTTTAAATGGTGCCATAATTGAGCACCCTCACATCAGACACATTCATCTCACACCTTGGAGAAATCATATGTTTTTAAGTAAATTAGTTAATTGTCTTAAAGACCACTTCCAAACACAGTGAACTGCTTACAGTTGGCAGTGTCACTGCTTTTGAATTTTTTATATTCATCTTTAACTCGTTTAAAATTTCAATAAATTCTAGTTATATTTGCACTCCTTTTGTCTTCGTTACTGACCGAATGTTGTATTTCACAATCAAATCTGACTGTCAATTGAAAGGACAAACAAATCATACACTACAGATAAAAAATAAAGCATTAATGTTTAACATTGTCACTGACAAAAAATTAGGCAGTCCATTTCTGTATGGGCCTGATTATTTTAACTCTGTACTTGAAGATAACTAGCATCTTACACCCAGCAGCAGAGCCTGAGAAGATTTTGGAGAGTAACCTTTGTTTGCTGCTCTATTAGAAGTCTAGTTTTAACACAGAAGAATGTGACTGGATAAAAGGCTCAAAATGAAAAACAAAGAATTAGCTGGACACAATAGTTTTGAAGCCCCCAAGGAGGTATCACTTGTTCGCTATGTTGCCAACAAGTGAGAGGGTCTTCCTCAGGCAAAGGTATCGCAACATTTTTATAGTGAGGCACACTCAGCCAATTATGTGTTGCTGTTTTTTAGCCTCACTATATAAGCCTCAATACCAAGCAATACCCACAGAATTTTCTCATGTCACAATGTCACAAATAAATAATACCTCCTACGGGACTTAAAATTATTCAGTGTGCAGATAATTGTTTGTTGTTCACAAAAGGAGAATAGTTTCTCACTGAATTTTCTTCATTTGTCTTAAAGAAATGTTCACACAAAACCAGCACATAACATCAGCTTTTCATTTATTTTTTTTTTACATTCTGCTAAGATAAATGCAAACTTGGGTAAATTTTAAGACATAAATGAAAACATTAAGATGCCATTAATAACGATTATATTTTTCTTAATGGTTTAAATCACCACTACATTTCCAATCATCACAGGAAACTGATGAATGACAGCTTTCAAAAAAATGTTGCTTTTACTCTAAAGTAAATTTTGTCTGATCCACTTTATATCACAAAAATTCTAGCCATTACAAAAACAGTTTAACAAAATTAAGTCAAAGCTTGCATTCATGAAATCATCACTATTAAAAGGTTACAAAAAGTACACATGAAATAAATGAAAAGATTTGTAACAGTAATTATAAAACATATGAATTAGGACCCAGTGTCATAATTTGCAAAATCTTAATTCCTTGTGAAACAGCCTCTTTACTGTGGAGTAAATATCACATTGGTCAAGGTGTTGTAACTTTCCTCGTGTCCTACAAGAGAGAAAGATGACAGGTTAAAAACACAGGTAGAAAACACTGATTACAGCCTGTCTTGGTTAAAAGCCCACTCACCACCAAAATGATCTTATTGCTGAGTAAGTGGCTGTCATTCATAAAATAGTTTTGTGTTTAAATTCTGTAAATATTCGACTTTATATTTGAATTTGATTTTAAATTTAACTGCACTATCAAAACAACTGGGGTATGAATGTACAGTATGCAGTTCATACACATTAACATAATTGTTGCTGCCAAAAGGATCTCAAAGCTCACTGCCACTGTGGAATCATGCTATGTTCAGCTGTCTCATTATGAGAATATATTTTTCCATTGGTTCTTCACAGACTGTG
This sequence comes from Epinephelus cyanopodus, assembly GCA_026686955.1. NCBI lineage: Eukaryota > Metazoa > Chordata > Actinopteri > Perciformes > Serranidae > Epinephelus > Epinephelus cyanopodus. The sequence continues at coordinate 35,857,311 of CM048917.1, read as the reverse complement.
TGTGGGGAAAAAGGTAGTAATTCTTACTTTGATAAAGGGTCTTTGCATAAAAGGCACTAAAATGTTAAAGTTGGTAAATACATGCCATGTTCCTTGATTGATAAAATCTTCATTTGGCCTTCTGCATCAGGGGAACACTAAACTGCACTGGTGTGTCACTAATTTCACCTTATCAGTACAGAGCAAGCTGTGCCCTAATCGAGTACTTGGTAATGTATGACGATTAGTAATTTATGTAATGCATTTAATTGTAATATGGACAATAATTCATCATTTTAATCTAAAAAATTTCTTGACTCTCTGTATGAAAAAAGGTGTCTTTATCCTGGAGTCAGTGCTGAAGTGATGACTCAAAGTGATCACTGCACAGACGGGAAGTCTTGTTTGGAGTCCAGTTCTGTCTCCTCGTGTTGAGTGTCCACTGGTCCAGTCTGTCTGGGTCACCTAGAGGAAAACTTTACACAGAAATGTATGTGTTAGCTACCTATTTTGCAGACACTTTTACATGCAAACAATACAATGTAAATTACTTCAATGTTCAACAGATCATAATCAATTTAATTTAGCAAAACAAAAAGGTGGTGACCATCACAGTCCCCATATTCTATATTACACACCTTATTGTAATTTCACACAGTTCGCCACTTTTTAATTTACATACACAACTATAGTCTTACTGCTCATATGATAACGTTAACATTGCATCACGTTAGCTAACTAACGTGGTGGACCTTTATTTTCAAACCTCACACAGCCTCAGCCTTTTGTTCAAAATATCCTCTCCCTAAATGCCTAACGTTAAATCCTAACACTTCTCTGTCAGGCTCTGACTTCGATGCATCCCCGGACTGGCGTCTTGCTCGAAGGCTAAATGTTAGCTGGCTGGTTAGCTAGTTAATGAGCAGCGGAAATGCTTTCTATTCTTATAAAAAAAAAAAAAAAAAACGGATTTTGAAAATTTGATGGTGTTAGGCAAACAACTGGCAATTAGCCAACTGGCTGATGACACAACCATTTTCATGAAAAATACTGAACAAATCCCCAAAGTCCTCAATACAATTAATTTCTTTTCCAAGGCATCTGGACTAAAATTAAACCATAAAAAATGTGAATTATTACCAATACATAGTTCCCCTCTAACAACAATTCATAATATCCCTGTTAAATCAACCGTTAAATACTTAGGCATACACATTACTAAAGACATTAACACTCTAGATAACCTCAACATTTGGAATACTTTAGATAAATGTAAATCATATTTAAATAGAGATGTCTCTTTGAGACCACATATTATTGGTTGAATTTTCCTCACAAAAATGGAATGTCTCAAGATTCATTTACCCAGCCTATTCGCTATCACTCTCTAAAAATGCAATAAAGACAATAAACCAAGCAAACTTCAATTATATATGGAATAAGAAAACACACATCAGAAAAGGAATTATGGTTAAAGGATACGAGGAGGGAGGTCTTAAAGCCATTGATATAGATTGTATTAATGGCACCATTAAAATTAATTGGCTAAGGTCCTTGTTAAGAGATGAAAATAGCCAATGGTTCCACATCCCAAATCATATTTTTTTGAATTTAGGAGGAATTAACTTTCTCCTTAGATGTGATTTTGATCTAAAAAAGATACCCATCAAATTCTACCCTAGCTCTCTCCCCTTTATTTCCTTACTTAATTTTTGTTGTTTTAATTTGCTTATTTATTTTCTTCACTCAGTAACTGGGTAAATTGTGACATTTTGACTATTTGTACTGTTAAAACCCATATTGAGGCTTGTCTGTAGCCTATTTGGTTGTATAACACTGTTCTATGCCAAATTGTATTGTAAATTTGTCAATTTAAGAAAAAAAAAAAAAAAAAAACACACACACACACACACCGGCTGGCCAGCTTACCTAGTGTAAAGGTCTATAGTATGAGCAGGCAGTCCAAAAATGCAACCCATTACTGATTACTGGATAAAGCATCCTGTGTGTCAAAACATGTTGGTTTATCCATTTCGACTCTGGTTGATCCAATAAAAGGATTTTTAAACCATAATCAGAGTGCCTCTTACTTTTTTCCCCCCCAGTCGTATCTTATCTTTTTCAAATTGCCCTATCCATGAAGTGCATCGGTTTGTTTGGGGGTATTTTTGTTTTGCAATTAACTACAGTGTTTTAGCCCAGGGCAGCACTCCCTATTTTTCCTTTGTAATCTATATTTCAAAGCAGTAATTATACCCTGTAATATATAAGATATGCTCAAAATTTAAATCAAAAAGTGCTTTGACAGATAACCATGCATTGCCACCCAAAAATAATCACAGCAATAAAATGGTCTTGAAAGTTGTTTAATCTTTTGTTAAATGCTTACAAATCAAGTCTGAGATGTAAATCTGATGTGTTCTAGAGCCTTTGAAGTCCCAGCAAAAATGGCTGTAACAATGCCACCAGCTTTTAAATCTGGGTTGGTGCAACCAATTTAAAAAAAATAAAGAGTTAGCAGCCACAACTAGCAGCAACATGCTCCTATAGTTCACATGAGTCTTAACATTCACCTTGAGAATCAAGTGGGGACAAGTACAAAATACATTTACTGTCGACATTAGTCAAGTATACACAGGCTCCATCACAAGGGCTGAAGAGGCCAATGTTACAGGCGCCTCACTGGCAGCAGCTGGTGTCACACGTCTTCCCTTTACACACGCAGCCAGAGGCACATTTGCTGCAGCCAGGTGGGCAGCATGAGCAGCAGCCTGCAAGAACACAACAAGTTAATGACAGACCAGTGGTCAAGTTATCTAGTCTGGCAGGGGAAATCCATGATACAGCTGCCACCTTAAAGATTCTAGGACATTATATAGTTGACTGCAAGTCAGAACATACTTTAGGCAAAAGTTAGTAAAACATGCTGGACTCTTTGAAAGTCCACCTGCCCCAGCTCATTAAGCTAATTAGAGCCAGCTGGGCAGCTGCCTACATTTCATTTTTTTTTTGTTAAACATACACACTGGGAAAGAAACACGAAAGACAATTTAAATATTTTATACATCATGATTATGAGTGCAGAGAAAATTTTAACTCTTATGGGCCCAGTGCATTTAGAGGAGAGGGCGGAAGCTGTAAGCTTTTAGGACATATTGCATCTTAATGGTCACTCTGAATTGGTGTCTACTGAGGTTCAGTATTCATCTGAAGAAAGACCTCATTCCCAGGTCGTCAGAGACAACGACCTTGGTTTGGTGAGCAGACCGAACCAAACAAAGTGTCATTTATGACCTGAGTGGGATTCAATTAACCATTTCTCTCCTGAATTACATGCTGCACCCTGAAATCCCTGATGTAGACCAATATAGTGCTCTTCAAAACAAAAACACAACGTGCTTCATAAAAATAATATGGTTAACAGAAACGTCTTATAGGTTAAACAGATGTAAGGATGTTATTTGACTTACTCTTCTTGCAGGTGGTGCAGGAGCAGTTAGTGCACGTGCAGGATCCTCCGCAGGTGCATTTTCCACCTGACAACAAAATCAAGCCAGATGAGATCAACTTTGTCCGCTACTGCTAGCGACACATAGCCTTACAAAATACTACAACCATGAGAAATAACACCAAACAGAAACGTTAACGAATAACTTACTCTTGGAGCAGTCGCAAGGGTCCATTTTCTCACTTGTTGTCGTTTCTTGTCTTCGTGTGAAGATGCTGTGTCTCTGGTCTGAGCCGAGTCAGTGTTTTGATTTCCTGATTATGGGCGGCTCTTTTTATAGGGTCCAGAACACAACAGCACCGGGTGCAAAACTGCGCCTGTCACGCTGCACGCAGGCACGTAGTAGACGATTACAAATAGGTTTGTGCACACAACTTCTCAACCACCCAGGAGCGAGAGCAGAGAGCAGAGAGATTCCCAAGCGAGGCCGAATTTATTGGCTTGTTATCTAAACATTATGTAGTAAGACCTCCCCGAACCCCCTGTTCCCCTCTGGCGACACCAAACCCCGGAATAATTAACGTGTTTACGCGGAGAAAAACACTATTATACACGACAGTATTTAGAATACAGGTTACTACAGTTCATCAACAGATTGTTTCATTTCCAGGTAGTAGGTTATGTGGGGACATTGAGCGGCACCTGCGTCACCATTAGGAAATTATAATTTCCTTTTCTGCATGTGTGTGTGGTCAGTAGTGAAATGGCGGAGCCCTGGAGTGTTATATAGGCTATTTGAGGGAAAACTTCCTGTTTAATATGTAAACTTCAGAAGATCAATAGATAAAGTCGTGTGCTCAGTTTGCGCACGGATCTAGTGAAGGAAATGTCAAATTTATGTGGAGGAGTGCCGAGTCGAGATGCGTTCACGGGTGCAAAAAAGACTTCTGATATATGTAGGGCCCCCGAGAAAAAGGGTTTGGTGTTGTGGGCAAAATATTTAAAGTAGGCCAATGTAATTAGGTATTTACTCATGAAAATAAAGCTCCTAATCGGTATCAAAAACAGGTTAAAATAATTTTAAAGTCATCCTGTATGCTGTCCACAAGTGGACAATCTTAATCTTATTCCTACTTGTGTTTATATTGTGTTGTACAGGGTAGCATTATACAAATATTTTATATTTCTAACTTCACATACAAGGGTTATACATTGTGTTATAGCATAAGGCACATATTTGTATATTTTTACACACTTTACATATTTAGCACATTATACATAATTTATATTATTTAAATATTTTGCATTATAGTGTTAACATTGTTGCACATTGCATGTATTTTATTTTTGTAATTTTATATACTTCGTACTTATTCTGTATTTCTACAATCAATAAAGTATTTCTGATCCTGACTCTGAAAGCCATGTCTAAACTAGAAGATACACAAGTTGTAGTTGTTTAGCTGTAATTAATCAGACGGGATTGTGGAGTTATCTGGCTCACTGTTTGCATGTTACCTGTTCAAACGAGATTATACAAGGTTATTTTAACATTACAAATTTCTAATACCAGTCTAGTCAGTGCTTTAATATAACTACTAGCCTACTAAATTACAATAATTACCCTACTTTGTTTAACCTGTTTTCTGTTTTTTGAATTTCTGTTGTATTTCCGGAAACCTTACATCAAAATACAAAATTAAAAAATGTACTGTACGTGTCATTTTACAATTTACTAATATGGAATCGTTTTTAATCAATCATGTGATCCGTAATTTTATTGCCATACAAACCATAGTCTTGAGGTTTAGTCATTTTGCTCGATACTGTAATGTCATGGTGACTTTCAAACATTGACAGTCGTGTTGTAGCCTATCGGCTCAGTGACAGTTTTATTTTCCCATCACATGTAGTGTCCTGTGCTGGTTCTCGGTGTTTTCAGGTCTGTGCACACGGTACAAACACACTGCTGTCTGTTGTGGTTTCTGCAATCCCCCCTTTCCTCCCTACCTCGCGCTGCTCTGCACCCGGCCGCTTTACTCAGCACTCGTGAGCAAACCAAACAAAATAGCCTATTGTAATGTGCTGCGTTTATGTACCGTGCGCTGTCGTTTTTATCAATAAGCATAATCGCAGGTTCATGATGAAACTGAGCAGGAGGTTGAGATGATGAAGACAATCAGGGTACTCCCTTTTGTTATGAATCCTGTAGAAATAATTAGCACACCCACTTCAGTAAAGAACACCGCTGTCATTTTCTGAGGATGCCTAATAGGGCATACTATAGAATGAATGACGGGGTGGCAGCTGTTAGGTAGCTTTTGGCACTGTGCTGGCCTTTTCCTGCTTTGTGTATCATGGTAACAACTGCAATCTTCCACAGAGAGGGGAAATGACAGGTTATGAAGCAGGTGGAGATGAGCTTTCAAAGGTGCTGAAGATAGGTGACCAAGGTTTAAAATTGGCACCCGCCACTCGCCAAATGCGGGTAAAAATATGTTTTGACGAGTAAAATAAATAGGTCACACGCCATTGGCAGGCTGCTGAAATATGCCGACTTTGCTATATAATAGGGGTGGCCAACCCACGGCTCGTGAGCCGCATGCGCCTCTTATCAGTGTGCGGCTCTTCGAGCCATTAATTAAAACCATCGGCGTGCGGCTCTTCAGTCATATAAAAATCAATTTATTGTTATGAGTGCGTATGGCCCTTTAAGAAATGTAACAGGCTTAAGTGGAGCGAGTGAGAGAGAGAGGAGTGCGCACGGGCAGGTGAGACGGTGTGGAGTTCGGGAGGAATGCAGGACTGCAGCGCGATGGTGATATCACACAACAAAAAATGTCAGGGAAGAAATGTGTGTGTGTGTGTGTGTGTGTGTGTGTGTGTGTGTGTGTGTGTGTGTGTGTGTGTGTGTGTGTGTGGAGAGAGTATGAGAGAGACTGTGTGTGGATGTGTGTGGAGTAGTGTTGCACGGTATACTGGTACCAACGGTAGACCGCAGTAGGCTGCTACTTAAACACCACTACATGACATGGTGCCACTACTGTGGGATAAGTTCAAAGTCCAATCAAAGGAGGGTGAGTGTCCACGCGCTGGCCAATAACAGCCATAGTGAGAAACGAGCCGTTCACATTTCTCTCTTTTGTGCCAGGTAACGGTCCACAAACCTCACCGCACTTTAGGGACTGTTCGTTACTTGTCAGGGGAGGAGGGTGGCTGGTTGATTTTTATTTTATTCATTTATTTTATTTTTATTTTGATGTTAATCACTTATTGATGCTGTTTTTGAAGTATGAATAAATCAGTAAGTAATTTATTCCATTGAAATATCAGTGATATATTATAGAAAAGTGATTTATCTTTTTTATAAATGAAAAAAGGCACATCTGCCTCACTTTTGCTGTGGTATCCTGATACTACTCAGAACCGTGATACTTTCACTGATATCTTACCTTGGGTCCCAATTTTGGTACCGTGACAACACTAATCTGGAGAGAGTATGAGAGTGGGAGAGACTGTGTGGATGTGTGTGTGGAGAGAGTGGGAGAGGGAGAGACTGTGGGTGTGGAGGGGGGATGGAGAAAGACAGTATGAGAGGGAGAGACTGTGTTTGTGTGTATCTCTATTCATGGTTATTCATTTCTGTGTGAGATAAATAAATCTGGCTTTGAACATTGGAAATGCATGGATTTTGATTTTATGTCATTTCGTGTTTGTGTGAGAGAGGGAGTGCGTTTGTAAGCACACGTGTATGATGTGGCTCTTTGTACTACCACGGTGATTTTTGTGGCTCTTGGTCTCTGACTGGTTGGCCACCCCTGCTATAAAGATGTGGCGACATATTGCGGGTGTGAAACCACAAAAACAGGGACAATTAACAATTAACAATTATCTTCATGCTTTACTCTATTCAGTGGAAATCTGTTATAGTTAAGGTCGTGATTGGGAACAGCTCAGTGGCTGGTAAAAACACATTTTGGCCGGTAAAATTTCAAACCCTACCTAAAAATCTAATTTTATACCCTGTAGGTGACAGGTGCTTGTTTAATGAGGATGTGTCGACTTTGTGGAAAACAAGATGTGCCATGACTCTACATCAGACTGCCATAGACAGCAACATGGTCGTGAGGCAGGTACTCACAGACCTCCAGAGGAGAAAAACAATGGACAAATCTAAGCGCCTCCCCTGGCACATCTTGGATCTGTAAGTCTGACTAAAGGACACTTCCCATCCTTTTGCTTCTATCATTGTCATGTATTATCTTATATCTAACTTGTATGCTGATAAATTCTGTCTGTACTTATTATTGAGATTTAATAAAGTTTTGTTGTTTGTTGTTGTTTTTTTAGAAAAGTAAAGTTATGAAGTTTCATAGCCAGGTCAGGAGTGCAGATAATCAGGTCCAGGATGTCTGTGCTGCCTGTTGATGGATATAGGTGGGTTCGTTTGTGTTTACAATGGACAGATTTGTATCAGTTAAAATCTGTTTTAGTGCTGTGCCACTCTGAATTGTTGGGGTTGCATGCTTTGCGTTCAGATCGCCCATTGCGATGGAATAGCTGGTGTTGGAAATGACAGTGAACAGAGCTGCTGAGGGTTTTATTCCAGGGGGACAGTAGATGCTGGTGACTGTGATGGGATGATGTGAATGGATTGTCATTTTGGCTGCAACATACTCATATCCCTTCAGTTTGTCTGGTGGGAGGTTGTAGTTGATTTCGGTGTAGTCATTGTTTTTTTTCTTAATTAGGATCACCACTCCGTCTCCACATCCTGTCTGCTGTTCCTTTTTGAAGATGTTGTAGCTGGGGATCTGATCTGATGACTCACTGCAGGACTCACATGTACTTAAATCCTGTCTGAGGATGTAATCGAAACCAGAGTCGGGCCTGTTGTTACATAAGCGCCACCTACTAAACAACAGCAACAGTCTCACGGTCAGGAGCAGCATGTCTCCTACCTACAGTGACTTAATGTTTCAAAGCAGGTAAAGTTTTATATTTAATAAAGTGCAAGACCTCTGAGTACTAAAGCATCAAGGACAATCATTATGTTTGCAAAGATTAATGTAGTATTCTGTCTGTGTGTTTCTCTGGCTTTGTTTTCTATGGATGGATATTTAACTGTAATATAGTGGAAAATAATAACAAGTTAGAACCCAATCTTGAGCTTCAAATCATACTCTTCAGAAATGGACAAGTGACGTCACGGTGACTACGTCCATTATTTTATACTGTATGTGGTTCCGGACAAACGTTCAACAGGAGTTTCCGTCGTTACAGCGTCTCAATAATAGCGTTTGAATAGACTTGACTGGTAATAAAATACATTTCGGGGACAAACATGCCGAAGGTGGTGTCTAGAAGTGTCGTGTGCTCGGACACCAGGGACAGAGAGGAGTACGACGACGGAGAGAAGCCTCTCCATGTGTACTACTGCCTGTGCGGTCAGATGGTTTTGGTGTTGGACACAAAGGGCATGGCCCCCTCGGACCTGCAGCCTACCTCGTGGAATACCTCGCAGAGCTTCGGTTGAAGACCTAGGTTATGACCGGGCATGTAGGGTGTCAGATGTGGTAATATGCAAGTCCAGAGTGGGCCTCCATAGTTATCAATAATATCTTAACATTAATTCTGAAATGTATTGGGAGCCAGTGACGAGAAACTGCGCTCTCTTTTGTTGGCTTTGGTGTGGATTTGATGAGTAATTTGTGTGAACTCTTTCGACTCAGACATAATAATGTCTGATATGTTAAAAAGAGAATAAAAGAGAGAGAAGAGAATAAAAGAGAGAGAGAGAGAAGAGACAATAGTTCAAACAAGAGTAAATAGTCTCTAGATTTTGAAAATTGAACCGATATTGTCTCCTGAGCTGAAGAAAACAAGACAACTCTGTTAACATGCTTGATCAAGTTTATTATCAAGGATGACACTAGATTTTTACAGTTTGGGGCTGTATTTGGGACAGAGAGCACATAACTGTGCAAATAATACTTACCTCAGTCATATCGATACTTAGCCATACAGCAACTGAGGTTAAGGATGCAGTTGTTGAGTGTAATAATGTGATAAACATTATTGTGGTTTAAAGAGAAAAACAAGAGAGTGCTGCAGTGATGACATTTTCTGAAGGCAACCAGGGACCTGTATCACGAAGCGAGATCAAGCTTTCCTGGGTTGCCCAGACCTATCCTGGGTTGACTAACTCTAACAATGGCAATCGGGATAATTGGTATCACGATGCTGGATATCAACTCGGTAACTCAACCCAGGGTTGCTTTATCAAGAGCCGTGAATGCGCACGCAGCGGACCAATCACAGTCATGAGAGAAGTGCAGCGTCACTGAGCGTCCTCACAGAGCGCCGTATGTGAAGGGGAAACAAGTATAGAGTGCCTAAGTCACGTGACGCTCATGGGACCTTAGATCGGAAAAAATATGAATGGCAGTGAACGGGGAGAGCAATGTTATCTTTTGGTCCCGTTTGAGTTGTGACATGAAATTCTCCCATTTCTCCCATTATTACAACTGTCTTTTCTTTTAGGAGGGTTTCTTGAAAGAGATGTGGAGATGGAGTGACACCAGGTGGACAATAAACTGACATGAGGAGCATGCTGGAGTTTGAAGAGAGCTTAACTCTAGCAGTAACAAATTCATTATTCTGGGCTTGTTCAGGACTCAATGAGATTGTAGTTTCATGATATACAACTGGTCTTTTAATAAGCAGAGCCACTCCTCCACCTTTCCCTGAGGTCTGTCGCTTCTTATGATGTCATATCCAGGTAGAGAGAAATTGATGTGGGGGGAGAGGAATGTTTCATTTACTAAGGCTACATGCACATCTTTTTCCTGTAGAATGTGCAGCAGCTCTTCTCTGTTTGATCTTATGCTTCTTATGTTAATATGAAAAATGTTAAATTGGCCCATTTTTTTTTTTTTTTTTTTGTCTTTCTCTTTCTTTAACCTTTTATTGGAAGTGTTTTTCCAGACATTTCCAGATGACTTCAAATTGTTTTCCATCCTGGCACAAGGTCTTCAGGTCATCTTGGAGGGTGGTGCGTTGTGCTAGGGGTCTGGTGGTTTTGTGACCTGAGCGGAGCTGAGAGAAAGACTGGGTCCGGGCATGGGGGGGCTGGATCTGGAATAAATATGTTGGACATTGCTTGGAAGCCGCAGAATGATTACCACCACAGTTAGCACATTTTACTTCATGTTTAGCTTTGTCACATGTTTTGTGTGAGTGTTCTTCTCCACATCTGACACATTTAGTTTTGTTTCTGCACTGTGGGGCTGTGTGGTTAAACCCCTGGCAGTTGAAACACTGTTTGATGTGCAGAGCAGTGTGTGCTTTTTCGACCTGATAGTGGAAAAAGTCCATGAAAAATCCTTCCCTTAGAAGTTTAGTGGCATCATCAGGATTAGTCAAAGAGACCCTGATAAAGGTGGTGGGGGTCTCTGTTCTCCTGCTGATGATGCGATGGGCTCTCAGTATCTCAATGCCTTGGTTATTAAGTTCCTCTTTGATTTGGTCGACGGTGATGTTGGGTGATGGTCCTTTAATGATGATTTGTCTGTCGGTTTGTTGTGGTCCTGTCGTGTCGTGGCGGTTTGCCAGCTTCATGCTGAGGTTGGAGCTTTGAAAAGCATTTTCAGGCCATGGTGCTAGGAGCTGGTTCATTGATTGGGGGTCTTTTGGGAAAACCAGCAGCCCTCCCGGCTGCAGGTTAACCAACTTATGGAGTGATATTGTTGGTTTACAGCGCATTATTTCTTTGGCAATGTCCTTTTCAGTTTGAAATACTACTCTGTTGATGTTGTCAATGATTATTGGTGGGGGAGCGTTGGACGGCTGTGTTGTTTCAGGTGGTGGCGTTGCTTGAGGACTTGAGTTTGGTCTGTATCTTTTTTTAGGATTTTGAACCAGTTCAAAGCCGCTGTCATCAGTGGCTGTTACAGCCTGAGCATATGATTGATGGGCATGGGCTACAGCAGGAGCAGGTTTGCTTCCATTTTGTAGAAAGATATCCATTTTAGTGAGTGTGCTTTTCAATTCTGGCACAAATAAAGCAAGTGGAGTTTGCTGAATATGATAACTGAGATCATTGAACAGGGTTTGGATTTGTCCGAAAATTGTTTTCAGGATTTCATCTGGTTTATTTTGAGAGCTCTGGGTGCTGCTGATCAAAGGTGTTTTGGGGGCACTTGTTGACCCTTGCTCGACAGTCTGCAGCGCCTCTTCAATAAAGTTGTCAATGCTTGGGTTGGCAGCTGGATGAGGGTCAGAGGGAAGAGGAGTTGGTTTTGGCTTGATATTGTCAAGAGGATTTTGTTTGGTTGGCCTGAGTGGATCAGCAGGCTTTAATTTGGACCACACAGCTTGCCTTTGTTCTGGTGTCATTGTGTTGGAGCATTGTTTTGCTGCCATTTTGTATGTGCATGCCTGTGTGTGTTTCGATAATTTGCAATTTAGTTTTTTTTTTGTTTTGTTTTTTTTAAATGGATAGAAATGTTTAAAACCCAATTTAAAAGGTAGAAAAATAGATAAAAATGGGCAAAGTTCTGATTTATTTATTTATTTATTTTTTTTTTAAAGAAAGGAAAACACTGAAGGATAACGCTTAGAATAATGAGTTAAATATACTACACAAGGGGTTATAATATTCAGTTGTGATTTAAATTATGGGAAGTATTCTCTAGATATAGGCTGAACTACAGCTTTCTCCCAGAGAAGGGAGAAAACCTTGCCTTATGGAAAACAGCAAACAATACATGTGTTAGGTGAGCAAGTGAACAAATAGTGATAAGTGCTTTAGTGAGTGACTTAATCCCGTGGTTTGTGACAAGGTGACCAAACTTCAAGACGCCTTACCACCGGGATGAGAAGTGCATAAGAAATGATTAGAGTTTGCTTGTCTTCCTTCACGGGTTTGCAAGCCTCGTTATACAGCCGTGTGTAGCCGCGGTTGTAGATGTTGTCTCCGTAACAGTTTTACCACAAAGTATGACTTTCTTGACCTTAAAATTTATGTTTTAAATTCATTAACAACATATTTGGATTTCATGTCACAACTCAAACGGGACCAAAAGATAACATTGCTCTCCCCGTTCACTGCCATTCATATTTTTTCCGATCTAAGGTCCCATGAGCGTCACGTGACTTAGGCACTCTATACTTGTTTCCCCTTCACATACGGCGCTCTGTGAGGACGTTCAGTGACGCTGCACTTCTCTCATGACTGTGATTGGTCCGCTGCGTGCGCATTCACGGCTCTTGATAAAGCAACCCTGGGTTGAGTTACCGAGTTGATATCCAGCATCGTGATACCAATTATCCCGATTGCCATTGTTAGAGTTAGTCAACCCAGGATAGGTCTGGGCAACCCAGGAAAGCTTGATCTCGCTTCGTGATACAGGCCCCTGGTTGCCTTCAGAAAATGTCATCACTGCAGCACTCTCTTGTTTTTCTCTTTAAACCACAATAATGTTTATCACATTATTACACTCAACAACTGCATCCTTAACCTCAGTTGCTGTATGGCTAAGTATCGATATGACTGAGGTAAGTATTATTTGCACAGTTATGTGCTCTCTGTCCCAAATACAGCCCCAAACTGTAAAAATCTAGTGTCATCCTTGATAATAAACTTGATCAAGTATGTTAACAGAGTTGTCTTGTTTTCTTCAGCTCAGGAGACAATATCGGTTCAATTTTCAAAATCTAGAGACTATTTACTCTTGTTTGAACTATTGTCTCTTCTCTCTCTCTCTTTTATTCTCTTCTCTCTCTTTTATTCTCTTTTTAACATATCAGACATTATTATGTCTGAGTCGAAAGAGTTCACACAAATTACTCATCAAATCCACACCAAAGCCAACAAAAGAGAGCGCAGTTTCTCGTCACTGGCTCCCAATACATTTCAGAATTAATGTTAAGATATTATTGATAACTATGGAGGCCCACTCTGGACTTGCATATTACCACATCTGACACCCTACATGCCCGGTCATAACCTAGGTCTTCAACCGAAGCTCTGCGAGGTATTCCACGAGGTAGGCTGCAGGTCCGAGGGGGCCATGCCCTTTGTGTCCAACACCAAAACCATCTGACCGCACAGGCAGTAGTACACATGGAGAGGCTTCTCTCCGTCGTCGTACTCCTCTCTGTCCCTGGTGTCCGAGCACACGAAACTTCTAGACACCACCTTCGGCATGTTTGTCCCCGAAATGTATTTTATTACCAGTTAAGTCTATTCAAACGCTATTATTGAGACGCTGTAACGACGGAAACTCCTGTTGAACGTTTGTCCGGAACCACATACAGTATAAAATAATGGACGTAGTCACCGTGACGTCACTCGTCCATTTCTGAAGAGTATGATTTGAAGCTCAAAATACTCAGCTCTTGACATCGCTATCTTGGCAGTGCCTGACTCAACTCCCAGACAATCAAAAATGGGCAAAGAGGCGGGCCGAAGGAAGCCTGGTTGCTTAAACACGCCCACCTCGCTCGGCGCTGCTAAGTTAGCTGAGGCTAACAAGCTACCAGGCTAGGAAGCTATGCTACTTTGGCTAGCCCTGTAGCAGCTCCCTCACGAAAACTGAGGTAAGTTGAGTTTAGCTTAAACTAACGTTATACAACAAACCTTGAAACAATGATTCAGCTGTTATCTTAAAAAATAAAGACTTCAACTTTTTTTTAAAAAAAATATATATATATAATGCTTATTATTTATTACACTCATTTCACTTTCATATGCAGTGTGGAGCACTGGTGACAGCTGTTTCCGGCGTGGTGTCCAGAGAGCTGCAGAGACCTTGGGAAGCGCCCTCAGCATGCCGGGCGTCCCTGTCTGCTGGTTTGGCTGGGGTGGACTGCAGAGAGGCCTTCTCTCCTTCTTTCCACACTCCCTGCGAGGAAGAGCAGCACCAGATGTCCTCATCATCCGCTGTGGCGGCAATGACATGGGGAAGGTCAGCAGTGTCAAGCTGGTCAGCATGATGAAGGAGGACCTGCACCAGCCTCACCTCCAGCATCCTGGCATTAAGATAATATTTTCTTCATTGGCCCAAAGGTGCAGGTGGGAGGCTGGTGGCAATCCAGCAAAGATTGATAAGGCCAGGAAATGTGTTTACAGTGTTATGGCTACATTTGTTCATAGTTTAAATGGTGCCATAATTGAGCACCCTCACATCAGACACATTCATCTCACACCTTGGAGAAATCATATGTTTTTAAGTAAATTAGTTAATTGTCTTAAAGACCACTTCCAAACACAGTGAACTGCTTACAGTTGGCAGTGTCACTGCTTTTGAATTTTTTATATTCATCTTTAACTCGTTTAAAATTTCAATAAATTCTAGTTATATTTGCACTCCTTTTGTCTTCGTTACTGACCGAATGTTGTATTTCACAATCAAATCTGACTGTCAATTGAAAGGACAAACAAATCATACACTACAGATAAAAAATAAAGCATTAATGTTTAACATTGTCACTGACAAAAAATTAGGCAGTCCATTTCTGTATGGGCCTGATTATTTTAACTCTGTACTTGAAGATAACTAGCATCTTACACCCAGCAGCAGAGCCTGAGAAGATTTTGGAGAGTAACCTTTGTTTGCTGCTCTATTAGAAGTCTAGTTTTAACACAGAAGAATGTGACTGGATAAAAGGCTCAAAATGAAAAACAAAGAATTAGCTGGACACAATAGTTTTGAAGCCCCCAAGGAGGTATCACTTGTTCGCTATGTTGCCAACAAGTGAGAGGGTCTTCCTCAGGCAAAGGTATCGCAACATTTTTATAGTGAGGCACACTCAGCCAATTATGTGTTGTTGTTTTTTAGCCTCACTATATAAGCCTCAATACCAAGCAATACCCACAGAATTTTCTCATGTCACAATGTCACAAATAAATAATACCTCCTACGGGACTTAAAATTATTCAGTGTGCAGATAATTGTTTGTTGTTCACAAAAGGAGAATAGTTTCTCACTGAATTTTCTTCATTTGTCTTAAAGAAATGTTCACACAAAACCAGCACATAACATCAGCTTTTCATTTATTTTTTTTTTACATTCTGCTAAGATAAATGCAAACTTGGGTAAATTTTAAGACATAAATGAAAACATTAAGATGCCATTAATAACGATTATATTTTTCTTAATGGTTTAAATCACCACTACATTTCCAATCATCACAGGAAACTGATGAATGACAGCTTTTAAAAAAATTTTGCTTTTACTCTAAAGTAAATTTTGTCTGATCCACTTTATATCACAAAAATTCTAGCCATTACACAAACAGTTTAACAAAATTAAGTCAAAGCTTGCATTCATGAAATCATCACTATTAAAAGGTTACAAAAAGTACACATGAAATAAATGAAAAGATTTGTAACAGTAATTATAAAACATATGAATTAGGACCCAGTGTCATAATTTGCAAAATCTTAATTCCTTGTGAAACAGCCTCTTTACTGTGGAGTAAATATCACATTGGTCAAGGTGTTGTAACTTTCCTCGTGTCCTACAAGAGAGAAAGATGACAGGTTAAAAACACAGGTAGAAAACACTAATTACAGCCTGTCTTGGTTAAAAGCCCACTCACCACCAAAATGATCTTATTGCTGAGTAAGTGGCTGTCATTCATAAAATAGTTTTGTGTTTAAATTCTGTAAATATTCGACTTTATATTTGAATTTGATTTTAAATTTAACTGTACTATCAAAACAACTGGGGTATGAATGAACAGTATGCAGTTCATACACATTAACATAATTGTTGCTGCCAAAAGGAAACTGAACTGTTCTCAAAGCTCACTGCCACTGTGGAATCATGCTGTGTTCAGCGTCTCATTATGAGAATATATTTTTCCATTGGTTCTTCACAGACTGTGTGTGGGGAAAAAGGTAGTAATTCTCACTTTGATAAAGGGTCTTTGCATAAAAGGCACTAAAATGTTAAAGTTGGTAAATACATGCCATGTTCCTTGATTGATAAAATCTTCATTTGGCCTTCTGCATCAGGGGAACACTAAACTGCACTGGTGTGTCACTAATTTCACCTTATCAGTACAGAGCAAGCTGTGCCCTAATCGAGTACTTGGTAATGTATGACGATTAGTAATTTATGTAATGCATTTAATTGTATTATGGACAATAATTCATCATTTTAATCTAAAAAATTTCTTGACTCTCTGTATGAAAAAAGGTGTCTTTATCCTGGAGTCAGTGCTGAAGTGATGACTCAAAGTGATCACTGCACAGACGGGAAGTCTTGTTTGGAGTCCAGTTCTGTCTCCTCGTGTTGAGTGTCCACTGGTCCAGTCTGTCTGGGTCACCTAGAGGAAAACTTTACACAGAAATGTATGTGTTAGCTACCTATTTTGCAGACACTTTTACATGCAAACAATACAATGTAAATTACTTCAATGTTCAACAGATGCCTAACGTTAAATCCTAACACTTCTCTGTCAGGCTCTGACTTCGATGCATCCCCGGACTGGCGTCTTGTTTGAAGGCTAAATGTTAGCTGGCTGGTTAGCTAGTTAACGAGCAGCGGAAATGCTTTCTATTCTTATAAAAAAAAAAAAAGATTTTGAAAATTTGATGGTGTCAGGCAAACAACTGGCAATTAGCCAACTGGCTGATGACACAACCATTTTCATGAAAAATACTGAACAAATCCCCAAAGTCCTCAATACAATTAATTTCTTTTCCAAGGCATCTGGACTAAAATTAAACCATAAAAAATGTGAATTATTACCAATACATAGTTCCCCTCTAACAACAATTCATAATATCCCTGTTAAATCAACCGTTAAATACTTAGGCATACACATTACTAAGGACATTAACACTCTAGATAACCTCAACATTTGGAATACTTTAGATAAATGTAAATCATATTTAAATAGAGATGTCTCTTTGAGACCACATATTATTGGTCGAATTTTCCTCACAAAAATGGAATGTCTCTCAAGATTCATTTAAACAGCCTATTCGCTATCACTCTCTAAAAATGCAATAAAGACTATAAACCAAGCGAACTTCAATTATATATGGAATAAGAAAACACATCAGAAAAGGAATTATGGTTAAAGGATACGAGGAGGGAGGTCTTAAAGCCATTGATATAGATTGTATTAATGGCACCATTAAAATTAATTGGCTAAGATCCTTGTTAAGAGATGAAAATAGCCAATGGTTCCACATCCCAAATCATATTTTTTTGAATTTAGGAGGAATTAACTTTCTCCTTAGATGTGATTTTGATCTAAAAAAGATCCCCATCAAACTCTACCCTAGCTCTCTCTCCCCTTTATTTCCTTAATTTTTGTTGTTTTAATTTGCTTATTTATTTTCTTCACTCAGTAACTGGGTAAACTGTGACATTTTGACTATTTGTACTGTTAAAACCCATATTGAGGCTTGTCTGTAGCTTATTTGGTTGTATAACACTGTTCTATGCCAAATTGTATTGTAAATTTGTCAATTTAAGAAAAAAAAAAAAAACACACACACGGCCAGCTTACCTAGTGTAAAGGTCTATAGTATGAGCGGGCAGTCCAAAAATGCAACCCATTACTGATTACTGGATAAAGCATCATGTGTGTCAAAACATGTTGGTTTATCCATTTCGACTCTGATTATGCATAAAAATCCTTTTATTGGATCAACCAGAGTGCCTCTTACTTTTTTCCCCAGTCGTATCTTATCTTTTTCAAATTGCCCTATCCATGAATTGCATCTGTTTGGGGGTATTTTTGTTTTGCAATTAACTACAGTGTTTTAACCCAGGGCAGCACTCCCTATTTTTCCTTTGTAATCTATATTTCAAAGCAGTAATTATACCCTGTAATATATAAGATATGCTCAAAATTTAAATCAAAAAGTGCTTTGACAGATAACCATGCATTGCCACCCAAAAATAATCACAGCAATAAAATGGTCTTGAAAGTTGTTTAATCTTTTGTTAAATGCTTACAAATCAAGTCTGAGATGTAAGTCTGATGTGTTCTAGAGCCTTTGAAGTCCCAGCAAAACTGGCTGTGACAATGCCACCAGCTTTTAAATCTGGGTTGGTGCAACCAATTTTAAAAAATAAAGAGTTAGCAGCCATAACTAGCAGCAACATGCTCCTATAGTTCACATGAGTCTTAACATTCACCTTGAGAATCAAGTGAGGACAAGTACAAAATACATTTACTGTAGAAATTAGTCAAGTATAGACAAGCTCCATTAGAAGGGCTGAAGAGGCCAATGTTACAGGCGCCTCACTGGCAGCAGCTGGTGTCACACGTCTTCCCTTTACACACGCAGCCAGAGGCACATTTGCTGCAGCCAGGTGGGCAGCATGAGCAGCAGCCTGCAAGGACACAACAAGTTAGTGACAGACCAGTGGTCAAGTCATCTAGTCTGGCAGGGGAAATCCATGATACAGCTGCCACCTTAAAGATTCTAGGACATTATATAATTGACTGCAAGTCAGAACATACTTTAGGCAAAAGTTAGTAAAACATGCTGGACTCTTTGAAAGTCCACCTGCCCCAGCTCATTAAGCTAATTAGAGCCAGCTGGGCAGCTGCCTACATTTCATTTTTTTTTTGTTAAACATACACACTGGGAAAGAAACACGAAAGACAATTTAAATATTTTATACATCATGATTATGAGTGCAGAGAAAATTTTAACTCTTATGGGCCCAGTGCATTTAGAGGAAAGGGCGGAAGCTGTAAGCTTTTAGGACATATTGCATCTTAATGGTCACTCTGAATTGGTGTCTACTGAGGTTCAGTATTCATCTGAAGAAAGACCTCATTCCCAGGTCGTCAGAGACAATGACCTTGGTTTGGTGAGCAGACCGAACCAATCAAAGTGTCGTTTATGACCTTGGAGTGGGATTCAATTAACCATTTCTCTCCTAAATTACATGCTGCACCCTGAAATCCCTCATGTAGACCAATATAGTGCTCTTCAAAACAAAAACACAAAGTGCTTCATAAAAATAATATGGTTAACAGAAACGTCTTATAGGTTAAACAGATGTAAGGATGTTATTTGACTTACTCTTCTTGCAGGTGGTGCAGGAGCAGTTAGTGCACGTGCAGGATCCTCCGCAGGTGCAGGTTCCACCTGACAACAAAATCAAGCCAGATGAGATCAACTTTGTCCGCTACTGCTAGCGACACATAGCCTTACAAAATACTACAACCATGAGAAATAACACCAAACAGAAACGTTAACGAATAACTTACTCTTGGAGCAGTCGCAAGGGTCCATTTTCTCACTTGTTGTCGTTTCTTGTCTTCGTGTGAAGATGCTGTGTCTCTGGTCTGAGCCGAGTCAGTGTTTTGATTTCCTGATTATGGGCGGCTCTTTTTATAGGGTCCAGAACACAACAGCACCGGGTGCAAAACTGCGCCTGTCACGCTGCACGCAGGCACGTAGTAGACGATTACAGAAAGGTTTGTGCACACGACTTCTCAACCACCCAGGAGCGAGAGCAGAGAGCAGAGAGATTCCCAAGCGAGGCCGAATTTACTGGCTTGTTATCTAAACATTATGTAGTAAGACCTCCCCGAACCCCCTGTTCCCCTCTGGCGACACCAAACCCCGGAATAATTAACGTGTTTACGCGGAGAAAAACACTATTATACACGACAGTATTTAGAATACAGGTTACTACAGTTCATCAACAGATTGTTTCATTTCCAGGTAGTAGGTTATGTCACCATTAGGAAATTATAATTTCCTTTTCTGCATGTGTGTGTGGTCAGTAGTGAAATGGCGAAGCCCTGGAGTGTTATATAGGCTATTTGAGGGAAAACTTCCTGTTTAATATATAAACATCAGAAGATCAATAGACAAAGTCGTGTGCTCAGTTTGCGCACGGATCTAGTGAAGGAAATGTCAAATTTATGTGGAGGAGTGCCGAGTCGAGATGCGTTCACGGGTGCAAAAAAGATTTCCGATATATGTAGGGCCCCCGAGAAAAAGGGTTTGGTGTTGTGGGCAAAATATTTAAAGTAGGCCAATGTAATTAGGTATTTACTCATGAAAATAAAGCTCCTAATCGGTATCAAAAACAGGTTAAAATAATTTTAAAGTCATCCTGTATGCTGTCCACAAGTGGACAATCTTAATCTTATTCCTACTTGTGTTTATATTGTGTTGTACAGGGTAGCATTATACAAATATTTTATATTTCTAACTTCACATACTAGGTTTATACATTGTGTTATAGCATAAGGCACATATTTGTATATTTTTACACACTTTACATATTTAGCACATTATACATAATTTATATTATTTAAATATTTTACATTATAGTGTTAACATTGTTGCACATTGCATGTATTTTATTTTTGTAATTTTATATACTTCGTACTTATTCTGTATTTCTACAATCAATAAAGTATTTCTGATCCTGACTCTGAAAGCCATGTCTAAACTAGAAGATACACAAGTTGTAGTTGTTTAGCTGTAATTAATTAGACGGGATTGTGGGGTTATCTGGCTCACTGTTTGCATGTTACCTGTTCAAACGAGATTATACAAGGTTATTTTAACATTACAAATTTCTAATACCAGTCTAGTCAGTGCTTTAATATAACTACTAGCCAACTAAATTACAATAATTACCCTACTTTGTTTAACCTGTTTTCTGTTTTTTGAATTTCTGTTGTATTTCCGGAAACCTTACATCAAAATACAAAATTAAAAAATGTACTGTATGTGTCATTTTACAATTTACTAATATGAAATCGTTTTTTAATCAATCATGTGATCCGTAATTTTATTGCCATACAAACCATAGTCTTGAGGTTTAGTCATTTTGCTCGATACTGTAATGTCATGGTGACTTTCAAACATTGACAGTCGTGTTGTAGCCTATTGGCTCAGTGACCGTTTTATTTTCCCATCACATGTAGTGTCCTGTGCTGGTTCTCGGTGTTTTCAGGTCTGTGCACACGGTACAAACACACTGCTGTCTGTTGTGGTTTCTGCAATCCCCCCTTTCCTCCCTACCTCGCGCTGCTCTGCACCCGGCCGCTTTACTCAGCACTCGTGAGCAAACCAAACTAAATAGGCTATTGTAATGTGCTGCGTTTATGTACCGTGCGCTGTCGTTTTTATCAATAAGCATAATCGCAGGTTCATGATGAAACTGAGCAGGAGGTTGAGATGATGAAGACAATCAGGGTACTCCCTTTTGTTATGAATCCTGTAGAAATAATTAGCACACCCACTTCAGTAAAGAACACCGCTGTCATTTTCTGAGGATGCCTAATAGGGCATACTATAGAATGAATGACGGGGTGGCAGCTGTTAGGTAGCTTTTGGCACTGTGCTGGCCTTTTCCTGCTTTGTGTATCATGGTAACAACTGCAATCTTCCACAGAGAGGGGAAATGACAGGTTATGAAGCAGGTGGAGATGAGCTTTCAAAGGTGCTGAAGATAGGTGACCAAGGTTTAAAATTGGCACCCGCCACTCGCCAAATGCGGGTAAAAATATGTTTTGACGAGTAAAATAAATAGGTCACACGCCATTGGCAGGCTGCTGAAATATGCCGACTTTGCTATATAATAGGGGTGGCCAACCCACGGCTCGTGAGCCGCATGCGCCTCTTATCAGTGTGCGGCTCTTCGAGCCATTAATTAAAACCATCGGCGTGCGGCTCTTCAGTCATATAAAAATCAATTTATTGTTATGAGTGCGTATGGCCCTTTAAGAAATGTAACAGGCTTAAGTGGAGCGAGTGAGAGAGAGAGGAGTGCGCACGGGCAGGTGAGACGGTGTGGAGTTCGGGAGGAATGCAGGACTGCAGCGCGATGGTGATATCACACAACAAAAAATGTCAGGGAAGAAATGTGTGTGTGTGTGTGTGTGTGTGTGTGTGTGTGTGTGTGTGTGTGTGTGTGTGTGTGTGTGTGTGTGTGTGGAGAGAGTATGAGAGAGACTGTGTGTGGATGTGTGTGGAGTAGTGTTGCACGGTATACTGGTACCAACGGTAGACCGCAGTAGGCTGCTACTTAAACACCACTACATGACATGGTGCCACTACTGTGGGATAAGTTCAAAGTCCAATCAAAGGAGGGTGAGTGTCCACGCGCTGGCCAATAACAGCCATAGTGAGAAACGAGCCGTTCACATTTCTCTCTTTTGTGCCAGGTAACGGTCCACAAACCTCACCGCACTTTAGGGACTGTTCGTTACTTGTCAGGGGAGGAGGGTGGCTGGTTGATTTTTATTTTATTCATTTATTTTATTTTTATTTTGATGTTAATCACTTATTGATGCTGTTTTTGAAGTATGAATAAATCAGTAAGTAATTTATTCCATTGAAATATCAGTGATATATTATAGAAAAGTGATTTATCTTTTTATAAATGACAAAAGGCACATCTGCCTCACTTTTGCTGTGGTATCCTGATACTACTCAGAACCGTGATACTTTCACTGGTATCTTACCGTGGGTCCCAATTTTGGTACCGTGACAACACTAATCTGGAGAGAGTATGAGAGTGGGAGAGACTGTGTGGATGTGTGTGTGGAGAGAGTGGGAGGGAGAGACTGTGGGTGTGGAGGGGGGATGGAGAAAGACAGTATGAGAGGGAGAGACTGTGTTTGTGTGTATCTCTATTCATGGTTATTCATTTCTGTGTGAGATAAATAAATCTGGCTTTGAACATTGGAAATGCATGGATTTTGATTTTATGTCATTTCGTGTTTGTGTGAGAGAGGGAGTGCGTTTGTAAGCACACGTGTATGATGTGGCTCTTTGTACTACCACGGTGATTTTTGTGGCTCTTGGTCTCTGACTGGTTGGCCACCCCTGCTATAAAGATGTGGCGACATATTGCGGGTGTGAAACCACAAAAACAGGGACAATTAACAATTAACAATTATCTTCATGCTTTACTCTATTCAGTGGAAATCTGTTATAGTTAAGGTCGTGATTGGGAACAGCTCAGTGGCCGGTAAAAACACATTTTGGCCGGTAAAATTTCAAACCCTACCTAAAAATCTAATTTTATACCCTGTAGGTGACAGGTGCTTGTTTAATGAGGATGTGTCGACTTTGTGGAAAACAAGATGTGCCATGACTCTACATCAGACTGCCATAGACAGCAACATGGTCGTGAGGCAGGTACTCACAGACCTCCAGAGGAGAAAAACAATGGACAAATCTAAGCGCCTCCCCTGGCACATCTTGGATCTGTAAGTCTGACTAAAGGACACTTCCCATCCTTTTGCTTCTATCATTGTCATGTATTGTCTTATATCTAACTTGTATGCTGATAAATTCTGTCTGTACTTATTATTGAGATTTAATAAAGTTTTGTTGTTGTTTTTTTTTTAAAAAAAAAGTAAAGTTATGAAGTTTCATAGCCAGGTCAGGAGTGCAGATAATCAGGTCCAGGATGTCTGTGCTGCCTGTTGATGGATATAGGTGGGTTCGTTTGTGTTTACAATGGACAGATTTGTGTCAGTAAAAATCTGTTTTAGTGCTGTGCCACTCTGAATTGTTGGGGTTGCATGCTTTGCGTTCAGATCGCCCATTGCGAGGGAATAGCTGGTGTTGGAAATGACAGTGAACAGAGCTGCTGAGGGTTTTATTCCAGGGGGACAGTAGATGCTGGTGACTGTGATGGGATGATGTGAATGGATTGTCATTTTGGCTGCAACATACTCATATCCCTTCAGTTTGTCTGGTGGGAGGTTGTAGTTGATTTCGGTGTAGTCATTGCTTTTTTCTTAATTAGGATCACCACTCCGTCTCCACATCCTGTCTGCTGTTCCTTTTTGAAGATGTTGTAGCTGGGGATCTGATCTGATGACTCACTGCAGGACTCACATGTACTTAAATCCTGTCTGAGGATGTAATCGAAACCAGAGTCGGGCCTGTTGTTACATAAGCGCCACCTACTGAACAACAGCAACAGTCTCACGGTCAGGAGCAGCATGTCTCCTACCTACAGTGACTTAATGTTTCAAAGCAGGTAAAGTTTTATATTTAATAAAGTGCAAGAACTCTGAGTACTAAAGCATCAGGGACAATCATTATGTTTGCAACGATTAATGTAGTATTCTGTCTGTGTGTTTCTCTGGCTTTGTTTTCTATGGATGGATATTTAACTGTAATATAGTGGAAAATAATAACAAGTTAGAACCCAATCCAAAAGCGCTTCCACGCTGTCAGAAAGAAAAGCAATAGAAACACAATGGACCAATTATACTGGTGATGTGTAGAATAATCACTTTATTTTAACCCTCCCATCAGATTGAAGAAACAGGCCACTCTACTGAGACTGCCTGACTCTCCTTCATAGGATCTCCACACTGCCAGAGCAGCCTCCCTCTCCTCTGTTGTCATCCTGTTGGACCTTTCAGCAGCGTTTCACACGGTGAACCGCCAGTTCTATGTCCTATAGGCCTCAGCCTCTAAAAGCAATCAATCAGTCAGTCAGTCAATTTCTTACATAAAAACATCCCATATAAATTCAGTAAAATATCATGGTTGTCAGTTCTGTTGATGTATAGTAGCAGCAGTAAATGAAAGTCAGTGTTCAGGATGAGGCAGGGTCATCAGTCAGTATAGTGGCTTTATCCCAGGCGCTCATGCAGCATTTGTTAGACTTGATCAACACATCCCTGTTGTGTGGGCGTCACCCCCTCATTAGCAATGAAACTTGAAATTCATCCCCCATTTTTCTTCAGTAAGCATCTGAGTAGACCAAAGGAGAATGAAAAAGACATGTCTTCTTCGGCTCTGCCTGCTGGGCCATATCATGGTGGATGACTTTCATGCCAGCTGCGAGTCAAGCCTGGGCTGGATGTGCGCCAGTCTGGCCCTCACCCCTCCATATTGCGCACCTCCTTCTCCTGTCAGAGTAGCAGTGGAGCAGTGGTGGTGTGGCCCGAGATGTCTGCTCCTCCTGATATCACCTGCCCAGAAATGTAATTACAAGTCACTGCAATACAGACCTCCTGGCTATTTTTGTACACTGCAAAGCATTTCCCTAAGTGGAAATTAAGCTTTTAGTTACTTACATGTCACAGGTTAGACGCATTAAATTAAAGCCCCCACAAAATAGCATTTTGTCTTGTGTGAGACTTATTCTGGCTTCATGAGTAGAGGAAATGCTGCTAAGCTAATTTGCCATAGGCCTTTTACATTTTTTTGTGCTAATAACATTACCATTTTGTTTATGTAGGGAAAATCTGCCCAAGTCTTTGAAAATGTCACCATGAAGATATGTTTGGTGTGTATTTTGAAACTTAACAGCATTTCACAGAAACCTGACATTGACTAGTGGTTTGGAGGTTTAATAGCAGAGTGAAAGAGTCAAACTCGGTACAAGCATACATACTGAAAATGATGTGCATAGACTACACAGGGGGATGATGGTGGGAGCTGGTGGCAGCATCATGGCTTGATGTCGGCTAAAACAACAAATGAAAAGCAATCACTCAGTGATGATGCCGTGAAACAGGACCTTGGACAGCGACTGTGCTATTGTTCGGTGCTGAGTGCCCTGTAGCGTCTTGGTTTCCTCCGTGCTCCTTTATACACTTCTGTTTACCAGATGTTTTGTTTCTTTATGACTCACTCGGGTATTTTAGCAGAGATTGTTAGCAAGTGGTTTGTCTGTGCACTTGCTCACCTCCCAATCAGCATTTCTACTACTACCATTATGCTGTTCAAGCAAAAAAAATATTTTAAAAGCAAAACAAATTTTGAAACTTGACATGTATACAATTTCCTACCTTAAATTTCTTAAATTTCGTTGCTTATGCGCGCACACACACCAGACACTACGTCTTTAGATGAAGTGGGTGGCTCTTAGAAGAGCCGTTGTGTTGAGGATTATATGTCGGCACATTTACTTGGTGCTGGTGTACTTGGTGACGGCCTTGGTGCCCTCAGACACAGCGTGCTTGGCCAGCTCACCGGGCGAGTTCATGATGCCCATGGTCTTGGAGGAGATGCCGGTGTCGGGGTGGACCTGCTTCAGCACCTTGTACACGTAGATGGCGTAGCTCTCCTTCCTGGTCCTCCTCTTCTTCTTGCCGGTCTTGCTGACGCTCTTAGACACGGCTTTCTTTGAGCCCTTCTTGGGCGCTTTCACGGTGGTTTCAGGCATGATCTGAACAGCAAATTTCCCCTATACGAAGTAACGTCACTTAAAGAAGAAGAAGAAGAAGATCTTGGCACTTGTAGGGACCGTTCAGGACAGCCGTCCTCTTCAGTCCTGGTTGCTCCATGGGAGTGGGGAGGGGAAAGGAGAGTAAAAGGGTTAATTAATCACCATGACACCATCACAATCTGTTCACTCTGCTCACCATGCAATATAAAAATTATTAATAATAAAATTATTAATATAATTAACTATATTAAGACTGCAGAATATTGATAACAATAGAACACATTTGTAAAAAAAAAAAAAAAAAAAAAAAAAAACTATAAGACAAAGTCTAGCAACTTTTCAGTTGCCCCATCTCAAAATCAATAATTAAAATAATCAAAAAGAGCAATAAAGAGTTCAAACAATAAAGAAAAGTAAGAGCAAAATCCTTTAAATATCTAAAATCCTTTAAATATCTAAAATGTGTTGTGGTTGTGTCAAACAATAAAGAAAAGTAAGAGCAAAATCCTTTAAATATCTAAAATCCTTTAAATGTCCAAAATGTGTTGTGGTTGTGTTGGGTTTCTATATTGTGTTTCAGTAGAACAGACAGGGGAGTGGTGCAAATGAATCTGGGTGGGTTTGTTCTTTCTTCCTCAATGATTGGTTGGAGTGATGGATTTGTTTCAGCCCTGTGAAGATACTTTTTTCCCAGATAGACCATTCGTTCTTGCAGTGTCATGAAGCCAGAGAGAGGGTGGGTGTATTTGTTGCTTGTGTATTTGGGGATTCTGTAGCACATTTTTATTGCAATGTTTTGTATGGTCTGGAGTTTCTTTAGTTGTGCTGCCCCTACATTACACCAGGCAGGCGCTGCATATTCGAGCAAAGGTTGAATATAAGCCTGATACACCCTTGAAGCCATTTCTGGATTTGCTCCTCCTTCTTTCCTGCAGAGCACTTTCAGATGGTTCAACCTTCGTCTGGCCTCGTTTTCCATTTTAGCAATATGTGCTGTCCACTGCATGTTTTGTTGGAAGGTAACTCCTAGAAATTTTGCTGTTGGTGTGACCTGAAGAGTTCTTCCATACAGCTTGAGGTTTATTTGGTGGTTTTTGCGTGGGTGTCTGGTGAATATTACACATTGTGTTTTTGTAGGATTCAGTTTCAGCTTTTTGGCAGCATATTTTATATTCTTTGCAGTGGCCCAATAGCAGAGGTCGTCTGCGAACTGCGAGACCTGTCCCTTTCCTCGAGGTGGATAATATATGTCACAAATATACAGTAAAAACAGTAGAGGACTGAGGGCTGAGCCTTGGGGCACACCGGCTTCTGGGCTGAATCTGGAAGATATTGAGGTTCCAACTTTGACTGCGATTTCTCTGTCATTTAAAAAACTGTTTAAAAGCACCACCATTTGTTGTGGGAGTTTTAGATTCTGATCCATCAACCTGTATACGAGTCCATCATGCCACATTTTATCGAATGCCTTCTCAATATCAAAGAAGACTCCAATCGTCACTTCTTTTTTATTAAAGCCACGCTGTACATCCTCTGCCAGCCTCAGGATGTTATCAGTTGTGCTTCTTTCCCTCCTAAATCCTGCCTGGTGGACCCCCAAAACTCCTAGAGCATCAAAATGTCTTTGAAGCCTGTCAGCCAGCACTCTCTCCAGTAGTTTGTCCAGAGTACTCAGGAGGCTGATGGGTCTATAGTTGGCTGCCAGGGGAGGGTCTTTGTGTGGTTTGGGAATCATGGTGACCAGAGCTGATTTCCAGGGCTTAGGGAAGTAACCAGTATGGAGGCAGATTGCGAAGAGGTCTGCGAGTTGAGCCAGATATTCTATTGCTGATTCTTTGATGAGTCTATTGTCTACACCATCTTCCCTCTGGGCTTTGACTTTGAGTTTCTTGAAATGCTCTTGGAGTTCGGTTATTGTGACAGCTTTGATCAGAGGGTTATTGGTATCTGTGTTTGTTGTTATGGGTAGATGTGTAGGCAGACTGACCTGCCGCTCTACAATCTCTTTCCACTCTGGATCGAATAAAGGGTCCTCTGGACATGAATGGACGTTCTTCAGGTGCTCTATAAAAACATTGGCCTTTTCATTTCTTCTTCAATAATCTTGTCATTATTTAATACTGAGACTTTTAGTGTTGTTTTTCTTTCCATTTATTTGGTGAATTTTTTGCCATAATGTTTTTGGGTTCGGGTCATTATTTAGGTCTGTGTAAAACCTGTCCCATGTTCTTTCTCTCTCCTTCCTTATTTCTCTCCGTATTTGTGTTTGTAATTGATTAACTCTTTGTTTAATCTCTGGAGATCTTGTTTTCATGAACTCTCTTCTTAGTTTCCTTTTTGTTTTTATCAGGTGTATCAGTGAAAGTGAAAAATTCTTTGGACCATTTCGAACTCTTTTGAGGTTTATTGTGTTTTCCCGGGCTGTGAGGAGGATTTGTTCCAGAAAAAGAGCTCTTTGGTCAATGGTGGAGGGCTCGGGGTCACAAGGAAGGAGATTATTACTCAGGTTGGTGGTGGAATGTTTAAATGCCTCCCAGTTTGCTGTTTTATAATCATATTTTAGTTTTCTTGCAGCAGCTTGAGCCTTCAGGTTGAATGAGGTGATTATTGGAAGGTGGTCGCTACCAATATCAGGACACACAGAAAACTGGGTCACTTTTCCTGTGAGGTCTGGGGTGACTAGGCAAAGATCCAGAATATCCACTGAGTTGTAAGAGGGGGAATAGTGTGTTGGTTCATCATTGTTTAAGAGGACAAGGTCAAATTGTTCAATTATGTTATTTAGTATAATACCTGACTGGTTTGTACTTTTGTTATTAAAAGATGAATGTTTAGCGTTAAAATCTCCCATTATTACAACTGTCTTTTCTTTTAGGAGGGTTTCTTGAAAGAGATGTGGAGATGGAGTGACACCAGGTGGACAATAAACTGACATGAGGAGCATGCTGGAGTTTGAAGAGAGCTTAACTCTAGCAGTAACAAATTCATTATTCTGGGCTTGTTCAGGACTCAATGAGATTGTAGTTTCATGATATACAACTGGTCTTTTAATAAGCAGAGCCACTCCTCCACCTTTCCCTGAGGTCTGTCGCTTCTTATGATGTCATATCCAGGTAGAGAGAAATTGATGTGGGGGGAGAGGAATGTTTCATTTACTAAGGCTACATGCACATCTTTTTCCTGTAGAATGTGCAGCAGCTCTTCTCTGTTTGATCTTATGCTTCTTATGTTAATATGAAAAATGTTAAATTGGCCCATTTTTTTTTTTTTTTTTTTTTGTCTTTCTCTTTCTTTAACCTTTTATTGGAAGTGTTTTTCCAGACATTTCCAGATGACTTCAAATTGTTTTCCATCCTGGCACAAGGTCTTCAGGTCATCTTGGGGTGGTGCGTTGTGCTAGGGGTCTGGTGGTTTTGTGACCTGAGCGGAGCTGAGAGAAAGACTGGGTCCGGGCATGGGGGGGCTGGATCTGGGATAAATATGTTGGACATTGCTTGGAAGCCGCAGAATGATTACCACCACAGTTAGCACATTTTACTTCATGTTTAGCTTTGTCACATGTTTGTGTGAGTGTTCTTCTCCACATCTGACACATTTAGTTTTGTTTCTGCACTGTGGGGCTGTGTGGTTAAACCCCTGGCAGTTGAAACACTGTTTGATGTGCAGAGCAGTGTGTGCTTTTTCGACCTGATAGTGGAAAAAGTCCATGAAAAATCCTTCCCTTAGAAGTTTAGTGGCATCATCAGGATTAGTCAAAGAGACCCTGATAAAGGTGGTGGGGGTCTCTGTTCTCCTGCTGATGATGCGATGGGCTCTCAGTATCTCAATGCCTTGGTTATTAAGTTCCTCTTTGATTTGGTCGACGGTGATGTTGGGTGATGGTCCTTAATGATGATTTGTCTGTCGGTTTGTTGTGGTCCTGTCGTGTCGTGGCGGTTTGCCAGCTTCATGCTGAGGTTGGAGCTTTGAAAAGCATTTTCAGGCCATGGTGCTAGGAGCTGGTTCATTGATTGGGGGTCTTTTGGGAAAACCAGCAGCCCTCCCGGCTGCAGGTTAACCAACTTATGGAGTGATATTGTTGGTTTACAGCGCATTATTTCTTTGGCAAATGTCCTTTTCAGTTTGAAATACTACTCTGTTGATGTTGTCAATGATTATTGGTGGGGGAGCGTTGGACGGCTGTGTTGTTTCAGGTGGTGGCGTTGCTTGAGGACTTGAGTTTGGTCTGTATCTTTTTTTAGGATTTTGAACCAGTTCAAAGCCGCTGTCATCAGTGGCTGTTACAGCCTGAGCATATGATTGATGGGCATGGGCTACAGCAGGAGCAGGTTTGCTTCCATTTTGTAGAAAGATATCCATTTTAGTGAGTGTGCTTTTCAATTCTGGCACAAATAAAGCAAGTGGAGTTTGCTGAATATGATAACTGAGATCATTGAACAGGGTTTGGATTTGTCCGAAAATTGTTTTCAGGATTTCATCTGGTTTATTTTGAGAGCTCTGGGTGCTGCTGATCAAAGGTGTTTTGGGGGCACTTGTTGACCCTTGCTCGACAGTCTGCAGCGCCTCTTCAATAAAGTTGTCAATGCTTGGGTTGGCAGCTGGATGAGGGTCAGAGGGAAGAGGAGTTGGTTTTGGCTTGATATTGTCAAGAGGATTTTGTTTGGTTGGCCTGAGTGGATCAGCAGGCTTTAATTTGGACCACACAGCTTGCCTTTGTTCTGGTGTCATTGTGTTGGAGCATTGTTTTGCTGCCATTTTGTATGTGCATGCCTGTGTGTGTTTCGATAATTTGCAATTTAGTTTTTTTTTTGTTTTGTTTTTTTTAAATGGATAGAAATGTTTAAAACCCAATTTAAAAGGTAGAAAAATAGATAAAAATGGACAAAGT
Source organism: Epinephelus cyanopodus (assembly GCA_026686955.1). NCBI lineage: Eukaryota > Metazoa > Chordata > Actinopteri > Perciformes > Serranidae > Epinephelus > Epinephelus cyanopodus. Next base: position 35,825,840 of record CM048917.1, on the reverse strand, counting down.
TCTGAATTATTGTTTTTTAATTTTTATTTTTTAAAAAGAAAGGAAAACACTGAAGGATAACACTTAGAATAATGAGTTAAATATACTACACAAGGGGTTATAATATTCAGTTGTGATTTAAATTATGGGAAGTATTCTCTAGATATAGGCTGAACTACAGCTTTCTCCCAGAGAAGGGAGAAAACCCTGCCTTATGGAAAACAGCAAACAATACATGTGTTAGGTGAGCAAGTGAACAAATAGTGATAAGTGCTTTAGTGAGTGACTTAATCCCGTGGTTTGTGACAAGGTGACCAAACTTCAAGACGCCTTACCACCGGGATGAGAAGTGCATAAGAAATGATTAGAGTTTGCTTGTCTTCCTTCACGGGTTTGCAAGCCTCGTTATACAGCCGTGTGCAGCCGCGGTTGTAGATGTTGTCGCCGTAACAGTTTTACCACAAAGTATGACTTTCTTGACCTTAAAATTTATGTTTTAAATTCATTAACAACATATTTGGATTTCATGTCACAACTCAAACGGGACCAAAAGATAACATTGCTCTCCCCGTTCACTGCCATTCATATTTTTTCCGATCTAAGGTCCCATGAGCGTCACGTGACTTAGGCACTCTATACTTGTTTCCCCTTCACATACGGCGCTCTGTGAGGACGTTCAGTGACGCTGCACTTCTCTCATGACTGTGATTGGTCCGCTGCGTGCGCATTCACGGCTCTTGATAAAGCAACCCTGGGTTGAGTTACCGAGTTGATATCCAGCATCGTGATACCGATTATCCCGATTGCCATTGTTAGAGTTAGTCAACCCAGGATAGGTCTGGGCAACCCAGGAAAGCTTGATCTCGCTTCGTGATACAGGTCCCTGGTTGCCTTCAGAAAATGTCATCACTGCAGCACTCTCTTGTTTTTCTCTTTAAACCACAATAATGTTTATCACATTATTACACTCAACAACTGCATCCTTAACCTCAGTTGCTGTAGGGCTAAGTATCGATATGACTGAGGTAAGTATTATTTGCACAGTTATGTGCTCTCTGTCCCAAATACAGCCCCAAACTGTAAAAATCTAGTGTCATCCTTGATAATAAACTTGATCAAGCATGTTAACAGTTGTCTTGTTTTCTTCAGCTCAGGAGACAATATCGGTTCAATTTTCAAAATCTAGAGACTATTTACTCTTGTTTGAACTATTGTCTCTTCTCTCTCTCTCTCTTTTATTCTCTTCTCTCTCTTTTATTCTCTTTTTAACATATCAGACATTATTATGTCTGAGTCGAAAGAGTTCACACAAATTACTCATCAAATCCACACCAAAGCCAACAAAAGAGAGCGCAGTTTCTCGTCACTGGCTCCCAATACATTTCAGAATTAATGTTAAGATATTATTGATAACTATGGAGGCCCACTCTGGACTCGCATATTAGCACATCTGACACCCTACATGCCCGGTCATAACCTAGGTCTTCAACCGAAGCTCTGCGAGGTATTCCACGAGGTAGGCTGCAGGTCCGAGGGGGCCATGCCCTTTGTGTCCAACACCAAAACCATCTGACCGCACAGGCAGTAGTACACATGGAGAGGCTTCTCTCCGTCGTCGTACTCCTCTCCGTCCCTGGTGTCCGAGCACACGACACTTCTAGACACCACCTTCGGCATGTTTGTCCCCGAAATGTATTTTATTACCAGTCAAGTCTATTCAAACGCTATTATTGAGACGCTGTAACGACGGAAACTCCTGTTGAACGTTTGTCCGGAACCACATACAGTATAAAATAATGGACGTAGTCACCGTAACGTCACTCGTCCATTTCTAAAGAGTATAGCCGTTTCTCAATACTCAAGTACGGCAGTTCGGACTTGTGGACTTGGCAAGTTCGGACCTAGCAAGTCCACGCGAAAGTCCGGACTTCCCGAGAACGTGAGGACGGGAGGACGGGAGCACAGTCATTTCTGCTTTTGGAACAGCAGCGAACTTGATGATGTCACTACCTCCGCTCGCCTTGACTGTTGTACTGTATTGTATACATGCATTTAGAATAAAACAATATAAACACAGCCCTGCGTCTTTTCATAGACATTGTAAGAAATTAATATGTATATGTTTTTAACGTTCCAACATATATAACTGACATACAAAAACATATAAATAGCCAAAATATTTTCAGAAAATGTCGTTTAAAACCTTTTCCCCGCAGCTGGCTTCTGATTATACTTAAAAGTCAAGTGCGGGGGGGAAAGTTTGCGGAGACTTGGTGATTATTGTGATCGTGAGCATTGGCGAGATGGAAATCAAAAATCAATAACGGATCGGAGAAGGTGTCTTGGCGCAGTTATTGCCGCTGGACTGCTGTACCTGCAGGCTGACGAGGAGGCTGCCCAGCTGAGGAGGCAGATCCCAGAAAGACAGCGGAGAATGAGGATGAGGATGAGACGTGCGATGCTTGCATGTCTGTTCCATATGTTTGTCCAGTTGTGGACAAAGTACCAGGAATGTCACAACAAAGAACAAAAACTCAGTCACAAGTCAAAGTGCTGCACACCAAATCTGACTTGAGTGGGTATTGTCAGCAGAATGTAGGCCTACTTAAAATTAAAAGTTCAAAGTACTCATGATGCAGAGTGACCCAGTTTCAAGTGTTGTGATCATCATATACATGAATATGTGTTGAGTATTAATTGATCAACATAGGCTACATGTGAACAGCATTTAAATGTTGTCATGGTAGAACTAATTTTGACACCTTTGACTGGTGCACTAGTCTGATCTATAACAACACACAGCAACTTGTAAACATGAAACAACAACATATTAAACAAACTATCGGAAAAGTAACTATAGCTATCAAATAAATGTAGCTTGAGTAGAATGTACAGTATTTCCCTAAGTACATGGAAATACCCAAAGTACATCAAAGTTGTACTTAAGTAAAGTAGCTACTTGAGTAATATACTTAGTTACTGTCCATCACTGCATTTGTCTCACCAATATGCTTTCTGTCTATTTTTAATGGAGACTTGACAGACTACTTGGTTCACCTAGAAAAAAACAACAGCAGTTTAATATTGTATTAAGTCTGACATTTTACAAGTGCTGAGTTGTAGATTGTGGTGCTGTTGAACTGTACTGGATTACACTGACAGCAGTTTCTCATTTAGTCTGTCCTCACCAATATAAATGGATCAAACAGGTCAGATGTGAAGAGGAAAAGTTTATTCAGCCACACTTCAGACATCAGGTTAACAATTCATATCAGATAATCAATATATAAAATGCTGTTGAATAAATACAATAAAGACAATTAATCTTTAAATACAATAAATAAATTACAATAAATTCCTAAAATCATTATTGAATGGTAAAAACATATAGGCCTAAATAAGCAAAAGAACAATAATGTTACAACATTTAATAATATAAGGATATATCTTGTCTGGGACTGAATATTGCCCTTTACACATTCCCCAAACAAATTTCATTTCATATTTAACCACTGCAGAGATATCAGCCACGAATTTCAAAAGGCCTTCCTGAGAGAGGCTGCTCTCTGGGGCAGCCTGAGTGCTCATAAGTTTATGACGTGTTTACACGTTTATTATCTATGAGCGCTGACAGCTGTCATCTAGCGGACCTCAGTCACATTCAACTGGGCTCTATATTAAAACATCGACCACGGGTCTGACGTTTCCCTCACTTGTCATTTTCCGATGACTGTTGCGAAATGCATGCTGGGATACCTGGCTGTCAGAAGTCCACACAAGTCTGCTCCGATGCATCCCCGGTGAAATGGGCGTGGCGAGAACACATCCGGGAATTTGGACTGAACTTCGCCAGATGTGAACTTTGAATTGGAACAGTACTTGGGCTGTGACTGATGACGTGTCACAAGTCCACAAGAACACAAGTCCGCACAAGAACGCATATTGAGAAACGGCTTATGATTTGAAGCTCAAAATACTCAGCTCTTGACATCGCCATCTTGGCAGTGCCTGACTCAACTCCCAGACAATCAAAAATGGGCAAAGAGGCGGGCCGAAGGAAGCCTGGTTGCTTAAACACGCCCACCTCGCTCGGCGCTGCTAAGTTAGCTGAGGCTAACAAGCTACCAGGCTAGGAAGCTATGCTACTTTGGCTAGCCCTGTAGCAGCTCCCTCACGAAAACTGAGGTAAGTTGAGTTTAGCTTAAACTAACGTTATACAACAAACCTTGAAACAATTATTCAGCTGTTATCTTAAAAAATAAAGACTTCAACTTTTTTTAAAAAAAATATATATAATGCTTATTATTTATTACACTCATTTCACTTTCATATGCAGTGTGGAGCACTGGTGACAGCTGTTTCCGGCGTGGTGTCCAGAGAGCTGCAGAGACCTTGGGAAGCGCCCTCAGCATGCCGGGCGTCCCTGTCTGCTGGTTTGGCTGGGGTGGACTGCAGAGAGGCCTTCTCTCCTTCTTTCCACACTCCCTGCGAGGAAGAGCAGCACCAGATGTCCTCATCATCCGCTGTGGCGGCAATGACATGGGGAAGGTCAGCAGTGTCAAGCTGGTCAGCATGATGAAGGAGGACCTGCACCAGCCTCACCTCCAGCATCCTGGCATTAAGATAATATTTTCTTCACTGGCTCAAAGGTGCAGGTGGGAGGCTGGTGGCAATCCAGCAAAGATTGATAAGGCCAGGAAATGTGTTTACAGTGTTATGGCTACATTTGTTCATAGTTTAAATGGTGCCATAATTGAGCACCCTCACATCAGACACATTCATCTCACACCTAGGAGAAATCATATGTTTTTAAGTAAATGAGTTAATTGTCTTAAAGACCACTTCCAAACACAGTGAACTGCTTACAGTTGGCAGTGTCACTGCTTTTGAATTTTTTATATTCATCTGTAACTTGTTTAAAATTTCAATAAATTCTAGTTATATTTGCACTCCTTTTGTCTTTGTTACTGACCGAATGTTGTATTTCACAATCAAATCTGACTGTCAATTGAAAGGACAAACAAATCATACACTACAGATAAAAAATAAAGCATTAATGTTTAACATTGTCACTGACAAAAAATTAGGCAGTCCATTTCTGTATGGGCCTGATTATTTTAACTCTGTACTTGAAGATAACTAGCATCTTACACCCAGCAGCAGAGCCTGAGAAGATTTTGGAGAGTAACCTTTGTTTGCTGCTCTATTAGAAGTCTAGTTTTAACACAGAAGAATGTGACTGGATAAAAGGCTCAAAATGAAAAACAAAGAATTAGCTGGACACAATAGTTTTGAAGCCCCCAAGGAGGTATCACTTGTTCGCTATGTTGCCAACAAGTGAGAGGGTCTTCCTCAGGCAAAGGTATCGCAACATTTTTATAGTGAGGCACACTCAGCCAATTATGTGTTGTTGTTGTTGTTGTTGTTGTTGTTTAGCCTCACTATATAAGCCTCAATACCAAGCAATACCCACAGAATTTTCTCATGTCACAATGTCACAAATAAATAATACCTCCTACAGGACTTAAAATTATTCAGTGTGCAAATAATTGTTTGTTGTTCACAAAAGGAGAATAGTTTCTCACTGAATTTTCTTCATTTGTCTTAAAGAAATGTTCACACAAAACCAGCACATAACATCAGCTTTTCATTTTTTTTTTTTTTTACATTCTGCTAAGATAAATGCAAACTTGGGTAAATGTTAAGACATAAATGAAAACATTAAGATGCCATTAATAACGATTATATTTTTCTTAATGGTTTAAATTACCACTACATTTCCAATCATCACAGGAAACTGATGAATGACAGCTTTCAAAAATGTTTTGCTTTTACTCTAAAGTAAATTTTGTCTGATTCACTTTATATCACAAAAATTCTAGCCATTACACAAACAGTTTAACAAAATTAAGTCAAAGCTTGCATTCATGAAATCATCACTATTAAAAGGTTACAAAAAGTACACATGAAATAAATGAAAAGATTTGTAACAGTAATTATAAAACATATGAATTAGGACCCAGTGTCATAATTTGCAAAATCTTAATTCCTTGTGAAACAGCCTCTTTACTGTGGAGTAAATATCACATTGGTCGAGGCGTTGTAACTTTCCTCGTGTCCTACAAGAGAGAAAGATGACAGGTTAAAAACACAGGTTGAAAACACTGACTACAGCCTGTCTTGGTTAAAAGCCCACTCACCACCAAAATGATCTTATTGCTGAGTAAGTGGCTGTCATTCATAAAATAGTTTTGTGTTTAAATTCTGTAAATATTCGACTTTATATTTGAATTTGATTTAAATTTAACTGCACTATCAAAACAACTGGAGTATGAATGAACAGTATGCAGTTCATACACATTAACATAATTGTTGCTATCAAAAGGAAACTGAACTGTTTTCAAAGCTCACTGCCACTGTGGAATCACGCTATGTTCAGCTGTCTCATTATGAGAATATATTTTTCCATTGGTTCTTCACAGACTGTGTGTGGGGAAAAAGGTAGTAATTCTCACTTTGATAAAGGGTCTTTGCATAAAAGGCACTAAAATGTTAAAGTTGGTAAATACATGTCATGTTCCTTGATTGATAAAATCTTCATTTGGCCTTCTGCATCAGGGGAACACTAAACTGCACTGGTGTGTCACTAATTTCACCTTATCAGTACAGAGCAAGCTGTGCCCTAATCGAGTACTTAGTAATGTATGATGATTAGTAATTTATGTAATGCATTTAATTGTATTATGGACAATAATTCATCATTTTAATCTAAAAAATTTCTTGACTCTCTGTATGAAAAAAGGTGTCTTTATCCTGGCATCAGTGCTGAAGTGATGACTCAAAGTGATCACTGCACAGACGGGAAGTCTTGTTTGGAGTCCAGTTCTGTCTCCTCGTGTTGAGTGTCCACTGGTCCAGTCTGTCTGGGTCACCTAGAGGAAAACTTTACACAGAAATGTATGTGTTAGCTACCTATTTTGCAGACACTTTTACATGCAAACAATACAATGTAAATTACTTCAATGTTCAACAGATCATAATCAATTTAATTTAGCAAAACAAAAAGGCGGTGACCATCACAGTCCCCATATTCTATATTACACACCTTATTGTAATTTCACACAGTTCGCCACTTTTTAATTTACATACACAACTATAGTCTTACTGCTCATATGACTCATCACTCTCCTTCTTGGTCAAATAGCCCTTACACAGCCTGGAGGTGTGTTTGGGGTCATTGTCCTGTTGAAAAATAAATGATCGTCCAAATAAACGCAAACTGGATGGGATGGCATGTCGCTGCAGGATGCTGTGGTAGCCATGCTGGTTCAGTGTGCCTTCAATTTTGAATAAATCCCCAACAGTGTCACCAGCAAAACACCCCCACACCATCACACCTCCTCCTCCATGCTTCACAGTGGGAACCAGGCATGTGGGATCCATCCGTTCACCTTTTCTGCGTCTCACAAAGACACGGCGGTTGGAACCAAAGATCTCAAATTTGGACTCATCAAACCAAAGCACAGATTTCCACTGGTCTAATGTCCATTCCTTGTGTTTCTTGGCCCAAACAAATCTCTTCTGCTTGTTGCCTCTCCTTAGCAGTGGTTTCCTAGCAGCTATTTGACCATGAAGGCCTGATTCGCGCAGTCTCCTCTTAACAGTTGTTCTAGAGATGGGTCTGCTGCTAGAACTCTGTGTGGCATTCATCTGGTCTCTGATCTGAGCTGCTGTTAACTTGCGATTTCTGAGGCTGGTGACTTGGATGAACTTCCTCAGAAGAAGAGGTGACTCTTGGTCTTCCTTTCCTGGGTCGGTCCTCATGTGTGCCAGTTTCGTTGTAGCGCTTGACGGTTTTTGCGACTCTCCACTTGGGGACACATTTAAAGTTTTTGCAATTTTCCGGACTGACTGACCTTCAATTCTTAAAGTAATGATGGCCACTCGTTTTTCTTTAGTTAGCTGATTGGTTCTTGCCATAATATGAATTTTAACAGTTGTCCAATAGGGCTGTCGGCTGTGTATTAACCTGACTTCTGCACAACACACAGCTGATGGTCCCAACCCCATTGATAAAGCAAGGCATTCCACTAATTAACCCCGATAAGGCACACCTGTGAAGTGAAAACCATTTCAGGTGACTACCTCTTGAAGCTCATCGAGAGAATGCCAAGAGTGTGCAAAGCAGTAATTAGAGCAAAGGGTGGCTATTTTGAAGAAACTAGAATATAAAGCATGTTTTCAGTTATTTCACCTTTTTTTGTTAAGTACATAACTCCACATGTGTTCATTCATAGTTTTGATGCCTTCAGTGAGAATCTACAATGTAAATACTCATGAAAATAAAGAAAACGCATTGAATGAGAAGGTGTGTCCAAACTTTTGGCCTGTACTGTAGATTGTATTAATGGCACCATTAAAATTAATTGGCTAAGATCCTTGTTAAGAGATGAAAATAGCCAATGGTTCCACATCCCAAACCATATTTTTATGAATTTAGGAGGAATTAACTTTCTCCTTAGATGTGATTTTGATCTGAAAAAGATCCTCATCAAATTATCTGCCTTCCATCAACAGGTTTTACTATACTGGAAAATGATTTTCAAGCATAATTTTAGTCCCCATAACACCCCATTATGGAATTGCAGGTATATCTTCCTTAGAAATAAATCCATTTTTTACCAAAATTGGTTAGAGAAAGGAATATGGTCTGTAATGCATCTGTTAGATAACACTGGAAATATTATGCCCTTTGCAGAATTTTGCTCCAAATTTAATCTTAATGACGGAAGGCAGTACAATAATATAATCAAAGCAATTCCTCAATCTATCATTATAATGTCTAATAACTTACTTCAAAGTAATATTAGCCCAAATCTTCCTTCACTTTTGGTGAATGGTCATAATCTCAATAGCTTAAAGTTGCCTAACGTCACAATCCGGCAAACCTTTATTAGAGAATTATATCCATTCTCAACAAACAGAAACTCAATTCTACAATTATTCTCTAAAAAGGAAGCTGAGAATTTAAGGGCCAAATTCTTTAAGTTTCCAATTGCACCAAAAATGAAGGAAGTTCACTTTAAAATTCTTAATGGAATATACCCTTCTGCTGAATTTTTACGATGTCGTTTTAGTTTTGAACCTAACAATTGCTCATTCTGTGATGATGAAATTGAAACCACGGAACATTTATTTTATGATTGCAAGTTTATTCATGTCTTTTGGGAAGATTTACATGACTGGTTATTCCCCAAATGTGTCAATTTCTCTAATTTAACAAAAGAGAATATTTTATATGGGATACCTGTAAAAGATCCAACACATGATCTGGGAATTAATACAATCATCATCCTTGCAAAATTTTTTATACATAAGAACAAATTCATGAAAACAAAACCCCAAATCTATGTTTTTCATAAGGAGTTGTGTCATTATTTCTCATCTTTAAAATGCATGGAGAAAAAGACGGCTGTGAAGCTTCGTGATTTAGTAGAGGAGCTTAACCTCACAGAACTCCCCTAGCTCTCTCCCCTTCATTTCCTATTTCTTTACTTAATAATTTTTGTTGTTGTTGTTGTTTTAAATGGCTTATGTATTTATTTTCTTCACTCTCAGTAATTGGGTAAACTTTTACTGTGACATTTTGACTATTTGTACTGTTAAAACCCATACTGAGGCTTGTCTGTAGCCTATTTGGTTGTATAACACTGTTCTATGCCAAATTGTATTGTAAATTTGTCAATTAAAAAAAAAAAAAAAAACTTCCTGTGTGCGTCACTGTTACTATTCCTACCCGAAACCACAGTTTTACTATTTAGTTCCGCCACGTGATAACAGGTCAAAATAAACACATCAGTTTGCGTGGAAATTGTTTGCGCCCAAAAAATTAATAAATAAAATCCCATGCATGCTACAGGGCCCCATTTGATGGTCCAAAATAAATCTCACAGGTCACGAAATGACTGAAAAGATAAGAAATTATAGGCCAAGACAAAAAAAAAAATAAAGCAAAAAAATACAACGGCTGGCCAGCTTACCTAGTGTAAAGGTCTATAGTATGAGCAGGCAGTCCAAAAATGCAACCCATTACTGATTACTGGATAAAGCATCCTGTGTGTCAAAACATGTTGGTTTATCCATTTCGACTCTGGTTGATCCAATAAAAGGATTTTTAAACCATAATCAGAGTGCCTCTTACTTTTTTCCCCCCCAGTCGTATCTTATCTTTTTCAAATTGCCCTATCCATGAAGTGCATCGGTTTGTTTGGGGGTATTTTTGTTTTGCAATTAACTACAGTGTTTTAACCCAGGGCAACACTCCCTATTTTTCCTTTGTAATCTATATATTTCAAAGCAGTAATTAGACCCTGTTATAAGATATGCTCAAAATTTAAATTAAGTGCTTTGCTAAGACAGAACCATGCATTGCCACCCAAAAATAATCACAGCAATAAAATGGTCTTGAAAGTTGTTTAATCTTTTGTTAAATGCTTACAAATCAAGTCTGAGATGTTTGAGCCTTTGAAGTCCCAGCAAAACTGGCTGTAACAATGCCACCAGCTTTTAGATCTGGGTTTGTGCAACCAATTTTAAAAAAAAAATAATTCAGCCGTTACTAGCAGCAACATGCTCCTATAGTTCACATGAGTCTTAACATTCACCTTGAGAATCAATTGATTTGATTGTGAAGAAAAAGCACTGCAGCCTTAAAGAACTTGAGCTTTGCAGGTTGCCTCCCTTTGACGGTGACCTTGGACAGATGACTTTACACTGCAAGCAACACAGCTGAACGCCACCTCAGCTTGTTTCATACTGAGGCTTGAAACCTATAGCCTGCACTGTTCCAGCAACTTTTAAACCAAGACAGCACATCCACATTTAAGCAATCAAGTTTATTTCAACACTGGAGACAAGTACAAAACACATTTACTGTAGAAATTAGTCAAGTATAGACAAGCTCCATTAGAAGGGCTGAAGAGGCCAATGTTACAGGCGCCTCACTGGCAGCAGCTGGTGTCACACGTCTTCCCTTTACACACGCAGCCAGAGGCACATTTGCTGCAGCCAGGTGGGCAGCATGAGCAGCAGCCTGCAAGGACACAACAAGTTAGTGACAGACCAGTGGTCAAGTCATCTAGTCTGGCAGGGGAAATCCATGATACAGCTGCCACCTTAAAGATTCTAGGACATTACATAATTGACTGCAAGTCAGAACATACTTTAGGCAAAAGTTAGTAAAACATGCTGGACTCTTTGAAAGTCCACCTGCCCCAGCTCATTAAGCTAATTAGAGCCAGCTGGGCGGCTGCCTACATTTCTTTTTTTTTGTTAAACATACACACTGGGAAAGAAACACGAAAGACAATTTAAGTGTTTTATACATCATGATTATGAGTGCAGAGAAAATTTTAACTCTTATGGGCCCAGTGCATTTAGAGGAAAGGGCGGAAGCTGTAAGCTTTTAGGACATATTGCATCTTAATGGTCACTCTGAATTGGTGTCTACTGAGGTTCAGTATTCATCTGAAGAAAGACCTCATTCCCAGGTCGTCAGAGACAACGACCTTGGTTTGGTGAGCAGACCGAACCAATCAAAGTGTCGTTTATGACCTTGGAGTGGGATTCAATTAACCATTTCTCTCCTAAATTACATGCTGCACCCTGAAATCCCTCATTTAGACCAATACAGTGCTCTTCAAAACAAAAACACAAAGTGCTTCATAAAAATAATATGGTTAACAGAAACGTCTTATAGGTCAATCAAATGTAAGGATGTTATTTGACTTACTCTTCTTGCAGGTGGTGCAGGAGCAGTTAGTGCACGTGCAGGATCCTCCGCAGGTGCAGGTTCCACCTGACAACAAAATCAAGCCAGATGAGATCAACTTTGTCCGCTACTGCTAGCGACACATAGCCTTACAAAATACTACAACCATGAGAAATAACACCAAACAGAAACGTTAACGAATAACTTACTCTTGGAGCAGTCGCAAGGGTCCATTTTCTCACTTGTTGTCGTTTCTTGTCTTCGTGTGAAGATGCTGTGTCTTTGGTCTGAGCCGAGTCAGTGTTTTGATTTCCTGACTATGGGCGGCTCTTTTTATAGGGTCCAGAACACAACAGCACCGGGTGCAAAACTGCGCCTGTCACGCTGCACGCAGGCACGTAGTAGACGATTACAAAAAGGTTTGTGCACACGACTTCTCAACCACCCAGGAGCGAGAGCAGAGAGCAGAGAGATTCCCAAGCGAGGCCGAATTTACTGGCTTGTTATCTAAACATTATGTAGTAAGACCTCCCCGAACCCCCTGTTCCCCTCTGGCGACACCAAACCCCGGAATAATTAACGTGTTTACGCGGAGAAAAACACTATTATACACGACAGTATTTAGAATACAGGTTACTACAGTTCATCAACAGATTGTTTCATTTCCAGGTAGTAGGTTATGTGGGGACATTGAGCGGCACCTGCGGCACCATTAGGAAATTATAATTTCTTTTTGCATGTGTGTGGTCAGTAGTGAAATGACGGAGCCCTGGAGTGTTATATAGGGTATTTGAGGGAAAACGGCCTGTTTACTATGTAAACACCAGAAGATCAATAGATAAAGTCGTGTGCTCAGTTTGCGCACGGATCTAGTGAAGGAAATGTCAAATCTATGTGGAGGAGTGCCTAGTCGAGATGCGTTCACGGGTGCAAAAAAGACTTCTGATATATGTAGGGCCCCCGAGAAAAAGGGTTTGGTGTTGTGGGCAAAATATTTAAAGTAGGCCAATGTAATTAGGTATTTACTCACGAAAATAAAGCTCCTAATCGGTATCAAAAACAGGTTAAAATAATTTTAAAGTCATCCTGTATGCTGTCCACAAGTGGACAATCTTAATCTTATTCCTACTTGTGTTTATATTGTGTTGTACAGGGTAGCATTATACATTGTGTATTGTCAATGTTAATGTCTTGTTGAATGAGTCCAGTGGTGGATAGCTCAGGGCTTCTGTCCTTTTCTATCCATCGCTTGTGTCTTGGTTAATGGCAGAGGCAAAAGGACCTCAGACTTTAGAGGACACATGTGGACCAAGACACGAGACAAGAGTAAAAAAGACAGAAGAAATTAGGAAAAGGGAGTTAAATAAAGAAAGAGTGAGAGAATGAGAGAGAAGACTTGTGTGTGTTGTGTTGATGTAAATGTGTGCATGTAGGTGTTGTTAGACAGCAGTGGTGGACTAGTGTTCTATGTGTGTAGCGTTGATTACTTGGTTATGGTGGGTCGGGTGGTTGGGGAGATTGGGCCAACTGTAGAATGAATGACGGGATAGCAGCTGTTAGGTAGCTTGTGGCACTGTGCTGGCCTTTTCCTGCTTTGTGTATCATGGTAACAACTGCAATCTTCCACAGAGAGGGGAAATGACAGGTTATGAAGCAGGTGGAGATGAGCTTTCAAAGGTGCTGAAGATAGGTGACAGGTGCTTGTTTAATGCGGATGTGTCGACTTTGTGGAGTTTCATAGCCAGGTCAGGAGTGCAGATAATCAGGTCCAGGATGTCTGTGCTGCCTGTTGATGGATATAGGTGGGTTCGTTTGTGTTTACAATGGACAGATTTGTGTCAGTTAAAATCTGTTTTAGTGCTGTGCCACTCTGAATTGTTGGGGGGTTTTTTGCAATAAAAGTCTGCGTGCTTTGCGTTCAGATCGCCCATTGTGAGGGAATAGCTGGTGTTGGAAATGACAGTGAACAGAGCTGCTGAGGGTTTTATTCCAGGGGGACAGTAGATGCTGGTGACTGTGATGGGATGATGTGAATGGATTGTCATTTTGGCTGCAACATACTCATATCCCTTCAGTTTGTCTGGTGGGAGGTTGTAGTTGATTTCGGTGTAGTCATTGTTTTTTCTTAATTAGGATCACCACTCCGTCTCCACGTCCTGTCTGCTGTTCCTTTTTGATGATGTTATAACTGGGGATCTGATCTGATGACTCACTGCAGGACTCACATGTACTTAAATCCTGTCTGAGGATGTAATCGAAACCAGAGTCGGGCCTGTTGTTACATAAGCGCCACCTACTGAACAACAGCAACAGTCTCACGGTCAGGAGCAGTATGTCTCCTACCTACAGTGACTTAATGTTTCAAAGCAGGTAAAGTTTTATATTTAATAAAGTGCAAGAACTCTGAGTACTAAAGCATCAAGGACAATCATTATGTTTGCAAAGATTAATGTAGTATTCTGTCTGTGTGTTTCTCTGGCTTTGTTTTCTATGGATGGATATTTAACTGTAATATAGTGGAAAATAATAACAAGTTAGAACCCAATCCAAAAGCGCTTCCACGCTGTCAGAAAGAAAAGCAATAGAAACACAATGGACCAATTATACTGGTGATATGTAGAATAATCACTTTATTTTAACCCTCCCATCAGATTGAAGAAACAGGCCACTCTACTGAGACTGCCTGACTCTCCTTCATAGGATCTCCACACTGCCAGAGCAGCCTCCCTCTCCTCTGTTGTCATCCTGTTGGACCTTTCAGCAGCGTTTCACACGGTGAACCGCCAGTTCTATGTCCTATAGGCCTCAGCCTCTAAAAGCAATCAATCAGTCAGTCAGTCAATTTCTTACATATAAACATCCCATATAAGTTCAGTAAAATATCATGGTTGTCAGTTCTGTTGATGTATAGTAGCAGCAGTAAATGAAAGTCAGTGTTCAGGATGAGGCAGGGTCATCAGTCAATATAGTGGCTTTATCCCAGGCGCTCATGCAGCATTTGTTAGACTTGATCAACACATCCCTGTTGTGTGGGCGTCACCCCGTCATTAGCAATGAAACTTGAAATTCATCTCCCATTTTTCTTCAGTAAGCATCTGAGTAGACCAAAGGAGAATGAAAAAGACATGTCTTCTTCGGCTCTGCCTGCTGGGCCATATCATGGTGGATGACTTTCATGCCAGCTGCGAGTCAAGCCTGGGCTGGATGTGCGCCAGTCTGGCCCTCACCCCTCCATATTGCGCACCTCCTTCTCCTGTCAGAGTAGCAGTGCAGCAGTGGTGGTGTGGCCCGAGATGTCTGCTCCTCCTGATATCACCTGCCCAGAAATGTAATTACAAGTCACTGCAACACAGATCTCCTGGCTATTTTTGTACACTGCAAAGCATTTCCCTAAGTGGAAATTAAGCTTTTAGTTACTTACATGTCACAGGTTAGACGCATTAAATTAAAGCCCCCACAAAATAGCATTTTGTCTTGTGTGAGACTTATTCTGGCTTCATGGGTAGAGGAAATGCTGCTAAGCTAATTTGCCATAGGTCTTTTACATTTTTTGTGCTAACATTACCATTTTGTTTATGTAGGGAAAATCTGCCTAAGTCTTTGAAAATGTCACCATGAAGATATGTTTAGTGTGTATTTTGAAACAGCTAGACTTAACAGCACTTCACAGAAACCTGACATTGACTTGTGGTTTGGAGGTTTAATAGCAGAGTGAAAGAGTCAAACTCGGTACAAGCATACATACTGAAAATGATGTGCATAGACTACACAGGGGGATGATGGTGGGAGCTGGTGGCAGTATCATGGCTTGATGTCGGCTGAAACAACAAATGAAAAGCAATCACTCAGTGATGATGCGTTAAACAGGACCTTGGACAGCGACTGTGCTATTGTTCGGTGCTGAGTGCCCTGTAGCGTCTTGGTTTCCTCCGTGCTCCTTTATACACTTCTGTTTACCAGATGTTTTGTTTCTTTATGACTCACTCGGGTATTTTAGCAGAGATTGTTAGCAAGTGGTTTGTCTGTGCACTTGCTCACTTCCCTATCAGCATTTCTACTACCACCATTATGCTGTTCAAGCGAAAAAAAAAAAAATTAAAAGCAAAACAAATTTTGAAACTTAACATGTATACAATTTCCTACCTTAAATTTCGTTGCTTGTGCGCGCACACACACTAGACACTACGTCTTTAGATGAAGTGGGTGGCTCTCAGAAGAACCGTTGTGTTGAGGATTATATGTCGGCACATTTACTTGGAGCTGGTGTACTTGGTGACGGCCTTGGTGCCCTCAGACACAGCGTGCTTGGCCAGCTCACCGGGCAGCAGCAGGCGGACGGCGGTCTGGATCTCCCTGGAAGTGATGGTGGAGCGCTTGTTGTAGTGAGCCAGACGGGAGGCCTCACCGGCGATGCGCTCAAAGATGTCGCTCACAAACGAGTTCATGATGCCCATGGCCTTGGACGAGATGCCGGTGTCGGGGTGGACCTGCTTCAGCACCTTGTACACGTAGATGGCGTAGCTCTCCTTCCTGGTCCTCCTCTTCTTCTTGCCGGTCTTGCTGACGCTCTTAGACACGGCTTTCTTTGAGCCCTTCTTGGGCGCTTTCACGGTGGTTTCAGGCATGATCTGAACTACAGATTTCTCCTATACGAAGTAACGTCACTTATGGGAAAGCGGACTATTTGTTTCCCCTGATGCAAATAGTACTGTGCTATCGCTCACACAGGATTGGCCAGCTTCTGAGGCTGGGGAACAATACAGTGGGTGGGTGAGGGGAGAAGGGAGAAAAAAATCCCGTTATTGAAATAGTAAAAGGAAAAAGTCGGTAGACCTATTATACTTTATAGTCTGTTTTACACAATAAGCACATTAAAACTGAACATAACCTCATTAATTTTATAACAAGTTAAAAGCATTTACAGCAATAGATGTTTTTATACCTGACATAGTCAGCACAGGTACCAATAATATGAGTCCCATTAAGACCTTCCAGCATTTATTATTCATGTTATTAATTACATGTGTGTTTTTGTCTGCCATTTCAAAATTTATGTAAAGTCTGTTTTATCACAAGAGAGGATAGCACTTTTTAATAAGAAATACTTCACAAAGGATTTATAAAATAGTCCAGATGCTCTGCAGCGAAGGTAAGTGTTAACCTCTCCATAGGACAAATGGACGTTTTATAATCAGGTATCTAAAAAGTTGTTTCCAGTTAGTCAAATTTATCTGAGCTAACTGTGGTGCTCCTGCAGGTTGGTTATTTTTAAGCAAGTTAATGTTTCATTCATGATTCATTACAAACCTGATTTTAGAAAAAGACAAACTCAGGTTCAGTCTTGGACTACAGCACATGCAACAACGTCCCAAAAGCGGCAACAGATTTAGAATCCAAAGGAAAATCAGTATTTATGTCATCTGTTTGAAGTTCTGGGAAAGGAAGAGAGTCCCACGAGTTTGCACATTTAATATACTGTGTAACTAGTAGCCTATTAACCACAGAGGGATCTGTCTCTGACCAGGACAAAGGCGCATGTCTGTCCATTAAGGCCAATGGCCATATATAGCCTACACACGTTCAAAGTCTACAGATATATTTCACTGCACTGAAAATCACTGCCAAGATAAATAGTTTTTATAATTAGTTTTTTTATAATTATGGAAATCATTTAAGACTTAATTATGTGGCATGCTTTTGCGAATACAGTAAGATTACTGTATGTCATGTTAACACCATGAATTTTTTTTTAACATACTATGGAAACTCATGTCCACCAACGATTTTTAAAAAGGCATGAGAAACTAATAAAATTAGGCCATATCTCAAAAATAATGAGACTTTAAAAATATGCTTTAGATTCTTAAAATGATGAACTAGTATCAAAAAGTCTTTAAACTTGTGCAAAATACTGACTTAATTTACATAATTTGTTGAGATATTTGATCATTCAAATAATGACTGTCTACCAGCATTACATCTAACCAAATATAAGACGTTTGTAAAAGCAAACTAAAGCTCAGTATTCCCTGAGGGAAAAAACGGAGCTCCGTCTGTGCTTCAAAGCTCAGTCTTTTAATATTTTAGGTTTTCACGAATCCTCAACTTGTTTCCAAATATTATTCATGACAGACGCATGGAAATGTAAGCCATAGGTTGTTAGAGATAACACGTCTCTTATAATCGATCCGTTCTGTAGATGAACCATGTGTTGAGAGCAGAGGAGTGAGCTCTTGAGTGAGGAGTGAGGTGGCTCTTAAAAGAGCCGTTGTGGTTAGTGGAGCAGCAGCAGAGTTTAAGCTCTCTCTCCGCGGATGCGACGGGCCAGCTGGATGTCTTTGGGCATGATGGTGACTCTCTTGGCGTGGATGGCGCACAGGTTGGTGTCCTCAAACAGGCCCACCAGGTAAGCCTCACTGGACTCCTGCAGAGCCATGACAGCGGAGCTCTGGAAGCGCAGGTCGGTCTTGAAGTCCTGAGCGATTTCTCTGACCAGGCGCTGGAAGGGCAGCTTGCGGATCAGCAGCTCTGTGGATTTCTGGTAGCGACGGATCTCTCTCAGAGCCACGGTACCGGGCCTGTAACGGTGAGGCTTCTTCACGCCGCCGGTGGCCGGGGCGCTCTTACGGGCAGCCTTGGTGGCCAGCTGCTTCCTCGGAGCTTTGCCTCCGGTGGATTTACGCGCGGTCTGCTTGGTTCTTGCCATGACTTCTTCTTTCTCTGTCAAGGAGAATGATATGGTAACATGTGCAGACCCGCTGCTCTTAAACTGTGGGGCCGGCTGTGAGATGGTGACGCTGCTTCAGACCTCCGGTGACCTCTGGTGAGGGGCTCCTACGGAGGTCAGCACCGCCTGAAGGAGCGACCCACCGCCCGAGACTCCGCTGCTTATTGGCTGAAAATCCTTTCAAAAGGTCCGCCAAAATTCAGGCTGGGCCGCCCTCTGCTGCTCTGCTAAAGCCTCTTCTCTGGTTGGTCCGGCAGAAACCGTCCCGCGCTCCGTGGGTATAGAGGGTTTCAGCTGCTGAGGAAACACTTCTCTTTGTCCCGACTTTAGAGAGCATCTGAAAAATGAGTGGCCGCGGAAAAACCGGAGGCTAGTGGTCTCCTCCCCTCCGCGGGTGCCTCACGCCCGGCTGGGCTGTGAGTCAGCATGACTACTCTTGGCAAGACACCTCCATTTGCCTCCAAACATGGTCAATACTGGGCTCGGTTGAGATTTGTCGGCAATGGTGATCCTCCTACACGTGATTACGTCGGTGACAAACTACTGTTTGACTCCTGCTGGATAAATGCCATGTATACTCATTTATATCTCTGCCAAACAAAAGAGATTTCGAGTTAATATTCTTCCAAGAGGCTCCTTTAAAACGTTTCTTGGAAGTTTACACCTCTAAACAAGGAGAACCTAAGTGGAAAGAGTGGACGGTTGAGTCCTCCGCTCAACTGGATGTCATAAATGTGGTCGTCAAGTTCTGGACTGGCAGGGTGCCAGATAACGACATTGACTTATTCCTGAAACGGTACTGTGACATCATACAAGTCATTAAACCACTGGACAAGTATGGCATCTGGTATGGCGTCCGAAAATACAAAGTTAAACTGCACAAAACTTCCAACGGATATTACAAACAACTTCCCAACAGCATTTCCCTCGGCCCATACAACGGGCGCATCACTTATTCGGGACAAACCACCACCTGCTTCATCTGTGGCTCGGCTGACCACCAGGTGAAGCAATGTTCAACAGTCAAGTGCTGGAGATGTGGTAATCTCGGCCACAAAGCAAAAGCATGCACCCTGGGAGGCGTATGTAACCTGTGTGGTCAACACGGCCATACTTTCTTCTCCTGTCCAAAATCATATTCCAATCAAGTCAGATCTCAAAGGCAGCAGCCTGGTTCCTCCGAGCAGCCCCCTGATGTACAGCAGCGGCAGCAGCTGCTCCGTCACCAGCGTGAGCAGCCTGGTCCATCCACCCTGCCCTCTGATAACCAGCAACAACATCAACCGCTCGGAACCACGGTCCAGCCCCCTGATGAGCAGCAACAGCTCCTCCCCCCTCCTGCTCAGCAGAACCATCAGCTTCCCGGTGATCAGCGCCCATCTACCCGACAGCTTTTTCACCAGGATCAACAGGGTCCAAAGGCAGCGGAACATCGGCGCACCCACAGCCAGCCACCATCTCAACAGCAGATGCCCGGCTCCGACTCTGCAACCTTGCGAAGGTCCCACAGTCAGCCACCATCCCCCAAGCTGCAGCCCAGCCCCAAGTCTGCGCCCCAGTCTCCTACCCAGCAACTTCAGCAGCAGCGAGACCCAGCAGACCAGCAGCCCTGCAGCCAGCAAGCGGGTGTCAAACCCGCAGCTCAACATCCTAGTCCTGTCTCCAGTTCACCTGATACCCTGCAGCAGCTCCTCCCCAAATTCTCTCCTCCATTTTCAGGTGAGACCAGTCCCGAACTTGTAATAAATACTGATGTTGAACATAGTGATGACGATGATGATGATGACGACGACGATGTGCGTGGCTGTGAGAGTGCCAGCGAATCTCCAATCTCTGACCTCTCCGTCCCACTAACAGCTGGTCAGAGAGTCAGTAGCACTCCCCTTTCCTCTCCTCCCACTAGGCTCATCCCCCCCATCAGTAAACCGGACTCTTTTTCTACTACACCTGAATTTTCTGCCCCTTTGAGCGAGTCTGAAAAACCTTTCCAACTTGTAATAAAAAAAAAAAGAAAATCACGTTTTGTGAAAAAAAATAGCAAACGGCATGACAATAAACCCACACCTTAGACCTTTATGTGCCTTCTTAATATCGCTACCTTGAATGTACGTGGCATAAAATCCAATGTCTTCAGACAACAAAAGATTGATTATCTATTGAAAACTAACTTTGACATATTATGTACTCAGGAATTGCGCTTGACAACAAATGATGATGTTAAGAATGTGTGTGATATGTGGTCTAAAGGTAAAAGTGTTATTTCAATTGGTGAAAATAGTGCAGATGGGGTAGGAATTTTCTTTAATTCTCAAGAGGTTAATATCATTAGGAGAAGAGACATAATTCCAGGTAGACTTCTCATGATAGATTGTTTTTATAGAAACAACAAATATCGAATTATTAATGTATACACCGCACCTGAAAGAACTAAAAAAAAAAACAGCTTTTTAAAAGACTTAGAGAACTCCTCTCAATAGGATTTAATACCATCTTATGTGGAGATTTTAATACAGTGACATCAGAAAATGACAGATATAGTGCGGTACCTTTTACTTTGACAGCCGAAGGTAAAGTATTAAAAGAAATATGTGAGGAGTTTAAATTAATTGATGTGTATAGATCTTTGAATCCTTCTGGTTTTGATTACACTAGATTTGATGCAAAAACGAAAACACGTATAGACAGAGTCTACGTATCATCCAATTTCAAAGTAAACAACTACTCAACTGTTCTGAACTTTTTTTCTGATCATCTCCTAGTCAGTGCTTCAGTGTCTTCCGAAACATCAGTTAGAAGAGGCTTCTGGAAACTGAATACACAGTGTTTAAAATACAATGATATAATAATAGAATTAAAATCTAAAATTAATAAAATAACTCAATTAAGCATTATAACTAAATCAAACATTAAACTGTGGGAAATATTAAAATCCAGGATGAAACATTTCTTCAAATTCAAAAGTAAAGAATTAAATAAACTAAAAAATATGAGATACGATTCACTAGTTAAACAATATATAAACTTTAAGCAAATGAAACAAAAATCATCAGTCGATGAAGAAATCTTGTCCAACTTAAAATCAGAAATCAATAATATGAATAGTGATCTATTGTTTAACATTTACAAACAAGCAGAAATAAATAACAGAGGCAACGTATTATATGCACTGAAATCAAGTCAAAAGCAAATTCAAGATAAATTTATTAAATCCATAAAAAACCAGTCTGGTGATGTTTGTCACAAACAGAAAAGGGAGGTGATCAGAAACTTATGTGAAGAATCTTATAAAAAGACTGATATTGATTCCGGATGTGTTAGATTACTACTTAAATCTGTTTCCAAAAACACTGCATTCAAAGATAACTTTCTGTTAGGAGAAGTTAAAAAAGAGGAGGTGATCCAGGCTATCCAACAGCTGAATGTAGATAAAAGCCCTGGTCCCGATGGCCTCCCTACTGAGTTTTATCAGCTATATATAGATGACATGTTAGACCTCCCCACATCTATGTTTAATGAAGGTCTGCACTCTGGCACCTTTGGTGACTCTTTTTATGAAGGAGTGTTACATTTATTATATAAAAAAGGAGACAAGACAGATATAAATAATTACAGGCATCTGACTATAATGAATACAGATTACAAAATACTAGCTAAAATAATAATGAACAGATTAAATGACACTCTAGATGATATTATTGAAAAAGAACAAACATGTGCAATTAAAGGACGTCTGATGTGGGACAACCTATGCACCTTGAGAGAAACCTTACAAAAAAGTGACTTTTTCATAATCGGGCTGGACCAAAAGAAAGCTTTCGATTATGTGTCTAGAGAATATTTGTGGTCTGTGTTGGAAGCATATGGCTTCCCTAATGATTTTATCCATATGATCAGATGCCTGTATAAAAAGTCATGTGTGCGGATAAATGTTAATGGTGTACTTACTGATAATTTTACCGTAGAAAGGGGTGTGAAACAGGGCTGTCCACTGAGTGCCGCCTTGTATGTCTTGGCCATTAGCCCTTTGATTAAATTGATAAATGCCGACCCCTTGATATCTGGTAAATGTATTAATAATAGTTGCAATGTCAAAGCAATGGCATATGCTGATGATGTTACTGTCATTATAAAAAACCAGTTAGAGATGGATATTTTAAATAATCATTTATGTCTTTATGAACTTGCATCTGGTGCTAAATTAAACCATGAAAAGACTGAAGGAGTTTGGATAGGAACAGAGAGTAAAAAACCTCAACTAAATATCCAAATAAAAGAAAAAATTAAAATACTTGGTTTAACCTTTTGTAATAATGATTGTAGTGAACGGAATTGGGATGAAAAACTGAACATTGTTAAAGAAGAAATTAATAAGTGGAGGAACAAAGACACTAATTATAAAACTAGAATTATTATCATAAAAACATACATTCTATCCAAACTCCTCTTTTTAGCTAATATATTCCCACCAACTCCCAGTATATTAAAACAATTAAACAAACAATGAGTGAACCTGGTCTGGGGAACCACCAGAGAAGTCACTAAACGAGATCTTTTGTTTAAAAGCAGAGAATATGGAGGCCTTGGTGCCATTGACTTGAGTGTTAGTTTGATTATTGCTTTTGTTAAAAATGTGTCAGCGGCCATCTCAAGAAGTGCACCCTGGGTAGGTCTTGTTAAAAACTGGGAAAAAAAACGAGGCACCGCAAGACAACACCCTTACTATAAATTACTGTTCTCAGATTTTTTACATGATTATAAAAGTGTACAAATAAATTGGGTAAGTGAAACAAGTAAAGCAATTTTTAATAAAATAAATGATTTTAAATATGGTGGTGTAATTAAATATAAAAATATCGTAGAGAGAGACTATATGAAAGTAATTAAAATAATAAATGACAAGAGATACTCAGAGAGCATCAGGGATGTCCGCTGGCTCATCTCAGTTTCCAGGCTCCCTGTGCGCGCTACTGTCTCATGGAGCTGTTACGTTACAACTACTGAATGTCCTATGATCTACTGCAATGAGCAAGAAACACAACAACATCTGTTAATGGACTGTTACAGATCTCAACAAGTATGGAATATTTTACAAGGACTTGGGCTATCCTGTGACATCAATTATAACTCAGTAACCTACGGACTTATAACAGAAAATATTCCGCAGAAGCACAAAGAACTGTACCAACTGGTCATTACTATCACCTCATACAAACTTTGGAAAACCAGATGCGCCATGTCCCTCCAACAAACTGTTATAGATGGAGACATGGTTATAAAACACATTCTGGCAGACCTCCGGAAGAGAAGGACATTAGACATAAAACAAACTCTTCCGTGGAACATTTTGCACATTTAATTCATTCTAGTAGGTGCACTTTGTTGCCTTTTTATACGTCATTAATGTAATTTATATGTGTATATCGTGCTTGTTCTTCTGTGTATTGTAACATGTTTTGGTGGTTGCATTGTATATTGTATGAAAATCAATAAAGTATTTTTAAAAAAAAAAAAAAAAGGAAAAGAAAAACCGGAGGTAAAGCCAGAGCCAAGGCAAAGACCCGCTCGTCCCGTGCTGGGCTGCAGTTCCCAGTCGGCCGTGTCCACAGGCTGCTGCGCAAAGGAAACTATGCGCAGCGTGTCGGTGCCGGCGCCCCCGTCTACCTGGCGGCTGTGCTGGAGTACCTGACCGCTGAGATCCTGGAGTTGGCTGGAAACGCTGCCCGCGACAACAAGAAGACCCGCATCATCCCCCGTCACCTGCAGCTGGCTGTCCGCAACGACGAGGAGCTCAACAAGCTGCTGGGCGGAGTCACCATCGCTCAGGGCGGCGTGCTGCCCAACATCCAGGCTGTTCTGCTGCCCAAGAAGACCGAGAAGCCCGCCAAGTCCAAGTAAACCTGGACACTCTTTGACTGCTGCAAACTGGCCCCCAAAACGGCTCTTTTAAGAGCCACACAATCATCTGACCGAGCTCTGTTCTTATCTCTCAATACGCCAATCTGCGTAGCCTACCAGAACATATACACGACTCCATTCCAGAAATGTCGTCACTTATATATTTACAAGAAATCATTGATAACTTTTCAGCCAACTTTTATTGCCCGAGGAAACAACCGATTAGATGATCGCTCAGGAGAACAAAGACTGACCCCCATTCTGGGAGGGGAAATTCACCTTGTCAATAGATTTTAATAAGATGTTGCAAATGTAATTGCACCTATTTTAAAACCGCAATTCTTAAAAAAACGAGCATATCCTATAACATTTGTTATCTTCCAGTTTCACACATTACGATGAGCGGCTCCATTTTGAGGCCAACTCAATTAAAAAAAAAAATCAAAAAAAAATCTCTTAAACAGAGTTTATGGTTGGGCTAAAGCAGTGTTTCATTTCAACAGGAATACAAATCATATCGATAATTAAAAAAATAAAAGATCATTTTTAAAAAGTTATTGAACTATTCTTTTTTTTAAATGATATGATATATTGTATAATTTAATAAGTCATCATTGCTCAGTGTTTATGAGTAACTGGTTATGTCATTAAATTACAAAATTAATATAATTATCAGTTACACTGAGGAAAAAATATGTAATTAAATTATAGTAAATTACAATTATCGATCAAAATGACGGTGATTAAAGAGGTTACATTCGGATATAATCATTAAATGTAGAATAAAACATTAATTATGTTGCTTTGCATCTTTTTGCTGAATGTTTTCTTTCAGCAGAGTCTACTTTCACACTTTTTTACACACATTTTTCAGCTTTATTACCCAGTTAAAAGCATTTGTTAGGAAAGTAATTGAGTGCAGTAACTTACATTGCTTCGGTGAAGTAATTAAAATCGTTACACCACTTATTATTTTTTCAGTCATTTTATATTATTTTCCCATTTTATCATTTAACCTTGAATTTAATAAATTTACATATTCATGGTATTCAGGTCAGGCTAATATTTATTTTTTTATACTGGAGCAGGGTAAGTTCAGGGTTGAATCTGATCCTATAAAAAGCACCACCCACTGGCCAATCAGCTGTTCGGAAAAAATGACTCCGCTGACAGAAATGCAGCCCAGTCATGACGGGAAGTTTAATTCATTTCAATGATTTTGATTTGAGAGTTTATTTTGAATATTAAAAAAGAAAAGAAAGCAACAACAGCAGACAATGAAAAGATCGTTCAAAAAGGAGTGGAAAGAAGTCGAAATCTCATCCCACCCCTTCATAAGAAAGAAACTGATCATTTGCAGACACTTAATAGCACCATTAATTAGTGACAACATTTTTTATTTTTTTTTTTTATTTTTTTTTTTTGTCGTAGGAAATGATCTCTGTTAAAGATAATGGGCCTAATTGACAGCTTTGCTGCTGGAAATGTGGAAAGTAGTCTATCATGTCTACACTTCATGGTGTTTGAGGGATTTTCCTTTTTGTTTTTTAAAGAGGGAGACTAGGTACATTTTTGCGCAGCTGTTAATTTCTAACACAGCTCAATATTAGGATGATTTTATTCACACTATCAATATATAACATTACGACAAAGAAGACCAGTTTATCAGACGCGATGATGTTAGACGATAATTGTAATACACGCAACTCATCTGTGCAGCATTGATTTCATGGGATTCAAGGGTGTGATCAGTGTCAGATGTACAGGTACGGGTACTGTAGCTACTTGAACCAGTGATGAGTAATTTTACCTACACATAATTTTATTTGCTACCTTGTTTTGTCTTGATTTTTCCCTCTGTCCTCCTCTATTTCTTCTTTTCTTACCTGTTTTTTTGTGTTCTCTATTATGTGATTTCATTGATGTTTTCACGGGGGAATTTCTTTGATAAGCTTTTAGTGGCATCTAACCTCTACCGCACTTTTATTTTTATTTTATTTTTTTTTTTTGTCTTGTAAATTTTTATACTGTCTGTTTTTAACATTATGTGCAAATAAACTAATCTAAACTAAAACTAAACATTATTCATCCCATTATGCGTTGCCCTGCATGTTTCCTCCTTCTGCAGCTGCCACTGTGTTGGCCTTTTCTCTAATGTTGCTTTTCTCCTCCTCATATTTTAGTAGAGTTAATCTCTGATCCTCACATGAGAAACAGAGTGCCTAAGTCACGTGACGCTCATGGGACCTTAGATCGGAAAAAATATGAATGGCAGTGAATGAGGAGAGCAATGTTATCTTTTGGTCCCATTTGAGTTGTGACATGAAATCCAAATATGTTGTTAATGAATTTAAAACATAAACTTTAAGGTCAAGAAAGTCATACTTTGTGGTAAAACTGTTGAGATATAAGCTTTTGAAAAAAAGGAGGCGGTCGCGTATGTGACGTCATAGCTTTCACTCGCTTCCAGCAGCTTGGAGTGACTGCAACATGGCACAAAACACACAGACATCTTCAATCATAAATTCATTAATCATAAAACAGTGGAATTTCAGCGGGGAGGCCAAGCTGCAGGAAGCGAGCGAAAGATGTGACGTCACATACGCGACCTCCTCCCTGTACTCTTGAGTCTTTCTAATTAACCCTATTTCAAAACCTTACATAACAGAGTTATATTGAGCAGGTTATCTATTTTTATGGGAAACTGGATGGAGAAGGGTATTTGGTCTATTGCACATTTAATGGACATTCACGGTAATATTCTTGAACTGGAGGAATTTAATAATAGACATAATATTGAATGCTCCATTGAAGAATATAAAAAAGTAACACATAACATCCCAAGTGCCTTTATTCAAATAGTGAAGAATAGTTTAAGGACCATAGGAGTACTAAGATTGCCCAAAATTAAAATTGATGATGTAGATTTCATGAATGACAAATGTCATAATAAATTCCTTAGACAGTTCTTTGTAAACTCCATATATCCGGGAAAAACAAGAAGCACTCTTATTCTCCAAAATTACAACAAATCTGACAGATCAGCGATCAGAACAAATTTTTTAAAATTTCCACTTCCTCCGAAATATAAGGAGATTCACTTTAAAATGATAAATGACATATATCCATCCAATGAATTCTTGAAAAAAAGATTTAAATTTGAGGTTGAAAATTGTCAAATGTGTGGTGTGAATCTGGAAACAACAGAACATCTATTTTTCGGATGTGAAACTATCCAGGATATATGGAGATGTCTCTATGGTTTGCTGTTTTCCAAGTCCATAGAAATCGATTTCTTCTCTTACCAGAATATTCAAATGGGTGTAATCCTCAAAGTTAAGGAAACTGAATTCTTGGTTAACAATCTCATCATAGTAACAAAATTTTATATACATAAATGCAGATGCTCCAAAACTCCCCCCTCATGGTCTGCACTTAAGAATGAACTTCTTTTGTTTCAAAAATGTCTAAAAAAAAATTGATAACGCCCAAGCTCAGAAATTATACACACTTATAAACAATCTTCAATTGAATTGAACCCCCTGTCTATTCATTTATTTATTTAATTATTTAATTTTATTTATTTTACTTTTCATTTCTTTCTTTATTTAATTTTATTTATTTTACTTTTCATTTCTTTCTTTATTTATCTTTTTTCTTTCTTCTTATTTTATAATTATTGTTATTATTCACTTCATTCATTCACTTCAATGGTGCTCAACAGTTATTAAGATGTCTTTTGATTCAATATGCTGGAGGTGTGATTTTCCTTTTAATGTAATCTGCTCATATGATCAGTAATGAGTATGTCATTTTTTGTACTTGTGTTTGTTCAATAAAAAAAAAGAAAGAAAAAAAAACTCCGCTCTTGACATCGCTATCTTGGCAGTGCCTGACTCAACTCCCAGACAATCAAAAATGGGCAAAGAGGCGGGCCGAAGGAAGCCTGGTTGCTTAAACACGCCCACCTCGCTCGGCGCTGCTAAGTTAGCTAAGGCTAACAAGCTACCAGGCTAGGAAGCTATGCTACTTTGGCTAGCCCTGTAGCAGCTCCCTCACGAAAACTGAGGTAAGTTGAGTTTAGCTTAAACTAACGTTATACAACATATGGGGTGCCGTTTGTAAAGTGTCTCATGCTGAAAATAACATCAACTTTTTGCCACATTTAGCTTCAAACAATGTTTAAAAAAGTGTTGTGAATTTTTTAACGTCACCTTTTACCACATTTACAGCAATATTTGTTAACTTAGAAATATATTAAATAGTTAAATCTAAATATTAAATGTGGCACCTAAATGTTAAATGTTAAATCTAAATATTAAATCAAAATCTAAATCGAAATATTAAATCTAAATCTAAATCTAAATCTAAATGTTAAATCTTTATGTTAAATATAAATGCTAAATATAAATATAAATATAAATGTTAAATGTTAAATCTAAATGTTCTGGGTCAAACTAAATATTTAGCTAATATGCAAATTCACACTGCCGGTTACCGGAAGTACCAAAATAAAAGCTCGAGATGGTCAGATTGTGTTTATAGAATCAAATAACGAATTAAAACCAACTTATCGGGGGAAATGAACACTTGAACATACATTAGCGTGATAATAACTACCTAAAATAACAAGAAACATGTTTGGAGAAATTTTATTTGACGTGTACTTTGAGTTGTTAGTGTCCCTTCGGAGGGACTAACAACCTAAGCTAAGCTAACAACCGTTAGCTCTTAGCACCGTTAGCAGTGTCTGTAATGACTGATTAACTCTTAAACGGTCCGTGTAAAACATATTTTTTCCAGCGGATGTCTTAGTTACAACATGACTGAGCTAGCAAAGCAGTTTTGTGTTGCGATGTGTGGTATTTATTCAGTTTTGGGAAATCACGATGTCTAGAAAGCATCAGTGGCTGCAGCAGCAGCAAAGCTAACATCAGGACGTCATCTGTTAAAAGCCTCGACATGAAACTGCTCCAGTTATCTGTATCATAAGCGTGATAATAACTACATAAAATAACAAGAAACATGTTTGGAGAAATTTTATTTGATGTGTACTTTGAGCTGTTAGAGTCCCTTCGGAGGGAATCACCTTGTTGTTTACAAATACTTCCGGGTAGAAAACCAGCGGAGTTTAGCTACATATATATATGCATATCTCACATTTTTCACGTCACTATATCACCGTTTAGACTAATCTGGTGTTTGTAAAGTCTATAAACACTATGAGTGAAGAAACATTACTATCACGTTCCGAGATTAATAACATATCGTAGGTCATCGTATATTAGCGGGGCTAACGGTTAGCTGTTAGCCCCGTTAGCGGAGTCTGTAATGACTCATTAACTCTAAACGGTCCGTGAAAAAAATATTTTTTTCCAGTGGATGTCTTAGTTACAACATGATTGAGATAACTGGAGCAGTTTCATGTCGAGGCTTTTAACAGATGACGTCCTGATGTTAGCTTTGCTGCTGCTGCAGCCACTGATCCTTTCTAGACATCGTGATTTCCCAAAACTGAATAAATACCACACATCGCAACACAAAACTGCTTTGCTAGCTCAATCATGTTGTAACTAAGACATCCGCTGGAAAAAATATTTTTTACACAGACCGTTTTAAGAGTTAATCAGTCATTACAGACACTGCTAACGGTGCTAAGAGCTAACGGTTGTTAGCTTAGCTTAGGTTGTT
The DNA here is from genome assembly GCA_026686955.1 of Epinephelus cyanopodus. Taxonomy (NCBI): domain Eukaryota; kingdom Metazoa; phylum Chordata; class Actinopteri; order Perciformes; family Serranidae; genus Epinephelus; species Epinephelus cyanopodus. Next base: position 35,795,778 of record CM048917.1, on the reverse strand, counting down.
AGTCCCTCCGAAGGGACACTAACAACTCAAAGTACACGTCAAATAAAATTTCTCCAAACATGTTTCTTGTTATTTTAGGTAGTTATTATCACGCTAATGTATGTTCAAGTGTTCATTTCCCCCGATAAGTTGGTTTTAATTCGTTATTTGATTCTATAAACACAATCTGACCATCTCGAGCTTTTATTTTGGTACTTCCGGTAACCGGCAGTGTGAATTTGCATATTAGCTAAATATTTAGTTTGACCCAGAACATTTAGATTTAACATTTAACATTTAGATTTATATTTAGCATTTAGATTTAACATTTAGATTTATATTTAGCATTTAGATTTCACATTTACATTTATATTTATATTTAATATTTAGATTTATATTTAATATTTAGATTTAACATTTAGATTTAGATTTAGATTTAGCATTTAGATTTAACATTTACATTTAGATTTATATTTAATATTTAGATTTAACATTTAACATTTAGATTTATATTTAGCATTTAGATTTAACATTTACATTTAGATTTAGATTTAATACTTAGATTTAATATTTATATTTATATTTAGTATTTAGATTTAACATTTAGATTTAGATTTAGATTTAGATTTAACATTTACATTTAGTTTTAGATTTAATATTTAGATTTAACATTTAACATTTAGGTGCCACATTTAATATTTAGATTTAACTATTTAATATATTTCTAAGTTAACAAATATTGCTGTAAATGTGGTAAAAGGTGACGTTAAAAAATTCACAACACTTTTTTAAACATTGTTTGAAGCTAAATGTGGCAAAAAGTGTTGTTACTTTCAGCATGAGACACTTTACAAACGGCACCCCATAACAACAAACCTTGAAACAATGATTCAGCTGTTATCTCAAAAAAATAAACACTTCAACTTTTTTTAAAAAAAAACATATAATGCTTATTATTTATTACACTCATTGTACTTTCATATGCAGTGTGGAGCACTGGTGACAGCTGTTTAAGGCGTGGTGTCCAGAGAGCTGCAGAGACCTTGGGAAGCGCCCTCAGCATGCCGGGCGTCCATGTCTGCTGGTTTGGCTGGGGTGGACTGCAGAGAGGCCTTCTCTCCTTCTTTCCACACTGCCTGCGAGGAAGAGCAGCACCAGATGTCTTCATCATCCACTGTGGCGGCAATGACATGGGGAAGGTCAGCAGTGTCAAGCTGGTCAGCATGATGAAGGAGGACCTGCACCAGCCTCACCTCCAGCATCCTGGCATTAAGATAATATTTTCTTCATTGGCCCAAAGGTGCAGGTGGGAGGCTGGTGGCAATCCAGCAAAGATTGATAAGGCCAGGAAATGTGTTTACAGTGTTATGGCTACATTTGTTCATAGTTTAAATGGTGCCATAATTGAGCACCCTCACATCAGACACATTCATCTCACACCTTGGAGAAATCATATGTTTTTAAGTAAATTAGTTAATTGTCTGAAAGACCACTTCCAAACACAGTGAACTGCTTACAGTTGGCAGTGTCACTGCTTTTGAATTTGGCCTTTAAGACACATTTTGTTAGGCCTGAACATAGCCCAGACTGTCATGGCCAATGTTGAGTTTTCATATTCATCTATAACTTGTTTAAAATTTCAATAAATTCTAGTTATATTTGCACTCCTTTTGTCTTTGTTACTGACTGAATGTTGTATTTCACAATCAAATCTGACTGTCAATTGAAAGGACAAACAAATCATACACTACAGATAAAAAATAAAGCATTAATGTTTAACATTGTCACTGACAAAAAATTAGGCAGTCCATTTCTGTATGGGCCTGATTATTTTAACTCTGTACTTGAAGATAACTAGCACCTTACACCCAGCAGCAGAGCCTGAGAAGATTTTGGAGAGTAACCTTTGTTTGCTGCTCTATTAGAAGTCTAGTTTTAACACAGATGAATGTGACTGGATAAAAGGCTCGAAATGAAAAACAAAGAATTACCTGGACACAATAGTTTTGAAGCCCCCAAGGAGGTATCACTTGTTCGCTATGTTGCCATCTCTGAGAGGGTCTTCCTCAGGCAAAGGTATCGCGACATTTTTATAGTGAGGCACACTCAGCCAATTATGTGTTGTTGTTGTTGTTGTTTTTTAGCCTCACTATATAAGCCTCAATACCCACAGAATTTTCTCATATGTCACAATGTCACAAATAAATAATACCTCCTACGGGACTTAAAATTATTCAGTGTGCAGATAATTGTTTGTCATTGTCTGTCATTCATAAAATAGTTTTGTGTTTAAATTCTGTAGATATTCGACTTTATATTTGAATTTGATTTTAAATTTAACTGCACTATCAAAACAACTGGAGTATGAATGAACAGTATGCAGTTCATACACATTAACATAATTGTTGCTATCAAAAGGAAACTGAACTGTTTTCAAAGCTCACTGCCACTGTGGAATCACGCTATGTTCAGCTGTCTCATTATGAGAATATATTTTTCCATTGGTTCTTCACAGACTGTGTGTGGGGAAAAAGGTAGTAATTCTCACTTTGATAAAGGGTCTTTGCATAAAAGGCACTAAAATGTTAAAGTTGGTAAATACATGCCATGTTCCTTGATTGATAAAATCTTCATTTGGCCTTCTGCATCAGGGGAACACTAAACTGCACTGGTGTGTCACTAATTTCACCTTATCAGTACAGAGCAAGCTGTGCCCTAATCGAGTACTTGGTAATGTATGACGATTAGTAATTTATGTAATGCATTTAATTGTATTATGGACAATAATTCATCATTTTAATCTAAAAAATTTCTTGACTCTCTGTATGAAAAAAGGTGTCTTTATCCTGGAGTCAGTGCTGAAGTGATGACTCAAAGTGATCACTGCACAGACGGGAAGTCTTGTTTGGAGTCCAGTTCTGTCTCCTCGTGTTGAGTGTCCACTGGTCCAGTCTGTCTGGGTCACCTAGAGGAAAACTTTACACAGAAATGTATGTGTTAGCTACCTATTTTGCAGACACTTTTACATGCAAACAATACAATGTAAATTACTTCAATGTTCAACAGATCATAATCAATTCAATTTAGCAAAACAAAAAGGTGGTGACCATCACAGTCCCCATATTCTATATTACACACCTTATTGTAATTTCACACAGTTCGCCACTTTTTAATTTACATACACAACTATAGTCTTACTGCTCATATGATAACGTTAACATTGCATCACGCTAGCTAACTAACGTGGTGGACCTTTATTTTCAAACCTCACACAGCCTCAGCCTTTTGTTCAAAATATCCTCTCCCTAAATGCCTAACGTTAAATCCTAACACTTCTCTGTCAGGCTCTGACTTCGATGCATCCCGGACTGGCGTCTTGCTCGAAGGCTAAATGTTAGCTGGCTGGTTAGCTAGTTAACGAGCGAAGCTTGTGTTGTATCGTATTGTCTGTGGCTCTGTAACTTGATGTGGATGTTGCTGCTGTGATACAGGTCACACTTGAAAATGAGACCTCCGGTATCAACGTGATTTTACATGTATGAAATAAAGGCTTAATAATATAATAATGAGCTGACAGCTAGGTGGTGACCGCAGACACCGATACCCGCTAATTAGTGCTAACATATAAACATAACGTTAATTAAAATAATGGTAGAATTTCCAAATTTCACTTACCGAAAAACCTGGAGCACAGACTTCTTGGACTGTCTGTTGGTATAATTAATTGAACCGCAAGCCATATTACTCCAATATTTGCCTGAAAAAATATCCAGAAGGCACAGACACGGCTGAGAGGACAGGTTTATTTCTGCTCTAAAGTTGGACATCTTAAGATGGGGGTCTATGGGAATTGACTCACCTCCGGAACCAGCCTCAAGTGGACAGTCAGTGAACTGCAGTTTTTGTCACTTCCGCATTGGCCTCACTCCTCTCCACCAGAGGCGAATATGTTTTTTTGTAGGCGGAATCTGGGAAAATCATGAATATTAATAAGGAAATAGCCAGAGATTATCCAATCTCATTGGTTAAATCCTTGATCCAATCCAAAAAGGCCAAAATCCGCCGTCACGTGACTAGATACCTCGCTCACGCTTCCCTAAGGAGGAGGAAGAATCACCCATATTGTAATGTGTATTTATTATTAAACTAACGTTAGTCAAACGAATCTCTCTGATTCGCGTGTGTGTATTATTCATTAGATTGACAATTTTTTCTACCCTTCTATCCATGATTGTGATGCAGAAGTTGGACTGTGTAGGGTGTGTTCTATATATATCCATGGTGTAGGCTACTAGTTTGACTTCAGAGTCTGACGTGACATGATATTATCCAGTTTTGCAATGCTGTGAAGGCTGATCTGATCACCTACCACAATTCAAATCGCCTAGGTCTAAGCCAAGCACATTAGAATAATAAGTCAATATATAAATAATTTCTACATAATGGAATTATAGCAATGCAAGTAATTATTCAATATATGAATAATTTCTACATAATGGAATTATATCAATGCAAGTAATTATTAAATACATAAATAATTTCTCCATCACTAATGGAATTATAGCAATGCAAGTAATTATTCAATATATAAATAATTTCTACATAATCGATTTATAGTAATGACAAGTAATTATTCAATATATAAATAATTTCTACATAATGGAATTGTAGTAGCCTAATGGCGTAATTAACAAGAACGATGAACTATTTACAATGTAGGCCTATCAGCACAGCCTAATGATCAAACAAAAGAGCAAACAAATGAATCAACATTTCTCTTTTATAGAAATATCCAAGATTACAAAGGCAAACGAATCAACATTTCTAATCTGCTTCACAATTTCGTTACAGCTGTTTGGTGTGTGAAGGCGAAGCTGGACATAGATTTTCATTTCCAAGTGACGGCGGCAGACTGGCTGTAGAGAAGATATGAATGAAGGCATGATGACTTAGGTCTGGCTGGGATGCGAGTTTGACTGACAGGCTGCTTGTCTAATCCCACCGGAGGTTGGGGCTTGTCCGGAACACAAAAACAACGCCACACTTCCTGTGTGCGTCAAATTTTACAGTGAGCTGTACTCTTCTTATTCACCCTCAGATGCTGATGCTTTCTTTGAGCATATTAAAAAGTGGATCCACAGAATTGATGAGTATTTCAAAAGCATGTGCGAGGCTGAGATTAGTATGAATGAAGTGGAAAAAGCCATAAAATGCGTAACATTAGACAAGTCCCCGGGCTCAGATGGTCTAACAAGCAACTTCTATAGACATTTCTGGGTACATCTTAAAGATCTCTTTTTTTGTATGTTAAAAGAAATTTCTGAACCTCATATTCTTCCAGCTACTATGAAACAGGGGTTGATCACTCTCATCCCTAAGCCTGGTAAAGATTCCAAATTAATTGACAACCTTAGACCTATAACCTTGCTCAATACTGATTACAAACTATTAACACATATTTACGCAAACAGACTGAAATCTGGTATTACACAAATTATCTCAGATACACAATCTGGTTTTATTAAAGGACGATCAATTCATAATAATATACGGCTTGTGCTTGACTTGCTGGAATACAGCCATCTAATTGAAGATGAAGGTTTTATTTTGTTCTTAGATTTTTTTAAAGCGTTCAACACAGTTGAACATAAGTTTATTTTTAGTTCCTTAGAACTATTTGGTTTTGGGGAAAACTTTATTAACATGATTAAACTAATTTATAAGGATACTAACAGTACAGTCATACTACCACAAGGGACTTGTCCAAGATTCTCAGTTAATAGAGGAATTAAGCAGGGCTGTCCCATTTCTCCCTTACTATTTATCACAGCAGCGGAAATGCTTTCTATTCTTATTAAAAAAAAAAAAAAAACAGATTTTGAAAATAGGCAAACAACTGGCAATTAGCCAACTGGCTGATGACACAACCATTTTCATGAAAAATACTGAACAAATCCCCAAAGTCCTCAATATAATTAATTTCTTTTCCAAGGCATCTGGACTAAAATTAAACCTTAATAAATGTGAATTATTACCAATACATAGTTCCCCTCTAACAACAATTCATAATATCCCTGTTAAATCAACCGTTAAATACTTAGGCATACACATTACTAAGGACATTAACACTCTAGATAACCTCAACATTTGGAATACTTTAGATAAATGTAAATCATATTTAAATATGTGGTCTCAAAGAGACATCTCTATTATTGGTCGAATTTTTCTCACAAAAATGGAATGTGTCTTAAGATTCATTTACCCAGCCTATTCGCTATCACTCTCTAAAAATGCAATAAAGACTATAAACCAAGCGAACTTCAATTATATATGGAATAAGAAAACACACTACATCAGAAAAGGAATTATGGTTAAAGGATACGAGGAGGGAGGTCTTAAAGCCATCGATATAGATTGTATTAATGGCACCATTAAAATTAATTGGCTAAGATCCTTGTTAAGAGATGAAAATAGCCAATGGTTCCACATCCCAAACCATATTTTTATGAATTTAGGAGGAATTAACTTTCTCCTTAGATGTGATTTTGATCTGAAAAAGATCCTCATCAAATTATCTGCCTTCCATCATACTGGGAAATGATTTTCAAGCATAATTTTAGTCCCCATAACACCCCATTATGGAATTGCAGGTATATCTTACTTAGAAATAAATCCATTTTTTACCAAAATTGGTTAGAGAAAGGAATATGGTCTGTAATGCATCTGTTAGATAACACTGGAAATATTATGCCCTTTGCAGAATTTTGCTCCAAATTTAATCTTAATGACAGAAGGCAGTACAATAATATAATCAAAGCAATTCCTCAATCTATAATTATAATGTCTAATAACTTACTTCAAAGTAATATTAGTCCAAATCTTCCTTCACTTTTGGTGAATGGTCATAATCTCAATAGCTTAAAGTTGCCTAACGTCACAATCTGGCAAACCTTTATTAGAGAATTATATCCATTCTCAACAAACAGAAACTCAATTCTACAATTATTCTCTAAAAAGGAAGCTGAGAATTTAAGGGCCAAATTCTTTAAGTTTCCTAACCCTTTAAAATTCTTAATGGAATACACCCTTCTGCTGAATTTTTATGATGTCGTTTTAGTTTTGAACATAACAATTGCTCATTCTGTGATGATGAAATTGAAACCACAGAACATTTATTTTATGATTGCAAGTTTATTCATGTCTTTTGGGAAGATTTACATGACTGGTAATTCCCCAAATGTGTCAATTTCTCTAATTTAACAAAAGAGAATATTTTATATGGGATACCTGTAAAAGATCCAACACATGATCTGGGAATTAATACAATCATCCTTGCAATTTTTTTTATACATAAGAACAAATTCATGAAAACAAAACCCCAAATCTATGTTTTTCATAAGGAGTTGTGTCATTATTTCTCATCTTTAAAATGCATGGAGAAAAAGACGGCTGTGAAGCTTCGTGATTTAGTAGAGGAGCTTAACCTCACAGAACTCCCCTAGCTCTCTCCCCTTCATTTCCTATTTCTTTACTTAATCATTTTTGTTGTTTTAAATGGCTTATGTATTTATTTTCTTCACTCTCAGTAATTGGGTAAACTTTGACTGACATTTTGACTATTTGTACTGTTAAAACCCATACTGAGGCTTGTCTGTAGCCTATTTGGTTGTATAACACTGTTCTATGCCAAATTATATTGTAAATTTGTCAATTTAAAAAAAAAACAAAAACAAAAAAAAACAGCTGGCCATCTTACTTAGTGTAAAGGTCTATAATATGAGCAGGCAGTCCAAAAATGCAACCCATTACTGATTACTGGATAAAGCATCCTGTGTGTCAAAACATGTTGGTTTATTCATTTCGACTCTGATTATGCTTAAACATCCTTTTATTGGATCAACCAGAGTGCCTCTATTACTTTCCCCCCCAGTCGCATCTTATTTTTCAAATTACCCTATCCATGAAGTGCATCTGTTTGGGAGTATTTTGTTTGTTTTGCAATTAACTACAGTGTTTTAACCCAGGGCAACACTCGCCATTTTTCCTTTGTAATCTATATATTTCAAAGCAGTAATCATACCCTGTTATATAAGATATGCTCAGAATTTAAATCAAAAAGTGCTTTGACAGATAACCATGCATTGCCACCCAAAAATAATCACAGCAATAAAATGGTCTTGAAAGTTGTTTAATCTTTTGTTAAATGCTTACAAATCAAGTCTGAGATGCAAGTCTGATGTGTTCTAGAGCCTTTGAAGTCCCAGCAAAACTGGCTGTAACAATGCCACCAGCTTTTAAATTTGGGTTGGTGCAACCAATTTAAAAAAAATAAAGAGTTAGCAGCCATAACTAGCAGCAACATGCTCCTATAGTTCACATGAGTCTTAACATTCACCTTGAGAATCAAGTGGGGACAAGTACAAAATACATTTACTGTCGACATTAGTCAAGTATACACAGGCTCCATCACAAGGGCTGAAGAGGCCAATGTTACAGGCGCCTCACTGGCAGCAGCTGGTGTCACACGTCTTCCCTTTACACACGCAGCCAGAGGCACATTTGCTGCAGCCAGGTGGGCAGCATGAGCAGCAGCCTGCAAGGACACAACAAGTTAATGACAGACCAGTGGTCAAGTCATCTAGTCTGGCAGGGGAAATCCATGATACAGCTGCCACCTTAAAGATTCTAGGACATTATATAATTGACTGCAAGTCAGAACATACTTTAGGCAAAGTTAGTAAAACATGCTGGACTCTTTGAAAGTCCACCTGCCCCAGCTCATTAAGCTAATTAGAGCCAGCTGGGCGGCTGCCTACATTTCTTTTTTTTTTGTTAAGCATACACACTGGGAAAGAGAAACACGAGACAATTTAAATGTTTTATACATCATGATTATGAGTGCAGAGAAATTTTTAACTCTTATGGGCCCAGTGCATTTAGAGGAAAGGGCAGAAGCTGTAAGCTTTTAGGACATATTGCATCTTAATGGTCACTCTGAATTGGTGTCTACTGAGGTTCAGTATTCATCTGAAGAAAGACCTCATTCCCAGGTCGTCAGAGACAACGACCTTGGTTTGGTGAGCAGACCGAACCAATCAAAGTGTCGTTTATGACCTTGGAGTGGGATTCAATTAACCATTTCTCTCCTGAATTACATGCTGCACCCTGAAATCCCTCATGTAGACCAATATAGTGCTCTTCAAAACAAAAACACAAAGTGCTTCATAAAAATAATATGGTTAACAGAAACGTCTTATAGGTCAAACAGATGTAAGGATGTTATTTGACTTACTCTTCTTGCAGGTGGTGCAGGAGCAGTTAGTGCACGTGCAGGATCCTCCGCAGGTGCATTTTCCACCTGACAACAAAATCAAGCCAGATGAGATCAACTTTGTCTGCTACTGCTAGCGACACATAGCCTTACAAAATACTACAACCATGAGAAATAACAACAAACAGAAACGTTAACGAATAACTTACTCTTGGAGCAGTCGCAAGGGTCCATTTTCTCACTTGTTGTCGTTTCTTGTCTTCGTGTGAAGATGCTGTGTCTCTGGTCTGAGCCGAGTCAGTGTTTTGATTTCCTGACTATGGGCGGCTCTTTTTATAGGGTCCAGAACACAACAGCACCGGGTGCAAAACTGCGCCTGTCACGCTGCACGCAGGCACGTAGTAGACGATTACAAAAAGGTTTGTGCACACGACTTCTCAACCACCCAGGAGCGAGAGCAGAGAGCAGAGAGATTCCCAAGCGAGGCCGAATTTACTGGCTTGTTATCTAAACATTATGTAGTAAGACCTCCCCGGACCCCCTGTTCCCCTCTGGCGACACCAAACCCCGGAATAATTAACGTGTTTACGCGGAGAAAAACACTATACACGACAGTATTTAGAACACAGGTTACTACAGTTCATCAACAGATTGTTTCATTTCCAGGTAGTAGGTTATGTGGGGACATTGAGCGGCACCTGCGTCACCATCAGGAAATTATAATTTCCTTTTTGCATGTGTGTGTGGTCAGTAGTGAAATGGCGAAGCCCTGGAGTGTTATATAGGCTATTTGAGGGAAAACGGCCTGTTTAATATGTAAACACCAGAAGATCAATAGACTAAGTCGTGTGCTCAGTTTGCGCACGGATCTAGTGAAGGAAATGTCAAATTTATGTGGAGGAGTGCCGAGTCGAGATGCGTTTACGGGTGCAAAAAAGACTTCCGATATATGTAGGGCCCCCGAGAAAAAGGGTTTGGTGTTGTGGGCAAAATATTTAAAGTAGGCCAATGTAATTAGGTATTTACTCACGAAAATAAAGCTCCTAATCGGTATCAAAAACAGGTTAAAATAATATTAAAATCAGCCTGTATGCTGTCCACAAGTGGACAATCTTAATCTTATTCCTACTTGTGTTTATATTGTGTTGTACAGGGTAGCATTATACAAATATTTTATATTTCTAACTTTACATACTAGGTTTATACATTGTGTTATAGCATAAGGCACATATTTGTATATTTTTACACACTTTACATATTTAGCACATTATACATAATTTATATTATTTAAATATTTTACATTATAGAGTTAACACTGTTGCACATTGCATGTATTTTATTTTTGTAATTTTACATACTTGTACTTATTCTATATTTCTACAGTCAATAAAGTATTTCTGATCCTGACTCTGAAAGCCATGTCTAAACTAGAAGATACACAAGTTGTAGTTGTTTAGCTGTAATTAATCAGAGGGGATTGTGGGGTTATCTGGCTCACTGTTTGCATGTTACCTGTTGTTTATTTTTATTTTCAAACGAGATTATACAAGGTTATTTTAACATTACAAATTTCTAATACCAGTCTAGTCAGTGCTTTAATATAACTACTAGCCAACTAAATTACGATAATTACCCTACTTTGTTTAACCTGTTTTCTGTTTTTTGAATTTCTGTTGTATTTCCGGAAACCTTACATCAAAATACAAAATTAAAAAATGTACTGTAGGCTACGTGTCATTTTACAATTTACTAATATGAAATCGTTTTTAATCAATCATGTGACCCGTAACTTTATTGCCATACAAACCATAGTCTTGAGGTTTAGTCATTTTGCTCGATACTGTAATGTCATGGTGACTTTCAAACACTGACAGTCGTGTTGTAACCTATCGGCTCAGTGACAGTTTTATTTTCCCATCACATGTAGTGTCCTGTGCTGGTTCTCGGTGTTTTCAGGTCTGTGCACACGGTACAAACACACTGCTGTCTGTTGTGGTTTCTGCAATCCCCCCTTTCCTCCCTACCTCGCGCTGCTCTGCACCCGGCCGCTTTACTCAGCACTCGTGAGCAAACCAAAGTAAATAGGCTATTGTAGTGTGCTGCGTTTATGTACCGTGCGCTGTCGTTTTTATCAATAAGCATAATCGCAGGTTCATGATGAAACTGAGCAGGAGGTTGAGATGATGAAGACAATCAGGGTACTCCCTTTTGTTATGAATCCTGTAGAAATAATTAGCACACCCACTTCAGTAAAGAACACCGCTGTCATTTTCTGAGGATGCCTAATAGGCAGCAGAGGTTGTAGCCGATTCTGTGGTCTGGCACAGACCAGTGGTCCGTGCCAGAGACCACTGGTCCCTACCACTAGGGGGCGCTAAAGACACTGGTCTGAACCAGCTCCTCAGTGGTCTCCCCTCTGGTCCGTTTGCATTAGCCAGTTATTAAGTGGTGTTATGGAGCGACTTTTGCCATTTTAATACACTTACATGAACAGATGTCAGAGATCATAATATTTTTGTCTATAAATTACTACCATATAATGTCTGTATGATTTATGCAGGCCGTACCAGCTCCTCAGTGGTTGTGACCAGCTGGTCTCTGGCACGGACCACTGGTCCTTACCACTAGGGGCGCTAAAGACACTGGTCTGTCCTGCGGTCCTTGTCATGTACCTGTTGTCTTGACCACATGAGTGGGTTTTGAAGTAGCGTATTTATTGTAATTGCTTGCCTCATTACAAAAATAAATCCTAAAAAGCAATCAAACCTTCTACCCTTTCTCATTGTGTGACTTTTCTTTTGGAAGATCTACTGCCAGAATCAACATGGTAAATCTGACTCACCTGGTCATTGAGCATATTCAAAAGATGTGTGTGTGTGTGTGTGTGTGTGTGTGTGTGTGTGTGTGTGTGTGTGTGTGTGTGTGTGTGTGTGTGCGCGCGCGCGCGCGTGTGTTGTTGGTTAATTGAAGCATATATATATATATATATATATATATATATATAAAATACATAGTCTACAAAAATGAAATTCTTTTGGCTTTGTCTTTTGCCTTTCTTTCTTTCTTTCTTTCTTTCTTTCTTTCTTTCTTTCTTTCTTTCTTGCTCTTTTTGGAGTTTCTCGATCATCTCATGGCTGCATGACCACTACCTTTAAACCAATCAAACAAGGGAAACCGCGTGTGATTAAGTTCGTAGCCAATCAGGAGCAAGTTTCAATTTTGATGGCAGGTACCATTATAATGACCATATGCCGCATTCTATAACCACGAAGAGCGACGAATAAGGTATCTTGGATGTAGCCTTTGCTTGGATTGGAATCATTGGATTCCCAGGCCCATTCCAATGACCGGTGTAAGTAATTTATTATTATTGTTGTTGTTCTTCTTCTTGTTTAGATGGTGTTCAGACTCTTTTTAGATTCGAGCCATATTGTGTCTTTGACCAGCCTAACTGAAAAGTTAAAGTGAACTGCATTGTATTTTTTTAGCACATCTACCATATCTCAGTAAAATTATTAAGAAATTTGAGGCCTGTAGCTAGTTATAGTCATAATACCGTAGACTAGTATGTAGCCTCTAAGAAAATACAGGCAGTGTGTGATTTCGTGCGCGTGCGTGTGCAAGATAGATAGATAGAATTATATAAAGTGCACAATTTGAAGACTGTAATCTGCGCAGTGCTTAATTTAGTCACGGGGAGCGTGTTGGAAATGTAATAAAGCCAATAATGTAATAACTTGCCAATAATGTAATAAAACCTTTGAGCCAATAACGAAATAACTTATTTTTTAAAAAAATATTGTTAATTCATTTGACACCTCAACATCCAGAGAGAGAGAGAGAGAGAGCTATTTTAGAGGTGTGGAGTGGGAGCGAAAATCATCTGTCAGCCTACATATCGAGGTTCAATTGTTCTGCTCCAGTTGTGTCAGACCTGTTGTCTTTTATTAGATGGATATTAATTATTGTCACATATATCAACAATATAAACGTATATTTTATAAAACAGCTCCAGTTCCTTACAGAATCCAGATGTGATCTATAGGCTGTTATATATAGAGTTGTGTTAAACCCTCTGTTAAACACCTGGATGACATCACTACAGGTGTGTTACAGGATCAAATATCATTTTTATCTGATCAATATTAATAATGAGAGAGCAAGCAAGAGAGATAGAGAGAAATCTAAATCTTAAATTTGTCCACTGTACTTATTTATAATTCAGTGAACTGCACAATAACTGCAAAAAAGTGTATTATTCCCAAGAACTGTAGTCATATAAATATTATTACATTATCAGCACCAGTTATTACATTTTCAAAGGGTTTTTAAATACTAGGCCAATAACAAATAACCAGCCAATAATGTAATAACTTATTACATTATTGGCAAAAAAGTTATTATGTTATTGGCTCAAATGTTTATTACATTATTGGCAAATGTCACATTTCTACCACATTTACCTTACTACTACTTACTTGATCACCCGTAAATATAATTAATTTAACATTAATATACATGGTAATGTGTCCTCTTTTTTCTGTTGTCCTGGACTGACATGTTTTCTTTTATGCAGGCCACTATTGACATCCTAATGAGGATGGAGGCTTGTTCCAGGTACTACGCCGAAAGAACCCTGGGAACAATGATTGAGTAACAATGATCCCAAGCCCCCAAGCACGTGCCAGATGCCCACGATCAACACATTCTTTCACATCCTTGCGAGGTGGCAGCGGTAACACCTAAAATGTGTGTGGTGTTGTTTGTTTTTTCAACAAATAAATTCCTGTTGTGCACAGAAACCCATTCGAGGTACTTGTACTTTATTTAAGTGTTTCAATTTGATGCTACTTTATATTTATCCACCACTTAGCAGAAACAAATACAGATACAGTCTATGGGAGAGACCACTGAGGAATACATCCATGGGTACGGACCAGTGTCTTTAGCGCCCCTAGTGGTAGGGACCAGTGGTCCGTGCCAGAGACCAGCTGGTCACAACCACTGAGGAGCTGGTACGGCCTGCATAAATCATACAGACATTATATGGTAGTAATTCATAGACAAAAATATTATGATCTCTGACATCTGTTCATGTAAGTGTATTAACATGGCAAAAGTCGTTCCATAACACCACTTAATAACTGGCTAATGCAAACGGACCAGAGGGGAAACCACTGAGGAGCTGGCACGGACCAGTGTCTTTAGCGCCCCCTAGTGGTAGGGACCAGTGGTCTCTGGCACGGACCACTGGTCTGTGCCAGACCACAGAATCGGCTACAACCCCCTCTCCTAATAGGGCCTAATAGGCTATAGGCTTTTTTATTGCATTGTGTATTGTCAATGTTAATGTCTTGTTGAATGAGTCCAGTGGTGGATAGCTCAGGGCTTCTGTCCTTTTCTATCCATCGCTGGTGTCTTGGTTAATGGCAGAGGCAAAAGGACCTCAGACTTTAGAGGACACATGTGGACCAAGACACGAAACAAGAGTAAAAAAGACAGAAGAAATGAGGAAAAAGGAGTTAAATAAAGAAAGAGCGAGAGAATGAAAGAGAAGACTTGTGTGTGTTGTGTTGATGTAAATGTGTGCATGTAGGTGTTGTTAGACAGCAGTGGTGGACTAGTGTTCTGTGTGTGTAGCGTTGATTACTTGGTTATGGTGGGTCGGGTGGTTGGGGAGATTTGGCTAACTGTAGAATGAATGACGGGGTAGCAGCTGTTAGGTAGCTTGTGGCACTGTGCTGGCCTTTTCCTGCTTTGTGTATCATGGTAACAACTGCAATCTTCCACAGAGAGGGGAAATGACAGGTTATGAAGCAGGTGGAGATGAGCTTTCAAAGGTGCTGAAGATAGGTGACAGGTGCTTGTTTAATGAGGATGTGTCGACTTTGTGGAAAACAAGATGTGCCATGACTCTACATCAGACTGCCATAGACAGCAACATGGTCGTGAGGCAGGTACTTACAGACCTCCGGAGGAGAAAAACAATGGACAAATCTAAATGCCTCCCCTGGCACATCTTGGGTCTGTAACTCTGACTAAAGGACACTTCCCATCCTTTTGCTTCTATCGTTGTCATGTATTGTCTTATATCTAATTTGTATGCTGATAAATTCTGCCTGTACTTATTATTGAAATTTAATTAAGTTTTTTTTTTTTTTTTTTTTTTTTAAAAGTAAAGTTATGAAGTTTCATAGCCAGGTCAGGAGTGCAGATAATCAGGTCCAGGATGTCTGTGCTGCCTGTTGATGGATATAGGTGGGTTCGTTTGTGTTTACAATGGACAGATTATGTGTCAGTTAAAATCCGTTTTAGTGCTGTGCCACTCTGAATTGTTGGGGTTGCATGCTTTGCGTTCAGATCGCCCATTGTGAGGGAATAGCTGGTGTTGGAAATGACAGTGAACAGAGCTGCTGAGAGTTTTATTCCAGGGGGACAGTAGATGCTGGTGACTGTGATGGGATGATGTGAATGGATTGTCATTTTGGCTGCAACATACTCATATCCCTTCAGTTTGTCTGGTGGGAGGTTGTAGTTGATTTTCGGTGTAGTCATTGCTTTTTTCTTAATTAGGATCACCACTCCGTCTCCACGTCCTGTCTGCTGTTCCTTTTTGATGATGTTGTAGCTGGGGATCTGATCTGATGACTCACTGCAGGACTCACATGTACTTAAATCCTGTGTCTGAGGATGTAATCGAAACCAGAGTCGGGCCTGTTGTTACATAAGCGCCACCTACTGAACAACAGCAACAGTCTCACGGTCAGGAGGAGCAGCATGTCTCCTACCTACAGTGACTTAATGTTTCAAAGCAGGTAAAGTTTTATATTTAATAAAGTGCAAGAACTCTGAGTACTAAAGCATCAAGGACAATCATTATGTTTGCAAAGATTAATGTAGTATTCTGTCTGTGTGTTTCTCTGGCTTTGTTTTCTATGGATGGATATTTAACTGTAATATAGTGGAAAATAATAACAAGTTAGAACCCAATCCAAAAGCGCTTCCACGCTGTCAGAAAGAAAAGCAATAGAAACACAATGGACCAATTATACTGGTGATATGTAGAATAATCACTTTATTTTAACCCTCCCATCAGATTGAAGAAACAGGCCACTCTACTGAGACTGCCTGACTCTCCTTCATAGGATCTCCACACTGCCAGAGCAGCCTCCCTCTCCTCTGTTGTCATCCTGTTGGACCTTTCAGCAGCGTTTCACACGGTGAACCGCCAGTTCTATGTCCTATAGGCCTCAGCCTCTAAAAGCAATCAATCAGTCAGTCAGTCAATTTCTTACATATAAACATCCCATATAAGTTCAGTAAAATATCATGGTTGTCAGTTCTGTTGATGTATAGTAGCAGCAGTAATGAAAGTCAGTGTTCAGGATGAGGCAGGGTCATCAGTCAGTATAGTGGCTTTATCAGGCACTCATGCAGCATTTGTTAGACTTGATCAACACATCCCTGTTGTGTGGGCGTCACCCCCTCATTAGCAATGAAACTTGAAATTCATCTCCCATTTTTCTTCAGTAAGCATCTGAGTAGACCAAAGGAGAATGAAAAAGACATGTCTTCTTCGGCTCTGCCTGCTGGGCCATATCATGGTGGATGACTTTCATGCCAGCTGCGAGTCAAGCCTGGGCTGGATGTGCGCCAGTCTGGCCCTCACCCCTCCATATTGTGCACCTCCTTCTCCTGTCAGAGTAGCAGTGGAGCAGTGGTGGTGTGGCCCGAGATGTCTGCTCCTCCTGATATCACCTGCCCAGAAATGTAATTACAAGTCACTGCAATACAGACCTCCTGGCTATTTTTGTACACTGCAAAGCATTTCCCTAAGTGGAAATTAAGCTTTTAGTTACTTACATGTCACAGGTTAGACGCATTAAATTAAAGCCCCCACAAAATAGCATTTTGTCTTGTGTGAGACTTATTCTGGCTTCATATGAGTAGAGGAAATGCTGCTAAGCTAATTTGCCATAGGCCTTTTACATTTTTTGTGCTAATAACATTACCATTTTGTTTATGTAGGGAAAATCTGCCCAAGTCTTTGAAAATGTCACCATAAAGCTAAAATAATAATAAACAGATTAAATGATACTCTAGATGATGATATAGAAAAAGAACAAACGTGCAATTAAAGGACGTCTGATGTGGGACAACTTGTGCACTTTGAGAGAAACCCTACAAAAACGTCACTTTTTCACAATCGGGCTGGACCAAAAGAAAGCCTTTGATTATGTCTCTAGAGACTACTTGTGGTTCTGTGTTGGAAGCATATGGCTTCCCTAATGATTTTATCCATATGATCAGATGCCTGTATAGAAAGGCATGTGTCCGTATAAATGTTAATGGTGTACTTACTGATAATTTTAATGTAGAAAGAGGTGTGAAACAGGGCTGTCCACTGAGTGCTGCTTTATATATCTTAGCCATTAGCCCTTTAATCAAATTAATAAATGCTGACCCCTTGATATCCGGAAAATGTATTAATAATAGTTGCAATGTCAAAGCAATGGCATATGCCGATGATGTTACTGTCATAATAAAAAACCAGTTAGAGATGGATATTTTAATTAATCATTTGTGTCTTTACGAACTGGCGTCTGGTGCTAAACTAAACCATGAAAAGACTGAAGGAGTTTGGATAGGAACAGAGAGTAAAAAACCTCAATTAAATATCCAAATAAAAGAAGAAATTAAAATACTATTTTAATAATGATTGTAGTGAACGGAATTGGGATGAAAAACTGAATATTGTTAAAGAAGAAATTAATAAGTGGAGAAACAAAGACACTAATTATAACACTAGAATTAATATAATAAAAACATACATTCTATCCAAACTCCTCTTTCTAGCTAATATATTCCCACCAACTCCCAGCATATTAAAACAATTAAATAAACAATGTGTGAACCTGGTCTGGGGAACCACCAGAGAAGTCACTAAACGAGATCTTTTGTTTAAAAGCAGAGAGTATGGAGGCCTTGGCGCCATTGACTTGAGTGTTAGTTTGTTAACTGCTTTTGTTAAAAATGTGTCAGCGGCCATCTCAAGAAAAGCACCCTGGGTAGGTCTTGTTAAAAACTGGGGAAAAAAACGAGGCACCGCAAGACAACACCCTTACTATAAATTACTATTCTCAGATTTTTTTATATGATTATAAAAGTGTACAAATAAACTGGGTAAGTGAAACAAGTAAAACAATTGTTACATTGTATATATCGTATGAAAATCAATAAAGTATATTTAAAAAAAAAAAAAAAAGGAAAAACCGGTGGCAAAGCCAGAGCCAAGGCAAAGACCCGCTCGTCCCGTGCTGGGCTGCAGTTCCCAGTCGGCCGTGTCCACAGGCTGCTGCGCAAAGGAAACTATGCGGAGCGTGTCGGTGCCGGCGCCCCCGTCTACCTGGCGGCTGTGCTGGAGTACCTGACCGCTGAGATCCTGGAGTTGGCTGGAAACGCTGCCCGCGACAACAAGAAGACCCGTATCATCCCCCGTCACCTGCAGCTGGCTGTCCGCAACGACGAGGAGCTCAACAAGCTGCTGGGCGGAGTCACCATCGCTCAGGGCGGCGTGCTGCCCAACATCCAGGCTGTTCTGCTGCCCAAGAAGACCGAGAAGCCCGCCAAGTCCAAGTAAACCTGGACACTCTTTGACTGCTGCAAACTGGCCCCCAAAACGGCTCTTTTAAGAGCCACACAATCATCTGACCGAGCTCTGTTCTTATCTCTCAATACGCCAATCTGCGTAGCCTACCAGAACATATACACGACTCCATTCCAGAAATGTCGTCACTTATATATTTGCAAGAAATCATTGATAACTTTTCAGCCAACTTTTATTGGCCGAGGAAACCACCGATTAGCCGAATGTAACCAGAAAGCCGATTAGATGATCGCTCAGGAGAGCAAAGATTGCTGTTGACCCCCATTCTGGGAGGGGAAATTCACCTTGACAATAGATTTTAACAAGATGTTACAAATGTGATTGCACCTTTTTTTAAAAAACCGTAATTATTAAAAAAAAAAACCAAAAAAAAAAAAAAAACGAGCATATCCTTTAACATTTGTTATCCTCCAGTTTCACACATTACAATGAGCAGCTCCATTTTGAGGCCAACTCAAAACAAAACTATATAATCTCTTTAACAGACTTTATGGTTGGGCTAAAGCAGTGTTTAATTTTAACAGGAATACAAATCATATTGATAATAAAAATAAAAAAAAGTTATTGAACTCTTTCTTTTTCTTTTCTTTTTTTTTTAAATGATATGATATATTGTATAATTTAATAATTCATTGCTCAGTGTTTATGAGTAACTGGTTATGTCATTAAATTACAAAATTAATGTAATTATCAGTTACACTTACTGAGGAAAAAATATGTAATTAAATTATAGTAAATTACAATTATCGATCAAAATGATGGTGATTAAAAAGGTTACATTCGGATGTAATTAAATGTAGAATAAAACATTATGTTGCTTTGCATCTTTTTGCTGAATATTTTCTTTCAGCAGAGTCTACTTTCACACTTTTTTTTTTACACACATTTTTCAGCTTTATTACCCAGTTAAAAACATTTGTTAGGAAAGTAATTGAGTGCAATAACTTACATTGCTTCGATGAAGTAATTAAAATCGTTACACCACTTATTATTTTTTCAGTCATTTTATATTATTTTCCCATTTTATCATTTAACCTTGAATTTAATAAATTTACATATTCATGGTATTCAGGTCAGGCTAATATTTATTTTTTTATACATGTCTGATGTTCATTAAAATTCATGCTGAGTCATCATTAGCAAAACATGTGATTATTTGGCATACTTTTGCTAAATTGAAATAAGCACTTTGAGAGTGCAGTAGAAGTTTCACTCAGAATAGATTGCACAATGTTAATACCTTTCCAAAGTTTCAAGTTTTCTCCTGAAGACATTTCATTTTATTTTGATTTTTGGATGATTGCCTTTAAGAACAGAGTTACTTCACATTATACATAATTTTAACAAATGTGTAGCAACATAATGGAGGACAAAAATGACGCAAGACATAGGCTACATAAATATGTATATAAATTAATGTATAAATACATCACTGGTCACATACCCTGGGACATGTTATCCACAGCCATAATGTGAGTTGGTTCCAAAGTCAGTCAGTGGGGCTTTTGAATTGATGTTTGTTAGATGCCTCAAGTGAAGTCTGTGCTAATGTAATCTTAAGAGATTTTCACTTGGCTTAATGTTCGTCCGTATGGCCTACCCCACATGTGAATTTTGAAGCTTTTACGTATCCTAAAAAAGAAGGTTGCCAACAAGTGGCTAAATGAAACTACAGTGTCATTATTCTGAACACCTCTTGCCCCGGTGTGGTGGTGATAAAGTCATGCGACTGCGGTGTCGCTCATTTCTTGCCTAATGTTGGCTATTTGCTTCTGGCAGTTGCATCAGCAAATGAAAAAAAGGTAGAGCCTGCACACTTACTCCATGCCACAATCTTTAATAAACGTTTGAAGGAACGTTTCGATCCTAGAGGGATCTTCGTCAGGTCTGAATGTTGGAAAGAGAAAAACCACACCTCTATTTATAACGTTGTGTGCAACAGGTGTGGTTAATCAGCCAAATATCATCTTGGGTTATTTTGAAAAAAACATCGACCTACAATTAAACAAAACATCCAATAATATCATGAGCAGCGATCATATAAAGTGGATTATACTCAATTACTCAATTACTCAATGTGGGCTAATAGTCTCTTCAACAGAATAACATTAAAATTGGCAAATCATCACAGTTAAGCAAATCATCAAAAATATCATCTCATGTGTTTAAATAGACCTCATCAATGGAAAATAATCCAATGATTAAACTCACGGATCCTGAATACCAAAAAATAATAGTGTTCACAGTCATGACTAAGTGGTCGACTGGGACAGGTACACTGACGAAACCATGCAGCACAATATAGGAATATATACAATAGGAAAATTATGTTACTTCAACACCTAATGGTTTCAGAGGAAGTGTTTGATTTCATATTCTTGATTCAAACCACTAGGGGACAGAGTCTGAAGTGTGAAAATATAAAAACTCTCTCTTTTCAATAGGAGGGTGTTCAGGTCCCCTCCTCTTCTTGGGGGTTTTACGTGCTCGATGCCAATGTATCTCAAGGAGGCAACTGAATGATTTGCCTCCCTGAAATGCACCGCCACCGGGCTACGCTGGTCCTGAGTTCGAATACAGCTCCTGTGTTCAGCTATCCTAGTTTTCAAAGGTCTCTGAGTTTTGCCTACGTATGCTAAACCACAAGGGCATTTTATGAGGTAAATAACATTTTTTGTTGAACAGGAAATGGTACCTCTGATTTTTATCGTTTTTCCAGTTATCGGGTGGTTAAACGTGTTACATTTGTATGTAAAATTGCATTGAGTGCATGAACCACACCGATAATTGCCAGGAGGCAGTTCAAGGAAAGTTGGGTTTTTGGCTGGTCTCAGATCAGATTTAACCAGCATTTGTCTCAGATTGGGAGGGCGTTTATACACCACTCTAGGAGAGTTTTTAAAGATGTTTTGGAGTAGTGGATCTGAACTTAAGATGTGCCAATGTTTGTTAATGATTTTTTCAAAATCCTTTCCTAGACATGAGTATGTTAAATAACATCTAGGGTGGTTATTTGCTGGAGTGTTAACCTTTTTAACTAGGCATTCATCCTGGGTCAATCCGCTGAATCTATCTCGGGCAGTTTTTATCCAGTTGTCCTGGTAGCCTCTTTTTTTAAATCTATGCTCTAGTTCATCAGCTTGTTTTTCATAGTCTGTTTGTTTTGTACAAATTCTGCGGATACGACTAAACTGGCTGATGGGGAGGCTTTTTTTCAGATGGGTTGGGTGGAAAGATTGGCCATGTAAAAAAGAACATTTATCTGTTTCTTTTCTATACAGGTCTGTTACCAATACTGTGCCCTCTCGTTTAACAAGGATATCCAGAAAACTAATTTGTTGTGTGTCATGGTCAATTGTAAATTTAAGATGTTCATGGCAGTGATTGAGATACTCATAAAACTGCAATAAACTTTCCACAGAACCGTCATAGATCATAAAAATATCATCTACATATCTCTTCCATAATTTTATGTGGCTTTTGAAGGGATTTTCAAAGGAGAAGACATGATCCTCTTCAAAGCAGGCTACATATAGGGAGCTGAAATTGGGAAACATTTTGCTACCCATAGCAGTACCCTTGCATTGTCTATATAGATTGGTAACTTTTTCAAACAAGAACACATTTTTAGATAGAACGATTTCAGCCAACTCTCTTAAGCATAGAGTGCTGGGTGTAGTCTCAGAAGGTCTTTTATCTAAGAAGTGACACATGGCATTTAAACCGCCCTGGTGGTCAACATTGGTAAATAAATTTTGTATATCCATTATTACAAGGTGCATGTCAGTGCCAAAATCACTCACAGTCTTTAAGATATTGATCATATCCATTGAGTCACGCACATAAGAAGGGAGAGAGGTTACAAAGGGTTTGATGTGGAAATCAACAAAACTGGAAATGTTTTCAGTTAATGAGCCAATGGCTGAGAGGATGGGTCTTCCTGGTGGGTTATTAAGGCTTTTGTGAATCTTTGGCAGAATATAAATAACTGGGGTGACAGGGTGTGACACTTTCATGAATTCACCCTCTTTTTTTGTAATTTCGCCTGATTCCATAAAAACTTTTAATTTCTCATCAATTTCTCCTTTGAAGTTTGCAGTCGGATCTTTTGCTAATTTTTCATAATAGACAGGATCTGACAACTGTCGTGCTACTTCTTTTATGTAGTCAGTGCGTTTCAATATACAAATAGCTCCGCCCTTATCGGCGGGTTTAATCACAATGCTGGTGTCGTTTTTAAGTTCTGTCAAAGCTTCACATTCCTTTTTGGACAAGTTGTTATACACTTTATATTCCCTTCTCTTATTTAAAATACCCATGACATCTTTTTCTACAAGTCTACAGTAGGTATCAATGGAGGCATTCCTAGACTTAGGGGGGCAAAAGGTGGATTTAGGCCGAAAAGGGGAAACAACTTTTTCCGGAATAGTGTCATGCTGAACATTGAACACAGTGAGAGAGGGATCAATAACGCTAGATTGATTATGCATACCATGTGTGTTTATTGACCCAACACCAGGAGATCTGTTGTATGAAAAAAACTCTTTTAGTCTCAGATTGCGGAAAAACTTTTCAAAGTCTATAGATGTTTCAAAGGAATCACACTGAGTGGTGGGGACAAAATTGAGACCCTTACATAGAGCAGTTTCACAGTCAGGGGATATTGTTCTGTCCGATAAGTTCACAACGCTTAGGAAGTCATGCTGCGGGTGTAATATCTCGTTTGATACTGTCTCTGATCTTTTCTTACCCCGCCTGCATCTCTTTCTTGGCTGGGGGTGGGTCTCCACCTGGGCGCACCTCTTCCCCTTCGGCCTCTGCCTAAAAAAAACAGGAGGGCTTGCACGGGAGCCAGCTCGTGAGCTCCAACTGGCGCCGTCTGATTCGTTGTCCGCTGATGACGCGCTGGAAGTGACAGGTGGTCTGGAGGGATTCCCTCTGACGTGGGGGCGGGGATTCCCTTTGTTCTCCGTGTGACTTTTCCCGCTGCGCCAGGGGTAGACTCTCTCTTGTTTGTAGTCATCAGAATCTCTTTTAAACTTCTTTATTTTGTTAGATTTGATCTCCTTTTCTAGATCTGCTTTGTATCTGAGCAGGTTGCTTTCAATGGTTGAGAGTCTGTCCGTGTTTGAAGTTTCCGCTGTCAGGTCGGCTTTCACAGTTTTTATATCATCACGTATCTTGGACAGTTGGTCAGTGGTTTCTTGGATCAATAGTGCCATTAAATCCAGTGAGCATTTGTTCAGAATTTGGCACCATTTATCACAGAAAGCCTCATTGTCACGTCCAATAGTGGGTAATAATTTTACAGTTCTCAAGCCCCTCGGGATCTGCTTCCTGCGGAGATAATCACTCAGCGTGATAGCGTGTAAATTCGTACGTACTTCACGGTTATAAAGATGTTGAAGTTTTGTCTGTAGGTCATCACTTGTTTCAGTCCCATTATCAAACAAAGAGTCTCTTACGATGATGCGTTCATAGTCATCCTCAGTGAATTCCAGTGTCTTGGAGAGGTATGCATCGCCTCTTTGCTCCTGGGGAATAGAATTTTCATCCATTTTTTGGATAATGTGGCGTTGGGGGGTGGAGTATCTTGGTCGTGAGTGCCGTATAAGGGTGCCAAAGGGTAGTTATACGCACATCGAAAAAGGTGCAAGGCCGGCACAAAACATGAATGGAAAAAAAGGTAGAGCCTGCACACTTACTCCATGCCACAATCTTTAATAAACAACGTTTCGATCCTAGAGGGATCTTCGTCAGGTCTGAATGTTGGAAAGAGGAACAACCACACCTCTATTTATAACGTTGTGTGCAACAGGTGTGGTTAATCAGCCAAATATCATCTTGGGTTATTTTGGAAAAAAACATCGACCAGAAGAAACAAACATCAAATTCAATCCAGGGTAACAATTCAGTGCAAATACATCAAAGCTGCATCAGCAAATCCATTAAATCCCACTTGATTCTTGACGAGTGAACCAGGACAGTGTTAACTTCCGAGGGCCTGTATCACGAAGCTGGATTAATGTCTCAGCGAGGTAACTTCAGGGTTAACCCTGGATTTTCGGTCTCACGAAGCCGGTTCAGTTCTTATCGGGGTAGATCACCATGGTAACTTACTCTGAACGGCTACCCTGCTCTGGAGCGGCAGGGGCGGACTTACCATTAGGCAAAACTAGGCGTTTGCCTAGGGCCCCAAGTTCCTGAGGGCCCCATAAAAATCCTCATACACTTATGGTTAATATAGTTATTAATTATTTGCGCACATTATTTATGTTTTTGAATAAAATCCTCTCGTTAAAATGCCAGCAGAATGCTTATCGTATTATGTGTGTGTCGGGGCCCCCCTTCAGTCTCCACTACAATGGATCAGTCAATTTTATTGCGCATGTTCAGAACGGAAGACAGCAGAAAAACGAAAACAAACGGCGCGAGAAGTGGCGAAAACACAAAATGAAAAGAAGCTACCCCAGCGGTGCTGAAAAGAGGAGGAAGAACGAGGAAACCCGAAAGTTGATGTCTAAGTTACCGAAAGTGACAAATTTCTTCACTGCGCCTGCGGCAGCGGCCAGCAGCAGCAGCAGCAACCCACAACTGGTAAGTACAACAACGACGTCGACACCTGTTGGGGAGGGTCCGTCATGTAGAAATGAACTAGTGAGTATCAAAACTGTCCAAGGGTGATTCCCAGGGTGATTATAAGATGTCACCCCACAAAGGAAGACTCTTTCAGTTTATCACAAATATTAGCATTAAATCATCATTTTGAGGGTACATGGTTTTCACTGGGCAGGAAGGGTTTGAAATATGTAACCAGCAACGTACAGTAGTGGAGTAGAAAGTGCAGTATTTGCCTCTGAGATACAGCAGAGCAGACAAAATTGAAGTTGCATGAAATCCTCAAATGTCTACGTTAGCACTTGAGTAAATATACATTTCACCACTGGGTAAGAGCTTTATACTGTGTTTTGTGTGTGTTTGTTTTCAGAATGAGACAGAGATGGGCTGTGAGAGCTCTGAAAAAGACAGGAAGAGAAAAAGAAAAAAGAGAGAGGAATGTGAGTTAAAGAGACAGGAAGAGAAAAAAGACAAGGACAAAAAGGAGAGAAATCAAAGACTACAGAAAAAGACAGGAAGAGAAAAAGAAGAAACAAAAAAGGGAGAGGAAGACAACCAGTAAAAGGGACAGAAGAAAACAATGGAGATGAGGACAACAAGAAAAAGGGACAGGAAGATGTGTAAAAGGGACAGGAAGAGAAAAAGAAAAAGAGAGGAATATGAGTAAAAGGGACAGAAGAAGAAAAAAGACAAGGACAAAAGGGAGAGAAATACAAAGACTACGAGAAAAAGACAGGAAGAGAAAAAGAAAAAAGAGATTAATATGAGTAAAAGGGACAGGAAGAGAGGGACAAAAGGTAAAACAAATAATACATGTGTATTCTGTTAAAATGTATGTATCTGTATAATTGACCTGTTGTTTTGTGTGTTGTCTTCTCATTTCAGCACCACAACATAGAGGACAGCAGCTGCTGCTGCCCAAATTTGAACTGTGTAAAGGTAAATCATCTCTGTCACATATACAGTTGAAATAACAACTTATATAGTGAAATCAATTCTATGTATGTGATCCATTCCAAGTATTCTATCAGAGAACCTGCTGGTAAAAAATAATACTGTTAAAATGTATGTATCTGTGTAATTGACCTGTTGTTTTGTGTGTTGTCTTCTCATTTCAGAGGGCCCCATGCCTGCCTTTGCCTTGGGCCCCAAATTTCCTAAATCCGCCACTGTCTCTCTTTAAACCACAATAATGTTTATCACATTATTACACTCAACAACTGCATCCTTAACCTCAGTTGCTGTATGGCTAAGTATTGATATGACTGAGGTAAGTATTATTTGCACAGTTTTTGTTTGTATATACTTAAAAACTTTGCTCTCTGTCCCAAATACAGCCCCAGTATTCTAATTTCATTTGTCTACAACAGATAAACAGCATAAAGAAACATTCGCACAGTAAGTAAATAAATAAGTCAAAAAAAGTAAAATTTATTTGTATAGCACTTCTCACAGAGAGGACTCACAAAGTGCTTCACAGGATTAAAATACCAACAAGAATACATACATACAAACATACATGTCATATACAGAGACACAAAAAATGAAACAGTTGTTGCTAAACAAATCACTTAAGACAAGTTAAAGAATGCCTGTCTGTATAGATAGGTTTTAAGATGCTTCTTAAAAAATATCAACCGATGCTGCAGCTGCAGCAACATGTTGCTTGAAGTCATAAGTTATATTTCTGGATGTCTCATCAGCACTCTCGTGTGGTGGTTTCTTTAATGAGTGACTAGATAGTTTTAATATTTCCCATATGTATTTGTATCTCATTTGAAAGATTTAATTGTTACCAAACTTCAGTAATTGAACATCTGCGTCTCTACATTTTTACTTTAACTTAATAGAGCAGTATTTCTTCCATCCAGCACAAAGCCTAAAATGTTCTGCTCTTTATCAAACACACTGCTTTCCACTGCTCCAACATTAATTTGATTTCCAGTCACTACAAATAAGAGTCTCTGTATTATTCTATATTGTTACTGTTGCCTCATGAGAAGAAACCGGTGGCTGTTGCTTGAATCACAAAGCCCAGCTGGTCGATGGATGGCTGCTTCCAGGCTACAGTCTGTTGCTCAGTTGGGACAAATCATGAGGGAACAAAGCCCCAGATTTACTTCATTATATAATACAGCATGTACAACTGCTCCCTCTGTTATGCAACACAGAAAGCAGACAGAGTATCACAGCCCTGCTTGTGTTGTACAAAATTTGACCACAAAACACAAAGCTTTAATCTGTATCAGCTGGATCTGTTTCCATGGCCACTGGGTCCATCAGTCAGCCTTGTGCCTTTAGATCGCCCCACATCATCAGGATATTCAAATAATTATACATGTCACATTCAGTATTTCTGTAAATTAAATAGAATCAGCAGATCTATGTATATGCTCCAAAAGAAAAAAATGTGTTGATCTACCTGACAGCTTAAAATAACACACAAAAAAAAACTTTACAGGTGATTAAAACGTGTCAGCCCTGCGATAGTTTGGCAACCTGTCCGGAGTGTACCCTGCCTCTCACCCAGTGTCAGCTGGGATAGGCTCCAGACTCAGGAGGAAAATCACAGCTGCGCATCATTCAGTTTTAAGTTTCACCTGGGCTTTTCCTGTCTTGACAATCTTAATCTCAAAAGGTTGTACTCTCAGGACACTTTGGCCTCAAAAACACTGTTTATCTATTGATTTGGACATTTAATAAATAATTAAATGAACACTTTTGCGACATCAATTCAAATTTTAGGTGTTCTGGGACCATCACCTACTCATATCATGGTTTGTCTGCAATGTACAGTGAAATGACTGTAAACATTACATTTTGTATTTATATCTAAGAATAACTGTTAGACATTTTTAAACTTTAAACTAAAGAGAGAAAGAAAAGCGTATCTGCACTTTTAAATACTTTTATATCAGCTGAGGCCAAGTTGTGATCCAGTCTATAAAACACATTGTCCTGATTTGTTCTGTTCTGTTTCGACCCACATTACAGGAATGACCTGCCAGTTAAACACTGGCCTAAATTCCTCAGTCTCCTCGATCACTGTCTGACACAGAAAACCTCAAATGTGTGTCTCCACTGTGTACATCATTATAAACATCATAAATACTGTACTAATATGTTAACATCAAATTATTTTTTGAAAAGACAAGTGTTTTTAAAATTCTGTTAGTGGTGTTAATTATTGCAAATTTGATGTATATTCACATATAATTTTATAGAATTTGACTTACGGTTGAAAAATCTGAAGGTGTGGTTTCGCATCTGAACATACAGATCTCTTTACAAAATAACGGAGGTTGACATTTAGGGGCACCAGAATATAAAAACCACATATGTTAACATGGCTCTACACTATTTAGGTGTCCCCCTTTAGGCCATGACAGTATGACAGAGCATGCACAATACCAGCACCCTGAGGCAGTGACATGAAATTCAGCCATCTGTAATTCCATTATTTACACCTGTGCTTGTTCTACTGTGACATGTCAAAATGTCTTCTGTGAACAAAGGCCTGGTGACAGCACATTTCAATCCTGTTTATAAAAGGCTGCAACATATTATTTTCAATATTGATTAGTTCTAGAGAATTTTTCTATTAACCAATTGATTTAGTATATAACCTGCCAGAAAAAAAACTGGAAAATGTTCATCACATCAGCCTAAACTGATACCTGGTTTGTCCCATAAATTATGAAATTTCTTGATAAATTACGACTTCAGAATATATAAATTCCCTGCAGTACAGTGTCTCATTGATTATTCTAGCATTCAAAGATTCATATTTAAGACATTTTCAGAAGTGTGCATCTAAACACATTTTCATGACCTCTTCAAACTATTTCACAGTATTTAAGATCAGCAACCTTGAACTCATAATTTTGCACACCGGAAGATTATGGCAGGGCTCACAGACAGACACCAGGGCTAATATCACACACAGAACAGAAACTTTTAAAAAAAATCAAACAGGTTTATTTTATCTTTAAATGTATATACAAAAAGTTTTAACAAAGTTAAAAGGTACACAACCACAACACCTTATTACAAATCATTGTGTGTCATCAGTCTTGTACTGATATGTCCAAATATTGTCCACTCTTTGTTCTATAGTGCTGTCCAGTACTGGCTGACTCCACTCCTCTACTACAGTGCTGGACAGATAACACATGGTTCCACTATGGAGGAAGATCTCCAGAGGATATCCCAGTGTCGCCCCTCTGAGTCTCCTCTACTTGAACTGATTATCAATGAGGGTGCCCTTCATCTTCGCCTTTTTGGCCTCCAGCTCAGCCAGCTCCTGCAGCCTCCTCTTGCTCATACCCTTCCTCTCCAGCTGCTTCTCAATCACTTTGGCGTTTTGGGCGTACGAGTCCGCCACCTCCCTGGCCTCGATCTCCTCCTCCTCCTCGTCGATGGTAGACACTGTGACGGAGCTGAACTTGCCCATGTCTTTGGTCCGCTTGGTCATCATCACGCGGACTTTCTTGGGAGCCTCTGGCTGCTTCTGGCTGTACACGCTGGTGTTGCCGAAGCCCTGCCCGAACTTCACCACAGCTCCGTCCACGATGAAGGTGGCCGGGTTGTTCTTCGCCTGGTGCTGGTAGAAGAGCAGCAGACCGCACTTGCCGCACTTTTTCCGGTACTGCCTTTCGATGCCCTCGGCCCTCTTGATGTACGCGTTTTCGTCCTGCTCCACGTTACAGAACTTGTGGGCATGTTTGGCCGCATCGATCACCCTGGCTCGGTCCCGGGGCCTCATGGGAAGCTTCTCCAGCTGGCAGTCCAACACCAAAACCATCTGACCGCACAGGCAGTAGTACACATGGAGAGGCTTTTCTCCGTCGTCGTACTCCTCTCTGTCCCTGGTGTCCGAGCACACGACACTTCTAGACACCACCTTCGGCATGTTTGGCCCCGAAATGTATTTTATTACCAGTCAAGTCTATTTAAACGCTATTATTGAGACGCCGTAACGACGGAAACTCCTGTTGAACGTTTGTCCGGAACACAAAAACAACGCCACACTTCCTGTGTGCGTCACTGTTACTAGTCCTACCCGAAACCACAGTTTCACTCTTTAGTTCCGCCGCGTGATAACAGGCCAAAATAAACACATCAGTTTGCTTGGAAATTGTTTGCCCCCCCAAAAAATAATAAATAAAATCCCATGCATGCTACAGGGCCCCATATGATGGTCCAAAATAAATCTCACGGGTCACAAAATGAGATTCGAAAGAAATTATAGGCCAAGGGAAAAAAATAAAGCAAAAAAATACAACGGCTGGCCAGCTTACCTAGTGTAAAGGTCTATAGTATGAGCAGGCAGTCCAAAAATGCAACCTATTACTGATTAATAGATAAACCATCATGTTTCGGCTCTAGTCAACATGTTGGTTTATCCATTTCGACTCTGGTTGATCCGATAAAAGGATTTTTAACCATGGAGTGCCTCTTTTACTTTTCCCAGTCGTATCTTATCTTTTTCAAATTGCCCTATCCATGAAGTGCATCTGTTTGTTTGGGGGTATTTTTGTTTGTTTTGCAATTAACTACGCAGTGTCTTAACCCAGGGCAACACTCCCTATTTTTCCTTTGTAATCTATATTTCAAAGCAGTAATTATACCCTGTTATAACATATGCTCAAAGTTTAAATTAAAGTGCTTTGCTAAGACAGAACCATGCATTGCCACCCAAAAATAATCACAGCAATAAAATGGTCTTGAAAGTTGTTTAATCTTGTTAAATGCTTACAAATCAAGTCTGAGAAGTCTGTTTTCTAGAGCCTTTGAAATCCCAGCAAAACTGGCTATAACAATGACCAGCTTTTTTTTTAAATCTGGGTTGGTGCATTCAACCAATTTTAAAAAAAAAAAAAAAAAAAAAAAAGTTAGCAACCATTACTAGCAGCAAAATGCTCCTATAGTTCACATGACTCTTAACATTCACCTTGAGAATCAATTTGATTGTGAAGAAAAGCACTGCAGCCTTAAAGAACTTGAGCTTTGCAGGTTGCCTCCATTTGACGGTGACCTTGGACAGATGACTTTACACTGCAGCAACATAGCTGAACGCACCTCAGCTTGTTTCATACTGAGGCTTGAAACCTATATAGCCTGCACTGTTCCAGCAACTTTTAAACCAAGACAGCACATCCACATTTAAGCAATCAAGTTTATTTCAACACTGGACACAAGTACAAAATACATCTACTGTCAACATTAGTCAAGTATACACAGGCTCCATCACAAGGGCTGAAGAGGCCAATGTTACAGGCGCCTCACTGGCAGCAGCTGGTGTCACACGTCTTCCCTTTACACACGCAGCCAGAGGCACATTTGCTGCAGCCAGATGGGCAACATGAGCAGCAGCCTGCAAGGACACAACAAGTTAGTGATAGACCAGTGGTCAAGTCATCTAGTCTGGCAGGGGAAATCCATGATACAGCTGCCACCTTAAAGATTCTAGGACATTATATAATTGACTGCAAGTCAGAACATACTTTAGGCAAAAGTTAGTAAAACATGCTGGACTCTTTGAAAGTCCACCTGCCCCAGCTCATTAAGCTAATTAGAGCCAGCTGGGCAGGCTGCCTACATTTCATGTAAAAAAAAGTTTTACATACACACTGGGAAAGAAACACAAGAGACAATTTAAATATTTTATACATCATGATTAAAAGTGCAGAGAAAATTTTAACTCTTATGGGCCCAGTGCATTTAGAGGAAAGGGCGGAAGCTGTAAGCTTTTAGGACATATTGCATCTTAATGGTCACTCTGAATTGGTGTCTACTGAGGTTCAGTATTCATCTGAAGAAAGACCTCATTCCCAGGTCGTCAGAGACAACGACCTTGGTTTGGTGAGCAGACCGAACCAATCAAAGTGTCATTTATGACCTTGGAGTGGGATTCAATTAACCATTTCTCTCCTGAATTACATGCTGCACCCTGAAATCCCTCATGTAGACCAATATAGTGCTCTTCAAAACAAAAACACAAAGCTTTATAAAAATATGGTTAACAGAAACGTCTTATAGGTCAATCAAATGTAAGGATGTTATTTGACTTACTCTTCTTGCAGGTGGTGCAGGAGCAGTTAGTGCACGTGCAGGATCCTTCGCAGGTGCAGGTTCCACCTGACAACAAAATCAAGCCAGATGAGATCAACTTTGTCTGCTACTGCTAGCGACACATAGCCTTACAAAATACTACAACCATGAGAAATAACACCAAACAGAAACGTTAACGAATAACTTACTCTTGGAGCAGTCGCAAGGGTCCATTTTCTCACTTCTTGTTGTTGTTTCTTGTCTTCGTGTGAAGATGCTGTGTCTCTGGTCTGAGCCGAGTCAGTGTTTTGATTTCCTGATTATGGGCGGCTCTTTTTATAGGGTCCAGAACACAACAGCACCGGGTGCAAAACTGCGCCTGTCACGCTGCACGCAGGCACGTAGTAGACGATTACAAAAAGGTTTGTGCACACGACTTCTCAACCACCCAGGAGCGAGAGCAGAGAGATTCCCAAGCGAGGCCGAATTTACTGGCTTGTTGTCTGAACATTATGTAAGACCTCCCCGAACCCCCTGTTCCCCTCTGGCGACACCAAACCCCGGAATAATTAATGTGTTTACGCGGAGAAAAACACTACTATACACGACAGTATTTAGAATACAGGTTACTACAGTTCATCAACGGACTGTTTCATTTCCAGGTAGTAGGTTATGTGAGGACATTGAGCGGCACCTGCGTCACCATTAGGAAATTATAATTTCCTTTTTGCATGTGTGTGTGGTCAGTAGTGAAATGACGGAGCCCTGGAGTGTCATATAGGGTTTTTGAGGGAAAACGGCCTGTTTAATATGTAAACATCAGAAGATCAATAGACTAAGTCATGTGCTCAGTTTGCGCACGGATCTAGTGAAGGAATGTCAAATTTATGTGGAGGAGTGCCTAGTCGAGATGCGTTCACGGGTGCAAAAAAGACTTCCGATATATGTAGGGCCCCCGAGAAAAAGGGTTTGGTGTTGTGGGCAAAATATTTAAAGTAGGCCAATGTAATTAGGTATTTACTCACGAAAATAAAGCTCCTAATCGGTATCAAAAACAGGTTAAAATAATATTAAAATCAGCCTGTATGCTGTCCACAAGTGGACAATCTTAATCTTATTCCTACTTGTGTTTATATTGTGTTGTACAGGGTAGCATTATACAAATATTTTATATTTCTAACTTTACATACTAGGTTTATACATTGTGTTATAGCATAAGGCACATATATTTTTACACACTTTACATACTTAGCACATTATACATAATTTATATTATTTAAATATTTTACATTATAGTGTTAACACTGTTGCACATTGCATGTATTTTATTTTTGTAATTTTACATACTTGTACTTATTCTCTATTTCTACAGTCAATAAAGTATTTCTGATCCTGACTCTGAAAGCCATGTCTAAACTAGAAGATACACAAGTTGTAGTTGTTTAGCTGTAATTAATCAGAGGGGATTGTGGGGTTATCTGGCTCACTGTTTGCATGTTACCTGTTGTTTATTTTTATTTTCAAACGAGATTATACAAGGTTATTTTAACATTACAAATTTCTAATACCAGTCTAGTCAGTGCTTTAATATAACTACTAGCCTACTAAATTACCCTACTTTGTTTAACCTGTTTTTTTGAATTTCTGTTGTATTTCCGGAAACCTTACATCAAAATACAAAATTAAAAAATGTACTGTACGTGTCATTTTACAATTTACTAATATGAAATCGTTTTTAATCAATCATGTGATCCGTAATTTTATTGCCATACAAACCATAGTCTTGAGGTTTAGTCATTTTGCTCGATACTGTAATGTCATGGTGACTTTCAAACACTGACAGTCGTGTTGTAACCTATCGGCTCAGTGACAGTTTTATTTTCCCATCACATGTAGTGTCCTGTGCTGGTTCTCGGTGTTTTCAGGTCTGTGCACACGGTACAAACACACTGCTGTCTGTTGTGGTTTCTGCAATCCCCCCTTTCCTCCCTACCTCGCGCTGCTCTGCACCCGGCCGCTTTACTCAGCACTCGTGAGCAAACCAAAGTAAATAGGCTATTGTAGTGTGCTGCGTTTACGTACCGTGCGCTGTCGTTTTTATCAATAAGCATAATCGCAGGTTCATGATGAAACTGAGCAGGAGGTTGAGATGATGAAGACAATCAGGGTACTCCCTTTTTTTATGAATCCTGTAGAAATGATTAGCACACCCACTTCAGTAAAGAACACCGCTGTCATTTTCTGAGGATGCCTGTATTTTTATGTGTTTGTTTGTAACGTTTAGCTAGCTCACATTTCCACAGGTGGCGACTATTTATGTTTACTGTTCTGATGTCGGAGCTTTTGATGGGAGCCTGAACGCAGCATTGTCCCTTTTGCACACTGTCCGGCTGCTCTGAGTGTTTTTCCACAGTGTTGCAGAAGTGACCGTTATTACATGTCCATGCGTAATGAGTCAGTCATTACGGGATGCTGAGTGTAAAGAAAGAAAGGTTTAGCGCTGAGTGCAACTTTTTAGAAACGCCTAGATAATAATCAGATCACAGCCTACATGAGTTCCTAGGGGAAATATGGGCCTAATAGGCTATAGGCTTTTTTTTATTGCATTGTGTATTGTCAATGTTAATGTCTTGTTGAATAAGTCCAGTGGTGAAGTGGAGGGTATACGCACCTATACAGGTTATACCCACCACTTTTTCAGTTCATATACCCACCTATCAGCCTCCACTGGAGTAGGCCTATATGAGAGAGTATACTCACTTCCTCCTCAATAATCTATCCATCTACCTAGTTGTACACCCACCTCATCAACTACCACTACACTGAGTGAGTCATAGCCACAACAAGCCTTGAGGAGACCCATGCCATTTTGGTTGTGTAAGAAAAAGGGTGTTTAAACCCCTAGAGCTGTATTCTAAATTATTTTATCACAAAGAAAAGTGTATAAATGACACACACATCATTTTTTGTTTACTCTATAGTACAGCCATTAGAGCTGTACCCGTAATATTTCACTCAATTTAAGTTCAGTACCTTCAATGAAAATAAAGACCATGTGATGCTGTCATGTATCTAACTTTCAGGATGATGAAGGAGGAAAACAATGACATAAAAAAAGCACCCATGACATGTAAACAGTGTTAGGAACAACAAGTAGCTTACAGCTATGATTATTATTTATAATAGCCTTGATTTCCCTGTGTGTAGCCCTAACTCAGGTTCAGGTATGTCTGATCACAATCAGAAATGATACAATAACAGATGGTGTGATTATATCTGTGGAGAATTATTTAAACGGGATGTTGGAGAGTACAGGTGAAGTGTTGTAAGTAGGCCTTTAAAACACTTCAGAGCATTAGTGAGCCCTGATTCCTTATTTCATCTGGTCAGACTCAATTTGGATTCTGGCTTAGTAACACAAAAGTATTCATTTGTTTTTCATCCTTTGTTTATGAATCCCATGTCAGTGGTCGATAACACAGGAGGGCACTGCACACGGCACAGAGAGGTGCTGTTTGTGTCAGACAGCTCTAGAGGGAGACATCCACACATTCATATATAATGAGGGCGCGCTTTCCTTGTGGGCACCCAATAAAATTTCCTCATCAGGTATTTGAGCTATTTGTCTTACAAGTGCATATTTTTAAAAAAAAAGTGTTCTACATTTTAATTTGTTTTCCAACATCTGCAGCAGAGCCCCCAGCCATTTTACCTATGAAACAGCTAAGCTATGAGTGGAAGCAATCAGTGTGTACGCATGAGTTACAACCTTTTATCTTTTATTTGAATGGAAAAGAAAAGGATAGCAACCACTTATGTGCAAGCAAGATATGTAGTACAAGCTGCACTTTACTTTGAAGGAGCACATAACCAAAACTGTATTACAGTATATCCTCACCTGTTAACAATTTAGAAAACAATACAGTAGAGATACTTGTGTTGATATAAGTGATAATGGAGTAAAATAATAACAGCTACAGAAAAAATAAATTGGAAGAGGAGCTCTGCAAAAAAAAACAATCTCTATCTTGTTGAGATTCTCTGTGCAGGCCTCTTGATCACACATGTGACCGTATACATGTTTGTGTATTTTCCTTTCAATTATTTTAATTTATTTTTAATAATGTTGAGATTTGGACTGCTGATTGGCCAATACAAACTTTGTGAAGGTGTGATTTTGGGCTCTGGTTAATCATTTCTTACTATTTTCGAAAATGTTTACAGACCAAACAATCAGTCGATTAATGGAGAAACTAATCAGCAGATTAATCCATAATAGAAATAAA
Organism: Epinephelus cyanopodus; assembly: GCA_026686955.1. Lineage (NCBI taxonomy): Eukaryota > Metazoa > Chordata > Actinopteri > Perciformes > Serranidae > Epinephelus > Epinephelus cyanopodus. The sequence continues at coordinate 35,758,904 of CM048917.1, read as the reverse complement.
CATTAGTTGCAGTCCCATATAAAACAGTTTAAAAAACTAGCTTCACCTCAAGCAGCAACATTTGGCTAATATCCAGCTTTTACATTAATGCATGAGTAATAATAAGCTAATGATATAATAGTACAACAGCCAGGGGACATTTCTCTGCATTAAATACTTTTACTTTTAGTACTTTGAGTAGATTTTCTTATCGAATATACTTTTACACATACATTTTTACTTGTGATAGAGTATATTTTTGGTGCAGTGTCAATAATATTCCTTAATACTTAGTATTACTTACTGAATATTACTTACTTGTGTGTGTGTGTGTGTGTGTGTGTGTGTGTGTGTGTGTGTGTGTGTGTGTGTGTGTGTGTGTGTTTGTGTTGTTTGTGTGGTGTGTGTGTAAAGGGCACAGTTCAGAGGGGAATTTGATCCTAAAGCCCAGCGTGAGACAGGGCACATGGACTGCAAAGAAATGACATGCTTGCCCTCTCAAATGATTTTATGTTGTAGGTAATGCAAGGTTTGACTGCCGTGGTGTCATTTCTGGTTACTTAAGAATGTGAATATAATTGCTATTTTAAGACATCAGATGGTTTTACATGCTTCATATATCTAATCTAATATGTATGTCACATTATGATGACGTACATTCCAGTGCTTGGAATCACAGAAACTATTAATAATTAGTCAATATTTAAACTCTTTAGCAAGTTTAGAAAGATTAAGTTACTCAAACTCATAAACGCGAAGATCTGACTCGAAGATCAAGTCTTGCTGTCACTGAGCTGCTCGTAATTTGCTGAGCATGCTTGGATCTTATTCCACCAGGACAGATATGTCTGTGTTTTTCCTGGACCCCTCACCCCTCCACCCTGATACTTACTGCCTCAAAAAAAAAAAAAAAAAAAAAAGAAGAAGAAGAAGAAGCCAAGAAGAGTGTCCCTCTGAATCTTGACCAGCTTCTAGGAAAAATAGTTCTTCCTGGAATGCATGGCAAACTCATCTCAGCAGCGTAAGTCACATGATTTCTTTTACAAATCATATACAGGTGGATACGCTGTGTGGGGAGGAGGGAGAACTCGTGCACTCAAATACGAAGATTCACACACTAGCAGGTAAGTTCAGCTGTAATGACCAAGTGATCGGGAAGGTTCTTTTGAAAATCCTGACAAAATAATCCTCGAAAAGCATTAAACAGCTTTTTGGAATTTGACAACAGAGACTAACACTGAAATACTTTCTGTTTAATAAATCAGACAAGAAGATGATCATTCTTTTAGGGGGTGTAATAGATTTTATTTTGAGTGAAGGTTACTGCCCTGCAGAATCACTGTTGTGCTGCCTCTGTTGTTTCCAATTTATACTAGTTAGTTAGTTTGTACCAGTTTATAGGCTTTATAATACAGTGCATGCTGCTGAGTATTCTGAGCTCATACATCTGGGTTAAACAAAATTAAGTTATCCTGTAACTGAAGCATACATGTTGAGGTGAAGAGTCTGGCAAACACAGTTAATATAATGGGATGTAAACTATTATAAAGAATATAAAAAGGTCAAGCTGAAACATTTCTAGAACGAAATCACTTGGGTGAACTGCTGAGAGAGAAGACATATCCGGCATGGGACTCTTTAATGGCATTTTGGGACAGAATTGTTTTCTGCAAGCAGATCCCTCCGTTCACTCACTGCATTAACTCCACGTATGTGGCTGCTTAACTACTGACTCTATTATTTTAGGCTCAGCTGTTTACACACTAATTAGCACCATATGATAACGCCAAACAGAGGTGTAGAGGAATGACTGATGAGGAGTCAGCTGGGTCTGAGAGACATTCATTAATCATGTTAAACACAGAGCACATCAGATGGAGTTTTTGATCACCACAGGAACAAGCTCAGGACTTTGGTGTAATCATCAGCAGCCAGGGTGAAGAGATGCTGGTGTCATTTGCAACACCAGTCCAGTAAACAAATCTTCACTCCAACAAGTACAGTTGTATTGACAGAGGTGTCAGAGAAGGGGACACTGGAGCATTGGGAACTACTATGGCATGTTTATAGTGGCTTGCATTGGCTCATTAACCATTTGTACAGGTATGATGCTTTGATTTCAGTGTTTTGTAACTGTATAAGATGTTCTGATACTATTTTTCCCTTCTCAATACAGATTCCTGAACCTGTAGTGTAATCTAATACCATTGCATTAAAATAATAATTATCGCTACAAACACTGGTTTTCTGGAAAAACTTCTGTTTCATCTGGGTTGAAACTACTTTAAAGTTCAGCAATAAATTACATGGTATCTAATCAATTCATGGACTTGTGAACTTGCAGATTACCTATCCAGCATTTTAGGCAGTCTCAAAGGCATTTCCTATACTGGTATTGGTATCGGAACAACTCTAATAACTATACAAGTGTTTTTTTCTCTTTCTGTGTTGCTGTTTCATGCATTGCGATATTAAATGTGTGCATGAGTAGCCGTCTTGGCCAGATTAGTTTCAATGGAAAACAACTACAGCAAAATACCCCCTGTTAAAAAACTGAAACAAAAAAGGTTCAAATAGGAGATTTTTAAAGGCTGGTCATGGATACAGTTTGGAGTGTTCACAAAGATTTAGACTGATAAAATCTAACACACAATGCTAACTACCTTGTGCGTTATGTTTTCTACAGAATTTTAACCAGTTCTTTTACCTCAGAGTGCAGTTGGTTTGTTTTCTTTCATGTTAAGAGGCTGCGTCATGGTGGTTAAGGACAAGATTGATCATAGTGTCCATTTATCTCTCTTCACAGACTGTGCCATGGATCATGTGCTGAACATTGCTGACAATTACATCTTCACTCCGTATGTTTACCCGGCCACATGGCCCGAGGACTGGGCTCTGCGTCAGATAATTAGCCTGTGGGTAGTGACCAACCTGGGAGCAGTGCTCATTTATCTGGGCTTTGGTGCTCTTAGTTTCTATTATGTTTTTGACCATAAGCTCATGAAACATCCACATTTTCTTAAGGTAAGCTGTTGAATGGGTTCAATGCCAAATAATTGACTGGCACTGTCACATCTGACCTTCCAAAGCAGACTTCTCCCAAATCCTAACTTTGTGTCTTTGATACACTGACAGGACCAGGTCAGAAAAGAGATTAAACTAGCAACAGTCTCCATCTTCTGGATGAGCTTCCCTACAGTGGCCCTTTTCTTCTGGGAGGTCAGGGGATATAGCAAACTTTATGACAACATCAGTGAATCTTGTTTAGGTGAGACAACCCTTACCTGAAACATAAACTGAGCAGATGTTAGCTGATAATAGCCACCAATCAAAGATTTCAATAATAAGTCCAAATGAGACCTATTAGCCTACTGGTTTGTTTCTGTTTCAGGCTGGCCGGGGGTGTTACTGAGCATTGCTGGTGCCTTGTTCTTTACTGACATGTGTATCTACTGGATACACCGCTCCCTGCACCACAAAACATTTTACAAGGTGAGCTGGAGCATGTTTATGACAAGTTTGGAGCCACTCTACACAAAGATTTTCTATAAACAATGAACCAAACGACTGTGTAATAAGGGAGGGGTCACTCATAGTTATGAACCCAGTGAGAATGATCACCTAACTCTGCAGTTCACCTCAACTCTGCAGAGCATTTTAGCATTTTTCAGCTCATTGTTTGAGTCTCACTGCTGTCATGAACCTGTTTTCAGTAGCAGGCAGCTGTTTCTAACAAAAAAGCTCTGATAAACCCACTTTACACTTGCTCAAAAGCAAACAACTGACAAAAGTAGCAGCTGGTCAAAGACGTGGAACATTTAGCAGCTAAGTAGACCTTTAGATATTTTGTTCAGTAGTTGGTGGAGACCAAAAATACGACACAAATATGATTCTATGACTCAGTACAACACTGTTTGCTAACATGTTACACTTAATAGAGTGATAATATGTAGTGTTAACAGCTTGTTGCACTGCCCACACATGGCCAAAAAATAAACGATCATTCACTGGGTAGGTTAAGAAAAGTAATGCTGTATATCGCCTACTTGGTGTTGGAGATGAATATGAAAATATGTCATAGTTTATTTTTAGCAAATCAGGGCTCAACAGCTGATCTACAACTCGATATACAATCCAGCTGCCAGAATAAATGTTGGCATTGTACGTTTCTGCAAACCACAGACGCATATTAGTATTTAGCAGCAGATACATTGAGACTTTATGTTCTACACTGATTAACATAGGATTATGTTTAGGACTTAAATAACCCAGTTTTGCTGGCACAATCCTAAAAAAAAACACCACTTCTGTTTCTTGTTGGTCTTGAACAGTGGTCTCACCTAGGTGTCACACCACCCACTATCCCCTCCACCTCCCAATGCCAAAGTCAGCTCATATACGTGTAATCAGAACTACATCACTTTAGAAATGTTAACATGGTGCGTATGAAATGTACAAATATTACATATCCATGGTTTGAAGAAACACAGGATGCCAACATTTTCTTCTAGCGACTGGGCTGCAACATATGAAATCAGTGACTATACTATAATAGTTTGTTTGGGATTTATAAAAGTTAGAGAACAGGCTACTTTTTTTTGGGGGGGGGGGGTTGTGTTTTGCTTTGATTTGTGTTTGTGTACCTCGTCTGCCTGGTGTATTTCTCACTACAACAGTCATAATATTCAGACCATGTGTGTTTCTCCCCCTCAGCACTTACATAAGCAGCACCATATATTCAAGATCCCTACGCCTTTTGCCAGCCATGCCTTCCACCCACTTGACGGCTTCCTGCAGAGCTTACCCTACCACATCTACCCATTCATCTTCCCCCTTCACAAGGTGGTAGTCTACTTGTCTCTCTTTACTTAACAATCTGATCGTAGGTCTGAGGAGTAACAGTACTGCATATTACAAATATACTAGCTTCACTGCATATTTCATGATGCTATTTTTGTCAAGACTTAAATTTAACAATTTCAGATTTAGCTGCATGTGGACAAATTTTGATGGTGTTTGCTTGAGAAGTAGTGTAAAAGAATTTTTTTTGTAGATTGTTGTTGTTTTAAAAAAAAAAACAGTTAATTCCAAAAAGTACATTATCAGCATGATGTTAACTCTGTTACTTACTTAAATGTTTTTTAAATGACATTTGGGATATTTTCATTGCAGGTGGTCTACCTCTCGTTCTTTGTATTTGTCAATATCTGGACCATATCCATACACGATGGAGACTACCGTATCCCTGGCCCCCTGATATTTCTGATCAATGGTGCTGCTCACCATGTAGACCATCATCTCTTCTTCAACTACAACTACGGACAATACTTCACGCTCTGGGATCGACTAGGGGGCTCCTACAGACACCCCTCAGCCCTGCTGGGAAAGGGGCCACATGACCACATTCGCAAGCTAATGGCAGAGGCTGCACACACACAGTGATGATGGAGCTGCTGTCAGGATTTTCTTCACTGGTTTAGACCTCTCAGGGAGGTTCCTAATGCTCAGCCTAGGTCATGACTCAGATGCAAAACAGAGAGTCTTCTGCAGGACCTTGTATAAGAATGACAGGGAGCAGATTTTACATATTAGGTGCTATTCCTTTGATATTTGAGCTCAAATGAGCTGTTATAAGTAATTGATCAAGATTATAAAACACTTTGTGGGTCTGAGATAACTGTGAAAAAATAGTTGAACTTTCAAGGACTTTGGTCTGATGATATTTGTCATCCAGGACTGTATTCATCCAACTGCCAACATGATGACAACTTCATAATATGAAGCCAATGTTTCTATGCATTTTGGTAAGAGTGATGGAGCGACAGACACATTTTTTTACTAAGCAAAGACTACCTTACAAAGAGCACACACCATATCTGTGTGAGTGTTCACTGTCCTCTCTGGATTTGACACAAATTTGAAAAAAAAAAACAAAAAAAAAACAAAGCATTAACAGAGGTAGAACAACTGAATGCAACTCTTTTTTCATTTATGTTATCACAAACTTGTTATTTCCTATTAACGTTTACAAAGACTACAATATAAACCCAATACCAACGCAAAATAAATGTTTGCACTATTTCTGCTTAGCTGGAAATTTCTTAAATACAACAAGATGTTGAACTGCATGTATCTGAATCCAGTGTCCATATGTGTGTGTTTCTGTCCTACAGTCTGATCCCAGATTAGCCTTTCAGCTTCCAGTGCTCGGTGTGTTTTCATGCAGGCTCTGCAGGGCAAGATCTGTCCACTTCATCTCTTGTTCTTTCACAGACTCTGTGGAGCCTCCGTTGTCCTGCTCAGCTTCAGGCAATTCACTCTGACAGACAAGAGGGGAGACAAGATGCCATGAATATGTGGAGCAGTTCACTCTACTTTATATCAAAAATATGATGGTGCCAGGATAAAAATTCTGAGGGAGGCAACAGATTAACCTAAATTAAAATAAACAGGGATATTTTCTGACAGATGTTTAGTCAGGAGTTTATGGTTGTTCACTACTGACACAGCTACTAAGTATGTGACCGCATTTGAGAGCGTGTGGGGCCATATTTGTACGCCCAGAAGAACTCATTAAAGAATGTAAGGCCAGAATCATAGATGTCATACATGTTTTGAGCCTGTTAGAGGACTACTGTCACTAGATTTGAGCAAGAATGTTGATCTTCATTTTCTCACCATCATCAAAGCTGCTTGCTGTCAGTTCTGGAAGTTTGGGTTCCTTCCATACCAACTGAGGGCAGATAAAATTGCAAAGGATTTCACCTGAGATGAAGTGTCACTCAATTTGAATCTACATTAAATCAAGGCTGCTTCCTAGCATGCTCCATCAGATTTGTCATTTGTCTAACATTTTGGACTGTGTCCTGTTTAAGGCCATAAACAGTGTCCTCTCATGGCCTACGTTGCACAACAATTGTCTCTGTATCTGTTATTCACACACAGATAACAGGTTAGGTTTATTTTGTGCTCATTGAACAGTACTGTCACTAATTCAATTCTATACAGGATTAATTAACAGCAGTCACGTTAAAAAATATCCTCCTACATGAAAACCATAACTTTGTTCCAAATGACGATGACAAACTTCTGCACCGGATGGTAAACAGTGTGTTAAAGGCTGCTGCTAATGCTAACATTTACCAAAGGGATAGTGACATCTTCATACGGCAGCCTGTCTTCCCTCCAGGCGTCATCTGTGAGGTCCAGGACTCTCCCGTCTCTTTGGATTTCACTGTCCATCCTCTGAGCACGGCTCCAGATCTAACACCGCAGATCTTCTCCTCTCGCCAAGTTTAGCCTGAAGCTAACAGTCATAAGCCAGTTAGCCTACCAAGATATACAGTGACACACAGTTAAGCAAAGTCGGTGGACAATGTGGCCTAAGTTAGGTTGTGTTCAGTTTGGAGTTTTTGGACGTCTGAGCAAAGCAGATGCGCTAATTGTACGTAGCCTTCTAGACGCTCGGTGATGACGTCACCAACGACGCCTTCCCGTGCTGAGGAAAATACTTTATTAGCTACAAATCCAAATTTATAATACTTACAGCAGCCGGAATGATAATAATAATGATATGAGATAATGATAATAATAATAATAACAATAATAATATTAAATAATAATAACGTCCGTTTTAGGCCGGTTTTAACCACTTTACAAAAGGCATCATGAAGTTAATGTACTCTTTATTTTATATAGCCTAACATTTAAATTATGTGGTTAAAAGATAAGGGTACATCTACTAAACGGCCTTTGGTTAGGATCATTTAATCAGACTATTTCCGGTGCCGGCCTACCTAGTGTTTTGAAGTTTCTATGGTACACTCATCTTGGAGCTGTACTCCCGCTAACTCAACACATCACAAATTGTTCTGTTGTTTTACTGCATTTCAAGGTAACTATATTATATCATTATTATTATTATATTATAAGTGTATAACTGTATTATATTTATGTTACAACTGTGAACAGCAGGCTAAATATTAATGTAAGTGTAGTGAGTTAACCGTTAACTATTAGTATTGTAGCATCTGAACTTGTCATTTTAGCTAGAGTAACGTCAACGTTAATCTCCCTGCAGCGTTAAATGAGACGAAGTTTTCTCTAAGAGTCCATAACAATAATATAGCGAAGGTGAAGCCAGGCAATTTGATACACTTTGTGGAAGATTAACAATAAAACCACCTACAACTCCGAAGACTACTCCGAGTGTTACCTTACAACTTCCTCTGAAAGGCTGTATTACTAAATTTGTTGCTACACATCAAGGACCTCTACCTCACTATGATGACATGTTTAGGTGAAATGGGACAGCTGGTAAGCTGACATGATACAGTCATGTTTATTTGTTTTTAAATGGTTAAATCTATTTATCAGTTCAGTCATTATTATCATTGTAACTGTTAATATAAACTGTGGTTATTCATTAAAAAAAGATAGTTCAACTTTTCTGCCGTACTTTCTCTGTTCTTTTGCTGCCTCTTTCCTTCGTACCATATTGTCTATAATGGACATGCATGTGTACATGTCCCACTCAAAGCCATTTTCCAGTAAAAGTAAGTGTATTCTGAAAATATTTTGATTATAGGTCAAACAGTTTGGGGTAGCAGTAGCTCAGTCATAGGGACTTGGGTTGGGAACCAAAGGGTTACCAGTTAAAGTCCCCATCCAGACCAAATATAGGGTGTGGACTGGTGGCTGGAGAAGTGCCAGTTTACCTCCTTGGTACTGCTGAGGTGCCCTTGAGCAAGACACCAAGGGCAGCCCACTCGCTCTCACATTGCTCTTTTTAATACATAGGTATTTAGTAGGTGTAGGTGTCAGTATTTCGGGCCTGTGTGTATATGACAACAGAATAAAAAAACAACTTCAGTTTAAAATGCAGCATTCTACAACAATTTTTGATGTTATACCCTTATTTTTTTAGCTGCAGCACTGTTATTACCAGAAAGAGAAAATTAACATGCCGTATTTAAGTTCTGGCAGCAGTGATTTTTTGACTCTTTGCTCTGCCCATATCTCAGACAAATAAAAAGGATTGCTTCATTGCTTCAATGGACATTTGTAAAAACAATGCAACACCATGTTCAGTGCCTTGCTGCTAATATGTAAAGAGCTCAAGATGTTAAACCTAATTTGTCCCATTTTACTTGATGTCTGAAATTACCTGTCTTCACTCTACTCAATAAGAAAAATCAGCTTTAAGTATATATTGCAATCCCATTTGAAACTATCCAAAGATTTTTTTCATCAAAGATAGCTGAGAAGCTCTCATTTGGCCTGTATGATGTTAATGTTGCCAATGGGTAAACAAAATGAGAAAGAATCCCTGCACCAGCCAGTTTTATAAAATAAGCTTGATTGTGTGTAACCTTGGTTTGTGAATTCTGATACCAGTTTCTATTTGCAGGCACTGCAGTGATGGCATCCTCTCAAGAACAGCAGGTAGAAACTACAAAACCGTGTGCCAACCCTGGAAACCCAGTTTTCTCCTGTATGATGACTCCAGCAGTTAAAGATGCAGTGCCAGTGCTGTGGGCAAAGCCTCAGAATCCATTGTACAGGACCACCTCCCGTGACTACGGTCTTCGCCCTCCAACCATTGAAACTTCACCATGTACTTTCCACCCTAAATCACAAAGATTCACTGAGGAACTCAGCAAGAGTGGGATGTATCGTGACAACTCCTTGAACACCGCCTTAAACCGAAGCAAGGTGTATGACTGTCCCAATTTGCAGCACACCATCTAAGTGCTTGACTGAAGAATACCTGTGCACCACATGCACAACTATCCTCTTTGATAATAAACTAAGATCCTTTTGTTACAACATTGTGTTAACTGCTCAGAGCCTGTGAGGTGATTCGTTGTTTAATCTTTAAGAGAAGGTATTTGTTTTGGGCATTTGTTTTGGACATATGCTTACTGTGAACGCTCATTTAGTAAAAATGTACTACAGACTGAAACTTAAACCTGGACCCACCTACCTACAGTTCCTCTCTGTTGTATTCTCCATGTTCCCTGACCTAAAAGACCTTCATTTAGTGTTAATAAAAGTGACCTTTTTGATGACCAGTAAAATGATTCTTAAAGGGTTTTTTTTCATGACCATTTTGTGGCACAGTGCAGATTCACCTGTGTAATTGAATCTCTCAATCCCCAGTTGTCCCATTACATTTCCTCTTAAGGGGAAGCACCACCTAAATTAACATTTCTAATATGTAATTTGCATTGCCTTGAAAAGGTCAGTCGATATTTGGAACACAGCTACTCTTTCTCAAAGCCAGAAACCAGCGAAGTCTCAAACTTGTAATGTCATCAAATATAAAGTCTGAAACTGCTCCACAGACAGTGAATGAGTTTGATTTTGTGGACCCACAGAGAGCTTGTTTTCTTTCTATACCCAAATGAGCTTTATTTCGTTGTACTGTTCTCAGTTCTGAAACAGAAAATGTACCTGTATAAACCAAATCAAAATATTTATTTACAATAACTTCCAGGTAGAAAACTCCCATGTCATGAGTATAAAATGAAACAGCGCTGAGCAAATGCTGCCTCAGTCAATCTTTATTACCCAAAGACCCATGCATATATATACATATATATATCAGTTTAAGTGAACGCTATATTTAGAACATTTTCACAGCTTTACCCTGCCATCAAACAGTCTTTTCCAACAGGCTGTTATCACAACAGACTCCATTAACAATAATTTTACATAGCAGAACACTGGAGTTGCTGGTCTATCACTGCCTTGGTTAGTTAGTGTGTAAGGTAAAGCGTAGCAAACATTCAAATATACCATATGGTTACACTGATACTGATTTTTAGGTGGTTTCTACGGATTTTACTGCAGCCCCATCCACAGCAGTACATTGCTTTGCTTCCATGCCAGTAGATTTATCAAAAATAATAGCAAAGCAAAAAAATACATTATTTAAGCACAGCAGTGACGTCAGGTCAGCACCACAATGGTGTTTAACTATATATATTGTTAAATGCTACAGTTGAAACTAAAAATGATGACAGAAATCAACATGTTTGATGATATTACATATGACTGTAACTGTTATCAGTTGCCAGTTATACCCAAAAGTAATTCTTGTTGTTACCATGACATCACAGGGATTCAGTCCATATTCAGAACGCTCCCCTGTGTGCTCTCTGTGTTATACATTTTTCCCAATTCATTTGTCTATGGAGCAGCTCCAGACTTTATACCCTATGACATCAGAAATTTGAGTTTTAGCACTCTAGTTTTTGGATTTTGGAGCGAGTTGTTTATGTTAACTAATCTTTTTGGACTGTATAACGTATGAATTTTGAAAATGAATGTAGTTCCCCTTTAAACAAACAATTAAACAATCCCCAATGCAAGATAACATCATATATAGTCTGTATTTTATTGCTATAGCTCGTCAATGTGATTATGTGATTGTTTGGTTTGTTGTTGTTTTTTAACCTTGTGACTTCTGATGATTGCGTTTAAGTACTGTGGAAAAGTTTGCCTTCAGGGCATCCAGTCGCCTTGTGGCATTTAAGGTTGTTGTGGGTTTTTTTTTTTTTTTACCCAATTTCTTTTTTTGATAACATTTCTTTTCTCACACTGAATAATTGCACTTGGTGTTGATAGTGTAGTCTAATGTAAATACTTCTTTATACTATTGTACGTAGGATATTTTCATCTGATGGAATTTTATTGTTACAACTTGTTGCTTTTATTCTCGCGTGTCATAAAACAATAGCCTGCATGCGTGCTACGTAAATATAAAGAACAAAACAAAAAACAGTTATTTCTAAAGCGATTCCGTGGGGTTTGTCATACGTCATGAGTAATGAAAGAAAAGAGAAGGCACGATTTTATTTAATAACAAAGGGGAAACTGCGGTCTCTGCTGTGTGTCTATGCTGTGTTCAACAGAAATCTCCTCCCTGCCGCCTCCTCCTCTTCCTCCTCCTCTGTCAGCCGCGCCTCCGCAGCCACAGCTGATGATGTCCAATCTTTTAGCCACAGACGCTACGGAACTTAGCAAACAGCTAGCGGGTTAGCGTCGTTAAAATGTGTACGAGGTGTTAGCTGGCCGTCACATGAATGTACTGTTTTAGAGTTCAGTGAAGGTGTGTTGAGAGATATAGACGGGTCTTATAAATGTACCAGGCTTCACCGGCGTTTTAGGACCACGCGTAGTTCAATGCTACTCACGTTAGCTAACTTGTGTAGTTTGACAGTAGGATCAGAGAGGTGTCTAGCTAACCGGGCTAACGGCTAGCTGGTTAGCTTCAACACAACGTAGCTGGCTAATTAGCTGTCTGTTCTGTTAACTACTTCGGTCTGGCTCGACTGAGTTTGAGTGGTGCTGTTTTTCAAGCGGTAACAACGTAAGTATGCGTTTCGGCTCTAACTGACATGTTATAGTTTAATAACTAAATGATAGGTGCGAGTTTGTGAGACTTGGTTTTCATTTGGAACTGCTAAATGTAATAGTGCCTGCTCGGTGGGTGGCTAACACGCTAGCCAGCTAACTGAAAATCTCTCTGTTTGTCAACAATACTAAAATGTCTCAGTTAGACACGATGAGCTCAGTATTGATACAACTGCTACCGTGGCTATCTACACAGTACACAGTACAACTCTAGATTGTAACAGGTATCGTATAGTAACGTTAGCTACTTTGCTTGAGAGATAAAAAGCTAGATGGCTAATTCAGATTTTAGTTACAGGTTTCACTATTTTATCTCTTTCAGTCTTGATACTGATCTCATGGGGTGTGTCATCTCAGCTAGTTTTAAGCTTTGTTGCTGGCAGAACATGATAAGCTATTAAACAGATAAATATACAGCTCTGACCAATGTAACCTCAGGGGTTGAATTTCACTTTTTCTGTTCTGTGTTGTTTCCACAGCCATACAAGCCCTGGAAAAAAACTGGACCCGAGCCTGGGCTGTCTATGATGCTCAGAGCTTTTTTTCTTGCTTCACTTGACCCCTCCTGGTCCATTTAACCAGCACTGTATTATTACTCCTAAACCAAGCCCACACCTCTGCTTGGCAACACTATGATCATTCAGGCTGACCCCACCCAGCTCACTGGGACAAGAATCCCCCAAAAACAAGCTCTCCAAATGATATGATAGTAGCCACCTGGATCACTTTTTGTGCTTGCAGGAGCCTTGCACGGGTTCTGCTCTTCCTTTCCTCCTCAAACTCCCTTTCTCCATTCTGGGAGACCCTTGCCAGTGTGGTCTCCGGCACAGGAACCATGGGTAACAGCTGTGTGTGCCGGGAGGATAGTGACTTGGAGGATCATCACCATGGATCTTCGAGGGCAACCCGAGGACAAGCTAGGCGGGTGGATCACGGTACAGGCGTGGGTGTTGATACTGTAGAAGCACGGAGCAGTCGACCCAGGGACCCAGTTAGGCCTCCACGCCGAGGGCGAGGGCCCCATGAGCCAAGAAGGAAGAAGCAGAATGTGGATGGCCTGGTGCTGGACACATTGGCTGTCATCAGGACACTTGTAGACAAGTAAGTCTAATAAGAGTAATGATATTATAAGGGTCAACATGATGATGGGAGGAAATGTCAGGGTGGTCTGTGCAGTTTTAAAAATTAGTTTTCTATAGTTAAGTAAAGGTGTCAGCTGAGTTCAGCCAATACCAAAAACTATTAATGTAATTTACGTTAAGATACTTTAGCACCAGAGGCAGTAGTAATCAGATGTGGAGCAGCAGTAGTGCAGCTACAGTGCCCTGGAAACACAAGTGTGTTTTAGCATGGCACACTTAGATCTTCTTTATCCTATTTTTTGTTTTCATACACTGAGATATATATTAGCATGAGGGTTAGTTTGATCAACTAGAGCAAATATATCACCCACTCCGCATTAGCTAACCATGAAACTCAAGCTCAGTTAAACTCATGCCCACTAGACTCAGAAAAATCATAGACATGAATGTCTTCCAACAGAAGCATCACATGAGGGTTGTTTTGTTGACACAAACATCACATGCATGACTGTTTGAAGGAGTAGTGGGTACACAGTGAAGACAGCCTTTGAGATGACAAAGTCCTGTGTGTTTCATGTGGAACAAACAGCACAGTACAAAATTTTGGGTAGAAGTCCCTACAGCACTTGAAGTCCCCCTAATTAGCATTTGTAAGTAGTTTATAAACATTTAACTGTGAAATATTTGTAAACTGTTTATACATTTTAAACAGGGGGACTTAAAGGAATCCTACATTGAAAATCACAAAGATGTTCTGTGTTGACTTTGTTTAAATACGTTTCATTTAGGAAAACTGGCAATAATACAGCATGTGAACCAACTTAAGTATGAGCTGAAATATCAACTAATGAATAGCATTATGGAGTCTGGTCAGAACATTGCAATGATTGCTGTTAAATTCACTCTCCATATTGTGCTGTTGTAAATTGTTGATTGTGCTGACTAGGTCACACCTGTCTGGCTGACAATGTTATGGGTATCAAACTTCACTTTCAAAAAATATATCTACGATCGTATCACTATTTCACCCTTTGATGTTTTTACTGTAGAGCAACAAGGTGAAATAGCTGCACAAAAATTACACTTCCTGTCTTTTCTCAACATCGTCTTTGTAATCTAAACAAGGGTTGTATTTTCTTGAGGTTCCTACAAGTATAATAGTGCAGTGTTTTATTAAAGCATTACAAAGTAGCCTACCTAAAACATAGAAATTTAAAGGCTACAACTTTGACAAAAAAGTCATATGGGCCACACTGTAAAAGTAATAGCTGTATAATATCTGTCTTTATGCACATAAACTACAAAGTAAAACAGAACTGTTATTACATCATAAGTTATCTTTATTATTTATTTATTTTGAGTGTGCGCTACAGTTGGCTGGTTCTTTATATCAGTAATATACTGTCAACAGACTGAAAACCTTGCTTATTCTCTTCAAAGGTGTCTTGAATGGTATTAAGTGGTCTAAGCAGCTGCCACAGGCCTTTGGTATTTACCTGTGGCTTCAAACAGTTACAGCTCCTCAGAGAGAACTTTGTGCAAGTCAGTTTCCTTTATGTACTGTGTTTCCTCTCCTGATGTAGTGATGACTTGCTGCAATGATGTAACAAGATTTGTGTTGCCTGCGTAGATGCTGAAACACTTTCTTTCTTATCCTCCTCTTCCACTGAGCTATCTCTGGAGAAAAGCCATTCCACGTGACGCTTTGGTGTTTTCAGCAATTTCATCAGCATTAGTTTGGCCGGCTTTGAGAACGAAGTATGAGCTGAATGAGTGTGTCCAGGGGATATCTAATTTTCATTAAAGATGAAAATATGAATGTTGAAAAAGGGACATGTAAATTAGAGGTAGTGAAATCTGCTTTGGTTGTCTGGATATTAGTCTGGTCCTATCTGTAGCAGCAGCAGACACGTTGTATGCCTATCTCCTCTCAGCCTGCCTTAATAAGACACAGTTTTCAGTCTCTTCCACGAACCAGGCCACCAAAGCATCTCTTATGTCCGGGCTTAGTGTTGAGTCTTCTGTATATCTTTACATGACTGTTCTTTTGAGTACAACAGTCCAGATTCAAAGTTCCTCTCCAAAGTCTTCTTTCACATACTCCTGTAGCTTTTCACTAATTTGACCATTTATTCAAATGTGTGTTTACGAATTCTAGTTAAGCTGTAGTTGACAGAAACAGGCCACTGTCTTCACCATGGCCTGTAAATGTTATGATTGTTTGATCTACTCTTTTTCAGTATACTCTCTGTCTGATCCAGTCATTTGTTGAACAGCCTGCATCATTTATTTTTCAGTTAGAGATTTTTCTCTCCACTTCATTAACATTTACTCCAGTGCATTTTTTTCCCCGCAGAGTTGATCTGGAGTTTACCATTTAAGATAGACTGGTACAAAAAAGTTGACCCAGCTCTGTTAATTAATAACTGCATTTTAAGGTTGAGGTTTAGTATTTGTGGCTGTTGTTACTCTAATGCAATGGAGAAGGTGTGCATACAGTGGTCCTTAGCGCACGTGAACACACTGGTGTGCTAGTAAAGGTATTCTAAAAATGCTGCTTGCATGTAGTTACATTTCTTTAGGGACCGGGAGGAACTGTTATTGAAAGATTATGCTAAATCCTAACATCTCACTTCCTGGGTTCCTACCTTAATGTGAATACATAGTTGGTTTCATCTCTTCAAGTGTGACTTCTCAGGTTTTATCTGTTTTTAGTATTGTAGAAAAAGGGTTTTTCTTTGTTATTGTTGAGGCAAAAGGAGAGATTTGAAAACACTTTTAATAATTTGACTATGTATATCCAAAATTATTATTCTATCAATCAAAAAAGCAACCAGTTGATTGATTGATAGTAAATAAAATATTCAGTTGCACCTCTAATAGAATTGCCTTGGAGGCTGGTCCTCTAATATCATTCCCCATCTGTGTGTCAAGATCCTAATATCTAACAGTCGTTGCAAGATGCAGCAAAATATCATTTCATTTTATGAAAATACTGATAAATGTTGCATCTTGAAACACTGTCTTTTGAATACTCTGAAGGTGAATGAAATGAAACATGCATGAAACATGCATGTACATTTCCAAGAATTTGTTTACAGTTTGATTTATAAATGAAAGCAGTTGAAGTTGTGTTGGAAATTTGAGTATGAAGCTGGCCGAAGTTATGGCTGTCAAAACGAAAGCATTTTTCAGCTTGGGATGAGCCCCGACAAGCAACAGTCATAGCAGCAGCATCAAAAACAACACCTACTGAAGTAAACGCTTTACGCTTGTCTCAACCTTGCTGTGTGTCAACATTACTGTCCATGGCCATTACTGCAGTCGCAGAGAGACACAAAACCATGAATCATTCATTTGTAATATTTCAGATGCAGTGATCACAGCTTACTTGCTGATTGAGTAATCTTAATGAGAAGCACCACCTTTAGAGCAGAGTTTTTGATGTATAGCATTTAGGTGAAATGAAGAAGTAAGAGGCAGGCTGTTGTCACATTCTGTCCAAACTTTTGTCTTTCAGTGACCAAGAGCCCCCTTACTCCATGATCACTTTGCACGAGATGGCAGAGACAGGTAAGGAAAAAATTAAAACACACATTCACACAGTGCACGTGGACTTAGTACAAGTACTTTGTCTTGTACAGAATACCCTAAGCAATGGGACTTAAAAGCACTTTTTGTTTATTTGAAACAAGAGGATCAGAGGTTATAAAATGGGAAACTGTAGGAACATTAGCTCTAATCAGTAACAGTAATAAGGTGAGGGGGACAATATTGTCTCAGCCGATGAAACCTTTCTTTGGTTGGCTCTTCATCATGTGCACAACTCTTCTAACAGAGTTTCTACAGATTGAAATGAAACTATGAACTGCAGTGTAGCTGTACAGTTAAGGGGTTTCACAAATTATCCAAGGTATTCATTATTTCTACTGACTGATGAGGGAAGAGTCCCAGGGTTTTGAACAGGTCTCTTCTGAATATGTTGTCCCATCCCCCTCAGGCTGAGCTGGTGGGTTGTTTTGAGAACTGCTGAGGCAATGATATTACAGCAGCTTTGTAAGCAGCAGACAGTCGCAGTGCTCCTCCTCTGTTCTGTGACAGATTTTCCTACTTAGCGACTTTGACACCTCATTCAAGTCACTCTCTCCACAACATGTACATATATTTCAGTCACTGAAACGTGTGTTGTTCAAAGCACTTATCAGTGAGCATATTTGGTTTGGTTTGGGTTGAGCTGTGTTCTGTCGTTAAGAAGAAACGCAGCTTTGAGAACAAAAATGTACAGATCATGTACAAAAAAGCTGGGTGGGTCTGAATGAGGTTGATACTGGAGAAATGTTCACTAAAGGGGGCTGCGACACCACCTGTCTGCTGCTGACAATCCCACGATAATTTTGCTGCCTCAGCGTTTCTGCGACACACCCACTGGCCCAGCCCCGGGGTACGTTATATCACCTGGGACAAGTCTGGAGTCACACTGCAGGAATCAAGTGTTGATCACTACTTTATATCACCACCCCGATTCTGCATCTAAATAGAATTTAAATATTTTATTGTGAATGTTCCAGGTGGATAGTTTTGCTAGTTTGTGCAGCAAGTGAATGAAATGTAATAGAATTGCTGTATTCTTAGTTTGACAGAGGGCTGGGCGATGTGGAGAAAAGCAAACATCACAATGGCTTTGACCGAAAACCAAACATCACAATGTTGTTGACCGAAAACCTCAATGTCTATATTGCAGTGATATTGTAGAGTTGACTATTGGTGCTTTGACAAAACATTTACACAATGAGATTTTGGATATATAAGTAACGTGTATATAATGGCTAAGTGTGTAAAGGCAAATAATAAAACAGCCAGAACTGTCTTGGACTGGCTTCGATGAGGTCTGGGCGGGTAATCATTATCGGTTATATTCATACACAACAATCAAACACCCATACCCAACCCGACTTTAGTAGGACTTAGCATCATTGTGAGTGTGAGTGAAAGAAAGAGTTTCAGAGAGCAGAGGGGTCCACCAGTTTTAATTGTGACAGAACAAAACAAAAAACAAAGCATTCAAATCAGGGCGAAAATTCAAATTGGAAAAAATCCCTGTTTTGAATCCAAAATAGGTCATTTGTGAGATTTGGTGTGGGGGGGTCTGTGAGGACAGAGTCACAAGGGAGTTGAATAACAAAAACAATTAACTCACTATCTCTGCTTAAACAGCCAGAGTTGAGGACAAGCAGGGAAGGGATTAAATAGAACACTCCCAGCTAAGGGTACTCTGATTGATCAGCCACAAATCATTATTGGCAGATATTCATCCTCAGTAGTTTGAAGGTTGATCAAAAGAGCTGATCAGATAACACAAAACATGTGAGACGTTTCTCTACGCGCCACACTGCAGCTCCCACTGTAACTCACACTGTACATTCAGTGTTCCATTCATGGTTTACTGCTGACCTGTCCGAGTGCAGACACCATCTCTCTCTCCTCACTCACCACACACACCCCACTCAACACTTTTGTAGAGACTGCAGTACACTCCACTGTTTCCTGAGAGCGTTTACAAGCTGCAGTTCAGTAGTGAGCAGGTCAGATTCCTATGATGGTACATCACTGACATTTGTGTTATTTATTTTTGTTACGTATTGACAAATTGCCAGTATTTGCGTGTGCTAACTCTCACAGTAAAAAATGGCCAACAAGACACTGTTGAATGTTTACATGTTTCAAAATAAATTAAAAAAAATGTACATAGTTAACTAAATTGAACCTGCATTACTTATGGTGTAGTTGAACACTATGCTTGTTACAGTAGCTAATTATGTTGCCTGAGAAGGGGACAGATGCCAGGCTCACTGAAAATAACAGGAGCGAAATTAAAATTACCTTGTTACAGTTCTTGTTGTGGTTGTACTGGTTGTGGAATCAATTTATTAACGTCATTTCTATGCCCTGTCTTCTAATTGACTAGCTGAAGCAGCAGAACCACATTTTTTTAGCTACAGTGTTGTACAATTACCTAAATTCAATTTTGCAACCAGACCTGAACCCTCTTGACTTTTCTTTAAGTGCCTTGAATTGATGTCCCCCTTACATTACTTTTGTAGCAGTTACATAACATTATTATAGGCCATTTTTTCCCTATGTCCCCACCCTGCAATCAACTGCAAATCTACATTGTGAAGCTTGAGAATAAAAAAAAAACATGCTCCTGGACGGCCCTGGAGGGTTTACCCCTAATGATTTTGCACCCCTGTCAAACACTTATTGGATGTCAGTTACCGTGGCAGCTACAGTATTGAAGCTTTGAAACATATGTAGCATAACATAGTCAGCTCTAGCTATAACAGTTTGGTGAGTTCAGAAAATTGTCGCATTACTATGAGGCACCCTTTAAAACCAGGAAAAGACAATGTTTTTGTCATAATACGATATTACTGTATCCAAAATCAAAGATGATGTCTCGTCATATATCACAGTATCAATATAATATGGATATACTGTGCAGCCCTAGTTTGATAGTAACTTACAGGTCTGATTATTAGTCCATTTTTTGTCTATTTAAAGCTGAAGTTGATGTTTGTGTGAGTTTGCTTCTTGTGCATATGGCGAATGATGCTCTCATGCTGTGTATTTGTGTGTATGTCGATGCGCAGGCCTCTGAATTCTTGTGTTTGATCTTTGTGTCATGCACATATGGTGTTTGATGCTCAAATGGCGTGGTGTTGTGTGGTTTGCCAACAGCCAAGTCGGGTATTAGCTTGCAGATATTGAACCCTGTAGGCAGCCAAGCAGCAAGTCAGTCAGCCAGCCAGTCACTTTCTGTTTGACATGTGCCATGATGTTACATTATTCATCAGCCAGTTGCCTGGCGCTGTTATAAGTGATAGTTTGTGTGTGAGAGAGTGTTTCTTACTGAGTCATCTAATGGACAGGAAATGGATGCTTTAGTATTTATGCTGCACCTGATACTCATAATGATGGGGCCTGTCTCACAAAGTGATTTCGGCACATGTCAATTATCTTTGAGTAATCTGGTGTCATCAGGACTAATTATGGCAATTCCTATATTTTTGTGTAATTTGTGTTAGTATAATTAGAGAACATAACCAACACAAACAAGGGAGCCAAACAGGATCAAGGAGGAGAAACATCTGAATGGTCAGATAAATTTAATCCATCAAGTCTCAAATTAATCTTTTCCTCTCTTCTCGCCCAGATGACGGTTGGCTGGAGGTTGTCCAGTCTCTGATTCGAGTGATCCCATTGGACGATCCGCTTGGCCCTGCAGTGATCACCCTTTTATTGGATGAGTGTCCCCTGCCCACCAAGGTTAGTGGCTTACGTGTGTGTACGGAGTCATTCGGGGTAATGCATTTAAAATAATCTGACCCTTTGCCTAGAATTTTCTTATCCCAGAACTGAGCAAAGCCAGACCCAGCCCTGGCCCCTCTCTTTGCATCTGCAGCTCTAATTAGCAAACAAATTGTTGTCTTCCTCTTTCCTATGTCTTTTTCTGTATTCTGGTGATTGTGTGTGATTAGTGAATTGCTGTGGTCCTCAATTTTTAATACCTCAAAGAACTGGCTTGTAATTGAATCATGTTTTCATTTGGCCTCTGCTGTCCACCCCCTCCGTCCCACACCACCTCCTTTTTCCCCTTTGGACAAATAAAATCTGGTTAGGACCCCCTGCTTCTCGGTCCAATGTAACCTGAGGACAAAGGACATACTATGACACCCCGAACAGTATGAACTCTGTTCTTTCTCCATTATTCAACAGAAATGTCCACCTAACAAAACACATTTTGCAGGTTTAAAATATAAAATATAAAGCTTTGAACACACAGCAGCTACAAACAGGAATAAAAACACTCATTGCCTGCAGGTGGTGCATTAAAGTAGCACTGGCTGGACTTGAACTGCAAGTATGATACTATTGGCACTACAGCTCAGCTGTTGAATGATATTGTCTGATCCTGGTTGGTGCTGCATCAGTGACACTTTGGCCCTGTTAATAACGTAAATTTACTTTACTGGACATGGTTTTCTTTACCAGCTGTTGGTCCAGAGAATCACCTCTGTCTTCTCCGCTGGCAGTGGTTGTATTTTGCCCACACTTGACTGTATTATTTTGTATCTTGACCTCTTTGGGGGCATTTGAAAATCACAGTCATGTGTCATTGGTTTTGAGAACATGTGATTGAAACTGTAATAATTCATCCCTCATTCCTCTTCAACTTTTTGATTGTTTGATAGAAACTGTGTGTATGTGACTCTCATTAGAGTGAACTGCTCCATCTCCTCTCTCCAGGATGCTCTCCAGAAACTGTCTGACATGTTGAGTCTGAGCTCGGCTGTAGCACGACAGGACGCTTTGAACCCTGCTAAACACAGAAACACCACAGCTGTCCTAGGATGCCTGGCAGAGAAACTGGCTGGTACAATACACGTTTACAAATGTGATATTTATAATCCTTGAGTCAGTAGTCTTTTTATTAACTTGCTATGAACTTGACATTCAAGCTCACTTCAAACAAATGATTATAAGACAAAAAAAGGTTGCATGTTAATCAACTTGCAAGGACTTTACATTAACCTTTGCTCAAGTAATTATCCTTTAGTAAAAGGTAAGTTTTGTTTGGAGGTATTTTTACTTTTATTGTTACTTTAACCAGAGAAAGACAGAATCATGGAGGATGTTTGTGTCTTAAGTGTGCAGTTTGGTGGTACACTGAATGGTCAGATGAGACTGGTTTAAATCAGTCATTCAGTATTCTTGGAATCAATAAGCAGCTTCCCTCAAAGTTAGGAAAACACTGAGTCTTATATACTTTGTCCTTGTGGTTATTAAGCTATTTACACAATGTTTTGTTTTGTTTTTTTGTTTTTTAAGGTCCGGCTAGTATTGGATTGTTGAGCCCTGGAACCCTTGAGTACCTTTTAGAGAGCCTGGTGAGCCAACACACTCACTCACTCACTCACTCCTCTCTCTCAAACACACTCACTCGTCTGCATGTCTATGAATAATTTTGTGGAAAGTTGTAAGATTAAATTACTTGATTTTTATCTATGAACAGAAAAATGATGAATCTGCACACCAAAATGAGCTCCCGTGTGTTTTAATAGCGTGACGTTTCGAGCTCAACGCTCTTCCTCAGACTGTCTTCTGTTTTTTGATTTTTATCTATGTCATGTTAGTGGTGGATGTTGTGTTGGAGGGGTCATCACTTTTCTTGTGATACATCAGCAGCCAAGCTACTTTTTCATTTACAAAAAGCCTAAACCCAATCAAAAACGTTGTATCCTGCTTCATGCTATACAAAGATTAGACAAGATATTGACTGTAAATGCAGCGTTAGGATATCAATAAGCATCAAATGATCGATAGTGGAAAGTCAGTTGGTAGTGTTTATAAATAACTTCCAAATTTGTGGAATTGCAAGTTATTTGGGAAATCATTTGATGTCCAACCAGGAGTTTCTGTTTTCCACCACTCTATTATTACTTCTCACATTATTTTTATTAGTCATCAGACAAGAACCTCATTGTTTTCTAATCCACTCTTGTTGATGAGCTTTGTCAGAGCCATATTGAATTGTTTTATAGTGATTCAATAAAAGGAAATTAAAAACTTTAGTGGAAAAACACTATTCAACTTCTTCTAAGGAAAAGCCTTTCAGTTTTGCCTCTGACAATGTCCTTGAAGTAGTTGAAGTGTTGAGGAAGACTATGTATAGAAAGGAACAGTGAGTACGGAAATATGTCTAGTGTATACATTTTATGTACATGACTGTAAAGGACTTCTAAGTCATGCTGGAGCTAACAGATGTTCTCAGCAGAGTTTATTCTGAAAGGTTAGAATAGTGAAAAGTTTATAGTCAGTAAAGTGAAGTCATTGTGAAATTTTGACATAGCTGTCAGTTGCAAAATCCTCAACCCCCTTTGTTTCATCTAACGTGTGTTAGCATGCTGCTGGAAGCATGCTCACTGTGACATCATAGCAGAAGGTCTAGTTATTTCTGAAAGCAGAGTGGGGGAGGACTTCTCTAAGGAAACCTGGCAAAGAGCTATCAAAAGAACACATACAACCTCAATCTGTGTCAGACACGGATTGTTGCAGTGTAAGGTACTTAACCGCCTGCACTTCTATAAAGCCAAACTGGCCTAGATATACCCTGGTTCAGACCCAAAGCGCGTGTAAGATGCCACCAGGTCCCTGCTTCCAGACCATACCTTTTGAACATGTCCAAAATTGTACGGATACTGGTCAGAGATTTTTAACACATTCTCCTACTTATGTAAAAACAAAAAAATGTTGACCCAGATCCTGTCTTTGTAACATTTGGGGTTGTCCCTAGCAACAGCGGGATATCCAGACATCAGTCAGATCTAAAGGCATTCTCAACATTACTAGTCCACCGGTTTATTCTTCTTAGCTGGAAATCCCCCACCCCTCCATCTCAGTCACACTGGATTCATGAGGCAATGTCAGTTCTCTAACTAAAAAAGCAGTCAGCTGCAATGTCAAAGGGCTCCTTGAAAAGGTTCCAAAAACCTTGGCACTCCTTTATAGACTATAATGCAACATGTTTAATGCAGACAATTTAGATTAGTAGCCCTACTCATCTCTAACGTCCCTTCATCATCTTTTCTCTCTCTCTCTCTTTTTTTACAATACCTTAATATAAAACATTTTGAAATAAAAAGAGCATAGTTGTATGATATGTGTATTGTAATTGTATGTATGGGTGAAAGGAAGTGTTTATAGGTGGTCAAAATAATATCCTGAATGAGAGCACAAACTGATAACCATTTCTTTTCTTTCTTCTCTGTAAATCTCTCTCCAGAGCTCTGAGGCCCACCCTACTGTCATGCTGTTTGCTCTCATCGCTTTGGAGAAATTCTCCCAGACCAGTAGGTTCACTCACTGTTTTATTGCCACTTCATATTAAAGATTCATTATGAGACAGGTAAAAATTAGTAACTACCTTTGGAAAGAGCACCAAAATAAGATAAGAAAGTTGGCCATATCAAAGGAATTAGCAAAGAGACCTACATTGCTATGACAACAGGCATGCCCATTGTCTTAACCTCTGGTTTCTGCTACTGCTGATTGGTTGCTAATGCAAAATTGTGATGCTGAAGCATTTAGATACTTATGTTCCAAGTAGACCTCACCAGCCAACTGTATCCATCGTTTATATTACATTTCTGCAACTTTTTTCTACAATGTTTTACACCAACTTGTTGTGATTTTTTTTTTTAACTGACCTTTACTCTTAATCCAAACATTGCTTCCCCCACATGGGCCTTTCAAAACATATTTCACTGAAGACACAGTTTTATTTTGAGATTTGTTGGACCATTTAAACACATATGCCTGGTGCATCTTTTTGCCCTCAGGTGAGAACAAACTGACAGTGTCTGAGTCGTGCATCAGCAATCGACTCGCTGTTCTGGAGTCGTGGGCAGAGCATTCTGACTACCTGAAGAGGCAGGTCGGATTTTGCTCACAGTGGAGCCTCGACAACCTGTGTGAGTAGCCCCATGTTTTCAACATTGTATGTTTTTGTAGGGCCACATGATACACTATCTTTGATTAGGTATTTGTCTGCATGAGTTGCTGAATAAATAAATGTGATAATATTTACTGTGTCGTCCTCCATGCAGTCCTAAAGGACGGTCGTCAGTTTACCTACGAGAAGGTCAACCTCACCAATATCAATGCCATGCTCAACAGCAACGATGTCAGCGAGTACCTCAAGATTTCCCCCACCGGACTAGAGGTTAGTTTTATTCAAGAATGAACAGTAACAGATCAACTCATTTAGGAAATGTCTTCTCCAACAGTAAGACTTTAGTACTGTATACTCATTAGCCTGATAGAAATGTTTCTCACAAGTGTTCATTATAAAACCAGAGTGTTTTCTCTCTCTTTCTATCTGCTCCCCTCCTCAGGCACGATGCGATGCCTCGTCCTTTGAGAGTGTGCGTTGTACATTCTGCGTTGATTCAGGTGTTTGGTACTACGAGGTGACGGTCATTACATCAGGCGTGATGCAAATCGGATGGGCCACCAAGGACAGCAAGTTCCTCAACCATGTACTCATCTTTAGTTTCTTCACCGTTCAGCTTTTACAAATTCTGTGTAGTCACACATTTGAGCGCTTTTTTTTGTGTGTATGTGTGTTACAGGAGGGTTATGGGATTGGGGACGATGAATACTCATGTGCGTATGATGGCTGCAGGCAGCTCATCTGGTACAACGCACGCAGTAAACCTCACTCTCATCCCTGCTGGAAGGAGGGTATGCACTACACACAGACACAGCACTACTATTTTTTTTGTTTCTCAACCGCACACTTCAAACAAAGTTCATTGTCAGTCTGAACAGTAGGAGGGGACACCACGCATTTAAATGTCAGACTCATTTGTTTAGAAATTGCTTTGTTTTTAGTGTCTGTGGAGTGTTTTGTGATTTTTAGCACCCACGCACTGTTGTCACCGCCTGCATTCAGGCTCTGATTTACCTCCCACATGGACTATCAGATAATGGTAACAATAGCATGCCAAGATTAAACTCTGCTGTATCCCATGCCCTGTTTAGGAGATGCCATCGGCTTCCTGTTGGACCTCAGCAAGAAGCAGATGATCTTCTATCTGAATGGACATCAGCTGCCACCAGAGAAACAGGTCTTCTCCTCAGCCACGTAAGTCCACACACGCTGTCACCTCCTTAATATGTCTTTTTTGTCCTGTGGTTTTTGTTCTATGACACTAGTTTCAGTGATTGTTCTCCCCCATGAACTTTCTGTCTTTTTGCCCTTCTTCCTCCCTTCTTTCCTGTATATGGATCTTCTTTCTTCTGTCCCCTTCTCAAATTAACCCCTATCTTTCCCCTCTGTGTCCATCAGGTCCGGTTTCTTTGCGGCAGCCAGCTTTATGTCATACCAGCAGTGTGAGTTTAACTTTGGGGCCAAGCCTTTCCGTCACCCACCTTCTGTCAAGTTCAGCACCTTCAATGACTTCGCTTCACTGCTCCCCAGTGAAAAAATCATCCTACCCAGGTAAAAAATGATGCTGGTCCTTTAAGTGATTTTTATGTCAGTGTCTAAAATATACTACGCTCTGAGCATTTGGAAAGGCACCAGTATGCAATCTGTTGTCTTAACCAGCTGTCCTCTGGCTAGTGAATCATTTGTTTGCATACAGCATCCAACACGTAGGTATGGCATGATAGAAAATGACTCATCTTTTGGGTTTCGACAGTGTACAGAGAGTATTTTCATCTCATTAATTTGTTGGGCACATTAAAGCCGCTGTTTAGACATTTCGTAAATGCATGCACTAGTAAAAGGACTTTGTTAATATCGATTAGAGCAGCAGGCCTGTCTTTTGGCAGGCACTTAATTATGGTTCCATTCAGTTTAGGGTTCCTAGGAAATCATGCAGTGATACTCTGTAGTAGGGATCGACCAATTATCGGCTTGGCCGATAATATCGGCCGATATTCGGCATTTTTGCGATCATCGGCATCGGCCGTTTTTTTCACCGATAACCGATAAAATGAATTAATGTATTTTAAAATGCGCTCCTTCGGCTCTGATGCAGCCGTCTCTGCCTGAAGTCGCCACTCTCTTGGTTGTGTAACAATGTCCCGCCCACATCCCTCACGGAGCTATTTTATTTTTTTATTTATTTATTTATTTATTCATTCATTCATTCATTTGAGTGAGTTTTAAGAAATGCTGCCAGAAGGCCCCTGCACTTTGTTTTAATATAATTAAAAGGCATTTCAATTAAGATTATTTGTTCATGTTATGTTGATTATGAGAACAGTTCAGTTCAGTTTATTTTGTTGATTTATTCAAAAATTCAGGGAGCTATTTTATTTATTCATTTGAGTGAGTTTTAAGAAATGCTGCCAGAAGGCCCCTGCACTTTGTTTTAATATAATTAAAAGGCATTTCAATTAAGATTATTTGTTCATGTTATGTTAATTATGAGAACAGTTCAGTTTATTTTGTTGATTTTTTTCAAAAATTCAGGGAGCTATTTTTAATAATTGCAAATAAATATCGGTTATACATATCGGCTATCGGTTTCGCTTGGTTATTAATAATCGGTATCGGTATTGGCCCTGAAAAATCCATATCGGTCGATCTCTACTCTGTAGCACCAAAATTTAATGCACCTATCAACACTTCTTATTACTCTAATGAATAACATCTTTGTGAAGCTCAAAATGATGAGATGTGTTTGCTGTCAGAAAGTTGTTGACTCAGATCTGTGGTAATCCCGAGCAACAGCACAACCTGAAAAATTGCCTTTGCTGAATTAGGGCTGCACGGTACATGTGGTAGATGGTAGAAATGATACAAATTTGGCCCACGGTAGACATTTGCGCTCTACTGTCCTATCGTCGATGACGTCATCGCACCTGCCTCAGTGTGAAAATGACAGAGACAGCGGAGCAAGAGGAGCTTGTTTAAGAAACGGTGCTACGTCCGTGATTTGGACTTGGTTCGGCTTTAAACAGTCGGATAGTGAGCAGAAAAACATAATTTGTAAGAAGTGTCGAGTGACAGTGTCAGCAAACAAAGTAACACGAGCAATTTATTTTACCATCTTAAGACAAAGCATGTGCTCGAGGGCTGGGCGGTATTCGCGGTGACGGTAACTTACCTCAGTGAACATGAGCCACTGCCTTTGTGATTAACGTTACCTTCATTCTGCAGTACTCGGCGGCAGAACGGGGCTGGCGGCCGGCCTGCCTCACGTACCTTCCTCGCTACGTGATGGAGGTGGCCTGGCTGACCGCACCAACCCCAGGCCCGCAGGAGAAGGGGGCCCGGGAGCCGCCGGCCCTCCCTCTTTCCTCTAACGTTTATACATACTGTATAACATTTTATACACAATAATAGATGGATTAGCAACTGTTTTACTTCTGACAGTAAATCGTTTCCATCCTAGACTTGTATGGCTTTTTAAATTGTTTTATTTAAGGTGTAAAATAAAGAGAGAAGACGATACCGCAATATCATACCGTCATTGCATCCCCCCAAAATAATACTGTGATAATGATTTTAGGCCATACCGCCCAGCCCTACTTCCATTATAAGTTTTACACCGTGACATTTATATCGCAATATATATATACCGTTCCGTTACCGTGAAGGGATTCAGTTTATACCGTGCTATGAATTTTGGGTCATACAGCCCAGCCCTATGCTGAATCAAGAACTCTTGGACGCGGTGTCAACAAAAACCTGAACATTATAATCTTGACAAAGAAAGAATTTATTGCAGGGTTGTGTTATTGGGTGGAACCACTCTCCAAATCCCACTTCGTTTTTTTAGCGGTTTAGTTAGTCATCGTTCTAACAATGACCAACTAAGGTTTTGTTGAAATAAATCCTTAATTCATCAAGTTAGATGTGTGTCTGTCTGCTATTGTAGTTGTTTACAGTCCTGTAACATTATCCACCACTGGCAGTCAGTTCACCTGCCTTTTCCATCTGTAGACACTGACCTGTAGTGAAGCATAGTGTGTAGTACATACAATACACTCTTAATACAGCATCTCAATATGAGTTTGATAGAAACAGAAGCATCTGTTTTGTTTTTTTTGACATTATTGAAAAATCTTACTGTCTGGATTTCTGAATACTGTTGGATGCCTTAATACCATAACATCGCACAAGCCTAACACACAGTTAACAAATTAATGTTAAATTGATAAATGAGCATAAACACATACATGCTGGGCTCTTTTAGCAGCTTGGTAAAATTACAGTATTGTGCTTTTAGATTCATGATGATGCCAACAGTAAAGATAGTGCAATACATCACTTGCCTACATCCTTTATTTGGAAGTACAGTTGTCAAAGCTTTGAAATTAAGTTGTTTCACTTGCCATAAATATTTATTTACATTAGTAAGAGGCCAGTGTAATTTGTTCAAATTCAGACCTGCCACAGCGCAAGTACATCAAGTTGATTTACCGTGCCTAGTTTTCATCACTGTGCACAGAAAAAGCTGCTTTAAATACAAGTCTGTGTGTGTTTGCATGTGTGTTTCACAGACACCGGCGTCTGGCCTTACTAAAGCAGGTTAGCATCCGAGACAACTGCTGCACGCTGTGTTGTGACGTCATGGCTGACACGGAGCTGCGGCCCTGTGGACATGGGTATGTGTGCACAAATAATGCTTAAATGTTCCAAACTATTTAGACAGTTTAAATATATCATAGGCCCTTTCCCTTCTGTCTGGCATTTTCTATGAATGGATAATAAAATCTTCATGTATGTTGCCCCTCTCCATCTGCCTCCAGTGGTATGTGTATGGAGTGTGCCTTACAGTTAGAGACGTGCCCTCTGTGCCGCCAGGACATCCAGACCCGCGTCAGACTCATTGCACATGTCTCCTGACAAACCTCCTGCCCCTTCTCCAATACGGAGAGGCACACAAGCCCTACAGCCTCCTCCTCCTCCTCTAATCCCCTCTCACCCAGCGGGGCTGCGAGGACGGTGCCACAATATTGTGATGATACCAGAACTGTGACTTCTGGTAAGAGGAGGCGACGATGGAGGGGTGAAGAGAAGAAAAAGAGGAGATGAGAGGAGGGGAATTTAAACCACAGCTGGATCCCCAGGAGCTTTCTCCCATTTACCTCCATCTCCTCTTTTGTATCCTTCTGACAACTCACTGCAGACACTGGGCCAAGAATCGTCAACTTTCTACCAACAGTGTGTACTTCAGACAAAAAGAGCAGAAGTGAGGAGCAGAAACAATTTAATGAGATTACAGACCGGAACCAACCTCTTATCTGCAAGCCCCTGCGTAGTTATCAGACATCCTTTCTATGATACGAGGATCCCACTGCGCTTTCAGCCTAGATGCTACTACTATTTAATCCCATCATCGTCATGCACATGTCTGCAGATCTGAAAGGGCTGGGTAGCAGAAAAGAAAAACAGCCTGTAGTACAGTATTAAACCCAAGGTACAGATACATTTGAGATGAATCTCATTTTCATGTTTTTGGGTATAGATATGCGACCTATGGTGTTCTCGAGGT
Organism: Epinephelus cyanopodus; assembly: GCA_026686955.1. Classification (NCBI taxonomy): domain Eukaryota; kingdom Metazoa; phylum Chordata; class Actinopteri; order Perciformes; family Serranidae; genus Epinephelus; species Epinephelus cyanopodus. The sequence goes on along the minus strand of CM048917.1, from coordinate 35,728,348 downwards.
AGCATTTTCATTCTCCTTTCTCAAAGTTATATCTAGTTTTTTGGTCAGCTTTACTGTCTGTACTGATTGATCGCCCACTGGTAGGGTTTGCCATTGGGAAAAATACATCTTAAGGTGAAATGTCAGACTTTTCTCTTTGTGTCAGAAAGCTTTAAAGTTGCAAAATTATTGCTAGAATTCAGTTTTCTTGATTTGGTTTACAAAAGCAAATTTTAAAAATCAATTCAGCTGTCTCCCGACAGAGAATGTTAATGACAAAATTCTTGTTTTACAGCCCTTAAAAAAAAAAAAAAAGTGACTTTAAGCTGAAGTGACTGATATTTTAAGCTCGGCTGACCCCGTTGCTTTTTGTGTTGTTTTGTCTTAGCTCAGATGTTGATATTTCCTCAGTCTCAGTCATGTATGTAACAACCACAACAAATAAATACAGATATTAGACTTTGCAGAAAGCCTGTCTTCAAATGAAATCACATTTTCTCCCTAATCATAAGTGCTTATGTTTGAAGAGCTAGTGAGGGGGAAGTAAACAACCTAATTTCCACCACCACCTTATGAGTTTATCTGGGATTGCTTGATTGGTGCTAACAATTCGGCAACAACTTGTAATGTGGCTCCACCATGAGTCAGGCTCAACTGAGGGGCAGCATGAGTAAATATGTCTTAATTTTTGTTTGTAATGACAAACACGTGCGTCTGTATGAAGACGACCATTTTCAATCCTCAAGATGTGATTTAATTTTGTTTTATAAATGATGGTGAATGCTGATGTAGAAACTTGGTTGAGAGGTACAACAGGTTTTGTTGATTGACAGTGTTGTATTAGCCGATTATTAAATTGTTCAAAACAAATGTGACATGTTTAAGTGAATCGTTTTTCCTCAGTATCAGTTTACCAAATATCCCTTGGTTATTTTGGATCTGATTTGGCAGTGTAATATTTGATATGAATTAGCAAAGAAACTACAGTACCCACAACACAGTGAAATGACCTAGAGAGTGTATGCTTCAGCACAGGGGGAAAATGTATTTATGGTTCACTTGCTACAAATCACAACATACAGAATTGATTTTGTAAGAACAAGTTTGTCAGATTGGAGGCGCATCTTCCAATTTATCTTTCAAAATGGGTAAATTGTGGTTTCCCTCTTTGTGCTTTATGTAACATAGCACACCTTTGCTCTCATTTAGCCATTTTCCATCTTTCTCCCTCTGTCCTCATGTTTCCTCTCTGTCTTTCTGTCCATCTTTTACTTGAAGCATCTCTGGGTTGACTGAATGACATTTGTATTTTTTGGAACAGGTGACAAATTAGGACTCGAGAATCTATTTGTACAATTAGAATAAATGGATGCTGGATGCACTATATAATTTTGAATTTATTTTGGTCAAATTATTTATGAAAGACTTACTACTCTACCAAATTGCTTGAACAGGATCTGTAAAATCATTCAGATGATACTAACTTGATATCGAAATGGTAACATGAATCTCTCTCTCTCTCAGTCGGACAAAAGACTGGTATGGTCACTTTTTGCTATCTTGTATTTCCTGGAGCACCTTATACTGTACATGCAGGTGAGAGAAATTACACATTTGTCTCTGCGATTGGAGATGAAGTTCAGGACTGTAAAGAATAAGTTGTGGGTTGTATTTAAAACATCTATAAAGGAATTTTGCCCCAGAGTTCCCAAAGATGTGATTGAAGCGTTGTTGTTTCCTGGATTGTGATATTTGTAATAAATGTATGTTCATGTGATATATATTTTTTGTATGATTATTTATTTACACGTAAAATTTTCTCTTTGTCTCAAAAAACGAAGTGAAAACAATCTGATATTTAACATTAGCTTTCTGTTTGTTATAACAGAAAGACTTGGTAAGGTGCAAGTAAACAAAATGTGTTTATATGTGATATTTCAAATGTTTGTTTTTTAAAGTGGGGTCGTTTGTGGTACTTATCCATTGACAGTGTTGTACAATAAATGATGTCAATAGGTGTCAGTCGGCAAGCCCACAGTAGTAGAAGAAGGCTGGAGTTTTAACCACCTTAAAAACAACATGACCACATAAAAAAAAATGATAGTCAGTTTGAATGTATTCTATATCGAAAGTATTTTCACTGCTTTACCTTAATGTCAGACAGTGATTTAACATCACTGAACACAGAAGCTGCTTGTGTACCAGTTCCTCAATCACTTTGTTCGTGTCATTATGGGGCATTGGCATATTAAAGGATTAATTTGGATTCACCAAAGTCACACAATAACACTAACTAACTGATTGAAGCAGCTGTAGACCAGCAGCTCCCATGATCAGCAAGCTAAAATTACTGTTTGGCTTTGATGAGAGCATAGATGGGGAACTCTAGCCGTTAACCTTCCTTATAGAACAGGCTGTCTGGCAGAAAGGTAAAGTGGTAAAAAAAAAAAAAAAAAATACTTAATAAAACTTTCCATATCGGACACCAGCCTGCTTCTCCAAACTGAGGACGAACCGACCGACATCTACTGTACACAATTCGCTGTCCGTGGATAAGTACCCCATACAACCCCACTTCAAAGAAACATTAACTGTCCCTTTAATATACATTTATTTGCACAGACATCACAGCAGATAACAGTTACCAAAACTTCAACTGTAACGAAGAATGACAGGAAAGATCTGATATTAATTAGATTATTTACACAATATGAGTAAAAGTCCAGTACAAGGAGCAAGTGGACTTTGCGAACTATTGGAGGCAAGCTTGTGTCAACAATGTCTTTTTTAAATTAGTCCACAAAGTCTCTTTGAAAGTTTCTTTCATCGCCCCTGGATGTTCACAGGTCGGAACCAAGGTGCACAGCTTGTGTTCTACCGGACGGGACTCAGTCGCGCACAAATGTTCGCTGTTTCCTTGGTAACAACATTACGCTCACTATTTACCATACACGTCAACGACTTGTTGAAGCAACATGGACATCCAGGAACGAAGTAAGTAAATTAAATGTATTTAGATAACATTAATGCAGCTTAAAGAAGGCGTTGAGTGATACTTTGAATTCGAAATAGGCGAAATATCGCTAACAACTCTAGCAGCTCGTGTAGTGCTGATTACATGTGTTTAGCTAACGTCAGCTAACCTTTACTTAGCCAGCTAACTATATCGTTCAGCAACGATCAAAACTAGTTAGACCTGACAAACATATTCGTGATTAAACGAATTATTGTGTTTGTTGTAAAATAGTAGCATTTGCGAGTTAACCTAGCTGTGCTGTGTGATGCTAGCTAACAGCTTTGATTTCACTAAAGCATGAGAATTCAGGTGTTGTCTCCCCTCCTCCTCCAGCAGACCTGAACTGTGGAGACAGCATCGTAGAAATGGTTGACATGGACGACGAAAACGTTGCTATTTCCAGGTGGGTGTCAAACTCAAGTCACAAGACTTGCAGACAGTGTTTGAATGTTTTCAATTTGGAGTTGTGTAAACAGCATTGGTGTGATTTTGTGAGACCAAGTGCACTAAGTTTAATGCAAAGGCCAAATAATTAAATTTTACAGCTCCGTCGTCATGGCAGGCTCGTCTGCCCCTGTCTTAGCATCCTTTCTCCTCCTCTGGGGCTTTACTAGGTTAAGACTTGAGCATTTTCAAGGCTCAAGACAAGTCTCAAGTTCTCATTTTTTAAAATTGCGCCTACAGCTAGAGAAAGCAGAGTTAATACACTGCATATGAAGTGATATGATCTTCATCTCTTGTTATTCTCCTTCCAGTTCCTCAGCTGCAGACGCTGCTTTTGATGCTCTTATTGGCTGCATAGAGGACATCATCATGAGTAAGATTTGTGATGAATCCATCCTTGTCAGTCTTTTCTAATAAGTGTTTAACCGGTTAATGACAAGATGTGTGATGTTCTACGTGTCCATTTTTTTTCTCGTAGAGGAGGACTTCCAGCAGCTTCAGCAGAGTTTCATGGAGAAACACTACCTGGAGTTTGAGGACTCTGACGAGAACAAGCTGAGCTACACACCCATCTTCAATGAATATGTAAGTTTCTGGGCTTCAAGAATTATGACATCAATCAATCAATCAATTTTATTTATAAAGCCCAATATCACAAATACAATTTGCCTCACAGGGCTTTACAGCATACGACATCCCTCTGTCCTTTAGACCCTCACAGCGGATAAGGAAAAACTCCCCAAAAAAACCCCTTTACATACAATTATCCGATTTTTATAATCCTGTCTGAGTCTAATACACAGCTACCTGCAGAAATATGAGTTATATCACCTTGTCTAATTTCAACCTACAGCTCTATCAAAGAAAATGGCTTTTGACTGAACATCTGTAGTAGTCAGGGAGGCAAACTAAGACCAAATTAATGAAAACACTCATGGCTGTTGTGTAGGTTGACCTGCTGGAGAAACAACTGGAGCAGCAGCTGAGGGAGAGGATCACTGGCTTCAACATGACCACTTTCACAGAACTGCTCATGTAAGATGTGACATCACAACTTTCCCATGAGGCCATTTTGCTCTGCCTGTTTTCCTCTTACAACAACTAAACCATTTTAATTCATCTGTGACATACATGGTGTTACTGAAAGCAACCAGTCAGCTCGCACTGTAGTTTGTGTATTGCACCTGTTGCACCTAAGAAATATTATTTCTCAGCAGGCCACTAGGTGGCATAAAATTATATTGCAAATGTGATGAGGTTCACCTTGTGTTTTTCTTTCATTGGAAGGCAACACAAAGAGGATGTGCCAGGTGACATCTTTGACATGCTGCTAACGTTCACTGACTTCATGGCCTTTAAGGAGATGTTTCTGGAATACAGAGCGGTGAGTTGTCAGCCAATATGGAGAGCATCTTTCCTCCCCTTTTCATTAAGAACCTCAACTAGAGATTTTTTTTTTAATTCATCACATTGGGATTTCTCTGTTTCTGTAATCCCTGTTCTAAAAAAAAAACAAAAAACAATTGGACACTGAGTAAAACTTCATTAAAATCTGAATACAATCATTTGCAATTCATTTTAACACATATTCAATATAATATAGTATAAATACATATTCACTGTTCAAACTAATAAATGAAGTGTATATTTTTGAAAACATACACTCAATCTGAATATGATGCCTTCAACACATTACAAAAAAAAGTTGTGTCAAGGGCATGATAACCACTGTGTTACATCACCTTTTCTTTAACAACACTCAGTAAGCATTTGGGAACTGAAGACTCTAATTGTCAAAGTTTTGAAGGGGAAATTTCTTTCTCCTGATTCAGCCCCAAAGAATCCTCAAGATTTAAAGACTGTGTGGAAAAACGCGCTCAAAATCCCATCTGAGCACTGTGAGAGATTCATTTCTTCATAAAGGAAGTGTTTTGAAGTATTACATAAATTTTGTTAAATTTCAGTACTTTTTTCCTTTGTCAGTCCTCTTTATTGCACATAATTTTTATGGATTGAAATGTTACAATTTCTTCAGAAGTCTAGTGTTATTGAGGAAAAACCATGTCCTGATTTTGTTGAATTTGGAATTGTATTTTCTGGTAGGTGTATTGACAGTTGGTGTCATAGTACATCATTAAACAAGTTTCTATAAGTCTCAGCCTGCATTCACGTGCATTGGAATCTTGACTGCTTATAATAGTTTATTTTAATACCAGCTGTATGAATCTGATTTTTTTTTAGGAGAAGGAGGGCAGAGATCTGAATTTTCATGGTCTGGTGGTCACACCTCTGATCCCTGCAGGTTCCAAACACCGCGGCGCCACTGAATTGCAGTGACACTCACACAGTCAAACATTTGAATTGCCGCCTCCAATGTATGTTTCTTTAACATGTTGTTCATTGGCCTTCAGACACTTGTTAGCTTGTGGTCAGTGATTTTTTTTTTTCGTGTGTCTGTGTGTGTGTTTGAGTTTTGTACTCTAAAGGTGAGCTGCTGGTTACACTCCCCATAAATCTACAGTCTCCCGCCTAACAGCAAATTCATATAATCATTCCTCTGTGTTTTATGTGGTGAGTGGGATGGTATGTGTGTTTAAGAGGCTGTTTGTTGTGTAAGAGTGAAGGTGGAAGGGTTTGGCTTCTTTGTACTCCCCAACTGCTGCACTGGAAATTATAACTACTTGAAATATTCAGATTTATTTACCTGTAATCTGCAGGTGAGAGGCCTAAACATTATGTATGGATCATATTTAATTATATTTTTATTAAGTTTGCCTGGTTGGGGAGAGGGAACCCAGTGCTTTTTCACATCATGCTACTAGTTTTTATGTGGAAGGTTTCAGCAAGTCCCCCTGTAAGCAGGGGACTCAACTTGATGTGACTGAATGTTTGACTCTGCTCTCTTTGCCTGATATGTCTTTTCATAAGAAAATAATACAACAGAACTAATATGTTTATAAAGTTTTAAATTATTTGGTCAGTTTGAAAACTCATTGGAGTTTTGTGCCTGTGAAAGTGTTTTTTAATGTATTTAGTGACTGTGTGTACGTGTGCGTGCATGTGTGTGTCTGCAATTAGTAATCAGATCTACAGTCTAGTTTTCAGTACCATGTCAAAGTATTTTCTACTTGTCTTGGTCTTAACATGACAGCTGTAATTGTAAAAGTATATTCATGTCAGTGGTGAAATTCTGATGATGTGATATTTGTTGGTAAAAGATCTTTTTAAATAAACAGGTGAAAGCCTCACATTATAATCACCATGTGCTTTATTTGAACAACTGCATGCTCAAGCCCCGGCACTCACCACACAATTTCTCTAGTATTCATGGTTCTTGGTATAAAAAAGACACAGCATATTTCATAAAGGCACATACAACAGGAGTTGAGCACTGTATTGTGTAAGTCAAAGAAATATGTTACAAATATTTGAATCATTAAAGAGTCACTAATGTCCTGCAGAAACCCTGTATCTTTATAGTACGTGATTAAAATAGTCAATTTTTCTATGTGCTGTTTTCAAGTTGTTATCAGTGCGCTGAGCTGGTCTATAGAGAATTACAGTTTCAACATGAGATATCCAGGAGAGAAAAAAATCTGAATGGATTTCTACAGGACAGATGCAATGCATACAGTCATTCTTCACACCCTCTGCACTGTGTTAGGGTGTTAGAGCAACATCCTAATATGAGCAACAACAACTCTGTAAACAAGAAATACTAAACAAAAAGTTTCAGTAATTATGTATCTTCGTGTTTCACATAATGGTACGACACACTGGAAGAAATGATTAAATGTTTAATCACAGTTTGGTCAAGTTTGTGTTAAGTAAGTTTTTTAAAAACGGGGCGTTCCTCTCAAATTCCAGTTTACACTTAATGGTGCAAATCTGATCTGTACATCAATGACTGACAAGGACTCATGTTGAGAGCTGTGTACAATAATATTGATATTTTGAGGTCATCAAAGGTGATCCCACAGTATAAAAAATTCTATATTTTACTATGTTCATTAATTATTAAGATTTGGTAGAGCGGCAGACTTCGTCATTCAGAATACAATCAAATAACTGTATTTACTCTGGAGTTCAAATCAGTTTATTTATTTGCATTGTAAAGTCTTCCTCCATTGTTGGGTGAACTTCCTTTTAAGCAGCCATGTCCAAACTTTTTTTAAAGGGGGGCCAGATTAGATAATGTGAGAATACCTGGATCATAGATCATCATATGGGTTATAAATTTAAAAAAAAAATCCTGTACAAATCAGACAAATGCAATTATTTCATCTTTCAGTGGAAAAGAATTTAACTTCCCACCACTCATGAAAGTGGCGTCCCTTGCTATTAACTTCACATTTCTTTGCTATAAGACTGCGTATTGGCAAAAGATATAGCGGGAAAATCTGTATTATAACACATGGGTTGCAATTTAATATACTGAGATATATTTCAATACTGTTAGCAAAGTGGTGTATCGTGGCATTTTTTAAATCTAATTTTAAAGAAATCTGTCACAAAGAACGCCCCATCATATGCATAAAAACTGAGCGAAGAAAGTTTACTTTTTTAATGCAATCAGAACAGTAGGATCTGTTTTTAACTATCACCTCTGTAACACACTAGCAGTGTGTTTTGACATTGGAGTGGGAGAGTCATGTGACTGAAGACAGATTACAGCACTGCTATCTAGCTGTTCAGCATATTAAAAAGAACACACCTAAATTATTCATTAACATTGATACTTAAAAACTGTGTCACAAAACATAAAATTGCAATACTCAAATGTATCCATATTTTCTTTCACCTGTATTTTGCTGTGGCCATGTCTGCTACCCATCAGGAAATGTCTGCTGTTAGGTAACCGTTCGTTTGCATGTTCACCATGTGTTCATGAAACGTTCTACCTGCGTACTTCCTACTTGATGAAAGTCTACAAACTGTATGATAGTTCTGCCAACTTGAGGTTAGTGGAAAAAATGCTAAGTGATGTTGCTTGATTAACCAATAATGTGTGGGTCCACAGTATATTTTGAACAACAGGCCCGCAGGCCAAGACTGGCCCCCAGTCGAAACTTTGGACACGCCAGCTTTAAGGGGATAGTTTGAGATGTGGGGAATTAAGTTATCTGCTTTCATGCTAAGGGTTAGATGAGACATTTGACACCACACTCATGTCTGTGTGTTTGATATGAAGCTACAGTGAGCAGCAAGTTAGCACAGGTTAGCACATAGACTGGAAACGGGGAAACAGGCAAGACGGACAAGTTAGCTGTTTCCCCTTGTGTCCAGTCATCTTTCCAAGCTAAGCTAACTAGCTGCTGTCAGTAACCTCACATTTATTGTACAGACATGAGAGTGATGTCAATCTATTTAATTTTTGTCAAGAGGGCAGTTCTGGGCTTTTTCCAAAATAATGAATTATTGCTTCAAGTGCACAGTAAGGCATCTTGTGTATATTTTTAAAACAACTCAGAGGTGTTATCATGCCAACAACCCGTGGTATTACCGAGACTTCAAGGCACTGTTGGCTTTATTTGTGTATTGACAATAGTATTAATAACTGTATTATTACAAGAATGCCTGAAGTTAAGGCCTCAGTGTCGTCTAAAAAAGCACTTCAAAGAGATACAGTACATTCTGTGTGGATAATTTAGTGCTGATATATAATTTATTTTCATAACATGAAGGTAAAAGAAATTTAAAGAGTTTGATTGAAAAGTAATATAATAGAGGATATCTTCTGTCTGAATTAGGTTTCATCTTATTGTTAATACTGGGGTTAAGAAGAGGCCAGGATTTGGGTTACCAGAGTCAGCAGTGATCCTCAACTGTCACCTGTGTCGATGGCTGACTATCCAAATAACTACAGTATCTTAAACACGAGGAGTCTTTTTCCAGGATCAGCATCACAGGTTTGAGTCCTAGGTCGGCACTGTGTTGGTGGCAGCATTTCCTCCGTCTCCCTTCCAGTCCATATAGGAGAGTTGAGCGCTGCCACCGTACGCCAAGGCTGTCACAGCACCAAAGAACTAAAGTGACAGACAGAGAGACAGGGAGACAGGGAGGGAGACAAACAGAGATGTTGAGAGGAAGCGAAAAGGGGAGAAGAGACAAAATTAAACCTGTTTAATGACCTAAGGAAGCAGAGTGAAAATATCTCAAATATTCAAAAGACAGTATAAATCAAAGACGATTTACATCTTTATATACTCACATGTATAGACCGTTTCAAATTTGTCAAGATAAACATTTTAAATGGTTCCCTTTGTATTTTCTGTTGAAATGTTTTGCAGTGTATGTAAATAATATCAGCTCACAGGAAGTAAACATGGGCCCAAGCTAGACCAAATCACTGCTACGTCACGCTAACAACTACAGAAGCAAAACAATGTACTGCTGTGGACAGGGGCCACAGCAAAAATGTATTTTAACCACCTAAAAACAATTATTAGTTTAAGTGTACGCTGTGTTTGGAATATTTTCACCAGTTTACCTTACACAATAACTGACAGAGGCAGCAGTAAATGAGCAACTCTGGTGTTCTGTGAAGTACCTTTGAAATGACTGTTTTTGTCAATGGAGCCTGGTGGCTACGAGATAACGGCTGTAGTTCCCCATCAGAAAGGGCTGTCTGACAGCAAGGTAAAGTGGTGAAAATACTCTAAATACAGCATACACTTAAACTGATACTGATGTTTTTTAGTTTGACCTTTTTTCAGATGGCTAAAAACTAACCAATTGAAGTAGCATTTTGCTCAGCACCCTTTCACGTTCTGTACGTGACACGGAGGGTTTCTCTCCAAAAGGTACACATTGTGATTGGGTCTATAAAGATTCCAGATGCCTGTGAATCAAAAGATTAACAATGTCCTAATTAGCTTTTATCCTGATCTCGACTGTGTGCCTCAGAGACAGTAAAACGCAACTGATAAGAGTTTTTGACAGGACAGGGGCCAGGGCTGCGTGTGTGTGTCTGTGTGGGTGTGAAATCACTATGTGCTGAATGCTACTGAAGCTGTCAACCAGTATGGACTTTAGCCTGCGGAAGAGACCATAAAACTGAAGCCTCCATTTCCTGATGCAGGGAATCTTTTGTGTTACATTTTTGTCTCACACAGACTTTTTTTCCTTGACTGAGCGAGAGGCAGCTGTGGTACAAAGGTAACTTGACTGAAACTCTGTCAGTCATATGACATGCCTCACAGTCATGTGAGCCTTAAGAGAGCCTCACCCTTCATCTTATTCTGCCTCTCTCAAGAGTTTAAGGAGTTTGTACCTGCCATGGCCTGATAAGTACACATGCAATCAGAAACACACTGGCCAAACAGTAATGGCAGTGAGAGGGAAGCAAGGACGGAATAAGTGCAAAATGTTCTGTGTTCAAACGCTGATGACTGAAGGAACGGAAGACTGATCAGGCCTAGATTTTTGTCTGTTGACCAAACTATTATTTCTTCTCACAGGGATTTGCCTTTGCAGACACATTATCAGAGGTTGACCTCAAAGTGTTTCTTGCATATTCAAGCAGTTCTTTGTATTTGAGCCAGTGTTAGTGGTGTCAGGCATCTTACAGCGGCAGCTGCCATTTGTCCGTAGTAATCGGTGAAGTAGAAGGGGCGCACAGATGCTGCGTTGGCCAGGAAGGCAGTCAGATAGAGGCCGGCAGCTGTCATATGATACGTCATCACCTAGCAAGAGAGGACAAATATAAGCCACATTTCCTCAGAGCTTCTCCATTCTGTCCTGATGTGCCCTTTCATTAAATTGTTTTACTACCTTTTCTTTTGCATCTTTACCACCTACACTCTCCCCTTGCTAGCTTTTCTACATCTCGCCTTCTCTTCCACTGTTCTAGCCTGCTCATTTCATTACTTTACTATCCTTTCTTGTCAGCCTTTTGTCATTTGACCAAACTTCCCAATTCTTGATCCCTGTCAGTAACACTTCAGTCTAATTGCAGGTGCCTTATTGTTGTACATGAACCATTTATGGATACAGAGAGATTACGTCCCATCAAAATGTGCCTTATTGGCGAGTTCACATCTGAATATAACTAATATCAACTGCACTGGGATACTCAGTGGAGTTAAAATTAGTGGTTTAAATTAAGTTTCAAGTAGGATAGATTTATAGTATTTAACTCCTCACAGATAATAGCCAAGAATGTCTTTTTTCAAACTTTAATTGTTGCCTATTTAGTCATTATGTGAAATGTTATAAAGAGTGCTTTAAGTCCAGAAGCTGCGTAATGAAAGCACATTAAATCTAGTTTCTGCATACCCTGTGATAAATAAGGTAAATCTTTCCCTCATTATGAAGGAGCAAGCTTTAAAGCCTCTGTCTCATGTGAGCAAGACAAATCTCAAAACTTGTTAGGGTTAAGGTTTTCACTCTTTCCCCTCTCCCCTCTTTCCTCCCCACTTTTCCCTCTCCCCTCATCTCTTCCTACCGTCAGAGGCCAGGGGATGGAGGTGAGTATTTGCTGGGCACCGAACAGGCTCATGAAGAAGAGGATGGTGGTGAGGGTCCACAGAGTGACAGCCACAAACATCACCCAGCTATACGCTGGCAACACCGTGTAGGGGGCACTAGCTATCAATGCCCACTGGAGCAGCCCAGAAATCTAGTGTGGTGAGAAAGAGAAAACAAGAAATAAGACAGACCGTGTGAGAAGAACATAGTGATGCAATTAGAAAGCAACTGAAAGGAATACTTCATCCACAAAATGACAACTTGTATATCAATTAGTTATGCTGTGGTACCTTAAATTTGTGAAGACTTTGTTTTTCTTGCATGCCTCCACAGAAGATGGCAAACATATTGATTTATTGGTGACCAAACATGCATTTTCACTTAGAAAAAAAAATAAAATAAAATAAAACCCTTACTATTGCAGTCCAGCTTTAGAAAGTGCATTGATTAGTTTCACTCTCAGTTCAGTTTTAAACAGTAAGTTTTTAGAGAAAATGCATGTGTTTGGGAAGCAATGGGCAAATGACTGGATAAATTAGACTTGGATTATGTTGTACTCTGAGCTGAGAGAAAATTTGTCAACACATCTGTTGATACAGTTTTGCTGTTGTTAAACATTGTCAGTAATCAATCAATAAATCAAAATGTTTGTCATTTTCTTCCACAGAGGCATGTGAGGAAAACAGTTTTCTTCACAAATTCACTGTAGCACAATGACAAATACAAATGGTCATTTTGGGGGGTGAAGTTTTCCCTTAAAGGTGCTAAAATTAAAAACATTAACTGTTAAAATATGAAAAGTAGACATTTTAAAACATTTATATATAATTATTCAATAAATTGTGTATGAATGAGACCACACTGGGGAGAACGTGTAGACTCTATCGCACACAGTTGTGTTATTGGTCACTATAATTATTCCTCCTCTTCACACTGGCGGTAAACTGATTTCTTAGTGTGACTCCAATGTAAGAGACTGGGGAAATCCACAGTCCTTGCTCAGGGCTGAAATACATTTGTTAATTAAACCAAAATTAATATGAGGCTTCAGTAGTATGAGTCTAAGTGGACATCTTCAAACGTTTGTCTCTTAAACTTGCATAAGTCTATTTTTTTTGGCCACTTGAGGGCAGCACAGCAAACTGTAAACGCAACACCAACATATTATACATTAGTGTGTTGATATGGTTAACATGTTAGGAAACAGTTTCCGATCAAATATTAGCAAAGTCTGGAGTTTTGTTTCCGGCCACCTAATGAAATTAAGTTCAGTATTCACTCTCTTTGGTTCTTTGATATTACACAACGTTATTTGATCAGTTTGTTCATTAAAAAAATGTTGATCAATCTCACCACCTCCTGTTTATCAAGTATTTACGCAATAATATAATCCACTACTTTTACTTTTTGGGTTTTGTCATGAAGAAAAGGGACAGAATAACAGATGGACCCGACTCCACTGAAAGTACACTGCTGAGGAAGTCAAAGCAGAGTGAGAAGTTTGAAATATTTCGTGGTTTCAATGTGTCAGCCTCCAACATGCCTATTAATGTGCAGAATAAACTGTCAAATAATTTAAACGCAACATTTGATGTGCACACAAGCACAGGGGGGTTCTGTGGTTATTTTACAACGGTCTGATGCTGGTTGCACAAAATTCAACCACAGACCTGCAATGTCTGATTATGGCTTAACAGTGCGCAACATTAGGTAAGAGACCTCGGCTGGAACCGATACCTGCTGCCTTCAGTTGGCTGTAAAGAGGTTCAGCAGTGTACAGGAAAGGCCTTTCGTATAGTACTACTAACTGTCATGACAGTCAGAGCTTTACTGTGCCTCACTGGCATTAACGCTATAACCACTGGTTGAAAAAATCAACATCATCATGTTGTAAAACAAAGTTTAGCTTCTGTCACAACAATTGACAAAGGATTAATTGATAAATTAGCATCATGTAGGCTATTATTTCTGGAGATGGGTCAGTATGCTGATCAGCTACACCCATTCATCACTGACCGTGATCACTAACTTGGCTTTTCATCTACAAATGCTTTAAAATTTAGCAGCTGAGCTTTTAAAAGAAAATTCCTGGGGATCAAGGAGTGATGACCCGACCTCTGTGGTGAGTAATGTCACCGAAGGTCTACTCATATAATGCAGTGACGTCTCTGATACTAAGACTCACTCCAAACTAAATTAAAAGTTGGCAACCCTGATACAGATTATTACGTTATTATTTGTCTACAGTGCATTTATGTCTGAAATGTGAGCCTAAGAGAACAGAAACATCATCCAGACAGAAACCACACAACAAGGCTCCTCTCTTTGCCTGTGTGTCTCTCTGCTTCTGTCCCACGAGAAACGACATGAAAGGATAGTCTATTATGTATGCAGAGATCATGTTTCACTTTTTACACACCTGATACATACACACAGTGGACACTCTGATGTTGACTTTTACACAGACCTCTGTTATGAACTAGAGGAACAGCAGATAACCTACACATCCCAACTAAAACTGAAAGATGTCGCCATGATCCACAGCTGGAGTTTATTGCTAATATCCATGACAGGATAAGTATCTATACACTGCCAGGGCACTGTAGGTTATAACACGATAACTACTGCAGAAAGCAACTTAAATAAAAAATATGTATTCCAACTTTGATTAGTTTACCACTAAATGTCAGCTAAGGACAAGACAGTTTCAGGATAAAGGTGAAATGTCAAACCTGTATGATAAGAACTTAATCTTTTCAACCCTGTGCAAGTTAGACCAGACACTCTAACAACAATTTCCAGTTTTTATGTATTATGCAGATGTGTTTTATAACACAGAATGCATGGAGAATATTATCAATTAATATTGCACAACAAGCTGGAAGTTTGAAACAGGAACCCATCAGTTAATTGTAACACCCATTGCAGGTGAATAAATTCAGCAATGTAGAAAGAAAGGTGCTTTTGAAACCTTTTCAAGTAACTGTTTTGGGGCAATACTTCCCTTTTTGCTCCTTTTTCCTTCCCTTTCTATGTTGCCCAAGTGTGCGTGAGGAAAATCATGTTCAAACACACACACACACACAGTCTGCAAAAAAACTGCTTAACAGGGGCTCAGTTAAGTTCTTGATGTTACATAAGGTGACATTTAGTGATAAGGTCAACTGATTTTCATAACAATAATCCTCCTAGGAAGCTTCTCTCTCTCTGTCTTAAATACAGTCACAGTGATGTAAATAAACACACACACACACACACACACACACACAGGCTTCTGGAAATCCAGCAAAGGTCTATTCCCTGAGGATCAGGCTGAGAGGCCACAAAAACAAACAAGCCCTTTTAAAGTAAGAAACTGTGTGACATCAACACTCACTGAGAGTCAACCAAGTTAAAGAGGTTAAATTCAGACAAAACGCATACTCTTAGTTTTCTATTCATTCAACTACAAAACAGTTTCTCCTTACTGCTTCTAATCACTGGAGTGAGTTACTGACAGTATGTTTCTGTCTTTGCTAAAAAGGGTTTTGATGCTACCAGCAGGCAGGAAAATTCATTTACAAGCTTGACTTGAAACTGACAGGGTACAGTCTTGGATCATACATATGACTGCTTCATTTACTAAACCATTATCATATAATTATGAAAATGGTGCCATAATTTTGATATTTATAGCTGAATGTGAACATTCAAACCAGATCAAACCTTTAGGAAAGAGCCTTCTTGCTCATTCAGACCCAGGCCAAGGGTCTGAATGAGACAGAGGCAACTGCCTTAATGAAAAGAGCTCATTCAGATGTAAGAGTGTTGAATTTACAGCTCATGGCAACTTAATATGTCATAGTTTCTGGCTTTTGATTGATATGTAGTGTTTGCAAAAAAGCTGCACATTCCAATCTGTCATTAGCGTAGTTAGCATGTATCAGCATGGAGGGATAACTTGGCGTGTTTACCATATTACATGAACATCATTGTCACTGAGAACATCCCACTGAACCCCCCCTCCAACTGACACAATACTGAGTCTGTGACAGCCCTAAAAGTCCTTTTGAAAAATCACTTAAAACAAAAGTCATGTGGTGGTGTATGGCCTGCCGCACCTCATAAAGTTTACCAGAGTTAGTAAACCTTTTGAATACAACAAGTGCACCACTGCTGACCGATAGCAGGTCGTACCACCACCATGCCATGAAAAGCCAATAACACTTACAACTCATAAAGCACCGAGGGGTGACAAATGTTTAACAGTCAAATCATATACAGATCAAACATTGCATGTCTGTCCTTGAAGACCGAGCTATACGTTCAGTAATATAATTGTCAGAGGGGTGTGATATGAGGGGACAAGGCCTCCAGGGGACAAAGATCTCCTGCAGCCAGTCACATGTCCTCTGTTTGGACAGATAAGTGCAAATACATCAATGGAGGAGGACATGAACTTGAGCTTAAGCTTGGCACTGTTATCCTGATTGCTGTAGTACTTCATTTAATCTTACATCCAGTATTGGTGCGACCATAACAGATCTGCTCCATCGACTCTCACAATCAAATTTTATCTCTTTAAAAAAACACACACACAAATGCGTATAATTTCATTTTCAGCTCTGTGCCAGGTCCTGACTTGACATTGAACGTGACTGTGTGCACACTGCCAAACAAAACAACAGAGGCTTTGACCACTGACAGTCCTGTTTTCTGTTGATAGATAGTCAGTGATATTTATGGTGCACAAACTGAGACTTGTTGACACGTATACAAATTTCTGTGGCACTAGCAGAAGAGTATAGATATACAAATATCTTTATCTGTGGCTGATGTAAAGTTAACTTCACTTTGGATAATTTATCACACGCTGTGGTTTGCCTTTAACTAATCCTCAATAATGAATATAACAGCTTTTATATTTTGCAAACGTGTGTATTACTGATCCTAGATTGCCTACACTCTATCCATACATGGGATCTTCAACTTTAATATACTGGTGCTGCCATTATGTGAGAGAAAAACACGACAGGTAAACTGGTTTTTAGCTGGCTAAAAAATCATAACGAACCAGCTTCCTATACTCAAATTAATTCACCATTAAAGGATAAATCTGGTGATTTTTTTTAATGTCAACAAAAACCATAGAAAGACCAAAACCAACAATTAGGTATTAACTGTTTACCAAAAGTCTAATTGATCTTCATATAACCCCATAACTCTCTAAAAACTATTAACAAGACATCAGTGAGCCACACCAGTGCACTGGATGACATGTTCCCTCATGATGATGAACGTGGGCACTGTGGTTTACAGCAAATGCGTGTCAATCCTCACCTGAAACTAGTCCCCATTACATGCACTGTTTTCCCCCTATTTGAGTGACATTTGCTAAAAACTACAGTGACCAGCTATTTTTGGAAATTATTTGGCCTTAAAAAAACAACAACAAAAAGAAAACTATGTATCGATTACCCTTAATTAAGATGTATGTCTTCAGTTGGAATAAAATGGACCCGTGGCTAAGAGCCACTGACAGGGTAAGGATGTCAGAACCAACGCATTGTTGGTTTTGGTGTTTTTAATAGATGTCTACAGTAAGAAATGATAATAGAATATCACCAGTGTTATCCTGAATTCTGTAAAAGAATCCATGAATGGTTTCAGTCATAATGAAATAGAAGAGGACAGAAAAAGCTTTGTCTACTGAACAGGACAGAACAGAGAGAACAGAGGCAGAAGTTTGTACTAAAATTGAATAGATTAAAAACCGAACAGCTCGGCGTCTGTTACATACTATTTCAACCAACATGAGGATGGCCGGGATGCTTCGGATAAAGGAAATGTCCATCCTGTTGGTCATGTTAGCGGTGAGCCCTGAGAGGCTGTTGCCCCCCTGCTGAGAGCTCTGGGAGTTGGGGGAGCTGGTTTCCGTGGTAACCTTGGACGGGAAGTCTGCCATGATCACTCAGCTTATCTGACGATGGGCGTCCCAGAAACAGTCACAACAGCAACAAACCCCAGTCCCAATCCAGTCCCAGAAGAAACGACTAGGATGAGAACTTTCCTCCTCCAATAGTTTTCACTCCTTCAAAAACACCTGGGATTCAGTAACCAATGAACACATCCACTGGTAGCAGCAGCAACACTAACACTTCAGATCAAAGTTCAGTTATGTCAAAAACACAAATATTAAACAAAACACAAATGCACAAAGTCTTAATAGTTAAACTAAGAAAACAGTCCAGAGAGTTAAAGAGCAGTCCTGCGGTGAAACCTCCAGGCTCAGATATCCAGCAGTCACTCTCTCCACCTGCACTGACAGGTGTCTAATGGTGGTGGTATGTGAGCCTCAACACCTTCCCCTTGCTCTCACTCTGTCTCTCTCCCTCTCTCTCCCTCTCTCTCTCTCACACACACGCACATGCACATTGAGTGTTTTGTCATCATCTCTCTATGTGCTATCTCGCTCTTTATCTCCCCCTGGCACCTCCCATATGGCTCTCAGCGGCGTCTCACCAGAGTGACTCATTAACGTATTTGAAGACTGGGAGGAAGTGGAGAGAGAAAGAATAACAACACAAAAAGAAACGGATTCAGTGACCCTCTCTTGGTGTGGATGTTTTTGTATGTGCATACTTGTCCTTGACATGTCTCATGATAAGACACAGGAGTGTGCTGCCGCACCGAGTTAAATATATGACACATATATGACCTGTTAGCATGCTGTAAATGTATAACTCAAAAGCAAAATTTAAATTTAAATGCAGCAGCTCCAAACTGTGGAAGACTTTTTCTGTGCTGCAGTTTCAGAGAGAAACTGGTTTAGTATTGTATCAATACTGAATAACACACAGGAAATGCTGCTGCAGTGTTCTTTAAGGGTGGAAACTTTTAAGCGCTAATGTTGTTTTAGTTTATTTCAAACACTGACAGTCCAAATATGTCCTTGTAGGCTATGTCATAAAACATTCATCCAGTACATACAAATATCAAGACTACATTTTCAACTGTAGCACTTAAATGAATAACTTTGAGAAAACAAAAAACAAAACCTACAAAAAAAGAACACATCAGGGAAGCACTTCAAACCCGGACCTTTGCAAAAAATCTCAAAAAGACCAAGGGGCAGACAGAGAGGAAGAGACACAAACACATAACAACATTGTCATTCCTTAGGTCGCAGGAGTGTCTGAGAAACTCAGGAGGATTTTCAACAAACACCACATCCCTGTGCACTTCAAACCCAATAACACACTGAGACAGAAACTCGTCCACCCCAAGGACAAAATACCCAGACATAAGCAGAGTATTGTAGTGTATGCAGTTCAGTACAGCCAGGAATGCACAGATTTATACATTGAGGAGACAAAACAACCACTCTACAAGCGCATGGCACAGCACAGGAGAGCCACCTCCTTGGGTCAAGACTCGGCTGTCCATTTACATGTAAAGGAGAAAGGACACTCCTTTGAGGACAGCAATGTGCACATCTTGAACAGGGAGGAAAGATGGTTTGAATGAGAAGTAAGAGAAGCCATCTACGTCAAGCTGGAACGACCATCATTAAACAGAGGAGGTGGCTTATGACACCACTTACCCCTCACCTACGATGCAGTCTTGGGATCCCTCACCAGAAGACTTCACACCCATTCACCCCCAGTCCCACCTGACCCTAATGACTCACATGGTGGCCAGGTGGGTCAACAACTCACATTGTGTAATTGTGTAGAACTGAAGAAGCCTTTTGGATGAGACGCGAAACGTCTTCAAGTAATGCAAGCGAGTCCAGTTGCCTACAACATAGAACTTACGATTACCATGAACCTACGATGATTTATGTGGGCATTCTGCCTTTAATTACTAGGACAAATATGTTTGATATCCCCCCGAAGATATGATCCTTTGGGGCGTGGGGATGACACGCAGCAAGACTACAAGCTAGCATTACATCTGCGGCCGCTGCAGCAAGGGCACAGCCTTGTACACGGGGCGCCTACACTGCCCACAAAACCACCAGTCGCCCCAACTACTGTATACTTAATATTTCAACTGTATATAAATAATATGAAAAAAAAACTTTTGAGAAAAGGTCATATTTTCAGGCAGTGTCTGTGTGTAACAGTTTAGGGGTGCAAAGCTGAATTTGAGAGCTGCATCCCTCACTGACACACAACCAACAATAAGTTATGCTGCAGTGGTGCAGCCTTTTTAACATGGCAGCTAGAAGCAGTGACGACCAACATGCAGCAGGAATTACACTGAGATAGAATGAACAAAATAAGCTCTTACAGGTGGTAAAAGAAATGACCTATGTGTCCCAGAACATCACAAGTAGCACAACAGCACAGAAAACCCCCCTCACCCAGTATATTAGTAATATCAGCATGTATGATGTCTCTGCTTTTTGCCAGGACACTGCGCCAGATGTGTCACAATATTACAAAAAAGTTTTAGAACAAAGTATTGGCAAAGTTTGATTCATGCAGAATTGTGCCTTCATACCATGTGTGATATGTTCCTATGTTACAAGGTAAGTAATTGTTTTGGTCAAAGCATTATAGGGCTGAAACTGGGACACAACTTTATCATTTTCAAACTAGGAAGTAATATCATTATGGTAGTTTATTAGTATATTAATAAAAATATAAGGCATAATGAAAATTTGCTATGTTACGAAAGGCAACCATGCACCATTGTTCAAAATAATCATTGGCAAATATAATTGTAATCAGTTATAATCATAAATAAACATAACAAATTGCCATCATTATTTCTACCAGTTCTAGTATCAGTGTACTGCAGTTCTGACCAAAATCATTTTGGGTAGTTGTAACGCATTACGAAATTATAGTACTCATGAGTGCCGCTAGGGCCCCCTCCACACAAAGCACTGTGAAGTGAGGAAGAAAAAGGTTATTGTCAGAAGTGGGATTCGAACCCACGCCTCCAGGGTAGACTGCGACCTGAACGCAGCGCCTTAGACCGCTCGGCCATCCTGACATGTAGTATCAGAAACGGAAACATTTATATATGTGGATGCCACCATTGTGCATTTTTAGTTTTTATTTATATTTTATGGGTGGTTTTTTTTTTTCAATGCGTTCTTACTAAATTATTTGTAAACCAGAAAACGGGCTAAGTGTGTTTTTTGTGGCTAAGCGACACATGCGGCTCCACCTTATGGCTACACGGCTCTCCTGCCCCCTCTGCTGGTGTTATAGCTGTTGTAGTCGGCTGTCGTCAACAATAACTTGATATCTGAATGCAACATTTGAACAAAAGGTTCACTTAAAAAAAAACTAAACCATTTATCATTTTGATGGCTTTTTGATTTGTGAGGAATAAATAGGACGTCACATTTCCTTCATGAATACAAAGAATTTGTTGTTGTTTTTTTTAGTAAATTCACATTTGCGAACGTGGAATATGGCAAGAAATATAAATAGAGTAAGGGAACATGCATTAATATCTTTGTCTCGCTAGGCTTTCTGTATTTAATAGCTCAGCTGTGTTTCAGCAACATGTCTGCACATTCAACAACAACAGACAATTAGAATAAAGCTGCAGATAAACCTGAAGCAACAGGGAAAACATGAGGGACAGAAAACTGCATTAGTGTTAGTAAAACGTGTAGTGAAATCCTGACAACAAGTAGGAAGAATTGGCTGAGGTAGAGTCCGATCAGTCTCCAAAGTTGCAGGTCAGAATGGTGAAGTGTGGCGCGTCTATCTTACCACAGCATCCTGCATGGAGTACTCTGGAAGCCTGACGTGAGCTGAGGCAGACTGACACCTCCTGACATCTCTCCACCATCCCCTGCACTCTCTCTCTTTCTCGTCTCTATTTTTTCCCCACCAAAAGAGCTCCCGACTGCCTGAACAGCGCCCTCTATGGAAACACCTGGTACCACAACGTCTTGCGATGACTGTCAACACTAATAAGTATGTGTAAACAAGATAAGTTGCCTATTAAAATTCCTAAATTAAATGAATCACTTCTTATTGTCTTTAGTATTTTCTGTCATATACAGATATGAAATAATGTTTCAATTATGTGACAAGATGATACGTGCATGAAGACGTGCAATGGGGCACATTGTAATTACATTAGGCCACTGCCTTGATTACCAGTGGTGGTCTACACACATTTAGTGCCCTTGGTGAGTCCCAGCAACAGTCCATAAAGCCAGTCACATGAGCAAGCCAACATTATACACACACATGTGGTGAAAATAGTTTGGCAACATGTTTATGTTTACTGTCGATCCACACTGCAGCAGCTACAAGCTAGCACGCTGTAGCACGCTAGCTTGGCACAACAGCAGCCTAGGCCACATCGAAGCTGTAACAGCCAAGCTTTATTATTTTACATGAATGATAAGGTACAGCTCTAAAACTGAAAATGTCCTGAAAGCTTCTTGGTGGCAGCACACACACTATATACTTCCATCTTTACGACATTTTATATTTAACGTTACATGCATTGAAATTACGTCTTGGTGTAGACCACATTTCACCCACCAGCGCTGCTGCTCAGTGGACAGCTGAGAGGCACTGAGAGACAGCAGAGATCAACAGAGCATGTGGTGTTATACTCGGCATAATTTTACATCTGATGACAAGGCAGTTAAGACAACATTATTGGTTTTTGTTCCTGCTTCAGCTTCAAGACTGTGGTCAGAGAGCACAGGGGAGGCTATGTCTTCTCCTGGGCCAGTATTCACTCCGGAGCAAACCCCCATTGCTGCACTCAGCAGACGCTCAACAACACACAGGACATTTCCTCTGGTCTTGAGGAGCTGCATCATTTATTATCAGGTGCACTCTGGCACATTTTTTACATTAAAATGACAAAAAATATCCCAGTGTAAATCAATTTATTTTCATTGTGAATTAGAAAATGGTCTGCAGGCCTCCTAATGCCCTATCCAGATTTTGGTTGAGTATCATCACTGCTATAACCTCTACATTCATTCATTAAAACTTTTGCCGCTACTCTTGAACTCCAATCACTTTCTCTCATGTTTGTTCTACCACACACACACACACACACACACACACACACAGCTGACGCGAATGGGCTGAGTATATATGCATCTGTCAGACCAGTAGGTGGCCGGTATGAACTGTCACAGCAGTGTGACAGCAGAGACTCGGAGGCTTTGTCTGGATCAGGAAATCTGTCTGTTGAACAGAGCAAACTTCTGGGTGGGAGGTGTCAGTTTTTCTTTAACCATGGAGCTCTTTAGCAGAAACTGTTCGGGATGCTTTGTATTATTGTTCACTGGTGCACAGTAAATAAACTCTGTTCTTTAAACATTGGAATTTTTTTTTGTTAATTTGCTAACTGACTAACTAGCATCAAGATGGTCTCTACCTGGAGCTTGCATAAATGGAGCCTGGGTTTGTTGA
This sequence comes from Epinephelus cyanopodus, assembly GCA_026686955.1. NCBI lineage: Eukaryota > Metazoa > Chordata > Actinopteri > Perciformes > Serranidae > Epinephelus > Epinephelus cyanopodus. Next base: position 35,705,044 of record CM048917.1, on the reverse strand, counting down.
AGGTGGCAGTGCTGTTTGGGCTGAGAAAGCCATGTGTAAGTAAGGTAAAGGAGGTTGTTGGGTTGGTGCAGGGAGCAGTGAGACCTGGCATTAGGGGAGTGCCTCTGGGACACCAGAGATCACCTCCTGGAGGTGTCGTGGGACCAACTAGACGAAACACTGATGACCCCAAAGACATGTTAGTTATCACTGCTCACTGGTCTGTATAGTTAAGCCTTGCCATAATAGCTTATCATAGGGCTTAGGAGGTTATTCACTGAGTGCTGATCCTTTCTATAGAGCACACATTTCTTGTGTTATTTGAACCCAGTTTCCTTTTTTGAATAATGATTACAGATGACGGCCATCTGCTGGTTGGAGAGTTATTTCCTCTCATGCAATCGCAGGTCATATGTGCTGGTTGGCTATTGGTTGAAGTCTTTGCAGTGTGTTTATGTGCAACTTTTTGGCCAAAACACAGGCGACATGAGGCACCACAGCAGGGGGCCTTTGTCGACATTAGTTCTCTAAAGTCGGCTTGATGTGTCTGGGCCCCAAGGAATCTCATTTTTGTAGACATTTCATTTTTAATTCCAAATCTTTAACCAACAGTATGAGTCTCTCTTATGTACAATAATTTGCTCTCCATGGTTTAAAATAATGCTGCAGATGCAACATCGTTTAGCTTAGAAATCAATGTTAACAACACATCAGGTCAAATTAATTCTGGTGGAGGAAATCTTTATTGACAATATAATGTGAATATGTTTCATTTCAGTTTGAACACAGAATTATTGCAAACATACATAACTATTAGGATTAAAAATGTCGTTTTTTCCAATAATGTTTTAACTATTTGGATTGTGCAAAGTGCAAATATGTAATAAAGTAACAAAACACAAACAACATTCATAATCAGGGACTAAAAACCAGCGGTGATTTGGATCAGGAGAGGAAAATAGAAGTAAACTTGATAAATTTTGTGATTCAGTCAAGTAAGAAGTACAAGAAATTTGGAAATGTTGAATATTAACACATAGTGGCTTTAAGGTAATTAAAGTAACACTGTGTTCATTGATGTCTTTGTGGACATAGTCACAGTCATCCTGGAAGACACAGCTATGTTCATACACAGTTACATTCAAACAGGGCAACTCCTCGTCTCACAGGAAATGTCACATTATTTTATAATGCAAGATGTGTCAATTTCAGTCAGCCCAAAGGTTTTTTAAAACATTCAGTGATTACAGGACAACCACAGTGGCAACTCCTTTCACATCCTTAAGTTTGTCAGAGTCGAAGTCCACCAGGAGCTTCCTGACCCCAGCCCGCATGGGTGAGAATGACAGCTCGAGAGACGCCTTATGGCCAGGCAATACATCACGTCTGAAAAGAAAAAGAAAGAGCTATGAATTCTTGAGTTTTGTTTTGTTTTGTTTTTGGAGGTCCTGTCATGAACTGACGCGACAATTTGAGGTTCATCCTCAGGTGAGCATGAATGGCAATTAAGGCAGCGGTTGATTAATGGTTTATTTCACTCAACAAGAACAACTGATCAAACACTGCTGGTTTGGCTACAAAAGCCAAGTTTTGAACTGATAATCCTTAGTCTGATACTTGTGCTTCTGGGTTCTTCACATTGACTTCACACTTTTTGGAGGCCAGTCTAGACCTCATTTTTACATTAATGTTGAATGTTTGAAGGTTGTTTATCACCTGTCAATTTTGTGCACATGCCTCACTGAAGGTGGCTAACTCAGTACTTACCTAAGAGGAATCTCAGTGGCCAACAGGAGGCCAGCCCCCTCCACAGTGAACACACCACCCTTCAGAGGAACTGATAGTGGATTGGTGAAGGAGATGTGGGCTGTCACTGGTTTCCACAAAACAGCCTTTCCAGGCACCTGAAGAAGAGGAGAAAGTTTATATTTGGGCTGTAAATTACACTGGTGGACATCTCAGTTTCCACAAAACACAAAACACTAAAAAAAACTTCTGGCAGACTGAATGGTGGATTATGTGGGATTAATGCCTGTTTTCATCTTGGGTTACGGAGCAACAGGCACTGAATCAGGAACGAAAGTTATTTTTTAACTGAACAGTTCTGGAGACTGCCCTGGAAAACAGATGTCTGTAAAACTGTTGACAGGACACCTTGAACTTTTTTTGTTTCATTGAGGTTTTATATTTATAAAACTTTTCTGGAGCCAATAAAAACAATTTCAAAATCTGTGACGTCATCATAATGTAAAGTCTATGAGCTGAGAGGGAACTTGTGGGCGGGGCCAACAGGAGAAACACTGTCGTGCCAATTCAGTGGGCCTGGTATTGTGGAAATAAACACGGAGGCTCAAAACTTTTTTGCCATATGTGCCAGGCAAGTAACGTAATGAATAGGCGCCATCTTGCCATTCAGTATCTAGTTATTATTATAAATCTATGGGACTCTGTGAAAAGAACTGCCCACTGGGGAGCTCTCCTGAGAACTATATACCTTCATGGTCTTTTTTTCTGTATGCATTTGCACCAAAGATAAGAAAGCCTAAATGACATACTGTAAGCCTGCCTACGCCTATTTAGAGCTGGGACCTTTTGGGGCCAGGAATTCTATAAGTAAGGTTCCTGAGTTACTAAAATGGTACCTAAAGAGGAAACTACTTGGTTAGTTAAACCGGGCATGGTCAAGGAAGAACATTTTGAATGCTAAAACTTTGGCTGTTCACTGATGGTTAATTACATATTTATGTTACCCATGACTATCAAATCAGTGATTTTCTTACATACTGGAAATGATGTGTGGGATGTTTCTCATGCAGTTAAGTCTCATATAAGAAACAAACTCTTTACGCCAGTAATCTCCTAACTCAATGATGTACAAGACATTTTAACTGATATTAACTCAGACCTGCACATTGAAATTGTTCTAAGTTTCATTATATTCAGTGCTCTACTTTTCATTAATAAGCACATTAGACAAGCATTCTAAACCTTATAAGGTCCAATTATGACCTCTGCTCTGTGTGTACCCACCTGTATGACCACTTCAGGCATGCTCAGTGGGATGTTGGCCACAGACAAGAGGGGTTCGCTCTCCCCTTGAGCCTCTAAGAAGGCCTTTACCCTGATCAGACTATTCCCAGAGACACACTTGATGTAGTCGTCATAGTGCAGATGCAGCACTTCCTTGTGGGCTGATCACACACACACACACACACACACACACAAATATATTAAATAGGAAAATAATACATCATGCTGCTGCAATACAAGAGCAAGAGATGGTGTGCAGATATCTTATCACTGCTGTTTTACAGTACGTCTGCACCAGAGACCTTTGTTGATTTATTTGCGCTACTAACCACTGTGGGCAGGTACAGTCACACTGATTGTTTGCCTCTGGCACTCCCTCCCACGGAGAGAATTGTAAGTTACAGCCATGGCCAGCATGGTCAGCTGAGCGTGAGCATCTCTGTCTCCTTCATTCTTTACCTGCAGACAGAATGAGAGACTAAGTAAATGTATTTCGTAAATTAATTTACTCATTTTATTATTTAATCCAGAGACAGTTGGAGCACTCCATACCTCAACAATCACATCAAAGTCTGTCCCAAATACAGGCTGAGGATGCTTGATTGATAGTTTCAGATGTCCTGGCTCTGCGTTTGAACCTGCTGGCTCTGTGACCCGGCGCCCTGCCTTTTCGTACACCTCTCTCTCCTTCTTGGAGCCTGTGGAGAAGATGTTGGTCCATGACAACTAATCGTAATCATGAGTGTAAACAAATGACTGTAAACAGGTATTACACAAGTTAGCGTCCATCAGTTGCAGGCTCAATCAGTTATATAATTTCTTTTGAATCTCATGAAGCAAAGTCATACAATCAGGCTTGTCATGATAACTACTGTTATTGGAAGATGTACTGTCCCAGAAATAATTGTGATAAACGATATTATCATTTTGAGACTTTTTTGTGCCGCAGATATGATGATAATATAATAGTATGATAATGAAAGTACACCCTTTCAAAGAGCAATGCACTCCTACAAATACTCAGAGGTTGGAACTGGAACATAAAAATGAAAAGTTACATTTTTTCAAAAAGTAATTAATAGCTGTTAATATATGCAAGAAAGTATACATATATATATATAGATAGATAGATAGATAGATAGATAGATAGATAGATAGATAGATAGATAGATAGATAGATAGACAGATAGATGATATGATGATTTTCTTTTTTGGTCTTGCATAAGCAGATGGAGTGGAAGTCGGGGGAAAAAGTAAGAGAGAATCTTTGCACCCAAGTCTTATAATGGTTGGAAAAATACTGCTATTTATTCTGGCATCATGTTTGGCTAAATGCTGACATTCATATGTAAGCCAACATGTTTGTAAACACAATGGGTAATGGCATATGGTATAATAAGTAAATAACATAATGTGACAGACCAACTTACAATAAACAATAGGAGGTTACATATTGTTGGTAAATGCTGTATATACGGAACTAAATAAATGTGATTATAGTCATTTTTTTTCCAGTATTATGGAGGTAAATTTGTGCAATCACTGATCCTATTCTATCAACTCCTCTGTGTAGTTTCCAACTGACCTTCAGGATATTTGTAATGCAGAGTGACGTCCTCTCTTTGGTCCCCGTAAACACTCTTGGTGCTGATGTTCCTTCCCACAGTCATCTGGTCCACTTTGAGCTATAACAATAACAATAATCATTGTTTTGATAGGATCTTTTAAATCATTTGTTCTTAAAAAGTACAGATGCTTTTTTAACGTAAGCAAATATGAAAGAAAAAATGTAAACAAAAGTCAGTTACCTTCTTCCGTTGGCCATCTCGCTGGATGACCCAGTGGATGATGTCAGCGTTTACCTCGGCAAATACAAACGGAGCGTCATACTTTACTCCCAGATTTCCTTCCTTGATGGCTGTCACTGGGCATGGACCACAGCAAAACTCACCTGAAGAGTAAAAATTCATGGTGTCATGGATTTCTTTTTAAACACTTCCCGCATCATTAGATTGTTGATGCAGTAACAGGAAATAAAGTTGATTTTTTTGACAAAGCTAATTTAGTTTGATTACCACAAATATATGCAACCAAAGAAAGCCAACAGTTATAGTGATGAAAGACAATTATAGACAGGTAGGATGTAGACTGTTTTTAGTTTTCAAGTTGGTAAAGAATGTCTTGTTAAACATAGATAGATACGTTCAAGAGAGGTTAATAACAGAGATTAGGCTAAAAATTAGGGATGTACCATCACTCAGTTCTTGCGGGGTGGGGTCCAAAACCTGCCAGCCATCGTTTCCTTTGGGGAGGTCAACTCTCCTCATCCAGGACTCGACCCAACAATGGAAGTTCCTAAAATCATAAGAAAAGGAGAGAAGGCAATCATTTGTTACATTAGTTGAAGTGATGTCTTCCACTAAATCTTATTTCAGTTCCATGTGTGTGTGCATATGTTCTGACCAGCTACTGTCTTCTCTGTCTCTGTCAATGCTCTCCAGTCTTTCATTTAGCAGGAAGTCTATAGAGAGGTTTCCATCTACATCATGGGCTGAGGAGAAGTTGGTGATGAGGCGTGTTGGGATTCCCAGACAGCGCAGCACTGTAAAGATAACACACATCACACTTAGACAATTCGTTCCTTTGTTCCCACCTATTTCCTATCTTTACTTCTGCCCTTTTTAAAAAAAAAAAAAAATGGCCCCACAAATTGGCTTAGGTCTGATGATATTAAAGGAGTATGTCACCACCCAAAAATGATCATTTATATATCCATTACTCACAGCTTGTTGCCTTGAATTTGTTTTTTCACATCTCCACAGTGAACTGAGAATCAGGGTCCACATTTAACAACAGCAAACTATATATATCAAAATTTCTGTTTACAAACTATCACACAATTCATGCTGCATAACCCTGTTATTCATCCAGTCATATGCTCAGTGCTTCTGAAAAACAAACATTTTCGCTAAAACCTTGCAGGCTCAACTGTTTTACATTGTAACATTTTTGCAAAGATGCATGTGTCTGGGAAGTACTGAGCATACGACTGGATAAATGAGACTTAGATTATACTGCATGAGTCATGTGAGTGTTTGTAAACAGATGTTTTGATATAGTTTTGCTGTTGTTAGACGTGGTCCCCAGTGACTTCAATTCATTAAGAATGTTCGCTTTTTAGGATTCTCCATTTACCATGGAGGCATACGAGAAAACAAAGAATTCTTTGCAAATTTAAGATAGCACAGGGCGCATAATTCATATACAAATAGTCACTCTGTGGGTAAAGTGTTTCTTTAAAAGTTTTGGAGAACTGGGGACACACTTTATGCTAAGCTAAATTAGCTGGCTGCTGGTTGCAGCTACATCTACTGTATAGAGTGTGTTATCATTGTTTTTATCTAAAGTGTATTTATCTAAATGTTAAATCATTCCTCCAGAAGCATACCTGTACAATCAATAGCAATTACTTCTGAAAACACTTGTTTTTTTTCATCTTCAATACTCTTAGGCTACTCTTTAGGATTATTCAATCATGCAACAGTGAAATCTGTGACACCCTCACCTGTGCAGGCAACGGCAGCAAACACCCAGCACTGGCCATATTTCACTGCCCTAACCCCGGCCTTGCTCCACTTTTGGAGGATTGGCACACTGCCAGTCCATTTGTACGGTGCGACTCCGTCAGAATACGGCTCTTGCCAGCGACCACTCAATACACCCCTGTCCCCGTTAGAGTTAATCTGGATGGGTGGAGAAAACACGTTGAGACATCTTTAAATCTGTGTATCACTGCATGAAGCACTGGTTTGGATAAAAGAAATGTATCCCTCACTATATATATGTATAGGACTGTATATAGAGATCATTTGTCAATCAAACAGTAAGGAGAGTATCATGAATGCCTTTGATTAATGAATAATCAGTTTCTGTTGATCAGTTCCTGCCTGGTATTTCTGGGAAAGAGCTACAAGATGCTGCTGTTTAAAACATGGAAAATGAACACTTTTGTGAACTGTAAAACTGATACTGATAAATCACATGTTAGTATCACATATGCTATCACTGTGACAAAGATAACTGAAGGCAATTTTTTTTCTTGTACTGTTGTTAAACTGTCAGTATTGTTTTAGCAGCGAGTAGATGAGATCATCACCATCGCAGTGATTATCCTGCTGACATAGACGGGGTCAAATCTGTGCTCCATGTCCATTTTTGAGTTTCTCAGGGCATCATTGGAGTTGTCCAGGACTTCAAAACAGATGTCCATCACATAGTCCTCAAACTGAGAGACAAAGAGAGTGAGAGGAGCAAAGAAAAGAAAATAATGGTTGTTGAACAGGCAGTTTCTCAACCATTCATTTTACAGATTTCAAATCACAGTTGTCTCCCATTCTTCGCTCTGTGTGTGTGTATGTGTATGTCTGTTATACCACCTCCTGTACGTCCATCTGTCTGTCATCTATTTGTTTGTCTTCCTCTCTGCCCTTCCAGTGAGCTGTGAAGGAACAAGCCTTTGTTTGTGTGGTTTGGCTACATTCTGACACCTCCCACCCAGAAGTTTCCTCCGTCCAACAGACAGATTTCCTGATCCAGCCAAAGCCTCCGAGTCTCTGCTGTCACACTGCTGTGACAATTCACACAGGCCACCTACTGGCCTGGCAGACGCACACATACTCTCATTCACATATGTCTGTGTGTGTGTGTGTGTGTGTGTGTGTGTGTGTGTGTGTGTGTGTGTGTGTGTGTGTGTGTGTGTGTGCGTGCGTGTGTGTGCGTGCGTGTGCGTGTGTGTGTGTGTGTGTGTGTGTGTGTAAGAGAGAGAGAGAGAGAGAGAGAGAGAGAGAGAGAGAGAGAGAGAGAGAGAGAGAGTTACCTGTCCATAATTCCAGTGGATACTTTTGATGTAATCCCAGGTGCCCATGAAAATGACTCCATCTTCATTCATTATATACTCCCGGAGCAGACTCTCGTCAGGGAGGTACACCACATCATCTGGTACACACACACACACACACACAGACCATGAGACCATGAGTACACTTATATCCTATCCTGTTCACTCATGATATGATTTGTTTCCTAATAACTGACACCATTTTCGAAACTCCACCCACTGAGTGAAACATTCACAGGAAACAGAAGAATTTATTATTTTTCTGAATGTGCGAGGGCCTCAATTAGAAAAACATTTGATGTTTTGATGATGCTGCTCATGATCAATGTTCACTGTAGTTGAAAACTGGTGACAGTGGACCAGTTGTATAGTTTAAATCTTTGAGGGTAGAGACCCCATCTGCATATAAATGATGTAGAAACCACATCCACTCAGTTTTTTTCTGTTGAAACAATACAAATAATACATTTTAAAAGCTGCAGTATGTGAATACAGTCAGTCTTGGGGGAAGCTCACAGCAGAGAGTGTGTGCAGTGCACTGCGCTTTGTGTTTTACCTTTGCACCACGGGTTAAAGAGCAGGTGGAAGTCACTTTTGTCGGTCTTCTGTAAAGTGCGTCCGTCGGGTGACATTACCGACACAGCCAAGCGGTAGTGGCCAATGATAGCATCCGCTGGACTGTGCAGAGTCAGCAGCATTTTATTCTGCACTCCCTGCTGGTCAAACCACCACTTGTCTCCGGCCCCACCCTCCCTCTGAGCTTTGATCACCACCTCGTCTCTCTTACCTGAAGAAACATAAAAACACTTGTATAATTTATATTGCGAAGTACTGGGTCGATGGTACTAGACACTACTATTGAACTAAACTGGGTTAAAATTGATCCAGTACTTTTTAGTGTGCTTCCTTACTAAATAATTATTCCTTGTATTGAGTTTACATTGGATTATTATCAGAAACCAAAGTAAGACTGTACTCACCCAGGTGCAGGACCACTTCCAGGTGGTGTCTGGGGGGCAGAGACTTAGAGACCTCCACAGTGATGGAGAAGGGCTGACCCCTGCGCACAATCAGGCGCTTCCTGTCAATCTCCTGGGTGCGGTGAGCCAAGTTGTTTTCATTACTTCTCAGATCCACATCAGTGATCAAACCTAACAGAGACAAAGTTCAACAATCAGTCAGCAATAAACTCAGTCTGTGGTTGGCTGTGATGTTGCTAAATGTAATATTGAAAGTGATGACAGAGTTTAACCTTGTTGTGACCTTACTCAGAATTGACATAAAGTTGCATTGTGGTCACATGTCACAAGTTCAAATTGATGACTAAGCTGAACTAGTTTAAATTTTTGGGAAATACACTCTTTCACTATCAGTCAGTGTTACATAAGGAGATTAATACTCTGTAGAGTAAATACAGTATGAAGCTACAGCCAGGACACGGCTAGCTTAGTTTAGCATAAAGATAAGAGATAAGATTAAGATGAACTTAACTGTCTGGGGAAAAAAATGAAATTTGTCTTGCATTTCAGGGTTCACATAAATGCACATAATTACAAAAATACAAAACAACACATAACTACAAAATAAACAACATTCAACGAAATAACAAAACCTTATTACAGATACTACAAATCACTCCAGACTTTGTGAAAGGTGGATAGTTTGACAGACTGAGAAACAAAAGTTTCTCAACTTGTTCAACTGAGGCTGTGGGACTCTATATCTTCTGTGTAATGCTAAAGCTGAGATTCTTCAAGTTACTGTAAGTTTGAAGGGGGGTTGGACGTAATGTTACCGACCAGAGACAGCGATTTTTTAGTATAATCAGCTTGATTCTTGACCCAAGACTGATCCCTGTCCTAGCTAGACTTGTACTTGTTGCAGGAATTAGGATAGGTCATATCGCGCCCAAGTGACGAGTCATGCATCAGCACATTTTTCACACACGCCATAATCTCCCATAAAGTTTGTAATACGGACTGCAGAGAGAAAGGGAGCAAGAGATGTAGACAATAAACAGACAGACAGACAGACAGACAGATAGATAGATAGATAGATAGATAGATAGTCTTACCGTTGTGGTTGGCCATTTTAGAATTTGTTCTTGCTCAAGTCTACTCAGTTATTGCTCCAAGTGTCCTCAAGTGTCTTTACACTCTTCTTTTCACATTCAGTGTCCATCACAGTCCTGTATTTATACACACAAGACTGTCCGTCCCACATCTCTGACACACACTCACCCCAAAACACTCACTCACTCCACCTCACCTTACTTGCTGACCTCTGACATCACTTACCAAAAACCTACAGTCCTGTGTGTGTGTGTGTGTGTGTGTGTGTGTGTGTGTGTGTGTGTGTGTGTGTGTGTGTGTGTGTGTGTGTGTGTGTGTGTGTGTGTGTGATAGTTTGCAATAAGTTCCTCATTCCCTATGTCAATATAGAGAGTTAAGGAACTACACTGGCATACTTCTTTCTTTCTTATTTTACAGTCCGATGTGCATCAACTAATACAGATACAGTTAACATTTTCTAAACAATTCTGTTTTAATGTGTTATGTATCTCTGCATGTCATCTATACAAGACAAATATACAGTAGGATACAGCGTTAATTTGAGGGAGCACACTGACTGAAAGAAACAAAACGTTTACCTGGAACACACCTTCTCAAGCTTAGAGGATAATAGCCATGCTAGTTGTATCTTTGCCAAAACTGACTTCACTTTGGAATGTTATTTAGCCCCCTTCCCATCAAGCTTTGCCCACGGTTGGTACCAATGAATGCCATAGGTTGTCTAGCTTTACAAGATAATACCATCTTTATGCTAGCTTAAAACATTAGCACGCTTTAGCCTCTAAAAGACAGTAATGTGAGCTAGCGGGAGGGCCAGCAATTGTATCAGGGTGGCAACACCACTGGGCCTGTCACCTTGAATGTGGCCTCGTCACTGTTTCAGCAAAGTGGTGGAGCAACATGCCGTAACTTATTCTCCCTTCAGATTATTTCTAATGTAATGACACATCCTTAGTAACTGTTAGATTTGCCGAATTGACATCAGCAGTGTGTGAGCCACCTCTCATTTCACTATTGTAACATAGTGTGACATAAAATGACCATTCAGTCATCATTTTGAGGAAATAAAATTGATTAGAACGTACTGGTAGGCTGTTCAAGCTGGACATGCCATGATATCAACGGCTCTCGCCTGTCACTGGCTAGCTAGCTTGCTATCATGGACATGAAAAGATGGGTGTTCAGTTTCAGCTACAAGGAGTCTCCCTAGAGCCAGACGTAGCACATTGATCAAATACAAAATCAATTATTATGGTGTCCATACACCATTATTACATGGTCTAGGAAATGTGAGCTATCAAACCATTTGAGTACCCTTTCAGTTTTTTAGTGTACATATTGTCCCCCATCTTCATTGTCCTTACAACAGTACTGCTGCCTTTTTAGAAGTTATTAGTAATCTAGAACAGGGTCAATGTCATCCTAACTTGGATTCCTAATTTGGGAAATCCCAAAGTTAGGACAGTTCTGTAATAACTAAATTCCTATCTGACAATAAAATGGGTTTTTTGGGTTTTTTGTTGTTGTTTTTTTTGGAATGGGTTGCTGGACTTTTGAACTTCTACACTTATTTACCTTCCATTTATTTTTAGATTCTGAACAAAACACCAACCACAGAAGTCCCTACTTGAGTTGGATATGAAAATCCTTAATCAACTTAACTGAATCATATAAGTGACAGCATAGCATCCATCATTTAGGCTATACCACATTATATAACTGTGTTCATGCTGGATGTGTTGTATTTATATTGCTTCCTCACAGAACATCATAGAATATCAGTGGATATTTACTGGATAGATAAGCACAACAGTTGGTGCAGACAATCATGGTGTCCAAATGCTACTTCTTAATGACTTAGTCGAACTGCTACCTTTTCATCTGATGCCATCATTGGGTTAAAATTCAAATACTTTATTAAATCAAATACATTACAAACTCAGCTGTACTCTGTGTTTTGTGCTAATTGCCAAAGCATGGTAAAGTAAGATAGGGAACATGGTAAACATATCTGTGTAACATCAGTATGTCAGCATTGTAATTATTGTATATATGTTCATGGTTAGCTCAAAGCACAAAGTGACTGTAGAAATATTTCACATTGTGTCATGATAAAGAAGAAGTCCAGTGAGCCAGAGGCCCCACCCAGCTTTAACTGGAAGATGACCTGTGAGTCAAATGGGAAGGTGATTTTTTGGTCAAAGAGTCAAAAGGGCCAAACGAATGATTGCATTCTGTGTGTCTCAAAGGTGTGTGACATCATCTATAGACTTCTAGTTAGGAATACTGTGCGTACTGTGGTCAGAGGTGCAGCATCAGGGGAAGCAAACCAGGCAAATGTTTGGGGCCCCCAAATAAAATTGGAGAAAAGGGCCCCTGAAGACCACTCCTAATGACACATTTTCCAATGACAACTATAAACCCTTTTAAAACTCCTATAAAGGCACTATACACTGCCCCCAAAACCCCCTCAGATGGGCCCTGAGAGAGAGAGTGTGTGTCCGTTGTTGTGAAAGTGAGGCTGCGGCAAATAATATACACATATCACACACTGCAAGTATAAAAATAAAAAGATAAAAAGTTACAAAAAATATATATATACACATACACATCACGTCAAGTTATAAAATATATATACACGCATCACACATATATACATATGCATGCATATATACATACCGTACATGAGTACATATATACATACACAAATACATAAAAGCACACTTAGAATGTAAGGAGCCCTGGAGTAAGAGGCATCTGGTATTTAAAGTGCATAATGGAATAAAATGACAGGTTAAATGAATATATATATAGCAGTGTAGACTTACTATGCATGAGAGTCATGGATGCACTGCAGGTGACAATTTCCAGTGTAAAGTGTAGTAGTGCAGGGTTTCTGTGAAATGGGATGGGGGGATGAATGTTTAGGATGTGTGGATGCAGGGTGTTCAGAGGTCGAACAGCTTGGCTAATGGTGGCACACATGCCCAGACCCCTGCACCAAAGCATTAACATGCACACCACCAGAGAATACCTGGACTGAACTCCCCAAAATGGAATGAATTCCTCTGCAGATGACCGATTTGTAGGGAGTGCACAAATAACGTGCCTACATTTGTTTCAATTTTGTATTGTTGCTGCAACACCAAACAGTGTTGTAGTGGCCAGTTCAGCCTCTAGTTTGTCTATAAAACGTAAACTGGACTGTGTGGTTGCAGACTGAGAGACACAGAGTCTGCTGGTGTGACGCGAAGGCTTACTGCATCGTGTTACATATCTTGGTATCCACAGATAGCTGGTGATGGCAGCTGTATTGTCTGGCGCAGAGCAGAAAACAGGAAGATAATGAGGTCTGTGACAGACTGATAGAACTAAGAATAGACACACACACACACACACACACACACACACACAATGAGGACATTACAATAAATAGCACAGACGATAAACACAAGCACCCATTCCACACATAAACAGACACTGAATAGCTTGGAGGGATGTCACTACAGGGTTGTAACGGTGACACACACTGACACATTAGGTGTTTCAGCGTAGGCCACACACCCAGGCATTTTCACTGATAAAGTGATGTAGCATTTACCTACACACCCTGTCCCATTTAGCCGAAGATACACGTCCACATGACCTCATTATAGCTGTTCAGCATGAACTCATTTCTAACTGAAACAAATTGAGATGAATTTGATGCAAGTGAAAGGGCAACATTTGAATTTCTTGTGATTATGTGATAGCTGTGTGGTGTTCCCTGCCTGGGAATACCGGTTGCACACAAACACCTATAGGGCATCCTCCAGATGATACAGACTGTCTACAACAAGAAATCCATCTATATTCATCTAAGTGTGTACATTTGATATAGTTTCAATTTGAGTACTCCAGCAATTTGGAATTGCACGTGCATAGGATTGATTGACTTGCAGACAAGGATTTGTTTTGAAAAATGGTCAAAATTAACATAGCAGAGACTGACTTGTAGTCTTTTTGCAGTCCCTAGTGTTGATCCTACACTTTCCATAAACCAACTCCTTGTTGTTCTTCTCTGCGTAAACACCTGCATCTTTCAGTGTGTATGACCTTAAACTTAATTACTACAAGTCCATCCTGGGATATCTGAACTCACCTAAATAATTTCCTTACTCTGATGACATTATACAACTGGTCTCAGAAGTGAGTAGGTTTGCACCATGTATGCTCAACAGACTTTAACACTAGCTGTGGCTCAGGAGGTAGAGAAGATTGTCCGCTAATCAGATAATAAGGTGTTTGATCCCTTGCTCCTTCAGTCTGCATGTCAAAGTATCCTTGGGCAAGATACTGTACCTCAGATTGAAATGTTAATGTTAAGGTGATGGCACCTTGTATGGTAGCCTTGTGTGTGAGAACTGGTTAATGTGGCTCTGCAGTGTATAATAATATCCAGATACTGGATGTCAGGGTGGCGCCTATTCATTCAAATGAAGTTGCTTGCCTGGAGCATATGCCAAAAAAATTTCTAGCTTCTGGGTTCACTTCCGCGGTATGTGGTCCATTGAATATGTGCAGTAGTGTCTCTCCCACTGGCTTCACCTGAGAGTTCTTGCTTGGCTCATAAACTTTACAGTACGATGACATCACAAACGTCACATTTTACGGACGTCTCCTTTATAATAATGGCCTATGGGGAAAATGCTTTTTGCAGTGGATTTTTTTTTCTCTGTAATACTGCAAGTGGCCACCAGGCTCCCAGGAAGCATGCCAGGTGTTGAGGGAATTTTCATAGTGGTCAAACAGTGGAATATCAACTCCCAAGCCCGTCATGTGATGCCATTGGGCCCAAAAAGACTTTTTCCCCACAGACTTACATTGGGAAGTGTATAATGGCCAGCATTTTGGACAGCCTGCTAAACTATTTAATGTTAGCAGCATGAATACAAGTTTAATATTAAAGTGAATACTATCCAACACAGCTAGGAAAATTAAATTATTAAACAGACATGAGTTCACCAAGCAAACTTTATTGACTCAGTTCATTAGGAGGTGTCA
The DNA here is from genome assembly GCA_026686955.1 of Epinephelus cyanopodus. NCBI lineage: Eukaryota > Metazoa > Chordata > Actinopteri > Perciformes > Serranidae > Epinephelus > Epinephelus cyanopodus. The sequence continues at coordinate 35,690,023 of CM048917.1, read as the reverse complement.
GAGGAGCTATAGGAAAGCTATAAACATCACCTGGCTTCAAATTAAATACATGAAATATTCTCATTTCATCACCTGTTTTCACTATTCCAGCTTCACATTCAAAGAAACAACACATTACAGTGCAAAGAAAACAGCTTTTCTGTGTTGCAAGACTGACACGGCAGTGTGTCACACTCCATATCGGTCGTTTTACACTCATCAGGATTTGAAATTAAAACACACAAAAAAAATTAATTCAACAGAAGCTCTCTGGCAGAAGAACAGTCTGCTGTACTGAAACTATAGTGAACAACAACAATAATTTAAACACAACACTTTTGTATTTGCTTCCATTTTTCACAGGCTTAAGTTAAAGATCTCAGACTTTTTTTATGCACTCAATATATAACTCTCAAATTGTGGTTGCAAATTTGTTAAAATCCTGGTCAGAGAGTACTTCACCCCCTGACAGGTGTGTTATATGCTGATTAAACAACATCATTAATACACAAGTGTGCCTTGGGATGGTCACAATAAAAGAACACTCTAAAATATGCAGTTTGATCACACAACACAATGATGCAGATGACACAAGTTTTGAGGGAGCGTGTTATTGGACTACTGACTGCAGGAGTTCATTTCATTACTACAAGCTGTGTCTAATAAATTTGGCAACACATCCAACCAGCCTTACAACTGTACAAGTCCTTTAAATGACAAACTGCTGTCAGGTCAAGACCCTGGTAAGGATGATGAGCATGCAGATGAGCTTCCCTGAGACAGTTTCTGACAGTTTGTGCAGAAATTATCCAGTTGTGCACACCAGGTATTGCATCAGCTGCCCGATGCAGATCACAATGCAGGTGAAAACACAAGATATGGAGGTCCTGAGCTGGTGTGGTTACACATGGTCTGCGGTTGTGAGGGTGGTAGGATGTACTGCCAAATACACTGAAACAATATTGGAGAACTTATGGTAGTAAAATAAACATTCAATTGATGGGCAACAATTCTGATGGACATCCCTGCAGTCAGAATGACAAAGGCATACTCCCTCAAAACTTGTGACATCTGTGTCATTGTGTTGTGGGATCAAACTGCACATTTTAGAGTTTATTATTTTTTATTGTGTCCATCCAAAGGCACACCTGTGTGGCAATGACACTGTTTAATCAGCATCTTGATGTGTCACATCTGTCAGGTGGATGGACTGTCTTGAAAAAAATAAGTGCTAAGTGACAATTATTTCAGTTAATTTGTGACCAAACTTTGAGAGATATGTATCTATTGAGTGCATGAAAAAAAGTCTCAGATCTTTAACTGACACCTGTGATATAATGGGAGTGAAAACAAAAGGGTTGCATCAGCACATTTTTTTCAGTTACATTCTTGTTTAATTGAAAATAAATATAAGGATCAGTGTTGTCCACCTCTAAAGCAATGCAGTTTGATTACCGGCTGAATGCAATTATTAAGCACTACAATGGCTGTCTGTCGGGACTCCTCAGTTCAGAAGGGGTTACACAATTCACCTTCCCTCAACCTGCCTCATCTAGTTCTACTTCATGGTTTAATGGTTTCCTACATTTCCCAGAGGGCTTTTAGGGAAATAACCTCTCGTGTATTATATTTCCATATTTGAGAAAATATTACAAATATTGATTTGTTATCTTAAATAAATAGAAAACATTTTTTGGTATGAAAATGAAAAATGGTAACACATCACATTTGGAAAGATCACAATTCCTCGAGTAAGCAGATGGGGTGATGTTAGATTTGTAGTCCGCATTTCTCCACCACTCAGGCAGGAAGGAAGTAGACTGCTGAGTCTTCATGAGTAGAACTTACTGTTGTTTACCTTCTTTTCTTTTGTCCTGCGGCACAAAGAAAATATAGTGGAAATATTTGGGGACTTTACACATTTAATTTCATTTACAATAACTGCCCAGTTGTGAGTTTGAGGCTAACCTGTGGTTTTCACTGGTGCTGCCCTCTCTCATGAGGTGATTATGTTGGCGAGGGACGGCGGCATGCTGAATGTTGGTGTGTGTGTCGTACAGAAAAGGTTCACTGAGCTCCACCTGCTTTTTCTTCAGCTGGCTGGAGGATGAGTACAGCTCCTCCTCCGCTCTCTGAAGGACAAATCATGTGATCACATTTACTGAAATATCTCCATACTGACATCAGTGTAAATCACCACTGGTGTGTGTGTGTGTGTGTGTGTGTGTGTGTGTGTGTGTGTGTGTGTGTGTGTGTGTGTGTGTGTGTGTGTGTGTGTGTGTGTGTGTGTGTGCGCTCACCCCTGCTTGTTGTACATTGATGTAGACCAGCAGAGAGGCTAACTCTAAGTCTTCACTGTAGCCATTCTTTAGAGGTACAGAGCGGTAACCTGCAGAAACAACATTCTGAGTCAGCTCTGTGTTCACACAGTTAAGCCTCTTATTAACAGTACATATCAACCATTCATACCAAATTACAAAATAAAGGACCACAACTGTGTTTACATGCTCTCCCTCTACTGGACATGATGTGTATGTGCATATGGTTGTGACTGATTTTTGTATCTTGTGTTTCCTCTCAGGTGGATCTGGTTGGCCTGATTAAAGGGGAAAACCCAGAGGAGGGGGGGGGGCTCAGGGACTTTGGCTCACTCTCTTTTATCTTCCAGCCTTGACAGCAGCTGTGGGGTGGTGACTGCTATGATTTAGACTTGTACCTTTGTTATTTCTGTTTGTTGGGTGGGTCCAATCGTCATATTTCTGCAGCTTTATTTCTGTTAAGCTTCTTTCCGATGGCACAAAAAACCCACTAACATTTGGCTTTTTATGTACTGGGTTTAGGGGCTTTTTAATTGGTTTCCAGTCCAGGCGTAAACTGGTTAGAATCCCTTCAGTGGTCATTGTTCAGGAGGTTTTTACTGGGAGCAGAATTGTCCCCAGAAGTCTCTTCCTCTCCAAAACAAACAGACCTATTGATACAGTATGTTCGTTAATAGCATCTTCAGTTATTACTATGTGTTAAGAGCTAAATTAACTTTCACGACTAGCTGCCCCTGACTTCTGAACCTACACCACTGGCCCCAAAATCAGTTGAAGCGCACCCAAATGAGTTTAAAGTCTTTAAACTGACACAAAACAGACAGTAAACCTGTGGCCTTCATACCTGGCAGGCAGTCACTAATGTCCATTCACTCACTGTCTGTCTGCTTTTATTGTAATCAAAGGTATATTACTGTTAAGTGATGATACAGAGACTTCTGCATTTTGCTTCATCATTTTGCAGCAAAGCTTTAAAAGCAGACCTGATGTTAACTGTGATGGATTAACTATTTTAAGCATGTTTCTACAGGTTGATTTTCATACTGCAGTGAAACCAGTGGAAGATATTCAAATCATATTCAAAACACTATTGTATTCTTTGGAAAATGGGTGGAGGTGATACTCACTTCCTGAGTGAAAATATTCACACCATTTGTCAAATGCAGGTAGGAACATTTGACAAATGATTTCTCTTTAGTGAACACTCATACCGTATGTTGAACTCAAAAGAGATCAAAGAGAAGGTGAACTGTAAGGTGATTAAGTATGTATAGTGCACAGAAAACCTAGTTCTGGGAATAAATAATTGGTAAAGTCATACTGTTGCTTGATAATGAGTACTTATGAGCTTCATGTGAGCAGCCATTGACCAACTCTGGCCCTCTGTGCTGTATGTGCATGTCCCCACCTGAGCGGATGCCTTTGACAGGAAATGTGGCCTGAGCCAGGAAGTTAGGGTCTGAGAACATGTCCTCCTCGTTGACCACAAAACGCAAGAAGGTGAGTTCAGGCTCATACACTGTGAAAATTACAACGTCTGCTGGGAATTTCCATACTGGATTCAGACCATTATCACCTGCAGGCGACAGAACGACAGCACTGTTAACATGGTCAGAAATAATTTCTCACTTCAATCTCATCTCTTCCTCTCCCCTCTTTCCGTCATGTCACCCTCCCCATCTCCCCCTCCTTACGGTAGACAATAGTCTTGAACTTCTCCTCTGTGTGACCACACAGCTCAATCTCCACAAATGGACTGGCGATGCTGCGGCCAGGCTTAGGAAGGTGTCTGGCAGCAATCACCTGCAGACAAACGCAACTGCTGTTATCAGGTTCTCTCTAGATGAACTAGCAAAATATCAATATGCTGCTATTCATACAGCAATAACTTACTTTATAACAAAGTAAAGATCAGCCATGATCATGCATCTCTCAAATGATGACACAGTGTGGCTGTCAAAGTATTACACTTGGTCCTAAACTTAATAAATCCCAAAACAATGTCTGTATATAAGATGAATGACACTTCTCCACTTCCTCCTACTGTGCAAAAATGAAGCCAAAATATCCTGGATACGGGCACTGTCCATAGATAATAATATCTAGATACCAGGTGTCAAGTTAGTGCCAGTTTATTCTAGTGGAGTTGTTCACTTGGTGCATATGGCTAAAAAAAGTTTTTAGCTTCTGGGTTTACTTCTGCGGTATGCAGCCCTTTGCAGAATATACGCAATATTGTTTCCTCTGCTGACCCCGCCCACGAGTTCCCCCTCAGCTCATTGGCTTTATATTGTGATGGTGTCACAGAACTTCCCCTTGCTAAGTATTATTATACATCTATATGCAGCAGTGATCTCTGCAGTATCACGGTCCCACACATTCACTATCGATTAATCATGAGCAGCACAATTCATCACAAGCATACCAATTGGCAAAAACAGCTGTCAATCATGACATCAACCCCCCCTTTTTAGCATTAAAAAAAGCAAATTAAAACCAAAGTTATTGGAAAAATTAACACTGGAATATACATCAGTGTGATAAGAACTTTCTAAACATGTATTTGACGTGTAGCTTGATTTTTTGGTTTGGCCCATGTCCCATCCACTAACATGGGAGGGGCAGGGTTTATTGCCAACAGGGAGCGATCAACATGCTTTGGCTTCACGTTTGGTGAGCTGTCCTGTTGTCCATATTAATATACAGTCTATGTCCTAAAGCAGAGATACTTGCAGGCCAAATCTGGCCTGCCATATTGTGCCAAATGGCCATCTAACCATCCCGATTCTCACTGAAAATAAATTGATTCACACCGGTAATTTTTGCACTTAAATGAAAATAAGTTGCCGGAGTGCATCAAAATACATGAAAACGGAGCTTGTATATACATTAAAAAAAATGCCAGGGAAGGACCCCCAGACTTCCTGACAAAGATTTGGGCTACTTATTCAAATCTTAATTATTAATGTTTGCTTATTAACTGGCCCTTGGCCCCCTGTTATTTTGCAAAAGCGGCCCCTGGGCAAAGCAAGCTGAGTATCTCTGTCCTGAAGCAACCTTATAATGATGATGATAATGATGATTATGTATGTGTTAGCCAGTTGTGTATGTGTGTTTGTTTACAGACATACCCTAATTGCAATGTCGTACTTGACCTTCTTCTTCTCCTGGTGAGGGTCGTAGTTATCAGCGCGCATTAGCTCCGGCTGCAGCACATAACCCGTATGTCCATTCAGACTGAAGAGGGCACTGTTCAGTTGGGTGTATTTATCTGGGTGGACACATACACATTATATAAAGCTCTGCTACATATGTGCCACATAACAAGGCTGAAAACACAGTTTCACTTTACCTTTAGTCAGCCAGTATTGAAACTGTTGTAAAAAGTGCATACACTCCTCATTACATAAATCCATGTAAAACACTTGCAAGTAATGTCTGCTCTGTCTCTCTTTCTCCCCCGTTCCCACCTCAGGACTTTTTCCCTTATTTTAATGAAAGTTTACATAACCCACCACCTACAATAAAAGGCCCACATAAAAAAAGAAAAAAAAAATCAGTATCAGTTAAGTGTACATTATATTTCAAATATTTTCACAGCATTACTTTGCTGTCAGACAACATTTTCTGTCAGGAAACTGAAGCTGTTATCTCAAAGCCACCAGACTCTGCTGACAAACACGGTAGTGTTAGACCACGGAAGTCGCTGGCCTACTGCTGCCACTGTTAGTTAGTGTATAAAGTAAAGCAATGAAAGTATTCCAAATATAGCATACATGTTACCTGATATTCTTTTTTTAAATATCTATTAAACAGACTTTAAACCAAGTAATAGACAGTACAGGTACTTGTTGCAGCAGTCTGACATTTTTCTGTTGAATTTATCAACCCATAGACAAACATAGAAAAAAAACAACGCATTACGAACCAATCACCCTGAAATCACCCTCCCACCCAACTTCCCATATGTCCTAATGGGTACAGATCACACTTTCTTAAAGAAGAAGGGAACACATAGATAAACAAATAAATAAAATAAAGGATTAGGATTAAAGGTTAAAGGATTTAATGTGTTTTCTCCACCTCGGAAAAATAAAGTACACAGTCAGATGATCTGTGAAAAGATACCACAAAACCTGGGACCCCTTTCTCCACCATATTATTCCTCTAACTTAGGGAGGATCTGCATATCAGGAACTGTGATGAGCAACACGGGGCCCACCAGGGGACTGTCCTCCCCTCCTTTCTGTCTACTCTTTACACCTCGACTTCAGTCATGCCACCTGCAGATGACCACTGATGACTCTGTCATTGTGAGGTGTATCAGTGTACAACTGTCTGTCTGCAGGACTAAGGCTGCATTCACACCATATCTGGCACTGCAGCAATTAGCTGTAGGGTTGTGCGGTGATGTGGGAGTGTCACCTAAATGGCCCATTTGTGGGAGAGTTGGGGGCGGAGAGACAGCATATCTCCCTATCTACGCAACAGAGTATTTGTCTATGTATTTGTTTAAGTTTGTTTAGTGTAGTGGTTAGAGCACTCGTCTTCCATGCTGAAGATCCAGGGTAGGAATCCTGCTGGGAACTACCTCAGCAAAGGCATGCAATCGCAAAAGAGGTTCCCACTGCCGAATCAAACCGGATCAGATTAATCTGAGCCCAGTCCTCAACGAGGGTGCATCTCAAGCCCGTCGTAGACAGGAGGTTCCAGATGTAAAAGCGGATTCATTTGTTTAAGTTTGTTTATGTTGACTTAAAAGATGTGTAGAATTCATTTGATTATCGTTACTGTATTATCTTTACTATGGAAATTGATTTGTTTCAGAATTATTTGTGTGAACAGATCAACAATCCGTGTGTTAATGTGTAATCTGTAAATATGAAACACCTTCCACAGATACAAAAATTTGTAAACTCCAAAGCCATTTTGCAACTTTTATGAACATGAATATAGTTTGAATATAATACACTGAACAAAAATCATTTTAGAGTGGCCGTTTATTGTGGCCAGCCTAGGGCACACCTGTGCAATAATCATGCTGTGTAATCAGCATCTTGATATGCCACACCTGTGAGGTGGGATGGATTATCTCGGCAAAGGAGAACTGCTCACTAACACAGATTTAAACAGATTTGTGATCAATATTTGAGGGAAATGGTCTTTTGTGTGTATAGAAAATGTTTTAGATCTTTGAGTTCAGCTCATGAAAAATGGGAGCAAAAACGAAAGTGTTGCGTTTATATTTTTGTTCAGTGTATATTAACATTCTATCGGCAATCCCCTGGAGCTCTACCACCACAGCCTAGACACACTACACACTTTCAAATGATTGGGAGAAGTGGTGTTTTTGCTGCAATGCCGGAGTTGGTGTGAATGCAGCCAAAGCTTCCTTTAATCCCTGTATCCACCCTGGGGGTAGACTGGAGTTCACCTGGTTGGCTGATTGGAGTGGACTGGGAACACAAAGGCTCTCTACAAGTAGGGCCAGAGCTGGCTCTACTTCCTGTGGAGGCTCAGAGGCTTCAACTCGTAAGATCATTATCTGGTGGCCATCATTATCTTCTATGTTGCTGCATGCTCAGGGCGGAGCATAAAGACGAGAGATGCTAAGAACCTCAACGAGATACTTAGAGAAGCCAGCAGAGCAAACCCCTCAACAAGGTTCTAGTTGAGAAAGGAGACAGCCAGGGACTTACATCTCCATGGAGTTCCACCGACTGTGTAACACATCCTTGCTGTGTTGCTTTGTTAGTGGACTGGGAGGATGCTGAGATCCTACTGGACTTGCTAACTGGACTTAATAATTATATTTTCTGTAACTTCCGGCACAATGCAGTACAATACATCTCTTTCACTTTTACGTTATAATTACATTCATTTTGCAAACATTACTGCCATTTGCAGACTTGCTATGCACATGTTTGTACTTGAGTTTGACATCTGTTTTTGCAACATAGCCCCACTGTTATCTTATTCACTGTGTGAGCTGTATACTTCGACCACTATCCAAGCCTACTGGAAGGGTCATCTCTGGTCACAAATGCAAGGTTTGCACTGAGAAGTCTGTTAAAGTCATGGAGTGCACAACGGTCGGACATGGGGCAAGTGTTTCCCCCTACACATGTAAAGATGGACAGACCAGAGCACAAGCGTTGTATGGACCCCCTACAATTTCCTCTACAGTTGTCCTTTCCAGAAGCTCAGCCCAGATAAACTACTGTACCTGCAGTCTGGTAGTTGAGAGCCACCATGTGACTGCCAACGGCCCACAGTGGGTAAGGATCGTAGTTGGAGGACTCCACACGCTGGCCTTTTGGGTAGATGCGACTCAGAGCCTTGCGGTTGTAGCGCAGGAAGTCCTTGGTGCGACTCTTTCCTGGAATCTTGTTCTCCACGAAGGAGCGGATCTCTTTATAGCTGTAACTGTCTGTGGAGACAAAAAAGGAGCAGTCACTTGAGAAGTATAGGTTGAGTTGATAATAGTTTCATGCCATATCAGTTGATACCAACAGACCAATAATCAGGACTGAAACTGTGAACAGTTAATACCTGTGGTTATACTTTCTTTATATTTAGTGTGTGACCTCACATTTGTTGGTAGGTGGGTAAGGGAAAACTGCTGGGTTTGATTTTTGGGTCAAGCTTGCTGCCAGTGATAACTATGTACCAGGCAGTGGAACATTTCATTAGCTGGTTGTTAGCTGACGATACTACACACACAGGTTATAAATGTGAATAATAAATAATATGAATATATTATATGCTGTTATGGTTATCAGTTACAGGCATCAAGTTATGTTTACTGTTGGATAGACATTATATAGTAGTCCAGGAATCTTTTTTTTTTCCCTAGGATGGCGATGGCACTGCTCTCCCTCTGGCTAGTACTCGTTGCCTTTGTTGGTTGGGTTGGTTAAAATTGGGTAAGAGGAGTGGGATTGGTAAGGGTAAGAATGCCAGGTTAAGCCAATCAGTGGCAGAGTAAGGCAGTAGGGCAGAGTAAAGAGGACCAGGAATGGTTGTCGTACTTTCTTAGGGTCCATGTCATTGGTCCGACAGCCCATCAGTTCGACAAGCCTGTTAGTCCGACTGTCCGCTGTGCTGAACGGCTCGCAGCAGGCGTATGGTGCGCCGCGACCGGCTCTGGGTCAGCTGGGAAAGGCTTGAGGCGGAGCAGGCTCACGGCTTATGTGTTTGTCACTTTCTTTTTCATTTTAACCAGCACCATGATCTTTTCCTGACCCTAACCAAGTGGTTTTTGTGCCTAAACCTAACCAGACCTTAACCACAGGGCATCATGATGATTTCGGAACAGACTTCGGAACAATGGGTTTAATATGGTTGGAACAATGGGATGTTGGACCAATGGGCAGACCCCACTTTCTTAGCCCAAAATCACAGTTTAAAAGTTGAGTCAAATTCTAAATTGAGTTGGACAGGCCTTTTCCTGGACAGAAGCAGTCTGTGAAATATGTTTCATTGGATCAAACTATTCCTGACACATACGTAGGATATCATCCATCCAACTCAGAGGGCTGCATAGATACAGAAGTGGTTCTGGGGCACATCGCTAAACCTTCTCAGCATTTATACCTAATGCTGTGGTGTGTCTTTGTCACTCTGCAGTTACACCTCCAAAACACTAGTTGGCTGTAGGGTTTCTGTTCAGTGCTGTAAAGTCTGACTGATTCAAGACACACCTAAAACACACATTAAAGTTGGCTTGGCCAACAATACCTTGTAAAATCACTCCTCATTTATCCAGAGCCAGGTTTATTTTGTGAACATTTTTGAGAAACATATTGATAAAGTTTCAGAAACAAATGTATTTATTTTCATTACATGTTACAGAGAGAGAGAAAAAGGAGAAAGAGAGAGGTGTACAGTGGCGCCATATAGGGGGGAAAAGTTAGGACAATTCCAAGGGCCTCTGTGTGACAGGGTCCCCAAAAATAGGCAAAAATGTATATAAAATTATTAAACCATCATCATTAAGGATTTTTTCCCCCAAATATTGTAATAAAGTTAATGATCTCTTTGTTTTTACTTGTGTTTGGCAATAAAAGTTAAATATCTCCATTGACCAAAAAGTAACCATCCATATTGAATGACCACCCCCCTGTATCTGCATGAAATGGTTTGGTCCTGCCTTAGCGCACTGACGGTGACGGTGCCTAGCAGCAGTCAGCAGTTGCGCTAGAACGCTACAGTCACTATCATGCTATCTAGTACTAAAAGAAAATCTGGTTTTCAGAAAAGGAAAGAGAGGAGAGGCAAAAGAAAGGGTGTCAATATGTGACCCGGTTGGTAGCCTATAGTCTGTGAGTGGTAGAAATGAACCTGTTAGTTTAATGTCCATATTTAAATAAGCTAGCTACAGACTAGTGTTAGCCTGTATTTCACTCCTTTATAAAGAGGCAACAGATAGTATCTTTTCCTAAATATATCATTATGAAATAATGTGGGTAGCACAGGGTAGTGGCCATAGTAAAATCAGACTATCAGCATTCACATAGGTTACTTAGTGGCTTTGCAATAAGCTTTTGCCACTGGTGCCGAAATTTTGCGGAAAAAAATCTGCTTTACGGCTGGAAACGCATCATGTATTGCAAAATTGGTCGGTCAGCCAATCAGGGACTGGAGCTGGTCCTTATGAGGAGTTAAGCATGAGATAGTTGAATCACGAGCACAATGGCAGACGGACAAAGTTTGGAGAGAAGTGAAAAACGGCCTCCCAAAAGAAAACGAGCTCCTCTGTCTGAGGAGGCGAGGATGCACAAAAAGGAGAGTGATAAAAAGAGTAAACTTCAGTCAGGTGTTCAAGAGATGGAGGGAGCTCCATGACCAAAGAGGCTTCAAAACTGATGTCCAGCTAGCTTTCTTTCTAATGGATCAGTAAGTAACACGGCTAAATGTTAGCTAGCTGAGAGAGGACTGTACTGTACTGGCTGCTAGTTCATTCCTAGCTGGCCAGCATCGCAAATGGCTGCAACCAGGGACCGGGTATCGAGAGTTGGTTCGGCTGACATCCTCGTTGCCATTCTACGGCAGCCCTCAGACAGTGATACCCCCCTCCCTTCCTTCTGTTCTCTTCTCACGGAGGCAGCTATCGACGGACATCGCCCAGCTAAGTTACGCCCAGCTAAGTGAACACTTTGTTTCCCATTCAATTTGAGCTCCAACCAGCTGCATCATTCCTATACGGTACCATTTATTCTAGAATCTGAACTGTTTACATGTGCATGTTGGTAATAATTCCACTGTGTCTACTGTTGTTTGTACTGATACTGTACATATTTTTATCATTTACTGTGAGCTGTTTGTACTGGTACTGTGCATTCTGGTATCCACACACCTCATCTCATTGTACATATACAGAGAGGTATACCAGTGGCTTTATATCCTACATTTTATTGATTGTCTCCGATCCCCACGGATAATTTGATCGTTGCGACAGTGCGATGCAACACCACTGACGCTAGGTGGCACCAAGCTAAAAAAAAAAAACAACGAATCCTATCTGTTGCCTCTTTAACCTACATTTAATCCGTGCAGGTAAATGTTTAGCAAGATATTCATTTTAAATTAGTTGTCCCTGCCCCTTTTACTAGACTCAACAACAGATGAGTCAGAAGCATCAGCCCTGTCTCCCCATAACTTTACCCCTCCCCGTCCCAATGAAGAAAGTGAGCAACATTGTGTTGAATGATATGCCAGGTAGCGTCATTGCAGGGAGTCTGTGGGAATTTCTCTCTCTCAAAAACAAAACAATTTTTAATGACAGAAAATCAAACAAATTATTTTTCCACATAATGATTATTATGAAACAAAAACAGCCTCCAACAGTCTACACTGGATGCTAGACAGTTGGAAATATTAAGAAGCCCAACTCAGCCTGTATTAAAGTCACAGGCAATATTAAAATAATCCAGTTAGATGCTTTTATTTAGATTGAATTATGTTAAATGACATCTAAAGGTAGACTTAAAAAAAAATTCTCCTGTTTTCATTATTTTGAGATGATGATCTTAATTTATTTTGAATGAAAAGTTAATATACATTTAAGTTATTTTTTTAAGTCTTTCATTGATGTTAAGAGAATTCTCTGTTTTGGCCTTTAGCACATTTTTATGGTGGCTTTTAATCTTGCATCAAATAGTGAATTGCATACTGTCTGCGGACTGTTGCATGTACAACTCACTAGCAGTAGATATTGTACTGGTAGTATTGAACTAGAAGAAGCAAGACAGTTGCAAGCCTTCAGAGTTAAAGTTATGTAAAGCTTTTAATGGGTCAGTTAGGTCCTAGAGATGTGGTGACAGCTGTGCAGGGGGGGCCCAATGTTTTTTTTCATGGGGCCCAAAATTCCTGGCAGGGCCCCTTGAGGTGTATGTCAGTCAGGGTACACATCTCCGCAGATCCTACGCAGTAGGTACGGCAACAGTTTAACGCAGAAGCATAAATCCAGCTACAAGCTTTTGTGGAGCACTAAACAGTGATGATGGCTGGACAACTGAGCGAGCCAGATCATGTAATACAGCCCGATACAATACTATGTAGGTTAAGTCATTGAATATGTGCTCATTGTTTGGGTAAGAGTAGAATTCAAGGGCGGTTTAAAGGTAGGTTAGGCCAGGATTAGACAATGGTGTCATCTTTCAGAAACCTCAGTAGGTTTATGAGGGCACAGCCTCTTCAGGGCAGGATAGGTGATTCGTCTTATTTCCTCAGGAGCTCCCTAACCATTTACACTCTACTAATGTTATGGTAGTGGACTAACGAGCAAATAACCACTAGATATGTAACAACCAAAACAACAGTAACTTGATAGACTGTTGTGGTGTGGATGTACGCTATGCAAAATTTTGTGTATTTCTAAATTTAGATCGGCGTAACAGAGGAAGCTGTCTAGTCTTTACATCTCTCTATGTGGTAACATCCTGTTTACTGGGGAACTTTGAAGTGTGGTTGAAGAACAGTAAAGGTAGATCTTCACTGAATTAGGTGATGTGCCTCGGCTCAAAGAATCAAGTTTTCCTGTTTTTGCATTTCAGATTTTTTCTGCTAAAAAATCTTCACAAATGCACTGTTTTCTCACTGGTCACCTGTAGGCTCATTACCTCTAGCCTATATTACAACTTGTATGTCGTGACACATTAATTGCATATCTTTGTGTAATGGATTATAGTTTTAAGAAATTTGTAAGAAAATTTTGTATTACTTATCTGAATCTGCAGATTAACTACAGCTGTCAAATAAATACAAATAGAGAGAAGAACAACATGAGATAGAAATACTCGAGTTAAGGACAAACACAACCCTGATTCCAAAAAAGTTGGGATGCTAAATAAAACGTAAATAAAAACAGAATGCAATGATTTGCAAATCTCTTTGTTTTTATATTCAGTTGAATACAGTCCAAAGACGAAATATTTAAGGTTCACACTGATAAGCTTTTGTTTTTGTAAATATACCCTCATTCTAAATTTGTTACAAAAAAGTTGGGAAGTGCAGGCATCTAATTCAGAGTGTTTATTTGCAAAAAACAAGTTAATCAGTTTGAATGTTAAATATCTTGTGTGTGTCCTATATTCCATTTAATGTTGAAAAGCCTTTCCAAATCATTGCATTCTGTTTTTATTGGTGTTAAGTGTTTTCCCCCACATGTAATTTGAATCAAGGCATTTTTGAAATTATGAAATGGTACAGGGCTGTAACCTAATGTTCCACAACATGAATCAGTAGACGGAACATGATGGACTTACCTGCCCATACAAAGATAACAAAACCAAAAACAAATAGCTTAACATGAAGTAAATAAATAAGAGTAGAATTAATACATTAAATCAAGAGAAAAAAATTAAGGTTGGGATGAGGAAGAAATAATTATGCAGCTTAAGTCCGATTCCTCTGGGATGTTAGATGAGTAGAATCAGGTTTAGTGTGGAGTTTTTTCTAAAAGGCAATAAGGGACCCACATCTTTTTAACGTCATCCAACTTTTAATTTAAAGCTAATGTGATTCTTGTCGTTTTTATTTAGGTTTTGCACAGCGTCCTAAAACTGTACTCAAGTACAAATCATGAGTAAATGTACTTACTTTCCGCCATTGCTGCCAGGAGATAGTTATCTTAGCTTTGTTTAGCATAAAAACTGGAAGCTGAGGGATACAGCTAGAAGCTGGAAGCTTGCTTCTGTCAATAACAACAAACCTTTTTTCAGTCACTTTGCAGGGCAGGAAAGCCCTTTGAAAGCTCTGTGGCAGAAACTATCGAGATTATCTAGAATCAAGTCCACCAGGAGGTTTTATTTGAACATATCACTGTTACTGTGCCTGCTGGTTAGTTAGCTAACAGGCCGGTTAATGAAGCTGTCTCCTCTTTAGCTACACTCAGGCAAATTTATTCAGCCCATTCTGACTTGACAAATTCTACACTTGGACATACAGGTGTCTCTTTGCCTCTTATGTGTTATTGCATTAATAACTCCTGGTGTATTTTCTTACAAATTTCTTATATAAAGAATACTGTACTAATAAAATGAACTAAAGACACCCAAATAATGCGAGTGGCAAAGTTCAATTATTTTGGTCTAAAATAAAAATGATAATTACACACAGAGAGTGAACACGTTTAATACAGGGTGCATAAAACTACTATAGCTATAGAAAACCTATTATACACACTGTTATGATACAAAGCTAGTTGAAAAGAATGTCTAAGAATGTCTCACTGAGTAGACACTATTTGAGATTTAAAGTAATGTTAAAACTACCCAGGTCTTAAACTTAACATGTTCAGACTTAGACTTTTTGCGTTTGCATATTTCCACTGCAAAGCTCTGGTAAAGTTTGTTAACTGTAGCTGTTCTCCCATCATCACAGGTGTTTGTGTTCAGTGTGTGCATGCGTTTACCAAAGCGGTCCTTCTCCTTGCTACGCGGCTGACAGTAGACCACTAAGTCCGACATCTCCATGGCAACCTCTGCCTTCTTCTCCACTTCCTCCTGCTGTCTGATCTGAGATTGGACAGAAAAACAGCCACTTCCTGTTAGCACAGTGATGCTGCAAGACCACCAGTAAAACACCCCAGTGTGGTTATAAAGTGTGTAGTCTGTTTTCAGTCTCATACTGTCTTTGGATTTAGTCTGAAGTAACAAGACACAGACTGCCAACATGTAAAACCACAGTTTATAAATACCAGATGTTTCCTCTACATGTATCACTGTATAACATGAGACACTAACCTCTTGTTCCCTGTTATACTGCTTGCTCATCTCTCTCTGAGTAATGTCCCAGGCCACTTGGTACCATTCAAACAGCTCCTCCAGAGCGTCTGCTGCCAGGTCAAACTGCAGACTGTCCTGCTCCACGTCCTGCAGGGTCAACACGTTGGGCTTCCCATTTTTACCATTCTTCACTAGAAACAAGGGGAGAGGACAAGAGGCACTATGAGGGAGAGTGAGGAGGGATGAACAACTCCCATTCTTTCATATAAACAATGCAAATTCAAATTCCCATTCTGACTTTGGGATTCAACTGATTTTTACAGATTAAACCATGGGAAGACACATTTGTGATGCAGCATGTGCAGCACTCCAGATGCAAAGACCTAATTCTTTAATGTGGGAATAGCCTAAATGGCCTGCAAAGAGATAATTTACAGTCACTGGCTAAACTCTTCTCTGAAAGTTCTTGCTGTCAGGAAACTTCAATTTTGGAATCATCTCTCATGCTATTTTCATATTTTCCTTTAATGGTACACTTTGGGGTTTGTGACCACTAGAGGAGCAATGCTTTAATGACCAGGTTGCAAGTGCATGCGCACAAAATACAAACAAAAAGGGAAACTCATGAGTATAGAACACACCAGTGGCTTCATGCTCTTTCTACTCATTGTGGTAGTAGTGGAAGGAAATTCAGTAATGTGCCAGACAAAAGCTGGGGGGAAGATGCTTTTTCTTTTTCTTTATGTATATTTATAAATAAACACTGAACAAAAATTTAATCAATCAATCAATCAACTTTATTTGTAGAGCGCTTTTCCTGCACGGACATGCAACACAAAGTGCTTTACAGAATTAAAAACAATTAACACAAGAAAGAAAAACAATTACAAAGAAAGCCCCTCCCTCCCACCCTCCATACTAGACACACACACGCACACACACACACACACACACACACACACACACACACACACACATCTCACATACACACAATCTCACACACAATAGGGAGACATGGCATGGCACTGAGGATCAAGGAAATGCAAGGAATGCAACTTTTTTGTTGGTTCCATTTTTCCCAATTTTTAGTTAAAGGTCTAAGACTTTTTCATGTAGTCAGTAGATATATTTCTCTCAAATTTTGGTCACAAATCCTTGACAATGAGCACTTCTCCTTTTCTAAGATCATCCATCCCCCTGACAGGTGTGGCATTTCAAGATGCTGGTAAACTGCATCATTAGTACAGAGGTGTGCCTTAGGATGGTCATGATAAAACGCCACTCTAAAATGTGCAGTTTGATCACACAACAGAATGACACAGATGTCCCAAGTTGACTGCTGGAATGTCAACCAGAGCTGTTGCCAATGAAGTGAATGTTATTTCACTACTTTAAGATGTCTCCAGTGTCGTTTTGGTGAATTTGGCAGTACATCCAACCACCCTCACACCTGCAAGATCCTCTGAGATCAGCCACCTAAACAGCTGATGCAACAAGTGATTTGTAAAACTGCTTGAAACCGTCTCAGTGAGACTCATCTGCATCTCTATGCAAACTATGACCAAAGTTTTTCATCAAATTATATCTTGATAACAAAAACTTAAAACTCAAAACATATATACATGTATATACATATTAATTTAGTTGTTTACCTGGGAAATGCAACATCAGTGTAGGATAGTAAAAACTGTTTGCACTCAACCTCAGGGTTTTGTGAATGTAAAGTATACAGCAGAAACTAAAATAACTCACAATTTTGGATGTTGCACTTGGAGATGTCCACAACACCCTTGCAAAGTTCACCAAGTGGGTTGTCTTCCATGTCCTGTTTAAATACACATCACACACACGCCAAGATTATTTTTAGTTAGCTGCTATGCTAATTGACCTCAACTGAAACTGTGATTTAAACTCTAATCTTCACCTGTCCTTTGGTCTCAGGTTTGGCGCTGCTGGACACTTCCTCTACATAGTTAGATGGGAAGTACAACTGCAACTTTCCACCATGGTCACCTTTCCACCTGTAACGAGTAGACCAGGGAGAACAATGTAAACAGTCTTATTTGTTCTTGTGTGGTTTTGCAGTTGGCAATGCTAGCCAAATATATGCAGATGAACATGCATGATGCAGGGAAATAAAGTGACTAATAAGACTCAGAACTACTCTTTGATGAAGCCTGTTGCTTTCCATGTGTGTGGGTGGACTCACCATCCATCACTTTCCTTTGTTACGTTGTGTATCAAAGCTCCTTTACTGAAGTTGAGCTCATCTGGCCTTTCAGCCTGGTAGCTATATATAGCCTTGACTGTTCTTTGAGGCTAAAGGAGACAAACGCACACAATCGTGAATGTCTTTACTTAAGGAAACCACACAAGAGAACAGACAGCCCTGGCTGACAGAGTATAGTGTTGTACACGCACCAGTGAGGGTTCAATCTCATTAGGTTCCACATATGTCTTCACCTCATACAGCGAGGCACAGCCTTTCTCCTGTGTTAGCACAATACACCGTTAGGTACCACTTAGTGCAGATGACATGTTTTGAAACATATACTGAACTGATATTAGCATTAGACGTACAGTAGCAGGACTTAAACATTGAGCAAAATAAAAGTGGATGGATAGGACACATTGGTGACAATAATTTTAATTTGTTCTGACTTGTTGGTTAAATGTCTGTAAAATATGTTGATTCAAACTATTTGTCTTTTCTGTTACTATTTGCTGCTAGAGTAAATGTTTCTACAGGAATTCTTAACATTGTCTCTAGTCTCTGTATGTTTCCTACAGTAACTCACTGTGCTGAAGTGGTCCACCAGCTCAGGGGTGACTGGGTAACGTAGCTTGATCTTGCGATAGAGTGGCTTCTTCTTGAAGTAGTTGACCAGCTCCACGAGGCTCTCAAACTCTGTTGTGGTCCCCAGCAGATACATGCTGCCCTCCTTCTGGATCCGACAGTGTTTCACCTTACCGTCACCTCTGAAAGACAGAGATGATCAATGCAAAAAAAAAAACAAAACAAAAAGAAAAACACAACAAAGAGACATAAAATCTTAAGTGTCATTGCACCTGAATGTGATGGCAAAAGAGTCTGGTTCTCCTTCTCTCTGCCGGATGAGGAACGCTCCATCTCTAGGAATCCTCAGCAGGTAGTCCTCTGCCTGACCTCTGCTTAGGTTGCTGTAGAACCACCTGCACAACACACACACACACAACAGTTACCTATTAGTGTATGTGTGTGTAAGTATTCAATCATATGTCAGTGGTATTAGATGACACTACAATATGCTGCTTTGACAAAAGAGCTATTGTTCCTTTAACGTCAGTAACGATTATTCAAATGGATTCAAAATAAAGTGAAGAAACAGAGAGGAGAGACACTTACTGACCTTTTGTGGGTGTATGAGAGTGGAAGTGAAAAATAGAATGCATGCATGTGCGATTGACACAAAGCAAATGTGAGAGGTGAAGCTATATCAACATCAGTATGAAAATCATTGTACCCTATGAACACATTGTAGAAGTGACTTCAGGTGCTCATCAGCAGGATGAGAAAATTCTAAGGCCCTTGGTGACTATGAAACCTGATCAAATCCCACTGTATGAACAATGATGATTGTAATGAACATCACACAAGCACAGAACCGAAACTCCACTCCACCTGTGGGTGTTGACTTAAACATGGCTACCAGCAGAGATGGGAGTAAGTCACACAAGTGCAAGTTTCAAGTCTTAAGTTACTGTGGTGAGAACCAAGTCAAAAAAGTCTCTGCTGTGGGCCTAACTCAAGCATGACCAGTCAAGTCATTGTTCAGATGAAGTAA
The DNA here is from genome assembly GCA_026686955.1 of Epinephelus cyanopodus. Classification (NCBI taxonomy): domain Eukaryota; kingdom Metazoa; phylum Chordata; class Actinopteri; order Perciformes; family Serranidae; genus Epinephelus; species Epinephelus cyanopodus. The sequence goes on along the minus strand of CM048917.1, from coordinate 35,670,673 downwards.
GTCACAACTTGGTAAGTTGGTAACATACAGTTCTGATGATCTGGTCAAACCTTAGCTTTCTAGCTTGTTTTAGTAGAGGAATTGGGATGTTGGAACTGTCGTGTCACTGACTTCTCAGTATCTGATACAAATATTTAATTAAATTAGAATTACCACCTAGTGGATGTATGCCTCTGTGAACCCATCAAATGTCATCACTTCATCATTTTATTCTATTTGACATTTGTGTGAAATTTTGTCACCATTAGCATATGAATTCCTGAGTTATGACCACAAACATGCTATGTGAGGTCACAGTGACCTTTACCTTTGACCAGTAAAACTCTAATCAATTCCTTTTGAGTCCAAGTGAATGTTTATGCCAAATTTGAGGAAACTCCCTCATAGCCTTTTGAGATATCACATCCACAAAATGAGATGGGCACATGGTCACAGTAACCTTGACCTCTGACCACCAAATTCTAATGAGCTCATCGTTGAGTCAAAGTGGGCATTTGTGGCAAATCTAAGAAATTCCCCAATGGCGTTCTTCAGATATCAAGTTTGCAAGATTGGGATGGATGGACAGACAGCCTGAAACATGATGCCTCCAACCACAGCTATCACCAGCGCAAAGGCATAAAAAAAGACAAGTCCTTTCATGTCATTTGTCTGAAGTCTAAGTCAGGTCTCAAGTCATGAATACCAACTAAAATTCAAGTTGAGTCTTTTGTCAATGTTAGTCAAGCAAGTCTCAGGTCCTAAAATTTGTGACTTGAGTCCAACTCAATTCAAATCATGTGATTCAAGTCCCCAAACTCTGGTCACCAGGTCTCTGTAGCTCGCTCCTCATTTGTACTTGAGGCTACATTAGCAGCTGTTAGCATAACAAACCTAAATCCCTGAAAAGTTGTTGCTGGTCAAGTTGTATTGTGGATAATGCAGGCACTAGATGTAAATGAAGAAGATGAATGCGTCAAATAAAAAAAGACAATGAATTGCTCTGCTGCATTAAGTCTGATCCTTTCTTTTAAACTGTCCATTATGAGTCCAATAGGAGGAGTATTAGAAGAATAGTTTCCTATAAACTGTAGACCATTGCAGGTTAGCCTTTGCCACTCAAGTAACTTTACCATGACCAAAATTAAAGGTGAATCTTGGTGCTTTGGCGGCAATTTTACCAAACAACAAGATAATACATGTAATTAAAACCTATTTGAAGGTGTTGGAAGCCACATGCTACACTAAGATAAACACATCTGCAACCTACAACATCTCAGCACTAGAAACAAAGAGACTTTTATATAATCATATCATTAATCATAATAAACAATAGTATTTGACTGTTGGCTTAATAGTGAATAAGTGTTTTCCCTAAATGAGAATACAGAATTAATGTTTTCATGTACAAAAATGTTATCAAGATACCATAATTAATCGCTAGCTTTATTTGAACGATTTTTAGCGTGTGTATTAAGTCTCCTGTGATGTATCAGACTCATGGTTGTTCATATAATACAAACCCTTCTTGTAGATGTGGGTTGGGCTGTGGTACAGGGTCAGTGAGGCGCAGTTCAAAGTCTTGGCAGCGCAGTGGGTTTTCTCTGTAGTGCTGGATCACGGCGTACACGGTGGCAAAATGCAGGTTTGGCGTCAGGTAGTAGTAAGTGTGTCCTCCTTCTGTGCCTGAGCGGATACGACAGTGCTGGACCCTCCCACTGCGCCTGAAATACATGCAGAAGACGCATGCGTACAGCAACATACAATTGATGAAAATATATTACACTTTTGCACAGTCTACAGTTTAGCTCCTGATCCATAATTTGATTTTGGTGATTTAAATTCAAATTAGAATGGTGAAATGAATTGACCCATGACAACAGGTTAGAATATGATGAATCACAAACTTGCACTTCACCTGAGCTTGGCTTATATACATATATACAGTGCCTGAATACACATATACAGTGTCTGAATGATTTATTTTTGTTATTTGTAATAAATAAGGCCCATAAGACACTGAAACAACATTAAACTAAGATAATATTATTGTTGCTGTAATTATTAAATCCTTATTAATTAACAAAATCCATTTGTGGGTTTCTTTTGTTGCTTATGCAGCCATCTTGCCAATTATTTCTCATAACACTCAGTTTGGAGGGTGTCTCTGAAAAACCATGCCATATAGCTCTTACACTTCTCCCTAAACCTCTATCCCAACAAGAATCGGGACATCCTGCATGATGTGAACACACACAACATAGAGGCGAGGGATGTGCTAAGATTAGGACAAAATATGGCTGACAAATATAGCAATCTTCTGCCTAATTCTGGAGAAAAAAATTAATCTGAACGGTATTCTATTACACTGTGGTGAACAATCTCATTTTAAGAGGAGGCGCAGGTTCAGCCAAACCTTCATGGGCCATAGCCTTTGGAAGAGGTGTTTCCTGTAATTGGACTGTGTATTACATGACAAACTAGTCCTTAAGTTATTGCTGAAGCTGGCCATGAGACCAAACAAATTGGAAGGTGTACCAAAAGGAGAGGGTGAAGTCTGTGACATAGGTATCGCTCGGTCGAACCAAGAAGGTGCCGTCTCTTCCCCCAGTCTCTGCACAGTAATCCTGGATCAGTCGCTCAGCCATCACCCTGCCCTCTCTCATGTGACCATGGAACCATGGTTCTGAACAGTGCATGTCCTGGTACTGAGAAAGATATGAACAACACTGGTTTTAAACACACACTTTGTTATTGGTGGTTCTTCTTCTTGTTTGTAAGAAAATTATCACTGACCAATATATCATTCTGCGACCTGTTTCTCCCATATTTTGCTGTATCACTGTTGGGCCCAGCCTTTGATAATAATTAATCAGAGGAGGGCCCAAGTGATTGTTTTGCAAGTCCCAAGTCAAGTCCCGAGTCCTGAACAACTCATAATGTGCTTTACCAAATGTAATACCAATATTGAATTTCCAAAAATTATGATTACTTTTTAAAATTTGCATCTATTTGTTAACACAAATTTGTTAAAAAAAAGTTCCTTAGCTGTTAAGCTAATGTTAGCTAAGCTTAAGCTCACTAACTACGTTAACATATAGTTTGAATTACTGTTCTTTGTTTAACTTCAAATGTCAAAGGAAGTTGGAAGTTGTTGCATCTTGGTCTGTAATTTTAGACTCCCATGTTAAGTTGAGTCTAACATCATCAGATTTGTGGCTTGAGTCTGAATTGAGTCCAAGTCATGTGACTTCTAAAGTGTAAACCTTAGATAATAACAATAATAATAATAATAATCATAATAATAATAATAATAATTATAATTACAATCATATTAGAAAATGATTTCGGTTAAATATAGCCTGAAATTATGTTAACATTTTGTGTTTATCACAGTAATGCATTGTGGGCGCTTGACATTTAACGTATAAAACATTTAAAAAGCTGATTTTTTACTATTTTGACACCAGCACTGTTAAATCCATAGCCCCTTCTACACTGCCAGATTTTCAACGAATGTTGGGCCATTTTGCCGGCAAGCTGCGAGCGTTTAGACACACAGAGCCGGATTGGCGAGTTGATCAGAGGTGCCCAATTTCCTGCCTGGTAGGGTAGTCATATTGGCGGATCATTTTGGTTTCAAAAGAACGAGGCACCCTTCCGCCACGGGAGGAGCTGTTGATGACTTGTGGGAGGGGCTGTTGATGACGCCGCACGTGCGACCCACTGATGGTGGATAAACAGGAAACAGCTGATAGCAGGAATGAGCAGCTAGTAGTAAGAGGGAAATGCAAGCCTGACACTGCTGCAAAGATGAGTAACTGGAGAGACAAGGAATTGCACACCCTCCTTGTCCTTGCAAATGAAGAGGCCATTAACCGCCAAATGACGGGGACGGCCAGCACACTTCCTTTTTCCAATCCCATCTATAAGCACTTTGCTGCATTTCTGGGTGCATTACCAGCACCATATAAATTATAAGGGAACTCACTCATAATAACTCCATATTTTACCATACACTTAATACTCCATAGCACTACCAGTGGTCAGCAATTTCACAGGGTACCTTTAACCTTACAGTTGATCCAATAATAATCATAACCTTACTGCCTCTTATTGATATGTTTCACTGATCTTTATGTTTTGTTATATTTTATATGAAACAGCTTAAAGTTAATAATAAATTTAAAAAAATGTATTCAAATTCTATTGACTTTCCAATCTCTCTTTTACCTTCCTGGGATCTTCGTCCTCGTCTTCGTACTCCTCTGCATAGTATAGCTTGTCATCAGAGATCACACAGTAGTGCCTGTTCCACCGCTGAGAAGGCAAAATGAAAATGTACATGTTTAACTGCACATGCAAACAAGCTGTTCATACAGGAAACCTTTCAGAGCAACATACAATAGGCTTGCATTCGACATCTCATTTACAAATGTGTTTGTAGTTCTAAGACATACTGTATACTGTATATGTAGCTCTGTAAAATATTTAATATCAGAAAGACTTAACTGGGAAAATTTAGTGAAACCAAACCTAAATGTGATAGAATTTACAGCCCTGTTTTTTTCATGTGTTAACATGCATCCTGGGTGATTGGATCACAAGTGAACAGCTCTAAGTACATTTATAAATGCATCCCACCTATCATCAATGCATCTTGAGATCTGATCGCTCAGACCACATTTGGAGGTGGTCTGGGCTGCAACTGTCTGCACTCTGTTAGTGTCTTGGCCAACGCTGAAGGAGCATCTACTTGGCTGATTGCTTATTCAATTCCCAACCGGATAAAGAGAAACTTTCTGTTACTGCCATACGCAGGTTAGAGGAAGCGCTGGACTGGCCCAGGAGCTGCATAAGTGGCCTTGTGTAGTGACTTTGTGTAGATATTGTGACCAACGAAATCTAATCATTCCATTGTTGGGTCCAAGTGGACATTTGTTTCCAGATTTGAAGAAATTCCTTGACATTGTTCATGAGATATCACAATTACAAGAATGTGATGGACGGACAGACAGACAGACAGACAGATGATCAGACAGACAACTCGAAAACATAATGCCTCTGGCCACGAAGGCATACAAATGTATGTTGTCTGATCATGATGAACACCAAAACATCGTCACCACTTTCATATAAAAATGCTCATAGCCAAACAGAAGTTAAATGAGGTAGCTGATAACCATCTGGCTCACAAAGCAGTTGACTTTGTTTTGTGCCACAGGCCCTCAGTGTGATGTAAAACAAATCAACACAGAGAATTCTGATGTTAGTTAATGCAGGTTAATACCAGTTAAAGGAGTCTCAGCTTTCTTGCCATACACATTTGACTCTCCAACTGTACCTGGTCCACAGGGTCCCAAATCTCCAGATCTCCCTGTTTCTGCCCTTTCCTGAAGTCCTTACTTACTCCTCCTCCCTCCACACTGAGCTTCTTGTGCTGTACGAGCAGGAAGGGGAAGGCACAGTCATTAGTCATGATAACAAAACAAAACCTTTCTCATCAATGTACCAACTCCATTGACACATCAGTATGTTTAGACACACGCACACACAATACCTTAAGTATGATCTTGCCCTTCAGCTGTGTAGGTGAAGGTAGCTGCTCAGCCATCTGCTCCACAGGGTCAGTCAGCAGTTTGTCTCCAAACACTTCCTTGAAAATTCGAGCCATCTGGCGCTGCTGCTCTAGAGGGCAATGCTCCTCTATGGAGAGGATCAGTGGGAACCTGAGAGAGATAAGAGGCGTGCTTATCAAGACAATGTATTGACACAATGGGTAGCTGTAAAAAAAAAAAAAAAAATCAAAATGTAAAATCACCAGTGCATCAAAAAACAGTATTAAAGTATTAAAACAAGTTGTAATTCTTACTCTGATGTGACAAAAGCATGATTATTAATGGCCTTGACCACATCCTCAAACTTGATCTTGGTCGTCCTGGTCCAGCCGTGGTAGATTATTGGCTCCCCAGGCCCTTCCCAGCAGTCCACTGAACAGATTCAGTATCACACAAAGCACAAAAAAAGAGATGTCCTGACCAATGCTGCTAATGTAATTGCCAAAGGTGAGCTAAAATACATCCATGGTCTAAGTGTAACACAATGGGGTGGGTTTATACTGACATTCAACACAACGGCATCCAAGACGCAGACAGCGCACATAAGCCTCTGTGGATGACTCACTACGAAGCTGATCACCTGTCAGGTAGCTGTTGAAGAACATACAAAACAGGACACATGCTAGATCAGTGGTTCCTGAACACATCTTTCCCCCAGCAGCACAGAGGAGCTTTACAGTCAGCACAGTTTCAAGATGGGCACCCAAGATTATAGTGTGTGTGTGTGTGTGTGTGTGTGTGTGTGTGTGTGTGTGTGTGTGTGTGTGTGTGTGTGTGTGTGTGCGTGTGTGTGTTCATACTGACGTGTTGTGTGAGGAGCTGATCCAGTAATGGGACAGAGGGTTGTTCATGTCCAAGTTTCTGATCTCTGAGTACTTCTCATCCCACACAGAGTTCTCCTTGGAAAACAGGAAACTGAGGAACTAGAGGAGGAGAAATGTTTCAGATTTTAGAGTTAACACAGTCCCCCCTGATTTGAATGATTCATTTTAGTAATAATAACACTTCAAATATAACAACAACAGCATAGTTTCCAGCATTATGTTTCAAACTAACCACTCACCATTCTCATCATACTTTTAATGCAATTTTTTTGCTGGGTCATTGAACTGCATTCATTTAATTGACTTTTGGAGTTTGGGTTACATAAAATGCAGTGAAGAGGCTGAAACTGCAACAAGTATGCTGATTAAAACACCTTGCAGATACAGTCACCAGTATCAAAGTCTGATGTGACTTTGCATATTCTCTCTCTGTTACAGACAAGACACACACAGAACAGAATACCTCACTGACGGTGAACTCCGGATCATTGGTTTTTCTCATGGTGTCATCAATGAAGGTGGTCATCAGTTCTCTAACTTTGTTCAGGTCACTGGCCCAGGTTTCCTGAAGGATGAATGGACACAGAAAAAAAGAGAGAAAGATATTTAAGCATATCCAGCAAATGACCGAACAGTTTGTGGGACTATTAGATTATCAGTAATTATAAGTTATTGTATAAACTAGCATTGCCATTTGCTATTGGTGTCTACCTGGAAAATGTTTTATTAATGTTCCATTCAAATGGTAAACAGAAATTTAGGCAATAAATGAAATTATGCCTGTCTTCTAAAATTACGATGTCACTTTTCTTCACTGTAAATGATGGCAGAAACTGTCATCCGTCACTGTTCTATCATGTGAACATAAATAATTATGAATACAACCAAGCATTACAGTGAAGTTTGAGGATGATATGCTTAGAATTTGATTCCATAAATTGGTACGAATGATGATGATGACATTAATAAATGTATTATATAGGTCAATAGGAAAATGCAATGAAATATGATAAAAAAAAAAAAAAATCACATTCATCATCATTACACCATTAGCCACATGATGATGAATGACTGATGATGATAATTTGAATTTGTTTGTTCAAAATTCAAAATTTTGAGGTCAAAATGTCTGGTATCATCCTAAACTGGCTCTCAATCACATCTCAACATCATCCACATCTGGGTTTGGTGTACCTCAGGGATCAATTCTGGGTCCTATTTTATTAACTTTCCTACTGTATGCTCCTGCTTGTCAGTATTATTTAACACAATGCCATCTCATTACCTTTTGATGCTGACGACACATCGCTATAACCTTTCAATATAGCCTACTGACTTTGGTTCGCTATGTTTCCTTAGGGACTATCCAGCTGATATCAAAACATGGATGTCAAATACTTTTATCTATTTTGACTCATACAAGACAAATTTTTAAATCATTGGCCCACAGTATATTTGCAAACAAGTACTGCCAAATGTAGAGTTTTTATTATGAATCATTATGCCTGTTAAAAATCCTAAGATAAAAATGTAATATTCAATACCAGTTTAAATCTTTATTTACACATCACTCAGAAAGTCCAGTCTTGCTTTTATTGACTTAAGAATATTGTACAGATTCCAGTGCCACCTAGTTTTAAAGCTGTTTCACTTTGGATTTTGAGAAACTGGGAATTTTCTGTTTTTTATTTATGTTGTTGTTGTTGTTGTTGTTTTGTTTTTTTTTTGATTAGGTGACTTGTGGAAAAATCAAATAGATAGATAATAGGATTGACACAAATGCTTTGAAGCTTCATTTGTTGCCATGGAAACCGAATTCCAAATCAGTATTTGTGTGCTTTGTTTCTGGTGGAGGAAAATGAAAGGAGGTGGCAGTTGTCAGACATGTATCAGACCAGTGTGTCAAGCTATTACAGACAAAATGCGGATCATTATCCACAGCTGGCAACTGTAATGAAGAACTTGCGCTGTATTAATCACTCATTGTAGCATATTTTACCTTTTGCTGGTAGATGAGGAATCGTTGGAAGTCATGGAGCAGAACTGCTGAGGCATCTGGTTTATCTGTGTTACTGTATAATGGAGGAGAGCAAAAACACAGTCAAACAATGCTGATAAACTGCAAACTGTTTGTTAAAACCAAGTGTTAAACCAAGATGAGGAAAAACAGGCACTCACCCCAGAATAAAAGCACATGATTCCTTTTTGAACTCATCAAGGATCTATGTTTAAAATATAATATGAATGAAAATGCTGAAAAAAGGACATGTACAATAATACAGATTTACTTTACTGTGCTCAGTTCAGACTTACCTCATTCTGTTCAAACATTATAAGGTTGTATAATTTATGAAACTGCTCAAAGTCCAGACGGTCTTTCTTTGCTCCCACTTCCTATGAAAGCAGAACAAAAAGGCACTGATTTGGACTACAACAGTACCAACAGCACACTGGAATATTTATTTCCAAATAAGGTCAAGTCTAATAAGTCACTGATAGTTTCTGATACAATAGACATGCTGCACTTTGCGTCATAGAATAGATTATAGCTCTGGTTGTCCATGTCTATGTTGTCTAAGTAGGTTTATTCATGGAGATGTGTTTCTAAGGCCTGAGTGGCAGAGGTGTCCAAAAATTTTAGATTAGAATTAATCAAACACAACAACGATGAGAATGTGATATGTACAATGAAGAAAACAAGAGTACCACAAATTTGTCTTTGAGAGTACGAGAGCTGGGGGCCTTGTAGTTGAGCAAAGCTAGCAGAGCCTTCAGCTCCTTCATGGAGATGCTGGGAAGGAAACAAAAAGAAAGTGCTCATCACATGTGCATCTGGCCCATGAACATGATCTTTAAAGCTGCAGTTGGTAACTTTTAAAAAAAACTTTTTGTCATATACGCTGTAACTCTCACTATATCTAGACACTACATGAGACAGATTTTTAACACGGTTGTCAGGTCACAAACCTTCTCATTTTACAGCTAAACAGTACACTAAAATATGTTTCTTAAAACATTTGAGGTGAGAAATATGCAATGCAGTAACAGAATCTTTATTCAAATTTCATCGACACAGCCTAGTTTGACAGTTTGACGTGCTTAGCTGGGTTAAAGACTCTTTAGCTCTGACTGCTTGTTTTCGTTCAGCCGCAGCAGATTTTTGCAAATGCCTTTCAGAAGTACTACAAGAATACAGAGGAACATGATGTTTTTCACACATTACATGTCTCATGTGCTAATGTCTGGATATAATGTCAAATGCTACAAAAAGTTATTTTTATTAAAGTTAGTTACTGTATTTTTATTGCATTTAATACATGTTATGGTATGTAAAGTAATTACAAAAAAATCTCTTCAGTTATCAACAGGCAAAAGCTGGGGTTTTTTCCCTTATCAGCAGCCATGCGATACAACGAGTTCCTACAGGTTTTCTCACATACTGAAAATTGATTAGTTTAGAGAACAACAGTGATAATTTGCATGGTAAAAAGTCCTAATATTGATTTTATCATTCATGTACAGAGCTAGTGTAAATAAGTAACCAGATAATACATTACCTGTTTGTTTTGGTCTGATTGACAGAATACATCTGCTTCCTCAGCCAACTGGATAGAAAGAAACACAGAGCGATCAATCACTGGATTAGTCTTTCTCACATAACTCTGTGTGTGTGTGTGTGTGTGTGTGTGTGTGTGTGTGTGTGTGTGTGTGTGTGTGTGTACCTCTCTACAAGAACCGGAGTTGGTGCTTCAAGTGTCTCTTTCCTCAGCAGTTCTAGTCCTATCAGCCATTTCTGTGCTTCCTCAACAGAATCAGCTGGAAAATAAGCACAAACTAGAATTACCACTTCGCTGTTGTATGCCTTCACACCCGAAAAGTTGCAGAGTTGCAGTGAGAGTTTGCATCCATGTCTGTGAAAACATGAACGTTTCACACACATCTTCCCCCCAGCAGCACAGAGGAGCTATACAATCAGCACAGTTTCAAGATGGGCACCAAAGATTAGTGTCACCAATTCAGTGTCTGACCAAATGTCTGGATATTAGGGCTGCAACGAGTGGCATATTTTACTATCCGAGTGTTTGGGGTCACTATTCGAGTAGTACTCGAGTACTCATTTACCGACGGGGGGGGGGTTGAGCGGAGCGCATGTAGAAGGAGAGCGGCGAGGAGCGCGGAGCGGCATGTGGGAGGAGAGCGGAGCAGCCGAAGACAGCCGTCCTGTTAGATCACTTATAATTAAGAGGGGAAACTGCCTGCCACGTAAATCGGACAGTAAAGTAACACACTTTTTTCATAATAACACACTTTTTATTTTAATAAAACAGCTGAAACAGTTGTCCATACAGTGTTATATTTTTCCTCATAGATCCTTCCTCAAATCACTCGCAATTAAAAGAGCCAAAAAAAACCGACAACGATAGTGGTGGACGATATCGTTTGGATCACTTTCAGAGCGATTTGATGAACGATAGAAACACTGACAGCCAATCAAAATCCATCCGAAATGACAGGTCGACACATTCATCACGTCATGTATACCCACTAAGAAAGCTCCGGGATTTCGGGTTTATTGAAACACAATAAACTGCACGTCTTCGTGCTCCCGCAGTAGGCAAGGTGTGCGTCACAAATCTGGCACACTGCCTTGGTTTTATCATCACTGAGTTTAAAGTGTTCCCACACTGCTGAGGTCAGCTTTCTCTTGGCCGACGCCATCGCTCCGTCTGAAGACACGACCAACCGCTGCAGTGTACGAGGTGCGAGCGGGGGGAGCGGTGTGTGTGTGTGTGTGTGTGTGTGTGTGTGTGTGTGTGTGTGTCTGTCTGTCGGCGGGGGGGGGGGTATCCGAGTAGGTGAAATGGCACTCGGATGCCGGCCAAGCCGAGCGAGTACTCGAGTACTCGAATATCGGCTACAGCCCTACTGGATATAGAATGTCATCATTTCATCATTATATCCCTTTAGACGTTTGTGTGAAATTTTGTTATAATTAACATATAAACTCTTGTGTTATGGCCAAAGTCATGTTTTGTGAGGTCACAATGACCTTGATCTTTGACCTTTGACCACCAAAATCTAATCAGTTCATCAATTAGTCAAAGTGGACATTTGTGTCAAATTTGAAGATATTCAATCCAGGCACTGAGATACGGTTTTCATGAGAATGGGATGGACAGACAATCCAAAAACATATTGCCTCTGGCCTGGGCTATCTCCAGCACAGATGCATAAGAAGTACTAAACAGACATTGAGCACTAGGGGAAGATGAGCAGTGGATCTGCTTTTTATCAGATGTGCCATTTAGGAAACACTTTGCCTTTAAGCTCTAACTGTTCACGTGAGAAGAGTTATTTGACATTCCAAAACACCTCCTCGAGCAAAAGGTGCACTAATGAGAAAATATATACTGTATCAAAGCATTTAACAATATGCTTGATGATAAATTAATTAAGATTAAAAAAATAATAATAATGTTCAGGCAGTTTAACTCCAACTGCAACTGAAAGTATGTGAGAGCTAATACAACAATAAGGAAAATCGAAGAAATTTTTAAGTTAACAAGTTTCACAGTTATATCTTCTATTACACGCCTGGTCCGGCCCTTGGTCTGAAACAAACCTATCATCATTTCACTGGTTTGCTCCATGTTCTACAGCAATTTGGGACATTTTCTACCTTGACAAGTACACAATTCTTTCCTGAACATGGATTAATTGACCTTTTATATACATCTTTTAAGAGAAATGTTCAACATTTTGGTAAAAATGCTGAAGTACAGAGTTGGAGTAAGGACTTGGTTAGCATGAAGAGTGGAGGTTAGCCTGCTCTGTTCAGAATGTAAAAACATGCAAACTAACAACTCTTTGTTTCACCTGTAGACTGACAGAAATGTAACACATTTTGTAGATTGATGTGATGTGTTAGAACTATTGCTTGACTGACAACATCCTTACACTGAGGTTGCCAGGTTTGATACCACTGTGTGAGACTGAATCCAAAACTAGTACTCAGCGACCATATCTGGCACCCTCAGTGATAGCCAGAGATGCTGCATAAAATTGTTGGATGGCCGAATACATTCTTTAAATGTGTAAAATAATGGACATCATCCATTGGTTAGTGGATTCCCATGTTCAAGCCTCGTGTTTGGCATTTCTGCTGTCACTATCCTGGTTTTTTGTAGCCAGAAGTGATCATACATGGATGAGAGGGTGGAGGTGTGGAGGAGTGAGGGGTGGATCTGACTCACAGACTGTAGCTACATCTTGCAGACAGCCTGTTCCATAAGTGGCCCCACGTTTAACATGCTTAAATTCAAGCCTTACTGAGCTGCGAAAATGTTTATTTCTGCTGTATAGTTAAGCATTTTAACGTGTCAGCTTCAGAGTTGTTGGTGGCTGTTTTTTTTTTTTTTGTTTGTTTTTTTAGCTTTGAACATAGCAAGGGTAGCTCTCTTTCCCCAGAGTCCAGTCTAAATGCTAAGCTAGACTAACCACATCCTGACTTCAGTCTTGTACTCACTCTACAGAGAGATTAATGTCAATCCTTTGATCTCACTCTGTGACAGATCAAGTGTATTTCCCAGCATGTTTTTTATTTCTTTCAAAAGAAATGGTCAAGTTGATGAATATCAAAGATCAGCATACTGTAGGCCTTCAAAATGTCAACCATATCCAAGACCTAAGAAAGGAATTTCATGAGAACACAGGGCTACAAATATTAAAAAGAAAGGCCTCACCTCCCAGACTGAGGGTGTTGAGAACAAACTGTGAGCCGTAGAAGATCGTGAAGCAGGTATTTTCGTCGTGTTTGTCCTTGCCATCTTTAAAGCGCTCAAAGTCCTTGGAGTTCCTTCCTGGACGGATCTCTCTGATCTCAAAAAGGTCCACTGAAACAAAGCACACATATTTCTGGTGTTTGGATTTTTGTTTTGTTTTTTTGTTGTTGCCGTTGTTGTTTTTGTTTTCTGTAGGAGCTGATTTGAAGATTGCTAATCACCATCTCTGGGGAGGACATTTCATCTGTAGTCTGAGTCACACAAAAAACGTGACTATAGTACACTATAGTAAATGTAAGATGGTTCTTTTTCATTTTCACACATTTTCAGCTCTCACACTGAAACTAATTTAGTGAGTGTTTGAGGCATGCTTATTTTCACACTTGGAAACACTGTGATGACACACACCCTGAATATGAATACTGAATGCCTTTACAGCTACATCACAAATCTCCTCAAAACTATGACTGTTGTCTTGATATAATTTCATGCATATAATAAATTCCTCACTATTTAATGACACTGCAGTGTGGCAGCTAGCCAATGTATAACATAACCTGAAAGCTGTCTACAGCATTGAGATCATAGTTTCACTGTAGCTCATGTCTTCTTTGAGACAAAAAAGCAAATGAACAACAACTCAGAGGTCGCTAATGTCCACTGTGTCATGGCATAGCATGTTTAAAACAGCCTTTCCAAATCTTAAACAGATGTGTGACTTTACATTTGGGCCTCAATATGGTACGGCAGTGATGACTCAACTACAAAACAGCTGAGGTGAGAATCAGTTTTGTTACATACTAGCTGAGGAAATGTGGGGAAGGAACTGACAAGAGCAGCTTTCTCTCCTGCCTCTGAGTCGAAAGGCGCTGCAAACATAATTGCAGTAGTGCAGATAATCAGTGGCTGATAGGATAAATGCAAAAATAAAGAAGAGTGAAATGGTGGATTGGATATGAGAGGCATATCAGTGCAGAGCCACTGTGCAAGTGGAGCTGAGGTGAATCCTTTAAGTGGCAACCATCACCATGGTGTATGACAGCTTCAAAGACATCTAAATCAGCACAGCCCCAAATGCCCCTCTCTAAGCCTTGATATCTTCTCGATGGAACAATATTTTTTAGGATTCTATCAAAGAACAGTTAAAAGAAGCTACTAAAATTGTGCTAATAAAACTAAGCATTGAATCAAGTCTATTAGCCAGTGGAGTTACTGCATTGTACTGTATAGCACTTGCACAACTAGTTCAACATTCAGCCATGGTGATTTCCGCTTTATTACATAACTACCATATCATGGTAGATGGCACAAAACAGTCATACTGATGAATGTATAATACAACTGTGCTATACACCACTAATTAAAATCACATTTTCTGCCACTGCAACATTTTTTCCCCAAGACTAATGAAGCTCAAGCCCCAGAGCCCTACCACATGTAAAGAACCCATCATATCAATTCTTGAGTTATGGCCAATAAAATGTTTTGTGAAGTGTGACCTTTGATTACCAAATTCTAATCAGTTCAATTGGACGTTTGTGCCAAAATTGAAGTATTCTTGAGATATTGCATTCACATAAATGGAATGGACAGCACAACCCAAAAATATAATGCCTCCGCCCACAGATGTCACCAGCACGGAGGCATAAAAGCCATGCTTGACTTTGTGAGGCAGCCTACTTCTGACTGTACCTTTTGTTGATGTCATTTCTGTACTGCAGCTGGGCAGCCCTATACCCCTCACAATGGTAAAGAAATATTATTGCTGTGTTATGTACTACATAAACTAAGAAGACAATAATTATTATTCTTCATTAATATACTTACAGACACCATCAGTCTTGTCTGCAGTGCGTGTCCATGCCACCTGCCGGGTCTCCATAATGACCTGCACAGTGAGTCGCTCTGCCTTCTGCCGAAACACCGTCATGACCACGCCCATCTCCAAGTCCCGTTTGATCCGAATCTTCTTGTACTCCGTCATCTCGCCTTGCTGCCCCCTAGAAGCCATCTCTGCAGCTGAGACAGAGCCACAGAGACACTCATTCACTGGCAACTAAAAATGTAGATTATGAAGTTTTCTACAGTATCTACAAAATATTTGAATAGCCTTCATAGAGCCTAGCTCATTCTGCAGGTGTTGTTTTGGTAATATTCTTTCCCTTCCATATTTTATATGCTTTGAGATGTTTAACCTTTTAGACAGCTTTAAAGGGACACTTAAAAGTAAGTTGAAGGTTCTTTATGTAACTTGTTTCAGTGACACCTCTCTCTGAAGCCGTTAACTGAACTTTAATTAGCATATAGCTTGTGCTCCCATGCTCACACTCTGTGCCGTGAACAGGCACCTGTGCATCAGCCAAAACTGTGCCAAACACAAGACTGACCATGATTACAGCCACTAACTGCAATCTTCCTGTATTTCATTTGGATAATTGGCTCCATGACACGAACTAGTGTGCTGTTTGCAAATTTAATTATCAGCTGACATTATGAATTACCGATGTGACGTCCCTATAGAATAGCTACGTTATAGCTAGCTGCCTAAACTTAGCTTAGGTTACGATTAGCTCAGTGACCGCTCCTGCATTGCTCTTGGCTAGTAGTCAGCGCACTGCAAGAAGGTGCCAGGTTCGAATCCTGGTTTGGTGCTGTTCTGTGTGAAATCTGCATGTCAGCATGGGTTTTCTCCGCATCCTCCAGCTTCCCAAAATACATACAGGTTAATTAGTGACTCTAAAAGCCCAGAAACACCAAAACTAAGAACAAGCAGCAACGAAAGCTGACTGTTGCGTCACCTCACATCACCTGTGTCTTGGCTGCAAAGACTACTGCCAATGCCCCACCAGCATGTGCGTTCTGCAACTGTGTGACAGGAAATAACTTTCCACCCCAGCAGACAGTCGGTAATCATCATTCAAAAACGGAAACCGGAAGACCGTCTTGTTAGCCAGTTAGCATATCAGCAACGCAATCCAATGCTGAAAGACAGTGACAGTTAACAGTAACACAAAAAATCACAGAATATATCTGCTAAAGAGCTTAATGGCTAAAGAAATTTTGGTCTCACCCCCTCTTGACTTTAGCTGTTTGTTTATTTTCCTCATCTTTGTTTCTTGTCTTGTGCGCTGAGTTGAACTACCAATCAGAGTGATTTTATTCACTGACAGGCCTCGCCATCTCTGACACCGTTTCAACATGCTGAATTGGCTGTAAAAAAGCCATCAAGGGCCGGCGAGAGGTAGCGGTGCACCATAATGACTAGGGTGACAGGCGCTTAACGACAGCCAAACAGCTAGGATAGACTACAGCCCCCCAGCATACCTGTACCAAGAGATACTGTTACAGGAAATGAATGAATGATGAATGCTTTCATAGAGTAGGCCAGTTATTAACTGCCTGAGTTCCCTGATAAAACATTTCTGATGCCCCATGCTTACCAGGGACGTATAAATTCCAGGGCCCTGCTTTCTTATCTTCTGGTGTTTCTGTGTGTCCTTTCCAGCTGTGGGTCCTCTGAATTGTCACCCACTTTTCCTCACGTACCACAGCAGTATTACTATCACATGCAAATGTTAGAGCTCAGATCTTTATCTTAATGTGACCATGCTCTCTTTCTGCTTCAGTTCATTTTATTATTATCAGTCTCTTGTCGTCACTTGTCGCTACAGTCACTTATTCTCTAAGTCAATCATTTATTTTATACCAACAGTACACTGTATTTTCATGATTTTGAGGGGGAACACACGATAGGCATTGGTGCTAGGTAGGACAGGGTGCTTTTAATTGGAGTCGGGTAACACCTGTTTCATCAACGGACATTATCTTTAGGTTGGATAAATGGTTTAATAAAAAGGCACTACTGGCTCTACTGCAGCTGTCCCCACCATCTTATCAGCAAATGTGTGTCAGTAAGTGGAAAACAATTCAGTTTCCTTTGGTATGCTGTATTTTTTTAAGAGGATCAGGAATGTGTAGTTCAGTACCAGTGTAAGATAAAACGTTAATTATACATAGTGTTGCATACTTGTGGAGTTGAGGGTAGAGTTGAAGTTCAACCTGACCCGTCACAATACCTAATATTTAACTTGCAAATGACCAGAGAGATATCAAAACAAAACAGTGCCACAGGAGGAGTTCTGTTAAACATATAAAACACCAATTAAAGGATACTGTGGAGAGTTTCCTAAAATATTTCTACACTGAAAGGCAAAGCCATTTACAAAGCCTATAAGCTGATGTAAATAATTGGTGGCACTGAGACCCCATTCTTTATAATTACATGTGATTAAAAATATATATAAATTAAGACCAGAAAGAATTCAGAAAACATGTTTTGAAGTCTGTCACTATACAAAAAAAAGGTATCAGCATACCTTTATGTGCGGATGAATTCCTTGTTTAATGAAAATAAACATGAAACCACACATTTCTTGTGTGAATATCCATTATCTGCCTTAAATTACACTCCCATATATTAATAATGGAATTAATATAATAAATACATATTTAATAACTTGAGACATGAAAACTAAAAAGCTGTCCTCAGTGTTTTGAAATGAAGTTAATGATTAACTAACATTATCACACAACAATTTCCCTGTTTTCCCTGCTGAAACCTTTACCCTTGTCAAGGGGCTTACCCTCCTGGGATTACTATAGCCTTATTCAGACTGATAGATTACCTCATACCAATGCAGCGGTAGATAAAAAAAACACAAATATTGTGCCAATAAACCCATATGAGTTCATGTTATGCATGTACAAACAGGCCTGCTCCAGAAAAAACGGTGTTTATATGGAACAAGGATGTGATGAGCCACTGTTTTGGATTTTAACATGTTGGAGTGTCACTCCTCAGATACACACTGGAACACTCACCCATATACACTGAAGGAATACATATGCATACACACAAATACACACACCTACAATCCCTCTGTTTAAGCCAAATAAGATCAATTTTTTGGGATTTTGATTTACTTTTTTAGATTGCACTGGGTGTTAAATGACATAATCACCACGTCAAATCTGCATTAACTGCATGAGATTAAATAACAAATTTGAGATGAAACAGAACAGCTCCCATTGGTTAAATTACACGGGTGTGACTGTGAAAAGGCCCACGGAATAGATGATATAGTAGTTAGAGTGACAACAGAGTGGTTCAGCAAGACTTTTTATATTTTGTGAGGTAAACCAAAAGTTAGTTTCAACTACAGTTATGTACCACTTTTAAGGTATAATGTGGTTTCAACACGGATGATTATCATGCCATGCACATTTCTCCTTTTTCTTTCTACGCAGTCTTCTATTGAAAAAACTTTCAGGTTTCAACTATAATAAAGTGTTTGTTTAACCCCAAACATCGTTTAAAGGTCATTTAAATTGATATTAAAAGCAGTTTTATACCATACACCATGAAACCATGATGTTTTCTGTGACGGTTATTATACCATGAATATTTTAGAAAGTTGCAACCCTAGTTTCACCACAGTTTACTGACTGCAACTAAATGTCAGTGAGGTTTTTGTTATTTTAGATTAAAGTCAATAGTAAGCTACAGTAACTGCAAAAGATATTCATATGCATTATCAGTATTTACCAATCAAAACAGCTGTAACCAGTTCATTACAATTTCTTAATTTTAGTAAATCATAAAGCTACTTTCCTCTGCTTTTTATATAATTTAAAAAATATATATATATAAATTTAAGAACATAAAAATTGAACATGAAGATGGAGAAAAGAAACACTGACCTGAAATAAAGAGGAAAAGAGAGCTGGGTTGCCTTTAAAGAGTACCTATTATACATCTATATTTTGTGTCTTAAATATGGTGAAGGCTGTTCATATTAAAAGATGCCTAAGTTTCAAATAATGTGAGCATAAAACCTCAGATTTACTACCGTTCTGAATACTTTGTTTACAATGTTTACTCTGGCTACAGTAAAACATCATAGTGTGACGGATTACTTTATGGTCATCTGCTCCAGACACACTACTTCAAGTGTTTACATTACGTTGCTTACACTGCTACATGTAGCTACATGCTAACATCGGGGAAACATGTCATCTTAGATGCAGATGTTATTAATTTCTCCCTGATTTTGGGTCATATTCGCGCTAAATGATGTCTGGTTGTGTTTAGAAGCTTCTATTGGTGATTTTTCATGATTAAAAGTGCCACTATTCTCTGTTACAGTCATTCCATGGCTGCAATGATGGTGGGTACAGAGACAGTGAGATATGGTAGATCCATAGACACTGACCAGGGGGAGCAGACTGGGCTTTTTCAGGAGGAGTTCTTAAAGAGACAGGTGTTAAATGGAGCCTACCTACACAGAGGGTGAATACAGGTGTTCCAGCACAGACAGTGTAAGGAAAATAAGGGGGTTTTTTTTACCGTTAAAGCATGCAAACATGTTCTAGGTACTGAAAATACAAGTATGAACCGCGGAAGTTCGCCCTTTGTTAATTATTGCACGCCTGCCCGTCAGCAGTTGTCTGGCCGTTCACACCACAAGTGCCAGTTCTCCATTACAAGGGGGAGTAAAAAATAGAAATCAACATACAAAAAATGAATTAAAATGATTCAAAAAGATTTTAAAACATTCTGACAAATTGTGCGTGCAAACTCTTTTTTGCTGGATGTTAACATTGAAAATTATTATGTGTAATGCAACACAAAAATCTCACAAAAAGCTCACTGTTGTTGTTTTTACAGCACATGTACGCTCACCGCTCTGGTCAACATTATTTCCAGCAACAGCAGCCAGCTATTTTCAGCTAAAAGACAATCTGCCTGGCAATAAAAGTCAAAAGTTTTGACAAAGTCAAAAAAAAAAAATAGTTGGTGAAGTCAAACATTCAAACATTTCGCAGCTAAGGAGGCAGATATTTTTCTCAGAAGATGGTGGAGACTAAAACAGAGCTAAAAGGAGAGTGTATTTACTAATTGAATGAACGTGACTAATGTGAGAATGAATAATAATAGTGTTCCAAGTGTCAGTGGGCCACTAGTTATCATAACACGACAACAACCATAACAAGACAAACAACAAAATTTAAGGGGATAATGCCCCTTAGCACAAAATTTGTATTGTATTATTTTATGGACCACTGAGTCTGCAATAAAGACATGATTGATTGACTGATTGAATCATGTCAGGGTTGTTGTGTCTGTCAGTTTGTTGCGACATTCTTTTGCCTTCTGTTGGCTAAAAATGGATTCATTCAGCTTTGACAGAATTCTAAGTTCAGCAGGGGTCATATTCCTCCAGTCTCACCGAACACCTCACTGCCAGTTAACACTACAAGCTCATTCTAATGACACATTTAGAAACACAACTGGAAACTATCTGGAATTTTCCATGTCTGCAATTTAAATGAGCAGACATTGCTGAGCTATAGCTCGACTTTGAGGTTAATGAGCTGATATGGTTCCAAACAACTGTGGCCGTTCCACCTTCAGAGTTAGACTTGTGTCAAAAATCTGATCTCTTTAGACACAACTAAAAAAAAAAATCAAAGTAGACTTGTAACTCGACATTCAACACCAGTGAGTCGTGACCTAGCTTGGACTTGAGCCTTTTGAATTGAAAACACCTGATACTTTCCCCCAAGTGAAAAGATGTTTTAAAACATTAATTTCAAGGGAGTCCCCACATAATTCCCCAGACCCACCTTGCCTGAACAAATCCTACAGCATCCAATCAAGTTGCAGGAGAAAACCATGAAGAACTACTGTAACATTACTGAGCACCAGTTGGTCAAAAAAAAAAAATCCCTGAAATAATTTCATTTCCATACAAAAACTACACAGTTTTTAACAAGAAACTAACTGCAGTGTGCAAAATGTGCAGGTCAAAAAGTACAGATGGAGACACAACAACCTCCAGTAATTGTGTTTAACAAATAAGCACAAATTTTAAAAAGCATTCAGCATTTAATATATTGTTAAGATGGCATCAGGCTATATATTGGTGAAGAGGACTTAAAACTCAAAGTTTAGGACTAGGGACTCAGGACTTGCATGGGACTTGAATGCAAACACTTGAAACTTACTAGTGACTGCAGAACAATGACTTGGTGCCACCTCTGTCTGTTTGTCAACAACATGAAACTTTAGAGTTGCCTACTGTTAAAATTTAGCTTACTAGTTCCTGGTTTAGTTAGCAATACCAGATGAAGGCTTGTAGTTGGAGTAGAGCCAGTTTTAGTTTAAAACATTGTCAAAATTATAACATTTATAAATATAATTGATATATTAATATTAAACTGTATTTTAGGTATAGGTGGACCTTATAAGCTGACAACTGAATGTACAGCAGCCTTTAGCCTACAACTGTGACATGTAAATTAAGATTATGTAGTTGTGCATGACAGTCACCCTGCCTAAAACTTTTTGGTTCAGAAGGAATTACTGTAAATAACATGAATATTAAAAAAAAGTTCCCAGTAACTTAGCACATGGTGGCATAAGGAGGTGAAAAGGCTACCTTGTGTCACCATGTTGCACTTGGTTATTATGCTATTTTTCTTGATTAACCTACTTTCCTCACTCTTTCAGCTAAATGCTTTCCAAACTAAACCAACATCACGTTAATGATCTAAGTGTGATGGTGGGTGCAGCAAATGCTAAGCTGTTTGTGCAGTAACAGCCGGTGTAACCGATGTGACAGCGCAGACTGAAGGACCGACTGCTGTGAGCTGCACCGAGCTGCCTGCTCCGACACACATCATCTGGAGCCCTGCAGATATGCTGCCGGTAAAAGGCGGACTTCCCCTCTGCTGATTTAACTCACACCACAGGCTGTGTAACACGCAGACTACCAAAAAAGAGATTACAGTAACAAAAAAGACTTACCTTACAAGTGAGTTCGACTCTTTTCAGCTCTGCAAAGTTGCCGCTTGTTTTCTATCTGATCATGATTTGAAAGTCATGTAAGAAGCTGGAGAGGATGTAGAGTGTTGACAAAAAGGCCAGCCGCAAAACGGTCAGTTCCTCTATCTGTGTGTACAAGGAAGTAAAAGTTAACTTGCATTATAGGCTAAGCCTACAAGTTATAAAAAAAAAAAAAAAAGGACCGGAAGCAGGGACGGTATCTATGCAAACTACACTGTGCAAGTGGCATCGGACCAGAGATGATTTGAGCTGTCACTGTGACCTGTCAGGGTGAGGACTAATGCGTCTTTTCAAAATAAATGTTTGGAGCTTAACAGGTTGTACTGAGTGTGTCTCCGATGCTGAGTGCAGCAGCTTGTGGACGCAGAGAAAGCTGCGCCATCTTAAATAGGCTACAATCCATCAAAATATGATTGACAGGTGCATACGTTTCTCACAGTGAGCTGCGAGGACTCCTAGTTGGCAATTAAGGTGGTCCATAAGGTCCTTAGGTATGGAGATAGATTTGTCTCAATATTATTTGTGCGAGGAGATCGACAATCTGTGTGTAGATGTGTAATCTGTAAATTTAGAACAACTCCCACAAATACAAAAAAGATTTGTAAATTTACAATATTCAGTAAATATAAAACAGATCTGCAAACACAGATTCCATTTTTATTAAACAAAAAGACTGTGCATAAAATGCAAATTTGCAGGCACAGAATTGAGACTCACAAATTTAAAAAAATAAATAAATTTAAAAAAAACTGGATTCACATATATCTATATATATGGAAGGTACTCAGAAATATGTTTTATTCATTTGTAAATTAATTAAATGTACTCATTGATATTTTTTTTATTTGTGGAATTCATTTGTGTGCTTGCAGAAGCAGAACCGTTTTATATTTGCAATAGGTTTTTGAGTTTTGAATTGTATTTTTTTTATTGAGACGAATCTCCATACTTCTGGGAATTATTTAATAACTTCAATTAACTAACAATCCCAGTTATAAATTAAAAGGTGAGAGTAGAAGACAGGATGGAAGGATATTTTTTTTACTCTTATCCATCATCAGTGATGGAAGACGTAAAAGTTGCTCTACCACAGTTCAAAACAAACCTACTCTAAAAAAAAAAAATCTTGCTTTCAAAACCACACTTGAGTTGAAGTGCAACAGTTGTGTCTGCATGATGTACTTGAACTATCAAAAGTAGAAATACTTATTATGGTGCAGAACAATAACTTTCAAAGTTGTGTTTTTTATATTAGTGGAATATTATGGATTGTCTCATACTGTGTATACAGCATTTTAATGGTACAGCTGCTCATTTGAAGTATTTTACAATGTTGGGTAGTTTCATCTAGAACGGTAGGCCTACTAAGTATAGTATGAACAATATTTCCCTCTGAAAGGGTTAACATGGGAATACTTAGGTAAAGTACAAGTAGCCTACCTTAAAATTATACTTAAAGGGGAACTACACCCATTTTCTGTTTCAGAATTCAAAACACTGCATTAGAATAAAGCTTGTTTAAACATATTTTGGGTCCACTAAATCCCATTCATTGTCTATGCAGCAGTTCCAGACCTAATACCCTATGACATCACAAGTCTGAGACTTACTTCTCTGGTTTCTGGCTCTGAGAGAGAGTAGCTCATGTTCACAAATATTGATTGAACTTTCTCAGGCGAGGAAATAATACACTGTAATCTTTAATTCAGGTGGTGTTCCCCTTTAAGTGCAGTGCTGACATGTAGTTGCTGGACAGTAGCTCTTATCAGACATAACATGAAGGTAACAACAGACATAATCAGATCTTTTAGGGGCTACTGGGTAAAACATGTCCTTAGACGAAATAACTGTAGATGAGGGTAGCATTAGCAGAGAAAGCAATGTATTCCCAGTTTCCTCAATACTTGCTTCTCGTTTATAAATCAACTCAATTCTATAGGATCGAAAGACAAAATGGTCGGGAATCACCAATTTAGAATATGAAAACAAACAGTTGGGGGTCTCTGACATGAAAAAAGGTTGAGAAAGTTTTTAAAAAGATTAAATCAAGTCCTCAGAACAGCAAATACTATAGAATTAGGAGAGCCAACCCAGTTTAAGAAACAGTTAAGCAAATGTGACCATTAAACATAACGGAAAATACAACTGTCAGAACTATAGAAATAGGGGCAAATTAGGATGAGGAAAATAAATGCAGAACATTGAGAGACAGAGAAAAAATATATGAATATAAACACTAATGCACGACATCAGCTTTAGCCTCCCATTGTTTTACTGCTTACAGGATATTTCTGCTATCTTATTATTAGCCTATAAGAACAAGATAGGCATAGGCATAGATATAATGGGCCTCTAAAATGCCATAAACTGGATTGATTGATTGCTATATTAAGGGATAGAGGGTGTCCATCTCTACCATATATGCAGTTGTTATAAACAGCATTTTATCCAGCCTTGGCTGAATAAGTTTAATAAAGAGCAGATACTGTAATGAGGTCATCCCAAATTCAAATGTATTCACATTTCTGGGGATAAATAATAAAATAATTTTCTTAGACAAATATAAAGACAAGTATTAACCTTCTTTATTGAGCTATGTCCACAATGCCACTGTGTGAATTTGCTGTAAGAGTATATAAAAGATTTGCATGTGTAACTTGCCTCTGTGATTTGCATGATAGCAGAAGAGAAGAGGAGGAGGTGGATGAATAGAGTTGCCTTTCAGTCTCTGGGTAGGTGCATGTATTAGTACAATTGGAGATGTCAAAGTGGAGACCTGTTCATTTATGTTGATGCCAACATTTAACAACATTTTTTACAACATGATGAAATGAAGACACACTGACTGAGCAAAATGTCCCAGTTGACTCAACTGAGAATCACGAGTGAAAGTAGGTGCAACTTCCAGGCCCCCTCTTACTCTAGCATGAGCAGCACTGCAATAATGCACTCACCACACACACACACACACACACACACACACACACACACACACACACACACACACACACACACACACATTGAAATATCTCCATTGACGTAGTATATTCTACAATGACTGAAATGTTTATAAGAGGCAATACATGTGTTTCATTTGTCTTATTTCTGTGCAACAGGTACATATTTTGCAAATTCACTTTCCAACCTGAAACTCCTTTTACTGTGGTGTGAGGACATAAACACCCAGCGTTGCCATTGCTGTTATACAGTGTTTTCAGTTGGGCAGCACCTAGTTAGACTTACTGCTAAAAGCAACTGGCAGAACTGTTCAATAAACTGTGACATACAGAATCATCTCTGCACTGGATCATGAGATTCTGGTACATTTAAGCCCTAATAAACTGGCCTGCATCTTCAGTATAGTTTATTACCTGTTGACTTTGATGCAGTTTCTAAGTCTCAGTTGTAAAATAATGAACAACTTAATGCAGTAAGACAAGCTCTGTGAGCTAGAATGAAGGTTACGATATTGTAACCTTAGCTCTATTAGCGTAGGCAGAGCCCTCTACCTAGGGGTACTGTCAATATGCCGCTAACTAAGAGGCTGTCGGATGATGATAGACAGCCTTGGTGTGTCTCTTTATACACTGTGGGGTCCACACATATCCATGTCGGCACGTCCTGATTGGCCGACAAATGCGTGCTTGTGATGGGAGGAGTATTACCCAAGGAGTCCAGTAGAGGGCAGAGCCTGTTACAATATTGTAACCTTTGTTCTGTCTCTTTCATTAATTTCATTTATTCATTATTGTTTCATTAAGCTTATCCAGTCAGTTTGAGGAGGGATCAATTATTAAGAACCCCTGGTATCTGAATAAACACATTGGTCACTGGTCACAGGTTCTCATACATGTAATGGCTCAGACAATCCTTTAAAACCAGATCTTAAGTATAATTCACTGTATTATTTCACTGTTATACATAATCATTAACAATGTAACTTAATGTTACATTGGCCTTTTTTCCTCAACCGAATACTTCAGTCAGTCGTGTCAGTAAAGATCAAGTGCGTGCATTGCGTTTGGTTGAGCTAGGCTTCTGCTGAGGAAGAAAATGCTCCTACTGCCTTTTCTCTGATAGATTTTTCTGATGTATTACTTGAATACTCACTGAAAAAAGTTTGCCTCTATCAAATACCAGTGTAGTGTGGTGGAAATAAGCTGCACACTGGTAGCTTTCTGTTGTGTGTGAAGGGGTTAGATTAGACTTCACAGACCATTTATAAGCTGCCTTAAAACCTAATTAGGCCCTTTTAGCCTGGTTTATGTTGTGATGACGTCTTCCATAGCCAAAACCATGTTTGACAGCTGACTGGTGTAGACATGAGAATGACTTCTGTACTTTGTGTAATTAAAGGGTAACTTCTGTATTTTTCAATCTCAACTCCGTTTTCCTATGTTTTGCGTCTAAGTGACTGTGGGAACAACAATTTTTGAAACTGATCCAGTATTGAGCCACAGCGTAACAGCTGGCAGCCACAAAACAGGCTGCATTGTAACCACTTTGGGCATTTTGACATTGTCCATTTATGCCCACTAAAAGTGCTTGTTTTTGCCACTGACAGGCTCAGAGTATTATTCTAAGTGCCCACAGTTGGCCATTAACTTTACACTGTAGCCTGTTTGTCAATATTGGACCAGTTAAAAAAATTGTTGTCTCCATTAGTTACTGACACACAAAACGTGGGAAAATACGATCCAAATTGAAAATACCAAAGTTACCCTTGGAAGAAGTTGCATTTTGTTGTAAAAGGGTCCAAACTGAATAAAAGGCAGAGAAAAGAAATCTGGAAAGTGTCTTTAAGTCTGCTATGTCAGATGATAAAAACATGCTTTGTGATACCAGATGGACCACAAGTCTTTATAAGTTAAGACTGTTTTGGTCTATCTCCCTGATGCCCCTCATTGCTCCTGGTCTTCCTCTGGCTCCCTGAAGCCCTGACTGTGCAGAGTCTTTCCTGTCATCTCCATTATGGCCTGGATCTCTGGATCCATATGCAGGACACTCCTCTTGCCCTGCCCTTCCTCGCCCTGAAAACATACAGAAATACCAAATTTAAGTCTTCATATTCTAAAGGAAACAGCTGTATTGTGTCAGAAAGCCATAATGTAAATGAAGTTCTCTATTTGTGGTACAATTAATTACATGCCTGTTGCATATTCTCTTTTGCCTAAATTCTAAAAAAAAAAAAAAAAAGAGTGCAGATTTTGTTGCGATTTTACTGAATATGAATTTCAGTATGTGACAAATTGTTGACCTGAAAGAAAAAAACTGGTGTGTTCACCCTGTCTGTACTGAAAAAGGGCATTAAAGCACTTTGTTGCTGTCATACCCAGTCTCTCCCCTTGTTTCCTGTCTGCCTCTATTGTGTCTACTATCAAATAAAGGCAAAAAAAAAAGTCCAAGAAAGAAAAAATATTAAAAAGAGCAAGTATTCACACTCTGACCTCCTCTGGTTCTGGAGGTTTTCCAACCGCCCACACTTCCATTGAGTCCAGGGTGAAGTCCTCTTCTCCAGAGAGCTGAGGGCTGCCGTAGGTGGTGCATTTCGGCCGTGCACGGCTATGACCTCTGCCAAATTCACTGTCCAGCCACAGTCCAAAGTAGCCGTGCTGACCGCCCATACCCTGATGAAGATCGCAAAACATAAACACCACGAGACAAAAAGGCTGACGACAAGTATTTATTAAATTAAATCTTAAATATCACTGAAGTCTTGACTTTATCCTAAAGTGGAAATACTGTTTATGGAATTCAACTATTAATATTTTGGGAAATCAAATATAAAATTGACATATTATGTTGTGCTAAACATTCACTATCCTTTTAGCCCTGTTTTGGTCCCCATCAACTTCTGAGAAAAGCTAGTCTCTAACTGTGTCTGTCTGCTGTTTGGTGCTGGGCAGGTAGTGTACAGTGGGTTTATCAGAGCTTTATGATGAGAGTGGAGTTACAATCAGCCCTTGGCGGATAATCCTGTTTGTCACTACAATTGACTACTGTAACATGAGACATAGTTACTAGATTAGTGAACCTTTAAAGGGATACTTCGCTGATTTTCAACCAGCCTTGTATCAAAACAGTGTCGGTGTTAGAACGTGAGAACTGTGGTAAACTTTCATTCATGCTGCCTATTTCTTGCCTAAAATGTTTTAGAAACATATTTTAGTGCTGTGTTTAGTTGAAACAGCGAGAATTTGTAAACTTAAGTGAGCGCCATACTGTCTACTGCACAGTGAAAACAGAGGCAGAAAAAACTGAAATGATAAAACTAGGCAGCACTGATCAAATATAAACCAAGATTCTGTTGCTGTATTGCCTATTTCTTACTTCAAATGTTTTCAGAGACATGTTTTGGCTTACTGTTTAACTGTAATACAAGATCGTTTTTTGACAGCCGGCCACCATTGTGCCATTTTTGACAAGTTTGCATTAGGGGCCGTAAACATGCTGCGTTTTTTTTTTTGCACCCTAAAATTCATTGTTTTCAATGTAGATACACGGCAGTTGCGCTCAAACGCCAGAGTAACGTCGTCGCGGCACTCACATGTTCCCAAGCGCCCATTTTTCAGGGTGTGATGGCTGCGCTCTGAGATAAACCGAGCTCAACTTTTGGAACACAGCAGCGTGCACTGCATGTCATGTGACATGGGACAACCAGTCAAAGCCGACAGATACCTTTCCCTTCTTCTGTAAATATCAGTCTGTGATAACTACAGAAAAGTTGATCATTTTAATGCAGGGCTACTAAGTGCCTTCATCTGTCCCACAGACAATATGCCCGCATTCTTATAAACAGCACCTGGAGGAGGATCAGCTCTGCACTCAGGATTTCAGGTAAACAGGTTTTGATACAGTGCTTGTTAAGGTTGCTTAGCAACCTCAGACAAGACCTGCTGCTGCACTCTTGACAGCTGGCTCAAAAAAGGCACAAAAGTAGCACCCAGCGCCCGACCTCGTATTTCCAGGCGGTTAATGATGCGGCATGTGTACGGCGTCTTACATTACCCACCAGCAGCAGCGTTTATTAGTCTGGTGCGGCGTCTGGTAGTTGTAGCTTTTCTACTTCTTGAGCAAAAGCAAATGCCACAGCCCCTTTTCCTCTGTTTTCTCTGGTCATGTAGCACCAAATTCAAAAGTATTTGCGTCTTTCTAATGCACAGACAGTCTAGTTTTATTAAAGACCATCTTTCCCACAGTGAAATACTTTAAGCAAGTAAGTAGCTTTTAGGCAGCCTTTTGGCCACATGGCCAAAAAGTACCCCATTAGTTTACTGGCTATCAGGGCTGCTCTTATACCAACATTTTAATTTCATCTTAATTATGGTCAGGAGCGACAGAAGTTCCTCTCTTTTAAACTTGTGCAGTCTCACCAGTCCGTTGGGCATGGTCTGCTGACTGTGGTTGAGGTACATGAAGTGTTGGTTGTATCCTGTTGCTGTATAAACTCTCAGTCTGGGGAACACAGTGAACAGGAAGCATCTGGAGTCACCTGCACACAGACATATATACAAATTATGAAGATCTGAGAGAAAAAGTCAAGTGACAGCCCACACTATTCAAACAAGTAGTATTACTTCCTCAATGTGTCCTCCTAGCAATGCTGAGAAACTGGTGCTAATGGTGGGAATAACGTTACAGGACAGTTAAAAAAAAAAAAAAAAAAAAAAACCCTCGGCCGCTGTTTGGGACTTAAGCAACATATAACTTGAGATGACGTCTTCCAACTACAAAAGCAGTTTATTAGACACATGATTCTTTTTAACATGTCATCTCTGTTTAGCCCAACACGCTTAATTCCTACTATTCATTATTCTCTGGGTCACAAGTATTTAGACCGTGCAAGACTACTGTAAGCAGGCTAACAGCCTATCAGAAACGCAGCATTGTAGGCTAGACAATGACATAAATGCTATACATCTATCATCAGTAGCTCAGCTTTTATTTTTGTTTTTGTTTTTGTTTTGTTTTTACACAAATACTGTCAAATACAGTATACCACAGATGTCAGGGAGGTATGAAGGTATGACAAACTAGATACCGCACAAACCTACTACAGTGAAGTTAAAATCTGGAAATTCCATCAACTTAATGCAACTTTTTCATGGCAGCAATTTGTATGTTAAACACGGGTGTAATTTAATTAATAATGGCCTTCCAGTTCCAGTCCACCAATAAGGTGCACACTGGCATACTGATCAACCTGTAAGTAACTGAGTCATCATTAATATAATTCTTTACACAAAAAATGCCTGAGTTTTAGAAGGAAAATACAACATTTTTTGTACTAAGTTAACGACCTGCCATAATACCAAGGCTAATGTTGGTGTATATTAGCATTTGTATGATCCTTAAAAAACATTTAAATTTAATCTTTAGCTTTGTATGACTTTCAATTAAACATACTACTGTACAATATTTTGTTAAATACACTGATTAAAAGTCTGAGGGTGCACCTTCGGCAGCTAATATACTATGCACGTTCAAGCTATCACTGGTTAGCTGTAGCACAACCGTAGTTTAAGTAAGGCCTATGCTAGCATTTGTTGTCAGTTAGATCAAAAATGACTCTAATTTAAGGTACAGTTATATTAAATATCTAACGCAGTATTTCAAATGCTGCAAATTGTTGGTTCACTTGCTAACATCAAACAGCAAGCCGTGTCAGCTAATGTTACTGAGTTTGCTGTAAAACTGTTGAAGGCAGCTAATAAGCTAGAGATGGTATTCATTTAATAGCACATTACATCTAAGTCATACAACATCAAAGTGCTGTGGGATCTCTTCTCTCACCCTGGAACTGAGGTTTGACCTCCCAGGCATGGGAGGCGAAGCCCCCAAAAACATGCCCCTTTGTGTCTTTGATAAGCAGCAGGGTGGGTCCGCAGTTTGTCAGGCCGGTCACCATCCTGGTGAAGCTTTCTCCATGCAGCCGTGTGGAAAACACAAGTCTCCAGGGGGCATTGTAGCTGTCTGGCAACTGGAGAGATTAACACAAAGATATGCAATGACAGTGTGTGGAAATATCACTCGGCATGTGAATGAATGAACAATTACATTTTTATGTGATCATTTATGCTACTTATATGTTATTGTTTAAAGTGATTACAGAACGACTTCACCCACAAAAGGATCAATTGCATATCAATAATTCACCCTATGCCACCTTGACTCTATGAAGAAAACTGCTTCCACAATGCACTAAGAATCCAAAAACGGAAAAAATTCTTGACGAACTGAAGTAAAGAGGTGCCATATTTAACAACAGCAAAACTATACCAAAAGATCTGTTTGCATCTGTTACATCTGTTTTTGGATTCTTCATATATCATGGAGGCATGCAGAAAAAACATTTTCTTCCTAATGTCAACATAACACATGGTTAGTTATTGAAATACAAATGGTCATTTTTGAAGTATTCCTTTCACCAACAGCAAACCAAAAATGATGTATTATGCATACAAATCAGCATTTCTGTTTATTCTTGTGTCCGTCTTTTGCCTTTCATTGTGAGGCTGTTCATGATGTCTGACATAAAAAGGTGCCATATAAATAAACACTACTTTAAACAGTACACACAGCCCATAGGACCTTTGTTTGAGTTTTAAAAATGTACCAATTCTAAATTTAACTACAGGAAATGAGAAAACCACAAGGGCTGATTTGTTTGCCAGGAAGTTGCAACGTCATATTTACAGTAAATTCTGAGAAGAGGTCAAAACCACGAATAACAGTAAAACTCATTTACCATCTTATAACACTGGCGTGAGTTGCACTGATTAAATAGTTCAAGTCATGGGAGGAATATTAACAATATGGCCTGATGTGCAAAGCAAAAGGTTTACTGTTTATGATGTCACTGTGGGAATAATAGTGACGTCTGACGAATTGTCTGCAGCTGTAATAAAACTAGGTGACAATGAGGTAGGTGGAACTGATAACATCACTGACACAATATGATGGAAAAACCTGTTCCTCATGTTCCCACATGATTTATTGGGTTTCTAGTTAATGCCACTCTACCTCAGTCTTTGCCCTGAGTACTGTTTGTTCCTGTTATAGAAATAAAACAGGACAAATTTATAGTAGTTATAATTACATGACGACAGCCCTGCTTATGTTTAGTCTAAGGTGTTTGAGAGAACTGGCTTACCTTTTCACAGGAATGGTGTAAGTATAGTGTTAACCATGGAGCAAAAATAGAGCTTATATATAATTTAAATTCATTTTCCAAGTTTTACAAATGTAGGCAAGGTTTTGTGAAGTAAAAAAAAGTGTACTCTTACGTCTGAATGTTTGTGTACAACAAAGTTAATTAATTTTATACTTTTATTGTCAACTCTAAAACATAATCCTTATAAACAGATTTATACTACTTAGGCATGATTTTACAGTTCTGGAAAGTTATTACAGGATAAAGTTATTACAGTTATTACAGGCATAAGGAGGTTGTCCTTTTTTTTTCAATGCAAGGCTCAAGGCAGTTTGAGTGAAGCATCACAATATCAGACTTCCTTTACTGCAACATTATGGTATAAGCTATCAGTTCCACATGATTACAGCTGGTGAATAGTGGCTCCTGTCACTGGGACATAAGTGGGATACAGGTTTTATGTGGTGCACAGAAGCGACATACATGCTTTGGCAAATGTGAAAATGTTGTCCTATGATGGTGGAAAGTGGTTCATGCCTCTGGAATACATGTGACCGTTATCATGTGCTTTATGCCAGTTGAACAAAAGTAAAGCACTCTACTTTCAAAGTGGCATACCATCAGTATATGCTGATAAAAATCGGGGGATATGTCAAGTCGGCACAACAGCTGCAGCATAATAATAATCAACAGTAACATGCCACTGAGAATCGACTTATACCACTAAAGCAACAGTGGCCCACTTGCTGATATTTGTCTCTTCTTTCTCTTTCAGTCTTTCTTTCTGTCTTTTGTTATTTATTCTTTCATTTTTCCATCCCCAAATAATGCAGAAACACAGAGACATTGCTCCTGATGGTGGCAAATGTATGAACTCTCTTAAAAAAATCAGCTGCACTATGGTTTTGGAACTTTCACCAAAAAAATGCTCACACTGAGAAAGGAGTGAAAATCAGTGTGGTCATAGTCTACCAATACAACGCCGTATAAGTTTGTATACTGACCTGTGGCGCCAGAAACATGAGGACAGGAAGGTTCAGCAGACACCTCAGCTCTTTCCAGGGTGTCTCCCTGCAGGGGGGCAGCAGGGTGGGGGCCAGCCGGCTGCTCAGGGACACATTTAGGCCCTCAGCTACCAGCATCTCCAGGTATAATGACACCTGGGAGACCCTGAAGATCCAGTCCTCCAAACAGGAAACATCACAAGCTCCCTGATCTGAGAAGTGAAACAGGAAGAGGAGATCAGTACCATTTTCTTACTATTAATATGTTTAAATCATCTGTTTACCTGATGGTTTGAGTTCAGAACACATCTGCTCTGCCAGGAGTTTGACACCCAGGGAGCAATCACCCATTCTCTCTGGCTTCCAGGCCTGCAGGCGCCCTCTGTGGACCAGAATCTGAACTACAGCAGATATCAGGTCTTGGAGGAACTACAGAAAAAGGTTAAAAAAGGTCAGAGCAGGGTGTCAGTAAGAAGGGATGGAGGGGCAGAGTGAAGGGAGGGTTGTGACCAGTAGTGGGAGGAGCAAACAAAAACGGTACTCCAGTAAAAGTATTGTTACTTGATAATTACTACACCTCAAGTAGAAGTAAAAGTAATCATAAAAAATAACTACTTGAGTTATAGTAAAAACTTTTCATGTAAGAAAATATCTGAGTAACAACAAACTTACATGCAATTTATTCAATCTATGTCTCACATTCAAACAAGTCCTCAAGAAGGGATGAATGTGAACTGCATGTTAATTGATATATAAGTGCCATATCCAGAACCAGACAAATTACAAAGTACAACAAAAAAAATTGTGTCACTAGCACAGCAGAGCGGAGAGCCACCTCCGAAACGCTCTGCAGCACATCTGTTGAAATCACAAGCACGTGACAAAAGAAAAAGTAGAGAAGAGACATACCACAGAAGCTGACACATTATTTTCTATATAATTTCACCCTCTCCTTACCTCTGCTACCTGCTCACACGTGACAGCCGCTGCTGCCCCTGCTCCATGCTGAGACATGGCCAAGACGAGAGGAGCCCGTTCTTCTGCAGTGCCCCGCAGTGTGTCTGCTAGGAATATGACCAACTGCTCTCGACCTGCTCCAGAAGCAGCGGGGGTGCTGGTCTTCCCAGAAGCTGTGGGTGCTGCCACTCCAGGGTCAATACTACACATGCACTGGTAGATCCTCCTCACCATGGAGTCTGGCGCCAGGCTGCCCATCGAAGACTGGGACAGACAAAAGGAGGAGTCGATTATACACTGACAGATTAACTGATAAATACAATGGATTGAAATGACATTTGCTCAGTGGAACAAGAGCATAACATATAGTCAGAGTTAAAGAAACAAAGCATGTTTCTGAGAGCGTATTCCTTCTGTAGTTATATAAAATATGTACAACTACACTAAGATAGAAAGAACAATAACTGGAAATTAAATGCAAAGGCAAATAAGGCCAAATATATTTTTCTCTGAGTAAACATTCAGTGCAAAGATAATGAAGCAGTAAGACTAAACAAGATTTATGACATTTTCCATCTGGATTTGAAATAATACTCATTTCCAGACTTGATGAAGTCTGATGAAACATAGTGGCCTCTCAAGAAAAACAAGCAAATCATCTTTATTTATTAACCAATAATATTTGTTCCTGCTAAACACGTGGAATGACTCCTACATGTGCTAATTATTCAGTTTATTTACTGCATTAACAGTCACACCTGCAGCATCTCGAGCGTTAGTGTCTTCCCTGCTGGTGTTTTCCCTGGGGCTCCTGGAGGGCCACCAGCACCGCCCTGAAGCCTGTCGAAGACCCCCTCAATCACAGGCCGCTCCTCGGGGCGAAAGCGGGTCAGCCGCTTCTGCACCACTACACTTTCTGTGTTACCCATGGTGCTCTACACTCCTACACAAAGTATGGAAGAACAAACACGCTGATGTCATTATGTTAACATGCAGTGGGGTACACTTAAAGGAAAAATCAAAAACAGAATGCATACTGTGATCTCAGTATATTCACTATATATCATATTTGCATATATTTAAAAACACAGAGCTGGCTACTTAAAATGGAAATGACATTGTCAGGACTTATAGTGATGATATCATAAATCAGTTTTGGAGTTAGACACTCAATAAACAACTGAGTTTGTAAGCTCATAGAAGGTTGACATATTCCAATCACATCAGTTCCAACTGAATTTAGCAATTTGTGGTTATCAGTCCTTCATAAAATGGCACCATATTCCAGCAAATTCATTGTTGCTGCTGTATTCCTTATTGAGGTGTTTACTTATTCAGTGCTTCCCCATCCTTTTAGGCATGTGGCCACTTAAAATGAAGCGATATCTACTTGTGACCCCTCATCATAAGTTGTTGCCTTAGTGTTCACTAACTGTTAAGATTGTTATACTGAGAGAAGAGGTTGTCAACAAGCAACATCTGCTTTATTATTATTCAGGCTTTTTACCAGTTTAAATCATAGAGTCTGTTGTTTTGGAGAGGAAAAGACCTCTGCAGATAATCCAACTCCTGCTGAAAACCTACTCAACTTTTGTATCTTAAATTATGGGAGTACAAGGTGAGCAAAGATAAGCAGGTGGTGGACCTTTATATTTTTTTTCATAATTTGTGTGACAATCCCTCAGATGTGTCTTGTGACCTCCTGAAGGGCCCCAACCCTCAGACTGGGAACCAATGATCTAGGGAGCAGATTCAGCATGTTTCACAGTCTGTATGGTTCGTGATTTCTCGCCATAAACTCATTCCTGGGGTTGACCCATAACCAAAATACTGTACTAAAATTCAGCCAACCTAATGCCACTGCACTTAAAATTACATCCATAGTCTTTAAAGTCCAAAAGATACAGAAATAGTATCAAATATAGCGTTAATGTTAACTATTTTTAGTGTTGTTCGTCACAACGTTTAGTTAAAGGTATTTAAAAGGTCTATGCTACACGATACATTTCTAAACGGCTGGTCCATAAATGTCTCGGTGGTTATATTCCAGAGCTTCTCATCTTGACCCTGGATGATTGGCTAACGTTAGCTAGCAAAGCACGGCATTACTTTAGTTTTATCTTTACACAAAAGGCTGTACATGAAGCGCTTTGAGTGTAATATGACGTGCATGATGTTCTCAAAGCCAGCCAACCTCAAAATTATCGCTAAATGTGTCGCTAACCTTTTAACAAACAGCAGGTAAGCTTTCCATCTTGCACACAGCTACAGAAATTGTAAACTTCCTGGTTCATTTATCGTAGCCAATCAAATGAGGGGAACGTTCGACTGCTTCATTGTGATTGGTTCATGGTGTCGGGAGGCGGGGAGGAATGGACGTTGTTTAGAAGGGGTGTGTTCACTAACGCAACGGTTTGTAAAATTGAAATTGACATATTAAATCAATGGCATTTTTATCTTTCTGTCAAACGCCTCCGCTGCAGTATTAAACCGCAAAGTGCAGTTAAAACAGCAATCCATCAGAAAGACAGTGGCACTTGACCATAAAAACGAAATGTATGGGTAGAATGGTATTAAAATTAGAGATCATATAAATTGCCACTTTACTATCATTGTGTTACCAGCATATTACGAAAATATTACCTCAAAATATGTAAAATAACATTTAGAAAACTATTTGTTTGGCAATAAAAGGGGAGGGAAGATTTTATTATTGTTGCTATTATGTTTCAATTCGTGGTTACTCCTGCACTTACTCTCCATCTTTAGTCATCAGTATAGGCCTATTTTCCAGAAAATAAACAGTAAATCCAAACAAATTGTCAGTTTGGGTCTAATGACATCACTGATTCTTAATTTCTCTTATTTTATATCTCATCCCAAAACTTATTTTACATGTAAATACACAAATTTACTGCGCTAAAAACCCACATGCAAGCTTGTGTAAAACCCTTGTCAACAGGAACATGAGGAGGAACTGTAATCTCACAGTCCTCCTGTCCCACCTTTCACCAGCAGAGTCTGCACAGGAGTAACAGAAGAGAGACAGGGCTCGTTGCAGAGACAGCAGGCGGTTGAAAAGCGCCTTTTAAGGGCATAAGATTTACCATGCGAGTGCGCTGAGCTGGGTGTGATGCATTGTAATGAAGTCTTGTAGGACAGTGGATGCACCCACGTCGGCACCGCTGAATGTGAAGGTGACGTGCAGCCATCTGCCCACGCCGAGTAGACTGGTGTAAACAGGATACCAGTGATGTGGGCAGCATGATGGAGCACAGAGCTGGAAAATCATTTCTGAACCAAAGTCGCCTGGAGTGCAGAAAATAAGTTTCAAAGTTCATAACTGGGGCATAACTCTGAATGAATGAAGCTGACCTTATCTCCTTTTAATTCAGCAGGGACTGTAGCACTCCCTTCTTAAAGTTACATCCTACATATGATGAGACAGGTGTATTAGTTAGGCTATATAATTGCTGATTGCAGTGTTATAAAGTCCTTTTGTCTGTATGACAACTATGCTGACACTTATCTGTAGAACATACTGTAGCTTGGCTGTAGGATATTTTCTTTCAGAGTCTCCAACACTCCTGCTCTACAAGCTGAGACATCTGAGTTTTAATCATCTTTTGGCTTGTTTGCTTTTTGAATCTTTTATTGTCTTGTCTCTGTGCCATTCCAATTTTGCCATGTGAAGCACTCTGGTCTGCTCTGAGAGGTGCTAAAGTTGACGTGAGTTGTATTGCTGGTAAATTCTAACAGGGGCTAGTCCCACTGTATACAAAGAGCACGAAGTTCAAAAATATTTTTAGATTTTGAAATTTT
Source organism: Epinephelus cyanopodus (assembly GCA_026686955.1). NCBI lineage: Eukaryota > Metazoa > Chordata > Actinopteri > Perciformes > Serranidae > Epinephelus > Epinephelus cyanopodus. The sequence continues at coordinate 35,632,626 of CM048917.1, read as the reverse complement.
AATTTAAAAAAAGACACTTAAACCCCTTTTTGTTGTTGTTTTATTACAACCCGTGGAAACAGAGAGTGAGTCCAACACAGCTGAAGATGTAATGACAACTTGCTAAAAAACATCCAAATTCAGTGCTACAAGCGCTGCTGGAAACACAATGACAGCCCTCTAAAAAAAACACCCACATTTGGTGGCACAAACACCACTGGAAATGCAGCAATGGCTCGCTTAAAAGACGCCCACATTCAGTGCCACAAATGCTGCTGGAAGCTCAGTGATGGCTCACTTAAAAACACCCACATTTGGTGGCACAAGCACCACTGGAAACAGTAAAAAACAACCAGTGTTCTTGTTTGTTGGTCTCAAACAGTGTTTCGCTTTGGAATGCAGCTTGGCAGTCATCTCACTTAGAGTTTCACAGCTATAATCCTTGTATTAAACCTGTTGACCTTCTTCCTTGTCGTGTCCTGCATTTGGGTCCAGCTACATCACAACAAAGTGACTGTTGAGATTAATGGGTAAATTGACACAAAAAAGAAAAGATGGCCCACTTGCTTCACAGTTGCAAAATCTCTAGGTTTAATCAGTCTCTATCTCATTCTCTTTGCTCTCGTCACTCTCTCCTGCTGTTTCCTCACCAGTGTTTTAAGCAGGTACAGACAGAACCAAGCGATACACATGGTTCACTGACATGTGACTGTGTATGTGCACATGTTCCAATAAAAGAGAGTCTTCTTGGTTTGATTACTACGAAGTGAGCTGTGTTCATGCTTCTATACTGATTCAGCTGTCAGCAAGTTGAGACTTGAGAAGTGAGTCTTGTTAGTTCTTCTTTTCTCTTCCCTTTGCCCACTAACCCTCCTCTGAGTTGTATCCCTATATGGTAAAAGTCTCACTGCTGAGTGACTGCACAGGAAATCCACCATTTGAATACAAAGTTTAAAAAAAGAAAAAAAGCCACACACACCACACATTCGCTTTGATAGACTGAAATCGTCACTCAACTTCAAAGCGTTCTTACATATCCATTTCAAGAAAAGTTATTCTCTGCTGCCTTGCCACATGTAATTGTAGTAAATTGTACTTTCTGTATTTGGTCGGTATTCTCAGTCCAAAGATCATGAACATGATCACATGACATTTTCATTCATTTTTTAAAAGAGCTCTGACACAGAAAGGTACAATGACGTGTAGTAAAAACAATAAAGCATTTTTCTGTTTAAGTTTAAATGGCATGAGGCCTGTCACAAGGGGAGCTGTATTTCCCAGGTCTCATAGTAAAACAACAAAGCCAAAGAGCTCCTTTACATGTTTGTCTAGTGTGCTTTGCATGTGTTTATCTAAGGATTTTAATAAGACGTACACTCCTCTGAATCTGAGACAATTTTTGAATTCTTACAGAAAACCTGATTATTCCCTGTGCGTGTGTGCATGCACCGCAATGTACCACCTCCGGCTACAGCTGAGCGTCATCTCTGAAACGCTGTAAAAAACATAATCACTTATTGTCATGTGGTTTTCTGGTAGATGACAATCTACCATGGTAGACTTTTTTTCATGTGCTCTGGCTTGCAATGGTGGAGGGAGAATCATTGGCTACATGGAAATTAACATTTTATGGACTCATCCTTGTAAAACTGAGACCATTTCCAACTGTGCATGGCCATTTAAAATAGTTGTATTAGTGTGACCAACCATATAATGAACCTTAAGCAAGCGAACACACACATACTGTATACTATGCTGTATACACAGACATTTATCAAGAATTATATATCTTTCTGTCAGCTGCAGTGGAAGACAGATTCCTCAGTCTGGTTTCTGTCACAGCAGCTGATTCATCTGCTGAAATAAACCAGAATGTCATCACAACTTTCATGTGGGTGTTGAGACTTCTGCTTGCAGGTTTGACTGTAAAGTGCAACCTTGTCAAACGGACCTGTTACAGAGGGTGCTTCAGTGAATGCATGTTGCACAGGAGCTTAGATGTTTCATATCTCATTTGTCTGACATTTGTTCAGCAAGATGAGACCACTGTCACTTAAACGGAGGCACACACATTTTGACAGTTAAGTAAGTGCAGCGCCCAAAAATGCAAAAAAATAGTGGTACTTTAGGTGTTTTAAAAATTAAGGACGCACTTACATTGTATCGATTTCATAACACAATGGCTGCATTCCACTTAGGTGTGTCAGTTCCATAGTCCTTGTGTCGTTCACCTAAACCACTGGAACAGAGCCACCATTAATTTTATTAGTAATATCTGCTGTTCCCTCCAGGATAATGGTACAGTGTTATTACACGTCAGGCTGTTCTCATGCACTGTTCATACCTACAGTATACATATGAAAAGTAATGATCCATATACTCCATATATAACCCATGCATTTGGAAAGGCTGCAATCACATGACCAATACGCTAACACAGTCCATATCAGCAGGGTTAGGGTAGTGGATGGGTCAAATAAACACAGGATATTCCCCAAGAAGACTGGCGTTCACGTCCTGTGTGAAACCAATTGAAGTGTGAGTTTCTGTTCCAAAACCCAACCTACATGACTTTACTTGTCTAAAACTAATCTATGGAACTTTCCATTAAGTATGTAACTTTAAGTGTTTACATGACAACACCCAACTATGTTTCTTTTCGTAAACCTAACCTATGTAAATTTACTTGCCTTAACCTAACCCACATAACTTCACGTTAAGTATGCAACTTAGTGTCAAGTATAAAAAGTGATAATGTCCAACCATGATTATTTTCATGGAGCTAACCTACGTAAATTTACTTGCCTAAACCTAACTCATGTAACTTAACGTTACATAAATGATGACGCCCAACCATGTTTCTTTTTCTAAACCTAACTTGTTGTAACATAACTTTACATTAAGTATGTAACTTAATGTTAAGCTTGTAAATGATGACACCCAACCATATTTCTTTGCCTAAACCAAACCTAGGTAACTTTCCCTGCCTAAACCAACCCATGTATCTTCATGTTAAGTATGTTAATTTAACATGGTGCACATACATGACGATACCCAACCATGTCTCTTTTCATAAGCCTAACCTTCGTATCTTTACTTGCTTACACCTAACTCATCTACCTCTACCTTAAGTATGTACCTTTACGTTAAGTGTGTGAATGATGATGCCCAACCAATTTTCGTTTCTTTTCGTAAACCTAACCTACATAATTTACTTTCCTCAATTTGCCCCATGTAACTCTGTAAGTATGTAACTTAATGTTACATATGGAAAGTAACAACATTCAACAATGTAAACCTAACCCACATAACTTTACTTTCCCAAACTTAGCCTACATAACTTTGCTTTCCAATACCTAACCGACAACGCCAAACTATGTGTCTTTTCGTAAATCTAACGTGTATATCTTCACTTGCCTAAACATAACTCATTTAGAAAAGAATAACAAAACAGAATCATTTTCTAAGGTTAGTACGTAAATGATGACGCCCAACCAAGTTTCTTTATCTAAACATGAGCTACATAATCATAATCATTTTCCTAAATCTAACCTACCTAACTTAACATTAAGTACATAAGGTGTCGATGCCATTTGTGGTGTGCTAATTTGGGAAATATCATCAACATTTGCACATGAATACTTTCACTTCTTTTTCACTACAGTTGAAGTCCATTCAACAAACGATTTTAAATATGCTTGCTGCAATGAAGTACATTAATTATATTGTACTCTACTAAATTAATTCAGAGATCAGTTTGATATTTTGGAAAATACACTTATTCGCTTTTTTCAGTGAGTTAGACTGGAAGATTAATACCACTCTCATGTCTGTACATTAAATATAAAAATAAAAAAAAGTCTGGAAACATGGAGAAATGGCTAGCTTGGCTCGATCCAATCAAAATACAATTACCAGCATCTCTAAAGCTTACTAATCAACATATTATAATTCATATTCATGCATATCCACTTTGAGTTTTGTATATCATGAATCAAACAGATGTAGCCATAGCTTACAGATCAGTGCCTCAATCTCCCCAATAGGTCTACAGCTGACCCATGCCTTGATTTACAGTGATATTACAAACACTGCTCCTGGAGTCATTGAGGGTGCCATTAAAATGCACAGCTGTTCTCATTCTTATTATAAAGGCCCGCACACAGAAGCAGTTGACCTTTTATTGTAACCTCATGGCTACAGAAGACAGCGCAATATACCAATAGAGCAGGTTCAATAAATGAATAACTATTTTACTGTGTGTCACTGATCCATGCACAGCAGAGAGTTATAGTTTAATTAAAGGCAGACCAGAATATTCAGCAGGAAATAGATGTGCATAGTGTATTAGGAACTGGAGTGAATGGGGAAGCAAAGTTGAATGGAAAGAGAAAGACTTTAAAAAAAAGACAGTAATCGTTTGAGACAGCCAAAAGGGGGTCAGAAAGCAGAATTATGTAAGATATTGCTTTGGTCTGACAGAGACAGATGAAGGGAAAATGTAGAAGAGAGGAGGAAAGAGGATATGTGTTGCCTCAAGGTAAAATGTTGAGATGAGGGTGAGTGGAGCTGTTGTGTGGGCCGATGTTAGTGAGAAACAGACATGTGACACTCAAAAGAAGACATTTGGTTCACAAATAATTCTCCTGAGTTAACAGGCAGATGTGAAAATGTTCTGTAGGGTTACTGACACACTCTCATTTTCAACAATATCACATGCTGTATAGAATATATACAAAACAGTACAGTATACTACTACAGGTTATAAGAATGAAATTCAATGTGATGCAAAACAATACAGTACAAGGGATAGGATACAATATGATAAATAAGAAGTCAAAATATTATGATATGCATAATAAATTAAAGGAAGGATTCATTCACATTCATAAGCTGTTTCCAGTGCTGTATCGGTGAATTTGGCAGTACATCCAACCAGACTCACAACAACAGACCACATGTAGTCACACAGCTCAGGACTTCCACATCCAGCGTTTGTCTGAGATCAGTCAATTAAACAGCTGATGCAACACATGGTTTGCACAACCAAAAAAATTCTGCACAAACCATCAGGAACTGTCTCAGGGAAGCTCAACTGCACGCTAACTGACAGTGGTTGTGAGGCTGGTTGGATGTACTGTCAAATTCACAGAAACAACATTGGAGATCCTTACGGTAGTGAAATTAACACTAGTTCACGGGCAACAGCTCTTATAGACATTTCTGCATTCAGCATGCTAATGGCACACTCCCTCACGCGACATCATGATACATTTTAGAGTAGCCTTTTATTGTGACCTTCCCAAGGCACATCTGTGAACAAATGATGCTGTTTAAACAGCAAGTCTATATGCCACACTTGTCAAGCAGATGGATTATCCTGGAAATGAAAGAGTTTAACAAATTTGAGACCAAAATTTGAGAGAAAAATATTTATTGAGTGCATTAAAAGTCTTAGATCTTTAACTTAAACTTTCGGAAAATGGGAGCAAAATGCAAACAAATCCTGCACAACAGAACCATGATTCTTGATGATCCTTCTATCAAGGGTTCATACTGATAAATCATTAAATTGTGGACAATGTGGGACCAGTTCAGCTGATACAAGACACCTCTTTAGTTTATCATAAAAAAAATATCAGTTAACCAGTCACTGTGAGTCAGGATAAACATCATGAATACAGTCCCAAGGATACATTTTTACTTTTCTCCTCCTTGCATTGCTTCCTTCGCCCAGTCTAGAATGGACAGCTGTCTTTGAAATAACCTTTGGAACAGGAAGTGAGCTGCTCATTTCAACTTCCTCACACACAGGCACAGATAAGCACTTCTGCTTAATTTCAGTTACTTAACCCCTTAGTGAACTGCTAAAAGAGGCACTGTAAAAATGCTTAGAGAGAAAGAAGAGGAAACGCGTAAAATAGCATGTAGAGTTTTTAGTTTTCTTCGAAGCATTTTTTGATGTATCAGTATAGTCACATTGCAGCTTGGTAAATCTTTGATGCAAGGGCTCACCTCTGAGCCAAACTTAATGACATGGCTTTTGCTGGACTGACTTCCTTGAATAATGACAGTGACAAAGAGTGAAACTGACAGCTCAATGTACAAATTGATAGAGGAAAACATGTAAAGATACTGTACCATAAATCAGACTAAAGAGATCCACAACATTTGGTGTGCTGTATGTCTAAGAATGTTGGATTTCAGTACAGCTAAGTTACAGGTAAATAAAACCAGTAGTTTTATATAATTGTGACAATTTTATGCCAAGACATTCTGAATAAATGTAATTTTTAATTTATTTTTGGCATTAAGATTAGATTTGAATAATTTCAGCACAATGAATCCTCAAATCTGAATATTAGCACCCATGCTACACTATGACTCCTTGTAACTCTGTAACTGTTGCAAACTGACTAAAAGGATAAGTCTGCCCAATTGTCATGAATAGACCAAAACCATCAATGAACTGATCACACTAACACGTATGATGTGAGTGTGTATAAGTATAAAGATAAAGCACATTACTGGCCCCAAACATAAAGAGTAGAGCTACAGTTTACAAAAAGAAAAATGAAAATACTCGCTCCCTAATAAATATACATTTTTGCTCATGTGCGTTACATGAAATGCGTCACTATCCACCCCTGCTAGCAGGATGCTAGTTCAGCATGTTTGGTGTCATTCTTCTCTATTTTTCCTCGATGTTTACTTATGTTTCCATTTGAAAACCTCAACCTGGCTAGTTAGCAGTTAGCTAGCCATATATGGGGTCCATTGATCAAAATTAGTTGATCAATGGACATTAGCCCCACAGTGAAAAAACCCACACATATACACACACACACACACACACACACATATATATATATATATATAGAGAGAGAGAGAGAGAGAGAGAGAGAGAGAGAGAGAGAGAGGCAATGAAGTGTATGATATCGTAAATCTAAAGATTCTAGTCTAAACATTTTTGTGATCTGAAGTCATCCGAGCTAACTCAGCTGTGAATCTTAGCAAGAATGCTGTTGTTCCCATGTTCATACTCCCATTCCCACTTCCATTCATCTTGCCAAGTTTGATCTCCAAAGAACATGAGTTTGAACTTGGCGTACTCTGTATTTAGAAATGAAGGCCTTTGGTATGTCCTTGAGACACAAACATGAAATAGCACCACACTAACTTTGCAATGAGGGAGACATCATTAAATAGGACTATCTTATATGAGAGGTGAATAACTGAGAGGGGCTGATCATCAGTAGTAATAAAAAATCAATAACAGACTGACATCACAGCAAACAGACACCCCACTGTCAACACAGCTTTAGAGTGTAAACGCACTCAGTAAACTCAGTAAACAGATGCTCATTTGGGGTGGGAGAATGAAGTGGCCCACAGCTCGTTAGTCTCTGACAATGGCACCTCTGTGCCAATACTGTGCAGCGCTGGCACACAGGAGCACTGAGAACTGACCCATTCACACTCACATTCCCTCTGTCGCTCTGTCTTCCCTATTCACATGGCCTGGAAGAATCTGAAAAGAGTCCCACCCCACCCCCCACCACCCATTTGCTTTGCTCAGTCGCGCAAATTTCAATTTCCAAGCCCCCCTTCGTCCTCCCGCCAACCATTATCTCTCCTCTCACTGTCTCTCTCTCCCTCTTCACGTCTCAGTCAGGCATCCAACACCTTCCCAATTTACATTTTATTTAGACTGAATGCCACAGTGATGTAAATTAGTAATGTGATTCCTGGATCACAAAGACATTACAAGCAACTAAAATAAAAGAGTTTTGTAGGTCATATTCATTGTGCCTTTATAAGCTTCTTATGCAAACTACAAGTCAAGATTTTGTTACTAACAAATTAAAAATTGTAAACTGCATAATAGGAAACAAGTTCTAAATGCAACATTGATATAGTTTCACATTTTAAGTAGATGCTAAACTGTTAGTGAACAGTTGCAGCTTTGCACATTTGGCAGATTCGGAGCAACATTTGCAATCATCTGGAGTCATCTCTATGTCCATCTGATGAATGGAAGTCCAACTTTCACTTCTCTCTGACCTCTGCTCTGGTATCCACAGACTCCTGAGGGAAATTTCTAGGTCTTTAGAAATTCCAAAGGCTCCACTACATTCATCAGCTACCAGGGCCGCCTGTAAGGGGGGACAAAGGGGGAAAAGGGGAGAGCTTTCTGGGGCCCAGCTGCTAGGGGGACCATGGAGGACAACAAGAATCATTTTCATCCTGAATATAAGCATTAGCATTGATAACCTCATTTTATCTTGAACCATTATATTCACCATTACAAAAACAAAAAAATGGATCCTGTTTCATAATGTAAATCTCTCTCCTGAAAATGGAATGAGTTGAGCTGTGGACACGGCTCTGGTGACAATGGGAAAGGAGTTTATTGCCTATGTTTAACAGGTTTTCACATATTTAAAAAAAAAAAAAAAAAAAAACTGCATACACACGCTAATTCTGGTGGACAAGGGGTATAACAAATAACCCTTCTCCACCAAAATTAGCACATATGCAGGGTTTTTAAACTCAAAAACAGTGTTAAACAGTGGAAATGTTTACAAATGTTATGGCGGTTACTCCTTTTTTATTTCTCTTGCTTATTCAGTGTCTCTCTCTCAAACTCGATGCAAACTAAATTTGGACAATGTTTGAGAGCTGCTTGGGTGGAGACAAACCATATTTTGTGGCGTGGTGTCATTGCATCACACTGGCAAAGGGGTTAAAATTAGCGTGTTGTATTTCCATCACTGCTGATTGCAGCCATAGCTGATAGATACCCAACTACTGCATTGTCATTATCATTTGACCCGGGAGTAAATGCCAATTTTAACCTTTCAAATTAAATACAAAGGCCAGATGTTAGCAGGTATTAGTAGATTTTCTGTCCAGTAAGAAAGGGGCTTAAGAGGGACCCTTTTCATATCACATGTTAACATTTGATCTCATGTAAAAATACCAAATGTAGCAGCTTTAAACATAAAATCAAGATTTTGAACAAATGCCGAATAAAAGTAAAAATGTTACAGATTATTTCATGTTATGCAATTTAAATACAAGTGAAGTGCTATCTGGAATCTGCTGGTAAAAAAAAGCCATCATGTTAATGATTAATTTTACAACAGGCAAAGTACAACAATCACTAATTAGAGCAAAAACATCTTTTAAAAAAATGTAGAAAAGACTAAATACACAATGGGAAACTAATTCAAAATTAATTCATTATGTGGGAAGAGATCCCCCGTCCCAAAACACACAGAGAGCTCATACACACCCAGGGCCTCTGCCTGTCTCTTTCTTGGAGATGTTATGAGCTCATTCCCAGAGTGAGGGCTTGTTTCAACATCATTCACTCTGCCACAGACAACTTGGAGCACGCTGGTCCGTTTGGATTCAGGATCCCGCTGAGCTGTGACTAACCAAATGTTGAATCAGTCAAACGGTGGTGACGGAGTTGCAGATTGGAAGAGAAAAGAACCAACTGACCAAGTTTGAAAGGCTTTTATTCCAAACTCTAAACGAAATGTCTCATATTGTGTATCCACAGCCAAGAATTATACAGATGTAATGTATTTCAGCCTTTTGGTGTTTATGGAAAAAAGACATGTCCTTGGTGTGATAGAGATGTTTAAACTGGAGCAGACACATGTTAACACATATAGAGCAGTGGTTTCCTTTGTTTTAGTTGGGGGTTTTTTTTTGTTTTGTTTTTTAAAATTACACCAACTACAGTATATAACTTCATTGAGAAATGTACCCAATTTAAAATGAATCCTTATTTAAACTCTGAAAGCAGTTGTCATCACACAAACATTTGGAGACATTGGATGCCGAAAAGATAATTCTTGCTTTTCTCTCTCTCTCTTTCTCTCTCACACACACACGCGCACACACACACATGCTTGGACAGAGCACATGACTTGTTGTGGGCTATAAAATATGCTGCTGTGAGGTCTGAGGAATGCAGGAAGGATCTGAGTGGTATCGTTCTGCAGGAACTGATCTGACTGTCCTTGTTTGAACACTCCTACAGGTCTCTCTGGCACACACCATCAAACACACAAACAGATTGGGTAATATCTCAAACCCCAGGTTTCCTTGACAATCGCTGATGTTATTACACTTAACTGTGTTGTGTTTTAACAATGTACTTGAAATATGGAGACTATGATACATTCAGGGTGTGTACTGTATACCTAATATCCATTACAAGTCCTCTAGCCAGAGTTCCAAGTTCAGTTTATTCAGCTGAAGTCCCAGGGAGTAACACTATTTTATGATGATCCTCGGTGTAAGTTGTGAGTGAGTCACAAGGATCTCAAAAAGGTGTCATTGCTGCATTTTAACATGCAAAATAATGAAAGACTATACAGAATTGAAGGTGGTTATGCAGAGTTGTCATGTCATTAGAAACAAGTACGGAAAAGCACACTTGAAAATGTTGTTGCTGTTTATATGAACATGGATGAATAATGACAACACATCCTGTTAGTCACAGAGTATTAGATCCGTTCTAAATCAGACTGAGACAAGACGCCTACAGATCAGTCCTGTTGTGATCAAATGGATGCACAATAATACATATGAAAATTAAACAATATGGCAAAATCCAGTCACACATTTTGATTGAATTAGAATGTCCCTGGTTTGCGTCTGTACTGTGTGACATTTTAATTCCCACAGTACCAGCACAAAATAAGTAGTATCCCTGCATAAAAAGATAGAAAATTAAGAACTTATCTAAACTTGAAGAACTAATGCTCACCATGCTTCTTGATGAGTTGAAGTCACTGGGGTCCACATTTACAAAGTCTCATTCATTGAATTGTATGCTCAGTGCTTCCCAAACACATGTATTACATATTTGTAAACATGATTTAAAATCAGTATATCAGTAAACAGTCTAATGCATGGCAGAGTTGCATGGACATGTTCATGTACAGTATGTTTTAGCCATCAGATGCTGAAATGGTCATTTTGGGAGTAAAGTATTCTAAGACCCCAATCCAACACCCTAAATTTACACTGTTGTAAGACTTTGAGTATGGACGTTCTAATCTTGATCCTGGAGACAATATGTGATACAAAATGAACTGGGCACCAAGGTCCACTTATTAGCCTTTTAGATCGTTCAACCTCATGGTCTTAATGAGACACGGAACATAATATTAGTTCGGACAGAGCACTGAAGGTGAGTTTGCGTTATTTGAATGTCATTATTTGTTTTATTCATGTCTTACATTCACTGGCTGTTTGGCTGCTGGCTGACTGGCAACATCCAATCATACCACACCAACACCTTCTTTACTGTATGTGCTAAGATTTTGGTAGAGCTGATTTAACTAAAATTGTTTAAGTGTGAGTTTTTTAAGGGGGATTAGCCCTCCAAGCACAACCCTTGTTGCTGCTCAGATTCTTTGAGACAAGCTTCAAAGACCAGAACATTCCTCCACCAAACCTAACTATACATATAAGTATTTGCTAGAAGCATTTGTCTTCAGGGCGTACCAGCAGTGTGATTAACATCTTGCAATTTGAAGCCTAGCTACATGTTCAGACAGCCGGCTACACAAGGGAGACCCACTGGATTGCTTCTGGTGGTCCCTGCTGAGTAAGCAGTGTCCATCCTGATCCCCTTATCATCGTCCCCTTGTACCCACATGCCGAGAATGCCCCTCAGACCTGCTGTAGAGCCCTCACCCTATCCACCTAACTGGCAAGAAGTTGCTTTGTGTAGAGGGCTCCTTTCACCACTGATCTTTTATGTTTTTAAGGACATTGTAATATTGGTCTGTGTGAGTGGGTTTCCTGTATACATCGTTATCCTACCATCAGCCCTCACAAGCCTTTTTTGTGGCTTTCCAGCGATCCAACTTTTGGCCCACTCTTTGCATTGATCTGAGCACAAGATCCAGAGCGTGAGAGACTTCCATGCATCATCTGTGTTACTTTGTTGATTACATCACTGTTAACTGTGTGATCCTCTTTGTGTGAAATCAGCTCAAAGTACTGCTGTGCTTAAGTACAGTCTTACAGAGCCATTAGCATGGCTGTAGACAGTAAAGGCTCATTTCTACACCCTCTACATACAAAAATAGACATGTACTCTTAAAATGTTGTAAATGTTACTGTCGTCATACTGCCATGTTAGCACTGACACTGCCAATAGTTGGCTCGAGAGAGCAGATTCCACAGTTTCACACGACAACAAACAAGGTTACAGTGGAGGTTGTAATATTGTACCTTTCAATGGAGGCAGCGTCAGGTGGCAGTGGTCTGTGTGGCCTGTTCCGTTCTGCTATTATTTAACCTTTTGCTTCTTCTTCTTCTTCTTCTTCTTCTCCTCATACAGTCATATGGTGCTTGAACTACGCTACACTGCCTTCATAATTTTTGAAGGTACTGCTCCATTTCATTTAAGCTTTCAGAAAATGTGCGCAAATATGGACAAAATTAATGCAGGACAGAAGGGTCCGTCCATCTCCGTATCTAGCACTGAGCATAAATGAGCCCTTAGCAGGCTTTTACATCAAGAACCAAGATCTGAGTGAACTTAACCCATTTCATTTGATCAGTGTAAACACTGTGTATCATACCTCAGCATGGTTTTTCGACCTCTGCCCAGGTCTTGAAAACCTGGTCTGGAGTAAGCTTCATGCTTAGTCACATACGGTTTGTATCAGGTGTGGAAACCAATTTCACCCAAAAAACACTATGCCACCAGGCTCTTCAAGAAGTTATGCAGCAGACGCTGATCTCATCTTCTGAACTGCATGACCATGGATGAATTGGGTGGGTAAAGTAGGACAGCCCATTCTCATTTTGAAGTCGTCAAATACTGCCGCTTTGTCAGTGATTTCAGCGTCAGACACAAACCAAAAGGCACCTTTCCCGGCGGTATAAAATGCCACTAAATGGCATTTGTTTGTAACACCACCTGTAACAATGTAATATAAGGAGCTGGAAACTCTCTATGGGTGACCGAAGGGAGGTGGCTGTGTCCAACAAGCTACGGACATTTGCCCAGGAGCCTGCTGCTCGATTCCTGTGTGAATGCTGAGCCAAACCATGATGTTTTTTTCAAAATCTAACCATCTGCTTATGTTGCACAAGGAAATAAACGTAAATACGAGGTGTTTTAACTACATTTCAAGACTGTATGCATTTAACAAGCAAACATTGTACATTTCCTGTGAATACAAAAGTGTATTTTGAAAACAATGCATGTAACATGCATAAACTGACGCATTGTCCCAGAATATCAACAGCAGATGCAGGAGGGTACCTAGCACACACATTTAGACGTCATAGTCCGCCGACAAAGCTACAAATTTGACTAGTTTGGGTGAGAGCAAACTGAGTAGGAAGTCAGGCAAGAAGGTCACTCTTGACAATTGTTTAGCAATAGTAGGCATATTGCAAAGGTCATCCCCATTGTATGGGCTTGGAATCCAGTGATTGGCCGCTTTTCTACACTGTAGCAACAATATCAACAAATGTCATGTAAATGATGACACAAGTGCACAGGACAACACACCTGATGTGAAAGCTGAGTGGGGGGGCAATCGTACTCTGAAAAATAACTTGCACCTAATATAGAAGCGCCCTCAGTCTCCATTTCTTTGGCTTCCTTTGAATAAGTGTTGCTGTGTGGTTTCTGAAGAAATTAAAAGGTATTGTGTACATATCAGGAGGATGTTGACTTCCAGTTCCAGTAGTTCCTCATTCTTTGGAACATGAAAAAAATAAAAGGAAATCATGCTCACAAATATTTCTCCATGACTCAAACTGATATGAACTCTAGAAAATGATCTAATCTGTGTAGGAGCACTAACCTTATTATCATGGCCCCTTAAAACACTCCCACACAAACTCACACACTGTAAAATGAGCTTAAAGTACATCCTCAACTACTCACTTCCTCACAGCTTACTTTAAGCCACAGTGAACAATACCAGAGCTCTGTCATTATACAACCCCCTATTAGTACTCATAGATCACTGCAACCGCCCAGCCAGCCTGCCAGACATACTCACTCACTCTGCAGAATCATGTTTGATCAGTGGCTGAGTCATGCAGACAAACCATTAATCCATTCATCTGACAGCTGTAGCAGAATAGCACACACATGCTGATGGTGTGTGGGTTTAAACAGCTGGGAGCCATCCACTGACCTGATACAGACCGGCAGGCGTCACTCATATTGGAAACCTGGCATTGAAAGTGACAAGAGAACAGGCAAATTAGGCCTCTTTATTGGAAATCAGTGTTCAGCCTTTGATTATTTTACAGACTGTCCCTGGCCTCTGTGGACATGTTGATTTACCACACCCATGTGAATGCAAACTGCAGGCAGCTGAGTGTGGATTCAATCAATAGTAACACACTTATTAGCTATGTATTTACCTATCCTGCTGATTGGTAGTATTGAGAACCACTGTTTAAATACAGGGTAGCGAAAGGAAATATCCTCTGAGTACAAGTAATCCAATTACTGACTGTACAATTAGATTTGAGTAAGGAGTAGAGGATGTCAGCATGGCAGAGACACATAACTAAACAGCGTTATGGCTCCTGATTGTTAATAAGTGACTTAATAACACTGCTTTTGAAATGACTAACATTTAATAAGTGATGTATTTATTTATTTATTATGGTCAAACAAAATGACTGTTGAGATCTGAGAGGATTGCTTGACTACAACAGAGGGACGAGGACAGATGGTGAAGACCTAACTGACACACTGTATGACTAGATACACTATAAAACAATGACTCTCCCTCCCAGACTGCTGACTGGCAAAGCATGACGATTACAGTGGTCACCATGGAAACCCTTGGGAGTCCCCTAAGCTCCCAGAGACGGTTGCTGTGTGGACCCTGAATCGACAAGTGCCAAAATGCTCCCATTACCTCATCCTACACTGGGAACAAAAAGAGATCTGAAAAGAAAAACAAAAAATTAACGTGGCACTTCAGACTTATGTATTGCCAGTCACAGGTCACTTCATGGTACAGCAAAGAACACTTTATTAGAGGTTTGTGATAACATTGCACTCCTATATCACTGTCTGACTCCAGATGGACAGTTTTTTTATCCCGTAGGAAAAAGCAAGCACTCTCAAAAACTAAATAAACTCGCAAGGTGCACAGCCAAAAACAGTGAAAGAAGGGGAAAATGCCAGCACTCTCAAATGTCCTTTTAGTTAAGTTTAAAGTTTTTTTTTTATCCCATACATTCTTCTTTTTTGTCAAAACCTGGCAGACAGCACAATGCAATGAACCGCCAACAGTTTGGTGGGAGAGTTGGGTGTGTTGTGCTAGTAGCAGCTAATATAGCTTCAAGCAGGGATTAGGTGTGGGCTACAGAGGTCTATTAAGCTCACTTCTTTCTTACTACACACCCAGAAACCCCCAGAGGTCTTTAGCCACAACCAATGCTGACTTAAGAGACATCACATCAAAGTTTAGGCTCTTATGTCCTTTTTGCAGTGTTGGTGGCGCTTTTTGTGGTTGGTTTTGGCCGGAGGTGGTGTGTGGCTGAAAGTCACTCCCTGGGATGTGGAAATCAACCCATCAGTCTTTAAACTCTATTCCTGCTACTTTTGCTAGCTAACTGTCAGTTAGCCAGATCAAGGTTTTCAAATGTAACATCAGTAAACATCAAGGAAAAGATGGAGATGAATGGGCACCAGCCACCTAGCATCCTGTTTGCCTATGTACAGGCGATGGATGATAAACTGGATGACCTCCGTGCAGCTTCTGTTCCCAATAGATATCAGCTGCAATATTCTTTGATTCACTGAAACTTGGCTAAATCTTGGACAGCGCCATTAACCAGGTGACTCTTTTTCTATATGCTGATCCAACAAAGCAGAGAACTCTGGTGAGAGAAGAGGTGACGTGTGCTTAACAATGACTAAGGACTGGTGTGACGATGGGAATGTGAGGTGCTGCGTCATTCCTGCTGTGAATCACTGCTTTACGCCTTGCAGAGGCAGCTGCAGAGTGAAGTCACTGCCCGTGTTCAGGTGGAGCAATCATATGGTCATCTTGTTTAGGTCAGGATGTGTGGTCAGTTAAATCACTTCACAACCAGAAACCATGGATCACCAGAACCATCTGGACATATGGACAACAGCAGCCAACAATAGCCCTTTTTACACGGAGATCACGCTTAGTGTGAGATAAAACATATGCAGCGCTTTCTTAACAACAACGGCATTAACATGGCAATAAAAATCATTTTCCTGTTCATATGGCAGCTGATCTTTTCCTCTGCTCGGAGGGTAAGGAGCTCTAAGACCTCACTGTTCTCTCAATTTGCTGTCATTTTCAGCCCCTGTTGTTCCTCTTTGAGTTAGCTGCTGAATGCTATCAGCTACCTTTTTTTTTTAAATCTCCTGCAGCAGGTCATACATGAAACAATTGTAAAAATGTCTTGCCAGCTGTCTCTTTTTAAAGACACTGTCTCAGGGCTGCTACTACTTTCAATGCTGTCTTAAGGCTTATTTATACTCCTTTTATGAACAGAAATAGATGGTATAGAAAACAGAATAGATTACATACACAAATATGTCTTCCCATTCCACAGTTGTACCTTTTATACAAAACAGTGTGAAATTCTTGCTTTGACAGGCAGTGTAAATGGGGCTTTGGACACATCACAGAGGGAAACCTCTTCGTTGGGGTCTAAGCCGACTCAAAAACTTCTAAGTAACGTAAACTCAACCCAACTTCTTTTGGCAGTTTCCGGTCCTTACCAAAATAACTACTATTGATGGTAACGTAAGATTCAGAGACACACAAAAGACACTGAGAAGCAAGTTTTTGGAAAAAACATCAATTTTTATTTTGAAATGACTGATCTTGTGCCCACTCAGTTTTCTTTCTTTTTCTTTTTTTCATTATTTTTTTTGAAAATCTCTTCTGCCAATGTCCAAGATAACAATGCTCTTAAAAATAAAATCAAAAGGTAAAACTCTTAAGAGAAAATAAAATTCATTTCAAAAACAAAAAAGGTACAAGAAAACATACATATTTTTTGCAGGGGGAAGAGAGGGTTGAAACTAAATAAACTGAGATGCTACAACCGAGAAATGGCTCCTCCTGGGTTGTGACGATAAGCCCTGGCCCACGTTATGATGAGCCATGAGCAGATCAAAGTCCCACCCCCATGTAAGAGCAATAGCCAATCACAGTGTAGTGTTCACAAGCTCCCATGATGCCCCTCTCTCCCTGGGAGGCTAAGGCAGTCAAACACAGTAGGTTATAGTAGGCATGGATACCTTAAGTGGTAGACTGTGAGATGAAACACCAGAGGAAAAGATCTCCATTCTCAGAATCCTTTTTTGATTTTGGGAAACAGAAGTGCTGCTTAGGGTTCAATATATTAGTTGTTTCTCTGTATGTCTACACCATAATATCTACAGGCAGAAAGCCTCCTGTAAGACCAAGAGTCTCAATCTTTTCCTTGTACTCTTCTACAGTTACTGCCCCAGCTCTGGGAACTGCTAACATTGATCATGTCTAGCCAAAACTGGAAGGAGAAAGTAAAAAGTAGATCTAAATAAGGCTCAGAAATAATCCCACTCACAAAAAGACATGTTTAGATGCATGATAAAAGGGATTCACAGCACAGAGCACAAGTATAAAGACAGCAGGGTGAATTACAGTCTGTCTCAGGGTAAGATGTAATGGTTAACTTGAGGCTGTAATCCAAACACAGCTGTCTGGCTGGAGATGAAGAGGTGGTTTAATGTGTACTTAGCAGTATGACTCAAGATTACTCAAAGCAAGCCAGCAACCATTACCAAGGATATTGTTAGACAATGGAGATCATTTCCTCCTGGAGGTACAGTGTATCATGACTAAGAGCATGCTCTGGTGTTAAACACATGCCTGCAAGTAAAGAGGTTCATTTCAAAATGGTATTCTCGTCAGCAAACTCCTTCTTACAACATGAAGCAGTTTTGAAGTGAAACCCTTAGTTTTTTTTCTCCATCCTCATTACATGACATTATTCGGTGCAAACAGTGCTGAAGCCTTGATGTAACTTCCTAGTGCTCAACTGCAGCCCAGCTGAGATGAAGATGAGTGTGAGATGTTGATGCACAGCACAGTAGATAACCAACCATGAGCTGACTGGGGAGAGGGCAAAGGCTAGGAGAGGAGAGAGGGCAGTTTGTGTGCTTATATGCTTGCTTTTAACTATGCATCTGTGTGTGCATGATGGTTACTTTGCACAGTCAAAGTGCGTTTGTGTTGGTTGTGCGCATCCTTAGAAATCACTGCCAGTGTAGACACTTCAGTGTATGCAGACACCCAGTATAGTAACAGCTCCACATCAATGCCCGCTGTCAGTCCATTTCTGGACTAGATCCAGGCCTTAAAGGGACTGTCTGACATTTGGGGAAGTGTGCTTTCTTTGCATTCTAATTTATTTTAGGTAGATGAGAAAGTCAATACCACTCTCATATCTCTCCGTTCAATACGAAGCTACAGCCAGCAGCCACTTAGCTTAGCTAAGCAAGAATTTCTTAAAAGTATTTTTTTAACAACACATTAACGTCCTTGAGTTTCATCTTGTCAAGGTTTGTGTGCAAAGTCTCTTGGAGGATATTCACCCAAGGATAAGGATAAATTGGTCCTGATCTGCCACCAGACGTACTGGGAATGTACTTTTTAATCTTCCACATACACAAACCGATGTAAACAAGCATGTGAAAAATTCAGCTCACACACACTTTTTGAAAATCAAGCATACAAACACCCTAATGCCAATGTTATAATTTTTGAGGTGCACCAATAGCATCTGAACTCCTTGGAACTGTGCCAGTTCACTCAGTAACTACATTAACAATGATGTTTTTTTTTTTATCTATTCTGAAACTGTTGTTGAGAGTAAATTAATAAGCTGTTAAACTAGTGCGGGGAAAAAGAATGTTCTGATTTCTAATAAGCCATTATTGGGCATTTTTAATTGATCAGTATTTGAAAGGCTTACACTGATTCTACAAACTGGTCTTTGTGAACCTCTGCTTTGTTTATGTGAGAATTTCCCTTTTTCTCCATCCCACCCTGCCCTCTCTCCAAGAAGTAGCAGCCCTGCCCAAACCCCCCTTGCTCCCACTTACTCCAAAATACCCCACCCTAATCACACCCGACACCCCCTACACCCAACCCCAACCCTTCCAGTGGACCATGGCACTTCTCTACTCGGCCTGAGCATCATAGTTGGCTCCACCAGCCTTCTTCAGCTCTGTGCGGATGTTGTCTGCATCCAGTTCCTTCAGCTCACTAAACGTGAACTCCTTGGCAAAGTTCTGCAGAAACAAAACAGTTTAGAACACCAAAAGTTACTTTTCATTTGTTGCAGAATGGGAAGAAACCAAGACGTGTGATGGGTGATGTTTTACATAGATTGTTGTACAGATAGCAAAAATAAGACTCTTTTTCTAGTACTTTACAGCTTTTTATACTTGCGACCGACCCATTTCACAGAATATCTTTATGTGTGAAAAGGAGAGCTTGCCTTCGTGTCATTTATCCAGTTAGTTTTCCCTTTTCTTTTTGCATGTGTACATTTGCTTTAACACAGGTAGCATTCTTGACAGTTAGCCGAGATATGCTATTTCATATTATTAGTTGCTGATTTTGACTCTGTGTGTTTAGTTCCTTATTTTTCCCACCATCACATCTCATCTTCATATCATCAAGTGTTCAGATGGTTTGCTGTTTTTCAAAGTCCTATTCCATCAGACTGTATGTAGCACTCTGTTGCCATATTGCCCCTGGGATCATCCACTTTCCCCAAACAGACCATTACAGCCTCAAGCTCCTTTAATCTCATCATGACAAACATAACTTTAATTGGTACTGTCTCAACAAGCAACACCACAGAGTCACTGACCTGCACAATCTCTTTGACCAGCGCTTTGTCGGTGCTGATCTTGGCGCGCTGCAGCCCACTGACGTTCTCACCAATCCAGGTGATGAGAGTGAACTTGGCCCGTTTGCTCATGGTGTCTCCCGTCGTGATCCGGACAAAACCAAACAGACGAGAGTCATCTGAGGGAGGAGTTGAAGGAGATTTTGTAAGACTGAACATACATAATGAAGGTTCTTAGAGCTAGTATTTTAAAATGTTACACATTTCAACACACCCTACTAGAAGACGCACACACTCTCCTGTCCAGTCAGAGGCTGACACACAAATGGCACTCTGTTGTTTTTAAGCTGTACTGACTGACCTCCTGTCATGCTCCATTTTTCCATCTGCTGATAGAAAAGGCTTCACAATTGTGATTTCATAGTGTCACTTTGTGTCATGATGATTTGTAAATCTGGTGTAGCATCAAGTCTTACAAAACTGCATTGTGTTTCTAAGGCAGTGAGCAAAGAGTTTCACTGTTGCAGTGCAGATGAATACAAGGTTCTGCTTTTTGTAGTTCACCTTCAAAGTGTGTGTGTGTGTGTGTGTGTGTGTGTGTGTGTGTGTGTGACTGTGCATGACACGCACACGCAACAAGGAAATATTCAGGTCAACAGACTAAATGAGTAAAATCTTTTGTGAGCCTTGCAGTTGTGTCAGAAAGCTCCCAGTGGCCACGCCTGTCACTCTCTTGGTGGTCCACTGCAGATCTGCAACTGTCTGTGAGTAATGTCTCCATACATGCAACAAGGCTAAAAAAGAAAAAAGAAAAAAAAAACACGTCTATGGCTTCCTCTTTTTTTCTGACTGTTCAGGCCTCTAAGTCTCATTCAAATAAAAAATGTGAGGGGAACAGTCTTTAGAGTGAACTCCTCACAGACAAATCCAACAAGAGCAAAACTGAGGGCATGTATTTTTCTATCAAGAGAAACAACTCACATCAACCAGACACCCTAGTTCAAGAAGAGGTAATAAATATCGCCAAGAACTTAAAACATTTATGTATAATCACTGACTCCAACTTAAATTTTAGGAAACATAAAAAGGTCTCCAGAAGTGTCAGAGCTAGTCTAATGAATTTTAAACATATTACATACCAACTGCCTCTGGCCGAGGCTAAGCTCTTTAAGCACTCAATGATTATCTCGCTTTTATCTTACTGTGCAATAAGCTGTTCTTAGGCAGGTGTGACTACGCTGAAATCATAAGACGTAAAAACTCTTGCAAAACTAGAATTACCCAAATATAGTTATAATTAACAAATTAATTCAGGAGTTATGGCCAAAAACATGTTTTGTAAGGTCATAGTGACCTTGACCTTTGACCACCAAATTCTTTGTTGGGCACGGCCTCTGTTAAATAAACTAATAAACTCAACTACACATGTAAAGAGGGGTCACTAGTAGACGGAAACTGCCTATAAAGGATAACACATCAATAAGATTAGGAACCAAAGATATCAGGCAAAGCCTCCAGTTGGGGAGTTAGGGTATGTATTGGAATTCTCCAGAATAACCGCTATATCCCCGTCAGTGTTATGAATATAACACTGGCCTCTATCAGCGATATTTGGCATATCCAAATGGATAAAGTAGTTGTAATATGGGCATCATACTGGACAGGGTGGCATGTAAAGTCTTACGCATTGGTGGGTTCTATACGCATAATACTGACTTGAAAAGAGTGCTTGTTTTGCAGAACACTTTTTACTCTAATTCAAGTAAAATACATATACTTCTACTCAGTTACATAGGACTACAAACTTCTTGCTAGCTACTTTTACTGCTACATTTAGCTATTAATAATTGTTATATTCTGCTGAGCTCACATGCACAACAGCGACTGTCCAACAGCAGGCAATAAGACAGCATGTACACACACACACACACACATCAAGTACACTGCGCCCAAGCCTCTCCTTTAAGAATTCAGTAACCGCTGGATTCTACTGGGTGCAGCTGCAGTGGTGAGCCTGAGCTGATTGCGGCCACTCCAAACAATGCCTGTTACTTCACCAAACGTGCCCCAGCACGTTTCAGGTTGCTCTGCTAGTGACACAAAGTTTTTTTTCTTTGTTTTGTTTTGAAAGATTAAACAGTACACAACAGCACACTTTTGTAATTTCTCCAATTCTGGATGTGGACAATTTACATACACGTCAAATTTTAGCTTAAACTCCAGTCAATGTAATTGTAAAGTGTGGCAAAATATGTACGTCAACGACTTTTTTTCCATGACAAAGACAAGTTAACGACAATGAAGCAGCTGCATTTCCTCTGCTGTGTGCTCGGAGAAACTTACTAATTGACTTTCTTATTTACTTACTTTACTACTTGCTTAAGGGCACCTGGCCCCAGGCTAGTTGTTTAATAGTTTAATAAGTGTTGTCTTTTCCTGGTGTTAACAAGCTGTATTACAGTAAAATTCTGTAATTTTCTGAACTCAACAGACTTTTTAAGCTGTTCTCTTATTTGCCCTCACCCAACTAGTTATTATATCCATATTACCAAAACTCTTATGGTGTAAATATTTTTGTGACACCACCGATAGTCACCCTACAATATTGTTGTAACATCGATATGACAATATGTGGTCAAAAATATAATGATATTTGATTTTCATCATATTGCCCAGCCGTCCCGTATGTTAGTCAAGTTGGCTTTTGTCTGTGAATTCAAGGGTCTTTACTAGTGGCAAAAATTGCCAACAAAATACTTCAGTATTCAAGTCTATCATAATAATGTCCTTGTTAAAAACAACAGATTCTGTATGTAACTGATTTTCTTCTGCTAAAATTTAGCAAACTTAACCAGTGGTGCACAGTTACTATCCGCAGGTGGCTAAAGGTGTTTGATAAATCTAATGAGCCCTCTCTTTACATTGTGCACCTGCCATCACATGATCTAACAGCTGTCATATTGGCAGACAGAAAACACACAACTCTCTGTCCTGCAAGGAAATGACTGCATGTATACTGACAACCATGAGGAAGCGATAGTTTTTGTGGTTCAGCTTGGAGCCCAGAGAGCTGACGAGGCTTTGCAATGATCATTTTCTAAATGATGATGACTTTCAGATTTCCTCCCTAGACACAGACACAGACACAGACACACAGACACACACACACACACACACACACACACACAAAGCAAAGTCAAGGAAGGTGCACTTTTTAGTTTTTGGATTTGGATTTGTTAAAATAGAGAGAGTAGAAGTAGAGTAGAATTAAAGTGAGTTGAGAAACACAGGCGACACATGAGATTACATAACTTTATTTTATACGCAAAGTTGTCTGCTCCTTCAGGCAGTACAGTGCAATTTAGGTTTCATTCCTTTGTAGATGACACTTAGCTTTACATCTGTGCCTGACAGCTGTCATCAGCAGGTAAAACTGGACAATTGTATCAGAAATCAAATTATGTCATCTAACTTCCTTCTTTTAAATGCTGAGAAAACTGAAATGAAAACTTTTGATCAAAAGCAGATCAGAAATAATTTATCTGATCTCACCCTGAATATAGCCAGTTCCTCAATTTCACAAAAGCCTTACATTAGAAGCCAAGATGTCTCATTTGACCCTAACCTCTCCTTTGGAAAGCATATCAACAATATTTCAAAAATATGACAATCTTGGTCATGCATATGTTTCATTTAGGCATGACTACTGTAATACACTTGTCTCTGGCTTTCCTACGTTTCCCCTACCACCTGAAAAGCAGATAAAAATATATGCATTTTTTTGAACGCTCCCAGAGTGGTAAAGGTGGTGAAGAAGAAATGTGCCAATGTTTAGTTCGATGTACAGTTAAAATAATAGTTCAGTTGTTATATTGACTGCTGTCATTAAAAGAAACACATGAACATTTCTGTATTTAGCTAAAGCTGCTAATTACTTTTAGTGTATGTATTACATTCCATTTGTAATTCTCTGTAGGTCATTTATCTCATTTCTGTATATTTTTTGGGCTTTCCTAATGTTGCTAACTGCTGTTTTTATTATATGTACAGTCCTTTGCGGCATGCTTTGTGGTATTGGTCTACAATAAACTTTGAACTGAGTTGACTACTTAGTATTGTCTTCCCGGTGTTCCTGCCTCTGTGTGACTGGCAGAAACTCTATGAGCTGTAGGACAGGACAAAAACCTTCTTATTTCCTCAACAAAGCAATCTAACCACTGACAGAAAGATCGTTGACACTCATGTTTAATCTGGAATTAACATCCATACTGAATTAACAACACACAAAATCTGGGTGTAAATCCATTTAACACATACTGAAAATCTATAAAGTTCAGCGACTGATGACTGGTGGGAGCATGTGACTTGATCAATAAATTGGCCAAAAGTCTGTTTTCCTGCAGTAACACCACTGCAGTGCACCAATGACTGACAGAAACCCAGCCAAAATTGTTCACTGTTACTTTTAAAGTTCCACCAGACAGCATTTTTATGAAACCTCACCCTAAACCTTAAAGTGGAGCAGCCACAGTGAGGAGCAGGATGCAACAACATCACACATCAGCCAGTCTGTGAAACATGAGCGCACCGTTTGCAGCTTACTGCTGGAGGGATGGATGTATTCATCATTGTAAGCGTGTGTTTCTTAGCAATTTACTGATTCATCTGTAGAATTAATTTTGACATTCGCTTAATCATTTAAATCATTTATGCCATCTTTACTTTGATACTTTAAAATCTGAAGTTGTCCTCATGTCACCTGTCTGAAATTTTATTGACTAAAGGAGGAGCATACGGCAAACCAATATTGCACTTTCATAAACCTGAAGTACTTAAAAAGGCCAGTTTAAAAAGTAATGATCAAAACTGAGGAAGCAGAGGCCAAGATTTCCTGACTTTCCTGACTCAACAGAGTCTTTCTTAAGACCCTCCCTGCCTGGTAAATGCCCATGTCTTGCAAACTCCACATCTACTGCTGATTTTATTACCCTCCTTCAGTCTTTAAATCTTAAACAGCATGTAAAAGAGCCAACCCATAATAAGTGTCATACCCTTGAACCTGTGTTATATGACATATGAACTCCCCCCCCCTTTAAATCCTTAATGACGAGTTTTGACGCCCCTGGCATATCCATAAAGACAACATTTGACGCCCAATTGAACAGGTTCCGTGTTTGGCTTTCAAATGGTGATGACTTAGTGGTAAATGAATGAAAACACATTGAGATCCTCATAAATGGATTGTTTAGAGCCTCAGGTTTCTAAAGATATATGACATGTCTATGTTTCATGTAGGTTGGTGCAGTGTAACATTCATTTATAATCAAATTTAATTTTTTTATTCAAATAATACCATGGGTATCCTTAGAATGTTCAATAAGGGTAGTTCTATTAGGTGTGGTAAAGAGTTAAACTCCAAGTTAACCAGAATTTCATTGCTAGAATTAGAGGAGCTAATCTCCCACTTAAACCCCTCCACCTGCTAAATTAGACATTATCCCCACCATATTTCTAAAAGAGGTTTTCCAGACTGTTTCCCCACAGATTCTCTCTATTATTAACTGCTTATTGTCTACTGACTCTGTCCCATCCAGCCACTCTTAAAGAAACCTGCACCCTCTTTTTTTAAACAATTTTAGACCAATTTCAAAATTACTCATTTCATCCAAAATTTCAGGAAAGTCTCCTGCCACTCCATTAATTTCACACATGGATAACAATAATATCTTTGAGCAATTTCAATCAGGATTCCGTACCTAGCACAGCACAGAAACAGCTCTTTTTAGGGTTACTTATGATTTACTTCTCTGCGATGATTCCTGGGCTTGCTCAATTTTTATTCCGCTCGATCTGACTTCAGCATTTGATACAACAGACCTCCTTATAAACCACCTTGAAAGCTTTGTTGGAATTAAGGACAGTGCTCTCACCTGGTTTTGCTCATATCCCTCTGAAAGCTCTTTCTCTGTTGTAATGGGAGAATATTCTTCATCCACAGCCCCCCTCTCGTGTGGTGTTCCCCATGGGTTAATTCTGGGTCCTCTTTTGTTTTCTATTTAACAGCTTCCTTTGGGTCAGATAATCCCTAGGCATAATATTAATTGACAACGTTATGCAGATGATAAGCATCTTCATTTTCCACTTATTTGTAGTGACATTGGCAATTTTACTCTTACGTTATGGCTTGTCTCTGATATTAGATTTGGACTCAATGAGTCCAAATCTAAGGTCCTTTTCTTTTCCATGCTTTCATCTCGTCACACCTGGATTGCTGTATTCAGGGATCAGCCAAAAGGCCATTTGCCATCTCCAACTTGTTCAAATGGCCAGACTTTTAACACATTCCAAGAGACAAGACCACAGCACTCCAATCCTTGCAAGGCTACGCTGGTTACCTCTTAAGTATAGAATTGAGTTGAGCTTTTACTAATTACCTTTAAAGCCCTACATGGCCTTGCTCCTACCTACATTATAGATTTACTTAAGTCCTATGAGCCTAGCTGTTTACTGCGCTCCTCAGGTAGGACCCACATAAATGTTTCCACAGCCCACCTCATTATAAAAGGAAACCGGACATTTTCCGTTAGAGCCCCGCAGCTACTGAACTCCTAACCTGAGGAACTTAGATTAGCAAATGCTGTCTGTTGTCTGTCTAGTTTCTATCCCTCTTTTATCAATAATAATAATAATTATTATTATTATTATTATTATTGCATACTCTGTTTTATCTGGTCTTAGCCTATGTTAAATGTCTTTTTATTTGATTTATTTATGTTATCGCTGTTTTTATCTTGATGGACTTAACTACTTTATCTTGTCCTATAAGCACTCTGTAACTGTGTTTTGAAAAGTGCTATGCAAATAAAGTTTATTGTTTTTATCTGCAGTTTGAACCTCAGGCTTCCTGTTACAAAATTGTAGTCTCCAATTCGCAAGCTGAGGTAACATAACAAACTAAACACGACAATGAATCACTTTATGATTTTTAATTAAGATACTTAAATTTAAAGTGATAAATTCTGAAATGGACCTGAAGGTGGTAGCATGCTCATTTAAGCTGCCATTCTGTTATTTGGTCAGTTGATTTTACTAGATTACATCAAGAGTTTTTACAACTTGTATTATCTTGATGTACCTGTTGAAGCAGCTGATTAAGACTTTCCTGGCAGAGCTTCAACATTACTGTTCTCAGATCAGAGCAGCCGCACATTAACAGGAGCAGCAACTACAAAGAGTCTTATCAGTGCGGTCACAAAGGACATCGCTAGTTTCAACACATTGTTTGAAGCAATACACGCATGCACTTATTTACCTGACTCAACTAAATCAGTTCTGACACTCATGAATAGCCTCACTTTGTCTTACTTGCCATTGTCACCGTTTGAGATACCAGAGAGGAACTAGCACAAACACATAACCTCACCCAAACCAGGACCTCGCCCACACCCCACACTTCCTCCCTCTGCCAGATTCTTCCTGGTTTGCCTTCCCTTTAAAGCCCTGCTGACACTGCATGTAGTTTCGTCTCTGCAGCTGGCCTCCCCCCTGCTGCAGAGAAAACTCTACTGAAGCTACAACAATGATGAGACAGCAAAAAGACTGGTTGGGAGACACATTGCTCTGCATAAACTGACTTCATTTTAGCACAGCAAAGGTTGGCAGGTGACACTGAATCTTCCTGTGTACACTCTCTGAGCCCACGCTCAGTCCCTCTGCGACACAGCCTGGAAACTAGAGCTGTCTCAGGTGGGTCTGGCAAGGAGTGGTGTTACCAACAGGTTCTTGTTTTTATCTTAGCTAACAGCAGGGCCTGAGGATGTTGATGCAAGTCAGGTGGATCCCCTAAGGAGGGTGATAATTTCCCCCTTGACCAACTCTTTGGTCCATGACAAAATATTTCAATGCTACATTCCCTAAAAATCAGCAGTGGATATTTTGGGGTCCTTAGAGGATGAATTCTACTGTACTGGGTGATCTCTGACCTTTTCTCTAGTGCCATCATTACACCAAGATTTTCACTTGTACACAACAAATCAAAAAATCTATCAGATAGATTGAAATTGAAGTTACTGAGCTTATTCATGCTCCCCAGATGACAGGCAATTTCAATTTGATCACTCCATGAGCTTTCCTTTTATGCCACCCTCGGGACAAAATGTCATCTTTGTACACAAGGTATGATTTACTAATGAGATTTACCAGAACCTCTGAACTCCCCAGGGGGTAAACCCTTTCCTGTGGCACCACTCTATCACAAAAGCATGTGTGTTTTTCTCCACTCAGCAACTTAAGTTCTGAATAATTATGTTATTAGGATTCATTCTCAGGGGATGCTGAATATCTAATTTCATATCAACCCAGCTAAAAAGGTTGTCTAAAATATCAACATTATAGTGGCACAAGAGGAACAGTCAGTGGGATTCATCCTCTGGGGACTATGATTGTCTGCACAAAATTCTGACCCAATCCATCCACTAGTTAAGTGGAAGATTTGACCTGATGGTGGCACTAGAGGAAAAGACAAGGTTTCATTGAAAATCTGTAGGATTCATTCTCTGAGGACAATGAATGTCTGTACCAACTTCATCATCCATCCATTCATCCAATATTTGTCAAGCAATTTCAGTGTGGACAAAAGTGGTGGATGGACCAACCAACACTGCCATCGCACAAGCCATACTGCTAACATAACATAACACATAAATATTCTTTTTAAAAACTACCTTATGATGCAGACTGAATAAATTTTTGGTTGTGGCCACATTTGTCAGCAGACATTATGCTTTAAAAGTCTTGGAGGCAAATCAAATTAGATGCAAGAATTTAGGACTTGGTGGAACAATGCCATGAATGCAGTATCTTCTTGCACTGATGGAATTGCGCACACCCAAATTAATCTATTTCTACTTCCTGTTTAAGATCAATATTCAAAGGTAACCCTCCTCTTCAAGCCTCACTAGAAGAGCAGTCTGCATCAGCTCCTCCTACACTCAGAGGGGTTTTCTGCAGAGTTACGACTTCACCTCTAAATAAGGAAAACAAGCTCAGACAGAAAAATACATGTGTGTCATCTTTGAACAGGAACCAATGGAAGACACACCAGCTGAACTGTTGTAAAGCATGGTGATAAATGAGCTATTTCAACATAGGAATGTGAGCTCCGAAATATTGGGAAGGAAAATAACGGAGTACAGCCCTGAGGCAGCAAGCTTTAAAGACAACTAGAGCAAGCATCAGAAACAGCCACACCCAAAGCCAACATCTGAGCAGATGCTTTACTCTAGAAGACAGAAGAATCACACAAAATGTGAGATGACTCCACATCCAGCCAGCACCTATTAGTTATTTTTGCTCAGTGGGAGTCATTATCTGAAAATCCCTACTTGACTTTTTGCGATTTCTCCTCTTTTCTTTTTCTGTGACATACAAAAATGAGCTCCATGCAGACAGAGATACTACTAATCACTGTGCTGTGTTGTGCTGTGCTGTGAATACACAGCAGATCTGATCTGTCATTAAAAAGGGCACACAAGCGCGCACACACACACACACAATCAGACAAGAGGGAAAACATGTTTTTAACATTGCATTCCGATTATTCGGCTGCACGCAGATGATTTTTAGATGCATTTGTTTAATTCAAAAGGCAAGTCACAGGTGAAAAACTTCACTTGCATGACTGATAACTAGTTCAGGAACAATGACTTAAGTACAAGTATGCTTTCACATCCTCAAAGTGCCCTACTTAACAAAAGGCTTGCCTTAAATGGTTCACCTTGTAAAAACCAGGTACAGGAAATTGTTGAAGAGATTATGCAATGCATACAGTGCTAAGTGCTTTGACAGTTTAGTTAGGCTACAGGGCTCAAGGCCAATGGGTGACAGAGCACAGAGTCTTAAAAGATTAGTGTCCTGCCAAGTCAAGCTGTGTGGCATAGGCTATAGGCTGTGTAACCCGTCCAGAAACAGAGCGTGCATTGGCCACACACTCAAAAAGACACACACCACAAAATCTAGACAAGCCAGCAGCAGGGAGATACGTTCCATCCATACTGGCAAGGTTTGGTTAAACTAAGGTGGAATATTAGAAATTAAATCTACTCCTTACCTGTGCACATGCTCTTGAAGTCCTCATAGTCAGTCCCTTGTCCTGCAGGCTGGATCAAAGCGCCGTCATATTTAAAAGCAGCCCTGCAAGATGCAGAAT
The DNA here is from genome assembly GCA_026686955.1 of Epinephelus cyanopodus. Classification (NCBI taxonomy): domain Eukaryota; kingdom Metazoa; phylum Chordata; class Actinopteri; order Perciformes; family Serranidae; genus Epinephelus; species Epinephelus cyanopodus. The sequence goes on along the minus strand of CM048917.1, from coordinate 35,602,526 downwards.
ACACTGTGCATTACTCCATGTACCATGTATCATCCAGTTTCATAATCTGTTGATTCACAACATGGTATTGTGTGCACATCAGACCCATTTTGCAAACTGAAGCAACACACAAAATACCCAAGACACCCATACAAACTGGCAGCTGTGTGCCAGCCATGTGTAAGTGTCACTACTATAACGTTATCCTCTGAATACAGGACAAAGGAAATTACTTCTGCCCCGCTGGGCCTGATAACTGTGCAGTGTGTGGCCGCTAAATAGCCAGAATACAGATCAGCTAGATCAGATCAGCGAGGACAGGACACTGAATGCTGCATGTATTACAGCAATTATTCTTATAAACACAAGCCCTGGAATTAGGGATTAACGTTTCCATTGTGAAACAATTCACGAGGGTTTCGGTTGCGGCCAATCCCCCCAATGTGCCATTGTAGCGCGTAAGCAGGACGAACTACTTAAAAATATCGACCAATTTAAAGTTTCCTTGGTTAAATAGAAAAGTTAATGCAACATAATATACAGTTCATTACATTTTTTATGCCTTTATGGATTTATCTTCCATTCGGCTTGTGTCAGGTCACCCAAAGTGTTCTTATTTAGATAAAATGTAAAGTTTTATCAAAGGTCCGCCTCTGATTTTGGCACCCTCTGCCACTGAAAAGACGGCGCAGTGGGCGGTAACAGGCTATGTGAATTAAATCCTTAACTCAGATTAGATCGAGAAACGTATTGATTGATGTAACGTTATTATATGGTTACTGGAGTAAATAACGGCTTATAGGTTTTCATTATTCAGATGATGTGTGGCTAATGCAATGAATGAAACATCCACTTTTGAAAACGTGCAGGAAATATAAATTCGTCACAAATTTTACCGGAGTATGAATAAGTAACCATGTCCGCAAACTCACCAGTTGGTGTCCGTGTTATCGTCTCTGACTTGGTTGTAAGCCTCTCTGCAAGCCTCTTTATCGATTTTAGTTGCCATTTTTCGTATAACGTTAGACAGCAGCCAAAAAAGACGAAGTCAACGTTGTATCGGTCCAAATCACAGAGAGCTAGCTACACAGTAATAAAGCAGCTAACTTGTACAGTTGACGTTATGCATCAGACAACTATAACTGATAACGTTATACAATAGGCTTCACTCCAAATCACTACCACTGCAGTGAAACAATCGTGCCGGTCGGATGTAGCGGAAAAAGACGGCTCTTCTTCTAGCAGCTAGGTCTATTTCCTGTATATTGCTACTTTATGGGCGTTGGTGATGCTAGTCGATCAGGTTGCCAGAACCAGCAGACAGACAGAGGAGTCCCCCAGACGCTGGATTCACCTTCTCCCTGTGAATGGTCAATGGTATGAGGGCCGCTGTCAAGGCAGCCACAACCTACAACCACCTTTTCCGATGAGGACTTTCAAAATAAAGTTGTTTTTTTAAAGTGGTAAACGCTGTTATATAATCACAGAAAGTATACAAATAGCAGTGATAAATTTGGCAGTCAGACATGTATATCATGACTTTTGTAATACTAAAATGAGCATACAGTCTGAGAATCCCCACCAAACAACCTGGTCTGAACAGGTACATAGCACCAAATCCAAGGCCCTGTCCATAAGCAGTCTCTTTGGGCTCCCTGCCCTTCCTCTCATGATCCATGTTTCTCTCGTGCATCTTTTGATATATATATATATTTTTTTTTTGTCCAAGTTTCTAGGTCAATCCCTTTCCTTTCCAAATGGCCTTTCTTCAGAGTATTACCGCAGCATAAGAAGTCCTTAGCCCCTTTTACACGGCCTCTACAAGGCTGGTACATTATGCCATTATGCTGCCTCTTCTGTATAAGAGGTAGGAGGTAGCCAGGAGCAGAGGTAGTAAGAGCACTGAAACGACCTCTGTATAAACAAGACAGCTTTTGCCACGGGAGATTTATGAAGTAAGTGTTTGCAGTTAGCAGCTAACTCACAGAACAGTCACCAAACATGTCCACAAACTGAGGAAACATTGAGGTCTGGGAGCTTCTTACCCTCCAAGTAGAGGACGAGATCAGCCGCCATATGACAGAGACAGTAAATGATTTTTATATCCATGAGTGTCCACAATTTTTTAATACAAAGCTATTATTTGGTTGCTTTATTTGACAACCTAGTTATTAGTTTTTAATTATTTCTAATTTTGCTAAATTCTCTATATATTTTTGAGTTTCTCAGGGAAAGGAAAACAGCTGTGGAAAAATCATCTTATTTGTTTTACAAAGGGTTAGGTTTAGGTAAGGGGAAAGGAGAAAATTAACAAGAGATATCTCTGAAGGTAATCATTAATCAAATAACTGCCACCAAGGACAAAAGAGCAATGTCATAAAATGCAGTTAATGAATACATGTGTGACATCCTGAGAGGAAGTGTGTATTGTTAGAAGTACAATTGTTTTGTTTTGGTAAGCCAGAAAAATGCAAAATGCTTGTTTTGTTTAGGGGGTGGGTTTTGTGTTTTTTTTCCTTCCCTCAACCATACGCTTTACTTTTTATTCTGAAGGTCACATAATCAACTTCCGGTTTTACTTGGGCTGATTTGTGGAACTTGCCCAGTGCAGAGGTATTACAATCCACTAATTTTGTTTAGTTTCATTGTAATTCACAACATTTGTCTCCGAAGGCCAATTCATGTTAAATACAAGCAGCCACATGCAGCACAAAACTGCACAGTGTTGAGCTACTGTACATTACATGTTGCTATGCATTGCAACATTCTTGAAGGTAAGCCTTCAACATAAGACTAGTGTGGTTATGATACACTTAAATAGAATTCAAACTATATGCAACGACACAATAAAGTGTATCTGGCAGCCAAGGGCGGGGCTGCATGTGTAGACGACATGAAGCACTGTGTGAAGTTCAGTGATGAAGCACTGGGCTGTGGAGGTCAGTGCAGCAGGCAGGCAGCACAGAGGCCACAGGTCTCGCTCCTCCTCCTGGGACTCCTCCAGCTCTCACCAGCTCTCTGATGACTTACACTGATGAGGCCCATGACGACCACCACCTGGTCTGAGCTCTGTCCCTCTGTGTCGTCTGTTACTGCGTCACCACGCCACCTGCTGGTCGAACAACAACCCATCACCCATCCGTTATTATTATTGAATTGATGTAAAATGCCCAGTCTGGTGTACAGAGTCAAGTCAGAAGCACCAGATATGTTATACTGTCCTATATTATTATTTAATGTTTTATATGCATATATCATTTCAGACAGATGTTGTCAGGTTATTTGTTTTCAGTCTGTCTCGCTTTGTGGCGCCAACAAAATGATCTGCTAGTCTTGGGATTTTCCTCTCCTCCTCCAAAAGAAATGTGAGTTTTTCATTATCACTCAGGTTCATAACGTCTGGAAAACATTTAATAATATTTATCTCCAGTGATTTTACATTTTGGACACACGCCAAGACATTTTGTCTTCATTTCAAGGAGATGTTGAGTTTTTTTATACGCTTTTACACTCATTCCCCTTGGAGCAATAAAGGTTTTATTGATTCATAATTGATAACAGATATAGTGCTCTACTAATTTTCGTGATATCATATAGTGACTTCTTGTGATGTCTAGTTTATAGTCCTTCTCTCTGGATTTAGTTGAGATTTGGCTTCCATCAGAAGCAATGATAGAGCCAACCACTCTGTTTTTTTATTTGTTCATATAGGGGTGATGTGCCAAATGTCTGCTCAGCATAGGCTACATTATTTTGAGGTAATTTAGGGAATATATAAAATGGTTGAAAAGAATTTAAGTTGTAGTTTTTCTGGGTTCAGAGTACCTGCCCTTTTTGGAGTCCCTGGGACAGGTGCTGGACAGTGCCCCAACCGGGGACTCCATTGTTCTGCTGGGGGACTTCAACGCTCACATGGGCAATGACAGCAGGACCTGGAGGGGCGTGATTGGGAGGAACGGCCTGCCCAATCTGAACCCAAGTGGTGTTCAGTTACTGGACTTCTGTGCGGGTCGCAGTTTGGCCATAATTAACACCATGTTCAAACATAAGGATGTCCATCGGTGCACGTGGTACCAGGACAGCCTAGGTCGCAGGTCAATGATTGACTTTGTAGTCGTATCATTTGACAATGACAATGACAATGACATTGACAATGGATGGTAGACTGATTTTGTGAACCCACAGAATGCTTGCTTTCTTTTTATGCCCAAATGAGCTTTATTCTATCGTAATTTTCTCAGCTCTGAAACAGGAAATGTAACCATATACTCAGAACAATCCCCTGGATGCTCTCTGTGTCATCTAGATTATTATGTTTCAGACCATAGGACGTGTGCAAACATGTAACGTCAATTAATTTTCAAAATTACCATAGTTTCCCTTTAATGAGCCATGCAAATGCTTGAAATATTTCAAAATAAGCATAAAGGTATTGCAATGCAAGGCGGATGTAAAATTATAGAATTCTTCCTGTAAAGGCTTTGGTGTTTTATTTTTCTCCAATGTGTGTAGTTATTCTGCTTGTATTCACATTCTTTTGACAGAAATGCAACCTTTCTTTCAAGTTCATAATGACCTATTTACCAGTATTGCTCATGGAAATGTTAAATGTCTTTGAAACGTTCGCTGACATTGCATGTCTTGAATGTACTCACATTTAGCTGGTTGTGATTGGTCCATTGTGTGCATCTTATTTCCTGGAGTCATCTCCGCTCTGGCTCAGTTCTAACCAGTTGTCAATGACAACACTGGGCTGAAAGGTTTTGGCTTCAAAATAAGATGTTATACTCGGAGGAGGATGACATTTACAAGTAAAAATTTAATTACCAGTTACATTTTGAGAGACGACTGGAGCCTGACAGTAGTATCCTGTCGTCACATTCATCTCAAACACCCTGTGACTCGCTGTTAATGCGTCAAACAATGTTTTGCAAAAGTTCTTCAATTTAGGACTTTTTTTTTTCTTGAACCCTTTTATGAAGCTGTCAGGTTTTGGAATGATTATATTTTACTGTATACATTCTTATTTTTTCTCATCATCATTCCTTGACTATTTTGGTGTGCTTTAGTTTGTAGTGTGTTGTGTTATTTTGTTTTTGTTATAAGACAAATCAGTTTATTTTGAAAACCTAAACCGGAAAAGCATTTGTTTATACAGGCTAGCTGGCGCTACCTACAGTATTTCCCTTCTTTCTGTGGTCTAAGAGATGTAAGAACAAATGTATCTACAGGAATGTGTCTCTGTAAGAAGACACTGTGTCACCAGAGACCGTTTCGGGAAGCTCTCCAGGTTTTGTCGTCGTTGAAAAGCGTCGCATGTTTGTCGTTTCCTCCAAAAATACAGCTTCCTCTCCTTCCTGTGCTAAACTGCGGTAACAAGAGATGCTACTGACTGTAACAGTGTCCTTTGATATCTTCTGCTCCACGACACGTCCAAATGTAAGCACTACTCATGTCATAGCAATGGGACATTTTGGGAGAAACATAGTCTTTTGTTACTGACTGTTTGACGGTGTAGTTACCAGCTAACAGTATGTACTAAGTTAGGATACATAACGTGAGCTTTTCTTGGTTAGCTTACACCTCTGTGAGGGATTAATTCAGTACAGCACTGAGACTCAATCACACTGAACATTAATTACACTCACTATTTGCTCCTCCTCCCTTTTTCATGCACTGAAGATATATTTCTCTTCTCCTCTTTCAAGATAAGATGCTGATTAAACAGCATCATTACTACTACACAGGTGTGCCTTGGGAAGGTCACAATCAAAGGTCACTCTAAAATGTGCAGACTGATCACAAATTATAATGTCACATGTTTTGAGGGAGTGTGCCATCAGCAAACTGACTGCAGGATATGTCCACCAGAGCTGTTGCCCCTGACCTTGATGTCATGTCACTACTATATGCCACCTCCAGTGATGTTACCTGAATTTGGCAGTACATCCAACCAATCTCACAGCAGCACAAGTTGGTTACAATGACAAACTGCTGTCAGGTTTAAGACCCTGGTGAGCATAAGCATGCAGATGAGCTACTGAGACAGTTTCTGATGGTTTGTAGAGAAATTCTTCGGTTGTGCAAATCAGTTGTTGCATCAGCTGATTTCGTGGCTGGTCTCAGATGATCTTGCATGTGAAGGTCCTGGGTTGGTCTGGCTACATATGGTCTGTTGTTGTAATACTGTTTGGATGTACTGCCAGATTCAGGGAAATTACATTGTAGACAGCTTATGATAGTGACACAAACATCCAGTTCATGGACAATGGCTCTGGTGGACATCCTGCAGTCAGCATGCCAATGGCACACTCCCTCAAAACTTCAGACATCTGTGGGATAGTGTTGTGTGATCAAACTGCAGATTTTAGAGTGACCTTTGATTGTGACCACCCCAAGGCACACCTGTGTGGTAATGATGCTGTTTAATTAGCATCTTGATACGTCAAACCTGTCAGGTGGATGGTTTGTCTGAGAAAGGGACAGTTGATCACTAGTGTTGTGACGTTCACGAACGAACCGATTCTATTGAACGGCTCGTTAACATGAACGATGGGAACCGAGTTGCAGCTGGGAACCGTTCTTTTTTTTTTTTTTTTTTTTTTTTTTTTTTTTTTTTTAATATCACTGTGTGCTCCTCCTTTGCTCCTCCCCTGAGCAAAATTCATTGTAGCCTGCTTTGTTTTTTAATGTTTATTTGTAAGTGTTGAATCCAAACAGAGTGATATGGCGCAACCTTGTGGAATATTTACAATGAATCCAGATCAGACTTTAAAATCTAGTCCACACATGTCAAATGAGGTTATAAGCAATATTTCAGAATAATTCAAACTCAGATATTGGTGGGATATCTAATTTTGTATTATTTTGTTCCAAATCTCACCCCATCATACATCCCAGTGATTTTTTCCAAGATAAAATGAGTTACCACCAGGCTGGCTTCTTAAAACTTAATAAATATAAAAATCAGTCAAATGAGCCAGTTTTTTGAACGGCTTTTTGAAAGGAACGACTCACCAAGATCCAGCTCCCCTCAGAGAGTCATAAATCCCATCTCTATTGATCACTGACGCAGATTATAACAAATCTGCAACCGAAATTTGAAACAAATACAGTGGTGGAAAAAAGTTTTCGGACACCCTTACAATTTTACACAATCTCAAATATTATCATGAAATATTTGTGGAAAAATCTTTTTTGTGTTTCAGAAGGTGTGGCTGCATTAGACAGATACAAACAAATACAAATTATATTTTTTTTGTTTATTGTTTACAAGAAAAACTAACAAAACTAAATTCTTGACAGTTTCAATATGTCAGTTCTCAACATTGTCTGTATCACAGTCAACAAATAACAGAGAATGTGTTCAAAACTGAACAAAAATTAAATAAACCATCACATCATCAAATTAATATTTAGTAGTCCTGCCATTGGCACGTAGTAGAGCTCTAATCCTGGCTGGCATGTTCCCCACAAGCCTTTCACACTGTTGAGGGGTAATCTTGTCCCATTCTACTTGAATTACTGCTTTTAATTCTTCTAAATTCTTTGGTTTATGCTTTGAAACAGACCTTTTGATAATCCACCACAGATTTTCAATGGGGCTCATGCCCGGGGATTGAGCTGGCCACTCTAAGACCTGGATACTGTGCTCCTGCAGCCAGGTTCTACTGGCCTTGGATGTGTGGCAAGGGGCATTATCTTGTTGAAACATCCAGTTTTTACCTCGACGGAACAGTGCACGCGCAGAAGGGAGCATGTGGGTTTCGAGAATGGTACAATACTTGGTAGAGTTCAATGTGCCATCACAGACAGTGAGATGACCAACACCAGCAGTCATGCATCCCCAAACCATGATACTGCCTCCACCATGCTTGACAGTAGGTACTGTACATGCTGGAGATAATGCTTCTCCTGGCCTTCTGCGTACCCTCACATTAGTAGGAGGAAGATAAAGCTGGAAACTGGACTCATCTGACCACAAAATCCTCTTCCAATTCCTGGCTGTCCAGTTCTTGTGTGCCTGGGCCCAACGACGCCGGGCTAACCTCTGTCTCTCATTGATCAGGGGCTTCTTGATAGCCTTGTAGGACCTTAAGCCATGATTTAACAGTCGGCCACGTACAGTGCGGGTGGAACACTGGACACCAGTTTGGTTTGACCACTGCTGCTGAAGCTCCTGTGATGTCATTCGGCAGTTTTGCCTGCACATGCGGATCAGGATGCGGTCATTTCTTGCTGAAGAAACTCTTGGACGCCCAGATCTTGGTTTGTCTTCCAAGCTGTTGGTTTGTCTGTATTTCTGCAGAGTGTATCCAACTGCTGAAGGACTGCATCTGCACTTCCTGGCTATCTGGTGGCAGCTGTACCCTTCCTGGCTGAGAATCTTTATCTTCAGGCGTGTTTCCTGCGTTAGGTTCCTTGTTTTAGCCATTTTAGTGTCTGAAGAACTTTCAAATGTGCTGGCTTTATGTAGACACGAAGCTTGGCAACAAAAATTGTGTCTTTTCATAAAAAGAACGACCTTCATCACTGGTACCAAAGTGACCCAATACTCAAAATTTCTTATGTATTTTTGTGGAACCAATCAATTTTAAGTTTTTAATGGCTTTTTTAGGATTTATTTAGTATTTTGGCTGTGACTGTACTAAAAGAAATTGCGCTTGAAGACCTAAGAGTGATTCTTAATGCAATATTTCACAAATGCATGGGGTGTCCGAAAACTTTTTTCCACCACTGTACATCTATTAAGTGCATAAAAAAGTCTGAGATCTTTAACTTAAACTTGTGAAAATGGGAGAAAAAACAAAAGGTTTTGTTCAGGATAGTGGAAGTTCTTACTCAGTATTATATGTGTGTATGTCCCTTAGGTGATGCCCGCCTGAGGGGACATAATGGACAATGGCAAACCGAGCCGTGTGAGTCGGCCCCAGCGCATCAGTGAATCATCCAAGGTGAGTGTGTATGTGTGTCAGTGAGAGGGATCATCACAGAGCTCAGTTACTTCTCTTATTCTCTCTATATGTTACTTTTCGAAATTGATACTCAACGTTATTAAGACACCAGAATCTCAGCAAACAGATATCTTTGTGAATAAGGCCTCAACATTTGAGACATATTTTCATGTAATTTGTAGTGAGCAGCACATACACTTAAATGTACCCTGTGGGGTTTTCTTGTAATAAAAAAGTTATGTTTACATTCAGTGTTTCTCACCAATATTCAATCAGCCTCTTTACACTAGATTTTAAAGCGTGATCTGAACACAAGCGGACAGTCAAGACGCATTGCCATAAACACCTGTATCTATTGTGTATCTTCAGCTGATCAGTTATAATCAGATTTTGTTAGTGCCTGCGTCACTTGTCAACTGTGTCAACAGGCCCTTCGCACAGTTAGTACATCCACACTCTTGCCAGTCACATCAGCAGTTTGTGTCACTTCAGCTGTAAGTTATTGCTGTCAGCAGGTTACAACATGTCTCCTTTCGTAGGGCAAACTGATGGATGGTCATGCAACACATTCTCCAACTTTTTGTAAAATAGGCAAGTTATATATTGTTGGAGCCATAGAAATAAATTTATAATTTCTTTTTTGCAATGATATTTTTATGGTTTGAGCACTGTCACCGAAATGACCACCATGTCATGCATTGATCCTGTTAGTCCTTGTCAGGAACACATTAGCGTGTACTACACTACGTACACTACAATAGATAGACTATATTTCAAGTGGCTTGAGTGATCAGATAACACTGCGTCTTGGTGGTTGTTTACACTTGTATTTAGCGCTGTCAACTTGTGAGCCAACTGGCCAAGACACATTTTAAAACCAAATGTAAACAGGGCTGTTGTGTGTGTCCTCAAGGGCTTAAAATCGTATTGATGTCAATGTACAGTCAACACAGGGTCTCACCTGTCCAAACATTGCTCCATAAACCCAATAATGCTCAGAAACTCCATGAGGTACCTTTAATGCTCCTGTGTGTGTAGAATTCTATTGTATATGTGAGTCAAAGACCTGGACCACCTGCAAGGCTGTCATTGTTATACATATTCAGAAAATACAGGTTATCCCCAAACGGCCACTGACGGTCAATACCCAAACCAGCATAACACACGCAATCACTCTAAAAACCAACACAGACAGAGCAGAAAAGTGAGCACACTAATTATTTGTTTTTACTCTCATCCCGTCAGCAAACACAAACCGAGGACTGCAAAGTGTTTTTGCAGTCAGTCCATCATGCAAATGTGACTAATAAATGTGCTACAAGATGGCCTGAGCTAGCCAGCCACCTGGAGATAGGACAGTCTGGTAAACTGCAGCAGGGACATCTAAAATTCTAGTGTACCTAATTTACTCTTAGACATTTAATACAAATGTGGAAAATGTGTAACATTTATCATGGAATTTTCATCTTCAAATATCTTTGCTGTTTAACTGTGTCTATAGAGGGTGGATCCTCAAAGGATCCTGTGTAGAACATCACACTGTTTCCCCAGGGGTTAAAACAAGAACAAAATTAGATATTTAAAGGAGACCACAGCTGCCTTCAATTATGCCACATTTGTGTAGAAATACATAGGTTTTAGTTGATGATTATGATATATACATAACTGCTGTATTTGCTGTGTTGAAGTGGTTTACTCATAGAACCTATCATAACAAAGCTTTCTGCAATTCAGTTGGTGTGGACCATTTCAGGGTTATTATAATCCACAGATTGATATTATGCCATCAGAACACTGCTTACACAGTCCTCGTACACTCTCAAAGGTCCAGCCAAATATTAAGTCCAAACACATCATTACATCCATAGATATGAACTGTCATTGCATTGTTTCAAACGTCCATATTTCTCTACATACTGTCTATAATATGTCCAGTTTGCATGTGAATATCTCCAAACTGAACCTTCAGCTGTAAGCAGACACATGCACCCTAATTTTGAGCAAAAAAGGCAGTTTTTCTTACATTGTGTGTTGTTAGAAACATATCCCACCCTTGGGAGACAGTTAAAATTGCTCTCCCAAGACCTTTCACAAACTTGTTGTCAATGTGCTGGGTTGCGTCGGCAGGTATTCCGCTGCGTGGATCAAGCTGTGGAGGTGTTGCAGGGCCTCAACGAGCAGCGGCAGCACAGCCAGTTCTGTGATGTGGTGCTGGTGGCTGACAACCAGCGGGTCCCTGCTCACCGAGCCCTGCTGGCTGTCTCCAGCCCATACTTTCACGCTATGTTCACCTTGGGCATGAGGGAGGAACGCCAGGAGGAGGTACTTAGGAGGGTGCAAAGAAACACAGGGAGAAATGAAAAATGGGAGCCTCTGTGTCCTCTGTTTCATTATTATTGTTCTCACAAATGCATTCATCTTGCTTTCTCTTCCTCAGTTTACATGTAGATCATTAATAGTAAAGTCATTAGGATATGTCATGTTGTGATAACTGTGTAATTGGATAGAGTGAACAATACAAATGTCTACAGACATTATTTTATGCTCAACTCCTGATTAACCTTTGTTGTCCTCTTCCTGTCTGTAGGTGGAGCTGGTTGGGATGTCCTACATTGGTCTGAATGCTGTAGTGGACTTCCTGTACAGCGGTGAGCTACCATTGGATGGAGGAAACATTGACTATGTGCTGGAAGCTGCCCACCTTCTGCAGGTAGGAAACTGGGTACTTTCTGTTGAACACGTGATGTTAAATAGAAGAATTAGGGTGAATTGTATCATATTACACTGTGTGTGAAAGAAAGATGGACAAATTGGTTTTGGCTCAGCTTCAGGCCAAAACTCAGTGGTTAGAAGGCATCACTTTCCCAAGTTTCAACAACATTGAACCAGTTACCTTGGCTATTGTGCTGTATTATATTAAAAAGAACACTTTTTATAATGTGATATATATATATATACAGTCATGGAAAAAATTATTAGACCACCCTTGTTTTCTTCAATTTCTTGTTAATTTTAATGCCTGGCTCAACTAAAGGTACATTTGTTTGGACAATTATAATGATAACAACAAAAATAGCTCATGAGAGTTTAATTTAAGAACTAAGAACTATTCATTTTCCATGGTTTTCTTGATAATAACCAAAATTACTTAAATTCTTACATCAATAGCTATGGCATTGTACCGCCAAAAACACTACTTTTAAGCATTCCATGTTTTCTTTTCTGTTTGCTTTAAACACGTGATACACACAAGAGTTAATACTTGATTGCATAACCATTGTTTTTGATGACTGCAGCCATGCGTCTTGGCATGCTCTCCACCAGCTTCTGACATTGTTCTGCTGTCACAGCAGCCCATTCCTGTTGGACAAATTCAAACAAATTTTCTTTGTTTTTGGGCTTGTGGTTCTCCATTTTGAGTTCGATGATTTTCCACAGGTTTTCAATTGGATTAAGATCTGGTGATTGAGCAGGCCAAGGCATGGTGCGAATGTTGTGGTTCTCCATCCAGGCTTTAACTGACCTTGCCGTGTGGCAAGGGGCATTGTCTTGTTGGAAAATCCAGTTATTCGAGGCAGGAAAGAGTTTTCCAGCTGATGAAAGAAGACTGTTTTCAAGGGTAGTCCTGTACATGACCTGGTTCATTCGGCCTTCACACAATTGCATTTGCCCTGTTCCACTCAGACTGAAACAACCCCAGATCATGACTGATCCACCCCCATGTTTTACTGTAGGGGCAAGACAGTCTGGGTTGTAAGCTTCTCCAGGCTTCCTCCTAACCAGTAAGTTGGCTGGAGTGGGCATCAATTCAAAATTGGATTCATCACTGAAGAGAACCTTAGCCCAATCATCAACAGTCCAATCCTTGTGGTCTCGAGCAAAGAGTAACCGGGCCTTCCTCTGCCTTTCATTGATGAAGGGCTTCTTGCGTGCTCTGTGTGACTTCAAACCAGCTTCAACAAGTCGGTTTCGAACTGTCCTTGCCGAACAAGTCACATTTCTCGACAGTGCCCACTCATTTTTAAGGTCCCTGGAGGTCTGACGACGATTCCTGACACAGGAACGGATGAGTGCACGGTCATCTCGTGGGGTAGAAAGACGTTTCCTGCCACGGCCAGGTAGCAATTTGGTAGTGCCATGTTCAGCTTGTTTTTTTTTTGTTGTAATGAACGGCTGTCTTGGAGATCTTCAGTTTTTTCGCTACCTGTCTCTCACTCATGCCAATTTCCAGCAGTGCCAAGATGGCTGCCTTTGTGGCTTCACATAATTCTTTTGTTTTAGGCATTATGTGAGAGCTGACAACTTCTGAGTTGTGCTACGGCTTGAATGTAACCAGGAAACCACTCTAGGCCTTTGCATGTGCAGTGCTGCTTGTGACATGAAATGGCCTCTTATATACCCTGGGAATCAATTAAGCTTAAGAATGTCAAATAGGACATAAAGTATTATGTGACCAGCTGCATTTTTTGTTGTGTTCATTGTATTATACGTTTAGTGGTACCAGATATTAGAATGAACAAGAAATTGAAGACAACAAGGGTGGTCTAATAATTTTTTCCATGACTGTATATATATATATATATATATATATATATATATATATATATATATATATATATATACACATATATATATATAATGCTAAAAAATACTTAATAAGAGAAGTTAAAATAAAGCATTATCTTTGAATTGATATGAAATGAAAGAACCAGTATAGTTCATTATGATGGCCTATCAAATGTAAAAACCTGCTGGTTCAGTTACAGTAAAAGTTAAACATTATTTCTTCAAATATTTGTCAATTTTGTACCTGTTCCACTTTCCAACTCTGCTGTTGTTCAGGTGTGGCGAGTGGTGGATTTCTGCTGTCAGTACCTGGAGAGGGAGGTGAGTGAGGACAACTACCTTTACCTGCAGGAGCTGGCTCTGCTCTACAGTCTGGAGCGACTCGACACCTTCATCGACCACTTCGTCCTCACACGCTTCGCTACGCTATCTTTCACCCCCGATTTCCTTCATGATATTCCTTTACACAAACTCACATCCTACCTCTCCAGTGGCCAGGTACATTCTGTAAGATGTTTATATGTCCACATTGAAAGTTTATTCTTGAACTCAGAAATAGCAGTTGACAAAACAATGGGACCATGTTTAGGAGAGAGGGGTTAGATGTTAGGTAAGGTCATAAGAAGCCATCATCATTAATATCTGAGCTCCACTCTTCATCATCAGGTTCAGCATGACAGTGAGCAGGCACTTCTCCAGGCCACCCTACAGTGGCTCAGCCAGACTCCTGAGCGCACCGCTCATGCCAGACAGCTCCTCTCCCACATCCGCTTCTCTCTGATGCCAGTGGAGGACCTCGTAGACCGAGTGCTGCCGGCTCTGCGAGCTCTGCTGCCAGAGGAGGCAGGCTGCGAGGCCCTCGTGGAGGAAGCCCTGGAGTACCATGCCAGGCCCAGCGCCCAGCCGCTCCTGCAAACAGGTCGCACCACGCTGAGGGGGGGTGTCGAGCAGCTATTGCTGATTGGAGGAGAGGTACAGGTTGCTGATGGATTGCTTTGATGATGACTTAATTTTGAGAGATATCATAATCAGATGTAGCTGTTCACAGAATTTGTACAGATTTGAATCTGTTGTTTGTCCACAAAGTTTATTACTATATAAAAATGTTTCTTTATGTGTTTTTTTTTTTGTTCTGCTCCAAAATTGGTTCATGTAAAATACTGGTTTTCAGCTGTACAAAAAAAAATTTAGATATTACAGCCTTAGCAAAAAAAAAAAATGTGTTCAACACATGAGCAGGTTAGAGTTTCTAGACAAACTGTAGACCTGAAACCTGAGTCAGACTTTAGTTGTAAAAATCAGAGTTCTCAGGGAGTGTGCTATTGGCATGCTGACTGCAGGATTGTCCACTTGAGCTGTTGCGCGTAAACTGAATGTTATGTTATTACCATGAGATGAATTTAGTGTTGTTTCCCTGAATTTGGCAGCACAACCAACTGGTTTCACAACCACGCAAAACCCTGGTAAGGACTTTGAGCATGCAGGTGAGCTTCCCTAAGATGGGTTCTGGCAATTTGTACAGAAATTCTTCAGTTGTGCAAACCAATTGTTTCGTCTGCTGTTCACATGGCAGGTCTCAGACGATCATACAGGTGAAGACGCTGGATGTTGAGGTCCTGAGCTGGTGTGGCCACATGTGCTCTGCGATTGTGAGGCCAGTTGGATGTACTGCCTAATTAATGAACAACATTGTAGACAGCTTATGGTAGTGAAATACACATTCAGTTCACAGGAAACAGCTCTGGTGGACATCCCTGTAGTCAGAGTGCCAATGGTACACTCCATTGGCACCATTGGCACCCTCCAAACTTCAGACATCTGTGGCCTTACGTTGTGTCATCAAACTACACATGTTAGAGCAGCCCTTTATTGTGACAATCCCAAGGCGTACCTGTGTAGGTATGGTGCTGTTTAATCACTATTTCGAAATGCCACACCTGAAAGGTGGATGGATTATCTTGAGTGCATGAAAAAAATTCTTAGATCTTTCACTTAAACCTGTGAAAAATGGGAGAAAGAACAGAAGTATTGCATTGAAATTTTTGTTCAGTATATAAGACACACCTCTGCTTTTTTCCTGCTATACCTGACATGGATTCCTGTCACCTCCTCCCTTTCCTACTTAAGGTGTCAGAACGTGGAGAGGAGCTGAGTGCCAATGTTTGCCGACTAGACGGTGAAACGGGAAGCTGGGAGGTGGAAACAGAGCTGCCGGCACAGCGGAGCCACCACTGCCTGGCGGTGCTGGGGGGCTTCATATTCGCTGCTGGTGGCAGCTCTTCCAGGGACAACGGTGGAGACGCTGCCTGTAACCTGCTGTACAGATACGACCCCCGCCACAACCAGTGGAGCAAGGTACTGTACTAAACAGCCAGTTCCTTTCTCTTTATCAAAGACTTTTTTTAGCTTACAAATGAAGTGAGTAAACCATACACACAACATGCAGGTTAAGGTTTCATCTCAACATGAGCACAAACAGGAAGTAATCTGAGAAGGTATTAGAGTAAAAGAAGATTCCCCACCTTCAGGTTGCCATTGTTTATTCTTTTGTCTCACTTCCTGTTTGCTGTGCTTGTCCTTTAGCAACTAACTAGGCCAGACACAGTGACAGTGTGATGCTTTCACAGGGTGCTCCAATGAATGAGCGGCGGGTGGATTTTTACCTGGGGGCGGTGGGAGAGTGCCTGATCGCCGTGGGTGGAAGGAATGACACCGGAGCTTTGTCCTCTGTGGAGGTTTACTGCCCCGCTGAGGATTGCTGGTCCTATGTTGCAGGACTGCCCAGGTAGGAACACATGTTACTTCTGGGTCTGCTGTTTATTGGGACATTTCTGTCATGGAAAGAAGGATTTACCCCTATGTATAACTTTGACTATGACTGTGGCGTCTGCCGGACTTTTCAAATAACACTCCCAGTAGGTCAAAACACTGTGTGTGAAATTCATGTCAGCCTTAGCTTACAAACTACAATGTAAAGTAAATGTAAAATTGAGACCTGCTGAGCCTGATTATATGATACTACATCAGATTAATCTGATAAGAGATGTCCTAAAATGGCCACTGTGGAGATGACAAACCTTTTTATTCTTTGTATACAGATGTATTTATAAACAAATAGTCCTTCCCTCAGTGTTAAAAACAGTTCTCTCCAAACAACCTTTACTTAACATTATATCTCCATCCACACTAAAATGACCCCAAATGCTTGCTGGCGTTATCTGTCTTTAGCAGTCATCCCCATCCCAAGGGGAGTTAAGCGTGCAGTCTGTTGGAGATCTCATCACCATTGATTCCTATTCAATATAAGGATGAAGAAGCTCACTTAAACATGCGAGTGTTCCTTCTACTCCTCATCGACAACAATCCCTCTCTTGAAGCTGTCCCACCATCTGTTGGTTGAACCAGGTCTAATCCCAAACCATCATTCCTGGCCGATCGTAACAAGCGGATGCTGAGGTGTAGCAAATAACACTGGGTGCAGCAGACAGCTCTATATGTCTGTGAAGTGGGGTAACAATAGAGTTTAGGTGTAAAGTATTCATTAGACCAAGCAGTGCTAGCAAAACATTAGGAAACTGGTAGTCTGCCATTGTTGTAGCTTTTTTCTGTTGTACACAAAGCAACAATGTAGATGGGGCCATAGTTTGTTAAATGATATTTCCTTTTGTTTGGCGCCACCTGGGCCTAAGTGTATTTTTTTCCCCCTGGTATTAATATTCAAGCTTATGTTTACAGTTCTATAATGCGTGGCTGTAGTGCCTATTTATTGTTTTGCCAACTTTTTGTTTTGGTGCTACATAGGGCTTTTTGAATTTTGTCATTTCTAGGTTTACTTACGGCCATGCTGGGACAGTCCACCGTGGTGTAGTCTACATTTCGGGTGGTCACGACTATCAGATCGGCCCATACCGCCGAGATGTCCTGAGTTATGATCCATCACGGGTCGATGAAGTGTGGGTAGAACGCCAATCCATGTCTCTGGCCCGGGGCTGGCACTGCATGGCCTCCCTCAACCACCTCATCTACGCTATCGGAGGCAGCGATGACCACGAAGACACCACAGAGCGCTTTGATATCCTGCAGGTAGAATCTTATGACCCACGCTGCGGCCAGTGGACCCAAGTGGCACAGCTGCTGATGCCCAACAGCGAGGCAGGGCTCTCAGTCTGGGCAGGGAGGATCTACGTGCTTGGGGGCTACAGCTGGGAGAGTATGGCATTCTCTAGAGCCACTCAGGTCTACGACCCTGACAAAGGCTCATGGTCAAGAGGGCCTGACCTGCCAAAATGCATCGCAGGGGCCTCAGCATGTGTTTGCACTGTGAAGCCCTCACTATCATTAGCCTCTCCAGAGAAAAAGATGGACAAAGGGATAAAAGGAAGATTACGTCCCACGTAACAACAGCAATAAACTTTCATTTTGTCCAAAAATACACGGCCTGACTTTTGGCTGAGACAGAGCCTGATGCATACTTCTGATACTAAATCTTTAATAGACGAGAAATATTTTGGTATGTCTACTACACGTGTGTCAGAATAAATTGCTCACAAGCTCAGGAGCACTGCAGCATCACAAAGGGAGAGAAGTGGCAATAATTGAAAACACTGAAGTAACCAGACAGTGTTTAGTAAAGACCACCTGACTAATGTATGTTGACAAAAACTACATTATATGAAGGACAGTCTGTGCATTTGCCTTTACAGCTAAATATAGATATAGTCTGATGAAAGCAATCATTTTATGTCTCTTGTACAGTTGATACACAATTAAGCTTTAGCATTCAGGTACCTCTCTGTATTTTTAAAGCCAGGAAATGAGGGCTTGTAGAAGCTGAAGGCTGGATAATGTCTTAATGTGAAGTGTAAACTGCCAGATGGGTGAAGGGAGGGGTGCAGTCTAATCTGCACTTTGAACATATTTATATCCTGCAGAAAGAAAAGACAACCAGAAGGTCAACGTAAAACTTGGTGTACCTGTAGATTCTTTGGCACAGTGCTAATGTTTGGAGCTGTCCAAAAATGAAATGTAGGCTACATATAATGCAAATACATGGAATGAACAACTCTATTAACACAGTTAACCAGCTGCTGAGCAACATACATCTTGACATATTCTTTTGAATATTTCTTATAGTTGACCCATACATTGTTACCTATTAGAAATCAGATACAGCAGTATCCCGATTGCATTTCCAAGACTCATAAGATATTGTTTTGTTCAAACCAACAGCCACTTATCATAAAAGAAGATAGTGATATTTCTAATTTTGGGAGCCATGCCCCAGGTCCTCTCACCAACTGCTGTCATGTAATCAAATGCTAAACCCCTCCCCCTAACACAGATTGTCCAGTCACAGCTTAGCAGCATTAACCAGGCGCTAATGCTGTCATTATGTGCTCTACATGGACAGCAGTTAATAGTTACAACCTAATACCATATTACAAATTATATGTAAGGAAATATATAAACATATATATGTATGCAACATATGAATTGATTAAAAGTTTATCAACATCAACAGCACATTTACTTTTATCCGCCATGTTCCTGTATATAGAGAATAGGATCCTGACATGAGCTGCACTGAGTGACATGAAGCATTGTGGGATTTTAGGACACAGAAGTTATGGTAGAGACTGAGTACTACTAGATGACAAGGTTGAGTTTATATCTTATCCATCTTGAAAACACGGTGGAATGGTAAACATTGGCTGCATTATCATCTGCCGCAATCATTCTCACAACCAGCGGGGGAAACAGACAGCTAATGAAGCGTGCTTTTTCAGCTTTCTAGTTTGCAGTTGACACTGTGCACACTCCACTTGATCACTGAAGCTGAGAATCACCCATGGCTTGAGTGGAGGTTCATGAAGACATTGAGAGTGCAAAACCTAAGACATAAATAACATTGATCCAAGTATAAAATAAATAATAAAATAAAAAAAAAAACAATCAACATAGCCACCGCATTTACAGCTTTTACTAGTTCATTTTAAGTTTACTAGTTAATCACCATGACAGAAACTAGTCTAAAATAGAAAGAACAAACTACAGCAGTGACAACAACAGCAGTGACTCCACCACCACTTTGACTGGAATGCACACTTACCAATGAACTTAGCTGTAACCAAAATGTGATCTAAGTGAAAGACAAACTGTAATGACTAAATGTGATGCAGTGTTGGCCTTGGAAAAGGATATTGTTTTCTTGAGTTTAAAGTGGTGACACAAAGAGATGTGTGTGGCGAGTGGCGATGAGGTTAACTACTTTTGTGCAAACGATGATTTTCTGGTCCATTAGTGAATGGAACGTGGGCCTGCTCGAATGTGTAAGCACTTACACCACAAATGAGGTAGGAAAACATGTCCAGAATTGTTACACTTTTTAACTTGCTTATATTACCAACCACTCCTTGTGTTCATACAGATCAAGACCGTTTATTTCCTTCAATTTTGGAAGCCGTTTTAAAGCTACTCCTGAAGCTAACATTAGCTTAAGCAGCTAGCTAGCTACAGCTGATCAAATCTGCCAATGACACATGTAATTAAAGTCCAAAAATAATCGTCGACAAAGAACACTAAGCTGTTTTTGTCTACTTGTTCTCAGACCAGTGCCAAACCCACGACACTGTTTAGTTAGAGCAATAGGCAGGAAGAAAGAATTTGTTGTGCTTTCATTTGTTGAGCATCTCCTACAAGACCTACAGTTGAGTAACAAATGCCTGAGCATTGGCACTGTACAGGCACACTTCCACTGCCAGGTATTGGATCAGGTGACCATTGAGGTGGAACACATTACCATAAAATTAGCGACGTGCCTCTTCATCCTCATTCCAGCTCCAAGCTCCATCTGCTTTAGGTGACCAAAAGTTGTGGAACTGACATTGTCTACAACAGACATTGTAACCACTGCCTCTTTAGTACATTAATTAAACTTCATTTGTTTGTTATTTAATAATTATAAGGACAGACTTAAAGTGATCTGCAGACTGAAAAGCCTTGTATGTTCTCTGTTAGACACCAAAGCACAAATTGTTACAGCGGAAGAGCTTCATGCTTTTTGAAGGTGCATCCAGCAATGCCGACCTTAACACACATATACTGAAAGTGTATGTAATAAAAAATAATGTGCTCAGTGTATTGTAATTTAATTTATAATTAATTTGTAAGTCTTAACCTGTGATATTGACTTTAATTAAAAATGATCTGTGTAAACACAAATGTACAGTATTTTATTCATAAGATGAAAACATTATAAAAGTTAGAATGTGATTTCTCAGAGCTTATCAGTGCCCTGATCTTTGTCATATTCATAACATTGAGAAACTGAATTGTCTTTAGATTTGTCTTCACTTTCACATCATCATTATTATCATGTAAATAAGGCACTGATGAATTACAGCAGGTGATACTGTAGGTAGACCGCACTTGGCTGCTCTGTGTCTTGTTGATCAGAAGATCCAGTTCGCTGTCTCTTTTCTCTTCTGGCAGCCTTATTCAAACGGGTAGTATGGATGAGACTTGGTCCTGAGGAACAGAACAGCAGTCATTACAGTGACAGTAGCTGCACCTTGCATATGATTATTATTGTTTGTTCACTTACTCTTCAGGGGTCAAGGTCCTCCAGCCTCGGTTTAGTCCTCTCAGTGCTGTCATGTCCTCTTCAGTCAGACTGAAGCCAAAGATCTGCACAAACATTAAAAACTGATTGTGACAACAGCTCAGGGTTGCCAGATTGTGATAGCTGCAGATGTATGGCATCGTCCCAGCGCTATCCGTCACAAATTCTAGCTGACCAACAGAGAAGCAAAACCAGAATCAACATCGGTTCAGCTTTTGATCGTTGGTGTCAGCTGGAGGCAGAAAAAGGGCTAAAAAGCCACGCAGAGGTTGCCACTTTCCTTCTGGACAAGTAAGCTAATGTTTGCTAACTAACGCAGGGTTGTAAAAAGACATATCTGCTGAATATATCAAATATCTAGTATCTAGGATGATGGTTAATTTCAGATATTTTAGCAAGTTCTCTAGAAACGGCGTTTTTGGGACTGTGATTGTTCCGGTTGTAGAGTTGTCAAATAGTGTCGTAAAAAAAGTAAATGTACTGAATATAAATATCTAGTACAGCCGAAATATCATGTTAATATCATTATTATTATTGGTGGGAAATTATAACAGAGGAATATATTTGCCGTTTTAATATCAAGAACACTTTCGTGTTTTTGTGTGTATGCAGGACGTTGTTGAATGAGGGAATCCGTGTGTCCACCACGACAAAAGCTCCTAATTGACTAATTATGTTAGCATTAGTGACGAGTAGAGCTAAAAATGCTTTACGGAGATTGTTACAGTGTGTTACAGGGCGCACAAGAGAGGATTCATGATTTATTATTATTATTTTTTAATTACTATACCACAAAAGACTCTTCACTTGACATCGCTGTCTCCAGTGTCTGACGTTTACGAACCTGGCAACCTGTAGAATTGAAGAGTGGAGCGAGAGCAGGTGAGTGTGAGTACGACACCTACTGACAGGGAAGTATGAATCCTATATCTATCACCTTTAAGTAAAACACCGTATCCCAAATATGATCATAACTGGGATAAGCCTCATAAATGGGCTACTCATGTCCATGTAATCCCACTCTGTGATGATGTGGTTAATCATCCAACCTGCCCAGGGTGATTAACATCTCACAGCATTTAACAATTCAAGAAGGTACATCTCAAAGACAAGTATCAAAGATTGCTCAGAGATACAGTGGTAGTGACCACTAGACCTTCAAGAGGAGGAGGGCATACGCACCCTCTCCAAAGGGAGAGCGTTTACATCTTTACTGTTAAAACTCTAACACCAAGAGGCTGAATGAAAAATACAAAGTACAACATTTTTTTGTAATTTCAAATTTAGATCTACTTAAAGGCGAAAGGGGTATTTTTTTTTAACCTGAACCCTATTTCCCCATGTTTTTTTGCCTTTAAGTGACTAATAGAGACGACATTTTTTTGTTGTTGTTGTTTGTTTTTTAAATCAGTCCAGTATTGAGCAAGACCGCTGCAGCTGGCGGCAGCAAAACAGGCTGCAACATAACGGTACAGGGCAATTGTACACCGTCAATTTCCATCCACTAAGTGCTTGTTTTTGTCACTGATAGGCTCAGATTGTTATTTTTAGTATCTGACAACACTGCGGAAAGGACTCCGCATAGGTCAACGTTTTTGTTAAAGAGTAAGATCCTTTTTGTTTAATTCAGAAACAGCACCAAAATCGCTATCACCAACCCATCATCAGACTCCATTTAAAACAAGAAAGCTGTCTTGGTTCATCTTTCCACTGTTTCAACAATCACTCTGCTTTGGTTTAAATGAATTTTCAATTAACCCAGTTAGAAATGTAATGATAATAATTGTTTATGTAAATGGAGTCTGGTTGGTTTGCAGATTGTGATTTCAGGGCTGTTTCTAGGTAAACAAAAAGGATTTTACTCTTTAACTTTGAAGTGATACTTTCCATAATGTTGGAGAACACTTAAAATAACAATCTGAGTCTGTCAGTGGCAAAAACAAACACTTTAAGTGTATGTAAATTTACAGTGCAGGCATGCCCAGAGTGTTTGCATTGCAGTCTGTTTCACGCTCTTGACACTGGGCCAATTTCAAAAACTGATGCTCCCATTAGTCACTTAGACACAAAAACAGGAAAACAGTGGCCAGGTTGAAAAATACCGCAGTTACCCTTTAAGGTATATCTTCTTCTTATCTCATCAAATTCTTGACACTTGTTTAAATACAGTGCATATGTGTGCAGATATTCTGATGTGAGTTATTTATCCATTTTAAGATGCTCTTAGACAGGCTTGGAGTCAGTGTGCAGATGTTTGTTGATTTTTAACTGATGCTGCTTTTTACATCCTTCAAAGAAGTCTGTCTGTGCACCACTTTTGTTCAGACTGAATTATTTCCAACACTATTAAAGGGGATGATTTGTCTTAACATTTTGTACAGACATTCATGGTCCCCAGAGGGTGAATCCCTGAATCATTTGGGGTTATGAGAGAAATTTCAGATGGATCCCCATGGAAGTTGTTCATGTCCCCTCAGATGAATTGCAATAACTAGATCCCTTAACCTTTCATCCAGCACATTATTGTTAAATTTTCCGACTACACTGTAGCTGATGTATGATGCATTTGAACTGAGAGCTCTGTTGGGCTGTAGCTGCATGTAAGAGCATGTACCATTCTGCAGTTTCCTTAAAGCAACAAAATAATGCAAACGTCCAGAATCTGTGTGGACCAGAGTCCAGATGATATACTGAACAATTTCTAATGAACACACAACTGTCAGAAAGCAGCGTGAGCATTAAAGTAAGCAGGCAATTAGTGGGAGTGAGCCTGCCAGATGGAAACTTTCAGAGGATAAAGAGCAGAGAGGAAGGAGAGGTTTTACCTTTGTGTTTTCAAGGATGTGATGAGGCTTGTCGCTCTTAGGGATGACTGAAATACCCTGCTGCACATGGTACCTCAGTAATACCTGTGAGAATACGGTTGTTAATAATGAAGAAATACAAACACACACTTACACAGACACAGTACACATACTCATTCTGACCTGTGCAGTGGTGCGTCTGTGCTTCTTGGCTATGTCTGCTATGACTGGGTCCTCCAGGAGCTTATGTGGATCTGTGTCTTCTTTGATCCTGAGACAGACAGATAAAAACTAAGAGCACGGCATTGTTCATTCACAAGAATCAGTAGGCTGAATGGGTAGTTAATGTACATTTCTATTACACTCATTACTCCATATTTCACTACTCTGAAGCAGCATCCTACATCGTGTCAGAAACGTCAAAGACCAACCTCACCTTGTCTGTTGTCACTTGTGCTCATATCTATCCTTAAGAGCTGTAGACTACTTCTCATTGAACTCAAGCTCAGAGGTTGTGGATCAGATAAGGCTTAATGAGAGAATGAACCTTTAGCATAACAATGAGGCTCAGTGTTGTGAGATCTGCTTAACCCCTAACCCCACAAAGCCAAGCTACATCAGTAAGATCCTCCTCTATTCCCAGAGTTCTCTTCCACAAGAGAAACTAAAACTGATAGAGCTCTTCTCAGGATCCACATCAGTGTATCCTTAAATCAATAAAGAGCTCGGGGTGAGGTTCTTAAGTTCAGAAGCCCAAGCAGTTTCTCTGCACAGCGAGAAAAGTTTTATTTGGGTGTGTTGACCTGAGGTGTAAAGAGTAAAGGAACTGAGAAAGAGTGTTGCGGGATTCAAGGATTTATTATTTTCATTATATGACAAAGACATATTAACCATATATTTTAATTAGAATAAAATAAAAACTACTAAAACATTCTCAAGAAAATTTGACTTTGTGCCTGATACTTGGTGGGTATCCAAATGCTAATATTGCAATTACTAAGTTTTAACAGCAGTAACTGTATCATTAAGGCCACACACTGTGTGTACGTCTACTACATTTACTGCCTACTACAGGTACTACAGACAGTACTATATACTATGTGCACTGCCTACGACAAGGAAAACAACACTATTTCTCTGAACTCTCTTTACTGGTGTGAAGATGACAAAGGGTTGCTTGTAGGATCACAGATTCTATTATGTACAATAAATAGGTTATTAGTTAATAGTTATCTGACCTGTTTAGAAGCTCTAATTTGATTATAACTGCAGTATGAATCAACACAAAGTGGATCTAAACACATCTTTCCTCTGGATTAAAAAATGACCTCTAAGCATGATCATATGCACTTAAGAATATCAACAGAAGTATCCAGATGCTTTGTCCATCTTTAATCTTCAGTGTGAGTAAGTGGAGTGTGTGTGTGAGTGAGTGCTGCTGTATATCTTACTCCTCTGGGGGTCTGGCAGGCGAGCCGAAGGGACTGTAGGCAGTTAAAGCGATGTTCTTGGATTTACAGAACTCTATCATGTCTGTCTGTACCAGGTAGGGATGTAGCTCGATCTATGGATGATAAAACACCCAAATAAAGGTGAATACAAATGGATGCTGATCCAGACAGAGCTCATTCAGAACTTTGATGTACCGTCAGCTGCTAAACTGGACCAAAGTTTAGTTTGAGGACGTTCTCTCTATGGTGTTACATTATGTTAAAAAGCAAAACCTGTGACACATCACAATATGTTGCAGTATGGTAGTTGCACTGCCATAATGTGATTACATCACACAAATTACATGAACAAACTCGCCATATAATGATGCTATGTTGTGTATGGCAACATCTGATGTCATAGTAACCGAGAGAGAATTTCATTTGTGACATCATATAATATCACATAATATCATATAAGGTACTATGATAACCAGCTAAAGAAATCATTCATGCAAATAATCTTAAATATTTAATCATGAAATGAATTGCGGTGATATTTGTGTAATGTCAAATGATGTCATATGACCTCATGTAATGCCATTTTTCATATAATGCAGTACAGTGACATCAAATACCACCCGTTGATTGTCATCAGGATGCTTTAAAATGTCATGGATAAATATTCACGACTCTTTGCTGTTAAAGTTTTTTTTTTCCATTGTTATTTGACATTGCACGATGCTGTACAATGCTATCTGTATTACATCACTGTGTGACCCATCGTCAGGTGTCATTATATGTGGGTATGTCATCCCACTACAAGAATGTAATACAAACTAAAACTGTTTTTACCACCAACCACAGACCCTAAAAGGAAAGCTCTTGGTCATTACCCTTGTAGATTGAGACAGTAGATTGACAGAGATAAATATATATAACTCATAACATCATCATTACACATGGCTCATGGAATCCAAAAGAGTCTCAGTATTCCAGTCATACCCAAAATATACAATTCCAAGACTGTTTAAGGACCCCAATGCGCAGAAGTATTTAAACATATCACTTTGAATACAATGATGTCCCCTTTTTTTTTTCCTTTGCCAAAATTTGTCATCCATCCTTGACAAGACAGCTACTACCGCGAAGTACTCATAACTTGTATTGTCAGTGATATAAGGCAGTAAGCAAATTGTTGCACTTGATCCTATTTAACGGTCACCTTTCATCACCCTCTGACCCACTACACCCACGCCCTGCATCGAAACCGATTCATTCTACTACTACAACCAGAGTGCCTCCTCTGTTCCTCATTTTTATCTACTGGCTCATTAAGACAAAACAAAACTCAACCTGATGGAGCTATCTCTACTATTTATATACAACTTAGGTTTGTTTTGCTAAAAAAAAATCCTCTAGATGTCGCAGATGTCTTTGAATAGTCTGCCTTTGCGGTTCGCCTCCTACAGTAATTAGTAAAAAAATAAATACATTTTTAGGTATTAGATTTTTGTACGTTAATACAAAAATAAAAGTCTAATAAAGGTCAAATTGTTATTTTTGAAAGCATGCCCTACCAAACAGTTCATTTGTTCTTTAACAGTAAAGATCGTGAAGCTAAGCTTCATTAAAACTGGCTATTTGCTAACAAATGAAAACACTTCCTCATCCATCATCATCATCCATTGTTGTTAAACAATACATTTAGTGTTATCCAAAACACACACACACACACACATATATATATATATATATATATATATATGTACATATGTGTGTGTGATATATATATATATATATACATACAGTACAGGCCAAAAGTTTGGACACACCTTCTCATTCAATGCGTTTTCTTTATTTTCATGACTATTTACATTGTAGATTCTCACTGAAGGCATCAAAACTATGAATGAACACATGTGGAGTTATGTACTTAACAAAAAAAGGTGAAATAACTGAAAACATGTTTTATATTCTAGTTTCTTCAAAATAGCCACCCTTTGCTCTGATTACTGCTTTGCACACTCTTGGCATTCTCTCGATGAGCTTCAAGAGGTAGTCACCTGAAATGGTTTTCCAACAGTCTTGAAGGAGTTCCCAGAGGTGTTTAGCACTTGTTGGCCCCTTTGCCTTCACTCTGCGGTCCAGCTCACCCCAAACCATATATTTAATGTTATTCCATCATATGTTTGATGAAAAGAATCTATACCACTATGATTTTTCACCACCTCTGAGATGTTTTCAAAGTACTGTAATGGTAAATATCGAGAAAAAATATCTGAAAATAATACTAGTAGTGGTAATATTACTAATTCCATGGTAACAAGTTAATATATGTTGGTATACTAACATATTTCTAGCATTACAACACTATATTGTTTGTAATTTTATTTATTTATTTTGTTTTACAGTTACTATGGAGTGACTTTTAAAAAACTATGGGGTCTGTTAAAAAAAAAAAATTAAAAAATGAATGAAAAAATTAATTAGAATAACACAACTGAGGTTGGACCGCTTATGTTTTCCGTAAACAATAAATGAAATTAGTTAGTCAATACTTGAATAAGTATGGAACTGATATGAGAATGTTATCTTTCTTCTGCTTATGTCAGTAATGGAGCTACTGTAAATATGTGGTACCTGATTGACAGCAGGGGGCACCCTGCACAGAGCAAGGAGTCTCTCCAGCTGCAGGATGCTGAAGTTGGACACACCAATACTCTTCACCTTCCCCGAGGCCTGCAGGGCTTCCATCCCCTGAAAACAGACTGTGACAGTGAACACACGACAACCATTGGCTCTCAAAGGCTAATGTGGTTTAACTAAAAAAAAATCCAAATGTACTTCCCGTGCCTGGTGGTTGTTTGTTTGGTGTGTTTTATTTAAAACAACAGAAAATGTACGATAACTACTGAGGCGATTCTCTATAATATAAGGGATGAATGTGTAGAGCTACATATATATGATGTCTGTGGTGGTGCCACTGCAAACAGAAAGAGTACATGTGTTCTTACCCTCCATACATCTACATAGTCTATATCAGAGGTCAGAATCTTTCCATCCTTCTTCGGGAAAAGCTCATCACCAACTTTCTATGAAGACATTTAAAGGTATCAGTCAGACAGATGCACATATGTAGCATGTGTTCTTTTAACATACTTTATATAAGTACTTCCCTCTTTCAAGCATATTTAGTAAATTTTAAAAACATGCAGATACAGAGACTACTGGCATTAAGTGATACTTTTGTTACTGACAAGGAATAAAATATGTCATTTCAATAGGCTGGTCCTACTGACAAACACACTTAGAATAAACATTGTCGATTAACACATTTTTAGCTTCTTTTAGGTCATTATTGTTGTTCTCCGGCCTGAACATAAACTCTATAAATGCCTCTCCCTGTTCTCACTATCCCCCAGGGAGAAAGTTTTTAATCCAGTTTCCAGCAGCATTAGGCAAAAATCGTCTGTCAAAAGTCAAAAAAGTCCTGTGCACACCAAAACAGTCTTAGACAGGTGCGTAGATGGGGCAAACAATGAATCAAAAAGGAGAACACCACAGGACTTTTTTGACTTTTGACAGACAATTTTTTTGTTGGTATTTTTTCCTTGTGTAGTCTAATAAATTTAACCTTTTTCTGCAAGTGCAAACAGTGTGCGGGTGTTCTCCTTTTTTGATTCATTGTTTGCCCCACCTGTGCACCTATCTGAGACTGTTTTGGTGTGCACAGGACTTTTTAGACTTGGTGAGGAAACACTTGGCATGGCCATTTTTAAAGGGGTCCCTTGAAGTGTTACCTCAAGATATCTGAATGAGCATGTGTTCTATGGGTGCCCATGAGTCTCCAACTCAACTTGAAAAGGCTTGTTCCCAGTAAACACATTTACTGTTCGGGCAGGACCTTTCCTTAATGGGCTCTTAAGCCTCAAAAATTCATACCAATTCTAGTCAAAAAAAAATTTCTCTAGCTTGCGTCAAGGATCTCTGGGATAAGGGCAGGATAAGGTATTTTAGATTTCTCACTCCACCTGTAGGCCAACAGGAAAATGCACAAGGTAAAGATCCAGGTAGTCCAGCTGGAGATCATTCAGGGACTTATTCAGACACACAGGAATGTCCTCTGGGGCATGGAAGGTAGACCACAGCTACAACAAAAAGGTACAGGGCAGGAGAGGTAACAGAAAATTAAAATGTTGTATACAATATACTAGGTAGCATACTCAAACCATAAAAAATGTATAACATAATCTAAAACATGGTACTTTTTCATCTTTTACTAAGTCATGTTGCATCCTGACCTTTTTGTAACACCTGTTCTCCTCAGCACCCACCTTACTGACGATGAACATGTCCTGGCGCCTGATGATGCCTTGCTCTATTTTGGAGCGCAGAGCCTTGCCAATATCAACTTCATTTTTGTAGCAGAAAGCAGTGTCTATATGGCGATAGCCGGCTGCAATGGCAGTCTCTACTGCACCCTGGACCGAGGTGCGGGGAAGATGTGAGGACTGTGAGAAGTAAAACATGTTAAAATAGGCCTGTCACTCTCTTGACATCTCCACCACTCTCAGTCATATTAATAACAATAAAATCGCCAGTTCTCTTTGTGCTGTTAACAACTGAAAGCATATTTGAATACTGGGGCGATGTGACCCTCCCAGTATATATTATATTTACTGCCTAGAGGTGTACTAATGTTCAGTTTCTTTCTGGGCATCAGATGAGAAGACTGATACACTCTTACTCTTTGTCAGATTTTTTGGTACAGTAAGCAAAAGAGAGTCTATCATGGGTCTATTATACAATTGCAGCATATCACCAAGTCTGTTTAGATTAATAGGCAAATACGAGGGCTAAAACATCTGTCTCAAGTCCGGAAGCCAGGGCAGGTGCTTCAGAACAGGTTCCTGGACTGTGTTCTTTAAATTGGTCTTAACTAATTCAAGCTAAAATAATCCTGTTTATTCTCATCCAGCTAATTTGGTGTAGCATCAGCACTTTATCCATTACAGTAAAAACTGTAAGATTTTGCCTGTGTGTTGCATTTCTGAGGCAGCACTTTCTTTGCCCAATTATTTAAATGTCACTTATAAAAGGTTAAGGTTCAGGCGGTTAAGGTTTTGTCATTGTTTGGATTAGGGTCAGTCTTAAAGGTTATACAGTTATACATTTCTAGAAATATAATTTGCGTTCTTGTCAGATGTTAGATAAGATCAATACCATTCTCATATTTGTGTCAATTTGCTCAGCGTGGCTTAAAGACTACGAGCAAGAAGTTAGCGTGGTACTGTCCAAAGCTGAGAAAACATATGTGTGTAAGCACACATAAAGCTCACTAAAAAAAACTTTACACAGTAGACACTTTGACATGTCAGGAAAAGCACAGGTGGATTTCATAACATTAACGATGGCTGCGCTCCACTTAGGGGAGGCCCTGGTATTGTGTGTACTGGCTTACTGGAATAGTTTACTGGGACACATAAGTGAGCCATTGTTACTGTTATCACTCTCACCTGTTCTTTTCTTACCATGACAAGTTAAAAATTTCTGCTGTGAAGAAGCTTTGAGTTGCAACATCCATTAATTTATACAATCCATGGCTTGGACCAGCAACTCTATAGGTCGTTCTGTTGGTCAGTCATTCCAAAAGGAATTTGGTGGTAATTGTTTTTGCTTTAGGAGGGTGAACACATACACATATATACACCATGGGTGTCAGAGGGAGCCTTAGTTGGATTAGTGACAAGTGTATGTGAGGTTGTGCATGTGTCAATGCATGAACTTGCAGATGAATGCGTGTATGTGGTCACAACTAATGCAAATTAGCACTTGTTGAACTTTGGACAGTGCTAAAAGCTGCTTCCCTGTGTTTCCAGTCTTAATGCTAACTTAGTTAATCATCTAACGGTTCCAGCTCCATATTGCACAGATATGAGATTGGTATCAATCCTCTGCAAAGCAAAATAAGCACATTTCACAATATGTCAAACTATTCCTTTGATAAAGGGGGTGGGGTCAGTGTGCAGCCTGAGATCAAGTTCCATATCCTTTAATCTGGAGGATGAATGATCTGCCTATCAGAATCCAGTATTTTCAATTGACAAACACAAAGTTCATGCAGTATGTACTCTTTAACCTAAAATTCATGTATTTGCAAAGCATGGTTAAGAACTTTGCTCTTGAACAGTATGCAAGAAAATAAATTGTTAACAGCTGGATTGTTTGCAGTAAAAAGCAGATATAGGAATAAGTGTGAGGCTACCTTCCATGTCCCCAGTCCCAAAACTGGCATTTGTGTGCCATCATTCAGCTCTATGGTCCTGGCCACCTGTGTGTCCTCCATGGAGTAGACTGCACGGCAGGAGAAAAGTAACAAAATGTAAAACTCAGCACACACTTGCACACTAAGCTTTCCTCTTCCTCTTGTCCCCTCAGACTGCAACTGCTGAGTCAATGTCCTTCCTTTTTTTCTATGTTGACTTTACTTCTCTATCTGGTTTTTCTTCCCTTCTCACCCTTATATCTTCCCCTCTCACAATTTTTTTTCTCCCTTCTATTTTGACCTTATCAGTCACGTAGTTAATTATTGGACAAAATAGAGCACTCCACCACCATGAAGTATTTATGTGTATAGTTAGTAGGTGAGGAGGAGCATGTTGCAAAGGTCACTTTTCTCATAGGGGTGGCAGTACACACACACACACAAAGGCACAGTCACATTGTAAGAAAAATCTGTTGTAATATTTCCAGTTCAACATTAGATGGTGATGTGGTATCGCCTAAAATACAAATGCTGTAGATTTAAAGAAGTAAGTATTTATCCTTTCATGTGCAGTGATAAACGATCTTCATATATCATAAATAATACATAATAAATACGGATTAATGAATGATGGGGTCAGAATGATTCAAGGAGCATGATACCATAAAGTCATAGAAATGAATCATTTAGATGTATGACTCATGATTCACAGTTATGATCTCCATTACACTTATCAAGGAGCAAGACAAATACTGCGTCTTTGAGGTACTTTGGCACAGCAGTGATTCGAGCGACATACTTACATTAACATGCTGTTGTTTGTCATTGAGTATGTTTGTGTACTAACATTTTTTAATACTACTAAACACAAAGTACATCTGATGCTGATGGGAATGTCATTAGTTTGACAGGTATTTGGTCAGTAATCAAAATTCTGATGTGTTGATGGCACTAGATAACAAGATAGAGGACCACCAGAGTTATTACAGTTCATCCTGAGGGGGATCCATCCAACAGCAATAATACCCCAGAATACTGGTGGGACAAGACAAGCATGTTGCCTCTGTGGCATATGTTTACTGTTATTTATTTATTTTTATTTATTATTTAATATTTGAAATAGAATATATTTAATCCAGCAATCCATCCTATCCTTGACATATCATTTCTCTCACGGTGATGCTGGAGGAAAAGTCATTCAAAAAAATCATTGATGAAGTAGATGCTGAGCTATTTCACGACTTGAGTCAAAACTTTAACCAGCTGTTGGAGCACAAGGTGAAAAGTCAAAGGCAACATCAAAAGTCATAAGGATTCATCTTCTAGGGACAATTCATGTCAAAGTGTAATGGCTATACATCCAATGGTTGTTGAAGTATTTCAGTCTGGACCAAAGTGGTGGGAAGACTGACTTTGCCATTCCTGGAGCTGCCTGAAAATCCTACAAGTGGTAAATTAAATTACAATTTGTTGTCAAAGTGAAACACTCATACATGCAACTGACACATATTGGATACTTTTTTAGAATTAGAGCAAAATCTGTCTTAAGTATGGATGGATCACTGAACAGGCCTACCAGGCACGGGCACAGGAGCCCATAGTGTCAGAGCCCTCCCAGCCTTCACCTGCAAAACGTCAGTCAAATTAACACAACCCTCTCAGGAAGAGATACAAAATTACCTCAAATACCCCTTTGTCACCAAATTAAGTTTGGTTCTTGAACTGGTATCGTTCGGGACTCTCGGAACCTTGGGGCTAGTCAGCGAACCAATCTTTGTTTCCCCCAGTTTTGATTAGAAGCACTGTAATCAAGGATGTGTGATCAACAGAGGGCACTGCACAGTGCATAACTGAAGTTAATAGTTCTAGCAAGATGGCAGATCGCATTGATTACCTACAAACTTTTGCTTTCTTGATTCAAAATTAGGTTTGGGAACCAGCACAGAGCCTGTTCCATGCTGGTGGAAAAGAGGTATGCTGTTTCATGCCCAAAGTCACAATGATTTTTTTTTTTTTTTTTTTTTAAAAGACTTAAAACTCACGTGAAAGAGACATTAAACCTCAAAAAATACATAATGATTATGAAGCCATGCAGAACAACAAAAAATGAAAAGGCAAAAACACCACAAAGTCAGTGTGTCTTGCTTCTGTGTAGGAGAGGTGGTGGGGCCTTTTGCATATCTGTGCCCAGGGGCCCATTCTGTCATAATCCGCCCATGATCTTCAGTGCTACTAGAGAAATGTTGCCAAATTGAAAACCATTTTATGCTCCAGAGAAGCTACTTAGGTTTATGAAGGAGCTCCAGGTCAGAAATAGTCCCAGTCAACAGGCTGCAGTGGAAAGATAGATCCATGAGTGTACTGTACATTTATATACTCAGGTGTGTTGTCATACTGGAGGAAGTTACGTAAGACTCAAATGCCCTGTTATAAAGCAGAAGAAGAGAATTGCAGGAATTTTAAACTATATTCTTCAGGGGGGCCACACTTTGACAAAACCCTGAGCTATTATTCTCAAACGGTTACTATACTTGGCAAAACGCTCCATCACATTTTCAAAACTTTTATTTCATTTTGGCACACAATGGAGGGCTTTCATCATCCATAATGCATGATGGGATTGGATGTTGGTACAGGAGTGCTCGGCTGATTTGATGGATTTGTTGTGGCAAAACAATCATTATTAGCATGTTTTTTCCTATTTTTATTATTATTTATCTGTAAAAAAAAAAGAACTGATTGGTGGGCCAGTCTGCCCTGTTCTAATAATAGAGTGGTTGGTATGCTGCAGATTGTTAAGTCCTCTAAAACAAATTTGTGATCAGATTGATAAGGTTCATACTGTCTTCTTATTTAGACACAGGAAGCGGGGTAGGCCTGACGGATTCCGATTGGTCTGTCAGGCCTACCAGCTGATATTTGACACTCAGCAGCAAGTCTGATGACGCTTCTGAGAAAGACTCAAGTCTCAGTCAAAACTGTCAAGCAGGTAAAACACACCCCCTTACATCTTGTCTGCCTGAATATGAGAAAACCTTAAAATATAAATTTGTGATCAGTGATGTAAAGTGGACATCGTAGCATTTTTAAGTTTAAAGAAACATTCAGCCCGTGTATCATTTTCTTATAAATGTCTTATTTTGTGATGGGGGTTCTGTTAGGCTGCTCAGTTCCTTACTGATCAGAATCCATCCTATAATACACAGAACAGTCTTTTTCATTGGTTATGGGTGTTTTGTGTGCAAAACACTTTGATCTGAGAGTCATGTCAACATGCTTTTATTAGGCAAGCATTAACAAAACCACTGAACAAACTTTAGCATCTGTAAAAATATATATATGTAATTCAGTATGGCACACAATTAACATATAAACAACATACAGGGAATGTTGTGAAATAAAGAGCGTGCCAGTGCAGTCTAAAACTGCACTGAGTTATTTTCTAGCACAAGCAAAGTAGAAGATACAGAAAATGATCAATACATAAAGTTTAGAAAAATGGATTATCAAATAAATGATCACTTCACTAATTGTGACAGCAAAGAAGCCAGCCGGTGTGCACAGAGTGTACGTTTTACAATCCTGTGGTTAATATCAAAGAGGTTACATTACAAAGGCATACAAAGCATTTCACAAATTATATAAATACACAAAGTACACAAGAAGAGGTTAATATAGTAGTATAAAATATAAATATTAGGTCTGCTCATTTCAAACGGTTTACATTGAAAATTACAACATCAGTGGACCATAAGATATGTTGCTCTCCTAGTTTTTTGTTGCCACAGCGATGATGAAATATTAACACCGTTTTTGACATCAGATTTCTACATCTCTAACTTCATACACAATGGAATAAAATTTCAAAGCTGATTCCTGCTCAGTATCTGTGACTAGAGGACAGTTCTTCTATTGTCGAGGCTCATGTCTTACGGCTGGTCCAGCTCTGCTGCATCACTGGTCCAGATCATTGCTGTCACTGCTGCGGGGCCGATAGTGGCGCTGGCAGAACTCTCTGATCCGACCACAAGCCTCCACCATCATCTCCTCCGGCACTGTCACCACAATGCGAAAGAAGTTGGGATACTCAAAGGCCTGGAAGAGGACAGAACATGGATACTCTTAGAACAAAAAGGATCACACGCATTCTTTAAATCTCGTTCTAAATGTAAGTGTGTAGATGGACATAGGGACAAAAGGATAAAGAGACAAAGGTGTCTTACCGTGGCAGGCAGACAGAAGACAGACTGCTCAGTCACCAGCCGCTCAGTGAATTCCACATCATCCTTAAAATCTGGAAAGTGAGCCATTTCAATCCCCACCTGGAAAAAATGTGCACAAACACACACATTTCCTCTTTTAAGAAAATCATATTCATGTTCAAACCTCCATTAATATAAGATAATACTGTAAAATGATGATTCACATGCATGGGTCAAAAAATATAATTATGCGCATGCATATATTCCTAAATAGCATAAACCACACACACTTTTATTACTGACCATGAGGTACATGGCTCCTGAGGGCATGACAGGGTTCAGGCCAGGGACAGTGCACAGCTCATTGAAACAAATCTCAGAGTTGGTCTGAGGAAGCAAAACATAAACCACGCAATCAGTCTCATATACATATTATCATGATACATAACACTGAAAGTCCAAATAATATGAATAAAAAAGGTAAAAAAAAAATGTTTAAAAAAAAAAACATAGAAGAGAGCTGACAACACGTTCTCATGCCAACTCGTCAAATATCACCACTTTGTCCATGGACTTTCACATCTACATATGACATGCTTGGTACCCTCTTTTATCTATTGTTGAGGTACTAGGACACCATTTCAATTTACGCTTGTTACACGCATTGTGTCTTCTCAAAATACACTATTGTTTTTACATAAGTATAATTTTTGCTCATTAGATACATAGAGTATTTCGAAATAAACTAATACAGAAAAAACGTCGTGGTTTAGTTCATCATTTACACAGGAAGCAAACAGCAGGCTCCCAGGTGAGAGTCTAGTAAAAGCCCGAGATTTGATGGATCATCCACCCCCTGGTTTATCTGCCCAAAAGGGACTTTCCAGTTCCTTACATAACATTGTTACCAGCCTGACAGTGTATATCATACACCTGCAAGAGCTGTCTTTTTGGATCAGTTTCTGACACTGAAATCACTATTTGAGGAGTTGGGAATGAGAACGGCTGGAACTAAAGACATGTAATGACATATAAGACATTAGTTTGGTTACAGAAATTGTAACAGGATTGTGACAATACAGTCTTACAGAAAGTCGTGCAATAGACACGACTTTTTAACAACTCATGAAGTGGTGCTGGACAAGAAATGTGTTAAAATTATGTGCTTACAACACAAAAACAATGCTAATGCAAAGTCTATTAAAAACGGTCGCAGATTTGTTTCGGGAAAGAAAAACACCTTATTAGATTTAGAGAACAAAAACATAATTTAGGAAAAGATTTTGGTTTAGCTTGAAATACTTACATACTGCACGTAAGTGATGTAAACTTACATACATTGCATAATTACCTATGTTACCTATGCTCAATACTCTGTGTAATTATGTAAAGTCCATAAATTCATCCAACCACATTGACTTTTGGGTTCACATGGGACACAAACAGCTTTCTCATGGTTCAAAGTCCATGTCCACCAACCCTCCCACCCACCCTACCAAAGCTTTCTCACTCTTTTTCTTAATATATGTGTCCACCACATCAAGAGATCCTCATTAACTTTGCATCTGTATCGTCTTTGTGTTGCCAGTACATAACATTAACACATTTCGTGCCCACCACCATGTAAAGTGTTGTTAAGAGTTTGTGTCCATTTAACATACTTCTATGAGACCAGTCTGATTATAAGTAATATTATCCTGTGCCAGCCTAAAAAAACCTTTGTTTTTATATTTGTGCTTCTAGTCTTATATATTCTGCAGAATATAAACATTTGCATATTAACGTAAAAAATTTCGTACTGAAAATTGTAATGTCAGCAACCAACTTGTGCATCAGGGTATCATTAAGACATATTTTTGAAGTGCAAGTCCCACTAACATATGACATGGTAAAAAGACATATTCTATATAGAATGACATAACAAATTATTCTCCTGTTTACCTTCAGGAAGCCGATGGTGTTGTTGTAGAAGCTTTGAGGTGTGTTATTGAGGATGCTCTCCAGGGCGCCCTGGACGATACTGCAGGCTCCCAGAATACGTTGAGTGAGTTTGACCAGACCCTCTCGGATCTACAGAGGAGACATACTGCATGTGTCAGTTAGGTAAATGTAGCAGTAATCTACTGGAGTCTTCTTATTTGCTCACTGCTGAAAGAAGAATGTAGAAATAAAGCCTACATACCTTGGATCCAAATATATTATTCCTGTCATGGATGAGGATCCATCCCAGCCTCCAACCAGGGACCAGCCAGCGCTTAGCCAAGCCGCCACAGGAAAGGATGGGAACGTCACTGCTGAGAGACGCCATGGAGGGACAACTGCAGCCAGGGAAAACCTGAGGACACATGCAGGTACAAAAAGGAATGCGTTAAGACAGCAAAATTTTAGTTTATGCTGCCGTCAAATGAAACTCCTTTTCTCTGTTTTTTATTGTCCTCGAAATATATATCTCCTACTCTCTGACATGAGAAGGAAAGTGTCTGCGATAGAAAGTGCTCTAACCTTTTCTATATCTGTGTGGTATAATTACTCCACAGTTCAGCAGAGGAAACAGCTGGACAGAATTGTTTCCCCTGCCTCAGAAATCATCAGCTTATCTTTGATATGGGTGTCATAAACTGCCAAAGATCTTGATCCTTTGCAGCTTTCAGAGTTGTGTTTAAGGCCAAAAATCACTCTCATGTTATTTCTGTTTTGATCTCTACCAACTCCTGAGAAACAGTATCTGGCTTTTTAGCAATGAAATGCTCCATTATGTTCACCAGCTAGTTGCTTACTTTGAGATTGTTAAGAGCAGCAAGAGTGAGCCAAATCAGTGATGTTGTTGACTAAACCAATAAACTGAACTGAAAGATGCTGAAACAATGCATTAAACTGAGGGAAAATGCAGAGTGAGGCTGTGATTTCTCACAACTAGTAACCCTTTTCACATTACACATAGTCATTAGTCTTACTGCTAATATAAAAGTATTGCAAGCTGGTACAGCATTCTAACAAATAGCATGCCTCGAACTTTTTAAGTATCTTAGCTTCAAAACAAGCATGGTATGCTGTATTACTTTTGAAAAATTCCCAAATAATAATAAATTAATAAATCAGAAATATTAATAATTTTGTTTTATTATGCAGAATACTTATTTTATGTTATTTTAATTCAATTATATAACATTTATTGTTGAGATGAGGGAGAAACCAAAGGAAGAATAAGAGGAGAGAGAGAGGCCGTTGGGAAAGGGAGAGTGTACAGTAACCACAGTCAGCAATGCTCCCACAGAAAGCTGGTTCTCATTAAACATTATCAGTGGCGCCCAGCGGGGAACTGCCCCACGTCCTATTGGCCAGACTGCTATGAGTGACATAACAGCATTGCATGAAATGTGCCAGCATAGCTCTCTGATTTGAAGCAATTTTGGGTTTGTGTCTGAGCTCAGATCCCCCGCTAACCCTAACCCACATCACTTGATGTGAGAAAACATGGAGCAATTACCAACTACATCGGCATTCACTACTGGTTATTTAGAATTGTATGAATTAAAAGTGTGAAAAAAAAGAAAACTGGCATGTGTTGTCAGAGCATAATTCACTGCTGAGGGCCTTGTGCAGGAGCGATCAGGGGGTATAATGCCCCCCTGTCTGAACCTAGCTTGTCTGGTGCTGTTAAAAGACACCTTGACCCCTTCCCCCCTAAATACTCAGGCCATAAAGAAAAGGCCTCACCAACACAC
Organism: Epinephelus cyanopodus; assembly: GCA_026686955.1. Lineage (NCBI taxonomy): Eukaryota > Metazoa > Chordata > Actinopteri > Perciformes > Serranidae > Epinephelus > Epinephelus cyanopodus. Next base: position 35,562,977 of record CM048917.1, on the reverse strand, counting down.
CCCCAACTAGCTCTCCACCCACCACACGCCCCCATTCCTCTACTGTTCCTGCTGCGCCAAATCCTGACAATCTGCATTAATTGCAAACACATGCTGCCAAAAAAGTGCAAAGTCATTCTGGTCTGCTCGGGTTCAGTGTGAAGTGTTCAGATGGTGGGGATGCACTCAATAACCTTGACTCTAAATGTTTCCTCTCACGACATATTTTAAAAGCATAAATGAAAGCCTCCAGTGCAGATGGCTGACGCACAGGCTGTTTTCATAAACCTCATACTTTAATAAATTAACAAACCAAACCTCTATTTGTCTATTTGTCCTTTTTCATAGCACACCGCTAATAATTTCTTCAAGGGTAGCATCAACATTAATGTGATATGCTATATAACACTGACTTGTAAAATAACGAGCTGAATAAAGACCAAAAACTGAAATAGGTGATATTCAGTGAATCAAAGGCTAAAAGATACTTTTATACACCAACAATGATTTGTATTTATTCCCTTATGAGAATATTTCCTGAGTGGAAAATTACTGGAATACACTCCACTTTTTTGTTGAGCAGCATTCAGTTGTACGTGTGTGTGTGTGTGTGTGTGTGTGTGTGTGTGTGTGTGTGTGTGTGTGTGTGTGTGTGTGTGTGTGTGTGTGTGTGCGTGTGTGCATGTGCGTGTGCGTGCAGGAGTCTACGTGTAAAGCTGTGTACATGTTTGCATGACCTTCAACTACAATTTGACCGGTACAAACTTTTCAAGGCTGACACTGATGCAAATGCTTTGGACTGAATGTGCCGAGAATGTTGTTTTCTCACAGTCAACATTCATGTTTGGTCATTTTCCTGTTTAAAGGGTGAGTTCGAGCACTATCTGCCTCTTTGATTTCTGCCTCAACCCCAGTGCATTGGAGATGATTCAAATATCATCTAAGGTGCTTCCAGCATTGTGTCCAGTGTCAGATAAAGCTGCTTTTAGCCAGCACTGCAAGTTACACAGAGTTAAGATGGATTCAAGCTGCAGAAAAAATTAATTACAGACAGTGGTATTTCCATAGATTTTACACAGGGGTGGTCTGATGGGACCACTGAAAATTTTGGGATGGCACACCAACACCAAAAGCCATAACTGCATTTCAGGAATTCTAATATGTTGTTGAAGTACATTTGCTAGTTAAAAGCTATGTCATCATGGAGAGTTTGTTTTTGTTATTTTGCAGTTAATGTTACTAATTATGTGATGTACATACATACTCATACAGGCACAGTTAACATTTTGAGTTGCACAACAATCCTGTTTTAATGTGTTATGTATCTGTCTATACATGTGTTAGATAATTCATTGCTCTTCAAATAGACTGGTTGTCCTTTTCCCATTCCCAACAAGCTATGCCGACATGGTTGGTACCAATGGATGGCTTAGGTCTTCAATGTTTCTAGGCCAAGAACACCTTAGCTGAAGGAGGGACAGAGCGGGGAACCCCTCCTACACATGCAGTAACTCTGAGGACCCCCTAGGGGTCACGGACCTCCTGTTGAAGACCCATGCCTTAGGTTGCCTTCACTATCTTGCTTAAAATATGAGCACAGCCTCTTAAAGACAGTAATATCAGCCTCCAATTATTTTCGCCTGGGGGAGCCTCTGGGAAGCCCAGCTATTGTGTCGAGAAGGCCACAGGCCCCCCTTTGGGGTGCCACTGATCAGAGAGGAGGTACAGTTGCAAAAAAGTCAATAGAAAGACGTGACTGAATGCAAACAGACATGAATTTGCTCTTGGCTGCTTGAATCAAGCAGCCAAGAGCAAATTCATGTCTGCTTGGGTTGGCTTGAAAACTGACCTCCACTACAGCTACATCTAATGTCTGTAATGTCATTAGCCTTTTGGACTGAATAAATGGCAAAAACACTCCAGCGGTCAAACTCCACATAAAAAATCAATCTGAATGTACCTCACTGTTTCTTAGAAAGAAACACTGCTGCTGTATAGACAGTTTCATTAATATTATTGTGTCACAAGGGCAACAGTTTTGGTCCCTTTTTACTTCATGTCAGCTACCACGAAAATTATAGGACAGGACATGAAGTCAGTGACAGTGTCCAAATTTTGCATCTGTCCAGAGTTTGGTGTTGCTTCTATTGGAGTCAATAACCCATTATAACTTTGTTGTTTCACCATGCAAAATTTGAACACTGTCACTGACATCACGTCCTTTCCTTCTTCTATAGTTTCCTTGTCAGATACTGCTTTAACAAATAAGGGATACATTGATTGAACTTTCTCTCTCCACCTACCAAGCCTGATACCTCAACTAACAATATCTACCTTGAAGGACAAGATAGTAGTGTGCTCGAGGACCGTCTTACTCATATGATAATCAAGAAAAAAAAACGCAGGTGCTCTAACAATATCTATCATCAAGTGCCATACCTTTGTCAATTCTCTCTTTTCACCAAATTTTAAAATATGTGATTCTCACTGCATGGAAGTCATCGACATTTATTTTGTAAAGTAACCTGAGGCCAGGGATAGCTGTGGACTAAAAATTAAGTTTTTACAACAAAAGTTGTAATGCCATGTGACAAAGTTCTAGTATGTTAAAAAAAAAAAGTTGGAATATATCAAAGAGAAGTCATGATATTATGAAAGTAAAATACTCAGTTGTATGTTGCCCTTGCTGACCTCCATGACCCCTGCTCATCCAGCGTACCCGCCTTACTGGTTGCTGCTTCCAGGTCTCATTCACAGCACATGGCCCCTAATCCCCCCTGTGCTGATGTGGGGTTGTCCAACCATCATTCAGAGCCAGGGCAAATACCACCAAATGAAACACAACCTTTTCTCTCACTGTGGTGAAAAATGTGCCTCGCTGGTGTTACAGTGGGCCAAGCCCTGGGTTTGTACTCACCATATCACTGTAGATCTCATCAGCCAGAATAGGAACGCAGTGTCTGGAGGCCACTGAGAAGGACAAGAATTATTTCATTATTTATGTAATAGTCCAAATGTTTGCCTCTGACTTCAACAAATTCAAAGCCTTTGAGTATTCAGCTGTTTTTCCTAAAGCAGAGCAGGGCAGAACTGCAGCTAACCTTTGAGGATTTTCTGTAAGTGTTCCTTGCTGAAGACAGAGCCACACGGGTTGGATGGATTCGTAACAATCAGACAAGATGTCCTCTCGTCAATCAGGCTCTCCATGTGTTGCAGGTCAACTTCCCATGACTTCTCTGGCTGCAAATCAAAGATATATGTCAGGGTTAGGGCCATAGACTGTGCATGAAGATGGACATTATAACAGTTGCCATCTTCAATCACCCACTGGTGGCTTGCTGCAGTGTAGGTCATAAACCCCAACCCCTCCATGTTAGCAGACGGGAAATCAAACAAAAAGATCAAAGTTCACATCAAGTAATTTTTCCCCCAATTTTTTTCTGTCATTTTGCGTTGTTCTTATCATGTTCAAGTGTTGGGAAGTTTGTTTTTAATTAGTTATTTAATTTAAAAAAGGGAGTCTGACGTCATGATTGACAGCTATGTGTGCTTATATGCTCATGATCAACACCGCTGCCCACGATTGGTCAGACGGGTGTATGGACAGGAATTTGATACAGTGGAGATTGCTACTGCACAGACACTGGCTTCAAATGATCACCAGCGCACAATGGCAGCAGCTGTACCCTGGATATGTTGAGAGATGTATAGCTGTAGACACATTCCGTTTGTAGTGTACACGACACACCCTGACAAACCGCACTCACCTCTAGTAGAACACAACCCGTCAACACAGTAGTGTCATACCAAGTTATCTGAAACCTGCTACTACACAATGTTGGAATGAATGAATAGGGCCAAAAGTAGCAATAATCCACATCAAGTGACTGTTCACTAAGCCCTGTCCCTTTGTAAGGGTCCATCAAGCTGTCGGAGATAGCATGGAGCCCACAATGTAACAGCTGCACTCACTAAGGAAATACCAAAGTTTTGGGAAAACAAAAAAGCAATTTTAGAGAAAAGCTGACAGAAGAGTCTACAATATGCTCTTAATGGCTATACCCAGGATGCCAAACTGACTCAGCAGCAAAAACAGGTTAAATAGATACAGATAGTAAGAAGCTGAAGCCAAACTACAGATTACAGACCACAGTGTAAACATGAACCATCAAATCACTGGTGATGTAGACAGAAGACAATGAATATAAAGGGAAACTTCGCTGGACCTCTGCCGCTGAACCTCCTCCAGTGGACAGGTGGGAAGCTCTGGGGAAAGCCTTACAACATTCATCTGCACACACTGTGATGACTCACAGCTGGTTCAATATTGGCAAATTTTCCCTGTTTCTTTTCACTGGTTCCTGTTAATCAGGTTAGGCCTATTTTCACTATTATAGACATTAAAAGCAAAAGTAGCACATGTAGGCTGTACCTTGACTAGCTGGCTACACTTTTGGAATGGGGAGGAAATGTGTATAACCTTCCAGCCTCTCTGGGTAATGAGTATCATTAATACACATGCCCAGGGCACAATATTTAGCTCAAAATCCATAAAACCAGTCTACCTTATAATTGCCCAGTCTGCGTTCGAGGGACGGGAGTTGGGACTTAGCGAAGGTCAATTCATTATACACGAGGACGTGATTTATTTTGTATGAAACAAGATGTAACCCTTCCCATTACCCGAACCCTAACTTCAGGACTTGTCTTTTAATTTATTACTTAATAGTTAGCCAAACGCTATCTGAGCATTTTCTTCAGGGCTTCCACTTCTGGACCAAGAAGCTGAGGGAGCTGATCGTGGACTGATGTAAAAGTTATAGTGGTCATGTAGCTGTTCCAACTGCAGCTATACCTACTCACATATGTTTATTTTTGTACAGTGGGAGTAAGCATCTTTGTGGTCTAGTTAGGGCAGACTCTTTATGGTGCATGATAATACATCCATGTCTTGATGATGCTCGGAGATACTCACTACTGCAAACATGAGAAATATCATAGTGAGGTTAGCCTACCTGGTAAGGTCTACTCCAGGGTGCTGGAGAAGAGGGTCCGGTCGATAGTTGAACCTCAGATTGAGGAGGAGCAATGTGGTTTTCGTCCCGGACGTGGAACCGTGGACCAGCTCTTTACCCTCGCCAGGGTGCTGGAGGGGGCATGGGAGTTTGCACAACCGGTCCACATGTGTTTTGTGGATCTGGAGAAGGCTTACGACCGTGTCCCCAAGGGCATCCTGTGGGAGGTGCTCCAGGAGTATGGGGTTGGTGGCCCCTTACTAAGGGCCATCCAGTCCCTGTACCGAATGAGCAGGAGTCTGGTTCGCGTGGCCGGCAATAAGTCGGACCGGTTCCCGGTGAGGGTTGAACTCTGCCAGGGCTGCCCTTTGTCACCGGTTCTGTTCATAACTTTTATGGACAGAATTTCTAGGCGCAGCCGAGTGGTGGAGGGTGTCAGGTTCGGTGATGGGAGGGTCTCGTCCCTGCTTTTTGTGGATGACGTGGTCCTCCTAGCTCCATCGAACAGTGACCTCCAGCTCTTGCTGGGACGGTTCGTAGCCGAGTGTGAAGCGGCTGGGATGAGAATCAGCACCTCCAAGTCTGAGGCCATGGTCCTCAGCCCGAAAAGGGTGGATTGCCCTCTCCGGGTCGGGGGGGAGGTGCTTCCTCAGGTGGAGGAGTTTAAGTATCTCAGGGTCTTGTTCACGAGTGAGGGTAGGATGGAGCGGGAGATTGACAGGCGGATTGGGGCAGCGTCAGCAGTGATGCAGGCGCTTAACCGGTCCGTTGTGGTGAAGAGGGAGCTTAGCCAAAAAGCGAAGCTCTCGATTTACCGGTCGATCTACGTTCCAATCCTCACCTATGGTCATGAGCTCTGGGTAGTGACCGAAAGAATGAGATCGCGAGTGCAAGCGGCCGAAATGAGTTTCCTCCGCAGGGTGGCTGGGCTCAGCCTTAGAGATAGGGTGAGGAGCTCGGACATCCGGGAGGGACTTGGAGTAGAGTCGCTGCTCCTCTACATCGAGAGGAGCCAGTTGAGGTGGTTCGGGCATCTAGTAAGGATGCCACCCAGACGCCTCCCTTGGGAGGTGTTTCGGGCATGTCCAACCGGGAGGAGACCTCGGGGCCGCCCCAGGACACGCTGGAGGGATTACATCGCCCGGCTGGCCTGGGAATGCCTCGGGGTTCCCTCGGAAGAGCTGACGGAAGTGGCTGGGGAGAGAGCTGTCTGGGCTTCTTTGCTGAGGCTGCTGCCCCCGCGACCCGGACCCGGATAAGCGGAGGATGACGACGACGAGGTTAGGCTGATGCAGTGTTTGAGAGTGTACCAGGAAGGTGACAGGTATCCTCAAAAGTTTGTACAAGATTGTACAGCATCTTTCTCGATTGCCACTGGCCAAGTAATTAATACATGATGTGCAGCAACATCGCTGTTTTGATCCTACAAGTCCTCTCCACAGTGACTTTTTTTGCAATTATGTCAGCATTTTCTCTTCTCAACTTTATGTTGAGTCCGACAACAGCAGGATGCCATGCAGATTCCTCCTTACTTAAACATGTCTGTCTGTTTAGGATGTTAAACTAGAGACTGCTGTTACATTTCATTGGCCTGTGGTCAGTTGAAAATATGAAATATATTCTTTGTTCAGGGGGGAAATGAATTCTTTTCATTGAACTGACTGGTCCACCACTGATTTATTACACATTCTATTGTGTTTGATGGCCAGTTAGTTCAGTTTTTACAGAGTTATGAGGGAGATTTTTTTTTCATTCTGGACCACTAACTGCATACAGCTGTATCTTTAATGATCTGAAATGTTTTTCACTACTTTTTTCCAGGAAACTGCACAACAGCATAGATTATTCAAAAAGTGATGGGACAACCCAGTATTAGCCAACAAAGAATGTGTATCATTAACAAAACACTATGTTACGCAGAGCACACGTTTAACACCAACTTTTAAGGGAGACCCAAGTGGTGGCACCATGCTCCTGTGCCTTATTAAAGATCACTGAACTGTGCTGTGATTGGCTAGTGCTACATGCTGTGATTGGCTAGTACTTGTCATGTTGATGAATGGAAGGTAGAGGCGATTAGGGTTGGGGTAACGAGGTCATGGTTAGGTCTAGTATTTGCCAATCAGAGCACAATATGGACTGGACTTGCCAAGGAATACAATGGGCTCCATGATGCCATGTCTGTGCTTCCAACAGCAGCAAGCTAACCAGTGAGCCTTTTTGATTAAGAAATGACTCCAGCTACTTCTGAAACCACAATAATTGGCTCATATTTTTCATTTCTAGTACTTATAATTAAAAAAACATAACTAAGACAACTTTAGATTTTTTTAGGGGGATGGAGGATGGATGGGGTTTCCCTTACTTAACATATCACGTCATTTTATATCGATGGCGAACGGTATAACTTATTTCCAAAAATGTTGATCTTTGAATAAAGTTAAAATAGACCAACTGAAAGGTTCAGTAGGTTCAGTTAGTGTTTGTGTTTCAAACAAAAGAGAACAAACAGTATTGTGATGATACACCCTCCTACTTACCAGAAGGTTGTAGAGTTTGACCTCGATGCCCATGGATACAGCCAGAGTCTTATATAAGGAGAAGCCTGGACATGGGACCAGGATGTTGTCCCCTGGGTTACACAGGACACTGATTGCCAGGTCAATGGCTTGACTGCAGCCACTGGTCAAAATCACATCCTGGAAGAGAGGATGGTGCACTTTATTTTAAAGAGCGTAGACACCAAAACCACATATCCATGCTAACAACAACACCCAAAAGTTTATAGTCTTTGACTCAGATTTAGAGGTAGCACTGCAGAAGAATTAGGATGAGAAAGCATACATTAAAAACAGAGGTATGAGTTGGAGTGTGAGTTAGTACCTCAGCCTCTACGGGAGCCTCAGGACAGCTGTAGAAGTTGGCCACTGCCTGTCGGCTCTTCAAATAACCTGCAGGTGGACACAGAGAAAATATTAAGCATGCGCAAACAGAGATACACTGGATCAACTGATGATGAATCAAATCATTTAAAGTTTGGTTAGGCAGTTTATTTTTGGCATCATTCAACAAAAATCCCAGAATAAACTTTGAGCATGTTGAAATTCAGTTGGACTGAGCTAAAACTTTACTTCTGCACCTCATCTTGGCACTTCTTCAAGGATTTAGAAATGCAAAGCAACCCACAAAAGGAGGACGAACTTATCAAAAATAGAATCTAAGGGACAGTCTGACAATAAACAGCTAGCTAACATTAGCTAGAGTTTTGAATCACAATGTGTCGTCTGTCTCACTCCCCACAGCTACAGGCCACCTCGCCAGGAAGAGAGCAGGCAGTAGCACTGGAGACAGGTACTTTGTGAGTAACCAAAGCACCCCAAATCCAGCCAGTGCAAACCTCGGCTCCGGGGACCTGACATCCCTGACTTCCCACTGGATCAGAAAACTTTCTGTTACTGCTGTTACACAGGTTAGACCCAGCACTGCTGCTGGTCCCCAGCCCGCTGTGACACCCAACTCTGGGGGGTTTGCACTGACCAAATTCGCATATACAGCCTCAGACCGAGGTCTGTCTTTAAGCTGCTGCCCACTGTCCTCCCATTCTTGTTTAATTTGTGGTCTGATAAACGGAGAGAGAGAGAGTTAAGCAAGGAGGAGCTGAGTGAATGCAATATGAGTAAATTATCATCTAAATAATAATAAATAAATCAATGTATAGGAAACACTGGGTTACTGTATATAGTGCATGAATATGTCTATGATTCTTTGGTGGGAGGCGTATAGTGTAGAGGGGGGAGCTGCAAGAGGAGGGTGTAAAATGTTCTCCGATCTTTTATGTAAGTAGAAGTAGCAATACCAGAGTGTTGAAATAGTGCGTTACAAGTAAAAGCCCTGCATTCAAAATTTTACTCAAGTAAAAGTACAAAAGTATTACAACAAAATATACTTGAAGTGCTAAATGTAAAAGTACTCATCATGCAGAATGGCCCATTTCCGAATTCTATATATTACAGGGTTATAAACTGATGTATCAAGGTGTTCGTGACCTAAATGGCACAGCTGGTCAAGATGGAGCTCATTTTAATCTCTATATAAACTGCTGGGCAAATTGATCAGTAATAAATCATCATCATTTATTGGTGGTTTGTATTTTGTACTAATAATTTGAATCTTCAAAGTAACTAAAGTTAGCAAATAAATGTAAAAGTACAAAAAAGAATAAGTAAAAAAGTGGGAAGTAGTACAATTAAAATACTCAAGTTTCATTCCACCATTGAGTGAGCAGTAAATGAGCAGACATCAGAGAATTTCTGGTTAAAAGATTTCATAATACAAGTTGAAGTTCACTATGTAGAGTCGCCTAACTGTAAAACATCTCAGCTTTATGTATCTGAAACTTGGTTTTTAAAACTAACATGAAATTGCATCTTTGCATTCACCAGTGTTTACTCTGGATTTAGTTAGTTTGCTGGTTAGTGCAACTCACCAACGGAAGGAGCGTAGCCGTTGTATTTTTGTGAGTCAATGGCGTCTTTCATGGCCTGCAGCACTTCATTGTCTGTAGGCAGGTTTCCAAACACAGTGGGATCCCCTGGGAACAGATAATAGTAAGCAATCACTCAACAGCAAGAGAATATAAAGATTAACCATAACATTCATGTTAAAAGTCAGCATGAAAAAAATGAGAGTCATGGGATACCACGCAAATACATGTGTAAGAAACCATACATCTCTAAAAGATATAAAGCTAGTAAAAGAAAAATAAGTACATCCTTGGATGAAAGTCAGTGTACAGTATGCCACTGCTTACATAAGGTTGTATTGGTGGTATCACATTACGTAAGTAACATATTGGTCTGGTTTATTTCCAGTCTTAGAAACTAATTGGAAATCTTCAGAGGTAATTACTCTTTTTTGATTATAGTCACACATTGTTGGAGAAATCTGAAGAGTGTTTATCTGACATCTGTCGTATTGCTTGTTGGTTAATTAATGAATTAACAACTCTGGATTAAAAACAAAGTGGCATCACCATAAGTTTTTAAATCACCAGTCTCATCATGCAAAAAACCCTCACCTATGGAAAGTGCGATCATGGGTTTCTCTGGGTTCGGAGTCAGTTTCATCCCATCCACAATGGCTCTGATGGGATTGAGTGTTTTGTTGGCCATTTCTGAGGGTTTCACTTCCCATCTCTGCCTGCGGCTCTTGGCCTTGGCTGGATACAAGCTGCCATTCACATTGACGTGATGGATGCCGTTCCCGTTTACTGCCTTCCCATTGACTCCGCTTCCATTCAGGCTTTTGCTATTGACAGCGCTTTTGCCGTGGACTCCATTCCCATTCATCTGAACCACGTAAGACTTGTTCTCCATCCTGGAACTGATGAGGATGATGGACAATGAGTGATAGAGCAGTAAAATAAATTAACTCAATACTTCAGTGTAATCTTGAGGTACCGTTTTATTCTACTTTATACTTACCCAGTGCAGTACTGAAACTTCATTACATGTATTTGACATACATTTACTTTAAACATTAAGGTTGAATTACTTTTAATCAATTCATAAAATATAATGAATTGTTATAGACTGAAATGCCCAACACTGTAAAAAAAATACTCAAACTTAGCTCCCCCTGAAACAGCTACAACCTTGATGCAGTGTTGGGGAGTAACTGGTTACATGTTGATGTTTAAGTTACTTAATCAATGCTTAATACAAAATGAATGTAAATGTAATGTTACCATTACTGAGAAAATATATGTAATTAAATGACAGTTTCTAATAAAACTTTTGGTGATTACAAAGGGGTTGAATCCGAATGTATTCTGTTTGGTAAAAAGTTTATATGTACAATAAAACAACCATTCTGTTGCTTTCTAACTTTTCAACATCCAGAAATGTCTTATTTGGCGGAGCCTATTTCTATTTTTTTAATATATATATTGTATTTTAATATATCAAACGATTATGAACATATTCAGCAGACTTTCTTTGTTAATATTGCTGGATTTTCAATTTATTATTATTTAATTTTTCAGTCATTCAGAATTCAGTCTGTCCTGTCTGTGTTAATCCTCATTGAACCGACAGAGAGGAGATGAACCGGAGTCGCTCAGGTCTATGATGAATTTGTTAATGCGCGAAAACAAATGTAGAAGATCGACTTACAACAATATGTGCTCTAAATCATCAATAAAACAGAAAACGTGCATTTCATTTTAATTCAACTCCATTCACAGTTAATTTGTTTAATATCAGACCGTTAATTATGAAATAAAATGAATTAAAGTATATACAAATCACATTTGTACTTACTTCATTATATATTCAACGGGTCTCAGCGAGTGTCTCCAAAAAGCAGCGGTGCAGGTTAATTACTCTCACACAAGATGAAGAGTATGGGATGTTTTATGCCGTTATATATCAAGATCCCCGAAAATGGGTGTAGAGCCCTGCCCATATTTCCATTGGTGGAGACTGAGGTTTGTACTATTACACCCCTCTTACATCACTAATCAAAACCATACCACCTCAGACTTTTAGCGGCATCAATTACCGGCCGGAGGAGGAGGGAGGGGAGGCGATGGGACTGGGATTACGTAGACTGCAGGACACCTAAGTGGCGCCTGCGGGAGTGCGTCACAGCACACTCAAAACAAGAGGCCGCAAAGTGCGAGTCAGTGGCAGTAGAGATGAATCTAACCTGTGTGACTACTCAAGGAGTATCTACCCCTCTAACATCCAAGTAGTGATGTGATCTAATATTAAAAATATGGTGTTAGAGACACCTGTGCTTTCTTTTTCCGACTATGACAAGTCAAACTGTCTGCTGTAGCCTACAAAGGAGTTTATAAAATTAGACTGTGTCCTTTGTAATGGATGTAAAAATGTTTAACTCGATATTCTAATAAAAAAAACCAGTCAGTCTATGTCAGGAATACTCACAAGAAGAGTGACCATAGTCTTTTTCCCCTTTGCTTCTATGGTGCTCCCTGCTCAAACAAGAAGTTACTTATTCATGGTGGGTATGACATACTAAGGCTAATACGTGAGTCAACAAAACATGTTGTGATTTCATGAATCAGTGTCTGCTAGATGTGAGCCTCTAAACATTCAGGTCACGTTGTGTTAAATCAATATGTCAGACACACAAACAGTTTCGACACAACACACTGATGGTGTTGTTATACACTAAGAGCATCTTTGAATGTTCTGATGCATTCATCTATAAGGTTAGCTTCAGTGAACTGCTGTTTGCAGTGAGTACAAGCACACTCTGCTGGTAGTGAAGCAATAGAATGGGTCACACTTAAAAAACATCTGTGGAAAACTACTCCTTACATAATAGCCTGTCAGTCAAGCTTTTTTTTCTAAACTGGGGCGTTTTCATGTACAGCAGCGGATCATTTTACAGTCCCTTTGAGTGAAATAGTGCCGGTGAAGGTAGGTAAGGTCCTCTGAGAGTGATAAAAGAGAAAAGTGGTTAAAAAATGGAGAAATAAACACTAAAAGGCAGCGTTGCATCAATTATAAAAAAAGGGTATTTTATTTTTTTCTTATTGACAAATCACATGATGGGAACAAAACTAACAATGAGTTTATCCTACAAAACAGAATAAAGTCATTGCTGGTTTTCTTCCTAACAGAGGTCAAGTCACAAGACTCGAGTCACAAATTCAATGGCTTTGGATTCAGTCTGGGAGAATCAAAAAAGACTCGCAGCTCAACTTAGACTTTAACACCAATGACTCGTGACTTCGCTTGGACTTGAGCCTTTTGAAATGAAAACACTTCATACCTTTCCCCATGTCCAAAGTTTAAAATGTGTGTTATGTTAACAAGAATGCAGAAATTCAATTTATTTCCCTTTATTTCCTGAATCAACTAATGTTGAACACTGTTCATTCCCACCAAGTCGACACTTGAGATCCTCTTACTTTCATACAATCGGACAGCATCTAGTCAAGTTGCAGGAGAGAACAATGAAGAACTAATGCTACCTTACTAAGCAGCAGTTGGAAAAAACTATACAAAAGATAGTTTTGTTCGGTACGAAAACTACATAATGTTCAACAAAAAACAAACTGCACCATGCAAAACATGTGGGTTGAAAATGACAGGAATGCAACAACTTCCACCAAACATGTTTTAACAAGCAAATACAAAATTTAAAAAAGCATTCATGATTTTTTAAAATATATTATTATATTATTATTCTGTAGTTAAAACAGCATTTGCTGAAGAGGGTATATGACTTTATGACTTTAGGATTCAGGACTTGACTCAGGACTCGAGTGCAAAGACTTGAGAGCAACCTTTAACTTGCAGAGCACTGACTTGGTCCTGCCTTTGCTTCTTAATGTGATCTAACAACAATTTTAAAAAGTGATGATAATTAATAAAACAAAAAACACCACAAAGCTTAACATTTAGTATGAATCCATACTTGTGAGCAGAGATCAAGCTTTTTGTGGACCCTTTCATTGTTTTTTATGTCTGGCAAACAAATGTAAAGCATGTCTGAGAACATCCCACTCAGGTGGTATCTGGTATGTTCTGAACACAGCATGAGCAAACTATGAGTGTAAGCTGTTATGGGAGTTGTTTTGGCTGCTTGGCTGACCCTTAAGTTTGACCTCCACTTTCCTCCAAAAACTGCAAAGTCATTGTCTAGTACTCCGTCAAGGGGGGACCTCTCAGTTTCATATATCAGCATGGTGGGAGAGTCAACATGCACTCAGCAGAAAGGGTCAAATCTTCAACTTTAAAACTGTATTACTGGCAATAAGACAGACAGGCAGTAAATGTGACTGAGAATTTTGGATGAGTGACTGTTACCTCCACAGAAATCTGCTATTGAGGTGTCATTGAGCAAGACACAAAACCACCTTAGTAACGTAGTCACTTAGTGGCCAACAGGACAACTCCCAATATCAGAATTGCTCATCTTATTGCGGAAAAAAAAAAAAAAACGTCAAGCAGATGATCTCAGGACATTATTACACATGGTGGATTAAAATCTTTATATTTATTATTCTCCTTTGATTTTTTTCTGAATCAAATTTATTAAATAAATAAACTGTACAGAGTCAGATTTTGTAGAATTCACATATTGTGGAAAAAAAGATGGTAGGTGACAGTATTAATTTAAACATTTAGAAAACACACACACACACAAAAAAAAAAGACAAGGAGACATCATTTTAAACTCACATAGTAGACAAATCACCCAATAGCTGGTTATAGTGATGTATGGTAGATACACTTTTCTTATCATTTACATGTTCCAGGGACTGCATTACAATTAGAACAACAAATAGAAATACAGTGTTCCCACAGTCAGTCATGGGGACTAATATGATGACATCATCAATTCAAGCATGATGCTGTGGCTATGCATGTCTTTACATTAGCTTTATGGACTTAAATACTGTGAATGTCTGTTGTAGAAATTTCTGTAATAAATGTATTCAACAAAAGCAGTTCTTTCAGCGTCCTATTACAGATGCTGGTATGCACACCAAGACTGACAAAAGGAGTGCTATTCTCAGATTTGCAGGCAGATGCAACAGCAGCCTCAGTGAAGAGGGACGATGTTCAGTGCTGCTGATTGTAGTGTTGTGGTACACCGAGACCAGACCAGTGGGAGTCCCACACTGCAGGACACTTTTACGATAAAATGTGTAACATGCAAACCATAAGCACTCCTCAAATTAATCTGAAAGATCCACCTTCCCATTAAAAACACCCTCGTATTTACAGTAAACAGCAATAAAAGAGGTGAATGAAGAGGAATCTTCATTTGTTTTTTGTGGGTGTTTTTATGGGAATGTGGAATTTCCAGATCAATTTGAGGAGTGTTTGCATGTTCGACATTGCATGGTAAGTGTGTCATCCAGTGTGGGACTCACACCTGTAGTGTGGACAGTAGCCGGCTCAGCCTGCAGAAGCCTCTAGTGCACCTGCTCTATGGGCCGCACAATACAGAAGCAGTGCCCATCATCCAGGTAATTTCATATACAGCAGTTGAACCATTTTGACTTCATGTGCGACTGAGCAACTCTTAGAGGAATGAACGGGGCCCTGACACCAATGCTGTTTCCAGGTCTCTTTATACATACATGGGGTGTATACACACTAATTTTAGCCCCTTTACCAGTGAGATGCAATGATGTTCCACCACAAAATACCGTCTGTCTTCATCCAAGCAGCACTCAAGCATCATTCCAAATTAGTCTGAGTTTAAAAGAGAGACTGAATAAGTTAGAAATATAAAAAAGACAACCACCGTAACATTTTCCCAGGCCTCCCTACTGCTTTCTACTGTTTACGAACCCATTTTTCAGCTTGTCTGTAATATCAGATGTGACTTACCAGTTAAAAAGAAAAAAATATTTAGCAGTATGCTTGTCCACTGGGGAAAGAGTCTAATTTTAGTATGTTTTCTTGTGTTTAAAAAACCCCACAAACATGTGTATTTTGGTGGAAAAGGGGTGTTGGTCTCGACTCTGTGTCTGTATCTTGTTCTTCAGATCAATTTGAGGTGTGCCTATGGTCTGCATGTTCAGTATATTTAACCATTCAGTGTATCATGCCATGTGGGACTCACATTGGTCTGGTCTTGGTCTGGTCTCGGTGTCGCCCTGTCTTGGTCTTGGTCTTGACTTGTTCCCAACTCCTCAAAGTCTTGGTCTTGTCTCCATCTTAATACACTCTGGTCATGGCCATGACTTGGTCTCAGTTTAAGTGGTCTTAACTACAACACTGATGTTTAAATGTACCACGAGACATGTCTTGATAAAATAGTCAAAAGGTATTATCAAGGTGAATTGTGAAATCTTCCTTTGTTTTCTAAGGAGCACTAAGGAGCTGAAATCAACATAACAACCTTTATTCAACACTCATTTTTGCACAGGCAATTTATCGATATCCCTACATTTGTGGTCCTGCCCCATCTTAAAATAAAATCCTGATTCCTCTTTGTCTGAGACTGAAACGAGAGCAAGACCTTGGTCTTGAGACCAGTCTCAGCACCAAGACCGATCTTGAGTACTACAACACTGGCTGACTGTATTCAAAGAACACAGAAAACTGGTTTGGACAGTTGTTTTTTTGTTTGTTTGTTTGTTTTTTCTCTTAAAAATAATGTCAATTTCTTTACACGCTTTGACCCAGAAGCAATTAATAAAAGGGCATTCAAAAAGACAATATAAATATGAACCCACAGTGATTTTACACTTATTACCTATAGAAAGCAAAGTTTTAAAGTTGTTATGTTTTACTAGAGGATTTTGAGGCCTGTGTATAACCTGGAAGTGGCTTTGTTGGTAAATAAGCAACCTGAAGAGGTTATAAAAGCTATTTTAACAGAGATACATGCACCCATTAACAAGGTGCACCTGGCTCTTATTTTCTTCTTTCCTGCAGACAGTCTGCTAATTTATCTGTCTGAGAGCGGCATGATAAGAGCTTCTCATAGGGGGATGTGTTAAGGTCAAAGTAACCGGCGAGCTGCCCACACACACACAGCAGAGATGAGACACAGGCCATATATTCACCAATGTGTATAGTTAATATATTATATAACTTAACCAAGGTACTAATATAAGCAGCAAATACAAAATTTCCACCATAATGTCATCATATTAATCCTGCTTTGGGGTGGATTTTAGAGCCTTATATAACAAGTCAATATTCACACAGTATACCCTTTGGAACTTTGTACCCTGCCATTCATCTACCACTGTAACACTTTGCCAAGAGCCTTGGTCAGTATGTACCCCACTGCTGGCAACAAAATTACGTGCGCAAACAAAGTACATGCTACGTGAGCATGAATGATTCTCAAGAGAGCAAGATAAACAAGTATGAGCAAAGAAAACTTTTAGCAACCCCTTTATTTTGTGGAAGCTAGATTAATGAAGATTAACTACTAAACATCAGACTGTAGGCAGGTGGATTGATGGACTACATTTACATGTATGTCACGCATTGCAAGTAAATAATAGAGGCAAATGTTGTGCATCAGCCTGACAATCTAGACTAGTCAAGACCATGACTTTAAGGGGTTGATATCAAGTCAAGACCACAGCCAGGGCAGGGTGACACCGAGACAAGACCAAGACCAGTGCAATGTGAGTCCCACACTGCACACTGTTAGTGAGCACTTCTCCTTTTCCAAGATAATCCATTCGCCTGACAGGTGTAACAGGCGATATTGTGTGATACTGAGATGCTGATTAAACAGTTGGATTACCACATAGGAGTGCAATAAAAAGCCACTCTAAAATGTGCAGTTTCATCACACAACACAATGCCACAGATGTTGCGAGTTCTGAGGGAGTGTGCCATCAGCATGCTGACCGCAGGAATGTCAACCAGAGCTGTTGCCCTTGAACTGAATGTACATTTCATTGCCATAAAACGTCTCCAATGTCATTTCTGTGAATTTGGCAGTACATCCAACCGGCCTCACAACAGCACAAGTCAATTACAATGACAAACTGCTGTCAGGTTAAGACCCTGGTGAGCATGCAGGTGAGCTTCGCTGAGACAGTTTCTGACACATTGTGTTGTTTGGTTGTGCTAAACAATCGTTGCATCAGCTGTTTGGGTGGCTGATCTCAGATGATCTTGCACATGAGGACACATTACATTGCTTCTAGAGGTAGAACAGTCTCAGCTATGATTATGTAAGATTATCCTGTATAACTTTATGAACTTCACCTTCAGATTGCAGAGTCTTTGTGAAATTCAGATTCAATATATCATGATTAGACTTGCAGTGTGGAGTTTATTGCCCTGCTTTCACAGGACACAAGACAAATAATTCAAAACTTCTAGACTTGGATTCAGTACAGGTTGCTTTAATTGTAGATCTCAACTCAGTTACTTGCTACGAAATCTGTAAGCTTAATAATTCCCCAGACCTCTATTAGACCATTAAAATGTAAAGAACGACATTCTTCACTAAATGGCCACGTGAAACATATCAGGTCAAGGTGAGGTCCATTATAACACCTCATCACATCAAAGCAACAGATTGTCCCATACTTGTTCTCTGTTGAGCTTTCTGTTCATGATGTATTATTCAAGGGCACATTTACAAATCAATCCCAAGGCCAAAAGCCAGTAACCCGTGTCCTCATTTTACCTCTACAGCAGAGGAGGGAGTGATCTACTACTCCCTTGGACACTGCTGTGTAAATACACATATGCAAACAGAGGGCGTTACTGTCGGCCTCCGTGCTGACCCTTGTGATACGCCATTCAGGTCTACACAAGTTTTTTTAAACATAAATTTGACCATCATGTGGACAGTCTGTGCTGTGTCGTGCCACATGGCAACCTGCAATAGACAGCTGACTTCTGCTAAGCTGATAGTCTGACTCAGGATACAGCCACATAACAGGCCAAAGGAAAGTAGATGTGACGCCCAGTGGGCGGTCCATGGGTTGGAGGTCCATCTCTGCCCGACATGAGTGAACAAGGCAGTGGACTGGACACAGGCTAGTCCACATGCTACTCTTTTTTGTATTGTATTTTGTGCCAATGATATTTAACTGAAACCAGGCTCTTTATATAACACCAGGTAAATGACCTCTGAGCTTGTAACACAGCTGAACTGACTTTGGCGCTTTAAAGAACATCTATCTCCACATCAGAATGCACACATTGGATGCCTTTAAAGAAGATGATTCTCCTGGGCAGCCATGATAACGGCTCTGCGAGGCAAACCCAACAGTTGGAAAAAAAAAATGTTAACAGGTTATACCTTACATTTACATGTTACCATGTAGCATGTGAGTCCTTAAGAGGGGGTCCGCGACCTCCAAGTTACTGCAGGGGAGAATCTAAGTTTTGATTTAAGTTTGCAACATATTACTAGCAAACCTATTTAATATAAAAAACACAACATTAATGATAGGCTAATAGAGATGGGATTTATGGCTCTTTGAGGGGAGCTGGATCTTGGTGAGCCGTTCCTTTCAAAGAGCCGTTCAAAAAACTGGCTCATTTGACTGATTTTTATATTTATTAAGTTTTAAGAAACCAGCCTGGTTTTAACTCATTTTATCTTGGAAATAATCACTGGGAGGTATGATGGGGTGAGATTTGGCACAAAAATAATACAAAATTAGATATCTCACCAATATCTGAGTTTGAATTATTCTGAAATATTGATTATAACCTCATTTGACATGTGTGGACTAGTCTGATCTGGATTCATTGTAAATATTCCACAAGGTTGCGCCATATCACTCTGCTTTGACAGCGACATCACTATTTTGGATTTACCCTTTGTACAAATTGTTTGTAGCTATGTGTGTAAAGCTACCATGATTTGTTATTCATGCAACACCGTGACCTTAACACTTACAAATAAACATTGAAAAACAAAGCAGGCTACAATGAATTTTGAGCTAGAGGGTGAGGCTAACACACTGGGCCATGCTTCAACTGCTGCTGACTTTTGCTGCGTTCCAGGCAGGCTTTTGAACTTGTAAGTCATGACTTCAAGTCACGAGTTACATCTTTGTAGCGTTCCAGGAAAGTTACGGCAAACTGCCAGTTACTTCCTGTTTAACGTTGAACATGGCGAACAGTTTGTTTGTGCTTCCCCAATATTGCTATCGCCTCCTTGCTCATTTGAGTGAAATGGAGGAGGATAGGGTCACAGATGCTATTATAGGCTGTTTTTTACGTTATCTGTGTGTTTGGAAACGTATTTTGTATTGATTTATTCTTGTACTAGAAACCAGGTGTTAGAGCGGCTGCCAATAATGCATTGACATTAGGGTTATTTTATGTCTATTTCTCACCATGTATCACCTGCATCAACACCGCATCCATAGGGCTGCCATTGTTGTTTAGAGGAGTAAAGTAATTGGTTTAGAGGGCTGTGTGACGTCAGAAACCGTAACTTTCATGAGTTACAAGTTGTGAAAACACAAGTTACCGGTTGCCTGGAACACATCATTAGCATCTACAGGCAAGCACAAACCAGAAAGGAAACAAAAATATTCAGAGAACTATCCCAAGTGCAACTCAATTTTATGGAGTATATGTAGTAGGGGGTCCCTGCTACATCTGTCTTTCAGTTAAGGTTTCCTCGGCTGTTGAGGGTCCCTGACGCAGCTGATACACTGAAACTTTACATCTCGATAATACTGTGGTGAGGTTAGGTTTAGGCACAAAAATCACTTGGTTATTGGGAGAAAAAGATCATGATTTGGCTTAAAATACCCAGTTTGGGGAGAGCAAAGTGACCCCATGTTCTACATCACTTTAGAAACATATGCTATACATATATAAGGAGTGTACAATGCAAACATTTTTTTAGGGGACTGGGCAGATGAGGCTGCACTGAGGCACACACTAGTGCTTTGAGCTAAATGCTAACTTCAGCATGCTAACACGCTACCAATGACAATGCTAAAATGCAGATGTTTAACAGGTAAGGTTTACCATGTTAGCTCAGCATGTTTACATGCTAAATTTGCTGATTAGAACTTAACAAACAATACAGCTGAGCCTGATGGGAATGCCGTTGGTTTTGCAGGTCTTAAACCAAAGTATTGGACAAGTAAGTCTGTCTGAACGTAGCCTAATCAAGTTCCAAATTTTATGGTGATTCATCTCATAGTTGTTGAGACATTGTACTCAAAACCAAAAATATGAACCTCATGGTCGTGCTAGAGGAAAAGTCAGGGGATCACCAAACTCGTTAGCACACATCATCCTGGAATCATTACTGTACAAAATGGCATCTTGTAGATTGTGAGATATATCGGTAACACTTCATAAGTTAGCCCGCGTTTTAGAGTGTACCTCTCACCCACTTTCCCGGGAGTTAGAGTATAACTCCCAGGAACTTACATGTACTTTCCCGGGAGTTAGAGCATAATTCCTCCTGGTCACATATTTCCCCAGAAGTTCGAGTATCCCTCGCGGACAGTTAGCACATACTTCCCCGGGAGTCTGAGTATATCTCCTCCTGGGAACTTACCACATACTTGCCCAGGAGTTTGAGTATAACTCCTCCTGGGCACTTACCACATACTTTCCTGGGAGTTTCCAGAAACTTATGGTTACATTTCCTCATATGAATCTGTATGAAGTGCAATAAAAACAAATGCTTTTGCCCTTTGCTCATAGCAGTTGATTCAGTCAGTTTTATGTAGTCTATGTGTCATCAGGCAGTTTCACCCACATTCCAGGGTTTTAAAATTTGTTTTGTTTCATTGAATGAGTTTGAATATGAATATGTCAAGAAATGGGTCTATATTCTGTGAATTGCCTAATTAACAGGCAGGCTGGAGAACAAAGCAAGCTTACCTCTCTCAAGTGCCAACTATGGAAGTCTTGTAGTGCCATCCGAGGACGAAACACAAACAATATAGTCATGTAATTAGATAGCATACATATATCTTAAAATACACAATAATGAGTCATGAAAAGGTCTAAAAATGTTTTTATTATTTAATTACACAGAAACCACATGATAGGTGCTGTTCTCACATCTACAGCGTACTTTCACCAAAACTTACAGGGAAACTAGCCAGTACTTTCCACCTAAGTATATACTAACAAAAGAGACCAGGCTGGATCATGAAGTTTGCACTGTTTGCCCATCCTTAGTCTGTAGCCTGGCACTCAGACGTTAACCCTTTAAAAACAGTTAGTTCAATGCTTCACAAGGTAACAATATTACCAGAATATAATACAAAGACAACTCAAAGTGTCTCTGACAAAAAATAACAGAATTCCACTGGTTGTCTTATTCAAGTTCAGTTTTGTTCCTTCTGTTCTAAACTGTTCAGTTTAGTTTTAATCCTTTATTGTGACAAATGCACTTTTTAAGTCACAAGTCAAATGGAAAAGGTCATCGTGATAGTACTACCACACAGTGTGACGCTCAAGTGATGGAGATAGAAGAATGGATGGGCTCCTGTGAATAATAGGTGATCTTGACCCAACTCCTTGGGTCAAGGCAGAAATCAGGTTCATGGGTGGCTCGCCATTTCTCTCGTCGGGTAGAATCTCAAATCCACACGTAATTTTCCATAGGCTCACAAAACCTCACCTGTGTTGAAACAGAGCTATCACTATTTTTGCATCATCAACTTCAATTGTTTTATGGCCATAATCAATATCACATAAATACGTCACAGTAACACAAAGTGAGCAGATGAATAACTTTTAACTGTGCAGTTTTTCTCAGCATGGAATACTTTCACATCATTAATTATTAGCCCTTGAATCCGTAACTTGTGATTATTAAGCTTATTATACAATTACAAATACTACGTATTTACTTTTGAACTACAAAGTTAATGTTTTTAACCATTTGTTAAACATTTTTCAACTTAACTATGAAATACATAATCATGTATGCTATTAACACACATATTTCCAAACTGTGGGCTACACCAGCTGGTCTAAGCAGAGTGACTGCGATTGACACCTTGTTTAATCAATAAGACTATGCCAGAGCGATGTAGTTAGATTGACAGGTAAAAACAAACAAATAAACAAACATTCAAGCAACTCCAAAAGCATTTGTTTCTATTGCACTTCATACATATACAGATTCATATGAGGAAATTAAACCGTAAGTTTCAGGAAATTACATAAGTGACAAGTTATACCCTAACTCCCGGGAAAGTATGTGCTAAGTGACCACGAGGGATACTCTAACTCCCGGGGAAGTATGTGGTAAGTGGCCGTGAGGGATACTATAACTCCCGGGGAAGTATGTGGTAAGTGACCAGGAGGAATAATGCTCTAACTCCCAGGAAAGTACATGTAAGTTCGCAGGAGTTATACGCTAACTCCTGGGCAAGTGGGTGAGAGGTACACTCTAAAACTCGGGCTGACTTATGAAGTGTTACCGATAAGTGAAAATTTTGATCTGCTAGGATTATCATTACATTACACAAATTTCATGACAATCCATTCAACAGGTGTAGAGATAGAGTCTGGACAAAAGTGTTGAACTGAGTAACAAAAACACATCATAAGGCTCTTTTGAGAACTCCATTGGATTATTTATTCAGATTTTTCATTGATGTATCGCCAAGCAAACACTGAGAAACCATTTTATGTAGATACAAAATTCCTGAACTTTCAAGAGACCCCTGCAGGAGGAAATGCTACAATAAAAACTGAGAACCAACACAAGATGGTTTAGTTCTCGCTCGTGGTGACTGTGACTGATAATGCAGTCACCACCCGTCAATTAAAGGTGGAAACTAGAGGTCTAAGGTTATATATGTCATTTGAAACTTACTGAACAGCAGTCTTTTAAAAGTGTTAACAAGATTATTTAAAGCTGCAGTTTTTTGGCTACTTTGGGGACACAGCAAGTTGAACATTATCCATCTTTCGCTTGACATGTCATGGCCTTGTAGAGCTGATATGGCTAACTTGTTAACCATCTGTCCTCTGTTTACACAACCAACAAACACAGAGCAACATTAGGATTCATTTGGAGTTGCATTTATGTCCACCTATTTGTGTCACTCTACATTTAGCTCTACTTTAGACAGCACCCACCTCTGAGAAGAATATGGCTCGTTAGCTGCTACATGCTCCACCTTCTTCACCTGCAAGTAACTAACTTTGAAATAGGGTTGATTGTGGTTGAACCAAATAAAACCAAAGATGCTAAAACACTCCACAGAGCTGAGGGGAAATGAGGGTCATTATTCTCTGGATTTACCAGTACAAGCGACCCCTTTCAAATTAGACACAGTCATTTGAACTGTTGTTCACATTAGTATATATATCAGTGCAGCCTCAAAAATTGCACATGTAAGTCTTCATTTGAAAATGTCAGTTTGCTTGTATCTTGAGTCCCACTCGATTCAACAATTTTTCAAGAGGTAAGTCGTACCCACTAACAGTAACCTCAGACTTGATGTCAGATACAGTATATCAGGGCTATTCAATTACAAATTCAGTTGGGCCAGATTTTAAAACCAAGAAATTTAGCTGGGCCAGACTTTTTCAGTGGCCGGTAAGCAGCAGTTAATGACAAATTTTAAACCAACACAAATTAATGTCATGAAAAATAAAACAATGTTTATTTACTGCTTCCCTTTTAAATTTGGTCACATCTGACACAAGCATATCAAAAAGTGTCTAAAAAACAAAAGAGCTGTAATTCAACAGAACCCGAGGTAGCAGCAGTACATTTTTTTTCCACTTTTCAACGTAAACTTTACGTTTTCACAACAACACGCTGCATTCTGGGTTGAGTGTTGCTAGGCTACGGCAGAGTGTTGCATTCACGGTCTGAACTACTGTAGGAATTTCTGTAGAAATATCTGTAGGCTCGCTGAGCACATTTTTCCCGGTTTTTCTCGGCTTTTCTCGGCTTTCCTCGGCTTTTCTGGTTGGGCCACTGGCTGGGCCACTCAAGGATTGCTTCTGGGCCGCATGTGGCCCGCGGGCCGCCATTTGAATAGCCCTGCAGTATATCATCCAGTGTCATTGTATTGCTCATGTACATATTACAATAAGTAACAAGGACTTGCAGTACAGAAATGTGAAATTGAGTGTCACCATAATGATGTTAATCTACCAGAGAACCCTGACAAGTTGATTTTCAGACTGTAAAATGTCCACCTTTGTGTGTATTTTAGTGTTTATGTTACAAAATGTACTCTTTGCAAATATATCACGACAAATATCATTTTAAGTGATGGTATCAAAAAGCCAGTACAAGACAGGCTATAGTCTGTATGTTCAAAGGTTCTCATGTATGACTCAGAGTCCTTGCAGCCTCATACTCTAACAGCAGTCTTTTCTTGTTAATGTGAGGTTTGTAATCGGGGTCGCAAACAAGCGAGTCCTCGCTGTCACTGCCTGAAGAGTTACTGGAGAAAAGAGTGTTCCAGTCGAAAGAAGAATCTGCGTCTTCTTCCTCCACCTCCCTCCTGTCCTCATCATTGTCATCACTGCTGCCTTGTACCACAGGCTCTACATGCCTGATGGAAGATCTCCACTTTGTAACTCTGTGACACTCCTGAGCACTCAGTCTGATAAGACTCACAAAGGGCTGCAGCACATTGGATTGCAGCAGCACAGCCTGACTTGGCAGTGATAACCTCAGCTGGACTCTTTGGGCTCTGCTGGTCTCAGACCTGACAGAAGGACAACTGTACGTAGTAGTGACAACAGAGGAGCATGGTTGAAAAGGACTCATGTTGTGTGTATGAGGATTAGGATTGCTGGAGTTCTGAGGGACAACCTGTCTAGATGATTCAGTAGATAAAGGCATGTCAGTAGCAGCACAGACTGAGGATAGAGTCTCTGAATGAGACACAGAGGTAGAAACATCTTGTATGGGAGGCCCAGAGACACTGAAGTTGGTTAAAGGCGGGCAACTTGTCCAAAAGTTGATAAGGGCCTTTTCGAACTGCTCAGGTAAAGGGTTGTGACTGAAATCATCAAGAACCTGTGAATGTCTTGTGGAAGTGTAAGCCCCTCTGAACTTTCTTGAAAGTTTGGACCGAGACTTGCTAGCTGGAGGTTGAAAGCTGGTAGAGGTAGAGGCATCCTGGAATACAGGAGCTGTTTGTACTTGGTATGTTGTGTTCTGAGGTTTTGTCAAGACCACAGTGTCTGGTGGGTTGAAGGTAGCGTCCTTAATTGTTTGAGGTATAGCATTTTTCCCTGAGGTATGGTGGTGTGAAGAGCTTTGTACCTGAGAACTGGAAGCATATGTTGCCTGTTTTTTACTATACCTGGTGAAGTGTCTTAGAGATGCTCGATGGGGTTCAAAGGTAGGGCAGACCCCTCTGATGGAGGCAATGTCTATCAGTCGGACCACCGGTGACAACAGGGCAGGCAGAAGAGTGTCTCTGGACAAAGAAGGTTGTGGTAGAAGTTTTGTTTGAGACATACCACTTGCTGATCCAGAGATCTGCTCATCTCCAGGGTTTGCTTGTTCAGATGTGCGGGCTGCTGACTGAGGAAGGGTGGAGGTCTGTGAAGGTGGATGCTGTTGGTCAGGGGGAGATGGGATGAGGTCAGAGGGAGTGCGGTCCTGCGATGAAGTGGTGGATGAGGACGACTGGAACAGTAGGGGAGAAGAAGAAACATTGGCCTGAAGCAGCAGCTCGTCTGAGCACTCGTCAGGACACTCCTGCAGGATGCTCCTCACCCATCGCTGGTGTTTGGAGCAGAACTGAAGGGAGGAGGCAGCTTCTTGTGTACAATCACTGCTTCTCTGACTGGTTCCCTCCTTTTTCTTGTCACTGCTCTCTTCATCCACCCTCTTGACCACCTCACCATCCTCCTCAGTTTGTTGATGTCTGCTAGCATCTGATTTACTGTCATTCTCCTGTATAAGAGAGAAGTCTTTGGACACATTTTGGTCAGCCTGTCCTCCTTCCTGAAAAACCTCTGGCTGAATCTGTGGGGGAGTCTCAGCTTCCATTGACTTGAGGAGAGCTTTTGAAGAACTGCAATGCAGATCATCCATTGACAGTAGAGAGTTTTCCATTTCATTCTTTCCACGTGCTGATGACTGAGAAATACTCCTCGGACGACATGATGCAACATCTAAAGGAATGCACAGGCATTGCATTTTGATTAACAAATGTGCTATTATCACCAAAAGAATAAATGCATTGTTGGCTAAACGTAAACACAATCTTTTGTTATCATGCAAAGATAAAGTGCAACATATAAGAACACACACCTTTTAAACTGCCTCTTCAAGGTGGGAATTTCACGCCATACAACAGGGATGGTAAATGATTGTTATTGTCATGTTAATGCCACTCTTATCGTTTAGAAAGTTCTGCCGATGCGTTTGTTATATCTCACACTCGAGGCCGACATTGTTGTGTGCTGATGTGCTGATATGATGCCGTAGTTGTTTGGTTCTGTGTATGAATGCAAAGGTGGCACATTTGTACTGGCTCTAGCATGATCTCTGTGTAAAAAGGGCTATAGTTTAGGCACAATTTCATCTTATTTTGCACTCTGTTGAAGAGGGAAGTTGGTTTACAGGTCTTGGGAGAACAACTGCATATGTGGAAAAATTTGTCTGATAAATTGCCCCAGCTGATGTGTCAGTGTTGGTTGGGTCTGAAGACCACATGTTTGAAAAGAAAAAAATCTGGGGGTGTGGAGTTAGAGAGGAGTGAGCTTATCAGACCTCTGTAGCTTCTCACTTCTGCTTAGGGTTAGCGTCTCGAAGCTACATGAGCTGCTTCTATAGTAACACACACTTTAACCCATTTTTTTAGATTTACAACCAATCAGAGCAACACATGCAAGTTGGGGCAGTACTTGGTCCACTTTCAACCAGGAAAAAATGGGTTTCTGGAAACATTTAAGGCGGGAAATAAGCCATGCACTAACAGATTCTTCATTCATTATTTGATCGGCGCTGCCTGGTTTGACAGTTTGATCTCAGTTTTGTCAGCCTGGGACGCTGTGCTATGTATCAGAGAGACTTTTTTGTGTGACAAGTAGCGCTCCTTTGTCAATCATTATATCAAACTCTCCTCACATTAGATAAACAGCTGTGACTGGCCCAGCCCGCAACCAGCCCGGCTGGAAATCTGTAAATGGAAGGAGGACCAGACGCATCTGCCAGAGCAAATAAAACCTGAGCTCGCAGAAATTCGTATGGTTCCCAGTCTGGTGGAGTACAAATTGATACTGGACAAATATAACAAGAAGCTGAGAGGAAAGAGTTTAGGGCTTTTGAGTTTTATAGCCATAATATAACATTTATTTAATTATGTATTTTATCGTATTCTTGTTTTTAAATGTTTTCCTTGCCTATTAGCTATTTTGTTTTTTCTTTATTGTCTTTTATCTTTATTGGTTTCATTACATCATTTTTATCATTACAATTTTTCATGTGCACTGGTCTCAAATTGTTTTGCTGTTTATATTTATACTTTCTTACATCTAGACATCTAATATGTAACATTCTTCAACTATTTAAGTAAACATTACGGAAAATATTTGTTATTCATTCAGGCATGGCAAGTCGGTTATGTACAGAGCCACAATGCGGTCTCACTGTCAGAGAACAACAGTGAGTTAAGAAATAATTGTATCAATGACGTAGAGTGTTATCAGTTCTCTCGTGAGCTGCATTAGTCATTTGTTTCAAACCTCTGAAACATCGCCCACATCTGTTATTTGCGTAGTGATTCAAACAGGTCAGGTGCTCTTCTGTTCTCTGGCTTTTGCACTGTTTTTGTACATCTTATCAGAGTTTAGTGTGAGGGATTATGAATGGGGACATCATCTTCCTACATAGTAAGGGTGTAACAATCCATCAATCTGGATCAATATATATCGATTCAATGATCAACGATCCAATATCATCGATGCAAAGTAAAAACACCGATCCATATCGCCATCTTTAAGATAGGCCTTTATCTTAGCTTTTTTTTTTAGTCTGTGTCACTGTCAAACAGTGGCAGGCAGATGGCAAGCAGCAAAGAGAAAAAGGATGAGGATAACGTTTTATTACTCAGAAATACATCAGCAGAGTGGAAATAGTTTCGATTTTGGGGAAAATAAGGATCAATAGACAGAGCACATGCCGTATGTAAACACTGATGTTACGAGATAAAACACTGTAAAGTTTCCTGCCTGGACGAGCGTCTCACTCCGCTAACTTCTCACTACAGCAACATCAGCTGCTCTGTTTTAACAATGTTTAGCGGAAAAAACGTGCACGTAGGCAAAAATAACCAAGTGATAGTGGTGAGTAATAACAATAATGACGTTACATGCTATTTGTTAAGCTATAAGTAGAGGAAAAATGTCTGCTAGCTGCTAGGCTAATTTACACAATGTAAATATGCTTAAGCTAATTTCGGGTCACTGGCAAAAAACAATAGTTTTGTCTCTGAAGCTTGACAGAAATTACTGAGCTGAATGTTATACTTTTTTTGAATGATATTGATGTTAATCTGCGTTTTATGGCTGTTTAGGGAAGTTTGCCTTCAGGACTTTAAGTCAGATATTCCTGAAGTTAATGAAAAAGATAATTGTTTGGGTTAAAATGAAAAGATTTTTTCAGAAAGGTCTCTCTGACAGAAAGCCCTGATGGTTAACTTATCCCATTTGCTTTTTTTATATGTCGGTGGAGTCAGTTTTCAGTGAACTTTACTGTACTTATTATTTATGTGTTTTATGGCCAAAAGTAAAAAGAAAGGGATGGCAGCATCTTCTGTGACAGATTGTGTTAATGGGCATTTAATATTGCATATTGATCGCAGACCCCTGACTTGTACCAAGTCGAAATCATATCGTGGCAGACTTTGCAATATTGGAAAATATTGTATCGTTGTCCAAAGTATTGATATAATATCGTATCGTGATGAGACTGGTGACAAATGAACCTTTGACCTTTGATTTACACTCCTAGTACATAGCTAACTAGTTACTCAGTGGCATTCATGAGAAAAAGTGACAAAAAAATGATGGCAAGTGTGAATGAGATCGATGAAGCTGTACAGAACGGTGTACGGTGACTTGCAGAAATAACTCTTCAATCTGTGTTTCACTGAGCAGAGTCGGGTCGTAGCGATGGCAGCCAGAACATGCCACAGCTGCACCTGGTGGAATTGTCCCTCCTGGCTCTTTTACAGTCAAGATGGCAGCGCAGTTCACAAAAAATGGTTGTCTTATTCATCTCATTTCGTGCCTAACTTTAGTGGATCATAACATATCAGGTATATAATTTACCTGCAGATGCTCCGGTTCAAAATGACACCATGGATGTCTGTTTTTGAGCTACAATGAGATCCAAAATGAAGCCTGCAGCAGACTGTAAGGGTTGTTGTTTTTAGCCGAACTGGTTTCTGACAACTTGCGGCCCTAACAGCCAGTTAAGAGGAGTGAGAAGCCAGCAGCAGTCAATGACGGTATATGACAGTCAATACAATTGTGAATCACTGCAACCACAAGAGGTCCCTGAGCATACAGACATAAATATGCACACAAAATATGAGGCTAACTGGTCCAGTAGTTTGCATGATTAGCTGCAGACAGACACACACACTCCCACAAGCAAATAACCAAAGGCATGATCTTCTGCAGGCTAACACGTGGCAGAGATAATAACTGCCTCTCCCAAACAGGAGACAACTAACATATTGTCTGGCTAAAAGAAATGAGCTGACACAAAAAGGGCAATGCAGTGTGATTATCAGGCCAGGCCTGCATCACCGATCCATCATTTTTTGTATTTTCTATATTATTTTTACAGTACTGAGTGTGCATATGTAGTACTAAATACACAAGAGAATGAAACTGCCATGCTGTAAAAACAGAAAAGTATTTAAAATACAATTCTGATTTACAGCAAAGAGATACTGTCTTGTTGTCCATGCACTTATGAAGTGAGTTTAATATTTGTATTTTAGGAGGCGTTTCTTACCACAGTGCAGCAGAGTCCTCAGAGTTGTCGCAATGTTTGTGGAGTCAGAGGTAATTACTTCCAACAGTAGCTTTTCCTCCTCAGTCTCAGGACTTTGTTTCTTCAGTATCTAGTTCACACATTCGTATATGGCAAAATGCAGTCAGTGAGAATTTCCTATAACGATATCAGAGGCAAATCAAGACTAAACACTATGGGCCTCACTCACCACCCATTACTAAGAGGAAATTTCTTCTTAAAACCGACTTACACAGTTTTCATGACGATTCTGACACTCATCAATGTTTTCTTATTTGAGATTTGTTCATAGGTAAGAACAGAATCTACACACACATATTTTTATCATTTATATCACTTTTTAATAATTATTTTGATCATTTTACAAAAAAACATTGTGGTCTTTTAAAACACCACACAAACACTGAACCGGCAGTTCACATCAGTTAAGTTAACGTGAATCATGCCATCTAGTAATTAGCGGTTGATGATATTAGAAAATATGACAGGCAGGTCGGAGGGGCACAACAAAAACGTGACAAGGCAGCATTCTGAGTAAGTTACTAATAACAATGCATCTCTCTCTGTCTCACAGTCTCAAAAACACAGCCTGCTCCTGTGATGCATACATGTGGTGTGCAGGTTGGGTGGTTGATTGAAGCATATTTTTAACATCCCATGCATCTGTTTGTGTTATTTTATATCCACTCCTTATGAGCCTGTTGTCGTTCGCTTTCTGCAGAAGTACCTCCACTTCAGAACTACTGAAGTTTTTTTTTGTATGTTTTTCGTTTTGGAGTGCGGAGCTCCACCCTCTTTAGATTTTCAGCTGGGCATTCTTGACTTAATTCTCTCAACTTCTTGTACTTCTTCTTTAGTTTCTGTGCGTGCACATGGCCCTGCAGTCTCATACCCTTTTATGAGGACTGTCGCGGTGTTTACCAGAGCTAATCAGGATCAACTGACATATGCGTTTAACTTAGGAGAACAAGGATATTCATCATTATAAGAACACATGTGCAAACAATTCTGTGGTTTAGGAACACATCTCAAATCCTGACACAGACTTTTCTTAGAAACTCTCTTACGAAGAAATTTATGAAAAAAACCTTGGAAGATATTGGAAAATGAAGCCCTGTGTGTTTTGGTGAGAAACACTGAATGAAAACAAAAAAAAAAAAACTCTCCAGGGTACCTTAGGCACTCAACTATTGAGACAAACACATTATTGGTATCTTTCTATTCCTTGTTCTAGACCATTGTAGTTGCAGTGCCTTTAATTTTCTTTCCTCTTATTGTTTACTGTATGTACCAAGGCAAATTCCCTTTAAGTGATAAACTACTCATTATTACTAAATAAAGTTCATTTATAATAAATTAGAGTGCAAAATTTTACCTTATCACACCATCAGAGATTCTACATCTCATCTACCAAAATAATGTTTCAGGTAAGTCTTTCAAAACTGGGCAACAAACAGCAAACACACATTAAAGCACACACTAGAACACACACCTTATCAATGTAGGTATCTCCTGGTAACACAGTCTCCAGCTCATGTAGGTAGTGCAGCAGCCTGTCCTCCACTTTCTGGGCATAATGTTCACCATACTGCTCCTCCATCTGAGTCTGAAAGACAGCAAACACTAAACATGTCACCTGGATAAAACCCTCGATCAGACGTTCTGCACCTTGCATGTAGTTTGGTACTTTGGGTTTAATTATGCATTCAGAAATCTAGAAAGTAAACTAAGAGTTAGTTGTCATAAAGAAACATAACCTGGCTTGCACACAATTTTGTATCGTCAGTGCTTGTTTCATTTAATTTACTACACGGGATATATGAAACAGTCATGGTGCGGGTTTCAAAAGAAAACTTTTTTATCCACAGTGTTGCTCTCTATTTGTTTACTGTTTGTCCAGTGAGCTTAAATACCTCTCTCATCCAGAGGTTTCTAATGCCACTCCAGCACCCTCTAAACAGTTCAGGAAGAATGATCTAGCATGTTTCCCCACAAAGTTTAGGTTTATTAGGTGTGGTTGGCCACAACAGGAAACAAAGCATTTCTCACTTCTCATGACACCATGTCTCAGATGTTCTGAGGACAGCTACAGCCCTGATAGATTCAGTATGCATCAAGGTTTAGTTTAAATATGGATCTGTAGAGACCCCTGCTGGATGGCAAAGTTAAGGGCTGAGAGAAAGAAAACACCAAAGCCATCATACTCTTATAACCCTGGTGCACAACCAATCACAGCAGAATGAACATGATAAATCTGTGTGTAAACAAACAATATTAAGAGGATTTAGACTTGTTCCAATTCTTAAAAAAGATTCTAAAAAATATGTCAAAGGCCCAATTAAGAACCACACCAGAACTAGTTTCCATGATACATTTTTTTCTGGATGTGATTTATGATATATATTTGACTGAACTTCAAATGGGTTAAATCTAATATGTAGGTATTATTCTAAATGTCTGCCTGTATTCCTATGTGATTTATTATATTCGATTTGATTCATCCTCTGATGCATTGTATTGTGTGTGTCCTTTTCACAGAGGCATGCTTGCTCCACATGTGGGAGTATCAGACAGCATCGTTAAGCTCTGCTCTGATTGGTCCAACTACCATTTATTTGTTAAAGCCACAATTAAGGTCATTTATGCATATCAAACAAGAGAACATGTTTAGCACTGAATCAATATCTGTCGAAAGAGGCGAAAGAACTGCTGTTCTTCCTCTGGTCATCAAGGTTGGCAGATCCAAAAAAGGTTCAACGTTAATGTTTTTTTTCACTTTCACAATTGAGAAAGTGGGTCAGAGATACCAACTTACCCAAAGAAATTTTTTTATTTGCCCTCATACAGTTGTTGGTTTTTTTTGTTGTTTTTTGCGGCTATCAAATAATTTGCAAAGTGAGTGAGTGAAAGTCCAGGCATCTAAAAACCTAATGAAACTGTCCACATGCAAATCTTAATTAGAAGAAAGCAAGATGGCTCACTTCTTAGCTTTCGTTAAATCAAGAGAAAATAATTTGTTTAATTCAAGGCTCCAGACTAACTTTTTTTATCACTGTCCCAAAAAATTATTTGAACTGTCCCAAAGTAAGTGTAAACCATTAAAAATTCTACAATATTGCCTTTTTTTATATTTTTATTGTCATCTAAAGTGGTTATTTGTATAAAAACAAACAATTTAAACAATAATGAAATACATTTTTGTATTTTTATTTGCTTTGATTAAAAGAATCTTGGCATTAGTTGTTTTAATTGTGTATTAGAAGCTGCTTAGAGCTGGTTTTAGGAAGTTAAACAGCTCATAATTCCCTCTCTACTATGTATTTTATGTTGCTGTGCAAACATCACCACCATCTCCTTCAAACGGCTGCATTATTAAGTTTCTCACCACAAACTACATTTTACAAGATTAGATTTGAACACAACATAATAATGTTATAATTGACTTTTGCCCAGCAGTCATTTTTACTGAATAAAACATGAACACATCATAATGTGTGACCTCCATAAGCTCTTTGCCCCATTCTTAACCAAGCAGAACTGTGGTTGCCACCGCCTGACAACAGCTAACATTTGGCTCTCATACCAAGCGTGTCAGAGAACTAGGGTGGCCAACGTGAAAACAAAAAATCACGGATGACCCTATTTAGAGCCAGTGTTTGATTTGTCTGCTCTGGGCTACTGTAGAACAAAACAGTGTATGTAGATATAAATGGCCCATTCTAAGGTAACAAAGACACAGCAATTCAACAACAAAATTGTCATTACTTTTATATTCCATTTCTGTAAATATTAATCCCTCTTAACCCTACACACTGGACATTTAAGGGAAAATGCATTTTCAGATCTTCTTGTGCCCCTCTAGCCCAGCTGTCTGATGCTATATATCACCAAGCACTGACAAAACTTCAACGTGTCAAACATGTCAAATGACTAATAAAACTGGGCTCTTTAAGTCATTTTAAACTTGTTTCCTTTCTTGCATCCTTTATCCTGGCAGTTACTCCTGTGGTCCTAAGACAGTGTGGTGAAGTATACTAACCTTAATATAGTCTTCAAGTTTGTCCTTGTCCATAGCGAGTGATTGTGCCAGAGCCTTGAAGTCCAGATGGTTCTTCCTCATTAGGAACATTTCATGTTGGCTCTGTCCAACCAAAAAAAAACATAGGGACACAAAACATCTGTTACAAATCAATAAGCTTTTCCAAAAGGCTGTAGTTAGGCACAGACCTGCCATAATTAACTGGACAATGCTGTGAATAACATGCTTATTTTATTATCTGGCTTATAAAATGTATTTAAATTACAATACAGTGGATAAGTGTCAGGGGCAACATTTAAGAAGTGTAGAATAGGTATAACAATACAAACACAACACTTTGTGTCATGTCGACATTCCAGTCTCAATAAACATGATTTGTCAGTTTTGTAGGTACACAATATTGTTTCAGTTGGTTGTTCTTTTCTAAAGTCGAGATTGTTTGGGGTTTTTTTTCAATTAATTGCAATGTTTTTCACAACTTGTTTCAGTTTTTTATAGTTGTAGTTCACTGTATCAATCTTGTACCACACACGACTAAAATCAACAGAGTAAGAGCAAGTTTTACAGATTCAGAGATATAAAAATAAGCACAAACAATAGCTCTTTGGTTGGACACTCACACATTGATCTTGGTATTGAGGCAGTTTACTTGGGAAGAACTGACTGATTTTTAACACAGTATCAACCATTCCCCGGCCCTTCCTGAGCATCCACATAATGACCTGGAAGGAAAGACAACAACAGAGAGAGAAGAAGATGAACAGAGAGCAGGGAACTGAAATTCAATTTTTTAAAACAAGTAAACTTTAAAAATACGACCAAGGATCAGCTGCAACTGGAGCATAGAAGCAACACCAGGTTTACATGCTTGTCTAATCAATGAATGCCACTCATCTCCATACCATGGTCTTAAGGCCAAACATGATCTTCATGTGTTTGATTGGAGCCACGAGTCTGGGAAGAAGTCTGTAAGTGGCTTCCAGAAAGCCAATCACTCTCTCAAAGTGCTCCACATCCCTGTTCTTCATGATGGAATATGCCTGGGCAGAGGCAACACGCAGCCTCCATGAATCTTCAAGGCTCAGAGGCTGGGAGTCCACGTCTGGCCAACTGGAAGGGTCCACTACTGTGAAGAACAGACACGATGAAACATGTCAAATACTCCTCTGATTTACTTTCAATGCAGCTGTCAATTTCGAAAGAGTCATCTACGATGTCAACTGGCCTAAAAGGTTCTTCATTTCAGCTGAGGTATGTGTTAAAGTGCAGCTAGGTTCAGGTTTGTTATCAATGGTTTCCATGTTCTTCACCAAAAATAAGGTGTTAACAGACCTGTTGTCAATTTTTTCTTAAATAAAGATATGTATTAGCAATAACATGCACTTTAAGTATCAAAGTAAAAGTGCTCATTTTGCAGAATAGCCTTTCACAGGGTGTTATGTAATAATATAGATTAATGGATTATTATTACTGATGGATTGATTTGTAAGCATCCTGTTGTATGTTGGAGCTTGTAAAGTTGGAGCTAATAAAACTGTCATATACTTATGGGTAGTATAATGTATAACTGTGAATCATAACTTAAACAGTGATCATGTGATTTGTTTGTAAATTATTAACGTGAAGTAATGAGTAAAATGTACAATATTTCAATCTGAAATGTAGTGAAGTAGAAGTAGCAGGTACAAGTATTCTCCAACCCAGAGTTGCCTTGCCCTTGAGCTGACACTGGAGGTAGTAATGGTGCCGAAATGACGTCAGTATAAAAGGGACAGATGGCAGGATGGCATCATGGGCGGCAGGGGTGTGACAATTTGACGGTGTATTAGACGTGCAACCCACCATGGGAGAGTTTTAAAAATAGCTGTTAGCAGTTAGCAGCTAACTCAAAGAGGAAGAACAGTGGCATAAATGTCCGCAAACTGGGGAGACAATGAGGTCCGGGAACTACTCTCTGAGCAGGGGACAAGATCAGCTGCCATCTTACAGGGACAGTAAATGATTGTTTTTTCCATGCAATGGCATTGTAATTGTTTATAAAGCGCTGCAGACGCACATGTTAAATGTCACACAAGAGGCCGATGCTGTTGTGTAACATGTCATGTTTGTCATGCCTCTTTGGATTCCGTGATGCCGGCATGTTGTCTAAAATCACACACTGGAGCAGCATGATGCCGCAATCTCTTTATAAGAAGGTCTACTGACTTTGTAGTGGTTTTGCCTCTTTTTGTTATTGTCTTGCGTGTCGTTGTAGTCATTTTGCATCTGTTTGTGGTTTTATGTCTGTGATCTTTTTCTGTGGTTGTAAATTTGTCTCTGTTTGCAGTTTTTTGTGTCTCTCTGCATTTCCTTTGCATGGCCCTGTGGTCTTTTTGTGTCTCTTTTTGTGGTAATTTTGAGTCTCTTCCTAGTCAGAAAGTGTTCATTTGAGTGGCAGGTGAAGGTCATGGGTCCCCCAGTAACACTATAGGCCTCTGGGCCTTTGCCCCATTGCCCCATTCAATAATCCATCCATAGACATCACCTGTATAACAATTTAGTAACAACATAAAGTTTCTGATATGAAGACGTGGTCTAATGTGAAGGGAAAAATCCAAATATATTGCAGTAAAAATGCAGAAGCCTCTGTTTACTATTCTGTCGATGATCATAGCTGAAGTCTACTCACTTCATATTCCACCATATCCAGCTGTGACTGGAATGTTTATAGGGGAGGGAATCACCAAAGGCCCTACAATATTATCATCGTGATATTATCATGATACTTTCGTCACAATACAATATAATTGTGATTTTAACCTTTTGTAATATGCTTATTATTGCAATAATATATAGCTTATTGCGATATGTTGCGATTATTATCTTTTGTCAGCATCCGCTTTATACTATGAGATAGAGTTTTAAAGATAACATTTCTCACTGCAGTCATTTTTATTCCAGCAAAATGTATCCAGCGGACAGAAAAAGAAATTGCTTTTATTATCTAGTAGGCTACCAAATTTGCATTTGCAATACTAATAATTTATTTAATAAAAAAAATAACACCTGGAGTCAGTGTATTAATACAATAATGCCTCATAAAATATCACGATACTATGTTGTTTTCATTACACTTAAATGTTATTATATATTACATTATGAGATTGTTCATACTGGTGTATTGGTAACTTTCCTCTAATCTTTTTTGTGAAACATTAATAAACCTTTCTGTAATTTTCATAGTAAAATCACGTCATAAATATGCAGTGCAGTAAAAGTATTTTCCTGAGGTACGTGTGCAAGTAGCATGAAATAACAAATGCATGTAAATACTTTCCATCCTTGCTGCATTACTGTATCAAATACAATGATAATGCAACAAAGCTGTAAGTAACTTAGATAATAATTAATGAAACCGACCTTTCTGTATATCCATCATCTTGTGAGCCCAGACATGCTCTATTATCCACAGCGGGAACTTTGGGAAGTTTAGTAAACATGTACTGGCAGGCTGCAGCTCTGTTCCCTCCATCATCAGATGCTCACAGGTACTGCGGCGCTCAGCTCATCAGGGTCTGTGCCGGGACGACAGCACCGGCTATCAGCCCGCTGGACCCTTTTGAACCCCCATTCATGAATGGGCTGCGACCACCCACCACACTGGACATGTACCGGCAAGTTGAGAACGAGAAGTTTTGAACATGGCAGGTTTGGAGCTGTTTGCAAATCGTTTCACTTTGAAAACGTTGCAAAAAACTTCCCTGTGAAACTCACTAGCTGTCAAAATAAAGTTATTTTTGAGCTGTACTGATAACAATGCTAAAACGTTTAGAGTTTTATTTTGAAGTGCGCAATGCCACGCGACGATGATGACCCGGAAGTAGTTTAACAGAGCAGTTGCTCTCCTCCTTGTTCCCTGTTCTCACCTTCAGTCCTGAATATAATGGTCCGATTTCAGCTAGAATGGTGGCGCACACATTAATGTAAGGTAATGAGTCTATGTTACGTCTTCATGTGTGCAACTGCTACGCTTAGCTAGTAACATTTATTGCTGTTTGAATACAGCATTTACACAAACATGCTAACGACTTAGCTTTGTTGCCTGTGGTAGCTGTTGAATGGGCGCGCGTGTATAGTAGCACCTGCGTACCCCGTCGGCGGTGTTTGATGTACATACAAGCTAAGATGACTTTTTTCTTTCTTTCTTTTTTTAATTGAACGATTCTTTTATGTTCAGACAACATGGCATTCATGTCTTTGCATTACATCAACAGGATCAGGTGCATACGGGAGACACAAATATTAAATTTATTGACATAAATCCTGTGTGAAGGAAAAGAAATAATATTAAAACAAAAAAAACTTTTTGTAAATCGTATTCATTCATTATGCTAAACAGTTCTGTTGCATTTTAATTTCTCATGAGTTTAATGGTTTTCAAATAAGAAAGAAACTCATAATGACGCACACTAACTTAAGGTTTCAAATATTTGCATTTGTGCTAATAAAAGTATAAGAATGTTATGGAGAATGTATCAAGCAGACAAGACTGGGCCGGACAAAATGCCTCACTATCATCAAAGCGCTGATCTCATAGAATCTCAAATCTCTCTTAATGGCACATATGTTAACTAAATGTCCTTCTTCTGTATGATTCTTCTTACAGCACTGTGCATCACACCCCTTACATGTGACACATCATCCCAGCTGCAGCTCTACCATGAACACAAAATCATACATGTTTCTGCTCCAGCTCCCCAGGATGGGGTTCAGACTGTGTGCATCCAAAGCCTTGCGCTGCAGTGCCAGGGCTTTGACTTTAACAAGGACTTCCACTTGTCTTCCACATATCTCACCCCACTGGCCTGTACCCTGCAGTCGCTCTTACTCCAGCAGCATTAAGATGCGCCCCTATCTTCAGTACGTGAAACGCAAGATCATACCTCCTCCCAGTCCTCCGTACTGCCACGTGTGCCAGGTAGGGGACCCAGTGCTGCGTTCACATGCTGCTGCTGTTGACCCTGCAGCTATAACAGGCCCTGAGATCCAAAAGGTCATCAACACTATGGTGAAAGTGATGCGGCAGCTTGAGTGTGTGGGACTTAGTGCACCTCAGATTGGGGTGCCGCTACGGATCTTGGCCCTTGAATATCCAGAGAAGATGTTGAGAGAGAGTTCGCCTGCATCGAGGGAGGCCCGTGGTCTTTCCATGCAGCCCCTGAGGATCTTCGTCAACCCCCAGCTGAGGGTCATCAATGGGCAGAGTGTGGTCTTTCAGGAGGCCTGTGAGAGCATCTCAGGCTTCTCTGCTACAGTTCCGCGCTACCTGTCTGTGGAAGTGTCCGGTACGCATGTTTATATGTTAATCCAGTGTTTCTGTGGCTTTCGAGTTTTGTGCCTAATCTCCTTTGCCGAGACTGTTAAGGCTACAAAAAAACAGTACACGGAATGAAATTTGGCTTTGATTTATCCAAAAGAAGAATAACGTTTCAAAATCAATCATTTAAGAGTACAAGTAGTGTGAAAGAGAATGCTGATACTACACCACGTTTCTGATGGGGAATTAATTCCGCTGTTTCTAATTAGTAGACACATCATGGGGCAAGTGCGGCTGCATTTCTGTATATTGCTCTCATCCCTCTGCATGTTCATCCTGCAGGTCTGAACGAGAAGGGTGAAGCTGTCACATGGCAGGCCAGTGGCTGGCCGGCTCGTATCCTCCAACACGAGATGGACCACCTGGATGGGATCCTCTACATCGACCGTATGGACAGCAAAACTTTTATCAACATCAACTGGCAGGCACACAATGAATAGAAGACTACCTAAAACTGATGATGTGCAATGATTTAAGTTTATCTCTACACCATCTCTGATCAGCCTACATTGTGTTGGT
Source organism: Epinephelus cyanopodus (assembly GCA_026686955.1). Lineage (NCBI taxonomy): Eukaryota > Metazoa > Chordata > Actinopteri > Perciformes > Serranidae > Epinephelus > Epinephelus cyanopodus. The sequence continues at coordinate 35,522,617 of CM048917.1, read as the reverse complement.
GAAAGCTGCTGTTTGAGCACATGGTGTCTTTTTTATCTCTCTGGTATTGAAACATTTTGGTTTGTGGTTCTGGTTTAAACAAGAGCTCAGTATCAGGATCATAATGAACTGCCTCATCTGGAAATCCATCACTGGAAGTTGGAGAAAACCCAAAGCAGTCATAACCGCTTTGAAGTGCAAGCCAAGAGAGTCATGTTCTGTCTGATGAATAAAGAGGTTGATATGTCCATGATAAAATGAGTGAATCGCTAATGTCTGCCACCATCACAATGAATGAATGCAACTCTGATACTACTTAGCAAAAGAGAAGGGGGTGGAACAAAGGGTATTGCCTGTTTGCCTGACTTCTTTTTGTTTAACTCGTTTAAAACTGGTCATTCTCCTGGTTTTACATGAGAATGCACAAATGGATGAATCTACATGAAGTTAATCCAGGACAGGGACTCAGGACGTGTCTGGGACATGAGCAGACATGACCCAGGAAAACAGGTGGTTTTAACAGTGTTAGAACTGGTTCAGTTGGCTGGTCACTTTAACTTGTATCCAGGCTTCATTTTTCTGTATGTCAATCTTATTGATTTACATGTCCTTTTGTGTCACTAAAATTTTAATCATAATATGTTCATACGTCTGTTTTTATTTTCTTTTACTTTTTTGGCACATTTGTCAGCAAGGTATTTCTGGTCTAGACTTGGATTTCATCCATCCAGCTAAAAGTATGCATCTCTTGGTGATCTTGAACTTTAGATACAGGGACACAAGATGAGAAAACTTGACTTTACACTCACAAAAGTTTGGACCTGTGAAATGATCCAGCTACTGTTACAAAGAAATGTAAATGTAGAATTAAGTACATCTCATGGTCGTATGCCTCCGTGAACCAGTCAAGTTGCAGTTACAGTTTACATCCATGTAGCCATCACAGCAGACAATACTTCAAACATGGATGTTGCTGCTAAGAAGCTGAATATTCTAAAATGTGGATGCTTCACACACATCTACAACCTGACAGCACAAAATATCTATACAATCAGCACAGTTTCAAGGTGGGCCTCCAAGATCAGTGACACAAGTTCAGTAGCTGACTAAATGTCTCCCTATCTGTTCCTCAGTGATGAAGTTGAATTATGGCCAGAATTTTTTTTAGCAAAACATTATGGTGTCACAGTGAAATTGACCTTTGACCTTTTGGATCTAAATGGTCATCACTTTGTCCTATCAGACATTTGTGATAAGTTTTGTCATAATTGGCGAGTGAATTCTTGAGATATGGCCAAAGCCATGTTTTGTGAGGTCACAGTGACCTTTGACCACCAAAATCTAATCAGTTCTTTGGTGAGTTCAGGTGGCAGATTTGTGCCAGATTTGAAGAAATTCCCTCAAGGCATTCTTGAGACATTGTGTCCACAAGAGAGAGAGAGACAACCCAAAAACACAATGCCTCCAGCCATGGCTAGTTACTGATACTGAGGCATAAAAAGCCAAATTTTCCTGGTAAATTTCAATAAATGCATGATTATAGGCAAACACCATTACAGTGCACCTTTTCCACTGTGATTTCAATTGAAACCTTGTCCAAAATACTGTGTAATGTTTCTCACTTTGGTTAACAGAAAAATAATTAGAAAAATGTTTAACTGATTCAAGAAAATAATTGATAAAAAATAATTTAGTTGCTTGAGATTGATTTTACAGCAAATAAATATAAAAACGATGAATGGCATGAAAACTATTGAAATCTTATGAATGCTTCATAACTGTTAGTTATGATTCAGTAATAAATTAAATGTGATAACTGATTTTCATAGTACTTTTTCAAAAGTTTCACTAGTCCATACCTTAAGTAATTTGCTCATAAAACACATTAGACAAAGATAAGTGAAGTATTGACCTTTTTTACTCCAGTTTGTGTGCAGGCAGCAAATACAGATGAAAACAGACTGCTTTGTGCTTTACATTAAACTACATTTAAGTGACCCAAAAGCACAAACCGCAATCACTTCAAGTCTCAGCAACAGACATTTTCAAAAATGTAGATAGCCACATAGAGAATACCAGTATGACAGAGTGATGAGGGTCTCAGAAAGAGGACCAAACTAAAAAAATTGGAGCACACTCAATACTGCATTTCAGTACTGTCAAGGCAACATTTGATTTATTGTACTTGATTTTAAAAAAAGGAAATGTACGCAGATTTAAGGCACTGTGATTTTGCTAGTTGTGCCTCTTCAGTGCAATACATTTCAAATATAAATCACACAGATGATGACTGGTCAAAAGTTTGGCCACAGGCGCATACAACAGGACTTCTGTACCAGCAATCGCTACAATACTCATTTCCGCAATATCGGCACAAAACCAGAGGCTTTCTGGAACACGCCCTCCCACAGTCGCACACTCCCAGGGGCTTGATATTGTGGTGACTTTGGCAGAAATCTATCTCTCTGCAGGAACCAGAGTGGAAGACTCCGCAGCTGTGGCATAGGACCTGAGGGTCCAGCTTGGCGAGGTCGCAGCACTCATGGTAGGTAATTGGATGACGAGATGTAACTATTGATTTAGGTTCATCACGCAGAGCTAAAGAGGACATTGCTGTGCTGCTGCTGATGAGAGTGGGCGATGTGCTCATATCACTCACTCTGAGGCTTCCACACTGTGGTGACTCCTCTCTCAATTCCTTCATTTCTTCTGTCGCATTGTTAGTGAACACTGTGTCGTGGCGTTTGTTTAAGCACGGCTGAATCAAGGCACAGGCAATGTCATGTGAAATGTTGCATTCAGTGCAGAACTTAAGACAAAGACGAGGAGTTTGAAGACAGCTGCAAAGGTGGTTGGCTTCAGCCTTACGCTCGCAAAGCCCTGTTGCTTCTGTCTGCAGACTGCGTGACTGTGAGTCCGCTTTGTCAAACCTCAGCTCTTCACAGGGACGTCTGCTTTGCCTCATGCTGGCTGAGGAGCTTTTGGAGTGTCTGATTCCAGTGCTGACATCTTGGTCAGCTGGCAGTTATATGTAGAGATGCAGACGTCCTCTCTGGTGGACAGGGAGGTGGATGAGGAGGACAAGGACGTCATGCCGTTGCTGTGTGATTTGCCAACAGGGGATGATGCACTGCTTTGATTTATCCAGGTTAAAGAGCGGGGGCTCTCATCGACAACCGCTTCCCTCTGCCCCCCATTAACATGCTCATCTGTGTACAGATCCACCTCCCCTTCTCCATCAAATGGCTCTATCAGTGGTTTGTTTACACCGAGGGCCTTCTTGGTGTTGTCCAGCGCGACCTGTTGAGAAGCACAGACAATGAATCCTCAACAATTCAAATGTATTTACTGCTCAGCAGGATTAGATCTTGTTGATCTTGTAGTGCATTCAGCTGTTCTCAAACAACGGTGTATCAAAGAGTATTACTTTTATGGTACTGACTGAAATGTGCCCACAGCAGTGAGAATATAAAGCTGTCAAGTACTGAAAGATGGTAATGACTGTCACTAGGGCTGGATATTTCAAACAATACCCAGTGGGATGGAATCAGTCACTTCCAGGGGCAACCAGCAAAATAGGAGATCATCAAGGGAGAAGCAAACGGCAAACTATGTGACTGAAAATTTAAGCCAAAACCTGCAGTTCCTTAAATGGCCACTTGAGGATGGCTCCAGAAGCTAATCAGTCCCTAGAAACCCCCATGTTAAAATGCCCAGCTTCACAGCATACATACTATGTTGACATCCTGGTACAGTAAACAGTTTTGGTCTATAGCTATTACTGTATAAACATTGCAATAAAAATCAGCCTAAACTCTTTGGGTTCTCCACAAGAATTTAAAATTGTCTGTGGGTTTGAACAATGTCTCGCAGCACAAGTGAGTTTAATTTGCCATATGCCAAGCGGACGTACCTGTAAGCTGCTTCCTCTCTGCCTCTCCCTCACCAAACTCAGCTCCCACTGGGCCTCACCGAGGTGTTTCCCCAGAGCTGTCAGAAGGAGGCAACACTCGCAGCGGGCCAGGAAGAAGGCACATGACAAGCAGAGGAGGTCATCCAGAGAGGAAGAACTGACCCTGGGCAGCTGGAGACAAAGCTGCTCGTGCCGAGACGAGCTGAGCTGGTATCCTAGCAGGCCAAAAAGTTTCTCAATCTGTGGCATTGAGAGCACCGGTTTGATATGGTGGGTAAACATACCAGAGTACATCTGGGACACGGAGGACAAGAGAAGAAAAACAAGTAAGTCAAAAATCAGGAAATTTATGGTTTTGTCCGTGGCTGCCAAAAAATAAAACTACTGAGTGTAACCCAGAATTTAACAAACAAACGTAAATAATAATAATTAGAACTTTGAGAAGAAACTCGGCAGAAAGATTATTTTGTAAGACTAATTAAAATCAGTAGTTTAATACATGACTTCATTGTTGTAGCTCTTTTTCAGCCAACCTTGACAACTTTGTACTCGTCTCTCCAAGGACCAAGGTACAGGTTCAGGGCAGCTTGCTCCAGGACCTCAAAAGCTTTAGCCAGGCCCTGCAGCCCTCCTCTGGCTTTGACTCGCCCAGCACCGGCTGCTGTTGTCGATGCTGCTGCTGCTGTGAGTGACTCCTCCATCACACTCAGTGGATCCAGACCGAGGCAGTGTGTCTCCTGAGCATCTCCGTCCCTCAGCAGGCCCTCCACCTGTTTCCACAGCTCCTCATCTCTACATGCCAGGCTGGAGCCTCGTCCCACAATTTGCCTCTCCAAACTGCGATCATAGCTAGCCACAAGATCCCTGGCTCTGTGCCTGGAGATGCTCATCTCTTTCATTCAACTGAGAGGGAGACAAAAGGGACAGTGAAATGAAGGAAGAAACTATGGCACTTGTTCATGCCTGTACTGTTTCTACCTAATTAATATTTAGCATTGAACACTGAACAAAAACTTAAATGCAACACTTTCATTTTTTGCCCCCATTTTTCATATGAAAGATCCAAGACTTTTCTCGTGCACTTAAGAGATACATTTCCTCCAAATTTTGGTCACAAATTTGTTAAAATCATTGCACCTCTCATTTTCCAAGATAATCCATGCACCAGACAGGTTTCACATATCAAGATGCTGATTAAACATCATCATTACTACACAGGTGGGCCTTGAGATCATCACATTAAAAGGTGCCACTGGCACACTGACTGCAGGAATGTCCACCAGAGCGAGCCTTCTCCAATGTCATTTGTGTGAATTTGGCAGTACATTCAACCAACTTTACAATCACAGACCACGTGTAACCTCCCCAGCTCAAGACCTGTACAGCCAGCGTCCTCACCTACAAGATCTTCTGACACCAGCCACTTGAACAGTTGATGCAACCACTGGTTTGCACAACCGAAGAATTTCTGCACAAACTGTCAGAAACTGTCTCAGGGAAGCTCATATCAGTAGCTGGTCCCAGATGATCTTGCAGGTGGCGACGGTGGATGTGGATGTCCTGAGGTGCTGTGATTACACATGGTCTGTGGTTGTATGGCCGGTTGGATGTAGTGCCAAATTCATGGAAAAGGCTTTGGAGACATCTTATAGTTATTTGAGAGCAATAATGTATTTTGTGTGCAGACAAAAGTCATACATCTTTTTAGTTTAACTTGACAAAATGGGAGCAAGTGTTGTGTTTATTTTTTTGTTCTGTGTACATCTATTGTGCAGTTTTCTTAAATTCAAAGCAGGACGACATTAAGTAGGAAAATTGCATATATATTTTGACAATTTTCCAGTAAATACAGGAGACATACAATTTACTTGAAACTAAATTTTAAAGATATACTACACTCACACAAGAACCCATCGGTGTTTGACCCTGCTTAACATGCTGCAATGATCACAGTCCTCCAAAATTAAAATTGTGTCAGCACAATATGATAATGTAATTCTTAAATACATATATTTACTTCCTTTCCTAAGCTGGTTGACTACTGGCAGACAGTTTCAGTTGGAATGCAGTGTAACCAGACCCAGCGTTAATCACTTTCACACATCACAGACACTGACTATTTTGATGCTGTGACAAATACTGTACTGTTCATTACTTGTGGCTTTATACTAACAACCTATTTGTTTTACTACAACACTGGAAAACAGCTGAACCACCTTTAACACGGCATTGGTTGACTCTAACTATTTATCTCAGTCTTGATCTTTTCCCCCTTTCTTTCTAATATATTTATTTCTGCAAGTACCCTTTGAGTTTCTGTTTGTTTTGTCAGCTTGTACCCTTCAGTCTTTTAACTACATATGCTGTTGTGGTTCACACATGGATGGATTACTGACTGGACCTACCAGACACAAGCGCAGGGGCCCACAGTGACAGGTAGGGCCCTGGCCTTCATCTGCAAATGTCAAATTAACACATACTAATGAGGAAGAGACTCAGATATGACCACAAAGGACACAAACCCACAAACAGATGCCTGAGGGCTGCATGGAGATGCAAAACCACCACAAATTTGTGTGTCGTCCGTGGAAGACGGTTCTTTGCATATACCTGCACAGGGGCCTCACTGCCCACCATGTTTTCTGTTCTGCTGTTTACCAAGTTTACCAACTTAGTGAACATAAAAAAACAGGGCCAAACATCTGCAATGTTGCATAGCTTTCAGTAAATTATGGCGATTTGTTATCATGGAAATGTACGGTTGCCACACGTGCTGAGGAAATTATAACCACTGGCAACGTAATGTTAATTATTACACGACAGCTGCATGACATATTACACACATCAGCTGTAAGCTGTTTTGGGCGTAAACACTTACATTTATAACTGAAAGTGAAAGTTATGACACCTTGACCTATGTAAAAGAAAACTTAAGATATGATAGTTATTTTCGCAATGAGTCAAAGTGTTGACCAACGCCGTTTTAACATTAAGTTCGCCAACAGTTAAAAACTGGCTGTTAATGTGTGACAACATCAGTCAGAGACAAAATAACAGTCGTCAGCATTTTAGTTTCACGTTAGCATTAGCTTAATGTATTTCAGCACTGGCTAGCTTGTTTTGCTAGGTTAACGTTAACGTTTACTGCTGCCTTTTGGTCTTTTACAAAGTCACACCAAATGTCATATCGATATGACACAATTTAAAGTGTTCTAGCTTTTTTCACTTATATGAATTTAATATAAAATACCAGGAATGTTTTCAGAAACGCGTAAGCTCTTCTTTCAAATCGGCAAACATACAATCCACCAAGCAACGAAAAGTCGACTTTTACAGTTGGGTTAGGCTGCTCTCCGCCGCCTTCCAATCTGTGGGGAAAAACCCAGGAAGTGACGGAGAATTTCCTCAGTATAGTTACAATTTCATATTAAGAAACGTTTCAAGTCCATGTGGACAGACGCCGAATTAAAGGGCGACTCGCGCTGATTCAGGTAACGTTGTGTCACTGAATGTAGACGGTACGGTATTTTGCAGATACGTGAAGTAACATTAAATTACAAGAATTATGAATGACAATTCAATCCAGGACGAAATTGTTGCTGTCGGAGCTAAGCTAACGTTACCTCGCAGCTAAAGTTTGATCGAAGTGTAAGCTTTGATCGACAGAGATAGATACACACAAGCTCACCTGTGTTTGGCACTTATTTAGATGCTTGTCAATGAATCTGGTAGCTACAACATTTCCGGCCACACAGACGTCGTTGTGCAGCCGACAGCTGCTTGATTGTCTATGATAAAGTAAACATTGTCAGGTGGCACGGATTTTCCCAGCTTCAGATGGGTGCGCCTGGTTGGAGTATCAGGGCGGGCCGGAAGACTCGGGGAAGAGGACCTCTGCTGCGGAAAGATGACTTTGAACTCGAAATTTCGCATCAAAACTAAACTGAAAACTAGATTAAAGGACAATACGTGGCACTTTAAAATGGTATTGCGAAATCAATCGATAAAAATGACCAGTTTGCCCTCGTAAAGTTTTCTACTACTTATATTGTCGAAAGCGCATAATTCACTAGGTGGCAGTATTTCATCTTTTAAGGCCCCTAACAGTCTCTACATGAAGCAATTGCCCTGTCGTTGTCAGTTTCAGAGAGTAAACACACACACACACACACACACACACACACACACACACACACACACTGTCCCGGGATGAAGACAGTGATGAGCCTCTTTTGTTGACCTGCAGGCGTGGCTTCAGTGACAGTGGTAGAAGGGCGGAACTGTGGCCCCTGAGTTTAGTTTAAAGCATCCCGTGTTGGCCAAGATGCTCTGCACAAGTCAGCAGCTTCATCTCCAGCACACACACAGGGTCATCCTCCATCCTCCAGCAGGTCTGTGCAGCTGCAGCCAGCATGTCAAACTCGGACAGGGTTGTGTTAGCTCTTGGAGGAGCCGGCACAGTGGGCTCTGGGATAGTTAAAGCACTGCTCGACAAAGGTAAGCTACGGAGGGGCCACTTGGAGACACAATGAAAACCCCTTCTCTACTGCTAAAATAGTTATCAGAAATATTATTAATATACACTTTGAAGCAGATGATATGACATTTTTAACTCTAAAAACGAGATTAATTGGGGGACTGTCCAAACTCTTTTACGCACAGGTGAATGTCTTGCGGATTTTACGCAGGGGGAGATTCCATCGTGATAAACTGCAGAGGAGATATTTTATGATTATTTTAGTTCTGTATGAGCATTTTATAGCTTTGAATTGTTAAATGACTGGCTGTTAATCTGATGCTGACAGCGCGTCTGCGTGCGTAAATGTGTTAATTGTAACATCTCCAAGCGCTGCACTGACAGATCCATTAATGAGGTACATGCTGTGCTTTACATTCAGGTAAGTAATGTGCCGAAATAAATAATGGCATAATGTTAAATAATGTAAATATGTGTGTTTTAAGTGTGTGTTCTGAGTTTTTGATAACTTGCACTTTAAAAAAAATCATATTTGCAATGTTGTCACCGGTGGTTTGATCAACAAAGTAGTATGGGAAAGAAAATCATTTAATGGTTGGAGGTAGTTGAGTGTAATTTCGGTTTTCAGATCAATTTCAGTTTTCACAATATCCCAGTTTAGATGCTGTTTCAGCTCCAAAGCTGCAATATCTTTGGCTTATTCATTGCGCACTGCTGCCTCTGCACTCTGGATGAACCAGTGAAGGAGACAGTGCAGGATGTTGTGATGAGAGTCCACTGGTTCTGGATTTACACTGCACCTCCATAGCTTTGCTGTTTGAACTGAACAGAAAGTTACCATCTGCTGCTCTGTCACGTTTATCCCTCTGATGGCCTTGATAAACAGATTTGGACAATGTAGGCCTATTAGTGAATGTTCATTTTCATGTGAGAGGGATTATTGCTAATGTGTATGTGTTAAAGGTGCTCTTTTTGTGTGTCTGCACAATAGATGAATGTAGTATCTGATGTGTGTGTGTGTGTGTGTGTGTGTGTGTGTGTGTGTGTGTGTGTGTGTGTGTGTGTGTGAAGGTTTCAAAGTCGCAGTGATCTCCAGGGACAGCAGCCGGCTGGAGAGGCTCCAGTCATTTGTCTCTCCCAACACAAAGGATAACCTCACCACTATAGTGGGGAATGTAGGTAAGTTGGTTTACGCATAGTTCCATTCATCTAGATAGCTGTATATCGTTAATCCATTCATCCATCTATTTGAAACTCCAGAGTCTTCACAAGCTCTTATAACAGCGAAAGATATCATCTATTTTATGTGCAGTGGGAATGCCCATGTTGGAGACTGTATTGGATATGGCATCAAACTGTATTATGGCTGCATTGAAATGAACCTTTAGTAGCCCCTTTAAGGCTGCAGAGTTCATTATAAATTTGATCACAACTTGTACTTGTGTGCTTATTTTATAAATACCAAACAACATTAGTTTGGTTTTGTTCAAATTTATTGATAATTTGCTTGTGTCAAACCACATTTTTAATTTAATAATTTTTGCCGTGAGTACCACCAAAAGCTGCTACAAGTTTTCCCTGAACAGAAAATATTGGGGTTGTCCGCAACTAAAACAAATTTTAATATTTCTGATACCTTACATATGTCATTTATACACAGAACAGCAGTTCAGGACCTAGTACAGACCCCTGTGGAACTCCACAAGTAATATCCAGACATAATGATTTGTAATTACCAATATGTACAAATTGTTAATAGATTCCTAAATTGCATTTTAGCCAGTTTAGTGCAACCCCTCTGATTTAAATACCTTTTCATTTTACCGAGTAATATGTCATGATCTATGTTATCAAATGTTTTTTTTTTTTAATCTATAAATACTCCCACTGCACAGTTTTGTTATCTATACACCTGGTTATTTATTCTGTTAACTAAATTAATGCCATGGATGTTGATCTGTTTGTTTTGAATCTGCACTGACTGTCTGACAACAATATGTGCTTTATGAAATTGTCTAACAGTCAACAAAGAACAAAGAGTTTTTCCAGTATCGTAGAGAACTGGGAAAGTAATGACACAGGCTTGTAATTGGTGAAATGATGCCTATCTCTAGAAATATCTTTTACTTCTGCTGCTCTCAGAAAAATAGAGCTTGGATCTCCATAATTATTTGTAGTCACCCCTTCTTTTGGCTGTGGATGATTGAGTTCATTGAGTTCAGTTTGGGTCTTATTAAAAAAAGTTGTGAAATCCAGAAACCACATCATTCATATTGTTTACAGTTTTTCCAATGTCAATAAAATACTGAGGATAACTTGTGTTTCTGGATCCATTTTTAATAATGCTATTTAATATATTCCATATGCCCATAATTTTGTTTTTCATTATATCACTTATATTTGTTTTTTGCTTTTCTTTTATGAGTTCTCTATATAGTGGGAATTTTTGCAGGCATTTTGTTGTCCCTTTGTCATCCACAGCCTATCCTAACTTCTTCTTGCTGTAAACAAACCTATGCGCAATTCAATACTTTTGGGAGTTTTGTCGCTTCAACCTTGCTTATTCTGGTATATGGTATGACCGAGCAAGCTTATTGTAGCTAATGTTCTCTAATGTTAGCAGACTTTTGATTTATTCTTGTGTAGGAATTAAATAAGATATTTTATGTTAAAGGTTGTCAATTAGTTTTTTTGTTGAAGAAAGCTCTTGGTAGTCAAATTGGAAAGGGTTCATCATCGGTGGAGTATAAATGTTAGTAATAACCTGTTATGAAAATGTGACTGATAGTAGTGCTGGCGGCAAGGTGAGAAAGTAATCCAAAAAACATTAGGATTCATCCTTTTGGGACCATGACTATTGAAAGAAGATTTAATGGAAATTCCAGCCATCCATGTTTGATGACCTTGTACCTTACCATGTATCTCACGAGGAAACACTTAGGTTGGAAGGTCACCATAATCGTTATGAATCATCCTCTAGGGGGCAATTTCTGAGGCTCCGGCCCTAAATGTTTTCTCTCTAATCTTTACTTTGACCTAAAGAAATATGATGTAATTGAGTAAATATTCCTCTGTTGGCCAGTCAGTTCAAAGTAAGGAAGATTTTCTTGGCATTGTTGAGGATCCTTGATTTGCAGTTAGAGAAGCCTAGATTATTTTCCAGCCCCTTCAGCATGTTACAATCCCTACATTAAATGCAAAGTCAGCCAATTCCTATGAAATCTGTACAACCTTGCAGTTTTGTCAAATCATCATTTCATTCAGTCATCTTTTATAACGGGTAAAATCTCATTTAATTGTAGAGCTGCATGCAGTTGGTCAGCCCCTCTCTTTTTCTCTCTGTTTTATCATGAGACTACTGCTGCAGGAATGTGAGCTTCACGCCTGGGACAGAGTCACACACAGTGACAGGGCAAACTGTTAACATTGCACGGCTAACGTTACCCAACGTTTTGGGTTTAACAACAGAGTCGAGCCGTTTCAGTGTTGCTTGTGCTAACCGGGACCACACCCCTCTTCTCACTTGGTCTTTATTTTGATCTCAAGTACACACCTGTAAAGTTCTGTGACAGTATATTGCACAGTTGCAATGTTATGGCATTGACAAAATCCGTCCACGAACAGACAGACACATAACCACCTGGCAAAATACTCAAAAACGATCCTGTGGCAGTTCCTGCCAAAATCGGTGCCACCAGGACCCTAAGACCCCCTTAGGTTTAGGCCAAGCCCTCAATGCATATGTTTGGCTCCGCCCTTGCTCCAACTTCTGTTTGCAAAATATAGCAGCTTCAACCAAGAAAAATCAATATCTGCTGTTAAACCCTATATTAGTCTAAATATACACATATTTGTCTGAAATGCTGTTTTGAAGGCCTCAGTCTTAGCTGGACCATCACCTGGAAGCATATCCTCTCCTGAAACCTTGTCTCTGTTCCAGGGTCAGAGGAGGGAGCAGAGCAGGCAAAACAGGCCTTGCTGAAGGCGGTGGGGAAGGTGACAGACGTTGTCTCCTCTCTGGGCTTCAGTTGGTGGCAGGGAGGACCGCCACACACCCAGTCCCTCAAAGACCTACACTGGGTGAGCAGCATACAGACATAAACCAGACACTGGCAGGACCAATACATCAGACTAACAGTGGTTTTGATTAAATATTTAATTTTATACTGGTGGCAGTAATGGTTGTCAGATGAGTCTTAGTAGTAGTAGTACATCATGTCTGAAATTGTTGCAGAGGGTTTTCCTCTGTTATACGGAATAAATTCTGATTCTTGCCTGATCATTTCATATTTCATCTCCCGTCAACTCTCTAGGTAATTGAGACGTTACTTTTCAGTACATTTGTGTCATGGAAGGCCTTCTTCCCCTTGGTGAGGGACGACTCCAACTGTACCTACACCTTCATAACAGGTGACTTCTTTAGCTGTTTATTTCTACCAATAGCACTCTGTAAAAACTGCTAGAGGCAAAGTTGATGGAGCAATAAGAGTGAATCAAAATAGTAAAGTTGGGGGCCATGAGCAAGAATAGTAAGCTGAAAGATGCTTAGCAGCTCAGAGGAGCATTACACACAGTCACTTTATCCATTTTTAATATAAAATATTGATTAGTGCAGCTTTAACTTATAAAATAAGCATATTAAAGTCATCATTACAACAATTTCAGTCATTTTTACCATTTTCTCCAACAGAAACAAGAACAATCCAGGAGATTTTCATAGTCAGTAAAAAGGAGTGTGTTGCGGTTTTGTGGTCTATAGTCACCTCAGCCACATCCCTCAGCACATAGACGATCTGCCCAGCTGTGGAAAAGCAGCCAAAAAATGATTGCTAGCAAGTGTGACATAGTGTTATGCCTCTGTTTCTCTGTGCCACAGGAGGAGCAGGCGAGAAGCTGCTGATGCCTGGTACCGGCTTCCTGACAGTAGGAGCTGCCAGCACCCTGGCCTTCTGCCAGGTACTACGAGAGGAGTATCCTGAGGTGCCATGCAAACTCAACCAGGTCTGTTCATTTAGGTCTCGCAGCTCAGCCCGAGATTATAAAAGAAATCCTTCAGATTTCATTCAATGTGGCAAAATCCTGTTCATTCTCCCGCAGAGACTTTAAAGGTCTAGTGTGTGGGATTTAGTGGCATCTAGTGGTGAAGTTGCAGAAATGCTTCTTCACCCATGTGCCAGGTGTGTGGGAGAACTACCCTGGTAAAAACACAAATGGAGCCAGTGTTTGGTTTGTCCATTCTGGACTACTGTAGAAACAATATAATGGACTCTGTAGAAGAGGACCTGCTCTGTAGATATAAACAACTTGTTCTAGTAACAAAAAACACAACGATTCTTAGTTTCAGGGGGTTATTCACTAATGAAAAAATGTTTATGAATACTGCATTAAATTTCTGCCAGTGTATCCTCCTAAATTCTACAGACTGGACCTTTAAATAAAGAATTCATGCCTTTTTAAAGATGGCTTGCTAGAAATTGAAGACAACTAATCAGCTTGGTGTGGTACAGATCACATTAGAACTGAAAGACAACTTCAGGATTTGTCTTTTCACATAATGCTTTTCACATAAAGTTGAAAATTATTTCTCTAAACAGTTCTCTGCCCTGTGTTCTCCTTTGGGAAAATAAAAACCAGAAACCAAAAGGTATAAATATTTATTTTATCATGATAACACCCATGTACCATGTATATGAAGGAATATGATTAAGTTGTCTGCCAGCTCAGACAAAAAGGATCGTTCTGATGTCTCCCCAGTTCTGGTAAACATATTCATTGGGTTTGGCTATTCTCTCTGCATTCGTCATGTGTTCTTGGAAAACATTCCTGAAACAAGACGCAAGATACCACATTACTTTATTATCCACCATGTTTGCAACTCATGTAGTTTCTGAAGCCAGTCTCCTCTTTTCATGCGTTAAGTCATGATGTTTTTTGTCTCATGCACACAGGAAATAAGGAACATCACCAACTGTGAGTGTTTCCCCAGTAAAGCTTGACAATAAAATGCGTGTATGGGAACAATATGAAATGGAATCTTACCATTACATTTGATTTTAATTGTTGATGTCACAATTTAATACAGACTTGATTCTCAATTTCAAACTGATTCTTGATTCAGTAAATAGAGAAAGAGGCACTGTTTAGGGATCTTACTTTGGTTCACTGCCAGACCAATCAATGGTGACATGCTGGTCAACTAAATTGCAATATACAACATTTTTGGCTTTAAAAAAAGCAGTCCTATTTAAAGTCTCTAACAAACAGAAAACGATACAAAAAGGGTTTACAGGTAGCCTCCAGCAGTGAAGACTACCTTCTCTGATGCCATGCTAACACCACTGAAACCCATTGTTATCTATAATTCTGTACGGGCACAGCGCTTTTCAAATGAAACAAAATGTGGGCCGAGTTGTTTTCTTCTTCTGACCAGAGTTACCTGAAGTTTTGTAAAGTGCTGCAGTGTGTGGGTTTGTTAATGCTGAGTTGGCAAACATTTTAAAGGTAATGGCTTGTAAAGGTTTAATAGACAGCTAATTTTTAAGTCACTAAAAGGAATACCTCAACCACAGAATGACCATCTAATATCAATAACTCACAGTGTGTTACCTTGAATTTTTCTCGCATTCCTCCGAGGTGAACGGAGAATCCAAAAAAGGTAAACATTCTTCAAAAATTCAAGTAATTAGGGACTACATTTAACAACAACTAAACTATATCAAAACATCTGTTTCCAATCTCTCACACAACTGGTGCAGTATAATCCAAGTTATTTGGATTTGGTTATTTCATTTATCCATTCATATGCTCAGTACTTCCCAAACACATACAGTTTGGCTAAGACATTACTCTATAGAACACTTAAGAGTAGAGCGCCCTGGGTAAGCTTGTAATTTTGAGCTAAGGTGCATGTGTGCCCTGGCATGCTGCTCATTTGTGTGAGATAGTTTGTACTGACGTGTTTTAAATTATTAAATTTAAGCAAAAATACATGTTTTTTGATATAGTTTTGCGAACCTTGATTACTTTTATTTATGAAGAATGTTCACCTTTTTTTGGATTCTCCACTCACCGTGGAGGCATGTGAGAAAAACAAAGATTTCATCATGGAGTACAGGCAACACGCTACATCTGGGACCATGGCAACATCCCTTACATTAAGCTTAAGTTTAACTTGAAATGCAAACTGAAACATGATCAGACAGGTAGGGTAGCTAAACTAATTTGGAAGAGAAGAAGTATCACACACACAGACTCACACAGTTTTCTTGTGCAATGAGTAATTATTAGCTCGACTTCAGATTCTTTGAGTTTGACTACAAAAAAATTGGTTTCATCTGGATAAAGTATTGGCTTTTTTACAACCTGTCCTGTATGACTACCTATCGAAGTGATGCCACCATGTCCCCACCACTTACTTTGGTGTTACTGTAAGCAATGTCCAAAGCAGATGAACTGATAAAGACCTAATTTCCTCTTCCCCAACGCTTTGTTGTCCCTAATCACCTCTCATTCAAATCCGTCATATCTTTCTTTCCCTTGGCTTTCCTGCTTTGTTAACGCCCTCTTGTATGTATCCTCCCTGCTCTTGGTCCTGACAGGTGAAGATCGACACAGGTGTGGCCACTCCAGAGCGCATGGCACCTGGTTACCTGAACCACCTTGACCTGGGTGAGGCTGTTGCCGCCCTTGTGGAAAGACGAAACACCTCCCACACGGTCTTCACTGTCAACTGTCCCGCAGACTTAAAAACTGTCCTTCTGGACAAGAACCTGTAGACTTGCAAACCCTTTCTCCAGCCCTGCCTTGTTGTCGCAGGGCCACATCTACACGTCTTCTGCTCCTGCTCTTGCTGAACTCTCCAGAAACACATTTACAGTGTATTTTTGTTTGTTTTCTTCTCCCACACCTCTGAACTCCAACCGTGCCCAACCTCATGTGAACTGTCAGTTGTTTCAACTAATACTGTACTGTATATTCAGTTGCCTGATCTCGGAGTGTTTGCAGTTGTTTCCTCTGCATGTGCTGTTGTGTGATATGTCTATAAAAAATGCACAGGATTTGTAATATTCACCTTCTCATTGTTGCCTGTTTCTGTACAAATATTATCACACAGTTCTGTTCTTTCTTCTACATTGTTGGAGACATGATACCCAATATATTGACACCAGTTCTCCATGAATTTGCTAAATATACAAGGTATAAAACTTGACTTTTTAACGCCAAACCATTGGACAAAGCAGGTGAAGACTGAGAGCACAGGGTGGAGGAGGTTCAAATTCCCTGCTGGCATTTTTCCAAGTGGTCCAAAAGGAAGAGGTTGTTTGGTTCTGATCGTATGTATCCATAAACCTGAAACTTAAGGTACCCTGTAGAGCTATATGGAGTAATGTTTTAATGAGCAGATGCCCGTTTTGTTGTGTATTAGTTTGCACAAGAGGACGCACATGAAAAAGCTTTATGCAGGTTGTTAAGACTGAGAAAAATCAACTTTGCAGATGTTCAATAAAGAAGGAAGTTCTATTCACCTTTGTAGGCCAACAGGAGGCATTGAATGAAAGTGTAACTTTTTAAACAAGACAACTCCATAGGGTACCTCTAACACATAAACACATAAACGCTTTAAGTGCAACATGGTCAAAGAGTGGAGGCAATACAGCAGTTACACGTGGTGACCTGATATGATTACGGACTTTGAGATACTGGGGATATAGCTGGGGTGGGACTTACATGTTGAGGACTTGTCTTTTTTAGTCGTGAAATGTTGCAGACTTAAGCTGCAGAATTCTCTAAGGACCTTACATATTAGGAAAACTCCGACAATCACAACCTTCTGGAGACATTGAAATGTTAGGGAAATGATGTAAGGAAAAAGCAGAAGAGATTAATTAATTTCCTGTTATCCTTAAAGGTTTCAGTATGCTTGAAATAAACAAATTTGCACGATGGTGTCGTCCAATGTGTTCATACCTGATCCAAAAGCCATACTCACAGACAGCGCAAAAATCATATCCTTTATTGGCTGCATCCCACTGTCTGTCCAATCTCTCTCCAAGAACTCTGTGGCTGTGGCGAATCTTTGTACTCTCAATACAACTGAACTCTATAAATTGGGATGATTGTGCACACATTCCTACAGTCTCTCCTTGAAGACATTCACATGCTGCACGTGGTTGTAAATGCAAAATGTGACATAGATAGTTGCGTGTAGACTGGAAAAAGAGACATGTCACTTATGCACACTATTTCAGATATTTATAGACAACTCGACAAGCACTTTGTTGAAACATACTGAGTCTTTATAGGCCTGCATGTGTTTAAAATTAACAAGTTTATACAACATGCCGAAGTTGTGTGAAGAATTACAAGAGAGCTCATCTACTGTCTCACCTCTGCACATCTGGCCAATCACTGCATAAAGACCTCATTGTAAGATTGTCTGTGTCAGAAAGTCATAAAGACTGTCAAATGCACCCCCTAAATTCCAATGCAGAATAAGTGTTAGGGTTTCAGATACTGTTTGAGTTGATGACTTAACAGACACTTCATTTGAAGCATACTGACCCCTCACAGACACCATGGTTCTGAATAGTTAAAATCATTGGGTCATTGTGGATATAAAGGTTACACATCATGTCCTTGGTGCATTTTAACTCAAATTCAAATTCCAATAAACAAGAGATGTGCCACATTCTTGACCCTGTGTGTTCATTGTGGTATTTGGCTGAAAATGTGTCTTATTAGCAGTGACAGTGTGCGCAAAGGACAAGGTTAAAAATTTCAATGGAGGCATTACTGAGACTTTGCACTGAAATCAAATGAAATGAATGTAAAAAAAAAAAAAAAAAAAGGCAAGTAGACTGATCTTTGGGGCGGGTGAGTTTGACACATTTACTTTAGCCCTCGCGTGACTCTCTGTCCTGTTCACAAGCACCAGCACCGACCCCCTATAAGCCCCTCTATTTATCTGCCACCCATTATTTGGGCCAGCATGTCCCTTAGATAAACTAAACAGAAGTTTGCAAGCCACAGCAGACTGCAGTATCAGAGGGGGCATTGTTGTCTTGTGTACTGTCTGATTAATGCACACACGCTTCTACAACAAAAATGCAAATTTGTCGTGCCAGTAAACATGTACTGTAATGAAGATTTGGATTGCATCTGGGATGACTGGGACTGGACAAAAAAATCAGGGAAAGCGAGAGTAGTAGTAGTGCAGGGGGGTTGTCAGTCACAGTTTTTGTTTGGAACTTGTCGGCTGACAGCTCAATTAGGCCAAATTTTAATTAAAGCACGAGGGAGAACCCGTTGGGCCCCACTTTCTCTTCCTAATATCCTCCTCCTTCGCCCTCCCTTTCTCTTGCCCTGAAAGGATGAAAATGGTCAAACACACCCACACAAACAGCCATGTTCGCTCTCTGACGATGACTCATCTCATTCTAATAGGAAAAGAAAACTGGCTTTTGTTTAAGGGGGAACGAGGGGCCACGGTCCTCTAAACGAGACTCAGTGAAGTGAGGATCAGTCAGATTAAATGAAAGAGATTAAGTGAAATGAGAGAAAACACTGGCTTTGTTTTAGGAGCAGGAAAGCTGTAAGGACAAAAGCAGTGTTAGTCAAAAGAATAGGAAGATAGATAGAAAGCTTTTATTTGTCATGTTAAACTATACAATCAAGCAAGTGCTGATTGGTGCAGTGAGAAGACACAGGAAAACACAACAATAACAAAACAAATATCACAACACAAAATGGATGAATGTAGTTATTGCACTAGTATGAATGTGATTATTGTACAAGTGTGTTTGTAATTGCACTATTATGAATGTAATTGTTGAATTAGATGTAATTATCATTTATAACTATGAACATAATTATTGCATCAGTAATGTAATTATTGCATGAGTATGTTTGTAGTTATTGTCTAGTATATAAGTAGTAATTGTATTAGTATAAATGTCATTATTGCAGGAGTATGAACATAATCATTGCACGTGTGTGAATGTAATTATTGCACTAGGTGTAATTTTTGTACTAGTATCATTCATACTACAAGTATGAATGTAATTATTGCACTAGTATGAATGCAATTATTGTACTAGATGTAAGTATTGCACTAGTTTGAATGTAATTATTACACTAGTTTGAATGTTATTATTGCACTAGTATAAATGTTATTATTGCACTAGCATGAATGTTATTATTGCACTAGTATGAATGTTATTATTGTACTATTATGAATGTTATTGCACTAGTTTGAATGTTATTATTGCACTAGTATAAATGTTATTATTGCACTATTATGAATGTTATTATTGCACTAGTATGAATGTTATTATTGTACTATTATGAATGTTATTGCACTAGTATGAATGTTATTATTGCACTATTATGAATGTTATTATTGCACTAGTTTGAATGTTATTATTGCACTAGCATGAATGTTATTATTGCACTAGTATGAATGTTATTATTGCACTATTATGAATGTTATTATTGCACTAGTCTTAATTTAATTATTGCACTAGCATGAATGTTATTATTGCACTAGTTTGAATGTTATTATTGCACTAGCGTGAATGTTATTATTGCACTAGTATGAATGTTATTATTGCACTATTATGAATGTTATTATTGCACTAGCGTGAATGTTATTATTGCACTAGTATGAATGTTATTATTGTACTATTATGAATGTTATTGCACTAGTATGAATGTTATTATTGCACTAGTTTGAATGTTATTATTGCACTAGCATGAATGTTATTATTGCACTAGTATGAATGTTATTATTGCACTAGTCTTAATTTAATTATTGCCCTAGCATGAATGTTATTATTGCACTAGTTTGAATGTTATTATTGCACTAGCGTGAATGTTATTATTGCACTAGTATGAATGTTATTATTGCACTATTATGAATATTATTATTGCACTAGTTTGAATGTAATTATTGCACTAGTATGAATGTTATTATTGCACTATTATGAATGTATTATTGCACTAGTTTGAATGTAATTATTGCACTAGTATGAATGTTATTATTGCACTATTATGAATGTTATTATTGCACTAGTTTGAATGTAATTATTGCACTAGTATGAATGTTATTATTGCACTATTATGAATGTTATTATTGCACTAATTTGAATGTAATTATTGCACTAGCATGAATGTTATTATTGCACTAGTTTGAATGTAATTATTGCACTAGTATGAATGTTATTATTGCACTAGTATGAATGTTATTATTGCACTATTATGAATGTTATTATTGCACTACTTTGAATGTAATTATTGCACTAGCATGAATGTTATTATTGCACTATTATGAATGTTATTATTGCACTATTATGAATGTTATTATTGCACTAGCATGAATGTTATTATTGCACTAGTATGAATGTTATTATTGCACTAGTTTGAATGTAATTATTGCACTAGCATGAATGTTATTATTGCACTATTATGAATGTAATTATTGCACTAGTTTGAATGTAATTATTGCACTATTATGAATATTATTATTGCACTAGTTTGAGTGTTATTATTGCACTATTATGAATGTTATTATTGCACTAGTATGGATGTATTTATTGCACTAGTATTGATGGAATTATTGTACTAGTATGAATGTTATTATTGCACAAGTATGAATGTAATTACTTTACTAGTATGAATGTTATTATTGCACTGGTATGGATGGAATTATTGTACTAGTATGAATGTTATTATTGCACTCGTATCAATTTTATCATTGCACAAGTATAAATGTAATTACTGTACTAGTATGGTTGTATTTATTGCACTAGTATGGATGGAATTATTGTACTAGTATGGTTGTATTTATTGCACTAGTATTGATGTAATTATTGCACCAGTATGGATGTAATTATTGCAGAAGTATGACTGTAATTATTGCACATGATCCAGTATCTTTGCCCTCCAAAGTCATTGAATTGCATGTGAGAGATCATTGAATATTTGTTGAAGTTATAGTGCGCTTATGGCCAAGGGAAACAAACAGTTCTGTGCTCAGTCAGTGCTTTGATGGTCTTGTTGTGCCTGCCACAGGGCAACGGGTCAAACAGGTGGTGTCCAGGATGAGAAGAGTCCTTCAGAATTATTTTGGCTCTGCAGAGGCAGCAGGTGCTGTAGATGAGAGATGTCTTACACGGAGGCCAGAGGGCACCTGATGAATTTCTGTGTGGTACTGATGACCCCAAGAGCTCTCCTGTCTGCCACTGAGCAACCAGCATACCACACTGAGATACAGTACACCACCGCACTCTCGATGAAGGAGCAGTATAATGTGAAATCTAGATTTTACAGCATGGCTCTAGAGATGGCAATGCTGGGCTGTTGGTCTTATGGCCAATCAGTTGCAATCACCATTCGCTCACAGATATTTTCCAAGACTGCTCAGATGCTTCACCTCAAGAAGTGTTCCAGTTCCTAAGTCTCCACATTAAAGTTCATGAGTTGCAAACTGATGTATTCAGTTCACTATTCACCAAAAATACAAGCATGTTGAATAAACACATTCTTTAAGTATATTAACGCACAACACTGCAAAGGTTTGTGCAAAAATCCATTGTGACCCCCTGACTTTTCTAGCTCCACCAAGTTTTTTTTTTTTTTTGAGAAATGCCTCAACAACTATTTTGATGGATTGCCATGATATGCCAAGACATTCATGTTCACCTCAGGATGACTTGCAGTCACTCTGGTGATCCTCTGACTTTTCATGTAGCATCATCATCGGGTAACTGACGTTACTTACTCAATACTACTATCATCAGCATCATCTTTGCCTTGTGTTTAAGTGCTGATTAGCAAATGTTAGCACAACGATGGCTCAGCCCCGGCCTTTACCTGATAATACAACAGATTATTGTTAGAATGAAGAAGATAATAGTGATGAGGATGGAAGAGCAGTTAACAGTTCAGAGGTGGGTGTAAAATTGGTCTTCTGCTTTAGATTAAAAACTGGAGCAGCTAAAATGAGAGGGATTAAAATCTTATACCAGATGGAAAAACAAGCTGTGATCTTGGCAGTATGGTTCTCTGCCTTTCGTGTGAGAGCAGGGAGACCTCACCAAAACACTGACGAAGCTTTTAGTTTGTAAAAAGCCGACGCACCACATATTGACTTGCCAGGCCACACCACAAAGCGCAGCCAGACCGGCTGACAGACAGAGAGACTGTAATTTAGTTCGAGATATGACGTGTGTGTGTGTGTGTGTGTGTGTGTGTGTGTGTGTGTGTGTGTGTGTGTGTGTGTGTGTGTGTGTGTGTGTGTGTGTGTGTGTGTGGTCCCTTGTGAGATATCATCTTTCCCTGGCCCGGAGAGTCAAAAGGAGTCATAGCATTGTTGGAAAAGGGGACAGCAAGGTAATCAGCCCATGAAAGCAGTATCTGTTTAATAACAGCTGCCTGTATGCTTGTTGCTGTGGAAATGATTGATACAGGCTTACACACTCTAGAGGCTTGTGTCATATCAGCGGCCAGCTTTGAGGTCAGGGAAACACAGTCACAACTCTCAAGTCACGCTATCTCCACCAGGGTGTGTCCCGCAATCACTGACACTGCAGTAAAACACAGTCATAAACACAGACATACGCAGTAATTCAATTATAAACTAATTGGTTCAAAATGTGGTCTTGTAAAGTGGTTTAGGGCGAAAGTGTGACAACAGGGTGAGAGTATATTTTAGCACACCTGCCATGTTTGGAAGAGCACAAGTGGACGGCTCGGTCCTTTCACCATGATTCACATTTCTAGGAGGACAGCAAATTAAAAAGAAAGAAAAGAGAAAAAAAAGAGCTTTGTTCCTGCTTTTGTCTGTACTCTATTGGCTTTGTCTCTTATCCAAAGATGTAGGTGTTCTCTATATGATATTCAGAGCATGTTTATCAGTCAGAGGTTGTCTGTGCACAGCTCTCAACAAAGAGGTGGCTTAGCCAGCAGCAAGTAGCTATCAGTGCTAATAGTCCAAACATTGCTAACAACACCAACAGTGCTGACAGGCCTAACAGAAGCCCCTTTTATACACACACTGCGCTACAGAGTTGCTACGAAGTCCCTTCTTTATGCCGCCTTCCCACTTATACACAGCACTAAACAGGGGCAGCATCATGCCGCCTCAGTGTGACTATAAACAGCATGTCAACATTGCTGAGGCAAAAGAGGCGTGACAGGTGCCAATTTTCTGAAAATGCCAATAAAATTTGGGCTACATCTGGGTGGAAACACTACTGGCTTTATATAGGGCCATTACGTTTTCAGGTTTTTGCGGCAGCCACTGTGGTTCTCCTACACGCCAGGCACTCAGAGGAAGTTTCAGTTGGTTGCAATTTGCAATGTTACCACTAGATGCCACTAAATCCTACACTAGACCATTAAGGTCAGGATCTGTAGAAGGCTGCAGTAGATGGGAAATATGCTGTGTTCTTGGAGCCCTGTATTGTTATGAACTTGATCTTTTTGATTAGATTGTAATGTTAAACAGAAATCCTTTGATGATTTGTTCTCCAATTTTTTTTTCACGTAAATGGTTGATTTGATACCTTAAATATGGATTCATCTCTACCCAAAGTACTTCAAAGCTCTGTTGTGTATTACTTCCGATGTCCTGGCTGCTTGCTGATTATTACAGACAAAGCTGTTTGTAATTGCTGTTTACTTTCTGTATTAAGAAACCACCCAAGACGACCCAGCAATGTTGTGTATCAACATTTAACATCATGCAATGAATTTAAATGTGTAACTGTTATGAAACCTCGGCTGAGTTGGGTTAGGAGAAAACACTTGATATTTGCAGATCGTTAATCATTTGACTTTTACAATGAATTTGGAAATTAAGTTTTAAAGGACTGCGTTCATGCGGACACTGACCGATTAGTCAAAATGAATTAATGCAATATGTTGCACGTTTATTTTATGTTTAATAGTAATAGCAGTCTAGTGTCCAGCAGGTTTGAACAGTGTGTTGTATAAAGACGAAAGGAACAGCTGGACATTTTGAGGGTTAAATGTGAGGCAGGTGCCAGGAGATGATGAGCTTAGCATATCATGTCATAAAAACTAGAAACAGTCAGCCTGGCTTTGTTAAAAGTGGAAAAGAGAGCAGCTACCAACACCACTCACAAATAGAGTGCATCAGCGTTTTTTTAATATGCCAAAGCAGAAGTAAGTGTATCCCTGGTTCCCTCGTCAAAAAGCCTATGGGACTTTTCCATTGGATTTTGAATTGCTGCAGAAAATAAGCTCTGTGGCAAACAAACTTATGATACACATGTTTTGTTCAGCAAGAAAATCTTCAGAAATGAACACCACTTCCTTTCACAGAGCGTGATTGTACCCAAATGCAGCACTCAGAGAGGCAGGCAGACAGTTGGTGATGACCTTTATCGCTTACACAACTATGCAACAGCTCTGGGGGTCTTTGAGTTTGGCTTGTTTGAAGTTCCAGCGGTGAATGAATGAGACGAGAGCAGGCAGTCTGAGAGCTGTGGACTGTACCGTGAGTGCAGGTGGGTCTCTGGTGAGGCTGGTAGTGGAATGAAGACCCAATGTAGCTCGCCAAATTAGGAGAGCTGAGGTTAGCAGGACTGGTGTCACACCGTGCAGCCACAGAGCAAAACAGACGAGAACTAGGAAGGGAGCAGGCAGGAATCGGAGTCGGAGACAGAAGGCTGAGGTGATTACCAGGGCAGAGACGACAGGGGCAGGCCAGCAACGGGCAGGGTCAGTGCCAGGCTTACAAGCCAAGAGTGAGTGCTGCAGTGTCTTGCATGAAGTTGAAGAACAATCTGGCAAAGAGTTTGTGTGCTAGCGAGGCTTTTATACCAGGCTGATTGGCTGATACCAGGAGCAGGTGAGGGAGAGAAGCAGACTGTGACATGTCCATGACTTTTGAAGCGCAAGTGCAATCACCAGAAGTAAAAAGGCAACATTAGGCTATGAACAAACTACAACATGACTTAACGTTGCCACCACGACGAGGCTGTACAGCTGTGTGTGGCTCGATGACGTTCTGAAGTCTCGTTTAGCCACTTGTTAGCAACTGCCTTTTTAAAGACACATAAAGGCTTCAAAATTTAAAAGTAGGGTATTTACTGACGTATTTCAAGTCGTAGATCAAAACATGAAAGTCTCTTACGCTTGTGTTAACCACAGACCTTATTTCAGGCATCTGAGCAAAAACACATCACATATAACACAATGACTTTGAGACAATGGAACTAATAAGTGCAAAATGTTGACTCATTTCTGGGTTTTAGGACTCATTCCTGCACCACTTCATCAACACATTATATGTAATTTGTCACTTGTGACGGGAAAACAAACAAGATGTAATGTCTTATTTAGGGAGCTTTAGAGAAGTTGCCACCTTCATCTTTGGGGTGAGCCATGTCAGCTGTTTCCCTGCTTCCAGACTTTATGCTACAAAGATCTCCTGCTTGTTCTGTCTTAATACTTAATATTTCCTACTCCATACTTCATACAGACATGAGTGAGTTTTTTCAATCTTACTCTCAGCTGGAAAGCAAATATATGCATTTCCCAAAATGTCATCCAAGCTATTTCCTTAACCCTTTACCACCAGCTGGATGGTAGCATGTAGAACTTTTTATTTTGGCATTTCCATCTTTACTGGACAGTTCGACAGTGAAGAGATAGACAGTAAATGGAGGGAGAGAGAGGTGTATGACCAGGCCCCCAGGAAGTGCACCGGGCTTTAAGCCAATTTGACATAATGGCCAAACTGTGTAACTGCAACTTCACGTATGCCACATGTTGCCATTGGGCCCATAAAGACTTTTACCCATAGATCTACACTGGGAAACATACACTGTACATATTCTTTGTATTTTATATTTTGTAGATTTGTACATACCTGTGTCTTCTTGGGTATATTATTCTGTCAGCTAACACTTTGTTTTTGTATCTAACTTTTGTCTTTTTGTAATGCTGCTGCTCTATGTGCCTTAAATTGCCCCCTGGGGACAAATAAAGTTTTTTTAATTGAATTGAATTGAAAGATATCTGTAAATCAGTGGATAGTTTTTCTGAACTCAAGCCCCTGCGAAATGATTTGTTTCACAATTGGGATTTGACCCTTTCGATCCAATAACAAGTCTAGAAGAATCGCACAATTAAGTCATTTTATCGACAGTTAAGTCAACGGAGCGTGAAAGTGGAAGTTAACCACCTGGCCAGCGAAGTCTCTTGTGCGCTTGCTCTATGGGCCCAATGACGTGGAGGATCCAGCAAATGTTATAACTGGGGAGTCAAACTTCTTTGGCTTCATGAGCCACTGTGCAACTGTCAGGAACAAACTGAGGCCCCCTCCAGCACTGTATCCAATTCTTTTTATACATACAAGTATGATATTATGCAGCAAAGGTCCCTGGCTGGATTCAATCCTGCGATGTTATGGTTATATGACATGCACTATACTGTAGCTACTTAAGTTAAGATTAGGTAATATTAGGGTTTAAAATTTCAGGTTGAATATGTGACTGTGTTGTTTACGCTAGCTGTGACTAAAAACATGGCTAGTATAATTGAAGCTGCAGTCATTTGAACCTGAAGCAGGAGGCTTTGTGATGACCCCCCTGACCTGGAGTGGACCCAAGGAACTCTGAAACTGCTGAAGTGGAATGAACACACAGCGAGACAGAAAAAGAACATTCATGGAGAGAGAGGGAGAGAGCGCAGGCAAGAGGATGATGACATGCTGCGTGGTGCTGTGGCTTCTGGTGGTGTTCTGACTGATTCAGAGTGGCATGTTGTTTTTTCTTCAAGTTCAAAGGCTTCCGCTGCTATTCAGCCATGTGCCCATCACAGCCTCCTGCATCATCCCCGCGCAGACACCCTAACAACTGACAGCCGAATTAAAAAAAACAAAGAAAAACATGCCACATCAGCTCCTGTTAGTATTGGATGTCAGGAGGCAGGGATACTTTCTTTTTCTTTTTTTAATGTTTGTTTCAGCTGTCCATTTGGTAGAAAGTGAAACAAGTCGAGTTCTACATTGAGTCCTTCCTCTCAGTAAAAAGTAGATAATAGATATGATTTCTCTGCTGTTGTCTTTGTTTCCAATTAGAAGTTATCACTCCTTAGTAAGGATGATCTGTTATTATTATTTACACATATGCCTTTTTCACAGACGACTTTTTACTTGTTGATGTTAACAATGGTCCCATTACATTATAGTGTGTTGTTAACCATTGCCAGTCGGCTAGCACAGTGGTTCTCAAATGGTGTGCCAACGTACATTGGTGTGCTGTGATGCAAATCCTGGGATTTTGTGACAACCACACAATATTATTGTAATATTCAACTGGACCTATACAAAAAGTTATGGATGAATTTTTAAGTTGACTCTCAGTATAGTGAACACACCCATTTCCTAATAAAGAGGTAAACTCTACCTTAAAAACTGTAATTTAATTCAATTTAATTAAAAAAGAATTCTCAGGGAACCTATTGGTCATCGTTCTTGTGAGGGAATTATAAGTGTGTAACTCACCACATTATCTCACATTATTTCCCATTTAAAAAGATGTAAATGGTGCTTTGACGTAATTTTAAAAAGTTTAAAATGAATTCTTGAACCATTTTGTTAATAAATAATTTCACAAGTAATGCTTACTTGTCAATGAATATTTTACTTAAATAAATAAAAACAAACATTTAAGATGCAAAAAGAGCAATAGCACACATTATGGAAGTGATTGTGTACAGATATACATACAGGTGTGCCTTGAGATTTTGGCTCACCCTTTGGTGTGCCTTGGGCACAAACAGTTTGAAAACCTCTGAGCTAACATACATATTACAAGAGCCTAAACAAGCTCAAACAAGTCATAAGGCACTCACTCACCAAATGTAATTCCATTTCTGCACAGTTTTCTCCTGCAAAGGGATTGGATGCTGTCAGATTCTGGAGGTCCAAGTGAGGTCATGAGTCATTCATTCATTCATTTTCTAACCGCTTCATCCTCTTGAGGGTCTATCCCAGCTGACATCGGGCGAGAGGCAGGGTACACCCTGGATAGGTTGGCAGACTATCGCAGGGCTGACACATAGAGACCTAGTCCCCAATCTGCATGTCTTTGGACTGTGGGAGGAAGCCGGAGTGCCCAGAGAGAACCCACGCTGACACGGGGACAACATGCAAACTCTGCACAGAAGGGCTCCCACACCCGGGATCAAACCGGCAACCCTCTTGCTGTGAGGCGACAGTGCTAACCACCACACCACCGTGCCGCCCCAAGGTCAAGAGTCCCTAAAGTCCAAGTCAAGTTGCAAGTCTTTTTTGATTTTGTCAAGTCCAAAGACATAAATTTGTGACTGGTGTCCAAATCATGTGATTCGAGTCCATACCTCTGGTATTTAGGGGGTATGGACGGGGGTAGCACTATGATTAAAGAGGGTGAAAGTAGTGACAATAATACATTCTTTCTGATTCCACCCTGTGCCCAAGTGGGCCACAGGGGCACCAACGGACTCTGGCCACGAAAATACCAAAAGTGTGTTTGGCATGCTCTCTATGCACTTGGCAGGGCGCACTTGACTGTGATCTGGTCAATGCGTGAGAGCTGGCCTGAGCAACAAAATCAGCCCCCTCCTCATAGATAGCAACAGTGCTACAGTATGAATGCTGTTGTATTTTATTTGCAAGGTTGTTGTTGGTCTCACTTAACTACTGAGGATGTTTGTAGC
Source organism: Epinephelus cyanopodus (assembly GCA_026686955.1). Lineage (NCBI taxonomy): Eukaryota > Metazoa > Chordata > Actinopteri > Perciformes > Serranidae > Epinephelus > Epinephelus cyanopodus. The sequence goes on along the minus strand of CM048917.1, from coordinate 35,493,518 downwards.
ATTCTCTGGTCAATTTGCCCACACTGGCTATAGGAGATGTCATCTATAAAATAGTAGGTATCATACACTGATAGTTCAGGATATTATTAGTCAGTATGACATTTACTTGATTGCGGTATAATTCCTTCAAACCATACCATAACATTACCAATGATTGTGTATTCCACAATATTTTACACTGCTGATATATTATGGGGCAGTGTCCAACCTAAATGTAGTTCTTGAGTACAAAGTTGCTCCATCAAATTTAAAGTTTAAGAGCTGTAGAATTTACATCTGTCACATTAGAAATACTTGGTAAGACTGAGTTCATTGAGTCGAAAATAAATATTAACTTTCAAATTTACACAATTAATAATTTTCTGCCAGCATTCCTCTCTTGCCGTATTTGCAGCAACAGAGCAACTTTCTGCTGTATTGTTTTTATGTTCCTAACAATAGCTATCCAATATAACAACCTGTGCCTCTTGGCTGAGGAAGGCTTTGAACCTGCGTCATGTTACAGGCCTCGGGCTGAAGTCAGACCATAAGACACATTAAGTGATTTAAATATTTCTCTGTTCTCTTTATTGACCCATCTCTCAAACACTCATTCACCATTCTTACATTTCCAACCTTTCACAGTAAAACTGTTTAATAATAACATTCACATTCAGTTTTCAGAAGCAATGAAAACTACTATACATCATTTACATGAAAACAGTGGCTTAGTTCAATTTGCAAAATATCACAGCATCCTGTCATTTTTATTATAATTACATAACGATTATTACATAAACAAATTTGTTTTTGGTGTTAATGTCACAAAAAGTAAGTAGTAAATCCAAGACAGTTCTTAGGACATATTTTCACATCTTCTGGACACATGCAAAAATAATGATAAAAAAAATATTAAATTCGAGCAAGCAAACAAACCAAACTAAATAAAATGACAATATATAAAACTGTAGTTTTTTCTGTGACACTAGAGGCAAGTCTGCTTCAGGTGTGTCTTCAAAACACAAACCAAACATATTTTTGCACATTTTAGCATCCATTTATTACACCACACACACACACACACACACACACACACACACACACACACACACACACACACACACACACACACACACACACACACACACACACACACACACACACACACACACACACACACCACTGGCCATCTACTGAGGGACATCATGAATAAAGACATCTGAATGCACAAGATTTGCCACAACGGCACACTTTGAATTCATTTTGAGGTTTTAACTGCAGCATTGAAACACAACTGGAAACAAACTGGGACCAATTTGATGCAAGTTTCCGGAAATCGAACGTTGATTTGTCCACTGTGGTAAAATGAATAAAAACTAATGGCTGCCTGGAAGGAAGGAATGCACATTTATGACATACCGGGAAACAAAGCATGCTTCAGAGAATTACCACTTAAGTAAATATGATTTGCAGGTAACAGGCTAAAATAAAAAATGCATGAACACCAGACCCTTTCAGGTAAACACCCACTCTGTGTCTGCATGTATTTAAAACCAAACAGCTGGAAGACTTCACAGAAAAGCATTTCAGAAATGTTAAATATCGTTAAGAACTCCAGTCCAGTCACGTCAAAGCAACATGACATGATCTCTGTAATACATCTCATATTCTCTGAGAGCCTCAAGATCTACCAGTGGATAATCTGTTTCCAAATATATAGGTTCTCATCTCACTCCCATTCTATGGTTGTGAAATATGTGCAGCTGTGGACGTCAGGGGAAGCATTGGGACATGGGTGAAAAGTTTAAAATGAGCTGTGAAAGTGAGTTCACGTTTTTTCTTTGCTGTAAAGAGCTTGTTGATTTTGAAACTTGGCATTAAAAGACAGAAGCCCTTTGGCATGGCTTATGTCTTACAAGCAACACACACAATCTTGTACTTCTACTCCATTGAGGACATTCACTGACATAATGCATTCTCAAGCTCCTTACCCTAACCTGAACTATCACAACTAAATGCTTGACCCTAACCCTTACCCTAATCTTGAACTCAACCAAATTCTAACCTGAGCCTTAAAGGAATACTACGTATAATGTTGAACTCATGAATCATGAGGTAAATTTTCTCACATGGTGAATAAAGAATCCAAAACAGATGAACATCCTTCATTAATTGAAGTAATCAGGATCCAAATTTAACAAAAGCAGAACTGTATTAAAACATTTGTTTAAAAAAACTCTCATTCACCTTGTGCAGTATAATTCAAGTCTCACTTATCCAGGCCAACATATGCATTTTTGCTATAACCTTACAATATAAAACAGTTCAGCCTAGGGCCTGTGCCCTGAGCATGTGCACACATATAAACTTTGCTCGTGCAGAGTTCAAACACAAGCACTTGCTCAGGTACACTACTCAGCCATGCATGAGACAGTTTGTACTAATGTATTTTATATTGTGACGTTTTAGCAAAAATTCATGTGTTTGGGAAGTACCGAGCATATGGATGGATAAATGAGACTTGATTGTACTGTTTGTAAACAGATGTTTTGATATTGTTTTGCTGTTTGCTTCAATTCATGAAGACTGTTTGTCTTTTTTGGATTCTTCCCCTGGAGCCATGCCAGGAAAACAAAGTTTTCTCCATTAATTCAAGGTAATACACAGTGCGTGGCTATCCAAGCGCTCAGTACTCCTTTAAAACCATGCCTGAACCCTCAAACCTGTATTTAAAGGTCTGTTAAAGGTGAGGGCAGGCCAAAATGTCCTCACTTTGTGAAAATGTCCTAACTCTCAAGGTCTTAACCTCAAAGTGGTTTTCACCAAGATAGATAGACATAGACACACACACACACACGACCAACTAACAAAGTGCAACTGCTGCTACTTACAGTTACGACTACCTAACTGAATTCCTGTATACCTGACTTAAATTATAACCAGCATGCTGTTACATGCAAACACAGCAAAGTATAAACTGGACTTTTCACCCCACAGCAGCAGGGCATCTCTAAAAATCTCTCTCTCTTCCGAAGGCAAGTCTGTCTGCAAATAGATCTACTGTCTGAACTCAAAGTCATCATCCAGTGTAGCCTCAGCGCTTAACGCTTCAGCACCCAAAGTACATACATTCAGTTTTTCTATCCATAGACTGCAGATGGATTTTGCCACCAGTCTTAACATGAACACACACATACACTAACAAATGCACACACTTAATTATGGGTCTGCGTGTTTTTGTAAACAAAAAAAAAAAACCAACAATGAAAAAAGAAAGACAAAAAGCCACAAGGTACATGGAATAAAACAGACATTTTTCTTCCAGTGAGTTTGCTAAAACAATGAAATGCTATTACCAAAGTCTACGGAAGACATAGATCAGTCTAAGCACACATGGTTGGCTTCTTCTCGCAGGGAAAAAATCGTAAGATGTGTAATATGGTTTATAATCATATTCCCTCAATAGTAAAACATATCACAGGTTTTACCTCAGTGGGAATTCATACAATCAATGGCTTCACTTCCAAAAGTTCCCTAAGACGACTCCAATCTCAACCATGTGCGGTCCCTTTAACAATCCAGTGTTTGTTAATGCAGCAGTGTTTTACAGGTTAAAAACACACCCTTAGAGGTCCCAGCAAAGCGCAGTTTATGATTTGGTTAGAAACAAGTCATAGGCACTGGTTTAGTTCTCGATTGCAAAGAGAGCAAAAGAAGTCCTTTTGTTAAATATACAGAATGTCTGTATGTATACAAGATAACATGCATCTGCACAACTTGCAGGGAGCTGCAGGTTCAGCTATCACCTCTCTGTAGTGCAGCAGGTAGTGTGGGATGAACTGTCTCTTGTGACTGCAGCAACCTACGAAACAAAATGGAATATATTACTCCCTGCACTGGACATGCATTTTTAAAATAATGTCTTCAAGGTTAGGTTATGCTGATTTTGTTGTTTTTCTTAATGTCTTTTCTAATCTCATAAAAAGACTAAAACCAACAATGTGTGACCAAAAACATTTACTAAGTCTGTCTATGGCCAACAGCCCAAACTGAGCCATATTTGTTCCCACCAAGACATATATCTTTAAACAGAATTACTATGCTTCTTGGTTGTATGCCTCTGTAAACCAGTCGTTGCGATGACAGTTTACGTCTATTCCTGTGAAAATATGGATGCTTCACACACATCTTCCCCTCCACAGCACAGAAGATCTGTACAATCAGCAGTTTCAAGGTGGACACGCAAAATTAGTGTCACCAATTCAGTATCTGACCAAATATCTCCTCTTCCTTTCCTGAAATATGACATTGAATAATGGCAGTTTTTTGTAGAACCTTATGATGTCACAGTGAAGTTGACCTTTGATCCTTTGGATATAAAATGTCATTACTTCACCATTTTATTCTTTTAGACGTGTGTGTGTGTGTGTGTGTGTGTGTGTGTGTGTGTGTGTGTGTGTGTGTGTGTGTGTGAAATTTTGTCATAATTAGCGTAAGAATTCTTGATTTATGGTCAAAAACATGTTTTGTGAGGTCACACTGACCTTCGACCATCAAATTCCAATCAGTCTATCTTTGAGTCAAAAAAAAAAAAAATCCTTTGAAGAGATATTGAGTTCATGAGAATAGGACAGATGGGCGGACAGACAACCCAAAAACATCAATGCATCTGGCCATGGCTGTTACTGGTGCAGACAAGACCTGTTTTTGGAAGACTTTTTGAAGATAAAAACGCTTTCAGACCACTGATTAACAACATTTTCCCAAATTACGAGTATTACTAGTCCAAGGATAAGATTGTTCCAAAGTGTTTTTCTCTCATTAAAGTGAACAATTTCCATGAAAACATTAACTTAATTCCAAACCTTTGTACAGTCTGTCACGTTTTCAAGCCATTGAGAGAGAACAGTTGTGGTTTTGAGTATGTTGTCAAATCCTCAACAACACTACAACTCCTACTTTTTTTCAAGACAAAAAGCCAATTTTAGACAATAATGGTAGTTCCTAGTAGAAGCATCAAAAAAGACACCTTCTTCCTTCCACTGATCTGACTCCGGCACTGAGATAAACTGAAAAAAAAAGACTATGAAAAAACTAGGTTAGTTTGATTGGAAAATTACATGAAAATTTCACACATTTCACAGGGGCTTTGTTTTTAATCAGGTTTTCCATTATCACCCCCTCTGTATATATTCAGTTCAAAAATAAAATAAAAAAAATCTAAATTAAGGCTTGTTTTTGATCCTGGATGCTTCTGGGCTGGGACACATGCCACATCTTATACCGTCTGGAAAATGTGAGGTTGCCAGAAATCCAGAGTTCAGAGCTGATTTTCTTTCCAGGCATTATTTTTTCTAAGTGTGTATTAGGCCCAAAATAATGTCTGAGGGAAAGATGTAAATCTCTAAGCAGCCTTGCACTGGAATGATCAGCTTCTCTCCCATATTTATCAAAGACTGATGTTCACGCAAGAAAGGAAAGACATCTGCCGGCTGTGATTAGCTGCTCTTCGTCACGTGACATGCCATGCATGTTGCTGCATTTCAAGAGTTTGTTTGCCCTTTGTGACTCTTACACACGTCTACATCAGGTGCAATGAATTTGAGGGCGTAAAAAATGCATCATGTGTAGGGGCCTTTAAAGGGTTTCTGAAGCTCTGGCAGGAAGCAACTGCTTATGACTTACAGTCTTATTAGATATGAATGTGGACAAAATTGATTTTGTGTAAGAGAGAAGACATGTGAGGCCATACATGTAACGACTGTCTAAATATTGTATAAAGAAGACATAAAAAATTAAAGCTGTTCCCCTAGTATGTATGTAAATGCTCAGAATTCTTCCACTTCTCAATCCAGCCACCCGGCAGATGAGCGACAGCTCTGTGGAGCACAGCGATCTGCAAAGTTAAATATTTGGCTGTAGTGGAATCATTGTGTCACTGGGAGTTTTGGGGAATGCCAGTTGAGGATGTCACATTTCATAACATGCAGTGTCATCACGCCCCGTCCCGCCGAGTAGCAGTGTGGAAACATCACCTTGGGCGCCAGACAAGCCATTCGCCGACACACTCATCCTTCAGTGTAATGCATCAGTCTCAGTCTACTTCACTTCATCACCCCCCTCCCAACATCTCTCTCCACGTAACTGCTGGCAGAACTGCTCGGGCCTGTGTTTCACAGCTCAGTCTGTTCTAAGATCAGCTCTAACAAACAGCAAACTGACTGAGACACAGGTCATCATGTGAAGTCATTAAAAAAAAAAAAAGATCAGTCTAAACAAAAACAAAAAATGTGTTTACTCATCTCCATGTCAGTTGAGTCTACATTGTAATCTGTAAAACCCAACAGCAAAGAGTTTCGATGAAGGCTGAGATGCAGCCACAGACGCAAACAATCAGCAGCTCAGAGAAAGGCTCCAAAAATCCCTCAAATTTGTAAAAACATCTTGTGTTGAAGCACAAAGTTTGAAGTTATGATACAAGGGCACACCGCCTCCATTAATCAGTAATCATCTTCTAGAGCATCTCAGTGTATTAATCGGTTTCAAAAACACTACAGCATTTTCATGTACCTGTTTTCAAGCGGAATTTTAATTTGACAGGAATTTGCAGAAATTTCAGACCCACAATCAAAAAAAGTTATTACACTTGGCCGAGGTGAGGAAGAGATGGAAAAAAGCGACGGATTAAGAATCTGAAGTTTGTGGAGTGATGAGGAGACTGTAAACACTCCTCAAATCAATACAGTACATGAAATGTCATATTTCCATCATGTTTTCTACAGTTTGATGTTTGAGGGACCCTTTTTGATTACCTCATCTCATTGCTCCTTTTTCTTCTGCAATTGTTTAATGGCACCAAACTACAGAATTAATGTCACCAGTTGTTATTCTATGCGCATTAATTTGCATTTAACCCTGTTAGCCCATTTCACCTCTGTCAGCCCAGAATAAATGTTGAAACTGTACATTTCTGCAAACCATGGATATGTTACATTTGTACATTTCAGATTTATCACATTAACTTTTGCTAAAAAGATGTAGTATATAAGTTGACTTTGTCATTGGATGGTGGGTGGGTTGTTACCTACTGTGGGCGAGACTGCTGTAAAGCTGCAACATTACTGCATTTCTAAAGGGGATTGTGCCACCAAAACTGGTTACTTTAAGCCAAAATATAATCTTTTCCATAACCAAGTGGTTTTTGTACCTAAACCTGACCACATGTTAATCACAGTGTTGTTGAAATGTTAAGTTTCAACATATTTATTACATAATAATGTCCACATGTAACATATCCATGGTTTGCTAAAACCCACAATGCCAACATTTATTTATTCAAGTTGCATTGATTTTGCAGTCACTTGTAAACAACTGAATATTTTGGCAATTTAGATGAAACTGAACAAGGCTGAAACATCTAACTACACACCATCATCTTAGTGAGATGAGATGAATATTTTGTTAGTAATCCAGCTGTTGTATCCAAAACTATGTGCTTAATGAGGCTGGGAAGACATGAATTTTAATAAAAGATATGCGTGCACATCATTTGTCAATGGCATAATATTTTACAAATGTAAGTTTAGGTTGCTGACAACATGCTGAAAGATCTTTTTTCCATCTTAATACTATATTTTCTTTGTTGTAATGAAAAGTCCAGTTCATACCTTTACAGCTTACTTTGCACAAAAGTCAACAAAATGTTTATTAAAGTGTCAAGTATGGACGTTCCTTTACCTTTTTCAAATGTGTTTGTCTGCAGGAAGGTGAGCTCCTCCTGTTTGCAATGACTCGACATAGGCCAAGGCACTCTGCATGGAGGTCAGACAGTAGCCCTCCTCTCCTATCAGATAGCTGCAAAACAGAAATGAAAGTTAACATGCCATCTGTAAGTTCAAGTAGAAAATGTAAAGTTGAGTGCTTCCATTTATCTGAACGTTTTCAAAGAAAACTGTAAGACGACAAACAGGGACACAAACAGAAAACTATTTCATTCTGACAGAACTAAACAAAACGAGGCTTAACTGCCCACAAATATGCCAAACATGCCAGCGCAGAACAGATTCAATTTATTCATTTTGCTGAAATGACCACATCAACATTTTCCCATAGTGAGCAAAGCACCAAACATCTCTGCTCAATGTTCAACACTTTGGTACACAAGTATCAAATAGTTGGGCAGCATGAGGAAAGAGGGGAGTGATGGATGGAGAAGAACAAGTGATTAAGGAGGAGATTTGTTCAGATACAGCAGAAGAGAGACAGAAGGGGACTGAAGAGCAAGTCAACTCTGGCTGACCTCGACTAACTAGAGCAAGACACGAGACCGACTGTTGCCAGGATGCTGCACTGCACACAAAGAGTGAGAAAGATGATAAGAAGATGCTTATCTCTTGACTGTGGTCTGAAAAAAATATAACTAATGTGGTGTTAGCCTGGCACAATACCCAGAATGTCCGTGCAAAAGTTAAAAATGCAACTACAAACCATAACAAGCAACCACAAAGCATTGTAGCACACACAATCCTAATTTCATCAACAAAAACTATGATGGAAAATATTTGTTGGCAACCTTTCTTCACCCACAAAGAAAATCTGACAGCAACTTAAAAACTAACCTTAGAAAATAAAAAAATAAAAAGTTTGACTATATGTATATTTATTTCTGTTAATAAATGTATCAAACCTGTATATATGAGCCATTTTACTAACAAGCTACACTTCATCTTTTTCAACAACCTGCATGCGTCTGTAGAATCACATGCTGCATGTTCCTGACTGGCTTAACAGATACATTTGGGTTGCAGTTAAGTCATGTTTCTGCAAGTAATGTTTGCTGATGCAAAGAAAAAAAAAGAAATAATAATAATAATAATAATAATAATACTTTAAAAATAAACTGCTTTTGCAATTTTCTCTTAGGTCTAAGCCTGTGTCTGCGAGTTTCGCCCTCTACGGCTCAAACAAAAACAATACAATCAGGGCTTGTCATTAAACTATTTTTAAAAAGCATAAAATCAACAGGGTAGATGTCAGTCTGTATGCCCCCAGTTTTAAGAAACGGCAGGAGTGCCGAAATGCAGGCAAAGCAATGTGCTGCTGTGGATGGGGGTCAGTAGCAAAACATATTTTAGACACCTAAAAAATGCCACCTAACAAATTCCGACACTTTAAGTGTACACAATTTTGGGAGCACTTTACCTTTCCGTCACACAGCATGTTCTAACAGGGAACGTGTTAACGACTTCAACTCCACAACTATGCTCTCATCAAAGCCACCACACTCCATTGACAAAAACAGTGATTTCACATCGCTGAACACAGGCGCTGCAGTTCTACTGCTGCGTCAATCAGTTATTTGGTTTGTGTTATTGTATGACTTCGGTGAATCTGAATTAAACGCTTAAATCACACAGTAAAACAAACTAACTGATAGCAACAGTAGTAGACCAGCAGCTCCTGTGTTCAGTGGGGTTAAATTACTGTTAGCTTCAATTCCCCATCGGAAATTACTGTCTGACGACAAGGTAAAGTAGTGAAAATATTCTCAATATAGCACACACTTAAACTGATACTGATTTTTTTTAAGGTAGGATTTTCTTTCAGTTGGCTGAGATACATGTAGCTGACTTCATCCACAGCAGTGCATTGCTTTGTGCCTGTGTCAGTACTGGTTGCTTCTCCAAACTTGGGGTGCACCAACCGTCTACTTTAGGTAATGCAATGACTATGGAAAACAGCCTAATACAACCCTACTTCAAAAATCCAAACTATCCCTTTATTGCTGAGCCAAGACAATTATTTGTCGAAGGAGAAACCAAAGAACACAGTTACACTAGTGAAATATCCATGTAAAATTGTGGTAGCTTTCGTTACAGTCCCAACACAGTATTGAGACATTTTAAAAGACACATGTTCAAGCGTGTACCTCTGCTGTAATGAAGACACACATCCATGCTACGCTGGGCTGATGACCAGGTCAAACAAAGTGAAGTCCAGCCAGCACATGTGTATGGAAAAACGCCACAAGACAATGTGTCTCAGCTGTGCTCCCGCCCCGATCTTTCTTTTGTTCTCACTCAGGGGATGAATCTCCGTTGTAGTGGAAAGATGACACAAGGCCCGTCTTTGACAAATTGAACTGATTGTGCCCACATGCCGTTCACAACACACCAAGAGCTGAACTCAATGCAAGCCAGCCTAGTTCTGCATGTGGTCTAGTTGATCTGATCCCAGTGTGAGCAAGATCCAATCTTGGAGTTTACAGACTTGACAGTTTATGTGTCCTTGCAAGATCAGATGACAAAAGTCTCATTGAAAAGACGAGTGTAACCATAGGCTACATGTTTGAAGGAACATTTACTGGCAGCTGGTCCACCTCTGGTAACTGCAAATTAACTGTATCTACAGTAAATTCTACTCCTGGACTAAGTTGACAAAACATGTCAGGAATAACATTAAGAAGCAGAGAAAGCTCAAGGTGCTTTTATTTCAAGAGCTTCTGATTTGACATAGTACTCAAAGGAAAAGACTAAAATAAGAATATCACAGTAAAATTAAATGTTATAATCCCACTAGATCTCACCAGGCTGCATGTCAAATAAATCAGCGTCTTGTCCTAGCTCACTTGATTATTGTACTTTTTTAAAGCTTTATATCTCGACTAGTCCATGTGTGAACTGAAGTCATGACATTATACTTGGAGATGAAATCCTATATACAATGACAGTTGACTCAATCATTTTAAAGACTCTTGGCTATTTCATTCACAGCCTTTGGATAATGAGAGCATATCCACTCTCTCATAGCCTTGTGGCCTGTGTTGGTTCCACCTCTCCCTTTACTTGAACTTTTCCAACCCACTGAACTATATAAACATGAAGTGGGACTTTATTTGTATTTTTATAGAGAAGAAAAACCAAATCCCAAATATCCTGAAATTCCTTGGCCACTGCCAATCTAACCAGCTGGCTTTTACAACCCAATGTTTTTATGGCAGTGAATAGACCTCTTGGGTGTGGTCTGAACTCACACGCAACCAAGCTCAGCATGATGTAGTATCTCAACTCAAGACCACCAGCTCTCACCTACTGTCCTATCTTGGTATTTGCAAGCAGCTATGGCTTATGCATACAACATGTTATAAAATAAACTTGTCAGTGCTCTCTTGTGGACAAACTGTAATGTCATGAGAATATACTGGTGGTGTATAGAGGGCATTTTAACTGTGATGTATTATTTTGATCTAATTCCATTGTAAACATGAATAAAGTTTGTTTCCCATGGTATAAATGCTTTATTAAGAGTTTTTTCCAGCTTGTAAAGATTTTTTGGCCACCTATTAATGCAAATATTCACTCTGCTTTTAGTTGAGAAAAATATCTGGCTCTTTAGCTGCTCTAACTTTGTCATTTGGTGAAGATAGTGTACAATGTGTTTATCAAGAGATTTTTCCACTGAAAACAACTACCTGCTGCTGCTAATGAAAAGGGTTGATGAGGATGGAGTTTAAGGGCTGGAAAACCAAAACAATGAGCTAAAGGACACTAAATTACTCTTTGAGGCTCACAGCAAAGTTAGTGATAATTTTCTGCAGGTCCATTAGCTAGCTCCCTTGATAGCCCACAAGATAGCTTGCAAACCAGACAGACAGACAGACAGACAGACAGACAGACAGACAGATAGTGATGACCAGCGTAATACACTGCCAAGTTCAATCGGACAAATTCTAATCTGCCCTGAAACTCTGTAATCAATCAAAGCTGTCACAGTGTAGGGGTGCAAAGACACATCAATATGAATCAATACATCAATTTACTGATTCAACAATTCAATATTATCAATGCAAAGTGAAAAGGTTGATACATATGTTCATCTTAAAGTCTTTATTTTGAAATTCCTATGGCATTTTTGTGTCACTTTTTCCATCTATTTCAAGTGTACCTCCTTCCCAAACAATAAAACTGGACCAGTAGTGTAGTGCCAGGCTGACAATGGCAAGCAGCCACAAAAAAAGACTGAGTAATTTTAGCAAATATCATATCATCCAAAGAACTGATTTGTCATGCTGTGATGTAACCTTGGATTTAGACCCCTCTCAGAGTTATGAGTGTTGTGCACACTGACTAAGATTTCTATCAGGTTAACTCTGGGCATGTTTAATCTAAGTACAAGGCCGTTTGTTATGGGGGAAGGCTACTGTGCAGGTGGACATTCCTTCAAAACTGGAATTTTAACCACAATAACAGAGAACTGTATCAATGATTATTTAACCTTGCAATGGATTAGGGGCAATACCATAATGATCATTATCTGTCCTTCCAGCCAATCAAAGTTTGCTTTGGGAGTTGGACCTCCATAACCCCATACTATGGGGAATATGGTGTTGTATGACCGGTAATAGAGATATAAATCAGGCCCACCCAGTCCTCATTTACTCCTCTGCACAATTTCTTGTGATTTATTCTAATTTGTTTTATTTTTCAGAGAATTAATAGAATATAGTATTTATTACTTTAAATCAATTCACAGAAATGTGAAGGGGAATAAAAGATGTAAGCCAATCTTGGGAGGACATTAATGTTTAATACATCCTTTCCTTACAAAGATGTTTTTCATCATCATCATCTCTTGTAGTTCTTAGTAAACCTGGACCATTGGACTCAAAAATAATCAGTTGTGTTGCAGGCATTCTGATATTTATACCTGAGTATTTCAGTCCTTTAGGTTTTTAGACAAAATGGGCAGAGCCTACATGAACACAAGTAAAATGATTTAGTCAAATGGCTTCAATTTTATTCCAATTCATTTTATTCTCTATCTTTGACAATTTGGGTATAGAGGTAAGTGGATCAGATCGTCTTAATGAAACATCATCTGCGCACAAATTAATTTCATGAAAATGTCCACCAATTGAGATACTTCTTATCTATGGGTTTTAACGAAGAGCACAGGCAACAGGCTTAAGGGCTAAAGAAAACATTAAAGGACATACTGGGCACCCCCATCATGTCTCCTAGTGAAGATGAAAATGGTCAGCAAAAATGTTGTTTCTGGTTCACGGTGTTTCTCATACAGATGGGACCAAATCCAAATTTTGATAAAATATCAAATAAACATGGCCATAAAAACCTGTCAAAGGCTTTTTTGGCGTACAGCCATATAGTAACTGTTGGCATTGCCTGAACAGCCTTCTCATGTTTATAGCTGGCTGACGCCCAGCATCGAATCTCCCCTGATCCTGATTCACAACAAAGGAATAACTTTACAAGACAGAGGGCGAGGACCTTTTCTTCTTATTTAATGACTTTATAATCATTGTTTAGAAATATCAAAAGACCTTTGTCCAGTTGCACCAACAGGGCTTACGCCTGGTCTTAGCTACGCCGGTCTTAGCTGTGCACGTCCATGTGAATGCCCCTGGAATGCCGCACACAGCCTGCCTAGAGGAGTGTGGTGACGTCAAATGACGCGCTGCTGATTCAACCCGCATGCTTGTATAGGATATAGGGGCATCTACTGGCATAAATGGAATGTAACATTCGTAACTATGTTTTCATTAGTGTATGATCACCTGAAACAAAGAATTGTTGTGGGGGTTTTTTAAAACTAATAATAAGTAATTTATATCTACATACAGAACAGGCCTTTTCTGTCCACCGTGTTGTTTCTACAGTAGCCCAGAAAGGACAAACCGATCACTCATTAGGTATATTAGGAGTCCAATGCCCTATTCCATCAAAATTGTGACAAATCTACTCAAAATTTTGTGTACTTGGTGCAAACAAAGGAGATTCTTTCTCACCCTTCATGAATAAACTCCTCCAAAGCAGCACATTCAGACACCAGCTGAGGACACTGGCACCGTAGAGCAACGAAGGACAGGATGGGCAACAGGTCATCTGCACCGCTGTGAGACGAAAGAAGGAAAGAGGCAGTGAGATCAAGTAAAAGAGGACAACACATGTAAATAAATAAAGCAGAAGGGAAAAAATAAAGAGTGACATTTACACAGTATGATGGCATGCGTTCCCCAGGGAACCAGATGGAAACTAAATTAAATGTAGCTCTTAATGGGATGCGTGTTCAGGGATGGAAATGATAAAGCTTTTTTTCTCTCCCTGAGATCTGTTGGGAGGACAAATTGCAGCCATGGAGATGATGACAGCCTGATAGCATTCTCCCTGTGTGCAGACAGTGACCATTTGTTTATCAGGACTCACACGCAGGGCTAACTGCTTGCTTGCTAGTTTGCGTGAGAAGGTAGGTTGCTGGCCCTCAACTGACCCAGCCACATGCAATTGGATACTCTCCTCCTGCAGGGTTCTGGAAGGTGTGGACAGACTCATGTAACCACTGAGAGCTGGACCTCACATACACACACACAATCACAACCCTGAATTATAATCTTCTGAGTTCACTACTGTAAACACAGACATTGATCCACTCACACTAAAACTGGTGTCTCTGCATTCCAAGGATACAATGCAGTCTTCCCATACGCATAAATACTGATTTTAGTGAGAAGATTACGCTCCATTATGGGTTTGCAATGCATTCCTATTCAGTGAAGGATAAAACAAGTAAAAAAACAAAACAAAAACAGCATAAATGGGAAAAGGGGGGAAATATCTTAATTAACAGGATATGGAGGGAAAGTGCCGACCAATTTAGCAGTACAATAGAAGGGAGAAAAGAAAGGGATATGGACAAAAGCACACGAGAGAACAAATGAGCTCCCAGTTGGTCAAGGACAAAGAACTGACGGAAAATGGAAATGCTGTTGAATGAATATAAGAGGGCAGCCAGTACAATGAAGTGCATTTGTGTGTGAGAGACTGTAAATTAGAAACCAAAGTGAAAGGGTACAGCAAAAAAAAAAAAGTTGAAACAATGAGGGAGGAGAAATAAACATGCCATGTAAATATAAAGTACACTAATTCCTGCTGAAATCTGGCGGGTTTTGTCTGTCAGCAGAATTTTGTAGCACTTCCAAATTCTATCTGACTCAGGCCTTGATCAAAAACACTTTATGTGAGTCACAGTGACATGTTGAAAGGCAACGTGTACTTAGATGGACTAAAAAAGAAGTCACATATGGGTCTACTGAGCCGCAATCAGGACAGGAAAAATGTGGACACTGGCAGATTGGAGGCAGGGAAGTACTGGTCCAGATTTACCCTCTTTAAAAAATGGAGCTTGGATTCAAATTTAGTGGCGACATTTTATGTTCACTTTTGAATGAAAGTTTCATTGAATTAGAGTTGCCAGAGGCCACTGGCTAGATTATGACATTGTAAAGTGATGATCAAGTAGTGCAAGCCATTGAAAGCTTTTCCTTTGAAATGCTGGTTTGATTCATATATATTTAATTGTGGCCAAGTTGCACTGATTTTCAGCAAAGATGTTTGCAGATTATATTCCGACATGTCAGACATGATTGCATTCTTGGTCCCTACAATATAAACAAGGAAAAAATTAATCATCGATTGAAATCCCTTCTGCGGTTTGGGCCATGTTTGACTCATGTTTCCAGGTAACAAAACAAATCCTACACAACATAACCGTTTTCATTTCTTGGAACTGCGTGTTGTTACCAAGCTGTATATTTTATTGTACACAGTACACACAAAAATCCTTCAACGTCACAACTTCTTTGGATAAAAAGCTTTGAGAGGGGCCGTGCCCGGTCGACTCTTCTACTCCGCCATTTCTGATCACTTCATACGTATTCCAATACAAAGAGACAGATATGGAGCAGGAGACATAGCCTCAGCCATTCTCAAAAATCATTAGTGGATCCAACAAAAGAAAAAAAGGGACGAGGACAAGAGGGTACCAAAAAAATACAAGCTATCCGATAACTCTTGGGATGAAGAACATGATTTTCTGCATGTTTTGTTCCCTGACACTGGGTGTTTGTGGGTTGCACTACACACCAAACAGATGACTTTTTACAAGCACTAAAGATGTGCGCTTACATGCACACACAAACCCTTGAGTACTGGTGACATCAGTTTCATGGTAACTATTTTAAGCCCTAATAAAAATTGTCAAACCTTAACTTAAGACCGGCTCTCCCAAAAAGCAAGTAAAAACTTGTATTTCAGGACTGAGATCTACATCAATCTTAAAAAATAATGGCTCTCTTTAGCCCCTTTTCTACAGAGACTGTGCGACAGGGCCACTACAAAGACCCATCATTAAGCTGCCTTTGTTCTTTTACATAGAGCCATACAAAGCAGGCATCACACTGCCCTTGTGTGTGATTTTATGTAGGATGCTGGTGCTCTGGAGCAAAAGAAGCCTGACACCGTGTCCTAACAGCAAGTGAGCATCTGACTATCGCAATACATTGCGTTATATCGGACTCTCTGTCCACAGCAGATCCAATAATTATAAAACTCCATCATATCATCTAACCACTCTCAGCTGTGATCTCAAATTAAACACTAAAAAATGCCAACTTATTTAGGTTTTGTAGTGAAATGGGATGGTATCATACAGATAACTGCTCATTTCAATCTTGTGAATGAGCAGTTCCTCATCCACTGCAGCATTTTCAACTCAAGCGACAGGAATAAAATAGAAACAGGGCATCTGGCAGAAGTTTTGTACAGGCAGTTAGGACAGTCCAATAGAAAACAATGGATAAATCAACAATCAAACTGATTTTTGCTCACGTCGCATCTAGTAAGGACACTAAAGGACATGACATGTAACACAACAGCATCTGCCAATAACAATGGCATAACATGGCAATAACAATTATTCACTGTCCCTGTTATGTGGTGGCTGACCTTGCCCTCTGCTTGTACGATAAAAAGCTCCCAGACTTCATTGTTTTCCCAAATTGCCGTTATTTTCTATTGCTAATTTTTTTCTTTGAGTCAGTTGCTAACTGCTGCTGGCTGCTTTTGAAATCTGCAAAGGGTACAGGACTGGTGTGATGTTTTGATGTTGTGTTATGTGTGCAACCCAACACCAGGAGGTTTAAAAAGCAGCTGCTAGCAGTTAGCAGCTAACTCAAAGAAAAAGAACAGCGGCTGAAAGTGCCTGTAAATTGGGTAGACAATGAGATCCGTGAGGTCCTTACCCTCCAAGCAGAGGGTGAGATCAGCCGTCATATAACAGGGGCAGTAATTGATTGTTATTGCCATGTTAATGCCACTGTTGTCTAAAAAGAGCTGCCAAAGAGTACGTTATATGTCACACTAGAGGCCGAGACTGCCTAGTTACATTAAACAACTCACACACTCAGTACATTAACATGACATCAGAGAAAATTGATTTATTGTGTTAGCCTGACCAAACCGGACTTTTAAAATACATGTAAACATGTTAGTCCGACTGATATCATACTAAATGGAATTTAGTCAGGCTAACATACCCAGATAAGGCAATGGCAAGTCAAATTACCCCTGCATGTCTACAGTCAATCGGACCCAAACTGGCCTAGGCACTCAGCACATGCTCCTCAGTTTCTGCCCTGGGCTTTGACCCAGAGGTCAAAAAGCACTAAATGCTTAACAGAAGAAGAAGAAGCTGGTAACAAGAAGTCAAAATCTACGTCCAGAACCATGCATTTTTGGACGGATGAGGAGAAACAGTTCATGCTGTGTCAGCTAAAAGTAGTTTAATATTTTAAAATACATGGTTGGGAGGAAAGCACAGAATGACGATTGTCCGATCTGTGATGTAATAAGTGAACCTGAAAAAGGTCAAATACTAACAAGCTGAAAGGAGGCATATCACCACCTATCGTAGCTAAGTCCAACATACTGTACTTAGGTCAATAAATCGTTTTCCCTCCTGTGCTTGTATACTGGGACAAGGACAATGGCCCAGTCAAGCTATAACCATAGCTTGACTAAAGCTATAACCATAGCTTGACTTAACAACAAACAGAGTAGTTGTGTAAATTGGAATGCGACTACTCGCCCCAAGCCTAAACAACTTCAATCTTATCTGTTTTCGGCCTCCCCAACCGGCACTGGCCTTGGCCAAGGCCGCTGCTGGAACAAACTTCCCCTGGAGAACATTGTAGTGAGACGCTCTTGCATTCCTTCCCCCCTTCATGGACACCTGCTGATTGTTGACTCTGTCTGGGACCCAAGCAAGGTTGTCTCCATGGCAACTTGCTGTGTTATCGCTATGACATCCTGCGGACTGAGGCACCAAGATTGTGATGCCAGGCGAAGCGACTCTCCAGGCCTACACACACACGAACATATATACAGACATGCAACTCACCTCCCTATCCCCCCACCCAACGCCTTCGCAGCTTTTACCCCCGGTGCAACAAGCGGGTCTGTAACCAGCGCCGATGATGGCTGCAGGACCGGATGGCTGCTTGCCTGTACTGGGTCACCTCAAACCCCCTCCCTCCCCTCCCGTGTTGCAAGTCCTGAGTTTCTCATGTTGTAAAGAGTATTTACATGTGCTTATGTTGCTGAGGTGTTTTTTTTCTGTTCCCACACTGTACTCCCCACAGGAGCATAGTCTGGGGGTTGTTTTTTTTTCTCCTACCCTATCCTCATGTTATTCTTATTCTGTAATTCTTTTATCCTCTGTCTTCCTGTCCTGTCTACCCCAATGTCATATTGTATGTTATGCTGTATGTACGGACGGGTCGATGGCTAATTTCGCTTGTACTTGTACTTGTACTTGTAATAGTGACAATAAAGGCTTATCCTATCCTATCCTATCCTATCCTATCCTAACTGTGCACGTAAACGCACGGACTGGAGCAGCATGATGTTGTTTGGTTTTGTGTTAAAATTATAAAAGCGGCATAAAGAATGGACTTTGTAGGAGCCCTATAGTGTGATCCCTGTGTAAAAGAGGCTTTATAAAGGCAACTTAGAATAACAGAGTAACATTCCCACCTTGATCAGGCAGTGTAAAGGTGGCCTCACTGGAGGCTTGTTGCTTGTGCAATATTGATGCAAAAGTATTCTCAGTTCATTAGCTTAAAATTAACAGTTAAACTAGGCAGTGATGAGGTTGACTATAAGTACATCACTGCTTTCCTTCTTGGATGTGGTTCACCAGATCATGTAAGGCCACAATGAGAAGATCCACATTGGACCACAGATAAATGGATGCAGAGGAAACTGTTCTCAGTCAAACTTTGTCAACACAAACTGATTTGAACTGAGTCCATCAACGCATTGTACATTCTCCAGAACGCGTGCTACAACCCACTGAGCCTTTGTCTGAATCTCTGTGCATCATCATGGATTCCATCTCTTTTCTTCTCTTCCCCAAACCCCTTGTTGGGCCCTGGGTCTGTTCTAAACCCAGACACGACGACCCACTTTTAGGCCTAGCTAGGAGGAGGCACTCTATAGGGGGGCAATAGACCTATGAGAGCCCCTGCTGTGACAGGCTTAGCCAAGCGATGATGAGACCTGACAGGGCAGCTAGCAAGGCAAAGAGCCCTTACATGATATTTGGGTAGTTTCACTGGACAGTTTTTCACCCATAAGCATCATAAGCATGGAGTCAAGGAAGAAAGGGCTCTTATTTTGAAGTTTAACAAGGTGTACTATGGAGGAATTTGACTAAAGGAATAACACAACCTATAACAGTCCGTCACTGTTCTGGACATTGTTCTAACCCTTTAATCATCAAACTGTTGTGTCAGGTTTATGATATGAGGTGTCTCATTTTACTGTTACATTTTCCAGTAAAAATCCCTTAGCATGTGATTTTAAGTGTGCTGCAGTGTCAAACCCCAAAACCCCAAAAAGTTGGCACTTGTTGTAGCTGATGATTTACTCACATGGCAGCTGTTTTGGGTGTGGAGTCCACCTCATGAAGACACCTGTAATCCTCAGCACAGGCACAGATCAGTCGTAGTGTCCTAACTGTAACAAGACATAGCAGAAACAATATATAATATCTATTTATGTAACCCATGTAAAACCCCTGTCCTCAGACCAAATTTACAATAAACACAGACACAAAGAAAACGCTGATAGCCCACAGCTAAGCAATGTAACTAAATGGCTTGCCATAATTAAAAACACAGCTACAAAATAAATTGGTCCCAGATAACATTGGAAACAGACTGGATTGGTATAGATTAATTGTCCAATTAAATATCAAATTTGGGCTAATGTGAGTGATTTGCATCCTGCCCACACAACCAGTGTTGTATTTTTTGTCAATTAACTGCAAATGGTGCCTTGAAGCAGTCAGAGGATCATGGAATGAATGCATCCAGTGTGATGGCTTACATTTTTAACATGTTTGCAGTGCAGCTAAAGTGCCTACGATAGCCACCACCATGAAGAAAACAGCACCAGTTACAGAAACTGAGGGCCCTATTTAAACTATCTATAGCTCATGGTCAAAAATGAATGGCACAAGTGCAATTAGGGCAAGTCCAACTCCACTTTTGCTGGTTAAACTGCCCATAATCTGGGTGCAAAGTAAGACACAACAGGCAAGAGGGCTGTATTTAGTCCCATAATTAATCACAGGTATGTTCTGGATGTAATATGAATTCAACCAAATTGAGTGTCATCGCCCATTCCCTTTAAAAGCCATGTGCGCCTGTATCTGGTACCCTGCTATTTACATGGTGGATTCTGCAAACTGGAGAAGCAAGTGGTTTTCTGCAGTAAAGGCAGCAATGTCACTGCCAATGGTGCAATCGCTTTCCGCCATTTAAAAATAGCAATACACCAACTATGCCATGACTACACCTCATTTTAAGACCTGCATGCCCACAGGCGCACAAATGGGCACAAGTACATTTGCTGTCCCTGTCTGTGCAAAGGACAACTGCCCTGGTCTGAAACTAGCAATGACAGTTGCACTGGGCAGTGTGCCGCTATTCCACTTAATGCCACTTGCGCCGGTTGTAGGCTAGGGCCCTCACAATTCAAGGAAAAGGGACACCTCAGTAGTTCCCAATTTAAGGAACACATCTTTTTAAAGATACTGGCTTAAAGGGCATAGCTTTCAAAGGACTGTCTGTTAGGAGAACATGTTCCTGTGCCTTAAATGAGTCTGGCCTCATAGATACCAAAACTTATGACTTTAGGCAGTCCTTATTATCACTCCACATTTCTGAGGTTACTGTTTACCTGTAAACCAGTAGAAATCAAGTTCCACAACATCTGAGTTTACAGTAAAAGTTGGGACTCTTCTGAACATGACTGACAAGCAATGAATCAGGTTAATGGTAAATGAACCCGTACTACTTCCATCTATTTGTAAATTGCCTCAACTGAAGAGGTTATGGTTTTGAACATATCTGTATGGAGGAAATTGTTTATTTACTTT
Source organism: Epinephelus cyanopodus (assembly GCA_026686955.1). Taxonomy (NCBI): domain Eukaryota; kingdom Metazoa; phylum Chordata; class Actinopteri; order Perciformes; family Serranidae; genus Epinephelus; species Epinephelus cyanopodus. The sequence continues at coordinate 35,472,242 of CM048917.1, read as the reverse complement.
TAAACAAATAAATGAAACTCATTTACAGTAACTAGGCATGATTTTAACATTGCATGTGGTAGTCATTAGGCCCAATTTCAATCACATTTGGGGTACATGTGTCATTTCCCCTCCCACCCCTCTATATCCCAACTGTCTGTTTGCTTGATTCTCCAGTCAGGTTTCTTTTCAACACATACCTGGGTGTTTGACTCTAAACTGAGTTACAGGTAAACTCTTCATCTAAGCTTCATATAAACCATAAAACTACAAACTCACTGCTGAACAGCTACAACAGAAGGCATGTTTGTTTCTGTTATATTAAAAACAGGGTTTCTGCAGGTACCACCAGGTTGAATTTAAGACTTTTTACTATAATACTGCAGAGAATGCATTTTAATACCTGTTTCATTATCATACTGCCAAGGTATTAAATTTTTTGGCCTGGAGTAAATTTATTATCATAGATCTATGTAATAACCACTGCAAAATCTACTTAAATGAATTCATTATTTATGTTTTTGCTAAAACAAACACATTCTCATTACAGTATCACACAATGAGCTACCCAGCTACTGTATAAAGCAGTAGCAACAGGTCTGATGGTGCAGACTGAACAGCCTCCTGCAGCACATTACACTGACGAAACAATCCCACTATTAGTTCATAGTTGTAGAATATCTCTTAACAGCCTGCAATTGGATTAAAAATCTCTTCTTATCTTACAAGTGTAAAATAAATTCAAGACTTTAAAATTAAACTTCTAAAACAAATTGGAACTTTTTTCACTGTGCAGATACTCTGAGAAAAAAAATAACAGTCTGAAGTGGCTAAGATAAGACTCAGGACTATGACTGAGGTCATGACAGAAAAGGGTGGATTGCCTCCTTGGGGTTGAACTGATACTCTCCAAGAGAAGCTCTCTGTACTGAAAGTCAGTTTTGTGTGAGGAAGAATAAAACAACAGTCTGACTCACCAATACATTCCAACTTCCTCTGTGGACAGCAGTCTTTAATGAGAAGTTTAAGCTCCTGAACAGCAGACTCGTAGGGGTAGGAACCTTGTAGTGCACCCGGGTCTTTGGGGAACAGTTTCGAAGGAACACCAACATCTCCAGGCGAGGCGTCCTGGTATAACTTCATATTTGTCTCAAAGGCCTGCTCTCTCTCCCTGTTGACCCTCCTGAGAAAGAAAGACAGACTGTTACCAAAGTTAAATTACCAGACTGAAAACCCAGGCAGGGAAAACGTTTGAACAACGGTTGCTTGTAAGTGAGGCACACTACCAGGCATTTTGAAGGAAGAATGGTATTTGCAATAAGGTTTCAGTTACTGAGTTGGTGCCGCGTTCACACTACACAATATTAGCACGATTATAGCCCAACACAGTGTCATGCGTGTCGCCTCAGATTGCAACGAGTGTCGTATGCGATAATCCATTTTATCTCGTGTAGTGTGTCATAACAGACGACAACCAACACCACGTCTGGAACACCTCACAGGGTCCCGACAGAGAGTCTAGTATGTTTGATTTCCCTTTTGTCGTTTATGACTTCTCCTGTCACAGCCACCACTCTGACCAACAGAAACACAGAGCGATCCGCTGTCATAGACAACTCTGCGTCAACAAATCCCAGCCTTTATGATTTTAGACTACCAGAGTAAAAAAGGAAAAATTATGGCGTCAAACAGCAGAGGCAACTTAGCAACCCAGTGAGTACTACTATTAGGGTAACTGTAGATATTTTTTTTTAACTTAGACCTGTTGTTATTATGTTTTTGTGTGTCAACAAACTGGTCCAATAGCAATACAGGCTGTAATGTTATCCCAGCAGGCAACAGTTTAAGGAGGAACAGCTACTGAAAATTGAAAATGCCATGGTCAAACCCACCAGACTCCTTTTTAATAAACAGAACAGTAATGTTATTACCTCATTCAAAGTCGACAGACACAAAATAAAACTCAAAAAAACCATCCTAGTTCGTTTCTCCACTGTTCCAACAATCACTAACTCTGATTTGGTTGAAATAAACCTTTAATTCAGCCAGTTAGTTGTGAAAATATGATGGCTCTACACATGCTAAAATTACCGTTTACTTATATGGAGTCTAGTGTGTTTAGTAATGGCGATTTTGGGGCTATTTCGGGTAAAATAATAAAGATGTGATTCTTTAACAAAAAGATCGACATCAATAGGGATCCTTTCCATAATGTTGTCAGACACTTACAATATCAATCTGAGCTTGTCAATGGCAAAAACAAGCACTTTTGATGGACATACATTGATGGTGATCAATGGCCCACAGTGATTACTTTGCAGTCTGTTTTGCTACTGCTGGCTGCAGTGGTCTTGCTTAATACTGAAACAATTTCGAAAATGATTGTTCCCATTAAACACTTAGACACAAAAACATGCAAAACTAGGGTCCAGAATGGAAAACACCAGTTACCCTTTAATTGACAAATTTCATGAGTGTAGATGGTTCAAGCTTTCCACATTTTATTTTCAACAAGATAAAAGAGCATCAGTAGCTATTTGATCACAGGACAATTAAAAAACTGATTGTGGTGGAGGGGTCTAATTTCAAGTGGCTTCGGTAATCCAGCATAGTAATTGGCTATGTTCATGGGTGGGGACTGTGTGAATCTCCCACTCGTTTGTAGTTTTCATAATGCAGGCTGCTGAGACACTGAGGGGGAGCACACAGGTTCAGGGGTAGTATGAAGTTGAATAGCTGACCTTTTTCCACAGTTGAGATTTTGACACAGGAGTCAAAATAAATAATATCATTATTAATTGCTACAATGTATTAAAACAAATGGTGGGATCAAGCAATCTTTTAATATCATCAGTTACACCTGTGCTTTTCCTGCTATGACAATTCAACATAAGTGAAGAAGGTTTATAGGGATTCATTTGGATAAAATGACAATATTCAGAAAGGCAGTTGCAAGGTGGATTAACTACTGACAAGGAAGAAAAAAACTTAATGTTTGTCTAAAAACACTCATACCAAGAGGTCTCTGAATGTAGGAAATACAGACTGCAGCATGACACATTTGCAAATGGTACTTAAGTATGTATTTTATTCTCTAGTCAGTTAAGGTTGTGCTAATAACCTTGCAACATAACTCATCATTCTTAAGACTATTTGAGTGTAAGGAGAATCAAATCAGGAATAGAAGCTTTGAAGAGGCCGACATACTTAGAGTAGCACTGCCACATGGTGGTCATGACCCACACTGTATTTCTAGAAAACAAGTCAAGCCAAGTTCAAAGTTCACCATGAACATGTTAGTCTATATTCATTAAAAATTAAATTTGAACAAAAAAAATACAGCACCAACACAGCTGATTTTAATATTTTTGAACACAACCCATATAGCTTGATACTCTGCCTCAAAATTTTGCTGTGTGAAATAAAACTGAACCGATTCATAAATGCAAGACAGTCAAACAATGTATCAACACTCAATGAGCAGTCACTTCCTTCACTGTATGCTGCTGTGTGTTTGCATGTGCAAGCCAATTAAATAAAGTTAATGTTAGCAGCCACTGATCTGAGCTCACTTTTGAATAAGCTGCCAATGAGCAATCTCTCAAAATTGTTTTCTTATTGTTTGTTTCCCCTAGTGTGGGAAAACAACAATACGCATGCCAAAGTGTTTGGCAATGAAAACGGATGGCACATATTTGATGCCAAGTGGGGCTGACTGCCTGTAGCCTTCTGAAAATTGATTGGCTGTTTGTCAAATACTGTTTTTTGTCATTTGCTTGTGTCTGGCAGAGGTTAGTATTTCTTTTAAAGAAGACAGTAACTGTGGCCACCATGATGTACACTATCCTCTTCTTTAGCACAAATGTGAAAGTTTAACTTTTGAGTAAATACTTAGAGTCCAGCTTCATTAAAAACGTGTTTTTCTTTTCTGAAGTCCTCTAAAATGTTTGATTTTGATTTGTTGATTTGTATCTGTGCAAAATCTGAGATTCACACGTATCCCGGGCAAGCTAAATTAGTTATGTCACTAATACAAAAGTCAATCCGCGTCATATACTGTAAAGACACATCAAACAAGGAACAGACTTCAACACAACACTGGCAAATAAACCTGAAACCCCCAGCGCAGAGCAGACATGTAGTATAGAGAGCAGAGTTGGTTTAAGCACAGTGAAGGTTTTGACAGCAGACATGGCAGAGTGTGCAGTTTTTGGTTGTAAACCTGACCAATATGAACACACTGGAACATTGTAGCAGATGTTACTGTATGTTTGACGATGACTCTCGACATGTCAACCACTGCCAGCCTTAAAGCTAACAAGCTAACAAACAACATAAACAGTAAAAGATGCTAACAACACTTAACATTCTGATATGTCTGCTATCCATCAATGTTGTACAACAGACTCCTTATCTGAGTCTGGGTTTGACTGAGGCTTAAAAACATCTTGCTGAATCTTTCTGTGATTCATCCAACACTATCTTGTTGCATATTACTTTTTCACCCGTCAACCTAGCACGAGCAGCACTGGAGAAAGCACGAAGTAAAACCTACCACAAGCGCGGTAGTGGGAGGGGTGAAGGCCAGATTGAGAATTTCTCAGTGAGGGAGAAGGGTAGATCTACTTCGAGACCCCTTTTTTAGTTTTTTATTGTTGTTTTTTTTTTACTTTTCATGAAAAAAAAAAAAAAAAAAAAGGGTACAATATCCTGGTTTTTAGTAGTTACTGCCCCACAATTTGTTTTCCAACTAAAACCACCATTTAGGGCCACACACACACACACACACACACACACACACACACACCTACTTCCAGCCCTGTGGCCTGGACCACATCCATCTTCTAGCTTGGCTTATATTTTGATCTTATCTACACACCTGTAAAGTTTTGTGACTGCATCTTGCACAGCTGTGATGCTATCAAGATGACAAAATCTGCCCACAGACAGACAGACAGACAGACAGACAACACAGGGCAAATTACTCAGAACAGTTTCTGTGGTAGTTCCCGCTACAACTGTCACCAGGACCACATTTTGCCATGATGACACATGGACTCAGAAGGGAAAACCACTACCAGTCGTCGTGATGTTGTTGCAGCTGAGAATCATTTAAAAGATACACTTTCTGGTGCTGTTAAATTGCATTGTGTTCTACAAAGAGGTGTGTCTGTTATTCAGCCTACCCAAATTGATAAAAATGGGATGATCAAAATAATATAAACATTTGTCAACACCTGTTTACTACAACTGTTAAATGGTTTCCACTGTATTAGACTGCATGAGATTTAGCTAGGTGTACATAATAAACCTGCCACTTTGTGTAAAAACCTCAGGCATTCAGATCTCTTAATGTGACACCCCCCCCCACTGTAAATGACATGACAGTGGTTCACCCAGCGAGACAGATCTTAACACCGTAATGGTGCTTTGCAGAGTTTATATGCTCACTCCCGTCAAGGTCTAAATGAAACACTGCATGTTTGATTTGCAACCTGTGAGAAACATTATATATTTCAGACACTTTAAGTATGGCGACATGTTCTAAGTCACAAGGATTTTGACTGCAGTACCTGAAAAGAGCCACCAAGGCGCTCCAGAGTGGTGTGAAGAGGGCTTCCTCTATGCTGGCGAGGCACAGGTCTTTAGAGCTGGCTGTGTTTAGGCATTCAAAGGACAGCAAACATAGGGACAGGAGCTGATCTGAAACATAAACAAATACCCATAATATTTATTATCCAACAACTCAGTCTTAAACATTTTCAACAGCAACAGCATATTGTTGCTAAAAATAAACACAGTAACACTTTCTACACATGAAAACATAAGCTATCCACCCTGTGTCACATCATGCTTACCAACTGCAATATGAATATCTTTGACGATGGCCTTTAGGTGTTCTCTCAGTGCTCTCATCTCAAGCTCCTGGATGTTTGTCTCGTCCTGACCTGGCTGAATTAAGGTATTACAGGTCAGCTCTGAATCAGAGCCAGTGTCATCTGCACTGCCATGGACAGGAGCCCAGTCCAGCTGAGTCAGGAACTGCTCCAGATCTTCAAACGAATTCTCCCGATCCACCGTCACCTGTGTGTGCGGCTCCTCCCCTTCCTCATCATCATAGCTGGTGTGGAGGTCGTGAGAGAGCGAGGGCGAGAGTGATGAGCTGGTGCTGAAACTCTGACCGCTGACGCTACTGCCCCTGGTCGGCTTCTTCTGGGTCTCTGTATGAGCAATATCATTTTCACATAAACAAAAGTATTCATATTGATATAGCAGCCAGTAGTGATTATAATCTAACCTGTCACTACAGCTCTTGTCACATGGCTACAGCATGGCTCCTTTGCTGTTAATCTGTGCATTTGCAACAGTATCATGTGTATTTTTTAAGCCATGTGAAAAGACAATCTACGTTTGATATTTGGAGTGTACCAAATTTTACCACTATAGAGCAGCTGGTCTATAGTGGAACATGATGAGTGAGAGGGCCCATAAATGAAGGTGTAGCAAATGATACATGTGCAGTCTAGACAGGATCTGCCATGTCTCGTCACCTCACTCCAGAAAACACAAAAACTTTCTGGTAAATAAACACAACATGGGTAGAGTACTATTCTGAAATGTGATCTTTATGTTGCCAGCCTCGGCTCACAGCCTATAAGACACTAGTGGCTCTATTTGGGGGGGTTGTAGGCACTGGTTAGATGGAGGGTTCAGTTACACATACTACCCACACCGTTTTAATACAAAGCTGGTTAAAAATCAGCAAAGTATTCCTTCAAGAGTCCTGAGGATTTGCACAAGTTACACTCAATTCTCAGCTGAGCAGCAGCTCTGTGCCTCAGCCAGAAGAGGGAGCAACAAAGGTGGGTACTGCGGCAGTATTTATAAATGCAGAGAACCGGTTGACAGTGGAAGGAGTGATATCATGGACATAAATTCCACACAGTAAATGTAAATATAACCTAACAGACAACAGCCCAGAAAATTTAGAAAAAAAATCTAAATTGGGTGGTCTACAAATAAAAGCATACAGTACTGGATTTGACAGTCTTACACAGTCGCAACTCAAAAGCTAGATATTTATTTTGTCAGTGGTAAAAAATATGCTGATAAAATGGCCACTATTGAATACAACTACTAAAGACCCCATTCCTAATGTTTCAGTCATTGTGCAATCTACTGGCCAACATTAGCTGAGCACATTTTAATTCCCCAATGTTAAATAAAGGACCAAACCAGCTGCCACAAAAAAATAACAGACAGAATCTGAGAAAATGTGAACTCAGCCTTTTCCAGATCAACTCATCTCTGGCTCTACCTGGATTAATGAGGTTGTGAGTGCTGCGAGAAGGCCTCAGTGGCCGGGCAGGACTCTGGGGGAGGCCTTTGCTGACGATCGGGTAGAGCCTGTTATAAATCCGGTACTGGTGTTTCCTTAGCAGTTTCACCACTGGATGATCAGACTGGCTGAGGACAGAATACAAATGTTAGCTGATGCTCATTTGGCCTGAAAATGTTGAATGTCCTCTTACAAATAATGCAATGGCAGCACCCCATAGCTAAGCAATTTCCAATAAGATGTATCATAAGAGAAAACAATTAGGCTGGTATTTGTGTCCCATTTATATATAATTGATAGTTTATATAACCTATTTAAAAACAAATATTTTCTACTTTATTTCATCTATGACTGACCACAACAACAACAACAACACATACAGACTGTATGTCTGTGCAAAAACATAACTTTGTGATTATTTGATTTAAAGGAAAATTTCACCTTGCAAATAATATATCAATCGCTCATTCAGTGTTAGATTGAATTCAGGAAGAAAAATTTGTTTTCCTCCCACATCTCAACGGTGAACAAATAATCCAAATCCAGTCCTACCAAACGCATGAATTTGCACTAAAGCCTTATTATCTAAGTCACTTAAGCATAAACAGTGCAGGCCCACTAATTGCTCTCCTTTTTTGGGTTCTTCGTCCACTGTGGAAGCATGCAAGAAAAACAATGTTTTTTTTCACCAGTTCAATGGGACTAGCTGACACACAAATAATCATTTGGGTTGAGAAGTTTTCCTTTAAGAGTCTATACTAATCTTGCCTCATACTAACTGGAGCCATCTCTAAAGACAACAAAAGGGAAACAAACACTTCTAAACCAATATATAGTGACAGGGCTGACGCAATACAACCAAGCAAGACTGAGTCTGAACACATCAGTACATGCGCTGGTGTGATGGCAAAACAAAAGCTATCATTCAAATCTGTTTTTGTAAATATTAACACTGCAAAATGTGTAAGAATGATGGCTGTATAATAGGGGTCGACTGGGAAAGACAAATGCAGACTGGAACTGCTCCAGTGAGCAAGTGAAGCTTTGTGTCCACTGTAAGGAAGCAACTATTTGTGATGTTGCAATAAAATCACAATCTTCAGCTGAAGTTACAAAAACAAACATTCCGCTGTGGCGGCAAAAAATATATACACCATAAAAGAAAAATCCCAGTCATAGGATGTTGTCTAGTTCCAGATCTATGAACACAAGTACTGCAATGAGAGGAAGGAGGAATGAAACTGCACCGGATGTGGCAAGAGATACCAGCAGATTACCATAGTTTCTAAAAATGTAGTGCAGCGAGGATATAGACATTTCACACATTAGATGTACATAATGAGGATCTGCTGATGCACATTTGACACCCATTGGACCGTTACTGAGTCACTCTTGTTTGTTACTTTTAGTAGAGAATCCAGTCTGCAGTGTAGTTCATAAATTCACTAAGAACCGTACAATCATATTGAGTTACATTAGGCTTCATGATCAGAGTTTCCATACTTTGTCTATACTTCTGTCCATACTTTTTTTAAAGATAATGTCAAAAAGTTATCTTTTGCAGCATTTAATTAAACATATCTAAATTTTAAACAGTGAGAGTTTAACTAATAATCACTATCGGCCCTGAAAGCAACACATTAGTCAACCTCTGTTGTATAAGTGTGTGTAGCATTCCAATGTTTGTATAAAGAAAGACTTTCAGGGCCAGCATAATCCCCCCTAAACCCCTCAATTTACTGCATCTAAGTGACAAATACACTTAAACCTCTGCTGAAGGGGAAGATCAACAATACAGCCACATATACAGTATGGTATGATCTGCTCCGTTTTATTACTCAGCTAAATTTCATGACATCCAGGTGTGTACAGCATGAACTGGCACTGTTACTATCATGGTATCATTTATCACTGGAAACCAGCTGTTTGTGTTCAGATGGCTGAACATGAAAAAAAGTGAAGAAATGCTGATGGACGTGTTTTATAAAGGTACGTATATTTGTGTTAGAGATTCAAAAAGGGCCCATCTGCATATTGGGAAAGAATAGATTTTATATCAAAATATTGAGAAACCTGACAAAGGCTTTTTGAGAAGTTTGTTTTTACTAATTTTATTTGAAATGAAAGAATGGTGCCTTTCACCATTTAGCGTTACTACACCAAAATGGTTGTGTTACCTGAGCAGGTAGGAGACCAGACCTGACACTAATGTGACATCATTGGGATTCTTCTTCAAGTTGGCTTTCCACAGTTTGGGCCAATCCTAAAGAGATAACAAAATAATAATAATAAAAAAATATATATAAATGACTTATTGGCAACTATATCAATAATTTCGCACAATGCTGATTAGTTGATTCATTTAAACAGGTCAACATAAAATTGACCAATGCCAAATTTGGCAGTTGTTTTCTTAAGCTGTGCAAGAACAAGTGTTATTGGAAACACATATGCATAGGGATGTTTGTCTCTGAGTGTTTCATATATATGCGAAAATACCCCAGGTCAGACACCAGTCAGAGCAAGGAAGTGCAACTCCAGGCATCACTTTGTGCTCTGCTAACTTGTAACACCATTCAACTGTAATGCCACTAATCTATCAGTTTTTACATATTTGATGTTGACTCGCAAACTTACATGGTCTTGCTCATATTCCAGCACGTTGGTATAGAGAGCACGCTGCTCTCGCTCCTCTGTGGTCATCGCCCCAGACGCTGCAAATCTCCTGTAATGATACACACACAGAAAAGATGCAGGCACACTATACTTGTCAACCTTGGAAATATCACCCTCATAAGTCATGAGTGTGTGAATATCAAGAGTCACTGCTTTTTTTTTTTTGTCTTTATTGAGGAACCACAGTATGAAACCTGCATCTTTATAGACTGAGTTAGCGTTGACAGACAGGTTTACTTAAAATTAACCAAATTACTATCACTATACAGGCTAATTTGACTTTCAATTCATTATAAATTGGCCTGTCAGTTATCCAGTATATATTGTATGTTTACTGCCATGATCACTGAATAAAACATACAAATAACAGAGGGAGGACATATTGATTTTTTTCTTTTTCTTTCTTGTTGTTGTCGACAAAAAATACCACAGGCTGTTTAGGGAGTAGTAACAATATGTAAGCCCATTTCACATCAGAGTTGAATTAGCTACCTTGAAACAGGTAAATTGTATGAACTTTAAAAGACTGAATATACAGTTGACAATATTTGTTACAATATGTTTTAGCAAAGCGAAGATTAACGATTAGGTCATCTCCCTTTGTATTTGATTCTCTTTCTGTCATTTAAGATTGAAAGCAGAAGCTAAAAACAGAATAAAGTTTTAACCCAATTGAGTGTGTTTGTCTGTGTGTTTGAAAATCATGGTTACCTGTTGGCCTCTTCCTGCAGCCTTAGTCTTCTCTCCTCCATCTTCCGCTGAAGCTAATGTTACAACAAACCTTAAGGAAAATTCCAAACATCACAGTCCTCACATGGAGCCAATGAGCAATAACGTCTTTGATTTTAAAACAAAGACATCTTTTGATTATAATTTGTGGTGAAGAAACCAGCAAAGATAAACATTCCATTCTGTGAATATCACCATTCAACAGCTTAATACGATCATTTACAATTATTGAGAGCTGGTCACTAGGTCATCTTACACCTGTTAAATGTCTGCTGTCTGTCCTCCTTCACACACCTCACTACTCCCACTGAGGTGGGAATAGCTGAGAATATGATATTAATTAGGACAAATCAAGTCAAATACACTCCATTATTAAAGCTTCAAACACTGCCTCAGTGAAAAACATTGAGATAAGTAAACTCAGCCTCTATCCATCCAGCAACAAAGATGGAGACTTCTACAGTGCGGTGAAAACAATAAACAAGCAGACATCAGAAGGATACAGCATCCTGTCTGGCTTTAGCTATGATGAGGTTCTCCATCATCTGCCTCTGGAGAGAGAGCGTCTGCAATGGAAAAGACGAGAAGAAATGTCATTCATACAATTAAGAATGATAATGACGAGCATTATGTTAAGTTATATTCAAATGTGAAATTAGCTTATGGTCAGTTTCTAAATATCACCTGGAGAAACAAGAAGTCAAGCAGTAAACACCAACATACTGAGATAAAAGTGAAAGAAGTGAAATGTAAAGCCACCATGTGATGACCCATCAGAATTCCCATCTAAAATCTACAAAATCTAGCCTATAAAAAGTTAGGGGGGGAAAAAAAAAAAAACGATGCTTCGATTGAATTGAAATGCAGCTGGGGGGAACAGTTACGCCTCATTGATGTACAAATTCTGGGCATTCAGCAGATGCATTTTCAAAAGCAGTAACTTTAATTAAACGGAGAGAGGAAATTTGTAAGATATCCAACTTCACAGGCAACCAACTGAGAAAGTGCAAAAGACACAAAACAGTGCCTTTACAGCAGATAATGATACAGTACAAAACAGTAGAAGAAAAAGAGAACTCAGATCCAAAAAAAACACAACCAAAAAAATAAGATACTCCTTCTGGTAACCTTTCTCACTGCAGTCCAATGCAAACGACACACACGTTGCTGGAGTTACAGGACATGTGATTCACTTTACATTTAGTCAAACCTGTAATTAGACTAATTGTTGTTCAGTTTTTGTTTTGTTTTTTCCCTACTGTTTAAACCTGTGGATAAAAATGTGTCTTAATTGAGAATAAAATTACATATTAAAAAAATGTATTTTAATAATTTAAATTACACAATTCAAAGCACTTAAAGCATTTTGTCACAAATTACATCTTATATTTTTTGTCCTGCTACATACAAATTAATCAAAAGTATTTAAATACTTATTTTAAAAATATTTAAGTGGAATACCACCCATCTCTGACCACGTTACAACCTGCACTACAACAAGGATAGGGACAACACACAGATCAAAAGCAGAAATTATTAACCATTAAAACATGACTACATCAATCCGTAGTGATATCTGTGACAGTTTGCAATGCCAACAACTTTAGAAACTTCCGGACACAAGCAGTTAAATACTGTAACAAAAACTCTCATCTAATGTCTGAAAAACTTATAATTTGCTTATGAAAACATAACGTTACAATTAATGCCGCGTAACAGGTCGTGGCGTTTATTTATCTTCGCGTGCGCCATTTTAACTATTTAAATTAACGTCACTCCTCTCCTGAGTGAAGTTTAGGTGACACGAAAAAACCCCCAGTAGATTTAAAAAATATTTTTGAACGACTTCAATGTTCCTACCTGCGTTGATTTATTAGCTGATACGACTTTACCTTGAGAAATGCCTTTAGTTTTCTCCAGTAAGCACGGAGCTCCACTTGACGCCGAAACATTTTCCGTATCTGAGTGACAAGTTAACATTAATTTAAAGACCTCCAATAGAACACAGCATTTATATCGGGTTACAATGTTAATCGAAGCAATTAACAAAATAGCTAATGTTACAAATTAAATGTCATGGTCTCCCTTACCATCTTTTTTTCTGACTGGAGGTAGTTTTCAGCAAAGAGATGAGTGCGAGTAGTAGAGGAGTGTCTGCTTTTTGACTGACACGATATCTAGCTTTAAATAACCCATGCGGTCCAGAGATCAGTCCACTTCACCCAGGTACTCATTCATCATCACGTCGCGTCACGTTAACGTCGATATCAGACCGGAAGTACTTCCAAAATCCAAAATAAATGCGCTTATGATGTCGTTTCAAAAATGTTGAGACCACTATTGAAAAGAGGTATGAATGAGCTTTATATTTAGGTTACGTGGCGTGCTCCTTAGGTTGATGCAGCTATTAAGAGAGCAGTCAATGTTCCTTTTAACTAATCACAAATACAGAGGCAAAGTTTTCACAACAGTTCTTCAATCACATCACATTAAAGAGTCAGTTCACCCTAAATTAAAAAAATACATATTCTTCCTCTTTCCTGTCATGCCATTTATCAGTCTAGACAGTTTTGTTGTGAGTTGATATCGGCTGTAGAGATGTCTGCCTTCTCTCTTATATAATGGAACTAGATAGCACTCGGCTTGTAGTGCTCAAAGCGCCAAAAAATACATTTGTAAAATTCCACAGTAATATCTCCTCCCAGAAATCATGGTCTGGTTACTCAAGATAATCCACTGACCTTGTTGTGAACAGTTTTATGTAGGAATAATAATAAATAATTATAACACATTGGATTAATATAGCGCTTTTCAGGATACTCAAAGACACTTGACAAAGAGCAACAACAGCAATCCAATAGGGGGGTAGGGAGGGAAGTAGTCCAGAAAGGGGGGCAAAGTACACTGAATTTAGAGATTGTAGGTAGTTTTGAACAGATGTGTTTTGAGGGATTTTTGAAGGTAGAGAGTGTTTAGGGAGTGAGTTTCAGAGGGTCGAGGCAGCAGACCTGAGAGTGTGGGAGGGAGTGTGCCGGTGGAGGAGCTCAGACAGGTAGGGGGGAGCCAGGTTGTGGAGAGCTTTGAAAGTGATGATTTGAAATGAATACGCAGGGTGATGGGGTGCTAGTGGAGGTTATGAAAGACGGAGGGGGTAATGTGGTCACGGGTGCAGGAGTGTGTGAGAAGACGAGCAGCTGAGTTCTGGATATATTGAAGTTTCTTGAGTGTTTTGGCTGCCAAACTGTAGAGGAGGCTATTGTAGTAGTCTAGAATCATTTCATTTGTACACGCATCACAGTGCAGGAGGAAGTGTGCATCTCATGACAAGAGTACAAAAGGCTTGCGCTCCTGAAAGCTTGACTTGTCAACATTATTGGTGTCCTCCTTGGCTGAGCTGTAACATTAGCCAGCTCAGCTTACTAGGTGAGCTAGCAGTAGATGCACGCTTCCTGCTACACTGTGATACAGTTGGTGGTGGGTGTAGTTTAATAGAAAGAAAAGAGCTCCTACATGAAACTGCTCACAACAAGGTCTGTGGATTATCTTGAGTGCCCACTGTTCACAGGCACATAACTGTGTGTGGAAGAAGCCCCATCCTTATCAGAAATTAGGGGAAAAAAGCGGACACTCTGCCTATTGCCTAACTTTGGGTATTAGAATTTTAGCTGAATATGTTACGGTATGTGATTTTTAGTAGAAGTGTGGCTGAGAGTTTTGAAATAGGGACCAAATAAAGCTTTGTCTCACTGATTATCTCCCTAAGGCATAAGCATCCCCTTAACTGGCCAGTAGGAGCTGCAGGTTTTCCAGAAATTGTCTCACCTAACAACAACACATTTTTGCCTCTGTCGTGGCTCAAAACCTGACATCTATAAAGGAGTTTTCCTATTTAACACCAAAACATCTGGAGATTAATTCCAAACCCATATGTTATGATCCACTGGGGCTAAGCAAAATACAAGACGAGGTAGTCCCTGTTTTTGTTATCTTCACCACTCTCTTGACTTTAAGGGAGCTGGGAGGGACGATTCCATCGAGTGCAGCTGCAATGAGGTTTTGTTTTGTCCTCCCCACAGTGTCATACCACACCAGCACCATTTCAGAAGTGAGTGCTTTTCCTGCCTGACTTTGGATATCTGCAGAGTTTGTTGATTTGGTCATTATTTCTTGATACTTGTGCTTCTACCATATGTAGGTAGTAGGCTGTGTAGTTAGATGGTTTCTTTTGCTTGTCTGTTGTCCATTAATGTGTTTATTGTTGTTATTTCCTACTTTCTCGTGCTTCAGCCTACAGACACAGTTAATACTGTTGAAGTCCAGTTATTAATAAAATGGATCAAAGATTTGTGAGTGTGTTTCAATTGTTAGAAATACATTCATCTATCCACAGCACCGTCACAAATAGATGAGGCATGTATTTTTATTAGCTTCTGATATGTGCTGCGGCGCGTTTCAAGAATTGTCTAGAGTGGCTGTGATTAGGTTAGGCTGCAGCCTAGCAAAGACCTACACTCTACTGAGTTCACTTTTCTACATTTAAAATACATTTATTGTCCCTTATAATGAGTGGGTAGCAAATGGGAAAATCCCCACATTTTGAAACTTGTTTTAAAATGTTTTCATAATGTTGGACTGACTGGGGCCTGCTCAGGCTGCTGCGCCATTATGAAAGTATCATGCACGACACAGTGCAGTATTTCACATGCAGCTTATCTACGTATCAGAAATAGGAACCCAAAACAAATTTCAATTTGTAACATTTGTCTGTTGTTCCATCGTCATGAGCGTAATATTATAAATAAATGGGACATGTATTCCTGCAAGACAACTTCTGGTATCCAAAAAGTATTTGGTCACCGACTGAAAGGTCTCTCTCCTTCTCTCTCTCTCTATCTCTCTCTCTCTCTCTCTCTCACACACACACATGCACACACAAACACACATACCAAAGACGTCTTCTGGTAGGCCTGACCAGGTGCAAGCCTCGCCAGACGAGCTTCATAATTGGCTTTCAACTTCTGGTTCAAACGTGATGCTTCTTCAATGGGTGTCAGCTCCCTGCAGCGTGCGCGCACACACACACACACATGCACAAACAATTAATATGTAACTTAGGGGTTGTGTCAAAGGCAAATATAACAATCTCTTTACACATGTCAGTAGGAGAGTCACAGAGAAACTTGCTTTCACTGCTGAATATTCAAAATCAACTTGGCTGACATTCTCATAAAGAGCTCATACAACCACCACCAACATTCACACATGGCAACAACAAAATTCTGTAGGCTAAAAGTAATATTTTGGAGAATATATATTCGGCAATTTACAAATACTCAAAAAATATATTTAAGCAAAAAGAGAATTGAGTGTGAAGATGCCAGTAAGAGGGAGAAACACATTTAAAACCTTGGAAACCTGGTTAAAGACTCTAATATTTGTATTTCCAACCACAGCTCCTAAATTTAGAATAATTGAAATCAGAGGTTTTTCTTTGTCGCTTTGGTGCACTTCTTCGATTAGAAGTGAAATTCTCAAAACTACTTGTTTAACCTCCATATGATAAAAGCAATATCATGCTTTTACACTAGGTGAAAATGCTTTTTTACATTCATGCAAATGATTATGTACTTCTTAATTTAAATAACTCATCAAAACCTACTTTTATAGGAAGGCTGTTTTATAGTAAATCTGGTATATGTCTTGTTTTTATCCCTCTTTTATCAGTTTTACTATTTTTTTATTACACACTGTTTTATTCAGTCCTAGCCTATGCTCAGTGTTTTTTACTTATGATATTACTGTTTTTTTCTTGAAGATGTATATTATTTTATCTTGTCCTGTAAAGAACTTTGTAACTGTGTTTTGAAAAAAAAAGGGGCTATAAAATTACATTTTATTATTATGACAACTGTCTGCTGTTTCTTACATTACCAATTGCTCATGTCATCAAAACGTATTATAATGGCTCTCTGCTTGAATAGTCTTACCTCGCTAAAACATCTAGGTAGTTCATTACATAAGTTATTACATGGAAAGTGGCTGAACCAGTTTTCATAATCTGTTAAGCATATTTTCTTTTCATTTCTATTACACTTCTTTTGTAAATGTGTCCTGAACTAATGAATTGCTCTTAGGTGAATCTTGACTTTCACCAATGAGGGAGAATGAAGCCTTAGGTCATCCAATTATTAACCAGTTCTCTAAAAAAGCTCATACATGTGCACATGCATCTCATGGATAAACAATCAAAGAGATTCTTTCTTTGCTCCATTGCGTGGAAAGATATCCATTGTGATGATAAAAATCTGCAGCGCGACAAACAGAAACGTGAGGAGGTGCAGAAAGACAGCAGGGTAATTCCCCACACAGCGCTGCATGTGCAGTTCTGCCTAAGGGGTTTTTCCTATGTTTACATTTCTTATTTTGTATTTTCGTTCCCTATGCAGTGCTGGGAAACGGTCTTCTCTTTCTCTTTTCTGTGTTGCAATGACATGGATGTTAACAAATGACAGTACAAACAGTAAATGTGTAAACGAGAATCCTGCTCAATCTCTTGCAATCAATTTCCCACAAACAGTGATGTCTAACTTTCTATTTGAAATGGACATATGCCCTCCAGAAAAAGTGCTGCCTTGTGCATTTTCAATCATCGTAATCAAAACCTTTACCGTAGTTTGCATCAGGAAATTACACCCTTATATTGATAACATGGAAAAGCAATTTAGCTATCTTGACTGTAAACAATGACACAAGAAGGGTGTACCATGAAGTGAGATTAGTGGGTTGGAAAGGTATGTTGAGTCTAAAGACAGGGTTTTTCTGTGTCCGAAGGTGGCTCTCTGTTAACCTGGCTAGATCATCAAAGTAAATTATGCTGCATGACTAATCTAGTCCGGAGCAGGTTATATTCAGTGTTTTAACTACAAATTGGCTAAAATGTGGCTTTCACTAATCATTTCCTTTGGAAATAGTGTCATTTTATAGTCAATAGTAAATCTATGAGTGATACAGATTGTCAGCCAAGGAAATATGTTGTAAGTGCACCATATCAAACCTGTTGAGCAGTAACCAAACTAAGCCGTGCAATTACAGTAGCACTTACTTTACATATCACGTTGCAACCTACATAAGTGATGTAAAAAAGCTGAGCAAGAATTCTTTGTTTTGTTTTGGGTTTTTTTTTTTTTCCAGGTTGTTGTTGCTCTCACTGAGCTACTGAATGTGTTTTCAGTGTTCTCTGATACATTTGCCCACACCAGCTTTGCAAGAAGCCCTCTGTAAAAGCACAGTAGCATTAGCCTATATAGCCTGTTTATCACTGCTAGTATATAACAAATAGAACATCAATTAGATAACTGATTAGTGTATTAGTATTTATCACAGATAATATTCAATCAATAAAATTCCCTTCATGTCGATTTGGCCAAAAACTAAAGTGATTTCACTTCTCCCCCATTGTGACACAGTAAACGTACATGCAGTTTGTCTTCCCAGAGAGTGAGCTCTGGAACTTTTACTTCATTGAACTCTTAGTGACTAAAGTTGGGCATGCTAACCCATTTCATTGTGTTTTAATCTATCGCCCTCCTGGTGTTACTGGCTCTTTTTTTTTAATCCGAATTCAGTGACTTCTTGGCCTCCATAATTAAATTTGAGAAAATCCTCCTTGGTGATTTTAACGTGGCCGAAAATGACACCACAAACACCTTTGCAGTGAGCTTTTTAAAAGTCAGTGATTCTTTCAATTTTACCCAACATGTCAGCAGCCAAACACACATTAAGGGCAACACTCGAGTGCAGCTCAATGGTTAAAGCTGCTCAGGCCTCTTATTTTGCTGACCTCATTTCCTCTAATAAGCGGAATCCCAAAGTTGTTTTTGACACTGTTCTGCTCCACCCCCTGCTCCTCCTTTATGGCAGCCAGTACTGGATCATTTCTTGTCCATCTCCCTACAAGATTTAACTAAGCTAGTGAGCAGTATGAAGATCTCCTCTAGCCAGTTAGACATCTTGCCCATGTCTCTACTGAAAAAAGTTTTTGGTCCAATCAGCACTTCCCCGCTCTTTATTATTAATTGCTCACTGGTCTCTGGCTGCTTCCCCTCCTATTTTAAACAGGCGGTTGTCCATCCGCCTCTTAAAAAGCCTAATCTGGACCCTTCATTATTTAGCAACTTTAGGCCTATTTCTAAATTGCTTTTTATTTCAAAGATTTTAGAAAAAGTCGCTGCTAACCAACTAGTCCCTGTTTCAATAACTGTACCAAAGCAACCAAG
This sequence comes from Epinephelus cyanopodus, assembly GCA_026686955.1. Taxonomy (NCBI): domain Eukaryota; kingdom Metazoa; phylum Chordata; class Actinopteri; order Perciformes; family Serranidae; genus Epinephelus; species Epinephelus cyanopodus. The sequence continues at coordinate 35,453,243 of CM048917.1, read as the reverse complement.
AAAAACTGTAAGAGTCATCAGTGAGTGTAAGAATCTGATGTTCTGACCTGCTTGGTCAATTCAATGCGTGCTCTGAATGGAAACTAGAGGTAACTGGTTCTTGGAAATTTGTTGCTCACGTCAGAGAATATCTGTCAATAAATGGATCAATATTTGTCCTCCTTGATAAAGAAATGACCCCTACTTTTTGCTTGTGTCCTGTGACTCCACTGTCTGCTGTTTCTGGAAGATTTCAGGGGACAGAAAAGGGGAGAGTTCGCTGCTACCATCTGACAACACCCTGCGGTGACCAGTCTTTGTCGGGCTGGTTGCCTTACGCCCCGCATTAACAGCAGTATGAGATGGAGGAACTGTGGCAGCAGAGGTGAAACAGAGAGACAAAAAGTTGTTACTGGTGTAAAGAACAAAATCACAAGGCTATACATTGGCTAATTTTAAATTGGGAGCCCTACAGCAGGCTCTGAGTTAGCCGTGATTGAATGGTATGTTAATAAAAGACATGATTCTGATTCACCAGTGTTTGCAGCACTGACAGCTGGGACGACAGCAGTCTGATGGGGCTCTGACTGGCCAGGTGAACAGGTAGCGGAGACAGAGGCAGGGATATCAGGGGGGTCAGCTCTCTTCCCTATAAATGACTTGGCTCTCTCCAGACACTGCTCAGCCAACCTCAACATCCGCTCCACATCCACCGCAACCATGATCCTCTCCTCCGAGGCTGTGACGGAAAGACAGAGACGACTGAGAGAGTCACTGGATGATTGGTCTAATGCAGGTCTGGTCTACCATATTAAGGACATCACATTGCATTTGAGATCTGATTCAATTACGCGCTAACACACAACCACTATACTCTAGTTGATTAGTTCAAGTCTAGTAGAATTCTAATCTATGTCTGCAAGCTGTGCTGCACTATCTGTGCTCTGCTTCTCCCCATGAGTCAAGTCGGAACTGGTCATTGACTGTCACATGTTCAATCCTTGTAGGATTTTCTCTTGGTCTATAAATTTATCAGTTTAATGGTCCAGAAAAGAGCTGACTGTGCACAAATTATCTGAATAATTTGAACATTGCACATCCTCAAATACAACATGCGAAACTGGCTTTAACTGCAATAAATTAGATAATTAGTTGGCGTGTGAGATTTCATTACATATATACACAGTTAAGTTATTTCTGGTCCAATCTTTCTGATGGGATGGGAATCACCTGAGGCCCCACAATACAGTATTAACACAATACAATTTTATTGCACTTTTAAATGTTTTCCATAAGGCTAGGCAAATAACGTCCCAAAAGGAAAACTTTGTCAACATCTGTAGTCAACATCTCACTGAAAAATAAATTAATTTTCTTATTCTAGTCGGCTACCAAAAGTTAAATTTGTGTTTGCAATGTTGTCAATTTATAAAAATCAATACTTGCCATTCATGTATCAATACAAATATTGCCACGCAGAATACTGCGATAAAATGCTCTACCTATTTTTCTCCACTCCCTATTAAACTGTGCTGAGTTTCAAAACAATAAGCTGGAAGGACATTTTTGGATTTGAGGGGCCAAACTGAGATCAGTAACAAAGAGTGTGTCTTTGAATGACAAATAAAAATCAATAGCTTGATAGTACTGATTTCTCTGTAAGTGTAGGTTACATACTTGGGTGAAAACAGCAAGATAATTCAGCATAATGAACACATTTAGCGGTGATATTTTCACAAAGGTTCAAGATGAACATTCAATGTGAAGCCCATTTTAAAGGTATTATAATGTTGCAGTTGTGACATTATATACATGTGAACATGTGCCCATGAAAGTAAAATCACCCTAAAAAAAAAAAAAAGCACAAAAGCATAAGGTAAAGTACAGGACCCACAGCACCCCATTGTTGATGATATAAGATGCCTACAGTGACTTAATTGGCAGTTGATGCAAACTTGTTTCTGTGAACTCACATAGAGTAAAACATGGAATCCCAGGACTTTTCATGACCACGATGAACGGCATAAAAAAGCATGTTGCAATGACACAGGACAGCTCCATCAAAAAGAGGTCCAAGCTGCTTTGCCAATAAATAAAAGCCTATTTCACAGTCTGTATTGATGTTATAGTTCTAACCCGATAACAAGGCAAGTTTATCTGCTACATATTTGAATGAAGGCCTTCAACAGTGAAAGTTTTTTTTCTGATCAGTCTAAAATGTATTTATTTGAGGCCCACTGGAAAATTGTGTGCCATAGGCAAAACTGAGTAAACATACAAAAGGGAAGATGATCATGAGGTTTGATATTTATTATAAAGCATCTAAGGCCCAAACAGAATCTGTGCCCACAAAAAACTCCAACAACACCTCTGCAGATTTTTTTGCCATTGAAAAAATGTTATCTTGATGAAATACTGTCTATCACATTAAAAGAAAATTTCACATACTCTCATTCCAGATCACTGCTGAAAACTGTGGGGAACAAAAATCTGCAAAGTCTGTTTGGATCTGAGCATCATTCTTGATGTATATCTTACTTTGTGAACCAGTGTCCTCCAGAAGTGCATGTGATATGTAGTTGATGGTCCGGAGATATTCGCAGTAAGCTTCCTGCAGAAAAACCACAAGCATGTAGTATCTTATTATCATTATTATTATTGTGATACACAGCAAACATCATAATAACTAAAGCCAATGACACATTACAATAGTAACAAGCCAGAATTAAAAATAGCATTAGCCACTGTTGCTAAATTTGACTACTCAAGCCGAAAAGCTGGTTCTAAAAAAAATCTACAACAATAAAGGATACAGAATCAACAGAGAGTTCAATGCACTGCATTAATTAATTCAAGTGTGGTAGTGGGCTATCACTATAAAACCTCAATTAAAAGCCTAGTCCCAGTAAATGCCCAGTCCCTTTTACTAGCCTGGTATGGCTACACATTTTGATTGTGCATTATGGAGATGTTACACATTGTTAGCTTGGTTAATTTCACTGTACTGAAACAATGAGCACCAGAGAAGACCCTGTGTCATTCAGATTTACCATCGTGACAAACAACAAATGGTGACTCCCTTCTTCTAAAGCTGTCATAAAGTCAGAATATGTGTCCAGTTCTTGATTACCTAGACAGTTATTTATATTCCTTTAATCCATAAAGGTCCATCAATCAAAATAATCAAAAGTGTTTTTCATATAAAAGTAATCCAAGTTATGAATACTGTTTTAACAGGATTAAGTAATGTGTATCTCAGGTGCTATCAAACAAGTGTCATAAAATAAAGTTATATTCTTTGCTGAGCAACAGTTTTGTGTGAAAGGAACTAAAGGCCTGTCCCATATAGCCAGCTGTCCCGAATATAAGCCTGCTAAGTTCAGTGATTTAAGCAAATAATAGCCTGGGCTATTAATTGAAGGTTTATGGTATGTAAAATCTTTGAGAGCCGTGACAGAAGATATGACTGGGGCAAAAAATCATATTGTATCAAATGTCCTCATTGACATGATATCTTAATAACTGGCATACATAACGTTACTTCCTGTTATGAGAAGGATAGCACATGTAATACTGATATTATGTTACAGCTTATTCTGGCGAGATATGAGAAGCAATTTAACCTACCAGGAATATTATCCGTCTGTATTCTCACTAGTGGCACCAGTCTAATGCAATTTGGTGATCTAACCTTATTAAAATAGTCTGAAATAAAAGTGTTTACTAGCACGTTTTATTAGTGTTGTACTAAAACGGAAAAGGCAATCATGCTTTTATAAAAAAGAACCTCGACTTCTCCTAAAATTACATTAGTGATAACAACAATAACAGTGAGTAGTCAGTGAAAAAGTAAAGTGCAAACATTTAAAGACTACTGAAATTAATGAAATAACCATTCAAAGCGTTGAGCAGTGTGATGACACCTGACTGTCAGTGATAACAACAACACACCTCGGTGTTTAAGTGACAGGTTAGCTAGCTAACCCTCTAACGGTTTCCGCCCCCTTCCGTCTGTTTACATCACTACACAGTGTTTCCTCTGCGGTAAAACCTTCGTGTCATGGCTGCTGTCACGCTGTGTAACACACTACCTTGTGTTTGTTCTCTCCGTCCAGCTGTATCGCTACTTTTGCCATTTTCATAGCATTTTGAAGGGGCTTCACCCCACTGTCAGCTGTGGCCATGGTCATTCCAGATCCGGATCCTCTGCTATTCCTCCTCTCCGCTTCCTCTTTCTTCTTCGCTGTGCTCAGTCATGGCGGTCATATACACGATATAAAGGCACATACTGCCCCCTACTGTAGGGGACTGGCAGACTCAAGGCACTTACTCATCTATCTGAATACTGATGTTACAGTAATGGATACATTAACGGTTGTTATGCTTTTGGGTTGCCCGTCCGTCCCATTCTCTGTACACGCCATACCTCAAGAACAGCTCGAGGGAATTTCTTATCATTTGGCACAAACGTCCCCTTGAAATCAATAATGAACTGATAAGATTTTGGTGGTCATAGGTCACAGGTCAAAGGTCAAAGTCACTGTGACCTTATTTGTCTCATCTTTGCGCACACAAACAGCTCAAGGGAATTTCTTCAAATTTGACACAAATGTCAACTTGGACAGAAGAATAAACTGATTACAAATTGGTGATAGAAGGTCGAAGGTCGAAGATCAAAGATCAAGGTCGGTGACACACCGACCTTGTGGCCATAACTCAAGAATTCTCATGCAAAGTATTGCAAAACTTCACACAAATGTCAAACAGGATAAAAATATGAAGTGATGACGTTTTACATCTAAAAGGTCAAAGGTCAGCTTCACTGTAACATCATAATATACTACATAAAACACTTATCTGGTCATTATTCAATGTCATATCTCAGGAACAGAAGGGGAGACATTTGGTCAGATACTGAATTGGTGACACTCAGCTTGAAACTGTGTTGATCGTATTGTCTTCAGAGCTGCCCTGGGGAAGATGTGTGTCCGTGTTTTTACAAAAATGGATGTAATCTGTAAGAGAAGCTTGACTGGTGGCATGGAGCAATACAACTGTGGGGCGCTATGTCTCATTTTAATTTTTTTAATTAAACACAGATACCACGTTATTAAAACAGTCATAAAACAGTTGTATGATTCAAAAGGTTTAAAAAAAAAATGCAAAAACAAAATTGGATGGATTAGCCCACTGAACAGGCCAAACGGGCACAGGCTCATGTCTCCAAAGGGGGGATACGATGATGTGCTGATCTCCTGATAACCATGATTTTTGGATATTGTCTAAATCATATACAGGAGTATTAAGGCTGTGTATGTGGATGAGCTATGCAAAATTTCAAGTAACTCATACTGATGGCTGTGATGTTATAGCTATTGTGTTGTTAGTATTTGCAATTACATATTGAATTTAAGAGTTACAGCAGAAGTTGAATTTGACACACCTCAAAGATATAGACAATCAATAATCAATAATAATACATATATATATATATATATATATATATATATATATATATATATATATATATATGTACATAATACAGACTTGATATGCGGCCAGTAATCAATATATATATATATATATATATATATATATATATACATACATAATACAGACTTGATATGTGGCCTATACTGAAAGATTGGACCATGAATGCAAGACAGATGAGCATTTTAACATGCTGCAGTATTACTGTTATGCATGTATATGTTGCGCTATTCTCATTGCTAACTTCCTGTGGTTGATTTTGTCAACATACTGTGACCAATTATGCACTTAGTATGCCCTACTAGTGAGGCGTTTTGTGACTTCTTCTAAGTAATGGCATCTTACATTAACCTTTAGACATGAGAAAGATAATACAGGACTGAATCATTCTCAATAAAAAGTTATACTACACAGTGTGCAGGTCTTCTCTTTTGTGAGCTGAGTTAAAAGCAAAATTGCAATACATCACAAATCTGTGAGAGTTGACAGCTATATTAAGTTGTATACAGTATTTTTATTTTCATTTTCTGAATGCATAAATCGATACATTTGTAGAATGCGGTTAAAAAGAATAAAGCAATCAGCAAAACAATCAATAGCTGCACTAAAGACCTTCTTTCATTTTCATGAAAGATCAGACGAAGCTGTATCGTGGCTTGAGGGTGAGTGGATGGAGATGTTTGATCATTTGCTGCTGAATTGCTGTTGGTTGAAAGCGCTCTGTGCCCAGTTAAGATTCTGGCTCACGCAGATCTCCTTCCCATTGGCAGTGCTGATCCTGCGGAAGAAAAGAATTTCAGTAACAGCACAGTTAGGACTGAAAAAAATAATTTTCAAGATTTTATCTGTTGTGTTGTAATCAGTCAATCAAAACTTTAATACACTCATAAATAAAATGTAAGATATTATATAGAATGAATCATACTCAAATGCACAATTTAAAAAAACATGTACATGCAAAAACAAAAACACAAGAGTATTAATCAGTGTCCTACATAGTGACAGCTATACCAATGCCTCCCAAACTGGGATTAGTAGAGTGCTGTATTAAACTTAAAACATAGCCCAATATTTATATACTTAGTTTCATTATTTTTTCTGTTTTATGCTCAGATAAAAACTGCCTAACACTGTTGCTCAGGTGAGAATCACTCTAGTGATATAAACAAATGTCAAACATACACAAATCCCTTCTCCTGACAGCTGCTGTGAGTTTTGATGATGGAAATAATTTGCGGCTGCGGCACCGTCTTGTAAAGAATTGAAAGCAGCATGATCCGGGCGCCATTTCTCTCAAGGCTTCAGCTGGAAAAACAAAACAAAACAAGAATCATTTAGCATCACGCTAAACATCAACATGTGTGTCGCTGCATGCTGGCAACATCATGTCAGTCTAAAGAGAGTGCACAAATACACAGGCCTTTACAGTGACTTATCAAACTTAACTGAGTGCACTGACTGAATCTCATCTTACAACCATAATGTGTAAGGCTTATTTCTGCTCTATCATTCTCATGTCATTAATATTTACTGATGTGTACTGTTCATCTCTACACAAATATTATCCTTATTCTCATGCATCATATTTCTTTCCTTATTTTGCACTTGCATGTTTACATGTTTTTAAAAATCCCTGTTTTGCTACCTACTGTATGTGCCACTGCCTCTGCAAACCTATAGATTCTGTGTCTTGACTTCACCTGTATTTACTACAGGAATTCCAGTAAACTTAATATAATTTAAAGTATGATTGGCAAAATATAAAATTGCAAATGACAAAATATAGATTTAACTAACAAATTTAAGAGAGCTTTGTCATCAAGATCTCTTTTGCAAGAGAGACCTGAGAACAGCAGAGAGAAAGGAAAAACAAAAATCATGAGATTAAATGATTCCTGTTGGTTCTCTTATTTATTGTAAACAAATGTTAAGTGTATTAAATACATAGTTCAGCCTTTTGTCATATTATTTAGGGCTGTGTATCACTGAAGACAGTCATGTACTGTGTATTTTGCTGGGAATTTGCAGCTATTTGATTTTTTATTATACAAATAAAAGCTCTGACAGGCTAATTCTTGTATTAAATGGACTCAGTATCTGTCTATCAGATATGTACAGCTATAATAATTTAATTTAATTTTGTCAAATTAAGAATTGTTACTTTTTAATGTAATGTAATTTAATAGTACTGACAGACTTACGCATGGCAGTGCAGTAAACAGTGAGCAGCAGCAGAAGTCCCACTGTACTGATGAGAGTCTTCATGATGTCCTCAGTGCAGATGTGATGATGCTCTTCTGTCTGTGCTGTCTGAAGTGATTCGCTCTGATCACTACGTGTCTTATAGCTGCTTACATGTTCTCATGCCCATATACATAGCAATTCTAAGAAAACGACCACAGTGGTTGTTGTCACAGTGTTGAGTGACAGGAAGTTTGAGGGTCACCTTAGAACGGCAAGATTAACAATCGATGAGATTGAGATGTTGAGATGTTAATTACAACACGAACAGACAACAAGTAGGATAAACATTTATATCTGATGAAGCTGAGAACTTTTACTTTGGAATCAAAGAAAAATGATTTTAAGGTTAAAGATAGTTAGCAGTAAAATAATTGGACAGGCACAGGAACCACTTCTCAGCATCTACAATAGAAGAACTAAACAAAAATGTTTTCAGATAGCTTCAGACACCAGCCACACACCGCACAGCCATTACAAACTCCTACCCTCAGGTCTCAAAAGAGCCATGTTGTAACCTCATCCATCAGACTATTGAATAACAGCTGATTTGATCTGATATGTGTATGCTTGTGGGTGTGTGTGTTTGTTTTTCTCTCCTTTTAATATTTGTATTTGTATTTTTAACTTTTTAACATTTGTATTCATTTATTTGTATTTATTTTGTTTATTGTTGCTCTTCACAGATGAAGTTCCTCACGGACAAATAAAGTTCTTTGAATTGAATTAAGTTTAGGTTAAGGGTAAAGGTTGTTTTTATGTCACTGAGGGACAAACGTGTGTTTGTGTGCCAATAAACCACTAAATGCTGTATGCCGGACCAAGTGTTTTAACTTAGGCCATTTTATATATGATGTCAATGTTACTCCTTTACTGAACTAAGTAAAAGTGATGTAATCATGAAATCTAATCGTCAAATTAAAAACGTGACAGTAAAATTTCACCAGCATTTCAGTATCAGGTTAGGAAGGGTGTCGTGTCCTTGTTGCTGCGCTGCCTTTACAATAAATGATGGCGTATGAAGATAAAGATGCACATCACACCACAGACCAGCAGCTTCCACTGATACTATCAGGCCAGATAGAGATTTTGCTGATGCTGGCGTCTTAAAGTGTGGTCAAACAGCAGCAAAACAAATAGGTTGTGTGAAAAAAAAACACATTTCACACATGCACACGATAAGTTTGCAAGTCATGCTCAAACCTCACTGATCTTATCATAACAAGAAAACCGTTTGCGGTGTACATTTGTGCAGGGTCTGCAAATCTTCACAATGTAAAAAAAAAAAAAAAAAAAAAAGAAAAGAAACACTTATAGCACACATATTGCATTTGCAATTTTCAAAGATATTGCATCTATGTGTATCTGATTCCAACTGTAATATTGTAGTTTTGTTTTTTTTTTTTTGTCCAAAGCAAGTATCACTCACAGTATATCACTGTGAGTGATATACTGGAGTGAAACAAGGCAAGGACTCAAACACACAGCTGGCAGACAGAGCAGATGAGCTGAAATCAAAGTTTACATAGGTCAATAATTGGAGCTTACTTCAGCAACAGGCAATCAGACCAATCAACTGGAGCAGGTGCACAGGGGGCAAAAAAAAATAATAGGAGAGTAAAGTAATGACAATAATAGCATTAGCAAGTGTTATCCAATTTTGCATATTTCTGAATCCTGTTTACCAAAAGGTGGAAAATAGAACTGATATGTGATTGTGAACACTGAAGACAGTTCACAAGCTGCCCAGCTGTCCTTAGCACAGCTCACCTTGGAATACATGACATATATCTTACAACAAAGCAGCATAAACATTTACATACTAATCCTGATAATGTCATGGACAGAGGCACATGTTTTCTGTGACGTAATACTGTGGTTAATCAGTACAATTACCATGTTCTGTTCAGTTTAGTTTATTAGTTTATTGAAGAGGGGCCATGCTCAACACAACTTTTGAACCAAAGTTAGCTTATACACCTAATTTGCATCTGTAGTCCCCAGGACAACAGTTTGTCCATTTACTAACAGTACATCATATATGAAACACAGTTATATCGACTGTTGCAGAATGTGCATGATGATGATGATGATGATGAAGGATTAAAGCTGTATTAATGAGTATATTTTAAACGAACTTTAACTCAAAGGTCATGGTGCAATGTGTGACTGACATATACAGAGAAAATTAGAGACCATCATTGGGATCACACAAGCCCACACACAAGGGGCAATGGTCCCTTCCCTACTGTCTACCCTCTTATTTCTGGCCCTTTTGCTCAGACCACACTCATCTTCGAACTTAACCTTCATTGTGATCTCAACTACATCCCTGTAAAGTTTCGTGACTGCATCTTGCGAAATCTGTTCACAGAGAGACACTTTGCAAAATATTTAAAACCGCTTCTGTGACAGTTCCTGCTACAATTGGTGTCAGCAGGACCACATTTTGCCTTGATGTCACACAATCACACAGACTAAAAACAGTACCAGCTGTCGTAAATTAGCTCTGGTTAACCCACACAATACTAACTGTCCAGCTTCAACCAGCAAATAGACAAAGTCAGTCAGCAGGCTATACAACAAGCCTTTAGCAACTGATGAGTCATGTTTTTCTCACGAGTTGGCAAAAAAAAACACATATAAAATGAGAATTAATGTTACATCCAACAGGTCAGATCTGTTGGATCATAGTGAGCAGCATTTTAATGTGTTCCAAATAATAGGATAAGATGTTCTCTGGCATCCGTTTAATTAGGGAAACAAAACTGGAAATTAATCTTCCATGTCATCTAGATTGTATTTCTTTAGTCGAAGTCTGCTATTGCCCAACTGTCTGATAATCCATAAAAGGCCTTAACAAGGGAGATGTTTTGTTACACTCTAATAAATACAATCAGAAAACACACAGAACCAGCAATATAGCTCAAAACGTCAGTCATATTTTTATTAAAATAGAAAGTCCTCACACATTCTGCCTGAAAAAACAAGCAATGATTCATCACAGTATTATACAATAATACATCTTCATAGCTGCTGGCCGCTGCCCCCAGTGTTGTGGTGTTGGTTGTAGAGATCCAGAGCCCACTGGAAAGATCCACTGTAGCAGAACTGTTTTCCTTTGATTGTCTTGACTCTGTGAAACATGCAGGAGAGAAAACTCAGGTCTTCCTCCTTCTTTTGTGTTTTAAGAGTAATTATAAAGCATGCTGTAGCTTTGTGATGATGCCTGGAGGTCATACATTATTCTATTTGTCATTTCATCCTCAGTTACGAGACAATAACAGCAGCAGAATGTGGCACAAACTTACATGAATGCCTGCGTCAGACAGGAGCTGTGGGTCTTGGTAATGCTGGATACCCTCTTCACATGCATACTGCGGTTGTAAAAGCTGAAGCAGCATTCTCCAGGTGCCAGGCTGATCTCAAGAGCTGTAGCTGTGAGGAAGTAAATGGATAAAGTCAGTACAAACATGTCTGTGAACAAATTCTGAAGACGATGAAGCACAAACACAGACACAAACTCACGCATGGCGTTGCAGCAGCAGGCGATGAGCAGCAGCAGCCCCAGAGTGATGCACAGAGTCTTCATGATGCTGTCAGTGAAAGGATGAGGATGATGATGCTGTTCTTCTTCTCTCTTTGCTGTGATCGACTCTCGGCGCTGCGTCCGATATAAATACTGTCCATTGTGGAACTGAAATGTGTATGATGTCAGCCTTTCCATCCGACATTAATCCTGCCATGAGACATCAGGGGAGAATTTCCCCACACCTCCTCAGAACTTCCACTGACAAGAAATGTTCAGATGACAGCTGGTGTCTGGTGAGGGACAGAAGAAACAGTTTTGTTGTAAAGATAAACATCAGCTCCCCGACCACAGAAGACAGAAGAGCCTCTTCAGTATTTATGTCGTCTACATCTCAGTGCCCTTTTAGACTGTGGAAAGATTATCATGATAGTGTGTTGAAACTACAAACAATATAAAAAACATTTTAGTCAATTATATTTCAAGAGTTTTTATTCTAATGTTCAAGTTAAAGTGACAATTTATTTTAAATTTTCTTATTAAGGGAGCTTAAATTCTTCTTCCTCTTTTAGCATTTACATATATCATATTTCCAGGAACATGTAGCAACATGATGTCAAATGAACAAAGCACAAATAACTAAAAACAACCAAACTGGTCGAAACCATTTTTAATTTCTAACTTTGGCATGTTGCTAAAAGTGCTCACAAGACTGATGCTGGTAATCAATGTCAAATCGCAGACTGTAAAAATAATTGATGTTGCTACGTGACATCACCAGTTGGTTTGTGGACATACGTGAAATGACCACGACCTCTTAATACCACATTCCGTGGTGGCAGCACATAAATTCGAAATTACGTGCAGGTACCACGGAAACAATGCCAATGTAAAGGCAGTTAGGATCCTTTTTCGTAGTGCACACACGGATTGCCTGATTCAACAACGTCACATCAACTTCGTTTCACTCAATCATTTTATACACTGGGCCTTCAAAGTGCTCTCTGAAACTACACCTGACATGGCTTGTGTCCAAAAAATGAAAAAATAAGAACTTTGTCATAGAGCTAAACCAAATACATAATTGGAAAGGTCTCAACCTGGAGAGTAACATATGTCAGTATGAAGATTCTACATGGCTCTTGCTTTCAGCCATTCACCTTTGAACCTTGACCTCAGTGCATGTTTGAGGGCTTATAACTCAGCAACTAAAGGGGAAACAGACATGGGACCAACTGTTATAGAGAGCTCTTGACCTCAACTATCATGTGAGTGTAGTCAACAACTGGGGGTGCTGTCAGATATGGGTAAAATATGGATACAATTAATTTTCACCCATTTAGAAATTAGATATTTAAAATCTGATTACATAAGTGTGTTTACCATTCCCTTAAAGTCCACAGTGTACTCTCAATTCAGTATTTACAACTTCCAAATCTGGGAAAAATACTTATAAACACTTATATTTTATAAAAACTACAATTCCCTGGGACTGCGCCATGCAGCTTGATACATATCAGCAACATAGTTGTAGTTCTTCTGATTTGCAAAGTAGGGTTCTAAATAGGGTTGTAAAAATATATATCTACCCAATATATCTAATATCTAGTAAAGCCGAACTAGTAAACACACTGCACCTAGATGAACTATGTTTAAAAAAAAAAAGCAAGGATGTTGGCTAATTTCAGATATTTTAGATAGTACTCTAGAAACAGCGTTTTTGGGATGGTAGGTTTTTTGCGGCTTGTTGTAAAATAGAGTCTTAAAAAGATACATCTACTGAATATATCAAATGTCTAGTAAAGCCAAACTAGTAATGACACTGCACCTAGATGAACTATGTTAAGAAAAAGTAAGGATGATGGTTAATTTCAGATATTTTAGCAAGTTCTCTAGAAATGGCGTTTTTGGGACTCCGGTTGTAGAGTTGTCTGTTGTATGAACACACACCCACCCACCCACACACACACACACACACAGCAAGATGACAATAAAATGTCAAAGGGTGAATATAAATAAATCAGAAAAAACATGGTTCTTAAAATATTTTCGCTTCAAAGAAATTCAATATTTTCTCAGATGGCTGCTGGGTTATAAATACAAACAAAAATACCATGAGTCAGTTGTCAGTTCCCCTCTTTATGTAAATCTCTGTGGTTCAGACCAAAGTGATGAAGATGACATGGTGTTCACAAGATCTTATCACAGCTGCTTTCAGATGCATACACAAACCCAGGTTTAGCAAAGCATCTCTGACCTATTTAGATCTCTTCTGTGCATGCACTTGCAACTCAATCAGTTTCCTCATAGCTCTGTCAATGGACTGCCAGCGTAATGCACTGAGCTTGATACAGCTTGTAGTTAAACTGTAGTTCCAGTGGGAGAGTTTGTCCTGCAGAGAGGTGTATAACATCACAGGTCAGTGTCAAGCAGTAGTGAAAAGATTTCTAGAATAATTCAGCACAGTTGCAGTTATGTTGCTAATATTTGACATCAGATGAATAATGAATAATGAATGATGAATAATAGGCATCACAATATACAGTAGTGCACAAATCCAAAACCCAAGCAGACACAACCACTAAATTAAAAGTTGTGGATCATATTTAGATCTTAAGCTTAACTAAAATATGTTCTACATTATATTTAGTATTGTGAGCAGAGATCACTCATTGGGCAGCAGAACGTCCTCTTTCTGTGTTATTAGTATATCATGACTGTTGCGTTACTGGATTATAATTATTGACTGATCAGAATGTTAATGTAGCAGCTGGTCAAAGTGGAGCGAATTCTAGTGAATTGGAAAGTACAGTATATAACAATGCAACATAAATTTTGTGTGTGTGTGTGTGTGTGTGTGTGTGTGTGCGTGTACGAGAGAGAGAGAAAGAGGTGGGTGGGTCGTCTCCACAATTGTAGGCCGTGTTGAAGCAGACACATTGAGAAATCCCCACTTAAGGTCATCATGTTGACAAATCCATTCTCACCACAGTCAGATCTTACATTTAAATAAAGATTGATATTTCAGACTATTTGAAACTTTTAATTCCACTGCGTCATGATACATAGGCTACAATAATGACAAAACAATGGTACCTGGCCGTAATATACTGTAGTGCTGCATAAATTATGCGACCAAAGGTAAACCATTACTTAACCAGGGACATAATGTGAGCTTGTCTATAATGTTATGTTTTCATGTGATGGACATGAAAACAGAATGGCCATAGTAAAAGTAGCAAATGACTGTCTACCACAAGAACAACAACAATATTCTGTACCAATACTCAGCAGTGGCACAGCAGTAAGAAATGGTATGTGCAGCTAAAAGTGTTGACTTCCCAATGAACACTTTTTAACCTTAGTGCTGCTGTTGCACTTTTTTGTGTTAAAATGTAGTATTGTTAACATAATATAATATGATATAATATAATATTAGAATCAGACTAGACAGTATCAGACTTACAGCTGCAGTAAATTTTTAGAACTTTCTAAATTTTTAGAAAAATGCTTATCATCTGTCTTTCAAGTTTACATATATAAACACTTAGTTATCAGTTTATTAGGTACACGGGTAAATCCTTCCTTCATTTAGGGACTAATGTTGCTACTAATGTTGACATTAATAGTGACACTGTTTTCAAGAGGTGTAGATTCAACTGTATGATTATCAAGCTACAGCAGTAGCTACAGATAGAGTGCTGCTGGATTGAGTTGCATTATATTAACAGGTATTTCAATTATTTTGTCCACCTCATGTATATCACTGAGGGTAAGCTGGGTAACAGAAACACTTCTCAGTACAGTTCAACAGCTCCACGAACTGAAAAAAAAAAAAAAAAAAAAAAAAAAAAAGATTTCTCAGATATGATATTATATATATTGATTATACTGTAAAATATTGTGAAATATGTCTGAAACATTTTTGTACAGTTCATAATCTATAAAACACACACATATATATATATATATATATATATATATATGTGTGTGTGTGTGTGTGTGTGTGTGTGTGTGTGTGTGTGTGTGAAGGCAGATCTGTCTCCAAATCAAATAAGTCACCATCAGCAGAACTGATGGAAAACTTCATTAACAACAGGACATACTGTAGAAATTGGATCAAGTAACTCATTCAATCACTCTGTATATTATGTCAGTACATTTATAGTCTGCATTCAAAAACATGTTTTGCTTATTGTTACTTCACCTGGATATTTGAGCTTCACCGTGCAGAATGAATGATGAAGGGAGGAAGTTTCTATGTATGCAGTAGTGAAGCAGGAATTATCTTGTGTCCAACTGTTAAAGATCCAGTGTGCAGGATTTAAAAGGATATAATTGATAGGAATGAAAAATAATTTTCATAACTATGTTTTCATCACCGGTGCATTTTCATTATTTTAGAAAGAGCAATTTATGTCGTTTCTACAGGAGCCCAGAATGGACAAACCAAACATTGGCTCTAGATAAGGCCATTTGTGTTTTTGCTTGGTTCACAGGAGAAATTTTAGTTTGGTGCAATCTTCAACCTCACTGGTACATGCCACTAATCCTCCACATTGGACCTTTAAACTTTTTAAATGAACAATATTTGCATTTTCATAGATTCTGGATTTTTCATGGAAGGAAATAGAGTAAATGAAAAAAAAAACATTCATTCATTTAGTCATCTATTCATCCATTCATTATCTGTGACCTCATGACATGTCACATGAGAGACAAATGAGACAAATGAGACAAAAAAAAACCCCATCAAAATCTTTATATTTCTACATATATTATTCTCACAATTTTCATTTACTATTATTCTTATTTACAATACAACATGATTATATTTCAGATTTACACAATGAGCAAGGAGAAGTATCTTTATATTCATAGTTCTCTAACCTGTCAGTGAGCTTGGCCTTATTCTAGTCAGTTAAAATCACCCCCTGCACACTTTACGTCTGCATGAAGTTGTCAAGATTTCAGTCTTTGAAGATGCCTGGGTAGTTGCCTCAAACCGATTTATATGATCATATTTTCTCTAGACGGCAGGAGACGCTGTATCATATACCCTCCAGGATTTTGCTCCACTTGCACTTCCGGGTGCTAATGTTTACAACTGGGAGCAGCATAGAAAGCTGCTGCTGTGGCTGCAGCTGGCTCATGAAAACCATCTCTCATGTTAAACACAACATGCACCTGAAGTGCTAGGATATATTCACTCTGACGGTAGGCTATGACACGAGACTGCACGAGTCATGACGACATAACATTTTTGGCACGAGCTAGCAGACGTAGCAGGCTCATTCAGGCTGCTCAGGCTAACAAGCTAACGTTAGCATGTTGTAATGAACACAAGTGGACAGATATCAGTCGTAACGTCACTGTCAGAATAATTTAGACTTTTTATTCTGTTGGTTTTATTGAAAATAAATGAGTCAGACCTACTGTGTAAACAGATAACGAAGTTAATGTTAGAAAAACATTTATCTTATTTTCTAGGAATTGGTTAACCTACAGCTATCAAGGTTTTGAATGTAACTCCTGTTGCTTATTGTTTTTCTGTATCCTATTACTTTATATTTTGTAACGTTATATGATATTCATGAAACTGCACTGGATGTTGCTGATACATGTCGTGTTTTTAAATAGCTTTGTCACCGTGGCACCTTGGCAGCAAGTAGTAGTTTAGCAAATAGTGCTGCTGATAATTGCATCATAAAAACATGTTCACTTAAAAGCAATTTATTAAATTTAAAGTTTTAAATGTAGGGAAACCGATTTGTTTCAATATTATTTATGTAAAGGTATTCACAAATGCTTCTCATTTGAAATTAATGAAATGTATACACAGATATTTTTTTATTTGTGAAATTTGTCTGTGTATGTGCAGCTGCGCTTTATATTTGCAAAACAGTTTTTTTGAGGTTACGAATTTTTTTTTTGTATTTGTGGAAAGTGTTTTACAGATTACACTGGCACATGTATTGCTGATCTGTTCACACAAATAATTAGACATAAGAGACAAATCTGTCTCTGTATAAATGTAAACAAAAAAAAATGTTGATGCACAGAAGGTTTGGGAAATATCTTACTCTAACATTAGTATACTCTTTTGGATAGTAAAGCATATCAGCATCAACAGTAGGTTTAATAATATATACATTTTAAATAATTGTTTATTACACAAAGATAGAGGAGACAAAGTTAATCTCATTGTTACTTATGCTGTAAATCTTTACAGTGGCACAGGCAGCAAGGCTCCATCATCAGGATCAGCTGCTGAGGGCTGAAAGTATAGAATAAACTATGAAGAAGAAGAGCCGACGTCCAAGGTCATCTGAGACTTCACGACAGACAAGCAGGACACAGACAACAGTGAGCGTCGGCACGGAGAAGAGGCCACCTGGAAATAGAGGGAGACCTCGCAAGACTGTTCCTGTAACCACAGACAGTTTCAACCATGATAACACTGCAAAAGACAAGACAGCTAACATAGACTGTAGAGTGGCGGCATCTGACGACGCACAAAAATATCCGGAGAGCAAGTCTAGATCTTCAGGTGCGTGTCTCAGTACCAGTGCTAATATGTTGCCTCTTGTCACAGTTTCCTCCAGAGAATGATCAAACATAGTGTCCATTTGCTGATTTTGGGTCTTGACTGAAAAAACACTGATCTGTTATTTCGTCCAGCAGGTAGACTGTCAACTGCTGTCTGTCGGCTCTGCCACGGGAAGTTCTCTCCACGCAGCCTGCGGCACGCCTTCAACAAGTGGCCTCAGGATTCCATTGATATTGTTGATGACGAGTCTGACGCGGCGGCACAGTCACCCCTTTTATTTCACACAGACTTCCAGCAACTGGTCGGGGTCCAGTTGGACCGTGACCCCCGGTTATCAGAGTTTATCTGCAAGAAATGCCACTCTAAGTTCTACAAGTGCCACAGCATCCTGGTCAGATTTCTGCAGAGGGTCAACCTCCCACCACTTGGGAAAGAGAACCTCAAAAGCTGGTGAGTTTAAGGAAAATATCTCCCTGAGTGTTGACTTTAAAAGTTTACTTTAGTATTCTCAAAGCTTCAGGCAGAAATCTACAAATATAAGCAACAGTTTGTTTCTATTTCAGGAAAAAATGTCCAGAGGCCTCAGTAAACCATGGCTCAGCAAGTAAATAAAAGAATTTTTCTTTGTTTTTGCTATAGAAATGACATAAAACACAGGTTAACTGACTGCACTAGTCTGTTAATACATTCTTCTGTTTTCTTTCAGCACCACAGTCCTTTACCTCAGACCCTAAGTGCCTCCACAGCCTGGTGTCCTGGGCTCACCACCACGGAGAGGCCTGCCGCTCCTGTCCCAACCTGAGAGAGGTGTTGGAGGGCCAGTGCTGGGGCTCAGTTAAGGCTGTCTGGGGTTGCGTTGATGGTCACAGATACATCATGGACACATGCACAGCCACTCCCAACCCAGGATACACAGTGAACTTAAGCAGCGGACCATTAGGGAGTGGCAATGGTGATGGAGTGATGTCAGAGGAGGAGGAACAGGAGGAGGAAGATGAAGAGGAGCAGCCCAGTGGAAATGGAAGGACCCCAGCAGGAAGTATGGACACTCTGGCTCAACACAGTCCACCTGCAGTCACAGCACAGACTCAGAGCTCGGCGCTGGCTGACTGGACCAGCAACACTGAAGGTGAGACTGTTGATAGCTCATGAGATCCCCAGAAGGTGTGAGGCAGCATCAGCTGTACATTAGTGTCAAAGGACCTTATTTTACACCCGACGCAAAGCCGCACACAACGCAGCGCAACCGTCATTGCTAGCTTCACACTGACAGTTGTCATTTCCAGGGACAGTGTCCACGTTGATTAAGTAGCAAATGCACTTGCGTCCATGGGCGTGTAGGCTTTAAATTGAGGTGTGGTCAGACATGTTAGTGTATTGCTATTTTGAGCAATTAACCAAAGAGGGCGCATCATTCAGACTGTAAGATGAGCCTACAGAGGCGGGTTTACAACACATGTACACTCTGCTTGTTACACACACAGGGACAGGGCGGATGGGTGAAATAAAACACCAGTAATAACAAATATTTATTAGATTCTGTAAAATGTGAACATAGCAGAGAGCAGAGCAGAGCTGCTGTCTGACTCTGCATTAATAGTGGTGCTGTGCGCATTTATGCACAAGGAGCAGGGCAAACTTTAGTGCACAATATACAGGTGCACCAGGCTTCTAAAGGGAATGGGAGATGACACTGATTGGTTGTATTCATGTAAAGGATATTTCCCTGACATTAAACAGCATCTGTTCCTCAATTACATTTCCATAATAGCTGTTTTGTGTATATGCATACTCAAAACATTTTGCAGCTGTAAATTTGCAACTCAGTTAGATGTGACGGGAGACACATTGTGGCTGTACTTTAATTTCTGAGCAACACCACACCATCATCTGTATTGCCTGAATAGTGTCTATTCCCTTTTTTCTTCTCTTTCTCAAAACTAGTTTTGCTGTACATGTGGTAAGGTGAAGTCAGTGTCAAATGAAATCAGCCTTAACACTCCTGCAATAAATGTTACGTTCGCAAAGATTATAAAATTCTGTTAAAGCGAAACTGTCGTAGAGAGGTGTTGATTTAACTCTTCGATCATTTTGGAGGAGGTAGTTTGCGATGCTGTTGCAGCGTATTGTGCTGTATTTAGCCTCCACTAACATAAATGTGGTGGACATAAGAGCTTAAAACCATTCCTTAAATGTTTTATGGATACCAGCCCTGGTTTATTCATGAGGAGTCAGCTGCAGGATTTTAAAGGTTCCTGTACACAGATGAAGCAGCCAGACTGTAAACAGTACCTTGTTTACTCCCTACATGTAGAGGCATTGATATGTCAATAATTCCCGACTGTGTTTCCTGACACAGATGTTCAGAACTCATCACTATGAATCGTTTGAATGCTTGTTTGGCTTGTGTGGTGTCTGTATTAATGTTTGACTCACATGGTTGTGCTTTTCTCTCGATGAGGTTTTACAGGTCATGAGGAGGCGTCTTCTCCTGCTCCGGCCCAGCTGGAGGACAGGGCTGCTGATAGTGATCTGTCTGACAGGTTAGTCACACTGTTGATCTTTCTCATCTGATTCTGTCTTATAACCATCAATTTGTGGTAGAACTGTACTTTTTGGATGTGTCTCAGCTTTTTAAGTGATGATTTTTATTGATTTTATTGATTGATAAAAGGTCACAACATCTACACAAGAACTGTAACTGTGTGTGTGTGTGTGTGTGTGTGTGTGTGTGTGTGTGTGTGTGTGTGTGTAGGGTCATTTCCGAGGATGACTTTGAGGAGACTAGAAAAGAAGGATTATCAGACGATGAGTTATTTGAGCCGTTCTCAGATAAGAGGTGGGTTAATTTATTCTTCAGCAGTTTTTTTGTTTGTTTGTTTGTTTGTTTGTTTTTCTCATCTCAAACAGCAGAGATGTTCTGAAAATGACTTCTTACAGAAACCCAGGTTTGGTTTTTAGAGTACCTTTCTCTCCCCCTCCCAGAGCCCGCAGGGTGACCGTCCCCAGCAAGAGAAGAAGAAGCCCGAAGGCCCTGGAGGAGCCCAAAATAAAAAAGAAACCTGGACCCAAACCTGGCTGGAAGAACAAGTTCAAACCTAAAGCGTACGTATCTGACACAACTTGACTCCCATATTTCCTTAAATACACAACCTCCAGTCAGCAAAAGTTACATGTCATATTTAAATGTGTAGTTTATCTCAGTTGGAAGCATCTTGTATTTTGTTGAAATGTTTTTAGACCATGTTTTGTTTCAGTTCATTGTAGTTGACTATTTTAACTTTAACAGACATGCATGGAAGCTCCAGTTAGAATCTGTTGTAATAACTCTTTGTTATATTTGGTTAAACTGTCATTACATCCATACAGACGTACATGAGGAAGAAAATCTGTGAAAAACATCATGCTTCTCTGCCTCCTTGTAGTGCTTCAAAAGGCATTTGGAAAAATCCACTGTAGGTGAATGAAAAAAGTCAGTCAGACCCGAGGAGTCTCTAACGCAGTTGGCAGTCATGTCAATCACTGCTCGTGAACTGCGGTCAAACTGTCAATATTGAGTGCACTGTTTAGCTGTACAACAAGGAAGTTTGAGACCCGACACCAACATATATTTCTGAAAACATTTGACACAAGAAATAAGCAATGCGGTAACAGAATCTTGATTTATATTTGATCAGCACTGTTTGACAGTTTGATCACAGTTCATGAGCAGTGATTGACAGCTGCGTTTGAGACTCCTCAGCTCGGATTGGTTATTTCTGTTCAGCTGCTGTGGATTCTTGCAAATGCCCTTGGAAGCATCATGAGAAGGAAGAGGAGGAGGAGGAGGAGGAGGAATCAGATTTTTTTCCACTATCTGTCTTAGGTTTTTCTGTGTGGATATACTGACAGTTTTAGTCACTATTACAAAAAGTTATTATTATAGAAGTTACCAACTGTAGCTTTAAAAAACCACTATTGTGTTTTTATTTTCAGAGAGGAGCTGCCCAACATCTACAAGTGTCCATATCAGGGATGTACAGCCGTCTATAGAGCTCCTGATGGTTTAAAGGTCAGAATTCAAATGTGTGAATGTGACATCAGAATAATATTGTTTCAGTCATTTTTGAACCCACCTGAAGACAAGATAGTTCTCCGTGCTACTTCAAATTCTGTACATTGTTTCATTATGCTCTGCCTCTGACTGTATAAATGACTGGTTTTCTTATCGGGGGGTTTAGAAACACATCAAAGAGCATCATGAGGAGATGAGAGAGCGCCCCTGCCCTCATCCCGGCTGCAACAAGGTTTTCATGATCGACCGCTACCTCCAGCGACACGTCAAGCTCATCCACACTGGTGAGGTCAAAAGCAAGACTTTGTTTTAAGACAGTGTTTTACGTGTCCCACCTGGGGCCTCTATCGTAAAACAAGTTCAGCCTAGTCTGACTCTCTTTGGCTTCACTGAACCTAAAATTTGCGATGGTAGTTCCTACAAGAAACTGCTTACAATAAGGTCAGTGGATTATCATTTGAAATACATTTTAAAAACTCAACATTAATGTGTCTTTCTAGGAGTTATGACCCTGTTACTCAAGATAATCCACAGACCTTGTTGTGAGAAGTTTCACGTACTAACTGCTTTCTGTCTACCAAACTAAACCTGCTTACTGTATCACTGTGCAGAAGGAAGCATACATCTATTCATAGATGAGGCTTTTTTTTTTTTTTTTTTTTGCTGTAATGGTTGAATGAGTTTGAATTATCAAATCCTAAACTTTGTCTTTGTCTGAACTTTGAATAGATGTGTCATGTTAAACAAACTGTAAAATCAAAGAGGCATTTGTTTTAGGTGTTAATGTGTGTTTTTGCTTTAACTTAACTTTGTCATCTTAATGTTCGTTTTTTTTTTTTCAGAGGAGAGGAACTACATTTGTGACCAGTGTGGCCAAACCTTCAAACAGAGGAAACACCTTTCAGTTCACCAGATGAGACATTCAGGGGCCAAGCCACTGCAGTAAGAACTGATGATGTGATTTGTGAACAATTATTTCAACGAGTTGATATAAAATGAAGCATAATTCTGATATTGCACTGCATTTTTTGATTTTGAATTTAGATTTCAAATATTAAAACATGGACTGGAGACAAAGGCCATAAAAGTTAACGTTTTTTTTCCCCTATAGATGTGAGGTGTGTGGCTTCCAGTGTCGCCAGCGAGCATCACTGAAATACCACATGACCAAACACAAGGCCGAGGCTGACCTGGAGTTTGCGTGCCTGATCTGCGGAAAGCGCTTTGAGAAGGCCCACAACCTGAACGTCCACATGTCCATGGTCCACCCACTGACTCAGACTGAGGTTCAACGAGGCAACAGCCAGCAGCAGCAGCAGCCGCCACTGTACTCTGACCTGCACACCATCACTCTGACCGGGGAGGTGGTTCAGCCAGACCAGGACAGATGACGGCAGGGAGTCCAGGTCCAGGTCTGCTGCACGGGTACATAAACTGTGGGAGTTTCCCAGTTCTGACAGCCTCTACTGCAGTTTCCATTTTTTCACATTCGGGTCATGGACTGTGATGGGACCTGCTGTCTGGCAAAAACAGATGTTTATCTCAGTTCTCTACCAATATTGCAATTTTAGCTCAGCTTTTGTGTCATAACAACACAATTTAGTGGATCAAATTTCTTATATTTATTGTCTTATGGACCACTCTTTACAGCTTCCAAGAGTCACTTTTCATTCCAAACTCAAATCTTCCAACAACTTTAGATTTCAGCTTGTTTTTGGGGAAGCAGCCGGCTGTCCTTCACATGTAACATTGACAGATGCTGCAATGCACCCAGATGCCATGTAGTGAAGGCATCAGGAATCTTAGGATCCAACTTTCTGGGTCAAAAGGTGGGGTGTTGTGTTCTCACACACCGTATGAACTGAATAGGGACCTAATAAAAAGAACCACCAGGCTTACGCGTTTACAGTGTAGTCAAAATCAGTCACGTTTTAACAAGGAAATCAGCCGATAATGATTATAATAACTGTTCTGATTTCATGGTGAGCATGGTGTGAGTGGAAACAGTAGGACAAAGTGGAGATATTTACCCGGCCTTAGCTCACTGTGGCTGCTCCTGACTGTTATATCACTCCCTGCATTTTTTAAATTCATCTGCTGTCCAAAAATGACCACTGTCGGTTGTTGTCAATGCTAACTTTAGTAAAACATACACTGCATTTCTTGTAACTGCTTTACAATAAAAGTCACCCTGTGTTTTGCCCGAGCAGCAACCTGCTGGGCTGAAAAATGAGGGCAACACTGAAGTGCCAAAAACTGCAGTTCCTTTAACAGCTACATGTGGCTGGCTCCAAAAGTGAGTCAGTCTCCACAGACCCTAATAATAAAATGCCAGACTTTACAGCAGAAATAAACATGTTTACAGCCTATTACACAAAACGGTTTTGGTCTCTAAAGCTAATGTCAACCTTTCACAACAGCTATATGATGGATACATTTTAATATAACTCACCCATTCACTTCTTATTAAAGCTTGAAGTTATGCATATTTAAAAGCAGGGCCACTAGTGTGACAAAGCATCGCTACAGTCTGAGTCAGATTCACCCCTTGCTCCTTTACAGCTACGACAGTCCGGGTGACATCAGGGTAGCTGCGTACCTTATTTTATGCAGTCTATGGTTTCACCAGTTGAATGCTTTTCATGTGAAGCAGCAGCAGTAGGTAATGTTGGGTTGTCCTGTCAAACCCACATTTGTAGGTAGGCACTTGAATCCAGGGTGGGAATGGTGGACTCTAACAAAAAACATAACAATTTAGAATCTTAATGTTTATAAATTGAAAGGCGACAACAACTTTTGGTGCCTCTGTTTCAGATCTGATGTAAAGATAATTTTACACTGCCTGAGGACTATATGGATCTATACGCAGTTTTATTTGATAGCTGAAGTACACAGTAGCAGCCACATATAAATGACTGTGTAACCTATAGCAATGCAGTTCTAAGTCCTATAATGCAATATACATGTTACCTAAATATATGTGAAGCACTTGTGTGGGCTGTGTAATCACACAGTGCAAATAGCTTCAAGAACATTCACTTCACTTTTATTAGGTCACTGTTTTTTATTAAGTTATTACAATGCTAAGCACTCTTTTTAAGAGTTTATATCTGTATTGTAAACAGTGGAAAGGGCTTCAGATGTACATGTGTATAATAAAGTCCTGTATCTATTATGTGTAAAAAGACAAATAAAATGTAGAAGTTTTTTTTTTAACAAAACTGAGTATTTAGACTCGTAAAATATGAACTATTTAATAAATATAACAAGAGGAACATGTTTTCTGTTAGATGTAAAGTTGTATTACAGTAAAACATAAGGTACCTGGTGTAAAGTCAGATACCGTTACTGTCTAAAAGACACTTCCGAACCTCAAAGGAGTGTAAAAGATTTTGTAGTAAAAGTGACTTTAGACAGTTTTTATGACTGAACATGAGTTGGCAGCTTTTCAGAGGAAGTCCATCTCCGGGCTGAGGCTGTGAGGGTCGAGGTGCACAGAGAGAGCTGCTGCCACCTCCGGGTCCAAGTCTGCACACTGGGACTCCAGCTGGACCAGGAAAAAAGTGATGAAGACAAGACAGGAGAGTGTGAGAATGATAACTGATGTGTGTCAATGGAGGATCTTACCAAGAAGTGTAGTATAGATGTGTACCGTATATACAACGTGTGTGTGTGTGTGTGTGTGTGTGTGTGTGTGTGTGTGTGTGTGTGTGTGTGTGTGTGTGTGTGTGTGTGTCCATCTGTTATGCATTTAGGGGATCTGAACACAAGCAGACTACATCCACACTCTCACTAGCTGTTCACTAGAATGTTTGCTAGTCATGTTAGTGGTTGTGTTGGTACAGCTGGAAGTATTGCTGTCAGCAGAATTCAACACCTCTCCTTCCATAGGGAAAAACAATTGACAGCCACACAGCACTTCGTCAAACTCATCATAAATGGGCAAGTTGTAAAGCATTAGTGCGCTGTCACTAAAACAACTGCCCATCCTTTAGTAATGATGTAATCCTTGTCAGGGATACATCAGGGTGCATCAGCATTTACATTAAGTATGTGAGCAGGCTCTCTGTTGGTTACCTGTCTGAGTTGGCCAGAGGACAGGGTAGTAGGAGATGTCTGTGAGATCACTCTGAGGAGAAACTGTTTGGCGTGGCTCACAATCTGGAAAGGCTCCATCTGACAAAATAATTCACAGGTTTGACTTCAGAGCAGCATCACAGGTTTGAATGACACTGTCATCATCCTGATATGAACCATCATTCTTAAACTTGGTTACAAATTACAGTATATTGAAATGGTCTTAAAAAGCATAAATGTAAGTGTTTGATACCTGTAGACACCCTGTCTGAGGATCAGTCACCTGATTGTCGGACGGATCAGTGGCTGGTTTAAGTGTGTGTCCGTCCAGGAAAAGCTGCAGCAGATTGATGTAGCAGAGGACAGCAGTATGGAGGAACCCCGGACAGCGCACAGCTCTCTGCAGCAGCTCAGCACTCTGCTGGAGCAGCAGGCTAAACATACACACACATTACAAAATGTGACTGTACAAATACAGTACAAATGGAAAAGCAGAATTCCATAGAGAAGCTCTATTTTGCACATTTTAGTTAAGAACCTGATGCACATCAACTGATGGTTTTGATCTGTTGCAAACCTGAAGCAGCCATCAAGTTTACTTTCCTACCATCCAGTTAGTCATTAAAAAATTGAATCTATTGACTGATAAGTTGTGTTGCGAGGGTAATTACCAATACCAATGACTGTATATAAAGATGGTCAACATGTCTCCACTTCCTCCCACTGTACAGAAATTAAGTGACAGCCACACAGCACTGTCTGAAAAATCGCAAACAGCACCACTGATCGTAAGCACACCAAATATCTTCATTTTGTGGCAGCTGTCACGTCGTCCATTTTTATTATACGGTCTGATACACCAGGCAGTATTTAAACCGTTTCTAAGAAATGCAAATTTTAAACTTTAAAATCTGATGTTCTCTCAGTGCTACAACTAACCTGTAGAAGGCCCAAGGCATCAATCGGGCAAATTCATCTGATGTCACCATGGTGATCGACTGATAAACACCTTGGTCTAGAGTTAGGGAAAAAAAGAAACAGCCCACTAATTTAACAAAGCATAAATACATGTGAGACAAAATAATTTAATGTCTGTCCTAATGCCAGCTTTAATCTGCCAAATAATAACTACCAGGTTAATAAAACTGATGTAAACTACCAGCTGAGTGCTGATGTAAAGTGAACTGAGATGTGGTTGTTGAACACAATACTCTGTACCGTTTGATTTAAAGACGAGCAGCCAGTCGGCGGAGTCCACCAACACAAGCAGAAGGTCTGTGCATAAACTTCTGACTTTCTGGTGGCTCCTCTCCTACAGAAATAACCACAGACAGAACATTACACAGAGACTCCCTCATACAGTAGGAGCAACAGACCTCACTGCTATATGGGAGATGTTTAGACAAATAAATAGTGGAAAAACACTACACATTTTACTGTTGTATGAAGAACTCAACTGCTTATTGTTTGAATGTTCACTGACATTAATTTGCATTTCATGTAAAATATACCTGTGTTTTTGCCAAAAGTATGTCTTGGGGTTTATTTGTGACATATTATTTACTTTGCAAACATGAGGTGAAGTTTGACCTGAGGGAGTGTGTTTAGCTTAAATCAATGTGACCTTTGCATTATCCTAAAGGAACAGTTCAACATTTTTGAGAATTATACTTTTTTCATAGAAAAATTCAATTACCGTTCTAGGTTTTCCAACACCATGCTTTACACTAAATATTCTGAGAACATGTAGGTATGTTCATAATTTGTCACATATACTCTACAGATCATTTGTTTAACATCCACAGACAGAGTAAAACAGTTACATTGTAATCTCAGCTAATAAGCTGTTAAAATGTCACAAATATAAACTACCTGTAGGTGGACGATCCAAATTCAGTGTTACTAAATCCTAACTGCTTTGCTGTGTCTAACCAACACAAAAACAAAATCTGCTAGTAGAAATTGTTTGTTGCATAGCAGGGTCAATTAATTGCTATTCCTTACCTGAGGATACAGGAGTGATGAGAGATAGTCGTTTACACACAGGAAAAGCAGGAAAACAAGCACCTGGACAAAGAAATGAGATGGCAGCAGGTAAATATAGGAAACGTGGAAAACACGACAAAAGCAACCTCTGGCTGTTTTCAGAGCAGGTGGATGTTAAAACAACAAATGAAATGTGCATTTTTAGACAGCTATTTATGATCAGAGATAATGGGACAAAGAACAACAAGACTATTATTTCTGGAATCCGGTTTACTGGCTGCCATTAACCTTTATCACATGGACACTGTTCATCTTGGTGGTGTGGGGTGGTGTAAACAAACACCTGGGGCCAGATGCATAAAACTCTGTAGATTCATTACTAAAACTTTGTGTATGCACAAAGGCAGAAATGTGGAGAGGCATTCTTTTCATCAGATTTATAAAGCCATGTGTATGCCTGATTTAGTTCTACAAATCTCAATCCTTGAGGGGCTGGGGGCACATGCATGAGCCTCGTTTTCACATCCACAGTTTTCATAAATGGATATAGAAACACTCTTAAATAACTGTTTGCATATCAATACTGGTGCCTCTCCACTATTTATTAAACCTGTGAGAAATCCGGTAAAGAAAGTGCAGTTTCACCAAATGTGTTGCATCAGCTTGGTTGTCCAACAGTACCAGAGCAGCTGAATTTGTACAGCCTGTACCACTATTTCATTTTTTTATGCAAGCCATCATTGCAGTAAAATCTCTATCATTATGATTATTAAACATCAGAAGGATGATCAATGATTCATTCATACCGCTTATGTCGAAACTGATTTTACAAACTTATAAATGTAGATGTAGATAAATGTTAATGTTTTGTTTTTGTGCATACACCTTGTCTATGCATCTGGCTCCAGAAGATGAAGCCAGAGTAAGGAACATGTTTGGACAATCATCTCACCTCAGTAACAAAGTTGACACAGTAGCAGCATTAAAACTGTAGCTCACTTTATATAAAGATGATGTTTTTGAATGGAAACAAATATGCAAACACCCTGGTTAGTTTTGACAGAGGGGTGAAAATGACATTTATGTGTGAAAGTTCTTTACCTGACGGTGTTTTGTGCCCCTCTCTCGTTGTACCACATTCAGAGCAGCACTGAAGCCCTGGTTGTCACACCCAGAGCCCCGCCAGGCACGATGCAGGCTGGCGGCCAGCTGCAGAGCTGCAGCTTCAGGCACTGACAACGATGACAGCCCCTTCTCTAAACTGAACGGCAAACAGAATTAAAATCACCCCAATATGAGCCAAGTGAACCAAGAGACACACAAACCACCAGAAAGATAAAACTGACTCTGAAATGGAAGCTGAGGGTCCAGAGGGGACTGCTTTGTGTCAGCTCTTTGTATCCTTCACACTAACAGTAAAATGTTTCAACAGTGGCATGGAGTGTAGTGAATCAGAGAATCAGGGGTGGTGGTTTATGAGAGTGAGGCTTTACCTGCATGCCCAGTTCTGACAGTCAGAGAGGAGCTGCAGCTGCTCTGGTAGAGGCTCTCCATCACACAGACGATGCCACAGTGACAACAGCACTGGAGACAGACGCTCCCACCAGTGCTACAGACACACACACATAATCATCATGTAAATGATGCCTGAGCCCGCAAATCAAAAACATTCACGAGGTCTGCATTAATACTGGTTTTGTTCATTTCCTCTCCATGTAATAGAAGCATGATGTCATGTTATTGTCAAAATTATGCAGTAAGGATGATGGTAATGGTCTGACTGTGCAATGCAAGCAGAAGTGCCAGTATTCTCCATTCCAGCCATTCCTCAGCTGCAAGTACATTGCTAACATACATGAAGCTACCTGCTAAAATCGGGCAAACATGTAATTTTGATTGCAGATGTCGAACATTTCTGCACAATTTCAGTTCATCTTCCTGCTGGAACACGTCAGTTGTCTTGTTTTTTGACCATTACAGCATGTAAACATGTTCTAGTAAAGTATGAACCTGAAAATGAGCATTCATTAGCTGAATGGAGAACAAACAGTACCACTGTGGAGACCAGGAGCAAAGGACAACGTAGACTGATTTGAGTCCAGGCTTTGTTGACTTCTTCCCCTGAGCGTCCACAATGTACACTGGCACATAACACACCCTGGAGAGGACACACAGACAGCAACTTACTCAACTTGAATTTCTCATAGGAGGTTGTGGAAATACAGTGCAAAATGCTAGCTTATAGTGATGCACAGGTCGGGGTATTTTAAGATCCGCACCAATCCAGCCTGTTATGAGGGCCAATCCGCCATGCCTGGCCCGTTAACACATGCCTAAATCAATAACCCAAACCCAACATGCAAACCCAGACTTCGGAGCTGCAAGTTTCTGGTAGAAAAACATCACTAATAACAACCAAATTGCTGTTGGCTATGTTGTATGTCATTTCCAGTAAATATCACCATATAAAACAAGTGTTACATGACATTTAAAGTGCATATTTTAAGGATTCAGTGTGGACAGAGAAACGTTTGCTGTTAGGACACGGTGTCAGGCATACATTTTCTAAGAGCTAAATATTTTTATCAGTCTGACCGCAGAAATTTAAATATGTTGGACCTCAACGGATTTTCATGGTTAAAACTGGATAATGGAAAGTGAGTGCAGCAGCGCTGATGATAAAGCTGCTTGTTGTGTGTGTTTGAGAGATTCAGAGAGAAAGAGTTGGAGAAAGGGGAGGAGCAGGTGAAAGGTGGACTACTGCACAATATTTCTGTAAGTTGTTAATGAATACTGACTTGTCATTTACCCGCTCACTCGAAACCAGCAATATTTGTAGTAAGCTTACTTG
Source organism: Epinephelus cyanopodus (assembly GCA_026686955.1). Classification (NCBI taxonomy): domain Eukaryota; kingdom Metazoa; phylum Chordata; class Actinopteri; order Perciformes; family Serranidae; genus Epinephelus; species Epinephelus cyanopodus. The sequence goes on along the minus strand of CM048917.1, from coordinate 35,422,486 downwards.
AACCGCTCGACCTGTAGGGCCCGCAGGTTGTGAGCCGACCCGCACATCACTAGAAGCTTAGATTTAAATTGTCTTTAAGATTTTAATAAAATGATTCTCACTCTCAGGAGGTGTGAAGTTAGATGGCAGGACAGCAAGCCAACTGGAGAACACACCTTCCTCTGTTGTTGAACGTGAGAAGAAAAAGATGAAATATGAGAGCACTTTTCCAAACAGCTGATCAGATATGGGAGAGATATGTTTTACAATCTGATTAGAAAAATAATCGGGCAGCTCACCTGATGCTGGTTGACATGTTCTATCAGTGTGTCGCACTCCAGAGTCTTCCTCCCTCCTTCAGACTTTACTTTAATGAATAACACTGCTGGGAGAGCCAACAGCACTCTGTGACACACACACAGAAGGTTTTCAGTGGCTATACATTTAATTTAGTGGTTTTCAGCCTTTTCGCACAGACCGACTCAGAAAATATTAGGTTCCCCAGGTATTTTGGAGATTCCTCTGCGTGCCAATAAAAGTAGCTTGTGTACAGCGCATACCTGTTCCATGTGTTCAGTGTGTGTTGTAGGCTCAGCTCAGAGCTGATGCTCGGAGAAGCTGAGGTCTCTGTGAAGCAGCATCTCTGAGACACCAACTCAAATAGGAAGTCACACACATCAGCTCTGCTCCTGTGGCTGCCAGGGAGGTCGCTCACTTCCATCTCATAGACAAGCTCCTAAAAACACACACACACACAGAATGATAGTTGTCTTTTTTTTCTATTAAAATCACTTTCAATAGATTAACTATGGAGCACAGCATCATGCAACTAAACAGTTTGTTTATTAACATACTTGTGTCAGCTGAACACGTCATATTCAGTGTACACACCTGTAACCTGGACAGGATGTCTGGCAGACAGGTTCCTGTTTCTGACCGGAGCTTTTCCAGCCTCTGCTCACTGTTGACATAAAAGAGTTAAGAGTTGCATTTTATTACAATTTATATACATTCATTTTTCATTTTATCATTAGGTTTCACAAAGGAGAGAACAGCATGTACTTGTTGAGTCTCTCAAGGTGCTACAGTAAAACATAGAGACTACTGCGAGCCAATATGCTTCAGCATTGCTTTGTCAAAGTAACAGCACTTAGACTTCATTTTTCACTCTTTTAAAACACCTGATGAGTAAAGACTTTTTAAAACCACTGTAAATTTAATCTCATACACTCAACAATAAGTTGCATACGCCTCAGGGGTCACTCATGCTGACCTGTATGCTTTCTGTCAATAAGATCTGACACACAAACTTTTGAAAAAATGAACCAGCCTGTTGCCATCAGCTACACAACAAAAATTAAATCTATTACACTTTGAAGTCTTTTCGTAAGTTTATATCCATTAACAACACTAATTACATCTACCCCAGAAGACATTTTTTGTCACCCACTTTAACTGTTGGTCCATGATGGCCTTGAGCAGATGAGAGCAGAGATTCTTCACATCTCCACCACAGCCTCCCTGCTCCTCCGGACGAGAAAGATAGAGCTCCAAGCAGGCCCACTGTTGGTACTCCTGACTACACACACACACACACACACACACACACACACACACACAGAGCAAAAATAAAGTCAATGTGCCTAGTAACTGTGTGTGTGTGTGTGTGTGTGTGTGTGTGTGTGTGTGTGTGTGTTTCCTGCTTTACCGTTCTGGGTCTGACAGGGCGTCTTCACTTCTCTGTACTCTGAGCTCATTAGCCAGCCATTCTGAAATCAATAACTTGACAAACATAAAGGGTGAGGGTACTTTTGTTGTCAATAAGATCAGTCCATCAATCAATTTAAATACAAACTAGAAAAGTGCACTCAGCAGACCACAGATCTCCACCCGGGTGCTAGAGGTGATCATGGCCACTCAATACATGCAGTGCAGCTGCGCCCAGTGTAATTGCCCCTCCTGGCCCCCTTACAGTCAAGAAAGTGTCGAAATGATAAAATGTTTTTTTCCTCTCATATCATGCCCGACCTTAGTAGATCATAATGTATCAGGAATGGAATTAATCTGCAGACACTCAGGTTCAAAATGAGAACAAACTTTTCTTTTTAATGTCAGTTTTTGAGCCAAGACAAAGGCCAAACTGTGGCCTGGACCAGACAGTGAGGCTTGTTTTTAGCCTGCTCATTGCCAGAGACGCCTTTGCTCTTTGCTGATGCCACACAATTTTGTTGAGGACTTGCAGCCCCCTATTGGCTGGTTAAGAGGAGTACAGAATCAGCAGCTAATGATGGTATTAAACAGTCAATAAAACAACTGTGAATCATTGAAACCACAAGGAGTCAGTGAGCATGCAGACATAAATCTGCACACAAAATAAGAGGCTGTTTGGTTCAGTAGTTTGTGAGATTAGCTGTGGATACAGACACACACACTGACTTACATACACACGATGAAACACATTGTCCCCTCCAGTCTTACACCCGGCAAAGTTTATATAAGTAACAAAGTTACTGATTGCTCTCTAATGCTCACTGAACATAATATTCCACACTAACACATCTCAACACTCACTAAGCTGAGGCTCTATTTGAGTCAAGAACGAGAGGAGCCAGTGAACCCATTTTACCTGATACTGTGGTGTGTGTTGTAGCTGACAGAAGGCTGGGTGCCTCCACAGATGCAAAGCCGTTTTCCTCCAGGTGTTGTTGGTGTCTGTGGCACTGCTCCACAGGCCGGAGAGGTTCTCCTCGTGGTATTCCTTTATGTGACCATCCGCAGTGATGGGAGTTCTTCTGGCTTCAGGTAACAGTCTTGGGATGAGGTACAGAAGCTGGACAAACACACAATTACATGCAGAGCTGAGGATGTACCAACTCATGCCTCCATAACATCAGCACGAAAAACTTATTTGTTAATGTTTCACAAGTAAATGGTGTAAGTGTTTCCCTGCAGCTCTTTCTTGAGTCAAGTGTTTTAATGAAACACATTCAAAACTAATGACATTATGGCAGTAAGAGAAAAAGACACCTTCTTATAGAAGCTGTTGAGGATGTAGTCCTGCTGTTGGTGCTGGGGCAGTGAGTCCCCTCTGCAGATCCCATAACACAAGGCTGCCACACACAACCTGGACAGCAACAACAAGACTGTGAGTAGAGGCCAGATGCCAGTATCGCAAACTGACAACACAAGATGTGTCAGGTTAAGTTTTTCACCATCCAGCTACACTCACCTGACACAGAAGAGCATGTCAGCCTGTGTGCTGCAGACGAGCGCGGAGCTAAGAGCTTCTCCAACAGGTACTGGCTCAGGCAGAATGGGCGGGACCAGCTGCACCAAAGGACTGTGGGACATGGAGGCGTGGACATGGACCATAAATGCTGCCAGACCAAGTAAGTGTGCAGCACTCAGCGATGACGCCTTTTTGACAGAGGAAGTTTGTAAAGCTGATGAGTGAATGTTATGATTTGAGCAGCGTGGGGGAATAAAGACGTCAAGTGACTTCAATCAAGCCTAAAAGTCTGAAACAAAACAATCCATGTATGATGTGAAACAGTAAGAGTTACCAGACACAAAAGTGAATACAGATTTATGTACCTGGTTATGAAATAGGTCCCAGAGTCTGTGTATAAGACTGGAGAGGAACTGTGTGTTACCAAGCAGGACACTGACGAATCTGGAGGCCCACTGGCTCTGTCTGGAGACACCACAATGAAAGAGATCTCATGACATCAATTGAATTTATATCTAAACGTGCACTGAAAACCGGACTGACTTTGTGCTTGCTCTTCATCAAATGCTGTATGTAGATAAAAGGGTCTATATGGCCACTAAATGCTACTTGATACAACTGAGATTTTTTTATGATTAATCCATTGGCAATGATCTTATTTCTTGTTTATTATTTGTAAGATTTTTTTAAAAGTTGTAGCACTCACTTATTAGGAGGGTTTGCTCTGGAAGCGTCCAACAGGCACTGGCAGAAGTTTCTCAGGATCATGTTTACAACCTGAGAATATAGGCAAGAGAATTTAACAATACATAAAATTATTGACATACACACAGGCAACTGATACAGCAGCAACCGGTGATCTAAAAACATGAAAATAAAGAATGAATTTCATCAGTGCATACTTTGATGTGGAGCTCAGGGGACAGAGGGGTGTTAATGTGAAGTATGATGACTGTCTGTCTAATCAGCTCATCAGGACGGCCAGGAAAGATGACGCCCAGAGTGTGTGAGATCCTGGACAGCTGGGCTGACATATCTGTGGATACATGACCAGCTTGACAGGTATGGGAATGAGGGACTCAAAGGGACTCATGATTCAAGACTCAAAAGAGAGGATGGGGATGTGCTATGCGACTGAACAGACTGAGCAATTATGGAGCAACATTAATATTCACATGGAGCTGTTTGTGTGTGTGTGTCCTTTCATGATATCTGCTCACCTCCATCATTTCCCTTATGAACCAGCTCTGTGAACTCCTGCAGCTGAACCTTCAGGACCTCCAGAGGATCATCATTAGTGTCCACACACACTGCACTCCCTGAAAACACAATCATTTGACTGTCGTGCAATATTACATCTATCTTTATCATGATTGGAAAAGAGAAACCACAGAGTGATTAAAATGTGACAGCATGAAGAGATTTCCACTCTCCCTGTAAGTGAGCTGTGCCTCTGTCAGATGACGCATTCACAAATTTTCAAATATTGTCATCACTGTATTATATAACCTTCTTAAGTTTTTTGACGCCAATATAAAGTAAAATAAAACTTACTCTTTTGTAGGTGGTTGTTACATCATCAGAGTAAATCAGATTTATGTACCTGAATTTGAAACCATGTACAAAAAAAGATAATCTTTGTGAGTATACAATTGATGAGCGTTATAAAGAATACCCACCACCCTGCTGCCTCTGTTTCTGGCAGGACTCCACATAAGATGAATACTGTGCAGCAGGGATCTTATCTGCCCTGAGTACAGACAAACGTGTGTCAGAACAGTGAAAACATACAGATAATCACAGATAATCATTACTGATAAGAAGCAAAAAAGGAATGGTGCTAAATCAAAATTTCCCATTTTGCCAGATTAAATGTGTTAAATAATATATTTTTGGAGACAATAAATACATGACAGGATAAAATTCTGCACATTTTTCAAGCTTCTGAAAGTAACTCACTTTTTCAGAGCTTCTATAAAACTCATCCGAGCATCAGCTTTGACAGGAAGCTGGAAGTGAAAGACAAGGGAAACTTGAATTTATGCATGTGACGTGAAGATTTGTGACAAAATAACAGAAGAACGTAATATCTGACAGCGTGTAGATCAGACACAAAATAACAGTAAGGTGTAGGTTACTTACCATCCTTGGTGTCAGCAGAGCAGGAAGGAATCGTGTCAGGAAATACTGCCTCCGGAAAATACTGCGAGAGTACAGTCAATTAAGTGCCCATGTCTCTGTTTAATTCAGTTCTTACATCTACATAAAACCCAGACTTCTCTAAGTCCTGCATATACTGTGAGGCACTTTCTGAATATGCTGCAGGTGAGGTGAATGAATACCTGGCCTCCATGACTGTGGCAGAGATTCTTCCTGTGCTCTCAAACAGAGACACGGCCTTCTCCACATCCTGGACAGCCTGGCACTGCGGCTGAACACACACAGACATTATACTGTTATACACTGTTGAGCGATTAAAAATGGTTTCAAAGCTCAATGCTGTTCCTGGGGGCGTGACCTAGCACCACCGCTGTTACCGCTAATGTAACAGCTGAGCCGAGGAGGACACCATTAATGTTTACATCTTGTGCCGTCATGAGCACGAACCTCTCGTCCATGAGTAGATGCACGCTTCTTTCTGCACACTGATATAGCTGGCAAGTGTAGTTTTGTAGAAAGAAAATAGTTCCTCCATTAAACTGCTCATGATTAGGTCTGTGGATTATCTTGAGTAATCAGGTCATGATTTCTGAAAAAAGACATTGCTGTTTGTATTTCTTTGGGTGCTTTGAGCACCACAGCAGACATCTCTACGGCCGATATCTCAATCATTTGGCAACTCACAACAAAACAATCTAGATCAATAAACAGCACTAGAGGTAAGAGGAAAAATATGTATTTTTTGGTTTTGAGGTGCTCCCTTCCTTTAATTATTGATTGTTATGTGGTGATTGTTATTAAAACTCTGCTATTAGAACCAATACTGAAACATTTTAAGTATTTAAAACTCAAAATTTGTTTTAACTGAGATTTTTACAGCACAAAATGATCATATCTGCAAGAGACTTGATTGGCTGTTGATTAGCATCAATAATAACTTCACCAGGTGCTAAGGTTTCTGGTTTTCAAATCTTGGTTTAGACACAATATATGAAATGTTTGTTTCAGTACACTGGGACACTTTCCTTATCCAGTATATCAAAGAGTTACAAAATAAGAACATTCTATACGGAAATCTCTCATCATCTGTCACTGGCCAGTGAGCTGAGGCACCAACAATTCATCATGGGTGTCATTATACAAACAAACCACTGGGTGTCACTGTTACCTGCACTGAGGCTCCACCTGCACCAGAAACATCCTCGTATAAACCCATGTCCTCCACTGACTCCTGCATGTACACATGTCCACACACACACACACACACACACACACACACACACACACACACACACACACACACGTTATGTATAAAAAAAGACATCATGAAACAGTTGGCAGGACTGTGTCTATTATGGATTCAAAAATAACGTAATCATTACATTTTTCTCCCGTCAATATAAAAATTAAAAATAACGCAGTAAACGTGCACTGAGGACAAATCCCTCCATGAACCTTTTTACCCCCGCTCTCACCTTGAGGTCAGCCAGCCTGGTCTTGGCGAGAGTGACATACTCCATCAGGAGGCTGCGGTGTTTCACGGGTACATATGGAGGCTGCAAGATGTGAACCTACCAGAGGAAAAACGACAGTGAGGTGTTAAAAATCACAGCTGGGTGATTTCTCTCTTTCTAGCGTTTTCTTACAGTTACACTCTTAACTGTTTTGGTTTTCTAGTCCAGCACAGACTGCAGATAGTGGTGGAGGAAGGACTCTACGTATCAATGTAACTACTGAAAAACACTCCATTACAAGTAAAAGTTCTGCATTCAAAACATGACTTCAGTAAAAGTATTACCTGCTAAGCATGTATTATTACACAGTTAGACATTGTCTGTGACTGATACATAATTACATTATTAACTTGTTAATACTGAAGCAGAAATGTGTAAAGCTGGTCCAGGTGGAGGTAGTTTTACTTTATATACATTTAGGTAGTTTGGTCCTAAGGTTTTCAGCCTAGAGGTCAGGCTGCCTCTTAAGGGTCACAAAATAAATGTTAGGGGTTGTGAATGAATAACTGGATAGGGAAAAGGAGCTGCTCTATCATCGCTGAGCTCAAAGCATTCTCCACAGGTTTCCATAGACAATGCATGGCAGCTCGCCACAACCCACATTTAGCTGCTGCTTGGTGTGTTTTTTGCGTTGCTGATGATATCTATCAAAAATCTCATTGTGTAAAAGTTCAGTGAAGGCACCAATAGTCAACTGTACAACATCACTATGTAGACACAGTTCTATTGTTAATGGTCATAAACCAAAAAGGGCGAGAACTACTGGTTTGATTTTTTCAATCAATCACTGTATTTTATAAGCTTATCATGTTTTTTAGCTAAAAAATCTTAATGCAAAAAGCAATATAGCTGTAGCTGTAAACTAAGGCTGCTGGATAAATGTTGTGGATGGATTTAAGTGTACATTTCCCTCTGAAATGTAGTGAGAGGAGAGGAGAGGAGAGTACAGTTTTATCTCTGTATCTACTTGCTGTTTACCCATGGGGATCATTACAAGTTCATGCAATATAAAAGACACCATGTATCTTATGTCCAGTGAAATGAGGTTATGGATAGTCGGAGACGTGTGCAGAATGTCACCTTGAGGTACAGTGGGGGTTCAAAAGGCACCAAGTCAGACAGGAACTTCAGCAGAAATACCAGAGATTTCTTACTGGTCGCGTGGTAGCCACTGCCTCCACCAAAAGACATCTGAAAAGGCAGAAAAGGAGAATAAAGAAATATTTATAAACTGTGGCCCCCTGTCTGTGACAGGAACAACTGCAACAGACAATCAGAGGATCTTGTAAACTGTTGCATCATCCGTTTGATCAAAAACCCTATTAATCCACATAGACATACGATCAACCTTTGTTAAACAATCTGGAAAAGTAAAAAAAATACTTACTGCACATTTCAAATGATAATCATTAAAGAAAAGGTCTTATACTAGTGCAGAACAAGCTGATCAAAATCTATCAAATACAAATGCACAATTATTCAAAATTACACTAGCAGGAATTTGTTTTATTGTCTTGAGTTTTAGTCGAGGCATATTATGTCCGTAGTCTAGACAGTAATTCAGAGGCATTTTCATCCCGAACAGAATTCATTCCTTCAGCACAGGGCATTTGAGGTATGCACAACCAACTAGTGTTGAAAAGCCGAAATGAAACCTTGAACCAGTTGCTGTAGGAAGGGAAGATGCCTGGTCCTTCCAGCGCACCCTGTCGAGCCAAGAGGAAGGCGGTTATCATGTTCTCGAGGTCATAACCTTCAAACGCAGAGCTCAGCAGCCTGGACAACAGCTCTGGTGGAAGCAGAGAAACATAACAGAGATGACAAGCCTTGTAACACTAGAGTAAATATAATATGATATAGTAGTCCCTTTTACATCTGATTTCTATCTGTGTTTCCTATTGTGTTTATTAAGTGGTAAAGTAATGTATTCTTAAACCTGGGAATAAGTTAACTTTTTTGCACTCCCAGTTCCCTCATCTCAAAGTCGAGGGTTGTTTTTGAATTGATTTTTGGTTAGATGCCTGAAATAAGGTCTGTGGTTAACACAAGCTGAAGAGACTTTCACACTTGCTCTACAACACAAAATATGTCAGTAAATACCCTACTCATTATTTTGAAGCTCTTAGGGGTCTTAAAAAGGCAGCTGCTAACATGTGGCTGAATGAGACTACACAGCGTCTTCACTCTGAACACGGCTTTACAGCCTCGTTGTGGTGGTGACGATGAAGTCATGCAACTGTGGTGTGGTTTGTTGATAGCATAACGTTAGCTTTTTCCACATGGCAATCCAAAATCCAATGGAAAAATCATACTGGCTTTTTGTTGAGGGAACCAGGGCGATGTTAACTGCCTTATAAATGGCAACTGCTAAATACTTCAATCATCTATGAAACACTGTGAACGTTAGGTTAATTCTATTGTGACAATCTGACTATATGCATAGTCTCAGCTCAAAATATTGTCCCTCGGCTGTCTGAATCCAATATAACAGATACAATACCAGTAAAAGCGGGCTGCTGTGTTTACCCGTTAGGCTGGTCTGGGCACTGGGGTTGTAAACCAGCAGAGTGGAGAGGAAACACAGGACGTGTTTCCAGTTGACCTCATGGGTTTCCAAAACCTTCTGCAGGTGACACAGCAGCTGCTCCACACTGAAGATCACAGCCAGCTGGTGCAGAAACACAGCAATAGAAACTGGAATTTCTCAATTGTGGGATCAATAAAGATGTATCTTATCTTATCTTATCTTATAACACAGACAAGCTGTTAGTTCCATTACAATAGACCCTTATGACCACAAATCTGAAAATACAAAAAGCACTTTAAGTTAGCTCTTTAGCTTTGTGAAACCATAAACTAAAGTGCTAGTCTAAAGACACCAAGAGCAGAACACAGGGAGTGACTGACAGACAAACAAGCTGTTTGCTGCAGCTAAGAACATCATCACAGATAAATCGATACACTCAGAGCTGTGTTCCTCTGGGCTGAAGGCTGAACGCCTGAAGCTGGAGAGATTTGATTGCTGCATCTGTCTACACTAGGGGCAAGTTCATGCCGCAAACATACATCTGCTGAAAGTGCTTGTTTTTGCCACTGACAGGCTCAGATTGTTTTTCTAAGTGCCTGACAGCTTATGGAAAGTATCCTTACAGAGGCTGACCTTTTTGTGAGAAAGGAAGATCCTTTATGTTTAACCAGAAATAGCCCCAGATTGTGACAGCAAAAGCCACCAGTCTCCATTTAAATAAACAGTAATAAGCATGTATGGAGCCAGCATATTTACACATCTAATTGGGTGAATTAATTTTAATTTTCTAATTTTTTTTTTTTTTAGTTTTTTTTTTAATTTAATTTAATTGTATATACTTTATTAATCCCTGAGAGGAAATTAAATTTTTCACTCTGTCAATTACACACAGGTCCGAACACACACATGCACTAACTGGACCTATGGACTGAGCTACTGCCGCCGGGTTTATTTCAACCAAACTAGAGCTGATGATTGTTGGAACAGTGGAAAAATGAACCAAGGTGGTTTTGTACATTTTATTTTGTTCCTCTCAACTTTGAATTAAGCATGTCTTACGATGATAAAAAATACTATTTTCTTAAATGGAGTCTGGTGGGTTTGGTGATAGCAATTTTGAGGCTGTTTCTGGTCAAACAAGAAGGATCTTACTCTTTAACAAAAAGATCTGTCTCTACAGGTATGTGTTCCATAATGTTGTCAGACAAAAAACAGTATGAGCCTGTCAGTGGCAAAAACAAGCACTTTGACTGTGTTTAATTGCTCACAGGGATCACACTGCAGACTGTTCACTAAACTAAGTTAAAAAACTGTTGCTCTTATTAGTCACTTTAAGACAAAAACACCAGCTTAAAATGACTTAAGATACCTTTTAAATATATGTTTACAAACTGGAAACATATAACACTTACCTTACGGAAAAGAGAGGTCAACAACTGGCTGGCTTTTGCAAAGGTCCACTCATTCTGCTGAGCGATGGCATCTGACACTGTGGATATGTGACTTAGTTGTGACACATCAGGTTTCTATAAATTATTTCTGTTATCATTAAAAAAGCAGCATGCACTGTACATTAGGATACATATTTCAAAGTCTTCCCAAACCTGAATTTTCTGAATTTAACTTCTTACCAGATTAGTGTACAGCAAAATTTAAGTACAGTCATTATAAAAAAAAAAAACGCATCAAGCTATTAAAACGTTCTATAACTTGTCTTTACCTGTTAGCCGAGGCTTGTAAGTGAGAGTCTGTGTGAGGGAGTGTGTGAAGAAACGCTGAAGGGTATCCACGGACACTGAAACTCCACACAATGAAGCATCAAACATCTGAATCCTGTACAAACACAGGGCAGGGCAGTAAGAAACAGAGACATTAAACATCATACATGTTCTCATTGATGGTGCATGGATCACATATCCCCAGGGACACACTGTTTGTTCACTATAGTCAAAAAACATACCCTAGAATTAAACACATTTTGTATAGAAACAGCATAATTAACTTTCATGCTATTGGCCGTAGTGTTTAATTACAGGAGATATATTCCACAGTCAGTGTATCACATAAATGACTGAGACTGAGAGGGGATGTGCACAGTGTTGTACTCTAAGTGGACACTGTCGTAGACTGCCTCCATGTACAAATGAACAGCTTACTGCTGCAGGCAGAGGCAGGGCTGTGACTCAGTGTGTGAAGCACCCAGGCTGAGCAGAGACGGCCAGTTACAGTAATACAAATACAGTCTGATCGTAGGTGCCAGGTGCTCTGCCTCAGCATTTCAGGACCAGACAAGCGGCAGGAATTTTACTGAGAACAGTGCAGAACAGAAAAATTATCCAGTCAGCTGCCGTCCAGCTGGATCAAAGTATTCAGAAAACGTGGTGAAGCTGCCAGACAGGCAACAAGTCTGCACAGAAAGTCTTGTGAAGTTTACCGGCTACAGCAGCAGATGAAGTTAAACAGGGTGTCTGCAGGCATCAGGCACTTAAACTGAATGCTCTGTAAGACCTTTTCAAGATGTTTTTTAACCAGTCTAAGACTGATTTTTGGGCAAATCATCTTTTTCGTATTTAGAATTGCAGGTACATATAAATGGAGGTAGTAAGGTAGGTTTTATATAGGGACATGGTTATAAGGGTGGGTTAGGTTAATCTACATTGGGCCAACAGGAAAGTGCAAGTATAAGGTTCAGTGGAAGGTTTAAAGATTTGCAGCAGTAGAAATGTGGACTTTAATGCTGAAGAGCTAAAGACTCATTTTGACAAAAGGAATTTAAAGACAGATACATTAAATTAGATAAAATATTTGTGGCAATCACAAAGTACAATTTAAAACTATTCAAGGCCAAATGTTTATAAAATTGAATTTTAGACATTTTAAGACATTTTAATGACCTACAGACACCCCCTTAAAGCAGGCATGAGCTCAAAAACTGAACAGCTGAGGAAAGAAGAAACATCAGTCACACCTACAAAATCCTGGTTTCTTTTGTCACACAATAACAGGAACTGTCAGGCACTAATCTTTTCCTATGGCCCAAGTGACACTTATCAACTCCTAAAATCAGGACATATCACATGACCATGCTGTCTTTAACAGGTTTTTGCCTTAGACTGTCATCAGTCACTGATATGTTAATCAAAATCTATTTTGATTAACGGTTAACCCTTTACTCATTCTTTAGAGCTCCTTCTCATTTGGTAAAAATTGTTGCTTTTCTGTCTTTAGTATTGATAAATAGAACATTGCTGGATTTTAAACTGAGAAGATGAGTCAGCACATTCCCCAATAATGAAAATAACTGTTAGCAGTTAGTTGTAGTCTTAAACTATGTTAGACTGATGAAAAAAAATCACTGCGGTGTTAAAAAGCTGGGCATTTATTTAGAAGCCTGGACATGGTTGTTCATCACAGATAAAATTTTTGAATATATATTTAACATTAATCTGGTGCATTGTTGGTAGCTGTCTTTGGTGTATTAAAATGAAACACCACAGCCTGTTCTGTAGACTCAGCTGTGAATATTTGGTGAATTAATATTTGACTCAACAGAGTGCACCATTCTAGCTTGGATTCTATGAGGTGCGATTTTGGGGAGGAAGAGCGGGTTCAGCCCATCTGACAGACCTTTCTACTTGGACTTAAATCTGTAGTTTTGAAACTTTTACAAATAACCTTTTTGTCATATTTTGCCATTCGTTGAAACTATCACTACATGCTGCCTAGTTTGACAGTCTGACCGCAGTTTACGAGCAGCGACTGATGTGATTGACAGCTATGTTAGAGACTCCGCAGCTCTAATTGGTTGTTTCGTTCAAGTGCAGCAGATTCTAGCAAAAGCCACTGCAGGCACTATGTACAGGCAGAGGAACATGTTTTTTTACCCACAGACAATCTGTCTTATGTAAAACTGTGTAGATATGGTGACAGTTTGAGCAAATATGATGAAATGTTATTTTTATAAAAATTACTTTCATATATGTCAGTTAAATATGAAGCTACAGCAGGAGATAGTTAGCATAGATTATCATAAAGGCTGAGAACAGGAGCAAACAGTTTGTATTCAGGTCTCTCTCTTCAGACAAAGAACTCAGCCTGAACAAGACCATCTGACATCATAACGGTAAAAACAAACAAATGAAAAGCAAAGAACCATAGCTCAGCTCCTGCTCCAGCAGACTGCAGTGTCACACTCTTTTCCACAGTGTCCAGGAGCCCTGAAGAAAACAAAACGATGAAATGTTAAAAAGGAAGGCAAAAAAATAAAGTACAAAAATGATATTTAGACGTCTTATCAGTTAAAGAAAAAATAGCTTTCAGGGTCCGGAGGTGTGAATCAAAGTGCTTTACTAAATATTTCATCAACACAGTAGAGTGTAAGTGGGATGGGGACACGTAGACTCACAGAAGAGCATGTCGTCCAGCACTGAGCAGCAGAACAGGGATGTCTTCCTGTCTGCAGCTGCTGGCTCCTGGCTCGCCTCGAAGCCAGTTCCAACTAAGACTCCAACCACAGCTAAAATACAGAAGATCTTTCATTAGCATTATCCTGAGCAGCAGCTTTTGTTTTTGTGCATATTTTTTTAGTGTCCTTAATACCATGAGCGCACCTTTTTTATTTTTACAGCTGTGCACTCATATTTATGACTGGATTGTGAATAATCCAGACTCTAGCTGCCTATGTGTTTAAGCTCCCTGTTCAAAGTGTGCACTTAGGGACTGACCTGGGTTGTTTGATGCTGGTAATATGGGGTAATAATGGCATTAGTAGACATAACAATTATTTTCTGACAATGTGGCAATAAAATCTGAACGAATAATTGAAAAATATGATATCCTTAGGTCGGACTTGTTTTGTAATTTGCAGATTAGGCATTATATATATGGTACAGCATGTCATTAGTTGACCACTCTGAAAGATCTCCTGTTGAGAAATTGTTTTTTCCAACAACTGGAAAAATATGTCAGTCTGTTCTATCAGGTTTTGAACCCCCTGTTACTTTAAAGAGGCTCAGGTACACATGGGACATCAAAAATACTGATGAAGAGTAGGAAAATATCTGGAGGCATGCTATATCTATTTCGGTCTGCAATTGAATCAAAGCAATACGGTTTAAGATAATACACAAAGTGCATATACCCCCAACCGTAGACATCATTTTAGCCTTTCTCTTTCACCTATGTGTCTTAAATGCAACACAGAAATGTTGTGGATGGTGGAATTCAAACAGTAGCAAACAATATTGTTTGGATCACCCGCTTTAAGTATTATAATGAGCCATTTGTTGATGAGTGATTGAGCCCACATTTTCCAAGAACCACAACTTTAACTAGACGAGTGAGAGAGATCTCTGTCCCTACTTGACAGCACTTTCTGTTGAACTTGTTTGGTCTCCTCTTCTCCCTGTGGAGGTGTCCATCCGCACAGAGCCTTCAACTGAGACACCAACCACGACCTCACTGTTTCATCACTGAATGGAGAAAAAGCAAAAAGAGGGAAAGACTGAGTGAAAGGTTTTGTTTAAAAGTTTATGTCCTGCAGAAAGGTTTTAGGTGTCAGCCATGCTTTTAACATTGACTATTCTTGAAAATGGAGTGACTTGTACAGTATATCCTTTTTTGTTGTGTGGAGCTTATATTTGAGTCCTTCTGTAAACTGAACAATTTATAGATGGCTCTTACTACAACCACAGAGAGGCACTGTGACACATGACTGATGGATAAGTGTCCTCTGTTGTTCAGTTCTGATGCAGTACTGAATCTTATTACTGTGAAAGCCACCTTTGTGAATTCACATAGTCTGATTTCTTACCTCAGATGAGTCACACATTCAGATAGAAATCCAGGCTCTGAACTTGTCTTTTCTTGGATCATGTGACTGAGAATATATCCTGACAGGACAGACATCGAATCAATTGCCTCGATGTTCAAGTTTGAATTTAAAATTCTGTTGTCTGAACTGAACCAATCAAATTTGAGCAACCTGATTTTTGGATTTTTTTTTTCTTTTTTTTGAAAAGTGAAACATAAAATCATGTTTGTGAAACGGCACTACTGTTAACCCAACTCACACAAATTCAGATTTTGTTTTCAAAATAAACTGTTTCAACACTATAAATTCAATAGTACTCAAATTTAAAAAAATAAGTGCTCAGAAGTGGTTCGCTCTCACAATTATGTGTTCAGTTAATTATAACATTCAAATCCTTGAGGTCTTTCTTCATTTCCACAGTGTTTGCATAAGTATTTTGTTTAATTGTTATTGTCTTGGTGGGACATTTATTTGTTCACTGCATGTTTCAACTTTTACTGATAAGAAAGACAAAGATAATTTGATAATCGGTAACTTCAAGGTGAAGCCTGTCTATACTTGGAGGAATCTGGAGGAACTAACTGAACCTGTTAAAACCACAGACAACATGGTGCAACATGTGGCTCTTGCAGAACATTATTATGACGATATCACAGGCACTCATGTGAAATGAAACAGATCGGTATGAAGTCAATGTCAGAGTTAGAAAATGTGGCAAATCAGAGCATCAATAGCATAATGGATAGTGCCAGTGCCCCATGCACAGAGTCAATGCCTCGCTGCAGCGGTCGCAGGTTCAACCCTGGCTTGCAACCCTTTGCTGCATGTCACCTCCCACTTTCTCTCACCCCATTTCACCCTGTCCTGTTCATTAAAGGCAAAAAGCCCAAAAAATAATCTTTAAAAAAAAGAAAATGTGGCAAATCAACTCCGACTGGTTGTGTTAGAAAACAGATCAACACTGTGCACAAGTCTCCTGCGAAAGTCAAGGTTTTTCCAAGGTGCATTCACAAGTTGGTTTGTTTGGGTTTTTTTTGTTTTAGATCTTTACACCAATTCACTGATAAAACAGCGCAGACATGCCTTGTTGCACGATCCAAACCTTTATCAAAACTTGCCATTTTGAGCGTGTAGGCTGTTAGCTCAGAGGCTGCTGTTGTTGTTGTGTCCTGTAGTGAAGGATTTGGAAATGGTATCATGCAGATAGCTGATGGGAGAATGCTGGCTTAAACAGCTGCCCAATGGCAGATTTATGACCACTGTCTCCACCTGGTGAGTCAGACTACTACCTGCTCTCTCTCATCCAAGGCAACCACACAGCTGTAGCTGGTGTGTTGCAAATGTGCAGTTTAAAAGTTACAGTTGTGCGTAATATTAAATGCTTTGCTTGTACATCAAGGTACAAGCACTAATGAGTTCTTGTTTCACCCCTATAGCCTGAAAATATAAGTGTGCCCAGTATATGTATTGTTTTTTTGTCTACGGTTACATGTTGGTCATCCAAAGACAAAAAAATCGGTGTCTACGTGGCTAGAGAGCTTAATGAAAAGGCAGGTTAATTCTTCGTCCAAGAACCTGATAACTGATGGCACAAACAAAATTCCCCCAAAACTGAACTGGAAAAAAACCCTAACAAACAAAAAACACCCTCATATTTCTCACCTCTCTATGATGTACTTTAGAGTGAGTATGTTGTAAAAGTGAAGATGGTACACCACCTCCAGCTTGGGTAGCCTCTGTAAAAAAAAGAAGCACATTAAATATTTCATTTACATCTATTATATAAGAAAGCCAAGATGGGTTTTTCCCCATTGCTGCAGTGTAAAGGGATAAGCAGATATAAAGAGATAAATAAAGTGAGTGATTTTACATTTTAAACTGAACTTCCTCAGTTGTGTATTTACTAAGACTTGGCTGTGTAGAACGAAAAACAGTATTTTAAAGCAAATTAATGGAATTTAACAACTGTGCAAAATCTAATCAGAAGTAAAAACCTTCTTTAGGTCTCATGTATGAACTCTAACATGCACACACACCTGATTTTTTCTGTACTCCTGCCAGAGCAGTTTAGGACAGAGGGCTCCCTGTGACAGGAGTTCTCTGCTGGACTTCAGCAGGATACACAGCTGGACCTGGAGAGGACAGGGGTGGCACTTATAGAAATGTCATATTTAACATGATTTTTTTTATAAAAGAAACTGAACAAGAATCCTGCAGCAATGAATAACAAACTCAAGGTGGATACTTTTGCTGCTTCAAAAATGTTAGACTACAGAAGTAACAATCTGCCGTGAGATCTGCAGCACAGATGTGATGCAACAACCACTTTCAATATGCAGAACTGCGTTAAAGTGAAGTTGTGGCACCAGGGAAAACACCATGTCACTGTGCGTATGAAAACCACAATGACACACTGACTCAAAAAATACTAAGACACACATACATCACAGTATACTAAAGTTGTAGCTGACATTTTTCATGAAAATATATCTTTAAAAAATGAGTGCATGGCATTTAACAGATTAAATATCACTTATCAAATCAGGTAATCTGTTCAGAGGTAAGATTTCTTTCATAAGTGAGACCTGAGTACAGCAGAAAGCAACAGAAAAAAAGACCTAACACAAACACTGCGAATCATAAAAACCCACAGATAGAAATAACCACAGTAATCACTAAATGGGTTCAAATTTAAACATTTCAAATCACCTCCTGGGATGAGGTGTGAAAGTGAGCTTTTAAATCCTGATCCTAAAATATGCAGCGTGTTCCAGCTCAATTCTACACACTATTTATAGACTTTATATACTATACATTAACACTATATCATTCATTTTTCCCCTGTTTTGTATAGATGAGGATTACTGCTGTTGTTCTAACGAGCATGTGTGTGACGTTATTGGTTGCATACAAGGCATTTCAGGGCAGACATCTGTTTTGTGATATCAGATATGGATCACTTCAAACATGAATGTCAACTCTAGACAGAAAGATCTGGGGAGTATTCCATCAAGCAGGCTAAAGGCAAATCCAGGCTTAAATGGCCAAGTCTGGCTAATGTGAGTCGGAGTTCTGTTCCATCAAAGTTGCTAAGATTAGCCTCACATCGGTAACCATGGAAACCATGGTTCTGGCCAAGCCTGATACATCGAGCTAAACTCCGGTTTCCGTTCCATCAAACTGAGCCACAACTCTGTTCCATCAAGGCGGTTAACCTGAATCCCAGCCTAGTAATCATGGTAACTTATGCTGCGGGGCAATCCTGGTCTGTAGCAGGATTAAGGTGAGGATCAGCTCCATCTATGATCAAAAAATGTTCAATAGACAAGAACAGACACCTAAAAGACAGTTCTGCCAGTGCTTTTACACACTCACAACTGTCATGTAATGATAAAGTAATATGTAGATCATAAAAAATATAACATAATTAATAAAAAAAATTAACTATTAAAAAACAAATTAAAATTTAATAAAAAATAAGATAATTAAAAAAACACTTACAACAGTAAAGCCAAAATCAATTTAATAAAAACAAAACTATAATAAAATGAAACTGAGGCATTAAAAAAACAAATTGCACATGAATATGTGATTGCCCTCCCATCCCCATCTCACTGTGTTTCCAATTGGCAAGCAAATTCACAGCCAATTAAGGTCAATTGACAACGGCCAGAGAAGGAGATGGACACACCCAGAGAGACACAGAGAGAGTAAATTAGAGTAAATTGGCCTTCCAATCAGCACCAGCCCCAAAGGTCTTCCAGGACAGGATCAACCCATTGATACAGATGGACTCCTATCTGTGGGAAAGTTACCGGTTCAGCAGGCAAAGCATGTTGTATCTATGCAGTTTGCTGGAACCACACATAATGGTCACACGCCGCAGCCAGTCTCTGACCACTGTGCAGTCAGTCTGTATTGCACTGAAGTTCTTTGCTAGCGGTACATTCCTGTATAGTGTTGGTGATGCTGAGAGGCTAAGTTAGGCAACTGTTTGCAGAGAGATTATTTCTAGCATCACCATACATCATGCATATCCAATCCAATCCAACTTTATTTGTAAAGCACTATAAAACAACCACAGTGGACCAAAGTGCTGTACAGAAGAATAAATAAAAACAAAATGAAAGAATAAAATACAAGAATAGATTAAAAGACAAAACAGCTGTACAATTAAAACAATAAACCAAAAAACAATGAAATAAAAAATAGAATAAAAATAATAATACATTCAACATCTCACATGGTGTCAAAAGCCAAGGAGAAAAGATGGGTTTTAAGATGGGATTTAAAAACAGACAGAGAGGAGGCCTGTCTGATATGGAGAGGCAGATCGTTCCATAGTTTAGGAGCTGCTACAGCAAAGGCACGGTCACCTCTGAGCTTGCGCTTAGTTTTAGGTACACTCAGGAGCAGTTGATCAGCTGACCTGAGAGAGCGGGGGGGGTGAATAAGGCTGCAGCAGCTCAGAGAGGTAGGGCGGGGCGAGACCATTGAGGGATTTAAAAGTAAATAAAAGAATTTTAAAATTCATCCTAAAATTTATTGGCAGCCGGTGAAGTGAGGCTAAAATGGGGGAAATGTGCTCGTGTTTACGTGTGCCAGTTAAAAGACGTGCAGCAGCATTTTGCACCATCTGAAGACGGGCGACGGAGGAGCCACTAACCCCCACATAAAGTGTATTACAGTAATCCAGCCTAGTGGTCACAAAGGCGTGGATTACTGTTTCAAAGTGCTGCCTTGAAAGAATTGGTTTAATTTTGGCTAGCTGCCTCAACTGGAAGAAGCTCGATTTAACGACTGAACTGATCTGACAGTCTAGCTTGAGATCAGTATCCACTTTAACTCCAAGGTTTGTGACGGTTGGCTTAATGAACTGGGCCAAGGAACCCAGATTTACAAGGGGGGGGGGGCCTACTGGTGCCACCAAAAACCATTACCTCTGTCTTTTTCTAATTAAAATTTAAAACGTTTATAGCCATCCAGGCCTTTATGTCATCAAGACACCTGAGTAGTGGTTTAACAGAATATTCATCTTTCTTTTTGAGAGGGACATAAATCTGACTGTCATCCGCATAACAGTGGAAAGAAATACCATGCTTCCTAAGTATGGAACCAAGTAGAAGCAAGTAGAGAGAGTAAAGAGAAGAGGGCCTAAGACTGAGCCCTGTGTCATAACCTTCAATCAATTATGTGATAAATGCGATGATTCACATAAAATAGTTTGATTAAATGCATCATCTGAAATGTACATAGGAATCAGTAGATAAATGTGATAAATAGTCTTTCACTAATATAGATTTACACATTTGGTTAATTTCATTAGGCAGACTTGAATTGTTAGATTTAATAGGTGTTCTTATCTACATATATTTTGTCCCTTTGATGCGGGATTTATATAACATGATATTATGCCGAAATGCTTTATTTTCTTTGTCACTTACGCATTAAGCCTGTCGGCAAGATATATATACACACTACCTGCCTTGCTTTATTAATTGCTGCAGTATTGCCTTTTTCGTCATTATGTCCTCATAGTCATTATACACTTCCATAAGGAGCGTTTGCTCCGCCGTAGAAAAAGCCTCCACTCCCTCCTTTTCTTTTGCTTTTTGACATTTTGCAGCCTTTTCGGCACTCGACTAGTTTGGGCTTTTTATTTTCCCAGGGCGCGTGCATGGGTTGAGGCTTAACAGTTGAGGCTTGAATTAGCTTCAATTGGAGCCAGCTGTTTTCCCTTGATGGAACGGGATGGAGCTAGATTTGGAGTTGGCATTTAGTCGAACTTCAAGATTACACCTTTGTCTGGATATTCTTAGCTACGTTGATGGAATACCGCCCAGGACTAGGGAAATAATCAGAATTGAGCAGTGATGTGAATGCAGCCTGTGTTTTTCCTTATTAGTTTTCTTCTGTTGGATGTCAGCAGGAAATGTTTTTAAAAATCAGATTATTTGTTAAATTTAGCGCAAAGCCTCTGATGATACGAGCAACCTTCTACATTTTCACCTACGGTTCCAGTGACACCTGCACTAACTTACTCAGCCATCAACATGTTGATTAGTTGGCAGGTTAAAGTTCAGATGGTCTAAAGTTAACAGTCAACATTTTTTTTTTGCTACATTTGCATGAGGTTACAGACTGAATGCTCGCCTTGGACTACGCCTCAAAGATTATAAACATCAAATGTCAGATACTTACCCGCTGAGAGGAAGTGAGTAGCCCTGTCCTCTTGTCCTCCTCCTTCTCCACTTCCTCATTTACAGTGATCTCCATCAATCTCTCCAACATCATCTTCACTGACAGCGCTGCCACCGGGACACCCAGCTGCGAGGCCTGACGCCTTAGCTCACACACTGTCCACAGACAATACAACACATTCTGTAGTTCTGAGCGTTTACTTTGTGTCACAGTTAGGTTGTCGTCATGTGGCACTACTGTGAGTAGTGACCATTTCCATCAGTCTACTATGTGGTGTATAAAAGCCAGCAAAAATCTTCTGAATACTGTCAGTTGTCAAAAAGATAAACAATGCAAAATGTCCAACATCATGCAAAGATTATGTGAATTTGATCATGTCTGCCGTTTAGATGCTAACTCAAATGTGAGGTGTTGAAGAATCCTAACACACAACAAACACTGAGAGTTGCAGAAACTCCTTCCTTGCACCGCACTTTTCTTTCTTCATAGTTTTACAGTGCTTGGTTTTGCGATTAATGTGTGGAGCAGCAGGTGTCTCTGAGGCTCTGACTATGTCAACTTTTGTCACTATGACACAACTGATGTACAGCACAGAGGCTATTTCTGAAACTTAGTATCAATAACTCACCCAGCAATGAACCTGCAATGGAAGATGAGATGCCCTCAGACCCTGCGTGTTTCTGCTCTCCTGCCTGAGTGCAGAAAATGTTGCATGGATCTGGATTCTACAGAGAGTGTGTAAAAAATACAGTTCAGATATCAAGATATGACATTATCAACATGATAGGGAAGGTCAGTAACTACTAAATTCAAACATATCATCAGTCCAACCCTCAATTTGAGGGTGAAGCTGCTTTCCTAACTCTTAAAAAGTCACTCGATAGTGCATCATACATGTATCATCCATCCAAAAGCACTTATTCCAAATGCCTTTGATGGTTTAATGCCATAAATAAATAAAATATAAATGCTTTTAGCCACAATGCAATGTGGAATATTCTTCTCCAAAACCAATAAAGTTGCACATTGGTTAAGTGCTGTATGGTGGCCAGTAAAAGCTGCAAAGCTTTCCATACAGTCAAATGTAACATCACAATTTACTTTCTTGCCCATCTAGCACTTTTTTGTTGCAAATATGAAGTTATAACATCACCTGACAGTTATGACACTGTCAGCTGTTACACGCCTCTTACTTACTTAGTCCACGGATTAGAATAAAATGTGGTTATGGTTTAATGTTGTACATTGGCTGTGCAGCCCTGTGGGCTCTGCCTTCATTGCTGATACTGACTCACCCCGACCTCCCTGAGCAGACTGCAGAGGTTCTGCTGCTGCTCCAACAGCTGGATTGTTGCCTCCTGCAGCCTCTGACCATCGCCCTGCTTCGGCCTCTTCACCACACGACCAGCTGGGAATACAACAGCAGGAGAAAAAAAAGCAATGAATTGCTTT
This sequence comes from Epinephelus cyanopodus, assembly GCA_026686955.1. Taxonomy (NCBI): domain Eukaryota; kingdom Metazoa; phylum Chordata; class Actinopteri; order Perciformes; family Serranidae; genus Epinephelus; species Epinephelus cyanopodus. The sequence goes on along the minus strand of CM048917.1, from coordinate 35,399,612 downwards.
GGATGGGACTCAGCAACAAAATCTTAGCGTATCTTAGCCACCTAAAAAAATCTATATCAGTTTGAGTGTACACTATATTTAGAGTATTTTCACTGCTTTACTTTAACCTCAGACTGATTTCCAACTGGAAAATAAAGCTGTTATATCGCTCTTTTCAAAGCCAGACTCCACTGAGGAAAAATGTGATTTAACATTGCTGAACACAGGAGCTATTGGTCTCCTGCTACACACAATAACACAAACTAATGAACCATTTGAAGCAACAGTATACCATCAGCTCATGTTCAGCAAGCAATGGAGTCTGGCGGCTTTGATGAGAGCATAAATGGGGAACTGAAACAGTTAACGGTTTAAGGGAGTGTCTGAGGAGAAGGTAAAGCAATAAAAATATGCTCAATATTGCATACACTTTAACTAATTATATGTTTTAGTAGGGCGTTTTAGGTGGATTAATTACAATTTGTTGCTGACCCCATCCACAGCAGTACATTGCTTAGCTTCTGTGTGGTCAGACTCCAGCCTGCTTCTCCAAACTGGGGGCGTGCCGACTGACATCTACTGTAGGCAGTACACTGACTATGGACAAGTACCTCATACAACCCCACTTTAAAAAAAAAAAAAAAAAAATCTATCCCTTTAAGTAGGACAGATAGGTGACATGCTGACACCCTTGGAAGGTTATTTAGTTGAAAAAGAAATATAAATAAGGGTGTTTCCCTATAAAGTGTAACACCAAACTCCACTTAGAAAGTTGGCAATTAAAATTAAACACACTCGCGCTAACAGCCGACGTTACAAACGTCAGTCAGTATTTGTCGAGGCAATGAAGACATAATCATGACAATGGACTAGGATTCATGTTGGTCTGACTACGTTTTCATAGTTTGCATTTTAATTTCTGGACATATTGTGTTAAATGGTGCTAACGTTGACATTACTGGGTCCAGCTGCTAACTCACCGAGGAGGCTCGACACAGTCCTTTTCTGAGAAACAGAATCACACGTTGCACTCAGTGACATTTTACTTCAACTGAATGTTCCTCAGCGCTTTTAAAGAAAGACGACGTTTTCAATGACCGCTTTCATTCCTCAGTTAGACCCATTTCTCCTTCAAGCTGTAGCGGCTCTGTTTTGACTCTTCTCCTCCTCCATGTTGCCCCTCGCGCTCTTCTCTCCCATTGGTCAATGCTACAGCCAATCAGGATAGACCACTGCCAGTTACCAGCTGTGGGACAAACAGAAAATAACCCGGAGTTATAAAATCCTCAACTGTTGTTTCCACAGATGTTTGTTTTAAAAGTTTAAGTTCAGACGGTCAGTTTCTCACTCTGGATAACTGTACTAAATGAATAAATAAATAAATCCATCACATTCATATATGTCTTTGTGGAAAAAAAAAATCCTTACAAAACAAGTCAAGTCATTAACCAGCACATCAATGTCCACACACATGACAGTGCACAAATAAATTAATGAATGGTACAGAAGGCATGTCACTTCTCCCTCTTCACTCATCAAACAGGTCCAGCGATGCCAGGTGTTTACCATCCCCATATACTGACTGACTGACTGGAAGTATATAACTAGAAAACTCAGTGAAATCATTATCATTATTAGTAGTGGTAGTAAAAGCTAGTTGTACTATTAATAGTAGTAGCATTACCATTATTGTTGTTGTAATAAGAGTGATGATCATCTTTATTTCTGAAGCACTTTTAAAACAGTGTTACAAAAGGCCCGTTTCCACTGAAGAAGTTCTTCAGTGGAAACAGGCCTTTGCTTCACAGGACAGCAAGATAAAACAGATGAGTCATGAAGTCAGTAGGTTTTAAAGGTCCAGTGTGAAGCACATGTGGAATTTTACAACAATTATGTTTTCCTTTAGTGTATAATCACTTGAAAATAAGAAATGTTGCGTTTGTGTTACCTTAGAATGAGGATTTATATCTACACAGGAAGTGGGTCCTCATCCATAGATATGGCCTCGTTCACTGCCATGTTTCTACAGTAGCCCAGAATAGACAAACTAAACACTGACTCTAGATAGGGCCATTTGTGTTTTTGCATTGGCCACTGTAATTAGCAGCCACTCCATGATGAGAGTGTCAGAAAAACATTCATTTTTAACAAGAAACTGCTTTACTCAGTGTTTTTAATGGTTTAAATCACTGGGTTCATTTGTTCTGGAGAGAGGAATGGGCCTCTGTGGATATTTTAGCTCCCAGTAAAAACCCTGATGTTTGGATCTTAAGTTATCAGAGAACAAAAAGGTGAACACAAATCAGCAGGTGCTTAGCTAGTGGCACTTCTCTAACATGCCGAATTATGTCAGAGAAACACTGATTTGTAATGTGAAACTGCTTTATTCCGTACTACACTGAAGGAATTCTAACTGGGAGAAGTTTCAACTGGTTGCAATCTGCAGTCTTCACCTTTAGATACCACTAAATCCTCCTACCAGCTCAGGTAACTACAATCAGTTCCATGTGAACTTGCTGAACAACATTTTATGTGCTCTTTGAACATGGCAGAAGGGACGAGGTGTAACCAGTTCTGAAACTTAACCTGAACTTTTGTTGTGTAGCCAGAGATAACAGGAGTGTCAGTTGTCTGTACCCTATTAAACACCTCTGCACTGTATATCAGTTTTCATCATCCTGTGCCGTGTGTCTGTTCTTTTTTCATGTTTTTATTTGTTCTTCAGTGTATGTTAACAGGGTGTTGCTGTAAGGAGCATATATGCTCAACTGATCTGTATTTAAAAAGGTTAAATAAATATAACTGTCTGAGGAGAATATGGATCCTTAAAACATACATATTTGAACAGTTAAGCCTTATTGTGATGTGTTTTCCCATTATTTGTGATAGCATTGCATTATTTAATCTCACTGACAAATCGTTTTGCTTTAATCTTTAAATAGTGTTAAACACAGCTATGGAGTGGTGATGTAGGTTTCTAGAATTAGCTTGATTTACACAGGAAGCAGAGAGTCTACAGAATTCAGTGCACATATATAATGGAGGGTTTAGGGATTGTTGAGTGTCATCCACTTAATTTCTTGTGTTTTGGTGAATGTTTATACACCAATTTTTGCATTTTCTGCATAAATTTATCAAGTAAATTTTTTTCCATTCCTCCATCCAATTTTATCGACTTATCCGGGGTCGGGTTGCAGGGGCAGCAGGCTGAGCGAAGTACTCCAGACGTCCCTCTTCCCAGCAGCACTTTCCAGTTCTTCCCGGGGGATTCCACGGCATTCCCAGACTGGGGCCTCCTACTAGCTGGGTCTGCCCGGAAAACCTATAATGGGAGGTGTCCAGGAGGCATTCTGATCAGATCACTCATGAACAAAACACCGAGATACTTGAACTTGATTCGCTTGGGGCAGCAACTCTCTCCCAACCTAGAGGGGGCAAGCTCCATCTTCTGGCAGAGAACCATGATCTCAGACTTGGGGGCTTCACACACGCACATGCATCAGACTCAAACTACCTGCGAACCACCTCAGTGCATGCTGGAGGTCAAGTTGTGACACAGGTAACAGAACTACATCATCTGCAAAGAGCAGAGATGCAATTCTGAGGTCCTCAAATGGTCTTTAGTTTTGTCAAGAGTCTTCCACTAATGTGCTTATTTTAAATACTGAGGGGGCTCATGTCCCCTGCGTCTCCCCCTGAAATCTACGTCCATGTATGATGATACAGTTTGTAAGTGAAACATTGATCTTTATCTAACCACTTTTCCAACATGTTTTTCTCCATATTTTTTCAGCTGTAACCACTAATGCAATAATAATACATGCAAATACAAATATTACTACATACAAATAATTACAATATTAATAATCTTTATTTACAGAGCACTTTTCAAGTCATTAAAAAAATACATTTTGGTGTATAAAAACCAATACGGTGTAGGAAAAGGTGAGCAGGGGGAAAGAAAAACTTTTAAAAAACTTTTATTTATTTATTCTTAGAGGACATAAAAACAGTCAGAGGAAATTACTCCATTTCCATTGTTGCACTGTGGGACAACAGTATCCATGAACACCACAAAGAAAATCTGAGTAAGGCTTTGGAAAGTATGTTGGTACTCAACCTTGCCTTTTTTCCAATGTGAATGCGCCAGTGACTAATGCTCTGTATAACCGGTATGTACTGTAACCAGGATACAGGGCATGTTGGGACAGGTGTGGCTGTAATGTAAGCTTCCCCCGCATCATAATTGAGATCTGACCTGGTTTTGTTGGCCTAAAGGGTTGTCTTATTATGGGAAGCTGCAGCTGAGTGTTTTCTCAAAACTAAAGCTATCAAAGAGGTTATTATGTATAGAAATACCTTTGTTATTCAAAACAAATATGATTGTGACAGGTGAGTGCCACACCTTGCCAAACCACACTGAGTGACCATGACTGTACAACAGCAGGCTCTGTCTCGCCCTTACTGTGTTGAAGATCATTCCTCACAGTGAACAGAGTCCTCTCACTTCAGCCTCATATGTTTTTTCTGGACTTCCCAGCTCTATTGGCAGCAGGAAAACTGTCTCATGGGAGCCGGTGAAAGGAACTCATGAAAAGTTAATGCAATGTGTCCTCATGAATTTTTAAGAGCGCTCTCTTCCTATTGTGCCACTAATGTGCGGGATAGTAATATAAACAGGAGTGCTGATGTACAGTGCTGAGTGCAAACCTACCAGCAAGGCAATGTGTCATCACCTGTCAGCCCCATGACAAACAACACACAGTGACACCTGAGCACACGCACGCATGCACACACACACACACACACACACACACACACACACACACACACAAGCGTTCAGTTACAGCAGCAACTCTTGTCTGAATCACTGGAGGGAAAAGTTTTGATTAATGACTGACTGGATCTGGACCTCAGCAAGATTTAATGTGCGTGTGTGTGTATATAGTAAAGTTTGCGAAGGAGACAGAGGGAGCACACCATGTCAACATAATGTTGCTGTGATTGCTTTAAAACTTTCCACTTCTAGTAGCAGGTTAGCTCACACAATGCATACCAAGTATTAGATACAGCCTACCAAATTCAAACAGAAATTGCATGTATGTCAAGTCAAAAAGAGCCTTAAACAAACACAACACAGCCTCTGAAAGCCAGAATTCCCAGCTACTCTAAAGCAATCACTGACTTATTTCCTATATATTAATAAATGATAGTATTCTGGTCATTTTGTACTGTGGAACAATACAAAATGTAATTTTTCCTGCATCTTTAAATAACAAAACTGAATAAAGAAATGAAAGAATGCTTTATTTAATGTCCATTCCTTATAGAACTTGTTTTGTGACTCAAAGTGATATTAGCAATAATAATAAGGGTAGTTTAGGAGCTATCACAGACTATCACAAATACAAAGTTTTCAAAATTGTTAAAAAACTATTTTATGACCACAGACTGTAGAAAATAACGGACATAGCCACCATGACATCACCCTTTTATTTTTGGACTCCTGTTTTGAAGCTTCGAGTTCAGTATTTCAGCTGCCATCTTGGTTTTGGGGGGCCAGAAGTGACCATATTTGGATGAGAGGATGGAGCTTAGGAGAAACGAAGGGTAAGTCTGACTCACGCACTGCCGGAACGCCTCACTGACATCCTGTGACGCAGAAAAGCCCCACCTTTAATGATATGTAAATCCAAGCCCCAAAAAATGTACATAGGTGACTTATAAAAAAAAACTCACCCTGTGCAATTGTCATGAATGGGGGAAGTACAAACTTCTGCTTATTTAAGGGTGGAGTTTGAGTGACACGCTATCTGCTAGGCGTCACCACAGTCTCAGAGTCAGACTCTACTCCATATGTGGTCATTTCTGGGTCAAAAAAAAAGAAGGCTCAATGCAGAACTTAAGTCTTCAGAAAGACAGAGCACAAACAAATGGGTGACGTCACAGTAGTTACTTCCATTATTTACACAGTTTATGGCTGCTCTGCATGTATAATTTATGTGCACAGTAGCAGCTCTCATTTATTGCATGTTCATATAATATACTGTATAGCTGTACTTGATTATGATAGTATAGGAAATGAGTTTTCAGATTTTTTATTTCTTTGTGGGGTGGGCATACTCTCCAGCAGATTTGGCCCCTCTCCAATGTTGATTTCATAGCTACAGCCTTGGTCAAATCTATTTAGTTTCCACTGATTGCACAAATGTATTTAGTTACAGATGCATCCATGTAGGTCAGAGAACAGCTCCGACCATGACAAAGGCCTCGAGTGACAAAAATCAATAATGATGCTACAAAAAGGTTCGTGTTTAACGTATGAGAGAAAGGAAAGTGGTCATGATTCAGAGAGATCATGTTGCTCTTCCTACAGCCATCATTCCCTTGGGACAAACGGAGAACGGGACCACCCCTCCTCTCTCTGCGAGGCGGCCACCGGAGTTGGAACACAGCAGCACTGAGACTCTTATACCCAACAACTTCTGCTCGGCCCGGAGGCTTTACAGCTGTGCTACATTCCTGAGAGCTCAGTTAAATCTGCTGGGCCAAAACAGCAGGTCTGAACTCTCTTGTTTTCCACTACATCAGCCCCCTCAGCAAGTGTGTTAATGAAAGCACATAAAAGTCTGTTGCTCTCGATGCGTAAACAGGAAGTGCGGTCTGTACATAAAAATACCTGCATGTAAAATGTTCCCCTTTTCTCACTGGATCTGTGAGCTGTTTCTTAGACAGGAAAGGGAAGTGTGGTCACTGTTAACAGTGTGTACATATTCTGAATCTGCTGTCAGTAGTTCAACAGTGAGCTGATAAAAACTGGACCTTGGCCTCTGGTACAATGGGTAACTTATCTAAAGGACCACACTGTCATTTAACAAACTAGTCGTCTTTTTAACCTACTTTCTTTGATTCTTCTTAGAGTACTTAAGCATTCTCATTTTAACACTTCTGGAAAAGCACTTTGCAAATTGTTTCACTTACCTCTACTTGTATCTAATATATAGTTTTTCAGGAGACTCAGATAGTTTGGTCTCATTTGCCCAGGTTTTCTACCACAGACAAATCTGCCACCAGAAAGGAACTATGTGGTGCTTGATACATATGGAATACGCCTACAGCAACATGTCTTTCCAGACACAATGTTCTAAGACCATACTGTAAACACTAAACTCAGAGCATGTCGTACCAAAGAATCAGTCCCTACAGGAAAACTGTCAACAGTGTGTTCAGTGGGTTATGTACAGTAACAGGGACATTTTACTGTTGAGCTTTCCACATTTTTCAACTGTCTTAATACACTGAGCAGCACAAACTTAATTCCATTCACCTCCATTGTAAAAATACTACAGGTAAAAGTCAAAACTGTACTTAAAGGTATTCTGTGCAGGATTTTCCTTTACAAAATGCAGACTCACACAGAAGTAATGCCTCTCACTGATCACCTATGACCCACTAAAAGTGTGTGATGTATTTATCTGCAGACACTTTGCCCTCTGCCTTTGTTTTCCTACTATTTTGTAAATAAGTACAAATATCCCAGGATTATTCCTAGTACTTGAATAAATCTACTTTTTCTCCGTAATGAAACAACAGTCAAAAAAGTAACAATGGCCTCTCCTGCTGTATGAAATCATGAAATCGTTTGATTCAAATATATTTAACATTAGAGCTGCAACGATTAATTAAACTATTAAAATTAGTTTAAGTAATTTCTAAGTCAACATTCTGTGATTGTAGCTTCTTAAATGTGAATATATATATTTTTTAAACTCCTCTATCACAGCAAACTGAATATCTTTGGGTTGTAGACAATAGCAGGCATTCGTGGACATCATTTTAGGATTTGGGAGACACCGTTTAACATTTTTCACCATTTTATGACATTTTACAGACCAAACAACCAGCTGAGAAAATGATCGATTGACTGACTGACAATGAAAATAGTTATAAGTTGCAGCCCTATTATATACGAGAGCTGGAATCAGAAGCTTTAATTTAAAAAGATTCAAAATTTAACATGTTCCACATTGGAATTTAATCACATACTACGATGCCCCTCTTAATATATGTTGAACCATCTTTCTACCACCCGTGTGCTAAAGTAAAACCAAACAGTCGCTGGTGTTCTGGTGAAATGCAGCCTGGTCTCACTTTTCATATAACAGCCTGTTAACGCTCTATCAACATTGACCTGTTAGACGTGTTTCTTTGCACACAAACTCTGAACACACTGAAGCCTGCTTTAACAATGTTTTTATTTACTTTTTCTTCACTTCTCCTGTCTAATATTCAAGTACATGGATCCACAGATCCAGGAAACACAATCAGTAGCAAATACTTTCATAACATCATCATGTTCTTGTTTGATTCACAAATGATTCCACTTTACCCCCAAAAATTCTCCCCCGGGCTAAGACACATGGACCTCTTGTAAACATGATGCAAATCAATCTTTGCTTTTTGATTACAAAAAGTAATCTGGTAGAAAAATATCTTTTCTTTTATAGGTACGTCTCTTCTTAGGAATATTTACATTGTATACCTCACAGTATAATCTGATTTTAAAAAGTACATACTGTAAAATAAACACAAAAGGTCTCAGAGGGGTAAAAGGCCTTTGGTTTTCATGAAAAATACGAACGACAAAAACACAAAAAGAGTCCATTCACTGTCCTGTGTGTCACAACAGTGATGACTGGATTGGTGATTGTTGTGTGTCTCGTAGCCTTGACTGTGGGACACCAAATTTCCACAGGTTTGAAAAAGTTCATTCTGCAAAAAAAGTTCAGAACAAAAAAACTGCGGCTACAATCAGGCGTCACTCCTGGGGGTGGCAGACCCACACAACCTGCGCTGAGCAAAGTACCCCAGAACTATGAGAAGCATCTCGGAGGTGCTGCTGAGGGCCACGATGAAGGGTGCCTGGGACGCGAAGTCAGCCTCCAGACGGCGGAAGGACAGCTGCATGACAGCGAGTGCCAGCAGGCTGTTCTGGACGCCCACCTCTATGCTGACAGTCTTCCTCTGCGGTGGGGCAAGGCCCGCCAGCTTGGCCAGGATGGCCCCAACTAGCAGCCCCAACAAAGGCACCGTCACCCCAACTGCCACAATCTGGGGCCTGACGTTGGCCAGAATGGATGCACCCATTTGGTAGGCCATGAAGATGCCACCTACGATGAGCACGAAGCTGAAAGGTCGTATGAGTGCCAGCAGGACGCGTGTGAGGGCGGGCAGGCGCAGCTTGACCAACATGCCCAGAGAGATGGGGATGGCGATGAACAGGAGGGTGCCAAGGATCTTCACAAACGGCACGTGCAGGGCAGCGTGCACACCCAAGAGCCGTCCATACAGAGCTGATGACAAAGGCATGGCTGCTGCCGCCACCACTGTGGACACCAGGGTCATGGAGATAGCCAGGGTGACGTCTCCTCCCAGCAGCAGGCTGTACAGGTAGCCGCCCCCACCACCCGGGGCAGAGCAGGTGATGACCAGGCCCAGAGAGAGCGCTTTAGGCAGTGAGGCCAGCCGGGATACACAGTAGGCATACAATGGCATCACCAGGAACTGACCCAGCACCCCTAAGAGCAGGGGCACCGGGCTCCTCAGTAGACCTCGTAGTACCTCCACCTCCACCTTGCACCCGAAGGCACACTTGTTGACGAAGATGAGGGGCAGCAAGGCAAACAGCACAGGGTTCTCAGAGAAATGAGACAACCCACCCGACTGGATGAGCCGGGTGGCCGGGTCATCATTACCGGGCGCCACTCTGATTGAATAATCCGTCCTCTCCTCGATTAGAATCGGCACCGAATCCTGGTCCAGGTCCAGCAGCTGGATCTGCAGCTGGGCCCGGCCTGGGAGCCCGGAGCGGATACTGATAATGTAGCTCTTGGCTAGTCCTACGTGGCCACTATCTGTCACGTTAAGTATGGAGAGGACCTCCGGGTCCAGGGAGCGGACCGTCACCGTCTGCTTCCAGCTCTGTCGGCCCTTCCTGCTCGCCGCGGCGCTCCGGTACTGGCTGGAGATTACAATCACGCCGTTGGTGTTTTCGGGAAACTCAAATTCCTGCGATGACCCGTCCCCGATTGTGATGTACCTGCTGCTGCTGTCGGCCGTCAGGTTGGTGTCGTTGCTGCTGTCGACAGTTAGGTTTCCGGTGGCCCACGCCCGGTCCGCTCCGCCGGTAATAAGGAAGAGACAACAGAATGTAAATAGCGTCCTCATCTTATTGACGGACAGGGGGCGGAGGGGCGCCGCAGAGACACGCTTCTCCCCCGCTAGCGGCCTCCCCAGACGGTTACACCGCCGCCCTGTTACACCAGGACGGTAAACCTCTCATTCTAGTCTCCGGTATAAAACGACAGCGTCGGCAGCCGGCTCCACATCTCGTCTGGTTCCCATTTTCTCGCTGCCTTTATACCGGAACCTAAACATCACCCCGCCCTGTCCTGTCCGAGCCCAGCTCCACAGCAGCAGCCCCGGGCACACAGGAATCACACACACTCACACAGGTCTCTCACGGCCTCCCGTTAGTCTACTCGGTGATAAGATGTCCCTGTCGGTAAACCAAAGCCTCGCCTCGTCTTCCGTTTTTATTGTCTCCCCGGTTAACGAAAACTGAGAGCATCGTAGCTCAGCTGCCGTTTGGTCGCTGCTCACAGCTAACGTTATTTCTTCAAAGCTATCTTTAGCAAAAGTCTGACTTCCGGTTATGACATATCAAAATAAACCCCTTTATTTATCTCTAATACAAAAGATGGATTAACACCCGGGTAGATGCGTTTAGTAGCCTTATTTCATTAACTGCAAATTTAACTGAATATTTGCACCACCAACATATATTATAATATCAGCTAAAGAAGGGCCTGGGTTGTTTTTTAATTTAAGTTTGTGTGTCAGAATTTATCTTCACAGGCTTGTTTTTTATTGTGCTCCCATGGTGAAAAGTCATACATTAAATCGTGTTTTATAAAATGACCACAAATAAACTCAAATTAAGTGTATTCCAGTGAAGGATAACCCACTGCACTGGACTCAGGAATCTGGAGGCAATGAGATTTGTACATAAAGCCAGATCTATAGATCAATGTTCTACCTGTGGCATAGACCAGGGATACTCAAGTTGCTTTTCCCAGGGGCCACTTGTGCAAAATGACAGGTAGCCAGGGGCCAGTCACTAAAGCTCTGCACAGATCAGGTGTATGAAGGGGTGTTTCTAGGATTTGAGGAAATTCAGTGCTTAGCCCTGACCTCTATCGGGAGTGCGGAGGATCCTCCCCTGCACTTTTTTAGATAAAGAAGCTCTATTTTGATGCTTTTATACATCCAGGCCCCTTATTTACATTGAAAGTGGAAGAAAAATCCTACTGTGAATCACCTTATTTACATTGTGAATTAGAACATAATGGCCAGGGGGCCAGTGCACCCAGCATCCTGTCATGGGCCAGATTTGGCCCACAGGCTGTGATTTGAATATCACCTGTATAGGCTCTCTGTAGACGCCTACCCTACACCATAGCTCAGCATACACCTCACCCAGGAATGTAACTATACATTGCAGCACTTTTTTTACTGAACCATTTCCCCCAGTGACAAAAAAACTTTTATTTACTTTTATTTCATAGACAATAAGCAATAATTTGTAAAGACAATACAACTCCCACAAAACAACATTTCAACTGCTGTGTGTGGTATATCCTGGCTTTAAGAGAGGAGTCATCAGGGGCCCATCAGCAATTTTTTTTTACCCCAGGCCCTTTTAACAGGTTGATCCAGCCATTATGACCCTCAATAAAATTCAAACTCCAGTAAATTGTCATATTTCTCATAATCTTTGTAATTTGTATTCGATTTTTACTATGAGAACAGAGTAGAAATACACCATTTACATCATACTCCTGTATTGTATAGGCTAATCTGCCTTGCATGGATCTCCAGAGGCTCCAACAGCTCCAGTGTTGCAGCAAGTTGGGTCTTGCTTTATCATTTTGATTCAATACAACTTGATGTATGCCTGTGCGTGCATGTAATGCAGTGGCTCGTCAACTAGGTCAATTGATACACACACAGAAGATTAATTAATCACAAATTATAACAGAATCTAGGGGCCCCCATGAAATGCAAAGTTCTGTCACAGTTTACTTACCCTTATTGTTTCAGTTTGTGTCTTTTGTTGGATATTGCTAAATTTGTGTGTTTAACCAAAGTACCACTCTTATCTAATGCATATGGTATTCATATGGGTTTATAATATTTTCACACACTTGGATAATTGACGGTTTCTTGTGTAATAATGTTTCTTAAATTGCCATGTACGCACATTGACTTACTAGTGACAACTTGTATGCATTTATTTTTTAAAGAAAACTCCCACTACTTCCTGTTTCTCTCTGGGTGACTCTGACTACCTTGATGTAACAGTTCATTAATCCAATCGGAGCGGCCCAAAGCTCAACTCTCCCTGTCCCTCAGCCAGTAAACAGGGGCGGTCACATGGGAGAGGGAACACTGATTTGTACCCACTGGGGGGGAGGCTGGGGGAAGGCTGGGGGGGAGGGAGGTAGCCAGGGATTACCCGTCACACACAGACACAGGGGGACATGCATTCAATATCCTGCCCATAGTAAAATGGCGGCATTGCTAGAAACAGAAAACATGATGATTAAGTGATAATTAACAAAATAATAAAGCTTGTTAAAGTCATGCACACCACATGGGCTGTTGGTGCTTATGTTGACACTGCCTCCAGCTCATCTCTCACCTCCACATTGTCTTTATTAATGTCTCTTTCACACATTGAAATTGTATTGCTCCTCTCTTACTCCAGACTTTCAGTGTCAGTTTCTGTTCCCTGACCTTCGATCCCTGTAGTATCTGGTGATACTCACCCATAATGCTCATAGAGGCAAATATACACGGTCGAACTCCCTGAGTAGTTTCCAGTTACAAACCTGCTGCCAAGTAGGCTATTGCTTATTTGTCATACACAAACAGCAGACACAACCATGAAACCTGACACTGCCACCCATCTCAGCAATGTGGCATTAAAGGGGAACTCCATTCTGTCAGCGTCATTCTGCGAGCATCCCTTTTTATAGTAACTGGTTCCTGCTGGGAGTCACTCACATATTTAAAAGTCATGTTCAATTCATAAGCTCCAGTTTTTTTCCTCCCCTGGAGGGTCAGCGAGGACACCGGGTCGGTATTTCCCAGAGAGAACACCACCTTGGCTTATCCTCGATATTAACTGTCACCACTTGGTGCGTTGAAGTCAGTCGTGGGACAGCTTGTTCATCATCTATTGTGTTGTCATGAGTTGTGCGTCCTCCTTCTGTCACCATGGGTAAGTCAAGGCTTCCATAAAAAGAAAAGGCGGGGGAGTCCACAGTGGAAACACTCAGCGCACGCCAAGACAACCTGCTGGGGTGATTGCTCTGGCCTCTTCTTTGACATTTCATGGAGCGACAGCCAGTTGTTATGGGGCTGCCAGGCACGCACATTTCCTGCCTGGCATTTGTGCTGCTCCCCTCCCTGGGCTGTCTAATTATTTACCCATGGTATGATAATTTACCTCATGACTTATTTCACAAACAGAGCAGGGGAGAGGGACAGAGAACAAGTGAGGAGGAATGCAAAAAACGTTACATTCCACCACTGCCCATCTTTAGACTTTCCCCAATAAAAGCTTCCCTGAGAAACTGCAGGAATATTTGTTGTTTGTGCTGCAGTTTCAACTGTTTACACAGAGAGCACAGCAGCCTGTATTTGCCTTTGTGCATGAGCACTCCGCATCTGTGTGAATATTCATGAACCAACTCAGGGCAGTGGTTATGATCCGCCTCGTGTTGTGTTGCAAATTAGATGAGAGCAGCCATGATGACTAATCCAAAAGCCTTGTCCTGAAACTTCAGTGTAGCACCAGTCCACGCAAGGTTATCCTCGGCTAGATGGCCCTGCAACAGTATGTCAACAACAGGACCGTAGCCAGGATTTTATAAATACTGAAGGCAGTCTCCCAGTGAAACCCCACCTGCCTGAAGAGCTGAGGTCCAGACTGAGGAAAACTAAATTTAGAGGAGGTGCAAGGACACAAGAAGCCGATGCAGGGATATGATCATACATGAACTTTCACGGAGCAGCATGACGTCAGTGGGGAAAAAATTGCACTTCACCTGAGGCTAACTGAGTCCACCTCATAAACATGCAGAGAGAGGAGGGATAATGAGACAGCCTGAAGGAACATACCTAGATTCATACACCCTTTTTATGCCAAAATTAGTGTGTGTGTAGGCAGTTTTTTTTCAACATAGGAAAACCTACTAAAATAGGCTAAAGACTCCTTTCCCATTGCCAGTAGACCAGAGCTGTATTCACGGCTCTGCAGCAGCTGAGCATACCTTTCTGTTTTGTGTTTTTCACTGGTAGGTCACATTGAATGTAGAAAGCAACATGTAGGCCTGTGAATCCATTACAGCGGCTCTTTATATATGTCACTTATTCAGTCTCTCTTTCAAATTTGGTGCACACAGATTTGGAACCATAAATTAAGTTACATAAACTCAAATGTGATTACTTTAAAAACTTTTCGTGACTAATTCAAGTAAATAACACTGATAGAACTGTTAGTACTTCCCTTAAAGTGTTAATTGAACTTTTGCTCCACTTGCCCGGTGATATTCATATGGACAAAACTTAAACTCTATTCAAATATAATTTCAGCTAAAATTAAGAATAGACAAAACATCATGCATTGACACAAAGCTATGCAGAGAAGCACTCCGTTACTTCAGCAGCTACAGAAAATAAATTGGCCTACATTGTGTGGAAGGTTATCCATGGAAGATTATTTTAACAATCAATGTTATTACACACAACAAAATTCCATGACTTGTCCAAAACTGTCACAGATTTTCCAAATTCCTCATCTTTTCCAGGGCTGGAAAAAAATATTATGGAATTACATGACCTTTCCATGTTTTTCATGACTGTGGGAACCCTGGACGTCCACGTAGTAAAACTGTTTAACTTATGCAGTAGCTTTCATCATGGATAAAAGGAGGCTGCTGAACTTTTTAGAGGAAGTGAAATTTATGAAGTGTTTTATGAAGTGAAGCATTTGCAGCCAAATCCTTTGTCGTCATGCTTTTGATGCCATCCACTCCCGCTTGAAATGTGAACTGACACATACTGCTGTACACACAGCTCAACCACATCAATTTAACCATCGTCCATCTGAACTCAACACCCAAACCACTGAAGTCAAATGAGAGACTGTGTCAGAGGGCAAGATTTTATTTCCCACAAGATAAATATAGAAAACAAAAGTGCTGCAAAGTCTGCCGAACTTTGAGTAAAAATAAACCCTCCCTGTATTACAATGGACAAAAAAACGGAAAACATCAGAGGGTGAAGCTGCTCTGTCAGAGGCTGAGGTCAGGCTTCAACCTGCCTGCCCTCTCACTGACACTCAACACTCAAAGATGGAAGCATCAAAACCAGTGAAATCTCTTAACAGCCATCTCAATATGGAGCTATTATCTCAAAAAACAAAAGAAAAGAAACCTGTTTTCTGTTAACTCACACTGTTGCCATTGTTTACATGGTGTACAAGGCAAATTACAGACAGACACTGATACTTGTCAAATGAAAAAAAAAAAAAGAAAGATCCAGCATGTACATCACCGCTCTTAAATGATGTCTTCTCCTGAAAGTGTTTGGTCTGGGACAGAGACAGGTGGGGGGGGGGTGATTATTTTGAGATAGAGAAGCTTCCAAAAATATCTGTGTGAGGTTTCAGTGTTGCTGGGGGAGAGCGTCAAGAGATCAGGCAACTTCACTCTGCAGATTTAAAGAGATAATAAATGTCCCCCTGTGACAGCTCACACTCATCACTAGCCAGCGTTGAACTGAAGTTGGCTAAGATCACGACAGAAACATCTCAGGCTTGTCTGGCAGGAAGAGGAACGCAAAATTCCTTGTTCTGACCAATGTTGAGTTTCAGTTTGCTGCTGTTCAGTTTTTAAAACCACTGTCCTATTCAGGCACTGAGGGGGGAAGCATCTATGCAAGCACCTGCATCCCGAATAAGGCGTTCAAAGCAAAAAGTCTGAATACAAGTATGAGAAACAATCAACAGCAAATCTAAACAAAAAGAAAATACAACACAAAAAGAATTCCATTTGACGCTGAGAAACAAAAGGTTTGAGGATTGTCCTTCGTTGTATACAGTGTTATAATAATGTCACGAAGCACTTTTTGCTTGGATGAATCTGATGGAGTGATTAGTGTTACCAACATGTCTATTTTTAACTTTAAAAAAATGTCAAACCCCAAAACGCAAAAACTGATATTTTTTTCCCCATCAAATTTACATCTCCTTCCTCCCAAAAGATCCATCCATTTAAACCATCTGTGACTGACAGAGCCTAAAAAAAACATAAAGAAATGTTGTTATATCTTTAACCCACCCTGCACCATATGAGAGTCAGGGACGCCCAGACCCCCTTATAATCAAAATAATAACTGCTTATTAAAACCTTTTCATTGTCTTCATTGTAAATCATAAAGTTTGTAAAATGTGTTGTTTTTTTGTACAAAGCATACATCCAAAAGCATGTGATCTGAGAACTGGTGAGTGGAGCCACAGGAGGAGGAGGAGGAGGTGGTGTTAAGGGAGAAAAAAGGAGTGAAAAAAGGAGATGTTAAAGGTAAAATGAGACCCAGTGGGGAATTAGAAGGGAAGATGGAAACGGGAAGATAGATGGATCGAAATGCGAAGGTGAACCAGACAGAGATCCATGCCTTCTCAGGTGGTTTATTTCTAGCCGGTGTGTGTGTGTGTGTGTGTGTGTATTTATAGAGCAGGGGGATGGTAATCGATAGGCTCATTAAGTCCTCCCGGTAGGAACAGTTCAATAGAAACACACGCAGCTCCTGTCGCCGCCATTAAACTCGTCTGCTTCCGCACAGCTGTAAGCGCCGTCACCTCTCCTGGAGGAGCCCTCAGTTCCGCAATTGAGCCAACCTGGAGTGTGTAGAAAAAAGAGGGAGAGTTTTATTGTTTGGTGCTCTTGTGAAATGAGATACAAGCCTTAAAACGGTGCAGTGCTCTGAATTACAGTTCCAAACTGTCATTGTTATAAACAGGGGTAAAACACTCCCTCTAGCTGTCATCAACATCTAATGACAATCTATATCAAATACTAAAATAAATTATACATATGGAGATCTGAATGACGACGACCTTTTTGGCTCCTTGTTGTTTTGCATCTCTGTAATGCCCATGCATCAATTTCATGGTCATTTTTTGAGGTCATTTGGGTTTATTTTCTTTTTTTTGTTTATTTTGTCCTTCATAGTCATTATGTGTCTCTTTACTGTTCCTTTGCATTCGTTTTATGGGCATTTTTTGTTGCTTTGTGGTCATTTGAGTATCTTCCTGGTTGGTACATGTTAACATGAGTGACATTTTGCAGGTGGATGGTCCCTGACACTTTGTGCCCCTTGGTCTGTGCCTGGTAGGCGCAATTAGGCATCCATCCATGATTAAAATTATACTGTAACACAATATAAATATGTTGACTGCCAGAGACTTTACATCACTGTTACATATACAGACATGTCCTCAGTAACTCTAGTTGCATGAGGCTATTGTGGGAAAGGTTGAAAACCCAGTGGCAGGACTGATTTATGGCAGTATTGGATTTTTATATTATTTTTGCACCAATGTGATGAAGTACTTTTATTTCTCAGGTATTTCATTCACTATTCATTAGCCACAAGTAAGATTAAGCAAGGTAACATGGACTTGAGGTCTATTTGATCGTTTCCCCCCCAGATTTTAGTTACACCTGACTGTTTTCATTAGTGAAGTATGGAGTACGCTCAGCTTTGATCACGCAACAGGTAGTTAAGTAGACATTTCAATTGAGATTATTTTGTCAAACTGTTGTTTTCATGGTTAAGAATGAATCCCAACACTCAATTTCTTGATTAATTTACTATATTGTTGATTATCTATTAACATATGGTATAAAATTACAGAGAATATCCAGATTCCTCACTTCTACCCTGTACGTTTACAGACTTCAGCCAGTGAACGGTCTCTAAAGTTGCTTTCCAAACTTGCTATAACCACTGTGCCTCTTACGAAATGAGCAGGTAAGCACTGGCTACCTGTTTCACAACTTTAAAATTATTATCTAATAATACCACCAAAATAGAGGAATGATCAGTCTCTCTTTGTGTTAAAGGTTTTGTAACAGATTTATAACAGAACTAGCCTGAGAAATCTACTAGGCCTGATGTATGATATTAGCTTATCACAAATATATTTGCATCTGTATAAACGATGGTAAACGGGCATAGTTCCCCTTTTAGCTGACAGTCTGCTTCAACGTGAAGCAACATGTTATCCTGTCAGAAACCTGTCAGCAATGACACTTCTATATTTTAACACCTGCTTACTTTGCATCAGGTTGGCATGCAGGTTGCACAATAAACTTTTTTGTCCACTGTGCAAATGGCTGTTGAATATTCAAATTTTTGTAGTTATTTTTGGCTGGTGCATGAAGCAAAGCTACAAGCCACCTGCATATTTTACCAGCATCTAGCTAGCAGATGGTGCTAATTTTGTACCCTGTTGGCATGTTGGCCCCTGTGTTTTGTCCTAATTATCTTTACTAGAAATAACTTGTGATTATATGGAAAGACCACCACAATAGCTCAGTAGACAGCGAAGCACTTCACTGATATCAACATCAGTACAATTATTTTAAGCAGCTCTTCTTGTCCTGATAAGATAGAGTCTCTTAACTCTATTTTTGAAACAAGTTGAAAATATCTTTATTGATCAATTAATCTGTTGACTATGTTTTGGAAGGCACAGTGGTGTGGTGGTTAGCACTGTCGCCTCACAGCAAGAGGGTTGCCGGTTCAATCCAGGGTGTGGGAGCCCTTCTGTGCGGAGTTTGCATGTTCTCTCCGTGTCAGTGTGGTTCTCTCCGGGCACTCCGGCTTCCTCCCACAGTCCAAAGACATGCAGTTTGGGGACTAGGTTAATTGATAACTCTAAATTGTCCGTAGGTGTGAATGTGAGCGTGAATGGTTGTCTGTCTCTATGTGTTAGCCCTGCGATAGTCTGGCGACCTGTCCAGGGTGTACCCTGCCTCTCGCCCGATGTCAGCTGGAATAGGCTCCAGCCCCCCCGCGACCCTCAAGAGGATGAAGCGGTTAGAAAATGAATGAACACTATGTTTTGGCTAATTGCTTGATATTGAATATGTTAGAAAACAATTAAATGTGCTCATTACAATTTCTAATTTTGCATTGGAACCAGACTTTGGTGCCTGTTTTATTATGGTCAACGGGGTGGGCACGGCAAATCACACTATAACCTGTCATATCTCACCTATATTTCACCTTTGACTGAAAAATCCTTCCATGTTTTTTTTTTTTTAATACAATGTGCAAGATTGTTCTCCTTTTTATTGGTAAAAACGATCAAATCTGTTGAAAACTATGGGACAGCCCTAGATTGACAAGAGATTAACTAACAATCAAAGAATTTATTTAACTTTTTTTAAAATTTAAAAATTATTTTTCCAGTAACACTGTCAATCTGCAGATACTGTGAGTCAACCAAAACTTTAATGACCAATTACTACAAACTATGAGGAGGCAACATCAGAAACTGTGCATTGTAACTTTTTTGATTTAAAGAATATACTGTGCTGTGCTTCTTAAGTTAAGGCTGCAAAAGCCTTTTTTTACTGCAATGTTTTTTATGTCAAAACATGACAAACTGCTGTCTACTTCCCCTATGATAGCTCATTTGACTTTTCTCATGACCCTTATCACATTAATACAACATCCTCCTTCTGTCTTCACTCATGACTTTGCAACCACAACAACAGTGTTCTGTGTGTGGGGGTAGAGTGCTGCGTAATCTAATTTACTCATCTCATGCTCTATTCTAACTGCAAAATTGCCTCTTCATGTGCTAGCTATTAGCTCAGTGCCAGAGAATCAAAAGAATTTACCAGGTGAAGTGTGGGAAGATTAAGTGTTTTGCCTAAGGAAACATGAGCCAGACACACAGATGTTGCCTCTAAGCTGTAACTCAGTAGCTATGGGAGGGAACATTATTGTCTTGATACTGGTCCTTACCGTCGAGACAGCTGGTCCTCCTTGTCCTGGCTCCGTGAGCTCTCTGCGCCCACTGAGCCGGCTCCTGCAGGCAGCTGGCTGAGCTGGTCCATCACCTCCAGGCCGTTCTCCTCTGCTATTTGGTGAATCAAGTCATCCACCTGCTCCTGAGGCGTGGTCAGCGTCATTGCCGAACTCATAGAATCCTCCATCACCTGTTGCAGGAAAGAGAGTGAGGGATCTGAGTTTAATTTTTTTAAGATTTTAAAAAAGTATAGAATATCTTACCATGCATAGTTTTCAAAAGCTGGGCACCACAACTGTATGAAAATACATAGACAAGAACAAATGCACATAGTCTGCAGCCACTCACTGAAGTGTGGACGTCGAGGTTCTGGACTTGGGTTTCAAACTTATCCATGACTGCAGAGACCTTCTGAAGATCCATGCTGGACAGAGCTTTGTCCAGAGCTTTGGTCACCTGGCCCATGTTTTTGGTAACCTGATGGAAAAAAAACGCCTTTAAATACATTTGTTTCATTATGGAGAAACAAAAATGATGTGGTATTAAGAAGAATAGCTGCTCTATAACCATACATCTTGAACATAAAGTAACTTACCGACTTCATGGTGACAGCAGTCTGGACCTTAGAGGCTACTGCGTCGACTCGAGACGCCATACGCAGACAATTGAGACCTTCATTTTTTTTCCGGATAGCGTTCTCTGCATAAACTCTGGCACATTCCACATTTTTCTGTTGCAAAGCCTGGAGATGAGACAAAGACACTGTTAACATAACTGCATCTGCAAGTCACCGTTAGTTTATCTCATTTAGTACAATCTTGCATGTGTATGTACAGAAACAGTAATATGACTGACAGAAACACCATTGTATGATCTTTAGTGTAACAAACATTGTACATGAGCTGAAATGTGTGTTTTTTTTTTGTTTTTTATTACATCAACACAGGCTGCAACTGATGATGATTTTCATCATGGAGTTATCAAGCATTTTACTTTTATCTAATCTATCAAACCACAAATATGCTACATTTGTAAATTTCATATGTATCATATTGTATAAATAATAAAATTCTTTCCAGTCCATCAACATTTCTCAAGTGATGTAGTATATGAGCTGACTTTGTCACTGGGAGGTGGTGAGGATGGTGGATTGCATGACACTTAGGCAAGATGGATGCCAAGCTTTAGACCACTGTTTGGGTGCAACAGACAGCAAAAGCCAGGATAGTGCCACGACAAATGTCCGTTTTTCATCAAGATATCACCACGTTTTCTGCTTGGATAGTGCCACCAAAACTGGGTATTATAAGCCAAAACATGATTTCTTCCTAAACATTAACAAGTGGTGTTTGTGCCTAGACCTGACCAAATTTTAACCACAGTATTGAAACATAAATAAACGTGAAGTTTAAACATATTCGCTACATACTAACACACAAACGTAACATATCCACAAATAAATATTAGGGAGGATGCATCACTGGTGTGACTAAATATATATATATACAATAAACAAAATGATTTATATAACTTACTTATATAATTTACTTACATAAATCAATAACTTAGGCATTTTAAATCACTTTTTAAATATAAGTTGTAAAGTTAATTTATTCTTGTCTTTGTTTTAGATCATATCACAGTCGTTTCATGTGTGTATTGCATCTTGAAAAGTGTGGCTCACATAAAGTTAGCAATACTAACAATCAGAATCTTTTTAACAGTAATAAAAACCAACAACAGCAGATTCCTCCCCCTCCATTTTTCAAATCCGTGGGAGCTCTTAGACAGGATATGAGAAGTAAAGTGAAGAATTCATGACCAGTGAGAGGATAAAGGATCATTGTGACTCCGGTTGTTTAATGAAAGAAGTCATATCTCTTCTGTAATCTCAAAACCAAACATGCATTTAAAACAGGAACAGAAATACCTAATGGCCCTACAGCAACAGTATTCACCTCTAAAACACAGAAGTTAGAAATTCATGATAATAACAACAGTGACATAACCAAGGCACTCATTGCCAATGCTTACACTCATACTGCCCCCTGCTGACTGATGTGTAAACTCTCTGAGTCATTTGACCTGTGGAATGTGCATGAATAATCTACTGATAACAAACTGACAAAGGAGAGTAAAAGGTTATTACTTAAGGTGAAAATACAACTGAATATATCAGTAAGTGCTACTTTTATTAAAATCTAACTACACTGAACCCAAATCTAATCGCAACACCGTTTTAAATCCCATTTTTCACTTGTTTAAGTTGAAGATCTAAGGTTTTTTTTCGTGCACTCCCTTGATATACTTGATATACTACTTTTAATTTTGGTAACAACTTTGTTTTAATCCGTGTTTGTGAGCACTTCCCCTTTTTAATGATCCATCCAACTACACATCTACAAAATGTCAAACATAGTTTTACTACATTTGATCAACTTATAGGATGCAAAGGAGAAAAGAAATGAGAAAAAAATTCTAATTTTCCCTAAGTCCCTGACTGGATGTTAAGGGAAAGAAAAGGCTTCATATTTGTTTTTACATCCAATTTTAATTATTTACCTCCTTGTATTATCTATTGATGTATTCAGTTGTGATGGGGCTGTAGACACAATGACTTAATAGGTCTGGAAAAATAAGAGCACAAGCCCCAGACAGCCACGCCCAAACATCATCATCATCCTTAGAGGCAGACTGGACTACATTGTGCACTTGTGCTAAACATAGAGCCATTGGTGAGTAAATACACTTTTAAATACCAATCCCAATACCAACATTTCCCGTCATTTAAATGCTTTGGCCAAATGAAGCTTGGTTTCTTTTAGGATTATTATTTTGGGGGGATTTTGCCTTTGTTAGAGAGGTCACAATAGAGATAAAGACAGAAAATAATGAAGGGAGCATGAGAGGAGTATGATGCTACAAAGGCCCCTGTAGATGGAATAGAACATTGTATGACATTGTGATCACAGAATATGGCATGCATTTTAACCATTCAGCTGCCACAATACCCAGTTTTCTTGGTCTTAAACTTGGCTTGGTTTGCTCACCTTCTTGACCTTGGCTTGCTCCTTTTCTGAATCCTTCTCTGCCCTCTTGGCCATTCTCTCAAGCTGCTTGGCAGTGAACTGTTGACCACAATGAAAGATGTACAAGAAATGAATAATTAATCCCCTTTAATGGACTATATCAAGCTGGTGTGGATTCAATCTTGTCATAGATACATACCCTGAGCTGGAAGAGTGTATCTGCAAAGACAGTGAGAGGCAGTTAGAGAGTTATGTAGGGTATATAATTTAAACTGTCACAATATTAACTATCCATTATAAACTGAAACACTGGATTTTCATTCTCTGAGATTGATGACTAACTTTTAAAGAGCTGTCTGGTCTACAGCTGTACGATATCCAAAAAAAAAATTGAAAAAAATCAAATTGCAATTACTTTGACAGACATTGCTAGTGCAATTTGACTTTCACTGAAAAAATGTTAAAGATTTTTGCTAGAGTTTAGACCAAACAAACCTGTTCCCTTACATCTGGAATATGATTTGTAGGCCAGGGCCTCTCTGTGGCACCAAAGTGTTTCATTTATAATGGAATATTGTGACACACTTCCTTTATTTAAAAATAAAATGCAGTTCCTGTGATTTGAATATTGCTCTGATAATATTTTGATAAATTGTGCAGCCCTTGTCTAGTCTGTCTTTTCTTTGCTTTAAGATAAGTGCATTTTCAGTGGAAGAAGTAGTGTTGTAGAGACTCGTTTTATATTTGCAAAATATTTTTTGTGCTCAGAAATCTTGTTTGTATTTGTGGAGGTGTTTTATTTTTTACAAATTACACTTTTAACACACGGATTAGTGATCTGTTCACACAAATAATATTGAAACAAATGTATCCCCATATTTAAGTTAACAATAATGAATGCTTTGAATATCTTGTCAAATGTGTGAATGGGATTTCTTTCCTCTAGGGGCCACTTATAATGATATGATTTAATGCTAAAAAAAAAAAACCTGCAAATTGTTGTACCATAAAATCATAAAAGGAGAACATGCTCTCAAACACACACAATAATAAATAAATAAACGACAAGGAAGAAGTTGCAGTCAACACAAATGTTTCTGGAAGGGCTGTTACTGTTTTCCAGCAATGGGGCGACGATAAAACATTACTCACTGCTCATATAGTATCTTAATTCTATAGTTTAATTAAAATGTCACAACAAATATAAACATGCGAGGGGAATAAATACAACATGGACAAAATGCTAACCCACAAATACGGAATCTTTACGTTATGATTCTTAATGTTTTAATACAAGAACAAGACGTTTTATCGAAGCTACACTAATCACATTTAGAGGGAGTGTGACATTCCTGACACATCAGTCATTTGCTAAGAAAAGATTCAGTGACAGACAGCGTTAAGACACCGTGTTAAATCAGACCATAGGCTGAATTATTAGTCAGTCTTGCGATTACATTTGGATTTGATAAACGAATGAACTGAGATAAAACCAGGTTTGACAGCTAGCCTAGCTAACCACCCAGCCAAGCTACCAAGCTAATGTTAGCTATGTGTCATTAGATTGGTGGCAGAGCTAAAAAAAAAAAAAAATAAAGCCAGTTGTTATCAAGACAAAGCGTTCAGCTGTTAAAACACGACGTACCATCCATGTCGAGACGATTATGATTCCAGGTGATCACAAGAAAACTAACTATCAGCTCCCCAACAGTCTTGTCTTGGTTTGTTTTGTTATTACGATGGATCAGACACCGCACTTCCTGGTCCAAAAGTAGTCACGTGATCATAATTTCTCTTCTTCTGTTGATGTTTCATGGCGGTTGAAAAACAACGGAGTGGCGCATTACCGCCGTGATGTGGCATGAAGTGTAGATGAGGACTCAAAATGTACAGTTACTCTCATTTGCTCGAACACATTTGTCCATTTAGAAATCACATTTCCAAAACAGTTCACACACAGGCCTGCACTGAAAGCTGCTGGTCAAAATGACACTCACAAAATATTAAAAACATGCAACTAATGCAAATATTTCCATCAAACAACACAACTTACGATCAAATAAATACACTCTTTCAGTGAATCATTACATGTCTGTATATGTTTAATGTCTGTGTCATGTGTTGATACTTTTCATTGTTACAGTATATGCCAGAAATTTCCAAAGATGATTTTTCTGAAGATAACAAACACAGCAACACCTCTACACAACGCAAGTAATTTCGATCAGATGTGAAGAGATGTTTACTCACAGCTAATACAGGAGAGTTTGGGGTCTTTCTATGAGATCTGCGTTAATTGTTTAAAAAAAAAAAAAAAAGGTATAAAAACTGAGTGAAACCAATGAAAATGTTCTAAGACATATGTAAGAGATGGCCTCTGTTGTGCTAAGAAGGTGATGATGAAGATCAAATGGATCCCAGTTTCATTTAGTGGGTCTCAGCAATTGGGAAAAACTGTAAAAAAAATAAATAAATAAATAAATACATAAATTTAAGGACTTTTCAGAGACTTTCCACGTCTTATTCCCTCAAATTCAAGGACCCAACACAGCATAGTTTGAAACATGCATCAAGGTTAATTATAGTTACACACAGAGAATTTTTATAATGAGAAGTAGGCTTTACAGAAGCTCACAAAAAAAAAAAAAAAAACAATAAAAAGAGTGAGCATGTCTTTAAATGTGTCTTTAAATTTGAATTCACTAAAGTATATTGTTTGAACCATGCTGTAAGTTAATAATATCCATATTAATTCTCTCTCTATTTGCATTAACATAAAGTTGTTGTAGGCTACTATTAGACAAGACTTGTTTTCATAAATGCTAAAGTAATGTTAGCTCACACAAACATTTTATGGGCAGGGTAAAGGCAACAAATGGAGCCCATGTCTGGTAACATTAAAATCTAGGCTTTTTACTTGATATTGCGGAATCTGGTCGGAATAAAGACATTCAGTTCAATTCATTAAGCTTTATTGGCATAACATGTCATATGATGCCAAAGCAAAATTACAATTTCAGACAGTGAATTCAGAGACAGTTAACAACATGTCCTCGTGTATGCTAGATTGTAGCAGCCTCCTGTCTCCACCTTACTCTGAGGACAGAGCTGACACACCTGTGTCTGCCAGTCTGTCACCATCCAGCATCTACCTGTACCAGCGCGCGCATTTTCGTTTGAAAGTGGTCTCCACAGTTACAGGCAGCCATCACTACAAACCCCACAGTCACCGGTGCAGGGCCACGACCTGGACCCTTTACACTGTCAGTGTGTGTCGTAGCCAGCAACTCAGACATGTCTTTGCTTACCAAGCTGTTAAGTGGAGGAGAAAAAGTGAGAAAGACGCCCTGCCAACAAGAGGAGACAGAGAAACTTCCAGACAGAGAGGAGCTGCTGATGAAGAAAAGAGATTATCTGAAGAAAAAGATTGAGCAGGAACTTCTGTCTGCCAAGAAAAACCACAGAAAGAACAGAAAAGGTGAAATATTTTAAAATGTGCTGATAGGCTCTAAATTGTCTCGGATAATTCTCACCCATTCAATTAGCCAGGGAAGCTAATAGTGTTAGCCGAAAATCTTCCGTTAGCAAATCAGCTAACTAACTTGAACTGCTAAGCGACCTATGCAAGCAAATGAGACCATTTAATGCTAACCCAAATGTATTAGCAGTCATGTAAGAAGTAAATTAGCATGTATTATATGAATGCCATTCAGTGTAGTCTACTAGACATATTGTTATTGAATTGAAATCACATTAATGCATCAACAAGACATTTCAACAGTGTTGGGGAAGCTAACGTTACCTTGAAAGCATAGCCTTGCAAGCTAACGAGTAATACACTTCAGGCTGGAAAAATGATCATTTTGAGAATGTTACGTTAAATGTAAATGTGATATGCAATTATAACAAAATATAATACAAAACACCCACATGCTAGCAGAAAAGTGCCCTCTTGTTCAACTGGTGTAACATTATGATACACTGATCTGAAATTCAGTGTTTTATCAATCTAGTATTATCTATACAAAGGGAAGACATTGATTTGTCATTTTAAATTCCCATGGTAGTCTTTGTGTTGAATTAAATAGAGATCAGAGACTTTTTGATATCAACAAATATCCTATCATTGTCCAAACAATCAAATATAATATGGTTTTGTGATGGTACTTGTGATTTATTCCCCTATTGTTCACAGGTCATAAACCAAAAAAATAAGTAAAATTCCCTGCTGTTCATTGAAAGTGCAGGACTGTCAGCTTTGGGTTGTGCTTAATATCCATCAGTCAGACACCTGCCAAGAAACCACAGTCCAGGTGGGGGTATTTGCAGGGTTCAGTTAGCCAGGTCACTTCTAAAATAACATGCACCAACTTCTTTTTGTTAATAAATAGCAATAATGAATACTGCTGACTAACTGTTGTGAAAGGGCTTTCAATTACTGTAGAGAAGCAATGATAAAATAAAAAAGCATTCCTTTGCTTTTATGGCTCAAAAAGTTTCAGAACTTAACCACACAAGAAAATGGCAAAAAAAAAAACAACTGATTGAACTACCAGTGAGCTACTGCAGAATATAGTTAAACTACTAGTTTATTTCCACGTATTACACCACTTCTCAACACTGATTTTGACGTGTTGCTGGAGGAACAGGTGTGGGTAAAGTTAATTACAATATCATGATATAGTACACTTATTTACTAATTTACATAGTTGTGTAAAATGGTCTATTACAATGAGAGCTATTAAAAGGAGAGATACCACAGTGCAGATTGTATGACACAATGTCTGACCTTTGACAAATGTACAGAGAGCAAAAGTGTTCAATCCAGTTTATTGCCAAGTAGGTTTTCAGGTACGTAGATTTTGCTGTGGTGTATTGATGCATAACACAAACAAAGTGAGATAAAATAAAATGAAAAGAAGAAGAAAATACCAAGTAAATACGTACAATAGATTTGAATTAAATGAAAGAGCAGTGCAATTTTTAGGAGTGGTAGTTTGTTCAGAATTGTGCAAGATTTTACAGGGAATGAGCAGATCTCCATAGTACGTTGTGTAAAAGTATAAGAAGAATGTGCAATTCACATTGTCCAGAGATATGGTCCCAAAGATGTGCATTAATGTAACACATATAGATGGACAGATGTGAAGACATTCATGTAAATACTGTGTAATATTTGTCTTTCATGATATGGCTTACTGGGATTATTAATGAAACATCTTTAATTCATAATTAGTTACATATCTGCGATTTTTCTGTCGTGATAAGTCAAAATGTCTGCTGTGAAAAAGGTCTAAAGTCAAGTCTGGTAATGAAGACTATTGTATTTTAATACTGTATTACGCTATAGTGACAGAAACAGGTGTGTCTGTATTTTAGAAAATCATGTGCTGAGGAAGAAACCTGCATGCTTCCTGTATTTTCACACATCCCTCACAGAAAACGTATTATATACAGTAACAATTGAAGCTGCCTTTCAGATAACATTGCTCAACAGTTACTGTGTGATGACTGCAATGTTGCTGTTTAATCTGCAAATTCCCATGATTCTGTTTTTCTTTTCACTTGTTTAGAACATTCCCACTCATATACTGTATCTCGCTGTGCTCTCCTCACAGTGGCTCTGCAGGCACTGAGAAGAAAGAAGTGGTACGAGAAACATCTGAAGGACATCGACTGCACTGTTCAGGCCATGAGGTCTACTCATAAACACACGTAAGGGAAAAGATATCAGTGTAAATGGTCATTTAAATTATGACATATATGGATATCTGTAAGAAATTGAGCAGGATGAAGAGAAGAACTGGTAAAATGTCAGTTATTGTAGATAATAGGTAAGATTTGGGATACAGTTCATAATGATACTGCGAAGTGAACGTATGTGATGTTATTTTTTTACATTTGATTTGAGTTTGGATCCAGCTCATAGCAAATGTTTTAATATACTCCTTGTGTGTAAAGCCTAATAGAGTTTTAAAGAAGGGTTTAACTGAGACAGGAACTTTCTGCTGGCTGTTTCAGACATTTTGTCAACGAGGTGAATGACCTGATAAAAGACATTACAGAGGAGCAAGATCTGATTGAAGACATGTCAGACGCCTTCCACACATCTGTGATCTCAGGAGTGGAATTTGATGAGGTACAATGACAGTATTTCCTCAAGAGATTTTATTTTAGTGTAGCTTTTTTGATTTCAGGCGTGGACTTTGTTTATTTAAAGTGAATATAATTTTTGTATTTTTTTTGTATTTACAAGTAATTCTGATAAATATCATTTGCCATATCACAATAAATCGCTCATGCAGTCAGCCAAAGATGTGGTGATTTGTGGTGATATAAGCCAGTTGCTTTGTGTGTGGTTTGCTCAGGATGAGCTGCTGGCAGAGCTGGAGAGTCTGGAGAAGAATCTGGATGAGAGTCTCTTTGAGAAAGACAGAATGGAGGAGAAAGACTTTTGTCCCAAAGTGTCACCCATTGCATCACCTTCACCACCACCACCTGGTAAGAAACATCTTAGGAGCAGATGCAGAAACATAGTTAGTTAGCTTTGTTGGTGTGTGTGGTAGTGGGCAACTTCACGTTAGCTTCGGTAATAATAGTTGGAAAGCTGATGATAACTGCTAAAATTCCATGGTGCAACACATTGGTGCAGTTGGCTGCAGCAATTACTAATTGATGCATATTGCTCAGTCTTTGTCTTTTCTTTCCCAAAGCCAAGACAGAGGAAGATGAGATTGAAGATGACTTAGAGTACCTGCGGCGCTGGGCAAATGGACCCTTAGAGCCACACCATCAACCACAACACACGGGTATTAAAACCTAAAAAGGAAAGGATTGAATAAATAAGTTGAAATGATATGTTATTGTTCATGAGTGTTCAATGTTTATGTGGGTACAGCAAAGTATCAGTGAAAAAGAGGAAGGAAGCAGGAGTGCTAAAATGCTAACTAATTTCTGGGTTTTAGGACTCATTCCTGCAGCATTCCATTATAGTTACTACAATTTTTTTTGTTGTAAGGTATTGTGAGCTCTGTAACTATATGCACTATAATTAGGGCATTGTTTACAATACTAAATGAAACAAATGACTTCAATCTTGAGCTGTCCCCTTCCCCTCAAACTCCCTACATTGTTCCCGCTACTCTTGCCTGCTTTAAAAGCCTCCTCACCAATGTCTCTTGTTATTTGGTAAATTACTAAAAAAAAGTTGTTTGGCCTTTCTCTGTTGGCTGTCCAGGTCTTTCTTAGAGTTTTCTTCAGAGTTTTTGTTTCAAATTGCTGAATGTTATAAAAATAAACATTGATATAACACCTTAATGATGGCCTCCAGCAGGAGACAGTGATTTGTACTCATAGGATTTCAATCAACAGGAGTGTTTTAATTATTTATTGATTATTATTATCCATTACACACAGACTACTTGAATAGTAATGAAAATAATTTGATTTGATGAACATGTACATGCAGCCTAAAGGTTTATGTTGGCTTTTGGGTTTGCAACGCCTCACAGACAGCCTGTCACTCAAGCAGTATCGCTCCTAAATATGCGTTACTTTGTAAATTTATGTTAATGGGTATGTTAAAAAAAAAATCTTCTCATGTACAGTTGTCATCAACGCTGAAATTAACTATAAAGATTAAAACAGTTTCATGTACCAGGCTGTAAACATGTTTATTTCTGCTGTAAAGTTGGGCATCCATGGGGACTGACTCTGTTTTGGTGCCAAACTGCAGTTTTTGGCACTTCGGTATTGGCTTTATTTTTCAGTCCTGGAGGTTGCTGCTTGGTCCACACTGACTCACTCTCCTGCAGTTAAAAACAACAATATAATCAGTATAATTAATTGTAAAGCCCCCTGGCATGTGGCGATCCCTGAACTGCCATCTGGTAGCAATAAATACAGCAATTTGTTTTCTTCATAATAAAACAAGAGTTTACTTCACTTATCACGTTGCCCTTTAAGTCCAGTGTCTCACTTCTGCTGTGAGCAACTGCGCAGGATTAGTCTTCTGTCTGGGTGACAGACAATCACCCAGACAGAGCGAGTGACGGAGACAGGGAGGGAGTGGCAGAGACGGGGAGAGGACTGCTGGTTAAGCAGTAGCCTCAGACACAGCACAGGCTCCTAATGTGCTGTAGCATAGGCTGGTCAAAATGTGAGCACCATATATGTGGACATGTAAGGACTGTACAACAGCTGACTGAAGCCAAATGGGGTCAGGAGCAAGCCAGAAGGAATATACAGGTAGGGATGAAACACACTTAAAGTGCAGGGTAGGCTTTTCTGTATATGGACTGTAGATGGGAATATTTCTGTGTCTACTGACCCACCACCCTGATAACTTACGAAGTTTGTATTACTTTTTGCTATCAGCCGTAGAGAAAATACTAAATTCATTAAGAAGGCAGCTATCCCAGTCCAGCTTTACAAGCGTTTGAATAATTCTATTATGGCTTTACAATCCTAACATCAAGGTAATTCATTTAACTTCTATCATTAGTACAGATGGTAGATAAGATGCGTCCTGTGAGATGAAGGTGCAGATGACCACATCTCTTTGTTATTGTGATAATAATGCTGATTAGTAACAACCATGCCGACAGAGCAGCTATGGAATTATCAGCCCACCAAGCCCTCTTTATGATGATGTTTACAGTTCATACGATGCTTCAGCTCCATCATCCACCAAGGTACAACTGTTTCCAGTACTGTATTAATGTCTGGTGCCTTGTCCTCAAAGCAGTTGTATATATTAAGATACCTCATCATGGCTGATCATTGTTCACAATAATAAATGCCATGTTGCTGATATGATGCAGACACAGCTCTAACGCTCTTAAGAAATTAGCACAATCCAATTTAAAAGGTGTTGTTGCTCTTCATACCAAACAAACACTGTGACCACATACCTACACGTGCACACACACACGCACACGCACACACACACACACACACACACACACACACACACACACACACACACACTGCTGGAAATTCTCCAGTCAGCAGGTTTATCTCATCTGACCTGCAGGCCTATGACAGTCCAGTGTTTCTCTTATATCTGTGAGGACTATATTTAGTAGACAAGAATTGAAATAGAGGCTGGAGAAAATGGGGTGTAAGTAAAGAGCACCTTTAATGAGTTTAATGGGTACATTCACCTTTACTGTAAACACGTCCCAAATCAAGGATGCTGTTTGAGTAGGTAAAAATAGTCAGTCAGTGTGAATCTTTCACCTCTCAGCTACAGAGAGCCCCCCATCGTCACAGTCCACCAATGAATCCGAGTCAGCCAACTGTTCTCCTCAACCGCCTGCCATCATCGTCACAGCTCCATCACGGGAAGACATCCACGCCTCGCCATCCACCATTACTATAGCTGATGCCGTCAAAGAGAGGAGGCCTTCTTCTGCACCCTTTGTAGTGGGGAAGAAAGTAGAGACCAGACAGTGACTCAGCATGTCCTGCCACAGAAGGTAAAATGGGAATCAAACTGTGGTGAAGTCAGAGAGGGGAGCAAAAACTCTGAAACTACAGTTTACTGCATAAATAGTAGTAGCTGTTTACTACTATAGCCTATCAACAGTAGTGTAAGAAGTATTCAAATCCTTTACCAAAGTTAAAGTTGGAAAGTACAACAGAATTAGCAGCACATTTACACAACAAAATGTCCTTACTGCAAATATTCCCTCTTCAGAGTGTCATATTATTATGTACATATTAAATTATTCTTACTTATTTAATCAGTGTCACTTACTGGTATCACCCAAGGTGGCAAATTCTAGTGTGGTGTTTAGAAAAAAGTCTCTATCTCAAGATGATGTTTCAACATGATAAACCTTCACAAGTGGCAGCTTAGTCACAGGTGTCAACCTTCAGTGACACCAACTGTTTATCCAAAGAAATCTTGGCCACTTTATTTGGACAGAACATGTTATACAAAGAACAAAATGAGAGTATCTTGAGAGTATTAGGTTTGGTCGTCATCATTGTCATCATAATCAACCAGTTTCACAACAACTTCTATGCACTTTAATTTGTTGGTAAGGCAGGGGCAGTCTGGAAGGATGTAGGTCATCAGTTCCAGGAGGGCCAGTGGTGCTAAGGGTCCTCCACTCAAGTCGAAAATCAGCATACCTGTAAGAACAAGTGGAAGATATTTAACGTCAAATTTAGTGAGGTGCCAAAATGTCTAGAAATGACCTATATATATTATACCATTTTATTATGAGAGCAAGATAATGAACATTTATTTATTGCATTTATGATAAGTATACCTTTGTTATCAGTTGCCAGGCTTAACCATGACTCCATCTCTCCACAGTCTTGATTTTAAGTACTCAACAAACATGCAACACTATGTTCAGTACAAAACCAATCACCTTTCAGTTTTTGAACGAGGCTCATTTCATCGGTGATGCACGTCAAGAATTCTCTACTATCTTTAACTGCTGGTGCTGATTTCTCAAACTCTCTTGAAAGAGCGGCCTTGTTAATCGTCCATTTTGAGCCATCTGGATTTGAGGGTGCCCAAAGCAGCGGACCAACTGGATGAGTCAGGACATCTTTAAGGATTTTAACTTTGCAAAGCAATGCCCAAGAAGATCTCTATCTGCTTTTAATACCATCACCTTGTTTTGTGCTTACTTTACACATCATTTTTCGTGATGCTTGAGAATGTCCTCAGATACTGTTTTCTTATTTTGTCAAAGAACTTGGATGTTTGTGACTCTTTCCCCAAACGTTAACTTCTAAACCTCTGATATGCTTCCTCTAGGGTCTGTTGAGCTTGCAACAGATCGCTGGCTGCGTCTGATGACACAGACTGATGATGTCAGGCTGATCTGGAGCAGCTTTTCTCCATAAGCTCTGCAAAGGCATTTGCCCTATGCTTCTCTACCCTGAGCTCCTGTAGATCTTGATGTCTGAAACAATCTGAAGACCCATTGCCTGTCATGTCCCTGAAGTGCTTCAGATACTGACTTCTGCTTTCTTAAGTGAGATAGTATCTGGTGAACGCTGCAGTTTTCAGACTGAATCCCTTGGTTCCTCGGGCAGTCTGGGTATCCTTGTTTACAGTGTCCTCAATTGTCTGGTCCACTGGAATCATACCAGTGGAATTGTTCCTGCCCAGCTGGACAGAAAACCACCATTTACAAAGTGATCAACCTGAACACCAGGATAATCAACCTCCAGGCAATATTTCCGAGCATAGTAGTATGTCATGTATCTGGTCTAGCTAATCTTATCATAAGCAAAACACATTGAATGATAGTACTAATCACTGCAAGAAGCATGAATAATTAAAATATGTATCCATGTGTTTTTGTTACCTTGGAATGAACCCTTTATATTTATAGAGGGAGCAGATCCTTTTCCACAGTAACTGCACACAAACCTACTGCGCAGTTACTGTAGGACAATAATGGCAATTGTTGTTGTTCATTTAGATTGATAGATAGATTTCTAATCCTTTCTAATAAATTAATAACACTTAAATATTTATAATAATAATGATAATATATTCCTCCTATCAGTATAATAATAATAACAATAATAATAAAAATATATAAAATATATAACGTACACACACATACTGAAGATAACAAAGATACATAAATAACAAAAATAAATAAATAAACAGTAAACACGTACAGTGATAATCAAACATCCTCCTCATTTCTGTACCTTGTAAAAATCATCTCCTTATACTTTTTTTTAAACTGGTTTATATTTGGACATTCCCTGAGCCTCCCCTCCAGACTGTTCCATAATTTAACCCCACAAATTGAAATGCAAAACGTTTTTCTTGTTGTGCGTGCCTTCAGTGTTCTGAAATTAAATTTTCTCCTTAAATTATAACCCCCTTCCCTTCCAGAGAATAGTTTCTCAATATTTTATGATAGCAGATTATTTTTTGCTTTGAATAACATTTGTGTTGTATGAAATTCCACAATATCTTTGAGTTTTATGAGTTTTGACTGTAAAAAGAGTGAGTTTGTATGATCCCTGTATCCTGCCCCATGAATGATTTGAAATGGTTATCATATTTAAAGGTACTTGTATGTATGGACCCTACAAAAAATGGTACTTTAGAGATTTTGCAACCTCAGATGATACCAAATTCTGGCCTGGCCCAGAAGGTGACCCCAACATAAAATAGGTGATTATGGCCCTGCTGTAGGAAAAAAATAACCCTGATCATGTCATCAACGCTAAGAGATGGTGAGTTGAGGGTGGAGAAATGTGGGCTTTTAGATGGCAGGGTCTAATGAAATGATACATGTGTTAGTGACCCTTCAAGCACATTTCTACTTTTAGTGCTACTGCAACTACATCCATTCTTAGGCCTAATATTTACTCACTCTGTACTCCAGTTACAGCCATGTATCCCATGCTGTTTTTGAGAGTGTGACTGCATCTGTGGTTCAATCCTTATCAAGTAGAAATGCTAGATTTGTAATTTCTGTATTTTTATTTTATTACAGTCTTCGAAGAAAGACTCGAGCTGGACTTCTCCAACACCACCCGGCGGCAGAACCGCAGAGACAACGTGTTTCCGTGCGGTATCCCCGCCTGTTCAAACTCCGGGAAAGCACCCAGTTGTCCCGCTGGTGGCCCAAACCAAAACACTATGGCGGCGCCCAGCTGAGTGAGCTGCGGCCTGACGAGCTACGGACACAGCGGACGACACTCTTGTCTTGAGAGGTTAAAAACGACTCTTAAATTAAAGTATGGACGCCGTTGGAGAAGACGAACCGGACCCCATAAAGCTCAAGTCTATCAAGAGCAACAAAACATTCACAGTGCCTCAAAATGACAGGGTAAGAACATGAGCTCCGTGTAGGGGAGAAGCGACGCCAAACTCCGTTCAGGACTGTGATTGTTTGATAATCCCCTGCATGTTAGCAACAATACATAACTCACAGGTTACAAATTAACACTTGTCACAATACTAGATGGCCCAGTCTAAAATTCGGCATATATCTGATACAGGCAATATTAATTATAATGGGAACGTTTCACTATGTGGATGTCTTAAACTCAATATAAACTGACGTTAATCATAATCCACATGACGCTACAAAACTGTAGCACTAATGCTGAAAGCAAGCAAAACATTATGCACCACTTCCTGTACAAGTTGAAAATTCATCGATACGATTGAGTTTAAAAGGTATCAACTCTGAGGAAATCTTTTATTAAGCAACGTGGTCGCCGGGTGGTTAGAAAAGCAAGGTGGTTATTAAAACTGTAGAATTGTAAATGGTGTTTGGCGTCTCTCCATCAAAGGGAATACGACGGTTGTTTTAGTTATGAACTAACCTTACCTGAGCTCATGACTGCACACTGTGGTAAAGTAATTAGTTAGCCAGGCGCCTTTATGAGTAACTGAACTTTAAGGGTGAAATTAAGGTCTGTGTACACTTCACTACTTCAGTCATTGTCTCCAGCAGCACCAATCTCATTACAGGCTTCCATCAACACGTAAGCCTGCACGTTAAAGCACCCAAATCTCTACGTCATGGTGTGATTCCCTGGTGAATCTCCAGGGTGCCTTTTTTTAGGACTTAGTAAACTACAGTGGAATCGCAATTACAACCTTTTGACACGAGCTGTCCCAGATCGGTTATCTAATGAGCATTGGCCTGAAGTTATTTTTCCATTTAGGTAATGGTAAATTCCTCTCAGATCCAACTCTTCTGAGAGGCTCAAGGCACCTGTTTACCTTGATAATCACCAGTAAACCCCTTACTGATTGTCTTGTTGTTCATTATTGCATTTCAGCTTCACAATATGTTCATCTAAAGTAGGTCTGAATACATAAAACATGTTACATGGAGCCATACAGAGAAATAGTGTAACTGTCAGTATCTATTCATTTATTCTTTACGTGTATCCTGTCCATAATGTTGCAATGAAAATCAACTCTCCCTGTCTGAGACAAGCATGATGATGAAGTTCACTCAAGTGTAGATAGCCTCTTTACCATTTCTATGTCTCTTGACTTCTTTTCAGTTCGGGAGTTGCAGAAGTGTAAGAGAGTTTGAGAAACTCAACCGCATAGGAGAAGGAACATACGGCATTGTGTGTAAGTCATTAATATTGGATACTGTGGATTTGTTTGACTAGGAAATTTAAAAATAGCAGGTCATTTAAACTGCTCAGTCAATAAACTGTTTTCTGTTCTTAATATAGACAGAGCACGAGACACAAAGTCAGATGAGATTGTAGCATTGAAGAAAGTCCGGATGGACAAAGAGAAAGATGGTAAGATCTCTTCTTTAATGCTGATTCATGTGTATGAGTATTTTGAATGCAGTAGTTTTGTATGTACAAATTCTCCACTGTTTGGCATTTCGCCTTCAGACCTTTATTGTCCCTTGAGGGAAATTTAATAAAAACAGATACAACATGACATACAAGAGGACAAGAGGCTTTTTGCTTGCGGTCAGGCACCAGATTGCCACCTTTTTTATAAAGCACCAACCTCACCTGAGTACTGTGTGGATACACACTCATAAATGTCCTGAACACATAGAGAAGAGGAAAATACAGGCACATGGCAGGCTATTTGCAGATAGATACCCTGACACATACTTCTGTTGGGTCCCAAGTGATGATTGAGAGGGATTACTTCTATACATTTTTGAGGAAAATCCTGCATAGTGTACCTTTAACACTTTGTTATGTCTTGTATACATGCGGAAATTTTGGCCTGATGGTGATGCGTAAAGGAGTTGAGTAGTTATCGGGATATATCTCTTTTGCTCTTGAACACATTGTTGGACATACCAGCTAACCAATATTGTCATCCTTCAGTCCCACCCTGGGCTCTCCAAAGTTTATGTTACAGTCAAGGTCAATGTGACCTCACATTTGTCTTGTTTGCAGGAACACAATATCCCAGCAATGCTTCAAGGAAATTTCTTAAAATTTGGTGCAAATGTTCAGTTGGGCTCAATGATGAACTGAGTAGATTTTGCTGGTCAAAGGTCGAGGTCACCATGACCTCACAAAAGGCATTTTTGGCCATGATTATGGCTAATTATGACAAATTAAAAAAAAAAAAAAAAAAAAACAACCATCCAATAAGTTAAAATGAAGTGATGGCATTTTATATCCAATAAGGTCAAAGGTCAACTTGTGACATCATGATGTTCTGCAAAAGAACTTCTGGCCATTACTCAACATCATAACTCAGGAACAGAGGGGGAGACATTTGGTCAGAAACTGAATTGGTGTCCACCTTGAAATTGTGCTTGTTGTACAGTGTGTTTGTCAGCGTTTTAGAATTAGAATTTCTTCGTAGCGATATCTATATTTGAAACATTATCTACTTTTATGGCTACACATGAGTTTGGACAGACATGGATGTAACCTGTAATTTGACTGACTGCAGAGGCATTCAGTCGTGAGGTGGTAATTCTAGTTCTTGTTAAAATGACCAGTAAAAGTTGTTAAACCTGTTGCTCTTTCTCAGGGATCCCCATCAGTAGCCTCAGAGAGATCACTCTGCTGCTGAGGCTGAGACACCCCAACATAGTGGAGCTGAAAGAAGTGGTTGTTGGCAGCCAGCTAGAGAGGTAGTACACACACACACACACACACACACACACACACACACACACACACACACACACACACACATTTTAGGGGATTCACAAGCAATAAAAGAGAATATTCTACAGCAACAGTTAAAATTGCACATGTCTCTGTGTGCAGTGTAACTGTTCATAATCTGTCATGTTAGCCCAGCTGGTTTTGTAACCTTAGTCACCATAACCTGTTTTACTCTTGTATGTTAACTTAGCACTTAATCATCTTATATTGTGTAATTCTGTGTGTGTCTTGTTCAGCCTGTTTCTGGTGATGAGTTACTGTGAACAGGATCTGGCCAGTCTGGTGGAAAACATGCAGACACCGTTTTCTGAGGCTCAGGTAGGACACTGATTTGTTCTTGGGTTGAATGTTTTATTTAAATTAAGTGGACTTCATTTGTCTTCAAATGAATAAAATGTGTTGAAAGCTTTTTTATGAGGGTCCTTCGTAATCCCCTTAAGGCCCCCTGATTATAAACATCCTTTTGACAATACCTTTTGACAGTTAGTTTGGTTTGCATGACTCTTTGATTGCTGGGCCAGGTTGTGTTGTCTGCATCACAACATTATTTTCCTGCTGTCCTCTTTCAGGTGAAGTGTATTGTCCTTCAGCTGCTCAGAGGCTTGGAGTATCTCCACCACAACTTCATTATACACAGGTCAGTCTCAGACATTTATTGGAAACCCAACACTTAACTCTGCAATTTCCTCTGTACTCAGTATAGGAAAAACAAGTTTTAAAAAGCTGTGACAACCACTCTCTATTTACTTTTTCTTATAGAGTTCCATACCAGTATCAGAAGTAAGAACAGGGGCCTTGCAGTAACATAACACATCTAAATGTGCTAAATTTTTGTGTAAAAAATAGCATCCCAAATCCCTGCAGATTTCATCCTAATATAGTTCAGATTTTATGAAAATGTACTGTCAGCAATGTTTAATCAGTTTATAAACTACACAACAGCTCTTTGATTACTGATGGCATGTTTCATATGGGGGTCAGTAATCAAAGAGCTGCTGTTTTCAATGACATCCACTTAAAGCCTCAACACAGGCAGCAATACAGCACGAGTGCAGCGACAATATCCTCACACTTTCTCTTGACCCAAAAACTTGAAGTAGACGGCGCTTCTGTTGAGGCCTCTTCTCTTGTGGCTCTTGAAAGTTGCTCAGGAAAATGCAGTAAATTTGTTACTCATATAGAAAGCAAACAAAGTCACACTCTTCATTACATTACGACCCAACATAAGGAAACTGGCCAGCCATATCTCTAGAGTTGTTTATCTTGTTTATGTTCCACATGCTTTCTTTTTCTTATTCTGCTTTGCGTCATTGAGCCAGGCAGTTGGATTAGTTAAGTGGACTGATCTGGTTTTCCAAGCTACGGTCGCACTTAATGCTAAGATGCAAAGGTAATCAATGGAGCTAAGGAGAGGTTTGTTGAGTTCAGAAAGAGATGTTTAGAGATATATGAAGGTATGATACTCTGTAAGTTTAGTTAAGGAAAGTTGATCTCTGTTTCCTTTTGAAATTAGAAACAATGTACTTAAGATTATAAACCAAGGTATGCCTCAATTGTAGAACATTTGCAAATAAGAAAAAAGAGTGAAAATCCAATGAAGAAAAGCTCCTGCATCTGTGTTCATGTAACTTAAGGCAACATTCAATCATTAACAAATTGAATTCAGTCACGTTTTACTGCTAAGACCTTCAGTAGGAGAGTTTCCTAGAAACAGCAGCCACGTTTTACCACAGCTAGACAGCGTGAGAGCACTTTAAATGTCAGGGGAATGATGTGAAGCCGATTACAAACGCTCCTCCATCCAACTTGACCGAGTTCTAACAAATGTGCCAAGACAAAAGACTGTTACTGACAGCTGTAACTGAAAAGGTTCAAAGCAATTTTATATTTGCCTCTACAAACACATGACATGTGGCGGGGGCTGAAAGTATCGCATCGTCTCGGAGCAGCCTCATTATCTTCTTGAATCTTGTTATCAGGGACCTGAAGGTGTCTAATCTGCTGATGACAGACAAAGGCTGCGTTAAGATTGGTGAGTCATCACTATTATTATAACCCCCTCTACAGCTCTCACTGTAATCATATTACTCCTGTACTGACATACATACCAAAGTCTGCCAGCACTGACCTTTGACCTCTTTCCCCCCTCTGACAACAACTGCCTCACATGTGTTATGCTCTTCCAGTTTGATATGGTTTACTTATATCTGCTTTTCTTCTGTATGTAAAATAGGTTTGTTTTTTATGCAAATTCAAGTTTGTTATTTTATTTTCCTAAACTTACAACAACATACATCACCCGCTCTCCTCAAACCCCTGTTTCTGATATGGAAAAATAAAAACAAAACCTTTAATTAAAAAAAATAAAATAAAATTTAAAAAAAATAACTACAACCAACAATACCAATCAGTCAGCAGAACAAACTCCATCTGCTGATCAAGAGAAGACCAGGAAATGTGGTTGAAGTGGAGCTTAGTTGAAAATTGTCCTGTTGACCCACTATGTATAAGTTCAAAAATGAACATTGACACTTGATTTGTTCTGTGATCAATTAGATGACTGATAGAAAATGTGAGTCAGAACAAGTTATTTTAATGTCACCTTGGCTCTTTGGAAATTTTGATCGTAATTTTTATCAAATTATTTATTCATTTATTGAAAAAATTATCAGCAGATTACTTGATAATGAAAATAAAAGTTAGTTGTAACCTAACGACATGTATATAAATTAATAGTAGTGGTTGTATTTTTTATGGATCTCCTTTTTTTGTTTCTGCTCTATGCAGCTGATTTTGGGCTGGCCAGAATGTACGGCATCCCGCAGCAGCCCATGACTCCTCGAGTGGTCACACTGTGGTGAGTGTCTGCTGGGCCTCTTAGCCATGTTTACCGGGATTACTGCTTTAACCTTATCCTAATAATGTGTGGATGGGTGTGGCATGCACTGCAGATAACCCTTGTGTTACTTATGTTGCACTTGTGCAGCCTTAGTGGAAACTCCTACTTTTAATCTCTCTCAGGAATCCTTTATTAGCTCCGTTACCTTGGTTTGGCCTGCTCCCTGTCACGATATGCACTCCCTCCCCCTCCTTCATCTGTTTGCAGGTACAGAGCTCCAGAGCTCCTCCTAGGGACCAAGACCCAGACTACAGCCCTGGACATGTGGTAAGGCTTCAACCTCTGTGATACAGAAATACACAAACGTCCACTTCATGCTCTTATCACATCTTAGAACATAAGGTTCTCCCACCCAAGGAGGAGAATCTTTATTTAAAGGAACACTTCACCTCCCAAATGACCATTTGTAAATCAGTTACTCACCCCTGTGTTACACTGAATTCTTGACGAAAACTTAGTTTTCCTCAAGAGTCAAAAAACAGAGAAAAATTCTTATGAATTGAAGTCATTGGGGATCACTTTTAAGAAGAGCAAAACTCCATCAAAACATCCATTCACAAACTGTGACACAGCTCAGCAGTATAACTGAAGTCTTAGTAATCCAGTTGTATGCTCAGTACTTTGCAAACACATGCACTGATACCTGACAACACTTCACACAGTCTCAAGCACAGACGAGTAGCATAGTTTCTTTATCACAGTCAGAGATATTGCAGACTTTCTCTCGCACCACATTAAGAGCCAACGGAAAAAAACCCCGGCAGGATTCGTTAATAATCCCAAACTTGCCGTGATGTGTTCTTTGCAGGGCTGTTGGCTGCATCCTGGCTGAGCTCCTGGCTCACAAACCTCTGCTGCCTGGAACCTCAGAGATACAGCAGGTCGACCTGATAGTTCAGCTGCTGGGAACACCCAATGAAAACATTTGGCCGGTGAGACCTCAGCTCTCTATA
Source organism: Epinephelus cyanopodus (assembly GCA_026686955.1). Classification (NCBI taxonomy): domain Eukaryota; kingdom Metazoa; phylum Chordata; class Actinopteri; order Perciformes; family Serranidae; genus Epinephelus; species Epinephelus cyanopodus. The sequence goes on along the minus strand of CM048917.1, from coordinate 35,356,952 downwards.
CCTCTTTCTCTTCAGCATAAACTAAACTATCTGATGTCTGGTGATGTTAAGGCAATATGCCAAACTGAATTTGTGTGTGTGTGTGTGTGTGTGTGTGTGTGTGTGTGTGTGTGTCAGGGTTTTTCTCAGCTGCCCCTCATTGGTCAGTACAGTCTGAGGAAGCAGCCATACAACAACCTGAAGAATAAATTCACTTGGCTGTCTGATGCTGGACACCGACTGCTCAACCTGCTCTTTATGTACAACCCACAGCGCAGGTACAGTCACACACACACTGAAACACACACACATACTGCCTTTGTCTTTTTTCTCATTAAAAAAAACATACGTGTATGTGTTCAGCTGACAGGCCTTTTTCACAGAAAACATTTAACAAGTCACAGTAATGCCAGCCTTACATCAAATGACTTCCAAACAATTTCCCTGTAGCAGACAAATATCCAGTGTTGGTATAAAATCATGAGAGTTTAACCTTGGTTTGTGCACGCTCCTATGATTTCAATTATTTGGTGTAAGGTGGTCTTAAAACTCAATTATAAGTATTTTGTTTTGGTTCACACAAATTCTGAAGCTTAATGATGTAAACATTGTCACCAACCAATAGCTGCACTCCAGCACCAAAACTGGAAGCAGCAAACAAGGCTGACAGATAGACAGATAGATTAGAGCCATTTGCAATTTCTTGTCAGCCCCTGTAGTTCTTTTATACGCTTGGCACACTGGAGAAGCTTCAGTTGGTTGCAGTCTACAACCACATTACTAGATGTCACCAGATTGTCTAAACCAGACCTTTGGATTAACACAAGCAAAAGTACTGGTTTTACATTATGCTTTCCAGTGTTACATATTTAAGGATTGATAACACTGTTGCCCTGATATGTCAACAGCATATCTGTCATAGGTAACAACAGCTAATTTGGAGCACTGTAATCTTTATTCTCAAACATTTTCTGTGTTAGACCGTAATTAATCTTGATTCATGTCTTAAACTATGCTGTGTTGGATCCTTCAAGGATTTAGGCCTGGAAAGTAATTGAAAAGTCCTTGAATTTGATGTTTCAGAAGGTAATAATTTAATAATAAAGTATATATTCACCACCCGCTCAATATTATGATTAATACATCGTGCTCTTTAAGTGAGTAGAAAACATTTCACAAAGCCATGATAACTCTGTGATGAAGTCTGTACCTTGGACTGTCACACCTTGATGCTATGAAATGCTGTTTTTAAAATAAGCATAGAGGATCTGCAGTCCTTTTACTCTTGTAGCCTCGTCCAGTGGTGTTGCCATAGTTACTGCAAGGTTGGGATCAAAATCGTGTCCTCCTCATCCCTGTGAATGATAATAGTTTAAACTAAGTTACCTACCATATTATCAGGATGACAGTATTTGATGTGTCTTTTGAAACTTTATACACACAGACACATACACATAAATTCCACAGATTACTTTGCTGTGATTATCATTTATTAATTATAATAAATCAGGAATGATCAATCAATAATTATTTTGTAGTTCAAGAAAGAGAAGTTCGATTTCTCAGGTTCACTTCGGCTCATCTGCATGCACGTCTCTTATGTGTGCTGAGTTATCCTTTCTGTGATGTCAAACTGCTCTTCTGAAGAAATCTGTGTGTGTGTGTGTGTGTGTGCGCGCGTGCATGTGCGTGCACGCGCGATTATGGTAGAGGTGGTTTTAAGTCCAATCCAATCCACAGAGTACCAAAGTGCTGTAAAAAGAAGAATAAATAAAAGACAAATGTGTTTTGCTAGGTGTTATGTGTCTGTCTGTGAGCCAGACTTTGGCAACGCAGTAGCGTTAAAACAATGCAGTCACAAAACTGTACAGGTGTGTAGTTGTGATCAAAGTGAATGCTGAATTTGAAGATGGATCTGGTCTAAGCAAGGGGGGCTGAAGTAGGTGGTTGAGAAGTAGGGAAGAGGTCATTGCCCCTCTAGTTTACACCCCCGTCCCATAATGCGTTTTAACTTGTGGACTCTAGTTTGACTCTGTGTCAGATATCATGTCAACATAGGACTTATTTGCTGTACTATTAGCAGGGTTCCTACGCAAGTATGGAAAGTATGGAAAAGTATGGAAATAAATTTGATCAATTTCCAGGTATTAAAAAGTATGGAAAATGAAAAATAAAGTATGGAAAAATATTTATGTTTCCAGACTATTACCACTGTTCTAAAATACTGTTTCCTAAAATAGAAAATTAGGTATTTCCAAAAATAATTTAAGTGACAGATGCCCTTAACGATTCATAATAATAAATCCTATTTTTGTCGCGCTACATGATGGAACTGCATTGAGGAAGGGGAGAATAAAAATAAAACCGCTGTCGCAGGTAAAGCAACTCTAGTCGCAGGATGTGTGTCACTGCTCGCCTGCCTTTCTCTCTCCCGCAGTCCGTCACTCCACTGTCTCCACTCTGATACTCGCTCTCCCCCAGTCGGCCTGTACTACGATGCACGTTTAACATAGCCAGGCTTTCTTTAGGTGAGCTGGCTTCACAGAGACTAACAGCGCCCATCCAGGATAACCAGCACTACAAAGCTGGTTATCAACTCGCTCTGTCATCTCTGTTTTCCAGCAATGAGCGTGTTCATGTGAAAGAGGCGGAGTTGTTAATTAGGAGCGACATCATCATCATCATGAACTCATACTCATATGAGATGAAATGGTAGCCTATCTGTAAAAAACTTCTGTTTCAGTGACAGCAGAACAGTTATTTTCAACGAAGTAACAACAGCCTGTAATCATAGGCTACAACAGAATAAAAAACAGATAAAACAGATAAAAAAATTCTTGTCAATAATTTTGTGAATATTAGCTTGTCTGATTCAACAGATGTAGAAACTGGAAATAATTTACAAATATTAAAAGTAGGCTAAGGCACATTTAAGGATTATTATGACTTAAGTACAGAGTATTTTTTGCTATTTAGTTTGATGACAGGATGAAATCATTCATAGTATCACATACTGTAATAGAACTTTAAAATAATTCCAGACTGTTTCTGCTACCGAACCAAAGAGTGTAAAAGTAGTTCATGACTGATGAGGTCTATCTAATCGAAATGTTATTTATAATCATGGGAGCTAATTAACAATGTGGGTTATTTCTTTAGTTTTTATTTCCAGTTATCAGGTGTCTCAAGATATTCTGAGCTGCAGAGTATAAAATCATCCACACTGTCAGCTGTCACTCTGAGGATAACATAAAATTTACACCATTAAAATGCAGCTAAAATCATCATTAGGATATGTGTTTAGTGTGGTTATAAACCATCTCTCTGTTTGTTAGAAACTGTTTTAAAACCAGAGTGGAAATAGAAAACTTGGAACAATAAAATATTAATACTGACCTATTAACATATAGCTTATATTGCTTTTGTTTGTGTTTTTTAACACTGTCACTCTGTTAAGCAAACTGGGGACTTTTGCTCATGACATTCTGTGGCCTTTTTAGCTTGGTTAATGCATATTTTAGACATTTATCTTACTGTGGCCAAAATTGTTTACAGAAACACAAAGTTCTTCATATATCTAGCCTCCTAAATTTGCTCCCGAAGTGCACCAGGTTGATGTATTTTAACCTAAAAATAGTCAAACTTTTCTTCCAGGGGGCATCACTGCATTATGGTATTTGGCTACAATCGGCTATTAAGAATAATTAAATATGATGTGAAATATGACACACTGATATAGTTACTCAGATGTCGCATATTCTCTGGAAAAGAAAAAAAACCCCAGAGAAGTCTGGAAATTTGGGTATGGAAAGTACGGAATTTTGAAATTCCAAATGTGTAGGAACCCTGTATTAGAGAATATCCTAACTGCTTCTCTTTTCTTAACTTAAGTTTCAAAGATAAGAAAAATCCTATCTTCCTATTACAGAACCAATTCCCAAACTCATGGCTGCGTCCATCCTCCCATCTCAGACCTCCCATTTTATCTTAAGAAATCCTAAAAAAACTGAAAATTCAATTCTTCAATCAACACTCATCCTGTCATGGCTGTGTCTATGTTGAGAGGGTAAACAGACTGTCTGTATCTTTGATTAGAATGTACCTGTAGGCTACTCAAGACAGACCATAATAACAACGGCTTTCATTTAACACTGGCTAGCCACCTTACTATCATGCACAAAAAAGATGGTCCATTCAATTTTAGCTATGAGGAGTAGAAGGCACAGATTCTGACGGTGGAGGATATTGATCAAATTCAAAATTAATTATTCATTTTTAAGTTATTAATGAACAATCATTGGTCTTTGCAGTCAATGTATACCCATTAATACATAGTCCAAGAAATGAGACGGAGACAGTGAGGCAGACAGGTAGACCTATTCTTGTGCTTTGCTTGGGGATCAATAAGTCATAACCAAAAGAATACCAGTGCACACATTATGTTTCAGTGTTCCTGTTGTTTCCCATCTTCATTGTCATTGCCATACAGACCTAAGCTAAGTGCTTTCATCAGTCTCATTCTTGAGAATGCAATATCTCAAGAAGGCCTCGGGGGGATTTTCACAAATTTGGCACTAACATCCACTTGGACTCATGAATGAACTGATTAGAATTTGGAGGTCAAAGGTCAAGGTCACTATGACCACAAAAAAGTTTTGGCCATAAGTTAGGAATTCTTACACTAATTATAACAACTTTTCGCACAAATCTATAAGAGGATAAAATAATGAAGTGATGACATTTTATATCCAAATGGTCAAAGGTCAGCTTCACTGTGACATCATAATGTTTTGCAAAAACACTTTTCTATTTAACGTCATACCTCAGGAACAGAAGAGGAGACATTTGGTCAGATACTGAATTGCTGACACTAATCTTGGGTGTCCATCTTGAAACTGTGCCAATGAAAAAGATTTTCTGTGCTGCCAGGGGGACGATGTGTGTGCCGCATCCATGTTTTTACACACATGGGTGTAAGTTACTGCAACTTGACAGTATTGCAGAGGTATACAACCGCAAGGTGGTAATTAAACAGTATTGTTATATTTCATAGGAATTCAGTGCACAAAGACTAAGCTGATTTAAATACAATGTTATTTTCCACTACTGTTGACCTACAGGTTTGTAACAAGTCTTTGTCAGATATGTTTAACTGTAAGAGCCATCACTGACTGCTTATTGTCTGTTTTTCCTGATCCAGAGCTACTGCCAAAGATTGTTTGGAGAGCTCCTACTTCAAAGAGAAACCTTTACGTGAGTGAGAAGGTTTTGGATGTGTCTCAGCTGTAACCCCTGCCCTCTGATGGACTGTAAGTCATTAATCTTGTCTCTCTGTGTCTCTCTTCTCTGTGCAGCCTGTGAACCAGAGCTGATGCCAACCTTCCCCCACCACCGCAACAAGCGGGCTGCTGCTGCGGCAGAGAGCCACTCAAAGCGGAACAAAGTGTGATGGACACTGTAAAGACGAGACATTGGACTCAAAGACAAACCTGTGGTGGCGACATTCTTACAAATGTGCACTCAAAGGATGGACGTTGGTTTCTGGCCACGCTGCGTGCACTAACGTAGATCTGCTCGTAAAGACTTACTCTGGAACTTTTAGCAAATGCAAAACAGAACAGTTCTTATCAGTTTCAGCACAGCTACAGCAAACAGACTCAGATTAACACATTGCTGGACTGCTTTCACAGAGCTCTGTGTTCGGTATAATGCAGCAGAAGTCATGAAAATGTGCAAGAGCACATTTTCTGCTGTAGATCCAGTTGTTTGCAGCACTGTTCATGGGCTCAGTAGAAATCTCCTCTGTTAGGTTTCTGAAGTATTTCTTAATATTCCCATTGCTGCCAAGGTCTGCGCGCTAAATTAAGCGAAGGTAATAAGGACAATGTTGCCTTGACAAATATGCTGAGGCATTTTGTCCTTTGTGTGGAGCATTTGTCACATTTTTAGATGTGCTATTGTAACCGTCTCTGCTATTCTGATAAAACTGTGAAAGGGCACGGCAACAAGGAACTGAACCAACTTGCATAAGCTCAGTCTGCCCACAGAAACACTGGGTCTGTGTGACAGCCTCTCGTAGGGTTTTGAGCAGAAGAATCAAAGGAAACAAGAGTTTGTGGCAAAATCATAAAGAGCTCTCAGGTTTGGTCCTCCCAGCATCAGTATAATGTCGATGACCAGCTGTGTGTCCTGTCCAAGTGTCCTTGAGCAGAAATACTGAACTCCTCAATGTACATTGCTTATTGTTATTGTTAAAGGAATAGTTTGACTTTTTGGGAAATATGCTTATTCGCTTTCTTCCAGAGTTAGATAAGAAGATTGATACCACTCTGAGATGTCTGCAGGCTAAATATGTAGCTAGTTTTTATGTTGAGCTAACAGGCTGCTGGCTGTAGCTTCATATTTACTGCAGAGCTGCAAGATTTGTATCAATCTTCTCAGAGTATTCCTTTAAGAGCCTCAGCTTCAATGCCTAAATGTACTGTAAATAAAGAGTGGCCTCATTAGTAGAAATCACTGAGAAGTGGTGTTGACTCCCAGCTGTCAATAAATAGGTAAAGATGATGGGAGAACTGCCTCAGACAGATAATTACTTAACTGGAATAGATACTGAAAATGTAACTGCGAAGCGGTGATACCCTGCTTACTTTGCCAGGGAGCCCTTAATGCAAGGTGACAGGAGGCCAGGGACCAGTTGCAGCAGCCCTGTACAGGTCAGGTGTATGCATGGGCATTTCCAGGATCTGTGAAGTTAGCCCAGATCCCCATTGGCAGGGTCTGAGGAGTCTTCCCCTGAGACTTTTTTTCATAGTGTGAATATATTTATTTTTATTTTGACTTAGAAAATAGCTGGTGAGCCTCCCGGCGGCCTGTCATAGGCCAGATTTGGCCTGTGGGCCGCAAGTTGAGTATTACTGCTGTAGAGCCTCTGAATATGCTTGAACAGACAGTTCACCCCACAATCAAAGAACATATTTTTCCTCTTGCCTGTAGTGCTGTTTATCAATCTGGATTGTTTGAACACAGTAAAAATACATTTGAAAACCTAACAGCAATATCTCTCTCCAGAAATCATGGCCCGATCACTCAGGATTATTCACAGACTTTGTCGTAAGCAGTTTCATGAGCAGTTTTTTTTCTACTGAACTACATTCGCCAACTGTATCGCTGCACAGAAGGATGTGCAAATACTGCTAGTTCACCTGGCACCACTGAGCTAGCTAAAGTTATACAGTAGCTCAGCCCAGGAAGATGCTATTAATAGCTCCTTTTACACTGCCTTTTTAAGATGGGAATTTTACGCCATTATGCTGCCTCGCCATTCTGTATAAAAGGTACAGTCATGGAATGCGGGGACAGTGTTGTCTCACCATAAAGCCAGCATGGGAGGTAGTAACAGCCTCAAAAAGGGACAGCCAGTAGGATGGGATCATGGGTGGCATGGGTATGATGTTTTGGCAATGTGTTCTGTGTGCAACCCATTGCAGGAGATTTAAAAATTAGCTGATAGCAGTTTTTCAAAATTGAAAAAACAATGTGGTGCAGGAGCTCCTTAAATCTCAGAGCAGAGGACAAGATCAGCCAGTATAAAACACAGATAGTAAATGAATGTTACTGACATGTTTTGCCATTGTTATTGTTTATGAAGTGCTACTGATGCATATATATTTTACAGTACACTAGAGGCTGATGCTGTCGTGTTCTAGTCACACCTCTTTTACTTCCATGATACGGGCATGCTGTCTAAAATCACACACTCGGGCGACATGATGTGGCCTTGGTTGCTGGTTTTGTGAAAAAAATGCAAAGGCGGTATGAAGAAGAAACTCTGACACAAGCGCAAGCCTTTCATCCATTAGTAGATGCAGGCTTGAGAGGTCTGTGGATTTCTGTAGAGACATTGCTGTTGAGTTTATTAAATGTATTTTTGTGGAGCTTTGTGCACCACATGCTGAGTGCCACCTAGTTCTATTAGACAGGAGAAGAGGCAGACATCTCTACAGCTGATATCTTCAACCCTCGCCAATACAATCCAGACTGATAAATAGCTCTGCAGGTAAGAGGTAAAATATGTATTCAGGTTTTTCAGGTGAACTGTCCCTTCATACCATCAGCTATTAAACATAATAAAACTGTCAAACCGGCAACAGTGCCTTTGTTCATTTGAAATGTCAGTTTTTATTAATGCAGGTTAAATTAGTAGTAATGGTTACATGGCCAGTGGCAGGTTGGGTCCCCTTACAGGGACGTTAATAACTGACCTCCCACTGAACCAGTATGTACCTCCACAAACACACAGCAATACTAGCACTGAGCTATCACAAGAAGTCCCATCACTGAGTTAGCAGACAAGCCTGTGGTTCTGGTGCGATAGTGAGAGGTCAGAGAGTTGGTACAGAACAAACATCCAATAGCAGATTTAAATGATTATTTAAAACTGACTAACTGTGTGGTCCTGCTTCTCGATAGCCAGCAGGGCTCGCTTTCCTTATTGTCTGTTAGCTGACAACAGGACACTATACTATTTAAGCAGGAGAAGGAAAGCCAGCCCTGAACAGACAGTAATGAAACAATATGGTGGTGATTGCCTCAGAGTTGAACTTTGTGTGTACATTTGCCTCCCAAAAGCAAAAAATAAAACAAGATTTTCACTGGAGCTCCTTCATGAAACATCAACAAAATAAATACTTCAAGTGTAAACGTTCTGTACGTCAGTTATAGTCAGTCAAGTCAGATGTGATCGAACAGGTTGTGTAAATAGTGTTCTGTAACACTGCAGGACAATTTATAGCAGGGCAAACAAGACAAAATCAAAATGTGCAGATTTAAAGAGATGTGCTTGATTGATTCTCTTACATGGGAGGAAAAAGAAACAAACTTCAATAAAATTAAATCCAAGAGGGAAGACCTCACATTCAGTGTATTCTGGGAAATGCAGTGCAGAAACTAATTTGAGCTGATTTAAATAGAGCAACTGGAGTTGAGGCGTAAAGTTCATCCTTGAAGTTGGAAGTAGCATTTCAGAAAACAGTCTGAGCTTTTGATCGTGTCACGTGATCTTCATCAGTAGATAGTTTGCCCAGAATATCCTCTGAGCATTTCCTGGACCTCTCATCAATGCTGGCTTAAAAGCTGTGGTGATGAAGATCATGTGAGATAATCAAAAGCCCCACAACAGCTTCTAAATGTTGTTTCCAGGGTCAACTATGAAATTTCAACCTCAAATTTTAAGCCAACGTGAATGAGAAGTTGTTAAAGTAAATTTAAGAATACCACAAGTGAACATCCGTTGAGGAAGCTCACCTGATAGTCTGAAAGCTCCAGAATAGCTAGTAAATGAACCTTGTGGTGAGATTACTACAGAGTTTAAAAAAACTTTTAAAAGTTTTTGAACTGAGGGAATGAAATGTTGGACTCTCAGTCAAGCACATCTCTTGTAATGTAAATATCGAACATGAAAGCCTCACACAGACTGCTGCTGGCACAGAGGCACAGGCCTGATGCAGACACACACAGAGCTGTAGAGGGACACTGAGGCAGTGATGATCAATTAACTCTTCATCAAAAAAACAAAACAACAGGGCTCCCAACATATAGACAAATACATTAAGACACACAAGTTTCATAAAAACACTTAGATGCATTCACACACTCGCATGCCTGGCAGGAGTACTATCTTTTTCTTTTGTTTCTCCTTTAAGCGTCACTGTCCTTCATTGCGATCCAAAGCAAAGTGCACGATGGCAACAAAATGTACAGTCCTTCAGTCAGAGAGAATCGGCTCAGAGAGGGACAAACTCAATGCATTTGGCTTCAAATGCAGCTTTCCTCGCATAAATGCAGGTTAGATGAAGAGTTCTTGTGGTGAATACACTGTAGCGGCTGCTTTGTAACTGAACATCTGAAATGAGGGTAAGACATGGGCTCTATTGTCCAACTACCAAATCACACCAAGATTTTCTACTATAGCATTTAGTCAACTTCCTCCAAGGATTCAAAAATTCTGGCCTGGATGATTAGAGGTAAGAAATACAAGATTTCCCACCCCTTTTATTTTTTTGTTCCAACAGACCAGTCTCTTCTTTCAAATCCGTGAGAGGCAGTGAACCAAGCGCTCAGCTGAGAGATGAAAGCCTACAGGATGGTACAGCAGTTGGGGCATGGGGGGGGGGGGGGGTGATGAGTGTTGGTGGGAACAGTTTGACCCTTCTCATGGACCGGGGAGAGGTGGGGCAGGGCTCTGTCTCTCAGCCCTCCATCCCAAAGTCCTCTGTGAACTTCTTAACCTTCAGGAGATCTTCAGTGTTGACTGTGGGACGGGTGGTGGACAGAGAGCGCAGCATGTCCGACTGCAACAGGACAGGAGATGCACGTCACTTTTGGTTGACATTGTTTTTTATACTCAATTCTCCAGACACTAGACTCATAGACAGGTTAAAGTGGCAGACTAAAGGGTAAACTCATTCATAATTTCAACCTGGACCCTATTTTCCCATGTCTTTGTGTTTAAGTGACTAATGGGAACAACAATATTTTACACTGGTCCAGTATTAAGTGAGATCGCTGCAGCCGCAAAACAGGCTCCAATATAATCCTCGTTTTTGCCACTGACTGGTTTTGTAAGTGTCTGACAACATCATAGAAAGGACACCAACAGAGGTTGTTAAAGATCATCAAACCCACCAGACTCCATTTAAATAAACAGTAATTTTACCCTCGTAAAACGCACTTCATTCAAAGTTGACAGAAGCAAAATAAGATTCACAAACGCCCTCTCGGTTAAACTTTTCACAGTTCTAACAATCACCCACTCTGGTTTGTTTGAAATAACCCCTTAATTCACCCACTTAGCTGTAAAATATGCTGTTTCTATACACGCTAAAATTACTGTTTATTTAAATGAAGTCTGGTGGGTTTGGCAATGGTGATTTTAGGGATGTTTCTGGTTAAACAAAAAGGATCTTACTCTTTCACAAGAGGTCCACCTTTGTTAGGATCCTTTCTGAAGGTTGTCATATACTTAAAATAATATTCTAAGCCTGTTGGTGGGTAAAACAAGCACTTTTTGTGGACGAGAATGGATGGTGCACAAATGCCTGCGAGTTTAAATGGCAGATGGTTGAGCTGCTGCCGACTGCAGCGATCTCACTCAATGCTGGACAAATTTCAAAATTGTTGTTCCCATTTGTCACATGGACACACAAACACGGAAAAATAGGGTCCAGGGTGAAAATTATCAAAGCTACCCTTTAACTGTGATTAATACATTTTATTCCACACAGGACTGGTTGATTATAGCTGCAGCCTTTCCACTCTTATCCCATCGCTGCAGCTCTGGTGAAAAAGATGTGACTTTCTGAAAATGCTGTAGCATTTTTTTACACTTCAAATATTTACAAATCAATTTCTATCACATAAATAAAATATAGACATGACATTTCTGTCAAACAGACTTTTTTGAAGCATTAATTTGTTTCCTTAAAACAATTCAGTTCCAAAAGATTAATCTTCTGTAATTTACTGTAACGTTGGCAGCAGAAACAACGTTGCTTTCAGCAGTTACACAGTGTTGTGTATCATTTGGATTTATTCCTTACAATCCATCTACAGTCATAAGAACACAAATGTAATCCATTTGTTTCCCACACTTAATCTAGCCTACTTAAAGCAAAGGACACAGATACAATCTGGGCTTCTGTTGCTTCTTATTCTCTTCTTGTTGTGTGTTTACTCACAGTTTTATTTTTTCTGAGGTAAGGTAGGATTATGTCCATTCAAAAATGTTGAAGCACCTGTTCAGTTTTAGATCGTAGTTGTAGTTGTTACTATGGATATCTGAAACGACGAGCTCCAGCACTGATCATTTCTGTGTTGTCATTAATATGTGTGTATCTCACCATGCAGACTATGGGCTCCAGTAGCTTATCACTAGGCACATCCATCCAGGTCATCTCTATGGCTGCAGGGTCACCAGGGGAACAAGGAGTCAAGAGGTCGTCCACCATCACCTGGTTGTTGCTTCGGGATGGGCCGCGAACCTGCAGGAGTGAGGACAAGAAAAAACGTTCAATAGTAATGAAAGAATCATTAACCATAACAAATATTTGACTGAGCTTTTAAGATTTAACATGTTTCTATGGATTTCTATTCATCTCACCTTTTTGAAGTGAGTGGCAGACTGGACCTTCCTAACAGGCTGCATGAGAGCGTCTCGGACAATAATGCTGATGTCAGCGCCAGAATAACCGTCTGTTTTGTGGGCGAGCTGCCGCAGGTCAGCCTCGCTCAGGCTGTGCGGCGTGTTGCCCAGATGAAGACGAAACATCTGGGCCCGAGCTGGCTCCTCCGGCAGAGGGATGTAGATACGCTTTTCAAATCTGACACACAAAAGAGGACAAGAGCCATTCAATCGCACAATCACCAGCTGTTCAAATCATAAAGGACAGAAAAGCTTGCAGGTTTCGCCACATCTAAGATTCTAAAGAGCTTCTGAAAGCTGCCTGGAGCTGAAACTGACACTAACAAGAGGACAGAATATAAAAATACAGGACAGTATTTTACAATTGTGTTAAGTGGAGCAGCAACATTGATAAAAATAATACTACTGTCATATTTTGGATTACCCCTGATGTGCATAAAGCCATAGTGTCAGGGGGTTATCTCGCTTTCTGAATGGGTTTAGTGAATCTACAGATTTACTCACATTTGGCTTATTTCATGCACCTTGCATTTCATCTGACTCAATCAACTGACAATGCCACCATCTACTTACTTTTACTACTACAGCGTATCTACAGGTTTCAGACACTTGGATTTAATGCCTTTCAAGACCTTTTGTATATTATTTTAACCAAAGCTAAGACTGACTTTTAAACAAATCATCGTTCTTATTCAAGGTTTGGAGATATGTATGTTAAGTAGTATATATGTGGTCCTGTGCAGAGGCAGATTTTAAGTGGGAATGTGGTTATTAGAGAGAGTTTGGTAAATCTACATTTTGCCAACAGTTAAGTGCAAATATAAAGTAAAAAGACAGTATGAGGTTCAGTGGTAGGTTTCAAGATTTGTAACATCAGAAATGTGGGCTTTCATACAGAAAAGCTTGACTCATTTTGGCAAAATGAAATTTAAAGACAGATAAATGAAATGAGATTAAAAAAAAAAGTTTGTGGCAATAAGACTTCACACATTTAAATTTAAGACTATTTAATGACTTTTAACGCCCACTATTTATCAAATTTATTTCAAGACATAAAAATAAAAAATGACTGGCCAGCTCACTCAGTTTTAAAGTCCATGGTACAGGCAGACAGTCCAAAAATACCTCTGAGGCACTGTGACTGTAGTTAAAAATCTTTTATTAATACATGGATAAACCAACGTGCTTCGACTCGAGTCTTCATCAGGGTGATGAAAACCCTGGGTCGAGAGGGTTTTTTATCACCCTGATGAAGACTGGAGTTGGAGCGTGTTGGTTTATCCATGCCAGTCTTTGTTTTTTATCTTTATGAGACTATTTGCCTAATCCTAGAAGAGCACCTGCTTTTTTATAACTAGCTAAACAGCTCAACCCAGTGAAGTACTCCCTATTTCTTTCCACAATATCATTAAATTTAGGCATTTTAAGACTTTTAAAAGGACCTGCAGGCACCCTGCTGTTATTTACCAAGATGATTAACAAATGTAAAACTGAACTATGAACACCAAAGTATACATAAATTGTGTTTGGGATAATTGGGCAGACAATAGGCCTATATCCTGTATACATACTTAGTTCCATCAGTTTCTTATTGCTCTATATAATTTAAAGGGAGTTGATAAAAATAATGAATGTTAGAAGGGTAAGTGTAATAAGCTAAGGCTTCAGCCTGCACCTTTTCGGTCCTGTTTTGTTTTGTTTTGTTTTATAATGCTAAAAAGGCATTAACTTCATATTTATTCATTGTCTATCTATCAGTACATTTGTGTTTTATAAGTTGGAAAGTGACCAAAATAAATGAACTAAATAAGATAAATACAAAATAACATATTCCAATCATTTTTAAGTCTCTAAATATAAATGATTTATATGCAGTATGAGTAAATTACTCTTAGACTTGTCAAGTGCAGCCTCCTTCTGTCACTTCCTACTGAAGTTTCAAAATTTCTCATTGACTCTGACATGAGATAATTGTCTGGTCCTCTGACACTGACTTTGTTGCTGTCTTTGCGTGACAACTGAAATACACTACCATTAAAGAAGTTTAAGCTGAAAACCGCCTTCCGACGCAACTTATCAGTGACTTTAGGTCTTTTGGGAATTTAAAAGGAAAATGGTGGAAATGCACAACGTGCTGCTAAGATGTGAAAACTGAAATGTAACTATACACTACTACAATAACTTCTATTCATCTCAGAGACTATGACCATGCTCCAGTTGCCTTAAGTCATAACCTATATACATAATGTACAGCAACAGTGAAATGTCTCCTCTGACTCATGGGGATGAATTTAGGTCAAATAATTGGTCATTTGAATAATAATAAGACACAGTCAGGGCCAGACAAACACACATTCAACTGAGGAGTATTGTAGTGACTTCTGACCTTCTGCGGATGGCAGCGTCTAGCACCCAGGGGATGTTGGTGGCTCCCAGCACCAAGATACCATCGTTGTTGTTTCCCACACCTACAAAATCAGAGATCTTCAGTCAGCTCAATATGAGCACTTTCTGCTTCTCTCAGTGTCCATGCAGGGTTATGTATTTGCATTTTTAAGATGTCTGTAGTTTCCTATTGATCTTTATCCTCATCTCATTCGGCTCACCCTGCATCTGGACCAAGAACTCTGTCTTGATACGGCGTGCGGCCTCGCTCTCATTTTCGTTCCTGGAGCCACACAGCGAGTCCACCTCATCGATGAAGATGATAGAGGGTTTGTGCTGGCGAGCCAGGTCAAATAAGTTCTTCACCAGCCTGGGAGACACAGGGAGAGATGGAGGAAGTGAGACTGAGAAAGACACATGGACAGCAATATTGAAGGAATTAGTGAATGCAAGCAGCAGAGGTGAAGAGAGAACTGCCAGTCTGGATTGAAATGGATTTACTGCGAGTCGTAGGCATCCTATATTCTGTCAATACAATGTGTTTAAGCAGTTTCAAAAATCAAAAATACACCCTCTGGCTTCTGATATAACATAAGAGATGAGATAAGAGAGAGGATATTGTCATTCATCTCTATACAGTGCAGTGCAGTTCACGGAGGAAGGAAACTGTGTTGTATTTAAATGGAGACCGGTGAGTTTGGGGATAGTCATTTTGAGACTGTTTCTGGTTAAACATAAAGGGTCTTACTCTATATTGTATGGTATTCTTTCCATAGTGGTGTCAGATATTCTGAATAATAATCTGAGCATGTCAGTAGCAAAAACAAGCACTTTTAATGGATGTAAATTGACGGTGCACAAATGCCCTGAGTGGTTACGTTGCAGCCTGTTTCACAGCTGACAGTTGTAGTGGTCTTGCTGAATACTGAACCACTTTCAAGAACTGTTGTTCCCATTTGTCACTTTGACACAAAAACATGGGAAAATAGGGTCCAGGTTGAAAAATGCCCAAGTTATCCTTAACATTTAGATTGTTCACGCATTGTTGACGGGATGTTACATTTTCACTCTAATTAGGCTGAAAAATGACTAAAAAAATACCTAAAAAATCAACATCTAAAAGAAGTTAAAAACACATTCTGCTATATTTCTATACTACAACAAATGTGTCTTTCCCTGTGTAGAGTACAACTTCAGACAGTGGCCACCCCTGAGGAAGAGACGTACTTCTCACTCTCTCCCAGCCACTTGGACATGAGGTCTGAGGAGGAGACAGAGAAGAAGGTGGAGTTATTGGCCTCGGTGGCCACGGCCTTAGCCAGGTACGACTTCCCTGTTCCCGGAGGACCGAATAGCAGGATGCCTCTCCATGGAGTCCGCTTGCCTGAGAACGCAAAGACCAAAAGTAATGTTAGACACATATTGTCATACAAGGGTACTGTCCGATGTGATGTTAAAATGCTATTTGAAAGTAATTTTTTAAAAAATCTGGAGTTCAACTCATAAGCACTCACACTGAACTACAGCTGCAACTATCAACTTTCACAATTGATTAATTTATCATTTGAGAACTGTGAGAAATTGCCATCAAATATTCCTAGAGATCAAAACTGACATCCTTTGATCAATTCAGACTGTTATGACAGACCCATAGCCCCACATTCAAAATGTATCAAAGTAAAGTAACAAAGAAAAGAAGCATATCCTCACATTTGAGGGGAAAGAATCTGAGAGGGCAGTTTTGGCTACATAAATGACTGACTACATACCAAAATTGTTGCCAAATAATCTGTTGATCAATCAACTGTTTTAGCTCTATGTTCACCCATTATCATCACATTATCATACAACAATGGATAATGTATATTTTTAGCTCCAAGCACATCTAAAAAATTTACTATTGCAATATATTTTAAACTACACTCGACATAAGTTTAAATTCAGCACTTCTCTTTTTGCTCCCATTTTCACAGATTTGGGTTACAGATCCAAGACGTTTTTCATAAACTTACAAAACAGATATGGTTCTCTCAAATTTTGGTCGCCAATTTGTTAAAATCATTGTCAGTAAGCACTTCTCTTTTCCATCCATCCATAATCCATCCACCTGACAGGTGTGACACATCAAAATGCAAATTAAAAAGCATTATTACTACACAGGTGTGCCTTGGGACGAACACATTAAAGGCCACTCTAAATGTGCAGTTAGATCACAAAACACAATGCCACAAATTTTAAAGTTTTGAGGGGCCATGCCATTGCCATGCTGACTGCAGGAATGTCCAACAGAGCTGTTGCCTTTGAACTGAATGCTCATTTCACTACTATAAAATGATATACAGGGAAAGATACTGGATGTGGAGGTCCTGAGATGGTGTGGCTACATGTGATCTACAGTTCTGAGGCTTATCTTGAAAAAGGAGAAGTACACAGATTTTACGCAGATTTTAACAAATCTGCCACCAAAATTTGAGAAAAACAAAAATCTCTTGAGTGCATTAAAATGTCTTAGATCTTTAAGAAAAAAAGCCCTTTGAAAAATGAGAGCAAAAACAAAAGTGCTGCATTTAAATTTTTGTTCAGCATATTTGATTTCAGTATATGATAGTTAATAGATGTAAATAGAATTGGAGTGGGAATATCCTACTGTACCTGTAAAGAGGTGAGGAAATTTGATGGGCAGGATGACAGCCTCCTTAAGAGCTTCTTTTGCTCCCTCCAGTCCAGCCACGTCATTCCACCTGACATTGGGCTTCTCCATTACGATGGCACCTGGAAACACAGGCAGAGCATGATTAAGACTGCCAGTGCAGATGTCAGAAACACTTCAAAGGTGACTGTACACCTGAAGCCATTACACAAATAAGACCATATAACTCCACTGAACCTAAGACTACTACTGATAAAAATAAGAATTATGCAAAGTAACATTTGATCAGAGTGTGGTGTTATTGAGTTATACAAAATTATCTATTAACTATCTAACTCTTTTCCCCCATGCACATGAACTCACCCATAAGTTGCTCCTGTAGTTTCTTCTTCTCTGGGTTTTCACCCTCACTGTCACTATCACTCCTACACCAGACACAAACACAGAGGTTGACACAAACACAGTAAAGCCCACAGACTTGAACATATGTTTTGAGAGCGCAGAAGACAGACAGCATACTTGTCATTGCTCTGTGCCTCCTTGACAGGCTTCTTGCCCTGTTTGTCTTTATTTTTCAGATAGTCTTTGAGTTTCTCCGCTCTGTCCAGGTACTGCATACACTTTGCTCGTATACTCTCCTTCGCCTTGTCGCTGTGGGCCTCATCTATGAGAAAGACAAGAGTTCCAAACAACAATGTGAGAGAAACCCACTAATGTTAAACTAATTTCAACTACCTATCAGGCTGCAGCACTCACATTTGATGGCATGTAGGAAATATTCCACAGCATGCTGGTACAATCGCAAGGCCTCCTCATAATTCTTTGCCTTGTCTTCCTCTGTGGCTTTGGTCACAAGATCAATCGCTTTCTGCAACAGACGCAGAGAAACACAGTCAGAGGGCAGATCTAGGCATAGATGAATTGGGGGTGGAGACACAATAAAGGCAGGGAATGTGCACATTAGTCATCCTCACATCAGCCTGCACATGTCAACACTGGAGCTTCAACCAAAACAAAGCCAAACTTATACAACTAGCATAACATGTTACACAATGGGATCCTGATCGTTTCTGTGATATACAACAAAATCCACTGGTTACTTCTCAGGGCAATTAAAGCACAAAAAATAAAATGTTCCGTTATGTTATAATGCTTTTTTTCCCTTTATAGCTGTCAGTGAGGAGGGGCTATAGCCCGGCTAACGCTGAGAGAATGGCTGCTAACATTATAAACATCATCCAGCAGAGCTTTAACGTTAGTGAGCAATCCACAAATGCACAACCTACATCAGAGTTAGTTAATATCACTGTTATACAGCAAGTAGTTGGCTAGTGCAGTAACGTTAGCTCTGGCTAAGACTAATCTTATATCCAAGACAATGTACTGATAGACTGTTTGCAGGCTCAGTTACCTAAACTGGCTTGCTCACAACATTAGCAGGCTTTAGCGTCAGCTGTTCTGCTAGCACGTTAGCTTCCATTCAGGCAGCTGTATGAGCTAAGCCGAGTTATATGCAGTTGTAGCAAGCTAACGGTAGCTAGCAACTATTAGCCTACCTGTAATGTTGACGTTGTCATTTCATCTCAGTCTTGCGCTCTCCTCCCAGATTTCTATCCTCTGACCCTACCAGAAGGCGGATATGTGAAGAAATGAAGTCGTTAGCAGCCCTGTGTCGAGAGGGGGAAGGTTGTTCTTGACATGACAAAACAGTAGCTAATGCGTTAGCTAGCTAGCTGATATGACAGCTCTGCCTCGACCCAACAAACCACAGCAACAACGCTGCGACTATCAACCACAAGCTAACGTTAGCTGACACAAAGACAACTTCCGGTTGACACTTTAAAAATATAATTATTACAAGCTTATGTCTGCAAAATGACAGAATATACACATTGAACAGCTTAAACAATATTTTATCGATAAGATTATCACTGTTCAATTTTATTTTATTTTTATTGATTTCTTCCGTTTTTTTAAACAAATTTATACGAAATAAGTCTGGGAATATATGTATGAAGGTACATTGTGCTACAGCACAAATACAGAAATTAACGATAGAGGTAAAAGAGGTATTATTTTGAAAATTAAAAGAGAAAAAATAGTGTTTTAAACGAAAAAAACGACAAAAATAAAAAGGAGAGACAATCAGGTAAACAAACAAGGAGCACAAAAGGCAGAGTAAGATACATTAATTACACATTCATACAGCTTTTAGCTTTACTAGTCAGTTTTTCCCATATATTTTAGCAATTTGAAATAACGTAATGGGCAAAGTAGCCTAATTTATAACCACAGTGAAAGAGGGAGCACTTTCCACTTACAATTATGAATACAATATTTACCCAAAATAATCCCAGGATTAACAGTTATGAAATGTTTGCATCCATGTTGTCTATAAAATAAACAATTTCAATGTAACCAAATGACGGTATATTATCATTTTTATTACCAGATCAAAACAAATTTACATATGGATATTAAAAAAAATAGGGTGTGGTTTCTGTGAAGAAAATAGTTAACAGGGTATAATGCTGACACAGTTTTAAAGTAGGTTTCTTTGGCTTAAGGAGCAATATGACATAGTAGGTAAAATAAAGCACATTTTCCTTAAAGGGACCTCTATATTACCCAATACAGAGCATGAGTTGAAGTCCCTCCAAGTTTTTTGTGTAAAAACTATGCTCATCATTGTGTTAGCAGATTTTTTATCCATCAAGTTAACATCAGCAACTTCATGAGAGGAAGAAAAATCAAAGAAAACTGCAACATTCCTTTGTATCATATGAAGTAAAGGATTTGGAATTGCTTTTGCAGATTTGATGATAACCTTTTGTTCAGAGTATTATTAAACTTTCTAAAAAAAACAAACAAACAAATAAATCATAGACAAAAACACTTACCAATCAGCTTTAAAATTGATTTTCTACTGATAGTAATAACCCTGTTGTTCAATGATAGAGAATTGTGTGGCGATAAATCCAACAACGTGACAAAGGCAGCCGCTGGCTCCACCTAGCGGCCATTTCGGTGCCATAGCAGTCGTGCTCCCATAATTGAAAAAGACATGCTCACAATAAAACAGGGAATATATACTTTGAAACACGTGTGGATCTAAACGCCGAGAAAAACAGTCAATACGTAAAATGAAATTAGAATATTGTCTTCATTACAGCCTACATGTAAATCTCCACAACAAACCACACATCAATCTATGTAATTTGTAACGGTTTTATTGGTAGGTATTTACATTTGAGATTATTACATTGCTATCATACATCGTATACTGTATCTTGGAAGGAAGTCTAAAATACTTTGCATATGACAGGTTGTTGCAGCAGCATTGTATCCTGTTGTGACTTTTCAGTTCAATGATTGTATTGGACGCAAGCTGCCACAGATATTACCTTTGGTTTCAGAAACCCCTTCTTTGAAGCATTGCTTTGCATAGACAGGATAGCCACGATTTCAGAACATATAGAGAAAAAGGATGAAAAATAATCACCTGGAAGAGGAGGGGGAGGTGTACATTCACAGATTTAAAGGGGCTTGTTAGGTTAGTGCATCAAGCTCGAAGAGGGACGGCCTGTAGCTCATTGAAAGTTCACCGACTTAAGACAATCAGATCTGTGCAGTGAGTTAGAGGAACACAACTGACATAAAATGAAAAGTGTGGTTAATAACTCAAACCTCCCACATGCAGATAATAGTTTAGAGGAAGCAAAGTCTGCCTCGCCTATTGACTATAGCTTGTAAAAGAACTATACTCTACAACAGCTCATTAGCTTACACAAAAAAGCCCCCAAAAAGTTGTTTAAACCATCACAAGGACATCAGCGTCCAAAATAGAATAAAGGTCATTCAGAGTGGTGACTGTGTTCCTTATCCGAGGACAGAGGGGATATCTTGTTCTCCTATGTTGCACGGTCAGTGCACACAATGGGACATTGTTTGAGACCCAAAAGAACACAGAGGCTCGACTGAAGGGAAGGGCTGCTTTAGCAACTTGTACCATGACCCAGCAGAGAGTTATGAAAATGTTAATTACAGTCATGCTGAATTTATAAACGATAAGGTCTCAACACAATATGGAAATAGATTTGCCTCAGTATTATTTGTGTGTTCAGATCAACAATCTTTGTTAATGTGTAATTCATACATATAAAATAGAAAAAAAAAAGATTTGTAAACTCAAAAATCCATTTTGTTAATATAAAATGAATCTGCAAATACACAAATACATTTAGATTACAAATAAATGAAAAGCATTTGTAAATATATTCCTTAAATTTACAGCTTTCAAACAGATGTGTGTGAATCCAGCTTTTACTTGTGAATCTCAAGTCTACGCATATTATGCACATTCAGTCTTTTTCTTAAAGTTTTGGATTTTGTGTATTTTCCATTCTGTTTTATATATGCAAAGTATTTTTGCAAGTTTACAAAAAGGATTAGGGTTTTTTTGTATTTGTGAAAACTGTCTGATATTTACAGATCTACAGATTTACACACAGACTGTCTATCATCTCACACAAATAATATTGAGATAAATCTGTCTCCATAACACAGGCACCGGGCTGAATAGAAGAACTGAAGAGAAGATTGTATTGAGTTTAGTTAGATAACTTCAACCCACCTCAATTTTTGTAACAATTTAAAAAATGAACTAATATAGGGGTACTGTACCTAAAGTGGTACGTAAAATAGATAAATAAATGTCTGTTTTGGTGGTATTTACTATTAGCAGAAACTTTAAAAATAAAGTTTCATAAGAGCGTAAAAGTTTATTCTTGAGCTTGGAAATGGTAGTTTAACAAATAACCTTAACTCCAGGTCCATTTACTAACTTTTTCCAGGGCTTTCAACTGCACCTCATGGTCTACATCAGTAGATGGAGTTTGCTCAGTTGTCTTCAAGTGACCTCACACTTGACCTCAGTTGGCTCTGTTGTTAGTGTGAATGTTAATAATCTAAGACGTTTGATAAAAAACTGGTCCAGACCAAAAGCATCGACTAGGAAGTGGGCAAAATCTCTGAGAAAGGTCAAAGGGTCATTCACATCTGATAGCAGAGACCATCTCCCACAGTCTACTACAACGTGAGTTAGAGGGGCTCTATGCAAAATTCAGAGCGTATGAGCTCTCTGGACATGGTTCCCGACATGGAGGTGGCTGAGCCAGTGGCTAGCAGCTAATGGTGCTAACTCTGTAAACAGTGCTAAATAACAGCAACAGTGCTGACAGAGCTAATGGTGTTAACCAGAAGGAACTGGGAGGTGGCTGCTAACTAACTCCCAATATCAGCAGTAACCGCCCTGTGAACACAGTGCAAAGTGATGGCGATGAACTAGGCAGTTGGACACACACATGCACTAACATGCACGGACCAGCTTACCACAACAAACCACAGAGAAGCTCAGATAACAACACACACACAGAGGGACCATAACTTTGTTCTCTGCTCAGAATGTCTTTACCCCACTATATCTTTACATAGTAAATAGTAGTTTGCTGCTATATTAGTGATCTGCATGCCACAAGCACAACCTTTAAGTTCTAGGCTTCGGTCATGCAATGACAGCCAAGTCATCTATATGACAAGTGAGACCATGCTATGTAACTGAGCTCCAAAAAGAAAGCCCAGTCGGGCACCTGGAGTTAAGATCATTTTCTTAAACTTGAGACAAAAACGGAAGGAAAGGACCACAATAAGCTAAAGGACATAAAGTGTACAGTAACCTCCCTTCTGCAGGGGTTCAGAGGAGGTGAGACGTGTTTGACCACTGCAGTTCGGATTACAAAAATACAATGGTACTTCTGTCATGTGGTGGCCCACCTTGACATGAGCCTGTGAAACAGTCCTTAGCCAGAGAAACGCTGCCGTAGGAATGGTAACAAGAGACCAGTAATCTCAAGGAAAGTGGAATGAGATGATGGCGACAGTGAGACGGAGACAACGTGGTAGTGTAGGTAAAGAAAGGGAGGTAACACATGTCGTATATCATCATCTGATACAGAGGTCAATGTCAGGAAGTCATGCTATCATTGAGTATACACTTAAAAAACACAAACGCCATAAAAACAAAGTAACATGGTTTACACTGTAAGAGTAATACTATTGCTTGCACATGTTGAAAGCTTAAAATTCTCTTATTGTGTGAAATAAAAAAAAGGAAACATTACAAAGAGTGTCTTTGACTACATGTAAAAAGGCACAGTTGGCAATCCTGATTACAACAGTAGTTTGAGATAATGTGCTAAAAGGTGGGTCTGTCGGACAGTAGTCTGAGTGGGCGGAAGTTCGCTGCATAGATCAGCCTCTCATTGGGCGGAACGAGCCACCCGCTGAAGTACCACCCTACCACCTCCGGTTGTGTAGCAGTTTTCAAGCGCACCGTTGCTGTGGCACCGCCAAGAACAATTGTAATTGGTTGAAAGAATTAAAAAAAGCCGGGGTGTTTTTTCTCTCCAATCTTAAAGTGAGAGTTGGCGCAGCCAGACCTTTCTTTTCTTGAGAAAGGTCTGGTGAGCGAGACTAGTCGGACAGCAGGCACACTATCAAGCCAACAGAAGCGTGTAGTACAGACACACACACACACACACACACACACACACACACACACACACATACAGACCTTTCTTCATTCACATAATCTCTGTTTAGTTAACTGCACTCTGACTCTAAAACAGCATCATTCACTCACACTTCTACACAGACACAAACAAATACATTAAAAAGAGCCCAAAGTACATTGGAAGGCTGTCACGGAATGATAGGCATAGAGTAAAAACAGGGAGCGTTTACCAGTCTGTGCTTGGCTGTGTATTACTTGTCTAAAAATCCTTCCTTTCCATAATATATTTTAGCAACACTTTGCTTGAAGTGCACTGGTAATGGAATCTCATAAGCACATCACAGCATCTTAACTTTTTTTTTTTTTTTTTTTTAACATATTAGATAATTAAATTTAATACATTATCACATGGAATGTTATGAGATTGTTAATAGCTATTTTTTACATGTTGTGACTGTCTCCTAACACCTCATGACTTCAAGCAAAGTGCCACTTCCTTTTACCTGACCTCGCAATGTAAATAACTGCAAGGAAAAGTTTGGAAGAGAATACACAATTTCTAGACAATCGACAATACAACTCGTGGGTTAAATCTTCCCTGCAGCTTCAGCTGTGAATGGAGGAATTGAAAAAAAAAATTAAAGTAAAGAATCAACCCCCGGTATCAGCATTTTGGGAGCGTCTCCCCCCTCCTCGCTGTGCCTGGGCACGTCCTCTGGTCCACGCTGCTGCTGTTGGTTGTTTCACGTCAGCAGGCCCAAACGAGTGAGCTTGGCTGACAGGAAGGAGTGGAGGACAAACACCACTGGCTTTGGACCGGAGTGGAGGTCAAATACCTGGAGGAAAGAGGGAGGAAGTGAGGAAGGAAAAAAACAGCAGAGTAGATGGAACAGGAAAAGAGAGATATTAGAATGTAAAAAAGGGTCAAACTCGGATTTCTACAACCTCCTTGCATCTGTTGAAATGCAGATTATTAACAGTATATTATGCAGATCACATTACTACAGTAAACACAGTTCATTTGAGTTCCTAAATTATGTGTACAGTCACTTTGTGTGTATCTGTCTGTCCGCAGTTCAATTTGTAAACTACTGAACCAATCCGCCCCATAAT
Organism: Epinephelus cyanopodus; assembly: GCA_026686955.1. NCBI lineage: Eukaryota > Metazoa > Chordata > Actinopteri > Perciformes > Serranidae > Epinephelus > Epinephelus cyanopodus. The sequence goes on along the minus strand of CM048917.1, from coordinate 35,332,055 downwards.
ATGTGTGCACATTTATGATTGTATGCTCAAGGTCCTCTTGTGGTTGCTGTGACTCACAATTGTTAAAAACCCATGTTAATGACTGTTTCATGCATTCGTTGACTTTTGATTCCCCGCTCCTCCTAACTGGCTGGTCGGGGCAAGTCCTTAACAAAATCACAGAGCAGCAACAGAGAGCAAAATGCATTTTTGGCACATCAGCTAGGCTAAAACAAGAAGCCACCCTTGTTGCAGGACATATTTTAAAGTTTGGTTTCATTTTGAACCTTAACACCTGCAGACTGATTCCATATCTGATATGATATCCTAAAGTTAGGCGTGATACAAAATAAAAAAATCTCCTTTTTTATTATCTTTGCCGCCATATTGACAGTTTAAAAAGACGTATAAAGAAGTAATTTTTACAAGGTACAGAAATGAAGACTGGGATTGTTGTGCACACTAATGGTGATATTGATATTGTTTTTGGTTTTCTTTTTTGGGTAGTGTTGTTGATTACAAACGTTTATATAAAAAAAACATGAACAGACTGGTTCATGGTTCATAAAATACAAGGCAATGTCATATCACTTCGATATATATATGTGTATATATATATATATATATATATATATATATATATATATATATATATGAGTTTCATTCTTTCTGACAGCCAGAGACGGTGTAAATCTAGGTATTACATACCATCTCTGGCCGTTACCTGAAAGTCACAAAGCTGTATTTACATGCACATCTCTGTGGATCCATGTGTCACATAGTTGGAGTTCCCCTTCAACATTTCAAAATGGTGACTTTGGTGCCCCCAAATGGTATTATCAAAAAAGACACCCTGCGCCCCCCCCTGAAAAATCTCACATTACGTTTCCACATCACTTAAAAAAAAACAACTAATTAAAAATGTTCAATAAATTGATGATGAAAAGTTACAATGATGTGTCACATGATGAAGTAATCCACCTGCTCTCCAGCAGAAGTATAAATTGGTGAAGTCATGACATCATATCAAATATTACAGTAAATCTTATTTTTCCCATTGTCTTAACTTACCATTTCTCCCTCTGGACCTCCAAAGTCAAGGTAGAGGTTGCGTATTCCGTCATCGGCGGACATTTTGAGCTTCTCGTAGGGGTATCTGAACAGCACAGCACCCCCGGCTGGATCTGCCGGCTCCCTCGTCACAGTGAAGCCCTTCTCATAGTGCAGCGTCAGTCGAACATCCTGTCTGTTCAACGTGCAACCTGTAAGAGAAAAAAAGAGAGCTTCAGAATGGCGGGGGAGCAGGGTGGAAAAATATACCAGTGCGTGAGTATAATGTGTACTGCATGTTTAAATAACTGCATGGGACAATTTCTTTGGTCCCAGCAGTGATGCTTTCAGTCACCTGAATAATAACTTAGACAAAGTTAATTTACAGAATCTGCTCCTCTCTGCTGCAGCCCAAAGACAAGTGCATCTTTCATATAAAAATCCTTCACCGTGCAGCTTAAGCTGTCATCATTTGATCCGAAAGCACGTGTATTACTGTAACTTGACTTGGCTTTAATGTTCCTGCACAACTGTAGAAGGTAAGGGAAGACGAAAAAGGAAAAAAAAGGCTGATTCTTTCCAGTGCTGCTGCTGCAGCCAACTATTGTTCAGCACAGAGTGGAAACATTCCCCTCTGCTGGCTCCCACTTCTGCTTTTCCTGCACAGAGCTGCTCTCTCTGAGCTACGGCACACTGTGAGTGTGCCAGTTGCTTTCAGGAGCTTCCTGTCAAAGTCAAAGTACTTTGGCATTTAAAGGCCTTTGTATGTACATAAAAATATTTTATCTGTGCTTCCCTGGAAAAAAAAAACTCATGTACAAGCATTACATGAGGTATAATTTCTCAAGAAAAGTAACTTCTTGTTATTGACTTATTAGAATGATGATTTCATGCACAAAGGTGAACCCACATCCTCTAGTTAAAGGTCTGCTCACTCACTCTGCCATCCTGCTGCCAATCTGTCTGCACCGACACAAACCACACACACACTGAATATAAAACAAGCACATTCATCAAAACTTGTGTACATGAGCCGAGCATCCCTGTGGTGCTTGGTCCACTCTGCGGCATTGTTTGAGGTTGTAGCCTGTGGTGTCGTATTGTATTGCAGTTTATAATGAAGTGTTTCCTGTGGACAAGAAAAAAATGCCTGGGATGACCTTCTATCTAAATCAATAAGCATTACCAACATTTACCTTGATGACAGTTATTGTGGCGATCATAACATTTTGGCTCACAGGTTATTCTTGTTTAGTTAGAGTATGACCAAGCAGTTAAAAATAGTGGGCTGTTGGTAGGTTGTTTGAATGTCTGGTTAGATGTTATCAGTGGTGGAAAAAATAACATCAACGTCCTTTATTCACACCTTCAGTAAGTGGTTAAAATAAATAAATGAATAAACAGCAATTCAGAGGCATGTTTGTGTCCAATATTCACTCCCCTTTTAGCTCTGTTTTTGGTCTCCAACAGCTCCTGATGGAAATATGTTCACCAGCTAATTTGTCTGTCTGCTGTTTGGTGCTGGGCAGGTAGTTTTCAGTGGGTTTATCTGAGCTTTTTCGCTAGAAACAGCTGCCTGCTGCTGCTTGAAACTGTGCCGATGAGAGTGGTTAGAGTGAACCAAGAAGTTTCAGAATAAAAAACCGAAACAATGAGATGACAGATGCTAAAACCCTCTGGCAAGATGAAGTAAACTGTAGAGTGTCTAATAATTCTTTGAAGGTTCATCACAAAGAGCAGTTTCATTTACATTATGTATAAATATTGCATAAAACATGACAGAAAATATATAAAAATACTGATTATAGCCATTTTAGGTAAAAGTAGTGATGCCAAAAATACTCAATTTTAAGTAAAATACTTTATTTTGTAAAAAAAAAAAAAAAAAAGTAAAAAAAACTATTAAAAGTATAAGTACTCACTATGCATAAGTCCCTCAAATTGTACCTCAGTTTAGTACATATTACATGTAAATGTATACAGCTACATTCCACCACAAATTGTCCTTAGCTGTTACAGCTGTTGTTGGGGACAGCGTCAGACGCCTGTTATACAACACTATAAGTGTTTCCCTTGAAGCTTGTTTCAGCCTTAAGACTATTTGGATGTCTACAAACCCACAGGGACTGACTGAACTTTAAACTCTTACAGACTGATCACCTATTGCACACACACCCACACTCACCAATGGAGACCTCTTTAATGAGCTCAGCGGCAGCATGTGCCCCCTGCACGAGGGCTCGCGTCCACGAAGACAGATCCCAGTGGGTCTCCACTCGGAAGATGTGGGACTCGATGCCCCGCCCTGTGCCCGTCCGAGTGGCGAACACCAGGTCTGAACCCTGGGCTGGAGAACCCCGGGCGCTGCCGGAATGAACCAGTCTGGAGGGAGAGAAAAATGAAAATACAGACACGTTTAACATACTCAAAGACCACCCGCATAGATAATCTGCATTGGCAAGACTCCTCATTGAAATTGCTTAGCTCCTCTTAAGCTGTTTATTAAAGTTGGCAAGGAGTCCTGGTCTCTGAAGTTGCTAACCCACAAAATCAACTGGTCTGGTTGGTGTAATTTCCTAAGTGGAATGAACTGAGTGTTGAAATTTACACTGCAACAAAACTGAACTAAACCGAACAGGTCACCACTGACCTAACAAAACTTTATTTCACTTTCATTTTAATGTGACCAACTGTAAACTTCCAGGTACTTACCATAAATTACACTTTGTTGAACATACATTGACAGTAAATGGAAAGTACTTAACTGTAAGCCAGCTAAACCTTTTGACAGTCAGCTGACATGCTGTTGAATATTTACTGACACCTTGCAGAGAATCAACAAAAAAATGTCCCACCCAAATGCATATTAACATAAATATAAATATCTGTACCATAAAGAAATGATAAACTCATTTCACAGGTATGATGACAAGGAACTGCTCTGTGCAAAAGTTAAATCTGTAAAGGAGTCATTTCTACTTCTGACTTTCATTTGACCCACAGCATGACATATGTATATGTTTCCTGATAGACCTAAAGCAGACCAGTCAGGTAGGATTTGAGTGTTCTGGCTTTAGCTGAGTGCACCTGCTGTTTGACGTCTTTACCTTGTGGCTAGCAGCGGGTGTGTGAGCAGAGGCATGGACCAGGACTCTCTGCTCCACGGCACTGATTCAAATAGCAGGATGTCCTTCTCGGTCAGTGCCATGACCACTGGCTTGTACTGCTGCCGTCCACCTTCCAGCTGGACCTACAGAAGAAAGTCAGAGGGAGATGTCAGTACTAATAAGTTAAACTGATACATCAAAACAAAGTCAATCTCTAAACTACATTTTTACTTCATGTTTTGTTCAGTAATTTACAGTAATTCTATCAGTTTACTGCAAAAAGCAGCAATATATCCACTTTCTCCTACCATTAGTCACCTTACATCATAGAGTCATTCTCCAATCTCATGAAAAGGGTGCGTTTTTATTATAGGTAAACCTGTGTGTGTGTTAAAAAATTAAGCAGATGTGTTCTCCAAGTCCATAATTAACTTACATATGGCATATAGATCTAACTATTCAGTTCATGAAATAGTTCAAATATCACATTACTGAATAGAGACAATTTTAATGATTTAGTTTGGCAGTGTACAGGTATAGTGATGTAGTTTAATGGGTTAAAAGTATGGTGATGAACGTAGTTTAATGGGGTATAAATGACTGCAGGGTATGGGGTACAGGTATAGTGATGTAGTTACTACAGGCATCATGATGCATTGTGACATAGTACAAACCATTACAGGGTATGGGTACAAATACAGTGATGTAGTTTGCTGGGGTATGAATTACTATGGGGTACAGGTATTGTGATGTAGTTTGATGGGGTATGAATTACTATGGGGTACAGGCACAGTTATGTAGTTTGATGGGGTAAAAACTTCTATGGGGTACAGGTATAGTGATGAAGTTTGATGGGGGACAAGTGATGCATACTAACTACCACAGGGTTTGAGGTACAGGTGCAGAAATGTACTTTGACTGTGTAGAGTTGTAATGATGTAGTAATATAGTTTAACAGTGTAAATACAGTTGCTTGGGAGTGTGTAGTGATGTAGTTGGACAGGTACAAACTTGTACACGGCACAAGTGTAGCACTTAAGTTTAACAGTGTACGTGGAAAATTAAGTTTGACAATGTGCAACTGCAGAGGAGTTAAGTAGCTCACCCTAACAGTCTGACCTGAATTTTGAGAGCATTGTGGTAAAAATAGGGCGGTGTGTATTTGTCTGAGTCATGGCTGGGTGACCGGAGTGTCGGTGGAATTACAATGAAAAGCAATGACATAAAATCCAGACAGTGTGTTTGTGGGTGCAACTGTGGTGAGTAGGTGGGCTCTACAGGAAACAGTGTAATGCAACGGAAACTTGCATTAGACTGTTTCCTGTGTGAGCCGGGTCAAGATAAACACAGCCAGGCATCCATACATTCAACATGACCTTGAATGAACACTTCATCAAGGTGAAAAGATATTATTCACAGTAAGAGCATTTTCCTGGATGTGAATTGAGAACAGCCCTAGTTCACTTTTCAATGGATGTGTTTAAATTTAGGACTGAAGCTAATTCAAGAAAACACGCTCTTCCTGTTTGCTGCTGCTGTGGAGCAGAAATGCCAGTGTATATGCTTGAGATCTCTGTGTGTGCAGTGATTTAGGAGTACTGAAACAGGTACTGTAACAACCTACACTGAAAAAACACTGATACCATTTCCTTTTGAGAGCTACTCGTGTTTCAAGCATATGTTTATCTGACCTGATAATGCACTGTGTTCCCACAATACCATCAAAACGCGCTGATAAAAAATACTTTGCAGTGTGATTATCTTGGCCAGTGCCCAAGAATATATATTACCTTGACATGTATTGAATTTTAAAATTTAGTGGCATCATAATTCATGACTTCAGCAAAACATTTCTTTGAATTGCATTTTAATTTAATTTTAATTTTAAACTTTGTATCTTTGTTATGAAAATGTAGAAATAGAAACGTCAATGTGGTTTTACAAACATCTTTATTGTGGAGCTACAGTATTTCTTGACCAAGCTGGGGACGTGACTAGGATCAGCATGTCAGTTGTAGCCCCATCATAACACAATGAGCTAGATTATATTACTTAAGAAGACTCACCACTATTTTGGTCTTGTTAAACTGCAAATCAAACAGTCCCCTCATAACAGTGGTGTTTCTAACCATGATCTTTGGCTTGGGGGCAGACACTGGCTTGCAGAGCGCATTAATCAGACAACAGAAATGTTTTATTTTTGCGTCATAGAATGTTAGTTATGGAATTAGCATTAAACAACCAGAAGAAACTTGAGATTAAATTTACATAGACATACTGGAATCTTCAAAAATAATTAGTGTCATTGTTTTTGTGACTTTGTTGTTTTGAATATACGGTTTAGGTCTATTTACAGTATGTAGTTATTTGCTATATTATCATTATGTTTGCTGTTATTCCATTAGTGTTATTCTTGTCTTCATCCTGCTCTGTGATGCTGCAAAGCATCTCATGTTTAAAGATTAGCAATAAGCCCTGAGCAACTGCAAAGGATTATCACCTGTATAAGATAGCATGCAGCTGTTGAACTAAACAGAGCTGAATATACCTGTTCGGCCAACCAGCCGATGTGTTTGAGATGGGGGTGCGTGGAGGCCGAAGACGAGGCCCCTAGGTAAGCGTTGATGTGAGCCAGGGTGTGAGGCAGCAGGGCGGCAATATTGGTGTGGACGGCAGTGAACCAGGAGTTGGCAGTGGAGCCGTCCTTACAGCGCAGCACCACCGTGTGTTGGCCATCTGGGGAATGGAGCTCCAGAAGTCTATATGGGACAAAGGAAATATATGAACTGTATCAGCGGCCCCATACATGGACTAGAGAGAATAATGTTAACTTCTCATGGAAAAGAACTAACCACAATCACAAACGTGAACCATTAAGACCAGGATTCTAAGCTATGGAGTTGTCTGATAAAACAGTTTTCTTTGAAAGTATTATTTCTTTTAGGATATATTCTAGTTGAACACACATTTTATTCTTTGAGATATACTTGAAAATTGCTATGAAATATATAATTATTCTATGTAATCTCCTTGGCACTTCCTCAGTGTTCTAGACCAGGGATCTGCAACCTTAACAATCTAAAAAGACATTTTCTGTCAAAAAAGAAAAAAATAAATCTGTCTGGAGCTGCAAAACATATTTGAGCCTCATAATAAAGTTAACACAGCTTTTTAAGTCTAATTTGGCCTATCAACATTGCTAATAGATAATTAGCATTCAATAATATGTTTCAGGACAAGGTGGCTACTCTGCAGTGGGCTATGCAGTGCACAATTGAATTTTCTACTTTCCCCTGAGACATTTCCCTTTTTGTATGTGGAATCCACAGCTAGCCTAGCTAGGAATACTCAAGACTACTATACTGTAGCAATTGCTAGTGGTGGTTTTAGAGAAAGAGGCGCCAGGCTAGACATATGATGCACATTTTGGTTGACAAAATGTTAAAACATTTTTTCAAATTGGTGTAAAGGCTACGCATTTTTAGAGTTGAAAAATGTAAGAATCACTTTACACCTACAGGTTATCAATAGTTATTCATTTCCAAATAATATATTGCCAAAGGTTGCCTACCCCTGTCCTAGACCAATATAAGAAAATTATGGCATATTCAAACCTGACAGGTTAATGGGGCCTAAAAAGGATAGGGATGGTATTATTTTACAAGTTACTCAGAAATGCCATTATTTGGCTTTTGAGTGGTATTGTACATCAGGGACATTGAACTTGACTTGCTGGGAGGAGGGGCCTTTGCAAAATGATAGGTGGCCAGGAGCCAGTCACAGCAGCCCTGCACAGGTCAGGTCAATTTAAATCAATTTATTTTCCTTGTGAATTTGAAAATGCTTGGCAACAACTTGACACTTTATCATGGGCCAGATTTGGCCTGCGAGCCATATTGAGTAATGGCTGAACTATTTTTCTGTCAAACATAAGCAATGATAGTTTAATATTGTGTCTGTTTACATTTTGGCAAATCTGTGCCATGAAAAATCATGCTGCATTAGCTACTGGCATTCCCTGTTTGAACTGTAACCATGGATGTACAGAAACAAAGAACCCAAAGTCAAATAGTGTGTGTTCAAGCTGCAGATGTGTCAAACCTGCTACATGATCTAATTTTCACTCGTGTATCTTGCTGACTATTTTGCATCCTTGATCTTTGTTTTGATGACCATGTATTTAATAACTCCAAACATAAGAAGCATTTAGTCAGGATCATTATCTCTTACACAACAAACATTCCAATCTAATGAACAGAAGTTGAGCACAGGAAAAAAAAACACACCCAGCGGTAAAACACACACACACCCAACTACGCCTATACTCCTACATACTCAGCTATTTCTCTGTGATATACACACAAACTTTGAGGAGATTCACATCATACCTGTTCTCCAGATCTGGCATGGTGAGGTTCCTGCTGATGTAGCACATCTTCAGGCTTATCACTTTTCTGTCTTTGGAGGATGAGGAGCTGCTGTGTTTGGGCGACCCGGAGTCCTCGCTGCCACTGTAGCTGGGCGACTGTGGGCGGACGCCATCCCACGGTAGGTCGGCCACTAGGGACGGCTTCTTGAAGAGGGGAGAAACCTCGCGGATGTACTTCACTGTGGAGGAACACAGAAGAGACATGTTAACCTATGGGCATTCACTACAAAACTAATAAAGGGTGACATGATTTAGTAGCACTCGGGCTGGCTGATATGGTTATATCATGACAGTGTCCACTATTTCAGAGGCTTTTTACCTTTCACAAACTAGAATCTCAGGGGTATTTAAAACCTTAAATATTTTGTATTTGCACATACTGTATATTTGATGTTTAATTTAAAAGAAGCAGTAATTTTATTTTGCAGCTTGGGGTGGTTGGAACAAGTTGAATATACAACAATATGTGTGTGCAGTTTTGTAGCTTCCTGCTACTACATGATTGCTACTTTTTTTATAGACCTCATTTGCACCCTACGCCCACAAATACAAGCAGAGGGAACAGTATGTGCAGATAAATACACCATCACACACTTGTAGTGGGTCATAAGTGATAATTAAGAGGTATTACTTTTGTATGAGCCAGATCCTGCATAGTATACTTTTAACATATTATCACCATATAAAGTGAATAGACCGTTTCATTGCTATTCAGTTGCTAGGGCAACAGTTTTTTGCCTGATTACTTGCTGTCAACTACCAAAGAACCTATAAATCTATAGTTTCCTTGACAGCTACTGCATTAACAAATACTCTAAAAGGAAATACACTTGAACCCATTTAGAATTTTAATGTTGTCAAGTTTGACATGGTCTACATGACTAATGTGTAAGCACAAAGCTGTTTATGCATACACGGCCTTTTTTTTGCTCTGTTTTGGTCTTCACCCTCTCTTTACCTCTTAAATGCTCCACTACAGCTAGCTGCTAGCTTTATCCATCTGCTGTACTGTGCCGAGCAGGTCACGCACAGTAGCTTTATCTTGCTCAAGCCTAGCAGTATGCCTGTTTATCTTTTTCATCGTTTCTGTTGATGCCCGTGAACCTAAATACTGGGATTAGAGAAACCAATGAATGAATTCCATATAAGTGAGAGAGGTTCGCAGTCAGAAATGTATCATTTAATAAGGTTACTCGATCATTTGTCTGGACCTCCGGTCCTGAAGGGCTAAAAAGTGAAACCAACATAGAAGTGCCAAAAACTGCAGTTTTTTAAATGGCCACTTGAGACTGTTTACAGAAGCCAGTCAATCCCCATGTTAAAATGCCCAACTTTACAGCACAAATACACGTTTACTGCCTGGTACAAAAAAAAACAACAACTCACCCGTTTACATTTTATTGAGGTTTTAAGTTACGCATAATTAAGGTCAGGCCACTTTGATTAACAGGCTGTCTGCCAATAGTGTCCTCAGCTACTCAGTCAGATCCACCCCTGCTACTCCACAGCACCAGCCTCTTGACCAAATGTGGTCACATCCGGCTCCAAAAAACCAAGATGGCAACATCACAATGCAGAACCAAGATGGCAACACCGAAATGCAGAACCCATTTGTTTGTGGGATTCCACAGACAAATGGGTGACGTCACAGTAGCAATGTCCATTTTTACAGTCTAAATTCTGCACCTTAAGTGAATCCTTTAACATATACCAACAAGTCATTTGATGTATCGTTAACACAAAAACATTTATTAGCAGCTTTAAAATACAAATATTGGCTGTAAAAAACCAAACAAAAAACATATGCTGAACCATACTTGTAATGTGTAATATTTCTAAAGGAATCAGTGTTGCTAATACCAATAGCCCTAAAATAATTAACTACTGGGAAGAAAGTTAAATAACAATAGGTTTGTTAATCAATTAAATTATTAGGGGAAATTCCAAACATTCTCTAGTTCCTGATGATGAAATGTAGACATCTGATCTGATGCCCTGTTTTATATTATTACAATTTAAATATATTTGTGTTTTGGACTGTTGCTGGAACAAAACAATCAATCTGTTAATGTCACCAGAGACTCTTTCCAATTCTTATCGACCATTTCATAAAGCAAATGGTCGATTCCTAATGACTCATTAGTTGCAGCTCTGAATTGGAACTGGCTAAATGTTCAACCCAAAACCTTAAATTTGAAATTTTGTAAAGCTTTAAAAGAATGAGAGTGACAGTGCAGCAGGTTTTTAATGAGCACTGACTCAGTCACTGAATCATCTCAATCATCATAAGTCTTTAAAATGATGCATCAAATGCTCCATGATCTATCCTTTGCTATGTCTTCACACAGAGAAACAACAAGGGTCACACATAACTCCCTTTAACTTTTCCTAGGTACAACAATTCTTCTCAAATTAAGCAAAATCTTTCACTCTGCCTCTTATCATAATAAATTAACATGTCAGTTTGCTTTAGTTTGGCAGGGGCAGCTGTTGAATATCTACAGATCTTGAGGAAATAGTGTGCTGATAGTTTGACCATCTGTGGGATTCCACCCAATAACACCACGTCACTCAGGATATATGGTGTGGCCAGCCATAAACCAGGACATAAGGAAACACTCTGTGAAGTTTTCTGAAAGAAGTTAGCATTTAATCTGCCTCCAAAAACACTTTGGGGCCCCGTCAGGATAAGACTGTTTAAACATAGCTGGAGAAAGCTGAGGTTTTATTCTGTCAACAATCAGCTTGTAAATTCATGTGGGATGGAAAATAGATTGTGTCCTGTGTTTGTCCAACCTAAAGTTTAATCATACCGAATTATTCATACGGTGAGTTATTCAAATGGAAAGGGCACTGATCATATTTCAGCCAAGAATTTGGAATGTAAACAGTGCCTGCTATCTTCCAGCATGTCTTAAAAGGACATATTGGTCCCTCGTGTGAATTTATCTAAGAAAAATAAGAGTCGACTTGGCCACACAGCTGTGAGCTTGGCAGGTCGGCTGTTTGTAAAGCAATGGCTTTTGCTCCGAAGTGATGGATTCACTTTCCAAATTTGGTCCCACAGCCTCGTACTCCTTCCACCCCCACCGACACAGTCACGTGCCCTCACTTACTCTTGCTCTCTCTTCTCCTCCTTTGCACATTTTATCTCCTCAGTGTTTCCTCCAGTGCATGCCCATAGTCTACATGTGTGCACATAATAGTGTAGTGTCAATAGGAGAAATGTGAAAGACAGAAACTGAGTGTGTTCGACCATCAGGTTATTTGGCTCTGTATGAAACCTGAGACAAGACTCTCAAGAGATGAGGTCATTCTTGAATGCATACTGATATATTAGGTTTGGGAAGTTGTGTGTGAGTATGCATGTTTGAGAGCTACAGAAAGATGAGATAAAGTCTAAAGCGATATGCTTGTTTATGATTCTAAAGTCAACAAGAGATCCATAGAGTTTATGACTGAGCCTAAGAAACAGAGAAATCTGCTCAATGCATGAGTCCCTCCATGCTAGTGTATACATTACACTATGTATGAGTCAGAGTGAAGGGCGGGGCTGGTAGTAATGCTGAGGCAACAAGCCAAGAAATTGAAGCCGCATTTCACCGGCCCTCATAACCACACCGCCCATACCAACAAGGTCTGGGACCATTTCTGCAAACGTAAGTGGTTTAGAGTAAGTAAGTGACTGTGAGAGCATTCCTGAATGCCCATGTTTATGTCTGAGGGTCATATGGAAGAGGATGTCTCTGCTGCAAAGCCCTACTTTCAGCCTAATAATCAGATTTGCTGCAGAGATGTTCAGCCAAGATATTTTCCGTCGACAGACCCAGGGCTCTCTGTGGTTGTTCTTGTTTATATCTTCAAATACTAAATGAACATCTCACTGAGCATCACTGTACAGTGGTTATCAGCTTTCAAGTCATCTGTTAGCAGTTCTACAGTTATTACTAAATATAGTTATAATACTGCTAATAACAAAGCTATTAACAACACTTTCACTACCTCCATGACTATGACCACAATATATGAAAAAACTGGGATGAACATAACAGGGAAATAATCAATCACAGCACATGTTGAAGTTGGAACTTAAGACTAATGCCCAAAATCTGAAGTTGGCACATTGCATAAGGGGGTCAAATAATTTTTTACAATATATAATAACTACATATGTTAGCCTTTTAACAAAAGTGAAACAACAAACACTGCTGATTTTTACTACATTCATTTGCATTTGCTTAAAATTTGTCATTAACCAAAGCTTTAAAAAGTTTAAATAGGCTGCTGCTGAAATGTCTGGCCCATTGATAAGTATTCCCTCATTTTAAAATCTGGCCCAATTAATTTGCAATTGAATAGCCTTGCTCTTAGGGAAATATTGGCTTTACGGGACAGAGTGGTGTCTAGTAATATGCTGACATTTTTGGATGGCCTGTGTAGTATTTCATTACTGACTGATTTAGAGGATGAAATTTTCCATGGAAACTACGACTCTTATTGAGACCGAGTTTGGCACAGTGAGCACAAATCTAACTGGAGATGACATGTAAATGTGCAGGCATGCCTGAACCTGAGCGTAAAAGCTGAGAAAGACGTTAAGTTCAGTGTCAAAAACATGGCAGGGAAAAAAATGTAGTAAGTAATGATACAGGAAGAATCTAGTGTACCGGGAATAAAAATGAAGGACCCATAGTGGAGCCCTGGGGGACCCCAATGCATTACAAGTAACTCTCCACATAGTCTAATAAGTGCAATGATAGCAATGGTGAATAGGACTATGTATGAAATCAAATGGGGGGCTCTACAAGTCTCTACATAAAAGTGAAAGAAAGGAGGCTCAAAACAAAACTTTTACATAAGTCAGTTCTGGCCTTCACATTTCTTATATTTGTGACTGGTAAATTAGCTCAATCACGTTACCCTAAAATCTGCGCAAGAGACAAAAGCCACACACCATTTTTGTATATAATAACGAAAAACTCTCACACATCAAATGTGAGTTATATCCAAAACATAAACACATACATGCTGTATCAACTACACTCTCTGCAGCTTTCTATTTAATGCCAAACCTAATTTATATTTGGCTGCTTTAACTTCACCGAGACTGATTTGAGAAACATACAGTAGGACTTCAAGCTGTGCGTGCAGGTGTTAATGTTTAACAAATTAAGCCTTTTAATCAGCCAGACGGGAAAAGAGGATATGGGAACAATTCATTTCCCAGCACTCATACGGAGTTTCACAATCATGGTTGTTCTCTGTAAAGGGGAACAAGAAAGCACTGATTCAACAGCAGGTTATCATCATTGTGAGTAAACCCTGACAAAGTTCAGATTTATCTTGACACTGGATTTGAAGAATCTGCTGGTTCGCAACCTCTGAGCTCCAGCAGATTATATCCCTCCAATCAACAATAGTTAAGAGAAGTTGATTGTAACAATTGTGACAACATATTTAAGATGATGCTAATCATATTCCTTTGACAAACATGCCCAAAATTTGCCAGGAATGGGAAAGGAGTGGAACTGATTATGCAATGACAGTGTTAACTGATGGAATCAGATTATAAATCCTATAAACTGTCATTTATCGTGTGTGAAGCCTGTAAAAACAAAACTCTTTTCTACAAGCATAAAAAAGCCTGATCAGGATTGCACATTGCATCATTGTATATTGTCTGACACTACTTTGGAACTATTTTGGGCTGAGGACAGGTCACCTGAAAGCAGACGAGCCTGATAAAGGTTGGCTAGATTTCAACCTGATGCATTGTTTTCAGAGGAATCATTTATTAACAATAAAAAGCTGTCATACTGGTAGCACTACACTTGAGACAGTTAACAGAGATCTGACAATGGAGTGGAGTTACCTGAAATTCTGTTAAAGATTATACCAAATCCTATTCTCCATTTCTCTGATTCTGTGATTTTAATGTGTATAATTAGATTCAGATTTCATTGTCAGATAACTTCACAAACAACACTTCTAGAATCTTGGTTGAGAAAACCTTTTGCTGCTGTGAAGCTTATGAATGCTCTCTGTTGTGTAATTTGTTGGCAGTGCGGACCACTGTACATCTGCTCCCACTCATTTTGTTTTTTTTGTTTTTTTTGTCTTTTTTTGTTCAGTCTAAATGAAAGGCCTGGGAGCAGTTGCAGTCTTTGATGTAGCCACAGAAATCAAATCCATCGTCATGGGATGAAACCTCTTTTTAACTGATGCCACAAACACTACAGGTTTATCCACTGTGCTGTTTTTTACCTGAAACACTGTAACCTTGTTGTTACTATAAGCCCCTTTTACACTACACGGAATTTCACTGTTTTGTCACCTTGCTGTTCTGTATAAAAAGTACAATCGCGGAGAGTTAGGAGAGGTAGTAGTAGTAGTCTTAGCGCTGAAACAAGGTCTGTATAAAAAAGGCAGCCTGCAGGATGGGATCATGGATGAGATGGATGTGATGTTTTTTTTATGATGTGTTCTGTGTGCGAACTGCCCCTGGGAGATTAAAAAAACAGCTGATAGCAGTTAGCAGCTAAGTCAAAGAGGAAGAACAGTGCCCAAAAATGCCTGCAACTTGGGAAAACAATGAGGTCTGAGAGTTCCTTCACCCTGCGAGCAGAGGATAAGATCAACCGCCATAAAACAAGGACAGTAAATAATTCTTAATATCAGTAATAGTTAATAATAATAATTATATTCAAATCAAAGAAAATATCCAATTGCACATTTTCTGGCCAATACTTCACAATTTATTTTCCAATGATTTCCTAACAAGACTATAAGCCAAGCTAGCAGCTCTTTGAAGCTGTACTCATGAACAGTGCTGCTTTGAACTAAATGCTAATGTCAGCAAACTAACATGCTCACATTGACAATGCTAACATGCTGAGGTCTAGAGGGTATTACATTTACCATCTTATTTAGTGTGTTGGCATGCTAATATTTGCTAATTAGCATTTCACACAAAGTACAGCCAAGGCTGATGGGAATATCATTAGTTTTGCAAATATAGAGATGCGCAGGGAAGATGTTCATTTGTAGGCAAACCTGAGGGTTAAACTCACCCTGGTTCTCTTGACAAAAAGGCAAAGAGATTTTTCCACTGGATTTTGAACTATTGCAGAGAATAAGCTTGTGGCAAACAAAGGTTTATAACACTTAAATGTTTTGTTCAGCAAGATAATCTTCTCATTGGTGATTTACGAAGCATAAATACAATCGCCTAAAAAGCTAATGTTAGGCTATAAACAAACTACACTCCAGTCACATGACTTCAATGTTGCCATTATGTAGTCTCATTCAGCCACTTGTTAGCACCAGTCATTTTTAAGACACGTAAAGGCTTCACACTTTATGTTGTTGAACAAAACCTGAAAGTCTCTTAAGCTCGTGTTAATAACAGACCTTATTTCAGGCATCTAACCAAAACCCATTCAAAAAACCCATCAACTTTGAGAAGAGGGAACCGCGAGTGCCAAAATGCCAACTCATTTCCAGGTTTTAGGACTCCTGTAACACTATAGAGCGCCTACCTGCTGTCGGCAGATATCAACTAGCACAAACAGAGCAATTAATTAGTGTGCAGACTTTTCTGCTGTCTGCTGAAACTGATGATTAAAGTCGGTGTCTGTGTTGTAGTTGAAACATTTGATACTGACATCTATAGCTGTGCAGGATAATCAGTTTTATTCTTTAACTGCATAATGGTGATAGTCTTGCAGGTTGTGCAAGTCTTTTATTATTGTTGGTTAACTGTCATGCACTTAAAATAAAACAATGTTTCAATTCTGCATTTAAAGTAAAACAGAAAGTGTGAATTGACCCCAAGCTTGAAAAAACAAAGTGAAACAAAACTTTATTTTTTGGCCATATCTTCCAGCCGTCGAGAACAATCGGGGAAATACATGAAATACCAGAAGATCATCATAGGATGTTTGCAGTGGCACTGGGGCTTTTCCAAGTTACATATTTCCCCACTTTTTCCTGCCAGAAACTAATAACTCTGTCTCAGATAAAATGCTTTTTTTTCTCTTTCCATCATTACAGACAGATTCAGGGCTTTCTTCTTGCATTGCATGTCTATTTGTCTATCTCTGTCTCCTTTGGTGCCGTTAAATGAACTCATTAGTTCTGTCAGGCCTTTCACTCAGCTCCACTTCTGCTTCTAATTAGGCCTGTACACAGAGGACTAGATCATTGTGTGTGTGTGTGTGTGTGTGTGTGTGTGTGTGTGTGTGTGCGCGCGCGTGCGCGCGCGTGCGTGTGCATGTGCGTGTGGGCTCTCACACATTTTTGCTTGTGTATGCATTTACATTAATGTGTGCATGGGAGATTCCCAAGAGATGCCAACCAACATCCCATGAGGCCGACTCATCTGCCTCTCTTCATACCTCTCTGCCTGCAGCAACAGAGGGACAGAGGGAAACAGGGAAGAGGATGGGCAGAAGAATAAAGGATAACATGCACAAGAGGGGGGACAGGGAAAGTCAGAAGAGTTTGACTCAACACATATTTGGTTGTGGCGTTAGTTGTGGCGAAAAGCTATCCGTAAAACTACCCGCCTTCAAACCGCCTTCTACTCTTCTTTCTCACCACACACACACACACACACACACACACACACACACACACACACACACACACACACACACAAGTAATCATCTTATGGTATGGCCAAAATAACGAAATAATAGCTTACAGAGCAGCAAGTGAGGCAGTCAGACCCCAGCCTCTGTATTTTCCCCAAAAACTGCCCAGAAATTCCCCTGTGGTTTGGCCTGCTACTCTCTCCTCACTCGCTTCTCTTTCATTCCTCTCTTACTCTCTTCCCTCCTTCCTTCTCCACCATCCCTCCTCCTCTTTTAGCAGTCTTCCATCTTTCACTTCTCTCTCGCTGTCTCCCACTCCCTCCTGTTCTTCATCCCTCTTTCCTCTGTTCCCTTGCCTCTCATAAAGTCCTTCCTCTGTCTTTTCCTTCTTGATCTTGTCTGCTCCTTTCTTTCACCCTCTCTGCTGCCCCCCTCCCTTGAAGTCCATTTCTGCCAGAAACCTAATGAGAACAATGTGTCAAAATATGTGTGTGTGTGTGTGTGTGTGTGTGTGTGTGTGTGTGTGTGTGTGTGTGTGTGTGTATGTGGGGGACAGATGTCCTCATGGGGTCCTTCCACTAGTATACACATGTGCAGATATATTCACAATAGCATTATGAACAATTGCAGGTCACTTTGTGATACAGAACAGTTTTTACATTTACTAGTTGATATTATAATATTACTTGTGTTATAATTCATATTTTAATGTTCAATTCTCTTGATTAAACAATTTCACTTTACAGTTAGTGATCAAGCAAAAACAATTAGTCAATTCTAGGGCTGTCCCGTGAAAGTTGAAGGTTCAAATTATCAATTGACTAAGATTTTTCAAGTTGAGCAGTTTTGGGGGTTTTTTGGCAGCCAGTGTGCGGTTTAGCCTACTTTTTGGGATGTTGTGGTCCCCAGAGTTAGCTGCAGAGTGTGCACCCCTCTCTTTCATGCTGCTCTCAGGCAAAGGCAGTGCGATGGAGCCAACTACCCGGAGAAAGAGAAGCTTTGCCTGGTCAGGCTCCGAGATAACGTTATCTTCTGCCCTCTGCTTAGAGGTGGTGAATTTACAGCTCACAGCAACTTAATACGCCACAGTGTCTGGCTTTTGATATCTAGTGCCAGCAAAAAATACTGTTGCACATTTCCCATCCGTCATTATCATAGTTAGCTCGCTTTAGCTCAGAGGGCTAACTTGGCTTGTTCACTATATTACATAAGCCTCGCTATCACCCTTCAGGTCCCAACGAACCCCACTCAAACTCTTATTCCATATACGGAAAAAAGGAGCAGTCTAATATTCCTACTGAACAACCGATTCTGATTTTACTGACATAATTTTGGGGCAGGCAACTGATAAATTGATTAGTTGATCAACACGGAATGAATCTTCAACTACTCTTATAATTGATTTTTCTGTAAATAAAAACAAATATGCTCTGGTTCCAGCTTCCCAAATATGAACATATTGTTTGCAAGACTACTTCTATGATAGTAAACTGAATATATTTGTGTTTTGGACTGTTGGTTGGACAAACACTTTTTGACTCATCACAGTCGCAAAGCGCAGGTTTTACTAATGACATTAATGATGGCAATGTTCTATTTAGGTGTCACAGTCGACCATGACAGTGTGACAGTGAGACAACATGAACAAGGAAACCCCTTCCCAAAAAACCTCTGACGGAAGATTGTGAGGTCTGTGTTCAACAGTCTGATATTCACACCCACTTCACACAGTGATTGGCCAGCTGTGCAGACAAGGAAAAAAGGTTTCTTAAGTCTGGCAACATTATGTTCTAAAGGCCCACAAGTGCTTTCAATTACTCTTGCTTATTAGACCACTGCTCAGGTTGAAGCTGGGTGGAGCTATGTTGGAAATTACATGAGGTCATTGACTCAGAGGACATACAAGACTGATAAAAGTATTATTTGTTTAACCTAACTGGTGCACCAGAGCTACACAGATGTCAATCAAGGACATGACCACAGGTGCATCATCTTTTGAAAAAAAACATAGTGTTAAATAAATACGGTTGCCTGAGTAAAATACACATTCAATTTAGTAATTAATAGATAGTTAAGTGACTCAATATCTCAAAATGACTTACTATCTCAAAATAATGACTGACCTATTTCTAAATAATGACTCACTATCTCAATATAATGATGTAGTATCTCAAAATAATGACTGACCTACTTCAAAATAATGACTCACTATCTCAATATAATGATGTAGTATCTCAAAATAATGACTGACCTACTTCAAAATAATGACTCACTATCTCAAAATAATTACATAGTATCTCAAAATAATAACTTAGTATCTCAAAAAAATGACTTAGTATCTCCAAATAATGAAGTGGTACTTAAAAATAATGATGCAGTATCTCAAAACAGTGACTTCCTATTTCAAAATAATGACTCACTTTCTCAATATAATGACGTAATGCTTCAAAATAATGACTTAGTATCTCCAAATAATGACTTAGTATCTCAAACATGACATACTATCTCAAAATAATGTACTATCTCAAAATAATGATGTACTACTTAAAAGTAATGACTTAGTGTCTCAAAACAGTGACTTACTATTTCACAATAATGACTCACTTTCTCAATATAATGACGTAGTACTTCAAAATAATGAGTTGGTATCTCAAAATAATAACGTAGTACTTCAAAATATTGACTTAGTACCTCAACATAATTACTTAGTATCTTAAAACTGTGACTTGCAATCTCAAAATAACGACTGGCCTACTTCAGAATAATGACTTATCTCAATATTATGATACAGTACTTCAAAATAATGATTTAGCATCTCAACAGTGACTTACCTATCTCATAATAATGACATACCTATCTCAAGTTATTTACTATCTCAAAATAACAACTATCTCAAAATGACTTAGTATCTCAAAAATAATGACGTAGTATCTCAAAACAATGACTTACTTATCCCAAAATAATGACTTAGTATCTCATAACAATGACTTAATTACCCCACAATAATGACTTACTTATCTCAAATTATGACTTAGTATTTCAAAATAATGAGAATCTTTCTCAAAATAACAAGAAAGTTCTCAAAACAATGACTTACTTATATCACAATAATGACTGAAATTATTTTGAGATATTAAGGCAATATTTCTAGGAGGTTTCTCATTATTTTGAGATAATTACGTAATTATTTTGAGATAATAACTCGTTATTTTGACATAATACAACATTATGTTGAGATATTTCTCATTATAATGATTTACGGGATCGTTTTTCCATCACACTAGCAGAAATGGGCTTCCGTAGTAGCTAAGTCTTTAATATCTGTGGTTGCTTTCAGCTGTCGCAGTCCATGTTGCATGTCAGTGAGCAAGACTGCTTTATGGTAATATGGATTTACAGGATTTTTACATCAACATGATGAAGTCACTTGATTTGTTGGGTATTTAATACACTGGATTAGCCAAAAACAGACATTCCATTAGGTTATTTTCCCTATAAATGGTTTTTCAATTTATTTTCCATAAAATTCACAATATCAGGGACATCCTCGTGACCCACAGTGGTTCAGATGTACCATATAATTGCAACATACCCAGTTTGATTCAGGCATGTCTTGCTGCTCTCTCTCTCTCTCTCTCTCTCTCTCTCTCTCTATTTCTTGTCTGTATCTGGACTGTAAGATCAACACAGAAAGGCCAGAAATCTGCTGTATTACAATAGATATTACATCCTTAATCTGGATCTCTCAAAATTAGTCAATGGTGACTATTTTATGGCATAAATGACTAAATGACTTGCCAATAAAAATCCCTACATATACTAGACTGCATGGCAGTATAACCACACACATTACAGAGAAACGATTTCTCTCACACACACAGATCATCATAACAAGAGAAAGTATTCCCTTGATCCCTGGAACACAGAGTCACACCTGCCCCCTCCTCTTTGTTGTCCTCTAACGTGGATCAGAGAAAAAACCTTTGGGAAATCACGCTGTTGAAGTGTAAACACACGAGTGTGTTTATCTGCAACACCACACTATAACATTATGAGATTACATAAATGAGTTTTCCAAAGGCCAGTGTATTCAGTGAATGGCCTGGAAGTGTATCTGAATATGTGTGCCAACTTTCTACAAAGGATAAAGCAGATTATGGACAAAAATAATCACATTCATCATTCTCGACTGTAGTGACTGTTAAAGATTACAAATGTCTGCCCATCGTGCGGGCAGTGAGACCACAGATTGATGCTGGTTTTAGGTCCTGACAGGGAGGAAATGCTGGATGCCCTCTGATGTGGTCCAGTTTTATAAACAAGGAGGGACGTGAGTCTGTAATACAAATAAAAAAACTCACTTTCCTCCGTGACAGGATGCAGGAACAAATATTAACAGACCTCATACACAAAGTCAACGGGAAAATAATAGTCTAGAGGCTGTATCAAGGGGGGAAAAAAACAGGACAGTGCAGGTCTAATCAATTACGCTATTTCTTTTCTTGTTTCACGATTCATGAGTGAAAATAAGGGCTGCAACAGTTATTTTGACTACGATTAATCTGCTGATTAGGCCTATTTTATTGATTAATCATTTAGTACAAACTAGTGCAAATACATTCATAACATTTTTATTATATTCTAACAGAAGAGAGTGTCACTAATATCTCTGCCAGATACAACTATTACAGTGACTCATACTGTATCACTTATTGATGTAGTGAAATGTTCCTTGTCTTGTTTTTTGAGTGGCCAAACACTATATGAGAAATCTAAGCCACATAAAAATAATACATTAAATGTTGTTATGCTACAATTCATTATTTCAAATGGTTGGTGCTTTTAGGCTCAATACTGTAAATGGGCAACGCCCCAAATGAAGTGTGCTCTGAGGGAGACCACACAGTTTCCCCATAGTGGCTAATGAATGCTTCCACTGAGTCAGTTTCAGGTTTGCTCACACTGGACCTTAGTGGGGCTTTGATAACGACAGGGCGGCCAGAAAAACACATCACAGAGCATGACGCCACAGTAACGAATAAATACTGACCAGAGATTTTTTTTTTTTTAGTTTAAAGCTCAATTAATCAGGTGGTCTACTTTGTTCTATAACTCCAACCCAAGCTGAAGATGACGCACTTATTTGACATATTATCATCATTTAAAGTTGTTACTGCTAAAATGTTAGCATATATAAATGCTAAGCAGAGTCAGAGGAATATTATCATACTGTAAAACTTCAATTAAAAGCCTGGTCCCAATCAAATGCCCAGTCACTTTTACTAGCCCAGTGTGGCTACACATTTTGACAAATAAAGGTGTGTCTCAATTAGACGCCTGGTCTAGTCGCCATGTAGCTCATTGTTATAGAAGTTCTTTGGATGTATAAAACCAGGTTGTTGGCTATCCACTTGAGCTAATATTAGTTAGCTGTTTAGATCACACAAACAAATATAAATGCTGTGAATATGGAGATGCTCCATATTGTTATCTTAGTTAGATTCTCCATAATTCAACTGATTAGTTCACTTTACTGAAGCTATGAGGACCAAAAATTCTGGTTAACAAGAGAGACGGGAAAAGGTGGTGACTTCCTACCTCTGAGGTGGTCATTAAGTCAGAATAGGTATCCATTCCTCAATTACCTGCTAAGTTATTCATATTCCTTAAGTCCGTAAGGGTCCATTTATCAAAGGAATCAAAAGGGTTTTTCATAAAAATTCATCCAAATCATGAGTATTGTCTCTCTCTCTGATGTGCTGTCTGTTGGAGATAAATCAAATGAATGTGTGAAAGGAATTAAAAGCCTGTCCCAAATATAAGCCTGTTGAGTCCAGTGATTAAAGCAAACAATAGCCCAGGCTACTAAAGTTTTACAGTACATTTGGAGTTATGTGTCTGCCAACAAACATACATACATCTAACATTCACTTTCCTTTTAGTTTTCATCTTTTTAACTTTTCTTGTCTGCTAGTTGTTAGTTGCTTACACTGTCAATGTTTGGTGCTGGAAAAATAGTGTACAGTAACTTAATCAAAGTTTTCTCACTGAAGCAGCTTCCTGCCGCACATGGAAACAAAACTTATGAGAAAACAGAAAAGCTGTGGGCCACAAAACCACAACAATGAGCTGAAGATACTAAAATGCTAAGTAGAGATGAGGAACTTCAGAGTTGGTGATATGATTCTCTGTGGGTTTGAAATCATTTAAATCTCACATGAAGTTGATTTGAGAAAACAAATGGGGGAATTTTTGTTTCCATCCTCGGACAACATTAAAATGGCTACCATTAGGAGCAGTAACAACTTGTCTTATATGTAGCTGTTTTTGTATTATGTATTTAGTACTAACATTTGAATAGCTAATAGTTACTGTATCAGCCAAACGAATGAAAACACACGTAATTCAAAATTCAGTTCCTGTCACATTCCAGAGGGTCATTTAAAACTCTCTGTACAGCTGGATACCAGAGACACATCTGCAAATGGATATCAGAGGCAGTGGGGTTCATACTGAGACAGAGCTGACAAACTGATGTGGCCTGTTCCAGGCTGTGCAGACTTATGCTCCGTGGCAGATCTCGCCTCACGAGGACAGCCAACGACACAGTGAACAGACGGTCGGCTAGTTTTGGCCTCGGAACAAAAGAAAAAGAACTGTTCCTTGTCAGGGCTGTCCCCGTTTCATCAATAGCCTCTGTGTCTGGTATGCGCTGTTTTTATTCCTCCAATTACTCACACAAAGGGCTTGTCCTGCATGTCCTTCCACTGACCAGCAGGCTAACCCAATAAGACACAAGGGGTGGCCGCGGCGAGCTTCAACTAATCATTTGGACATATGGGATATTATGTCTATCAGTCAGCTGGCGACGGGAGGGGGATTAACCAGCGGCATGTCGTGTCTGGATTATATGTACAGTCATGGAAAAAATTATTAGACCACCCTTGTTGTCTTCAATTTCTTGTTCATTCTAATATCTGGTACCACTAAACGTATAATACAATGAACACAACAAAAAATGCAGCTGGTCACATAATACTTTATGTCCTATTTGACATTCTTAAGCTTAATTGATTCCCAGGGTATATAAGAGGCCATTTCATGTCACAAGCAGCACTGCACATGCAAAGGCCTAGAGTGGTTTCCTGCTTACATTCAAGCCGTAGCACAACTCAGAAGTTGTCAGCTCTCACATAATGCCTAAAACAAAGAATTATGTGAAGCCACAAAGGCAGCCATCTTGGCACTGCTGGAAATTGGCATGAGTGAGAGACAGGTAGCGAAAAAACTGAAGATCTCCAAGACAGCCGTTCATGACAACAAAAAAACAAGCTGAACATGGCACTACCAAATTGCTACCTGGCCGTGGCAGGAAACGTCTTTCTACCCCACGAGATGACCGTGCACTCGTCCGTTCCTGTGTCAGGAATCGTCGTCAGACCTCCAGGGACCTTAAAAATGAGTGGGCACTGTCGAGAAATGTGACTTGTTCGGCAAGGACAGTTCGAAACCGACTTGTTGAAGCTGGTTTGAAGTCACACAGAGCACGCAAGAAGCCCTTCATCAATGAAAGGCAGAGGAAGGCCCGGTTACTCTTTGCTCGAGACCACAAGGATTGGACTGTTGATGATTGGGCTAAGGTTCTCTTCAGTGATGAATCCAATTTTGAATTGATGCCCACTCCAGCCAACTTACTGGTTAGGAGGAAGCCTGGAGAAGCTTACAACCCAGACTGTCTTGCCCCTACAGTAAAACATGGGGGTGGATCAGTCATGATCTGGGGTTGTTTCAGTCTGAGTGGAACAGGGCAAATGCAATTGTGTGAAGGCCGAATGAACCAGGTCATGTAAAGGACTACCCTTGAAAACAGTCTTCTTTCATCAGCTGGAAAACTCTTTCCTGCCTCGAATGACTGGATTTTCCAACAAGACAATGCCCCTTGCCACACGGCAAGGTCAGTTAAAGCCTGGATGGAGAACCACAACATTCGCACCATGCCTTGGCCTGCTCAATCACCAGATCTTAATCCAATTGAAAACTGTGGAAAATCATCAAACTCAAAATGGAGAACCACAAGCCCAAAAACAAAGAAAATTTGTTTGAATTTGTCCAACAGGAATGGGCTGCTGTGACAGCAGAACAATGTCAGAAGCTGGTGGAGAGCATGCCAAGACGCATGGCTGCAGTCATCAAAAACAATGGTTATGCAATCAAGTATTAACTTGTGTGTATCATGTGTTTAAAGCAAACAGAAAAGAAAACATGGAATGCTTAAAAGTAGTGTTTTTGGCGGTACAATGCCATAGCTATTGATGTAAGAATTTAAGTAATTTTGGTTATTATCAAGAAAACCATGGAAAATGAATAGTTCTTAGTTCTTAAATTAAACTCTCATGAGCTATTTTTGTTGTTATCATTATAATTGTCCAAACAAATGTACCTTTAGTTGAGCCAGGCATTAAAATTAACAAGAAATTGAAGAAAACAAGGGTGGTCTAATAATTTTTTCCATGACTGTATGTCATGTGTTAATGGACCAAAACCAGTCTGTTTGAAAGGAACTCGTTCATTCATTCCTTTGGCCTCTGAGAGTTCAACAGCGTCAACATGAAAAAACATCCATCAGCACAAGTTATTTCCTTTGATTAAGAATATGTTACCACAACTCACTGGCAGATTTTTTTCACTTGTTTAAGGAAATACGATTTTAACTTGGTCTCAGAAATAATAGAGCTGCAAAAATTAGTCAATTAATCGATGAGTCAATCAAAAGAAAATTAATCCCCAACTATTTTGAGAATCAATCAATCGTTTCAGTTATTGTTCATGCAAATATGTCAAATATTTGCTTGTTACAGTCTCTTAAATGTGAGAATTTGCTACTTTTCTTTATTATTTAAGATAGTGAACGCAGAGTCACTGGGTTTTGGACTGCTGGTTGGACAAAATAAGCAACATGAAGACGTCACTTTGGGCTCTAGAAATTGTGATGGGCATTTTTCATATTTTTGGGCATTTTATAGACTGAGTGATTATTCAATTCATCGTGAAAATAATTGGCAGATTAATCAGTAATGCAGCCCTAGGTGATAGGCTAATTGACTGGCTAATATGGAGATTTCACTGAGCTCAAACTTGTTCCCCTTGCTGTTGTTAGTTGTTAGTTGTTAGTACCAAGGCTGAAAAAAGCAGATACAATATATTGCAAACAAAACATTGTGTGAGCTAGAGAAGTTACCCAGCAACCAACTTGGATTTTGTGAATTAAAATTGGACCTTGACAAAACACTGTCTGACCTTAAAAGCAGTAAAAAGTAAAGAAAATGAAAATAAAAAGACAAAAGGCCAAGTGTTGTTTTTGCTTTTCACTGAAAACTGCTGCCTGCTGCTGGAAACAAGACAGATTTGTGCAGTTTGTGGACCAGAAAACCAAAACAAAGAGCTGAAAGACCCTAAAAAGCTCTGCAGGTCAACAGGGAACTGCAAAGCTAATATTAATTCTCTGTGGGTTCAGGACTTTGTGCAATAACTCACATTCTATACATAGTTATACAAAAATATTCACAATGGAGTTTTAAAATTGGTCTGACCGTTGACATCTAGTTTCCTCTTTACAGATATCTCAATTATTAGCGGGACAACCATCTTGGCAGGAGACAATAGGAAAATTTCACGTCATGATTATGCTACGTTGAAATGGAATCAGGCAGACGGCAAACCAGATATTATAATGGATTAGAGCAGGACGGTAACATTAGGCCGGCAGAGAAAACCAGCACCAGTAACTATAGACAACAATGGCACTCAACGTTAAAATATTTTAACTTTTTGTGGTCCTTCATGATGGAATTTACAACCAGATGTAGCATAGATCTCTCACACAGAGAGAAAACACGTGTGATCTAGACAATTACTGGATAACTAGAATAATTAAATGGCATAATAAACCAAAATAATTGTATTACACGTAACTTACTGCATTCTTTGTAAACAATACAAAATCTCTGTCGCAAAATATTGTCATGCATATATCGTTTTACTGACCTAGGTGTTGTCTGATTGCCTGATTTTATGTGAACACAGCATTATCCTGTCCAATTATGATTCACAATATTATCCCAATAATAAATTACATATGCTTAAAACTCTTGAAATGGCCCTAAAACATACAAGAATCATTCTCCCTTACATTTTGTTGAGAAATAAATATTTTTAATGCGTCACAGATAGGGCACACGTCTTTTTTTTGCAAACATCCTTGAAAGCGAAAATGAAACATCTTAAAAAAAACAGGCCTTTCAACTATTTGAAATGGCATCATGTCTTTCGAAACGAAATAACTCAATGCTTGATTAAAATCTTTTCTGTTTTTTGAAGTTGATGCGTATACAGCTTGTTTTTGTGGAGTGTCTCTTATTGTTAGTTGCCAAGCCATCTCTATGGGTGCTGCTGAACACGATATTCATGATCATCCTGATAATGGAAATTCACTATGACCAACTTTTTGTGAGTGTTTTTTGTCCCCAGTCCACAAAAGTGTCATATATTGTCCCATCCCTACAACCATCCAAATCGAACTTGTTTGTATGGACTGAACATCTTGAAACAACAACAACTGCTTGACAAGATTATCTATCTTGGATAAAAACAAACAAGATTGAATCATCTTAATTAAGATAACATGACTTCCTACAGCTGACCTTTGTGCCATGAAGCTTCAACAGTGACTAAGAAAACAAGACATGATTGAGAACAGTACGTTGATTTGCAGTGTGAAAATGACTCAGGCCACTGGCAGATTTCAGTGCTTTTGCTGAGTATTTACAGCAGTGTACACAGATATGGGCCAAGATTAGACTGACAACATGCATCTCAATTAAATGGTTCAGAACGAGCTTTCCTAAAAAAAAAAAAAAGAAAAAAAAAGAAAAAACAAGACCCTGCCCTTTGTATCCATCCCCTGCTCATATGTGCATCTCTGCTCTCTCTTCTGTCATGCAGCACCAGCAATAAAAATCACTGAAAGTGTGTCTTAAGCGTGAAGCACAAATCATCCGAGCTGGAGCCACCAGTGTTGACCTTTGCCCTAAATACACACATGCAAGCGGAGGTCAGGAATGTGGGGCACCTAAGCTAATTGTGAGAATATCTGGGGGTTTATGTATTGTGTACATGGCACAGCGGTCTGGAAACTCAAGCCTCGTTCTGTCTGACGGCTGTTTCTTTCTCAGGGCTGTGGGAGCCGAGCAGACACACAGGGGGACTGGGAGAGGGAGCCGGTCCACAAACAACACGACTCAGCTCCTGTCAAACTGACAAACAGTGACAGGCAGCTGACACATTCTTCCAAACAGCGGCCCACGTCTGGACTGTGGCTGTGGCACGAGGCTGCACATCCTGCCTGTGCCTGAGGGTTGCTGCAAATGTTTTGATACCAATGTCAGTTGCAGTAAGCCAAATTCCACCAGCAGTTTTGATGTGATACAAAGTGTTACACTCTGTGCATGTCAGATTCGCCTATCTGAAGATCTCCATCAACAAGCTGAAAAAACTAACCGAGTATAACAACAAAATATTTGGGATCATTTGTGGTTAGGGAAAAACTGATGTTGATACAATTTTGGAACAGAGCCTCAGGTTTTTATTCAATCACCACAGTGGATGGCTTAATGACTCCAGAACATTTTACCTTGGTTTATTTTGGGAGGTGAAAAACAGGTCTTGTTTTGACTTGAGTGGAAATGTGTCACACATTGATTAGTTCCTACAATTCCTGCTCATCAGTATTCATCCAGCGTTCATTCCAAACCATTAAACACTGCTTTTAGCCGTTCCTGGCCTGAAGTTTCCGAACCCCAAGGGCTCTGTGGCCTCCCTCCCTCCAATTCACTCTTTTTCCACTTTTCTAAAGATTGAACTGTTCTATGTCAGCGCAGTTCAGGATCTGAACTCATCTCCATGGAGCTCTGTTCACTCCCATAATGAAGCCAGTACGAATCTCCTAACTAACACATTTCCCAATGAGAACTCAATCTACAGTACGTACATGTTACTCTGAATGTATTACAGTCCTTCCATCTGAGGTTTAGTAGACTTTTTGATATGTGAATAGTCTTGTGGAATGCGTGTCTGCACACTTAAGCTTTAGCAGAACCAATTTATTATGAATTTCTGTGGAGCTGCTTATGTGAATACTACGCACGTGTGATGCATTCTTGAAGACAAAACCCATAAAAATAAATTTCCCCCCATATCGAAGTGATAACAGTTAGTACCCATTCTTTCTTTAGCTGTTTAGGCTTTAGCTGAGATGCTCTCTCATTACGCAGTCATTTGATTTAGCCTTATTATAATAATAATTACTGATTAATTCATTTTAAACCAGATCATTTTAAGGTCATTATGTGGCTTATTTGCATTATCAATTCTCTTCTGTTTTTTGTTGTATTGTAGAAAGTACAAAGTTAGTTGCCATCTATTAAAGTAATTGCCAGAAAAAAGTGAAATTCTCTGATTCCAGCTTCTTAAATGTGAATGCTTCCAATTTTTTTTTACTCCTGTATGATATTTCACTGAATGCATTTGGTCTGTGGACAAGAGATGTTGTCACTGAGGATGTCATCTTAGGCCTTGGCTTGGACTCTTTTTGACCAAACAACTACTTGAGAAAATATTCGATAGATTAAAAGACAATGAAATGAATCACTAATTGCAGCCCTGTTGTATCAGAAGACAAACTAAGAAAAAGGAGACAGAAACAACAACAAAGAAGATGACATAAATGTTAATTCCAGTCTGTCCCATACCATCAGTAAAAATGCCTGGACTTACAAACAAATATTACTTCTAAAATCTGATATCGGCCAAAATGAGTGACGTTAATTTATATGTCTCATATGTAGATGTCATCCTCTAAATGCAGTGAGTACATTTTTTTTTTTTTTTTACAATATGACTGAATTTTTTATCATTTCACATACAATATTTAACACACTGCATCTACTATAGGGTGCGTTTTCATATACTTTACATTGCTGAGTATATTCCATTGCTTTTGTTTGGGCCATGCTTACACAACTGCTCATTAATACATTTCCGCTTTTGACTTTCCCAAATCAGATATATTCTAGTTTATGTGGTTGCACCATGCCAATTTCCTCACACATCATTTACATGTTTTCCTCTTTCTCTCCCTCGGTCACTCTCTTGGACAGTATCAGTGTAATAACGCAGACTGATCTCATCTGCTTCTTACTGTGACCTCTTATCTTTAGCAACCCACAGCCATTCAAATGTACAGAGCACAATGTATCCAGCTCTGACTGTGACCAAAACTGTGGTTACTTTCCTGTTTACACTAATCAAAGGCTTTCTGATCTGTTGATACTCAAGCCTTCCTCCTCTTCCCCCTCCTCCTGACCATAGATCAACTGTTACTGTGCGCCTGTTTGTTTATGTCAGACTGTCTGCTGTTGTGTCATAACGTGTTACAGAAATGGTTGTGTGTGGGGAACATTAAAAACCAGAGCGTGTGAGTATCAATGAGCTTTAGTGATGGCATTGTGCACCCTATTACTCTTATTTAAAAGGCGCCAAAGGTGTGGTGCTGATCGGTGCATTATGTTAGTGTAACAGGAGCATCAATTCACTTAGTATACACCTCCAGCCATTCTTGTATTTAATTTACTTTTCCACTTACAGTGAAAGGTACATTAAAATGAAATTTGAATAATAAAATAATCATTGACATTATATTATTTACATGTTCTATTTTTCAGATTGCTTTATAACATTTAATAATTTAGTCTCTGCATGATAACGTGCTGCATGCTCAGGACGGACTCACAAGAGTGCGGATGTACAGAGAAAGTGGCCCACCACACAGACGCCCATGCCTGAGAATGAATAATGCACAGAGGTGTGCAGCCAGACCACAAGAGTCTAATCTCGGCCTTTGCAAGTCCTCGCTCTCGCGTTGGCCAACTTACCCTCCAACGTTACTTCTTTCCCCGCCTTCTTAAGCGCCTGGACCGCCAGGTCGTGTGTCGCCTCCCGGAGGTCGTTCCCATTCACCGACAGGATCGCGTCGCCCACCCGGAGAGCCCGGCTCTGGTCGGCAGCGAGCCCCGGGAAGATCTTGGAGATGAGGATGGGCATCCGGTTCTCGCGCCCCCCCTTGATACTGATCCCCAGCCCGCCAGACTCCTGTTTGACAACTCGGACCTTCCGCACAGCCTCAGAGGAACCGTCCAGACTGACGGGGACGTCGCCTTGCCTTGACCCGAAGCTGGATCCGGGACTGCCGTAGCTGGATCCGGGACTTCCAAAGTCAGAGTTTGTGCCGTTATTCGGGTACTTTCCAGGGCTGCTTAAACCGTAGTTGCCGTCATATTGACCCCGACTGACACCCCCGCGCCCCGGGCTGCTGCTGCGCCCCCTGCCCCCGTGGTTCTGGTTCTGGAGTTGGTCTTGACCCGAGGACGGACCGCGGCCAGGGTTCCCCGGACTCGCTCCCGGGTCGTTTCCGTTCGACATGCCATTTCTCAGGCCCGCCGTAGAGTTGTTGTAGTCCCAGTGATTACCCCCCTGTCCGGCTGCCTCCGCTTCGGCCGTTAAAGTCAGCGTTTCTCGGGTGAGTTCGGCGGCCACTCGGATCCAGCGGTCGCGGAGCAGAAGGTCCAGTTGACCGTTTTTATCCGCTCTGGTCCAAACTGCCATTCCTGCACGGTTAGCCTGCTCCGAGGCGGGCCGCTTTCACACTAAACTCATCATCAACTTTTTCCTCTTTTTCAGAGTGCGCACAAGCTGCGACTAGGCTACACTGGCCCGCATCGACACACCCACTCACACTGGGACTGCAGGCAGAGGGCGAGAAAAAACAGGACTCCCAAAAAAAAAGGAGGGAGAGAAAAAAGAAAAGAACAACTGGCTGTGATGGGCCAGCCTGAGAGGGCTTGTTGTTGAGTTCAAGCTCTAAAGCTGCCCGACTTCCACTGGGAAGTTAGTGAGAGTTCAACGACACAATATCCCTTTGATGCTTTCAAAATAAAAGACATGCACGTGAATTGTTGAAGTCATAAAAAAAAGACGAAAGTAACAACTGCAGACACTGTCCAACAGGAAGCTTTCTGGTCGTCAACAAGGAGGGTTTCCTTTACTTTCAGTCACTAAATGTAAAATAAATGATCCCCCTTTTTTCCTCAAGAATATTAAATTTAAAAAAAAAAAAAAAAAAGTGTTACAACAGCACAAAACACAGGCTGAGAGTAAAGGAAATAGATTTTTGAAAAATAGTATTAGTAATAAAATAATATAAATTATTAATATAAAAACAGATTAATAATTATAGCCCATAAAGCATAATAAAGGATGAAACAAACAACATTTAAAAGCTATGTATTATTATATTACAATATATTACAACTGACCAAATTTTCATAGGCGCAGATTTAGGGGGGATACAGGGGACATGTCCCCATCAGTATTTAAATCATGTGCATTTGTACCCCCCAATAAAAACATAAAAGTAAGAGAAAACTTACTTTCTTTTTATACAGATATTTGTGCAGAAAAGGCAAAATCAGAGCATATATTTTCACCAAAACACAGAGAAGAAAACCTACGCCCAAAAGAATAAAATAATTAAACATTTCCTGATACATATTTAGTCGACTTAGGTGGTGCACCTCTGAATTCCTCGCTGGCGTAAGTGTAAGGTCAGGGTTTGAGCCCAGACCAATAAAGATAGTGACACAGACTGAAGCATTCATCACAGGTGGACCTCAAAGTGACCATAAAAACATTAAAAAGTCAATGAATGCACAGTAATAAAAGTTTATTACATTTTACGCTTTTATTTCGAAAGTATAATCACTTAACTTCCTGTTTCCCTCAATGTCATTCATTGTGTCTTCACGCAGCTTGTCTGTCTGATGAGTGAACTCAGAGCCGGATGACAGACAGACACAGCCAATAGACATGTAGACCTGTAGATTATTTATTCATGATGATAGAGGCGGGGCGTCCACAGACGCATTATGGATCCACTGACCGGGGACAAAGCCTACTTAAGTTCACCCACTGTGTTGCCTCTTATAATGGATTCTGCGGCCCTCTGTAAACTTTGTCTTCATATTCTGGAAGTTTATTGACATTCACAAAGAGTTAAACACTCATGAAGGCGAACAGTCAGGATGGACCTGTTGGCATTTCACTATGATCATTGTCCTTGAAGTTAATAACTGCTCTGCCTGAACAATCACAATGATTTGTCACTGTTTGTTTTGCACTTTTCTTTTTGTTCAGAAGCTGCCAAAACCAATTTGTTGTGCCACAGTACAACCGTTCAATGATCAAACTGAGGCTGTGTTGTTGAGATGGCAAAACATTTCCTCAAGAAAACTTTAAAGCTTGTGACAAGTGTGAAATCTCTGGCTCTTTAATATCAGACTGAAATAACTCAAAACACTGTTAATCCCAAAGCAAGAACTCCCTCAGGCCATGTGTGGTATCACTTCAAATGTTTTGTTTTCCTTTGATCGCGAAATAATATGCAACAAGAAGACAGTCTTTTGTTGAGTTCACAAAATATTAATGATGTGATGTTCAGATTCTTTTTTCTTGAGCTCACAAAATACTTTGCTCAAGATCACGATAGAATAAACTATTAAAAATATTTATCTTCTTTAAAGTGAGAAAATGAGTTCTTGACATTACAGGTGACCAGACAATATAACACGGTCATAATGATTACACATGATTTAGTACAGTTTCTCTGTCTGTAATCTAATGTAGACCTACTGTAAATGATGATCACATGTTCACCAGGTGTCACTTAGATTAGATTCTTAGATTCTTTTAGTTAAAAAAAATCACATCTTCCATTTATTATAACTGAGACCTTTTGACAGTAACACCAAGCTGCAATGCAGAGATACACAGTCTTCACAGTTCAGACCTCCAGTGGAGTCACAACATGGGCTTTGCTTCCTGTGCCTTTATTCTTCACCACCAGCAGAGTCACATCTGAAAGCATTTTACCAAGCGATCAGTTGGATCCATTAATTTTCAATGAAAAGAGCTCAGCTGCTGCAAACCTGCTTGTTAGGAAAGCTCTGTCTACACATTAAGACACAAACTACAGCCTCCAAAATGATCACATACTAAAACCAATATATTGTAAAACAGAACATGTGGTAGGATTTACTGTTGTTTTACCGCTATATAACACAGAGTTAGTTTTAGCAAGGTGAACCTAATAAGTGACAACTGAATGTAGTTAGCAGAACATTACTTTTTTCCTTGTTAGGGACAGTGGTGTCCCCAGAAATGTGTCATAAGTGTGGCCAGATGGGGCCACTGAAAATCTTGGTATACCAAAACCAAATTTATAACTGAATTTCAGGAATCATATTATGCTGTTGAAGTATATATAGGCTAGTTGAACATTAACCCTTAGTGACCCACCATAGACCCATTTCTGTCTTTTTAGGGGGACAGTGGATCTTAAGGTGGAGATAGCACCTCAACAATATATGCCACACAGCAGTGGTATCCATCATCTGAAAGCTTAAAACCTGAATGTCAGTTGAGATGCAGATCAGCACTGTGTGTCTGGTTTTTATAGTCATTAATCTGTAAAATAAATACATACATAAAATATGGTGTTTGGGTTAGGCATCTAATAAAATGTCAGAGTTTGAGTATATAGGGGCTTAGAACATTATGATAGCAGTATATGATGGCCATTTCCATAGTCAATTATGTCTCATCAGTTGTTGCAGGAGTTTTGGGGTTGGCTACTCAAGAATTTATTAAAAAAAGCAAAAAAAACCCCCACAAAATTACTCAAAAAGTACCACAATAACACACAAGGGAGAGTAATGAGCCCAGATGTGAGAAATACAATAGGAGTTATCAATCTTAATCCCAATAGAGACTTTCAGACCTCTGAATTGCCAACCACACCTTGTGATCCACTGATTCAAATAGGTCTGGTGTTTTGCTTCCCCCAGGTAGAAAAACAGCTGATGAATGATATCTTTTTAAGGACGGGAACATCATCAACTTCTCCATAGTTTGGTTGGAGAAAAGACATGAGCTGCATCCATGTCTGGTTGGAGAGAAGCGTGGCTGAGAGTTGTACAAGTTATATACAGTCTCTGCTCTTGATCTGTACCGTTTCGTCTAACCCTAGCAGCAAGCAGTACCACAACTTGTGCGTCAAAAGTATTGTTGGTTGGACAGATGTGCAAGTTGTTACTGACTGGTACTCCCATAAAGTCTGCTGACAGGAACAACAGCTGAAAAACTGAAGTGACATGAAGTGGCAGTTGAGTCTGATCAACAGACTATAACCCCACAAAAATTGTTCCTAATTTGCCTAACACTCGTAACCTCTACCAGAGGACCAAAGCAATGCATAGTAGTGTATTATAAGGCTTGGATCTGAGTGATATAACTGATAAGAGGTCTTGGAACAGGTCTTAGAGGGGAACTCTGGTATTTTCCAACCTGGACCCTGTTTTCCCATGTTTTTGTGTCTAAATGACTCATGGGAACAACTGTTTTTGAAATTGATCCAGTATTGAAAGAGAGTAATAGGTATAATAAGTATGTTTCATCATTCTTATCATTGTGTTTTTGTTACCTAACACTGGTTCTAGATAGGACAAAGTTTTAACACTTTAAATCAATGGGTCCTGAACATCTGGACCTGAAGTTATCAGAGAAAGTAGGTGAGCACTCATTAGCAGGTGATGGGCAAACAGCCCGTCTGTGATGTGCCAAACAGTGCAGAAGAAACATCGATTTGTGACGTGAAACTGGTTTCACGTTAGAGAAAGAGACCTTTGCAGATAACTTGGGTCCTGGTACAAAGAACACTGTGAAGCAATTCTAACTGGGAGAAGTTTCAGCTGGTCGCAATCTGCAATTCTCACAGCTAGATGCCACTAAACCCCCTGAAGCATACACACTGTTTCTTTAATTGTGCCTGCTTTTTATGGAAAGGAAACTACAAAGAAATTAACGATTTTTCCATATCTTACTCTTGTTCCAGTCTGGTCTGTGTCCATGTCTTGCTAAAGGAGAGGTCTCATCATGAAATCTCACAAGAAGTGACTCGTTGCAGGAAGAGAACGGTGGAAACGTGAGTGACAACTGGAGAGAGGAGTGAAGGTAAGTTTGTTTGTTGGAGTACAGAAAACATCTTACTCTTATTTGGCTAAATATTAAGCTGATTTTGGTAACGCTGAGAAGTCCACAGCAGGAACAAGCTAAAGGTACAGACAAATATTTCATTTCTCTGTAGGCTACTTTCCATAATGTTTAGTAACAATCTGAGCCTGTCAGAGGCAAAAACAAAAACCTTAAATGGACATAAATTGAAGGGGCGCACCTGTCTCGAGTGGTTACATTATGGCCTCTTGTGGCTGCTGACTGGCTCTCAACACTGGACCAATTTCAGAAATTGACCTATGGTTAAGTCCCGCCCTCAAATGTGATAATCCACTCACAGTGCGTATAGCCATTACCATATACTCTGACATTCTCTGCCTGAATGTTAATTGAAATGCATTACAAAAGTCAGTTTTGTTCAATTTTATGAGCTTTTTTGGAGATTTGAAGTTTAAAAATGGTCAAACAGTGTTCATGGGGTACATGCGACTCCAACACAAGGTATCCTGAGAGGCTGGGCGACGAGGTGTTTTTTTTACACTTTAAACCACATCTCAACCGTGAAAAGTGTCTCCTTTGGATAAAGTTGTGCAGTAACGTTAGACGACAACATCAACTCAACGTGAATAAGATTAACAATGATGTCTACATCTGTTTTAAGGTAAGTTAAGTCAACATCGTGTTTGACGCAACATATTGTCACTTTGCTGGAAAGAAATATAAAGTTATCTTTAACATCTCTGGCTAACGTTAGCTAAAGTTAGCTAACGTTAGCTCCTAGCTGCGTTGTTCATCATGTCACCTTGTTTGCTGGGAGTTCATTAGCCTATTTTGTTCTAGTTTTGTACTTTGGTGATGGTACATCATTGTTAGCTGTTGTCCAAAGGGCTCTAGTTAAGCTAACGTTAAAGCTGCCCTGTGGAGTTTTGCCCATTTGCACCATCTGCCGTGTTTTTCCACGTACTGCAACAATAACAGTCAGCGTGCGCCGTTCGATGACATCGGCAATACGAGTGACGCTCCCGCACCGCACACCGCTCCCCTTTCTCTCTCCCCCCGTAACGGTAACTTAGTGTTCCTGACCAGGTAACTGGCGAAGTAGGAGAAAAAAAGGAAAAGAAGATGGATTCGTCAGATGAGGTAACTAATGGCAATGTTTTTTGTTTGTTTTTTTCGTTTATATTATGCTGCATGAATGTGTTGACACTAGTTGATAAGTTGTAGCCTCAGTCTCGTCCATCGCTCTTCAAAATGCTAACTTTAGCTTTTTGCTTTATTTATCCAGAGGTCAGAGCTAAACTTAAATGACACAGCTATTTACCACCCAATAATTTTTGTTGTTTTATTTGCTGTGAACAAATATACAGACAGCTCGGCAGCAGAGCGGTGCGCTCTTGCACCGCGGTAGCACATACACAATGAATGGGTTCGTCGGCGGAGGTTTGCGCTTTGCACGCCCTGTGTGAAACGGGCTTTACTCTGATTTGATTTCTGCATTTGTCACTCTCTTGTTTTGTCTTTTGTCCCTCTTCTGAACATCGCGGAGGTTGGGGAGGACCAGCGGGACCAGCTCCAGGGGCTTCGGAAGCTTTCCTGGGCCGTTTCTTTGGGTTTTCAGACATTTTTCAGTAGCTCCTCTGCTAGCCTCGTCGTCTCTGCCATTTCCAACTGCGCATACGCTCTTTGAACTCTACGTCAAATGCGTCATTTCCTGTGTGGCAGCGCGGGAATGTCACTCCTGAGTGGCAATAGCGCTTCTAAGCAAACCAGAGACTGTTGTGTGGAGGAGATGTGTTCAATGATCATCCTAATAACTCGTTTGGTAATGTAGTGGACATTGGTTTATATGTAAAAACTCTACAGGGCAGCTTTAACTTCTGGACCTTAGCTTCATTAATTTATCTGTAATGGCAGAGATAACAAAGGTTGGCAAACATTATGCTGAATGATTCAGTGTAAATACTGTAACACCAAACTAACGGAGAGACACTTGGTAAAGATGGTAAAAAAGCTGTTATCCTTTTCTCATATTGTGAGCCAAAAACCTTAACTTCAGTGGCACTTTAACTTGTTGTCTTTGATGGTGATGGCAACGAGATGTGGTTCACAAGCGTACACTGTGACCTGTAAATTTTGGCTTGTAATTTAAGCTTTTCATCGACCTTCTCAACAATAAAATGATGAATATATCCCTCCAATGCGTAGTTTAGGCCCTTTTGGTTACTTCTCAATGACATCTGATCGTTATGTCCCTAAAAATCATCAATTTCTCTTGCAAAATGCTGTGTACTGTGACACCTGCCATCGCACCCCGTCACTGAATGTTGATAGTTTGTCCGAGTGAGTGGAGGGGGGCGTGGCTTAGCCATAGGTCAATTATTACAAGTCCCTTAGACAAAAAAAACACTGAAAAAATAGAGTCCAGTTTGAAATATACCAAAGTTCTCTTTTCAGGAGTCCCACTGTGGGGACTGTTGTCAGAGTGCATGGACAGGAGGAGCATCACACAGATGTTAGGAATTTGACTTTCAGTTTCTACTGGTGCAAGGCGATATGGAGAAAATCAAATATCATGATATTTTAGACCAAATGTGAAGAATTTGATACTGTGATGATATTTTAGTGTTGACTATTAGTGAATTTACCATATGTTTCCAGAATTAGATTTTAATCTCCGAACCAACAACATGTTGAACCTTGAAGCAGATGGGCTACAGCAGCAGAAGACCACACCCGGTGCTACCCTAGTTAACTCGGGCTACAATTCACACGGGCTCACCAATATTAGATACCGAAAGATTAGACAATAGAAGATTGGAAATATGTTGCCTGGTCTGATGAGTCTTAATTTCTGCTGTGTCATTCAGATGGTAGGGTCAGAATTCGCTGTAAACAACAGGAAAGCATGGATCTATACTGCTTTGTATCAACGGTTCAGGCTGGTGGTGGTGGTGTAATGGTGTGGGGGATATTTTCTTGGCACACTTTGTGCCCCTTAGTACCAACCAAGCATCGTTTAAACACCACAGCCTACCTGAGTACTGTTGCTGACTGTGTCCGTCCGTTTATGACCACAGTGTACCCATCTTCTGATGGCTACTTCCAGCAGGATAACGCGCCATGTCACAAAGCTCAAATCATCTCAAACTGGTTTTTTGAACACGACAATGAGTTCACTGTACTCCAATGGCCTCCACAGTCACCAGATCTCAATCTAATATAGCACCTTTGGGATGTGGTGGAAGGGGAGATTCACATCATGGATGTGCAGCCAACAAATCTGCAGCAACTGTGTGATGCTATCATGTTAATATGGACCAAAATCTCTGAGGAATGTTTCCTTGTTGAATGCCACCAAGAATTAAGGCAGTTCTGAAGGCAAAAGGGGATCCAACCCAGTACAAGCAAGGCGTACCTAATAAAGTGGCCAGTGAGTGTACATTGTATATCTAAATATGACCTAGTTTGTAATCAAGCCAACTTCCCTGCTTAGTTCCTCTGTCTGATTGCTTTGATTACAAATGGTTTTGTATGTAAAAACAAAATGCTTTTGTTTTAATCACCCCTCCAGAGAGGGTTCAGTTATTACTTTTGCATATTTAATATGTTCCAGTTGGATTTTTCTTCCAAGGCAGTAAAAAAGGAAATGTACATCATGTTTGTATTTATTCATGAAGTGCAGCCCTGTGACCACAGAGGCTGTTATGTGGCCACACAGAACAGCTGAACACAGCATGCAAACAGTAAAACTCAGACGCAGCACTGGTCTTGTTTGTCATTAGATTTTATTGCAGTTGAGGTTTACTTAGTGTTTACAAAACCAGAGCAGATTGCAAGCGTCCATGGGGAGTGAGAGAA
This sequence comes from Epinephelus cyanopodus, assembly GCA_026686955.1. NCBI lineage: Eukaryota > Metazoa > Chordata > Actinopteri > Perciformes > Serranidae > Epinephelus > Epinephelus cyanopodus. The sequence continues at coordinate 35,291,859 of CM048917.1, read as the reverse complement.
GCGGGAGTTTCATCTGCTCGCTTCACATCAGCATCGTCATGCTGCATCAGTTAAAGGTGCAGTCTGCAGCTTCACCCTGATACATTCACAGTGTCGCCGCTGTCATACCTCGTCCAGCTGTACCTGGGACTTTACAAGCACGTCTAAAATGCAAGAGGCCTCGTTAAGCAGCAGCCGCTCATTACAAATCCCTTTTTGGATGATTAAAAATAAATGTTACTATGCTGTGTACAAGCTTATCGTTTTACAATTCTGATTCTGTGTCTCTAAGTTACATTCATGACAAAAACAAGGCAACCACAGAGAACTAAAATGCTAGGGTTACATGTTGACTCTATGCTGCGCAGATTTTGTCCTCCACACCACCAACCAACACCACCTCCACCCTCTCTCTCACAGTGTATACTCCAACAACCGTCAGTACTTTCCTCATCTGCTCTTTACTCCCATACGCCTGCCTCCCAGCAGCTGTGAGCATCAGGGAGTGAAGTCATGGTGCTGCAGATGAGACAGATACAGACAGAACTGCTTCTTATTCAAACCTTATAAAGTGACGAGCGGGGCTCTGTATGCGTGTGTGCGCATCTGCTGGGTGAGATGGTGGGATATGGAAGATGATGTAGTTGGGAAGTGGATAATGGGTGAGGTGGTGGTGGTTTAGAGTCACTAGATTCTTACTAAAAAGGGTTCTATACAGCTCCAGAAAAAGTTTTTTATCTGTATATATCATAGCATAACTGTTAAATAACGCACTTAATACTCCAATATGTATTCTCATTTATGTGTTTGAACCAGTCCAATGGCTGTCACTGACGTGCATGTAACCACCAGAACCCTATAAGAACCCTACTCTTTCTGTGCATGTGTGTGTGAACAGTGCAGTGCAGGAGCTCGACTCATTTGGGAGTGTGTGTGTGGGCAGAAAGGGATAAAAAGTCAGTCATTGGTTCATGTTGTTGATCGTCTTGGTGTGGAACTGCGGCGACAGAGACGGCGATGATGCATGAAGCCGCTGCTGTTGATAATGGGACTGGGGAGGGAGCGGGGGTTGACACTGTGACTGTGGGTGAGGTGGAGGGTGACACTGAGGGTGAGGCTGGGGAAGGTGTGGTTGAGGGCAAGTCTCGAGGTGTGATTGACGTTGCAGCGGTGGTCTCTGAGGGGCAGCAGCAGCAGCTTTGGCCTCCTTCTTGGGAGTGTTGTTGAGGATGTCTAGACTCCGGCGGCTCGAGGAAATGACATCAGCCACGAATTTGGTGCATTCAGCGCAGATGTCGCGCAGCGTGCAGCCGTGAGCGTACAGGTGGGGGAACTCCTCCTCCACTGAGCGGCGGGATAAGGTGCGCAGGGACCTGCAAGGGGACAGGAAGGGTTGGATTTGTAGGGTTGTAGGTTGTGGATTTGAAGGTTTTGTATGAAATAATACAGTGTATGAGTATGAATACAGTGGTGTAGCACACTTGATGAAATGAAGTTTTACTGTTATTTCTGACTGATATCAATGTCTGAAAAAAAAATCACAGCAGAGATCTGACTTAGCAGCTTTAATCTAAGTATAATAAAATAAGATTTAATGGACATATCATAATGCATTTAAAACAGAAAAGATTTAGAGGAAAATAATTTCATCTCAGTGAAAGCAACTCACTGCGACATAGTGCAAAATGCCTAAATCTCTCACCTTTAGTTCAACTTTGGTGAAATCAGACATATAATGTTGTGCTATCACCAACAGAAAATTGTCTTAACAATGCTGACCTTTCAGGTAATGGAAAACCAAAGAGTCTAAAACAGAAGAAACTATTACAGACAATCAGCTGCATTAAATCATCAACTTTTATTTAACAGTCCTCTGTTGGGAGTATAAACTGCTCCACAAAAAGAGGCCCAGTTTATAGACATTCATGAGACAAGAGTCAATAGTGCTGTACACCTCTTGCATAAACTGTTAACTTACTGTCCAGTTAGCAGTGTCGGGGGTAACTTGAAATAACACGATTGCAGTAAGTGATTAAAGCAATGCATTACAAAGTAAGACGATTACAGTAACATGTTAAAAAGTTCTTCAATTATCTGCATAATGAGCGGTTAGAAAAAGACATAATCAAATGATCTCCACCAAAGGATCTCCACCTCATAATGTATAACCACTGCTTTTGTTATAAACAAGTCAAATAAACTGGACTAATAAAGTAATACTATAAAGTTATGGTTGGTGAGTGAGCAACTCGAGTGAGTGTGAGTGCAGTTGAGTTGTTAAATGCAGTTTATATGCCATTTAAACACTTTTTTTCCCTTGTAAGTCTGTCGTCATCTAAAGGTGTTAGACAGGCTAGTTTCTTGCTTTATTTTATTCAGGCCTAGTGATATGTTATTTTGAGGTAATATTTGTATATAATAATAATAATAATAATAATAATAATAATTTATATCATATTTGTACTGTGCAGTGTTAGGAAGGGCAACCTCTTTTACATATGTATATAGATGTTATAGTGAGTCAGTTACAGCCCACTGCAGTACCGTCTCGATTCTCATGATACTTGTTTTGTGCGTAAATGTGGTGTATGTGGTGTTTAACATTATGTCAACTTCAATTACTGCAAGTAGCTATGAGTCAATGTATTTTAGGCAATATTGCAGAGTAACGCAAAATGAATGCAATAAGTTACTGTCAACAGGGCGTAATTAATTAAAGTAATAAATTGGGTATGTTTTGTTAAAAGTGACAAGTAATGTGTAATAGATGACTTTTATGAGTAACAAGGACCCCAACGCTGCTAGGTAGTGACTGAACTACAGGAGTTAGCTTCTTCTTGTTCTTCTGAATATTTTATTTTATTGCAAATTATTTTTGGATACAGTCCACATTGGAAGATAAAAGTAATCTAATTGTTCTCCAAGTAACTACATTACATACAGCGGCATAACAACATGAAATTACAATTATTTGGTGGCTTTTATACACATTAATGGGCGAGGTAGTTAAAAAGCAAGAGAGCAAAACAATAATAAGGAAGAAAAAGTTTGTAATACAAATAAACACATACAGCTACCACTTAATATTTGTGATCCTTCATCCCACACTCTCATCCTCCCATAGACCCCTTGAATGTCTCCATACTTGTCCACATGCCTTATCAAACATCGTCCACCTTTCTGCAATCTTGAATCTAAGCTCTGTCAGCCATCTGTCACTGCCAGAGTTCACAGCAGTGTCACTTTTATACCTTCGAATGGCCAAAAGGGCATCGGACTGTAGCTAGCTTCTTAATGATGCATGGATGAACTCAGCTGTGCCTCTCTCTGGTGTGACTGAGTCTTATCGAAAGAAGCTGTCCAGTTAATAAATGGAAAATAGCATTTTTACAGTTTGAGTCCTACTGGGGACTGAAAGTCAGGATATCTTTGTTTCTGTTGTTTTAATTTTTACCATCTTATTTTTTAAACCTGTTTCTTTTGAGTCCCCCAACTCTATGAAAGTACTAATACTGTAATACAAATATTATATTGTTGGAATCGTCTAGGATTAAGGATTAAGTATCCTATGAAAAAAAAGATCTACTTCTACTTCTACTACATCTACTTAGTTACATTATGTTTCGTTTTCCTGTTATGTGTAAATAATGTAATTTTCTCAGGTTATGATGACCACCTATGGGAGATTTAAACATTACCCTAACTTCACATTTGTCTTTACACTTATTATACAGTCACAGTCTGTTCTCTTCCTCACTGAATGAATTGTCCCACCTATAATTTAATATCTTTCTTGTGGCAGCAGTTTAAAATGGCATACAAACTGATTAATATTGACCTTTCAAAAGATAAACAGACACATAGTGTAACCCATTACTCACAGTTAATCAGCTGAGCAGCTGGAAAAATGAAGCTAGGCTTTATCTTGTTTGCCTTTCTAAGCTTATTTAATACAAACACAGCATGATAAATTGTGCAACAAAGAAAAGGAAAAAAAAAGAGTGGGGTGAAACCATTACAGTCACTAATAAAAAGCTTAAGGTTGTCTTTGCTGATTAAAATAATGCTAACATTAGCTGTTATAAAACCTACTATAGCTGCACGGTTGGTCGCGTAGTGATGACAGGTATGAGACAGTGGATCAGCACCACACTCCACTCTCTCTCCAACTCAGTGTTGCTCTCTCTTTCCGTCCACCTCTTACACTCACTTCCACGTCTGTCTTCACACAGGCACGAGGAGTGAGGATATTAATGACAGCTGGGTAATTATTACATAATGGCTGCTTCGAGGCACTGCTCTGATTATATAACAAAGGGATGGAGGGGTGTGATTGGATTGAGTAGGCACTCTGCGATTGGTTGAGGTAAGCACAGAGGCTGTTTCTGCTTAGGTTTGAAAAGGTTAGCAATCAGTGGCTTGAGGGAGGGGCAGACTTAAATAGATTTAACCTGTGTTCTTAACTCTAGCTGTGAATTTGTCCTTGGATTGAACAACCCTGGTGATTGGCTGAGAGGACTCTGGGGAAACTGGGTCACAGTCTCCGTGTCACAAGCTAAGAATCCGTCCAAATGGCAAGTCAACTTTACCTTGAGTGAACTTTGGAAATGACACACAGAAAGGCTAATCAGTTGCACTGACATCAGATAACCTCCTTAGCATCAGTAAATAGTCACGTATATCTTAGACGAAGAAAAGGAAGACGAAGGGCTTTTATGGCTGATATTCATTACACCTCACCATTTTAAAATATCAACACTGCACACAGATTATTTTCATTTTTAGCCACAGTATTAGTTCTAGGAATATCAACCTTGGTCTGTCGATCTGTCACTTGGGTCTAGACTGAAATATCTCAGCAACTACAGGATGGATTGCAACTTAATTTTGTACCAATCTTCCTCAGGTGATGACACCTAATGACTTGCGTGATCCCCTGACTTTTCTTTAGTGCCACCATGAGGTTGACTTTTTTTTTTTTTTTTTCCCATTGAAACGTTTTGACGACTATTGGATGGATTGCTATGACATTTGGTACAGACATTCATGTCCCCCTCAGGACGAACTGTAATAGTTTAGGTGTTCCTCTGACTGTTATTTGTCCTGTACTTTAGTTTATGACCGAACACATTCAAAAGTAATAGATGGATGAATGGATGACTAATTAGTGCTAATTAGCAAATGTTAGAAAGCTAGCATGCTAAACTAATATTGTAAACATGGTATACATAACACCTGCTAAACACCAGCATTTTACCATTGTCATTGTGAGCACGTTAGTATGCTGACATTAGACATAGTTGTGCTTTAAGAAATCTTGTGAGAGCCCTACTAGTGTTGGTCTGTCATGATGGTGGATCTACAGGGAAAGTCATAGATATTAAAAGATGTATCCAGTTGGGAACATGAATATACAAATTAAATGCTAGTTGTCTGTTGGATTATGAGATATGATGTCTAAAATGCTGAAATTTGAAAAAGGATGGCACCATTTTGGACCAAATGAGAATCCAAAATCAAAAGGGTGCATCCTCTGAGGAGTATGAATGTGATCAAATGAGCCTCATGACAAAGTGACTCTTAGATTGTGACATTTCTTAAAATAAAATTTATGTAAACTTGGGACGCCTTGTTACAGGTTGCATCCATCACAGCACAGGACAGTTTAAGCAAAGATAGATTTTTCCTCCTCAGATCATGTCATTTAAAAAATATTAGGGACCGTGAGATGTAAAATTATCCAGTAATTCATGAACAAAAGGCATCAATTAGAAAAATGTCAGAAAGATACAAACTGTGTGTGGCAAAAATACATTGTCTTGACTTTCCAATTCGGCTTACTTGAAACCTCTTGGATATATTTGCGCCATCTACACGTATGTAACGTAAAAGTAGTTTTCAACCAGGGGACTGGTGACCCCCAGAGAGTTCACAGCAGTCCCCAGAAAATAGGAAATAGTTTAATTTCCCTATTTTAGTCACTATGGAAGTGAGCCTGATGTGAGTAAAAGTCACGAGTGACTACTCTGATCATAGGTTCCACTTCGTCTACAAATATCTCATAAGCTGTAGATAACAGCAATAGAACAATCTTTTAAACCATTCTGCTGTCCAGGCAAAAACCTTTCAAAATCTGCATTGGTTTTGATTACAAAAATATATTTTTACTGATCACTGTTCACGTCAGAGACATTTATGTATAAATCTCTCATTTTAGGTCACCTTTTATGTTGAAATTATAAATCACCAAAAGGCTCCAACAGTCTCTATAGATAAACACAGACTCACTTATAGACTTGGCTTTTGTGTCCAGTGTTCTTTGGAGTGCTGTGGAAGCCTACAGTGTACACAGGAATATGGGCCATCTTCTTTGAGGGAATCTTCATCTGGAGCACAGGAAGAAGCATGAGAGAAAAAAAACAATGAGACAAAAAATAGAAGAGAAACAGAACGGCATTATGAAAAGACAGACTTGATGACAAAATACTTCATTTAAGTATTTACAGAGTCTCCAAGTCCAAGCCAACAGATTCAAATACACAAACAGGACTTCACACGTACACAGCAAATAACCATGACCATTAGCTGTGGCACAATTCACACAGACACAAATGAGTAAATAACTCAAACAAACATGTATTTCAAACCACAATAATGTCACAAAACATAAATGACTCACAGCACCCCAACAAACGACACAACACATATCATTTATAATAATAAAAAACACACCAAATCCAAACAGCCTAAATCTCAAACCTACAGAGCACAGAACCAAACATCCGACACGGTCTGGGACTGAGGCAACAAATCAAAACCAACAAAGAACAACAGAAGAATTGATGTCAACAGAAATACCAGCCACTTTACTAAATGATGTACTTGACAAACTGAAATAATAAAAGTGTGAACAAGTGGTACAGTATCACATTTAAAACCCTGATGTAGTTTTACAAAGCAATAAAGAGCCAAATAAGCACAGGACCATACTGAAAATAAAAATAAAGCAAAAAGAACTTGATCCATCATTACACTCAGACTAGGAGTAATTAAAGTTACCTTGGCACTGCAGGAGCCACACACAGATCTGTAAGAGAAATACAAATGAATCAACACACCTGTATTCCTGAATGTTGTAAAAGGTAAATAGTTTTTTTACTAGCTAAAGTAATAAAATGACCATGATAAATCTGTGGGGTTAACTGGGCTGAGTATCAAGATCCCTAACAATAATCAGCTTGGGTATTCAACTCCAATATTAAAACTGTCAATTTCAGATCACCATAGCTCTAAGGGGCAGTTCACCCCAAAATCAGGTAGACTTTCATACTAATGAACAGATAACCCAATAAATAAAATGTGAATGGTGGTGGCATCAGTATTACTTTTACACTTAACAACAGCCCTGGAACAAACATCAGGTAGGATTTAAAGATAAATGTGGATTAAAACATTTTATGTGATACCTTTTACACAGTAAGCAGGTAGACGGCCATGAGAAGAGAGGGAATTTCACTCTGCAGCAGCAGCAAACCTGAGAAAAACACACACACACACACACACACACACACACACACACACACACACACACACACACACAAAGTTACTGAGTCCATTTACTGTAAACACAGCACAGTGAGAAACAGCAACAAGGGAAGTTCCACTCCGTTACCTTGCCTTTCTTCAGGTTATTGTAGAGCTCTTTGCTCTGAAGAAACTTCTCCATCTCTGCTTTCACCAGCACTCTGCGCACGTTGATGACCTCATCCACTGTTAAGGCGAGACTCTCCACAGGGTGGCTGAACTCCTCCTGAGCACAGCCCACAGTAGAAGAAGAGAGTAGATTTATCAGTCAGTCCACTCAGTAGTTTACTTTATAGTGAGCAGCAGACAGATAGATGTCAAATAAAAGCTTGTAACACTTTGAAATCTCAAAGGCAAAACATTGCACCAAATAAAGTAAGTCTATATGATATCAACACTATTTTATATGTTCCACTATAAGCCTTTTTGAGGACAATGTATTGTGACTATATTTTAAAGTAAGATTTGTATGCTAAAAAAATAGCTAACACTAATTAGCAACAACACAGAGCACAAGAAAAGTGAAATAACACACACATAAGAATGAATGAAATTCCATACTTTTCCCCTTCAAACAAAGAAGTATCTCCTTATAAGGTCACATATTGATAATAGACCAAAAGAGAACTAAAATGAGGGTTAATATTTGACTTCATTCATCAGGTGAACACAAACATGACTCTAGATGAATGCTGATGTTTCTCTGTGTCTGCTTCATGTGTAAATAGGCACGTATCAACATTAACCAATACCTTTATATGTTAACTGTATTGTTTGCAAGCTTGTCCCAAAATGGCCAAAGAAGCCAATAATGCAGGTTTACATCTTATATCTGTGTATGGCATGTATGTGGCATCGATTTTCATTTAAAAAAAAAAAAGAAAATACTTGTGTAAAGTGACCAGCTTGCACAATTCCATAATATTTTCAGTGTTCATTCTGTACCTTGAAAACCAAGCCAAATAAAAAATCACTGCACAGTTCATACAAGGGTGTCAAACATACATCCTGTGGGACACAACCAGCCTGTCAAAGGGTCCAGTCTTGCCCACTGGATGACTTTGCACACCTAATATTGATGCATTTGTGAAGTAGAGGTGTCAGGTTAGACAGTGGGTAGCCTGCTTTATGTAAAATGCTGTTTCAGAGGCTTCATCCTGACCACAATAAACTTTTCTGAACAAACAATGAATACATATCATGGTCATATTCAAAGTTATGTAACATCGTGCAGAAATGTTGTTAATCAGCAGCTTCACTTCAAAAGAATCAGCATCAGACTTCTATCTTAAAACAATACTGTTGGGAGCCTGTTGATAAGTCACTGCTGAAACTTGAGGTTTGTAAATGCTTTTTAAGGCTGGGGATAACTTTTTTCTTTTTTAAAAATGTTTTAATTGTGTATGTTGTTTGTCTTGCTCTTATGGTGCTATGGACCTCTCCTTGAGATGTGTCTTTAATAAAGTATAAATTGAATTGAATTGAATAACTTAACCTGCTTCCTCAACAGCATCCACTGTAGTTTGGTGTGATATGCCATTGTTAATACACAGGAGTGGAAATGTGTGGAAAAATGCATATGTAATGACAGTGAGCAGTAGCCTGACTGACTGTGGGGGGAACATACATATTGTTTTTCTTAAGACATCTTGGGCTTCATCATCTTCAGACTTTGGAGGTGTTATTATGTATAGGTCATTCCGCAATGTTTCTACCGGTCCGGCTCAGGTGAGATCAAAGTGAGATGTATGTGGCCCATGAACTAAAATTAGTTTGACACTCCTGCTTTAGTAGATCTTGTTGCAGTCCTGTGATTAGGAGGACATCACAGTATGGCACACACTATTTGACCGACAGGTAGGGTCATGGATTGTAGATGTTCGAATCACTTTCAGAACCTTTTGTCCATTTTGACTTTAAAGCTGAAGTGACAAAGGTCATGTGACTAAAAGCTATACTATAGGTACAGTCAACTGTTGTTTCCAAGATTAAAAATGAACTTTGAACCTTTGTTTTTAACCCAATATAGATGAGAAGCCTTTAAAGCGCTCAATTTCAACATTTACAGTTCCATGACTACAGGGCAAACTTCATCTGCTAATGAAGATCATGTGATATAACTGCTCCAGAGCAGTTCCTATATTGCCCTTGTGGTGACATGAAAGAAGATCATTTTGACTTGTTAAGAGGAGTTTCTTAAATCAAGTGTAATCTTTATGGAATCTAATGCATCAATCTGTCACATTATATCTTCTGAAAAAATATTGATGCTCATTTCCAGGGAGTATTTGAAAGAGGTTGAAATCATCTAACAAGGACTCAATAATAGATGAAAGTGACTTGGGAAGATGAATCATTTTGCAGTGCGCTGTCATCACCAGTGGGACCACTGAGTGTTCACATGACACAAAGGACCGACTCTGATGCCGACTTTGATTCTAACTCACCATCCACTGGTGCTCGTCTCCAGCTCTGGAGCCAGACGTCGTCTCTGAACCCTCTGTGGTCTCGTCGACTGAACTCAGAGACAGGCGGGCCGGAGAGGGCGGCACCCAGCCGTGAACTGGGAAGGAGGCTGGATTGGGCAAATGGATGAAAAGTGTAAGAGACGGGGAGGAAATAATGAGAGTCTAAATGGGGAACTAAATACCACCAAATCAAAATGGGGACAACATCAGACAGTGAATGAGAGAAAGCCACAAATCCCAGTCTAACAAGTCCATGAATTACACATCAGCCTCTTTCATTCAGCTCCGTCTCAGATCTCAGCCCCTCAGAGTGCTTGTCGATTGACTCCAACACTGTCATGTCTTATTAATCTGATTCCAGTGGAGGGATTCAGCCCATGCTGCTACATCTGTAACTTATATCACAGTGAGAGGTCTGAGCTAAAAGAGGAGCTCAGGAAAGGCTCAGTTAACAGACTGTGGGAGGGGGGTTAAAAACAGGCCACACACAGCTGAAACTGGGTGCCTCTTCGATCCTGCAAATGGAGGGTGTCAATTTGGCTCTAATGGAAAGTAAACAGGCTGGGAGGGAGGCTGGAACAGGCCAGTAAACATCATCAGTACATATAATTTGGATCAGCTGCCGATGACAGCCGGGGCTTACAGGCTTACATCCCCACATGTACAGTCAAGGCTGGAGAGCCCCCTGCTGGCAGAGTTATGTACTACATAACACATTACTCATTGTCTAAGGCCTGTGGCATGCAGTGTGTGGATCGGCTTGCAGCCATCTAGAGACTGAGAATGGATTCAAGTCGAGATTGTTTTTCAAACAATTACCTCTGGATATGGATGGCTGGACTGCTAATGTATGAATCGTGGCCATCAAACAGATAACATCCTCCCTGTGGGTTACATGCAGCACCGATACAAACCCATTAGCTCTTACCCTCCTTTACTCAGTTAGACTTTATCAGCACATCTTTATATTTGATTAGAATCCATCACAGCAGCTTCATGGCAGATTTAATCCCTGTCAACTCCACGGCAGCAAGGCCTGTGAGGGCTTTACCACAGTGGGCGGACACATTATTCAGCTCTTATTTCAGTGAGGTAACAGGGATTTAATGAGGTTAGTGTTTGAGGTGTACCTGAGGACAGACTGGTATTATGGGCGGGTTCGAAAGGATACCTCACAACCAAGGATGGTCACTTTGTGAGAAACTGTGCAGGAGTACAGTCCAACGATTTAAACAACTTTTTTCAAATCACAGTTGCAAGGAATGTAGGGATTTCTCCACAGTCCACATTTCAAATTGCTTTTGGAAATCATGGATGTCGTGTCCTCGTGGCTTAAGAGGAAAAAGACCATCCAGATTGTTACCAGCTTAAAGTTCAAAGCCAGCATCTGTGATGGTATGGGGATTTGTTAGTGCCCATAGCATCATGGGTAACTTGAACATCTGTGAAGGCATCACCAATGCTGTGAGGTACATATAGGTTTTGGAGCAACATATGCTGCCATCCGGACAACTTCTTTTTCAGCGACGTCCCTGCTTATTCTAGCAAGACAGTGAGATACAGTGACTTCATAGAAAAAGAGTAACGGTACCAGACTGGCCTGTCTGGAGTCCAGACCTGACTCCCATTGAAAATGTGTGGCGTGTTATGAAGCGCAAAGTACAACAGACCGTTGAGCAACGCAAGTCAAATATCAAGCAAGAATAGGAAATAATTTCACTTTCAGAACGTCAACATTCATTGTCCTCAGTTTCCAAACACTTACTGAGTGATCTTAAAAGAAAGAATGATGTAATATGGTGGTAAACACGTCCCTGTCCCAACTTTTTTGGAGTGTCTTGCAGGCATCAAATTCAGAATGAGTATATATTTACAAAAAACAATAAAGTCTGAGCATTAAATATCTTGCATGTGTATTATATTCTATTGATGTATGTTAAAGGGGATTTACAAATCATTGCATTCTGTTTTTATTTATGTTTTGCACAACGTCCCAACTTTTTTGGAATAAGGTTGCAAATACTCTATAGTTACAGGAAGTATAGAGAGGGCTAATTTTCAGCAGTAGTCATGATGTTCTGGTTAATGCACAACTGCTTTCCTTCCAGGCCTCAAGGCAGAGGAGCTGGAAACTTTAAAAAGGGTTTTTAGGGTGCTAGCCGCTGTATCGATGATCTAAGCGCACTCAGTTTAACTGTTTGTGGCAGCCTGGGTTTGACGTCATTTTATGGCCGAACTGTTTGTGAAATCAAAATCCAGTTCATTAATTCATAAATGAGGAGAGATGTACTGACTGTGGAAACCAGACTGCACTGTATTATAACTGGCACTGTGTCTCCTTCTGTGGGAGGAGGATTAAAACTGCAGCGTGTGTGAATCATCTATCACAGAGGGCCAACAGTCTGCAGGTTTTCATTGCGAGCAAACACTATGGCAGCTGATATCATTAATTATCTTTCTTTCAGCCAAATAGGAGGAACTAAGCAATGACATGAGTTGCAGCACTGTTTGATTGGGATTAAGTGACTTCAGACTCCTGAATATCAATGAATCCTGGTTGAGATATGAACTGTGAAGACACAGAGGTAAAGATGTGTATGGCTACAGTATGTTAAATGTAGAGCAAATGAAAAACACAAAAACATGCTACAATCCAGCCCTGAAATAAAACATTGATTATAATTAAATGACTTTTTTGCATGAGACATTTTGACTTGTCACAGTATGAGAGCACAGGTGTTACTGATAACCTTAATGTTGGTTCTGTTATACATCTAAGTGTCACAGTGAAACATGACGGTGTGACAGAGAGCTTCCTTTCAATGACATCTGGTGGAAAGTTAGGCCATGAGCAAACTGTAACAGCTGATATTTGTTTGACTGTTTTTTGTGCCAATAGTGCCACCATGTGTTCATTTACAATGCACTTAATATTTTTTTCCCTCACAATTCGAGAAGTAAAATTCTTTCTCTTGGAATATTTGGGCTTTTCTATCATACCCTCCATTTGGAAGCTGAAAAAAATTGTGGCCCTCAGTGCATAAAGTGACAGCAGTTTTTTCAACCTCATTAATTAAGAGAGCCACCATAGACAAGACATCTTAAGGCACCTATTCCAACTTTTAAAGTTTAGAGTCTATAGGGGCTTAGAACATTATGATGGAAGTATGTGACGAACATTCCCAAATATGTCTCATAAGTTGTTGCAGCCAGTTTTGGGTTGATACCATTTGTTACACAGATTTGCTGCTAAATTTAAGCATTTATTACCACTTGAGAATTGAGAAAAATGGTCAAAAAATCCCCTAAAATGCATGATTAAAAAAACAAGACCTTGGGGAGCACAACATACAGTACTGTTTTCAGTGGCTGGATAGTGAGCACTTCTGTTCTGGAAACTGCTGAGAAACCCCATTTTTATCAATATACCTATGTCATACAGTTTCACGTTCTGCGATAATCCTCGAGTTCACAGTAGGTTATTTTATATAGTGATGTCAAGTTTTAAAAAAAATTGTCTCACTGCAATGAAATGGCTACTATGGGAGCGACCATCACCACATATGAATAAAATTGGCCTCATAACTCCGTAAGCTTTCGAGTCATACCTAATTGATGCATTTCCAAGACTGATTAGGGACTGCAGTATTCAACAAAAGTAAACAAAAGTTGAAAATAATACATGTATACTGTGTGCAATAAACTAAATGGGAATAGCATACAGTAAAGAAGGCATGTTTATAAAGGGGAGACTCATAGGAACCCGTAGAGCCCATTTTCATTCTGATGTATTGAGGTAAGAGGCCAAGGGACCCCTTTAGAAATGTCTGTGCCAGTAAAAAAGAAAAAAGAGCTAAATGTAAAAAATGAGCGCGCCACAACCAGTAATGTCATCTGAGATCACTGGCAGTCTCGTGGGTCTTTTAGAGATAACATTGGGGACACTAGTAACACCGAGCCGAGCCGAGGAGAATTTATTCAAATTCCATTACCCAGACCATCACCTGATTTTTCCTTTCATAAGTTTTCACAAAATGAAACTTTCCCCAAAGTGACAGATGTTTCACACACAAAAGCTGTCAGGCTCTGCTGCGACACTGAGAAAGACCTCAAGTGCATGATGAGCTTCATTATATCTTGAATTTGACTGACATGTTTGCTTAATGAGCATCACCGTTTTTTTCTTTTTTTACCCTGTCACAAAATATCCATCTTGTACTGAACATGTTTTTTTCTACATAAGTCTATAATAACAATAATGAGAGCACTCATGTTGTTGTTCCCGAATGAATCAGTCACGACACTTTGACCTTTCATAGCAGGAGAAGCCCAGATGAATCAATTAACAATATGATGGCTGAAGCAGCATTTTATAACATTGTTAGGCATGCTTTTGTTTGACAGGAAAAATGTCTATAGTGTAAAAGGTCTATTCAACTTTCTTATTTTCCTCTCTTAATGTGTTACTATCTGGGACTGCTCACACCTGAACAGATGTTCTGCAAACTTCTTCAGCAGTCCTTTGATAGATTTTGTCTCACCTTCACCCGAGTTCCGTACATGGCATATTTGGATAACCCTGAAAAAATCATGTGTGTATGATATGTCAGATAATTTTCTCGTAACTTATCACCAAATGATTGAAAGCAAAGCTGATTTGCTGCCCAACAGCCATATTCATTGTGAATTTCACTGTGAATCATTGTGCAGTAATTTAATTTAGATGACGTGCACAGAGCTAGTCCATGCAATCTCACAAAACTCTCATGGGAAGTGGCCTGCGCATGTTGCTATGGTAATATGATGCAATAAGTTGCTCATCCTGATAAAATAAAACTGACTAAACTTGAAAATTATCACAACGTCACAGGTATAGAGACTTTGGAACCTGTGTGGATGTACTCACTGTAGTGTTTGTAAAAGGTTCCCACTAGTGATGTCTGGTTATACTGATGAGTCAAAAACCTCCATCTAATGATATATATAATGTGTGGAGCAATTAGACTCCAATATCAGTTTCCTATTTTCAGTGCGCAATTTCTCTAATCTTTGTGATACTGAAGGAATACCATGACCAGCTTTGATCTAAAAATGAAATCAGAGGGTGTTGTGTTTGTATATTTGCTCTCTATATAGAAGTAATCATTTATAAACTGAAGTATGAACTGTTACCACGGATGATCAGCCTGCTTCTACATACTGACCTCTGTGATAAGGAGGAGGCCCGGCACTGGTCAGCGTCCTGGAACGAGGCCTCTCACCCCTCAGCCTGACCGCCCCAACCAGCTGCCCCGACTCAGACAGTGAAGGCAGCATCTCGGCACGGAGCATGGCCAGGTCGTGCTCTGAGAAGGAGCGATCTCTTTTCAGAGGTGTTGGGGAGCTCTCTGCCCTCCTCAGCTCCCCGTTTTCTGGGGACTCCTCCTCCTGGGTTGGAGAAGGAGAGGAAGGGAAGAGGTGTTGTGGGTGGTGCTTTAGGTTGGCTCAACTGTTTTCAACATGGCGGCCAGGTCACAGACTTTCTCACTTTACACCTCAACAGTACACTTAAATATGTGTCTGAAAACATTTGAGGTTGAGAAATGGGCAGTGCAGCTGACACTTTCATCACAGTTTATGAACAGTGCTTGATGTGATTGACAGCTAATTTAGGGTCTCCTCCTTGCTCTGTTGGTTGTTGTCACTCAGGCATGGTGGCTTCTTGTCATTGCCGTTAGAATCACTACGAGGCAGCAGAAGAACATAATTTGTTTCATGGATTTTTGGTCTCATGCACTACTGTCAGGGTGTAGTGACAGATTTAGCAAATACCACAAAACAGCTATTTTCACAAAAGTTACCACCTGTAGCTTTGAGTCAGATTTATTTAACCCTCCTTCATGAGAATGAATATCCTAAAAACAACCCTGGGTTAACTGGTAATCTTGGTTTATGAAACACCCCTCTGGACTGAATCTGAATTACTGTCATTTAAGGGGATTTTAGTCTCACAGTTTCCGTTTGGGGCCACACAATATGCAGACCGAGTCAGAGAGATTTCATACATTGACCACAAGTACAGCAGTTTCCTAAATTAATAAAGTCCAGTTCTGCTTTGATTGCTAAGATAACAATTACCTTGGCAGTTACAGAAATGCAAAGCAGATCTTAAAAGAGAGTCAGGGTTACTGCAGTACACACCCTCAAGTGATCATTTTACACTTTAATTCCTTTTCCTCTCCAACTGAAAGGAGATAACATCTATCTATTATTTAGCAGCTGTTTCTACAAGAAATATCTGCAGAGCTTAAACTCCAATCTGCTTTAAATTGGTTCATTTGGGTAACACAACAAGAGAGGGGGAAAAAAATTCCCAAGTTGTTGAGTCTTTGTGCAAAAAAAGGATTCATCTCAATCAGTGTTTCGCTTTCCACCCTCTGTGCTATTCTGAAACTGCGCAGAGGCATCTTAACCCACTTAAGCTGGGAAACAAAGCATGTTCTACTGTGAAAAGCACCAGTCATCCCTAAGAGACGCCAACAATGATTCCAATTATCCAACCCCTCCCTGTCTGCCCTCACCTCAGATATGTTCATCTCCTCCATCTCAGCCAAAGTCGGAGCCTTGAGCAGGATACGAGGGCGGGACGGCTGCCGGGGCCCTGGCTCCGACACGGACAGGTCGATGCATGAAGTTGATTTGACGTTACAAGGACAAGTCTGAGCCAGGCAGGGCAGAGAGCCAAATGCTGAGTGAAGAGAAACCAAAAACACCTTCAGCGAACAAATAGGTCAGAAACAGTGAGATCAGAGGGCACTGACTCTGAGATGTACCCTGTAGTGGTTTAGTATCAATAACTTATGAACACACTCATTTTGAGTTAACACTCAAAAGTTAATACTGTAAACCAACAATATTGGAAGAGCCATGTTGCAGTGTCGGAACAGTTGCTGTGTAGCCTTTTACTGACTTTACTGAATGATGTGAGTCAATGAGTCATATTTGGAGGAAAATGTGTTGAACTGCTTCACAGCAAAAAGCAGCAAGAGTGTTCCCTTCTTACAGTATAAAGTATAATGTAAAGCTGCATTTATCATTATATTCAGAATAACAATGGGTCAGTTGTCTATATGTTAGGCAAATGAGGTCACTCATCATGACAAACCCACAGAAGATTATCACTCGACTCAGCAGTTACTCTCAGCTCTAATAAGTTTTTAGCATCTTTCAGCTCATTGTTTTGGTTTTACAGTCCACAGCTACACTGTTCTGGTTCAGTCTCACCTTCCCAGCACCAAACAGCGGACAAAGTTAGCAGCTAATTGAAGAACATTGTTCGTCATATATTTCCCTCAGGAGCTGCTGAAGAGCAAAACAGAGCTAAAAAGAGAATTATTATTGGATAACTGAAATTTTCCAGGTCACTTAATGCATCTTTAATCTTTCTGGCAAGGGGACTGATTTTACCATGGTTACTGTTGGGTTTTTTTCCTGCACAGATTATAAAATAGCTGTCCCATTAGGTTAACCTACAAAACAGGTTGCAATTAATATTAATATATTAATAACAATACATTAATAGTATCAATAATAATTCAGACTAATAATTCATTTCCAGATATCTGTTCAGTCAGTGTGCTCTTTAGATGTGCAGTGTGAAAAGTCCTTTATCAGTGGCCCACACACTGAAATCAACTGACCTTGGTCTGCAAATAGCTGGTCAATATTTATGAAA
The DNA here is from genome assembly GCA_026686955.1 of Epinephelus cyanopodus. Lineage (NCBI taxonomy): Eukaryota > Metazoa > Chordata > Actinopteri > Perciformes > Serranidae > Epinephelus > Epinephelus cyanopodus. Next base: position 35,274,114 of record CM048917.1, on the reverse strand, counting down.
TGCAACGCCACCTCCACATGTACTGTATCTCTAAATGGAAAAATACTCTTGTTACACACTACAGCTTACAGACTAGTATACAGTGCCTGACTGTAGTGTTACCCTCACAGGCTACAGTACAGAATGTACAGACTACAGCATCAGCCCTAAAGTAATTATTTAGCAACATGGGTGGTCCGCTCACCTTCACTGTAATATTTGCTTTGTGAACAGCATAGCAAGAAGAACACTGAAAGTCATGCAATGACTTTAAATAGGAAAACACACTGGCACAGGGAGAAGACACAGAGACAAGACCTTAGCTTTACTCCACTATCACCATAATGCTTCTCCCCAGGCACCATCCAACTGTTTTTGATGTTAACAAATGCGCACAGACAGTGGTGGCACATTGACAGCATTGCTGCTTCAACTAGCTTTTATACTTCAACAACATAATAAAATTACTGAAATTTAGTTATGGCTTTTGTTTTTTGAGACTTTCTATGGCCCCATCTGGCCACCCCCATTAAAAGTTTCTGGCACCACTGACAGCCAATACACTATTTTAGTCTGTTTTATTTTGAAGTACTTTTGGGTCTGTCTAATGGAAACAAAACAAGGTCGGCTCTCAGTTCTACAAAGCACCACAGGTTAAATGGAAAAAAAAAAAAAAAACTTTTATTGTAACCAAATGAAATGTTATGTTTAATAAAGACAAACATACTTTTCTTCATATGGGTCTGCTCTGAGAACTCACATTTTTTATGTTTTGCATTTAGTTCTTAAATTGTGATGTGACCCATGGTGGAGCTTTAATTTAGTTATGGTTGGGTAAAAGAAACAATGGTGAATGATTGTCCCCTTACGTCTGGAGCTGGGCAGGGATACAGGCCTGAGCTTTCTCTCCTGCTTGATTTCAGCCAGGACCTGGTCATGGAGGGACTGCTGCTGCGGTGGAGGAGGCGGAAGGCTGCGCTCTGAAACCTAATGAGGAGGAATAATTAGAACATATCCATACTTCTGGGCAATCTCAGATTAGAATTACCGCCTCATAGTTGTATTCCTCCAAAAACCAGTCAAGCTGCAGTTACAGTTTACATCTATGTCTGTGAATATATGGATGCTTCATACACATCTATCCCCTCGGCAGCACATATCTATACAATCAGCACAGTTTCAATATGGAGACTTACGATTAGTGTCACCAATTCAGTATCTGACCAAATGTCTCCCCTTCTGTTTCTGAGATATGGCTTTGAATTATGGCCATACAAATGTTTTTGCACAGTGAAGTTGACCTTTGACCTTTTGATTACAAAATGCAATTACTTCATCATTTGTCATATTTAATGTATGATTTCTTGAGTTATGGCCAAAAACGTGTTTTGTAAGGTCACAGTGACCTTGACCTTTGACCATCAGATTCTAATTAGTTCATCGTTGAGTCCAAGAGGATGTTTGTGCCAAATCTGAGGAAATTCCCTCTTTGAGATACTGTGTTCATGAGAATGAGATGAATGCAAAGTCACAGTGACCTTGACTTTTGGCCACCAAAATCTTATCAGTTCATTGTTAAGTGAAAGTGGATGTTTTTTTTTTTTTCATTTGAAGAAATTCCCTTAATGCGCTCTTAATATATCACGTTCACAACAATTGTTAAAGACGTATGGGCTGAGGGATATGTATATGTACATACAGGTATGGGTGAAAAAGGTGCCAAGATTTAAAGATATGATGTGACCATCCATTCAAAATGTCGCCAGTGTTTTTTGACTGGGTCAAACAATTCAGTTATTATCATGGTAAAATCCCAGTAATACAGTTTGAAAATAATTGTTACAATGTAATGAAGCAACTATCACCATAGTCATGATATCAGTGATGAACACTGCTGACTCAATATATAAAATGCCTGATAAATTGATGTAACACTAAAAACAAAAACTGCCAATTTGCAATTGGCACCCATTTGGAGAGATTGGCTCCCAATACTTAGCCTTTGGTTGCCATAAATGGTAACCACTCTAACATAAAAAAAATAGGGACAGCAAACAACAATACACGCAAAATAAATTAATTTTGAATATTTTGCATTAGTGATATTTAAATATTGCTGTTAGTCAGAACTACAACCAGACATCTCTGCATGTGCGTTGGTGTATTTACTGGCATGAGCTTAGGCATCTGTTTTAGAGACAATGGTGAAGTAAATCAAGTTTCCATGGGAGAAGAAAGGACTGCACCGATCAATTCACAAGCTTTATAAGTGCAAAAAGAATTGAAGTCAACAAATTGATCAGTGTGTTCCAGGCCTTTCTTCTCCCTTGGAAAGTCTCTGTCCTTGAGTTTCATGCTGTTGAATGATGCACAAGGAACCCTGTTTCAACAAAGCAAATTAAGCTGTTTGACTGTTGAAAGTTCGACTAACCATCACAAACAGATGTGCAAATTGATTGAACTGACAAAGAACAAGATAAACCGTAAATAAAGAGATATGATCAGATATCTGATATAATCAGATAAAACACAAACTACTAAGAAGGTTGCTTGGTTACTGTAATAAAGCTTTAAAACATTCTTTTATGTCACATTTTCATTATTAAGCTGACATATAACTGCATACTATCTTTATACTCAAAATATAAAGGTGACTAAAAATGGCAACCATATTTTCAGTTTTGGCAACCAACCTGGCAACCAACTATATTTGTCTGTCAAACCATGTTAATCCTGTTTGCCAACAAATCAACCAAAAAACTAGACTTTTATCAATACAAGTATTCTTCTACCTGCCTGCTTACACTCAGGGTTTCAGGGTCTACTGTAAATGGAAAAAAAATGCACACATGAACCCTTCTTCACACTGCTGTGTTCAGCCTCTATCAAAAGGTGAAACCCACTCACTGGTTTAAGTGGAGGTCTTGATCTGATGAAATCCAGTATCATTTCATGGGCATTCCTCTTCACTCTGGTAGGAATGTCACCGTCCACCTGGGTAATACAAGAAACACCACACTAACTGCAGTACTGTGTCTGTACATCATACAGTGCAGCAATGCTGAAAACTGTTAACATTAACATATTGTCTCCTGATAAGGTTTATATGGCAAACATGTTAGTATATTTACCATTGGCACATCCAGCATGCAGCCTCCTTTTAGCTCTATTTTGGTCTCCACAAATCCTTGAAATAAATATAGTGCTCTTCAGCTGCTAAATTCTATGTTCACCAGCTAGTTGCTAACTTTGGCATGTAGTGCTAAGCAGCCACAGTACAATGGGTTTATCAGAGCTTTCTCACTGATAACAGCAGCCTAATAGGAGTTGATAAGAGTTGTTAGACTGAACCAAAACAGTTAAGTTGAGGCCGTAAAACAAGACAAGAAGCTTAAAGAAGCTGAGGTGAAGCTGAGGGGAACTGCAGAGTTGGCTGATGATTGTGGCTGCTGTGAGGACAGAAGGCCGAGAGAAATCTTCATTAATATTTGTGTTCTGAGGCTGAATTATGTATCTGCCCATAGAGATGGCCTCAAGGTGATTGCCTCATGTATGCCTGCTACATAATGTTTTCTAACTGTAACAAAGCCTGTACAGTACATGGTGCAGCAGACTGCCTGAAAAGAGGACAGTAGCTCCAAGGTCTTTGAATGACAAACAGGTGTTACAGTCTCACACAGTCTCACTCCTGTCTGCCCTCAGTGTCCTCATGCCCTGTTTGAACAAAGTGAATTGAAGATAAAAGCATTTCTTGCTGGGTTTCACAGAGGAAAGAATGATCTTGAAATATTTCCTCCGTAACATCCTCAATTTCGCTGCAGGTTTTGTTTGTTTGTATGCAACATTCAGAGCGTTAATGTAGCAGCAAATAAATGGTTTACTATGTCAAAATATAGTGGAGTAATGGCATCCTGAGCAGAGATTAAAGTCACACCACCTCTGTGTGTGTTGTTATCCCAGCTTTGTCTTCTTCTTTTTTTGTGGGGGGCTTTTGCCTTTAATTGACAGGAGAGAGTGAAATAGGGAAATGAGAGAGTGGGGGGGATGACATGCAGCAAATAGTCGCGAGCCAGAGTCGAACCCGCAACCGCTGCAGCGAGGCATCACCGCACTATCCACTACACTACCGACGCCCCATTCCAGCTTCTTCTTTGTTGTGGTAAGCCGGTCCTGCCGCATGTGTATATTAGTGCATGTGTGTATCCCACTCACTAGCTCATCGCTGATGCTTTGCACTGTACTCTGTGGTTACAGCTGACATTGGGACAGTGTTGTCATAGAAGCTCCTACCCTCCACTTACCCCCAGTTGACACTGTTAGCTCTGTGAGCACTGTTGCTGATGTTTAGAGCTGTTAATGGAGTTAGCACCACTAGCTGCTAGCCACCAGCTCAGACTTAAGTTCTGCTTTTGATAGAGTTGATCACAGTACCTTAATTAGCCATCTAAAAGACAATGAAAAAAATACAGACACTGCTCTGAAATGGTTCATCTCCTATCTCTCAGACAGACAGTTTATAATCACTCTTGGTATCACAGACATCAGCAGAAACAAGAGACTTTTGCATATCCAGTTAAAAGTTCCTTGTAGCAGCTTTAAGTCCTGCTTTTTTCAACATCTAATGGTCTAACATCCTCTGACTTTAAGAAAGTTATTCATGTTTTTATTTACTTTCTCTTGAAATTCAACACTCTTTACCTGCCTGAACACTAAAGTATGCAGATTGTACAGAATTGGATCAAACAAAAGAGATCGCATGACCCCCATTTCAGCAACCTTGCATTGGCTTCCTGTTAACTTCATTATTTTTATACTATTTTTATTACCCAATTTACAGTGCAGAAACTTCCATTATCTCTGTCGCTTAATCTACATCTGAAATTTTAATTGTTTAAATTGTTTATAAGTCAACTGCTTTTATCTCTTCAACTGACATGTCATCTGCTTTCAGTGTTTACTAATCAGCTGACAATTTCAACTGTTTTCATGGCATAGACATTTTAACTGTTTTCATATCTTCATATTTACATCATATCTAATGCTTGGCTTGATTATGTTAAACTAAGTTTTGTCTCTCACCATGACTTTGCGTAGCTGGAACTTGCGAGCTCGTATGTCCTGCATCAGCATCTCGAAGGGTGTGAGGCTGAATTCGGTGGGCAGCAGGTTGAACGGCTGCTCCTGCACCTTCTTCAGCTTCACTCCCTGCCTGAGCTCCTTCATCAGCTGCACCCACAGACGTGCCTAGGATGGAAACAACAGCACACACATCTGCATGCGTCAACACGACAACACTGCCTTCTTCAGTCAAACACACTGTTGTATTGTCCTCCCTGTCATGCTGCGCCCTTGCTCATTTCGTCTCACCCAGTCTCTATGCTTCAATGCGTCCAGCTCTGCGGTAGACCTGTCTTCTACTGTTTCCTCTGTTGTGATCTTCCTCAGCATCTGTGCAACAAATAGTGACAAGGGTAACATTTTAAACACTGGTTTGTCTGCCACATGTGCAAAATACAAGATCTGAAGAGGATGTACTCAATAACTTTAAACAGACTGCAGTATTGTCATGTTAAATCCCTTTGTGTAAGTATTTCCTACTGTACTCTCATTTTTCTTCAGGCATAAATTTGTCTTGTCTTGTGTTTTAATGGCTTTTACCCTGTGTCCCTGAACCAGATCAGTGGGGGTATTAACATGCATTGCTCTCTGCAACAGTTTCTTTTCTGTGTCTTCTCTGGTGATAATACCACTGTGAAGCAACAAAGTCAGAAAAAATCTAATTCTGCATGTAGTAGTGGCTTTAACTTAATTCACTCAGCATATGACATAATTTTTCAGTAAAACAAACAAAACAAAAGTGAGTACAGAGGGTCAAAGTTTAAGCAGGAAGTCGGTCTGTGAGCTGTTTACAGACAGTTTGAGTAATTATTTTTCTCTTCAACTTCGTATCTCTTCCCAGCAAGTTTCGCTGCCCTTTGGGTTTGTTTAATGGGAAACAGTAGTTTATGATAACTTAGGCTTTATTTCTATATCTACAACCATGTTCTATAACTGTATGATTTGTTCTGTAAACACCAAAGTAATTGCTGAAATCTTGGAACACAGCAACATTGCTAAAAGAAGGTCTCAAGGGGCAACAACCACAAGGACAGGTGATTGGACAAGTCGTAAAAAGGCAGAAACCTCTGAGCCTGGTAGCTGGGGGTTGTAGACGAATAAACTGGGCAATGCAGCTTTAACAGGCTGCAGGGTTGCCCGTGGACGAGAATGAAGGGCTCATCTTCATGTACGTATGTATGTATTTTTGTGTGTAAGTGTCCATATGCGTGCATTACTGTATGTGTAAGAGAGATGAATACTGGCCTAAAGTTAGTCGCCTTGTACCTTTTGTTGATGCAGTTTCTGCAATGAACATGTTTGCTTCACTATGATCTTACAATAATTATTTGACTTGTATTTTGAGCTGCAACAGTTACAAAATTAAACTGCAGTCATGAGAGATTATTAATATATTAAGTGTGGCTGGTGTTTGTGCAGTTTGGACATTCAGAATTTTCAATTCTTGGACCACTACTATTCAGCCTCTATATGCTCCCACTCACACATGTTATACAGAAACACAACATAAATTAACATAATTATGCATGATGATTCACAACTCTACATATCCCTATCTCCTGATGACCTAGATCCCATACATTCCCTAACTCAGTGTATTGAAGATATTAATCTATGGATGTCAGAGATTTTTTTTAAACTGAACAAAGACAAAACAGAAATACTCATCTTTGGTGCAAAGGCTCAGAGACAGAGAATTGCAGCTCATCTCAATTCTCTGTCTCTGAAGAGCAAAAGTGAAACTAGAAATCTGGGTGTGATCATAGACAGTGATCTAAATTTTAAGAGCCACATCAATCATCTCACAAGATCAGCCTTTTACCATCTAAAAAACATCTCCAAACTAAGGGGCTTTCTATCAAAATCAGACTCCAAGAAATGAATCCATGCTTTTATAACAAGCAGACTAGATTATTGTAATGGTCTACTCACCGGCCTTCCAAAATCCATTGTGCAGCAACTACAGCTAATTCAAAATGCAGCTGCAAGCATTCTCACCGAAACTAAAAAGTCTGAACACATTACACCTGTTCTTAGATCCCTGCATTGGCTACCTGTCAAAACCAGAATCAATTTTAAAAATGTATTAATAGTATACAAAGCTCTAAATGGCCTTGCACCTCAGTATAAAAGACATGCTGATTGGATACAAAATAGCAAGAACTCTCAGGTCCACAGGCAGTGGTCTTTTAACCATCCCACGTACTAACTCTGAAGCAGGAGATGCTGCATTCTGCACTTATGCCCCAAGAAGATGGAACCCCCTGCCCGAAGACCTGAGAAAGGCCCCCACACTGAACACCTTTAAAAGCAGGTTAAAAATCTTACTTTTTAAAACCACCTATGGTTAAATTCCTTGTGTGTGTGTGTGTGTGTGTGTGTGTGTGTGTGTGTGTGTGTGTGTGTGTGTGTGTGCATATTTCTCTTCTGCACTTGCACTTTTATGACTGTGTTGTGATTGTATTGTAATTTGTAAAGCACATTGTGTTGCCTTGTGTATGAAATGTGCTATATAAATAAAGATTGACTTGGCTTGGACAGAGCAATAGTTGAGTCCTGATGGTGCCTGGGGAGGGCCTTAAAAAAGTCGTAGCCCCGTGGTTAGGCCTGAAGTAAACACACATGTTTCAGTGAGAAACATTAACCTTACAGAACCTTGTTTACAAGGAAAGTCAGGGTATCTATAATACATTTGGTGAAGACAATTATTATCATTATTACTGATGGAGGTAATGGCCAAACCATAAATAAGACCCAAGTTGTGATAAAGGAATGAATCCTCAGTCTGCTTAACCCAAATGACTCCATACCTGACTTTCTGTGGAGCGTTCAAATTGTTGTTCCATTGTTAAAGAACAAATAAACAGCATACATTTTAATCAAACTATGACTCTTTACTGGACTTTTTATGCAGCATCTAAATGAGACAGAGTCTACCACCTGTACATGTATAAACAGTTTAACAAGGGTAAACCACTGCAGTGACACAACAGGAGCCTAGATTCGAAGCTGAGCACTGTGGAGGTGGCATCTTCAAATGTTTAGTCTCTGCTCTGTAGCATGTAAACAAGAATATTAATCGAGCAGGGCTTTAAGCATTTTGTATTCAAAGAGCGAACACACAGAGCGAGGTGCAGACCACTGAAGGCAGGAACAGTGAAAGTCCACAGCTAAAAAGCAGGTCATGCATCTGTTCTCCTCCATTTTATTCTCTACATGTCTTCAGCTACATTATTTCACAAGCAAACAGGTGTTCTACTGAAAAGACAACTTCATGTACCTCCTTAGCATCTCTGATCTTGATGAGGAAGGTCTGTAGCTCCAGAGTCTCTACAAACAGAGCCCTGCAGACAGCCTGGTAGTGCTCTGGAGCCAAGCTCGGGTTAGCCAGCCGAGACGCACACAGCGTCATCACTTGGCGGAATGTACACACCGGCCTTATTGCTCCCTCCTGCTCCTCCTCCTCTTCCTCCTCCTCTTCCTGGCCGCTGTACCCCTCATCTTTAGTACCGTTCCCAGCAGTGCTGTCACCCTCTCCGACCTGCTCCCCCCCAGCCATGCGTTCAATGAGGCTCTCCAGCTGCGGGGTGAGCTCCCGCTCCTCGCTGTCATCCAGTCCCCAGTCCAGAGCTCGGTAGATGGCCACACCCAGCGACTGGACCAGCTGAAGGATGAATGAGGAGATAGAACAGGGCAATAGTAAACAGTTTGTTCTTTACCAAAACATCACCAACACCAAGTTTGTCATGATCCTGCCAAACACCTAGACAGATGCAAAATAACATACTCAAACAGAACATTTAGTCTCACATTAAAGATTCTTTATGGTGCGTCTGATTGATCAAGACGAACAATCATGTGAGACCATGTTGAAGGGCCTTTCATACACATACATAGCAGTGCTGGCAGTAGCTGACAGATATTTGTTCTCTAAACCATCCAGCTCTCATGTAGGAATGAGAATCGATAAGATTTTGTTAATACGAGTGCCACTATCAATTCTGTTTGTTGGTCTGGTTCTTTATTGATTCCTGATCAATCTTCTGTGTGGAAAAAAAGTGGGCCTACACACGTTTTCAGCACCAGTGCAACTGTTTTCTTATATCCGAGTCTGAACACAGAGTAGCTGCGAGGCGCTGTTGTTATTAGAACAGGATATTTGCCCTCGGTTACAGACGTGCTGCTTGGTTGGGAAGAAGTAGCACACGTGCAGGGAGTGTCAAATGCATGGCATATCTGATCTTTAAGCCCATGTTGCATAGAAGATGTTTGAGCATATGGCTGGTATTTCCACATGTATTTGTCATTTTACAGACATTACAAGCAGCACTGTTGTCATCTCTGTCTTGCTTCAAGTTTCCAGCAGCATAGACACATAAGTCTGACCCCATTGTTTAGTAATGCGCAAATGTCGGCATCCATAAAAGGAATTGACAAGCTTGTGGCCATCAAAAAGTTTAGGACGCAATAAATAATTCACTTATAGTGGGTTAATCAAGTAGTCTAATTCAAGTGTTCATATAGGGCCTTTTCATACATGACAACTTACAGAAAAAAATAAAAAACTACGGTAATTTTATCTATTTATTTTTTCTAACTTTACTCCAATGACACTTTGTCCGGCAGGAACTTATCTACTTCCAGCTGGCCCCCTGAAGCTAGTGCTGCTCGAAGCTTATGCAGCAGCCAGACTTGAGTTGTTCTCACGCTACCTTGTGTAGACTGGTCAAACAATGAGAAACAATAACAGCTGCCAGTGACAGAGACAAAACAAATATGACACTGTGAAAGCACTTGTGGTTGAAGCCCTGACAATGCTGTTCACATAATGAATGTTTGAAACAGTCCATTAAATCCAGCAATAAGCAACACTGTCCCATTTAATTACATAATATAATAAACACACAAATGTCAATTAGATATTAATTTGCATTGACAAATAAAGAATAAAAACTTGATTATAATAATCATCCTTCTTTAGTCTTTAGTTATCAATTTGACCTGCACAGACATGATCACTACGAGCAGTTTCCACTGTATTAAATGTCCAAACATTGTTTCATGTTTAAAAATGAGGGTGAAATTAATTTAATAATGTGTAAAATCTAGTTTATTTCACCTGGGAAAACCTTTTGTGACAAATAAAGGTCTTGTAATAACTGATATGTAATTAATTTCCATAATAAAATGCATTTTACCGACACCACTGAAACAGTGAGGTGCTCTGTGTCTGCTTTCTTTCTTTCTCACCTGGTGCTCGGCAGCAGGCGGAGCAGGAGGCCCATCTGTGTCATCTGAGGAGACAAAGGAGGAGACACACAACATTTTATACAAAGAACAATACGGGGTGATTTTTTTAATCAACATTTTGCTATTTATTCCACTCTTTCTACATCTGACATGCCTACCAAAACTCTGAGATTAATTCATTTTTGTCCATTTGCGATCAACGTAGGAAAAAAAAATCTTGTGACATGAAAATGTTAAAAAAAAAATAACAATTTAATTTAACCAATACTTTCAGCATGTTTTTTTTTTTTTTTTATCACAAAACATAATGCCAGTGCAGATATAAAATACTGTTCAAAGGTTTCAAGTGTCTTTGATGCTTTATGTTGTAGAAAGTCACCTTGACTTTCAAGAACTACTAAGAATAAAAAAAGTTGTCAGTCACTGGTAAGAGAAACCAGAAGTTTTGCATCAAAATGTGTGCAGATTTAAAGAGGATTAGGTCCCTGTTTTAGCGACTGCACTACGAGCTGGAATTCACAGGCAGCATGTTGGAAATGGATCAGGGAATATCAGCTGAACATACTGTGGACTGATGAATCACAGGTAAACCTATTCAATCTAATTGCACCGTTGTGCTCAAGAGTTACCCAATGTTTCTTTGGACTTAAAAACAAATTCAAAATCAAAGTAATCAAACTAAACGTATTCTCCCCTGTCATCCAACACTGTGGGGGCATTGACTAAACAGAAGGATTAATCGTTTCATTTTCCTTTTGGGGCCAAAACCATTTCAAATGTAAATAAAACATCTGGTGTCTGATCTTATCTTATAATCTTATCTTATCTGTTCAAATACTTATCTCTTAAGAAAAAAAACATCAATGTAACAGCTGATTCCAAGTTTTCAGACAGTACAGTGTTGTACAGTGTGTATGAAGACATAAAAGTCACTAAGAAAAAAAATGTAACAATAACATAATAACATCTCTTAGTCATAACAAGAAAGAAGTTTATATATTATGAGTAATTTAAAAAAAGATACCCTACTACTATCATGACAAGTGGTTATATATTCTCTTCCCAGTTCTGCCAGATGACATTTATATTGTTTTATTATTTTTTCTACTGCATATTTTCACATTTTGGAATTTTATTATAAACTTAACTTCTGTTACACTGGGAACAAATATGTTCTTTTGTTGATACCAAATCTTTCTGCAGGGGATTGCTCTAATATCTAACCATTAATCACCAATTCTTTCTCTATTTTTTGTTGAGGGTTTTTACTTTTTAAGAAATATGGGGCAAGCTGAAACTGTCTGTTTAATCTTCATAACTTTCTAGTTTTTTAAGTGACTGGATTTTTGCCAGTGACCATACTGCATGTATGTATCTATTTGTGTCTATTTGTGTATTACTGAGCTGGTCTCATCTTATTGTTTCCATATTTTTTCCAGTAGAAGTTGAATTTCTCATCCTCTGAATGCAGAGTAATGGTGTGAGTCATATCAGATGTTTTAGATGTAACTGTTCTGTTTAACTAGCAGTGTTGTTTGAAATGTAATAGGTTACAGGTTACTAGTTACACTGTTAAAAATGTAATTAGGAATGTAATTATTTTATCTATTTCAAAGTAATGTAACTAATTAGATTTGAGTACTTTTCTGACAAATGTTTGAAACTGGGCGATAAAGCTAAAAGTCCAAAAAACATAACTGTACGTTCAAACCAACAGCAACCAGAGCTTCAAAAACAGCAGAAGTCATTCATTTTCAATGAAAGCCCCATGACCTGGGCGACTCAGGCGACCTGGACGTCAGCCACGCATCTTCGGCGACAACTAATTGGAATGCTGACGTGCTTCGATGAAATGGGTCCCCGAGAACAAGCCATGAAACTGTGGTTCCTACAGCACACTTGTTCCGACAACTCTGTTCGGTTACAGAGACTAAAATAAAATGAATGAGGCTTAGGACTGCGTCGCGGATGTAGTTGGTTGGTCTGCTGAGTTTTAAAGTATGTAATGTTAGTAATAGAGGAGAGAATTGCAGGCTAATGTTGTGACATATCATGCAAGTCTTCCTTGCTTGATTTTCTATTTTCAATGACCAAACATAACTTTCTGTTGGCCAACTATGAGCTTTTTGACTGGACAACAGCAAGCAGCAACTACGCTGCTTTCAAGCCAGTAGTGGCAGTAGAATGATTTACGTGATGAGCAACTTGAGCGACCAAAGCTGCCACAAATATTTTTGACAGTCGTGCTTCTTGGGCGTCTGTGAGAGACTTTGCCTCTTTGGAAGCTTCTGGTTTGAATGTACAGTAAGTGTATGAGTACTGCACTCAGATTTGTCACAAAGGCATCTGGCATGGCGAAAAGATGCAAAGCAGCAGAATGAATTTTATATTCCACATATTAACTTTTTTTTACCAAAAGTACATATTCAGATGTAACCCCTTTGTAATCATTATTTTTCTTTAATAACTGTAATTTAACTATTTTTATCGCAATAATTAATAGACTACTTTACATTTGCTGTGTAATTTAATTACATGTGACTGCTTACTCCCCTACACTGTTTAGTTGTGAGGGGCTTTTGTTGTAATTCCACTTTGCGTTACGGTTTGAACAGTTTCTCTGAGTTGCTGTTATGTTTTCACAGAAGTCCAAATGCATTTTGTTTTCTCCTAGTGTCCTATTTTCCTGCTTTAATTAATGAGCTCTGGGTTTTGCTGCCATATAAAATAAAATAATTGAAATAAAAATCATTAGCTTTGTGACCCTTTCAAAACTTAAATCCATATTTTAATTGGAAGGCTTCCTCTGAATAGTTTGCATCTTATGCTTTTAATATGCTGCTGAAGTTCTTTCCTGCCAAAGCAGTTCCAGCCTGGTAAAATTTTCTTGCACCGAGTCAAGTCAGTTTCATGTGAGTGTGAGCATTTGAGAACACCACCACAGAGAAGAGGCAAAACAGGTACAATATAAGGTTTTTGCTTCTCTGATTTCTTTTCCAAAATAATACCTTCGCTAACCGCTGGCAGTCTACAGTAAAGTTCATGGGAGAGATTTACACTTCATGTTGAACTTGATTTGTCACTTCCTGCAGTTGGAGACAAATATATATATTACTCAAAATGTTGCCAGGGGCAGCCTTAAAGAAAGTCTGGTTTCATATTAAACTGGATGATTGATCAGCAAGTTGTTTGAAGAAAACCTGATATTTGTGCCACTAACAGTTCTGCAGTCAACTTTATAGCAATAATAAAAACTAAGCCAGCCTGTTTTCAATCTTCTACTGAGTAAATCAAATGTGTAACTCCATATGTCCCACAGCCATAACTTGGCCATGCGTTATTGTGTCGCAGCCAGGTTTGGCATGCCTATGTGAGTGTGTGTGTGACTGTGCATGTGTGTGTGAGAGAGAAAGTAAAAAGGCTCTTTCTCCCAGCTCGAATGTCAGTAATGACACCCGAGAGGCCTGAAACTCCTCGGTCAGCAGCTCTCACTGCAGAGAAACAGGAGAACGGATGGACAAGAGAAGCAGGAGACGGAGACAAAGACGGAGAGCGGGAACCCGTGGAAACATCAGAGAAGAGAGAGAGATGAAAGCAGTGACATATAAAGCAAGATAGAGATGAGAGATCAGCACAAAAAAAAAAGATGAGAAATGTGGAGCATAGGTCTGGACGTGGTGGGGGGGAGGGAGGGAGGTCAGCCTGCCACAGCATCCTCGCCTGTCAACAACAAAGTGCTGAGAGCAGAATGTGAACCTTAGAGCAACAGAGCATCACTCTGTTCCCTGTGAGAACACAGACGCTGCTTTAACCTGCAACAAAAGGCTCCAACCGACACTAAAGGAGGGCGAAGAAACTCGCTATTATGAGAGATGATAACATGAACCTCTGCAAACCTGTCAGACGGGTTCAAATAATGCACAGCCAGGTCACATAGTGAAACCAATGATACCTCTGCTGCTTTCCCACAGTTACAGGTCAGTTAACACAAAAGAGGAGAGGAATCTGGATTGAAATCACTTCCAGGAGCCCTCAAGCTTAGACGTTGTTGGAAAACACAACAACCCAGTGAGATATATGGACAGGGGGAGGATGTTGAGGCCCGTTTGTCTTCACTGAGCTGCAGTAATTTTCTAACCGGCAGTCGGGCTGGGCGATATGTAGAAAATCAAATATCACAATATTTCTTACCAAATACCTTGATGTGATGTCAATACTGCTACGATAATGTAGGCTTGACTATTGGTGCTTTCACAAAATATTTGCACCGTGAGATTTTTAATAAACAATCATCAGTCATGTGAATATAATGACTAAGCGGGCAAAGGCAACTAATAGAACAGTTGCAACAGTCTGGTAAGATCAGAAAATTATGTCACTTTACTTTAATGCAGCCTTTTAAACCAAGAAAAGTTTCACATCTTGATATCAACTTTAATACCAATAAATAATAATTTGGTGGACGACCTGCTAACCTCTGTGCCACAGCAGCCACACAATCTGACAAACACTTGTCACGGGTCCAGTGGTGCCTCCCTATGACAACCAATTCACTAGTTGTGAAAAAAGGCATTGCAAAATGGTGTGTGTATATGTACAGTGCACAGCAATAATGAGTACACCCTCTTTGAAAAGTAACATTTCATACAATATGACAAGGAACACAAAAATATATTTCCAAAATGTTCACAGACTAAGTTAAACACAGGATCTGTTGAGCTTTTGAACTTAAAACTAAGGTTAATAATATAACTTAAGTTTTTTTTTCCCGTTTTAGTAAAATTAGTGTGGTGCAGAAATGAGTACACCCCACTGAAGGTCTCTGAGTAAAGCAACCTTTTAGGCTCCCAATGTGGACCTGAACAAACAATTAACTACAGGTGAGTCTAATTACTCATTACACTGTGTTAATTAGGCAGTTGGCTACAAAAGGCTGTTACCTAAAGCAAACCACCCTTTCCCATTTCCTGCTGTCAGCAATGGCACCACATGGCAAGGAAATGTCTCTGGATCTGAGAAAGCGGATTATTGCTTTACACAAGAGAGGTGAGGGCTACAAGAAGATCAGTAAAGCCTTACTTATTAGTAAGAACACGGTCGCAAAAGTGATCCAAAGATTCAAGAGAGATGGAACTGCAACCAAAGTACAGAGACGTACAGGCCGGCCAAGAAAATTAACACCCAGGCAGGAGCGTCTTGTGATGAGAAAAGTTGAGGAAAATCAGCATGCAAGTGCACAACAGTTGGCTAAGGAGGTAGAGGCTGAAATTGGAGTGACTGTATCACGTGACACAATACGCCATACAGTGCAGCGGAATGGCATGCATGGGTGTCGTCCCCGAAGGAAGCCTCTCCTAAAGCCAAGTCACAAAAAAGCCCGCCTAGAGTTTGCCAGGGCCCATGCTGAAAAGGATGAAGGCTACTGGGACTCTATACTCTGGAGTGATGAGACCAAAATCAATCTTTTTGGAACTGATGGCTTCAAAACGGTCTGGCGTCGCAAGGGTGAGGAGTACAAGGAAAAGTGCATGGTGCCCACTATGAAACATGGAGGGGGTAGTGTTCTTATGTGGGGTTGCATGAGTGCTGCAGGTGTTGGAGAACTGCATTTCATTGATGGCATCATGAATTCTCAAATGTACTGCTCTATACTGAAGGCTAAGATGCTTCCATCACTTCGGGCCGTTGGTCGTCGTGCCAGTTTTCAACATGACAATGACCCAAAACACACATCTAAGGCCACTGCTGACTTTCTGAAGAGGAACAGGGTAAGAGTGATTCCATGGCCAAGTATGTCACCTGATCTGAACCCTATAGAGCATCTTTGGGGAATACTGAAGAGGCAGGTTGAGCATCACTCTCCATCCAACATCCAGGCTCTAAAAGAGGTCATCCTTGAAGAATGGAGAAAGATTGATGTGGCCAAATGTTGTCAACTTGTGCGCTCCATGCCAAGGAGACTTGGGGCTGTCATTGCAAGTAATGGAGGCCATACAAAGTACTAAATGTATTGGATGTAGTTGTGTTTGCTGTGGGGTATACTCATTTTTGCTCCACCCCACTTTCACGGAAACAGAAAAAGAGTAATTTCAGTTGTCTTTTCACCTTTCTGTTTGAGTTGTTATGTAAGAACATAGTGCAATAAACATCATCAAGGAACTGTTTGGGATATATTGTTTGTGTTCATTGTAATACTGTGAAAAATGTCTTCTTTCAGGGGGGGTGTACTCAATATTGCTGTGCACTGTATGTGTGTGTGTGTGTGTGTGTGTGTGTGTGTGTGTGTGTCTATCTGTCTGTCTGTCTGCTGTCCTTTGTTTTATGGCCAATCTTTCCACAAAACCTTGAACGATTCTGTGTATCCATTTGGAAATTTATGCCCCGTTTTGTGATTGGCTCCTCCCATTGTCACGCCCACTTTCAGCCATACATACAAACACACCTTCATGAACACACACTTGACCTCCATGTCAAATTTCAGCCTCCTATGGCAAACTTTGGACACCAAAGGGTGGGGAAATGTTTGCAGACCAACCGACCAACCAACAGAAAGAGCTACCTATAGAGCTGCTGGTTGCAACTAAAACTTACAAATACATCTCAACAGCTTATCAGTTGAAGTTGAAATGTTGTTAGGACATTTCTGGGAATGCTTTAAGAGCTACATAATGACAGGGGACATAGACATTGAAACTAAAGACAAGCTCGCAGCTCTGTGAGGCTTTAATCCCCATTTTTAAGAAAAACAAGCTGTAATGGATTAAAGTTGAGGATTGGAGTTTGCTTATTTATACTTTACTGCTGAGATGAACGGAACATACAAAAATGTTGGTGTCTGTCATGCTAACATGGTCATTACTAATGATCGGCATGGCTAATTAGTAGGGGTATTATCATACATTGATGTAGCCGTTCAATAACAATATAGTCATCTTTAAGATTCAGACTTGAGAAATTCCCATTGCACCTATGTGTCACCATTTCCACCCAAGCACACCTCCTTCCTAAACATTTGAACAGTTCTTGTGGCCTAGCACCAGGCAGACAAGCGTAAGCAGCCAAGATGATAAGGATACTCACTTATGTGGTTTGATATCAATCGCAGGCCCTAAATTGACACAAATGAAAATCATACTGTGACTGTGTACTTAGTGATATCAGCAAACATCATATCATTGTCCAGAGAATCAATATAATATTCTATCAAGATGAGACTTGTGATTTAAAGCACTACAAATTACCACTTGCAGTGAGTGAAAACAAGACTATAGTCTACAGCCATGCTCTGTGAGACTAAATACTCACATTATATTAAAGGAGCAATAAATGAAATTCATCATTTCTAGATTGAAGGAATTAAAAAATTGCTATGTGAAGAACTAGAGGTGTAATTTCATCTGGAGTATAGCATGACCTCACACACCCTCTCTGTGTGTTGATCTCCAGCCCATTGTTTACAAGCCGCTCCGCCTGCGTGTTCATGTATGCTCATGTGAATCCCGCGAGTGAAGCTGGGTGAAGTGGAGGCTGCGGAGGAAACACCGGGATGGGTTAATATCCGGAGCTTGAGCAGCCCACAAGCCAGGCGGGCAGCCTGGCGGACTCTAGCCGACCCGGCTAGTTCCTCCTCTTCTCCATGAGTGAGAGCGATGTTTTATTCTAGCAGGCAGCCTGCGAGCCAGGCGGGCACTAGCCGACTCGGATCCCGGCTAGTGCTAACACTGGGAGCTAACGCTAACGTTCCTCCTCTTCTCCGTGAGTGAGAGCGATGTTTTAGCCCGCCAGGCAGCCCGCCAGGCTGCCCGCCAGACTGACGGGCAGCCTGGCGGGCTGCTCAAGCTCCGGACATTAACCCATCCCGGTGTTTCCTCCACAGCCTCCTCTTCACCCAGCTTCACTCAGCTGCCCGATAAACCCGCTGCTTCTTCCAACTTTAACCTGAAGCGATGTTTTAGCCTAGCAGGCAGCTGGCTCGCGGGCTGCCCGCTAGGCTAAAACATCGCTCTCACTCACGGAGAAGAGGAGGAACGTTAACGTTAGCTCCCGGTGTTAGCACTAGCCGAGTCGGCTGCCACTGGCTACTGGAGTAACTTAACAGCTATGGAACGCTTCTACCAGCTCCTCTCATCTCAGCAAATATATTACATTTATTACAGATACCATCATCATTGAAGTAGGCAGGGGAATAGCTAAACACAGCAGAGACCGAGACATCGCTAACTGCTAGATGAGGGGAGGTGGGGGGTGGAGAGCAGAGGTAGAGGGAGGAGTAGCTCATGACACTTTGTTTTGGTCTACAAGCAGTGCACGACAGCAAACCTAGCAGTGAAACAATTTCGCTTATTGCTCCTTTAACATGAAAAAATCCAGCAGGTGTAATTTTTTACCATGGTCACCATCTTAATTTAGCAGCTTGTGTTGTTTGTCCTTTTGTCTGTTGTTTTCGTTTGGTTTGCTGCTGTTTTGTAAAGCGTCCTTGGGTGTTTTGAAAGGCGCTATATAAATCTAAGCTATTATTATTATTATTTCCTGTGGTAACTTTTCCATATGTCATTTATCTTAAGTGTCTAAATGCTTAGTGTGGAATTTATACACACCAAGAATTATTATAATGCTGTCAAAATGCCCAAAATGAAATGAAAACTTTAACAATCATGTTGTTTTTTATAGATATTAAAAATCACAGTTGTGAGACATTGTGCTTCTCAGTAATGAATACCAAAATTGCAATTTATCATTAAGTGTTATTCATGGAGGGGAGTGAATTATGTCAGACACAGCCATGAAGCACATTTGAGGCGGAAGGAACTGTCATCAGTTTTGCAGGCATTTGGTCATTAATCAAACTACTGGACAAATTAAAATGATGACTTGATGATGGCACTAGATAAATAGTCAGAGGAACACTGCAGATATTACAATTCAAACTGAGGGGACAGAGACAATTTCATGGCAAGCGTCCAAAAACAGCAGCGATATTTCAGTCTGGAGCAGAGTGGAGGCCCAGCTGACAGAAGAACCAACGTAGCCTTCAACTAGTGCGGAACGATCTGTCAACTATCGTCTGATATTTGTTCTCACGGGTGTCTCTTAGCCAACCAACAGCAGACAAATATTTGATCATGTTTTGTGACTTGTCTGACGGACTTGATGCAACATCTTGACAACGCCCAGTCTCACCACACCCCGCAGTGTTCCTTCTTATCAGCTTGAAGTCACACAATGTTTATTCTGGCAAAAGGTGGAAACTATTTCATCCTTAAAACCTTGATAGCCCCACTCCCATACACATACACATACACATACACATACACATACACTCTCATTCATAGACATGCACTTACACTATTACACATACTCTCCTAAGATGGACTTTGCCATCTGTTTCCATGGTAATAAGGCCTGAGAGATTAAATTCAAAGAAACCACAGTGACAGAAGAAAAACTGGGCAGGGAGAGCAAAGCTAGTTAAATGGATAAAAGAAAAAGAAATAAAACTGGGAATGCAGGAAGAGAGTGTTGTCAAACTACCTCTATCTCAAAGTTCTTACATCAGGTATAGTAGGGTGTGGCACGTAGACCTTTACCTGCATGTCAAGTCAAAGTTGACCTTTGCGCTTCTTTCAAATCCTTGAGTGCATTTATTGCAGGAGAGCAATAATCAAGGGGGTAAATCACTACAATGACAGCCTCTATTTAGATATTCAAGGGCAATTTCCAAAAAAGTGTTACGTGAAGTGACTGCTGCGCATCAAAGTTCCCCTCTGTGTGAGAGAGATCTGGCATATTCTCGAAGAGCATAGTGATGCTGCAATGGGAAAACCTTGCAAATCAAATTTTCTTGAGTCTCGTGTTTCAACAATGCACGGTCAGCCAGCTAAAAACTGCTTTTTGTCTTTCATCTTAAAAAACAAAAAAACAAAAGCAGTTGACATTTTGGTGATGCAAGCTTTTTATCTGACAGGAGTGATATGTATCTGGACTTTGACTTCCTGCTGGCCTTGAGTGCACTCAGCCTATCACCTCCCCCTGTTGCCTCGTCCTGCAATGTCTATCTGCAGCCTTCCCACGGTAACAGTGAGGAGTCTCATTTCAAATCGAGGAACTGCTGCTTATCTCGTCCTTCGTTCCATCTGTTTATTGTTCACAGATTAGGATGCAGCCCAGCTGATGCAGGAGGAAGATATTTAAAGTTAAACAGATGAGAAATCAGAAGCTTCTCAGTGCCTTGACAAAGTCAAGCGGAGTCCTTTGGAATATGGGACAAAGCAGCTGCAGAGAGCACAATCAGTTTTTATGAGGGACAATATGACTTCCCTTAGACCCACTTAGTTATAGATCTATTAATGTGCCATTAAAGTGATCCTGACTCACGTAAGGAGTGTTGCAGCTGTGATGGGACAGTACAAACGTCAAAGTTTAAATCCTCAGTTTTACAACAAAGTATTGTGTTTCCATTTGAGCTGAGCACAAAGCTCAGTACTTTTTGCATCTCTTATTAATAATAACAGGCAGAAATCATGTTTACAATTCTTAAAGCAAGGTATCAAAAACAGTTTCTGAAACTGGGGCACCAGCGTGCTATTTAATTACTTCCTTCTTATCAAGTTTGACAGAAAGAATCAAAGCTCTTTGCTTGTATTGCCTGTAATAGTTTATTTATTAATACTTGCATTTTAAGGTATTTTGATGAATGAATGATTGTAAGGATGCTGCTAAGTATTTGTGGAGATGAATGTCCTGTAATGCAGTGATGCTGGGCAAATGAAAAGTTTCTCCACAGCACAGTTTACTTATCAACCATGCATGGCAGAAAGAATTAGAGGTTTCTTGGTAGGCTGATGGGCTCTAAGGCTATTTCTCATAGTGATGTACTAATGTTTCTTTGGCATATTTCAAAAAAAGAAATGTTGAAATATATCATCATTCTATCTGATTAATTTGTTGGTTCATCCATGTGCTAAAGGCTACATTCATCAACATGTTTGTATTAAAGGTGAACAACATTTAAATTCCGAATTCTAGTATGGCATTTTCCATGGTCTAGGAAAGTTCAATCAATGTTTGTGAACATGAGCTGCTCGCTCTCAAAGCCAGAAACCAGAGAAGTGAGTCTCTAACTTGTAACGTCATAGGGTGTAAAGCCTGGAGCTGCACATTGAAATGAATGGGAAACTGATTGTGTGGACCCACAGAATGTTTGTTTTCATATTTATACCCAAATGTTCAATTCTCAACTCTGAAACAGAATATGTACCCATATACTCAGAACATCCCCCTGGAAAAATGAAAACCATGACGCAGATGGGTTTGCCTTTTTGAGGACATGTATAGTAAATGCATAATTTTTTTAAATCAATAATTTTCTTTCTTTTTTTAAAATTATTTATCTTTGAACACAGGTATATTTCCAAGGTGACAATCTGAATCACATGCAAGAGCCTGCTCTCTCCATGAGCCCCTCCACCCCACAGGCCCCACTGTAGTACCATGAATTCAGTTGCTATTATATGGAGTTAGATCAGTCTCAATATTCACAAATGCACACAGAAGGATTCACAAATACATGTTAAGATTTATATATAAATGACTCTCTCCACACAAATATTTTCAATGCACACACATATATTTAGCATTTTATATAAATGTAAAAAAAATCCACAAATAACCAAAAACGTTTTACAAATGTATTTCTGATGCACACACAAATATTTATTGTTTTAAATATATGCAATAAAAATCCACAAATATATGTATTTAAAAAGTATTTGCAATTTTCATCAAAACATATGTGGATGTTGATACATTCATTTACAAATGCTTTTATTTTGTGAACCTCCAGCATTTGTGTGTGAACCTTTTTGAGACTCTCCTGACGTCACCCGATCCACAAATGCATTTTTTCTACCAAGGGGATATAGGTAGCCAATCAGATGTCTCCTTCCTCTTCAGCCAATCACATGAGCGTCCCGCCACCACCCACACGTGGGGTATATTTTAACATCGTAGCGTCAGAAGGTGGCAGTAATGCACCACTACGTTGTTTGCGACCGCCAAATTAATACGGAAGAGAAGAAGAAGAAGGTCAAGAGGTCTAGTTTGCAGCATGGCGGCCGACGATCGTGCACCTGTAAAGAGTAGCATCCAGCTGCAGCCCCGGAGCACAAGCCCCTGACGTGACGGAAGTGATGCTGGATATTATTGTCGCGGTCTTTGTGTGGAACTGAGCTCGCAGGACACAGCATCTCAACGCAGCAGGTTTCAGGTAAACTAACTGGAATAAATTGGCAGAAAAATAGCTATGTTGTTTATTCTGTGACCGTTAGAAGAGGATCCTGGTGAGTGGCGAGGGCAGGGCTCGAGACTTGGGATCCCTTCACCTATGGTCCCGCCCGGGCCTGACGACCGCAGCCCTCCGGCCTGACCTCCGCGGCCTGGACGGGTGCTCAAGTGTGGGTGAGAGGAGCGGAGAGGAGCGCGGAGGTCATGCCGGCTGGCCGACACCGTGTAGTCCGGCCGTTACAACGCTAAATTAAGCAGAGTGACGGACCCGAAGCCTTCAATCTGGCTATAAGACAGCTGAAATGCGAAACAAAAAAATACAGTGGTGAAGTTGGGATTTGTTTCTTGAAGTTATGTGCTCATTATCTTTTCTGTCTCTTGCAGGCTGCCAGGAGAAGCGGACTGGCCATCAGATATTGTTTGTGGAAATTTGAAAATAAAGTTTTTCAAATTGACTTTTGTCTCTTCATTGTGTTCACTTACACACGAAATAGGGTAACAGTCAGCTATTTTTGAATGTTAGCACTGATTTCTCACATTGAATGGTGAAATTTGTAGTTTTAAAGGTCCGACCTAAATGAAAACAGGTCGTAGCCTAGTTAAGGAAACATATGAATATTAATATAGAAGGAGCGCCCACTGAGCGCAGCTTCTTTTATTCATGGTTGAACGTGGCGATGTGGTCAAAAACAAACAAAAAACAAAGTTGACTTGTATGATTAAATAAAGGTAAAATAAATACAATAAATGGAATCTTGTTATGCAATTTTTACTTAAAAAAGTTGTTAGAGAAAAAAAAGCCAGAGGCTTGTGCTTCTGCTCCGGGGCTGCAGCTGGATACTGTTGCCTGTAAGTGTATCCACTTGTTGTAAATCATGACTCTTTGTTGAATTATTTGTGATTGGTTTTGCTAAAGTGTGTGGTAGCCCAGTTAGTTAGCAAATTATCTGAAACTTGCTTAGTTGGTATAATTGCACCGTGTAACTGACGCTAACGTACACCGTGCAACGCACACCGCCGCCGGCGCGGTGCGTTGTCCGTCAAGTGCTGCCCCCAACACACATCGGCAGCGGCACCTTCGACACTATTTCCCAGCCCAGCCTGCTCCGGGACGGACATAAAAGGCTTTTCTCGCAGTGCCGGCCGCGCTGGAAATAGAGCAGTACTTAAGCTCTCTACGCTCTTGACCTTCTTCTTCTTCTCTTCCGTATTAATTTGGCGGTCGCAAACAACGTAGTGGTGCATTACTGCCACCTTCTGACGCTACGACGTTAAAACATACCCCACGTGCGGGTGGTGGCGGGACGCTCATGTGATTGGCTGAAGAGGAAGGAGACATCTGATTGGCTACCTATATCCCCTTGGTGGAAAAAATGCATTTGTGGATCGGGTGACGTCAGGAGAGTCTCAAAAAGGTTCACACACAAATGCGCGGAGGTTCACAAAATAAAAGCATTTGTAAATGAATGTATCAACATCCACATATGTTTTGATGAAAATTGCAAATACTTTTTAAATACATATATTTGTGGATTTTTATTGCATATATTTAAAACAATAAATATTTGTGTGTGCATCAGAAATACATTTGTGAAACGTTTTTGGTTATTTGTGGATTTTTTTTACATTTATATAAAATGCTAAATATATGTGTGTGCATTGAAAATATTTGTGTGGAGAGAGTCATTTATATATAAATCTTAACATGTATTTGTGAATCCTTCTGTGTGCATTTGTGAATATTGAGACTGATCTAACTCCATACTATTATGTGTGTTTCAGGTCAGACTTGTGCTCTCTCTGACGGGAAAGCTGGCCTGACACTTACTGCAACATCTGATGTCAGTAAACTGCAAACATGCTCGTGTTTACCAACAAGGACAGTCTGCTGTGTTACATATGAAAGGTGACTACAGACAAGGAAATGAAAGCAAATATGTTTATAAGTCCAGCCTTCTGTGGATGTGCTGCTGTTTACTACTGTTACTGTAGGTTTTATACAACCAGACACCAGAATTTAATTTGGTAAACAGAGTGAATCTGCAGCGTGTCAGTGAGGATGAGCTGTTTTTCTCTGTTGCAGTCTCACTTAGTGACTCAGGCTGATGTTTACATTAAAATGCTGTGGTGCCGCTTCAGTCTAGGCTCATATTTGGATTCACATTAATTTCCTCCTCCTTTGCAGACTGTTGTACAACCTGATGAGGTTTAGATTTACAGGAAATAGAAAGACATTTGAGACTGTGCAGGCTACCTGCTGTGAATACTAATGTTACAATATATTTCATATTCCCAGGATGGAGTATCATTTAAGATTTTATCACAGTTTAGAGGTAAAGCTCCGTACATGACTTGTTTTTCTCATGAATGACAGAAATTCAATATATTAAACTACAAATGCATTTTTGCAAGATTTTACCAGTGTAATTGCCTCAAAGGTCAGGTGAATAAACTTACTGTAAGCTTAGCATTTGCTACAGCATACCTGCTAACGAGAGCCACAGTTTGCCCATCTGCTAATGAAGATGACTGAAAGTTCCAGAACACCAAAAATAAACACTGCAACACAACAAGACAAGTCCTCAGGGTGCTCAGAAACAATAGATCTTCAAACTTCTACAATTCCAAAGTCCAAACCAAACCCTAACCCTAACCCTAACCCTGGAGCAGATCATGTGATGTGACAGAAAGTGTCAGAACACCTACAAAGTGGACCTGGCGGCGAGACTGTGTTCTCCAAAACCAAAGTTTCATTAGAAAGGTCATGACTAGTGTTGCAACAATTACTTGATAAATCAGTTCGTCTGTCCACAGAAAGTTGTTTCACCCTTATTTTGATAATTAATCATTATCATTTTAAGCCAGTCTGGGATCGTTCTGTGTAAAGTTTGCTTGCTCTCGCTGTGTCAGCGTGGGTGTTCTCAGGGTTCTCCAGCTTCCTCCCTGAGTGTGAGCTCGAGAGGTTGTCTGTCTCTATGTGTCAACCCTGTGATAGTCTGGTGACGTGTCCAGGGTGTATCTTGCCTCTCGCCCAGTGGCGGCTGAGACAGGCTCCAGCCCACTCACAACCCTTGAGAGGATACGCAATTACAGAAAATGAGTGAATAAATGAATTTTAAGCCAGTTATTAGTTTAATATTTGAGGAAACTCATCAGAGAGTGCTCTTGCCATCCTTTGAGCTACCTTATGAGACCCAGCTGCCTTTAGCTAAAAGGGATATTGTGGGAGAATGGAAATCAATTTTGCAGACTTGGTCCTCCTCTGACACTTTTTGTACAAAGTAAAGATTGAGTTTTCCTCCTCTGACTGCATGTTGATTTCACAGCCCCACTGAGTGTCTATTAATTTGGACAGAGCACATTGTAGGACATCTCCAGACCAGACCTTTGCATGAAGAATTTAAAGCACTACGGCCGTGACGTAAATGTCTGAATGGAGATGCAGTGTACCTCAGCATGCATGGACACTGACCTTTTTCATCATTAGTTTGGCAGAATTTAGGTGTAATGGGTTTAGAGCTGTGTCCTAAATATTTTTGAGCACTTTTCCGCCTTTATTTGAAAATGGAGAGTGAAGAGGAGACAGGAAATTAGAACAAGAGAGAGGGAGAATGGCATGCATAAAAGGTGCCCGACCAAAATGAATCCAGGTCAATCAGCATATGCTAAGTGTCTTAACCATTAAGTCATCCCCTGTGTGTTGCCTCTAAATCACATTTCTATTTATAGTTGTTTAAAAACCTTTTAAAGAAAATTAAATGAATGATAAGCAGGAAAAATATGAGAAAATTTACTACACAATAACATTTGTGTGATTTGACAATACTGTGCCAACATGTGAAGGTGTAGTCGTTATACTTTATGTGACATTAAGCCCAGTGATGGGTTTTGGGGCCCTAAATATGCATGTGAGAGTAGTACAAATGTCGGTTGAAGCGATCAATAAAACAGTGTGCATTATTAATGACGCTTGGACCTGAGATTATTGTTCAATATGAATCGTTTCCTATACAGCCCAGCTGTCTGTTGCGGTGATTTGGGATGATTTTGGCCACTTAAAGAATGCAAAGGCTCCTGGAGCTGACTGGCTGCATTAATAATGCACACAGACTGGCTACAATAGACTCACATCATGCTGGTTAAGGGATTTGAACCGCTACATTGTGTTTACTTATGAATCAGCAGAGCGTGAACCAACACAGGCTACAAGGATAAACAACCGTGCTAATGAGAGTTAAACATCTCCTCAGTGAGAGCTGGGAGTGAATGATCCAGTGTGCAACGGTTAAATGGCAAACGTGATGCACGCGGACCTAAAGTAGTTCAAGTGTCCCCCTGTGGTCCATGAGGGGGATCCAATGGGTCCCCAGCAAAATGAGGAACACTTTAAAGTTATTATGGTCTCTTTGAATAGAATACAAAGGTAATTATTATAAGAACTTCACCACTGTTACCACCTCAGCATGTAGGCAGTATATGACAGCGTATTGAAATCACTTTTATGGGGTATAGGTCCGTGGGCATAATTTTAAAGGAACAGTTCACCCTAAAATTAAATATACTTATTTTGCCTCTTGCCTGTAGTGCTGTTTATCAATCTAGATTGTTCTGGTGTGAGTGTTGGAGATATAAATGCTTCCTATATAAAACTGTTCACAGCAAGGTCTGTGGATTATCTTGAGTAACTGGATCATGTTCTCTGGAAAGAGACATCACTGTTGAGTTTTTCAAAATGTATTTTTTGACACTTCGAGCACCACAAGCCATCTAGTTCTATTATACGGCAGAGAAGGCATACATCTCTACGGCTGATATCCCCAACATTTAACAACTCACATCAAACTAATCTAGATTGATAAATAGCACTACAGGTAAGAGGAGAAATATTTATTTTTAATTCAGGGGTGAATTGTTCCTTTAAAGTTTATCTCTAGGTGTAAAGTTTAACAAAGCATGAGTTTTACAATCAGTTAATAACAAACTAATCATGGTTTAAGATAGATGCCACCCTGTTGCTGAGTGACATGCATAAGCATTGCTTGGAGACACACTCTTTTCCCATTAAATTCTTTAAAAGGTGCTACACAGCTGTTACTCTGTGAAACAACAGCGCGAAAGTGCGGGTTCATCCGGTTGTGACGACTTGTTGCATGGTGAACAGGCTCTGGGGCTATCCTGTTTATTACTGAGATTTGAAAACTCACATTTCTGCCTCGCTCAACATCTCTTAGTAAGGTTATTAATGTTTTTTATATTCTGGCTGCATGCTGCTTTACAGCGAAGGTGCAGCAAATGTAATAATGAAAATGATTTAAGACCTTTGAGAGGCTTCCTGTGACCTTCAGCACATTTGGTGTAATAGGCTACAAGCAGAACCTGAATAAAACATCAGATTCTGGAAATAATGCCTGTCCTTGCCCAAGGCTGCGTGAATACAAAAGTTGAGACTTCATTCAAACAATATGTGGTTTATCATAAAGTGGCCCTGAAAGAGTCAGAATAAAACCTTTTTCTAAATTGAGTTTGGCATGAAGTTGTGTCTGTGCTGATCTGACTTCTGGAGCAGGTTTGTTGGGCCCATCCGCAGTGAGGACATAAATACTTCACATGCAGAAGGATATTATGCAGGTACAGACTCAATTCAGTGGGGGAAACAACTAGAAGACTGCCTAATATCCTTTGGGCTTCCATCCACCCTTTGAAGTCTCCAAAACAGTCTTTGCAAGAGGAGATGCTGGGGTGAAGCTGTGCTCTATGAATAATTAATCATTTACCGGCATAATACAAGTCATCCTTGTTGGCATCGGGAGTGCGACACAATAGCGACTTTATTCAAAATACAGTGTCCGTCAGTGTAAAGTCAGCTCAAGGGCCTGCGATGTTATCAAATAATATAGCTGAAGGTCGATTATGCGGGGATATTATGTTGTTCGGGACGGGTTAGCACCGATGCGCCTGTTTCTCTCCCGTGGACAAGATGTTCATATTTACCAAACTCCATATAAAATTTGGATAATTTTACGTGGCATTGATTTTGTTCGAGGTTGCTGCAAGATATAACATAATTCAATATCTTTTACGGAGCACTGGTAGACACTGTTGAATTCCGCGTTGGCATGGTCAGCCAGGCAGTTTGCAGTCTAGTAAAAAAAATCACATTCATTTTGGTTTGTGCATTTGAGATACTGGTTACCGCGGGATAGTTTACTGGAAGATTACAGTGGGAATCAGGTGGACCAGTTGAAACAGTCGACATTTTACCAAAACACAGCGCAGCTTCGTGGACATAACTTTATGCCGAATTGAAAAGTGGGTCCTGATATTTAAAACATAATGTCGTGTTAAACGTTAAGCGCGAACTTGCTCTGTGCATCATAAACATATTGTTAGAATTTACTTTTTCATAGTTGAGGTTTGTGCGGACACGCGCCCAAGCAGAGGGAAGTTGGTGGCATCAACGGCCGGCTGTCCTACCGTTGTGTCGGGGCTCGTGCTGCAGTGACACGGTTCCGTCCCTGTGCAGGAGGATGGAGGACGGGTCCTTCACCCGCCTGACTCTGCCGGCCGGCGGGCGGGGCACCCTCAGCCCGCTGCAGCACTGGTAGCACACCGCCCATGCCTGCTCCTCGTTGATGGGCTGCTCGTAGGACTTCAGCACCTCCTCCAGAGACAGCTCCCGGGGCTCGGCCAGGTCCCGCGCCTCTCCGCGGTCCGTGGGGGCGCTTACCCGCGAGTCCCCGTCCTCGGCGCTTCTGTTGGTGGATCTGGCCATGGCTGCGATAGCATGGAGCCCATTCTTCACTCCGGAGGCACCGGGGCCATTTATGCTGTCCACTGACTCCCGTCGGGCCCAGTCTCCTGTCCTGTGCTTCACGTCTACCGCTCTTCAACTACCGCAGCTGCACCTCGTTACCACAACAGTGTCAAGGTAGCCGTACTACCCGCGGCACTTCCGGTCCCAGTTTTCACGTTGCAACTTTTTTGGGTAAAGTAAAATAAAGTAGACAAATGTGTAATTTGAAAAAAAAGTTATGTTTTCCCCCGGTATGTCCAATAACGTTACACCCTCAAACCAAATACTGTTTGTTAGTATATGAGGCAGATCACTGAGGTCAACAGTAACCAGGGGCGTAGCACCGAATTCTGCGCCCTACGCCTGAACAGTCTCTGTCCCCCCTCCCCTGTCCCTTTTTTTTAATCCATGATTTTTTTTTTAGTTTAAATTTAGTTATTACCAAGCCAGTTTGCATTCATTCTTTCCTTTTTATTCTTTCTTGGAACCGTGATTTCCCTTTCTTGGGGAAAGACATGTCTGTTGTTGCTCCAGCTGCGGCTTTAGCCACATTTAGAGACAAATCCCATGTCAAAGGCTGGACTAAACCATTAAGCGCCATCCAGGGATGAGAGCGATCTCAGGGTACTTCCACTATTTCTTTTATTCCATGTTCAGTATTTCAACCTCATTATTCAGACAGTTTTAATTTAGCTATGGCACTAACAAACTCAATTAAAATAAAAATAAATACATAAAAAAAAATGCAAAACCAAGCATTTCATTCCAGGCTTATCAAGAGCCCCCCTCCCATCGAGGCCCTGCGTAATTAGTCCCACTTTCCCCCAAGTGCATCCCCCCCGACAGTAACTACTGAGGTGCTTGCACAAGGCAATGAACCCCCAATAAGTCGAGCCCAATATAAGACTGTGTAGGTCTGTATTATTGCATTTCTTTAATGTATGTAACATATATAAATTACAATAAATATATAATATTTGTTGTGTTTTCAAACCTGGAATGTTTTACATATTGCAATATTTCAAATTAGTCATTTATCTCTGCAATTCTACATCTATTTCAGACACAGGTAGCTTAATTTGAGACACTTTTTGGTAGATTACCAGGAAAATTAACTAAAACTCTAAAGCCTACCTTGCGTGTTACTGTAAGAACTTGTTATGTATCTATAATTTAGAAACTTTGGACCTTCAAACACATCAAGGATCTCTACCTCCCTCTGATGACATGTTCAGGTAAAATGGGACAGTCGTGAGAGGTCGTGTTTGTTTTTTAAATGGTTAAATCCATTTATCAGTTCAGTCATTCATTCATTAAATCATTAATGTAACTTGTCACTAAGGGGCTGAGCTGTCCTCCCGCTCTGTGTGTGATCTTCTATTACATCCTCCTCCTCATCATCATCATCATCCATCTGAATATTACTATCTGAGCTGTTGAAAGTGAGCTATTTGCGTTATGAAATGTTATATGTGCTTTATTCCTCTCTGTTGCTGCACATTACCTGCAGGTTATGCCAGTTTAGTTCACTCTTTCTTGGTCTAACAACTCTCTAAAGGCTTTTAATGGATGTGAAATGTGCAGGATATCAAACCCTTTCCAAAACTTTTATTGACGGACAAAAGGTTCAGAGTGCAAACATAAGTGACACAATGTGTATTTATTTTTATTCTTTAAACAAATGGACTCAGTTGGTTGCAATATAACTCTGTAGCCTCTTTATTTTTAGGGCTTATTGTTGGTTCTGTGCACAGAGGCCCAAAATTAGGTGCATATAATCATATGGATTCAGTTACCTTTTGTGGCTTTTATTTTTTAAATGACGCCACCAAGCTTCCGGTCACTGTCTGGCTTATTCCGGCTGACTTGACTGAGCATGTTGCCATATCTGTAAGAGAGGGAGACGATTGGATCTTCGGGGAAACGTCAATCAAAGGCCGGTGAGGCAGAAACCATCCTCCTGCCTGTCGCATTATCCACCTGCCAGCAGCGAGAGCAGGGAGGAAGACAGGAAGTTGTGTGGAATATACTCACTCATGAATCAGGTATAACTATGTGTTGACATATCATATTATCACAATGGGATGGTGGAGGTGAGTGTTTGACTGCAGATATCCCACTTTCCTCTTAACTCTTTTCACCAGTGTCAAGTAAGGGACTGTTCTTTACTTATACGAGGAGGAGGTGGTTGGTGTGTGACTTCTTTTTGTTTTGTTTATGACCCTCCCTGCAGCTACAAGAAAATTTCCTTGAGCCTTCCTGAGTGACTAGCAGAAAATGAATCAACTCCATCATAGATTAGTAATTAGGTTTTTAAAACTTACCCTGTGATGTGTGAAAGTTGAGGACGAAAAGTCTTCACTCTTGTCGTGCAGAGGGTTTATTTTTGGCCAGATTTTAAATGAGACATAGAATGCACATGATGTTGGCAAGGACTATTGGCAAGTTGCAAATCCAACAGTAATTTCTGTTTTTACCATTTCTGGCTCTGATATATGGTGTCATTTTGGTGATTTTTAAAGAAAGCATTCCTTCCAAATCCACCTGCATGTTTTCTTTAAAAATCAGGTTAATTAAATACAAAATACATCCATTTCATTTTGCATACCCCTCCCCTAGGCCACATAAATAAGCCCCTCTCCAGAAAAAAAATAACAAAATTATTTGACATGCCTCCCCCTTTTTGTAGCTTCTGCACAAACCCTATGCACAGCTGCAGTACACTGTAATATTAGAACCAGTAGATATAATAATCAGCGGCAATTTAGGTTTATTTATGATTGTTATTACATTTACTACTGATAATTTTGGTTATTTTAGGAGATTAAAGGGACCAAATCAGTGGCTTTGCATGTCCAACTACTGAGATTTCAAGCTGCAGCAAAGATCTTGTTGAAAAAAATTGCTTTTCAATTGTTAGATTTTCTCAGCAGTCATAAATACAGTGGTGAATTGTCCAACCCCTGGTTATGGAGTGTCCTTGAATGCTCCACCGAGTAGTGTTTCCAAAGAGATCTGTGCATGAAACTGTGAGCTGACAGATCGCGGAAAAACTGTGATAGATTATTTATCTTAAATGAACTGCAACCAGTTCCTGGAAGCATATGCTTTGGCAATTAAGTGGCAACAATATAAAGACCGTGATTCATAGTGAACAGTTTAGTCCTTTAAAAATATGTCACAAAAATAGAATAGTGTTATCCTCCAAGTTGTTTTTGCAGCATAGTCTGAGACATATAGATCTTCATTAATGGAGATCTTTGGAATCAAGACTCAAACGCTACAAATATTTGATTGTATTTTTTAAACTGATCCTTTGACTGCCTGTTGACATGCAGTTTATCTTCTGCTAGGGAGTCCTGGTCAAAATGGGCGGCAAAATAAAATAGTTTTAAACTCAAGTACAAACTGTGACAGACAACTTTACAGAAAAAACCCCCAAATATTAATAAAAACTTGCAGCTCATTTCAAGCTTGTGGTACGTTGAAGGAAAAGGCAGATTTACCCACCCAAATAATTTGGTAGGACAGACCAAATCTAATTTTAACTCATAACCTACATCCTCAATTTCCTAGCAACTTCTCATGTCAGCTGGCAGACTGCTGTGTGGGGGGTTGGTGTCGGTTCAGTCAGGGAGTGTGGGGTCATTTATGCCAGTGGGAAAATGGAGTCAGTGTTTGTTTATGGTGGTGACAAAGACATAACATGAAGTAGATCAGCAGAACAGACGAAATGACATTGTACAAATCGTACTTTTCAGGCAGCAGCTACCACACCTGGGAGGTGAAGCAGCTGTGTTCACTGCTGGCTCCAAAACATCCCAGACTGTTTCCGAAGTCTTTTCAAAAACTCCACATTATACTAGAATTTCTAAATTTTTTGACAAGATGCTAGACTCTGGCTTTTTAATAATGATTTAAAGAATCATTCTTTCATTTTGGACATGTCAAGGCTTAAAAAGAAGCATGATTGTTTTTTTGAGTGACAGCTGTGTCCAGCAAACGTAGTTAACTGGTGTTTGCCATTTGCTGGTCTCACCCATCCCCGCCCAGGCTTCCTTCCTTCCTGCTAACCAGATTTGGATTTTCCCAAACTTTAACCCTTACTGCCAAGATGGTGACGAGCTATGAGAGGAATGAGACGATGTTTCCTATAATGTAAACATCTCAATGCCTCATGGAGCTGTCAGACCTTTTATTTTGAAGGCAAAATTGCTTAGTTTCCTGTTTTAATCTGACATCTAGTGTTATCTTTTTGCAGCATCCTTTCTCTGCAGCACCACTCCAACTGAACCTGCAGGCAGTTTCCTAGGAAAACGTGATCTGGGTTATCATGAATATATTATTGTCAGAAAGGGCTTTCTGGGAGACAGCCTACAAGGAAAACCTCTCCTATGTGCCCGCCGCAGGAGCTTTATCCAGTCAGCACACTAAACCGAAATGGGAAAAAAACAGCAAACCTTGAAATGAAAATGATTATTTCTATTTGTCTTAATTCTGTTGCGTAATTTTCCAACAAATACTAAAGCAAAAGAAATGTATGCCATCATTAAAAACCTTTAACACCTTCTATATGCAGTTATATGTGTATACATCCCAATTTGGTTATACCAAACTGTTGTTAGTATCTGTTTGAAATTCCCTTTTAACCCCTGCTGAGCAGAGAAGGGGTTTATCGGTCAAAGAGGGAATTTCCTACTTAACACCACAGTGGGTGGTTGTGGTGTGTCCTCCTCAACCTGGGGTCCTCTACCAGAAGCCTGGGAGTTTGAAGGTTCTCCACTGTATCTTAGCTGTTCCTAGGACTGCACTCTTCTGGACAGAGACCTCAGATGTTGTACCCGGAATCTGCTGGTGCCACCCTCCCAGCGTGGGGGTCACAGCCCTGAGCGCCTTGATTACCACTGGCACCACTGTTGCCTTTACACCCCACATTTTCTCTTGTGACTCTTTCAGCCCTTGGTATTTTTCAAGCTTTTCATGTGGCCTGTCTTGTTCCGTTGTTTGTCGATCAACACAATGCCTGGTTGATGCAGTGCAGTGCAAAATAGTTTTATTTCACAACTGCCTATGTGTGTATTTTATGCTCCTATAATGTATGTATTTTCTCAAATGCAGTATGTATTTTTAAATATATGTTAGACTGAAATACTCTCAATTAAATATGCCAAAAAGACATATCTGTATGTATCTACAAAATATGTTACATACATGCTAAATTAACGAATTACAGGGTCACAGTGGTCAGTAATGTGTATTTCTTCTTGATTTGTGTGTAGAAAGGTTTATTTCTGTGAAGTGCAACATTTAAAGAAACTCCTGGCAGCCAACATCATGAACAGTGTGGTGAATAATAAGTAGTTAATACAAAAAACTAAGGGATGATTTTGCTACTATGTAAAACCTTTTCCTGCAGGGTCCTTCCTCAAATCAATATTGGTTTGTTAGCCCTTAATAATCAGCATAAACATACAATAAACATTCAGTGAAGATGCCTAGAATCTATTTCATTCATTTACACTAACTCAGCCAACAGATGGCGCCCACACATAAATTAAGTACAGCTAAGAAACTCTCCATCTTTCAGACATTGTGAAGCCAGGTTTATAACCAATTTTCAGTTTAAAACAACAGAAGGAACATAGACAAAGGTTACATGTAAATATTTATTGCGGTCATTAGTACCATATAGTTTCTGCTTCATACGTCATCTTCAGATAAACACAAGAGCAAACTGGCACATCTGTCAGCCAAAGCCCTCTGAAAGGCACCAACATGACTCTTCATACAAACTAAAACTTAAAAGAAAGGGCAGACATGTGGTTAGATGTAACAGTAAACTGTTTCATAGTTTTCACATTGCATAGGGACACATGTTAACTGTTCAGGCACTTCATGAAATCAGTGGCAACTCTTTTCTAAAAACATCTGATTAAATCCACTGTGAAAAACACGTTATGTCAACCTATCAGCTTCGAAATGATTCACAACATTAAAACATGGTCAGTTTATCTACATATAGAAGTCTGGACTAATGATCCTGTTGTGGCTGAAGCATCACTGAGCTACTTAATTAATTAGTCATTTAATTAATTAGTTACTCTAGACCGTATTGGTGTTAATGTGTGTTTGACTTGCGATGCCTTACGGAGAAAATGGGAAAAACTCCCTGGATTACCTATAAAACAGCTGTTAAACACTGTCAGCAGAGTGCAGTGTGTTCTGTTCAAGTCTCTCTTTTTTTTTTTTACAACTTTGAAGCTAAAAAAATGATTAATGCAAAGTGTGGAATAACTGACAGGCCAAGATGCAATATAACACTGTCCACTGGGAAATCCAGCCCCAAACATGTCTGCATACGTACTAAGAGAACACAGTGTACTCAGTGAACTCATTGTTCCATATGTTAGAAATGTTCCATATGAGACAGACACAGAGCCCAGAAACAGCCTCTCTTCTTCAGCTTTAAAAACTCTCACTGACTATTACCCTTTCAACACAGTAGATACACTGTGTTATATTGAATTTTAGCCTATTACTTTACCTGTCTGCAGTCAGCATTTCTTAATGAATAAAGTGTGTGTCAGCAGCTACAGACTGATCAGCTTCCCAGTGAGCTAACTCTAGAGCTGGTGCAGAAATGCTTTCACTAAAATGTGTCTGGTGAAGCCAAAAAACAGCCAAGACTTTAAAGTTTCTACCAGCTATGTTTCACACCAACGCTCAGGACATTCTAGTATTTTGTGATGAGCTTTTATTTTGGTGGAATTTTCATTTAAATGCTCAGTTCTCATCCTTAGAGAAATCCCTAGGGTCACACTCTTCATGTAGCCTCTGGTGTAGCCCCCCTGTTTTCTGGATGATAGCAGCTCTTTGGCTCCATCTGTAAGAGGTTTTTTTTTCTCAGCTGCCTGCTGCTGCTGGGAACAAACTAAAACAATCAGCTAAAAGATGGCAAAACTCTCTGTAAACCAAAGGGAACCGCATAATTGTGAGTGGGTTTGTCTTTCACATTACACATCATTTGCACCATTGTTAAAAAATATCAATTAGTGTAGCTTCAAGTTTATCAATCTGACATCTTAACTGTGTGAAGAGTGCACCTCAAATCCACTTCGATGTCTTGTGTTGTGCTGTACAATGCACTACAAAAAAAAAATCCTTATATAGGTTTGTGTCCATCTGGGACACAGCTCAGGTTTATCAGAATGTAGGGAAGGTATTGTTTCAATCAGAGGACATTTCATGTTGAAGGGAAACTACTGTGCTTTGATGCTTGGCCATTTTTTCTATAGAAAGAAGATGTAATATCTTAAAGAAAGCACTCTCAATACTAGCAATAAGTAGTAGTTAACTGACTCTTTAATTTGGCTCTGAAGTCATAAATCAACATGATTCATTATTCTATTGACTAATGCTTTGATCCTGTACTCTACTCAAACAATAGCCACTTGGTGTATCAGCGTAGTCATTAATCAACCAAAGAAAAAAAGAAAAAAAAAAAACTGTAAACAAACATACAAAAAAAATAATGGGGTACTTCAGGAAGCAAATTTACATATAGCCAGATTAGTTTCAAATGGCAGCAAAAAGAATGTAAAATGTTTGAATTTGTTCATAGTTTGAAATACCAGGAACCAGACATCCTTTAAGTGTAATGAGAAGGAGGTTTAACCATTGCTAGATCCAGTGGGAGAGGATTTGTAATAACCAAATTGCTAGAATAAATGTTGCCTTTGTATACCATTCTGCAAACCACCGATATGTTACATTTGCACATCTCACATCTCACCTAACTGTCACACCACCCACCGTCCCCTCCAACTCCAGATGACAAAGTCAGCTCATACTGCACTACGTCACTTTACAAACACTGATATGATGTGTGTGAAATGCAGAAATCTAACATTTCTGTGGTTTGCAGAAACGTACAATGCCAACACTTTCTTCTAGCGTCTGGTCTGATTTCCCAACAGTGACAACACTGGCACCTGGAAGTAATTTTAGGAAAAAAGATGTATCTACAGTCATAGTCTGAAGACTGAATGTATTTTTGCCTGGTGCAAGTGAAGCTTTGATGATTCAAATCCAGTACATCAAGCTATAAGCAGACCTTTGCAGTTTTCTGGCAACAGTGTAAGTGTGCTTCCTGACTGCCCCAGACGTAGATCCATAACATCAATAAGCATCCTGTCTCAGTGACACCACAGGCCTCAGGCTGGCCTCTCCTCCTCTGTGGGAGTGTCATCAACAGTCTCCTGTTGGGACAGACCAGGCCTTCAGGGAACACTGGCATGAGGCCCAGCTGCAAACAATGTAGATTCAAATGGGGCGAACTCACATTAGTTCTCTGGTACACAGAGTGACGACAACACAAAGTGGAGAGCTACTTAAAGGAAAGGCAGATTCCCCCAGCCCCTTTATGTTTGTCCAGACCATATAATTATCTGTCAACTTCCTTATGTTTCCAACTGAATTATTTGCATTTATGGCCATGCAAAGACTATGGCTGCTTAACAAATACACTGTCACACTAGGCCTGTCAGGATAACTATTTTGGGTGGATGATATATTGTCTCAGAAATAACTGCATTAAACATTATTATTGTAATTGTAAGAGAATTTTAAGCCATTGATGCAGAGATAATTTGACAGCATATTAATGCAGGTGCATCCTCTGAAAGAGCAACAGCCTTTTAATTCTTCTGAATATTCAGCCATTGGAGTGGATGCAAAAAGAATTATTGAAACAAATAAAACATAATCAAATGTGTGTGAGTGGAGGAGCTGAGCCCATGGTGAGGGTGAAACCTTGACACAGGGAGAAGATGAGAGGACAAAGGCAATGCGACCAGAAATGACAGCAAAACATGTCGATGCTAGAGATGTCAACTGTTACTCCTTAACCCATTAACCGCCAAAAATATTTTTGACCAGTTACACAAGTTGCCTATAGGTTAATTTTGCCACTATCCAGTTTACTGTATTGTACACCACCCAGGTCTGGTAGGAGCTAGTGGCACCACTCATTTGGCCACCACTAGTAACATCCTTGCCCAACAGTGTTGCTATGGAAACTCCAGTCGACCCGCAGCTCGCCCCAGTCAGTGAGCAGCTCATTTATGAGCCCCAAACCCTCCTTTAGCATTGTTGACTATATTAGCTCTGTTACCACCGTTAGCAATGTCAACACAGCTCGTGGTGCTAATATATTAAACAATGCTAAAAAGGGTACCATGTTTCCACAGCAACGCGTTCAGCCATTTGTACAGCGTTATCAACTGTAATCGCTGAATGAACAGTGCCACTAGCTAGCTAATGGTAGCACAGGTGCTGCACAGTGCAGAGTGGCCAAGAAACCAGTGGAGACCCAAAATTGGGCAGTGAGCATGTTTCCACCCTGATGTGGTTGATTGTCAGTAAAGTTAACAGAAAATAAAATAAAAGGCAAGACATTTACATCACGGATCATTAAAATTTAACCACCTCTAATTGGATAGCGCTTTGAAATGCAGCTCTCAAGCTTTTTCTTATAAATTAACCAGTTTGTTACCGGTTAATGGGTGTTTGCCTTTTGAAAGCAAAATGTTTTTTGTTCATTCAGCTTAGGCGCTGGGCTCAAGTCTTACAATGTTTGGGAAAAATCCTGCTGTTAATTCTGGCATCATGTTGGCTAAACTGTTGGTGACATTCTTATGTAAACAAATAGGCATATGAACACAAGGGCTATATCGTTCGATATATGGACATCCCATAATATTCATTGGCCTTAATAGGTCGATAACACAATTATCATGACAGGCTTATGTAACGTCAACTCACCCAAATGATAAAAACTTTTGAAAAGTGTAGTGAGGACTAGGCTGTGCCAATCCAAGTTGTACGATTGCTGCAAAGAGCTTTTACCTCAGACATCATGCCAGTGTTTCCCCAGTTGATCAATCAGTCTGTGGTAGTACTCATTAAAGACTTATACAGCCAATAAAGCCTATAAAGAATATAGACTTCAGTTCAGCATAGTCTCTTGGTGTCGCTGTAATTCAAACGGAATACTGTCATTTTAACTATTACTGGGATGCTCTGTTTTAGCTGGCAACCAGCTGAACTGATATGGTTCCCGTGGTACTAGTAGATCTATGTCAAGTCTTTTCTGTTCTTTCTCATTGTTTACTGTCCTGTATCCAAGCAATGACATGGCCCCTTTACACACTTCCTGAATTCGCTTGACCTTGTTGTGTGGTAGCACGGTGCGCCAAGCCTGCGAGACATCAGCGGCGTTTCGTGACGTGATTTTGAAGGCCTCTTTCCTGGACCCTTTGCCTTTCCCATGAGTCACCCTGTAGATCCACTCTTCCAACTGTGAGGTCATCTCCAGACCTACAAAATCATACATGGCAGCTATCTCCGCAAGTGGGTTGCGTGCAACATCCTCATAGCGGACCATTTTGTAGCGGCCTTTAAGAAATGGAGGGGGCTTCATGATGGCCCTTTCATTAATGCGTACGTGGCTACGGCAGATTTCCTGCATGACTTGATACTGCACCTCGCCAGCTGGTATGCTTCTCTGCTCTAAGACGACAGCATTATCACTCACAAAGGCTTTAGCTGACTCCTCTCTAGACTTCACCACAGCCCGAGGATCTCGGACCAGGTGGATGATGCGGAGATCTAGGCTTGGGTCCTGCAAGAGTGGGTAGAGGGATTCCAGCTCAAAGAATCTCACTTCTTTTAGTACTATGTGACTGTAAGTACCACAGGCCTCCTCCACCCTCTGCAGGCCCCTAGCATCACATGTCTGGAAGCAACGAGTCTGGTTGCTGAACTGGTTGCGTGGCGTGAGAGAACAGGCCGGCGGTGAGCACAGTGCTCTACTATGACTCCACATAAACAAGGAGGACACATTGTGGTGCTCCGGCAGGTAGGCCTCCATCACAGAGAAGTCACACTGGAATACGCTCCGTAATAGATCCCTCACGGCCATACGGAGTGATCGTGCACCTGGTTTCTGCAGTTTGGTCCATACGTGCCAAGCTGGCTCCATAAGATAGAAGACAGATGGGTGCTGACTGAACACCTGACCCACGAAGGACGAGCCTGATCGCCACGATGACAGCAGCAGAATGTGAACTTTGCCATTAGTGGGGGCAGAGCCGCAGGGACTGAGCTGAACGTACCAGCCGCAGAACAGCACCACTGCTGCCCCCTGAAGGATCACCAGGAAAATCATGGTGCTGAGGTTCACTCTGCAGCGCATGATGGTTGAAGATCACTGTCAGCCTCAGGTGCTTGATGTGGATCTTTCTCTTTTTGTCCTCTGTGGAGCTGTGTGATGCCTCTGCTGAGAGAGACAGAGAAATGGATATGTTAAAATGGAAATGCATGTTTCCACAATGCACAATTTTCCCTGCAAATCACCACTTAGCAACTCTTACTATTGGTACAATACAGTGGATAATGAAAAATTAGACCAATTTCATCATTAAAAGTATTATTTATTAAATAATCAAATAATTAAAAACCCTAATAAAACTGCTCTTTGATTAAAGGCTGTTGAGCCAAAAGCAATAAAAGCAATTTAATCAGGGTTGTCTTGAATATCGAGCCGTTCTGCAGAACTTCAGCCTTAATCAACAGCAAATATTTGAAGCTTCAGCAGGGGGGTGGGGGTGCTAAACATGACCTGTGAAGGACTCAGCCAGACATTTTTCCATTCATCATGGCTGAGATGCAGCTGCAAACCATGTCTTTCAGTTTAACTAAAGGCATTTTTAAGGGGTTCGGGGTTTTTTTGTTTGTTTTTTACAGTACTGATTGTTGTTTTGTTATTTGCTAATAAAATCAGGTCCTATCTATACAATTTTATGACAAAATAACAATTACAATAATAATAACTTGGGACAATATTCTTATCATGGATAAATTACAGACCAACATAAATGCTCATAATAATAGGGTTCCAATCCAAAACAGTGCTGTGAAAAAACAAACAAATGGAGAACAAAAAAACACCCAAAACCCCAAAATTGAATACTGAATTCTTACCCACCAAACAAATATGTGATTAGTCAAGAATTTGGGTCTAGCTCCATAAACAATATCCCTGTCAGATTTTTAAGCAGTTTTAGTAAATAAAGTTTCTTTACGTAATGCCAAGTGGCAACCTAATTGGCTGAAAAATGTAGCTGGGGTAGTAGTGCCAAAAAATGCATTTCTTCGAATGGCCACTTGAGACTGGCTCCAAAAGTGAGTCAGTCTCCACAGACCACCATGTTAAAATGCCCAGCTTTAAAGCAGAAATAAACATGTTTGCAGTCTGGTACAAAAATTGGTTTCTAAAACTAATTTTAACATTCATGACAACTGTATGTGTAACTTGTTACATAACTCACCTGTTACATTTTATTAAGACTGAAAGTTATGGAAAAATAAGGGCGGGACACTTTGAGTGACAGGTGGGTGCTGTCTGTTGACAAGCTACCACAGCGACAACATTGACTAGTTGACATAATCATGGCATAGAATAGGCATAGCCATAGCTGTTGCTGTTTCAGTGTTTTCAGTTCAAGAAGGTTAATTATAATATTTTGGTGGCGGCGGCCTAATTGTATTGCGGAGTTTTGCACAGCGACGACCGGATCTTTGCTCTCAAACCACAAAAAAATGTGATGGCACAACAGTCTCCTTCAGTACACTATTCTATGCTTTTTTTTTTATTTTCACATTGACTAGTCATCCTGTTTAATTTGTCTTCTGATTAAATAAGAACCGTTGAAACAAGATGTAGGAAGCCTCTGCAAGTAATTGGTTGCTGGCAGACACTCTGTGCTGCAATAAAATGGCTAATAAGCAGTGCCGTGCACTGTAGAGCCAATGCGCTGCTGGTTCTGCCGGCCTGAATAGAATATAATGTCTACTGTTGTGTACAGCCTTTATAGACTGAGCTGAGTAGTGATGCGTGGGTCGACCCGTAACCTGCGGGACCCGCAAATGGACCTGCGAGTCGGGCAGCAGTGATCGTCTGTTAAATTGGTCAGTAATTGATATTTTGACATTATTGGCTATTAATGTCATGGCATCCGAAGGTACTAATGCGTTGAGCAGGTGACAGTCTGTGGCCGTTTTCAAAACACTCTTGTGTCACGCACTCCAAAAGAAACTTGTTGAAATTTTAAACAAATAATTTATTGTACAAAACGTTGAGAAAAACGGTTCCATAATTCATATTAAATCCAAAAGATAACAAAAAAACAGCTACAAGTTAGAGGGAATAGTAATAAAGTGGCAAAACTTGGCATTGATCCACAGCCTCAGACGGATGCGCTCAAGCGTGCAGTCCGCACAAGCTCCGTTGCTATAATATAATTTAACATTTTTAACAATGCAACTTAAAAGTTTTGATTTTTATTGATAACCTACATTTACAACAAAAAGACTACATTTAGCACAAAAAAAAATATGTATAAAAAAAAGTGAATAAAAAAACAAATACCAAATTTTCATAACGAATATTTGGGTACAGCTTTACTAAGACAGCAGACACAACAGGATGAAAGGTCTGGCTGTTACACAAATGGACTCAAAAGCTGGCACATAGGCTGACAGAAAGGCTGCTAGTCATTGTGAATTGGGATGGCACCGTCCCCTCAACTAAAGAGACTCTAAAGACACCTAGCAACACTACAGGGGAAAATTGAGAATGGCTGCAAATGTCCTCAACCAGGCCAGATTCAAACATTTGTTTTCAAGGTATAAGACAGGAGCGATGCAGTTGCAGGTCACCATTGGGTCTCCAGGTTGCTGCCTACTCTGCAGCCTGGCTCTCTTTCTTTTGAGCCGTAAGTATTTACTTTACTGTCATAGCATCTGACAGCAAACAAATACTGATAAGCTCTAACTTTATAAGCCTTAGCTGTTGTCATCAGTATCCTCCTCCATTCTCTACCACAACCCGTGTGACTTCTCCTAGAGTTTGTACCTTCTTAAACACACACACAGCCACACACAAAAACACCACAGAAAAGGAAGCACATTTTTCTTAAGTAGGCTTGGTCTATCTCTGCACATGAACTATTCCTGACACCCCACATTGTTTGAAAAACTATATCAGTTTCAGATCATAAAAATTCCACATCAGATGTGAATGTCAGTAAGGGCTCGATTTACAGGAAGCTCTGGATAGATAAGAGAAAGAAGAAATATGTGGAACAAAGGGAAGGTGACTAAGCAAGGATTACTCTCCTTGTCATCTGAACTGAGCTGAAAGAGAGAAAACACTACCACTTGGATGTTTTTCAAATAAGTTTACCATATGCATTTTATTGCACTTCTGCCGTATGATGTCATTGTGCAACACATGTTGAAATATGAACTTTAGGCTGGACTTTGTTCTTACTGTTCTTTACTAGTCTATCCTGATTACCAGAAGGAAGTAGTTACATTACACAATACTGCAATACCTGTAGTAGTAGTTACTGTAGGTGACACGCAGGTATATAAAGTTAACAAACAGGAGACACAGAGTGGAACTGAGTGTATGGGACGTTATGGTCACATTAAAACTCCAATATTGGTCATTCTGATGTTTTATCGACATTTAAGGGCCCTCTCCAGACACATGTTTAACTTTCTGAAAATACTAATACTAATGCTTAACAGTTGGATAGTTGAGGCTGGAAGCAGATCAGCTCTTTTGGATTTAACTTCCTTCAGAATTGAACTAGGTTGACCTGCAGAAGAGCAGGGCACATCAAAATGGCTAGTGTTAGCGTTCAAGGAAACATCGGAGAAATTCAGCCATACATGCTTGAGCCTCAGTCAGACCCAGACTAAGATGAGGGGTCTGTTGTGCACCAAAATGCAACTAGCACAAGTATCAGAATGCTAAGTCTAGCTA
Source organism: Epinephelus cyanopodus (assembly GCA_026686955.1). Lineage (NCBI taxonomy): Eukaryota > Metazoa > Chordata > Actinopteri > Perciformes > Serranidae > Epinephelus > Epinephelus cyanopodus. Next base: position 35,229,799 of record CM048917.1, on the reverse strand, counting down.
GCATCTTTTATGTAGCCTATCTTATCTTTTAGCTTGACAGCTCTATGGCTAACTGTCGGTGGCCGACACAGCATTAGTGATTGTGAAACATATAGTAATATCTGCTACGATGGGGGTTTTAGTAGATAGTAGAGGGAAGTTCCAGGTTTACTGTCACTATGGTACGGCTAAATCTCGCTCTCTCTCTCTCTCCAGTCTGCGCCTTAGGTTTCTGGTTTCTAACAAGTGTTGCATCAAAGTCTTTTCCCCCGTCGATATGTGTTTTGTGTATTTGACAGCGACTGGCTTTCGTATTAGTGACGTACGTGATCTAACTGTTGTACATATGAATCTTCAAGAGAGGAATGTGGAAACACCTCTCTTGTGACAAACTCTGCACGGACATAAGTCAGTACAATCAAGGTCAGACATTTAGGAGTCAAACAGAAGAAAAACATATTGACACAGCATGACATAGCACGTTGGGGTAGAGGTTAGCACTGTCACGGGACAGCAAGAGAGTTTAAATCTGGTTTGAATCCGCAAGCTAGCTGGGGTCCTTGTGTGTGGAGTTTGCATGTTCTCCCCATGTCAGCTTGGGTCTTCTCCAGGCTATCCCGCTTCCTCCCACAGTCTAAAGTCATGCAGGTTAGGTTTATTGGTGACTCTAATGCCTGGTACACACTACACGATATCAGCCTGATTATAGCCAGACTCAGCATCATACAGTGTTGGCTCAGATCTAAAATGACACGAGTGTCGTATGCGATAATCCAAGGCAATAAAAACAAGGGGCGACCCATACTGTATGTCAACAACACCCAAGGGTGATATTTCGTTTAGGGATGTTACCACGTTACCAGTAAAAAAGGAAAAATGATGGCGTCAAACCGCTAGCAAGGATATTATTTCGTCATTTCAAACTCACTACTTCCTGTACAAGTTTAAAGCTAAAAGCCCATTATAATTTTGGTTGAGAGAATCCGTTTATTTTCTAAAAAGGCTTTTATTATGAAACATGTGCAGGAACTTGTTGTGGATGATTCCCTGACTTGCATAGTTTGCGTGCCGTACTTCCAATGTGGCTCCTGACATCTGGTGTCTTGTTATGACAATAACATTTCGGCTGGGACATAGTGAGCCACAGTGACAGTGACAGTGAAATAACAGTAATAATAATGAAAATAGGACAAGAATAATCCGATGACATCACACACATCGTGATAGATGACCAGGGATGATTGGTGTGGACCATCGTGTAGTCTGTCATGTTTGTTGGCTAAGTCACGGCACGATTTTATGAATCCACAATTGTCTAATCTGACATAGCAACTGTCGGATCAGACAAAGATGTTGTGTAGTGTGAACCTGGCATAAAGCTTCTTTCCCAATACACCAAAAAATCTGCTGACACCCCCTAACGTCTGGCTTTTTAATGTAATGGGAAAGGTTACAGTTGACATTCAGTCCTGTTATTTACTGGCTCTGGCTTTGATCGGCATTGATGGAAACACAACACCCGAGTAAAGGCACTAATTTTAGCCCCTTTACTAGCGAGATGCAATGACGAGCCACCACAAAATATGGTCCGTCTCTGCCCAAGCAGCGCTCGAACATTGCTCCAAATTGGTCTGAACTGAGTTTGAAAGAGAGACTGAATAAGTAAGGCATATAGGGGCGCTGCCCTGCTGGCAACCCGGACTCGTGTACTGCTGCTGCCACTGTTGTTTTTATCGTTTTTTAACTATGGTGGCAGCTTGTCTCAGCTCATGGAGTCCAAGACAAATTTCCCTTCGGGGACAATAAAGTATCTATCTATCTATCTATCTTAAAAGAGGTAACCACCATTAAGTTTTCACAGGCCTTTTTCATACTGCTTTCTACTGTTTACTAACCTGTAATCTGGCTGACCAGGACTGACATGGAAAAAAGAAACCACACACACACAGACACAATTTTGATCGAAAAGGGATATAAATTGCCAATAGTCCACGTGAATGAATGAACCCTCGGTGTACCCTGCCTCTTGCCCAGTGTCAGCTGGGCTATGTTCTCCCTCCATGACCCGTAATGGAAAGGGCAGTTGATGTAATGGAATTTGATAAGATAACTTTATTTGGCATTTGTAGACCTGCACGCACTCTGGGCACATAGGAATTCATGTGCAGAAAACACTCCGAGTCAAGACTGAAATAGACAAGTAATAAACAGTAAAAGATACAGTGCGCACAACAAGGTATGAAAAGTTTAAAAAGTATAATATGTGCAAGGATATAAACCTCAGACGCAGGACATTTAAAGAGGTATTTCACACTATGAGTATTGCACATTTCCAGTTTTATTTATTTATTTATTTATTTGAATGTTACCTTAGTGCGTTACTTGTACTGCACCTGTTCTCACCATGATAAAATACAAGGAATTATTCAACCAATGTTTATGTTTTTCTGTATCAATTAGTAACACAACATAGCTTTGAATACTGGATCAAAAGGACTTTTACAGATATTCATGTGTGTAAAAGTCTTTTAATGTGGGTTTAAATGGGTTTTTTTTATACAATGGAATTGTAAACTAAACAATATTCAAACATCATTTAGCACCACATTCTCCATCTTACCAATGCAGGATCACACAAATGTTTGCATTTGGTGGTGCATGAGACAATTTTGTAACCCAAGGTTTAACTATGTAAATGAGTTTGGTATACATATCAGAATTTCTGCATGATTAGTTTCAGATTAGTTTTTCTTTCTTTTCCTTTGTTTTTTTTTTTTTTTTTTTAGTTTTCAAAAATAACTAATGGCTTCCTGAAGATCTGGTCTCTGTGGAAATATGAAATAAAACCTTTAGATTATGTGGATTGAGTAAATCATAAGTCATTTTTGAGTTTTTGATGAAATATTCTTAATCCAGGTATTTACAGTAATTGTTGGAACAGCTGAAACTAATATTATTTTTATTTTTTATTTTAAAATGTCAGAAAAAGGTGAGAAATGTCATTCAGTTTATTGTCATCGAGGAGTAAGGAACCCACAAAATACTTGTATTTAAGAAGCTGGAATCGAAAATTTGACTTTTTTCTTAAAAAAATCACTCAAACTGATTGATTATTCATCAAATTAGTTTGCGAATAAGTTTATAGTCGACAACTACCCAATTAATCGATTAAACGTCACAGCTGTATTATACACTTCTTTGTATCAGTTCAAAACCATCCTGTAAAGCTCTGTAGCATGAAGCTGAATTTTGTTCTTCCCCCTGCTGTTAAATGTTCTTTCATCCTATATGCAAAGCATATGTAACCCAATGTGCTGACGTGTAAAGGGTTATCACCTCTGCAGTTTATGGTTTGAAGACTTCCAACTTTATCTCCAAGTGGCAAACGTGCGGGTGAGCAGGAGAGAATCAGACAGAAGATTTAAGGGAACATAAAGTACAAAGGTGGACCAAAAGGCTCTCCATGCACATGTGCAACATATGGAAGCAGAGATGTATGTGTAGATGCACCTGAATATGTATGTCAAAGCAGGAACACTTGTGCATTTACAGTAAAAAAAAAAAATCAATCCTGATGTTATTATGCCTTGATGTATTTTCATATCCAGTGTGCAGAGATAAGCTTTTCCTGTCTTCCATTATCTGTCTTTTATCTATTAGTCAGAACTTTAAGTTTCTGGTGAAGATTTTTTTTTGGGGGGGGGGGGGGGGGGGGGGGGACAGATTTCTGAGTGTTTCCTCAAAGACTTTCAAAGTGGAGAAGCCTGTGAAAGAGCATTACACCCATCATGAAAGGACAAAACTATCCAGTGAAACAGAAATTCTTTTAGAGTGAGCTTAATGGCAGGGACACCCACCACACCTACTTAGTGGTTTATTCCAGTCTCTAAATGAATTCATTCACTAAACAGTGAAAAGAAACAAGAACAAAAATGAGAAGCAGACACAGTGTTTGTGACTGTCCTTCTATGTTTCCAGTGGGGGATCAGGGTCACTGCTGACTGAGGTGATCCATGCAAGCGAACCACAATCTGTTGTGCTTATTGAACAAGCCCTGACATGAGCTCCTCACCTTCAGATTCTCAGGAGGATACAAAGGTAAACATCCTGACAGATCTGTCTCTCTCTACCTGCCTCTCTCCCTGTCACTCAGCCTCAGTTCTCTTTAACTGCAAACTATCTACTTTTCATTTGTGTATTGAAATGTTAGAATAGTAAGCTAGTCATAAATGTTTCATCTAATCAGACTATCTCATCTCCAAACCAGTTAAACATTAGAAGCTTTATGGGAATACACTGGAAGACTGTGATCCGCCCATCTTACACAATTTTTCAACTTAAGATGATTTTGTACAAGACTGAAAAACTCGACTTTCCAATCACTGAGGTCAAACAACCACCATAAAGAACAATTACTGTCATGTCACTTACGCCAAATCACTTTATCATGTTAGCAAAACAAAGGCAGGCAAAACTGATATGGGTTTTTGTAGCCTCCACCCTGATTTTCATATAATATGAACATTTCGAGTTTCATCCAAGCAGCAACTTCCAGGGCTCAAATATGAAGCTAGCACAGAAGTGCCAAAGACTGCAGTTCCTCAAATGGCTACTTGAGGCTAGCTCCAGAGTCAGTCCCCATAGACCCCCATGTTAAAAAGCAGAAGTAATTAACATGTTTACAGCCTGGTGCAAAAAATGGCTTTGGTTTCCATAGCTAATGTTCCCTTCAATGACAACTTTACAGGTAGGTGAATAATTATATAACTCAGCCCATTACATTTTATTAAGGCTTTAAGTTCTGCATAATTACGGGGCAGACCACTTTGACTGACAGGGTGTCTGCAAGGCATCGCTACAGTTTATAGCCCTTTTTACACTACCTGTTCAGGGCTGGAATTTCCCAATGTTGTTCCACCTCACCGTTCTTTATAAAAGGTACAATCACGTAACTGGGGAGACAGAGTGGTCTCACCTTTAAGCCGGCATTGGAGGTAACAACAATGACGCCTGTGTAAGAGGACGGGATCATGGATGGGACGGGTGTTTTGACAATGTGAGCGACCCACCACCGGGAGATTTAAAAAGCATCTGGCTTAGATGCTAGCAGTTAGCAGCTAACTCATCGACAAAGAACTGGCTGAAAATGTCTGCAAATTGGGAAAACAATGAGGTCCAGGTGCTCCTTGCCCTCTGAGCAGAGAACAAGACCAGCCGCCGAATAACACAGATGGTAAATGATTATAACTGCCATGTTATGCCATTGTTGTTGTTTATAAAGCACTGCCAACGTGTAAGACATATGTTACACGAGAGGCCGATGCTGTTGTGTTACATGTCACGTCCATTTAAAATCACACACTGGGGCAGCATGATGCTGCCATTGGTTAGTTCTAAAGTTAGTAAAAATTCAAAGGCAGCATAAAGAAGGGACTCTGTAGCGGCCGTATAGTGCGACCTCTGTTTAGAAAGGGCCCATGAGTGAGAGTCATCCCTTGCTTCTCCACAGCTCTAATGTCTCATTCAAATATGGTCACTTCTGGCTTCAAAAAAAACAAGACAGCAACAGCAAAAATGTCAAACTCAAGGCTTCATAATGGGAGTCCAATGGGTGATGTCACGATAACTGTGTCCAATATTTTGTAAAGCCTATAATTTTTATCATATGTCTCAGTTGCAAATTTGAATATTTAGGGGATTATAAGACCTGCTCTTTCTTTGGAGTTATTTTCTAACATCCTTGATTGGCCCAACAAAGCCGCCTCTTTATGCCAGATACAGTAATTTACATTACAGCGACTCACATCAGGGCTAGATAGGAATTACAACAAAATTTAAAATCAGGTCCAAACAAATGAAATCACCTGAGTTACTAATTCCTTGACTTTTGATGTCACTACATTTACAAAAACCCTACAAACAGGACTTCTGGCTGAATCTCTGGCCTGAAGCAGGACAGTTCCAGTCATCATGAGTTGCCACACACACTGTAATTCCTCTAAGTGGGTGCGGCTGTAATCAACAAGAACTGGATCCAGGTAATGGGCAGTTTCAAATAACTCTGTATTTCCTTGAAATCTAGCCCATGTTCGATTGTTTAACAGTCTGCCCTGCAGGAGGAAGACAATGTGATGTTAAATCCAACTCAGGATAAATGTTGCAAAACGCAGCGCGGGAGAACTTCACTATAGCATCAGCTCGAAAAAACTATAGGCTAACACTTCAACAGGGGAAAGTTTCCCATCCTCAGTGACAGAGCTGCTGTTAAATGACCTCCATTTTCCCATAACAGCAAGAAGTTTCTCCTCTGGTCCTTATGTTGTCCATTGTTACAAAGTATCACAGACATATGCACAAGCATGAACATGACTGGAGTCACTGACATGGAAAACTGCCTGGTGTGGCATGTAGATGTATCCTCTCATTGCTGACATGCTGTGAAGTCTACAGAGAATGCAGAATTGTACCATGACAGACATGGGCTATGAACTTTCAAGAGACCAGATGAGTACATTTTAATCCACCATAAGGGTCTGAAAAGTTTTCTCACAAGTTCAAAGCATTAATAGAGTATCTCTGGTGTCTATCATCAGAAATCTATCTGGATCATATTTCCCACTGTGTCAGTTGTAATCGCATCCCCAATTAATGTATGATTAAAGTCATTTATGATGACAGAGTGAATGGGGCCCCCATGTGCTGCCGGGAAATAAGCCCTTCCCTGTCACTGCAGAGACCCAGATTCAATTCCCCATACTTATGGCTGGTTGCCCAGTCAAACACAACTGTCAAAGTTCAGTGGGAAGCTGGTGAGGGATCAAGTTCTGGTTGCCCAACGTGGAGTCCATTGATGCTTAGAAACTCCGCTTGTCTACCCCTAAGTAAACTGATGACCCTCGACTAAATGACGAAAAACCGCACCATTAATTCAAATAGTGGACGCAATTTGTGCGAAAGGAGCAATTTGAAGTTTGAGCAGATTATTTCTTGTGAATATTTCATTGGAGATGAGTTTTCCTGATATTTTTATGAGCTTTATATACGATTCTCCATCAATATTAGAGATTTATTTTTTATTTTTTAACAGTCATACATACTTAATACTGCCTTATTTTTTTGACAGATTCAGTGTTTTCGTTTTCCTGACTCTTAGCAACAGTTCCATATACTCCTTGGTTGTTTCAATAACGTACTTTTCTTAAGCAGAACGAGGCTGTTAAGCAGAGAGTGAGGGCCCTGTGAATATGGTTTGTCTTCAGGTCTTCACCGTGCTCGTTTCTTAAAAGTTTATATCTTGAATAATGCTCTAAACTCTAATATAACAAATTTAGCTCAGTTGTTTTTTACATCCCTTAAAATCAAGAAGGCCTCATGACCCCCTGTGAAGCTTTGGCAACCCCTGATGAGGGTTGGAACCTCCAGGTTGGGAACCAGTGCACTAGGAGATGTTCAAGGTCTGCTTTTCATTTTCATAGCCCAGACTCTTTCCATTTGGTCCATTTGGTCGTCTGCCCATGTTTGTGAGGGTCTGCTTTAGGGACAAAAAAGTTAAATTTTAGATCTGGTTCCAAGCTAATATAATACCAGTACTTTTTTTAAACGCTGAATCTTCCAATCATGATTTTTCTTAGAAAGTCACGTTGTTGGGCTCAGTGGTTGATGGCAGCCATTGGTGATGTACAATGACATCGTCTAACGACCCAACTGTAACGTGAACTTATATATATTTATACAAACTTGTGTTTTCACAAAATATTGATTTAACAATACATATAAATTCTGAATATTTGAAACAGTTACAGTACTCGTTTTCCGCAGTAACAGCTGCACCTCCTTGCCCTCTCTTATTGTGAATGTTTACTGAAGTTTGCTGTTCTCTGCTACTAACCAAGAAAAGTCATCATTATCATGTTATAGCCTTCTTATGCTTGTCTTTTAAAACAAAAATGAAACTCTATGCCCTCAATGACAATATTTCCCCTGATACTGAAAATTGTATCACGTATTAATGCTTTTCAAGGTATCGTTACTGAAGATAGAAATTGCAGTATCGTGGCAACACTAACACAAACACCCCAAATAGGATTAACAAAACCATGTTCACAAGTAATGAGACATGTATAGCTGCAGCCGCATTCTGTTTGGAGCCTACACGACATGTCCCTACAAACCATGCCCACCACCAGTACGACATAAACCCACCAATGCGACATTTATTTGAACCATAGACTGCATATAAGAAGTGAGGCTAAAATAAACACTAGCAATCTGCATCAGCTGTATCAAGTTTCCCACCCATCCGGCCAATTGCAAGCAGCACCAGTGAACGCAAGCCCACTACTTGGTTCACGTAGTTGTCAGTGATGTTGTAAAATCCTGGTTTTAAAGCATTAAATAACTAATTAAAACCAAACTTATCAGAATAATGAACTCTTGGACATACAGCAGCAAGATAAAAAAAAACTACCTAAAATGAGAGAAACCATCTTTGGGAAAAATGTATTCGATGTGTAATTTGACTTTTTAGTTTGGCCCATGTCCCATCCATCTAGATAGAGAGGGCGGGCTTTATGACCTACACTGCATACCTGTATACAGTTTATGATTTCAACCCTAGTAAATAAATATGATGTCAAACCTAGCAATAATCCACTTTATAATATGTTAGACATGAAGGGGTGATTCTCCTTTCAAATAACAAGATTTAACCCTAACCCTAACCCTGACCTTAACCATCTCTCTTTCAACCTATCACTTCATATAGCTAAACGCTAACATAGCATTTTATTAGTGCTTCTGTTTCCAAGCCAAGGGATGGAGAGGACTGATTGTGGACTGATGGCAAGCGACTCATGGAGCTGGTGGGCGGGTCACGTAGCTGCTCTGGCTGCAGATACACCTAATCACATGTGTCTAGCCTTTTATGTGCAGCATCACTAGCACTGACAGGTTGGGTTGCCTCCACAGAGTGAGGCTGGATGTGGAAAAAACAGATGCTTATTCTCTGTCTGTGAAAAGAAACCCCACGTGCATCATGGGAAACACGTGGCTATCTAAATCTTTCACAGGTGCAGTATTGATATTGATAACAGAAACAAGGGACACAGTGCAGAAGGCACTGCCCATTTCAAATTGTCAGAAAGAGAGGAAAAATTAATTTTATTCGGGTAAAACAATTTGAAGGTAGAAATGGTAGGGTTTGAAAAATTGACCTGTGAGAAACCAAACTGTATTGCACCTGTATAAGGCCCCAGCTGCAGGCTTGTGTTGCTCTGCTTATTTCTGACAAAGCAGTCACCACGAAACATGGTGTCTGAAGCTGCTTGTTGTGCTCAGCTGTCTAAATGAAGGAACACTATCCCAGCAAGTTTCTCAGGGTTGTTTCAGCATGTCATGCAGCTGTGTAGATCGGCCATGAGTATCAGCAGAAAGCGCACTGTGTTTAGAGGATAAATAAACTACAGAGTCAGGCAGTCTTCTTTACCAAAAGCTCCAAACAGCTGCCAATTTTGCCCACTCAGGCTGTCTTCAATTAATTGTGCCGAACACTTTGCAAACATTGCAGAGTGATGTAGTTGGTAATAAAAACTTACCATGTGAGATCCAGCTATTGGTCAATCAAGCAACGGCATTTAAATAGATTACATGTGTTTGGTATCAGTTAAATGTTAAATATTCATGTATTCATATTAAAACACACAAAAAATGATTTTAGAGGCTGTTAGGGCTGGATTGTGTTATAATTTAACAATGTTGGTCATTAAATGGTCAGTGAAATGAAATCACTGTTTTACAATACTGCTGCTGTCAAACTGAACAGCATATTTGTTCGTACATTAATTTTGTCAGATGTTGCGATGTATAATCAATATCATAAAAATTATTCCATAAATACTGCCAAACTTCATTCAACCATATTGCTCAGCCTTAGGCTATTCCCCACATACAGAGCGTACTCACACTACCCTCATGGCCGCGTCCTCCTTCCCTGGGTCTATTACAAGTCAAAATAGAGCTACACCTATTTTCAAACTTCATATGGTCTAAGACAGTCCAAAGGTGTTGAGTAACATGAACAACTCTTTGCCAAATCCACAAACTAAAGTGCTAACTCTTAAATTTGTGATGTCATAGGGTATAAAGTGTGGAGCTGCTCCACTGACAATGACTGGGGAAAGATTTTATAGATGACACTGAGAGTACCCAGGGGAATATGGGTACATTTTCTGTTTAAGAACTGAAAACACTACAATAGAATAAAGCTCATTTGCGTATAAAAAAGGAACACTTTTTGTGTGTCCACACAATCAGGCTCCCATTCATTGTCTGTGGAACAGCTCCAGACTTTATACCCTATGACATCACAGGTTCGAGACTTACTTTTATTTTATTTGTCATGGACAATGCAACAGGTTACAGGTGCAGGTTGAACATAGGATTTCTTTACTGATCCCTGTGCCTGGTTAGGCTTATCTGCCTAAAAAGTGCAAAAGTTGTAACATATCATCACTTCTCTGGTTTCAGGCTTTTAATGAAACTTGTCTAGTTGGAGTTATTCCAGTTCTTTTCATATACATCTCAAGGACAATATTCTCGCAGTAGAGACCTGACAGACTGCTGGTGTCTGCACTGCGAGGACTAAATGGTATCAGTGGGGTGTTATGGAGCCCCCATCTGTCCGTTTAATAAACCCTCAGTGTAGTTTCAGTAAGTTTCAAAGTGCGTTTAGCCGCCAGTAAACCATTAGTTTCCGCACGTGTCTGAAGTTTTTGGACATAAAGAGCCAAACTTTATGCATTTTTTTGTTTTAAAAAGTGCCCCGCGAGTTTCTTGCCACCGGTCCCACGGAAACAAGCCACACGATTCACCAAGGTGAACAGGAAAAAAACGGTCCTGGAGGAGAGGAGAGGACATGTTATTATCTTTACCCCGCATTTAGCAGAAATGTCTTACCTTTAGCTTTGTTTTCGGTCCTGCTGCCTGGCGACGGAGCCGGTGCGCAGTGTTCTCTGTCCCAACACCCCGCAGTCCTGTCCCCTCCTCTCCTCTCCTCCCCTCGGTCCTCGGCCAGCAGCTGCTCGGCTACCTCCACTGTCCGGCTGGGTACAAAGCGGTGTTTTGAGACGTGGCCAGTGGCTGCGCTGGGCTGCCTGGCAGTGGGTTGGGCGGGGGGCTGGTGCTCAGAGATAGAGGAGGGTGGTGGGCAGTGGGGCGGGCGGGACTTGAGCCAGTAACTGTCTCCGCAGCGGGGCAGGAGCACCGCGCTGCCAGATAACCTCTCAGGGTTACATCTGCTGAGTCATGACTAGGTTTACAAAGCTTCAACAGGTCCTGAACATTCAATATTTACACTGCTAAACACATATATCACTGTCATAAATCATTGTGTCAATTTCAAATCAAAAAGTAAAGTTAGGCTGCATCAATTAATGAAAAATTGGCTACAATCAGGGCCGCACATAAGGGGCTTAAAAGGGGAAAACATTCTGGGGCCCAGCTGCGGGGGCCCCAAATGCAACATGCATTTATCCCAATTATAAGCAAGAATTATCAAATCTTACTTTGAACCAAAATATTCACCATTTCTTATTTGAGCAACAAAAAAAGTTAAGATAAAGTTAAGTTTCTAATCTAATGTTGATGATTACAAAGGGGTTACAATCACATGTCACCCATTCTTGAGAGTTGTGACTAATAACGTCTTACAAAAAAGCCTTAAAGTTACAACTATGTTATCAACACACTAATTATTTTTTGAATTCATGAAATATTCATGATTTACAAAATATTTTGATCTTCCTTAACGTGCCCTGTGCCAGAAAACACCTTTGACCTAGACAGGAATTCATAATTTAAACAGTTAAAAATTGTGTTAAAAACCTCCAAAATCTTTTCTTTCTTAATAGTGGGTGGGAAGACTTACGTCTTCCACTCTCATCCGTAACACTGGAGCACCCCAGGGCTGTATTTTGGGTCCCCTATTGTACACACACGACTGTGTAGCCATGACACCACCACAATCAAGACTGCCGACGACACAGCTGTGGTGGGCCTGATCACAGATAACAATGAAAAAGCCTAGCTAAAGAGGTAGAGAACCTGACCCGCTGTTGTCAGGACGACAACCTACTCCTGAACATCAAAGCCTAAGGATAGTGGATTTTGGTAAGAAGCAGCAAAGAAACACCCCTCAATACCAACAGGTCCTCGTTGGAGGGGGTTCAACAGCTTCAAGTACCTTGGTGTCCATATCACAAACGGCCTGACATGGGTGACTGACTGAGTGGTGAGAAAGGGAACAGAGAGACTGTATCATATCAGACGCTTGAGGAAGTTCAGGATATCCCATCGATTACTAAGGAATTTCTGCTCCTGCACGATCTAGAATGTCCTGACAGGGAACATCACTGCCTGAACAGGACCACAAGGCCCTGCAAAGAGTGGGTCATTCAGCTGAACCGAGATAACTGTCCTTTTCTCCCAGTTGAGTTCTGGAAGAAGGTTCTGGATACACAACAGGCCAGCATTGAGAGGCTCAGGAAGAGCTTCTAGCCTCAGGCCACTAGGATCGGAAATAAAGACACTGGCTAAGATGGCCTAACATGTGAGCTCAGAGGCTGCTATGATTATATTTGTAGCATCTTTGGGACTTCACAATCTGCTAAAAAAGATAGTATAAGGTTGAAAGGTCAGGAAAAAGGATGGCAAGTGGTGTTCTTTATTTATTTATATATTTTTTTTAAATCAAAACACTGACGTGATTTGGGGTCATTTAAAACATATTCGTTAGCAGCATGTCTAAGGCTGTAGGTGAAACACATTATATGGCCTAATATGCAGTTATAAGACTTGCCCCAGACCTGAGTTTAGCTCTCCTGGGTTTTGGTGAGTAAAGTGAAGTGAGAGATATTAATCACAAGTTTTATCTAAACAAAGTAACACAACACTGAAAGAAGGATGCAGCTGGTTCCTGTATAAACCAGACTCATATCCTGTCTTTCTGCTCTCTGCAGCCAAGGCCAAAGCTCTCTGGTCACCAGTAAATGCCTGCTGGATGAGGAGTGGAGAGGGTAAAGAGGTGACTGTGCCTCGAGGCGCTGGTGTGAAAACAGTTTGAAACAGCCACAGCAAAGTGTAAAAAACCGAATACAGTACTCTGTTACTCATAGCCTGTGTAATAGTGTTTGATGGCGCTATCATTGATTCTAAGAAACTGATCAAAATGCTTTTTATTTTGTTGTGGCACAAATACACTGATACCTTAATGATATAAAAAAAAAAATCTTTGTCCAATATTAAGTTGATGACTGTGTTTAGTGCTAAAAAGAAAACATGCTGCACATGCTGCTGCCTAACAAAGATAGTGAGCATGACAAGCATTATACCTGCATGCATGTTAGCAATGTCATGGGGGTGTGGTAGTTTGCCAATGTTAGCTTAGTTTAGCCTCACAGAACCATTAGCATGACTGTAGTCTCTCAGTCTTGTTTGTATTCATCATTTGAAAGCACATCACCCTTCTGCTTCACCTAAGATGTTAACACAGCACCACTGACATATATACTGTATATTAGCTGATTAAGTGGAAAACAAGGCAATTTATACAGCCTCTGTAAAAAATATGAATCACTGATATACTTTAAAGTTTTAAATTAATACAAGACTACAATATCTGTACCAGATATTACATGACTTCCTTCTGCTTTTTTCCTTCCTTGTTTTAAATATTCCTAACTAGTACAACCTCTCTCTATAGCTGTGCTTTTGGCAGCATCAATCTACAGGAGGGTCACTGCTAAGTGACTAGAAAGTAAATGTTTAAGGGCAGATGAAAACTTTGGGTACTGTAGTTGTGCAAACAGGGTGTGACTCTTACTAAACTGTTTGGTCCACCCAGAACTGGCTGACTGAGTGGCTTAAATGACCTAATACAGTGGTGCAGGTCCAGAACTACACATTCACACACACACACACACACACACACACACACACACACACACACACAAACAGAGAGAGAGAGAGAGAGAGAGAGAGAGAGAGAGAGAGAGAGAGAGAGAGAGAGAGAGAGAGAGAGAGAGAGAGACAACAAACTGATGGTGGACATGCATAAATACTAACAAGCATCTTCTGAGACATTGAGCCAGAAAGCAAATGAAAACCTTGATTCTTGTCTCTTAAGTACTGCAGATTATCCTCCCACAAAGTAATATGCCGTTATTCCATAGGCCACCATTAAACAGACATAAAGCAGACTGCAGAGGAGGCAGTTGTGTATCATGATGTTTTTCCATTGCGATCAATGAAGTGCTTGCATGTTACTACAGGTTGGTCTTGCGAGGTTGTAAGGACGCAATCCCCATACATACGTGGTACCAACCTTAATCCTTTATATATAGAAAAAAACAACATAAAAACATTTTCTCAGTGTCCCAATCACAGAGTCAGTCTCTAGTCAGGTGCAGGGCCACCCATAAAGGGGGAAAGAGGACAAGGGTGAGGGTAGTAAAATGTGGCCTGTTTCATAATGAAAACCCCCTCTCCAGGAAACAGTATGGGCCTGCTTAGGTGTATTCTACTGATGGTATGTGGTAAAGTGGAAACTTAATCAGTCACACATTAACATGCCTTCAGGATTAAGAAAGGACTGAAGACAGAAACATTCAAATGTCTGTTCTCCCACCCTTATTACTGTGCCATAATAACCATCATTTGCATAAATAAAAGCACTAATATTTTCATTGCTGTTGCTTACAGATTAATTTTTCCACTCAAAAGAATTATTCAAAAATAAATAGTAAATAAAAGCATTACAGTTGAGGAAGATACAAAATATTATAAAGTACAAAATGTTTATTCATTACCTGAAGCTATGTACAATACAAAAATGAATGAGTTTATCAACAAATAATTTCTTTAATGACTGTCACAAATTGTCATAAACATACAAATAGTAAAAATATTAGAAATCTATTAATAATTTCTACAAATGTCCATTGTTTAAAACAGCAGTAAGACAAGAAATGCATTTTTCAGGGCAACAAGTAGTGTACTTCCTGTGGAGGAGGGCATGTATAGAAACCTGTCTTGGAAAGTTTAATTATAAAAGTGACCTAATGGCTAATCCCTAAAACTCAAACAGTCATTTATTTGGTATTAGATTTCAGTCACAGATTATCAGTCTCGGCGAGTCATTGCAAGACATGTGACACTGTGTTTGAAAAAAGCAGCCTGGTGGTTTATGCACACCTGAAGGTCCAAGCACCACCACTGCATCATGACAGGTGAGGTTTTCCCACTGGTGTGGGTACGGTAGTGAGAACCTGGTTCTGGAAAACAAATCTCTGGATGCGTTCAAAGACCCAGATGAAGATGAGGAGGACACTGACATACTGAATCCAGGCAAATTTGATGGTTTCCCAGAAGCCAGGACGATAGGTGGAAGGAGACGGTTAAGGCAGAAACAGCAAGAAAAAGTTCACAGTACGGGCAAGTGGATGTAGTCCAACTTGTTTTGAACAAAAACTAAAAGAAGTTGAGGACAGTGAGGAACAATACAAAAATATGGATAGCTTGGAAAATAGGGTCTGCTAACCCATCTGCCATGCAGATCATTTTAATATTATTTACTAAAGTCCAAGATATCCACTGCTTCCATCCCAATACAATGGAGGTGAAAGGAATTTTATTTTGCACTCAGCTGTAGTGTTGTTGTCAAATTACTGCAATACTATTATCTAGCCACACTCGAAGCATCCCACATTTTCCCCCAACTGCTGTTTACTTGTTTATCTATTAATTTATCAAAGTTATTCATCTTTTTCTTTGCTTGATTTAAGATAATGTTGTGTATTAACAGATGTGACGAGCTTGCACACATTTCAGTCAGAGGATTCTCAAGGCTCTAATCGTTATTTTGCTTCACAAATAACTGTAATGGAAAAATGCTCTGATAATTCAACTGTTTACAGGGCGTAAACCTGAAGCTTTCAGCAACTGCATGATATGATATGATGATATGAGGAAATAAATCTATATATAAATATATAAAAGAATATAAAAGAAATATATCTAAAGTTATAGACTGGCCAACACTGTTACTTCCCTTATTTAAGCCTATATTTAGCCTTTATAAGCAGTATAAATAGTATATTAACATTTAATAAATGGTTTATAACACACTACAATTGGAGGCACATGTTAGTTATGTATTTATCAATAACTATAACTCCACCCATGGGCACCCAGAAGTGGAGGCTGGTGTATTAACAGGTAATTAATAATTGTTTCACTGGGATTGCATTGCCAGGCAACACTTTGGGTCCGTGTTTACTTGTCAGCTGATGTCATTCACATACACTGCAAAACATTCCAACAGAATATACAAAGGGACCCTTTTAGAAGGATAAATGTGTCAAGTTTGAAACGATCTGTGGTAAAATATGGAGACGCTGTAATTATGGACAAATACCGTACATTAAAAAACACTTTATATCTTAGTGAAAACATATATAAGGACATTTTATGTGTTATAAACCATCTGCTAAATCAGGGGTTTAAAGTAAACCGTTTCCATACAAGATATATAAAATAAAAAAACCACCTTCCTGCATTTATTAAAGGATATCTAATGACCTCCACAGGGTATCGAATCTCAGCATTAAGCTGAAAGGGAGTGCCAGCAGCTCGTCCCACAGTCCAGACTGGCATGGGACAGGACAGCACTGTAGTCACTGTAGTAGAAAAAGGACAGGACAAAAAGACATTTTACAAAATGCATGTCATGCAGTGGATGTAATAAGCAACGTTTAAATCCTGCTCGAAGGTGGTGGTTCAGCTCGAGTTGATTCTGGGTTTAGTCACACGGTCTATTCAGCAGTAATAAAGCCAAGCAAACAAAATAAGAGCCTTTGTCAACTTACAGTTTCTATCCTGGTAGCTCCTAATTATGTTGTCAAGGTCGTATGCACTTGCAAAGGGACTGGAGCCATCGATGACCGACACCTAGGCATCGATAGAGAGAAAACAAACAAACAGATGAAGATCCACTGTTCCAGTCACGTCTCCCTCGGCATGTGGTAGCACATGTTGAATACGTTGCAATGAAATGTTTATACTGTGAATATTATGAGGGCTAGAATGTAGATGTTACAGGGTGCAAGATTGACAGCTCCTTTAAATACTGTACATTAATTCTATTCAGGATTATGCAATATTTGTTGACATTTCTGCAACTTGGCAGATAAAAAGTCTTCTGAATTAGGGGTGTATTTTCTCTATGATTTCTAAATGGACGTATATTTGGGATGGACATCAGTCACACTGAATCTACAAATATGTCTATTGTGTGTTCTTTAGTGACCTCAACACATCTGCAGAATCACATACTGGAGCTTGTGTTCAGTAAAACTGTTTCCCTGGCCACCCAAAACATCTGTTGTTCAGAAGAGGATTGCTTCGCTTGACCTGCTGCTCTACCATTAGTGTTGCATGCAGTAACATTCTGTCTCTGTCAGTAAAACAAGAACCACTGACAATCCTCCTGTTCACGCTGTGCACCCATACCTGCAATTTACTTTTGTAAAGTTTGCAGATGACACCGGCATCATCGGCCGGATTACAAACAACAGTAAGAATTCATGTCTGAAGGGAAATCAACAGTCTTGCATAATGGTGAACAACCTACTGCTCAGCGCCAGCAAAACCAATGTGCTGATTGTTGATTACAGAAAAAAAGAGGCGAAGACACACTACCCAATCAGTGGAGCTGAGGTGGGACAAGTGAACCGTTTAAGTTCCTGGAAATCAGCATCATAAACAACCTGACTTCATCATTGGACATTTCCATCCTGGTGAAAAAAGCTCAGATTTATTTCTGATGGAAAATTTAGTTGCCACGTTCTTGGTAACTTTTACAAGCAATAGATAATTTCCTGACTGGAAAGATTAAAATTGGTATGGTTTGTGCACAGCCAAAGACCGGAGGGCTCTGCAGCATGTGATTAAAACCACCCAGAACATCCGTGGTACCCCTCTACTAAGCATGAGCTATATTGGTCAGGAGAGGTGCCTGCACAAAGCCCAAAGGATACTAAAAGACAGGCACTCAGGCAACAGGCAACAGTCTGCTCACCCTGCTGCTGTCTGGCAAGTAATACACAAGTATCTGCTGCTGTACCACCAGACAGCTTCTTTCCTGAAGCTGTAAACTCCTCAACTCCTCCTCATCCTCCACAGTCCACCCACAAGAAATTCTTTTGTTTAGTTTTTCTAATGTACCATAAAAGGGACTAAAGTTGTATTTCACTGTGAAACCCTGTGTTGTACAACAACAATAAATTAACCTTGAACCACTAACTTCAGATATCAATCTTATGTTCTTGAAAGATACAGATTCATGGACTGAATTCATCCACATTCCAGGAAGAAATAGACAAGAAGCAGCAATAAAAAGGTTGGAACAAATAAGCAGGCAGCTTACCAACATTCAGAAAAAGGTTAAGTGCATGTAACAGTATCAAGTGTTGCAGATGTCATGAACATTATTTTCAGTGCTATCAGAAGGAAAAAGTACGTTCATGTCAACGATCAACCTCTATATGTTGGCTAAAGAATATAACTGCATTATCCAACATTTTAGCTTCTCCTCTCAAACTAAACCCAGAAATGAACAGTACTTCAGGGAAAAAGCTTTTGAATGATTCACTGCTCTGCAGGGGAGAACACATGTGACGATGGTAATGCTGGCTGAGCAGCAACAACAACAGAGAAGGCGGGCTTAATCAAACAGTCTGGAGTTTAGAAATTATAAAACAGGACTCACTGAGGAGAGTCAGTCTGTATTAGGCAGAGCAGAGTGAAATGGAGACACTGTCTGTGTGTGTGTGTGTGTGTGTGTGTGTGTGTGTGTGTGTGTGTGTGTGTGAACAAGTAAATAGTGCCTTTTCAACAAGAACAACACCTGTAACCATGGTAACTGTACACCACAAGGATGGCGACAGCTGTAGCGTCAAAATGCTGAGGACATAAAAATTTAAAATACATCACAAAAATGAGACTAAAAGGTCACAGACCACAATGAGACTGAAGGGTCTCCAGTTTTTGTTAACTAAAACTAACACAAATCAAATGACTAATATTTGACAAAAACTTTGATATTTTTGTTAAAAGACTAAGACAAAAAAACAACTACAATATGTGCCAGAATTAACACTGGCCTCTGCACCAACTGACATGTATCAGAAAACACAGAGGAACAACAAGAAAACTTCACAGAGGACCTTCTTGTTGTGAACCCATTGTTTCGCCCAATCACACATCCGCTGTACCTCTTTGTATGTGATACTGTCTCTTCTCTTTTACATGTAGCTCCAGTATCATCTCATCCATCCTATCACCGCCTTTGTTCCTGGTTCACATAAATTTGCCCTTTCACTAATTTTCTCTGTTGAATGTTTTCAGCTTCACCTTCCTGCAGAGCGCTCTGCCAGACTCTGCTCAAACCTGTTACAATGTAACCCTTTAAAGTCTCACAGTGTGTCAAAATATATTTCCATGTCATTCGTGGGTGGCAAAGTTTGCTCTACTTGAATTTGTCTTGGTGCATAAGGGAAAAGGAGAAAACAGGTAGACAGAGAGACAGTGAGTCGGTGTCCTCTCACATTGTAAATGTTGTACAGTCCCCGGTGAGGCAGCGGCGTCCTCTGCTGCAGCCTCAGGTCTCCGCTGATGAACAGCTTCGCTCCCGGGACAGAAGAAGAGTGCTGCACATAAGCCAGGCTCTGCATCACCACTGTGGACATCCGCTGGGAGAACACAGATAATTAATGTGCTTTACTTAAGTTGGGACATTGACTGGGGCTGGTCTAGATAGGTCCGAGGTCATACTGCAGTTAGCAGGCTGTACTGCCAGGGTGGCATACACACACAGAAAGGAATCTGTGGCTCACTGAGTGTAACAGCTAATTAATCAGTGTGCTATATTGTAAAGCCATCATTTACTTAATAGTAAAGTGACTGTTAATATGACCATAAACATGAAGCAATTCCCTTTGCAGCAGGCAGAATGAATGAGATAATGACTCTTGCTCCATGCGTCTATGAATGAAGTTCACACTAATATACTGCATATTGGCTAGGGGCCAAGGGTAACTCTGTAACAATGCATATGACGATAATATATATTTGTCCCCAAACGTATTATTACACTAGCTGTGTATGAAAATACACAAATGAGGGGAAATCAGGGGACAAAAATAAACAACTAAGACTAATCCTAAAATCTATTTTTGGTAGCAAAAAATGTTACATTAACGTGAATAAATGTGAATGTAATGTAACTTGAAATTGTGATATTAGCTACATAAAGATCTGAATTTGGTCTGAGTTATGACTAACTGTCATTATTTCCTAGCATCACATTGAACTACACCCATTTTTAAAATTCAAACCTGTTTCTGCTATGGTGTAAGACAGTCTAAAAATATAAGTTAACCTGAACGGCTCTCTCCAAAATACTGAGTGCTGAAACTCAAATTTGTGCTGTTGTAGGGTATAAAGCCTCATTGTGCTGTGTATAAGGTATGATCGCGGAAAGGGAGAACAGCATTGTCTTGCCCTGAAGCTCGCAGCAGAGGTAGTAATGGTGTTCGAACGACATCTGTATAAAAGGGACAGCCAGCAGGATGGGACCATGGGCGGCATGGGTGTGACGTTTTGACAACGCGTTATACGTGCTACCCACTGTGGGAGATTTAAATAGTAGGTGATAGCAGTTAGCAGCTAACTCGATGAAGAAGAACAGCGACCAAATATGTCCACAAATTGGGAACACAACGCCATATAACATGGACAGTAAATGATCGTTATTGTTAAACCATTGTTGTTGTTTATAAAGCGCTGCTGTATGCGTATGTTACATATCACACAAGAGGCCAACGCTGTTTTGTTACATGACATGCCCATCTCAGATCTTTTGACTCAGCAAGGCACATTTTCTGTTTCCAAACCGAGAACATTACAACAGAATAAAGCTCATTCGGGTATTAAAAAAAAACCCCAAAACATTCTGTTGGTCCACAAAAACAGTCCCCCATTCATTGTCTACGGAGCAGCTCCAGGCTTTATACCCTATGGCATCAAAAGTTTGAGACTTCCTTCTTTGGCTTCTGGCTTTGTGAGAGAGTAGCTCATGTTCATTGATACTGAGCAAACTTTCTTAGGCCATAAAAATAACATACTGGAATTCTTAAATTAGGTGTTGTTCCCCTTTAATATTCAGACTCATGAATGAATCATCTACAGTAAGTCTCATACCATATGTACTGCAGAGGAATACGTACAAAGAGCTTGTAGCTGAAGGTGAGCAGCAGCTGGACACTGTACACCTGCTCCTCAGGTTTTAGAGGTAGCTGCAGCTGAAAAACCAGCAGATCCAACTTCCCATCCTGGTTCTGGTCCTCCTCTCTCACCTGTAAAGTGTGTTCACCCACACAGTTAATAAAATAAATATACTGCTTGGAGGTTTGCTAGTGATTATGATGTGAATAGAGGAACTGTCTTCTTACAGACACAGCAGGGATGCGGAGGTTGGCCCCGAGCATGTTGTTTAGATGGGGGAAGGTGCTCCAGGCGACGTAGTCTCCCTGAATACTGGTAGCTGCCACCAGCAGAGTCTGATACTGGAACCTCACAACCGGCTGCTCCTCATACGTGCTTCTCTTTATCCAGAAACCTAAGACAACACCAAGCAAGCATTTCTACTTCTTAAACAAAAGCACTGAAATGTAGGCTTATCTACACTTAACGGGACCTTCATAAAGTTTATCATTTAACTATGACGACAGACGCAATGGTTGTAATAGTTAACGTGAAGCTAATGTAAGTGTTTGACATCACAGTACTGTAACGTTACCTTGGCTCCTGTAGGCAACGAGCAGAGGTGGGATGTAGGTAAGGCACAAAACAACAACCAGAAACAGAGTGGCTTTCGTGCAAACACTCGTTTTGTACCGAATCAAAGCCGGGTGAGAGTAGACTTCATAGAAAGCCATAGGTAACGATATAAAAAGGAGTTCGCCAGTATCAAATCAGCCTGCTAGTTAGCTAACGTTTGTTAATGTTCAAGCTAGCATAGATGGTAAATGAGTGGATACGCCCGTAGGACTGACGTGAGTAAACGCTCATAGACGGCAAACTTCCAAACAAACAAAGACTGACACTCGCTAAGTAACACAGAGAGTGTTTTCGGTAAAAAACGTAGCGTATAAACATGCTATTTATGTTAGCACCCTGGCTAATGTAGGACCATGCACCGCGCCATGTTAGCTTAGCGTCTCACGGTTACCATGGCTGCAGTGTTAGCACTCATGCTGCATTCACGCAATGTCAGTACAATAGGACAAAAGACAACACCTATTCCGATTTGGGAGTGTTCATGCGGGGTTATCCCCACCGCCTTTCAGCCTGAATATTTGCGGTGTTCGGTATTTAAAGTCAAAACCGTTGAAACCAACGGATACAGCATTAACGTTGTATATCTTATTTTAAATGAGCTGGAGTGATTGTATTAGTGTAGGCTAATTATTGGATTTTATTTCAATCAAATTGTCAGCAATGTTGGTTCTGCAGCCATTTCACCAACAGTTTGTTGACACTTTTGTAGTTCTTATCATCCAGTGGGAGTAGTGGCCTGGCACAGTTATCTGGACCCTGTAGTCCCATTTTAATACATCCATTATCACACCTGTAAAAGTAGTAACATGGAAATATCCTCTTAATGTAATCTGCTGCAAATAGCTGCTTTAGATGGCATTTAGTATCCACTTTATAATCTCACTGTGTCTGGCATCCTCTGTAATTTGAGAAGATGGTTGATGATGTATCTGCAACTGATCCACTCTGTGGCTGTCAAACTGAACACAATACAGCGTCCTTTAACAGCAGTCTGTAATATTACAATATAAGATAGCTTGCCACATTACATACCAATATTAAATCATTCTGAGAAACTTCTTGCAAGTTTGCCAGTAGCTGCTTTCCCTCTGATTGTTTCCTCTCATGCTGTCTTTAGTCTTTCTTTTGGTAGCCTGATTTGACATTTTATGGCTTGATTGCTTCAAAGTTCACTAAATACAAGAATACACACACACATCATGAAACAAATGAGAGAAAAGGAACATGGGGCTGCAATGAAAAAGAAGTGAGAAGAAACAGGAGCAAAATTACTCAATATTGTGTCACTGTGAAAGTAGGATTCCCATCCAAGCTGCCATAGGCAAGAGACAATGCTATTTTGATTTATCACTGAGGTGTTTCCCCAAGACCACTGGATATAACAAGAGGCCTTGCAGATGACATGTTTCAGAAGCTTTGTTAGGACCCTTGATCCACGCTACAAGTAGGAAAAGTTAAATGGAAAAATCTATAGATGATACAATGTGGTGCTTACAACAGACAGGTGCACATCGAGAGTCTTTTAAGCCCAAACGGGAGGGAAGAAGGGAAGGAAGAAGAATCACAAAAGGGGAAATAACTGCCCGTTGGTCAGGTTGAAGTTACAGATAACAGTCACAACATGGTAGCTACGGTGTAAAAAGCAGTTTTGGTTGCACTGTCTATGTTGTGCACACACTTTAGTTTTGAATGATTACATTAAGGCTTTTCATGATCTACTTTGCATCCAGGGGAAATGCAGCTATAGTGGCTTTAAGAAAGTCTGCTGAAGATCCCAGAACACAACCTAATAATCAGCTGAAACATGGTGAACGCGGTATTCTTCATGTTGGAAAGGTTATGTAAGCAGAAAGAAGCCCCTCCGTTGTCTTGGAAAGAGCTCACTGTGCTGAGAGTAAGGGACTGGTCCTTGATCAGCCTCTTGATTGACACCCAAGAGAAATGTCATGGAAAAAATTGTTACAAAAGTGATTCCTCTTGTGTCTCTACTTCTAAGAGCAGCTGCATGAGTGAAAGGTTGCGTGGTAGCACAATGAAATGATAAAACACTGACAACATGCTTTTGATTTGAAGAAAAATCTCTAACTGGAGGAGAGAACAATGGTGGAGGACATATGGTGCCTCCATGTGAGACAGG
Organism: Epinephelus cyanopodus; assembly: GCA_026686955.1. Lineage (NCBI taxonomy): Eukaryota > Metazoa > Chordata > Actinopteri > Perciformes > Serranidae > Epinephelus > Epinephelus cyanopodus. The sequence goes on along the minus strand of CM048917.1, from coordinate 35,205,732 downwards.
AGGACATATTTCAGACTTTTGGTAAATAAATCTGTTGTAATTAAATCATATCCTTTACTGTTGCTAAGAGCCAGCAAAAACAGTTTGTAGTACTCAGTGACAGGATTATACAGCTCAGACAAGCAGGTTCAACTTTTTAGCAGGACGACCCTGTTGATCCCCAAGTGCTCTGACAGATTGGCTCGATTTTAAATGAATGAGAGCCATTTTTCACACTGTGCTGAAGTCAGACAGTCAAGTCGACAGCCAGACAACAGCCTGCTACACAACACAAGAGCCAGAGACTTTTTTAACAACCCACACTTGGTTGGGTCCATGTCATTGGTCCGACAGCCCATTAGTCTGACCGTCCGCGGTGCTGAATGGCTTTTCCTAACCCTAACCAAGTGGTTTTTGTGCCTAAACCTAACCAGACCTTAACCACAGGGCATCATGATGATTTTGGAACAACGGGACTTCAGAACAATGGGTTTAATATGGTCGGAACAATGGGATGTTGGACCAATGGGCAGTTCCCACTTGGTTCCATGCTACAACCTCCTTCTTAATTAACTCTCAAAAATGAACATGTCTAGTGATGCACCTTAGCTCGTTGAACTAGAAGAGACAGTGAGAAAAGTGCACTATAATGTCAGTTGACAGGCTAGTTAACAGCTAACTTGGTCAGCTGCTGAAATTCAACAGCATGTGAACCTGCAAATGTCACTTCAAAATGTTCTGCACTCTTAAATGCACCTACTAAAAGCACACTACCTGTCTGCCCATGGCTTGTAATACCCTTTATCCTCCAAAATGTGCACTTTTTAACCACTGGAAAACCCGCTAAAACTAAGGGGGGGGGGCAATTAGCTCACCTGGTAGAGCGGGCACCCCATTTACAAAGGTCATGTCCTTGCTGCAGTGGCAAGATTCCAACCCCAGCTCTTTGCTGCATGTCATGCCATCCCGCTCCCCCCTTTCGTGCTACAGCTTTCCTATCTAATAAAGACAAAATGCCAAAAAATAATCCCAAAAAAAGAGGCAATTATTTACTGCCAGTTAGTCTGACTCACAGGATGTAGACTGTGGGTATAAGCCTGTCACTGGTCAGCTATTTCAACCGGCATTTTCCTCCACTTCCACCATCTGTGTGCTACCGATTTCCAAAGGCAACACCACTGCATCCTGGGCCACATCCTGCACCACATATGATGATTATGACTGGCAAAGAGACATATAAATAAGCCAGAGTATTTTTTTCTCTATATCAGTATGATAATGGGTGCCTCCAGACTTTTCTCTAGCGCTGACACACACTGTGAAGATGGATCTGGCTACATGAGACTAGCTCCCAGTAGACCAGTATGCCTTACTGTTTTCATCTGGTGTGTCACATTCAACATCTCGAACATGCCCTAAAACAGAGTTGGTAAACAGACAGCAAAATGGTAGGCAGTGAAAATGTTACTAAGTGTTCCACAACCAGAAACCATGGATTATGAGACACATCCAGAAATATCAACAATTATAAAGCAGCATGATTTTTTGTCACATCATGTCTGTAAATAAGGGGATACATTTTTTTGAATGTCGCAACCCCCACGAAATTTGTTGTTCCACTATCAGAATTTGATCCATTTGGTCCATTTGGTCCTTAAACATCAGAGCCACAAGATTATTGTATTTTTATCTCCATTCATGTTAGGGAAGCGCCAAAAAGTTTTGCCACTAGGCTTGTAGAAATTAGCTGCTTGTCCGTGCTCAGCCTCCATATGTCTCTAGCGTACTTGCTCTATGGGCTCCACAGTGCAAAAAATGCGGGTAATTTCACATCGCAGAAATCGAGCTTTATTGGCTTCATGGGCCATTGAACAACTTTCATAGGAATGAACGGGGCCCCTCATCTGACACTGTATCCAGTTCTCTTTATACATCCATGGCAGGGTGGTCATGGAGCTGGAGGATGCCATATTCAGCAATAGTCGACGCACGCAATGCGAGCAAGCGATGCAAGTGACACGAGCAACGCACTTCCTTTCATAGTGAACACACTGAACGCAAGCGACGCAGGGGACACTTGAAAGCAATACATCACTCGTGCAGTAGGGGGCAGCAGAGTCACCGGTACACTCCGGCTAGCTAGTACTGCTGTAGCTAACTACTACTGATATTTTATTAGAGTGCAGGGGCTAGAACTGGCATATAAATGGGGGTGTGCCCGTAAGAGTTCGCAATGTTTTTCCTTCTCGCCTGTCATCATACCTACTTCATCTGTAAATAACAAAAGTGGTTTAAATATCAAGTACATCGCTTGCATTATCACCCCTGCTGGCAACGCATGGTATTACACACGTCGCTGCGTTGCATATCAAAAAACATAGACAACACATTTTGAGACGCAAGCACGCATCATGGCGGCCAATGTGTCCCAATGCGTTTGCATCTGCGTGCCTTTGCGTCGACTATTAAACAGCCATAACTGCTCATTAGAAAGGATGGTCTTAAGCTGAAGACAAAAATGTTGAGACTATAAAAAACTCAATTTTTTGCATGTGTTACCTTTACGAAAAAATATAAATGCAGAACTTTTACATGTAACAGGGTATTTCTGCATTGTGGCACTGCTACTTTAACTTAAGCAAAATATCTAAGTGCTTCTTCCACCACTGCCTGGAAATACCCTGCACATACCAGTCAGTTTTGTTTCTGAGGGACTGATTCTTTCCGAGAGCACCTGAAGGCAGCATCATCATCACCACCCCTCTGTCAGACAGTGACGTAACCTCACAGCTAACGTTAGACGGACGGTGTGAAGCTCCGGGCACAGAGACATTGTTGACGTTTTTGTTTTGATAGCTTTTGTCTGGATTTTTGGACATTACGCCGACATTTTGAAGCCCGCCTTTCGACTCTACCATCACGCCTCAGTGCGGGGATCCAGCAAAGATGAAATGGATGTTTAAAGAGGACCATTCCCTCGGTAAAGGGGTCTGGGTTGTTATGAAACAAGAGATGCTCTTGTCATGTCATGCGCCCTCCTTTCTGTGCTGTTCTCTTCGCGATTTTGCCGTGTCATTCCACACAGGTGCAGAGATGCATGATGGTCACAGCACCCCGCAGATGACTGATCCATAATGGCTAACGGTGCATGACTAGCAACAAAAGCTAACATGTTGTTCCTGCACGGCAAATGACCGCTGTCATTCACCTTTAACTGCTGAGACATCATAGGAGTCAGCTGTTTGTTTCCCTCAAACGTGTCTTTCCTGTGCATGAATGCATTTCATCGCTAAATCCCATTTAAACATCTGACAATTTAATGTCGCCTTGCTTTTAGAAAACCTTTGGAAGAAAATGGCTTAGTGTGGTGGTTAATGAGGCAGAAATACTCCACTAATGAGCACTGGTAACTTTTTGCATTGCCTCACACCGCCCTCTTAAAAAGAAAGCGAAAATAAAAAAAGAAAAGGACATTTGATTTGAAAATGAGTAATAACTGTGTACTATATTAATGCCGAATGATGTCAAGTCCTCAATATTTGTTCCACAGCTTGCAACTTGCTTCACTAACATGAACATTTAAAGGTGTCAGGTGGAATATTAATTTACTATAATTTTGAATTGAGTTTGGTGTAGAGTTCTCTCCATACTCTGATGGCTGGGGTTTGTGTTTTTGCAGCTCCACAAGTGACATTTCTCAGCTCTCAGCTCCTTCAGGCTTCTGTCTCCATATTCTCTTCAGATAACCTCGACTCTTCTTTTTAAAGAAACGCTGCTGCCGCTTTGGTAGAGATGTTTCCAAAAGTAGGCCTCTTATCTGGGCTAATGAAAGCGTGCAAAGTGTTGAACCTAAATGGATCACCCATCACCTCACCCTCCCCTCTCTGGCCTCTGCTCAGAGTCTGCATGCTGCATCTGCTCACAAAGCATCCTGGAAATAGATGCACTATCACTCTGATAATGATAAGTACTAACACGTTGTGTATCACTATCAGCATTACAGACTGTTGATTGGATTCATTACACAAACTAAACAGTCACGATTGTTGGATTAGGATCACTGCTAACACGAGTAAAGATAATCACAGGCTGTTCACGTCGCTGCCAGCCCTTTATGCTGTGCTTGATCTTGCATATGGAGCACTATATCAGACTGGGCTCAGCTGTATTTGGCAGTAAGGCATGAGAGGAGGCTCCCAAGAGGCCTCACTCATCCCTTTAATCCTGACTTCCTGTTTGTTTCCTGTCTCTCCCTCAGAGCACCGATGTGTGGAGTCAGCCAAAATACGCAACAAATATCCTGACAGAGTACCGGTGAGTAAGGGGGAGGCAGTGTTTTTGGTGGTGGGATGGGGTTTAAGGGTACAGATAGAGTAAGTGACAGACAGTGGAGAGATAAGGAGTGAGTGACCGGGTGAGTGAATGACAGTTATGGGCAGGAAAGGAGAGAATGAGTGAGTGGATTAGGAGAGCAGCACAGAGAACCAAGGTTACAACTGTGACCCCAGTGAAAACTCATGTACATGTTTTCAGTGCTCTTCCATTTTCCCATCAGGTAACTTCAAGCTTTATGTATGGATATGGAAGATGACTACATCACACACACACACACACACACACACACACACCACAAACTGATCAACCATGCCCACCAGTTTAACGTCAACCACTGAGTTCAGATCAGTTTAAAATGGATGAAGATCCCAGAGTGGGTCTATCATAAAGAGGTGGTTCAGTTTCGGGGAGGCAGATGTGGGACAGACTACTATCCTCTGCAAAATATGCCACAAGATGATTGCTGCTGAGGGTAGCAGTGCCATGGATCGGTTCCAAGACTGTAGACAAGCCAGCCTGCACTTCGAAAAAGGTGGTCAGACTTGCCCCTTTTGTGCTGCAGAGCATTAGGGAAAGAATGTGTAAGAACCAAGTGGCAATCTCCAAGGCTGAAAAATGAAGCCAATGCAGAAGTGTCAAAAACTGCAGTTAATCGAATGGCCACTTGAAGCTGGCTCCAGAGCAGAGTCCATCTCCAAAGACCTCTATGTTAGGATGCCCATGTTTACAGCCTGGTACAGTTTTGGTCTCTATAGTTAATTTCACGCTTCATGACAACTGCAAGGTTTTGAATTATTTACATAACTCACCTGTTTACATTTTATTAAGGCCCAAAGTTACACATATTTAAGGGTGGCACTGCAGTCAGATCCACCCCTCACTCCTCCACGGCTCCAGCCTCTCATCCAAATATGGTCACTTCTGGCTCAAGAAAAAAACCAAGATGGTGATGGCTGAAATGCCAAATTCAAGGCTTCAAAATGGGAGTCCACAATTCATGGTACAATCTGACTTCAAAATAGAAAGAACACGAGAAGCTATTTCACATCCATTCAATACATCAGTCAGTCAATAATGCATAAAGAAATAAACATTAATAAACAAAATGAATAAATGTTTTATACGAAGAAGGAAACTATTTCAGAGAAAAAATCCATCTCAATATGAATAACTAGTCAAACTTAATAATAAAGAATACATTTCCAAAGCAAAATCTGACTTCAAAATGACAGTACACCACCTCAGAGTGTCACTCAGACAATATCAGGACATTCTGATTCGAAATTTCAAAATTAAAGCCCTCAAAATGACATACGAGCTGTGGTTCCTCTTGATTTAGATTAGTTACTGGAATAATCACTCTGGTATGATCATATGCTAAATCAAACACTTGGATATATGGATATATTATTGATAAGCCATATGGCCCAGGTTTACACACAAGTTTGGATTTAAGATAAGGTAAGATAATGAATACTGAAGACACTGAATATTGTATTGATCCGTAACTTTTAAAAAAACAAAATATACTAACTACTATATACACTAAAATAATAGAAGTGTAATGAAACAAAAACAGTAGACTAAAGTAACAAAAGACTGCAGTAGGATGAAGTGTGTTGTGTCCAGAAAAACAGTCACAAATATATAAATACAGAATATATGGGTTTATGGATAGCATGAGCTTGCAGGCTAGAACTAATGCTTTCCATCGGCAATTACAGTTAGTCTCTAAAAAAGAAAAAATTGGCCATGTTCAAATCAAATGGAAACCCCACATCTGCTCATTTCATGCACATAATAAAATACTTGATATATCAAATATATTTACTTAACTGTGGCTCTAAACCTCCTCCAAATGCTGTTATGCAGTGCTTTTCATGCTATAAGAAAAAGACAGGTCTGTGGAGAAACAAACAATTTGCATTTTGGGGAATAAAAGAACAAAGTGTAAATCAAATATCAGCCTCAATATAAAATCCAAAAAATCCTTGGAGAACTCACAGTTTCTTGTCACTGTTGATGTGTAACTGATATGACACTATATGTGGGCTTGAATTTATCTCACACTTTCCACCTTAATCACACCTACCTCTGAAAAAACCTTTAAGGCATTTTTTCCTTATATTGGGCTATATAAATAGAATTGACCTGACTTGAGAAGCCTGTGAGATAACCTGTGCCACACAGGCAGGAAGGGAATATAGCAGCTCTGCAGACTGACACCTCAGATCAGAGAGCATACAGAGGGACGCTGGTGTAAGGTGTTTAACTGGCTGCTCCGAGGAAATACATACCAGGAGCCTATTGTGTGTATGATAATGCCTGTTAAACTTAATCCCTTTAACTAATTCTTGCATTCTGCATCTGTTGATTGGGAAGACTGCTGGGAGGAGCAGGACACAGACTGAAAGCTCCTCCTATTGTGTAGGCTCAATGCATTGTTAGAGCTTATGTAAGACAGTGGGTACAACACTGTTTTCAGCACAAATGCTCTTACAAACCATACAAATGTGTGTGTGATGTTCAGCTTGTCACCACATGGCCAAACGTACTGTACAATTAGTGTAGCTTTAGGCTCTCTCTACATGCACACAGATATTTTGGAAAATGAATATTTTCCCCCTCCGTATTAGAAAAAAAATTCTGACTGCATGACCTTAATTTGACCTTAAACACTTGGACCTTAAAAACAACCTAAAACTCTCACCAGTGTTATCTGTGTTTGGCATTCTCCCCTAGTTACTAAGGTAGTAAAGTGTACAGGCTAACATTACCTTTTTCAAAACACCAACCAGAGATCACATCTGCATTAATTTTCTTTCGATATAAGGATGAAGGAGCTCACTCAAATATACAAGTGATGCTCTCGACATGCGTACGTTTTCATTCCACTCTTCATTGGCAGCAATACCAAACTGGAACTCATCCCAACACCTGCTGTTTCAACCGGGTCTGATCCAAAACTATCATTTCTGGCAGACTTTAAACAGCAGACGCTGAGTTGGAGCGATAACACTGGGTGCAGCAGGAGCCTCCGTTCATCTTTGGAGTGAGGCAGCAATACAGAGTTTAAGTGTGAAGTCATCATTAGACCACAAAATATCTGTATTCGTGTGGACAGGGCCTTACACATTCCTGACATTTTATAATGTCTGCACATAAACAAGGTCCCTGCTTGTCTCAGCACTAACGCTTACTGGTGAAATATGTAACTGAAATTTTATTGGCTACTAGAGCAAGTACTATGAGACATGTTTGATGAGGTCAGGACTCACTGCAGACACAGACTGCTGCCCATGCTGTATGACACAGTGTTAAAAGCCTATTTTCCTGTTAATGTGTGTGCTCCAGGTGATAGTGGAGAAGGTTTCCGGCTCTCAGATAGTGGACATTGATAAGAGGAAGTACCTGGTGCCCTCTGACATCACAGTGGCCCAGTTCATGTGGATCATCAGGAAACGCATCCAGCTGCCTTCAGAGAAAGCCATCTTCCTCTTTGTCGACAAAACTGTCCCTCAGTCCAGGTGAGAGCAACACGACAGGCTGTGGTTGTAACAGTGGAAGTAAGACAGTGAAATATTGTAGGCAGAACTGTTTCCTGTTTTGTATTATCAATCTACAGTGTGACATTTGTGGCATGAAGCACTGAAGTAGTTTTCTCCCTTAAAGTAAAGGTGTGCATGATTCTTTGAAGTGACTTATCTGTTAACACTTTGCAATTTGTGTAAAGTAGTACTTAGAATATTTTGCTTTATAATGATCCATGTTTATTATTATCATCTCTAGAAGTAGTAGTAGTAGTAGTAGTATTAACAATTTATGTTGGATTGGATACTGTTGTGCACTCAACATGTTAAAAATCTGATCTGAATGAACTGATCAAACTGTGGGTGGGTGCAGTGAATCAATGCTAACATTAGGAAGCTAGGGTAACTAGCTCCCAATTTTTAGTGTAATACAAACTTATCAGCACAATTAATTAATGTTTTGAATCTTCAAAGGAGCAGATATCTACTGTTTCTATGTGTTTTTGTTGATGAAAAGGAAAAACCTCTTATGTCAATGTTTAGGGGCTATGCAGGGTTATGACATGCTGACGTGTTGGTAGGGTGCCCTAAAGCTGACAGTGTGTCTCCTTACGGAAAGCCAGAGATGTCATTTTTAGTCTCTTTTGCCCTACCAAATATTGTTTGGTATCACCACTTGGCATTTATGAATCAAATGTGAACGGCAGTTGGTATTTGTAATTGCCACTCAATTAACCTGCGCAACATGACTGGCAGTGCCTGTTCTCCAAGCAGCACTTATAAACGCTGTTGCAAACGCTGCTTGTGAACACTGCTCTCTGCACGTGTGCCTGAATGGTGTCCTGTAAGGCAACTACGACAGTTTTTTCCGGCCTCATTGAAAACGAAAGTTCAAACAGACATCTGCAGAACACAATATCAGTCCAGTACAACTGAGAACATGACTGCCGAGACAGAGGTCTGAAGCCTAATTTCACAAATATATCCAAAAAATATCAGAAGTATTTAGTTTATATTTTCTCACAAAAAATGTGCAGAACTCAAGTCAGTGTGACTTAAAAAAGTTGCCTTCTGAGGGCCAAGAGTGTTAATATATGACACATGGCTGCTGTGAATTTTTGTAGTCACATAACCACATCATAGCTAGACTGACATATATATCTGTACTGACATTCACTCAGTAGCAGGTTTATTAGGTATGCCTAGCTAAAGCTAATGTAGCCTAATACAACAGTCCTGCAGTTGATTCAGTGTTTTTTTTTTTTTTTTTTTTTAAAAAACCCAGCCTGCTGTGGTGACAGCCTTGTACATGGGGCGCCTGCTCTATCCACTAAGCCACCGACGCCCCCCAGTTGATTCTCTGTTCATGAAGGTTATATAGTTTAGGTTTTGTGTTGTTTCTAATATGTTGTCTATTATATTTATACCAATAAGGAATGACAAACTGTCAGCGACACCTCTCAGTATGACAGAATGCAGATCAACAACACCACAAATTAAATCCTTCCCCTCAAAAAATCCAAAATTGGTCAGAAAATAAACCACAAATGTATGGGTTTTATAAATCATGTACTGTGTTGACCTGGCCTGGATATGCAGCTGAAAGACTTTCCCATTCATGTGTTTACTATGTGTCGTGTGTTTATCTCTCCATCTGTGTTACTTAAGAGCAGAAACATATGAGCTCTTGGTGTGTGTGAAATCCATCTCCCTGTGAAAGAGGATGAGGCCACACCTGCTCTCTCAATTTACACCAAACCCCTCCATTTTACTGTTGACCCTCATTAGCTATTGACATGCTGATGTGATGCATATACATGCAGTATCTCTGAGGAATCTGACCTGCTTCCCAGACCTTTGTATTGTATTGATAATGCTCTTGTGGAAAATGGCTTACATTTAGTTTAATACAGTGAACCCACAGCTCCTAAAGAGTACTACACCCACTCTAATAATCTGGCTTTCTTGTAGCATGACACTCTAGTATCATGCTAAGTGACAGCTGGGTGTGGTCACAAGCAGAACAGACCAAACGTAACCACATCCAGCTGTGAAGTTTTGTGTGTCGTGGTCCAACACACTTTGACCTGAGGGTATTGATGTTGAAATAAGAAGAAATGTTTGCAAACCCATGTTGCATTGATTCAGTGATCTGCACAGATTATAATCAGTGATGGAGGCTATGCATGTGATTTTGAGTTTTGAATTGTAATGTAATGTAATAAATGTAAAGGATCAATACCAGTCAGGAGCGGCCACAGTGAGCTTTCAGATGAAGACACACGCTGCCCACCTCCAACTCCTCAGCAAGGCTAACAAACAGTGACCTAGTTTTGACTGACTTCTTTTTTTAAAACAATGTGACTTTGTTTGACTGTACTGTAAACACATATTGTAGTATTAAACTGTACTTGGTGTAACCACATCATAACCATGTGTCAACAAATAAAACCCAAACAGGACTGAAATTGTAAGGGTTACAACTTAAAGGGACAGTTCACCCCAAATAAAAAAATACGCATTATATTGGAGAGAAGGCAGAAATCTCTACGGCTGATAGATCCAATGCCAAAACAACCTACACTGATAAACAACACTACAGGTAAGAGGGAAACATGTGTTTGTTTGTTTTTATTTTGGGGCGAACTGTTCCTTTAAGTCATTTAATTATTACATAGTTGCTGAAAGTAACATTACATTTTTTTAATCTTACAGTCACTCCATAAGTTACACAAAATGACGCATTTGGCAGCCTGATATGATGTGAATGCCACTCATCTGACTCTCACCTCCAGCACCAAACAGCGGTGACCATGAGTTTTATATCTTTGCTTTTTAGTACATGCTTCCTAAAATAAGAAGTGATGTTCTAAGCACTGAGCAACTTGACGTCACATTCTCCTAAAAGGCATTTTAACAGATGCCCTGTTTGGCCATTGTGTTGAGGAAGGATACACCTGGACTTAAGACTATCAGGGCAGAGACACTCCCCGCAGATGACTCAACAGAGGAGAATGGATGAATAGGAGCTTAGAGGAAATATTACAGACACCACTTCCTTATTCTACTTACTTAAATCCGTTTGATGATAACACTAGAAGAAGTTATTATGTCTCACACATGTCTAAGTTATATCTGACTCTAGCCAGACAGCAACAAAGTTTGATTCCCAAAATGCTCTTTAAATGTCAGAATGGATCCGAAAGCACAAATATGAAGGCAGATGGACTCCAAATAGCTTAAACCTGAAACATCCTCAAATCTGGAACATGGACTAATATAAAAGAAGACTTGGGAATATGTCTTTCCCGCAGCAGACATTTTGACTTGTCATGGTAGAAGAAGCTCATTATTGTTTGTAATTTCAAATAGTATGTGTAACTTGTTACAAGAAGGACCAGTGTTCGGCTAACATGATGCTAAGCTATCATTTGGGGGAGGAGTTTGGCAACCATGACTGTATGGCCCAACCGATAATGTATTTTTTAGGCCGCTGCTGATATTTGGGAGTTTAAAAAATCCATTAACAATGTCTTGACAAATAGTATTTTTACCTTGTCAGCACACAAAATGTTTTTGGCATTTTTGGCTGCAGTTTCTTGCAATTCTGCTTGTTGACACTTCCATAGTCAGCAAACAACATGCTAGCTCACTATAGCTGCAACATTTATTCTGTTACTGACTGTATATCTGAGAAAAGCTGAAATCATCCTAAAAAAATCATTATAAATTTTGTATCTACAGCTTTTCTATGCGTCCACACTGGTGACACCTGTGGCTTGAGGTATTATGTTTTCAAGTTGTCCGTCCATTCAGACGTATGTTTGTGTGTCTGTCCCACTCTTGTGAACATGATAATCACAGAAATGCCTGTACACTTGACACAAACGTCCACTGGAACTCAAAGATGAAATGCTTAGAATTTGGGGGTCAAAGGTCAGGGTCACTGTGACCTCGCAAAACATTTTTGGCCATATCTCAGGAATTCATATGCTAACTATAGCACAATTTCACACAAATGTCTAATATGATGAAATAATGAAGTGATGACATTTAATATCCAAAACGTCAAAGGCTAACTTCACTGCGACATCACAATCACTTTTCTGGCCATTACTCAATATCCTATCTCAGGTCTGATACTGAATTGGTTACACTGATCTTGGGCCTTGGAACTGTGATGATTGTACAGATCGTCTCTGCAGTCGGGTTGAAGATGTTGTGAAGCACCCATGTTTTGCTAAAAAACACACTTCATAACTTTTAGTAAAGGTCCCATATTATGCTCATATTCAGGTTCATACTTATATTTTGGGTCTCTACTCAAACACGTTGACATGCTTTAATTTAAAACAAAAAACATTATTTTTCTCATAGTGTGCCTGAATATACCTATACCACCCTCTGTCTGTAACGCTCAGTTTCTTAATCTTGATACTGTGGAAGGTTTTACCGGATTGCTTGACAACAGCTTGGGTCCATGTTTACATCTTGTCAGCTGATGTCATTCACAAACACTGGAAAACACTCTAACAACAAATACAAAAGGACCCATTTAAAATGTAAACATTTCAAATGGTCTATATAATGTACTTGTGACGTCACAAATTCACAGAATTGCCGACAAAGCCAGTCTCTGAATATGAACTGTCTGCATTTCTCTGTGGATTGAGCCTTTTGTTAGTTTCACAGTGTCTATGTTGCACATATACCTGGTTAATTTTTAAAGAGACACAGAAATCTGACTTTTCACAATATGGGACCTTTAAATTCCTTCAAAATCTTCACCACAGTTATTATGAGTCTGGACAGACATGCATATAAACTGCAGTTTTACTGAGTGGCAGAGGCATATGTCTGTAAGGTGGTAATTCCAGTTTGAATGAGAAAGCATTTTCCTAAATGTTTGTGCATTTGCTTTCTCTATGTGATTTGTTCAGAGGGACCACTGTAGGGTTTGGCACAGTGGACGGATTTAAAATTCTGTGGATCAGCACAAAATAAACACTATAGGAGGCGCTTGTCTTCACAGACCCATACAGGAGATGTAAATATAATCAATGCTGCTTGCCCGTGTGTGTGATCTAATAAGAGTCTGGTTTCTGCTGTGTGTTGCAGTCTGACTATGGGGCAGCTGTACGACAAGGAGAAGGACGAGGACGGCTTTCTGTACGTGGCCTACAGCGGAGAAAACACCTTTGGTTACAAGGCCTTTTATACAACACGGGGTTAATGCTTCAGCGAGTACCAGTCTCTCTCTAACACATACACATACACACACACACACACATACAGTGACACAGTAGAGCCGACATAAACTGGTGCACAGTGTTTGAAACATTGGCCTTTTCATGTGTTAATGCACCTAAACACTTGGCACAGTTATTTATGGTCAATTTTTGATACTAGAAAGAACACATTTATGGTGAAAATTAACTACACCACCCAGTAAACTTGCTCTGATTTTTTCTGACAGGCTCGGATGATCATTAGTGTCAAGAGATACTTGACTTTAATGGTTTGTCTTTTGCTGTGGTTACTGTTAAAAGGTCAGCTGTGGAAAGAATATCTTTAACACTGCCGATAAATAAGAATAACAATGCACATTACAGGCATGTCAGATATCATTAATTTCCCAAGTATCGACATCAGTATTAAATTTAAAAAATATAATAATGTAGGCTCTGACAGACACAAACACACACACACATATGCCAATCATCACTCATCATTTAATCGCGCTACCCTTTCTTTCTTTGTTGTCACAGACATTTGTGTTCAGCTGAGGTGAGAAAGAAACCCTATAACCATGTGACTAGAATCATTAATCACGTTATGGATGTGTTTGTATGGCTCATCATATCATGTATAAAACGTCAATATTTAATGCCACAGGTACACTCAGCACTATGATAGGCTATGAGAACAACTATAAGCATGTGACAGAAGGCAGCTCATGATGGTGGATAACTGTCAGCTGCCAGTAAGGAGTGTGTCCAGCTCAGGGACAGGGACCAGCACCAGTCCCCAGGATGTTGCTGAGTGCTTCCCAGTCTGGCTGTTATGTATTTACACATTATGTTGGCTGAATAGATGTCAGCACCACCCCGGATTCAGACTCATGATACCAACAGCAAGCCATGAACCTCAGTGACCTGTTTCAGAAACCCAACACTTTACTTGAAGTTTGTTGTGTTGAACTGTGATGTTTTTATGTTGTGATCACGGCTCAACTATCTGGAAATTATAAACACTTGACAGGGAAACTCATTCAGATGCTAAACAGGGTGAGAGAATAGGTTAAGTTCAACTAAATTATTCTGAGAATATGTAGGTATGCTAATGAATTGTCACGTATACTCTATAGTTAATATATTAAACATTAGTGGACAAAGCAAAATAGTGGAATTTAGGGTTGGGCTGGTGCGAAAACCTTCAAACCTGTCTGGACTGGAAAGGTATCCCGAATTTTACCAGCTGTCCCACTTGATTTAGCAGCTGCTCCAAAGCTCCTGAGTCCTACATTTGTAACATTTTATGTTGCCATATTAACTGGAAGTACCATTCTACCTAGCCAGCCTGCATGGAGGTTATTATTAGCGATGGTCATTTAGCCTAACGGAAACTTTCAGCTCCCCGACAATCTCCATCCAGCCAGTTGCCACCTTATTTAGGTTTTTGTAGTGAAATGATATCATGCGGTTAATTCTTATTTTCAACTTCATGAATCAGATGTTCCTCGTCGACTGCGGCACTTTCAAAGTGAGCCACAGGTATAAATAAACACAGTGTCTGGTGCCACTTTTCACACCTCTTCTGTCAGCCTCAAATCCTAAATGTTTTCTCATTGGTGCGGTTTTCTTGAGAGACAAGGTTTGCTATGTCTCCTCTCGTCACCCCAAAAAACATATTAAGATTTAAGTAAACAAACACAGCCTGGCTGCTCATCCCCTTTACTGAAATTTGATCTCTTTCATGATGCCAACACTGACCTGGACAAGAGGCCAGACACTACTCAGTTTAAGAGCATAATATTATATTAATCACATTGTCATATTGCTTATTACTATTGCTATATATGCTGCATTTACTGCTGTGATGCTCTGTGCACAGGTTACTGTTACTGATGTAGGCTATATTTTAATTTGCCAGAACATGTATTGACAAATGTCGATCCAGCCACTTTGCAAAAAATCAAACTGGTTTAACGTTGCACACCGGACCAGACTGGGAAAAAAAAGGACATTGACCCAACTCTAGTGGACTAAATACTTTTTAATGTCTGTAAGTGGACTACCCAAATAAAGTGTCACCACGCCTTCTATAATGGTATTAGCTTTAGAACACATTATAAGCCATGTTGTGTTTTGTGTAAAAGGCTTGGGCCACACACTACTGATCATAAACTGGATGGCTAACAAGCTACAAGTAAGACGTTTTTTTCTCTCTCTGGAGTTCCTTTTTTCAAGGCATTCAGGAAAATGTTAAAAAATCACATCCTGCAGCAGAGGAAGCAGGCCATACAATAACTCAGTATGTAGCAGTGGATCAACTGTTTACATCCCACTGTGAACACAAACAGGGGCTCCTGCACTGCCTTTACACGTAGCTATTGTAATAATTTGTGCTGCTTGTAAAATTGATTCAAGTTTAATTTCAGTTTGTCTTTAGAAGGATAACTGCTAATACACTGTGAGCCATCAGCACACAAACAAGTGCATGACAACATCAGGAAGCTTTTTATGTTGTAGTATTTGTCCTTCTGTTCCTGGTATGAGACATACAGTGTTTTGACCCCATCCCTGCCCATTATATTTTAATGATTAATACACACAAAGCTCTCAGAGGAAATGTTGGTTAATAAAATCACTAAAAGCTCATTTTTAGTGTGCAGAGTGCTTCCACACTTGTTAATGATTAAATACCCATATTTACTGAACCTTGTGTCCATAAGGAGCACTGTAATTCAAGTTTCAAATACTTCAAGTGAAGTGTTGCTCAGGTCTTTGGCTGCGCGGGCGACAGAGGTATAAAATCAGAACCACTCGTGATCTTTCTTCTCTTCACTCAGATGACTCTGAAGCTGACATTTTCGCTGCATCTGTAGTTTTTGGTGCTGAATCAGAGGAAGACATCTGGCGTATTTTCACTCTTAACTTGACCCATCAGAGTATTCATATTTGTGCACCGCAAAGCTGATTCAGGCTTTTAAACATGGTATGTAGATGTGTAATATATTGATGGAATGCTATCATATTCAATATTGTTTTAATTCATCCGTGTTGTATGTTTGTTAAATATATCTTAAAGACATAAAGGAATTTTAGATATTTGAAAAAGGTAAGGTAGCTGGAAGACCTGACCAATAAAAATGAATGTAAAATGAATCGTAAGGTGTTTGTCTTATTAAGAAGGAATTAATATGTCACACACTTTCACTTCATACTGTATGTGCTCAAAATGAAAGAACCCTTGTGAAATGTTTGATGCTAGTGCAGTAGCCCTGCTACAATTGCTTTAAGTAATTGGAAGCCAACATTGTGGTCTTTAAATGCTGTGGTGCACTCATATTTTAAGCTAGTGAACGGCTGGATTTCTTGTCAAAGTACACAATCTAAGACATTCATTGGTACTAACCATGTCAGCATTGCTTAATGGGAAGGGGGCAAAATAATACTCCAATGTTAGGCTAAATTTTTGGTTAGGGAACAACTGGCATGGTCATTTTCAAAGAGGTCCGTTAAACTCTCACCTCAAGATATCTGAATGAAAATTGGTTCTATGGGTACCCACAAGTCTCCCCTAAACCTGAGGTTTGTTTCCAGTAAATGTTTTGTTTCTTATCATCAATGTACTCCTTCAAATTAAAGCTGTATATTTGTCCTTTTAAGGAAAAGAACAACCAGCCTATATATTACAACAGCATAACAAAATTCCTGAAATTCAGTTAGGACTTTTCTTTGTTGTGCCACCCCAAGATTTTCAGTGGCGCCATGTGGCCACCCCTATTAAAAAAATTCTGGGGGTGGCCCTGCACTAGTGGTGCTATGTAGCACTATTTTACAATTGAGAACACTGAATACAAAGTGAGAGCGTCTTTAGTGTCAGTAACGTGAAATGGAATATGTAGAGAGCTGTAGAGGGAAATGGAGATAGTAGAACATGGAGCTTGGGAGTTGCAGATGGCTGCCAGCTATCCTCACTTGCTCTGTTAGGCCAATGAAAAGAATAAGGAGGAGGAATAAGGGTTGAATACACAAATTACTTTTAAACAAAGGGTGAAAAACATTCAATTTAACAGAGACACTTGAGTGATTTTCCTGAGCATCACCATATATTTACAGTACATGTATGCTTCAGTGCAAAGAATATTTAAAAGATCAAGTTAACAAGAGCTCTAAATCTCTGAAACTCTGCTGCAGAGGAATGAGAATGACATTGAATACACAGTGTACAGCTTCCTGGTCATAACTCGCAACATGCTGTTCAGTGTTAGCTGAGCTGAAGTGGGTCGTTACTTGTCAGTGGAATCTGCTGAGCAAAAGCAATAACACAACTAATCCTCAGTCCTGACATTGATTTGTTGTCTGGTCTGCATAAAGGACCTGACTGTTGTGCAGAAATATGCAGGTTTAACTTCTTCTTTGTCTTCATGAGTGAGTTAAGTGTCCTGGAGAACTGGAATCTATTCTAACATTCACTGGAAACACCCTGATCAGGTTTACAGGTCATCACAAGCTGAATAGACACATCTACCTTCATTACCATGCTCAGTTTGTCTTCAGTCCACCTGAGCAGAACACTTACACTGGGAGGAAACCCCAGTGGGAGAGCATTTAAACGAGGACTGGGAGCCCACTTGCAGACAGGTACGTCCATCTGTGTTTTCAGAACATGAACACTGGCCAGCTGCAGTCACAACACGTTACACACTGTGGAAAATAAAACCAGCATCTGAGGACACTGAGCAGCGGTCATCAACCTCTATGAACAGCATGACAGAGCTGGGTGTCCCGCTGGTGTGAGCAGTGACATCCTGGGCTACGCAGAGTCAAATATAGCCAAACAATATTTATCCAGACCTCTAACGTCGCTGACCAGCTGACCCAACAGGCAAGCTGGACCTTGATGAGGACATTTCAACTGCAGAGTGGGGTTTAAGGAGAGTGGACCTTTAGTGGAAGAGCAGGAGATTTCTGTCACTGCGCGGCCACAAAGGAAAGGCCTGGCTGTGAAACTGCTGCCAGGCCTGCTGGTACAACTGGGATGCCTGCTTGTAGTCCCAGTAGGTCTGCAGCTCTGCTCCCCTGAACACATACACATAAAACAAGCATTAGGGGATGAACACAGTTACAATATTGCTTGTAGTTTAATTCTTATGTTTGCATGAACATTTTAATAAATCTCCCTGCTGTAGTTAATACTTCCCCTATTCTCACATACAATTAATTGACACTAACAAGTATTGTCTGTGTATCAAAGCCCGATATTTTATGTCTTCAATCAATCAATCAATTTTATTTATAAAGCCCAATATCATAAATCACAATTTGCCTCACAGGGCGTTACAGCATACAACATCCCTCTGTCCTTAGGACCCTCACAGCGGATAATGCCATAGAGCTCCACTGTCAAGCAGAAACTATTGACATCACATCAGTGAGCTGTTTTATGAAATTACAGAGCCTTTTTGAAAGCATTAAACTTTACTCCTGAGCTGTTATTAAAGATTTATGTCTCCAGTGAGAACAAAAGGGCTTGGAGTTGAAAGCCACTGACAACGTAGAGAAATCGCAAAGTACTGAGAGACGATTAACCCATTGCTGGTTTTGGTCTTTTCATGGAATTTGCTGATATTGAAATATAAGGGTAATATTGTGCCTTTTAAGGGAGGCAGTGTTGTAGATGGCAGTAGTCTTTGAAGCCATTAAATACATTGTGACGTGGATGGAGAACTATGTTACACATTCGTTCCATTCTGCTTAGGGAGTGTCTCTGTCATGTCCCACGGTCATATCTCACTTAAACTACGCTACACTGCCCCCACAATCCCCGGTGCTACTGCTCTGTTTCGTCCGTAAGCTTTAAAAAATGTGAACAAATACAGACAAAATTACTGTAGAGTACAGACAGGAGGCTCCAATACTGTCCGTATATGTCGATGTCGATATCGATGAACATAAATGAGCCCATACTGGGACACTTGAATACAACGGAACCATCAATAATGTTAAAAGTAACACCTGTGAAGTCTAAGAGCCTGTTAACACCTGGTGTTACCTTGCGTCTTTGGGTGATCCAATCACAAGTGGACAGCACTAAATACAAATGTACACGACCACAAAGATGTATTGTGATCTGATCACTTGAACCATTTGCCCAACACATTTGACCACACATCTTTTTTAGCGTGAACGCTAAAGCATCCTGACATGGACTACGTCACAAATGCAGGACGTGGTGGCTGTTTCGGTGACAGCACACTAATGGTCTATAACGCGCCCATTCTACGTCAAGTTGGACGGTGTTGCGTGACAGTCCCTTATTTCTCCCTAAGGAAGGAAGGAGACGTGTTGAATTCTGCAGACAAACGATTTTTCTGGCTGTACCAACACAACCACTAACATGGCTAGCGAGCATGCTAGTGAGAGTGGATGAGATAACTGTGCACAAGGCCCTTTGATCTTCTAGCGTAAGTGACTTAGGTAGTAATAAAATCTGAACACACGCGGTCAGCTGGAGATGTATGATAGACACATGGCACATGTGAACAGTGATGTGTCTCAGCTGTCCATTTGTTTCGTATTACCAAAAACACATTTTACAACCAAGTGTAAACAGGCTCAAAATGTCTGCTGTAAAAAGACCTACTGTTAAAAGTGTATTAGCACAATCAGGTTACTTGAGTCCCTGCATTACGAACAAAATGTTGTGCAGATAAAGTGGACCGTTTGGATCTCAAGTGTCCGACTGCTAAATTTAATAATTAACGTCCTGTCCAAAGCAAAACACTATAAATGCAGACAAATGGCCACTCCCTGACCTCAGCTGTCTCTTCTCCCAAGACATACCACTGCTGTTGAAGAAAATGTTGTCATTGTTTGCTGGGGCTGGGTGAATGAGTGTGTATGAGTGTGTGTCCATCCATGTGTAGGCCCGGCTGGACTGGGCCAGGATCAGGTTATCTGCTAAAATGCTGATAAACAGAGAGACCACTGTTCTCCCTTTAGAGAGGATTCTCAGCTATCAGTACACACACACACACACACACGAAGCATGTGAACAACCCCAGATGCACACGTTGGGACTAACACATGAAATGTGAGTGCTTAATGTCACATACAAAGACACACACAGTGAGAGCCACACCACACACGAATATGCACACACACACACACACACACACACACACGCAGATGCAATTTGTTGTGTAATTTCAAGCAAGCTATGTGACACCATCTGGAAAGACAATATGAGCCCAACTACAAAAAATACTCATAAATCATGAGCTGTAAACAAAAGCACAAGAAGGTCACACACAGTAACAGCAGCACTGACTCACTGGTCTCAGTGTTCATTATGAAATAAAGCATAACTCAGTGTTCACTTGTCTGTTATCCAGATTATACCGTGACTTGCTGTGATTGTACGACTCCTTCAAACCCTGCTGCTGTTACTTGTGATGACTGTGACACAGTCATTTTATTTTATTGCTGTTGGTAGTTTTCCTCCCTGTCGATTCGACATGCTTCAGCAGCAGATGAGATGAAAGTTTCCCAAACAGACAAACTGATGAAAGCCAGACCATCATTTGGAGATCTTCATTAGTGATTTGTGTTGCTCAGATTTAGTTTGAGGCTGTTTAAAACCACAGTCAGATTATGAAAGAGCCTATTGTTTGTTACCTGAGGGAGTCGGGAAGTGCTGCAGGGTCAGTGGCTGCTACCAGAGACAGGAATGAATGGAAAACCTCCACTTTACACAGAAGAGACCTGAAAACACAAATGTGAATTAATATAACTGACATTTGGTCTAAATAAGAAGTCTGTAGTGATAAAAATCGGTGGCTTCTCATTTATGTCATAATAACATATGATAGTGTGAGAGAATGTTTGATCTACCTGACTTTAGCTGTGCCGAAGGCCTTCTTGGTGACTCCGTGTTTGTAGCCGTTGGCAGTGACATCTAGTGGCTGTTCAGCCACATTACACCAACTGATGGCTGAAATATATGGAGATTGTTTTTAGTGAGACAAAACTTCAAATAGTGAGTGAACTCCTAAAAATCTCAATCAGATTTTGTTGACAAGTTGAAATCTAGAGATAACTGTAACTAACTGTAATGACATAAATGTGACATTAATGCTTCCTTTTGATCATTTAGACCAAAAGGTGTGAGTGACGCTCCCACCTGCTCCACAGGGGGAGATTCGTCCCTGTCCAGCCTGGTGTCGGAGCTCGGTCTGGGCCTGGCTGAAGGGGAACTCCAGGCTGGACTGGAGCAGGAGAGGTGGACACACAGAGAAACCAGCGGGGAGGTCCAATACATGGGAGCACCTGAGGAAGAACAGGGCACTGCTTATTATATGGTGAGCTTTTAAAGCTGGTAACAGGGTGGATATCCAGCATCTGTAAACATGACTAATTTTATTGAAAAACATAATAAACCCTGAATGACAACAAGTACATTTTTATCCTCCTTTTAACTAGAGAAGAGGAGAAGAGCTCATTAACATTGATTTTTAACAAATTTGTGACCAGAGACATGAGTCTTGTGTGTGCACAAAAAGCCTTAAATCTTCAATGTAAACTCACGAAAATGAGAGAACATTTTTTGTTTGTGTTTTTTTGTTTAGTGTGTAATGAATAATGGGGTCAGATGTGTAATGTGAAAGCTAACAGAGAACGATCTCTTGACGCTGAAGCTCGCCTCGGCTACAGGTCTTTTTTTTTCACCACCATTTATCACATTGTTTTATTTCTGCTCAGCAAATTCTTTTCTTATTTATTTTGTTTCCAGCCACAGAAAGTAGCTGTTTGGAACAAAAAACACTACACACCCATCCAGCACCAAACAGCAAAGTTAGCAACTAACTAATGACGGAAGTGAACCATTTAGCAGTAGGGAGACAGATATTCTTCCCAGGAGTTGGTGGAGACTAAAACAGAGATTAAAAGGACAGTGGATGTTGGATTTATATTCTGCAATTCACCAGAAAACCAACTCCCAATAAAATAAATATTAACGTTGCTTCATGTCTGTTGGATTAGCAACTGTTTGCCCACATATTCAATTTAATAAGGTACGTAAAATTTTACAGCTTTTACTACTGCTCACCAGTGGTATATATTTATATATATAATCAATGCAACTTCAAAAATGGGGCCATGAGAGAATATTCTTTTTCATGAGCTTAGAACTTGTCACTCTGCTTCTCATGATGATGTTGATCTCAACAAGACTTTTACTTAGTAAATAGAAAAAAAACAACTCTGACTGCTGTTTTTGATATTTTAGATGTTCTTGCATTTACTAACAAGATAAGCTAAAAA
This sequence comes from Epinephelus cyanopodus, assembly GCA_026686955.1. Classification (NCBI taxonomy): domain Eukaryota; kingdom Metazoa; phylum Chordata; class Actinopteri; order Perciformes; family Serranidae; genus Epinephelus; species Epinephelus cyanopodus. The sequence continues at coordinate 35,183,336 of CM048917.1, read as the reverse complement.
TGACTCTTCTTGGAGCTTTCTGTGAATTCTCACAAGTATCCAATTAAGAGTTAAACTGTGACAGTGATTAATCGTTTGTCGACGTCAGAAAATAAAGACAAACAATCATGATAACTTCTCCAAGCCCGAAATGACTTGACTTATTTGATGTTTATTAATAACAAACTAATGATGTGTACTGATTGGCTTACTGTGTCAGCATTGCTTCTTACCTTGTGACCAAAGCTCTCTGCATAACTTCTTGGTTGTATGGACACTTCCCCACCACCACCGTGCTGAAGTAGAGCGCCTCCTGAAGGTAGTGGGAAAGCAGTGCTCCCTGGAAGCCCAGCACTCCCCAGCGGGCCAGCTTGTCACTGCAGGAGAGGGACAGAGTCGGCTCTCCTCGTCCAGGCTTCACCCGGAGAACCCCTGTGCTATGGTATCCCACCCCAGGGTGCAGAGGGTCGGCTGGGGCACCCGAGACACACTTGGCTCCAGTTCTGTGAATGTCTGGGACCTGTGGATGCAGTCCAGCACTGTCAGAATCAGGGTCTCTGGTTTTTGTTGTCAGCTGGGCTGAATCTTGTGAGGCAGTTTCCACAGGTGTGTCTGCAGAGTTACTCTGTGATGGATCTTCACTTTGAGATGAATTTGAAAGGAAGGGTTGTTTTGTGTCTCCTCTGTCCTCTAGTTTTGTCTCCACTGTCTCCTGTTCCTCCAGACGGGGCCATTTAATGGTTTTCCCTTCACTTGGTTCCTCATCTTTCCTTTTCAGGTTTCCTCTTCCATCTGTGCCTTCATGGTTTTTTACAGATGTGACAGGAGGGCAGGGCTGGGACTGGCTGTCAGCCATAGGGATGATGGCGGCGTCACCACCTGAAAATACACAAGAAGTTTTGGACTGTATTTGGGTTTCCTGGACAAATCACTGGCATGAGCTGAGCTATTGTTTTGTGAAGGCTGATATTTTGAAGTAAAGCTGTCTGACACAGCATCTTCAACAACACGGGGAGACTCTTTTTTTAGCTCAATAAATCATGGAAAGAACGCACATTACTTCAGAGCCTTACAAAAATATATCTAAATTGCAACAGATTAAAAAATATATGACAAAATATATCGCTTGATTTGAATCCTGTGGATCATCTAACATAACTTTTTGGTGGCCATGTTACATGAATTCTGTGACACAGCCACCCAGTTACATATTCTGGGAGCATACTGGACTCACAGGGAGTGTGACTGGTAAAGAAGAGAAAGGAAACTCCTGGCTGAAGCCTCCACTTCCCCCACTGATCTGCCTTACATAACACAGAGCTGTCCCCACCACTCACAGCCTTGTGCAGCTCCTGGATCAGGTACCTACAAATACACACACACCCAACATGGTAACAGCTTATGTATATATTTCGTGTACATTCAAGTGTCAGCGTGGAGCACCAGAACCAACAAGATATTAGGATTGGAAAATTTACTACAAATACACACCTGATGCATCCCCTTCTAGCAATGACTTCTGCATGACTGTCATTAAGAACATCACCTGGATGGATGAGAGGATAAAAAAAAAGTTGATCTAAAGGCTGTATTTTTAAAAATGAAGACAAACATTTTAATGATTATTATTTATATTGCACTTTTACAGGCTGTCATGAATGTCAGTGTGTTCCACAAGCTGAGAATGTATTTGTTTATTTGTAATCTGGTTGGTGGTGGCAAATCTATTTGGTTGGGCTGCCAAATTAAAACCTGTGTGGAAGACAAGGACATGGAGCACTTAGCCCACTGGGAAGATCCAAAACACCAGTTATCAAAACCACAAACCATTGGGACTCATCGCTGTCCGTCCAATACATTTAGTCCCAGTTCCCAGAGAGACAACCTCCTTCTTAACTGTGAAAGAAAAAAAAAAAAAAAGATTAGAAAATCATTTATCACATATCTTGTCTTACTACTTTGACATTTCATTATGGCATTATTGTCATGTCAATTTTATGTTTTTATTTATTTGTTTTGCTGTTTAACTACTACTCTGCACTGCCTACATAATCACAAAATTCATTTTTTTCTTCTTTTTTTAAAATTTGTGGCAAGGCAGCTGTAACTGTAGCACATTTCATACACCATATTTAATAACATTTGCAGTTTGCCCTGTGCAGAGTGATTTGGACGATGCACTCTTCACTCTTTAAATTTAAACCGACACTGCTGCTGCTCCATTTACTTTAATCAAGTGTAACATTAGCTCATTGTCACCCATCTTAGGTGCAGATTTTTACCAGTAACGTTAAACATTAACGTTAGCTAACAGTATGATAACGTTATGGTGAACGAAAGACGATATCAAACAGCATAAAGTTTAGAAAACAGCTGGTCTCTGTGCAGTTACTGAGCACTGTTGACATAAAGAGAAGGTGAAATATGTTGTAACACATGTTGTAGGTCACTGCGCTGTCCAACCTGTGTCAGAGTTAGCACACCGGGTGACTTTGACCACAGCGGCCAGCAGGGTCCACTCTCTGCCCGGCTCAGGCTTCCCTCTCCGGGGCAGCTGGTTGAAACGCTCGTAGCACAACTTGGCGATTTCATCCGCGTTCACCATGTTAAACCGGACTGAGACGTGTAAATGAAGGCAGTCGGGCATTACAGATGTGAACTTAGTAAATGGTAAAAGTAATTTATCATTCACAATATCACATGAACAGTATATGTACAGTATTTTGACCAGGTTCCGCCAAAAACGCCGCTGCTTGGAGGAACCTCGAGAAAACGAAGACGTTACTTCCGGGCCGAGCCAAGATGGCTGTCCTTTCACAATAAAAGTCTTTACTTTAGGAAGAACTGAAAATCTAGACAATCTAATCACGAAATTAATAATTAATATTGTAACTAACAGGAGCACATTAGTTGTGTCCTCGCACTGTAGGAACTTATAGTAGGTATTATATTAGTTCATGAAACCATTAAAGGTACAAACATAAAGACACAAAGCACATAAAAACAATGAGTGTATGAGTATTTTAAATAATAGAATACATTAAAATGTAAGAAAACACCTTAAAGAAAGAAAGAAAGAAAGAAAGAAAGAAGAATAGCAATACCACAGTACATGTGTATGATAATAGCCTAATACTGTAAACTGTATTCACACTTTTATACTTAACAGAGGTTGGACCAAGTCATTGTTTTGCAAGTCACAAGTAAGTCTCAAGTCTTTGCATTCAAGTCGTAATTCAAGTCCCAAGTCAAGTCCTAAGTCAGCGCTGAGAAATTCCAAGACAAGTCCCAAGTCCTAAACTTTGTCCCTAAACAAGTCATTATGTGCTCTTCACCAAATTTGATGCCATTTTAAGAACACTGTAATAATGTATTAAATTCAGGTACTTATTTTTTTAAAAGAAAGTTTGTTGGAAGTTGTTGCAACTCCATCTGTAATTTTCCCACACGTTTTGCATATTTTTTGTTGACCACTGTGTTGTTGTTTTTTGTTTATTTGTTTGTTTCTAAATTATCTTTAGGATATTTTATTGTTCCCAACAGATGCTCCATAACGCAATGTTAGTTCTACCTGATTTGCTCTTGCAACTTGACTGGATGTTGTCAGACTGGTTCAAACAAAGTGAGTCTGGAAGGTATCAATTATTTTCAAGTGAAAAGGCTCAAGTCTGAGTGAAGTCACGAGTCACTGCCGCTGCCCATGGACAGTGTACATGGTGCCACCTGCTCATCAGATAATCATTCACACACATTCACAATTTTGAGCAGTATTGTGCTCAAGGACACCTCAACATGCAGACTGCAAGGACCACAGTTCACACCACTGACCTCCCAACTGCTAAATAACTGATCTGCCTCCTGACCTGCAGTCACCTCCCAATTTTATTCAAATGCACATTATTATTGATCCCAGGAACAATTTAAGGTATAATATAGAGATTTATATTTGGTACACAAAGAGTATTTATAGGGGTAGGTATAGCATTGGGTCTGTGTATGTATGTATTTCTATGTATATATCTCAAACCATAGGCGTGCATATTGAACCTATATTTTGTATACTGGACATCTGTTATATACTTATAGTTATATATATGTATATATTTTGTCTAAATATATATTTATATAACATAGTATTTTTGTATTTACACATATATATATTTATATATTCTACAGCATAGGAATAGTTTATTATTATATCATATCCATACATTGATTATATAATATGGATAACAATTAATTAGTGATTAAGGGGTAGGACTTGATAAGTTTATACTTCTTCCTACTCCTTTTCGAACATGTAAAACTGTGAAGCTTCAGTCTTGATGATGCAATTTCAGTATCTTTTTTTGTGTATATCTGTTTTCTTTCTTTCTTTCTTTCTGTCTTTCTTTCTTTCTTTTTTAACCACTGCTATTGTTTAACATGTTTGAAATAAAGATATCAATCCATTTTTTTAATTTCGTTTTTTTCCACATATTGGCTGCATCTATCACTTGCTTAAAGAGCACAGAAAGTGACAGTTCAGCCAAAACACACATTTCAACCAGTTTTGTATCCATCAGCTATGTGAACAAACACAGAAATCATTTTTTGCCATCAAATCGATGGCTGACATATTTTCAAGATGTCTGGAGAAACACCAGACGTCAGTCCCACAGTATGACCTATGTAACCAAAAAATATTTGAAAATTTTGTACCACACTTATTTGAATTTTCCTTTAAGGTCCACACTAAGTAAAAATCAATAGAGAACATTTTTCTTTGCATTTTTGTATTTCCTTGGGCCAAACATAACAGACCCCATAGATTCTTAAATATAGGCCTCTTTCAAACAGCTGAGGAATCACTTCATGGTATTTGTAAAACAGAAAGAAAAAAAAAATCAAAATCGCAAACCATATATTGATATAATGCTAGCAATTTGTTAATATACCATCATACATCAGTACCATGGAATTAGTAATATTACCAGTACTAGTACTATTTCCACATATTTATTCTGGATATTTATTATCACAGTGCTTTGAAAACATCTCAGAAATGGTTAAAAAAAAAAAAAAAAAACTATTGATTTTTTTTTTTCATCAAATATATAATGGAACCACATTAAATTTATGGCATTAACAACATTCATCTTTTTTTATTTTATGAAATATGTATATTTATTATCTTAGCATTACTACCTTTACCATAAACAGACAATTCAACCATTTTCTAAAGCATGGCTTTAGACATTAAAAAATCATACTCAAACTGTTTCTGCATATACATAATGGGTAACATTAAATGTAGTATCATTTAACAACAATGAATCATCAGAATATATTTTTCATAGCAAATACGCAGTTTTAATTACACTGGCTTAGCTTCACTACCTTTGCCATAAAAGGACAAATGACCTGTTTTAGAACATGCTTTAAAAAAAAAAAAAATTTGACCTTTATTAGACTTTTCTTTTGTCTAAAGTTACATAAATCTGTTCAGTTAGACCTCTGAAGTTATAACATGTTGAAAAAACACGCCCACCTTTGAAAATCCCAGCACACGGAGCCCTTATGTCTGGAAGGATTTTTATTTGTTATTAACTTCCTGTAGCAGGTGAACTGAAAAGGCAGACTATTTAAAGACACAGTGACATCTAGTGGATCTCTTTTAGCGAAATACACCTAAACCGAATGGTAGAGATAGCTCAATCAGGTTGAGTCAAGTTCAGCACATTTTTCATTAAGATATAGTGACTGATGTGCTCTACCAAATGGGGGAGCAGAATGATTACTGGGTGTCTGTTTTTGTTGTGTTTGTTCAACTAATCAAACAGCAGCATTGTAGCAGATGAAGAAAAGCGAACAGATGTGTGGGTATCACTAAGGGTTCACCTCAGGTCATGTGATACTTGCTCTAACCTGACCATCTCTCCTTGATATGCAGTTCCAAACATGCAGGTCAAACACTGACTGGCACACACTGATTCCCTTTGGTCAAATTTGTCACAGCGTTTTGCAAACACTGCAGTGCTGCTGTTTGGCTGCAGCCTCTGCTGTAACGGCCAGCACGAGAACACTGAGCCTCTTTGTGTTCATTCAATTCACTTGAATCTATTACGCAAAAGGAAAACGTGGAAACAGGTTTTGCTCCAAACAGTCGTCATTTCTTCTACACTGAGCCAGCTCTGGCCAAAGAGGCAGATCCCAACGCGGTCCCCATCTGTCAGAGGGTCATGTGGAGGGACCTCTTTGCTCCTCTGTATTCCCCACACTTCAGGATCCCCCTGTGCTCTGCTTACACTCTGTATGGCGGTGGAGGAGACTGCCTTGCTAGAGAGTTGCTGATGAGGGAGAACACCATCTGGTTCATGGAGCCACAGGTATACGCTTTCAGACGCTTATCTGCACCTCACTGTATGTGCATTCTCACAGTTAGAAAATAATCACCTTGTGGCATTAAAGTAATAATAAAAATATGATACACACTAAATATTCCATAGTTTTTTCCATCTTTTTTACAGCAGATTTAAAGAAGAGAGAATAATGATTCCAGTTCACACAGTTAGTGACTAGGAACATCTGTCGTCTTTGCTCAAAGTCACTGAACCTCCCAGTTGCATTTAAGTTCAGAGACTGTAATCTGTGACTCCACAGTTATGCCTGAAGCTGTAAACTGGACAGCCAATGGGAGACTAACAGTGGAGATACACGAAAAGTTTGTTTGTATGGTCACGTCCAAATCTATATTTTCAATTATTGCGATCCTGCCGGCCAAACCACAAAACCTGCCCAGATGTGTGGAAAAAGCTGCTGGTTTTGGCACAGCTTTATCCATGTTACGATCATTCCCCTTCTATCAGTGCTTACCAGTGTGACTACGAACCCATTATTAGCTTGTCGTTCCAAAGGCAGTGGAAAAACACACGTCAACATTCCTGAGATCAGCTTTAATTCTTTTAAGATCAAGATTTAAAACTCTATTGTCTGTAAATGAGGCAGAAAGATGCAGATCATGTACGACTGCAAGAGAAAGGCTGTGAAAGAAGTCAGTTATTTAAGTAATGTACAACAGTAGCACATAGAAGTACTTGTTTTTTTTATTTCATGCAATTATGTAGTCATGATTTGGCAAATCTCCTCTGCTTCACACTGTGTCATTACTTCTCAACTTTTTTGACCTGACCCTCAAAATAAATCAGTGTGTACTCGAGACCCCTCATCACAGGTTATAGCCACAGTGTGGACGGAAGTTGTGAACAGCTCAAACAAAGATTGACGTTTCTTTCTTGGATTGTTTTAATTAAAGCGTTTTTAGAAGCCCGGATAATTTTGAATAGAAGATTTCTTGTGACCCCTCAGATTAATCCTGAAACCAAATATTCAGGGGCTAAAAAAATCTATTAATCTATAATCTGCAACTCTATGTCTCAATGGGGTTGGGTATTTCACCCAGACCCCCCAATCAGAGTTGGGTTGCAGAGGATGTAAATTGAAAATGTAATGGGAATGAATGGGGTTGTGATTACTGCTCATTGCACTCACACCAACTACAAATCCATTCTTTTGAGCCTGGCTTAATTGTACAATGATTGATGCAATAATTAAACTTCAGCAATATTCTGCGCAATGATTCAACTGTGCAAAATCCTTCTTCTCTTCTACACCTGAAGGCATATTTAACATATTGCATGTTTTATTCTTATTCCGTGTGTATATATTGTGTTGTACATTGTCGCATTATACACATATTTTATATTTCTAACTTTACATACTAGTTTTATACATTGTATTGTGGCATAAGGTACGTATTTTATACACACTTTACATTCTCAGCACATTAAACATATTTTATATTTTACATACAAATGTTAACATTGTAGAATATTGCACAATGTCCTATTTCTACTTCTATAATTCTCTATGCTTGGCATCAGAGTAACTGTAACAAACCACAATGTCCCCACAGGGATCAATAAAGTATTTCTGATTCTGATGATAGTATGACATTAACAAACATTTTGTGAGGTCATTCTTTTGGCTATGCTTTGTCCTTTGCTGTGTTGGTGGATGACCTCCATCAGTGTTCAGACTGCACACCTTATTCTTTTTTATACAAACCCTGTATATATCATATCAAACTGTCTCTTTAAAAAATGCACCACTACAGCTCAAGATTGAAATCTCATTTATTTTAGTTATGTACAGAAGAAAAATGCTGAATTTCACAAGTAACAGAAAAATAAAAAATAAAATCACATCTCATCTCTCTAGCCTCTGTAACAGAGGTGCACTAGGTCATGATAACAGCTCTCTGTCTCTCGTATACGGACACACACATGCACTCACACACTGCACCTCTGTCTCTCACACTCTCCAGCTCTCGCTCTCTCTTTCATCACCTTAAAATGTTAAAAAAATGTATTTCTCTCTGGTAGATATGTTATACTGCATTTTGCGGGTAGCTGTGCTGTTGTGAGTCGCTGCTGACATTAAAACTATCCTGTTGTCTGGGTTCGGTGCGTTTCTAAGCAGTGAGTAGGTGTATATGTGGGGGTGAGACTCTAGTCAAATATAATTCTCTGTATGTGCCATCCTGTCCAACCCACACAGACATACACACCATTTATATGCATATACACAATGGCATTAATGTGAGCAACCACACACATACACACAAGTAAGCATTCACACTTTTCCTCTATGTTCTTGCGTCTCCATCTCCCAGCTCCGCCTTTATCCCATGATTCAGTTCACAAACATGATCCCCTCCAGGTGAGGGGCTAAAGATGACAGGTGATTTCTCAGCCCTGTGATTAACAAATGCAAAATTATATATATTAATAACAAAAAACTATCCCATTGAATTAAGTGTTCTCTTTTAGCCGTCTCACGTCCGTTTCCTGTGTCACTCCTGTCCAAATCCCTCCGTTTCCTCGATGGCAAACAGGAGTTTCTCTCGGAGCTGCTCCAGGCTTCTGTAGGGCGGCAGGTCCAGACGGTTGAAGCTGTGAGGAAGAGACAAACAGGAGGAGACAGGCAGGTCACTATTAGTCATTCCTCTTTGTGGATTCACAAAGTGGAATAACCACAGGTCTGTCTGGCAACAGGCCTGACTCAGACACAGCACAGCAGTGTTGGGAATACTGGGTTGTTCAGGATATTGGTTTGACATTAGCAGGTATGTTCCTGTCAGGGTTCACTTTTCATGACTGATACCGAGCACTTTGATTCTGTCTGAACTCTGGACGTCTCTGCTGTCTCACAATCCTACACACAAAATGACCTGATACGAAGGGGAGCTCTCAAACACTTCCTCACTGTGATCAGACTCCACACAAGTGTATTACATAAATGTATTTCAATCTTTACTTCTTTAATCACCATGGATTTGAAGTTATAATCCTCAAGCTTTTCATGAAATCAAAACAGTTTTTCAAACACAGGCCTATCAAGGTATTTAAATAATTATGTCCCCATATATTAGCTCCATTGTTAGTGGCGGCTCTGGTTTTAAGGTCCAGTGTTTCAGATTTAGTGGCATCTAGCGGTGAAGTTACAGATTGCAACCAACTGACGCATCGCCCGTTGTATGGTGAATGAGGCAAAAACACAAATGGCCCGCTCCATATGTAGATTTTAAAAAGGCTAATTCTAAAGTAACAACATGCAATAATTCTTATTTTCAGGTGATTATAGACAAATAAAAACATACTTATGAATTTTGTATTCCATTTCTGCCAATATAAACCCCTAAATACAACACACTGGACCTTTAAATGGCCTACCTACACGTGAGGGATTCAGCGGAAATTAAGCACCATGTAATCCAGTACAAAACTATCTAAACTTACAGGTGCATTTGCTAGCTTTTTTGAGCTTTTAGTCACATTGTCTTCCCTACTCCTCTACAGCCTTTATTTTATCTTCAAAAACATCAGTCAGAAAAGCTAAAAGTGAACCTCTGATCTTGGATTATTTTGCTATATGTTTCCCATGTTAACAGATAAGGCATCAGCTCACCATGTGTGGCTTCTTGGAAGCCAAGTCTCCTTCCCCACCTTGTCTATGCAGAACTTCTGGGGACCGTTACTTCCTGCATGGGAAGAAAGAATAACTTCATCAAATATTAGGGCTGAAACTACAATTATCTTCACAGTTAAATATTTTCTTGATTGACTGTTTGGCCAAGAAAAGTTAGAAAACCATGAAAAATGTAAATCAGTGTTTCTCAAAGCCCAATATGACGTCCTCAAATGTCTTGTTTTGTCCACAACCCCAAGTAATTCAGTTTAGTGTCATAGAGGAGGAAAGAAACCACAAAATATTCACAGTTAGGAAGCTGGAATCAGAAAGCTGCTGTTAATGAAATGTCCAGTAGGTTTCTCCACAATAAAAACCTGTAGGAAAGGCTGGGATACCATTAATGTAAAAAGATCTGCTGGAGGTGGTGAACTGGAATCTCAACAAATATATAGTGGATAGACATCATCACTTGCACCAAATATCCTTATGTCACAACCCTTTCTAAAGGAAAATGACACTTAGCCATTCATGGTTGTGACACTGTGTGAATCAGTGTTGTGTACCTATGAGCTCAGCGAAGCCTCCGACAGGCAGCCGACAGGTTCCCGTTACAAACTGAAGCAGACGGATTCTCTTCTCGTTGTCCATCTCTTTCACCACCTGCAGGAACACAACTCTGTCACTCATTGGACATACTCACATCAGCGCCAAAATACGCTGTAATGCATATACTTTATCACAGCAGACATGCATGTGTTTAGATCCAGGCTTCTGTAACATCTAACTGAACCACAGAGTGTCCGCACCTGCCAGAACCAGTGGATCTGCTTGCTGTTCTTGGTGTAGTGTCTATAGATGGTGTTCTTCTGCCAGTCGGCCAAGTCGATCTCCTGCATCCCACACAGCATCAGCTGCAACAAAGAAAATGATGTTTAAAGTCCACTCCAACAGAATCAGAAATACTTAATTGATCCCTGAGGGGAAATTGTGTGCAGTGTTGTGTCCTTTATTCTTAGTGTTTGTCTGACTCAGTAGGAAGAGGACAACACAGGACAGGGCAGTCTTAACACAGTGAGTCACGGTATGTCCTCTGCTCCAGGCTAATTTAATTCCCTGTGTATATTAGACTGACTTTCTGCTGGGACAGAGCTCAACCGCAGCATCAGTCAGTATCAGGAGCTATTCATAAACTAAACCAGCATCACTAACAAAAAACAAGAAGAGGATTCTCAGTACACGCAGTTGTAAATTAGTGTTAACATCCTTTATTCTTGCTCTCACTCTTTCTCACCTCCTCAGTGTTTTATAAATATACACCAGTCAGCCACAACATGAAAACAACTGACTCTCCTTCCAATACAATGTTCAATACTGTTACAGACCAAGTAAACCCCCTCATGGCAACAGCACTCTCCCATGGCAGTGACCCCCCCCCCCCCAGCAGGACAATGCACCATGCCACACTGCATAAACTGCCCACAAATGGCTGAGCAATGTGACAAAGAACTCAAGGCGTCAACTTGCCTTCCTAATTTCCCAGATCCTAATCTGATCCAGCATCCGTGGGAAGTGCCAGTACCCCACCTCGCAACCCACAGGACTCAAAGGATGCACTGCCAAGGTCCTGGTGCCAGACACCACAGGCCCCACTGTGGGTCAGACTTGGCTGTGACCTGTCGAGGCATGGACACAGGACGTCTGGGGTATTGGCACGTCCCACGGCTGCTCAATCAGATTGGGATGTGGGGAATTTGGAAGCCAGATTGATGCCTTGAGCTCTTTGTCACATTCCTGGGGTTCATTCCTGAGCAGTTTTTGTGGTGTGGTGTGGCATGGCGCACTGTCCTGCTGGGGGGGGGGGCACTGCCATTAGACAGTGCCTTTGCCATGAGGGGATTTAAATGGTCTGTAACAGTGTTTGGGTGGTTGGTGTGTATCCAGTGACATCCACATGAATGCTAGTTTCTAAGGTTTCCCAGCACAACATAACATTGTAATGAGATGATCAGTGTTATTCACTTTGCCTGACAGTGGTTTAAATGTTGTAGCTGATCGGTGTATGATGCTGCACTTAGTTCAAGCACCCTCGGCTAAGACTTTTTAAGAGTTAAAGCTCATCTTTCAACAGTCTTGTCCTAACATACATTGTACTGCGCCTTTTTGTATCATATAAAATATAAATATAAATAAAGATGTACTGCTATCATTTATCCCATAAACCAAGAGACTTTCAATAAGTACCACAATGCCACATTTGCCTATTTTTTTCAGCTAAGTTTAAGACCAATTTAACCAGCAAAATAAGGAAACAAAGCTAACAAAATTTATTCTCTCTCACTGAACACAGCAGCATTACTTCCAATATAAAGTCTATTAACTATCACTGCCGTGAATTAAATATGAGGGGAAATTGGGTGAAAAGAAACTGCCAAAAACGTGGTTACTAATAACTGGATTCCAAAAAAAATGAATGTATTCTGAAGGCTTACATTCATTACACTTCTTCTGATTTTTAAAGGATGTCTTTTATTAGTTTCTGAATACTGATGAACCTGCTGTCCCCTCCTACAACCCTCCCGCTCCTCCTCACCTCCAGCTCCTTCTCGTCAAAGTAGCGAAGCCACTCCAGAGGGACCACTTCGTTGAAGCCATCCAGGAAGGCTTTGGTCTGCTCCTCCACTCCACGAGTGAATCTCCAGTCTGTCAGCAAGCTGAAAGAAGGAAGAGCGGTTGGTTGGTTTTTATGGTTGTGTCTCCAGCGCGGACATCACTTGGACTTTTTATTGATGAAGTTTGGATTTTTGTCTCTGGAGCTGTGGTATCTATTACTGCTGATGTTAACGTACCTGATGTACTCTTCCTTGTTTTCCTCTGTGACCAGCTCGTTCTCTCCATCGTCTTTCAGCTGGTGAGTGGAAACTTTCCCGAGGATCTCCATGTCCTGTGCAAAATACAGCTCTACGCCACACTCCTCCAGGTTGTTCTCTCTGGACAAACATAAAAAACAACCTACATTTAAGGCCTTGCTACAGATACACTTTTTGCAAGAAGGATGATTCTTTTAAATTGAAAACCACCTGCTACTCTGGCTTTAGGGATAGAGTATGTTAAATCCTCTGGGACTGAGAACAGGGTTCCTGTGGATCCTTAAGAAGTCTTAAAAGGCACTGAATTCATTAATCTAAAAGAAGGCCTTAATTAGTCTTAAATTAGTCTTTAAAAAGTCTTAAAAATGCTCAGACATGGGATGTAGGATTTTATGAATCAGTTTTTTTGTGATGTTGCATTGGATAATCTCAAAACAATTTGTAACCCCTATTTTTCTTAAATAATTTACTGAATGCCTCTCACATTGCGTCACAAATATCAGGATAGTGGTCCCAACAATGGCTGCATTTTGTTTCCGGTTGGGTTGCTCAGATCAGCAGAGGATCCACTGTCTGTTAGCTAGCTGTCACTTCGCCTTGGATGACTCAGGCAAGTGCAAATTCAATGTAAATTTGACCAGGATTTCATGGCAAGGCTGAAGCCGGTACATGGCAATGCATGCACGATTCAGTGTACTTAATGTAATACGTTTTTTAAAGTTGGCGCAATGGGATTCAAGGCTGTGGAATCCAACATGCAGAGTGAGAAACCCAAAACCGCCAGGAAAACTCATCAGCCAATACCAGGTATTTCGCAGTTCTTAAATTTCATTCGCAGTGGCATTAATAATTAAGCTGCAGGAACCCTGGAGAAAATCAGGCTATCATTTAAAACTAAACCTATTATGTTTTCCATGGTTAGTAATCCTCAGAAAACATATTTTGGAGAGCTAAATTTAAACAACGTTTCGATTTTATCTGGTGATTGATAAAAAGCTTTTTTCTTCTTCTGATTTCAACATGACTGATTTCACACCTGGGCTGTTCTTGTTCAGTTCTTTCTTTCAATTACAAAACAAATAGAAAGTTATAAAAAAGAAAGAGAAAGAAAGGCCTAGAAAAATGCTATTACTAATTATTTCCCTCCACTTTCTACCCTTGTGAGCATAAAATAATAACAACACACAAACAGGTAACCCATCCTGCATTACTTACTTGACCCACATGATGGAGTTATAAAACTCAGGGTCTATGGACTCCAGGTCTTTCAGCGTGGGTTTCTTGTCCAGCATTCGCTTGTAGAACGGCAGCGTGAAGCCGGTGTCGATGAACTTTCCATGATACAAAGCCTGCAAGGAGGATTTGTTACATTAGAAACAACTCACTGCTCAAATCCAAAAAGATACACATACAAACACAGCATCAGTTCACAAAACATTATGATCTGGCAGCTTTAATCCTTGAAGTAGAGAAGTGGGGGGAGTATTTTTCCCCTGCTGTAACTGCTGTGATATTATGCTGTTATTGTATGGCTATTGGTGACATGTGGTTCAAATTTGTTCTTGACAAATTCTAAATATTTTTATCTCAGTCGCTCAGTGTTTGCAGTCATGATTCACTGGGGATTGTTCTGTGCCCATTCAGGTGTTAGAAATGTTTTAACAGCCAGTCACTTTTACAGGAAACATGAATGGGGCTTTTATTCTGGAATCACAACAGCCTGATTTAATCCTGCTCACTTCATCTGCTGAAATCATTTAGCATCAAACACTCCACACCTGCTTATATATATATATATATATATATATATATATGACAAAACCACACAAAGGCTCAATTTGTGCATGTTTCTATAACCACAGCTGCAGAGAGTGACGCATATATTTGTTTTTGATTGGTCCAGAGGGGACTGACATTGTAGCTGCTGCCATGTGAACATTTGACTGTAAGATTAAATTCTGGTGACACATTCTGTACCTTTTATCCTTATTTTCATGGTGAGAACTATGAGGAGTCACTTGAATAAAGATTCAGAAACAAAACACTAAGCTAGCTGAAATCCTTGTGTGCACTTAACACAAATACATTCAAACTGCTTCAAACCAAGTCATAATCTTTGCTTTTGTTGTGTGTTCACAGAGAGTGAGCAGACTCAGCCAGATGGAGCTGTTTAATGTTAAAAAACCACAGAGGGCTCAGAGCTATGATGAGCCAAGAACAACACAGACGCCCACTGACTGACTCAGTCAGTCTGCTCTGTCCTACTGTATCCTGACTGACCATGTGTCTGTCTCACAGCCAGTGACACACACACACACACACACAGTTAGACAGGAAGATTTATAGACAGAGGAGAGTGTCAGCGGAAAGTGAGGAGTAAAGACGGAAAGTAAAATAGGTTAAGAGAAGAGAAAGAAAATGAGGCAGTACAAGGGTTTGGTAGTTGAGACTTGGTAGAGACAAGCATCTTTATAAGGGAAGTTAGAAAAGCGCATTTTAGGACTAAATATAGGCAGCTGCTGGCGGGTGTGGGCTGGGTGCGGCAGTGAGGTCATGGTGTGGGTGAGGGGTGGGGTGGCAGACGGAAGGAGGGGTGGGGGTGTCGGTTTTGGGACCTACAGCTTTTTGGAGTTAATCCCAGAGAGAGAAAGACATTATAGTACATACTGTGATCTTTTAACATTCAGTATCTTCAGTGTATATAAATGATCTAGTCAGTTGTATTTGTCACATGAAATCATATAGGGAATAATTTCAGCCAGGGACCTCTGTTATATGTCACACCCCTTTCTCTATCTCTACTGTCACTGTCAAATAAAGGCAAAATGTCCAAGAAAAAGCACACATGTGGACAAAATGTTTTTGTCTGTGATGATCATTAAAAGGAAAAAAATCTCTGGATCCAGCTGTCCTACAACTTGTTTACATGCACATAAAAATAATAACAACATCAATCTCTAATCACATTTCTGTTTCCACTAAATGGAGTGTGAATATGCCTCCTGCACATCTTCAGAGTTTCTGTGCAGAATTCAACCTCAAACCTGAAATGACTGGTTTCATGGTTTTGTCAGTGCAGATTTAACATAGCACTGCCATCACATTGTCGGACTCACAACAGGCAGTTTAGGAAAAAGGATCAAAACTGATGTATTAGAACCACAGACACCAACTATTTTATTCCACGCGTTGTTCTTTCTTGTCAAAGAAACCCACGATGCACAATCCACAGTACAACTTAACTGCTGATAGATCAGTCAGCGAGTCGGGTGTGTTACGCTATAAGAGGCTGGCGTAGCACTGCTGTTTGCCTGCAGCAGAGATGAGGAGCTACAGAGGTCTGATAAGCTCACTTCTTCGTCCAATTCTTTTTT
Organism: Epinephelus cyanopodus; assembly: GCA_026686955.1. NCBI lineage: Eukaryota > Metazoa > Chordata > Actinopteri > Perciformes > Serranidae > Epinephelus > Epinephelus cyanopodus. The sequence goes on along the minus strand of CM048917.1, from coordinate 35,167,105 downwards.
ATTTTCTACCTTGTATTCATCAGAACTAACTGACGCTGACTCAAGTGACATCACTTGAGGACATTTATCTGATTTCGTGCAGCTCCTTCAATTATCTAGTAACTATTTTGATGTTCAATCAATTGATTTAGCCATTTTTACGTCAAGTCATTTTGTAGTTTCAGCTTTTACCATGTGAGATTTGGCTGTTGCTCTGTTGTAATGATGCACAGTGAATATCTTGTGGTTTTGGACTTTGACAAAACAAGACAGTTAAATTTGTGATGGGAATCTTTCAGTATTGTCTGACATTTTAAAAATCAAACAACTCATCGAGAAAACAATTAGTCGATACATCAACCATGGAAATAACTGTTAGTTGCAGCCGTAGCGTTCTGTAAGCTGCAGTGTCTCACCAATCTCACCAGCTACATAGCCCAACATGAATGATGAAGCACTGCAGGTAGTGTGGAACAAAATGTGGACAAGTCTCTGATAGACGTTGTTGGTTTAAACCTAGTGGAAACCTCTGGATCTAAAAAAATGAAGCCAATGTAGAGGAGCCAAAAACTGCACTTCAGTGAATGGCCACTTGAGGCTGGCTCCAAAACAGTGTCAATCCCCATTGCCCTCCATGTTAAAATACCCAACTTCACAGTAGAAATATAGCCTGGTACAAAAAAACCCAGTTTTGGTCTCTAAAGCCAATTTTAACATTCATGACAACTGTATGTGAGTGAATTTTTATATAACTCAGCTATTCACATTTTATTAAGGCTTTAAGTTTTGCATAACTTAGGGCATGGCTGCTTTGAGTGACAGCTTGGTGCCGTCCTGTAAAAAGTTGCTTCCGAGGCAACAATGTTGGTTATGTAAGGTAACCGTGGCGTAACCCCGTCACTCACAGAGGATAGGTGTAGTCATAGCTGTCACTATTTCAGTGTGTTTTCAGTTCATGAAAATTACTTGTAACATTTTGGTCTCCTAAAAAAGTCTTGCTGAACATTTGTTTGAACTACAAAGGCCCTTCAAGGGATCAGATATTAAGTTTTTCTGGTAAGTACATGTTTTTATGATGGTTTGAAGCCTGCTTTTGCTAGCAAAAATTAGCATCAGCATTAGCATTATGAAAGTTAACCATAGCTGTAAATGGACTGTGCTAACCAAGCTAGCAGCTAGGGTCATCACCACCCTGTCGTCCAAATATGGTCACCTGTGGCTCCAAAAAACCAAGATGGTGACGGACAAAATGCCAAACTCTAGGCTTCAGAATGGGAGTCCACAAACCAAATAGTGACATCACAGTGGTAACGTCCATTATTTTATACAGTCTATGGTTAACACTGATAATACATGAAAGAAAATTCTATAGTGTGACTAAAATATATTACATGTTACAATATGTTGGACTGAGCAAAATCAGTTAAACATGATGAGAATATGCTGTTTAAATGGGCTCCACATGACTTGGATTACTGCTGTCATCACATTATGCTTCAAATTTTGCTGTTCATGTAAATGGCATCAAAATGAAAGGTCAGACACATTTAACTTTTGAGATCCAATAAATCTTGTCAAAATGTCAAACTGCACTGAATGAGCATCCAGATTAAAATGACTAAAAACGGTTCACATTACATCCCTTTAACAAAACCCTTTGACAGACACACAACAGCTCTGTGACTCAGGCAGCTCTCATATGTTAAATCCTCCTCCATCACAACTCAATATTTGGTTTTATTGTGTTCACACTGTTCTGCTTTATTTAAACTGCTATCATATTCTTAACATGGACGTTGGTGGAGAGTGGCTGAAAGGTGCACAGTAAACAGCTGCTCTGATAAAAAGTGCTACAGTTGGCACCTCTGCAGGCAGTAACACTTCCCAAATTGATGTTTTTGGAGTCCACTTGACTAAATGTTGAAATAAAGACATGGATTTTGAGTTGTGTAGGCAGATCAGGTGCAATAACCACCAGCGAAAATGAAATATGTTGTTGAAAGCTAGATTTTACAATACATGTCAGCAGAAATGTGTTTGAAGCAGCAAATATTTTGGTATTTGATAGACCACATAATGAATGTAGCCACTGTTACAAAAGCACAAAAAAAAATAACTACACTGGCAAGCAAGTACAACAGCGTCAAAGTAAAAACAGCAAAACACAGATGTTGCCTATTGTAGTTCAGTTTTAAAGAGCTTGCCAAATCCTGAGTATGATTTTACTAAAACTATTTTAAAGTAAAGCTCACCATGGCGATGAAGCGTCCAATGAAGCGAAAGTATGTGAGGTGGTCGGGGTTGATGGAGGAGGCTGGGTTGATCTGCAGACAGTAGTTGTTCTTGCCGGCGTATTCAAACAAACAGTACATGGGGTTCAGCACCTCGTGAGACAGCAGGAAGAACCACTCCCTGCAGAGTGAGAGGACATGAGACATTAATGCAGGAGAGGAAGACACAATACTTTAAGGCCTGAGAGATGACAGCAGGGATGGACTGCTATGAATGCACACACTTGTTCTTTTTCCTTTTAAAAATGTAAGGGCATAATGTTGGATGATTCTGTTATTTAACATGTCAGAACTATTAATTTTCATTAAAAAACTGATTCAGAGGAGGACGTAATGAAAAACACTTTGAGCTCAGGAACAAGGACAGATAAAAGCAAGTGACACATACATGATGGAGGAAAGGCAAAAACAGTTACAACAGTACATTTAATCCAAAGACAGAACATTATCAACAAGCACAGTTTACAAAAAGTAATAAAAAACACAATAACAAATCTCACAATACAACACAACAACACAGTAATTTAACCACTTCACAGGAATCACACATTGTATGTTTGAATTACAGCCTAAGAGCAGCTGAGAATTGAAGTCGACTAACAGGCCTCATTCTCACCCCAGTGAGAGTCAGGTCTCACCTCAGCACTGAGGTCTGAGCTTAAGAATTATCCAGTTATTCTTTAATTAGTCCCAGGTTGATTTGACATGTGATTTTAGGATGCATGAAAGGAGCATCATTTATAAGAAAGACTACAAGATTTGGGGGATGAGTTGCTGCCTCTCTGTTTTATTACGTCACAGTACTATACTGAGTCTTTTAGTGTGAGGCAGGTCTAACTTTAAGTGAAACTCCAGCGAGCTTGGAGTTTATTTTCTGAATTCCCCTCATTGTTTAAACACCACTAAAGATACTTTCCCCAGTGTTGCCATCATAGACTGGGTAAAATAATGAATGTAGCCACTGTGATGTCATCATGATGGTTTGTGGACTCCTGATTTGAAGCCTCATGTTCAAATTTTTGGCCGTCACCATCTTGGATTTTTGGAGACTGAAGTGATCACATTTGGACAAAAGGGTGGAGCTGTGAAGCAGCGAGGGGTGGATCTGACTCACAGACTGTGGTGACGCCTCACAGACAGCCTGTCACTCAAAATGACCCCACCCGTAATTATGTGCAACTTTAAGCCTTAATAAAATGTAAACGGGTGAGTTATATAAAAAATCAAGTGGCCATTAGAGGGACTGCAGATTTTGGTGATAAGGTGTTGGCTTCACTTTCAGCCCCGGAGATTGCCACTTGGTTGCAATCACTTATTTTGGTATTTGATAGACCACAAATTTCTTCTTCTGCTGGGTATCTTATTATGTATTTTGAAATAACTTACACCTTTAATGTGATGAGGTGGTCCTAGTAAACCAGAGGGCATCAGCACTGCATTCCAACTGCGTACAATTACATTTGATTTATTTCATTTCATCGTGTCAGGCTTAATGAGGCCAGTTATGATGTTATTTCAAACACATTTGATGAAGGTTTCCATAATCCAAATCAAATTAAATTCAGAATTGAGACATCCTAAATTACATTTGGGCAAAAAGAGTAAGTCTCCTGCTTCTCATTAAATGAGTATTTTAGATTGATACCGTGTGTAACTCTGTGTAACATCAGTTTTTACACTTTACACATACAGTCTTCGTTCTGTTTAAACAAACCAGATATTATGTGTTAATTAGTGAGCGTCAGGGATCCTGGTGGGTGGATTTTGCTACCTTTTTAAATGAGACTATCTTCTCTTCATCTAGTGTGTCATCTTGAGTGTAAACCAGCTGTCAAATATAGGAATTTTATCAGCCTACTCTGGATAGTCATATAAATCAGAATATATGGTACATCACCATCTTTTCACACATCCTACAATCCAAATTTAACACATAAAATTACATGGAGACAAAACATGTAACATGAAGGATAAATACAACAGGGCAGGATAAAATAGACACAAACAGACTGTGGAAGGATGCATGTTAGAGAGAATGAGGGCCCCACTAGCAGCAGCACCACCACCAGCTGTAGCACCAGCACCTAGCGCTCCCAAGGCCCCTGCCCTCCCCCTTGGGGTTTATGGGAGGGGGGAGGATATGGACTGACGGACGGACGGACGCAGACACCTCACAACATCCCGTCCGTGGTTCTACCCTGTGGTAGAACAGCATGATGTCACCTACCATAGGGTAAAACCACTGACGTGACACCGGAGACAGAGACACAATGCAAAACCAAACAGAAAAAAATGAGAACACCGCCAACAGAAAAATAACAACATATACAGAGAGGAAGACCCGGAACAAAGCGGACGCAGGGGGCAGGATGGATACATGTGATGGGTGGATGGAGTGGTGGGGTAAGGGAAGGAGGACAGAAATGTTGCAAGAGGGTAGAAGGTGTTGTGCGATTGCTGGCAACCTGTGAGAACTTCATCGTCACACACACGCAACTCTCTGACACACCAATCTACCCTCAGAGAAGAAAATAAGCTGCATAAAAACAAGTTTTTACAGAGAAGAGAAAGGCAGCAACCTTGAGTCAAAACCCCCATAATGCCCTCTGCCTCCTTATGGTCTTTTAAAACAGTTTCAATCCTGCTTGAAGCTGCTGTTAACACCAACATAAAAGCTGATTCCAGTGGAGGAGGAAGCTGGTGCAAAGCTCAAGGAGAGGCATGAAAAGGAAAAACACACCATCACCATCACCAACATTTAAAAACAAATTATTAAAAAAAAATCAGAGGGATAAATAACAAAAACCCAGTAGCACCACACACAAAATGACAGAACATAAGAAGAAGAAGGGTGTGTTTGTTGTCTTGCTGCTCTCACCTGGCAATGCCTCCGTAGTCCAGCCCCTCTTCTCCTCTCATAATGATGTAGAGTCTGCGGCGTAGGTCGTATGGCTTCACATTCATGATCTGATCACAAAACATATTAATATACTATTAATAAATATATAAATTACTTTTTAACAGGCAACATTTGAGATTTATAGAAAACCAGAGCCAAGTACAAAGTGGATCTGACATTTATTTTCACCTTTAAATTCCCAACAACCAACGTGAGCAATGATTTAGTCATTTTTTCATTGTCATGTCAGTGATACTGCACTTAGAACCCATGGGCCAAATCTGGCCCGTAGTAGGGTGCCAGGTTGGCCAACCGACTATTTTGTAATTCACAATAAAAATAACTTACTTTCCTGTTTTATTTTGAATGTAAAGAAGTTGCCAGAATGCATAGAAAGTTCCTTGTTTTGTTATTTTTGTTTATTTATTTAAAAAAAAAAAAAAAAAGTGCCAAGGTTGAATCCCTGACCTAAACCTGACTGATTTGCCTTGTTTATTCATTTTATCTGATAAATATTATTAATGTTTGTTTATTAACTGGCTCCTGGCCTCCGGTCATTTTCCAAAAGTAGCCCCTGGGCACAGCAAGTTGAGTATCCTGACTCTGTGTTGACCTTAAATGTGTCAGATGCTTATGAGATGTATCCATATTTATTTTTCAATTGTATGTGTGGACCCATCTGAGCCTGGTTTACACAGACTTCAGTCAAAACAGACTGAAAAAAGTCTGGGAGAAATTAAAATTGCATTCAGGTAAAAAAAAAAGGTCACATATTATTTAATTTTAGTCAATTATACTTTTGTATAACCATTACTACGAAGACTGTAGCATATATATGTTATACAATATTGTATGCATATGGTCGTATCTTTTAATCTCATGTCATGATCATCAATAATCAGGGCTTCATTCATCAGTAACTAAATAAGCTTTTTTTCAGGCTCAAACCTTTATTTGTTTTGACCTGTGACTGCCTGTACTCGTTGTTTAGGATAACATTTTTTGGTCATCTGGTGAAATTTTAAGTTTTTTGGCGAACTAAACCCAAAATGATGTCATTATCTTCAAGTGCAGAACAGATGTGCGTTTGGTTGGTCTCTGACCTGCTGAAACGAATCCTCAAACAGCGTCTGTCTGGACACCGAGATCTTTACATGGCTGGGCAAGGCATTGGACTGGGCAGAGAGACAAAATGAAAAATAAATCAATCAACTGTAGAGCTAAAAAACAACTGCATTTTGAAAAATAAATTGTTAAAACAGGTTTGAGTCAGTATGACCTTCTGCAAAGCCTTTAAAGACACTGACAGATGCTGATTACCACAAATCTCTGGACACTCATCTCTATCTTTAACCCTTATCCAGTGTGATCCTTTAGTAGTACTTGTGTTACAGTGATATATTCAGTGCTGATCCTGGCATGTAGCCAGCAGTATCTGGTCCTTTCAGTTTAGTCAACCACTGGTGATGAATATAATGCACTTCATTATTATGAAAATATGAACCTACTGTATATACAGCCTTAAGCTAAAACAGTCACACACACTCCAACACACACATCAAGGTGAGATGTGTGGACAGGGAGAGTTTTGCCGTGACTTCAGCCTCCAGTTAACACTTACATGACACAGGAAACGGAACTGGTGGTACTTCCACCTGAAGCTGCGGTCGTAAGCACCAGGTGAACCGCCCTGCCGTGACCTGCGCACAAACACACACACACAAAGAGAGAGAGAAGAGAGGAACTTGATCAAAGTGAAACTATTTAATCCACAGAGAATCCTGATTTAATAATTCCAGCGTAGATAATCCAAAACGAGACGGCCTTGGCGTCGAAAGTTTTCGGCTCTCCAGTGGACAGTTGATCAACAGACACATGATAGTCTCCTTTAAGAAGCCCTCATGTTCTAGGTTGTAGGCCAGACTCAAAGTAAATATTAAATTCACACCAGCAGCCATTCTGTTCTAAATAACGGCTCGGTGCGTCTGGGTCTCAAAGGCAGAGGTGAGTCTGGTCCTGCAGCTGTGTTAGTATAAGCTCCACCAACCCACTGCACACACACGCTGGATATGTGCCTTGTCAGCACTGGAGAGGCCGAGACACAGAGAGAAAGAAAGAGAGAGTTAGGAAGATAATGGGAGGAAGGGAGGAGAGAGAGTGAAATGGGGGGGAGAGGAGAAGAAGAAGGAGGCCTCTAATGCGTCGGGTTTGTGCTCGCTGAGCTGCCGGGCACATCTCGGTTTGGGTTAGGAAATGGAGACCGCAGCGGCAGAGTGCTGGCCACGGACACACACACACACTCCTGCAGGATCCAGTGTAAAAACAGTAAAGACTCTTTCAAAAGCCCTCCATAACCAGCGGCCTAAAAATACGCTCAAATATCAGCATGAAAAGCAGTTTGCAGATGCACGCGCATACACACACACACACACACACACACACACACACACACACACACAAGCAGGCCATAAGCAAATACACACTTATATGTTGAACATGAACACAGAAAGGCACAAACACCAGAGTGCGCGCACACCCACACACATGCCAGTGCAGTCTGCAGTGGATCTGTTGTCGCACATCTGCACATTCTCCTGACTTTTGCGGTGAGATTTGAGACTGCTTCAAGGCAAGGCAAACATCCACAGGCTGAGGGGAAGAGGTGTGTGTGTGTGTGTGTGTGTGTGCTAGCATGAACATGTTGCTGTGATAAAATATCACTTCTTGTTAAAACATCTGTGAGGCTTAAGTTAATTCAATCTGGCCCAAAGAGGTATTTAAAAATAGAAGTGAAAGGCGATGGATAAAACGTGAGCTCAATACAGATGCAGACAAAAAATAAAAAAGATGATGTAGTTTAGAAACAGCTTTGACCCTTTTCATGATCTTTTAAGCTTCTCACAAAACGAGGGGATTGTTTAAATTGATATTTGAAATGTAGTTATGTCAGACCAAGGCAAAATCATTGTGCAATAATTAATCAAATTGATAAAAAAGCTGATTTAATTCACTTTATCATTTTTTTTCTCCATGAACTTCATGACAGGGATCATTTCCTCAGAATGTCTTTGCCTCAGCCTGTGACATACTTTGAATTTATTACCAAAAAAAAAAAAAAAAAAAAGCAGATTTGGGAGGAAGGGCTAAGAGAATATTTACCCTGACTCAAACCCAGGTCGGGGGTCTTTAAAGGTGGTGGTGCGCGAGTTGTGGTCCACAAAATATCGGACTCCCTCTGCGGTGTACTTCATCTCCCAGCCCGGGGGCAGGGGGTGCTCCTTGATCATCCTGCAACAGGGAGAGGGGCAGTGAGCACGGTCCCAGCCGAAGGGGGCCCCGTCCTGGGGATGAAACTAACACACCTCCCCGCCAACCTGTGGATCTAAAGCCCTAAACGCTGAAACAAAAACCCTGCTCTGGTACAAAAATTCACAGCCGTGCTCAGGTGGAGTTTATCTCCTCTGAGGATCCCAAAGGCATTTAGACTGCTTCCAACCAGAATAAAGTCTAGAGAGCCTGCATCAGTGGGGCCCACAGCAGCAGATGGCCGTAAAAAAAAGTTATCTTATTATAAAGACTAGTGACTCGGAGTAATATTTTTAGTGTGGCCAAGAATCCCTCGTTCCACTCTCGCCGCAGTTTGTGCTTCTCATGTATTACATCTGAATCACAGAGCTGACCATCAGTTTGTCAGAACAAGAAATCACCAGCGATTTTTGAATCACTTACCACTGTTCTGACGGTATTTCCAAAGTCCTCAAAAACTTTTCCACATCATCGTGATAAAAAAAATATTCAGTCTGCTGATCCTGTAAAAGATTTTTAACCCGCTTCACAAGTTTTGACTCAAATTGGGTTTTCTATCTTATATGTCACAAGTAAACAAAGGTGTTTTTACACTGCAGTGGAATATATGCAAGAACCGTTTTTTAGGCTACCATCTTTTTTGGAAACTGCTAAAAATCTTTTTTTCCCTGTTCAGATGGCTAGCAGAGTTTTGGGGGATTGTGGAAATACCTTCAGAACAGCAGTAAGTGTTGTATGACAAACTTCTGGGTTAGTCAAAGGCTGCTATACTTAGCTCCGTGACCTGAATGTAACGTTAACAGATGAGAGGCACAAACCGAGGCAAGTAACCACATCTCCAGCTCGCCCTTATGATGTCATATACAGAAGAAGATGCTCTGCACCTCTAAGAGCCTGACCACAGAAAAGGACTGAAAATTCAAATCTGTAATGTGTGAAATTTACTTCATCCAAACAAGAGTTAGAGGTTCAATTAGAATGAGTGATGTGAGAGGAAAACAATTCAGCTCAGGACGTGTTTAAAATGTCAAAGAAATAGAGTGATGCCAGAAAAATGATCAAATAAACAGCAGAGAGATCAAAGGATATCAGCCTAGAGCCCAAAAGGTTTCCAAAATTTCCTGATTTCTTTTACTGATGCTGTTTTTCAGCACCGAACCGTTCTGCTATGTTCCTGCAAATTTGGCAAATTTCTATAGTCTCTAAATTCCAGAATATTCCAGGAGTCACTCTGATCAGTGGGAAACATGTACACATTGTAATGTAGATCACTCCCTCTGTCGTCACACTAAACTGTGTGTGATGATTAAATCGTCTTCAGTACGAGCAAACACCCAAAGCGACATTCCATCTAACGAGCAGGCAAACACATGCACACACACTAACACACACAGGTATTAGTACTTGTTCCAGTTCATAGTCTCACCCTTGGGTCCGAGGATCGTCCCATTGTGTTGTCCGTGTGTTGTGGTTGACAAAGTAAATTCTGCCATTGTCCTGACGCTTCTCTGTGGACACAACACAACAGCATGCTGAAAAAAAAAATCACTTCTCTAGGGTTTGTGATGTTTAAACTTGGAGGGTTTCAAAAGCGAATAAATTCCACAATAAATCGACGGAGATCAGAGGGATCACCTGAGTGTCTCTGACAGCAACAACTGGGCTCACTCCCTCTTTCAGCATGGACAGGAAAAAAAAATCTCACCACCGTGATAGAAAACCAGCAAGTCTATGTGATATTTCACTGAGGCTTGATTCAAATACCTCACCGGGGTAAACCCAAGTGTGTGTGAGTGTGTGTGGCATCAGGGTCGTGGAGGGGGTGTCTGAAAGTCAAATTGATGGTGCTGTTGGGAGCAAATATTAAGCACAGAGCCAAGGTTTCATTTTCTTTTTAAAAAAAGTATGAAATACCTGAAGGACTACATAGGAAGCACCTTGAACATAGAATAACATTTTATGGAAGTGTGTAAAGTGTGTGTGTGTGTGTGTGTGTGTGTGTACGGTAAGCCACTAGTCTCATGAGAAAGTAGCTGGTGCCCCATCCTCCTCCCTCCATCGCTCTGACATCTTTTTCTCATTAACAGGAGTGTGTGGAGGGCCCAGAAACAGTAGTGCTCACATTGCAACTGTTACTAGCTTTCTCCTTGACTCACTCCACCCCCTCTTTACTATCCAGTTTGAACCCCCCCACCCCCACCCCCTCCGCTTTTTTTAGTTTCTTTCATTCCAGTGTCTCTTGTGCTTCTCCTCCATCTTTCCCTCTTTTCTCCCATCTTTCTCTTTATGAATCTGAGCCTTGACAAAAAAAAAAAAAAAAAAAAAAAAAAAAGGCGAGGGGAAAGACCACAGATGAAAAAGAGCGCGCCAGAGAAGCGAATCTGAGCCAGTGATATAATTGAGGTTTTGGTCTTGAGGTACCGCAACATGTTGAAAAGGCATCATGGGCAAGGGAGTGAGGGTTTTTGGAGCGAACATGGCTGTGTGATGAAGTCTGTGAAAATGTTGGTGCGGAGCTGCCAGCGGCGTTCCTTTATGAATGAATGTGTGTGACATGATTCTGCGTGGATCCGATTACATTACTCATTTGGGAAAATGTTGGATGATGAAGAGTCCCATCAATAACGCTGCCTCTGTAATTTGCGGACTTAAGAGTAAAGGGAGTGCGTACAGTGATGAATTGGTATAACATGAGCAGGGGATGAAAAAGAAACCAAGAGACATTTTATCCAGATTTTCAACGCCGGAATGAAAATCAAAATCAGGAGCGGAGACATAAATCAATCAATTAACAACTGTCCTCACTGGGGGGGCTACAAGGAAGACGCTCAAGCAAATAATTGAAGCCACTGAACCAGCACTGTCTCTGGTGTTGCTCAGAGGCTTAAAATGATCGCCCAGAGTTCTGTGGAGAAGAGAAAATGCTGCAATGCTGCAAACATTTTGCAACACTTCACCCAAACCTCACTCCATTGCAGCTGTCTGCAGAAATAAAAAACACATTTTGAAAAAATTTAAGTGACCAAATCAAGAGCCCACCGTTTATATCTTGACAAATTGCATTGCTTTGCCGGTGACTACTTGCAAGAGCCATTAAAAAATACCTACACAAAACTGGTGAGGATTTCACATTGTGATTGGAAACAGCTCAGACTGAAGAATCCTATCCTGACTGATCAACACCTTCAGCAGGTAAAGAGGACTTTCAAACTGACCAAAATCTGACATAAGCTAAAATTAAAGACCATTTGGCCCCCTTCACTGAGAGTAACTTTGTCTGGAGTGTATGCACAAGGAGTGTGTTAGGCAAACTTACCCCATCCGGGAGGCAGTGGGCCCAGAGGATCATTTTCCACCGGAGCACCAGACGGCTGAGAGAGAAACACAGAGAGAGACAAAACAAATCCAGTTAGGACACCTTTCTGTCTCTGTCCTCTCTTCTTCCATCTCTCTGCACGCCTTTTTTCCTGCTTTCAGCGTTTGTTGTCCTCATTGTACATCACGGTGTGAAATTCTTCAGTCTGTCCATTTGCTTTCTCACCGCCGTGTGAAGATGAGAAGGAGGAAAAGATTGGGAAAAAAACAACCCAAAAAATACAGAAAGAAGGGAAAACCAACAAGAGTTTGGATGAGAAGGAAAAAAAAAAAAAAAGAAAATAACAAAAATCCAGAAAAACTTACTTAGCAAAGCTGCCCCGAACTTAGACAATCAAGTCTTCGCTTGACCTCGCTAACTCACGCAACAGGGATGATACCTGTGGGTGAGTGAGGCTGGTTGTGTGTTTGTGTGTGTGTGTGTGTGTGCATGTGTGTGTGTGTTAAGGGGTGGGGGTGGCTCCTCTCTGCTGCGGCGGTAAGGGGCAACTGAGGGAGCTGGCCGGCCGGCGGCTCGTATGCCTTCCAAAAACTACACGCTCGGTAGGAGGATAAAACAACAACGCTGTTCCAATGAGCTCACTGGCTGGATGCAAGCCCCACCCCCCAGCTTCCCGCTCACCTCCTCAAATACACCCCACCTCCTCCTCCACCCTGGCACCCCTCCCTACCCCACCTCTTTTCTCTTGCTCTCTTCTAGTGCTGCTGTGAAAGTAGGCAGGGAAGTGCGATGTCTGAGGGAACTGAGGGAACATTCATGCTTGTTCCAGACTGGACACCCCCCTCCCGCCTCCTCACCGGCCGCCCCAACCCACCCCAGGCCTGACAAAAGGCACCTTTATTCACCCTGGGTCTGGAAACCACTGTGGGGTTTACTCAGCCTGCATTCATATACACACACACTGAAAAAAAAAAAGTGTGTGTGTGTGTGCCACGGTGTGGAAAGTTTGTCCATGGCAAACAGTCAGTCAATGTGTACATTCTTATGTTGGAATACACACACACGAGCTCACATGAATATATTAGCTCGAGTGGAAAAGTAGCTGAAAAGACGCTTGTTAGGAATTAGTGGCCGCTGACGGGTTTTCATGCTAAAGATGTTTATCAAAGAAGTTGGTGTAGGTGTGTTGCAAACTGCTGCAGAATCATTTACTGCACCACCAAGCAGAGTTCCTTTAATGACAACATGTTACGCTGGATAATATGTCAGTGGTGCTGCAAATAAAAAAGGCGGGTGCACTGTGAGTTGTATTTGGGGATTGTAGAAGCCAAACAACCCTCAATGTGGACAAAAAAAAAAACAGTTATTCATTTAGAAAATCATACAAAAATGCATGAAAAAAATTGGTTTCTGTGGCTTCACCTTCTGTTTAATAGCAGGTTTTGGCAGCACAGGTAGCGCTTGTTGTCCTTTATTAGCTACCCTGAAGTGAAAAAACCCAAAGCCACTATTTTCCAAATGAAAGCTGGTGGACCTTCAAAGGGTTTTTTTTTCACTGAGACATGTTGCACCACAAAAGTGATGATTATTTCCTGAGAAGCCATAAAGTAGAGTATTATCCACCAAATGTCAACGTCACTTTACGCAGCATTTCCCAAAAAGAAATGTGACTGTGCCCATTTAAAGTAGCTCTGTCATGGAAACTCTGAGGGAGTCAGGATGGAAAGGACGGGGCCTGCTGAAAGAACGAGAGTGGGCACATAACAGGGTTAAAGGGTGTGTGTGTGTGTGTGTGTGTATATATATGTGTGTGTCGCTCCCATCAACAGCCAATCTATGCCCCGACGCCCCACCCTTATGGGTTTTCTGTGACTAAAAAAGGTAAAAGGAGAATATAATGATATAAAGACATGATGACTTCATCCTGGCTCTGACCATTCAGCTCCTCAGCAGCTTCCAGACAGAGCAAGGCTGGAGGGAGGAAAAGAAAGAGAGACTGAGAAAACAAGGGAGGGAGAAGAAGAGAGGGAAAAGCAGCATGTTGGCAGAAATGTGTGAAATAATGGCTGGGTGTTATGGATCTGAATGGATACCATTTCACAGCCAGGCACCACAGGTGAAAATGATGATTTCAGCCAGTTGTTTTTCACATGTTCAAACACTTTTACCACCAATGTGGCTACAGAAGATATGCAAACCTATTAAAAAAACACCTTAGCTATTAATTTATACAACTATAAAAACTTTAGGCACATTGCTGTTGCAATGACGACTTGCCACTTGTTTTGCACATCTGCAGAGAGCAGAGGCAAATCTGTGCCCATGAGGAGAAAAAACGAAGAACAGGAATCCATTAAACTTGAGGTCAGTGGGTTCATCGGCCATTCAAACACTCTGAAAACATGGACGCTGATCTGTGTTTCAGACTGATTTAGCCAAGCAGTTTCTATTTGAATAAGTTTGAAGCTTATTATGTTGCTTCTCATCTTATATTAACTGATGGTTACTTGCCCAGTGTTCATAAAAATGCGTATCAGAAAGAAAATATTTTTGCTGGTGAATAATTGCATCTTTCTAATTTGCTCTCTCAGTCGACTTGACATCAAGGTTTATATTTCTCAACAGATCGGTTTTAATTTGACCCGGTTCAGACAGAGATGTTTGAGGACAATTTAACAAATGTGCAACAAATTATCTCAACTCAAAGTTTTTTCCACAGCATTTAACTGAAATCCATGGTCTTAGGTCTTCTAATGACCCTGTGAGATGTTGTTGGGCTGCAACTAACATTTTTTTTTCATTATTGGGTCATCTGCCAATTCTTTTCTTGCCTGATTAATTGTTTGCTCTATAAATGTACAAACACTTTCTTCAAAGTTTGTTGCATTTTTGTCCTTTTTTGAGAGAGGAAAGTAGAGATTCAGACTGGAAACTTGTTCCCAACATTAAGAATTGAGTTAAATGTTCAACTTTAACAAACCCCATGGCAAATGACCAATTATTTTAACATTCATTGGGACAATTCAAACATTATCCAGTGTGAACCTTTGCCTAAACAAAACGAATCAACATTATACCATTGATCTGACATTAAAAAATTTGAGGTTATTGCAGTTTGGCCTGCTTATTCATAGAGTCAGCAACTGGAGCTGTAGCAGCTGTGACACACAGCTAATGGAGGACATTACTTGTACTCCCTTGCTTACACTTTAAAACCCTTAGCACCCGATTGCCAAATTTGCTTCATGAGTCATACTCCTTCTCCGAGTCATAAATCAGTCAAACCTGAACACACAGACATGATACACATACTGTTTTGCTAGATTTAGTGTTACTTCACGAATGTAGCATTATCTTCGATGTCCATTGCAAATAAATATCCATATAATTGCTTGAAAATCATGGAATACAGACGTAGCTCCAGAACAAGCCTGACAATCATCATGTTTTTAAGTTCACACATGGGTACACAGAGAACAGGAATTGTTTAAAACTAATTAGGCTTACTTGTAACGGTGGCATAGATGCCAAAATGTAAACAAATATAGGATATTCAACATATATTGGCAATTCCAAGATGGCGCTGTACTATAACAATTTATGATAATAACTAGATACTGGATGCCAAGATGGCACCTATTCATACCAATGGAGTTGCTCATCTAGCACATATGCCAAAAAAAGTTTCTAGCTTCCAGGTTTACTTTTGCAGCATGCAGCCCACTGAATATGTGAAGTCGTGTTTCTCCTACTAGCCCCGTCCGCGAGCCCCTGCTCGGCTCATTGACTTTACACTGTGATGATATCACAGATTTCGAAATTGCTTTTTTCAGCTAGAGGAAAGGGTCACTAACATAAACCCTCCATGGTTTAAAATACATAATGAAGAGTCATGATTGACCTTGTTTGCAGTTTGAGGTGTCCTGTCAACAGTTTTACAGGCTTTACTTTTACAATGGTGGCCTGAGGGGAAAATGCTTTTTGGGCTGCAGGGAATTTTTTCGCTGCAATACTGAGAGTGTCCACTGGGAAAAACTGGCTGCAAGGCTGAGCTGTGTTTCTAGGGGCCTGCTTGCTAGGTGCTGATGCTGTTACTTTTTGTGATACTGTTTCCTTTCTTCTTTTGTTGTTGTCTCGGAATGCAGGCCCTTTGCGTGTGAAGAGAGTGCCACTGAGCACAAACATTCTATTGCAACTTTTTACATAGGAAAATTACTGTGAACTCTAACTAAATAGTGTGTGCAGTGTACTGTAACACATAAACAAATTACTGCTCTTTGGCCCATTGGTGTAGTTTGGAAAATGTCAGAATGCAGCTGTAATACAAGTGAATACAAATGTAGGTATTTAAGCCATAAGATTATATGTGTGAAGAGGAAAGTTATCTGCCCATACAGACTAGCAGGTTCTGTCCATTGACGTTTAATTTTAACGCAAGATAAACATTTTTAATAGACTGTACCAACATACAATAAATCACACTCATAGGATCAGGATCAATCTTTAATTCATAACATACTGTTAACAAAACCAGCATCAGTGCGGTTTAAGTAACTTCTGTTCATTGTCCTTTCATAGCATCAACCACTCACAAATGTGCTTTATGGAAACATGAGCAGTGACGGGTTGTGTGTAAACATCAGCGAATGTGACTTACAGCCATGTGTAAGTTTTCTGTTCAGTGGTGCAAGTGATAAAACACAGGGCTGATTCAGGTGCTGCTGTTAAGGGTCCTTGTTCCAGCGAGAATGGACAGAAAGTCAGAGATGGGGGCGTGGAGGGAGGGGCGTGGAGGGAGGGGAGAGAGGCAAGCGAGGGAGTTGGGAGGGGGACGAATTCTGAGGCCAAGAAGAAGAGTGGTAAAAACAGAGATAAAGAAAGAGAAAGAGGGAGACGTGATTGCAAGCGAATCGAGATAAAAATGATGCAGAAAAGGGAATTTTGAGAGGGAAATGGAGATTGGGGGATTTTGGAGAGATGACAGAATGATGGGGAGGGGGTTGGGGGGGGCGGGGCTAAAGAAACGGATAGAGGTCAAGGAAAGGAAGACTGGCAAAGGTGAAAAGAAGAGGGGGGAGAGAGAGGGTAGAGCCGGAAACAGCAGTTAATGACTCTGAGGCAGCTCTCTCTGGGGTTCCTAACGAGCTGCAATTACTCTGAACACACACACACACACACACACACACACACACACACACACACACACACACTGGACCAGCTAAAAAAGGGTATATCTGCAAGTATTCCTGTGGCTAATGCATAAAAACTTTGAATGCTTGCACGCTTTGGTGCTTGATTTAAGAGTTTGCTCAGACACAACTTTACACCATGTGTGTGTATCTGTGTGTGTCTGTGTGACTGTGTGTGTCTGTGTATGTGAGTCTGCATGCATGCATGGAGACACCAGTGACAGTGGCACGGTCCATTTAAGAGGACAACCGGCCCCTTGACCCTCTCTGGTTGTCATGTGCTACAGAAAAGAAATGTGGCACCTGACCTCGACATTACAAGCCTGTGAACAAACAAACACACACACACAAACTCAGAGAGGAGGAGCACGTGATTTAACAGTGGGGACCTACATACACACGAGCATCACAAACACAAACACACACTAACAAAGAATCCTGTACAGCCGCAGAAAATAAAACCTTAGGACCATTACCTTATTAATAATGGTAAGAGAGGATGATATATTATCTAACTAATTTCCGAGTAATTATTTTCTATAGTGCGTCTGCACACAGTGAGAGTGTTAGTCGGGCAGTAGAACATGTGGCTGTGCTCACAGTTAAACTATGAGCTCTTTTGTGTGTTTCCTTGTTCACACACACTGGGGCCATAAATAGTAGCTGCTATCAGCGATGTGGGCATTCCAAGACGGAGCAGTGTACTATCAACACGGAGGGCAGACCTGCCTATTGGCTTTTCTCACACACACACACACACACACACACACACACACACACACACACACACACACACACACACACACACACACACACACACACACACACACACACACACACACACACAGAGGGAGTGCAAGGAGGGAGGGAACCAGGGCGGAGGAGGAAGGAAGGAGGCAAGTTTCCAGCCAACACTGAACCTAAATGTCTCTGTCACAAGGAGGACTCAAGGTTTGTACTGTCCCCTTTGGTGACATGAAAACCTGCATTAATCCTGACACTGCTCAGTATCCTGAATGTACCCAGAACTTTCATGTAGTATCTTTTCCTAAGCATTGCCAAATTTATGATCCAGTAACTCCTTCCTAAAAAAGGCAGAGAACAGTGGAAAAAAGTATCTGGAACAGCTACACTGCAGTGTTTAATTTTGTCTAACACAAGCAACTGTACAAGTAACAGTACTGTACGAGAAAGGTTTAAAAATATCTGATCAAAGAATAAGGAAACATGACTAAGAATCCAAAAAAGCATTAATGTCAGCTTTTGGTGCTTTCAAGACTTGCTATGTACACATTTTGTCTTGTACCCAAAAAGTATTGAGGTTTGATACCCAGCCTTGGAACAGAAATAATAACTTCAGTGTAAACAGAAACACAAAATGATAACCAGCCAAGAGTCACTGTAACTGCAAGTGAACAATAAATCAATAATAAGTTAACAGCTACACCACCTGCTCACATTTTATGTTTAACTTTTCATAAAGGAGCTTTGTTTCTCTGCTGCTTGTATGTTAACTGCCCAGATGTTTGATGGGGGTTAATGCCCGAAGTTTAACTACTCCTGCTTCAGTAGTGTGAAGACCAAAAAAATGAGTCTGAGTGTTCTGGTTAAATTGAGTAATAAAACATTTCAACACTGACCACGGCAGCCACATGCAGACAGGGATGCTGTGAGATGATGGGATCCAGAGTGTAAAGGGAGAAATCTTGGGTGTGAAAATGTCAATGAGTTTAAAAAAGGGAGGGATGGGATGATGGTGTATGAATAACAAGACAGACAGATGATGGGAGGGTTCGAAGAATGGATGGAGTAAAACATTTTCAAAAAAACTGAAACGCTAGCACACACACACACACACACACACACACACACACACACACACAGTGTTGGGTGGGGTGTTTTTATAGAAGCCTATAAGAGTTTTAAGGCTGGTTTTACTAATGGTCCATTGAGAAAGCTCTGTTGATTTAGTCCCATAAGTCTGTACTGTCTGGCTGCAGTCTGACCTTGGCTGCTTCACTGAGAGGAAGGCGACTGTCAGAGACACAGCCGAACCTCTAACTGACTCCACTGGAAAAATACTATAAACAAGTCTCAAATAACATCTTTGATCCCCCCCATAGGCAACGTCTCCAACAAGTAAACCACACTGTGTCATATACAGTACTGATGTTACTCAAAACATGTACTGATTGTGTTCAGTCATGAGGTGCATTGTGCGACAAATCTAAACAAAGACCTACTATGTGACATTTCATGAAAAGTATTTCACAGTGTTTTCAATCTCAACACTGTGAGCTGAAGCAGATCAACTCTAGCCCAACTTTAAACCCTACAGTAATGCGTGACACCACAGGGTTTTACCTCCAAAAACCAGTGGCTGAACAAACGGATTTGTGCTGCTTTAAAGTAACTATGTGTCAAATTTAAAAAAGTCTGTCTTTAAACATGTTTTGTGAAGGCACAGTGCCTTTGACCACCAAAATTCTAATGAGTTAATTCTTGAGTCCAAGTGCATGTTTGTGCCAAATTTGAGGAAATTGCTTGAAGACCTTCTTGAGATATCGCATTCACACAATGAGACGCACGCAAAGTCACAGTCACCTTATACCTTTGACCACCAAAATTTCATGTTTATTCTTGAGTCTGAGTGGACGTTTGAGCCAAACTTGAAAAAAATTCCCTCAAAGTGTCCTTCAGATATAGCATTCACAAGAATGAGCCAGATAAGGTCACAATGACCTTGACCTTTGACCACCAAAATACAGTTTATTTTTAAGTCCAAGTGGACATTTGTGCCCAATTTGGAGAATTCCCTCAAAGCTTTCTTAGGACAGGAGGCACAAACAGACCAGGGATGAAAGACAAATAAAAAGAACAAGGTAAAGGACCTTCAAGACCAACACTGAGATTATGGGACTGCATTCTCAAGTAATACAACACTGGCTGCGGGCTCTTTTTTTTTTTTCAAACTGAGCTGACTTTTTTTTCCCAAGACTTTGAATGGCAGTAGTGCTAACTTCTTACTGTGGAAGAAACACATCTATACATACATAACTCATGGCTGACTGTGGAAGATTTATGACATTGTAGTGACAGTGGTTTTGCCTGTTGGTTGGTACGCTGCTATTATGTGTGTGTGCGCCGTTATTTCCTGTGTGAGGTGCCACAAATGAGGCAACATTTTGTGCAACAGCAAACACGACGAAAATAGTGTTAGCTCTAACTTTGCTAACAGGACTTTTTACGTTTACACATAAATATACAGTTACTAGGTTGAGGAGCAGAGGCCTCAGAATGAGCTATAGAGGTCACTGCTACAGGTGGCCATCTTTCTCCTGTGTATTAGAATACTGTGTGCATGAAAACTTGGCCAGTGAAGGCTTGAATACCTGGTAGAGGAAGCGCTGACTGAACTGGTGCATGGCTCCCTGCAGTTGGCTGCGCTGACTCTGCCACTGCTGGTAGTTGCGCACAGACTCCGCTGTGGGCCTCTGCCATGTGGTGGTTCTGGTGTTGTGGTCCACGTAGTAGAACCTGCCCCGCTGGTCCACTCGCTTCTCCCAGCTGGAGTAGGGACAGAGGGGGGGAGGATGAGAGGGGCTGCAGCTTTCAACAACATCTTTATTAAGCACAAGTCAAGAGTGGGTGGTTGTATCAAAACGTTGCGCTGCTGATAGTAACAACGTTGATTTATAGAGACGAGGAAAGAAAAAACAAAGGCAAGAAAGGGAAAGAAAACAGTGAGAGGAGGGAGACAGAGTGGGAGGGAGGAAGAAGAAAAGAGGAAAGGGGATAAAAGTGTAAAGATGTATCGAAGCAGGAAAGAACTGGATGAAGAAAAGAGGTAGAGGGGAAGGAAAGGATAGACTATGCTGAAAAAATGGTTAACCCAAAATATGCCTGACAGAACACGTTAGATTAAAGTTGTCGATTACTGAGTTTAGTAAAATAAAACAGATACCAAACATATTTTTTCAACAAATTTGGCTTAAAATATAACCAGTTTTCTCCTTTTTATAGTGTCTAATTGCCTGTGCATGTAAAAAAAAAAAATCCCAAAGTTGCATATGGTCAGTGGCAAACTTTAAAACTTGTTCAATATCTCCAGAAAATCAGCTTTCCAGGGACCGAATAAGGCTGCTGGATATTCACACGGCAGGTCCCAAACCTTGGTTTGGCTTGGCCTCAGACGTCATCAAACAGTTTATTCACTTTAAGACAATGCCAGCCCTCAATTACAATGATGAGGGAAAACAATGGGAGACGCCAGGTTTCTGAGTGACAATAACCATGTGCTGCGGCGTGTGTTTGTGTGTCAGTGCCTGCCAATGGCATTACTCAGATGTCTATGTATACCCTGTTCCTCCCCTGAGATGGGGGGTCTGGACATGGACTGAGATACAGACGTTCCATAGAAATACACACACACTCACAGGAAACATTGGTCACATATGCCTCACACACACACACACACACACACACACACACACACACACACACACACACACACACAGACCAGTTTCCTTGGCTCAGCAGGACAAGCTGCTGTTATGCTGCTCCGCTTCTATTCTCATATCTCTGACTCAAGCGCTACAGAATTTGGAAGAGAAAACAGCATCAACTTCCGCATGCTAACAAAAACACACTGCAGATACCAACAGGCTTGAGAAATGCGCGCACACACACACACACACACACACACACACACACACACACACACACACACTTACACACACACAAAAGAATAAAAGCAGACCAGGGCAGCGCTTTCATTGTTGCCCCGATGTTAAAACTCCATGACATTTTTTAGACTTTTCATAACTAGCCGAAGCACTGTATCTCTGTGATCCTCTTCATTTCTAGTTTGTTCAATGTTTTTCTAAAGTGGGCTTCAGGTCTGGTTTCCACCACAGTCAGGATAAAACTAGAATTTCTGCCTTGTGGTTGTATCCCACCGCCACCTTGTCAAGTTACAGTTTACATCCATGTCTGTCCAGACTCATATGAAGCCATGACAGCAGACAATGTTTTTAAATGTGGATGATGCTGCAAAGAAGCTACATATTTTAAAATGTGGATGCTTCACACACATCTGACCCCCGGCAGCACAGAAGACATATTTAATCAGCACAGTTTCAAGGTGGACACCCAAGATTAGTGTCACCAATTCAGTATCTGACCAAATGTCTCCCCTTCTGTTCCTGAGTTATGATGCCGAGTAACAACCAGAAAAGTGTTTCTGCAGAACATCATGATGTCACAGTGAAGCTGACCTTTGATCTTTTGGATATAAAATGTCATCACTTTACTATTTTATCCTATTTGATAGTTGCGTGAAATTTTGTCATGAATTCTTGGCTGTTGTCGGCCTGGAGACATAAAAAAACACCAGCTACTGCAATGGATGTGTGAGACAAGCTGTAAAATAAACTCTGCTCTAGTTCCCTACAATGAACTTTAATTTGTCAAAATCTTATCTATTCTATTTTACACTTAACCAGTTTGAGACACAGTTTTTAAAGCTCACTGGTATTGCATTACATGGAAAAACATAACATTTCATTACTGGTGGGAATCTGAACAACACACATGCATCCAAGGTTTTCATTTGCTGAATCCTTCCAAGGGTTCAAGTCCTCTAAATAGACTCACTTCTGTTGCACCAAAGCTATTAGAGCAAACTCACACACACAGATTCACTGTGTATTCAGTGCACAGGAGGAGAGCAGCATGACAGATTTACTCAGGTTAACTTTATCAGTCAACTTTCCCTGAATGAGAACGTATTTCTTAATTGTTATAATCCCTGAGATCTTCATTGTCAAATCCATATTCATGGAGGGTTTTGGTGGCATTTTATGACTCTGTTACCAAGTTGATAGTAAAAGGTGATGAAAAATGACATGCAGGACTCAAAACAGTGGTGTTACTATTCCAAATTGGCAGCTTAACCACTGCACCACCCCCCCCCCCCCCCCCCATTTCTAAAGGCTATACATGGCTGACATTTTTTCAGCAACAGCAATTCAATATATTTATATCTTGCATTTGCCCCTTATGTTGTAGTTTTCATTGTTAATGGTGCAGTCCGCCTTTCCTGTGTGGGTTCAAAACAGAGCACAACACACAAGGGATTCACAGGAAACAATGCATGCGAGTACTCTACTGTTACTGTTTATTTCTCTGTTTAATGACATCTCTGCTTCAGCCGTGTTTCACTAATGCAAACCAAACATTTCCTTCTGTTTCAAATTAAAAGAGTTCAACTGGCAAGCCACAGACTACATTTTATTGTGAAGCAGCAACAGGTAACACAAAGTAATTGTTACCAATGTTAGCAGTATTATATTACACTAAAATCAGTAATCATAAGATATAGGACAATATGATACAGTGATTCCTCTCAGTTCACATATTTGGCTGTTCTATATAAAGACTGGCTCACTTATGTGTTTTTAATGGTTTCCTAGAATGAATATATTGGTGGTTTGGGTCCATTCATATTATTTGTTGACATTATGAAAAATAGAAACTTTATCCCCTGACTTATCCTTTAAAACACACTTGCTATTACCACCAGTAACAACAGGTGTCTCCAAATCAAAAAGAAGTAAAATCTTAAAGATGATGGGCCCTATCTTACATTCAAAGTGATGCACAGTGCAGCGCAACTGTCATTTCCCATTTAAGACAGACGCAGTTGTTATATTCATGGCTAGTGGCCACATTGTGTAAGCTGCAAATGTACTTATCGTTGCGCCTCTGGGTGTGGATGTCTTAAAATGAGGTGTGATCAGGTAAACTGTTGGTGTATTGCTATTTTGAGGCAGCAGAAGGTGACTGTGCCATTGACCAACAAAAGCCTGGTCTGAAGTCAGACAGCTCCAGTAATTTCCTGCCATTTAAAGGGTGCATTATTCAGATCGTAAGGTGGGCCTACATAGGCAAGTTCACAATATGCATACTCTCAGCCTGTTACACACACAGGGATGCACGGATGGGTTGTGGTTGGGTGAAATAAATCATTAAGGAAAATACTAATTACATTCTCTAAAACTTGAACATAGCAGAGAGCAGAGCAGAGCTGCTGTCTGACTCCCCATTAATAATAGTGCTGTGCACATTTACGCATGAGGAGCAGCGTAACTTCATTGATTATTTCAGAGGCTAAATGTTTAGTTCTATTTTCATTGTCAACTTCATAAAAACAGATCTTAGTTCTGCATATAAACAGAAGTTGTGTAGCAGTATTAGGCAAAATAAGTGATCTAACTTGAACATCATCCAACATGCAAAGTGAGTCTTCTGGCACTACTAATGTTTATTTTATTCAGCCTGGTACTTGAGTGAGATGGCAGCTGATATTCAGCAAGCAACCGAGAAGTCTCAAAATATGAGACACCAAAAACAACAACTAACAGCTCTTTTAGTGGCCATGACAAAACTGTATGACCCTGACAGACAACTTCACTTTTCCCTAAAATAGAGAAGTTTGAGCAAGACTCTGACAAACCGTCGACATTGTCATGTTCTTGATAACTGTATGTGTACATACAGTATGTACTGTAAATGGTACTTCTCAGATCTTAAACTGCTCCTTGCTGAGGCCTTAGACATATTTAGCAATAGTATCTCGAAGCCCATATGGTCTACATTATCACCCCGAAGATTTCAGTTCAGAAACAACACTGTACTAAATTAGCTAATGTGAGGATTTGAATAAATTGTCTTCTGAGGGGAAAATCTTTTTTCTCTTGTGGTCACAAGTCAGACTCAGCAACACAACAGCACCCGCGAGCTGGCAGGTTTCAATATCTTGCTCAAGGACACTTCAGCAGCGTGGATGATTGCAAACACAGGGAGTTATTTTGTTGAGGGATAGTCTCTCTGACCACTATGCCTCCGAGCCTCCTTTAAAAGGCAAGAAAAATACTGTTCCCTCTCTGATATTAGCACTAGCTAGTTATTTACTGGAGCCAGGGAAAATCCCAGAGCCCGCAATGGCCTGTCTGAGAGTCTCTACTTAGTTCTGCTATCTGACTTTAACTCTTTGTACCAGTCATGTCATTAACTATCTACTGCATGTATATCTTGGAACTAGAAATGTAAAGTCTCCTCACTAAGAACGATCAAGACTAAACAGCACATCCTTTCTCTTCTTTTGGACAGTCCATTCATTGTTAATTACCATGTTGGCTGACAGCAATCACTATGAGTTCCTATCTTCTTCATTTCTGTTGGGATACAGTTTGATATGTTTTTATTGAATGAAATAGGGCAATCTGCTTTGAGACTCTGCTTTATCTTCGGTTCACAGGTCTATACTATACATGTATTTACTGCTTACTCTGCTGATATTCCACTGCTCATGTCAATTACTGCTCATGAACTGTGGTCAAACTGTCAAACTAGGCAGTGCCGATTAAATATGAATCTAGATTCTGTTACTACATTGCCCTTTTTCTCACCTTCAATGTTTTCAGAAATGTATTTTTGTGTACTGTTTGGCTGTAAAATTAAAAAGTTTGTGACCCAAGCACCATGCACTGGCCAGAGCAAACATTCTCATTTTAAAGCTACACAGTACAAGTAATTTTTTAAGAAAATAAAAATCAAAATTCTCTGATTGCAACTTTGTTATGTAAATAGTTTCTGGTTTCTTTGGGTGGTGAACAAAACAAGACATATGAGGACGTCATCTTGGGCTTTGGGGACTTTTTCCACCATTTTCTACCATTTTATAGACCAAAAAAACGAATTGATTAACTGAGAATCAACAGATTAATCAGAAACACAATGTTAAAACACTTATAGGAAACTTCTTGTGCTGCTTCTTTCTTGCTGTCTGCTGGCTCAGTATGTGATGGCATATCACCAGTGCTCACTTTACTGATGAAAGTGCCTCTTCATCAGCATACACTCTTTCAAGACAAATAATATTGTCAGGAAGTTGCATGCACGGGACAGGCAGAAATTAAACTGTATTAAAATATCTCAGGACATCCATCATCCCTTTGGTGGTTTGATTCTGTGCTGATTCATGATAGAACTAACTGGCAAAACTGGGGTTTGTTAAGTGTCCCAGCATCAGTATTGCTCAGTAACACCGCCACATTAACATACACTGCCACTTCTAGAAAGCCACCAGCAAACAGAAAGAATGGGAGACACTGCAGTCCCAGTTGTCAAGTATCACTCACAGTTTTAATTAAGTTGTTCATAGCTCTTTTCTTTAGACTGTCCATTTGGCCTCAGAAACTGTTTTTTGGGAAGATGTTACTGCTACATTTAGGCTTGGTACAGCTGTTGCCATTCAATGTTGGGAAGTCTCTCTAACCATTTAAAAAGCATTAGTTGAGTTAAAATGTAACCATTTGATCTTTCCAAATGCAATATTTCATATCACCACAAAATGCTTTACAGTCCATTTTCTATTGTTTAACTTTGTCTGAATAACACTGTCAAAAATC
The DNA here is from genome assembly GCA_026686955.1 of Epinephelus cyanopodus. Lineage (NCBI taxonomy): Eukaryota > Metazoa > Chordata > Actinopteri > Perciformes > Serranidae > Epinephelus > Epinephelus cyanopodus. The sequence goes on along the minus strand of CM048917.1, from coordinate 35,140,652 downwards.
ATGAAAAGGAACTGTAAAATTGTGGTTGACACACACTGTGCCATGCTGACAAGTACAGCTTGGTGTAAACACAGCATCAGTTTTAATTTAAGAGGCCCTACTACGGCTAGACTAAAACAAAGTGTGTTATGACATCCTGCAGCTTACGAGAGTGGTTAAGCCTGTGATGTATCACTAGTTACAAACTCTAGAGTATATTTGATAAAGAGCAGTGTGACTCAGAAGCTCTCCTCAGCCTGGCTTCGGATGGCTTTCATTATTTCAGCTTCCAAACCTCGATTGCCTAACCCTCCCCACCCAGCCCCCCCAGCCTCTAAACAGTTCCTGGTGTGTACATCTGGAGCACTAGCCCAGCATTAGCTTGCTAATTGATCCTCTGAAGGGCCACGGCGGCCAGCAGCCAACACAGTGGTGGATGGAAGTACATGTGGCTCTAAGAAAGGACTTTTGTTCTCTGGGCCCCTGCGCTCTTGTTCCTTGTATGGAAAAACTGAGAATAAGGGGGGGGGGGGTTTCGGGGAGAAAGAGGGGGTGACCTTTTCCTAAAAACAGTCTCCATCTTTCCCTCTGTCACCCAGTCACACACTCTGTGAAAATCCATAAATAATGGGTGCAAGTAAAAATGTCATTAAAAGGGCTGGACTCTGGCAGGGGTGCTCTGCTCTCGTAATGCTGTCCACAAAGTAAGGCAGAAAGCTGTGTTCTCATTATGATGGCTTAGCACACAAACACTAAAATCACACTGGGTAATTTGGGACCAATTACAGTGTATGTAGTTTTAACTGAGAGCAAACATTCTTGATACATTCTTAAATCAAACAAGAAACAAGGAGGCTCGGTCTGGCAGCTGACAGGAGTAGAGCTCAACATGAAATCCTCTGGATACATTTCTGTACTTGATCTGCACATGGTCGATGATGTGAGCTCCTGAAGGCCTGATCGCACCACCAATTAACATGGCTAAATTTGGAGGAAAATTTAATTCATTTCAGTGGAACTGCTGCGATCAGAGGATTGGCTGGTAAGGGTGAAATAAATCTGCAAAATATTTTGGTATTGAGTTCAACTTTGATGACTCAGGAATTTGTAGCTCATCAGCTGTGTTGCACCACATATGTATGTATGTATGTATATACACATATGTATGTATGTATATACATATATATACATACATACATACATACATAGTGTAACAATAAAGGATGTTCATAATAAACGTGGCCAAAGTTTCAAATAATGAGGTAAACGTATACTGAAGTGATTTCTGTGAGCAAGCTACATGCTGATGTGGTAACATGTAAACTTTGTTGCCGATGTAAATTTCACCCTGATTTCAGATCATATTTCTGTTAGAACATGTCTGGTTGTGTTCAGAAGCTTTCATTGGTGATTTTTCACAGTAAAAAGTGCAGCTATTCTGTGTTACAGTCATTCTCCACCTCACTGACGGTGCAGAGACGCTATGGTATAGAAGACAGACAGGCGCTAATGGGGCATCTCAGACAGAGGGTGAATACAGGTGATCCAGAACAGACAGAATTAATAAAATAAAGTGTTGTTTTTTTAACAATAAAGCATGTGAACCTTGAAAACAAGTATGAACTTGACAATAAGCATAAAAGGTCCTCTTTAACCTCCGCTGTCTTAATAAAAACTCAGCCAAAGAGAAATGGTTTGCAGACAATTATAAGATAGAGGTACAACAAATAAATCTTTTGAATCAACTGTGTGAACTACTTGTATTGAAAGTTTTTTTTATCTCTTCAATAATGGAGAGCTATGATGACTGACTAGTGCTTGCATATTCCTGGCTGGGTCAAAGAGCCCTGCAAGTAGTCTCCTAACAACCAAGTGCGTGTGAATGTATATATGTATTTCTGTACAAACTGTACAGTCTGGACAGCAAGAAACCACATAAAACGCAATTTCTGCAAATCTGATCCAAACCATATCTGATTCTAATTAGTTTTTTACAGATGCATCTCAGTCTTGATGCTTTGGCCACTCAAATTATTTCAACATGTCAATGAAACGTCAAATCCAGAGTGACCAAAGGGCTGAGCAGAATCCATACTTTTTAGTAGCAGAGCGCTTTGGAGGATGACATGGAGAACAGCAGTCCATGAATAGACACTGGAATAAATTGTTTGCTGGGACCTTGACAGGGGCTTCACAGCGTGATTGTTTGGAGGGAAAAATGGTGGACCAAATTCAGTGCTCAAACAAACACTGCATCAATCGAGAAAACACATATCAAAATGAAACTGGCATACCCTGGTGGCAGTGGTCTCTCCCAGGTTGTCGTTTTTGTGTTGTGGTCGACATAGTACACTCTGCCATGAGGCAACACCCTCTGCTCCCAGCTACACACAGAGACAGAGAGATGGAGAAGAATTACATTTACTTCTGCAATTCACACTTAATATTAGAAGTACCTATTTTTAAGCATTTCATAATTACTGTAATTACAGCAATGAAACTACTCCCCAGTACACAACTTAGATTATTTTGAGAGCAAAGGGAGTGTCCCTCACTAATACTCAGTGGGTAACAGTGTGTGACCAACAAAGACAGAGAGGAGCATTGATATCATGAGCAGAGGAAACATCAGCTCTCTAAATATGTCTGAATCACCTGCAATCATTTACTAACATGAGCTCTTAGTGCCACTGACTCCCTTGCAATTATTTACCAAATATATCAGATTTATCTTTGTAACTATTTATTCTTGTCATTTGTCACCAAACACTGTTGTATTTGATTTCAATACAGCTCATTTGACATAAACGGCGTGTGAAAGACATTAAAAAACAGTTAAAGGAAAGCAACAACATATCAGTGGAGGAATTTAAATCTACAGCTGTTTACAGCAACTTTTCTCCCATTAATCAATAAGCACATTCATAACTGCCACTGTAAATGCATAACTCAGTATTGCATTGTATCACAGTATTGTAATTACATTCTACAAAGTCTGCTGTTGGCAGTCAAATAATTCACCACCTCAAGGAGAAAATATTTACACCGATGTGACTGAAACTGGATGTTAACACTTCTTAATATCTTACTCACTGGTTGATTTGTTCTGACGTTCAGAGTTAAATATGATGCTGGCCCCTATTTTGGAAATGCATCATTAAAAATCGATGTAGAAGCACTATTAAATGGTTTACAGCTGCAAGCAGAAATATATCAAGTAGGCTCCATCTTTGTTACTGTATGGAGTCACGAGGAATACAAAGGAAATTCAAAGTTTGGTGAATTCTCATATTTCAGTGCCTTGTGTGGTCGATGTGTGTTTACAGTTTGGTGAGAGAATCTCTTTACACTTTACATTTGTATAGCTAATGTACTTTTGGGAAGTGAATATGAAATATAACTGCACAACTTTAACTAATAGACAAGATGTAAGATGTTCTTATGCACTTTATCTCTACATGCACTGATTCTCACCCTGCCGGGAGTGAGTCTGTGTTGGACTCTGTGGTGCTGTTGCTGGCCTGCTCGGTGCTGGAGGTGGCGTTAGGAGTGGGCTCCGCCGGCGTGGCTGGACCCAGGGCATCCTGACCTGGAGAAGGGCTACTGCTGCTGCTACTGGCAGCTGGGGATCGACCTGATGGGGAGGATGGAGGAGGTGTGTGACGGGCCACGCCCCCACGATTCTCCAGCCCATTTGACGTCAATTCAACTTTGTCTATGAGGAGACATAAAGGGGAGGGAGGACGGGAGAGCAGAGATGGATAAAAAAATTACTTATTGTTAGAGTGTAAGAGAGATAGCTCATATCAAACCAGGACCTAAGAATTAGCTGATGTGGTGATTATTAATTTTTTAATACTGCATTCATGGAGAGGCTCTGACATCTGGGCATCTAGCTGGCTGCTACACATTGTTACATTCTAGTCAGCTGTAAAAAGGACAAACAGTAAGCAAACGATTTGTTACAGAAGCCTTTGTAGGCTTAAAGTGGATAGAAAATATGTATAAATATGTATAACTTTGCTACAAAGGTTGCCTGGATAAGCGTTACACTGATTTCAATTTGTTCAGATAGGAGAGTGGGATATTATGCAGTATAACACTGATATAATAGATGGTTACGGCTATTCTGTAATTGATCTCTATTATTATAATTAATTAATTGACTGGCTATCGTCAGACATAGATTCAGGTTTACATTCGCTTTTTTAAAATCTATCTGTGTGCAGTCCAGAGTATGTTTTATTTTGTGAATGTCCACCAGTCTGTGTGGATGCAGGCTACATAAAAGGGAGAGGGATGACAGGTGACAGATTTTAACTTAAGTCTCAATGAGGACTGCATAAAGAGAGAACTCAGCTTTCTGTGAAGTTATCATTTAACCAAAACTATTGTAGACTCTGACGTCACGTAATGTGGTTATTTTTTACTAAGCAGCAGTCAGAACATCTTTTTGTGCCCCTTTAAAGACGCGGAATATCTTGATAAATCCATTTTTACATCATAAATCAGCTCTGACAAACAGATCCGAGTCTAACATTAAAGTCTAAATCCTGTTGAAGTTGACACACAGAGTGTAACACAATAAGGTTAGCAGACTTTTCCTATACCTGCACTGCTTCCAGGGCTGACGTGACTCTTGAAGGACCGATGGCGAGCAGACGAGCCCGGCCCAGAGATCTGCTCCTCATTCAGCTCCCCGTTTGTCAGTGAGCCACCTCTGGAGCACCCTGGGGAGCCGCCCTGCGAACCTCCCACTGAGTGCCTGTTACTCCTGCCAAAAGAAAGAGAAACAGTGAGAGACAGAGAGAAAATGGCAGATGAGGGAAGAAGTGAAAGAAAAGGAGATGATGAGGAAAGGCAGAGGGGAGGAGGTGAGAAGAGACATCAACATTTGCACTTACTGCATGGAAAAAAAATGTATGTGTGTTTTACTTGTTCTTTGACTGTCTTTCATATACTCCTCCTGGAGATCGCCCCACAGCTTTGTTTTGACAACTTATGATTAGACCTATTGTTGTTCCTGACTCAGGGGAGTAGACCTGGCACATGTACGAGTGCGCACACGGACAAACCCAGCACACAAAAAACACACACAGAGGTGTTGGTGTCGGCTACTTTTGTTCTCTGAACAACCTCATATTTTCCTAACACTAAATATAACTTTGCTTTTCCGACAAGAACTTTTATACAGGGAAAGACATGTTGGCTTTCCCTCCCCAGGACTGAGGAATGCTGAGGCCAAGTTTGGATGGCCATCAACAGCAAACCGGATTAAGGGTTGCGCTCTGTTTATTCGCTACAATAAGAAGAAGCAGCAGCAGCAGCGGAAGGAAGCAACCATTTGACATTGACACTTGGCATGTGTGTGTGCGTATATACTTCTGAATACGTTCTTATGTGGGCACTGAGCTCCTCGTCATGGGAGAATGACAGAATTCACTTCTCCTCTACGTCTGTTCGTACACAACTGGATGGAGATGTTGACTGCTTCTCCATGACAGCGGTGGTTTGGGCTCTTGGCTGAACTGTGTTTAATGCCCCCCTACAATGTTTAGAGGGAAATACCATCCGACCCCATGCACCCCCACCGCAAAGCTTTGAAATAAATGCAGACTGCTCCACTATTTATTATCCCACTACCATTCTAGCCGGTGAGAGCAGCGTCTGAAACCACATTCAGGGGGGGAATAACATGCTGGCAATCTGCATAAGTGCTTCAGTCGACCATACTGGCAGAGGCCTCCTTCACTCGAACCTTTTCTTTTCTTTCATTTATTTTGATTACAATTATGCCTAGGGTTTATGTTTTCCACATAAGCACTTTGCAAACAGTGCTTTAGAAAAAGGTCATGCAAGTTTATTATTGCGCTATTATTCTTATTATTATACCACAACATCTGCAGAGATTCAAAACCAGCAGTGTAGTGAACACTGCTCAGATGCCTAACAAAGTTGATTTTCAGTGTGAGAGAGAGAGTGTGTGAGTGTGTGTCTGTATGTGTGTATGTGTGTGTGTGTGTGTGTGTGTGTGTGTGTGTGTGTGTGTGTGTGTGTGTGTGTGTGTGTGTGTGTCAGTGGTGGATGAAGTACCTGAAAGCCACACATGAGTAAAAGTACAGATATCTTGCCAGAAAATGACTTTGGTAGAAGTTAAAATCACCTACTCGAGTACTACGTCAGTAATAGGCTTCATGTATTGACATATGATGTATTGAAGAAAAACGAGGTCTTCTTCACGACTTACAGGATTTAAAAAAAAACTTTGACTATTCAGGGCTGACAAACTGCAGTGCAGTCACCGCGCAGTTACCTGTCACAAATCTTTATCTCCTTGAATCATTACTCGCCCTTTCTGCTGTGTGATGCCATTTTCTGCTTCCATCATGAAGTTGGTCTCATCGTCAAGTGGAATGTAGTCGCTAGCATGTAGGCTCTGATCTGACACACAACCTGGGCTTGACTGGAAATCTAAACTTAACTGCGGCTTTGAGAAACTTGTCCTTATGTGTTTAACCTGTGATCTAACTTGCAAACTTGGACCTCTGATTAGCCTTCTGATTTTATTTTGTTTGATTTTATTGAAACTCAAGTTAAGTACAGATTACTTCCAAAAATACTCAAGTATTGCAATAAAGAATTATTACCTCATTATATTACACCACTGGGGTGGGTGTGTGTGTGTGTGTGTGTGTGTGTGTGTGTGTGTGTGTGTGTGTGTGTGTGTGTGTGTGTGTGTGTGTGTGTGTGTGTCCTGACCTGCTGTGAGATTCAGCTGTGCTGGGAGTTTCCTCACTCTGTGTCCTCCTCAGGTTGGGTCTGTCTGCCTGAAGTATCTCTGTAAAGACACATAACATCATCACTGCACAGACATGGATAACCAGTTTCAATCACAGCACACAGTACATCAATCAAGGAGGAGAGAATGAGAGCGAGAGACAGATTACGAAAAAGCTAGAAAGTGTTTGCTTGATCAAGATTGAGTCCAGTCCAACTTTCAAACATCCACACCCACATCAGCAAACCCAGTTAACAGGATTTGCTCTCATATTTTTGTATGTAAAATAAGGCCTCTGGGGCCTAACCCATTACTGTTTATCTGTTTATTCTGAATAGGATATATAGTCATACACATGAGCCCACCACTGAACATACTAGTCAACAGAGATCCCAGTGTTTTCAAATATACCAAAGATGTCAGATTGAATTTTGGAGATATGTGCTTAAAAGAATTGAGAACACATCTACAAAGCCCTATCAATATATAGCATAAAAACATGAAGTATGTGGGTTGAAATTACATATAAATACAATAAAGTACAGTGAGTTACTTATTACAAATTGTCATTTAGTGGGTGTAGTATTCCTTTAAGGAGCCTATAACCTTAAGTGAGCTAGCCTGAAGTAAAGAAGGAGCACAGGCTACACAGGTCTGGTATGCTTGTTTCTTTCCAACGTCATTCTTCACCCACCAAAAATCTTTATAATCAAACTTTCAGTCTTCATCCCCAACTGACACTGACCCAAGTAGCATCACTTGGCAAAGGAAGTGGACCAGATTTTGTACAGCTCCCTCTGGAGCCACAAAGGGCTCTACGCTACAAATGGTGGACTTCCCATTTTAAGCATTAACAGTTTGTTTTCTGATCACTGTTTGAAAGTAGCTATTTTCCAGGAACCACCATCACTAAGAAAAGCTTTCATAGTGTGGGGCCCTTTGGTGCCAACCATGAACCACAACGTCCCTGGCTTGAGCCTGACTGGAGACCTCTGCAACATGTCATTCACCACCTCTCCCTACTCTCATTTCATGTCATCTCTCTACTGTAAGCTTGGTAATAAAAACATAATACAACAAAAACCTAAACTTTTATGGCATGACACAGAACAACAGCAGCTTGCCAATCTCACTACTCGAATTAGCATTTAGTGTTTCATATATATAACTCTCATCAGTGGATTCCAAAATTGTCGCAAAAGACTTAGTGTCTCTAGCTGCTACACTGGCTGAAACTTGAAAAGAATTCAACACTAAAGCTCACTCAGCAACAATTACTGTCACACTTTGAACATTATACTGGTCCTCTGCAAATGAGAAAGTTCTTATAGTGAGGCTCAGGCCACTTTGTGAAAAAAATCCTGAATAATCAAATCCATACAGACCTGAAACATGTGGCATGTGTACAGTTGGTGGTTTAATAGAGACCATTCAGCCTTGTATGGACTGTGTAGTCTGTGCTGGTGTGAGCACTGGTGTGTGTGTGTGTGTGTGTGTGTGTGTGTGTGTGTGTGTGTGTGTGTGTGTGTAGTGGCATGCGGTCTTGGTGGTGTGAGGGAATGTGTGACTATATGCTCAGTCTCAACTGTGACTGAAAACCACAGCCTTATAACATGCTTTTCATTAACACTCACTTTCTCCTTTACACACACAAACACAGCACCTTCCTATAAGACACTCATGCCAGAGGCATGACAGCCTCAAACAGTATCCATATTTACACACATATAAATCTTGCTATCTTAAGTAAAGCAAACAGGTAATATCTCTCTTTCACTCTCTTGTGCGCTCTCTCTCTCTTTCTCTCTCACACACACACATACACACAGAGAGTACCGTTTTATTGCTATGAAAGGGTTTCTTGTGAGCAGACCCGATGGACATACAGAAAAATAAACAGTGGTCTTGAGGAGAAAGGATTGTGTCATAGTCTGCTCAGTGAGTTCATCACCCCCTCCCTCTTAATGCCACAGGTCTAATTACTGGTCTGGCACGTGTGTAAAATAGAATTTCCAGCTTGTGACCACCTTAGCACACAAAAACATCTCAACAACTAAACTTCACAAAACATATCAGTGGGCACATTTCAGTTCAGCAGCTGCTATGCAAACTTTAGGTTACATGTGTAACCCTAGTTCTCTGAGTAGCAAGAGTGAGACATCTGTAAATGAATGCTATAAAAGGGAACACCTGACATTTATACCGCAAGTAATCATTATTTTCGGTAGTTTTGGTTGATTAACTGTTTTGATTAATCAATTCATCATTTTGCCATTAAGATGTTGAAAATGTAAGAGTCCAAACTAGCTTGTTTGTCTGACTAACGGTCCAAAACCCAAAGATATTCAATTATATAAAAGAAGCATATTTACACTGACAGTAGTGACTATATTTAGAATATTTTCACAGCTTGAACTTGCTGCCATACAGCCATTTTTCGACAAAGAAGTCAAGCTGTTATATCAAAGCCACCAGACTCCATTAACAAAAAACAGCCATTTATGGTGCATTCCATTTGCAATGGGAAGTCAGAATTTCAGGCGGCACGGTGATGTGGTGGTTAGCACTGTCGCCTCACAGCAAGAGGGTTGCCGGTTCGATCCCGGGTGTGGCCCCTCTGTGCGGAGTTTGCATGTTCTCCCCGTGTCAGCGTGGGTTCTCTCCGGGCACTCCGGCTTCCTCCACAGTCCAAAGACATGCAGTTTGGGGACTAGGTTAATTGATAACTCTAAATTGTCCGTAGGTGTGAATGCGAGCGTGAATGGTTGTCTGTCTCTATGTGTCAGTCCTGCGATAGTCTGGCGACCTGTCCAGGGGGTACCCTGCCTCTCGCCCGTTGTCAGCTGGGATAGGCTCCAGCCCCCCCGCGACCCTCAAGAGGATAAAGCGGTTAGAAAATGAATGAATGAATGAATGAAGTCAGAATTTCAAAGTTCCCAGTCAGCAATCTCAAATGGAGCGCCCCCTGATGTCGGATATCCAACTCAGAAAGTCGGGGGAACCTCACCAACACCGACCTCAAAATCCAATATGGCTGCATCGCGCATCAACAGTTGTGACAGCAGTAGTAATACTCTATTTATTAGCATGTCTGTCAAATGTGTCTAATTAAAACAGTTATCCCCACAGTTCTGTCCAACTTTTATCTGTAGACATGTTGCTATAGTGTTTGCATGTGCAAAGGACAGCATAATACATTGTTATCAACTGGTAATGCTGACAATGGCTGACCTGGCTTGAACTGGTATTATTAACAACATATTGATTTGAACTGGAACACGATCAACTTGAGGAAGGTAAATTCCTGTCTAATCTTAACTCTATGTTTTGTTGTGACCAACTTGTATGGCGCAACTACAATGCAGCATAACTTGCATACTACTTTCCAACTAAGCTACACTAACACTCACACAATTGGTGTAACAGCCTGGAAACGTGTTGCTGAGCACCTCCAGAGAGAAATCAGATTAGCAGAGCCTCAATAAACTTTGGTGTGGATTTTGACCTGAATTAGACATGTTTTTATATCATTAGACAATAACTACCGCCTAGTGGTTGTGTGCGTCCAAGAACCAGGCGAGTTGCAGTAGCAGTTTTCATCCATGTTTGTCCAGACTTATATGGAGCCATGACAGCAGACCATGCTTTAAATATGGGTGATGCTCCAAAAAAAGCAAAAGATTCTAAAACATGGATATTTCACACATCTTTAACCCAGCAGCAGAAAAGATCTATACAATCAGCACAGTTTCAACATAGACATCCAAGATTAGTGTCACCAATCTAGTATTAGACCAAACTGTCTCTCCCTCTGTTCCTGAGTTACGACATTGAGCAATGGCCAGAAAAGTGTTTTTGCAGAACATTATGATGTCACAATGAAGCTGACCTTTGACCTGTTGAATATAAAATGTCATCACTTCATCATTTTATCCTATTAGATATGCATGTTGTCATAATTAGCTTATGAATTCTTGAAGACATGTTTTGTGAGGTCAGAGTGACTTTTGACCACCAAATTCTAATCAGTTCATCTTTCAGTCCACATGGACGTTTGTGCCAAATTTGAAGAAATTTCCTCAAGATGTTCGTTCTTGAGTTAGCAGGAGAGCTTTATGGCCATAATGGATTATTTTAGGACTTTTGCATCAATGTGGTGAAATTACTTTTATTTTCTGGGTTAGGAAAAATCTGTAATAATGGTCTCAGTAGTTTAACCATAAACCATTTCTCGGGTGATTTTGTGGACATTTACTATATCACAATATTTACATTTTGTTATATAAAATTACCTATGCCATGATAGAGGACTGTATCAATTTCTCCCACCCGTAGTTTACAGCCAGTATGCTGCCGGTTTAAATAATGTTTAACAAGAAAATGAAAACGATGTTTTACCTTTTTCATTCAGCAGTATCACTGTCCTTGGCAGTATTTCTGTGTTACAGTCAGCAAGTTACAACTCTTTGGCACATAAGCCCTGTTAATGTACAAAGTCTAGCATGATGTGTCCACGATGATGAGGATTAGACTATCAACACAGACACACCAATGAATGAGTGTGTCTGCGCTGCAGTGTACATTTGGCCTCTGCTTCTGCGTGATGGGAAGTTGTGTGTAAGCATCTAACATTTACAAAGTGTTCCAACAGTCCCAGAGTTGAAATCTTTCTGCTCTGGCTTCTGTTTCTCCCCATCTTTCAATACAAGGGTTTGTTTATGAAGCCCGCTAGGAGTATGTGTGTGAGTGTGTATGTGTGCGTGCACGTGTCAGAAAAGCTGCCAGAGGAAATGAGTAAAACTCCAAACTAACAGAGGTGCGTTCAGAGCGAGAACACAGAGCTCCTTAACACCACCAGAAGGCAACACACTTCCACCTTTATACATTTTATATATTCAGGCAGCCCACATATGCCTGCACACACACTGCAGAATGCAAAACACATGTACATACACCCCCACAAACACACAACACGAACACACGAGCTCAGAAACACACGCCTGCATCTGCACTCATGAGACCATTGAACACACACGTACAGAGACAAGTGCCTCAACTTGAAACCCTGGTTGTAGAGGGCACACACTTCAGCCCTCTGTTCACCAACCTCTCCTCCCCCAAAAACACACACACATGACCTCTGTCATCCCTGCCCTTGCAAGCCAGGAGAGGAAACCCCCCCAGCCACCATGCACACCGCTTCAGGATCACAGAAGGCGATTGTACTACTGAGCTGCAAGCAATAAGGCTCAATTACGCAATTCTCAGAAACAAATTAGACAAAAGCACTCCTGATGTCTGTGGTAGGGACTGACCAATGTTTTTTCAAGGCTGACTTTGATAACGATTATTAGTAATCACGGAGGCCAACAACTGATATTTGGAATCAGTACATATTTGCAGTGAAAACAGAAATTAAAATTTAGAATCACACAAAGTCCACAACTCAAACATAAAACTTGCCTGAAATGCCTTTAAGCAAATGTTTGATTAAAATTAATTTAACTGGAATTATGGCCTTGTGGTTGAATGCCTCCACAAATAAGTCAAGTTGAAGTTACAGTTTGCATCCAAGTCTGGGAAAACATGGATGATGCTAACACATCTCACCCCAGCAGCACAGAGGATCAGTTTCAAGGTCAGTGCCCAAGATTAGTGTCACCAGTTCACTATCAGACCAAATGTTTCCTCTTCTGTTCCTGAGATGTGACATTAAGTAATGGTCAGAAAAGTGTTTTTGCAGAACATTATGATGTCACATTTAAGTTGACCTTTGACCTTTTAGATAAAAAATGTCATTCCTTCATCATCTTAGACATTTATGTGAATTTATGAATTCTAATCAGGTCATCCTTTCGTCAAATTTGGAGACATTCTTGAGACACTGTATTCATGAGAATGGGATGTACGTACATACGTCTGGACAACCAGAAAAAAATTTGCCTCCTGCCACAGCTATCGTCGGCACAGAGGCACAAAAATAATGATTCCAATAATTGTAAAGGATTGTGAAGGTGAATCCCTCATCTGTGGCTGTGTTCTCAGCACTTAAATACATTTGTATTTTACCAGCAGACACATCAATAAAAAACTAAATCTTTGCTAACCTTAATCTAAATCCAAACAACAGCCTCCTGTGAGGACCTACAGAGAGTCCCCCTTTACAGGAATTTTTTCATCTTGCTGTCCTTGTGGTAGCCTACATGCAAACACACACTCACACACACACCACCTATAATACACCTCCTCTTAACCTTTTCTCACATCTAAACAGTCACAAAGAGACACATTTATAGAGCCCATGCTGCGGCAGGCCTTGGCCCTTACTGCTTACCCTGTGTTCATTCAGCAAAATACACTGTGGGCTCTGTGTGGCGCTCTATGAAAAGCCTTGTGTGTGTGTGTGTGTGTGTGTGTGTGTGTGTGTGTGTGTGTGTGTGTGTGTCTATATTACATAGGGAGGAGATGGATGCATGGACCTGGCTATGATTTCAAGAGCAGCTTAATCAGAGTCAGTATCTGGTTTATTGCCAAATAGGTTTTCACATATGAGGACCTACTTGGCATTCAACAGGGATTCTGATTCTGATTAAGCTGCTCTTAAAACCACAGCCAGATCCATGCATCCATGTCATCTCTGTGTATCACACACGCACACACAGCTGTGTAACTGTTTTTATTAAAAAGACACCTAGTCTTTGCTTCCAAACCATAAAGGAAAGTAAAATGTTAGCATAGTGCCTGGAAGCGGAAAGTACTGTTGACCCAGAGTCAATAAGTCTGGAGGGTTTGAAATCCTTCCTCTAAGAACTGTGAGATGATTTTATATTGGTCTGGGAACAGAAAGACATGCATATTGATATTACGTGTTGTCTTATCTTTGTGTTAGAGTTCAGTGAACACAGGTTGGTGAAGGCTGACAGTAGTGCAGCTATACATTGTCAATATTTTGTGCTGGGATCACATGTCTACTGTGTAGGATTTAGTGTCATCTAGCTGTGAGGTGACAGATTGCAACCACCTGAAACTTCTTCCATGTGCAAAGCATGTACAAGTACAAGAGCAGCTAACATGAAATCAAGACAACTCAAAAGGCCCTATCAGGGGCCAGTTGTAAGCAGACATTAACAGCTCATTCTTAGGTATCAAAAACACAACACAACGTTTTAGGTGACTACACACTAATGCTTACATAGTTATGTATATTATGTTACATTTCTGCCAATAGATGCCCTTAAATCCTCCACACATACCCTCAAGTTACGTGTACAATATTCTTGGCAGGACATAAAAGCTTCCGACCCACTATTAGACATACTCAAAAAACTCTCCACGGACAAAAAAAAAATACACATATAGGCTAACCATAAGCAAACTGCACTCTACTGCTGTAAGGTTTCACACAGTGCAGCAGAGAGACTGAAGCCACAGTTTAAATAGCTGCAGGCATGTAGGCTGAATAATTCAAACACTTGAGGACAGTTATCTTTAGCTATTCCACTTTACTGTTTTATAATTAAGGCAGGTAAAAGCAGTTTGCAAAGTTAATGATGAATGTAATGGTAATATATCACAGATCCATACAGAAACCCTGGAGTAAAAGTGGGACTATTTTAGAAGTAACTGCGTTCTGCTGACTGAAAATTAAAGGAACTGTGATGCACTGTCTCGGGGTTAAAATAGCAGAAGTGCAATCAGACTTTAATTTGAGTCTGCTCCATGACACATCTTATTTTTCCCGGTGACAACAGCCCACAGGCAGAGGTGTGTCACAGCAGAGACCAGACACATTCTGTGGAGGGAGAGCATGCAGAGCTGTTGCCAGGGTTGAGTTGAAATGGGGCCACTAAAAGGAAATTTATTGAGACTGACAAGAAGCCAGCTGATGCTTTCTGGATCAATTACAGGTCTGAGAGGGCTTTACAGCTGACGCTACAACACAAGCAGGTACAACGGTTCTGTCTAGACAAAAACATATGAATGACTTTTGCTGAAGTATTTAAATGAGGTTATTAATATAATCTGAGTTCTTAGTTAGTGACTGTTGGTAAACAGTATCACCACCAAGAGCAAAAGGCAATCCCAGATTCAAACTTATTTTGAAACAAGCTTTGTCCGCTTTGCGTTTCGCTTTGCTAGATTTGAGTTTTGTCTTTTCTTGACACTGTGTCCACAATCTCTGTAGCTTTCTCTTGGATGCGTGCAGCATATAGTCTGGCACCTGGTCACTACCTATTTATTAAAACCCAACCTCACCTATGTGCTGTGCCAAGGAGCATCCAGAACACAGCAAAAAAAGAGAAGAAAATACAGGCAGAGGATAGAGTACTTACACCTGTATTAGTCTGTACATTGCTTTTTACAAAACCCCTGTGTAATATATCGTTAGAATAAAAATGTAATGCCAATATCTTGGCCGGTATAAGCTTTTAATATCAACACTTTCGAAAATGATTACCTCAGACACATCTTGGGCATTTCTGGACTGTAATTACCTGTTAGCCGAAATGTGTGTTGATATCCAGATACCTGTATCAGCTGAAACTGACAAAAAACCTCTCCATGCCGATGTACTCATCAGGCTCTCCTCTGTAACTCACAGAGTAAAAAGATTCCCTCGGGGCTCAACTGACAAAAATGCCACACGTCTTTGTCTGACAGACCTGAAAGATCGACCCAACTTGCTCTTTCTGAGGTGACTGTGATGAACATGATGCCCAGAGCTGTCCCTGTTACCTGGAAATCAAAGTGGACAAGCTGCGAGCATTGGTCAGTGATGATGCTAAGCTCATCCCACAGCTCACCACAGGGGCAGGAGGTATATGTAAGCTATTGCAAAGCCTTTGGAGTAGCTACACTGTAAACCTTTAACGCACAAGTATTAATCCACCTATAAGACCACCTAGTTGTTAGGTTTCAGTGGTGGACCGTGCATCCTCAACAATAACGAAGATAAGAAGAACTGCACATTAGGTTTTTAGATCAAAGCATATATATAAATGAAGAATTAATTAGAGTGCTAGTCCAGGGTTGAACCTTGTTGAGGCAGGAAATGTGCACAATTAGTCAACTAGTCAAGTAAATTTTGTAACCCTTGCTGGTCGGAACCATAAATACAATGTGATACCCAGAGGAAAGCAGGAGGAGTTTGTATCTGCCCGTGAGACTAACAGCTCTGATCATTAACGTCTTTCTTTCTTTCTCTTTCTCTCTCTTTCTCTGGAATGGAACCGCCTGCGCATCGCTTGGCTGGTATGAGTCCTCAGCTAGCAGCTGACATTCAACATGGAAAGTATGTCCGAATCTCACAAACACTCGCACTGGCTGGATGTCTTATCACTGGGCTGAACAGGAGAGGTGTTCTTGGAGGCACATGTGTCTACATATATGTGTGTGTGCATTTTAAAATGGAGTCAGGACATAAAATACTTGGTAAATAAATGTTATTTGTTAACGTTTATTTTGTGAGTTGCTGTCATGTTTCGTAAATGTGCAGTGTTCTGAACACATGGTGCATATAATGTTGTAATGAGTATTGTAAAATGGTGAATTGATTGTACTTGTATTGTGTCTTTCTCATCTTTCAACCACTCAAAACGCTTTTACACTTCATGTCACATTCACCCATTCACACACACATTCACCCACTGGTTGCCACCTGCTACTTAGTTTAAACATTCACACACACACACACACACACACACACACACACACACACACACACATTTGCAATTTGGGGTTCAGTATCTTGCCCAAGGATACTTCAACATGCAGACTGGAGGAGGAGCGGTTTGGGAAGGCCTCACTATTTATCAAATCCTTAGTTTGCTTTAACAAATAATAATGTTATAAACAATCCAACTTTAAGTGATCATATAATAACAATATTCTGCCATACAACTGTATAATTGCACAACTCTGTGACCACTTACAAAACACACTAACAAGACTCAAAACCCAGATTTCACCACTACAAAGACCAAAATGTGTGTATTGGCACAAACACCATTAATTCAAAGCCATGTGGGTACGAGTAGATTTGGAAAGTTGTGATTTACACAATGTAAAGCCTCTGGCTTTTTCCAAGACGGGAAAACACCCATTACAAGGGTGGAGACACACGAACATCCTACTGTATAAACAAATCAATGTTTGTGTGTGTGTGTGTGTGTGTGTGTGTGTGTGTGTGTGTGTGTGTGTGTGTGTGTGTGTTGGCAAAATTTGAGAGAGACAGGAAGGGAAAGAGTGAGAGGAGGAGAAGCTGCTTAATATTGAGGTATATTCTGTACTAATATGCTGTCTGGATGTCTGTGGTAACACGTGTGTGTGTGTGTGTGTGTGTTCTATATATCTTCGCTGACAAGTAAAAACCTCGTATTTCCAAAATGCCAAGAAACTGTTCCTGGTGTCAACTTCACCCTGCATTTTAATGTTTAAAGGTTGTAGAGGTTTGTATGTTTTATGGATTCAATTTTATTTGATACGTTACACGTTTTCTAAACTTCTATGTAATATATTCACAGTTCTTTTTTTTTTTTTTTTAAATATTAGAGTGCTGTTTATGGCGCTCTCACGTGTTTTTACATTGAAATGGGGGTTAAATCTCACTGTCTGCTCTATATCCTCTTCCTAAATTCCCCACAGTATAAACTGACCATTATCTTTTATCACTTCTTTAAAAGGTTTATTTTCCATCAAACTTGAATATCGCACTCTGGAGTTTTTCCACACGAAACCAGTGATACGTGTATATGAAAATGGCCTCAGTGTGATCACCTCTCTTGGTGCTTCTCTGTGCATTTCTGTGTTATTACCTTCACTTCTGTGTGAGTGTGTGTGCGTGTATGTGTGTGTGTGTGTGTGTGGTAAAGGCGGGACTCACTGTCTGCTGCCGTGCTGCCATTCGGCAGCGTGCCCAGATCAACAACCATGCCGTCGAGACAGACGTTGAGCTCGCCTCCCGCTACAACTGAGCCTTTGTTCTCCGTCTGCAGCACCAGACTCAGCTGGACGTTCTCCACTAGAGGGGGGAGGAAGAACGACAGAGAAAGAGGATGAGTGGTTGAGAAGGTAGAGGACAAAGGTGGAGGAGAGAGGGAGAAGCTGGAGCTGGAGGGAGGGGGAGTGAGGAGAGATGAAAGCGAGGAAATCTGACATCCTCTGTTATTGCTCTAAAATGAGAAAACTGTGTGAACCCATAGTGTATTATCTTCCCTGGCAATAACAGCGGAGGGCCACCCTGCTGAGACTTTTGTGACCAGACGAGGTATTAAATGAGCAAAGACTAGCCAACAGAGCTGAGTAACATTCGATCTTTATGAATAATGGTGTCGTGCTTTTCTTCATAGTGGTTTCAGAAGCAGAAGTGCCACTTTAGTGTCAAGAAGTTAAAACTGTCTCAGTGACTGCTGTCTAAATTGTTCCATAGCAACAACAACAGGAGGGTGCTAAAAGATAGCCAGTCAGGTGAATGTTCTGCATCTCCTTAAGGATATGATCAGGTGTTTCATTACTCCAAAGATAAAACCAGACCAGAATATGGTCACTGCTGGACATTGTGTAATACATTTAGTGGTGCATAACTTTTGCGTCTGTCCTACAGTTCAACCTTACTGGTTATAAGCATAACAGAGAAAGTTAATTCTGTCTCATTTTAAACAATGCATTTAGAATTGTGAAACAAATTCTCAAGCTTGACTTTCACATTACAGGGCTTAATGCTCAATTCTGATTCTTTCCCCAGATCCATCTAGCCGTCTACACTGATCACATTCAGGTTTCCGTATAATTAGCCATGTGTTTATGTTTGGGGGAGTGTGCAGCTATATCTTTAGAGCAATGTGCATTTGTTTTATTGACTATTGAGGCTTCAGGATTATAAACTGTCGGGACAATGGCATAAGGGTGAAAAGATGAAGGAACACAAAACCTAAATCTCTATTAGCAGTTATTGCTGGTAGTTCTGTGGAAAGACGGGTGTGGATGTGGGAGAAGTCGGAAGTGGTGGAGCGGCAATGTGGAGACTTTAACAGGAGAACAGTTGCTCCAAAACCTTAGGATGACCAAAGCTACATTTCAATATCTCTACTGGCAACTCATGACAATGCTGTCACTGCATGTAGGCAAGCTGCGCCTGTCAGAGAGCGCCTGGCAGTCAGGTTCCATTGGCTGGCAACTGGGGCAGCCTATAGCGGCAGCCTACAGTGGCAGCGGTATGGCTGCCCTGGTCCCTCTGTAGGTTCGATGAACCACTGTCACACTGTATGGTGACACTTCCGCAGTTAAGTATGACGTGGAAAGACCATGGCTGTATGGGAAAAACACACACGAAGTCTGATATGACCGTTCTCACAGTGATCACATGACCAGTGATCGGATATGCATCAGATTTAGGACCGCATATCAAAGTTGCCCAAATCTGATTGGTGTCCACACTACTCTCAAATATCAGATCTGTGTCTCATGACATGTGTCATCAAAAATAAGATTCATACCACATTTGCTTGTAATGTCAACATAGCCTTTAGAACTAAAACTGTGTCCAAATTCAGAGGCAGACAACTGAAACAGAAAAGACCTAACCAGCCTCAACCGACAGTCAGGAATTACTGTATCACATGTCATATTTACAAGCTATTTGCCTTCAAGTGGTCATCATACATAGGTAAATATGTCCACGGCAAATGTCCATAAAGTGTTTTAGGGAAAACCTTAGAAGTTAACGCAAGTGTTTACGTGAAACTTCTTGGTGATAAACTTTGAAATATTTGGAGCACCTGAACATAGACTGAAGTCTTATTGGGAGAAAAGCAGGTTCAGTGTGGCCTTCAAAGCCTCAGAAGAAAAGACTTTCATAAGTGACATGGGGGAAAACTTTGTCTGTTTTTTCTCCTTTTCCTCTGTCATTGTATTCTCTCTTTATTTCACTCGCTTTTCTAATTCTGTGTGTGCATTAAGTGTTCTTTTCCATTTGTTAATGCACTGCTTTTAAGTTGGTTGTACCATGTTAAAGGCTGAGTTCAGTATTTTCCAACCTGGACCCTATTTTCCCACATTTTTCAGTCTAAATGATTAATGGGAACAACAGTGTTTGAAATCAGTCCAGTATTGAGCGAGAGTGCTGCAGTCAGCAGTGGTGAAACAAGCTACAGTGTAACCATTCAGGACATGATCACATCGTCAATTTACGTCCGCTACAAGTGCCTGTTGTTGCCACTAACAGGCTCAGACTATCCTAAGGGTTCGACAATTGTGAAAAGTATCCCTACAGATTATTCTGTTTGCAGTGCTCTCGCTCAATACTGGACCCATTCAAAAAACTGTTGTTCCTAATAGTCACTTCGACACAAAATCACAGGGAAAAGGGTCCAGGTTGAAAAATACCAACTGTTCCCCTCAAACACTGGAGAAATCTATCACATTTAGTAATTATCTGTCTCTGCGTGTGTCCTTACTCTTGCCATCATGGGTGCGCAGTGTGTCCAGCAGGTCTATAGTGGCGCTGCCCAGTAGCTCCTTCCTCAGGGTGTGGCAGCTCCACAGCTTCAGATCCAGACGACTCTGAGGTGTCACATTACTGCGAAAAATATGAACACATTATCAAGACATTACATAATGAGATTTGTTACCACACTAACGCACATCACGAAAAAATA
Organism: Epinephelus cyanopodus; assembly: GCA_026686955.1. Classification (NCBI taxonomy): domain Eukaryota; kingdom Metazoa; phylum Chordata; class Actinopteri; order Perciformes; family Serranidae; genus Epinephelus; species Epinephelus cyanopodus. The sequence continues at coordinate 35,120,240 of CM048917.1, read as the reverse complement.
CCACAAATACTGTACATCAGTAGATGATGTCATCTGTTTTACCTCAGGAAATGTATGAAATCATTTGAGTTTCGCTTTTAATAAACTACAATTTTTTTTCACAGTGGAACCAGCTAACATTGCGGCATAACGACAGAGCAGGATGAAACAGATTTTTCATGTTCTAATAATTCAAACAGGTTTAGCAACAATAAACTACAGGATGGTATAAAGGTCAGTGTGTGTATTTGTCTGTGTGTTGGTGATCTTACAGGGTGAGGTCTTCATTCCACTGCAACTCGAGGTGTCCGCTGCGTTTGCCTGTTTTTTTGGTTTCACTGGTGAGGCCGTCTGCAGTCACCTCGACAAAGGAGCTGAGTCGAGAGTGACGGTTTGGCAGCTTGGGAGACTGGGGCTTCGCTGAAACCACTGAGCGCACACACACACACACACACACACAAATACAAATTAAAGAAAACAGTTATAGTGCAATACATTTGAATTTTTAGGGGGTGAAAATGTGTAATGTTTGTAAAACTGGTTCATCTATAGGAAAGGACAAAAAGTTAGAGTTAGCGTGTCACATGGAAGAGAGCATAACTGAGCAGACTAAGATACACTCTGTGGGACTGTGGCCAAAGCACAACCACAATATAGAAAAACATTTGTGTTTCATGTGGGTTACAGGTCAAATATTTAGCTTTCATGTCAACAACACCACATCCACAGTTTCTTTTAAATAAGATACTGTCCACCAGTGAGATGGGGCTCCCTAATTAGGTCATCTAGACAGAAAAGGCCTTTAATTTAAGCATCTAATAGAGGAAACACAAACCAGCTCATTAAACACACATCAGCCGGCATCCTCACATGTACACACAAAGCCAACCATATTACTCCACTACTTAAATAAGAGTTGTCACAATACTGGAATTTCTAATTTTGATACAATACCTTGAAAAATATCAATATTGAAGGTGGGGGGAAAAACTGATACAGCATGGTATTGCGGTATTTTTTAATCACACACCAAGTATTGATTTTTTTTGTAATTTAAATCATTTATATTGCAAATACAAATTAAACTTTTAGCAGCCTTCTAAAAGATTAAAATAAACCATTTTTTCGGATACATCTTGCTGAAAAAAAAAAAAAAAGAGGTGGTCAGTATCTAACCGCACTAGGAATAAGGAGCTAGATCTGTTGAAGGTGCTGCGAGTTAGTCTGGTACTCTGGAGCCTGATGACCTGAGATCTGTCACAACTATCATTCAACAGTAAACTGAAACGTTTCTAATTTTTATCAGTCTTATGATCAGTTACCGTGTTTGTGTGTCTGACTGATTGTCTTTGTGTATGTATGCATATGTGGGGTTTATGTCCTTCGGGTGGCTGTGGGCTCCTAATTATCTTTGGGTGGGGGTTTGCACATCAGTATTTAATGTAAAGCACACTAAGTTTACATGTTACGTCATATGCTATATACATAAAATTAGATTGCCTGAATAAATGTTCCAGTTTTGCCAGTTCATTGTTAATATAACAGGGTTGGACTAATACAGCAACCTGGTTTCACACCTTTATTTTGGAAGGAAGTAGTCTGTTTCCATGGTACCCATTTTTACAGAACATTTTATGGTTTTATTCACAGTTTTAATTAGGTCCTACATATCACCCACCAAACTATTTTCAAACAATAACAGGCCATTATAGCAAAGTAAACAAAAAGTTTCAAATCTGCAAAGCAGAAAGAAAAAAAAAAAAAAAACACATTATTTTGCTAGTGTGTGCCAATCATCTATCTCTGACGCTTCAGAGCTCGAGTAGTTGCTGTGTTTGATGCTCAAGGACAGCTCTGTGACATACTACAACTTATCACAGCCTATGGCAGTTAAGTAAAAGCACAAAGCTCTCTGGGATCAAAGGATGGAAATTGTTTTATTCTTTTTACGGGCATACTTTAAGACATGTTAATGTTATGTTCAGATAACTAACAACCAGACTGCTTACCACTTCTTCTAATAGGCTTGTTATTTACATGTTACTGATTAAATGTATTTTATCAGCCTCGCTGAGTCCTTAACTATTCTTAAATTTATGGAGAAAATGTCACACAACTGTAATCTGTTCTCACTTAGAAATGAAGATACTGATTTTGGTTCTGGATGCATCACTGTCAGTATACCGTTTCTGTACTTTGTATTAAAAAAAAAAAAAAGTGAAGTTTTATGTAATTATAAATTATATAATACCGCCTTCAGATATATATAATCAAACTTCAATTTGAACATGCCCTTGCCAATTCAGCTACACAAAGACACAGCAATTTTCCACCCCAAAACTATCAGCATTAGCTTTGTTTTCTGAGGTGTTCCTGGACCCGTTTTACTACCATTCACAATTTGCTTTACTTTTCCTCCAGCTGTGTGTCATATTTCTTTATGAATTGCCTTGTGGGAAAATATTCTGTCTTTCAACTGTTTTTTAAGCAGCCATACCGACTGTTTTGAGTACACTTTTTTTGTCATTGCTCATACTACTTACTCAGAACCTGCTTATAATTAGTCGCCTAAGTTGTATGGATTTGGGTCGCAACTTGTGTGCTGGTGGAAGCGCAAACCAGCAGACAAATATAAACATCACCCTCTAGTGGAAGAAAGAAAAACATCTGCCATACCACTTTCATTCACGTTCATGAGACTGAGGTTAGGGGAAATAATTAAATGGTCAGAATGAGGCCTCAACCGAGAAACCATTGTGTGGACACTGGAGGGGAGTGTTCACACTGCAGGCTTGGTGGAACATTTTATGACTTTTCATGAATCTTCAGTACTTAACATCAGAGTGCTTTCACAGCACTTTTTTAATGCTGTTATATATTTTATATATACTGCTATATATTCATACATATGAAATGAATAAATGAAAGAAGTTGTATAACTGCTGTATTGTGTAAAGGTAAATATACCTTGGCTTCTGACAGAGAATTGAAACTCTGACCCTTTCTGAATATATCTCTCTATATTATGTGATATTTCAGTAAATCCCAACACTCTGCAACTCTGGTAAAAACCTACAGCTGAGCTTAGACAGGCTTAGTGGCCTTGAATTCTTGTAGGTCTGCTGAGAATCTTGTTACAGCATGCATCAGTCATAAGAGAGCCGATTTGTTCGTCCTGAATCACTTCTGGATTGCAAACTGAAGAACACACAGGCCTGGCAGTGTTCCTCAGAATGCGTCTGATCAGGACGACGGTTGGATGAATAAATGATGACAGAGATAAAGGCTTCTGTACGCCTTCCTATCACAGACGAGACATTAGCAGACCTCTGAAGATAAAAAGGAAGTGACACAGAGAGGTGGAAGAGTGCCAGCAATGGAAGAATAAAAAGTAGGTCTCACCAAAGTGAGAGGAAGTTGGGGGGAGGTAAACAGCGGGTGAGGGAAGATCAATAGTGAGGTAAAAGAGGAGGTGAGTCGGAGCTCAAACAGTCACAGTGACTTAACTGTGATTGAGTGAAATAATTCCGGTAGAGCAGAAAGGAGGAAAAAGAAAGACCTAGGTCACATTGTACTTTTTTGGCCTGTTTATATGAAAATAAAGCTTTGAGGAAACACACACAAAAGCCATCAATGTAACTCTAGTGCTTCATGCTAAGACTTAAGTATAGCCTCCATGAACTTGAGTGATATTACACCATTAACGGATAATTTGGTTTATTACAATATCTTTTCATTTCTAGATGTTGTGCCAACACCAACTACTAACAAAGTAGCTGGTGAGAGGGAAAGGCACCTACAACATGCACTGTGCAATGTCCTATATCAAAAATGCCCAAGAGTGCATGTTACATGATAAATCACAACTAAAACTGAATTAGACAGAATGTAAAATGTTATGTGAGGAAATTGCAGCTAATATTGGAACAGTTTTACTAAAAGAGGCTATACTCAACATTAAAAGTATATAATGACAGTACACTGTGACAGGGCTTGCTTGTAGTCATGACCTAAATTATCCCCTGAGCTTTACAGAGCTTTATTGTAAATTTCAGCAAATTTTTTTAACTGTCTGGCCCACAACATTACTATTTTGGTTCACTCTCAGCACTCTCATAATGTTTTAGTGAAAAGCTTCAATTACGTACTGTATACAACCAGTTCAGCACCAAACAGCAGACAGACACAGGCCCTGTTTACATGTGATATTAATATACGTCTTGAGTTAACGGATCACAAGTGGACAGCTTAAAGTTCAGGTGTGAATTAGGGCTGACTGTACCTGACTCAGAATTATGTCAGTCAAATCAGATTTGGCCATTTAACATAAATATTCAGCAATTTGGTTTATTTTCCATGTGAAGTTTTTAAAGTTTAACCAGGGCTTAGCAGCACGTTCAGAGTGGCAGGGCACTCATGTATTATAGTAAAGGATAAGGATGAGGATAAGGATAAGGATAAGCCTTTATTGTCACTATTACAAGTACAAGTACAAGTACAAGCGAAATTAGCCATCGACAACATAAACAAGCTAACAGCGCTGACAACATGCAAATGAGCAACATGGCTCTTTGCCAGCACTATCTTGCAGCTTTAAGGTGGAAAATTTGTCCTCCTCTGTGCTGCTGCATTGTGTCTGCAGCTGTCTGTTCCAAATTATAGCGTCACAGTGAAGAGCGTTCACTCCGCTGCAAAGTCTGGGGACCAAAACATCCCCAGAGGTACAATGCACAGCACACTGATTAGCAAAAAATAAAAAAGACTGCAAGCGATCTCAGTTGACTGAGGGGTCTCTGACAGAGGCAGTATGAATGTGGTCTTGGCCACATACAGTCACATTCTTTCTGCAGTGTGTATGCTAATGTGTCCTCGGCCACACTGAAGGACTGCCTACTCAGCTGATGTCCTCTGCGTAGGCAGTAGCACTAACTCATTCAGCGTTGCAAAAACAAAAAGAAGCCACACCAATAAAAGAAGAAGAGAACTGTTTTTGCCTGCGTAACTTCTTCTCCTTCTTCATGGGAATTGCACTTCCTATTCTTAACTTAACGTCCGGCAGTGTAGTCATGAGACTAGATGCATTGCTGCATCTTGCCAATTAAAAACACCAATGCATGTGGTCTTTGCAAATAAATCTCCAATAAAAAAATGTATTAAGGAAGCTTGAATCAATACTTCAAATGCAACAATGGATCACACTTCACTTCATCACATGACCTTGGTCTTGTGTTGAACCCACATAGTTTTATTACGTGACTCTGCAGTTACCTTCAGCTCTATGGAGTTTTTTATTGTCTTTCAGCTCACTGTGTTTTTTTTTTATGGCTCCCCACATTACTGTTTCACTTTCCTCTTACTGCCCTCATAGGGTTGTTTTCGGACACATCATGCAGCAGTTTCCAGTTTTCTAGTTTTCCTCAGGCCTGTAGCTTCTAGTCAAGGGTCTCAAGAGTTGGTGGAGACCAAAACAGAGCTAAAAGAAGTAAATATTAGACTTATACTTGTCAGATGGCCAAACCATGACTTGAAGCTGATAATGGTCCAAATGTGATGGATGTGTAAAAATCTGCTAACATGTTGGATAACTTAAAGGAATACTTTGCCAATTTTTAACTCTGTCACTCTCTGTCACTGCAGTGTGGGAAATGTGTGCAGATGAACAGTGTTAAGGAGTCCCCCATGCTGCCATCTCTGGGAACTCATTCACATCATCAAAGGTGCAAAACCAGTCACCCAGCAGATTTTGGCATGCAGAGAGACAGGGAGTTCCCACAGCTGGCAGCTTTAACATGACAAGGTATACATAAACCGCATTGGCATCCCATCATTGGCAAGGCGTAGCCCCCTTTTGGGGCAAAGAAACGCTTTTTCTCTGTCGCATTCATTTGGTGCCCTTGTATTCATTTTACGATTGACTAGAAAGGTTTGAACATAACATTTTTTATTTTTTTTAGATTTTTTTGGGGCATTTTGGCCTTTAATGGATAGGACAGACAAGCACGAAAGGGGGAGAGAAAGAGGGAGTGACATGCAGCAAAGGGCCACCCCTGAACATATTCATTTATGTTAACATTTATGTTGGAAAGGAGGCTCCGACCGATTGTCGAACCTCAGATTCAGGAGGAGCAATGCGGATTCCATCCTGGTCGTGGAACAGTGGACCAGCTCTTTACCCTTGCAAGGCTGCTGGAGGGGGCGTGGGAGTTTGCCTATCCAGTCTACATGTGCTTTGTGGACCTGGAGAAGGCTTACAACCATGTCCCTTGGGGGGTCTTGTGGGGGGTACTACGGTAGTATGGGGTTCCAGGCTCGCTGCTACGAGCCATTCTGACCTATGGTCATGAACTCTGGGTAGTGACCCAAAGAGTGAGATCGCGGATACAAGCGGTGAAAATGAGTTTAAATGAGTTAGAGATAGGGTGAGGAGCTCGGACATCCGGAGGGAGCTCGGAGTAGAGCCGCTGCTCCTTCGCGTCAAAAGGGGTCAGTTGAGGTAGCTTGAACATCTGATCAGGATGCCTCCTGGGTGCCTCCCGCTGGAGGTGTTCCAGGCACGTCACACTGGTAGGAGGCACCGGCATCAGTGGAACTTTAATCTTAATCTTAATATCTCATCTGGCCTGGGAACGCCTTGGGGTCCCCCAGGAGGAGCTGGAAAGTGTTGCCGGGGAGAGGGCTGTCTGGGTGCTTTGCTTGGCCTGCTGTCCCTGGGACCCGGCCCCGGATAAGCGGATGAAAATGGATGAATGGATGGATGGATGGATTTATGTTAAAACACAAAACTACAATGTGCATAAAGGGCAATACAGGGTGACATATTATATGCATAATACGATCATCAGCCTATATATAATGTATGCAAAGGTGTTAGCATGAAGCACAAGAGACAGTAAACACCAGACCAGCATGGTTAATTTTCATTATCACTCTACATTCATACTTAATAATTTCACCCTGCAGATAAGAGTGGAAAAAATCTGCATTTCGCCCCTCATACTGTAAGTGACTCAGACTTGTTCTTTTTTAAAGGTGCTGTGAGAAAAAAAAAAAACCCCGAATCAGATATTTTCCATTCTTACTTGGATCTTTGGTGTGTTCCTAAACCTGAAAATTCATCAGAAATTCATGCAAATTTTGCGGTAATCTGATGCAACATTTGTCATTCCTTTATACAGGCAACAGCTGTGATGGAGGTGTACAGCTGTTGGACAAACATGTGTGAGGCCACAAAACTGTTTGGGATGTTGTTTTAAACGAACAGAAACTCAAGCGACGAAACTGAAAGCCTGGATGTTACACCTTTACCAGTGATACTTTGTACATGCAAGTCAGTTCAAAGTGGTGAGTTGTTTGCGCTGTATTGTAAATGAAACACTAAATCATTATAAACACACCCAGAAAAAAAGAGAAAGAAATCTGATCTGAGAAGTAAATCAACCTCAGTCACCAGGGCTTGACGTCTGACTGAGTAACAACTGGCCACACTTTACTGTACAAATAATGATAGGTGGTGTTCACAACACCTCACGATGCTTGCAAAAAGTCAGGCAAGTATAATCGACAGTCAAAATACAATATACACAAATAAAATGTACTTGACACAATCTGATTTGTCCTGATAACCTTCCCATTTTATAATTGCTGTGAAACTGCTGCACACCCTGTCTGAACAGCATGTTTGCTGGGTGAACAATGAGAGAGAGGTTATGGCCTTCTGACCATCAGTAATAAGTGCAAAATTGGCAGGAGGAATACAGTCTGAAGGGTGTCAGGCTGACTCATTATTTTTTAAAAAGGAAGTCCCTATAACTGAGAAAAGGGTTTGACAAATTTGTGTGATATACAGAGAGGATATTTTCATGTTATGATGGACAGACAGGGCAGAGGATAACATGCTGCCTTATGTGCAGAGCCACCATGGCTGTGGTTTTTATTCCACTGGAGGAAATTTCTGAGATAGAACACACACATTGTGGGTGCAACACTGCAGTATGGGGATCTCTCTTGTTTCATCCTCACTTAGGAAGGAAATGCCATGCCATTATTTGTATTAGTGTCTCCCAATTAGTCAATGAGATGACAAAAAACATATCATTACCTTTTAAGATCAACTGAGACTTTTCAGTGGTCTGGGCACCGCCAGGTCTGCTCACGCTGGCAGCTGCCATGACCTCACAGCTCTGAAACACAACCACACACACGCAATATTACAACATATTGTCACTTCATTGCAACAATCAAACATCCCCTTAAAAAAAACAGCAACATATATTATGAGTACAATTAGCAGCCTGGCCAAATAAATTTCTAAAAAAAGGTAAAAATGTGTTCCAAGTGCCAAGACTTTCATCAGAGCCTATCAACATCACCTTGAGCAAAGTCAGAGATGTAGCCTGCTGGACTGAATGCAAAAGGGACTGCATATGCAAGGACAGTGCGCAGCACAACTCTGCATCTCTAGTCTGGGGCTGTTGTTAATACTGATCTTCATTTTGTATACTAAGTAAATGCCCTAACCCTAAAGCTGGTTTGTGGAGGGGATGTCATCCTATTATCGTTACTTGCTGCCCCACCAAGGTGACTGCTGTTGGCATCTCAGTGTGAGACCAGACAAAACCCAGTGATGCATGGTCAGCTGTAACCAAGCCATTAACAAAGCGACCTATTACTGTACGAGCTGTATTAACCAAAGGACCACCTGAGGTCTGTCTCCGCGCTGTAGACAATCAGATCGGAGCAATCACAACAAAAGCGCACAGCATCTTCCATCAACCTTGTGGAACAAGCTGACCGGCTGCGCAGCCTTAACGAAATTCGCTACTCAGGGGATGCTGGCTAAACTTCATACAGACTAACACAAATGTAACTGTCCATGTTGAACACGCTTCATTGTCCCCGTATTTAAATACCCTTGGCTGCTGCGCAAGAAACACAAATACGGAAGATGATCAAGGTATTTCTATGCATCACTGTCAAGCACAGCAAAGAAAAAACTAACTTCCGGTCATTTTTTCCCAACTACAACTTAGCTTGCAAATACTGTTATGTTGAAACATCTTATATCTACTACAATGCACAAATGACACAAAACACTACATTTTGTAGCGAATTTTTACTGTTAAAAGGGCATTACGTAGCTTTACAAAATGTTGTATAGCACAGCGGTGGCCATTATTTTGAAGGGAAAGTCGCAACATTTCCGTTCTGATGAAGCTAATTGTGGCTAACTTCACCCAGAAGAAGCTAACTGTTAGCGAGCAAGCTTCGTAGGGGGATTTTGTAAAAGGACATGCCGATAAAACCTGGTCTAATCACCTGACAACAAGTAAAACAGCGTTGGTAGTTACGTGGTTCCTATCAGAACACGACACATTCACTGAAACACTGATGAATAGGGCTTTAATGTAATCTTTCCCGTACCTTTTTTAAGCTGTGCTCCGCTGCTGTCGCTAGTGAACTTTCATTTCCGCTTCAGTGACAATATCACGTGACCCTGGGTATGTCTTTTTCATTGCACAAAGGATTCTGGGTCATAAATAATGGTAAACATCATCACTCATTATAACTTAATTTAAATTAAATTAAAGTTACGCTTCACTTTATATGAAGATAAACTAGAATATACAGCAACAGTATATAAAATATAATATAATATAGAATAAATATATATATAGAAAATATAATATACTCCCAAAGATATCCACACACTATAGATAATCTACACAAGGGAGTGGAGTTTTTTTTTTTTCTGAATTTAAAATAGAAGAAAATATATGGAAAAAACAAAGTTGCCAGTGATGCCAGGTGGCCTGTTAAAGACGCAGTGGGCAAATGTACACACTACAAAATGATATATAGGTAGAATGTTATTATATACTAGTTAAACTTAAGAGAATGGGACCATGCATGACAGTTAGTGTTTGAGGTTCTGGTCAGAAGCAGGCACATTTTTCATTTAATGAAGAATTGTTCTTGTGCTCCCCTTTCTAGAAACAATTAGTCAAAATATTGGTTGTCTGAACCACTGCCAAAATCTCCCCAGTCATGCTTATTAGGAGACAGGTCTCTCACGCCACCAGGTGTCCATACAGAATTTGGACTTGGATTGGCAGGATTTATTGGTACTTCAAGGATTGTTCTTTCACCATTGGGCGAGTCAAACAAGGCCTTGAATAATTAAAATTAATGATGGACATTGCAAGTGACAATGCCCGGTTCAAGCCCTTTCTCTGCCATGAGAAGAAGGCAGCTGTGTTGCCCAAAACCAAAGCCCCATTGGGCAATGATCTGGTTTCACAAAGCTGAACAAAGTCACTCCAGCTAGTTTAATTTTGTTTAAAGAAGGAGTGAGACCAATCACAAACTTGTTTTATCATTACAGTGAAGTCAAAGTCACGCCATTTGCTCCCCCCTTTATCAAATGTGAACGAAACTTGTCGCACATGTTCAGGACTTCATGCCGGATGTCTCCGCTTGGATTAATCAGAATTGCCCCAAGACAACTTGAGTAATGGCCTATTTCCTGCTAAACCTCACCCTTTGTGAGTTTTTTTCATTGATGGTGGCCATGTTTTTTGACCAATCTTGCTGATTTATGGTGAAATTTGTACTTCTGTCCTATAAGGCAGTATACCAAATTCATGCTGATACAGGCAAAATCAGCTCTTGACTAAAACACTTTGCAGAGCTCAGGAGAACTGAACATAGTCAACTTTCCTTCGATTATAGATATAGTTTATAGAAAAATATATCATACAGAACCTTTAAATTAACTGTATAATGGGGAGAGTTTCATAGTTTCATGTATTTTTTCCATGTGATGTAATCAGTGGGAGACACTGACTGTCTGTCTTCTACTTAAGGAGACCTCAGTATGCCTACATACCTTCTACCACAGTAGGAGTACTAGCTGATTTGTACAGTATGGCTTTATGCAAATTATAATTGTCATGTGCATGCATAAGAAACATATTGATGAGTGCCTGAAAGCAACTGGTTACATACATACATGACTTAGAGGGTTAATCTGGCCATGGTTATACAAACAATCTTGGGTCCTTTTATTTAGCAGTCTGATGGAGAGCACTCACAGACTACACTACATGTATTGATCATCACCTTTACCATTACAGACACCTGAAAGACCCAAATTCCCATAAAAACACCCACAAAAAAACAAAACAAATGAAGATTCCTCTTCATTCATCTCTTTTACTGCCATACTGTATATGTGTATGTATGTATGTATGTATAAGAGATGTCTTGATAGAACAATCAAAAGGCATTGCAGAGGACAATTTTATGTGAGGGGTATTTTCCAAACAGAAACAAACACTAAGGAACTGAAATCAACTAAACAATCTTTATTTTTTATTTTGCACAGGCAATTTAGTGATATCCCTACAGCAGTGGTCTTGATACAAAATTCAGAATCCTATTTGACTGAGAAAGACTGAGTAAAAATGCAGCTGAGTCCAAGACAAGACTTTGAGAAGACCTATTTTTAGCGCTGCAGCACTAACAGACACTGAGATGACACTTTGCATTAAAGGCCTGATGTGTTCTGCAGCGAAGAGGTTCAATTACAGAATTAAAAGAACATACAAAACATTACAAAGAAAAGTGTGACACCGAACCAAAACAAACAAAAAACCCAATAAACAAAAAAATTAATTATTCATAGTAAACTCCTGGCACACTCCTGTAGCCGGGCAGATCAGAGCTCCCTGTGGTTGCAAGATGATATGACACAGTTCCTAGAAAGATCCCCAGATTCTCTCAAATCTATTCTGTGTATGGGGTTCATGCAGGCTCAGTCCTTCCATTTATATCATAGACAACATTTCCTTGAGTCCGTACACAGACAGGGTGGAGTGTAGACTTGTAGGTGAGGAGAATAAGTTCCTTAGCAACCACCATACGGAAGTGCAGAGCAATCTGTATGTTGTATGGCAGCTCAAAAGTCTGCAGTGCAATCTGTGATGGCCAGGTTATAGTTGGACTGAATGTCCCTGGAAAAGGCTTTTGAGAGCCACTCGAGAATTGCAGTCAGGCAAAACCAGAAAATATGTGCAAGTGATCCTAGCAGAGTAACAACTGTCATACTTGGGAGACACTGGTGCGAAGATGCAGTTCAGTTTTGATTTTGGGTAATGCAATATATGCATCACCTTATTTTGAATTAACCTGTACAACAACAATGAACCTGGGACTTTGCCACTTCCCAAAGCTCTGCTGATATCTCTGATTTCAAGTCACTGGCCCAAGCTTCTCTGTTACAATCTCAAGAACCCAAAGTAGTAAAATAGTTCATAGATTTTGATACAAGCTGCTTGGAATCTGGAGGGAGCAAGAGATTTTAAAGAAAAAGATGAGTGGTGGGTACGGACTCAAAGTTTGGGCGCTCTTCCTCAACATAGTGTCTGACTTGATACCTGGAAAAAGAAAACTGGCTTTGGAAGACTGAAATTGAATAAATGATGCAAAATGGCCATTGATGTACAGATCTAACAGAGTTCTCATACCCCTCTCCCTCCACACTGCAAACACGCCATCCAACTGTCCAGGCTTGAATGAGTGACATTTGGCATGTGGGAGCGTGTATGGAAATATTTTGACAAGTTTTGCAAGCCTCTTTTTTTTGTTTAATATTGGCAAAGAACTCTTAAAGGTAAAGTTTTGTTGAACTGACTTCTAAACCAAAGTAGAACTAGAAAATGTATGAGAAGTTTTTGAAAACGATATAGAAACCCTTAAACCTGTGCAGGCTCACCATTTTGATCCCATTTAGAGTTAACTAAGGATCTAAGAAGAACAGCACACATCTGTCAGTGGTAGTCCTCAATGAACCTTTATATGCTATAAAATAAAATATGGCAAAGTAACTATGAGAACAAGCCAGAGGGTATCTAAATATCATTAAGGCCTATGCAAACTTGACATGGCTGGTAGACGTGGCATAAATCATCCCACACTTGAAGTCATTGAACCATGAGGTACAATCATTCCCCATATTTCCTGATTGGATCGTGTCCACGAAACTTACGGTAAACTTAAATGAACTAGGGCCCCTTAACCACATGTTGACACAGCAGTGTGCAAGCAGCAACCTTATCTTCTGTGCTGCTGACTCACATCATTACAGCAGGACTGATCAGACAGACCTTCACTGACTAACACACTGGCTGAGATAGCTGCAGCCTCGTCATGTTGCAGGTCATTTTTTGGTCACAATTAAGCTTCAGACGTACAAATGTAGGCTACGAAGTACAGTCAGTAGTTTATTGCATCTGTCAGATGTGGAAGTATATTCATGAACATTCAAGTATAAGGTCAAGTATATTCATATACAGTAGGTCCATTTATGAGTCGACACAACACATACTCCATATTTATATTGCTGAATTGGGTGGAAGATAACTATAACTCCAAAAGTTTTTCCAGTAATCAAAATGGATCCTTGGACAGACGAGAGCAGCCTTCACTGAGCTTTGGATCACAGCTGTATCCTCTTGGTCTATTTGTGAATACAGTACACTAAGAGAGAGTTTCTTTCAGACATTTCTCAGTGATCAGTGAGGCTGCAGGAAAACTGCACCGGGAAGACCGTGGCCGGATGTCAGCGGTGAGCGCAATGACTGATGATGATGGTGATGGAGGCTGATGTAGTGGTCGTGAAAGTAGGTGCTCACGGCCAGAAGAGGGCCCAGCAGCAGGCACAGCCACACTAAGCCGTTGCCATAGTTTCCCTGGAAATAGTTTGCGAGGAATACTGCGACCAGGAGCTGGAGGAAGAGGACACGGTGTGGTTTAGTGAAGACTCTTTTTAACCCAGCCTACAGTACACAAGGTATGTTAAAAGGCCAGAAGAGATGGTTAAAAAAATTTTCTCTCAACATGTGACAAGGTTTGTTTGTTATGTTCATGAAATACTAAATAAAAACAGAGTAAACTAAATAAAAAAACAGAGCAGACACCTCACACCATTGACCACTTGTGGACACACACTGTAAATAGTCCTGCCAGTCTAAGTGCCGTGGTCACTGCCTTCATTGCTCCTGTTTAGCATTACAACTAATCTATCAGCTGGCTACCTCGGATCAGCCTAAAATATTTGCCCTCACCCTATGGGGCTTTACTGTCGTCGGAAAATAGCTGATGGGTTCAGTGCTTGCTTTACAACTAACACAGATTGCAGGCCTTTGGTCTAATGTAGTGTTATTTCTGTGATCATGTCATGCTCTTTGAAAATGATTCACCACCTCTCATAAAAACTGAAAGGTCAGCTGTGACTAGCACAACACTCTCGGTATGTCCTTACCATAAAAGATATGGGAAATAAAACCCTGCTTTTATTATTCAATCTGCAAAGAATCAAGAGGAAATTATGTAATATTTAGAGCAACACAGGTCCTTCTAGTTATGTCCTCAGATCTAAAGATACTTCTCCCCTGCTGGTAAATATTTGTGACTTCCTGCGTACATTATGAGAGCACTGAGAGTGAAACAAAACAGTTAAGTTGCAGCCCGACGAAACAAAGAGCCCCAAGTCACTATAAAGCTGAGGACTTTATAGAGCTGCCCGCCCATTCTCATTCCCAGCTCATCAAACACAGCCACTTTGTCAGTGATCTTAGTATCACAGTACGCACAGAGGCACCTTTTGTGGCAGTATGACATGTTCTGGGTGGCAAAAGTTGTTAATGCAGTGGGCAACACCTGAACTTATCAAAAACTGCTGCTTTGTCAGTGGATGTTTGCGTTAGACATGAATGCAGAGAGGCACCTTTCCCGGCATTATAATATGCACCACCAAGCAATAGTAATGATGCCGGCAACAACAGTAGTATAAAGAATGAGAAAGTAAGTATAGGGCAAACGAGTGGGCGGGAGGGGAGGTGGATGGCTCAGACGAACTCCAGACTTTCACCTGGGAGCCCACTGTTTGTTTCCCTTGTGAAATTAAGTCAATGGAGTTATTTTATAAACAATGTAGTATGCTATTATGTGTAGCTACAGTAGTGACGTGACGTTGTATGACATTAGTAACATCTGTACTTATTTCACGCCAAGCCATGATGTTTTTTCTAAACCTAACGACGTGCTTCTATTGCCTTAACTTAAGGAAAGAAACATAAAGATGAAGTGTTTATGGTACCTCGTAAGTTTATTTTTAAAAAGACTACTGTAAACTGTAAATTTCCTGTGAAAACCAACTTGTATTTTGAAAGGACACAATGCATGTAACAATAGTAAATTCACATGCTGTCCCAGAATGTCCAAAACTGACAAAGAAGGGTACCTAGTGCATTCATTATTTGATGTTTAGGTCCACTGACAAAGCAGTGATATTTGGTGAGTTGGAATGAGAACGCGCTGGAGCTGCTGATTTAGGTAACAGTCAAATAAGTGTCAAAGCTTGATGGACTAAACTAGACAGCATTTCTAGTGTGTAAGTAGAAGCAATCAGTGCCTGTTGACCCCATTCAGGTGAATAATTACCAGCTTCCACTGGTGTGATATTCTCACCTCGACTAGCATCATGAGGAAGATCCACAGACGACAGCTGTGCAGGGGCAGAGCAATCATATACTGTGAAGAAGAGAGGAAAAAAGCATCACAGCAAGTTATTATTGCAATGTTTGTTTGGGCAAATATCCCTGTAATCTCAATACAGTAAGATTCAGGTACTGCAAAAATCACCCTCTCTTTCACTGCTGCTATTAGTTTTTAACAATGAATGGATGTATGCAAACAAAAAACTGAATAGAAAGAAATTATTGCTCTCACATTGCAAAAATGATGCTTAATTTTCATTCATTACTGACATTGATTTCTTCACATAAAGTCTGCAATTTAAATTGGTATGATGGGATGTTTTAATCACATTCTATAAACACAAGCAGGAACATGTATCTTTAGTTTAATATATATTTTTAGCATACAGGCAGCATGGCTCTACATTGTTCTGTCAGCTAGTCAGTCCACTTTGATCCAGAATGAAACATTTTAACAGCTATTTGATGGAATACTATAGAATTCGATGCAGGTATTTGAGATAGCCAGAGGATAAATCCTAATGACTTTGGGTGATCCCCTAATTTTTCATCCAGTACCTCCGGCAGGTCAAAGCTTTTAGTTATTCATTGAAATATCTCCATAGCTACAAGATGAATTTGCACCAGAGCAAGACGTTCATGGCTCCCAGACAATACATCAACTACTAGTAGATGCACTGCCATAAAATTTGATACACTCAACATATCCTCAGCATGGATTGTAAAAACTTAGACGATCCCTTCTTTAGCACCTTTAGGCTAAATTTCAATTTGTCCAGTACTTTTTTTTTTAATGACCAAATACCAGCAGAACTGATGACATTCCCATCAGCCTCCCCATTTTTCCAAAGAAGCTGGTCCCCCCGGGATTTCCGCCAATGAATGTTTGCAAATGGAGGTCCAAGAATACCAGTGCCTGGTAACCTGCCGCATAATCTAATCAGTGTGAGTTACAATAGAGTTTTTGTTCTAATGAAGATGACCTTTGTTTCTTGGAAGTTTGAAACTCTACATCTGCACAACATATGGGCCATTACGATTCTCACAGGTATTGGTATTCAGCTTAACCCCCCGACCCCCCCCCCCCCCCCCCCCCCCCCCCCCAAACAAATAAATCCCAACAGTGATTCATGTAGTATCAGACTGTACCTCAAAAAGAGCAGCTGACATCAGGAAGACCACTAACTCTGCCCGCGACGGGGGAACATTCTTTTCCACCAGCCGTGTGTATACATGCCTTCACACAAGTGAAGACACAAAACAAAGACAAATAAGAGATGGAAGTAAAAGTTAGGAGAAATAATCTGTTATTCATGTCATCTGAGTAAAACTTGAGGCATGCTTCAGCTCTAAATATAATAATACCTGTGACACCATTTCTGAAAGGGAATATTCCAGTTCTCCCAGAAATTGATCAGAGTTGTAGCGTTCCTGTAAGTGAAAGACGAAAGGCAGTGAGCCAGTGCTGAATGTCCAACAACACAATGTGGATAAATAGTTTTTTGTGTTTGTCTGTTTGTGCAACTGACCACCAATCTCCATAAAAATGACGATCACCAAAGCGCATCAGTTCCGCCAGGAAATTCAGGTAGGAGTGACACAGGAAGAAGAAGAGGAGCCAGAGGAAATGGGTTGGTGCCTGACAAGAGAAAAAAAACAAAACAATAGCATTATACCATTATACCATTTAATGATCTCGGCTCTCTGTCTCTCTTATTGAGTCATGAACAGCAGTATACAACTTTAATCTCTAATAATCTTGCCCAAACATACTTCTCCTCCCACTCTTTATCCGTGTCATCATCACCAACATCTGGGACCACTTGACTTTACAAGATCACACACAGGAATCTTACATGTGGTCAGGGCTTTAAAGTTCTGGGAAATCCATACAGATGTATCAAAAGTCAATAAAATATGATGTTAAAATAAATAAAAATCACTCACCACCAGTCCCACCAGGTGCTCCACTCTCATAGTGATGTCCATACTCTATGTACAAGAATAAAAAAGTGAATTCCACAGGTGTGTTTGTTCTAATAGTCACAGTAAAAATAAATTCTGTTTCACTCACAGAAAAGGAGTTCTCTGACCTCTGGAAGATGGGCTCAATCCACTTAAAGGAAAAAAACAGACTCAGTCACAGTGCAGTAATGATATTCAGTGTGAATGTACATAGTTAACACCTTCAGAAACAAGACTAAGATCCACAGCCACTGTAGTGCCTCTATAAAGAAGGACTTTGGCAGAGCAGTGCTTTGAGCTAGATGGTAAGATCACTCAGCATGCAAAGATGCTTCTCTTGACAATGTCAACATATATTTAGCAGGTAATGTTAACCGTCTTAGTTTAGCATGTTAGCATGCTTACATTTATTAATTAATACAATACCACACGTACAGCTGAGACTGATGGGAGTGTCACTATTCATGCAGGTATTTGGTCATAACCCAAAGTAGACTACTGAACAAACTGCCAATCCGTTTGATAGCTGTTAAGACATTGCATTTTAAACCACAGACCTGAACCTCATGGTGATGCCAGAGGAAAAGTCGGTGAATCACCAAAGTCATTAGGATTCATCCCTTGGGAATCATGAATAGCACTGTTAACCTTGCAAAAATACATTTATTTGCAATGTTTTGGTGCTAGACCTTCATTTGGCAAAAATAAATAAATAAATAATGAAAATGCTTGAAGAAATCAAATTTGGCAAATAAACATGTCTGCAGCGTTGTCAGTGTGCAACTTTTGATGTCCTTGTCCCTCTCCTACGCACCTGACTCATAAGATAGATAAAGTATTTCTTTCTCTTCTGTAAAAAATGTTGTGTGAACCCATCCAAGTGAGGCTGAGGTAATGATCAGTAAAACATCTTGAAGTACTGGTGACACTAAAGGAACAGTGGGATCACCAAAGTCATTTGATTTCAACCCATGAACACCTTTAATATCTCTACCAGACTGCATGGTGATTAATAAAAGCCAAGTGCTTTCCATGGGCAAAAACCCAAAGCAAACGTAAGAATGACATTTATAAACAATAGGTAAGAATAAAATGAGATTTTAATTTTAAATTAGATTAAATCAAATAAAACACATGAAATGAAATAAAATACAAACAGACCAGAGACACTGTTTCAGTGCTGCAATAAATTGTAAGCTGCCTCCAGTGCAACAAAGGTAATAAAAGTACAGCAGAGAAACAAATCAAACCAAAGACAGAGGAGAAAAGCAGAGTTTTCATTTAGATTTGAAAGTGGCTATGGGTGAGATCAGCATAGAGGGGGTTCTATCTGTGCGCAGCGTCACAGCTAAAAGCAGCTTCAAACTGTTTTTTCATGTCACCAGCTGACTGCTTCCTAAAGATCTAAGGACCCTGCTGGGTTTATATTCTTCAAGAGGATCAGAAATGTATTTCAGCCAAAGATTATTGAGGCTATAAACTTTCCACATAGGTACACAGTAACATACACACACAGATAAGTACACAGTAACATACTGTACAGTACAGGAAGACCTTTAACCAGCTGCTGTACCTGCTGCACGATTCCGACCATGATCTGGATAACAATCACCTAAAAGCAGAAAATGCAATTAAGAAGCTGCAGTGTTTCCATCCATGAGACCTACATTATCTCTGGGCATCAATTATATCTGGGAAGGCTCATTACAAGTAGATCCACTGCATCAGTCACAGGTCATGTTGAAACTGCTTCTTGCAGTGTCCACACCAAGTAAATATAACCCCTTTAAAGTTGCTAATAATATGAATTATGAATTATGACTCATTAACACCCACCAACATAAATGTGGAAATTCTAAGAAACTGGTTTAATCTTATGCAATCAATTTGTGACCAAACAGTTTTCTACCTGCACAACTGTCCTCAACATTTTATACCAATGTAGGACTGTGAGTTCATTATTTCAGCAGTATAATCCATTCTGTTAATTATGGAAGATTTTAAATGCATATATAACAAACAAAAAAAGAAATATGGTAAAATATAACACACATTGTCACTGTGTTTGTATTTCCAATGTATGCATGTATGACAATTATTTTACTTTTTGCCTTTAATAACTGAATTAATTCAGAGCAACATAGATGTGACACCACTAAATACCAAAAGCACTGTCATTATTTTTCATGAAGAGGTTTTAGAGGGTAGATGTATTGTTTTTTGTTTGTTTGTTTGTTTGTTTGTTAGTTTGTTTGTTTTTAAACTAGAGACACATGTCCATGGGAAAATTAAAGCTAAATAACTGTCCAGTCACAGCAAAAGGATGAAAACCTAAAGCTAAAATAAAAATTGTCCTTTCAACATGTGTTTTTCATTTAATTATTAATAGTACATGCATAGATAAAAGAAAATACAGCACGTATTTCACTTTATTAGGGGCCTCGAACGAAGGACGAGGACCCTATTGTTTTTGTAGCGTTTCTTATTAGGGGCCTCGAACGAAGGACGAGGTCCCTATTGTTCTTGTAGCGTTTATTATTATTATTAGGGACCTCGACAGAGGACCCTCTTGTTCCTGTAGCGTTTATTATTAGGGACCTCGACAGAGGACCCTCTTGTTCCTGTAGCGTTTATTATTATTATTATTAGGGACCTCGACAGAGGACCCTATTGTTCCTGTAGCGTTTATTATTATTATTATTATTATTTTTTCTTTCTTCCGCCGCCACTTTAAAGTGGATTTTGACCCTTTAAACATGCTTCAAAACTCACCAAAATTGGTACGTATGTCAGGACTGGTGAAAAATTTTATCTAATGAAGAAATAAAATTAAAAAGTGCAAAAATGGCTCTGTAGCGCCACCTAGAATGACTAATCACAAAAATGGCCGCTGCTGCCAGTAGGAATGTCGTAGGAAGACCAAACCAAAACAGCCGTGTTCGTTTCATCAAGACCTACAAATCACGTGCTCGCACCAATGACCTAAATCCAACAGGAAGTGAGGTATTTCCCTTTCAAAGTAAAATTTTCCTCAAAAACAAGAAATTCCTTAAAAATCCAACTACTCCTAAACCGTTCATCGTATCGGTCTCAAATTCGCACACATTATCGATCAATTGGTCCTTGTCAATTACTGTGCGTGAATTATTAACCATTTGAAGCGTTTGGATTTACTGGCCTCTTTTGTGTGATGTGCTCCCTTTACCTCCTGACGCCTTGTTGTGCCACCTAGGCACACAAAAATGCCCGGTGCGACGGGTAGGAACCACTTAGAAAGACCAAACCAAAACTGTCGCGTTCGTCTCATAAAGACCTACAAATGTCGCACTGCAACCCCTGACCTAACTCCAACAGGAAGCGCACTGTTGTTGTTTGAATGTAAGATGGCGTTTTTGACAAATTCTGTCGCTCAAAGATTTTTTGCTCCTACACCATTTATCAGAACTGCTTCAAACGTACACAACTTACAGATCTACCCCTGGTAAACATTACTTGTGAAGGATTTTGTCCTAACTTGAACGGTTTGGATCTCACAAGCATTTGCAGGTGCAGAGCACAACTCCTCATGATGATCTCTGTAAGAAAAGATGAGTGACAACACATCCTAAACTTGTGACTAAGGCACATTTTTTTATTCCATAAACATACAAGCTTGATATCACTGCGTTCAGAACAAAATTATCTATCTGGTGATGCTTTCAGATTGACAATGTGACTCATGGTTTGGCATCTAAAAGGACTAGTTTGTGAGATTTTCAGCCCATTCTGCTGTCTGCCTGCAGCCACATGCAGTCCTTAATTAGCATAACAAAAGCTGAAGTGTGTGTGTGTGTGTGTTTGTGTGTGTGTCATTCCTAATTTTCCTAAATAAATGCCTGATAGTAAAAAAATTGTAAATACAACATTCCCTGGTGTAACTTTTTTGCCTCATTAACAATTGGAATCAAATCTGTAGCTACATCTGTGCTGCAGATCATACTGTCTTTGTGTAAACAGGAATCAATCACCAAGCACACAACACGTGTGTTCATCTTAAAGGTATATTTTATAACAAAACCCTACATGTAAAACATCATTTACTCACTATTTATGGAAAATACAGTGTTGCAATGCCTATATGCTATGAAACTTTGTTATGTTTCCTTATGAAATCAACATTATTAGGGAAAATACAGTTCCATTATTGACAATGCTATATCTCAATACACATGTTCCACAGCCAATTCATATTAAGTCTTGATCATAAATGTTTATAACTTTGTTGTGTATATTTGAATATCTCAATATCTCAAATTAATCAATTTCCTAAAATGTAACTCCACTGTAAACGTTTTCTAAATTCTTCTATAATATTAATACTTTCAATAGTGTCATTGTAAGTTGTCAAATGTCTCCTGCTGATTTAGTTATCATTAGTTATAGTCAACTCATCTTGAGTGCCTGGGCTGTCACCTAACTACGTGGTCCTTAATTAGCATAACAATAGCTCCACTCTGACAGATACCTGTCAGTTTGTATGTATGTGTGTGTTTGTCTGTCTGTGTATGTGTGTGTGTGTGTGTGTGTGTGTGTGTGTGTGTCATACTTATACTCTCATTACACATTTGATTATTGTCACGTATGTAAACCATTAGATATTAATATATACTTTCAAACAAATTGTACCACAATAACCAGAATTGAATTATAATATTATTACTTTTATGAATGTTGTTGTAAGCTACTGTCATGACCATCTGTCCTACATCTCTCCCTGTCTCCCCTTCTGTTTCATTGGGTCTGAAGAACAGCGGGATGTTGTATGCTGTAAAGCCCTGTGAGGCAAATTGTGATTTGTGATATTGATTGCTTGATTGATTGATTGACTGACTGACTGATTGATGTCCTCATCAGTAGTTTGGTTTTCAGAAGCCATCAAAGTTCTACTCCCATGTCATGGGTTCATTGTAAAAAAATGACCTTGCGTTCTATTGACATGACAGAACGCGACGCTCGTTTTCGATGTACGCCGGACCCCGAAATGGCGTGGGTCGAGGTCCCGTTCAACGCTGCTCGCAGCTTTAATTAGGGACCTCGACAGAGGACCCTCTTGTTCCTGTAGCGTTTATTATTATTATTATTATTTTTTCTTTCTTCCGCCGCGACTTTAAACTGGATTTTGACCCCCTAAACATGCTTCAAAACTCACCAAAATTGGTACGTATGTCAGGGACTGGTGAAAAATTTTATCTAATGAAGAAATAAAATTAAAAAGTGCAAAAATGGCTCTGTAGCGCCACCTAGAATGACTGAATCACTAAAATGGCCGCTGCTGCCAGTAGGAATGTCGTAGGAAGACCAAACCAAACAGGTGTGTTCGTTTCTTCAAACCTACAAATCACGTGCTCGCCAATGACCTAAATCCAACAGGAAGTGAGGTATTTCCCTTCAAAGTAAAATTTTCCTCAAAAACAAGAAATTCCTTTAAAATCATCTTCTCCTAAACCGTTCATCGTATCGGCCTCAAATTTGCACACATTATCGATCAATTGGTCCTTGTCAATTATTGTGCGAATTATCGGCCATTTGAAGGGTTTGGATTTACTGGCCTCTTCCGTGTGATGTGCTCCCTTTACCTCCTGACGACTTGTTGTGCCTCCTAGGCCACAAAAATGCCCGGTGCGACGGGTAGGAACCACTTAGAAAGACCAAACCAAAACTGTCGCGTTCGTCTCATAAAGACCTACAAATCTCGCGCTGCAACCCCTGACCTAACTCCAACAGAAGCGCACTGTTGTTGTTTGAATGTAAGAGGCGTTTTTGACAAATTCTGTCGCTCAAAGATTTTTTGCTCCTACACCGTTTATCAGATCTCCTTCAAAGTTTCACAAATTACAGATCTACCCCTGGTGAACATTACTTGCGAAGGATTTTGTCAAACTTGAACGGTTTGGATCTCACAAGTGTTTGCAGGTGCAGAGCACAACTCCTCATGATGATTTCTGTAAGAAAAGATGCGTGACAACACATCCTAAACTTGTGACTAAGGCACATTTTTTATTCCATAAACATACAAGCTTGATATCATGCGTTCAGAACAAAATTATCTATCTGGTGATGCTTTCAGATTGAAAATGTGACTCACGGTTTGGCATCTAAAAGGACTAGTTTGTGAGATTTTCAGCCCATTCTGCTGTCTGCCTGCAGCCATGCAGTCCTTCATTAGCATAACAAAAGCTGAAGTGTGAGTGTGTGTGGGTGTGTGTGTGTGTGTGTGTGTGTGTGTGTGTCATTCCTAATTTTCCTAAATAAATGCCTGATAGTAAAAAATTTGTAAATACAACATTCCCTGGTGTAATTTTTTGCCTCATTAACAATTGGAATCAAATCTGTAGCTACATCTGTGCTGCAGATCATACTGTCTTTGTGTAAACAGGAATCAATCACCAAGAGCACACAACACGTGTGTTCATCTTAAAACATATATTTTATCACAAAACTCTACATGTAAAACATCATTTACTCACTATTTATGAAAAATACAGTGTTGCAATGCCTGTATGCAATGAAACTTTGTTTATGTTTCCTTATGAAATCAAACATTATTAGGGAAAATACAGTTCCATTATTGACAAAGCTATATCTCAATACACATGTTCCACAGCCATTCATATTAAGCCTTGATCATAAATGTTTATAACTTTGCTGTGTATACTTGAATATCTCAAATTAATCAATTTCCTAAATGTAACTCCGCTGTAACTTTTTCTAAAATTCTTCTTTAATTTTAGTACTTTCAGTAGTGTCATTGTAAGCTGTCTAATGCCTCCAGCTGATTTTTGTTATCATTAGTTATAGTCAACTCATCTTGAGTACATGGTCATTAATTAGCATAAATGGCTTCACAGATACGTGTGTATGTGTGTGTGTGTGATTTTCTAATTTTCAGATACAGACACACCAAAACACACACTCCAATCCTGTCCCCTTTTCTCTCTCTCTCTCTCTGTCTCTCGTGTCCTGTTAGTGCATGTCACTAACTCGGCTGACTGCATGTGAGAAACTCAACCTCTTCTCCACAGTCTTTGTGCTCTAACTACCTCACAGGTTAACTTCTACACACAGCACTGCTTGGATAGTGTGACATGTGATGTCGTGCTATAGCTGTGGTGTCAAATGCCACCTGCTGATTTAGTTATCATTAGTCGTTAGTCAACTCATCTTGAGTGCCTGGGCTGTCACCCAACTACATGGTTCTTAATTAGCATAACAATAGCTCCACTCTGACAGATACATGTGAGTGTGTATGTGTGTGTGTGTTTGTCTGTCTGTGTATGTGTGTGTGTGTGTGTGTGTGTGTGTGTGTGTGTGTCACACTTATACTCTCATTATACACATTTGATTATTGTCACATATGTAAACCATTAGATTAATATACACTTTCAACAAATTGTACCACAATAAGCAGAATTGAAATGATCATATTATTGCTTTTATTAATGTTGTTGTAAGCTACTGTCCATGACCATCTGTCCTACATCTCTCTCTGTCTCCCCTTCTGTTTCATTGGGTCTGCAGAACAGAGGGATGTTGTATACTGTAAAGCCCTGTGAGGCAAATTGTGATTTGTGATATTGATTGCTTGATTGATTGACTGACTGACTGACTGATTGATGTCCTCATCAGTAGTTTGGTTTTCAGAAGCCATCAAAGTTCTACTCCCATGTCATGGGTTCATTGTACAAAAATGACCTTGCGTTCTATTGACATAACAGAACGCGACGCTCGCTTTCGACGTACGCCGGACCCCGAGATGGCGTGGGTCGAGGCCCCGTTCAACGCTGCTGGCAGCTTTAATTAGGGGCCTCGAACGAAGGACGAGGTCCCCTCTTGTTCTTGTAGCGTTTATTATTAGGGGCCTCGAACGAAGGACGAGGTCCCCTCTTGTTCTTGTAGCGTTTATTATTATTATTAGGGGCCTCGAACGAAGGACGAGGTCCCTATTGTTCTTGTAGCGTTTATTATTATTATTATTATTATTATTAGGGACCTCGACAGAGGACCCTCTTGTTCCTGTAGCGTTTATTATTATTATTATTTTTTTTTTCTTTCTTCCGCGCGACTTTAAACTGGATTTTGACCCCCTAAACATGCTTCAAAACTCACCAAAATTGGTACGTATGTCAGGACTGGTGAAAAATTTTATCTAATGAAGAAATAAAATTAAAAAGTGCAAAAATGGCTCTGTAGCGCCACCTAGAATGACTGAATCATAAAATGGCCGCTGCTGCCAGTAGGAATGTCGTAGGAAGACCAAACCAAAACAGGTGTGTTCGTTTCTTCAAGACCCACAAATCACGTGCTCGCACCAATGACCTAAATCCAACAGGAAGTGAGGTATTTCCCTTTCAAAGTAAAATTTTCCTCAAAAACAAGAAATTCCTTTAAAAATCATCTTCTCCTAAACCGTTCATCGTATCGACCTCAATTTGCACATTATCGATCAATTGGTCCTTGTCAATTATTCTGCGTGAATTATCAGCCATTTGAAGGGTTTGGATTTACTGGCCTCTTCCGTGTGATGTGCTCCCTTTACCTCCTGACGACTTGTTGTGCCTCCTAGGCACACAAAATGCCCGGTGCGACGGGTAGGAACCACTTAGAAAGACCAAACCAAAACTGTCGCGTTCGTCTCATAAAGACCTACAAATCTCGCGCTGCAACCCTGACCTAACTCCAACAGGAAGCGCACTGTTGTTGTTTGAATGTAAGATGGCGTTTTTGACAAATTCTGTCGCTCAAAGATTTTTTGCTCCTACACCGTTTATTTAGAACTGCTTCAAAAGTTCACAATTTACAGATCTACCCCTGTGAACATTACTTGTGAAGGATTTTGTCCTAGCTTGAACGGTTTGGATCTCCCAAGCGTTTGCAGGTGCAGAGCACAACTCTTCATGATGATCTCTGTAAGAAAAGATGAGTGACAACACATCCTAAACTTGTGACTAAGGCACATTTTTTTTATTCCATAAACATACAAACTTGATATCACTGCGTTCAGAACAAATTATCTATCTGGTGATGCTTTCAGATTGAAAATGTGACTCACAGTTTGGCATCTAAAGGACTAGTTTGTGAGATTTTCAGCCCATTCTGCTGTCTGCCTGCAGCCACATGCAGTCCTTCATTAGCATAACAAAAGCTGAAGTGTGATTGTGTGTGTGTGTGTGTGTGTGTGTGTGTCTCTGGTGTGTGTGTCATTCCTAATTTTCCTAAATAAATGCCTGATAGTAAAAATTTGTAAATACAACATTCTCTGGTGTAACTTTTTTGCCTCATTAACAATTGGAATCAAATCTGTAGCTACATCTGTGCTGCAGATCATACTGTCTTTGTGTAAACAGGAATCAATCACCAAGAGCACACAACACGTGTGTTCATCTTAAAAGTATATTTTATCACAAAACTCTACATGTAAAACATCATTTAGTCACTATTTATGGAAAATACAGTGTTACAATGCCTATATGCTATGAAACTTTATGTTTCCTTATGAAATCAACATTATTAGGGAAAATACAGTTCCATTATTGACAAAGCTATATCTCAATACACATGTTCACAGCCAATTCATATTAAGCCTTGATCATAAATGTTATAACTTTGTTGTGTATTTGAATATCTCAAAATTAATCAATTTCCTAAAATGTAACTCCACTGTAAACTTTTCTAAAATTCTTCTTTGATTTTAGTACTTTCAGTAGTGTCATTGTCAGCTGTCAAATGCCTCCAGCTGATTTTGTTATCTTTAGTTATAGTCAACTCATCTTGAGTACATGGTCATTAATTAGCATAAAAATGGCTTCACAGATACGTGTGTATGTGTGTGTGTGTGATTTCTAATTTTCAGATACAGACACACCAAAACACACACTCCAATCCCTGTCCCTTTCTCTCTCTCTCTCTCTCTGTCTCTCTCTCTCTCTCTCCCTCTCTCTCGTGTCCTGTTAGTGCATGTCACTAACTCAACTGACTGCATGTCAGAAACTCAACCTCTTCTCCACAGTCT
The DNA here is from genome assembly GCA_026686955.1 of Epinephelus cyanopodus. Classification (NCBI taxonomy): domain Eukaryota; kingdom Metazoa; phylum Chordata; class Actinopteri; order Perciformes; family Serranidae; genus Epinephelus; species Epinephelus cyanopodus. The sequence goes on along the minus strand of CM048917.1, from coordinate 35,092,691 downwards.
TTGTGCTCTAATACCTCACAGGTTAACTTCTACCACAGCACTGCTTGGATAGTGTGACATGTGATGTCTGCTATAGCTGTGGTGTCAAATGCCACCTGATGTAGTTATCATTAGTCATTAGTCAACTCATCTTGAGTGCCTGGGCTGTCACCTAACTACACCAAAACACACACTCCAATCCCTGTCCCTTTCTCTCTCTCTCTCTCTCTCTCTCTCTCTCTCTCTCTCCTCTCTCTCGTGTCCTGTTAGTGCATGTCACTAACTCATCTGACTGCATGTCAGAAACTCAACCTCTTCTCCACAGTCTTTGTGCTCTAATACCTCACAGGTTAACTTCTAACCACAGCACTGCTTGGATAGTGTGACATGTGATGTCATGCTATAGCTGTGGTGTCAAATGCCACCTGCTGATTTAGTTATCATTAGTCATTAGTCAACTCATCTTGAGTGCCTGGGCTGTCACCTAACTACACCAAAACACACACTCCAATCCCTGTCCCCTTTCTCTCTCTCTCTCTCTCTCTGTCTCTCTCTCTCTCTCTCTCTCTCTCTCTCTCTCTCTCTCTCATGTCCTGTTAGTGCATGTCACTAACTCGGCTGACTGCATGTCAGAAAACTCAACCTCTTCTCCACAGTCTTTGTGCTCTACTACCTCACAGGTTAACTTCTACCACAGCACTGCTTGGATAGTGTGACATGTGAGGTCGTGCTATAGCTGTGGTGTGAAATGCCACCTGCTGATTTAGTTTATCATTAGTCATTAGTCAACTCATCTTGAGTGCCTGGGCTGTCACCTAACTACGTGATTCTTAATTAGCATAACAATAGCTCCACTCTGACAGATACATGTGAGTGTGTATGTGTGTGTGTGTTTGTCTGTCTGTGTATGTGTGTGTGTGTGTGTGTGTGTGTGTCATACTTATACTGTCATTATACACATTTGATTATTGTCACATGTGTAAACCATTAGATATTAATATACACTTTCAACAAATTGTACCACAATAAGCAGAATTGAAATTATAATACTATTATTTTATTAATGTTGTTGTAAGCTACTGTCATTACCATCTGTCCTACATCTCTCTCTGTCTCCCTTCTGTGTCTTTGGGTCTGAAGAACAGAGGGATGTTGTATGCTGTAAAGCCCTGTGAGGCAAATTGTGATTTGTGATATTGATTGCTTGATTGATTGACTGACTGACTGATTGATGTCCTCATCAGTAGTTTGGTTTTCAGAAGCCATCAAAGTTCTACTCCCATGTCATGGGTTCATTGTAAAAAAAATGACCTTGCGTTCTATTGACATAACAGAACGCGACGCTCGCTTTCGACGTACGCCGGACCCCGAAATAGCGTGGGTCGAGGTCCCGTTCAACGCTGCTCGCAGCTTTAATTATTATTATTTCTTTCTTCCGCCGCGACTTTAAAGTGGATTTTGACCCCCTAACATGCTTCAAAACTCACCAAAATTGGCACGTATGTCAGGATGGTGAAAAATTTTATCTAATGAAGAAATTAATTCAAAAAGTGCAAAAATGGCTCTGTAGCGCCACCTAGAATGACTGAATCACTAAAATGGCCGCTGCTGCCAGTAGGAATGTCGTAGGAAGACCAAACCAAAACAGGTGTGTTCGTTTCATCAAGACCTACAAATCACGTGCTCGCACCAATGACCTAAATCCAACAGGAAGTGAGGTATTTCCCTTTCAAAGTAAAATTTTCCTCAAAAACAAGAATTCCTTAAAATCGAACTACTCCTAAACCGTTTATCGTATCGGCCTCAAATTCGCACACATTATCGATCTATTGGTCCTTGTCAATTATTCTGCGTGAATTATTAACCATTTGAAGCGTTTGGATTTACTGGCCTCTTTTGTGTGATGTGCTCCCTTTACCTCCTGACGACTTGTTGTGCCACCTAGGCACACAAAAATGCCCGGTGCGACGGGTAGGAACCACTTAGAAAGACCAAACCAAAACTGTCGCGTTCGTCTCATAAAGACCTACAAATGTCGCACTGCAACCCTGACCTAACTCCAACAGGAAGCGCACTGTTGTTGTTTGAATGTAAGATGGCGTTTTTTGACAAATTCTGTCGCTCAAAGATTTTTTGCTCCTACAACCGTTTATCAGATCTCCTTCAAAGTTTCACAAATTACAGATCTACCCCTGGTGAACATTACTTGCGAAGGATTTTGTCTGACTTGAACGGTTTGGATCGTACAAGCGTTTGCAGGTGCAGAGCACAACTCCTCATGATGATCTCTGTAAGAAAGATGGGTGACAACATCCTAAACTTGTGACTAAGGCACATTTTTTTATTCCATAAACATACAAGCTTGATATCACTGCGTTCAGAACAAAATTATCTATCTGGTGATGCTTTCAGATTGAAAATGTGACTCACAGTTTGGCATCTAAAAGGACTAGTTTGTGAGATTTTCAGCCCATTCTGCTGTCTGCCTGCAGCCACATGCAGTCCTTCATTAGCATACAAAAGCTGAAGTGTGAGTGTGTGTGTGTGTGTGTCTGTGTGTGTGTGTGTGTGTGTGTGTGTGTGTGTGTGTCATTCCTAATTTTCCTAAATAAATGCTGATAGTAAAAAATGTGTAAATACAACATTCCCTGGTGTAACTTTTTTGCCTCATTAACAATTGGAATCAAATCTGTAGCTACATCTGTGCTGCAGATCATACTGTCTTTGTGTAAACAGGAATCAATCACCAAGAGCACACAACACGTGTGTTCATCTTAAACATATATTTTATCACAAAACTCTACATGTAAAACATCATTTACTCACTATTTATGAAAAATACAGTGTTGCAATGCCTGTATGCAATGAAACTTTGTTATGTTTCCTTATGAAATCAACATTATTAGGGAAAATACAGTTCCATTATTGACAAAGCTATATCTCAATACACATGTTCCACAGCCAATTCATATTAAGCCTTGATCATAAATGTTTATAACTTTGTTGTGTATACTTGAATATCTCAAAATTAATCAATTTCCTAAAATGTAACTCCGCTGTAAACTTTTTCTAAAATCTTCTTTAATTTTAGTACTTTCAGTAGTGTCATTGTAAGCTGTCAAATGCCTCCAGCTGATTTTGTTATCATTAGTTATAGTCAACTCATCTTGAGTACATGGTCATTAATTAGCATAAAAATGGCTTCACAGATACGTGTGTATGTGTGTGTGTGTGATTTCTAATTTTCAGATACAGACACACCAAAACACACATCCAATCCCTGTCCCCTTTCTCTCTCTCTCTCTCTCTGTCTCTCGTGTCCTGTTAGTGCATGTCACTAACTCGGCTGACTGCATGTCAGAAACTCAACCTCTTCTCCCAGTCTTTGTGCTCTACTACCTCAGGTTAACTTCTACCACAGCACTGCTTGGAGTGTGACATGTGATGTCGTGCTATAGCTGTGGTGTCAAATGCCACCTGCTGATTAGTTATCATTAGTCGTTAGTCAACTCATCTTGAGTGCCTGGGCTGTCACCCAACTACATGGTTCTTAATTAGCATAACAATAGCTCCACTCTGACAGATACATGTGAGTGTGTTTGTGTGTGTGTGTTTGTCTGTCTGTGTATGTGTGTGTCTGTGTGTGTGTGTGTGTGTGTGTGTGTGTGTGTGTGTGTGTGTCACACTTATACTCATTATACACATTTGATTATTGTCACATATGTAAACCATTAGATATTAATATACACTTTCAACAAATTGTACCACAATAAGCAGAATTGAAATGATCATATTATTGCTTTTATTAATGTTGTTGTAAGCTACTGTCATGACCATCTGTCCTACATCTCTCTCTGTCTCCCCTTCTGTTTCATTGGATCTGCAGAACAGAGGGATGTTGTATACTGTAAAGCCCTGTGAGGCAAATTGTGATTTGTGATATTGATTGCTTGATTGATTGACTGACTGACTGATTGATGTCCTCATCAGTAGTTTGGTTTTCAGAAGCCATCAAAGTTCTACTCCCATGTCATGGGTTCATTGTACAAAAATGACCTTGCGTTCTATTGACATAACAGAACGCGACGCTCGCTTTCGACGTACGCCGGACCCCGAGATGGCGTGGGTCGAGGCCCCGTTCAACGCTGCTCGCAGCTTTAATTATTATTTTTTCTTTCTTCCGCCGCCACTTTAAAGTGGATTTTGACCCCCTAAACATGCTTCAAAACTCACCAAAATTGGCATGTATGTCAGGACTGGTAAAAAATTTTATCTAATGAAGAAATAAAATCAAAAAGTGCAAAAAATGGCTCTGTAGCGCCACCTAGAATGACAAATCACTAAAATGGCCGCTGCTGCCAGTAGGAATGTCGTAGGAAGACCAAACCAAAACAGCCGTGTTCGTTTCATCAAGACCTACAAATCTCGTGCTCGCACCAATGACCTAAATCCAACAGGAAGTGAGGTATTTCCCTTTCAAAGTAAAATTTTCCTCAAAACAAGAAATTCCTTAAAAATCTAACTACTCCTAAACCGTTTATCGTATCGGCCTCAAATTCGCACACATTATCGATCAATTGGTCCTTGTCAATTATTCTGCGTGAATTATCAGCCATTTGAAGGGTTTTGGATTTACTGGCCTCTTCTGTGTGATGTGCTCCTTTACCTCCTGACGACTTGTTGGTGCCACCTAGGCACACAAAAATGCCCGGTGCGACGGTAGGAACCACTTAGAAAGACCAACCAAAACTGTCGCGTTCGTCTCATAAAGACCTACAAATGTCGCGCTGCAACCCCTGACCTAACTCCAACAGGAAGCACACTGTTGTTGTTTGAATGTAAGATGGCGTTTTTGACAAATTCTGTCGCTCAAAGATTTTTGCTCCTACACCGTTTATTAGAACTGCTTCAAACGTTCACAAATTACAGATCTACCCCTGGTGAACATTACTTGTGAAGGATTTTGTCCTAACTTGAACGGTTTGGATCCCAAGCGTTTGCAGGTGCAGAGCACAACTCCTCATGATGATCTCTGTAAGAAAAAATGAGTGACAACACATCCTAAACTTGTGACTAAGGCACATTTTTTTATTCCATAAACATACAAGCTTGATATCACTGCGTTCAGAACAAAATATCTATCTGGTGATGCTTTCAGATTGAAAATGTGACTCACGGTTTGGCATCTAAAAGGACTAGTTCGTGAGATTTTCAGCCCATTCTGCTGTCTGCCTGCAGCCACATGCAGTCCTTAATTAGCATAACAAAAGCTGAGTGTGAGTGTGTGTGTGTGTGTGGCTGTGTGTGTGTCATTCCTAATTTTCCTAAATAAATGCCTGATAGTAAAAAATTTGTACATACAACATTCCCTTGTGTTACTTTTTTGCCTCATTAACAATTGGAATCAAATCTGTAGCTACATCTGTGCTGCAGATCATACTGTCTTTGTGTAAACAGGAATCAATCACCAAGAGCACACAACACGTGTTCATCTTAAAGGTATATTTTATAACAAAACTCTACATGTAAAACATCATTTACTCACTATTTATGGAAAATACAGTGTTGTAATGCCTATATGCTATGAAACTTTCTTATGTTTCCTTATGAAATCAACATTATTAGGGAAAATACAGTTCCATTATTGACAATCCTATGTCTCAATACACATGTTCCACAGCCAATTCATATTAAGCCTTGATCATGAATGTTTATAACTTTGTTGTGTATATTTGAATATCTCAATATCTCAAAATTAATCAATTTCCTAAAATGTAACTCCACTGTAAACTTTTTCTACAATTCTCTATAATATTAATACTTTCAATAGTGTCATTGTAAGTTGTCAAATGTCTCCTGCTGATTTAGTTATCATTAGTTATAGTCAACTCATCTTGAGTGCCTGGGCTGTCACCTAACTACGTGGTCCTTTTAGCATAACAATAGCTCCACTCTGACAGATACCTGTCAGTTTGTATGTATGTGTGTGTTTGTCTGTCTGTGTGTGTGTGTGTGTGTGTGTGTGTGTGTGTGTGTCATACTTATACTTTCATTATACACATTTGATTATTGTCACATATGTAACATTAAATATTAAAATATGCTTTCAACAAATTGTACCACAATAACCAGAATTGAAATTATAAGATTATTACTTTTATTAATGTTGTTGTAAGCTACTGTCATTACCATCTGTCCTACATCTCTCTCTGTCTCCCCTTCTGTTTCATTGGGTCTGAAGAACAGAGGGATGTTGTATGATGTAAAGCCCTGTGAGGCAAATTGTGATTTGTGATATTGATTACTTAATTGCTTGATTGATTGACTGACTGACAGACTGATGTCCTCATCAGTAGATTGGTTTTCAGAAGCCATCAAAGTTCTACTCCTATGTCATGGGTTCATTGTAAAAAAAAAAAAAATTCCCTTGCGTTCTATTGACATAACAGAACGCGACGCTCGCTTTCGACGTACGCCGGACCCCGAAATGGCGTGGGTCGAGGTCCCGTTCAACGCTGCTCGCAGCTTTAATTAGGGACCTCGACAGAGGACCCTCTTGTTCCTGTAGCGTTTATTATTATTATTATTATTTTTTCTTTCTTCCGCCGCCACTTTAAACTGGATTTTGACCCCCTAAACATGCTTCAAAACTCACCAAAATTGGTACGTATGTCAGGACTGGTTAAAAATTTTATCTAATGAAGAATAAAATTAAAAAGTGCAAAAATGGCTCTGTAGCGCCACCTAGAATGACTAATCACTAAAATGGCCGCTGCTGCCAGTAGGAATGTCGTAGGAAGACCAAACCAAAACAGCCGTGTTCGTTTCATCAAGACCTACAAATCACGTGCTCGCACCAATGACCTAAATCCAACAGGAAGTGAGGTATTTCCCTTTCAAAGTAAAATTTTCCTCAAAAACAAGAAATTCCTTAAAAATCCAACTACTCCTAAACCGTTTATCGTATCGGCCTCAAATTCGCACACATTATCGATCAATTGGTCCTTGTCAATTATTGTGCGTGAATTATCAGCCATTTGAAGGGTTTGGATTTACTGGCCTCTTCCGTGTGATGTGCTCCCTTTACCTCCTGACGACTTGTTGTGCCACCTAGGCACACAAAAATGCCCGGTGCGACGGGTAGGAACCACTTAGAAAGACCAAACCAAAACTGTCGCGTTCGTCTCATAAAGACCTACAAATGTCGCGCTGCAACCCCTGACCTAACTCCAACAGGAAGCGCACTGTTGTTGTTTGAATGTAAGATGGCGTTTTTGACAAATTCTGTCGCTCAAAGATTTTTTGCTCCTACACGTTTATTAGAACTGCTTCAAACGTTCACAAATTACAGATCTACCCCTGGTGAACATTACTTGTGAAGGATTTTGTCCTAACTTGAACGGTTTGGATCTCCCAAGCGTTTGCAGGTGCAGAGCACAACTCTTCATGATGATCTCTGTAAGAAAAGATGAGTGACAACACATCCTAAACTTGTGACTAAGGCACATTTTTTTATTCCATAAACATACAAACTTGATATCACTGCGTTCAGAACAAAATTATCTATCTGGTGATGCTTTCAGATTGAAAATGTGACTCATGGTTTGGCATCTAAAAGGACTAGTTTGTGAGATTTTCAGCCCATTCTGCTGTCTGCCTGCAGCCACATGCAGTCCTTCATTAGCATAACAAAAGCTGAAGTGTGATTGTGTGTGTGTGTGTGTGTGTGTGTGTGTGTGTCTCTGTGTGTGTGTGTCATTCCTAATTTTCCTAAATAAATGCCTGATAGTAAAAAATTTGTAAATACAACATTCTCTGGTGTAACTTTTTTGCCTCATTAACAATTGGAATCAAATCTGTAGCTACATCTGTGCTGCATCATACTGTCTTTGTGTAAACAGGAATCAATCACCAAGAGCACACAACACGTGTGTTCATCTTAAAAGTATATTTTATCACAAAACTCTACATGTAAAACATCATTTAGTCACTATTTATGGAAAATAGAGTGTTACAATGCCTATATGCTATGAAACTTTGTTATGTTTCCTTATGAAATCAACATTATTAGGGAAAATACAGTTCCATTATTGACAAAGCTATATCTCAATACACATGTTCCACAGCCAATTTCATATTAAGCCTTGATCATAAATGTTTATAACTTTGTTGTGTATATTTGAATATCTCAAAATTAATCAATTTCCTCAAATGTAACTCCACTGTAAACTTTTTCTAAAATTCTTCTTTAATTTTAGTACTTTCAGTAGTGTCATTGTCAGCTGTCAAATGCCTCCAGCTGATTTTGTTATCTTTAGTTATAGTCAACTCATCTTGAGTACATGGTCATTAATTAGCATAAAAATGGCTTCACAGATACGTGTGTATGTGTGTGTGTGTGTGTGATTTCTAATTTTCAGATACAGACACACCAAAACGCACACTCCAATCCCTGTCCCCTTTCTCTCTCTCTCTCTCTCTCTCTGTCTCTCTCTCTCTCTCCCTCTCTCTCGTGTCCTGTTAGTGCATGTCACTAACTCATCTGACTGCATGTCAGAAACTCAACCTCATCTCCACATTCTTTGTGCTCTAATACCTCACAGGTTAACTTCTACCACAGCACTGCTTGGATAGTGTGACATGTGATGTCGTGCTATAGCTGTGGTGTCAAATGCCACCTGCTGATTTAGTTATCATTAGTCATTAGTCAACTCATCTTGAGTGCCTGGGCTGTCACCTAACTACACCAAAACACACACTCCAATCCCTGTCCCCTTTCTCTCTCTCTCTCTCTCTGTCTCTCTCTCTCTCTCCCTCTCTCTCGTGTCCTGTTAGTGCATGTCACTAACTCATCTGACTGCATGTCAGAAACTCAACCTCTTCTCCACAGTCTTTGTGCTCTACTACCTCACAGATTAACTTCTACCACAGCACTGCTTGGATAGTGTGACATGTGAGGTCGTGCTATAGCTGTGGTGTCAAATGCCACCTGCTGATTTAGTTATCATTAGTCATTAGTCAACTCATCTTGAGTGCCTGGGCTGTCACCTAACTACGTGGTCTTTAATTAGCATAACAATAGCTCCACTCTGACAGATACATGTGAGTGTGTATGTGTGTGTGTGTTTGTCTGTCTGTGTATGTGTGTGTGTGTGTGTGTGTGTGTCATACTTATACTGTCATTATACACATTTGATTATTGTCACATGTGTAAACCATTAGATATTAATATACACTTTCAACAAATTGTACCACAATAAGCAGAATTGAAATTATAATACTATTACTTTTATTAATGTTGTTGTAAGCTACTGTCATTACCATCTGTCCTACATCTCTCTCTGTCTCCCCTTCTGTGTCATTGGGTCTGAAGAACAGAGGGATGTTGTATGCTGTAAAGCCCTGTGAGGCAAATTGTGATTTGTGATATTGATTGCTTGATTGATTGACTGACTGACTGATTGATGTCCTCATCAGTAGTTTGGTTTTCAGAAGCCATCAAAGTTCTACTCCCATGTCATGGGTTCATTGTAAAAAAAAAATGACCTTGCGTTCTATTGACATAACAAAACGCGACGCTCGCTTTCGACGTACGCCGGACCCCGAAATAGCGTGGGTCGAGGTCCCGTTCAACGCTGCTCGCAGCTTTAATTATTATTATTATTATTTTTTCTTTCTTCCGCCGCCACTTTAAACTGGATTTTGACCCCTAAACATGCTTCAAAACTCACCAAAATTGGTACGTATGTCAGGACTGGTTAAAAATTTTATCTAATGAAGAAATAAAATTAAAAAGTGCAAAAATGGCTCTGTAGCGCCACCTAGAATGACTAATCACTAAAATGGCCGCTGCTGCCAGTAGGAATGTCGTAGGAAGACCAAACCAAAACAGCCGTGTTCGTTTCATCAAGACCTACAAATCACGTGCTCGCACCAATGACCTAAATCCAACAGGAAGTGAGGTATTTCCCTTTCAAAGTAAAATTTTCCTCAAAAACAAGAAATTCCTTAAAAATCCAACTACTCCTAAACCGTTTATCGTATCGGCCTCAAATTCGCACACATTATCGATCAATTGGTCCTTGTCAATTATTCTGCGTCAATTATAATTCATTTGAAGGGTTTGGATTTACTGGCCTCTTTTGTGTGATGTGCTCCCTTTACCTCCTGACGACTTGTTGTGCCACCTAGGCACACAAAAATGCCCGGTGCGACGGGTAGGAACCACTTAGAAAGACCAAACCAAAAACTGTCGCGTTCGTCTCATAAAGACCTACAATGTCGCACTGCAACCCCTGACCTAACTCCAACAGGAAGCGCACTGTTGTTGTTTGAATGTAAGATGGCGTTTTTGACAAATTCTGCCGCTCAAAGATTTTTTGCTCCTACACCGTTTATCAGAACTGCTTCAAACTTTCACAAATTACAGATCTACCCTGGTGAACATTACTTGAGAAGGATTTTGTCCTAACTTGAACGGTTTGGATCTCCCAAGCGTTTGCAGGTGCAGAGCACAACTCCTCATGATGATCTCTGTAAGAAAAGATGGGTGACAACACATCCTAAACTTGTGACTGAGGCACATTATTTTATTCCATAAACATACAAGCTTGATATCACTGCGTTCAGAACAAAATTATCTATCTGGTGATGCTTTCAGATTGAAAATGTGACTCACGGTTTGGCATCTAAAAGGACTAGTTTGTGAGATTTTCAGCCCATTCAGCTGTCTGCCTGCAGCCACATGCAGTCCTTAATTAGCATAACAAAAGCTGAAGTGTGAGTGTGTGTGTGTGTGTCTCTGTGTGTGTGTGTGTGTGTGTGTCATTCCTAATTTTCCTAAATAAATGCCTGATAGAAAAAAATTGTAAATACAACATTCCCTGGTGTAACTTTTTTGCCTCATTAACAATTGGAATCAAATCTGTAGCTACATCTGTGCTGCAGATCATACTGTCTTTGTGTAAACAGGAATCAATCACCAAGAGCACACAACACGTGTGTTCATCTTAAAGGTATATTTTATAACAAAACTCTCCATGTAAAACACCATTTACTCACTATTTATGGAAAATACAGTGTTGCAATGCCTATATGCTATGAAACTTTGTTATGTTTCCTTATGAAATCAACATTATTAGGGAAAATACAGTTCCATTATTGACAATGCTATATCTCAATACACATGTTCCACAGCCAGTTCATATTAAGCCTTGATCATAAATGTTATAACTTTGTTGTGTATACTTCAATATCTCAAAATTAATCAATTTCCTAAAATGTAACTCCACTGTAAACTTTTTCTAAAATTCTTCTTTAATTTTAGGACTTTCAGTAGTGTCATTGTAAGCTGTCAAATGCCTCCAGCTGATTCTGTTATCATTAGTTTTAGTCAACTCATCTTGAGTACATGGTCATTAATTAGCATAAAAATGGCTTCACAGATACGTGTGTGTGTGATTTCTAATTTTTAGATACAGACACACCAAAACACACACTCCAATCACTGTCCCCTTTCTCTCTCTCTCTCTCTCTCTCTCTCTCTCTCTCTCTCTCTCTCTCTCTCGTGTCCTGTTAGTGCATGTCACTAACTCGGCTGACTGCATGTCAGAAACTCAACCTCTTCTCCACAGTCTTTGTGCTCTACTACCTCACAGGTTAACTTCTACCACAGCACTGCTTGGATAGTGTGACATGTGAGGTCGTGCTATAGCTGTGGTGTCAAATGCCACCTGCTGATTTAGTTATCATTAGTCATTAGTCAACTCATCTTGAGTGCCTGGGCTGTCACCTAACTACGTGGTCCTTAATTAGCATAACAATAGCTCCACTCTGACAGATACATGTGAGTGTGTTTGTGTGTGTGTGTTTGTCTGTCTGTGTATGTGTGTGTCTGTGTGTGTCATACTTATACTCTCATTATACACATTTGATTATTGTCACGTATGTAAACCATTAGATATTAATATATACTTTCAACAACTTGTACCACAATAACCAGAATTGAAATTATAATATTATTACTTCTATGAATGTTGTTGTAAGCTACTGTCATGACCATCTGTCCTACATCTCTCTCTGTCTCCCCTTCTGTTTCATTGGGTCTGAAGAACAGAGGGATGTTGTATGCTGTAAAGCCCTGTGAGGCAAATTGTGCTTTGTGATATTGATTGCTTGATTGATTGATTGACTGACTGACTGACTGACTGATTGATGTCCTCATCAGTAGTTTGGTTTTCAGAAGCCATCAAAGTTCTACTCCCATGTCATGGGTTCATTGTAAAAAAATGACCTTGCGTTCTATTGACATGACAGAACGCGACGCTCGCTTTCGACATACGCCGGACCCCGAAATGGCGTGGGTCGAGGCCCCGTTCAACGCTGCTCGCAGCTTTAATTAGGGACCTCGACAGAGGACCCTCTTGTTCCTGTAGCGTTTATTATTATTATTATTATTTTTTCTTTCTTCCGCCGCGACTTTAAAGTGGATTTTGACCCCCTAAACATGCTTCAAAACTCACCAAAATTGGTACGTATGTCAGGACTGGTAAAAAATTTTATCTAATGAAGAAATAAAATGAAAAAGTGCAAAAATGGCTCTGTAGCGCCACCTAGAATGACTGAATCACTAAAATGGCCGCTGCTGCCAGTAGGAATGTCGTAGGAAGACCAAACCAAAACAGCCGTGTTCGTTTCATCAAGACCTACAAATCACGTGCTCGCACCAATGACCTAAATCCAACAGGAAGTGAGGTATTTCCCTTTCAAAGTAAAATTTTCCTCAAAAACAAGAAATTCCTTTAAAAATCATCTTCTCCTAACCCGTTCATCGTATCGGCCTCAAATTCGCACACATTATCGATCAATTGGTCCTTGTCAATTATTGTGCGTCAATTATCGGCCATTTGAAGGGTTTGGATTTACTGGCCTCTTCCGTGTGATGTGCTCCCTTTACCTCCTGACGACTTGTTGTGCCACCTAGGCACACAAAAATGCCCGGTGCGACGGGTAGGAACCACTTAGAAAGACCAAACCAAAACTGTCGCGTTCGTCTCATTAAGATCTACAAATGTCGCACTGCAACCCCTGACCTAACTCCAACAGGAAGCGCACTGTTGTTGTTTGAATGTAAGATGGCGTTTTTGACAAATTCTGTCGCTCAAAGATTTTTTGCTCCTACCCGTTTATCAGAACTGCTTCAAACTTTCACAAATTACAGATCTACCCCTGGTGAACAATACTTGCGAAGGATTTTGTCCTAACTTGAACGGTTGGATCTCACAAGCGTTTGCAGGTGCAGAGCACAACTCCTCATGATGATCTCTGTAAGAAAAGATGGGTGACAACACATCCTAAACTTGTGACTAAGGCACATTTTTTTATTCCATAAACATACAAGCTTGATATCACTGCGTTCAGAACAAAATTATCTATCTGGTGATGCTTTCAGATTGAAAATGTGACTCACGGTTTGGCATCTAAAAGGACTAGTTTGTGAGATTTTCAGCCCATTCTGCTGTCTGCCTGCAGCCACATGCAGTCCTTAATTAGCATAACAAAAGCTGAAGTGTGAGTGTGTGTGTGTGTGTGTGTGTGTGTGTCTGTGTGTGTGTCATTCCTAATTTTCCTAAATAAATGCCTGATAGCAAAAAATTGTAACTACAACATTCCCTGGTGAAACTTTTTTTTTGCCTCATTAACAATTGGAATCAAATCTGTAGCTACATCTGTGCTGCAGATCATACTGTCTTTGTGTAAACAGGCATCAATCACCAAGAGCACACAACAAGTGTGTTCATCTTAGACATATATTTTATCACAAAACTCTACATGTAAAACATCATTTACTCACTATTTATGGAAAATACAGTCTTGCAATGCCTATATGCTATGAAACTTTATGTTTCCTTATGAAATCAACATTATTAGGGAAAATACAGTTCCATTATTGACAATGCTATATCTCAATACACATGTTCCACAGCCAATTCATATTAAGCCTTGATCATAAATGTTGATAACTTTGTTGTGTATACTTGAATATCTCAAATTAATCAATTTCCTCAAATGTAACTCCACTGTAAACTTTTTCTAAAATTCTTCTATAATATTAATACTTTCAGTAGTGTCATTGTAAGCTGTCAAATGCTTCCTGCTGATTCTGTTATCATTAGTTATAGTCAACTCATCTTGAGTACATGGTCATTAATTAGCATAAAAATGGCTTCACAGATACGTGTGTGTGTGTGTGTGTGTGATTTCTACTTTTCAGATACAGACACACCAAAACACACACTCCAATCCCTGTCCCCTTTCTCTCTCTCTCTCTCTCTCTCTCTCTCTCTCTCTCTCTCTCTCTCGTGTCCTGTTAGTACATGTCACTAACTCAACTGACTGCATGTCAGAAACTCAACCTCTTCTCCACAGTCTTTGTGCTCTACTACCTCACAGGTTAACTTCTACCACAGCACTGCTTGGATAGTGTGACATGTGATGTCGTGCTATAGCTGTGGTGTGAAATGCCACCTGCTGATTTAGTTATCATTAGTCATTAGTCAACTCATCTTGAGTGCCTGGGCTGTCACCTAACTACACCAAAACACACACTCCAATCCCTGTCCCCTTTCTCTCTCTCTCTCTCTCTCTGTCTCGTGTCCTGTTAGTGCATGTCACTAACTCGGCTGACTGCATGTCAGAAAATCAACCTCTTCTCCACAGTCTTTGTGCTCTACTACCTCACAGGTTAACTTCTACCACAGCACTGCTTGGATAGTGTGACATGTGATGTCGTGCTATAGCTGTGGTGTCAAATGCCACCTGCTGATTTAGTTATCATTAGTCATTAGTCAACTCATCTTGAGTGCCTGGGCTGTCACCTAACTACACCAAAACACACACTCCAATCCCTGTCCCCTTTCTCTCTCTCTCTCTCTCTCTCTCTCTCTCTCTCTGTCTCTCTCTCTCGTGTCCTGTTAGTGCATGTCACTAACTCGGCTGACTGCATGTCAGAAACTCAACCTCTTCTCCACAGTCTTTGTGCTCTACTACCTCACAGGTTAACTTCTACCACAGCACTGCTTGGATAGTGTGACATGTGAGGTCGTGCTATAGCTGTGGTGTCAAATGCCACCTGCTGATTTAGTTATCATTAGTCATTAGTCAACTCATCTTGAGTGCCTGGGCTGTCACCTAACTACACCAAAACACACACTCCAATCCCTGTCCCTTTCTCTCTCTCTCTCTCTCTCTCTCTCTCTCTCTGTCTCTCTCTCTCATGTCCTGTTAGTGCATGTCACTAACTCGGCTGACTGCATGTCAGAAACTCAACCTCTTCTCCACAGTCTTTGTGCTCTACTACCTCACAGGTTAACTTCTACCACAGCACTGCTTGGATAGTGTGACATGTGAGGTCGTGCTATAGCTGTGGTGTCAAATGCCACCTGCTGATTTAGTTATCATTAGTCATTAGTCAACTCATCTTGAGTGCCTGGGCTGTCACCTAACTACGTGATTCTTAATTAGCATAACAATAGCTCCACTCTGACAGATACATGTGAGTGTGTATGTGTGTGTGTGTTTGTCTGTGTATGTGTGTGTGTGTGTGTGTGTGTGTGTGTGTGTGTCATACTTATACTCTCATTATGCACATTTGATAATTGTCACGTATGTAAACCATTAGATATTAATACTTTCAACAAATTGTACCACAATAACCAGAATTGAAATTATAATATTATCACTTCTATGAATGTTGTTGTAAGCTACTGTCATGACCATCTGTCCTACATCTCTCCCTGTCTCCCCTTCTGTGTCATTGGGTCTGAAGAACAGAGGGATGTTGTATGATGTAAAGCCCTGTGAGGCAAATTGTGATTTGTGATATTGATTACTTAATTGCTTGATTGATTGACTGACTGACTGACTGACTGATGTCCTCATCAGTAGATTGGTTTTCAGAAGCCATGAAAGTTCTACTCCCATGTCATGGGTTCATTGTGAAAAAAAAAATTCCCTTGCGTTCTATTGACATAACAGAACGCGACGCTCGCTTTCGACGTACGCCGGACCCCGAAATGCCGTGGGTCGAGGTCCCGTTCAACGCTGCTCGCAGCTTTAATTAGGGACCTCGACAGAGGACCCTCTTGTTCCTGTAGCGTTTATTATTATTATTATTATTATTTTTTCTTTCTTCCGCCGCCACTTTAAACTGGATTTTGACCCCCTAAACATGCTTCAAAACTCACCAAAATTGGTACGTATGTCAGGACTGGTTAAAAATTTTATCTAATGAAGAAATAAAATTAAAAAGTGCAAAAATGGCTCTGTAGCGCCACCTAGAATGACTAATCACTAAAATGGCCGCTGCTGCCAGTAGGAATGTCGTAGGAAGACCAAACCAAAACAGCCGTGTTCGTTTCATCAAGACCTACAAATCACGTGCTCGCACCAATGACCTAAATCCAACAGGAAGTGAGGTATTTCCCTTTCAAAGTAAAATTTTCCTCAAAAACAAGAAATTCCTTAAAAATCCAACTACTCCTAAACCGTTTATCGTATCGGCCTCAAATTCGCACACATTATCGATCAATTGGTCCTTGTCAATTATTGTGCGTGAATTATCAGCCATTTGAAGGGTTTGGATTTACTGGCCTCTTCCGTGTGATGTGCTCCCTTTACCTCCTGACGACTTGTTGTGCCACCTAGGCACACAAAAATGCCTGGTGCGACGGGTAGGAACCACTTAGAAAGACCAAACCAAAACTGTCGCGTTCGTCTCATAAAGACCTACAAATGTCGCGCTGCAACCCCTGACCTAACTCCAACAGGAAGCGCACTGTTGTTGTTTGAATGTAAGATGGCGTTTTTGACAAATTCTGTCGCTCAAAGATTTTTTGCTCCTACACCGTTTATTAGAACTGCTTCAAACGTTCACAAATTACAGATCTACCCCTGGTGAACATTACTTGTGAAGGATTTTGTCCTAGCTTGAACGGTTTGGATCTCCCAAGCGTTTGCAGGTGCAGAGCACAACTCTTCATGATGATCTCTGTAAGAAAAGATGAGTGACAACACATCCTAAACTTGTGACTAAGGCACATTTTTTTATTCCATAAACATACAAACTTGATATCACTGCGTTCAGAACAAAATTATCTATCTGGTGATACTTTCACATTGAAAATGTGACTCATGGTTTGGCATCTAAAAGGACTAGTTTGTGAGATTTTCAGCCCATTCAGCTGTCTGCCTGCAGCCACATGCAGTCCTTCATTAGCATAACAAAAGCTGAAGTGTGATTGTGTGTGTGTGTGTGTGTGTGTGTGTGTGTGTGTGTGTCTCTGTGTGTGTGTGTCATTCCTAATTTTCCTAAATAAATGCCTGATAGTAAAAAAATTGTAAATACAACATTCTCTGGTGTAACTTTTTTGCCTCATTAACAATTGGAATCAAATCTGTAGCTACATCTGTGCTGCAGATCATACTGTCTTTGTGTAAACAGGAATCAATCACAAAGAGCACACAACACGTGTGTTCATCTTAAAAGTATATTTTATCACAAAACTCTACATGTAAAACATCATTTAGTCACTATTTATGGAAAATACAGTGTTACAATGCCTATATGCTATGAAACTTTGTTATGTTTCCTTATGAAATCAACATTATTAGGGAAAATACAGTTCCATTATTGACAATGCTATATCTCAATACACATGTTCCACAGCCAATTCATATTAAGCCTTGATCATAAATGTTTATAACTTTGTTGTGTATATTTGAATATCTCAAAATTAATCAATTTCCTAAAATGTAACTCCACTGTAAACTTTTTCTAAAATTCTTCTTTAATTTTAGTACTTTCAGTAGTGTCATTGTCAGCTGTCAAATGCCTCCAGCTGATTTTGTTATCTTTAGTTATAGTCAACTCATCTTGAGTACATGGTCATTAATTAGCATAAAAATGGCTTCACATATACGTGTGTATGTGTGTGTGTGTGTGTGATTTCTAATTTTCAGATACAGACACACCAAAACGCACACTCCAATCCCTGTCCCCTTTCTCTCTCTCTCTCTCTCTCTGTCTCTCTCTCTCTCTCTCTCTCTCTCTCTCTCTCTCTCTCGTGTCCTGTTAGTGCATGTCACTAACTCATCTGACTGCATGTCAGAAACTCAACCTCATCTCCACATTCTTTGTGCTCTAATACCTCACAGGTTAACTTCTACCACAGCACTGCTTGGATAGTGTGACATGTGATGTCATGCTATAGCTGTGGTGTCAAATGCCACCTGCTGATTTAGTTATCATTAGTCATTAGTCAACTCATCTTGAGTGCCTGGGCTGTCACCTAACTACACTAAAACACACACTCCAATCCCTGTCCCCTTTCTCTCTCTCTCTCTCTCTGTCTCTCTCTCTCTCTCTCTCTCTCTCTCTCTCTCTCTCTCTCTCTCTCTCTCATGTCCTGTTAGTGCATGTCACTAACTCGGCTGACTGCATGTCAGAAACTCAACCTCTTCTCCACAGTCTTTGTGCTCTACTACCTCACGATTAACTTCTACCACAGCACTGCTTGGATAGTGTGACATGTGAAGTCGTGCTATAGCTGTGGTGTCAAATGCACCTGCTGATTTAGTTATCATTAGTCATTAGTCAACTCATCTTGAGTGCCTGGGCTGTCACCTAACTACGTGGTCTTTAATTAGCATAACAATAGCTCCACTCTGACAGATACATGTGAGTGTGTATGTGTGTGTGTGTTTGTCTGTCTGTGTATGTGTGTGTGTGTGTGTGTGTGTGTGTCATACTTATACTGTCATTATACATTTGATTATTGTCACATGTGTAAACCATTAGATATTAATATACACTTTCAACAAATTGTACCACAATAAGCAGAATTGAAATTATAATACTATTACTTTTATGAATGTTGTTGTAAGCTACTGTCATTACCATCTGTCCTACATCTCTCTCTGTCTCCCCTTCTGTTTCATTGGGTCTGAAGAACAGAGGGATGTTGTATGCTGTAAAGCCCTGTGAGGCAAATTGTGATTTGTGATATTGATTGCTTGATTGATTGACTGACTGACTGATTGATGTCCTCATCAGTAGTTTGGTTTTCAGAAGCCATCGAAGTTCTACTCCCATGTCATGGGTTCATTGTAAAAAAAAATGACCTTGCGTTCTATTGACATAACAGAACGCGACGCTCGCTTTCGACGTACGCCAGACCCCGAAATAGCGTGGGTCGAGGTCCCGTTCAACGCTGCTCGCAGCTTTAATTATTATTATTCTTCTTTTTTCCGCCGCGACTTTAAACTGGATTTTGACCCCCTAAACATGCGTAAAAACTCCCCAAAATTGGCACGTATGTCAGGACTGGTGAAAAATTTTATCTAATGAAGACATAAATTCAAAAAGTGCAAAAATGGCTCTGTAGCGCCAGAATGACTGAATCACTAAAATGGCCGCTGCTGCCAGTAGGAATGTCGTAGGAAGACCAAACCAAAACAGTCGTGTTCATTTCAACAAGACCTACAAATCACGTGCTCGCACCAATAACCTAAATCCAACAGGAAGTGAGGTATTTCCCTTTCAAAGTAAAATTTTCCTCAAAAAACAAGAAATTCTTTTAAAAATCATCTTCTCCTAAACCGTTCATCGTATCGGCCTCAAATTCGCACACATTATTGATCAATTGGTCCTTGTCAATTATTGTGCGTGAATTATCAGCCATTTGAAGCGTTTTAGATTTACTGGCCTCTTTTGTGTGATGTGCTCCCTTTACCTCCTGACAACTTGTTGTGCCACCTAGGCACACAAAAATGCCCGGTGCGAAGGGTAGGAACCACTTAGAAAGACCAAACCAAAACTGTCGCGTTCGTCTCATAAAGACCTACAAATGTCGCGCTGCAACCCCTGACCTAACTCCAACAGGAAGCGCACTGTTGTTGTTTGAATGTAAGATGGCGTTTTTGACAAATTCTGTCGCTCAAAGATTTTTTGCTCCTACACCGTTTATCAGAACTGCTTCAAACGTTCACAAATTACAGATCTACCCCTGGTGAACATTACTTGAGAAGGATTTTGTCCTAACTTGAACGGTTTGGATCTCCCAAGCGTTTGCAGGTGCAGAGCACAACTCCTCATGATGATCTCTGTAAGAAAAGATGGGTGACAACACGTCCTAAACTTGTGACTAAGGCACAGTTTTTATTCCATAAACATACAAACTTGATATCACTGCGTTCAGAACAAAATTATCTATCTGGTGATGCTTTCAGATTGAAAATGTGACTCATGGTTTGGCATCTAAAAGGACTAGTTTGTGAGATTTTCAGCCCATTCAGCTGTCTGCCTGCAGCCACATGCAGTCCTTAATTAGCATAACAAAAGCTGAAGTGTGAGTGTGTGTGTGTCTCTGTGTGTGTGTGTCATTCCTAATTTTCCTAAATAAATGCCTGATAGAAAAAATTTGTAAATACAACATTCCCTGGTGTAACTTTTTGCCTCATTAACAATTGGAATCAAATCTGTAGCTACATCTGTGCTGCAGATCATACTATCTTTGTGTAAACAGGAATCAATCACCAAGAGCACACAACACATGTGTTCATCTTAAACGTATATTTTATCACAAAACTCTACATGTAAAACATCATTTACTCACTATTTATGGAAAATACAGTGTTGCAATGCCTATATGCTATGAAACTTTGTTATGTTTCCTTATGAAATCAACATTATTAGGGAAAATACAGTTCCATTATTGACAAAGCTATATCTCAATACACATGTTCCACAGCCAATTCATATTAAGCCTTGATCATAAATGTTTATAACTTTGTTGTGTATACTTGAATATCTCAAAATCAATTTCCTAAAATGTAACTCCACTGTAAACTTTTTCTAAAATTCTTCTATAATGTTAATACTTTCAGTAGTGTCATTGTAAGCTGTCAAATGTCACCTGCTGATTTTATTATCATTAGTTATAGTCAACTCATCTTGAGTACATTGTCACTAATATGCATAAAAATGGGTTCACAGATACGTGTGTGTGTGTGTGTGTGTGTGTGTGATTTCTAATTTTCAGATACAGACACACCAAAAAACACACTCCAATCCCTGTCCCCTTTCTCTCTCTCTCTCTCTCTCTCTCTCTCTCTCTCTCTCTCTCTCTCTCTCTCTCTCTGTCTCTCGTGTCCTGTTAGTGCATGTCACTAACTCACTGACTGCATGTCAGAAACTCAACCTCTTCTCCACAGTCTTTGTGCTCTACTACCTCACAGGTTAACTTCTACCACAGCACTGCTTGGATAGTGTGACATGTGAGGTCGTGCTATAGCTGCTGATTTGGTTATCATTAGTCATTAGTCAACTCATCTTGAGTGCCTGGGCTGTCACCTAACTACATGGTCCTTAATTAGCATAACAATAGCTCCACTCTGACAGATACATGTGAGTGTGTATGTGTGTGTGTGTGTTTGTCTGTCTGTGATGTGTGTGTGTGTGTGTGTGTGTGTGTGTGTGTGTGTGTGTGTCATACTTATACTCTCATTATACACATTTGATTATTTGAATATCTCAAAATTAATCAATTTCCTAAAATGTAACTCCACTGTAAACTTTTTCTAAAATTCTTCTATAATGTTAATACTTTCAGTAGTGTCATTGTAAGCTGTCAAATGGTCTAATTTGCATAAACCATTAGATATTAATATATTATTATTAATATTATATTAATATATACTTTCAACAAATTGTACCACAATAACCAGAATTGAAATTATAATATTATTACTTCTATGAATGTTGTTGTAAGCTACTGTCATAACCATCTGTCCTACATCTCTCTCTGTCTCCCTTCTGTTTCATTGGGTCTGAAGAACAGAGGGATGTTGTATGCTGTAAAGCCCTGTGAGGCAAATTGTGATTTGTGATATTAATTGCTTGATTGATTGATTGACTGACTGACTGATTGATGTCCTCATCAGTAGTTTGGTTTTCAGAAGCCATTAAAGTTCTATTCCCATGTCATGGGTTCATTGTAAAAAAATGACCTTGCGTTCTATTGACATGACAGAACGCGACGCTCGCTTTCGACGTACGCCGAACCCCGAAATGGCGTGGGTCGAGGCCCCGTTCAACGCTGCTCGCAGCTTTAATTTCTTTTGTTTTTACTTAGGCATTTTGACTTCCACAGTGAATGCCGTCTTAGGCCTGATGGATAACGATGTATGACTGCTGCAATATTATAAACAGGACGAGCAAAAATTGCTGTAATATGATTTTTTTTGTTTGTTTTATTTTGGAGACAAGGTCCAAAAAAGGTCCTTATGTACCTCACTCTCTAAAACGGCATCAAACCCTCAGTGATAATGGAGCCACTGTTTAGCTCACCATTTCCAGCAGCCTGTGCAGTAGCTTATTGATGCGGACCTTAGGAGTACAGGGGAAGTCTCTCTGGTAGCACAGAGTGGGGGCAAATAGGAAATAATACAGATCTGAGAAACCAAAGAGAGAGTCACAGGGGACAAAATGTATCATCACAAGTTCATGTAAAGAAATCAAGTGTCATATTAAGAATGATGAGCAGTTTCACCTCGGAAAGTAAGCTGCTCATTGAAGGCTTTTAGTGCCACAGAATTATCTGTGTCCTTCTCTGCAAACACACAGACATAAAAAGCTGTTAGTAGTTGGATTGATTTATGTTTTTATTCTGAATGAAATCAGCACAACTTCTGGTGTTGGAAAAATACCTGCATCAGTTAAATGGGCCTGTCTGTACCAGCGGTTAGTTTCCTGGTATGAATACAGCTTCATCCCCAGAGCAGTGTAGAACCAGAGAGAGAAGAACGCTCCACCTGGTGGACAAAAAACACAGAAACATCCATGCAGTGATGCAACATTATAGAGAGCACACTGAGCAAAACATCAGAAAATAGTTTTAGATATCACACTAAACTTAAGTTGTGTTAAGGCTTTGAAATAACTGTGCCTAGAGGCTTAAAAAGGTGTCTGATTTGCTATTCAGTTCATGAGTATAAGCATGTTTTTTTTGCAGCAGAAACAAGCAGAAAAAATTGATAATATCAAAGTTTGAGTATTTTTTTGAAATTGTGGTCACTGCATCATACATGTACAGAAATTATGGAATGATGATGATAATGCACATACATATAGTTGTTACCTGTTGATATTGTATGCTCATGTACAATGACTGCAGCAGGAAATAACAGGAGCAAGCCCAGATTTATGAGATGTAAACGATGACCAGTGGTGGGGGACAGCATACCCTGATGGGAATAAATGGAATAGAAGTGCTGATGTTTTCTGTGACAATTACTTTGAGTTACCAAATTGTTGACGTTGATTGATGATGCATTTTCTAAACCAGAATAGACATGATGAAAATAAAAGAAACAAAGAAATGCAACAGTCTCACCTTTTCCTGAGACCTCTCAAGGAGCAAAGCCACGATGGCAAACATGTTGGCAGCTGAAAAAAAGAGAAATGTAGATATTTTGTTCATTCACAATTGCAGGGTAAGCGTGTTGTGTTTACTGTTTTATACTGCAGAAATTCCACCACAGAGCTCACATCAAATTCCGTCTGCAGGCCTTGAGGAGTGGCTACTACTCCACGTATTTGTCAAGCCCTTCGTGTCTCCATGAAAGAGCCGCATAACATCTGATAAATTGCCTCAAGTGATTTCATTTGGGTCAGTGTTGGTTGGGTCTCAAGACGACAAGTTTAAAAATTTTAAAAAAATTGAGGGTGTGGCGTTAGAAAGACGTGAGCTCACCAGACCTCTGCAGCCTGCAGCTCGCCTCTGCTGTAGGCTACTAGCTTAGGGCTACATTAGTGATGGGCAAAGCAATTCTTTAGATGTTACTGAATCACTAGAATCAGTTCATTAAAAAGATTCGTTCAAAAGATTCGTTCACCGAATCGTTGAGTGCTTGGCGGGAGGAGCATTAACTGTGTACTGCATAGTCCGACTCACTGAACTGATAAACGGCTGAGCTGCTGCTGCTGCGTCTGCCCTGCACTGGCGAGTCTCATTACTGGCCAGCCTAACGTTTTGAGTTTGTTTATCTGGAAACTAAGTCTGTTAAAACAATGGGGAGGTGTGTGATTGTGCTCATGTGGCTTGACTCCTGGCTACATTAGCCGTTAGCTTGGAGGCAACGGTCCCTATGAAAGCGTATCACTGAGAAGAAATTATTTGAATCACTCAGGGATCGGGGTTATGTTGTTCACCGAGTGATTCGTCACGCGGTGGGCAGTCCTTCACTGCACCCTGGCTGCCTCGCAACTCTCGAGAAATGAACAAATCAGTGCCGGAAGTGATTCAGTTCAGTACGCTCACTCAACAGATTCGTTCTTTTGACAGATTCGTTTGTGAACGACAAAACACTAAGCTACATTAGCTGCTACTTTCATAGCACATCTAAACGTCAGATCGAACTGTTGATGTCGAGCTGCATTGTGTGCAATGAAGGTGCCAAGTTTTGACAAAAAAGAAGAATGTGTGCAGTAAAACGGGTGACGCCTCTAGTTCTGCTGAATTGTTTTTGAAAGACAGCAATGTTAATAAACCAGTGAAGCACTCTTAACTAAAAGTCGATCTCATGTAATTTTGATTATTGGTATTTTTGCTACAATTCTATCTTAAAGATTTCCTCACCTAATATGAGGTTGACAGATGGCCAGTTGCAGTTGTCCTCAATGAGATGCTCCAAAACCTTTTTTACATCTATCAAAAAGCCATGTCTGTTTAGAGGAGGAAAACAAAGGACAATGTCATAAAGAAATGGACATTTACATAGCGCTTTTCTAGTCTTTGTGACCACTCAACGTGCTTTACAACATAATCACCAGTCACCCACTGTTAAGCTGCTCATTAGGTAAACATTCACATGCACTCAAACACCAATTGCTCCCATCATTACACTCAGTATATTGCCCAAGGACACCTCAGGGCCCAGAGATCAAATCACAGACCTTCCACCTGGTAGATGACCACTTTACATCCTGAGCCACAGCCACCCATGGTGTTACGTACAAATGTGGACTGTGGCCGACAGCTCCAGTACATTAGCGTACGATTTAGTAATGTATCAAAAATCTAATTCCAAGTAGAAAATGTACAGTAGGTATAAAATGTATATATGCATGGTTGAATCTATACACTCACTGTATGAAATTCTCTAAGAACAAGTGAGCATGAGACAGGACCTGAAAATCAGAATGACACACAAAAAGAAAGGCAGTTACTAATGCTATGCTTGGTGACTTGATCAAAAGGGAAGCGATCAGAACACTGACCAGGAGAATGATGATCCAGTTGAGGACGCCTCTGTACCCAGTGAAGCTGCTGTTGGAGCTCAGTAATGAGTCTTGGACACGATGACAACTGGACAAAGAGACTTGTTTTAGTCATCAGCATTTGTGAAGCTTATTTTTCACCATTATGTTAGGAACTGTCCCCTTGCCAGTTCTGTTTGTGGCTGCACCTTTAATCACCTGTGATCAGATATCACCCCTGTACATGGACGTTTACTACTTCCTTCACTATTCAAGTCTTGTTTCTGCCATCTGACAGCTGTGAACAAGTGATGGAGACAGCAGAGGAAGCTTACCAGAGCAGAGCTGCATAGGGATGTTCTTGTTCACTGGATGGATCAGTAGCAGGAATGGGAACACTGTCATAGAGGCCTGCATTATCTTCTTCAGTCGAGGAAGAGGAGCAGACGGAGGAAAACCTCTTTCTCATCGCAGCCATCTCTGAGTGTGAGGGCTCATCAGCCACAGAGGGAAGTTCAGAGACGGTTGAATTCACTTCAGGAAAAACAGAAATGAGTTCATCATATCATGCTGTGAGATACAAGAACCTTATCACTGTCCACCAGATCATGAACGTGAAATATTAAGATAAGGGCCCATGCTGTGGCCTCCTTTGTTTGAGAGATCAAAAATCACAACATTTTTTCTTTCCCTCTGTGTCAGGTAAATCTTCTGGTAACAAATACCTCCTGCCATGACAGGTCAGAGCTTTAAGGCAGAGATTTGTTAAAATTTTCTATAGTTTTGATTTTTATATGATGTGTAATCTCTATAAACAGACATCTGCATGTGTATGTGTATGTCTGAGATTTTATGATGTGTAAACAATCATCATGGAAACTGTGACCTGTCTATGACTGGGATCAGAGACGTATAGAGCATTTACATGCAAGCTGCATCTTCATAAACCCACATATTGTCAGCTACATCCTGTTCTCTCACACGGAGAGGAACTCCAAAATGTCCGCTTATGGTTGTTTTCCTTCTTTAAAGAGGAACACTTCTCACAAAACACAATTTCAGACTTTATCTGAGCTTCAAGTTCCATTGGGTTAATTCGGCATTCATGCTATACAATAATATGCCATAAATTAAATAAAAAAACACTCCTTGCTTTGGGTGGGTCAGATATTCCAATGACCTTCTTCCCAAGAATTCACCAAGGAGGGTGGCATCTTGTTACATTATAATCCCAACAGTGGGGGTGCTTTTTGGCTATTTTTAACGCTGTTTGGTTGGATACGTGTATGCCGAATTAAATACCTGCTTCAACAAATATGAAACCTATATTGTGTGATTTCAGTGTTTCATGTTACATCTGCTGCCAATGAAAACTAAAATTGCCAGAAATATGAACGCAACTCGGCGTGACCTTATCTGACGAGAGAGCGGCTACACGTTACCTTGTCATCCTCCTCAGACACAGCATCTTCCCTGGAAGGTCGAGTCGAGCCAGACGACATCCCAAAATAACCACAGCTTATTAGCCTTCAGTGTGGATAAACCTTCACACACACACACACACACACACACAGGGCGGCGCTGACCTCTGCTAAAATCTGGGATGTGCTCTGTGTCGCACGTGAAGCCTATCAGGATAAAACAATCGCGTCTTGTCAGAACATTCAAAATAAAAGCTCCTTTGAGAGAATTACTCTGTGTGCAAAACCAAAATAAAGCTTCACAGCACCATATTATTTTTTGTGATTCATAATTTCATTTTACTTCATCCATTTGTAGATCACTTTTAATTGGAATCTAATTTTCGTGTTTTATGCTATTGTGGCAGATGCATCCATCCATCCATCTATCTGACAAAAAAAGTGACAAAAAAATGGAGAAAAGAAAAATATAAGAAAATTCAAAATATATGGAGGTTCTTTACAAACTACAGTAACCGCTTTTTTATCAACCCAGAAGTCTGGCATTGTACAGATATGACAGAACAGATCTATGATAATTAGCATGCAGAAATATTGTTTGTACTGTTGCTTTTCTGTAGTTAAGCCCCTCAGGCATAATTATATAGCACTATACAATTAGAAACTAAGACTTGTGACTAATAAATGTCATCTGTCATTTTCTCTTTTGCAAATCACTTTAAATACTACACCCACTGATTGTCATCTTTTTCTTCCTTGCAAGGGAGGTGATTTTTTTTTTGTTTTTATTAATTCCCTGACTTTATTTTGAAGGGCTAGTTTTTTTTATTATTATCATTTCTAGGAGTTTGAACATTTGTATTTGAAAATACAAACTAAATATTCACCCAGTTGAGATATTACAATAAAGACACTCTTAAAAAATGGATCACCAAGTTTCCAAAGGCAGATTTATTTAAAAAGTAACATTGAACAAAATAATAATCTAACAGTGTAAGTGTTACACTTCCAACCGGAAAACCAAATGTACATCATTCTGAGCCAAAATCCCTTCTACACACTAACCTTGTGTTGCATGTTTTAACACACAAACATCTTAGGTTACAATCACTGCAGGGAGCTGAAACCATTTCAAGAACACACGTCCAGATAAACAGACATTTTGTACATGGAGATCTACTTCCATAAACCTTAATTGTGACCTCAACAATGCTCAGTCAGCCCTCTGGTTATTACAAAGCTGTGCAAATGCAGGTCTGCTGAGGAGTGGCCTCAGTTGATGGTGAGCACGTCGCTCTGGATCTCGTGACTCAGCTGAGTCTGCAGGTCGCTCAGCTTCTTCTTCAGGACAGCCAGCGCTGACATGACGATGGTCTCCGGTCGCAGAGAGCCGCATGACTCTACGTTGTAATAGAACCTGTGTGCAGGGAAATGTCTCAGATGAGCTGTTGCACTTCTGACACTACCCTCTGCTTTACTTTTAGCAGATTATAATTCAAAGACGTATTTTTTTAGCGCTGTTTGGTTTTTACAAAAACGTATTATTTGGTATTATATTATTACACCTTCGCAAAACAAATTCAATTGAACGAGGGAGATTCTATTCTCACCTTTCTGGCTTTCCATTGGGGTCATAGGGAGCCTGAACCTCATCCTCTTCAATCTCTGAGTATTCACTCTTCGGCCTGAGAACAAAGTGATTTGCGACATTTATTCATCTTAAAGTCATCGTTCAACATTATACATTTAACAATAATCCTTGATGAAGAGCCACACTGAAATGAAAACATACCACTCCTCAGGTCGTGGGTAGACTGTGTGTCTCAGTGCATTGTCGGGATCGTATTCAAAGGAAACCCCCGCTGTGGGGTTCCACTTGGCGTGCTCCTTACCAAAGCCTTTCTTGGCATATGCCCTGAGCCGCAGTTCCTGACCTTTACGAAGCTTTACCAGTAAAATGTCTATGTCAGGGAGGAAGTGGAGGAGGAAGGAAAGGTAAATGTTTAAAATGCTGTATAAAATGGTAGACAAACAAACATCTGACAATTATTCGACAAAGTCAAACCCTTAACAGCCAGTGTAAAGACACCTATAAGCTTACCATCTTGTTCAACATAGTCGTTGGGATCATTGTCTCGACTCCTCGAAGTCACCTGGAAAGACCAATGAAAAAAAAGTCAGCATTTTCTTCTGCTTACACTCCTCTCTAATGACTTTGTTTAAGGAAGAAGAGACTCACTGGGATGACTCTGGGGTTGTTGGACAAAAGGTCGCGTGAGGTAACATGTCGCGTCTGGTCCTCGGTACATCGGACATCCAGCGTCAACTCAACAGAACACTCTGGACAAAAATCGTCACAGGTGCAGTCCTGCAGGAGGATCAAAGACACAGACAAAGTCCTCTTGTAAACAAAGTTACAAGCGGGAACAAACACTGCCAGGATTTTGGTATTATATCCCATTATCAAACAAAATATTCAGGACATTTTCAAAGATATGGTTTAGAAAATAAATAAATATTGAATATCTGTTTAGTCTTGAGTTTCAAGTGTGTATTGTCACATCAGCAGTGGTCCCTGATTACCGGTGTTGCATTTAAGGGTCATTGGGCCACCTCACTGATGACTGGTAGAACAGTATACTTACCCTGGAATACTGCATTTTGTCCACGATGTCATCACTTGTGAGAGGTATGAGACCTGACAACAAAGGAAACATCATTGTTGTATATCATGTATCATTATCAGACCTCTCTGGTCGCACGATGCAACAGTGCATCAAACTGCATTGGAAGTGGATCCTAAACACTTTGATACGTACCAACTCTGTGTGCAATGAACTCATCATGCAGCACTGATGAATTGGCGTCAATCTGGATCCAGTCAATTGCTGCAAATAAAGTAAGCAAGTACAAGTTAGTCATTTCCACAATTTTTGTGACTACATTCAATGTTGCTCATGCAGTCACATGCCTCTCCATCACCATTTCAACTCTCTTCGACCATATTTTGTTACATTCTCTTCTATGTGACATCAAATAATAATAGGCAGGATACTGTATGATGTAGGGTTAATGATATACATTTGTATTTAGTTGCTGTTTGAGAGCTGATGCACTGAACTGGGAGGACTTTTTTACAGAGGACATTTACACACGCTATAGTAGGAAGAGCACAGCGTTAAGTAATAAAAGTGATGATGTTTCAATTCCAATTTAGCTGATTTGCCACAGCAAGAAAGGCACAGGTCAGAAAAATTTGTTTGACAATATCTGAGTTCCGTTAAAGGTCCAGTGTATAGGATTTACAGGATATATTGGCAGAACTCAAATATAATGTTTATTATGATGTTTTCATTAGTGTATAATCACAGAAAGCTAAGACTTGTGTTTTCGTTGCTTTAGAATGAGCTGTTTATATCTACATACGTGCAGGTCCTCTTTCATGTATTCTGCCATATTGTTTCTATGTTAGCCCAGAACAGACAAACCAAACACTGGCTCTAGATAGGGCAAGATGTATTTTTTGTGTCATCTATCGTAGTTCACAGTTCGCAAGTTTAAGTCGGTTGCAATCTGCAACCTCATTACTAGATGCTAGTAAATCCTAGGGGTGATGATGATACAGCATAGTATTGCAATATTTGTGTGTGGCAATATCTATGCATGAATGCCAAGTATTGATTTTTAAGGATGCATGATAATATCACCACATCATCTGTATTGGCCAATATTGGCTTTAAAATGAAATATCAGAATCAGCAAACATCCTTTTTCTTCTTTTACACAATGAATGAATATTACACACACTGAAAAATGTTGTATTTCATGTCTCCATATGCTCGTGGCCATGATAAGAGTAAGCATGCATAATGTGATGTTAATTCCACTACAGAAGAGACTTGATGATCACTAAAATTAGTGGGGGAAAAGTGGATATATTCATATCGGTAATCGATCAAATTAGTTGATACATAACGGCTTTTCTGATATTGGCAAAAAAAAAATCCAGGTGGTGATTCCCACCTGTGTTAGTTACACCTGTGCTCTTCCAGCTGTGAGCCAGTGTCTATTTGCATCTCAAGACAACACAGTGAGTTAAATGACTCCAACACACTGTAAAGCAATAGTACCACATAATGAGAATAAGAATTCAAAACAGAGGCTAACACAAAAGTCACTTTACCTATAGTGGCAACTTCTGACATGAAGACGCGGCGGATGGAGTTTGCAACCCTAAGAAAGGAGATGAACATTTGTTTTCAGAGGTACAGATTGTCCGGATTCAATCCTCCATAAACTCCAATGTAACCCACAACAGTAAGTGAATATCAACCTACATTAATGTGAGACAGTTTAACTTTTACATTAACTCGATTTGTTTACAATATGCACATACACATTAATGTTAAGGATATTCTCAGTTACAAATACTATTACAATTTAAGCACGTAGTACCTTAGTGCTGCTATTAAACGTTAGAACTTAAGATGAAAACAATGGCTGCTCTGACACACACGCTCTCATACAACAGACACGTAAATGAATACTCACGCCAAATCAGTGTTTTCAATGACAAATTTGACATTTTCGTCTGTCAGTTCTGTGATTTTCACCGTCGGCTGGTTAGCATACGGCATTATTGGAGTTTAATAAGCCTAAAATTGAACGTAGGAAAATGTTTCAAACACTCCACTACCGCTGCTTCGGCTCGAAGACCTTCACGGAAGTATCTACTTCTCGCTGATTGGCCAAGAGATGTGAAGACGAATACTAATTGGTTATCATGAAGTAAGGAGGCGGGTCTTCTTTTAATATCCGGGTCACACTGTGCCAGGAAGTTCTTTTTCAAAATAAAAGCGCTCAATATTGCTTTTGTTCGTTTGTTTTTAACGTGTCTAATTGATTATTTTTTACAGTCTATGGATTTGCCCCATGTAATTACTTTAGACATTTTAAAGCTCATTTTAAAGCGCTTTGTTTGTCCGTGTCTTTTTTGACACAAGTCAAAAAGAACAGTGACTCCCAACTGCAAAACTCCCAGAGTTGAACCTTAATAATGGATGACTGATTTCATAGTAATGACATAATTAAAAAAACAAAAACAAAACACAAACCTTTTATATACAATATATATATCTACTTTATTTAAGTCTCGGTCCAACAAATGACAGATCACTGTGTCCAAGAGAACAAATAATCTGAGCAGGAGGGTGAATTCTTGGACAGTAAAACAAATCAAGACAAGCCACTTTCTTACACAAGAGCAGAAAGAGGCATGTAACTATGGCCTGTGACAAATAATAGATTTCCCTTGCTGGATGAAATCCATAATTCAATACCTTCAGACTCAGTTACAGTTAATCAGAAACAAGAGCAAAAAGAAAATTGATCTTCAGCTCATGATACAAGCCAGCCAGTCGGGATCAGAGTGAGAGAAGGATGGTTTCCATCATCGCCTCTGATTCAGTCCTGTCAAGTTCTTCAGCTGTAAAACACAAAACAAACCACATTTTTATCCATACAATTACATATCTTCAAATCCCCTTCAGAGTCACCTGGTTAAAATGTATTGAATGTATGAATCAGTAAAACTCTTTACAAAAAAGGTAGGAGGGAATGAAACTAATGCAGGGGCAAAGGTTTTGAAAAGAAGAGTTGCATATATGGTAAACACGAGGCAAACACTCACTGTAACAGCAGCTCCCATGAGCCCTTGCACCACTGTTTCACCAGTCGACTGCACCTACAGAATGAAGTGGAACACATAACTTGTGACATATTATTGAGAAATTAGGTCATCTAAAACAGGTTAACATCTCTGTTTTAATCCCTTCATTCTGAACTCATTGTACCACGGATGAAAGCATCTTCATCTTTGAATTCCTTTGCATTTGGGCCCCATATTTAGGCCGATCTGGGCTGCGTAGTGGAAGAATGACATTTTCTTAGACGCTCAATCTGAGGCCAGTTATATAATTATCAAACCGATGGGTAAAACTGGTAAACAGAGTGGTGGGTATTCCTATACACAATAAGTATTAAAACAAGTTTTAAAACAACTCCTCAATGACCACACATCTGTTCACCCTTTTTGTTAAACCTTTTAATGCTTTATAAGCACTCAACCTGTTTGGCGGTGCTCGCCATGTTGACTACATCCTGAATACGGTTGTCAAGGAAGCTCCAGGTGTCCTGGAAGTCTGGAGAGGAATCCTGCAGCATCACCAGCTCTGTAGTGTTATAGATGCCTGTCAGTGCTGCCCGTTTGGTGTACCAGTTCATCTACGAAAGACAGAGGTGATACAGGAAGTTCACATCATGCATTTTTCAAAGAGACAAACAAGACTTTGTAATTTTAAACTCAAGGTGCCTTACATTACACATACAGCTACAGGTGACATGTACAGAAGAATACACTAAATAAAATACAAGAAAGAGCAATAGCATTAAAAGAGAACAGAACATAAAATAGACACAGAGGACAATGACATTTTAATTAATTTTAACACTGATTAGTAACAATGATTATTTGTTTACGCCCTTTTTCAAGCATGAATGCCAACATTTCTCAGGTGTCAATTTCTCAAATGTGACAATTTACAGCTTTTCTTTGTTTACATCATAGTAAACTGAATCTCTTTGAATTTAGTTTGTCGATATCTAATGGCGTTGCCCTAGACTCTGAAAAACAAGGATGAACATAATTTCTGACATTTTATGAACCAAATGATCGATCAGTTAATCAAATAAATAATTCTGTTGCATTACTGCAGCACAGTGGTCTCAATTTACCTTTTTTAAAAATCACTTTTTTAGTCTGACGTGCTGCTTCATGAACTGATAAACTGTAGCTGTGATAACACTTGCAGAAGGGAATGGTTATTTTCCATCCTACTTTAATTCATGCTGCCAAATGTATTGGTATTGTTCTTCAAGCTATTTTGCATTATTGGTGAATCTGCACAATTTTGGCAAACGCAAACTTTTCTATCATTTTTTCCTGATTAAAAAATGGCAAATACCAGTATATATATATTTTTTTATAATTACAACCATTGAAATATGCTAATATCATTCAAATCCTAAAGCTGATGTCACGTTGTCTGAAAACTACTTCTAACATGACTATCAGACTGTAAAGGAGGCATGAAAAGATTATGTAAGGGGTAATCTATGATGAAGGGTGACTGGAGTCGTAAGTCATGCAGATATGCATTTTAGGAGGCCAGCTAATCAGTTCTAAGTTGTTTCCCTGGTCCGTGTTGCAAACAGGGATAGAGTCAGGTGTTGGTGGGGGGGGAGTAACCTGGGAGGTGGCAGGCCTGATATTGTGGGGGTGGTGATGAAAGGGGGACAGGAAGGTATGAACGGAAGAAGGAGGGGCTCGAGGGTGATAGGATCCACTCACGTCTGTGGAACGGTCTCCGGCGTAATACCAGATGTCATCCACGAGGGTGGAGAGGTGCTTCAAGCTGTCTGGGATGTTGTGAGGAAGGAGTAGGATGCTCATCGCCTGAGTACACAGACAAGAGAGTCAACCATCAAATGTAGTTTCTCTTCCAGACCTGACCTCTGCCAAACAGAGGACACTGAAGTTGACTTTCCCCTGTACTATACCTGTGGCCAAGTTTCAATGTAGGGGATGTACATCCTCAGTCTGGTCTCTACAGCATCTCTAAGAAAGTCAGCAGTCTCCTTTGGTCTGCAACACAGTGGCCAAAAGCTGAAATCTGCAATTTTATATTTGGAGCTCAAACAGTAAAGACGTTTTTACAGCTTCTACAAAGAACAGGAGTTTAGAGAATTTACGCTTTAACAGCAGAATTAAACTGCAGATGTTTGTGTGCATGTCTATGTGTGTGTGTGTGTGTGTGTGTACGTACTCTGCCTGGCCCAGCTGGACCTGGTTGTGCTGTTCAGCCAGGATCTCAGTCAGCTGTGAGTTGCACTGGGCGATGAAGTGTAGGACCAAGTCTCCGGCTCCGTTATAGAACATACCACTGGAAGCAGAGGACAGGCCCAGTGTCTGGTACAAACACAAACACACAGGTAACACAACATTAGTCAAATAACAGTTGTAATAGTGCTCACAACACTCACTTCATTTTGGCCATCAAAAACCCTCAAAAGAGGAGAAGGTTGAGAATGTGAAGCCTCATCGTGGCAAAAGGGGAAAATATAGAATGCCAATTTTGCGCCCTGGGTGTTAGCTGTGTTTGCTCCAAAGTTACTCTCCTTTTCAACTTTGACAGCAGCTCACCTCAGCAGCAGCCGCGATGGCTTCCACTGACCAGCCGTGCTGTGGGACAAACTCCAGAGCAGCCGTCAGGATTCGAGCTTGAAGCTGCTCCTCCGTTTCGTATTCCTCCCCATGCTCTCCGCTCTGGTCCTGGTAACTTCCCACAGACACACGGAAAGGCATGTTTCAGCATAAATGGAGCACAGAGAGAGAAAACATAGCATGAGCTGAAGTCATGAAGAGCCAATTGCATCTGTTTGAGTGTCAGTCCCCACAAATCCTCTAAGGTGAGGTCAGTCAGCAACACAGACTTAGTGCTGTTACAAAAGCTGTCCCATCTCATAAGTTGAAAATGTGTGACTTCATCCCAACATCCTGTCTGTGAGCTTTAGGCTCTTTAATTTGGAAGATTTCTGTGACTCTCCAGTTGGAAAAGTAACAAATAAATACTTAATCCAATCAGCTATTGCACTGCATGACAAAAATGCATAACACCTACCGTACACTAGAAGACTTTGCATAGACTTAGTCTGAAACCCTCTCACTTCTAACGGCAATGTAAGTTTTAAGTCACACACTGTAAGATTTTGCAAAGACTGGCAATCTTGCAGGGTCACTATTTTTGAGATTATCTCCTATTCTGTTCCTGGTGGAAAATATCACACAAAACTCCCTTGAAAAAAAGAAAGAAAAAAAAAAGATAAAAGCCGTTTGTTAGCTGAGCTATTTTAGTGAGACAAGACTGTGGAAATGAGAGACGAACTGTTTTAGAAATGAGGATTTTTCAGTAAAATAGACTCTTGTTCACTCCACAGTTTCTTCTCCTTTTGCACAGCACAAGACAACCGAGACTTGTTCTCATTCTCCATGTTTACTGTCTACCCAGTTTGCTGCTTCTTGTTTGGTGCTATAGAGAGCGCAGCTATTGGTTGTTAACAATGTTCACATCATTTAACAGTATTTGCATGTGACAGGAACAAAAACATAAGAATTAATTTAAATAAATTAATTGTCTTAAATTAAATAATACTTATCAAGTTTGGTTTTACTGGAATCTCAAGACAAGAAAAAGACACTTGTATCTCAACATTTTAATATCTTTGTATAGACTGACCTTGTGTTTGGCTCAGTAGCCGGGTCACGTGAGCCTTCCTGGGAGGCTGCTGCTGGCTCCTGTTCAGCAGAATGAGCCTGGTAGTGCTCATTGTAGGTTGTGGATGATGATGATGATGATGATGAGGAGGAGGAGGATGAGGATGAGGAGGGGGGTTTATCAGATTTGGATTCATCCTGAAACCTCAGTGCTGCGCGGTGGAAGCCTCGGCTCAGGCTGCTGCATTGGGGCTTTGCTGCTGTCGGTGCAGCCACCACTGTCAGGAGAAATATATATTTATCAGTTTCTAGGTATTTGGTTTGGAGTTAATGTGACCAAACTCTATTATGCGATGTAACGTTTATATTTCTACCAGCAGCCTGGGCCACTCTTCTTTGGAAAATGCTCCAGTTCTTGCAGCTCTACTGCTGTTTTCAGATCTCCACAGACGATTGACTGAAATCGGACCCATTTCTGGACACTTTAGAACAGTCTAATATTTTGACCTGAATTATGAGGAGCTTTCAGGTCAAAATCTATTTTAAAGTACACTCAGCGATGTGATTGTGATTTTAGCTTGTCCAGTTGTAACAAAAATTCAGTTGGGCATTTTTTTTAGGTCTCACTCGAAACAAGTGGTGACTTCTGGATATTTTTTGTGATGTTAGCAATGAATGAAAGTTTAAACTGTTGTACACTGTGTGGATCTGTCTGGCTGTTGCTACAGGCAGCTTTCTTCACCATACCCTACCATCCTCTACTTCTCTGTAGTCCTCCATCAACCTTTTTCACATGCCTCACATTCTAAACGCCTTTGTGTAGACTGGATAAGAAACATTTCGATCCTGGACAGACATCTAGATATTTTTGTAAACATACTTTTTATTTTTCCTACAACTTTTATTGTGAATGGCCTTTCTTTCTTCTCCTCTAATTGTGTCCAGTGTGTCCAAAATTGTTTTACGTCCTGTCTGTGCATGTAGATTTGCAGTGCAATAATGTTTATAATCAGTAATTTCTTCGTGAGGCCTGTATAACACCAAGGAACATGAATATGCACATCATAAACTTCAGTCAGCCAGTCACCGGAATTTGATTTCCCCACGCGGGTCTTGATGATGCACAGATAACTGCGGGATGACAAACGCCAAAGCTGTCCAGTTAACGAGTTACCTGTCAGTCAATATAACTTTATGAGCCTGGAATAAAATGCAACCATGTGCCATTTTCCATCTGGTCCAAATGAACGGAGCTGCAGGAGTGAAAGCACTCAGAGCAAAGGACAACATTTGACAGCTTGCATAACCAGAGAGGAGACGCCCCCGAGTTGTGCAGTAAGGTATTTCTCCTGCAGTGCATGCTTGAATGCCGAGGTCTTGAACCACAGCAGCACGGCAACCAACCGTCTAATAAGACAGTTAAAAAGCCAGCAGTCGATAAAATGTTGCTCAATTGTGTCCTTCATGATCACCGCCTGTGACCGACTTTGGCACGGATAGCTAACGTCAACACTTGCTCGTTTCAACGTCATGCAGCAAAAGAAATTACACAGTGAAATTCAGCTCAGTGAATAATTTCCCAGGCAGTCCATTGTACACATAAGACAGCCACAGTACAGAAGTCTTGTCTCACCGCTGCCCAGCCCCCGAAGTAACCTTCCAGCTCGCAGACCTCTCAGCAGCGCCGCCATGTTCAGCTGCGCTGGGCTGTTTTTTTGGGGCACACTTGCGTCACTTAAACGCGACTCTGGTGTGAAATGCAAACTATAAAGTTAGCAACAATAAGACTGAATATAAATTGTCGCGGTTTATTTCATGGGTTCTTATGAAACGTGCTCTGCTATTTGTACAGTGCTGCTGCTCCTGTTTTAATGCTGCTTCTGTTTAAACTGCAGTTAAAATTAGCTAAGGTGATTAAACTGGCACTTTTACTGAGATGTCTATTAATGTACACTGTCCCTGTAACTTTAAACTGTATGAATAAATGAATAAATATCTTACCAACTGACGAATTAAATAAACAAATAAATGGCGATGTATATAAAATAAAGGGAAGCAAGGACGCTGCCTTCAATCTAAAACACATGAGAAATAGTCTATTTCATTAAATGAAAAAAAAAAAACCCAACTATAACAAATGCGGATATGCATTTTTGTGTCTACACTATTATAAGTAATTCCTTAAATATATAGCCCACATTTTTACCGAATGTCCAAAATGTTATTAAAATCTATGGTCACGGCACACTGACAATGATTTTATTTTTGAAAATTCAAACCGGAAACACACTTTGTGTAACTTGACAGTGAACTCTGCGGTAAGGTAACGTCGGGTAAGTCAGTCCGTAGGATTGAAATTGTCTTTTATTTCATTAATTTAACCACCAAATGCGTTTAGGAACATTCAGACAAACACATGAGTATATTTTGTTAGTGGGCAGCCATGTACCGGACTCTACCAGTGTTAAAAACGCGCTTATGAATTAAATAAGAACCGGCGTTTTCTGCGTCACACTTGCTTTTCACCTGAATCAACAAATAAGCTAACCCGCGTTAGCTTACATGTAGACACTTTTACATGTTAAGCCTAAAGCTGAAATAAACACCCACATATTTCGACTATGTATTTTAACGTTATAGAAGTATGACTATGGTAAATGAGAGAAGTGAGAACCTGCCAGACTATTGACCTTCCATCCTTAAATGTAATGCCATTCTTTTAAAAACAATGTAACACAATTTATTATTACAGTGGATTAGCAATACACGGCTATCTGCGCTGGTATTATGATAACAAACGCAGTAATCCCAAGGTCATATGTATTCTTTTTAATGGGACTGACACAGTCAGCATGAGGCCATTTCTGTATTTATGTGCTTATAATACTGCTACATGATAATGGTGGTAATG
This sequence comes from Epinephelus cyanopodus, assembly GCA_026686955.1. Classification (NCBI taxonomy): domain Eukaryota; kingdom Metazoa; phylum Chordata; class Actinopteri; order Perciformes; family Serranidae; genus Epinephelus; species Epinephelus cyanopodus. The sequence continues at coordinate 35,053,734 of CM048917.1, read as the reverse complement.
TTGCTTTGTTATCCGTTTGGTCATTTCCGTTGGTCTGGCTGTATTATCTCCAGTAACAGACACGTGTCTTCACTTTCAGATGATCCACAGAGAAAACAGAGAAGCCATTTTGTAACTATAACAAGTTCAGTAAATCAGCACTTCTCTTCAGAAGTCATGGCAGACCTTGGCATCAAAGCAGGAGACAAGGTGATGATGGTTTGGACTCAGCCCTCAGCACCAGGAGCCCTGAAACAGCATGCAGAGGAACTGGGTGCCATTGTTGGTCCGGACAGCAAAGTGTCAGTGGAGAACATGGACAGATTGTTGCTGTGTGAGTGACTTGTTACTGGATTACACTGGCAAGATTTTTATGTAACAAAAGTACAGTACAGAGTATAACAATTATTATACATGGGAAAGTCAGGAATAAAATGATCCTCTTCTCTCCTTAGCCTCCCATCCAGCGTCCACCTTTGACTGGGTGCTTTCTTGCCTTCTGGCTGATAGCTCCTCCATCCACAATTCAGAGACTCTAGAAGAAATGGCCAGAGTGCTCAAGCCTGGTGGGAAGCTAATTCTGGAAGAAGCAGTCACAGGTGAAGTATTATTCTGACTTATTTGACACACTGAAAATTAAAGAGAAAACCAACATTAAGTTCATCGTAAGGTGTGTTCCGCTGTCAGTTCAGCTTCGGTGCACCTTGGCGTTAATTATATAAATCTCTGGAGCTCCAGTGGAGACGGAACACCATCACTCCAAAAGATATTCCTTCATTTGGTGGCAGTGATGGCAGTGGGGTGGTGTCTGACATGTTGGCCCAAAATCTCCTATAGGTGTACAGTTGCATTGAGACCTGGTGACTGCAAAGTCTATAGCATTTGATTCCCATAGTTTTCATACTCATCCACCCACTCAGTGACCTCTCATGCGCTGCAAATGGAGGCATTGTCATCCTGAAAGACACCGCTCCCATCAGGATAGAAATGTTTCATCACAGTCTAAAGGGGATCACTCAGAACAAATTTGTTCTGATTTGCAGTGACCTTTCCCTCTAGTGGGACAAGTGGACCCGAACTATGCCAGCTCAATGCCCCCCACAGCATAACAGAGCCACCCCTACCCATCACTTTAGTGGTCGATCATTCAGGTTTTTCCTTTTATTTGTCACCTGTCTGCAGATGTTCAATGTCTGAAAATGATGCCTTTCTGGAAGGAAAATAGACAATGGAGATGGAGTCACCTGACACTTAAGTGGCAACGTATTCTAGAAATGCGACACAGCGTTATGTGTAACAAGATACAATACCCTAAAAAAACAAATGTATTATTACTCATCTATGAATGTTACTCATTTCCTCTTCAGATGTCCACAAGGTCACTGGTCTACTCTGCACTGATAAGGTTGTGACTCTGCTTGTGTTGTGTTTGACTTGTTTGTCTCTGTGTTCAGGAACTGAGGCGCAGAGTGTGAGGACTGCTGAGAAACTGATGTCAGCTCTGAAGTTGTCAGGCTTCATGTCAGTGACAGAGGTGCGTGAGTAGCTTAACACACAAAGTGTGCATCTGCGTCTGCGAGTACATGGTTGTTGTTCAAATTGTTCTCTGCATTTGCACCATTATAAATTGTGCACTAGAGGGGGAAGTTGCACGTACCAAACCACAGTGTACAGGCAAAAATAAAATAAATGTAATCCTGTGATCAACCACATAAAATAAATCAAAAATCTTACATCAGGATGAGAAAACATCTGCACCAGTGAAATCCTGTTGCAAAATGTCTCCATTTTAATCTTTAACCCTCTTGCTTTCTCTCCACCCAGGTCGGTAAAGCAGAGCTGAGTCCTGAGGCATTGAGCTCCCTCAGGACGGCCACTGGTTACCAAGGAAACACTCTGTCTAGAGTCCGCATATCTGCATCCAAACCCAGCTTTGAGGTGGGATCATCCAGCCAGATTAAACTGTCATTTGGGAAAAAGCCAGGTGAGTTTATATGCGCTGGTTGCTTGTTTTTGGACAAAACTGTATGTGTATCCCAATTAAAATAACTGACGGTCCAAAGAGGGGGGTCGACTACAAAAGGTTAAGAAAAACACGATAACCAGTCATATCTTGCACACATGAAATGACAAACAGCTCTACAAATGTATGTATATGATGTCATCCATCACTTGTAGTTTGTAGAGATAGTTGAGATTGCACCCAAGTTGTTGACCAACATACGTAAAAATGTATGTCAGCTTAAATTAAACTGTGTGCAGCTGCTTGTGGAGATGCAGCTGAAAGCTAATCATTTGCCACGTGGACATGAAGCTTTGTACTGAACGCACATCGTTAATTTCATACAGATTTGCATCTAGTACAATCAAGTGCAAGTTTGTAAAACAATACTGTGCAACTGACCTTAAAGTCAGTCCACAGCTTCACAAGCCCAAGATGCAAAAACTGATTGAAAACTGAATTTATTCATAATGTCATGTTTATTGCTCATCAGTGAATTGGAAACAGGTGTGATCCATCACAAAGTGGATCTCAGTCTTCTGATACAACTAAAAATTTATTGTTTATTGATTTGAGAAGTTATACATTACAAAGCAAGATATGTGAACAAATATTGAGGTTCCTTCTTTTCTTTTAAACTTATTTTTTGTTTCAGTGAACATAATTCTGTGTGATTTTGAAGTTACATATTTGTATTTACTCCTGTAGTTTCAGCCGAGAAACCTGCTCTGGATCCCAACACTGTCAAAATGTGGACACTGTCAGCCAATGACATGGATGATGATGATGTGGTGAGTTATGGATTTTGAATCCTTGTGTCCTTACAGATGGACTCATTTAATACAGTTTGGCCAGCTCAGTAGGGAGCAACACATTTTCTCTTGACCACAGCACACCACCTAACATATTGTACTCATAAATGTTACACAAATATATTTCCTTCTCAGACTGTCGTGCATATGTCGTTCTGTACACTGTGCTGTCTTCATTTACAGAGTCTTTCTTGTCCCTTCTGTTCCTCTTCTCTGTAGGATCTGGTGGACTCTGATGCTCTCCTGGATGAAGATGACCTTAAGAAGCCGGACCCAGCCTCTCTTAAAGCAACCGACTGTGGAGGAGCCGCTAAGAGGAAAGCCTGCAAGAATTGGTGAGGTCACCACACAAACATTTTTAAACCATAGACAAAAGTATGTGGTGGATTGTAGCTATAACAGAAGGAGTTTTAGAAAATGTTACATTTTGTACATTTATCCATGAAAAGTATGTAACCATCACATGAAGAACTGTATGTTGTATGTTTGTGTAGTTCCTGTGGTCTTGCTGAGGAGTTAGAGCAGGAGAGCAAAGGAAAACCGAAGACTAACCTACCGAAATCTTCCTGTGGAAGTGTGAGTATATTTTGTCTTATATTGTTAAATGTCAGCATTTTCCATATTACCTCTCCTGACATGCTAACCTGTTAACAGTGTGATGAAATACTTATTTCACTGATCTTCATTTCTTCTTATGGCAGTGTTACCTTGGCGATGCGTTCCGATGTGCCAGCTGTCCGTACACAGGGATGCCAGCGTTCAAACCAGGAGAGAAGATTGTGCTGGACAAGAAGACACTGACTGATGCTTGAAACACTGATTTCACACCCCCGCTTCAGAGTTTTACATTCCTTTCTTTTCCATCCACACTGAGATTAAATGCAAAAAAGCAGAGTTGAAATCTCTGCGTCTTCAGTGGAGCACATTGCAGACGTGAAGGGGATTTCAGCCTGTTTGTCCGCTCAGTGAGATGGCTTCTGTCTGATGCATTCATTGTTTGAATTTTCCAACAAACATCTGGTTTCCTCAGTGATTCACCAGCGCTGATTATGATGCCCTTGTGTAGCAACAATGGCAAACTATGTCCACTGAGATTTTCTTAATTTGTTTGGCAATGAGCAAGAATGAGATTTGAATAAAACAGAAAAATGCACTGTCATTGCAGTTTCAGTCCTGCTGTTGTTAATTATGCAAACTGTGGTGAGAGTTACTTACATGGTTTCTAATATGTGGAAACACTGGAATGCATTTGTTCTCGATATTTTTTTTGTCTTCTGACCACTGACATATTTACAGTATCAAGGAAAAAAATTCAGTGGTATTCACCAGAGCAATGTAAGCGTACAGTGGTCCATACAAACAGCACAAACTGTCCTGTCCAAGCATATTTATCTTGCCTTGTGTTATATTTTAATACAATAAAGTCAGACATCTACTTGTAGACATCCCATTTATTTCACTAAAAGAGGCCAAAGTCATCGAATGGTACATCGTCATATTTATCAGCACATTGCTCCATCACAGTTGGATAACAGCACCACAGATGGAAGTTACATGGTGTCCAACATTAATACCTGTAGAGCTCATCAGTGATGTCATCGCTCTGTTGGTTCCTGCAGCCCATTCGTCAAAAACACGTAACATCCTTCATGGAAATGTAGCAGTAATGATACCAAACAATGCACAATGTAAGGCTTTATGAAACATAACCGCAACTCATTTGGCTTTGCTGTATGGATGTATTCATTCATAAAAACTGAAGGTGGTCTCTGGTAACAAACACACAGTTTATTTTGCATCTCTAATTGCACTGCACTGACTGAACATCCATCAGCCAGTTAGTGACACCCACCTTTGATGTCAAAGATTTATTTTGTTGAATTATTTATTGTAGAATTGCTAACTCCTCCCATGGGTAGCCCTTAATATAAATTATTATAACTATTAAGATTATGCAAAAATTCTGAGATGTTTTGGACAGTTTCATGTTCGACACACTGAATTCTGCTTTGTTTTGGGTATGATGATAATCACATTACAATTTAATAACATGTTAAAACAATATTGGCTGAGCCACAGATGTTAATGTGCACCCAAAACAACAAAATGCAAACACTGGCATGAGGTAAAAAGCACAGCATCAACAGTCTGTTCCTCAGTCTCCACGTCACTGAGACTTGATGCTGAAGTCCATCTTAATGTCTCCCAAACTGGGTTCAAAGGTGAAGCTGTAAGACACTGCGGCTCTGCCGTCACCTGAGCTCTCCCACGGTGACCTGAGAAAATACACTCCCTGTTTCCTGTGTCGACTCCACTCGCACTCGCCCTGCATGGAAGGCACAGAGAAGAGTCAGAGTCAGAAAACGATTGTTAATCTTAATTTGACAATAAACACTGGAGCAGCTTGACAGATTAGAGACAAAGGCATTAAAAGGAAAGTTTGATACTTTTCAACATGGACTCTATTTTCCCATGTTTTTGTGTCTAAGTGACAAACAGGAACAACTAGTCTTGAAATTTGTCCAATATTGAGTGAATCTGCGGCAACCAGCAGCAGTGAAACAGGCTGCAATGTAACCACTCTGGGCATGTTCACACCATCAATTTACATCCTCTAAATGTTCTTGTTTTTGCAACTGACAGGCTCAAATTATTATCACAACTTATGGAAAGCATCCAAACAGAGAAAGACCTTTTTGTTTAACCATGAACCATGAATATGCCATTAGCAAACCCACCAGACTCCATTAAAAAAACCCCAGTAATTTTAAAATTGTAAAACACACTTCATTCAAAGTTGATAGAAACAAAACAGAAAACACAAAAATATATTGGTTGTCTTTCCACTGTTCCAACAATCACAAGCTCTGGGTTGGTTGAAATAAACCCTCAATTCACCCAGTTAGAGGTGAACATATACTGGATTTATACACACTTAAATTACTGTTTATTTAAATGGAGTCTGGTGGGTCTGACGATGGTGATTTTGGGTTGTTTTTTTTTTGGCTTCTGCTTTAACAAAAAGGTTGATCTCTGTTTGTATCCTTTCTACAATGTTGTCAGACATTTAAAATAACAATCTGAGTCTGTCAGTGGCAAAAACAAGCACTTTAGGTGCATGTAAATTGACAGTGCAAACATGCTCCGAATTACTATATTGCAGCCTGTTAAGCTGCTGATGGCTGCAGCACTCTTTCTTAATACTGGACCAATTAAAAAATATGTTTATACTATGATGAAAATAATTGTTAGTTCCAGCCCCAATGTCTCTGAGATGAATGCAATGGACAACAAAAGACCCAAAATGCAGAAAACATGAAAAGCTCAGGGTTCGAGGACGAACAATACGTTAAGAAGAGGCTTTAGGTGAACGCTGATACCTGCTCACTGATTGGTCCAATCAGACCTGCACTGACAGTGATGTCATCTGTCAAGTGATATTCCATCCACAACGCAACACCATGGCAACGACCAACCCTGAAACAGACATTTAAAGACTGTTAGCTCCACAATGACAATGTGTTTGTTACAACACAAGAGTGCAGAACACTGTGTTTATCTGTGGGACCTCTGGTCAATTACGTTTTTGGGGTAAAACGTAAATGATCAGTTGAGCCCAAAATAAATATTTAGTCAATACTTTGGTATATGGTTCCTGATCTCAGACTGACAGAAGAAAACTCCATACCTTACAAGAGGCAGTGAGCCCTGACTGCTGATTGGCTGTTTGAGGGACGCACTGTGTGAAGTCAAAGGTCATGACGGCAGTGGACTGGGTCAGAGCACGGCACGGGTACTCCCAGAGAGGATGGGGCTCCGCCTCACTGGACTCACGGAAATCCAGAGATTGCTGATGTGGTGAGTTATTTTTAAATGAATTATTTTGCAAAAACTAAATTATTTGGAAACACAAGAAAGTCAAAACAGACCAAACTCGGCTCCCCTTAACTACAGGTAAACACAATGGATATATAGTGTTGTCACATCAGTGTTCAAACCATAAAAACCTTGTTTGTTTAGGGACATTGTTTGTTTGAATCATGCTCTTACTTCCAACAAATCTCACTTTAATATCAAAAGCTATATTTTGAGGTACCTTAGTGTGGTTGCTAAGCCAGCAAACTGGCTGCTAAGAGAAATTTAACATGTAATAATCTTACCTGGACCATTTCATCCATGGGTGAGACATCAAAGCCCTCACATGTTCCACACGGAGCTCTTATCCTCCACAAATCCTAACAAACATAAAAAAAGACAAGATTAATCCAAGACTCCGAGACTTACCTTTAACTCGGATACTTAATACTCTATCATACTATTATAGAATGCACATGTAGCCTTAAATTGCACATCTAGTCTTTAGTACTGCAGACCATTGAGGACTTGAAGCTTCTGAAAAAGTCAAGAGGACCCTGAATGAGAATTGCTGATGAAGAAAACAGTGGTACAAGCACATCAAACCTACGCAAAACCCTGACCCTGTTTGTTCCACAACAAAATACAATAATGCATGTGTATTCATGCTTTCTTTTCAAAGGTGGGGGGTAATTAGGTCATTTAAAAACATGTCCATGTATGAAAATATTTCCATCTGTCTCACCTGGAACTCTACCGCCATCATGTGAAGTGTGGCAGAGCAGGGCAGGATGGTGGCGTTGGGGCGGAGAAGGCCTGCCAGTGCTGTCCGACAGTACCAGAAGAACAGGGAGTGCCAGGGTAGGAGGCTGGTGCTGAAGTACGGCTCGCCCATCAGGACTGAGATCTGTGCGAGAGATGCTTTACACTCACTCCACTGAGATACATATCACTGACATATTATTATCAAACTGTACACAGTAGATTTGTGTGGGATTTTCTGTTTCGAATTGTTTTGGCTGATTTATAAAAATATGGATTAGTGCATCTCTACTATGTCACTATGTGTAGGCCACACTCTGATGGTAATACCAACACTGTAGCAGGTGGCAGTGCACACCACTGGCTGCATGTTCCAAAGGTACCTGCTCTCCTCCCAGATCGTTACTGGTCAGCTGCTCAGGCCTGATCTCCAGCAGCTCAACACCCCCTTTCATCAAGTTGGCTTCCAACACCTGCAGAGAAAAATGTGTAGCATCAGCACCTCTTACATAGTCTCTTGAGTTCTGTGTTTTTGTGTTGATACACGTAAAACAATGAAAATTTTAGGGCTCATCTCTCCGTTCTCAAAGATGAGGTGATAAACTAAATAGCTGTTATTACCTGCTCAATAACCTGTTTGGACATTCTGGAGTTTTCCAAACCATAAACCTGAGCAGAGGTCGAGAGAATAAAGAGACAAGTCAATAAGAGTGTGAGAATGGTATTTGGTTTGAAAAGGTACAGTGTGTGTCCACATGTTCAAAGCAGAGTACCTTCTTGGCTCCCATCATGTGAGCAAACACAGGAAGCAGACTTCCATCGCTGACGCCAAGACACACACTGTCCTCCCTCAGAACCTGGAGTACACACAGCAGGTAATCAGAGAACAGGCGTATCCATTAACTCATTAACAGGTTAGATTCTTGCTGGCCTCCGCTTACGCTGCGCAGGGCGCTGACATAGCTCTCTGTACGCCGTCTGTCGTTGAGTTCACCGAAACGCGGTCGAGTCCAAACCAGATGAGCTTGGCAGGTGCAACACGGCCGAGACGGAGGACCCTCAGTCTGTGAGTCCTGCTGGCTGAGGACAGAAACATACACATTAAAGCATGTAGACCTTGTGACGCTGACACAGATTCAAACAGTGTTTCTAAAGTAAAGCAAGAAATATGCAGCTATGTTGTCTCTGAGCTGTTACCTGTGAGACTGCAGACTGTACCACAGACTGTAGTCATCATGACAGACAGTCAGACTCAGCTCCTCTCCTCCTGTCACCCTGCTCTCCACAGGCAGGAAGTACACGCTCTGCATCCAGTGGTCCCGCCACTGAAACACAACACAGTAATCAGCAGGAGTTGATGGGAGCCTCACGTAGAGCAACATAACCTAGTGTCCTACCACTCACAGGGGCCATCTTTGGCTGTGGGTATGTCCAGCTGGGAGCCATGGTGCACACGATGCTTCCACTGGGATCCATGTCGAGGTCCCACCATGACAGCACGACCTGGGCCTGACCACTGGACTGAGCCACAAACTGGGAGGAGTAGGACTGGAATGCACTGCTTACTGGTTTACTGAAATCCACACTGAGAGAGAGGAAAGGAGTGCGGAGGGAGGGAAAGCAAGGCGTGAAACTACAATTACCGCCTCGCAGTTTTATGTCTCTGAACAAGCCAACTTACAGTTACAGATAACATCCATGTCTGTACAGACTCATGTGTAGCAGTGGCAGCAGACAATGTTTCAAATATGGATGTTGCTGCAAAGAAGCTATAAATTCTAAAACATGTTTTTTGAGGTCACAGTGACCTTGACCTTTGACCACCAAATTCTAATTGGTTCATCCTTGAGTCCAAGTAGAAGTCTGTACCAAATCTGAGAAACTAAGACATCACGTTCAGGAGAATGAGATGGGTGCAAGGTCATAGTTACCTTGACCTTTAACCTTTGACCAACAATCAGTTCATTGTTGAGCCCAAGCGGAACAACGTTTGTGCCAAAACAATCTGGAAAACACTTTCTCACCTGAACATGGTGCAGAGAGGACTAAGTGGGGTGAAGCTGTGAGGAGACACCTGGCTCAGCTGGATGTCACACACTGAATGAGCTCCAGCACAGTGGCCCACAGCGGGCGGCGGGACAAGGCGGGCCCCCTCCACTTCCACCGGCTGCAGCTGAGCCCAGCTCCACAGCAGCTCCGACTCCACCAGCTGGGCGTAGACAGTGGCCCGGTGAGGGACCGCCTCACAGTCCTCCTGCAGGGTGGAGGGACACGAGAAGACGGATATGACCACAAACTGACCACCAACAGTCTGCAGTTTATTTTAGCCAAAATGACATTGGCAAAGACATTAACATACACACACACACACACACACACACACACACACACACACACACACACACACACACCTGGACCAGATTTTGGTGAGCATGCTCATAGCTGGGCAGGGCTCCTTCACCTATCAGTTCTGTGTCAAACAGCTCTGTGGTCAGAACATTGGCCTTCATTTGCATATCTCCATCTGTAGTCAATTACAAACACAACACATATCTCATCAACACAAACATACTAACAAACATGTTCTTGTCTCTGCAGACTTCTCTCAGGACAGAGAAACACATTTCTCATTGTAGAAAACAACAGACACATTAACTTCCGCAGTTGAGTGACAGGAACAAAGGAACACCAACATGTATAAAGTGCAGCTGTGTGTGCATTTGTGCGAGTGTCTCTGACCTGGCCCCACAGTGACATCAGTGGAGTGTTTGTTGATAATCTTGATCTTTTCAGAGAAGCCGTTCTTCTCTACAATGCACCGCGCTGCATCGGCCATGGGCTTAAAAACCTGCAGACATGAAGGAAACAGAGATGACACCTGACATGATTTGGGATTTGAGGAACGCAACCCTAGTGTCCAATGTACATGTACAGTCCTCATCCAGTAGATACAGCAAGAGCATCTCTACCTCCACAGCATAGCAGAAGTCGGCTCCAGCAGTGACAGCCATCATGGACAGTAGGCTTGTTCCTGTCCCGATGTCCAGGACAATGACCTTCTCACCACGAGCCTTTACTCTGGCTACAGCTGCCCGGATGCCCTGGTAGTACTTCTTATTCTGGAGGCAGAAAGTATATCAATTGTGTCAGTGCTGAAGAGAAGCGAGAATGCTCCTCAGACAGATACATAGTCAGTGTGATGCCTACAGTCAGCTTTGTTTTCTTCATGATTTAAGTATAAACAGAGGATATCTTGATATTGTGCACCCACCAATTTCACAATGTCTTTCAGTGCGCACACACACACACACACACACACACACACACACACACACACACAAAAAAAAAAAACAACAACTTCTTAATACAGAAAGCACCATATCACGGAACAGTCTCATTTAACACACTTAAAATACTTTGAATCTGAAATAACTACATCACCACAGCAAACTCTGCTCCATGACAAACATGGTTCGTATAAAACTGCTCATGAATTCATTCAGCAGAGGTTGATGTCATGTTCTCCAACACTCACCCTGTCATGGTCATGTAGCATATCAGCATAGCAGGACCTGAAAGATAAACATGGATCAACAGATTTAGATGGACCAGTGTTAATGAAGCTTTTGTGTGAGTAACTTGTAGCTAACGTTTTTAAAATTAATATTAACACTAGCCCCATGTGCTGTACAATAAGGACAAAATCCCCAACTCTGAAAAAACTCTGGCATGTTTTTTTTACGCTTTGCTTTTTAACAAATAATAAATAAGAATTCAATTTATAGATTTACATGTCAGCTGATAAGGGACTGTAGTTATAGGGAAGGAGGGGGTGGTGCATAAAGACAGAGGCATGTCAAATCATTTTTCAAGCACTGAGGAGGGACTTATGTTTTTCTATTTTGGCTTAGGGAAGGGGCATACAAATATTTCTGGGTTTTTTGTATTTATTTTACTGCTATTTTTTAAATTTTCCTTTTAAAAATCACTAAAGTTACACCATTTATCATAGCCATAAACTGTAAAAACAGAAATTATCCTTTGAAATTTAAAATTTTCGACAGTTCTTGGACACATCATGTGGGACAAACACAAAACACAACCAAATCTGAGCTTAAAATACTGACCGAAATCACTTTATTCTACAGTAGTAAAATAAATAAATAAATAAATAAACTGGTACAATAAATAAACTGATTAACTGGTATGCACAACAAGAGGGAAACATGAAGGCTTTTTTTTCAATTCCTGGATTTTGTCTTCAACTTTTAACTTTTAAACATCAATGGGTATGTTCTTAAAAAACCTAATAACTAATATATGGTGGTTGTCATTCAGGGAGGCTCAAGGAAAAATATCTGTGGCTTCAGGGAAAGGGTCCAAAAAAAAAAAGAAAAGAAAAGAAGACGCCACACCTCCTTTGACAAGTTAAGAACAGCCCCTAACTGACAACAGATGTCAGTAGAGAAAGGTTTATTCATTTATTTATTTATTAGTGTGAAATGTCCTGCTCAGTAAATCTTTGTTGTCCTTAAATGGCCAAGCTTGTAGTGCAGAGATGCACACACACATTAATACTACACAAGCATGTATGTATGAAATACTTGTACGAGCTTGAGTTGTATAAGGACGCATCACGTCACACTGCATATAAAAACGGTCTCAGTAACGTTGGGTTGCTTGTTGACAGAAGTTACTTTAACACTCAGACTCAACAGGCATTCAGGGGCTTTAAACTCATCTGTTGGATTAGCACCCCTGACAGCACAACCACAGAAAACACATTTTAACTGTCTGCTCGTGTTGTTGTGTTTTCTGGAGGCTCATAATAAATTACAGTGTCCTGTGTACTGTTTTACGAACTGTACCAACAACAACAAACAACACTCAGATCCGCGCAGCTCCTGCCTCTCGGGGCTGTGATGCTAAGCTCGGAGCTACCTGGCTATCTCCTGATGGTAGTCGTACTCCTCACTCTCCTCCACCCAGTCCAAAGCTCCGGTGCTCGGGTTGGCTCTTCCACAGAAGGTCTTCATTTCTGCCACAAGTGCTGCAACACTCTGGTAACATGTGCGACTGAATACAAGCTGTTGTTAACGAAATACTCTACACAAAGTCTTAAAGTAAATCGGGTTACAGAAGCAGCGTTGCCTTAATGGAGGCGGCCATCTTCCCTAGCGACGTCACAAACTCTTTGGGTCACGTGACTGGATGTAACTCTTGCTGTATATTAATATTATTTGACAGTACCTAATTAACCTTTTCATTATATTCCAAACAGTAGCCTATAAAATATCATATAATAGATTTATTTTTCCTGCTTTACTCTTTATGCTATACTTTTTTCTGTTAATCTAAAAATGAAAAGTACAAGTGCTACAGAACACCATTTTTATTTTTATCATATTCCTGTAGGAATTTGTAATAGTAAAAATAATAATCATAACAGATGAAAGTATGCTTTAAAAAACATTTATTTTAGCATTTATGTGACAGAGTTTACAATGTGCTTTAGAGGCTGGCATTGAACCAGAACAAGGGGAACATCCTTTGCAACAACAACAGGAAACATTGCAGAAAAGTCATACATAAATACAATAAATACATTAAAAAAAACTGACTAAAAACACCCAATATGAACATCAATACAAGATAAACTGGACACATTTTTAAGAAATTACAATAATACATGAAGCCAAGTTAATGACAAGTTGATTTCAAAGGTGATTTAGATGTAATTACAGCAGCCTGAGCTCCTCCAGTGGGGTCACAGTCCAGCAGCCCTCACTGAAAACTCTTGTTTAGTCTTAGACTGTAATGTGATGGTGCTTTAATAAAATGCTCTTCATATTCTCAAAGTCAGACACTTTATGTTGTAACCGATCAGTCTACTTTTGTCTGTCACATATGGCAAAATCCTTCAGATGGTGTCTTTTTATTGTTTGGCTTTTCAATGAATATACCAGAAATTAGGTTTTATTTAGATGTAATTTCAAACCATTGACTCCTAAGCTCTGCGTGAAATAAACACTGCATCATATAGACAAATTTATTTGCCAATTCAAAATCCAATAGTTTGTTTCTCCAGGAAGGTGTCATACATTCCTTAATAATTATCTCCAATAGGTGCAATTGTGTTATGTGATGGATGCCACTTAATGTGCCAGTTCACCTGAGTCACACACACACAAACACCTTAGCCATAACATGTAGCCATGTGAATAATTTTGGTTTTGTGAGATATCTGCCACAAATATGTCTGCTGCCACCCAAATACAGTGACAGTGAAAGGAATTTTGCTGAAGGCATTTAGAGCAGTTGTTCAGGAGAAATTACTGTCAATGAAATATTTTATCAGTGAATAGGGAATCATCCTTTTAAAACAGCATGATCCATTTGATAGTATCATGCAACGGCCAAGTTGGCACATATAAAGAGGGCTGTGTGCAAGGAAAAGAAGCCAGTGTCAAACATTTGAGCCTGTTGTTTAAAGTTGCTTACCGCAGCTTTAATGTCCACGTCTGGTTAAATCTGTGGCATAAATCGCCGAGACACAAGACAACAACTTGTAACCATTTTAGCTGTAGTGGCATACAGATTCAGAATTGTACCAGGCAAATGCGTTTCAAATGAATTAAGATCATCGAGTCACCTGCTCAAAGCCCGGTTAAGCTGTAGGTGAAGAAAACAAAAAAGTGTAACTCTCCCCTCACTTAACATGTATCGTTAACGGCCCTTGGGCAAGGCCCTGAACCCTTAATCTACTTGGTTGGGCAACAAAAGAGCACAATGTCGTGGTACTGGGCAGCTCCCAGAATGAATAACGTGTAATACTGTGAGTGTGAAGCAGGAAAAAACTCAGCTGATGCTCTCTGGATAAATAATGAGTGACAGACTTGATCACAGACTGGCCATCCGTCAGCATAACTTGAGTGCAGCAGGGGCAGATTCACCAGTGTTCGGTTGTTTGCGCCAACGAGCTGTGGGCATCTGGCTTGATGATCTGAGAAACAGATCCACCTCCACCTGTCTTTAATGTGAAAATCTGAGTTCAGGCCACAGTTTCAGCCCCAGTCATGCACACTTGGCAGTGGGCAAGCAGAAGGCCATGGTGGAGTGAGGCACCAGGATGTCAGTGAAGATGGGTCGATATCCTGCAGGCAGAGGGGGGGCGCTCTGCTCCAGTGATTCCATTACAGCCCCTCTGACATCTCTGGAGACATCCCCACGGATGTCCAGCAGTACAGACACATGCTCATCACTGAGGAAACAGAGACACATGGTCATGAAACCTTTTTGTCGTAACACCATTAGTATTACATGCTATCAAGAGACTGTGGCGATTTAACAATTACACTAGTATTAGCAGTGAGGGCTGAAAAGCAGGAGGGTCAGATTACCTGATGTCAGGGTATTTGGTTGCGAGTCCAGAAACTTCTAGAGTGAGCATGCCAGAGTCCCCCAGCTGAATAAAGTCAGCCAGGACAGGCAGTAAGGCCAAAGGATTCACTTCAGGTACTGACCCTTCACCTTCCTGCAGACAGGTACACCAGTTTGATTGATACAGGAATCTGAATATAGACAGCTTTTAAAGGAATACTTCACCCACAAAATGACCATTTGTATATCAGTTACTAACCGCACAATACCTTGAATTCACTAAGAAAAAGTTGTTTTTTTCAGCATGCCTCCACAGTGAATGGAAAATCCAAAAAAGGCAAACATTCTTCACTAACTGAAATACTCAGGGTCCACATTTAAATAACAGCAAAACTAAATCAAAACATCTGTTTACAAACTTTCACACAACTCGTGCAGTATAATACCAGTCTCATTTATCCAGTCTATGCTCATTACTTTTTAAACACATGAAATTTTGCTGGAACATTATCACTTAAAATACTTAGTGCGTCCTGAACGTACCTGGGTATGCATGTGCGTTTGAGCCACGCACATACCCAGACATGCGACTTGTCCATGTGTGACTGTTTGACCTGTTTTAAATTGTAACCTTTTAAAGGAAATGTATGTGTTTGGGAAGCACTGAGCATTTGACTGGATAAATGAGATTTAATGAAGAATGTTCTCCTTTTTGGATTCTTCGTTCACTATAACAGCATACGAGAAAAACAGAATTTTCTCTACGAAATGTAATGTAACACAGGGTGAGTGATATACAAATGGTGATTTTATGGGTGAAGTATTCCTTTAAGCCTTCATGAGACACTAAAACTCTCACAAAAATACAGGATCCTGTTGCTACTACTACTTTTATGACTTCTGATACTACAGTAGCATAGAAATTAATTACTAGTGTCATAATTTTGCCATGAAATCAGCTGTGGTATTCATTACTTCTACATACTCTGTTGAACACCGTGATATTCCAAAGTGTTAAGATGCATTAATGAACTTTTCTGAATCGTGACAGCACGAGTCAGCTCCTCCTCACCAGGCCGTGGAAGATTTCTCTAAACTGCTGGTCGTCCTGAACCATCTGCTGAGCGAGCTGCCTCCTTTCCTCAGCGTTGCGACACACCAGCCTCTTCTGCATCAGAGCCCTGACGTATTCGACCACCATCAGCCACTGAGCCTCCTCCTGCAGACGCTGTAGACATTAAAATATGATTTGGCCAAAAGTTTTGAGTTTGTGAATTACAGTCATACGATAAATTCCTAGTTTAATAAATAGTCATATATTTGGACTGTATAAATTGTAGTGGGCATATTTGTTTCTTTGAGGTATCCAAGACATAAATAATCGTATACCACATTATGTACATTATTATGTATAATAAGACAAGCACATCCTACACATGAGGAAAAAGAAGTAAATACAAATACTAGAGTCCTCCTCCCTTTGTTTTGTGCCTTAAATTGATTTGACATAAATCTCTTCTTCAGCTCCACCCACTGGATATAATCAAAACATAACCTGAGAAAAGACACAATCAGAGCATAGCTGTGACCTGTCTGCAGGGTGGTCGAACACGGCCGTACAGCTCCAGGTGGCGCTCCAGGACATGGCAGAGTTTAGGGGTGGGGTCTCCCTGGACCAGCCAGAGTCGGGTTAGCAGGGCTGGAAGGAAAGGTTTAAGGTCCAGCAGGAGCTGATCCATCACCAGGCGACACGCCCGTCTCACTGCCCGGTCCAGAGCTGCCAGAGGGTTGGGAGGAGTCCGAGACAACTGTCCTGCCGACCGGGACGATTGCTGCTGCTGCAGGCTCTCTGTGGACTTTCTGCATCGAACACAGGAAACAGAGGGGATTTTGTTTAGGCCTGTATTTGGTTTTCTGATTTTTATTTCATTAGCTTTTATTTTGCCAGTTCTTGTCGTGTGTTGTGCTGGGACTACTAGATAGACAGCACCACCTCCATCAGGCAGATCATCAGAGCTTAATTCTTAATCAGTTTAATTAAGGACAAACTGATTAGATAGTATCATCATTACAGGAAGTAGAGTAGAAGTCAGTAGCCAGCTGCCTCCAGTCTTTAACAACTTTTTTTTCTGGCATTTAGGTTGAATCTCTCCATCACTAAATGTCCACTGGCAATAAAATGTGCACACAAAAAGCTACATCCCCCATTGATTGGTGATGCGCAGTTTGATTGGAGATGAATATGAGATGATTTGCCAAAACAAAAAAGAATATCTTCGTGATTAGCCTCAGCTGAAGAAATGCCTTTGTCCATCTGTTTCCCTTTATAGGAAAAAAACCCCACAATTTCACAAGAAAACAGTTACAGTATGCATCACTCTTTGAGTATGGAAAAACAGTTGCCACAAATATTACCACAACACCGATGCTTGTCACAAAATTCTGACCTATTCTGAGTCCTCAAACTGTCCAAAATTAGTCCAAACATTTGTGTATGCAGCTTTGAAAGCTTATTCAGCAGCCATTCACCACCACCCTGCCATTGTCTCACTTGAGGATGATGCAGTTGCTGATGGAGGCCAGAAGATAGTGGAGGTAGAACTTGTTTTTGTTGTTGCTCGGATCCCTGCGATGCTCCTTCCCGAATTCCACCAGAGCTTCTCGAAACCTGTCATGTGAAGGAATGGAGGTGATGAAAGGGAAGACTTGCCTGAGCCTGCTCTGTATACTAGTAATTAAAATGACTGACAGGCACCTACAAGCACAGCTTGCACACCTGTTCAGGAGGTTCTCCATCTCATACAGTCCCATCTGTATCGTCTGATCTCGTAGGGACTCTCCAATCATCAGAGCCACCCGGGCATTCTCCTCCAGCATCTACCACAGCCCCACGAACAAAACAAAAATGAAATTTACTTTGGACAGACATACACACTGAAAGTATAAATGTACTCTTCATAAATTTGCACATTGATGTCAGTTTAAAATTAACAGTGCAGTAACATGGAACTGATGACATCCTCAGTGTATATGCATACTACTTAATGAACAAGGCAGAACACACACAGAATTTGTGCTCTGTTCCCCCCCTCTTGTTCAAATTTTCCATAGCGCCAACAACAGAAATTCTCACGATGATGTGACGAAGAAACATTTAAGACCCATCCAATCTGAATTTAAGACAATTCAATACTTTTTAACAGCATGCTGCACTGTACACAAATAAGTTAAGTTCCACAACCTGCTGTGTGCTGTTGCAGTGTGTGTGTGTGTGTGTGTGTGTGTGTGTGTGTGTGTGTGTGTGTGTGTATTTCTAGTGTACATGTATGGCATGTTTACCTGTGTGATGATAGTGGGCAGGCTGGTTTGGTAGTAACCTTCATGGTCTGTATCTGGCTCCTGGTCTCTCTGCCAGTCTTGCAGCTCCACCTGTAGAGCTTTGTGCATCCACTCTGATACACTCTTCTGTAACAGCAACAACATGGGCACACATTTAATGCACTCAGTATAACAACACAGATACCATACCATGTTCCTCCACTTTCTGTAGCACTCTGCATGTGGTTCCGACACAGTTTCAGTTTCAATGTTACCAACTTTTCCAGATATGAATTGAAATTGTTTTTTCATAGGTACTCAACACTTCCCTATAAAAAGGTAATATGTATCCATCAGCAAAATGCTGGAAGATGTGACATGATGGATGTCTAACAGAAAATGTGCAGTCCTCTGTACAACCAGACTGTATAATGTCTTTTTAATTAAGTGCACTACAACTGCCTGAACTGTGTAAGACCCTGGGATTTACAGTTTAACTCACCCGAACACTCTGCACGTATTTGTTCTGCAGCTGCTCCAGTCCCTCAGTGGAGATGAGCGGTCCTAGTTCTACTCTCTCCATCTCGGTCACCAGCTCTGGATGACCCATCATGTCTGGGCTGCCAAATCAAGACTGTCACACTCTAAGCTTTTGATCATTAACAATGTCAAACAGCACTGGCATCCAAAACAAACATTGCCACCATGTGAAAGTTGAATAAAACACATCATTACAATAACACATTAGAGTGGAAACAGACAGGCAACCATGCACCACCGTCCCAAATAATCATCAGAAAATGTAATCATATTCAGAAATAAACTAAAATTGTTGCCATTATTTTTACAATCAGATCTAGTATTGCGGTGTACTGCAGGTCTGCTGTTGCTCGGCTGGACAACATATTTACTGACAGAGGTAGTTTTCATTTTTGCATATTTATATTGTATTGTGTTTACAGTAGCTGTACTTCCTTATGATAAATCATATCATAAAATAAGTAATTTGCTTTTTAATTTTTTTCCTGAGGTGGGCAGGACTCCCCTGCAGATTTGGTCCTCCCTACTATTGACTCCATGGCTATGAAGGAATTGTTGTTATTGACTTAGATGTGTTCAATGACCTCAATCTCTCAAGTCATCTCAGTTCAAACTTGCATAATTCTTAAATTTTAATTTCGCAACACATTACAAACACTGCTTTAAAGCACAAAAAAACATCCACAGATAGACAGACAAAGGATAAAACACAGAGTGTGTGCAGGTCATGAACCTCACCTGTTGTAGATGTGTAGCACCCAGTTGAGCACTGCAAAGATTTCACCACTTTCCAAGTCCCAGCTGCTAACCTAGGCCACAAGAATCACTTAAACATGTATAATGTTTAAAATGATAATGAATCTATAAACTCAAGATGCTGCTAATTAAAAATGTGGTTAACTTAGGACAGAACATTAAATCCATTAAATCCATTAAAGACCATATGTATGGCTCATGGCTCTTACTATGATCATGCATAGCATCACATTATGTAAGAGATAATAGTCCCTGTAACTGTCTAAAGACATCTGTAGTATAAATAATGAAGAGTACAAAAGTTAAACAAGTTGCAGCATCACTGACCTGTGCCAGGTGAGCATGTAAACAGCGGTGGCTGGCTTTCAGGTAGGCTCCTGTTAACTGGTAGTGTGGTGGGACGCAGTGCTCCAGCAGGTGGCGTACAGTGGCCAGGTCAGCCATGATAGCGTGTTGGAGAGCAGAGAGGTGGCCTGCTAGACCTGGACCACGTGTGTGCAGGTAGGAAACACTGCGAAACCGTGCAGAGACGGCCTCCTCTAGTACCTGAAAGACAGAAAATGTGACACAGGACAGATTTTAACATACGATTAGAAGTTTAAAAAGAAAAAAAAACTTGATAAAAGGTGGTGTGTTATGTTTGTATCAGCAGGTGCTGACCTGGAAGAAGCATGTCCTCCAGCAGCGAGGGCGTCCTGGGGGCAGCGGCCTGCTGTTGCCTCTGGTCCCCCCTCTCTCCTCCAGTAAGGCTTGGTCCAGGGCCTCCTCCCGCTCCACTATCCTCACTGCTGACACAAACGGTGTGGGATTTTGTCGGGCCAGAGCCAGAGCACTGCTCACCACTGCCCACATCTCCTTACCTGCAGCCACAGGGTGGATGTTGAGAATGGAGAGAGACAGTGTGCTTTCATCAGAAACATTGCAACCTGGCACTGACTATTTTCTTTAATGCTGTATCAAATATGGTCTAACAATTTTTTGTCATTGAGTTTATTTATTAAAGCTACTTTAAAGTTTTCATTTTACGAGTACTGATACAAACGGTACATTGCCTGATTGTGAATACAGGAGATTTAAGACCAACTGCTGCTGGCTTCTCATATTCCACCATAACAACTTTAAAGCTGCACTAATTGATATTTTTATACAAACAATGGATCAAATGACTATGTGTGCTGTGATAGGATTTCACTGAGGTCACTTGTAATTACAGACACACAGAGAATCATCACCCAACTGTGCTGTTCCCCTCAACTCTCTGTTTTAACAAAATATTCTAATAAATCAACTGTATGCGACCTGCCCAGAATCAATCAGCAGGCAGATAAAGTAAGCAACTTCTGTAGCTGGTGAACATAGTGGATAATTTAGCAGCTAAAGAGGTGTTTTCCTCAGGAGTTGGTGAGTTATTAGAAACATGACTCCAAATGAATTCCGATGTTATCACATGTCTATTGGTTGCGTAAACAGACAATTTTTTGCTGACATGTTTTCCAAAATAACCTAATAAGTCATTGTTGTGTTATGAACTTGTTCTGCTCCCCCGAAGTTGCCAAAAGAGAAAGAAAGAAAAAAAAATCCAAGAAATCCTTTGTCCCAAGCGTTCATTCATTCATTCCTTCATTTTCTATAAATGCTTATCCTGTTGGGGGCCTATCCCCGCTGACACTGGGTAATAGGCGGGGTACACACTGGACAGGTCACCAGACTATCATAGGGCTGACACATAGAGACAGACAACCATTCGTGCTCACGTTCACACCTTAGAGTCACCAATTAACCTATCCTGCATGTCTTTGGAGTACCTGGAGAAAACCCACACTAACCAGGGGAGAATATGCAAACTCTGCAGAGAGAGGCTCCCCCACCTGTGCTGTGAGACGACAGTGCTAACCACTGCACCACTGTGCCGCCCGTCCCAAGAGCTGTTAAGGTAATAAATGGAACTAAGATCCACACATAGGACTGTGACACAGTGTGAAGCTCCTAATGCTTTGTCACAGCTCTCTGCACAGAAAGTCCATTTCATTTCATGGACACTTGTATGTTATGTATGTATTGTTAATTGTTAATGAATGTGTACTGCTAAGACTTCTACTTCTATGTCTTATGACGTGTTATGGTGAAACCGAAGGAAAATTTTGACATTGTGGACAATTAAGTTTTCATATTTGTATTTGTAAAATCAACCAATACAGCTTTAACTAAGAAAACAAAACTGATTAAATAGTCTGTGTCGGTCTTCAGTGTTTGATGGTTATCAAGCCACAAAGACATTTTGGTCTGCACCAAAAAATGATTGAGAATTAATACCTAGTCTTTGTCCAAAGAAATTCTGTTGGATAGATCTAAGTTTTTGTATCTATATCTATACAGAACTATAAAAGTACAGTCCTGCCAGGTGTGTCTGGGGACATGTGGGTGGGAACAGAGAGTGCAGGGTGGGCTGTGTGTCCAGCCTGTATGCATGAGAGTAGTGGAATGAAGGGAGGATATAATGAAGGTTACATTATTATGGTGTTCCCGGAGTAGACAGGCTATTCCTTAGACACAATGTCCAATAAAATCCCTCCCTACCTCCCTCTCTCCTCGAAAAACAAGAAGTGAATCTCACTCAGTTGTCTCAGGGATTTATTCATCTCGTATGGTGCCTATCTTCAGTGGATCATAACATATCAGGTATGTAAATAATCTGCAGATCTGCTTTTCTAAGTCTGTTTTTGAGCCATGATAAAGGCTAAAATGTGGCCTGCAACAGACCAGGTAAGGTTTGTTTTTAGCCCAGTCAATTGCTGTGAATGCCTTTTACTCTATGCTGTTGCTATGTAATTTTGTTCTACAAGCTGGTTAAAAAGAGTGAGGAGTCAACAGTCAATGGCGAATAAAACCATATAACAGGTGTTTTTAAGCAGTAAATGTGCACACAAAATATAAGGCTGACTGCTCCAGTAGTTTGTGAGATTAGTTGCAGACAGACAGATACACACATGCACATACATAATCGAGCACATTATGCTGAGCATGGATGAAAATGGGGCACTAAATCACAACAAATACAGTCTCCATATATGTTTGCTTTTGAATGAGTAAGATTAATTCCACCCATACTACTGCGTAAACTGTGAAGCTGTCCAACCCTGTGTCTATAAGATCCCCTTACCCAGGGCGTCCACCAGCTGCCCAACACCAGAGAAATATTTGGCTACTAGCTCCTGGTCTTCTGTGCTGAGCGCACTTCCTGCTGTCCCAGCAGTTCCATGGAGCTGCCAAAGGATGTCATCCTGCCAGCGCTCCAGATCCATCAACCGGGCGTGGGCCTCCAGGAGTCGCCTGGACTCCACTAGACGCTCAGTCTCCAACACCATGCTACGCACTGCAAAGGGCAAGGAGGGGAAGGAGGGAGGGAACTTTAATTTATCCAACTGTCAACAACTTACGCAATAACTTCTTGTTGCTACTTCAGGCTGTTATTGACTGAAGTTGCATATTTTACTTTACAGCAAAAAAAAAAAAAGTTCTTTATTTAACATCAAATTTAAACAACATTATAGGCTTCACAGAAGTGGCTGATGTGTTGGACTGCATTATATTGCCGGTATATTTGCAATTTTATTTACTCATGTGCAGTATGTATCAGAGTAAGATGCTCTGTGTTATAATCACTCACACTTTGTGCAGCATCTCACCAGAGTAAAGTCGTGGCAGGTTGCTAACGGCCGCGAGGAGCTGACAGTGGTTGACAGATACTTCTCTCAGCCTCTCCAGAGACTTCACCCCCTCTGCGTTTCGATCAGACTCCAGTCCTGCTTTCTTCAAAGCATGTGACACCTCCCTCAGCTCAGACCTGGCCTCCCGGAGCTGCTCCAGACCCCAGCCTACCCCCTCCAGGTACGACTGAACCATGGACTGAAAGGAAAGCAGCAGTGGCATGCAGCAGCGCAGCAGTTACTATTGATTCCCACTGATGACTTACAGCAACACTTTCTTCTTAAGTGCACAGCTGCAACCATTAACTTGACCATTTATAAACTGAGGTCACATAGTGTCATGTTGTGTATACATGTCTGTGTGTGTTTTGATGTGTGCCTCTGATGTCACCTTCAGTCTGGTGTGTATGGAGGCAGTTCTCTGACTCTCTCTCTTCTTGTACTGGCTCAGTCGCTCCAGATGCTCAGGCCGACAGAAAACACCTGACGCCCACTTCAGGGCAGCACCGCGGGCCAAACACTCGGCCCTCTCCACCTCTGGCCATACCTTCGCCACTGGCATCATGTCTGACAGAAAAACAGGGAAGAATAACATTACTGCCAACATTATTGCAAATATACATATGTCATTGCTGCACAGAGGCAGATGTTTACTCTTTTTAAGCCCAAATGTGTGGAATTTATGTAAAGTAAATATGGAATCATAACATTTTTTTCTGAGGGTATGTGTTTTAGTTTGCCAGTGTCTTTTCTGATACTCTCACTGGGAGTCGCCAATGTAAAAAAAAAAAAAAAAATGGAAAACCATATTTTCCAGGAAATGTAATATTACAATCATGTCCACTGACAAAAAACAAGAGATGAGAGAAAAGTAGCTAAAATGATAAAGGTTTTTAAAGCCGAATGACAAAAAAAAATCATCAGCCATATTTTGTTATGTTGGTCAGCTTGTTAGCCTACACACCTTTTTTCCTTTAAAGAGTTAGTAGTTTTTGAAGTGGGGTTGTATGTGGTACTTATTCAGTTTGGAGAAGTGGCAGGAGTATCGCTACGGAAGTTTAAAAATGTACTGCTACTAAAGGCAATACACTCACTATGGATAAGTACCACACACAACCCAACTTTAAAAAAATCTTAACTATCTTTAATACCCAGGTCAGCCATTTAGCTATGGTAAACGTATGTTGATGATCATGACAGCTTTCACCAAATCTGCCTTTTGCCGTTCGTAGAAAAGCACAAAGACGACACATTTTGAAGAAGTACTGCAGCAGCATCTCACAGTACTTGGTTTTGTCTAGTTTTGTCTCAATATCCATTATTTGGTAGGTAACTGCAACTGAAGCAAAACCCACCTTGCTAACATCATAAAAAATGCATACTCTTAAAACATTAAGTCAGTGGGAAAGAGGGGATATTTCACACTACAAATGTAATATATTTATGGGTGGTGGTTATAGTTTATGGTGTCGTGTATAACTAAATTGATCATGAGACCAGATACTTCATGATCTGGGTGGCTTACCACGTCAGCTAAACAATTTTCTGAGGGAAGCCCTTTATCACGTTCGATCAAAATTGGACAGGCTTGGTCCCAAGTGGATGAGTACTTTTAAAATGTCATGGTTTTATAAATCACAAACTTTTCAACCAGAGGAAGGGCAAATTGAGACTTTTGCAACCAGATCACATCTTTCCACATGCCAGAAAGGCTTGAAATGGCTTAATTATCTGCCAAATGAGGTTTAACTTACTCACGAGTGTCATTATTTCTGTCTCCACAGCATTTCTGCCTCCAAGAAATAATATCCAGTGTGGTGTGATAAAATTTGTTCCCAGCTGGGAAGTTCTCTGTCAACAGTGACTATGTATTGCATTTGTAAAAACGTTTTTAATGTGTTTCCAATTTACCAGCCCCAGGAAAGAACACCCTGATTTTGTAATAGTTCCCCATATTGTCCCCAAATGTCCTCCCAGCTCTCCCATGCTCCCGCTGTTCACTGCTGAGCTATCAGCTCCATCACCCACAAAAAGAGATATGCTAAGCAGCAGCAGTATCGATGTTTAGGTAATGGGATATGTTGCATAGTCTGAGTCAAACATTTCTCTGAACCTTAATGGAGAGGATCTTTTTATAGCAGAGAGAAGTGAGGCACTGTTGTCAGTCGGCTAGTCAGGTAAGCATGATAACATTTCTGTTAGTCAGCCATCAGAGTCACGTGACATGGCTTACACATTGAATTACACATCTTAATTGGTCTTAATTGAATAATGCTCTGGTCAGTGACTCAGCAGAGTGAAATGTGCTGTGCTTGGTCACCAGCATCGAGCAATCCCTCTGTGACTTCAGGGTTGAAAGCTCAGTTGATTGTATTAAGATAACAAAATTATAACAGTCACAGATAAAGCATGCATCACTAAAAGTTCAGGATTTGGTTGTGGTAAGTTCAGCCTTTCCTGACTCTGTGTGTTTGTGTGGAGATGTTTGGATGTCTCAATTACACAAACAGGGCTGCCTCTGTCTCAGAGGAGGTCATGGGACACTATCTCTTACCAGCACTAAATATGAGCGCTGAAACGTCATCATCAGCAAGTCTGCAAAACAATAAACCATAGAGCTCACATTCAGGAAAGTGATGAGTCATGAGCTGCAACACAGCACAGTCAAAAACACAACTGCACGGGCGACAATACAGCACCTACTGACTGATTGCCGCACTATAGTGCTGTGGGAATGGTGGGTTGGCATGGAAACCAGCAGACTCTGTGCGCATAATGGCACAAGGTGGAGAATTACAGCCGGTCTGATGGGAGACCTACTGCCAAACAGATCTACTCCTAATGCGCCATAAAATATACAGGGTTTTTTTTTAAATGCAGATACACAGCGTCTTTGAAGGGGCATTCCTCTGATTTTACATGCTTAAGTTCTGGTAAAGCAAAATTAAATATGTGTAATAAGTTTGTCATACCACAGAAAAAAAATGTGTTATAAACCATACAGCCATTTTTGAGTGATAAAAAAAAATCCCCAGGTATATAAAATTAGGTTTCAAAATCATGAAATAAATGAGCAGTATTCTCTGCTCTGAGATGCTGGAGTTATGTGCGGGACCTAAAATGAAAATCGAGCCACTGCAAAGCCACAGACTCTTGTTAGCAGCTAACTCAGTAGCACACACAGTCTATGTAAGGAACCCAAACCAAAGAACCAAAGAACGAGAGAGTTGCTGCGTGGCAACAGCTTGTTGTTCAGCAGCTAACAGTAGCTAACATTAGCACAAAATAAACACCCACAGCAGTGAGCAGTAACTGCCGGCGGGCCGGGTAGCTGATTTGGGCTGAAATACTAAAACGTACATTAGTGACGGCTATTTTGCTTGTATTTATATGATTGTGACATTTAACAAACATGTTTCAAACACGTTATTCATGTATATATTAGACTGAAAGAGCTAAGAGAGCTTGTTAAATGTAGCACACCGGGGCCAAACAAAAGAACACTAATGCTAAGTGCTCTAAAGTTATAGTGAGGGAGGAGTTATGTGTAGGATGACTCCAGTGCGTCATCAAGTCATGAATTCAGGCCCACACCAGAAATCCTGGACACAGAAATGGTGAAAAACAGCTAAATCATTTAACCCCACATTTTGGTACAACCCAGTCTTTTCACGTGTTTATAACAAGTATTTTGAAACATTTATAATGTGTTCAGAAAAAAATCACTTATTGTACTTCACCCAGACTTTAATGTTAATTTACCAGTCACGGCAAACACCAAAGATACTACTGAGCTGCATTATGGAAAGTGTTGGATACATGATTTGTGGGATTTGGCTCATTCTAGGGACTCCAGCCCTGTTTACACCAGGTATTATATGTGTCTTCAGTGATCCAATCACAAGTTGACAGCATGTGTGAACAACCAAGACCCATTGTGATCCAATCACTCAGACCACTTGCCGAGGTGGTCTGGGATGCATTTGACCACGTCTTTTGTCAATGCTAATATGTCCTGATGCATCCCCAACAAGGACTACATCTTTAATGCAGGACATGGAGGTTATTTTGGTGACAGTGTGCTACCGCTCTACGACCTGCTCCTTATGTGCTCCTTTGATTTGCCCTATGGAAGGAGACATGTTGAATTCTGTTGACAGTGACATTTCTACCTGTTCCAAAACATCTGCTAATGTGACTGGTGAGCATGCTAGTGAGCAGCCAGTAAGAGTGTGGACATGGTAATTGTATGTGGGGCCCTTTGACCCTCTGGTGGAAGTGACATAAGCGGTAAGAAAATCTTAACCCAAGTGGTCAGATGGAGACGCATGATAAACAAGGACGTGAACAGTGATGTGTCTCCACTGTCTGCTTGTGTTTGGGTCATCATGCATTATGATACCTGGATTCAACAGGTTTTAAAAGTCAGGATATCTCAACTTCTGCTGCACCATTCTTTTGCTAATCTGTCTTTACAAAATGTACCAACTTTATGGAAGTGGAATACTAAAATGTGAGACTGTCCCTTTAAATCTGGCTATTTTCAAAAAATCAAATAAATAACAAGTCTGCAGTTTTCTTCATTCTTGTCAGAAAAGTATTTGAAATTGTTCTGACACTTAGAGCCCATTCTTGACCTGAGAAAATATCTCCACATGGTTCATTTAGTAGCTGTTGTGGAGCTTTCAGTCATATGGCATGATCTTCAAACCCAGTGATCACAGAATCTGACTTTTTCTAAGCCCATACACAGACATAAAATATAAATTTGAACATGTACAATTTCATGGCAACAGGGATCTTGATCACATAGTATGACTGAAAACTCCAGAAAAACAAATAAATGGACCTTGTAGTGATACTGTTTTAAAAAGTATTTGAAATTGCACTGGGACCATCAGAAGACTTATTTTTGGACTCAGGCTGATGAACGTGTATTGTTAGTAGCTCTTAGAAGAGAACTTAATCATTATCACAGCTCCTGTGTTGAAGGAGAAACCTTCATTACACAAAGGGTGGTTGACACTGGCTGGCAAACATTCAATATGTTGACAAATGCAAACAACAGTCCACAAATCAACACGTCACTCTAAACCTAATTTATGACCCTTTTTGAAGAGTTCATTCATTTATCTGACAGACAGGCAACACAGCTTTGTTTTGTCTTTAGCTAATGACAGACTTCAGAAGGAGTGGGTGTTGGCCCTTTACTAATGTTGTCAACAGGCAAACCGTGAGTGTCTGTGTGTTCTGTTACCTTCTGGTTTGTCCCCACCATTCTTCTGATCCCCTGCTGACATTGGAGTTCAGTTTGCAGCTGTGCGTCCGCCCGATGTGTCTCCTTTTCCCCGAGGGCTAGCACTGAGGGTGCCCAGGGTGCAACACTGGCAGAGGAGGGTAGAGAAAGACACAGATGAAACAGAGAAGAAGAAGAAGGAGAAGAAAGCGTGGAGGAGAGAGGGCACATATCCATTCTACTAACGGCTTTCCTCTTTTCCCTCACACACACTCTCTCTCCCTGACACATCCTCTGCTGAGAGGCCGGCAGGAAAGGGAGGGAGCTGGGGGGAGGAGAGGGAAGAGAATAATGCTGGAGGGGTGGAAGGGGGAGGGTGAGGGTAGAAAGGGGCAGGGACAAAAAGGGTATTGGGAGATATGCTGTACTCAGGGGCCTGCTGAGAAGATAGTAAATATTATTTAAGAAAAATATTTCAGCTTTCTGATTTCAAAGCTTTCAGCCACACTTTCTTCATTGGGCAGCAAAAAGCTTGTAAATGAAGTCTTACCGGCTACTGAGCTTGCATGTGAACAGATCCATCTCCATGACAACTGAGCAAACTTCATCCGCTCATGAAGGCCATGTGACACTGTTTTAAACTCTGCAGAGAGCTAGTAAGGGGACCTTGAGTTGGGACTACAATTGCAAACTACAGTTCGCAAGATCAAGAATGAACTGCATGTTTACTTTTTTCATTTCGAACTGTTTTATTTCTAAAGAAAGAGTGCGACATTTTAGATTTTTTTTTCTTACATGCTTATTGCTGAGAGTCAGATGAGAACACCAATACCGCTTTCATGTTACTACAGCAAATATGAAGTTACTGCCAGCGAGCAGTTAGCTTAGCTTAGCACCAAGACTGAAAACAAGGGAAATAACTAGCCTGGCTCTGTCCAAGGGAAACAAAGCCCTCTCTTCAACTTACTAATGAACATGTTTGGGGCAACAGTAGGGCTGGGTATCGGTATTCGATACCCCGTAAGGTATCGACCAAAATAACCAAGTAACAAGAATTTTTTTCCCCAGATAAAAAATGATTATTTGAATGGCTTCGCTTGCAGTCAATCAATGCATGTGTTCTTCAATAATGCAACATATTGATTGATTGGCTTACTACCACAGCAGCTACAACCCATACAGTCTGTCATGTGAAGTCAAGCAGAGTTTATTGACAGAATTAGCAGTTCAGCATGCCCAGATGTCACCAAAATGTTTGACAGTATGGCTGTACTACATGCCAGTGGCATCTGGTGCCATTTTACGCAAATGCTTCTATTCACATGATGGGTATTGAGTAAAGAACTTTTAGTATTACCTCAGACCATGTAAGGGACTGGTGGCTTCAGAGGTACCAGTTCACCTCTTTGGCACTGCCTAAGTGCCCTTGAATAAGGCGTTAAACCCCATCACTCTGGCATCTCTCCGATGCATGAGTGTGTAGTTCCTGTATGTGTAACAAAATAACAGTGAAAAACAACAACATGATTTTAATGCTATATCTTGTTTGTGCAATTCGTACAAAACATAGACTGAATTAAAAAAAAATGGACATAGCTACTGTGACGTCAACCATTGGTGTGTGGACTCACCATTTTGACCCTCGAGTTTGACATTTCGGCTGTCGCCCTTTTGTTTTTTTGGAGCCAGTAATAACCATATTTGGACGAGAGGTTGGAGCTGTGGTGGAGCGAAGGGTGGATCTGACTCAAAGACTGTAGTAACGCTTCGCAGACAGCCTGTCACTCAGAGCAGTTGTCAAGAATGTTGAGATTAGCTATAGAGACCGTAGCAGTTTTTTGTGCTAGGCTGTAAACATGTTTATTTCTGCTGTAGTTATGCATTTTAACATGGGTGTTAAAATGCTCAAGCCTCAAGTGGCCATTTAAGGAACTGCAGTTTTTGGCACTTTTGCATTAGCTTTATTTTTCAGACCCAGAGGTTGCCACTTGGTACAAAACCGGAGTGTAAAAAAAAACACTGAGTCATGGTGTCTTGACATCTTTAAAAGAACTATTTTTGTCCCACATTAAAAGTAGCATGAGAAAGAGCAAGATGTTGAGGGGAGGGGGCCAGGAAAACAATACAGATGGTGGCACAAGGGGTGCGAAGGGCAGGGGTTAAGTGGACATGGTGTTCCCACAAAACCTCTTGGGAGTCCGAGAGTCTCCTTGACTCATAAAGGGAAACCAATTAAACACGCAGTTACAGGAAGAAACAATGTATAATGCATTAGCCTCCAACCCACTGTAAAACAAGGGAACACACAGTAGCCAAGAACTAATGGAGTCCATGCCTGTTAGTCCTTCACATTGCAGGGTACTTTACAGGTGTCTGTAGATGAAAACCAGACATCGGTCTCATAAAATCATTAGTGAGTCACTGACCTTCTCTTAACACCAGGTAGGTAAAATCTATTGTTGTTGCTCAACTAAATGTATTGAGTTTTTCCACTGAAACAAAAACAGGCTGTGCCATTGACCCTCTCTGATCCTCTGCAGCTGTCTGACCAGCGCCAGCTACTACCACTGAGGGAAGTTTGTTTATAAAGTCCTCTGAACCGGCCGCCCTGTTTACGCCTCCAAGCTTCCCGGACCTCTTCAAAACACAGCGAGGAGCATGCCAAGTGGCCCTGTGGCTGGAGCCAGCACAAACACGTTGTGCTGAGGGGAACATGGGAACATCATCTTTCAGCGCTGCACTTCAGATTTCCTCATGCAATTCTAAAACTTGTGCGTGGGTGCTCTGTGAGCTATCCTTGAATAACAAATGGAATCTGAGCAAGGGACAAAACTGTGAAAGACAGGATTGTGAGAAAGCTTGCATAGGATGGTACTGGTATGGGTTGAATGTTTGGGACTGTGATAAAGTGATTCAGTGCGGAGGGGACCTTATGTTTTACATTTTAAACTAGACCATCAAAATCTTATCAGTTCATCAGAGTCCAAGTGGACATTTGCGCCAAATTTGAAGAAATTCCCTAAAGGTGTTCTTGAGATATTGTGTTCATAAGAAAAGGGCTGATTGACATATGGACGCACAACCTGAAAACATACTGTCCACGGCTATCACCAGTGCAAATCCGTAAAAAGCAAGACCCTCCCACTGTTGCATTGAGCATTGAGAATTTTAGATGCACAAATCTAAATATGTAATAATTGATTTCTAGGCCACTTGAGGTCATTGGACACCAGCTGTGAATGCATCACTGACATATTATAATCTGTAAATTGATACAGTGACTTTCCTCCAAACAGCAAATAGGGAGCAACATTACTGTCATGCCATCTCATGAATGTAAGTCCAAAAGTCAACTGTTTGTTTTGGTCTCCATCAACTCCTGAGAAAAATATCTGGCTCTTTAGCTGCTAAATACTCCAGTATGATGAAACCGAATCAAAACAATTCTGTTTCTGGCAATAAAACCAAAACACTAAATTGCCTGATAGAGCTGAGGGGAACTGCAGAGATAGGTGATGGATTTACCAATATGGTTTTTGTCACATTTCACATCTCATTGTTATTAAAAAATATTACTTGTAGCTGCTTTAAACTAAATGTGACACACAAGGTTTATATAAGACATGTCCCATGGAAAGGCTGAAATCAAATTGAAATCTGGATATGAAAAAAATGATTTATGACTTTTCCCTGAACAATTTCCTTCAGTGCCATGTAAGGAATAGAGCAGAGGCTGACACACCAGGATGTTGTGCAGAATGTATTCCTGTCAGGGTGGGACCACATCACCAAGGACAACACGGCCAACGACCTGCTGCACTCTTGTCTTGTCACACTGACAGCAATGACTACTGAGAATTGCGAGTTTCCTTCTGTTTGTTTCTGGCTGCTCAGTCACTCCCTCTGCTGTAAATTAACAATCCGATCTGCAGTTACAGCCATCCTGCAGGATAAAATCAGAGTAACGATGAAATCTAACATCCAGACAGTTGACACCAATGTAACTTTTGTACCTCTGAACTGTCTGTTCATCAGTCATTCAATACTTTCAGCCATAATTCGCCAACTAATGTTACTGGTCACATTGACATGAAATTTACTGTGGACGTTCTTGGTCCACAAATGATGAATAACCTGCTGACCTGTCCTCTAGTGCCACCGTAAGACATGCAGCCTGGGCTTGACTGGAAATCTAAACTAAACTGGCTTTGAGAACACTTGTTTGCACTTGCCCTCATATAAACCTTCCAATTATATTTCATAGTAATGAAGTAACAAATTGCTCAGGACACAGAAATACAGAGATACTGGAGTGAAACTGCAGTAAAATACTTTCACACCAATAAATAGAAATGTATTGGAGTAATAGTGAAAGCTGACAGAAATATAAAAACTCAAGTACAGATACTCCCAAAAATATGTAAGCATTGTAACACAGTTTCATGACTTTGATACATTTTACCACTGCCTGAAACTAAGAGTCATTGTGTTTATGTTACCTTACAATTAGCCGGA
The DNA here is from genome assembly GCA_026686955.1 of Epinephelus cyanopodus. Classification (NCBI taxonomy): domain Eukaryota; kingdom Metazoa; phylum Chordata; class Actinopteri; order Perciformes; family Serranidae; genus Epinephelus; species Epinephelus cyanopodus. The sequence continues at coordinate 35,020,872 of CM048917.1, read as the reverse complement.
GCGGGTCCTCTTCCATAGAGTCTGCAATGTTATTTCTACAGCAGCCCAGAATGGACAAACTAAGCAAGGTCTGTAGATGGGGGCATTCCTGTTTTCTTGTTTTCATAGCAGTCGCCATAGTTCTCCTACACGCTTGGCACATGGGAGAATTTTCAGTTGAATCATTTGCTTGAAGTGTTTATGGAGGATTAAAAAAAAGAGAAATAATGTACAATAGCTGGATTACTGCGGCTAACAATTTATCCATAGATGTAGAATTATTTACATATATTGACACTAAGTGATAAAATGATATACACAGCCTTTGATTAACATTTTTCCATTGTAGATTTGAAAGATTGACCCAAACAGTATTATTAAACCAACCTGATGGCCACTAATGCTGCTAACACAAGAAAAGTTGGGTCATTTGCATTAATCTTACATACTGAACTTAAATTAATGGGATAAAGCCTGCTGTCAAATCTGTGAAAGGTGACAAACTCAAAGAAATCCACTGTACTACACCACCTCCAGCACCCAGGGTGTATGAATGCTGGAACAACCAGTGTTGTCCAGTTCAGCACAGCTGTATGTGTCTTGAAAGACTAATCGAGTGTTCCCCCCAACCCCTCCCTCCTTGTTGTCATCACCTTGAGCTCCACAACACCCAGCAGCACCTCCACCCAGAGGAGCTATGGGACGAACAGGAAATCTAATTCTAGACCACTTCCTGTATGACATTCCTGACCTGAGCTGCCTTCCTGCCAGACTCTCCCAGGCTCCGTATGTATAGCGCACAGGCCACACTTATACATTCCTTTACATGTAAACGTCTATACAAGAGGAGTGTGGAGAGACACAAAGGGGTGGTAGGCCCATTCAGTCCATTTGTGAAATAGCATTGTACCATGATTTTATTTTTTTTTATCAGAAAGGAAAAGGAAATATCAAAGTGACATTATCTAATGTTGATGAGTAATTATAGAACAGACATATTAGCCTTCGTACCAGCACTTACATGCAGAACCCCCGTCCATAGTCCATAAATGTAAATTGTTTTTGTAGCCATTTCAATCGATTTATTTTATTGGTAACTTCATTAAGTGCATAGAATGAGAGTTCACATGAATAACATTGAGAACAACGAGACAGACTGATAGGTGGAAATACATGTAAAAGAACAGATCAGACAGAACAGACTACATTCAGTGTAGCAGCATCACTACAGTCCCCTCTTTTACCTCATCAGTTCCCTCATCCACTGTATCATACATATAACATGGTTTAATATTGTAAATATACAAGTTGATTTATGTGCAGCAACACAAATCATGCACTTGGGAAAATGAGTGAAAACTTCAAGCCACTGTGAACGAAGTAAAATCTCCGAGACGCAGTGACACACCCTGACAAGAGGGATTGTCTGATATTTTGACTTCTTCAGTAAAAATTCTATCAAATTTTACAGAAACAGCCAAATATTTGTTGGTTCAGTAAAAAAAAAAAAAAAAAAAAAAAGCCTGCTTCCATCTACAATGCATCCACTTGGGCCCGTGATCAAAAACTGTATGTCTGAATGCCTATGAAAGGCTCCCATTCCAACCTTAACTAGCACTCCTTCTATGAACTATTAATCTGTAGTGTTTCGTGCCATTTGAAATACATTCTCACCCTAGATACGTTTAGTAGCGTTAAAGATTTCCTCCTCCTTCAATATTTATTAGTGTATCTATATAAATTGGTTTATCCTTCCAGTTTATATGAAGCAAAAATATAATATGAATCTAAATACATGTGTAAATTATTACAAAAATATATCAGCTACAAGAAGTTTCACCTTAGCTACTGAAAGTGACCAAATAATATTGCCAACAAAGGCTTAAGCAGCTGATTGCCACAGAAAATTCAAAATAAAACTTCTTCCACAAAATCATGATAAAGAAAAACTAAAATTATTCAAATGGCAACTGTAACTCAGCAAATAAAAGTGAAACCCAACGGCAATGACTGGATTCAGGTTAAAAGAAATAAACAATAGTATGGAAATCAAATAATCTCCCAAAAAGAAAAATCAATATGAGATACATGTTTGCCTCGTTTACAATTTGCCAGTTTCATTTCGACTGTGAAACAGAGCCTGTTAAGAAGCAGCTCACCTCCTGCAGCTGTGAGGTGAAGAATCTAAACCCTGATGTCAGCTTATCTACCACTCAGAGAAGGTTCCTTGGCCTCGTGGTGTAGTTACAGTATGCTCTCCCTCAGGTTCCCACTGCTGGACGAGTTTGACTGCTGACTTTCTGTTTGGGCTGCTGACGTGCGGTTCCATGTGTGAAAGTCCAAAAGAGCTTGATTGAGTTTCTCCATCCAGTCCAGTCTCTCCTGTTTGGTGTCAGCTGAAAACCAACACCTGGAAAAAATAACATCCATCAGCATTGTAACCAGACCTGTCCGTTACTGGTGCATTGAGCTTGTTCCTATCAGGGTCAAAGTATTTATTCTACTTTGGAACACATGTTGTGAAATCATTGACAAGACAACTATAGCTTTTTCTACATTTTCCTCCAAATTAGAGGGAAACTTCAGTGTTTTTGAACCTGGGTCCTATTTTCCCACGTTTTTGTTTTGAAGTGACAAATGGAGACAACATCTTTTAAACGTCTGCAGTCTGAGCCACGAAACAGACTGCAATCTAATCCTGACAGGCTATTGTGCACCATCAATCTACGTCCATTTAAACGACTTGGCTCAAATTATTATTAATAGTGTCTGACTACATTATGGCAAGGACCCTGGAGTAAAATGAATGTTTTTCCTAACCTTTCGTTGATCCAATCTGTTTGTCAGTGTGTGTAACCAAGTCTCTCTGAAGCAGAAGTCTCGCTCTGAAATCTCAGCCTTTTCCACAATGTCAAAATGAGCTAAATGTTCAGCCATGACATTGAAAATCTTTGAGATAACACAAAACGACACTTTCTGTTCTCAATGCAATAAACTCATTTAAACTGTTGCTTTTCCTGCAACAAGTCACCTCTTGGAGAATTCTAAAGGAGACTTCGCCTTGAGCAAGACTTGGTCACAATAACAAACAGACCAGAGGAGAGAGGTGTGGAAAAATGTTTAATTTCTCTGAGGGGTCCTCTCTGTGGTGCTGTCAGATACTGCATCCTTTCTCAATATTAGTTCAATTTAAAAAAATGTTGTCTCCATTAGTCACTTAAACACAAAAACATATGACAATAGGGTCCAAGTTGAAAAAATACCACAGTTTCCCTTATAAACCACATCCAGTGGCACACACTGTGAAATGTGCTGTAAGAGTGTAGTGGCTGTTTATCGTTTTTATAGTAATTATACTGTTCTAAAGAGAGTGAGACGCAACCCAATCACTGATGTCACAGAAGGTGTTTCCCATCAGCTGTCAAAAGTAAAACACCCTCTATGACATCACTAGTTGACTCCAGCCAGAAGAGCAACATGCGTCATGCTTACTGTAAACAAAATGCCAATTACATTTAAACATGTTTTCATGGTAAGTGAGGAGTTTTATTCTGCAAAGAATTTGTGCCTTAAAAAACAGGATTACAATCTATGAACACAAAAACACCATTAAAAACAAATCCTTCCATCCGTTTTAAAGATGTCATATTTAGCTAAATAAACTGAGTGTATTTACACTTCACTAACTCACAAAGATCTAATTTTTCAGGGGGTTGTGGTTATTATTCAATCTTACTTGGCCGAGGCGTCCTGGCTGGCGTCCTGCTGCTGAGGGACGTTGCTCACCAGCTCAAAGGTGAAAGGTCGAGCACACGAGTCCCTCTTCACAGGCCTGACGCATTGACTGTGAGAGCTGGACAAAGAGATGCTGCCCTCTGCTTCCTGGGAAGTTCAATAGAAAACAGAATCAAAGCTAAAAGTAACTTGGTGACTCAGCCTGCTCAAGTCTGATGTCTGGCTGTTGGTCTGTCCTTACCTTAGTTTCTTTGTCATTGGGGTGGTTCCAATAGTGCATGTTGCATCCCTCCAGAACAAAATATCGGCGATGCCACACACCGTATCCACTGATCAACTCAAACATTGTCTGGGAATAGATCAAGAAAAAGAGTGGGCTTAATGCAACTAAATGCAGCAAGAAGATACTGACACTTGATTTTAAATTATTAAGACCAAACATAACATTTGCCCCCCATTTACTTTATGAATCTTACAATTTATTTTTTTATTTGCATTTTTTGAAGATTTTATAACATTCAAACAACAACAAAGCAAAACAAACAAACACAACAAAACATAAAACATTGAATCTTAAAATTTAAAGTCAGTTAGACACTAAATTTTCATTAAGATGAACATGTTTGCAATGTAAAAAGAAAGTTGAGGAAAATAAGCAACATTACAGTACTGACCAGGAAACCTTGGTGCTGTACATTAGAGTGACTCTCGCTGTCCAGACGCAGGTAGATGTTGCCCTCTAGAGGAGAGAGAAAAGGCACCTGCAGGCCGGGGAAAAAGAGGGAGGGGACACACTGTTAAACCAGTGTAGTGTGAAAGACATGTAGAGAAAGAATAAACAGGAAACAATAATTTGAAGAATTTCATTCCAACATGATCTTTATCTGTTTTTGTAAAGCAAAGCTACGTGAAATCCCACTGTTCTGACTTTTAAAAGATTTCATTTATATCTGTTTGATATACTGAGCGTCATTATGAGCAGGTAGCACCATGCTGCATTTTGGAGTGAAATTCTTCTGGTATATTTAGATGGTTAAACACACATACGCACACAGACACACACACACAGCCTCTATGGAAAACATGGCTTATAAGCTGCTATTTCCTCCCAGATACCATGTAATCCAAAATGAAATGATGCAAGAACATAGCAGAGGAGTGTAAGAATATGTGCACAAATACATTTCATTATAACGCACATTTACAGTTTGTGTAAGCGCGTAAATATATCTAATATTTTTTTTGAAGCACTATGTCATTTCACAACAATGTGCTGACTGAGCAGTGGAGTCAAAGGACCAACATAAAGGATATTTTCTTTGATTTCTGAGATCAGACAGGCAAGAGCTTAAACTAATAAAAGGAAATCAATTCATGACAAACAAATACTACCAAGGCTGAGGTGGCGGTTAATTAGTTTGACTGAAATGATGAGTCAGAGATAAGGTTAGTTTTTGCAGAGGGAAACGGTGAGAGGTGAAGAGCTGACAGTGTGGTGAAAAGAGTGAAACCTTTTCCTGAAATTCATCTCCCAGCAGCCTCCTGATTTTGCCTTCAAGTTTCATCTGAGTGGAAGAAGCAAGACAGAGAGAGGGGGAGGGAGGCAGACATGTTACATCACCAGTGAGCCCACCCACGTGTGGAAACTTCTAACAGAATAATAAAAGCACCAAATGAGTGTATAGTTAAGTGGTGCCTGTAGCACTGGGCTTCTTCTCTGGCCACACAGTGCTGAAGGTCAAAGAAAAACACAGAAAGGTGCAAAACCTGGTGACAGTGGATGTGTTAGATTGGCCATGCTTTTCTTTACTGAATGCTATCATTTAATTAATGACCAATTCATTTAATTAATTATAACAAAAGGTATTTACAAGTCTGCACTTACAAAATAATAAACCAAAGTGCATTCATGAAATGTTTTTTTTCCACTTGCCACACTGACAAAGGCTAGCATATTCCATTAGTTTTTAACTATTACAGTAATTTAACTGACCAACAATCCTGCTTTCACCAACATTGCTCAGTACACATTTCAGCAGCAGACACAACCCTCTGGGCCAAAGTAAGACAGCTGTGTATGAAATTAAGCTCCTAAAGATTGCAAATACAGTGTGTTACCTTGTCCAGTGGGAACTTGCTGTGTCCCAGCGAGGCCAAGGTGATCTTATGGGAGCCCACCAGACAAAAGTTGCTGGAGCGACGAGTGTTGAGAGCAGAGGGAGCAGCAGCTGAAAGGCAAAGAAGCGCAGAATGAAACTCGTAACAAACATGAAATAGTCAGTCAGCACCATATATGACCATTACGACTAGTGAGTTTGACAAAGTATATTTGGTAGAAAGCAGAACTGCCTCCATATCCAACTCCTATTTTAATTTATGTATGCCAAGAGTTTTCTGAACATTTCTAAACATACTACCATTCAAGAGTTGCCAAGTTAATTAAAATGGAAGCCTTTTTTTTTTTTTTTGCTATAATGAATACTGACCAAAATTAAACTCAACTTACATGTCAGTACTGTTTAAACTCACACAAAAGAAAAGGTTTAGTTGAGGTCAAAAACAACAACACATACTTTAATATGTGAGCATGAAATCAAACCTGGATACTCACTGTGATGGTGTTCAGGAGCTTCCTTGGTGTGACCTGAATATGTAGACACAGCATAAGTGAATTAGACTGTCATTAATAAATACACACCTGGCTCATTATTTGTCTCACTCACTGACTCACCCGTGACTTGGTGGTGGTGGTCCGGTCCATGCTGCAGCTACTACCTGAAGTGTGGGACTGGATGACACAAACGCAGGCACATTGAAAATCCACAAATCAGATCAGATCATCAGTGCTGTGCAACTAAGCAACTTGTTAAGACAAATACGTAGCATGCTAAGAAGTGCTAACAGTATGTTAAGCCATGCATGCTGTGTAACCCACCAAATAAAGCTCTTCAGCTACCTCAGCTTAGCAATCAACAACACATACATCTCTGATGAACACCAACAGTGAACAACATGCCAGCTAATATCACATTGAGCTAATAACACACTGAGCTATCTATCACACTGCCATCACCTGCAGCATGCTACTAAATGCAACTAACCAAGGCTCTTCAGTTACCTCATCCTAGAAAGCAACACACCACACACTAGTTCTAGAACCCGCAGCCCCAACAACTTTGCTATTCTTTAATTTTTATCTTAATAAATACGTAAAAATAAATAACTGAACATCAAAAAGTCAACTGTTTTATCTCACCAGGCTGTAGACTTCCACATCAATCTCAAAGGAAGAGCGGATATCCTTCCTGAAATCAAGTAGACAAAATTATTATATGCATAAGCTATTTCTTCCCACTGAAATGATCGACAGGCATTAGACTCTTTATATTCAAAGGGCAAGAGAGCAAAATCATATTTTACAACTTCAGCATAAGAGTGCCCCAAGTTGGCTTGACTTGTCTGAATGTGACCTTTCAATAATCTTTTGGTAACAAAATACAAAACATAAACCAAGACGCCCAACAGATTTGTCCAGTAAACCAGCTTACAAAGTGACACAAGTAGGGAAGGAAATGGTGTCTCCATTCTGAGCATCAGCAGCTGTGGCCAGTGGGGTGGCGACGATGTTGCAGGGCCCGTAGCGGATCAGGACAAAAAAGTAGTGACTTGGCCGACCTAAAATGTTACAAAAAATATTCAGTCTTTTCAAAGAGGATATTGACCACAGCTGTGTTAAGCAAGCCCTCCATTTTTTCAAATAGAAATCTTTAAGTGAAATCATACAAATGCATCACATTGATGTTAAATATAAGGCTATTAAAAATTAAACCGAATTTAGAAAAAAAAAGAAGAAGAAGAAGAAGAAGAAATGTCTTCTTACTGTGCTACCTGTGCGGTTGTGTGATGAGCACACGAATTCCACCTTGAGCGGCAGCTGGATGTTTGTGATGCTGACAGTCCCTCTGCAGGCCTGTTGGGAAACATACTCCCTGTCCTCTCCTGCTGCTTCCGCTGACTCCGAGTTCCTCTCCTCCCTCAGTCTGGTCACCTCTGCCAGCAGAGCAGTGCGTTTCTCACCTGAAACAGGCAAGTAAATCACAAGAACAATTATAGATGCTGCTCAGCAGTGAGTCAGGGCTGGGCAATCTGGGGTAGCCTTCACATAACGTTTCTCAAACTTCATACAGAAGGCAGTTGTTATGGAAACTCAGTTTTGGAAATATATCCAGAGTTATATTGTGGTTGCGCTTGCAGATTTACATATAATAGAAGACTGGACTACTGGCCTTGGCTTAGGTCTGCGCTCTCCAAATACCTGTCTAGTTAGCATACGAAATCTTGCTGCTGCAGCAACAAACTCTAAACCAAAAATCTTGATATGTACATACATGAGACCAACAGCAGTTTCTCAGCTTCCGCCTCCTCCAGCGAGCCTCGTCCATGCTCTTCATCAGTACAACAGCTCAGAGCCTGCAGCGTCTGGTTGATCACAGTCTGCAACTTCCCTGCTTCTGTATTTAGAGCCTGGACAAACACAGGACAACAAGTAGGTTACTCACCTGCACTGGATTTGATTATAATAATTATTAATCAAAAAGCTAAAGGCCAATTTTAACTGTTTCAGTGCAGTTTACATTTACAGTTGACTGAATTAATAGAAAGTAATAAAAGTATGTACATTCTTAGCTCTCATCTAGAATACTGATGACGTATTGTGAAATTAGTTAAATAACACTAACAACAACAACAACAGTTAATGGGTTAGTCTTGTTGAAAACTGCGGTACACACTGTGATTTTCTCCTTGGTGTTGACACAGGGTTGAGGTTGGGACTTCTCCGGAGCTCGTCTCTGAACCCCAGGAGTGACACTCTGAATGGTGGGAAGCTTTCTCTGTCTTTGTGTGCGATAGGCATCAATACTGTAATGCAAACAACAAACCAAAATCAATTTACAGAAACTTGAGTGTACCAACCAACTACACAGTCAAATTAGATTATGTCAGTTAATATTAAATTTAATTTAACAATATACCCACAAATGAAGGATTATTACTGACTTTGTAGCTACTACATTCAAAATAAAAGAGAAACAAAAAAGCTATGTGAAGATAATGATGATATGACATGACATGACATGTTCACAGATCTGCATGATTGAGATACAGTGCAGCATTTAAGCAACAGAAACACATTTAAACACTATGGAAACCAAAATCCTACTTATCCTATTGCATCACATATAATGATGTAAAATCATAGCTTTGAGGCAAAAAACACCTGATAGCAGTGAAGTTTGGCCTGCGACAAGCTGCCATGCAATGACTCTAGACAGCTGTGGCAGCCACTCTGAGCTGAGGCTGTATAATTCAACTTGATCATATCATCATTATCTGCTGATCCAAGATTTGATTTGCAATGTTTAAAGCATCTCAGTTTTAACATATTCATAAGTGATTTAAATTTAACAATGCTGTTTCAGTTATAGTGCTTTCTTGGTAAAGTCACCAGTTATACAATTTCAATGGTAAAACCTTGCTCAACAAATCCAAGTTTGGGCTTCTAATTTTTTTTATGTTTCACAACATTTTTGTCTGTCAAAAGACAACAACTGATGACCCAAGACAGAGACCTCAGTCAGGGTTTATACCAAACAGAATTTGTACAAATGGTTAAGATGTTATTACCTGTATAGAGGAGCAGATTCAGCAAGAGGGGATGTGGTCTCCTCTGGAGTCAAGAGCAGAGAGGGAGGATTGGACTCCTGGCTCATTTCCAGTCGCTGTTGGTGGAATGTTACATATATTTTCAGGCTCTGAATTTATCACAGAGCTCCCCTAATGGAACTCGTGTATTGACAGCTCAAAGTTATGAGTTAATCTTACCATAGGGGTGACCACAGCCTCTACAGATTTGCTGAGAGGGGACAGGATGCCACTGGGAGGAAAAGTCAGCAGCTCTTCTCTATCGCTTTCAAGCAGTTTGTTCTCATCACCCTCCTCTTCACTTTTCTCCTTCTCTGACTCCGTGTCCAGTTTTTCTTTGTCTCCAGAGCAAACACCAATGCCACTGTCATGGTCCTCAGTGTCCTCATCATCGGCCCTCTCTGCCTCTACCCTTCCAGCATATTCCAACACCTCCTCGAACATCTGATCAATTATTTCAGCAGTGTTGGTCTCATCATGAGAGCTCAGTTCAGCATCTGTGGAAAGAAACATTCAAGTGTATCACGGAAGTTTCTGAACAAATAAGGACTACAATTAAACAACTAGTAGACGGCTGCTGAGGTCTCAGATATCTAAGTGATAAAACTGAAGACACGTTTATTCCCACAAGTGCACCTGTGCAATACCAACTGTGTGCTCACGGCCCATTATTGAATTCTCTACTTGTTACTTGTGTCAGGATAAATGTTAAGCTAAAAAAACATACATTTGAAAAGACACACACAGTCATACAACTTCTCGAATAACATCTGTGCATGTGTGCTTGTGTTCATGTTCAAACCTTTAGTCACCCCGTGATTTAGAAAACACGCTGCTCTGAATATGAACTCACTGTATGCTTTTCACCAGTGATCAGTGAATTCTGTCATGTCAACAAACTACTTCACCCATGTGCTCCGCTCCTCCTAAGGTGTCCCTCAGGCACTCACACCTTCACCTACTTACTGTTCTCACCTGACATACTTGTCTCTGCCCTGGGCTCCATGGAGGTACTGGCCTCAGGTAGGGTTGTGTCATTAATAAGCTCAGGCTCCAGGATAAAGGTGACTTTCTTAGAGCTTTCTCCTGCCTCTGCCTTGTGAGTTTCTCCTGTCAGCCCATCCACAACACCCTCCCTCTCATGTCCTGCATCTTGCTCCATTTCTTCTATCTCCAAAATATCTGACACCTGTGCCTCTGTCAACCTCTGAGCGTCATCATTTCCATCTATGTCTGATGATTCAGTCGGAGTCTCTTCCTCAGCTTTTGCTACATCTTCAATAATTCTTTCAAGCTCTGTGTTCCCCGTCTGTGTTTCTTTTGGGGACTGAGAAACAATGACAATAGGAAATGCCTCCATTTGTCCCACTCCTCTGCCTGACTCTAGATCCATGTCCTCTTCTTTTATATTCACTGTGTCTGACTGTTGGCATATATCATCATTATGAGCACATCCTCCTGTATCTTCCTGATCATGTTTTGTCGCAAAAATATCATTATCTTCTGTAATGGCTCCGTTATAATATCCCTCACAGGACTCTATGTTTCCTTGATCTTTCACAGAATCATCTAAACAGCTTTCTAACACATCCTCATCCTCCTGAGGTGTCTCACCTTCTTGCATTTTAGAGGAGCCAGCAATCTCAGCTGAGACATTACCCAAAAAACACTCACTGTCCTGAATGTTAGAGGCTTCACTGTGATCTGAAACACTGCCTCTTTTTTCTTTTTCCACTCTGGATGATTCCAACTCCGTTTCTTTCTCCTCAGCACTCACATCTCCCTCCTGTTCTGCAGCTATGATAGACTCTTCCTCCTTGCACACCTTGTCTTGAGGATATCTCCAAGACCTTGCCTCCTCATCTGTTGAAGGCTCAATCCCCTCTTCACTGTATGAAAAACCATCAATTTCTTCACAGGAAAACACCTCAGACATGCCCTGTTCAGTTAATGTGGAAATCTCGACTGTTCCCTTTATGTTCGACTCCTCTAAATGAGTTGATTCTAGCAAGCATTGCTCTTCACCCGTAGGCAACTCCGACACATTCTGGAACTCACTGAAAGGTGCTTTAGAGAAACTCTGATCCTCGCTAAAAGACAGCTTCAGTACAGTCTGTGGTTGTCGGGTCCCTGGCTGATTTTCTTCATTTCCAACTGAGGCCTTGCGCTGTTTCTCCTCCCTGACTTCATCTCCCTGATGCGTATTTTGCTTCTTCCATTCCAAGTGCAGCTCCGCCTCAGTAGAGTTCCCAAGCTCTACAGATGCTTCAGGAGCTTCAGAGTGACTGGGTGCACTTTCACCTGTTGAAAAAATAGTCTCACGACTTAACACTAAACTACCAACTACTACTACAAGTACTGACAATTCATACTTGTCAATTTACAAGGTGTCAAAAGCTGTTTAAAATCCTTAAAGAAGCAACAGACAGCATTTTTGCCTACATATATATATATATATATATATCATTATGAAAATAATGTGGGTTGCACAGGGTAGTATACACAGTAAAATCAGACTATCAACGTTTACATAGGTTACTTAGTGACTTTGCAATAAACTTCTGCCACCGGGGACGAATTTTCACGGAAAAAAATCTGCTTTACGGTAGGAAATGCGTTGTGTATTGCCAAACTGGTCGGTCAGCCAATCAGGGACTGGAGCTGGTCCTTATGAGGAACTGGCCGGGGCATGAGATAGTTGAATCACGAGCACAATGGCAGACAGACAAAGTTTGGAAATAAGTGAAAAACGGCCTCCCAAAAGAAAATGAGCTCCTCTGTCTGAGGAGGCGAGGATGCACAAAAAGGAGAGTGATAAAAGAAGAGGAAAAACAAGAGTAAACATCAGTCAGGTGTTCAAGAGATGGAGGGAGCTCCGTGACCAAAGAGGCTTCAACACCAGTGTCCAGCTAGCTTTCTTTCTAATGGATCAGTAAGTAACACGGCTAAATGTTAGCTAGCCAAGAGAGGACTGTACTGTACTGGCTGCTAGTTAATTCCTAGCTGGCCAGCATCGCAAATCGCTGCAACCAGGGACCGGGTAGCAAGTGTTGGTCGGCTGACATCCTGTTGCCTTTCTACGGCAGCTGAAACCACTGTTCTTTTTATTTTAAAACGGAGGTCTGTATACCTCCTTATCAAATTATTTGGGATGATTAATCTGCTTGTAAAGTAACATACACCTCTTGATGTAGATCACACAACAGCATTTTTGTTGTTGTCCAAACTTTACATGATGTTGTATATAAAATTGTGGTACTCCAATTTTAGTGAATATATTTATTGTGGGTTAATTAATGATCAATCAGTTTAATACTGTCTGTTTTAGTGGTTATAGAGATCCAATGTCCAATGTATATCCAATGAGATCCTGTCTGCTAAAGTTCTGGTTTGTGTTGACTTAATTCCTTAAAATATAGAAACAAAATGTCTTTATGTCATAAATGAGGATGGTATGAGGGAAAGTCAATTTAATGTCAAAAGTCTTACCTGTCCCATCTGAAGACTGCTTCTCTGCACCTGATCTAGGAGCTTCAAAACTTCCATCTTTCATCTCAGCATCACCGTCCATCTGCTGGAAGCAACAATCCAGAGCAGAGGTTTATTTGATTTATCGGTGTAATGTAATCAAAGTATATATATGTAAGAGCTAAAAGAAAAGTAATATAATACTGCATTTGGCTGTTATTGTTGTGATTTGGTCCATGTGCCCAACAAACAGAAAACCAGTGTAAAAAGGGGCAAGAGACCTTTGTCACACAATCAAATTAAACCGAGTATCAAAGAAAATATAAAATAAAATTAAACAACAAAGAGCTTGTGGAACCAGTGTACTAGAGCACTTAATTACAAGGTGAAGTGATGATGAATATTAGAGATGGGCAGATGATACCAAAGCTCTACTGCTCATTCCTATGAAGCTTGCTGTTTCAATGCACTGTGTCAGTGCTTGTGTCAAATGATGAAAATCTGCATGAGAGATGATGCCTGAAGCTCCAAACATCACTGGTGGTTCAGACCCCTCTAAGGTGACTCTGTAATGGTCATTACTAGGCTAATCATATATTTATAATAGTATACATGAAACAAAACTTGAATTATTGATGTTCAGCTCTGTGAAGCAGCCAGTTGCCTTGTCATGACATCACAATGACATCTCAAATGAGACAGTTAAGTTTTACTACTGTTCATGACATGTGAAGTGAAGTGATAGTCCTTTGCGTGAACAGCCCATTTCCCCAAAATCACACCAGAGTTACGTGGGAGCACTACGCATTTAAGAAGTGAACTACCTTTATCTAAAAAGGGAAGCATCTGGAGCCACATAAATGGGTAATTGTGCCAACAGAAGTAGTAAACTTGTATGCTGATATCTGCCTTGTTCTGTTATTCAATTTAATTCTTATCACTGCCCAATAAATGTCACCCATTCTGTTGGCTCCAAATATTTTGGTCATATGTCAAGGCACATAGGTGACCAGACAGAGAAGGATTATTTGGCCACAGACTCACATCCCAGGGCTGCATAGGAGGCCAATGAAATCTCCCTCTAGATCTAGGAACCCAGGAGGGAGATGAGGGGCCAGGAGTGGTCCATGCCTGCTAAGGTTTACATAAACTGGTGTGTAAAAAAAAGATCTCAAACAGTCATGTAGAGTACGTTACTGTTATTGTACCAAACACACTTTATGCCAGCCAAAGTAGACATTCTCTTTGAAAATGTTATAACCATAGTATATCACTTGATGGCTATCCAAGAACAAAACTGGTTGATATTCAAATAGCCACTTGTCATCAATCAGCCACTTGCATTGGTATCAGAAACATGTTGAGGAACTGTCAGGAACTGTGTTAGTTTCTTCTTGTGTTCCTATTATCGATGAGGTAAATAAACCAAATGTACTTTAATTTAACAGAAACTAAACATGACAAGACATTACTGATGGCTCTCACTAAAACATTCTTGAATGTTTGGAAAACAAAATACCATGGACATAAACCCACCTGAGATAATGAGGGATCAGAGTTGCTCCTTTTCAGCCAGGCATTCTCACTGATTGGTTGAAAAGGCAACTGGTTCAACTCCTGTTCCCGTTCCTGATCAGTGAAACCATGTCAGAGGTCAGACAAACTCTACAGGTACGACGAGGATTAAATGACGTATTTGAGTACAAACAGCATAGTATAAATTCATTTATTCATTCATTCATTCTTAAAGGGGTAGTGCACCCAAAAATGAAAATTCACCCATTTTCTACTCAACCATATGCTGATGGAGGCTCTCTGTGCACTGCGTTCACGTATGCGCGCTTGTGCAAGACCGTGAGACATGGGCACCTCGTTCAAGCGCGCAAACGTGAACATGGTGCACAGAGAGGTACAGTCATGGAAAAAATTATTAGACCACCCTTGTTTTCTTCAATTTCTTGTTAATTTTAATGCCTGGCTCAACTAAAGGTACATTTGTTTGGACAATTATAATGATAACAACAAAAATAGCTCATGAGAGTTTAATTTAAGAACTAAGAACTATTCATTTTCCATGGTTTTCTTGATAATAACCAAAATTACTTAAATTCTTACATCAATAGCTATGGCATTGTACCGCCAAAAACACTACTTTTAAGCATTCCATGTTTTCTTTTCTGTTTGCTTTAAACACGTGATACACACAAGAGTTAATACTTGATTGCATAACCATTGTTTTTGATGACTGCAGCCATGCGTCTTGGCATGCTCTCCACCAGCTTCTGACATTGTTCTGCTGTCACAGCAGCCCATTCCTGTTGGACAAATTCAAACAAATTTTCTTTGTTTTTGGGCTTGTGGTTCTCCATTTTGAGTTTGATGATTTTCCACAGGTTTTCAATTGGATTAAGATCTGGTGATTGAGCAGGCCAAGGCATGGTGCGAATGTTGTGGTTCTCCATCCAGGCTTTAACTGACCTTGCCGTGGCAAGGGGCATTGTCTTGTTGGAAAATCCAGTCATTCGAGGCAGGAAAGAGTTTCCAGCTGATGAAAGAAGACTGTTTTCAAGGGTAGTCCTGTACATGACCTGGTTCATTCGGCCTTCACACAATTGCATTTGCCCTGTTCCACTCAGACTGAAACAACCCCAGATCATGACTGATCCACCCCCATGTTTTACTGTAGGGGCAAGACAGTCTGGGTTGTAAGCTTCTCCAGGCTTCCTCCTAACCAGTAAGTTGGCTGGAGTGGGCATCAATTCAAAATTGGATTCATCACTGAAGAGAACCTTAGCCCAATCATCAACAGTCCAATCCTTGTGGTCTCGAGCAAAGAGTAACCGGGCCTTCCTCTGCCTTTCATTGATGAAGGGCTTCTTGCGTGCTCTGTGACTTCAAACCAGCTTCAACAAGTCGGTTTCGAACTGTCCTTGCCGAACAAGTCACATTTCGACAGTGCCCACTCATTTTTAAGGTCCCTGGAGGTCTGACGATGATTCCTGACACAGGAACAGATGAGTGCACGGTCATCTCGTGGGGTAGAAAGACGTTTCCTGCCACGGCCAGGTAGCAATTTGGTAGTGCCATGTTCAGCTTGTTTTTTTGTTGTTGTAATGAACGGCTGTCTTGGAGATCTTCAGTTTTTTCGCTACCTGTCTCTCACTCATGCCCATTTCCAGCAGTGCCAAGATGGCTGCCTTTGTGGCTTCACATAATTCTTTTGTTTTAGGCATTATGTGAGAGCTGACAACTTCTGAGTTGTGCTACGGCTTGAATGTAAGCAGGAAACCACTCTAGGCCTTTGCATGTGCAGTGCTGCTTGTGACATGAAATGGCCTCTTATATACCCTGGGAATCAATTAAGCTTAAGAATGTCAAATAGGACATAAAGTATTATGTGACCAGCTGCATTTTTTGTTGTGTTCATTGTATTATACGTTTAGTGGTACCAGATATTAGAATGAACAAGAAATTGAAGACAACAAGGGTGGTCTAATAATTTTTTCCATGACTGTAGTTAGAGCTACAGGCTACAATGAGGCTAAAAACAGTGTTCAAATGCCATTCTTCCAAACAACATTTCATGCCGGGGCTTCAAGACACTTGGATCACTACGGACGAGCAGTATGGAGATATTCTGTGGTTTCAATTATGCGTTTCTGGACGTCTGAATCTGGGGTGCCGTAAGCCTCCATTAGGTGGAGTTGTGTTGCTACCCACTCTCCCCTTGGATCTCTGCAAGTGATGTGAGGACTCAAAAATTTCACCTGGGCCTCCATCGGCATATGGATGAGTAGATAATGGCTGAATTTTCATTTTTGGGTGCACTATCCCTTTACATTCTTATAATCAGAGTACTGCAGCTGCTAGTAGCTTTAGTTTAGAAAGGTTTTAATGTTTAAACATTCACAGACACCACTGAGGAATACGGATATATTACAAATAATTTACGTGTGTAAATGACTTGTATCAACAGGCTTTTGAATCAATTTGCACATTTAAGAACAACAACTTCAGTGCTCAAATGACACTGATCAAAGGAACTTAGGCACTGCTAATACATTTCAGTTAAAAATTTTTTTTTAAAAAAAGCCCTTGAACGAACCTGGCGTATGCGTGAAGCCTGCTTGGAGCTGGGTGCTGTAGTACTGTGGAGTTTCTCCTGAATGGCAGACACAAAGTTGGAGCAGGTCCGTGGGGAGGGGTTGGCAGGGCTTGGTGTGGGGTTAGGACTAGCTTGGAAGACTGGCATTTTGAAACGCTCCAATCGCTGATTAAATTCTCCCTCACCTGGAGGGAAAACATTTAGAGATTCATTTTTAAACATAAATAGCAATTAGGTCAAACTTAAATCTAAAACTAGAGACCATCTTATGATGGATCACACAAACGGTGATCCGCAGCTTAAAACGATTGTGGGCCAGGGGTGTAAAGTGGGCCGGCAATACCCCCGAGCCTACTCCTGGTATCCTTGCTTGGACTACAGCCATCTTCAAACACTGCCTTCATTGTGATCTCAACCACACACTTGTAAAGTTATGTTAAGTTTTCTGACTGCATCTTGTATGGCTTTGATGGTATTGCCTTGACAAAATCTTTTCACAAATTTAATTGACTGTGAGCTGGAGTTCAACCTTAAACTCACCAACTGTCTGTCTATCCATTATCTATCCATCCATTCCCATATCTATCTATACACACACTTATATCTATTATTCATTTAATGTCTGTGACAGAATAGAAAATTAAAGTTGCATTCAACAGTGACAAATCTGAAAGGCTTTTGATTGTGTGTGTGTGTGTGTGTTCATCTGCATCCTTACCAAGGAGATGCTCTCTGAAGCCCTTTTTGTGGATGAAGAGCGATGGACTGTCAGCTCCAGGATCCGATAGGCACCGCTGGGCAAGAGGAGCTGCACCTAAAACAACAAACGGTTGCTGTTACGAACTACAGCATATATGTTATAATCTGTCACACCTGCTCCTCAAAGATTGTTCAGCATTTCGACAGTAGTTCTTATCTTGCATTCAGATAATCCAGCTTGACTGCTGACCCTGTCTACCATGAAATGTCGCCATCTTTAGCAGTAATATAAATCCTGCCACAATACCTGTCAATAATTGTCTGTACACACTTAGGTCCACTTAGTTTTAGCTACTAATGCAGTCTGATACAACAGTCCTGCAATAAATCCTATCTTCATTAAGGTTTTTTGCTGAATCTGTTTTGGATATGTGTTGATGCAACTTCAAGATCTTTTTGGGGTTGTTGTTTATGAACAGTAGTCTGTTGAATTGCAACACACTACACTAAGAGGTGTTTCTAATATTCCGTCTACCTTCGCTGATAAAAAAAAAATGCAGGACAAACTATTCAACTTAAAAGTAAAGGCAGGATTACCCTCTCGTCGCTGGGTGAGTTGCTGGACTCGGGTCCGGACTGAAGGAACCATCGGTGTGTCTGGCTTCATCTCCAGCTCAGCTAGGCGTTCAGAGGAGGATGGTTTAGGACTACGGTTCTCCTGACCAGCTGCCTCCAGACGCCGCCGCTTCTGGCCATCATTCACCTCTGAGACATCAGATTTAAAGATGCACAAGGACAAAAGTCACAAATATACATAACTCACAAGACTGCTGTGAACGTGTAGCCATAAAGATACGAGCTTAATATTCTGTAAATGCAGGCACACACAAACCTGATTGTGAGAGGACATTGTCTTCAGAATCTGACAGAGGTGCTCTCTGTCTTTTCAAGTTGACATTGCCATTATTTTCCTCGCCAGCTTCCATACTGAGCTGCAAACAGTGACATTACAGACTGGGTAAGTATATTAAGATATCAGCTGTTATTGAACAGAAACCTTTAATCACAACAGGTTTAGTACAAACAGGAGTCAAGCCATGGTAGTGTATTTAGCACCTGCTGACTATTACTAGAATAACCTCATGAGAGGTACAGACTGGTTAAATAGGAGATTTCTCAGCAGTGAAGGTCATGCAGGTAACCATCATGAGGTAACGTGATAACTTAGATTAAACTCTAACTAGTTAACGTTATGGCATGAAAAATATTTGGCTAAAATTACTTCATCTAGCTTCCAGACGTTTTTACACATATAGAGGACACACTAATATTGGCTAACAACGCTTCAGCAGCTCTATCCCCTAAAAGATGGACCGTCACAACGCCCAATTTTTCAGTTTCAGCTCAGGTCACTGTTAAAATAAACACACATTGATAGCAAGCTGTGCTAGCTACTCTGCTCTTGTTAACACGGCAAAGAACCCGTGTTTGTTAAATTAAATTCGCAAACATTAATATCTTGACAACCTGTAAATTAACAACTAACGTTAAGTGTTAAATAAGCTAATGTTTGCTTGCTAACAACAGCAACACTGCCCCATAAGTTCAACTCTGACAAACTGGCTAAACTTGGCTAAAGTTGGGCAGCATAACGTTACCGATAGCCTAGCTTAGATTGATAAGCTAACGTTAGCAGGAACACGCTGCCTCGCGTCGTAACACAGTTAGCAGAGCAGTGTAGCGCTATATGCTCAGCAAGTCACTTGTTGTCTTACCTGAAAAGAGGTTGTGTGAAACAACAGTCTGTATGAAACGGGTCAACGCTAACTGACTGAAAACAAGGAACAACCTTCTTGTTGTTATATGCTCAGTCTCCTCCTCTAACTTTGAATTTCAGCGGGTCTTCTGACGTTAGCTGTGCATACAAGCGGAGTACCGTAAATACTCTCAAAGAGCGCGTATCTAGCGCCGGTCAAAGTAAAAGGTAGCCTGCCGTTTTACCGTATTAAACCAAGTAAACACGCAAAACAAGATTCCAGTACATCATCGCAATGGCATTTTTTTGCAGAGCTCTGACCCAACAAAAAACTCCCAGGTGTGTGAGGTGTGGCTGTGACACATGGTTTTGACATAGATGTTAACGGTTAAGTCTGTTGTCGGTTGTCTATTTATTACATTATTTGTGTTATGTGTCAAAACTATTCTATTTCTATTTCATTTTATTTCCATGACCAAAACTGCAAATCAGAAACAGAGTAAACAGGCTGTTGAATTGTGAGAATTAGCTATACAACGCGATCTACTACTGGAATATCTCTCTATTGACATTTAGCGGATAGAGGCTACTTTTGGTGACAAATCATATTATGCACATGAACGTGCCTTGATGCCCCTCTCTGGGGTGTATGATATTTTTAATGTAATTTTGATGCACACATCCATTCTCCATTGCTACTGTCTCGGGTCACAGACAGTCACAACAGGTGGAGCTGTTCAAAAAAAAAACCATATTTTTTTTCCCCAGCAACTTGTGCTGATGAATAGCATTTGTATTTAACATTTTGCAACAAATAAACAAATGATGTAGTGCAGCCCACTGACCTTAGTGCCACCCATCTATCTCACAACTGAAAACTGATTGATAGGCTATATTACACTGCAACAAGAGAGCGGATGCAGTATGGCAGAAATTTGACTGTGGAATATTTTGTCAAAGTCCAGTTTACTTTTGCATTAGCATGTTCTGGCATATCAGTAGATGGATTTCTCAGATGTATTTTTGAATGGGAAGTGATTAAAAACCTCACTGCATTACATTGGCAGTCTATTGACTGAGATTTGAAAATCATTTACAGATGATCAAGAGGAAATTGATTGGGTTGCAAGTGCATGCACAGAAGAGATCTAAATAGGTCACAGATGCTTTGCTAAACCTGGGTTTGTGTATGAGTCTGAAAACAGCTGTGATAAGGTCTTATGAACATCATGCAATCTCCATCACTTCGGTCTGCTCCGCACAGATTTGCATGAAGGGGGGAAGTGACTCATGTTAAACAAGTTTACCCTGGAGGAGGCAAAAACCAATTCAGTGGTTGGTATGTTGTGTTTGTGTTTATGACCCAGCAGCTATCTGATTAAATACATTTTTATGAACTCCAAACTTCAATTATTAGTGGTAAGAATTACTGAATAAAAGAGATAGTTTTGGTTAAAAGTGGCACGCTTTGAGATACTGACATTGAAACTTTAATACATATTAGAAAAACTGATGAAAACTGTTGACAGTGCCTGTGGATAATGCAGAATAATGAGGACATTGTTTCTGGGAATGTAATTGCCAATGCATATATCTGCCATGTTGTGAATGTGGCAGAAATCTCAGAAGCCCATATGACAAAACATGGGCATATTAAACCAAATGTCTTTCCATTCATACCAACCCTCCACACATATATTATGGTCAGTCCTCCAGGACTATATAACATCTACGTACTTGTTGCAGTAAAAACCCACTAACCTCTAAACTTGGCAGTTTGATTTACCTGAACGTGTTTTCTTTTGCTGGTGGAACCAACTGGATTAACCTGCTAAGGGGAACCAGGGCAAAACTAACCTGCTGGGCCAGTACTGACATCACATTCCTCCTGCTCTCTGTGGGATGTGTTACAGTATGTCCATGCTGTCTTCTCTACATTGGGAAACTTGAATTTCTGTGTACTAATTTAATTAAATGAATCTGTATGCAACACTTCAGCACCAAGCACTAAACTGAGATAATGAAGTCCCTCAACTTTTGACTCAAGTACCCTTAAAATTAAACGCTCTGGTGAATGCTTGTGCCGAAATGCCCACCCAAGTGTTTGTTGATTGTGATGTGAGCTAAATGAATAAGTAAAATGTAAGCATTTTGGCATCCTTGACTTGAAGACTTGAGATGTGCTTCTTTTTCAATTTTTTTTTAAATAAATTGATATTTGGTTTAAGTGATGCATATTCTCAGAAACCTTTTCAAATGAATTTGTACAAACCAGTTGACACACAGTTCGACTGGAGTTCGCTGGCCCCTGGCAGTCCAGTCATCACAAGAAAATGTTGGCATTGTAACATTTTTGCAAATCAGAAACATACTGAACAAAAATATAAACGCAACACTTTTGTTTTTGCTCCCATTTTTCATGAGCTGAACTCAAAGATCTAAAACATTTTCTATATACACAAAAGACCATTTCTCACAAACATTGTTCACAAATCTGTCTAAATCTGTGTTAGTGAGCACTTCTCATGTAGAAAATGTTTAAGATCTTTAAGTTCAGCTCATGAAAAATGGGAGCAAAAACAAAAGTTTTGCGTTTATATTTTTGTTCAGTATATATTACATACACACGTACCGCATTGCATCATATCGTATCATATCGCATTGTATCGTATTGTATTGTATTGTACTGTATTGTACTGTATCAACGTTTCAAAAGTAATCTGACTTTCACCTGGAGGTGGAAGGGATGGTGGATAGTGACACACTTTGGGGAGCACCTGCAGACCAACTTTCAAGACCAACAAACAATACAACTGGGTTTTAGCAACCCATCACTATATATCTAGCTGTTTTTTAGGCACTACACCTGGGTTGTTTTTTAACAGAGACATTGCTGTGTTTCCAGACAAGACAGTGCCACAAAAAACAGGTACTGTAAACCAAGACAAGATCTGTTCCTAACCATAACCAAGCGGTACACGTTAACCACAGTGTCTGTGAAACATAAAGAAACATAAATATTTTTCAATTTATTATCCACTATATAATAGAAAAACGGGAGCCCACAATCACATGGATGTCCAGTAGCTACATCTGTTATTTTTACAGTCTATGGCAAAAATGTACAATGGAAACATTTTTTTGGAGACTCGTTGGCCCTTGGAGTGCTGAGGTTTTGGGGCAGTTGCTTGGTTTACCTGGTGGATCCAGTCTCAGGTGGAATGCAGAGCCGGACCTCGCACATTTAACGCCCAGGGCAAGCGTCCCCAGGTGGTGAACTATGTTGTCTGTAGGAAGATCTACTACTGGTGGAATGTACAATTTTACAAAGTCAAATATTTAAGTTTTAGCTTTAGTTACATATTAGATACATCTCTCTATTTTGTAAACAACCTTATTAGTTATGGCAAAAATGATGAATGTACAAAGTCACAGTGTACTTTATGAATCCGTGAAATGTTTCAATATTGTGTATATTCGAAGGTCATTTCATGAGTAAACTAAAAACATATATAGTACAAGTGTATGATGAATTGAATGACAACAGCATTTGAAAAGGCTGACATCATACACATTTCGGTTCCACAATGGACAGGATTTATATCGGACACAGCCCGTAGAGTCAATCACAGCAAAGAGAGAGGAAGAACAGCATCATCATCCTCATCCTTTCACTGACAGCTGTAGCGTAAGATTTTATGAATAATCAGGTAAAGGTCTTTACTCTGCATAGATTGATTAAGTTTAAAAGAGAATCATGCAATGATACTTTATCCTATACAAGTAGATTATGTTTAATGATTAAGTTGTGTGATATCTTATGTAACCATGTAAGGTGAATGACTGTTGTAACCACACACGATTAAAACACACCATACCTTGTGCGGTTAAAAGCACACACACATAAGACATTATGCATCACCTGAAAATGTAACAAAAGACACACACACACACACTCTAAGGTCTGTATTGTATGAGAGCACAGGGGATTTTATGAAAAACTCCCCAAAGTTCACATATTTTTAAAAAACAAAGTGTAACTATGATTCTATTGGAAGGAACATCCCGGACATTCCGGGGCCCTGAGGTCAGCCCTCGACAAAGGCCAGGAGAGTTGCTACAATCAGATCATGGTAAGGGCAGAAATGGCCAAAAAAGGAAATGTTTTTCACCAGTAGGATTCGGCAGAAATGGGAAGACATAAGGAAAAAAGGTGGTCATAAAAGAGAGTGTTCTGTAGAGAATTTTCAGTCTTGCCCCGTGGCCTGACTCATGAGTTGTATGTGTTTATGCATATGGACACATTAAAACTCAGTTGCACCTGATTCTTCGTGTCTCCAGTGTGTTTTTGAAAACCAGCCTGCTGAACCTAAGATATTACAGCCTATCCAGAGTACAAGTTGAAGTGAGGCAGAGGAGAAGAAGTTGGGAGCCATCTGGCCCTTCAAGGCCCCCACCTTTTTTACACCTCACAACATCATGAAGACTCTGTGCATCACTCTGGGGCTGCTGCTGCTCATCGCCTGCTGCTGCGACGCCATGCGTGAGTTTGTGTCTGTGTTTGTGCTTCATTGTCTCCAGAGTTTGTTCACAGACATGTTTGTATTGACTTTATCCATTTACCTTCCTCACAGCTACAACTCTTGAGATCAGCCTGGCACCTGGACCATGCTGCTTCAGCTTTTACAACCACAGTATGCATGTGAAGAGGGTATCCAGCATTACCAAGACCCACAGCTCCTGTCTGACGCAGGCATTCATGTAAGTTTGTGCCACATTCTGCTGCTGTTATTGTCTCGTAACTGAGGATGAAATGACAAATAGAATAATGGATGACCTCCAGGCATCATCACAAAGCCACAGCATGCTTTATAATTACTCTTAAAACACAAAAGAAGGAGGAAGACCTGAGTTTTCTCTCCTGCATGTTTCACAGAGTCCAGACAATCAAAGGGACACAGCTCTGCTACAGTAGATCTTTCCAGTGGGCTCTGGATCTCTACAACCAACTCCACAACACTGAGGGCAGCGATCAGCAGCAATGAAGATGTATTATTGTGTAATACTGTGATGAATGGTTTATAATATATTTTATTAAATACATTAACTTCATTACTGACTGTGTTATCTGATTGCTACCTTGTGTCTGAGGTTTTCAATTTAGCCCTTTTATAAATGATCAGATGACTTATATGTTTTTTTAAGTGTTTTTTTTTTTCCAGTTAAAGTTTGGTTAACTTAGGTTAATTTAAAACATTAATATTAGGGAAAATGCCTATTCTATAATATATTCCAGGTTACAGACAGGACTTGAATGGTAGGCTCTTGTGCCACTTTGCACACCTTCTCATAATCCCCAGGATCTTCTCTTTTTGTGAGAAAATTCTTTGTCACTAAGAGAGGGCTATAATAATCACACTTACCAAGAGAGGCCACTTGAAATGTCGGCATTTAAAGAACTGTTTTTAACAAAAAACCCATGCTGCTTTCTTTAAGGACATGAATCGACTCAAAGGGACAGATACTGTGAAATCTATCTATCCCAGTTTTATATTCTATCAATCTATTAGCAGAGGTTGGGACCTACTGGTCTACGACACACAGTGTAATTCTTCATACAGTGTAATTTATTTTTGAACTAACACTGTAGGGCAGGCTGGGGTTGGTTGGCACACTTTTCACTTTCTGACGCATTTCTCTGACATCATTTATGTGAGAATATTCTAAACAGCAGTGAATAAAATGTTAAAGTCTCAGCTATAAATACATATGTTTTGATGCTTACAAATATTTTCTAAAATAATAGAGATTAAATCCATGTTGCACATTTGTGCCAAACAGCCACATCATGGGGTTGTTTGGCACAATGATAAAATGCAGTGGTTATGAAAAATGATATAAAAATAACTCAAACAAGAACCAGAAAACATGAACATTTATTAGAATATGTGACTATTATTTTTTTTTTAACCAAACCATTTTAGGGTTCCCACACATTTTCAAAGGCAAAATTTCAAAACTTTTCAAGGACCCACAATATAAATAGTTTTTCAAACTCTTATCAAACATTATTTCAACTAGTGGGCATACATGAAAGGAAGAAATGGAATGTGAGGATAAAATAAGAGAAACATATGTGATGGTCAAAACGTTGTCACACATGAATGCTTCTTAGAGCTACGTTACGCTGTCAGCTCCAAAAATACATTTGCTGTTGTTAAATTAATTGGAAGGTTATCCATTGAAGATTATAGTATCAATTTTGTTAAACACAATAAAATTTCCATGACTTTTCCAGGCCTGGAAAATGTGATTGTGAAATTCCATAATTTTTCTGATGAAGTATTTTATCAGTAGAGCTGTAAAAGTACTTTTACAATTGACAAGTCAACTTACTTCATATTAAGTAACAAAGTTACAAGTGTAAACCAACCCTGCATACATTTGACCCAACTTTGTGACATAATTATCATAGCTAGCTGCCAACAGTCATCATAGACCTCTGAAACTTCTATCAAAATGTAGCTGATTTCTTTGTCTATTAACTAAACGTAACACATTCCCAACATCTCAATCTAACACAGTTGTATAATACATTTAGTCCACAGACCAAAATGTTAGTGATTTATTTAAGATTTTAACATAGCAAATGAGTGCAGGACAAAAAAGCAAACATTTTGATGTTAGACTAAAAATAGCTGTGAGCCAACCAACCCCGATCCCCCCTATCAGCACAGTATGTCCGAAACATGTGCGTGTCATATCTACAGTACATTCGTGTATGTTTTAATACAGCTCCATCCAGAGATTTTAAATGTTTGACTCCACATTATTTTTTCATTTTATGAGTGTGTTTTAAAAGAATACTTGCACACATTGGGAGTTAAAGCATAACCTTGTCAACTTTAATATTAACCATGTACAGTTAGAGGCAGAACACATAAAACAAAGAAGAGAAGCAGAAAACAGTGTACATATAAAAAAAAAAAGAAAATATTACAAAAAAAAAAAAAAAAAAAAAAATTCCACCTAAACTTATGTCTATCTTAACTCGGTGTTATTGGAAGGGCGAGTGGTTCTCAAGCATTTTTAAAAAAAAAAATCACCTTTTTAAACTTGTAGGACCACAGCATTGCTTTTCTCTGGACTTTAAGAGAAAATATAGCATAACAGAGCAGTCCTGAGAAAGTGTACTCATTGGCATAGATGTATACAGTATATGTGTGTGCATGTAGAAATGCATGGAAATGAATTTGTGGATTCTTAAGACAAGATTTAAATGGTAGGTTCTGTTCTGAGTACAACTTCTGTTATTCCTGGCATATAATATTCTGAAAAATAACAAAGAAAGAAAAAAGGCCACTGAGCAGCCTCCAGTATGTACACAATATAAGCATTTCCATCATCAACAAATCCATACAGGTAAGATTTTATGTGCTGAAGGTGTAAGGTTCGTCCCTTTAGCATGTTGCTTTAAATGCACGTTTAAGACTGCAGGCAGTCTGAAAACTATACTAAAAATAACAGATTAATCTGTGAGTCATTTAACAAAACTACAAAGGATTCCAGGAGTCGCTCTTCAGCCTTACATATAGTATTAATAATATCATCGTCATCATATGAAAATAAAACATGGAAACTCTCGGAAAGGTTTATTAAAGGTTCGTCGGAGCACACTGCTTTCTGACTCTGACTCAGACCTGAACTTTACAGAATAGCAGAGGGATTGTGTTTTGTTGTGTGAGGAAGCAGCTATGTATGATACTGGTTAGTGAAGCTAGGGATAAAGCTATGGCTGAACTGGCAAACTTCTCCAAACAAGCGGTTATCTTTCTGAGGAGTACAGGGAGAAATTAAGGTTTAAGGAATATCTGATCCATTTTCCCTTTGCTGGTTTGACACAAAGGGAAAATATCACAAAAAGCTGGACATCAGGGTTCAGATCTATGACAACATCCATCACTTACACCACAATATAAAACATCTTTGTTATCACTGTAACCTGTAGAGACAACAATGAGGCTTTTGCATAATGTCTTCTGTTTAAATATGAAACACACTGCAATGAAAAAAAATCTGGCTGCTGTTCTGATCTCCCTTCTTCTGCCTGTCTGATTCAGATCAGACAGTATCTAAGACCTCAAACACAGTTTAATAAAACACACCTGCTCATACACACACTACTGTAAATCCTGTCTAAAGGCCCGGTCACACCAACATTTACATCAGTGAATTGGCTTGTGAGGGCAGAGTTTTGTGAAGTTTGGTGAACTTCAAAGGAGGAATTTCTGCTGTTGACCATTAGCAAGCTGTCTTGATGGCGCTGACCTCTGAGAGGGCAGAGAGTCCTAAACAGAGAAAGCCATTTTGGCTTTGGAGGTTACACTGCTTCACAAAGGAATGCTTTGCAGACAGTTATGAGACGGGAATCAAAGGTATATATATATATATATATATATATTTTAATAGAACAGTAAGTTTGCTAAATGGACAAAAAGTTCTGTTAGCTGAATATTTGTCCTTTATTCAGAAGACATATTTGCTACAGGGAGAAACTTGTGATGAAATGAGTAAACCGGGGTAGTAAAAGGCGAGTGTTAGTGGCTGGCCAGCATGTTAGCGATCAGCTTGTATCAGTACCAAGCTTGCAGAACCCAAATTTTGCAAAGCCACTTTCTGGTGTGACCGGGCATTAACACCACCACTTCTTTCTCCTCAGCTGCCACCTGATTCAGTTCCTTCACTCACATACACTCTCCCTTCTCTTCACACACTCTCATTGAGGTCTTTCTGACTGGTGTTTAAATGTGAATATTTGTTTCTGAAAACAATAAAAGAAAGAGAGTCGAGAAGAGGGATAGTACGTCTATCTGTAGATCTATGGAATACCTAGAGAACAACAACTACTACATGTGTACAAATGGCTATGCATGGTCCCTGCCATGTGTTAACTCCGTGCTGTAGCTCAGAGGAACTCGAGGTTCTCCTCTTTGTCAGGAAATATAGGAAAATAGAATTTCACAAAAACATGCATTCCCCATGAAAACAAAGAGGTTTTAACAGATACAGTGAAACCCTGCAGAGAGACGAGCATGTGGGCTGCTGAGGGCATCTGCATGTGTGTGTATATGTATATGTATGTGTATGTGTATGTGCGTGTGTGTGTGTAAATGGCGTCTATG
The DNA here is from genome assembly GCA_026686955.1 of Epinephelus cyanopodus. Lineage (NCBI taxonomy): Eukaryota > Metazoa > Chordata > Actinopteri > Perciformes > Serranidae > Epinephelus > Epinephelus cyanopodus. The sequence goes on along the minus strand of CM048917.1, from coordinate 34,992,245 downwards.
TCACATGTGGTTCATGTTAAATGTAACACAGAAGAAAGTTGTAGAATGTGCTGAATGTTTTATCTGTTTATATTTGTGTATGTCTGGAGGGCCACCGTACGAGTGAACTTCAGAGGGGATGATGAAAAAATGAGTTTGTGTCAAATCGAAGGAACCGGTCGCATCCCTTCAAAAGATTTTTCCTTTCTTCTTGTTCTTTTCCATCGTCCTGTGGGTGAAACAAGAAAAGTGAGACTATTACTTCACTATGTTGAACAATAACATGGAAAAAAACTGTTGCTGCTATTCCTCAAATTTCGTCTGTGTAACTCACATCAGTGAAAAATTAGATAAGCAAGTGTAACATTTCACAACTCTACATACACAACAAAATACACCTTCAGTTCAGAACTGAGGAAGCTTGTTGGTGCACCAGATAAAATAAATAAATAAATTAAAATAAATAAACCCATTCATCATTCCAACTAGACTTCATGCCACATGAGATAAAACTGTAAAGATGTTGTTCCTTTTAGTGCTGGTAACCTTTAGAGGTCAGTGAAGGTAACACAGGTAGGAAAATGTGGCGTATAAATCAATCAGTCGCTGTACTGCAGACCTAAGTGAACAATTCTGCCGGTTAAACAACTACTTTAGTCAGTTGTTGAAAAGTGTAAGTGTTACTGACTTGGAGGCGTCCAGTTTCTGTTGCTCGAGGATTCTCTGCTGAGCCTCCCAGTTGGCCTTCTCATCCTCAAACACTCGTCTCTTTTCCTCCAGCTCTTTGTACTGCGCCTCCAAGTTCCTTTTCATCTGTTCGTGGCGTCGCTCCAGCTGAGGGTCAAAGCATTACATAGACTCACTCTCAGGTTGTATGCTTCCTTCAATAAAAACAGTTGGTCATTCACTCATATAAATAGTTTTTATATCACGCATTAACTCTTAAGCAATGTCTCCCTGTTGCTTCACACTCTTACATGAAACTCCTGCTGTACTGGTCACTTTTCCACTCCAATTCCCTCTGCAGCTGTTTATCAGCTCTGTGGGCTGCAGCTTCACTGCAAGACCTCAAGACTGCATTCAATAGTAATTTTATCACTGTAAAACACACACTTCATTCAAAGTTGATGGAAACAAATTGACACTCATTAAAGCTATCTTTACTTTTCTTCCTCATATTTCAACAATCACCAGTTCTGGTTTGGTTAAAATAAATCCTTAGTTCACCCTGTAAAATGTGAAAATATGCTGGCTCTACACATGATAAAATCAGTGTTGGGTTTGAAATGATGGCGCGATGCATTAACTTTATCAAGGCAAACAGGAGCGGATAAAAATTAAAAATATAAAAACACAGAGGAAATAATAAATAACGGCCCTTTTATAATGTAGTCTGTTTCAATTGAAGCGGGGAGCCTCTGCAGTTGTGGTGAGTAAAAGCCCCGCCGCTATTTGTTAATGTTATTACTTTATGTCCGTCTGTATTATGAAGAAATAACATTCTTTGCTAGCTTGATGCTAATGGCAGTACTCAGTGGGTTGACAAAATGCCTCTGCTGTTTCACACCATCATTTTTCCTTTTTTACTCTTTGTGGTAACGTCCCCAGAGGAAATATCTAAAAAGCTGGGGTTTTGTTGCCATACAGTTGTCTACAGCAGCAGATTGCTCTGTGTTCTTATGGGTCAAAGTGATGGCTGTGACGGGAGCAGTTGTGAATGACCAAAAGAAAATCAAACATGCTAGAGTTTCTGTTGGAACGTCGTGGGGCGCCCCAGACGTGGCATTGGTTGGCGTATACTATGACACACTACTAGTTTAAATGATGGATTATCCCATACGATAGTCGTTGTCATTCACGATCCATGCCGTTACCTTACGACGGTGTGTCGGGCTATAATCGGGCTGATATTGATGTAGTGTGAGCCAGGAGTTAGAATAACAATCTGAGTCTGTCAGTGGCAAAAACAAGTAATTATAGTCGACATATATTGATGGTGCATATTGCCCCGATTGGTTACACTGCACCCTGTGTGATGCTGCCGTTTGCCGTGCTCTCGATCAATTCTGGGTCAATTTCAAAAAATGTTGTTCCCATTAGTTTCCTAGATAGAAAACATTAGGCTAGGTTTGAAAATATCAAAGTTACTTTTTAATACTAAAGATTCTAACTGCTGACCCATTAATTTAAATGTCAAGATTCATGAAAACAAAAGCATAAAATCATGCTAATGTTTTTGTTTTTTTAAATCTGACAAAAAGAATTTAACTCAAGGTCCATTTACAGTTCTAGCCATTTACTGAGCTTTCATCCACATCTGGCTGTCTTTATCTTCATCTCCATGACAACTTAGCAAACTCCTTCAACTCAATGAAGACTGAGATGCTGTTTAAACCTCCAAAAAAAGACAGTAAGGTGATCTTGAGTTACTTTTTTTTTCTGAGAAAAACAACTATTTTATGGTAAAGAATGACATATTGGTTATGTAAGTAACTGTAGTTCCAAGTTTTTAAACTAAACCCCACTATTTTTTGTTGTTACCTACAATTTACTACTGATTCATTCATTCAGAATCGCAAACAAAGACGTGCATTATAGAAGTCTAGTTATACCGCGGGGTTACTAGAAATTATTTGCCAGACAATCAGAATAAAAGTTAAGTGGCCAAAATAGAAATCTTACATAGAAACTGTTTCAGAGGCAATCTGATTTAGACAGAAAGATTTAAGACTTTACAATTAATAGTTTCAACAGCTGGATTTCCACTGGACTATTGGCAGCTTCAGTAATTAGGTGCATGACCTGTTTATCAGCATACCGCCGGAATATAAAGCATTTAAATGGAACATATAAAAGCCACTGTGAAGTTGCAGTTAAGTCGTTGGACTTTTAGAAAACAAATAATTGCATCACGTTGGATGCCTTAAATGCTGACCATGAAAAAAATACAAAGGTTCAATATGTGTACTCTACAACCTCAAACCCACCTCAGCCTCTGAATCCTTCAGTTTCTGCTTCTTCTCCTTCACCTTCATTTCAAAGACCTGTTCCATTTCAGCCTCCATCTTTTTCATTTTCATGACATGCTCCCTGCGCTCCTCCTCCATCTGTGCCAGGGGACTCCTGTTGACCAGAGTGAAGACAGAGGTTAACAGTTAGCTGTAATTTCTTCTGTTCACCTTTTTGGGGTGGCTGCTGCTCAGGAGGTAAAGCAGGTCATCCTTTAATCACATCGTTGGTGATGCAATACCCAGTTCTTCCTGTCTGCATGTCAATGTGTCCCTGAACAAGACCCCAAGTCGCTCTCCCCTTGATTCTTAAAGGCTTTTCAAGACCTTTTTCAAAAATAATTTTAATCTTTTAATCATCTTTTTCTTATTCAAGAAGTGCAAATTGGTATTCGGGTCAAGAAGTAAGTACGGGGTTCTTTGCAGAGTTAGGTAGGTTTTAAGATTTTTAACATCAGAAATGGGGACTTTCATGCAAAAAAGCTTGACTTGTATTGACAAAGAAAGTAAAAGATGAATAAATGAAAGTAGATCAAATATTTGTGGCAATTAAGAACTCACAAATTAAGATTTATGTCTTCTTTATTTATTTAAGGCCTGATATTTTAAAAGTTGAATTTAAGACATTTAAAGACACCCTGGAAGCATATTGGTGCAAAAGTGCTTTGTCTGGTAACACAGAAGGCGCTATATAAATTCATTATAAGTCCATTAAAAAAACAAAACAAAAACAAAAGGAAAGCAGTTTTTCTAAATCTAAAGTGGTGTTTTTTTTCTCATTATAAATATGAAAGCAGTAGTTTAGTAACTGAGGCATACTTAGTGAGCTGTCCCTTGGTCTTGGAAGTGTCCACTCCATTACAGGTGACGGCAGCGAGTTTCTTACTACGATAATTTTCATAGTGGACGTTGTTGGTGACATCCTTTAAATCTTGCATGTGGGTACTGTGGAACAGGAAGAAAGAGAAAAAAAAGTAAGTACAAAGGTGTATGATGAGGGAGGAAGAGGAATGCAACATAAGAGAGAGAGCCATCTCACCGAATAAGCATATTGCGTAGCACGGTGAAGTCACAGTGTTCACCGTTCTCCACTGAAACACACAGGGAGAGAGAAAGGAAAACAGAGTGGGAGGGAGAGGGACACAGAGATATCAAAGTTAGTACACATGAACACTACTCCCAGTAATAATCCCAATAATCATTATTTGGCCTCAAGGGAAACTGATACAGTCTCACACCTGTCTTACAGGCGCTAAATAACAGCAATGAACTCTGGGTAAATGTCAACTGCTGGGGTCTATCTCTGGCTATGTGTTCACATTGAGGGGCAGTCCCAGCAAAAACAAATGTTATTGTGTCTTTGGTAAGTGAGATCAAAACAGAAGTAGTGTGCATTATTTACATGATAAAACATAAACAGTGTAGTGGCAATATAGACAACAGTTAAAAAAAACAAGCAAAACCTCTCCAAGTTAAAATTCACGTTATTAATCGCTATGGAGACCTACTGTTACAAACACACATATATCACAGTATGTCAAGTTCATTCATTCATCGGTTTTAAAGGGAGGGGGTATATTGAAAGAAGGGTATCTTCAGGTGTAGCCAATAAACAGAGGTATTATACAAGATGAGTTGTAGTAGCACATTAACAGGGCACAAAGGGCAGAGGGACATCAGGCCATGATCACATAGGATGGTTTTAATATGAACATATGACTTTCATATTGTTTTTTACAGGATTGGCTTGCAACAGGTTGTGTCTACAACAAACTGTATCGAAGCTTCAGGCACAAATGTCTCAGTTGTGTTATATTTTAGACAACTGAGACGTCCGTCTCAGCAGCAAACAATGCAGTTGCAAACACTCTTTTCTTTTGTGTGATTATCTAACTATGTTCATGAAAATAAGACCGACTCAAGGTCACAGTGACCTTGCCCTTTGACTACCAAAATCCAAACAGTTTATTGTTGAGTCCAAGTGGACATTTGGGCTGAATTTGAAGAAATTCCCTCAGGCATTCTTGAGACACCACGCTCACATGAGTGGGACGGATGGACGAACAACCTCAAAACCTAATGCCTTAAGCCACGGCTGTCGCTAGCACAGAAGCATTAAAAAAAACAATGCGTGGAGGAAGATCAGCCCTGAACTTGGGGTTTCTTTTGAGTAGACTATGATACGGTGCTGGTTATGGTCATTTGGAAATGTCAGGTGCAACCTGTCTCCACACCCTTGAAAGTTTGCACAGAGTTGGCACATGAGTAGACACCCAGCGTCCGACCTCAATTTTTTACAGGTGGTAAAAGATGTGGCATACATCCCGGCTAAAAGACAGCTCAACCTCAAAGCAGCATTAAAAGATTTTTTGGCAACCTGGGATAAGAACAATAAGCTGTCAACACCACAGTGACATATTATCAGCTTGTAATGCTGTGACAAACAGTTGCAGCAGGCAGAGAACAACATTAGCATGTATTTGGGTTGTGTTTCTGGCTACCAGATAAATGCCAATTCAGCATTCAGTCACTGTTAGCTCTGTTTTGGTCTCCACCAACACCAAGAAAATGATTTGGCTATTTAGCTATTAACTGCTAATACAATTTTTACCACCTAGTCTCTAAATGTGTCTGTCTGCTGCTTGGTGCGGACTAGATGGAGGACAATAGGTTTATCAGAGCTGTTTTAATGTTAACAGCTGCCTGATTTAGCTTTAATTAGACCATTAGCACTGCACAGTAAATCTGCCGCCAAAGAGCAGTCAGTTGGAAAAAGCTGAAACCCTTCATAGAGCTGAAGGAAACTGCAAAGTTTGGTGAATATTCTGTGGACTCATCGCTACAAGTAAGCCCTATCACATTACACACAGTCTAAGTTTCGGCACAAAACAAAGCCTCCTATCTGATCACAGCCTTTCACTGTTGGACGCCACATTGTTAGAACGAACAAGAGTTCTTGGTCAGACAACAGGAAACAGAACTGGTCTCATTTCAACAGAGTGCAGTTAGATGATTGTGAGTTTTCATCATAACAACAAAGACATGGTTACACGGTCAGATGGGATTCTGGAAAAGGACTGCAGATAAACTGCTGCTGACGATGTATGTGGTGGATCTCCAGCCTCCTCTTCATCAAATATGCTGCTCCTGACTGGTTAGCCTCCACCCCACTGGCAGTCAATCATCAGGGGAGCGAATAAGGAGGACACCTTACCATTGATGAAACTTAAGCAGTCCCGCCCCTTGGCCTCCCAAGCCAGCCAATGACCTTCTGTCTCTTCTAGAGGAGGGAGCTCTGACGGAGGGGAGGGGTACGGTTTTTCAGTTACTGTCTGCGCCCAGCGGGGGCTAAATCTGGGTCTGGAGCAGCTGGGTTAATTACGGCTCAGACCTGGCCCGGTTCGAGCCCAGAATCGGCCTATGTTTGGCCCAGATTCAGCCCAGATTTGGCCCGGATCAACACCATAACCTGCATGTGTCCAAGCTGACTGACTAAAGAGCGCAGGGCTTGTAGAGGGAGTGTGGTGGTTGGAGGGGGTGTTATATGAGGATCTATGCATGACCAGTTGGGGGTGCAAGTCTCAATGAGGGAATAAGTGAAGGAGCTCAGTGGGGTCAAGGGTCATAGGAAAAAAAAGGTTGTAACTAATAATATAAAGATCTTATTTGTTGATGAATGGCAGAAAATACCTGATGCATACTCCGGGTCCTTTTAAAAAATTCAAGTCATTTTAGTGTTTTTATTTGTCAATCATGGACTTTAAATTGAAAATTGTCTTGGTCCATCAGGTGTTTTGAGCCTGAGCGCTTTATCTACTAGCAGTGTATATTTAGGCCATGATGATGAACCGCTTTAATGAATCAAGTGCACACAACTGTTTCAACAACATGTGTCTGCGTTAAAAGCCTTACATTAAAATCCAAATATGCTAATGAGTGAGAATTCATGATACCAAACCACATGTTACCTTGATGACTTCAATGAGCTGCTACATGCCTTATTGGAAAACACTAACTCGCCATTAATTGCTCATGAACCTATAATGAATTTATAAGCAATGCGTTAGGGAGGTGGATCCCAGCCTTTGGTCCAGTGATACAGCAAGTCCTGTGCACCGTTCTCACCCTGCACCAACACAACCAATTCAACTCCAGCATAATACAGTGAGTTGAATCATGTGGTGAAGCAGGACTGAAATGAAACGGTAAAACAGTATGGGATACCACAGGAGCAGAGAAGGGAACCACAGCGTTAGAGTGATGTTTCTATTGCAGCTGTAGCTTCAGCACCAAACAGCCTCTAGTTTTCTCCATGACTATTCACAGCATCAGACCTGGGACAACAAGTGAGGATGTGAAGGCTTTAAACCTGCTGACAACACCACACGGATTTTGAGATATGTCAAGTAAGCCTCATCAAATAGAGGATAATTCCTGTTTATTACAACCTTGGCAGTGCTTCCCACAGAATAAGAGTCAGGGTGGTGGTAGCTGGCGACAGGGTGGGCGAACAAGCAAACTTTCTTTCTTTTTTAATGCCTGTGTGTCCCTTTGTATCATTCTGTGTCCCGTCTCTAAATTCTGAGGATTTTGTACATCCATGAATGCAGTGTAGGCCGAGCCCTCCATGAGTTCTTTTTTTCTCAGCCGCAGTTTGTCATTCATGGGGTGGATAATTCATCTTTCGAGCCGTTCAGAGCTGATCAGATCAGATCAAGGATGAGAGGAACAGCTGCTGTGAGTGAATGCAGACTTTTAGATCCAGCAGAATGAACAGTTAGGTTTTACTTTCAATGCACCTGATGTTCTGCTTCTCCATCTCTCATCTCTGCCCTGAGTGTGCTATGCACTCTGACAGTGTGGAGCTAAAAATAACTGAATATTTATATATTCCAGTAGCGCTCCAAATGAACAGTCCAGCTCCAAAACTCTAAAAATCTATTTGTGGCAGCATCTGTTTTAATCATGCAGGCTGCCACAAATAAATTAATGTGTGGGAAACCATGTTCAGTCCTGTTTTTGTAATTCTGGCCTATATTCTTTCCAGTAATAATATCAATCTACTCTCCAAGTTAAATGCTGAGGTGAAGAAACACAGTGACATCATTAAAAAGAAACCCAAGCAGCCAGACAATCATACAGGTTTTTAACAAGCTTCAAGGTTAGCCTAACATTTTTGGAAGAGAACAAACAGCAAATGGTAAAATATTTGTCCAAACTGTTCGACCTACTTGCTATTACTACCTGCTGTAGTGTTCCTATACTTTGGTTTTATTTTTAACAACATTTTAGGCGCGCTTACTTTCAGTTTTACATCCAAATTAAGGGCTTGTTCGTACATACATGGACATGTTTGAAAATCTTGCTTTTTCTATGCGTTTTGGCCTTTCATCCACATGCAAACTGTGTTTTAGGTCCCTGGAAATGAACCTTTTGTTAAATTCCATCCAGGGAGAAGGTTTTCAGTCTTCACATGTTTTGAGGGAGTTTTTGGCCTGTAAAGTCAGAGCATGCACCGTTATCTTGTTTGTGAGGCGCCACAAGTAAGGCAACATTTTGTGCAATGGCTGAGGTGGCCAAAATAGTACTGGCTCTAACCTTGCTAACAGGAATTTTTACATGTTTACACATAAATGTACAGTTACTCTTAAACTACATTGGAGAACAGAGGCGTCAGAGTGCACCACAGAGGTCACTGCTCCAGATAGCCTTCCATTAATAACTGTTTTTCAGGCTTCTGATTGGCCAACATCATCTTCTTTGCTTGACTTTAGTGCCATGTTTATATTGTTCTTGGTTTTCTATCCACTTGACAACACATCCATTGTGTGGACAGAGATTTTTTTGAGGGATTTTTTTCCCTGTCCACTTCATTTTCTACATCTGTGTAGATGAGGCCTAAGTAGTTTAGATCGTCTGGCTAAAACGCTGGCTTGTTTACAACCTGTCTGTTTCTTGCCCAGTCAGACTTTGTGGTAGTGAGGTCACCCTGTGCCCACATCTCAGCCATTACTGTGGTGAGTAACTGATATAAAACAGTAGTGTAAGTCAAACAAAATCAGACACAAGCTGTAATAAACTGGAATTATCCTTTAAAAACATACAGTGAGGTTGTCTTACAGGTTGACTATCAAATTAAGTGATACAAATACAAGAAAGATAATCATTCATGTGTCCCCCGGTAAAATCACAGGCTTTTTCCTCTATGGTGACACCTAGCATACACTGTTGGTGACTGATAGTACAAAGAATGGAGATTGTTTAAATACCCCTAAGGCATGAGGAATATATTAAATAGGGCTTATGGAGTGAGACAGTGATGACAGTAGGTTCAAGTAGTTTTGCTCTGGTGTAGCCTGGTTCATCTTTCCTTTCCTTTGGGGGCGGTGGTGGATTTATTGGTTCTCCACAATGTCTTGCTGTTAAGTTGTAACTAGCAATAAAAAATGCTCAAATATTGGTAAGGCTGTAAAATTTATGCCAAATTATAAAATATGATCAGAAAGAGTATACTCAATCAATCAATCAATTTTATTTATAAAGCCCAATATCACTCTTTCCAATATGAAAGAGTAGTGCTTCGAATAACCAAGATACAGATAATGACCAACATGGAGCTGTTTAGTGAGTGGACTTATGGTTGCTTTCTTTAAGTATTTGTTAAAATAAACCCGGACTACTGGGACACAGAATCACATGTAGTGTGAATAGTCCAAGTACTATCCTGTTGAAGACTAAATTCCACAACATCAGCTTCACTGACTTAATGAAATTTATTTTTTTAAATATGTAAATGATATATTAATAATCACCACTAGAACCTTCTTACAAAGGTGAATTTTTTTTTTTTATTACTTTGGACAGTTCTGGTTGTAGAGGCTCGTTCTGTATGGTGTATGATAGGCTTCAGCAAGGGAGCCATTATTCTACTGAGAACACATGAATGATTTTGGTGTCGTTGTTCTTTTGTACTTCAAGATATAGTAAGTTCACATTATTAAATGTTATTTGTTTTCAGATGTTTCCAAAATATGGTGTGTTTCAGAATATAGAAAAGTATTCAGCCCAAGTCTGATTAGAGCATTGGTTTGACCATCAGCCTAATGATGAGACAGCACAGCAACAGAAAAGTGGAGGGAAAGTGGGACGGAAAGTTTGGGGAACACTCTGAGGAAGAGTAAGAGGAGGATTGGAGAAAATGAGGCTGAAATTAAGTGAAAGATGGTTTGGTTTACCAAAAATGCCCTCTGTCAGTCATGGAAAAGAATAGACAAAGAAAAAAGAAAAAAGAGAGAAAAGAAAGAATGAAAAAGTGAAAGACTGATAAACGGTCAACCACAGAGCAACAACGGTATAATACTTTATATAAAGATATATACAGTATATCATCTTTCAAAGGACTTTGAAACAAATGGAAACTAACACACCAGTAAGAGCAACAACAGTTTATCGTGGCTAGTGGTGATTGGATCAGTCAGTGCTTGCTGCCATACTGAAACAACATATCCCAAGATACACTATGTCTGTCCTCTGTTTTTTTTCCAGAATCCCTATCAGGGTCAAGACCAGCACTACTGAAAGAACTGTGTGCATGTGAGTTTGTTCGTGTGGAGGGGAAGACAGGTGGGTGTATAAGGTAACAATGTATTAACTGCCAGATAACTTCATACTTGTCAAAATGTAATTGTTATTTCTATTTTTAGGAACATGTCACACCCATTTACTTCCTAATGCCAAGACAAAAAAAGTAAAAAACCCTCTCATTAAATGTGGAGGTTTTAAAGTTCTCCACGCCCAATAATCTTTGTCACAGTTAACCCTCTATTCACGCATACAGACTCATAAACTGAAGAAGCAACAAGCTGCCAGTCATTGAGAACTGATGCTCAAAACCATTCTTGTGCTGCCCACTGAGACTCAGAAAAGTTTAACTCTAGGCAAACATCAGCTGACAGGTGGATTTTGATTCCCTCTGGAATCAGAAGCACTAAATTCTGCTACATATAATTTTAAACAAGCTCAAAGTTGCAGTCAACAGCTTCCAAACTGTTCATAGGGTTGACCTGATGGGGCTACTGAAAATCTTGTGGTGGCATTCCAAAAACAAAAGCCATAACTGATTCAGGATGTCTATTATGCTATAGGCTGGTTAAAAAAGTGTCAGTATGGAAACGTAAGGAATCACATACTGATATATTTTGGTTTCTTATCTTACATTTAATGTTACTAATTATCTGATGTGCATAGTAAGCACAGTTAACTGTTGTTGTGTTCCACAACAGACCTATTTTAATGTTGCACAAAGTTACACATGAACACACCACAAAAACTGACAGTCAAGAGTGGAAAAACGCTCTACACCAACAAATGGCCATCATGTGTATCCATCATTCAAAAAGAAAACTGGAAGACTGTTATGACGCTAATTAGCCAGTTAGGACAATGACAACGCAATCCAATGCTAAAAGAACAGAGCATATTTACTGTGCAACAGTGAACAATAACACAAAGCATCATGACACGTTTCTGCTAAAGAGCTCAACGGCTAAAAAAAAATATATATCTTACCTTATGTAACAAGTTTGTTTTGGTCTCACTCCCTCTTGACTTTAGCTCTTTGTTTACTTTGCTCACTTCCGTTTTGTTTCTTGTGCGCTGAGCTGAACTGCCAATCAGAGTGATTTCATTCACCCACAGGCTCCGCTTTGCTGACAGCAATTCAACATGTTGAATCGGCCAAAAAAACAAAAAGGGGCGAGGGGCAACGTTGTGGGACACAGGGGGTGGCAGATGCTCACCAACGGCCCAACTGACCGACAGCCAACCATCGGCTTGATTTGTCAGGGCCTTTAAAGAAAGTAATGTCGGCCCTCAATTATTTTCACCAGGGAGGGTCAGTAATTGTATCGGGGGACCATAACCTTTCCTCCGACCTTTTCATGGACACAACATGATGCTTTAAATGTGGCTACCATCTTTAGTTTGACTTCCAAATCCAACAATAATGAAGAGATAAAATGATGCTAAAATCAGTATCTATTTCGAGACTAATCCTAAAAAGCTCCAGCAGGTGTATTACGATCATGTGGCAGTACAACATTTGTTTTCTACTTTAATGGATTGAATCTATCAATTTCTTTCCAGTCAAGAATACATTTTGACAAGTGGTTGTATTACCTGGTAGTTAATACATTCAGTGGATACAGGGGGTCACTGTGGAAAACATGCACTGTGTCCCACACTCTCAGGATTATCATGCTTCATTCATCATGATAGACATAATACTGTGACTGCCGGACATTCCCAAACACATCAACCTTCAAACGAAAACATGCATCAGCCTCTCTTTCACATCTGTCATTGTCCGACTGAGATGCAACGACATACTGTCTTTCTTGAAAACCGATGTAAAAACAATAATAAAAAAAAAAGTAAAATCATTGTTCCTTCTGAACTTTTAAGAGTGCACACTCCTTTTCTAGTTCATTTTCTAGGCCTCTACAGTTTGGCCACAAAATGGAAGCCGCGTTCTTCTTTTCTGGTAGCGGACCTGAGTGAACCTACCTTCTGCGACGCCCCATGGGTACTGGCGACCTCTGACCTTCTTTCCGTTCACCTCGATTACCACGTTGCTGCCGACCACTGCCAGTGGCATCTTCTCCTGGAGTGGAAAGAGAAACAACTTTCTTTTACTACAACTGAACTGCTGCATCCTCTTTGTGGATGGTGCACTGCTAACAACTGTTTTGAAGACTGTTTGAAGTCATTTCCTGTGGCCTCTGACCATACCTGACATCACTGTTTCATTAAGGTTAAGTGTGTGAATCTTTAGGGTTGGGATACACATGTCTGCTGACGTGTTTATTAGTATTAGTATATTAAAACTCTGGTCTAGTTCAAGTGCAGTGAAGTGACAAAGAGAGAATTGGCTTAGTCTTGGATTTACATATTTTTAAGGCCGGGTCCTTATGTGTGTGTCCTTGCAAAATAGGTGATGCTAGTGGCTGGGTAATGTAGGGACTACTTGCATTGCTCATTAATTAATTACTGTGGCTAGCAAGCTAACTGTTTACACATTAGAAAGCCAGTAACATGCCAGCACTTGAATTAGCAAGATAGTTAGCTTGGTTGCTACCGAGAAAATAAGTTCATGCAGTTTATTGAAAAGACATCTTCGTCTTCAGTATTTCTTGTTTGAAAATTGTATTCTTTTCTTCTTTTTTTTCTTTTTAGATATTTTTAAAACATTTACATATGTCAGTTTGTAAATGGTAAATATATGCAGCTGTCTTTAACTGAATTAGGTGGGGTCTGTTTACAATCCATCAGGTTTTTTTCATGCCACCTGTGCATTATTTTATCGTATGCACAAATAAAGAATCAAGAACCAAACCAAAGATGTGTTGCTTTTTGTGGATCAGCTTATACTCCCATAGTGCAGCTTTTAAAAAAATTGGATAGCACGATGTAGCGTCCTTCATTTTGGACTCTCTGTTCCGTCTATGGTCAGCTGTCAAGACGGCTTGCTTGGGGTCAATGGCACCAGTCGTGTGTCAAAATTGACCAAAGTTGAATTTACGCCCAGGAGCAAATCCATTTATTTCCGAAGTTCAATTAAAATGAACTGATCGCTGATAACACTGTAACATCTCATTGTTTTAAATGCTGCCGTGAGCGGGTCTTTAAATCATGTACATGTCAAAGATGGCCAACATCAACATCAACATGCATGCACCACATTTGATGCTGCCAGAGGCAGTGGTTACTGGGGCAGAGATACATAGACAAAATCACTAGTGAAAGTTCTTCAGTGAGCTTGTCTATAAAGCTGACGATCAGTTGTGCAAGGAGTCTGCCAGGCATGGGGAAATGGGAGTGAGCCAGCTGCAGGGGTTGGATACTGACCAAAGGACAGACTGACCTTTAGCTGTCTGCACGACTTGCTATTTAGTGGTTCCACTTAGGACAATCAGAAATCTTTAAATCAACTTTTAAATTACTAACAGGACGGTGCGGTCCATTACCTTAATCTTCCGGATAAGCTTGTTGTCCTCATCGTCCTCCGTGTCTGGGAACTCATAAATCTTGATTTTGTGCTCCTGTATCTCTTTCATTATCTGACGAGGAGAGAAAGTGATCAGAATAAAGGTAATAGTATACACTGACATGCCTGCATATGCAGATCAACAGGATCTTAATTCCTCTTGATAGCTCGTTTTTTTTGTTTTTTTGTGAGTTCGACTGATACCACTTTAATGTCTCTGCATGAGGTATGAAGCTAGAGCATAGACTGTATATAAATAAAGGACGCAGCAACCATGATGTCACCAACTGATTTGATTTGATTTGATTTGTCTTAATAAAATTCAAACAGGTGAGTATATCAAAATTAACCCCCTGTACACAAACAAGGTAATTAGCAAAAGAGACCAAAACCATTTTTTGGTATCAGGTTGTAAGCATATTTACTCCCGCTGTTAAAAGCCAGATTAGCTTCTTTTTTTTTTCTCACCTGTTTCCAGTTGTTATACTAAGCTCGGCCATTTCCCTTGCAGCTCAAGACCAATTCTTGACACACAGGAATACGAGTGGTATCAATCTTCTCATACAACTCCAAAATTAAAAAAAACATACTTCCCAAAAGTTCTGCTATTTCTGTACATATATGCTTCTTGCAGTAAGTAAATAATACAAATATGTTTTAAATTGATTTATCTATCCCCCTCAGTTGGACTGTGGCAACAACACTGCCTATCCCCACAGCATGACACACTTCCACAAATACCTGTTTTTTAAAAAGCTGGCACTCTTCTGGTGTCAGAGTGTCGGCCTTGGCAATTAGAGGGATGACGTTGACCTTGTCATGGAGTCTCTTCATGAACTCGATGTCCAGCGGCTTCAGACTGAAATACAGACAGAAAGAAAACTGTAAGAACTACAAGCCACTGAAGTCAGCAGAGGTCCTTTCAAATGTAATAGAGATGAGCTGGGCCAGTTTGGTATACACTCTATACAATCCCTTCCACTGATAATCCAATCTTTGTTCATAAATGTGTGTGTTTGTGTGTGTGAGGAACAGGCAACTGACCTGTTCTGTCCTGGGTGTACCTTGTCTCTCTGCCAATGAGGGCTGACTTAATCTACGCCCTCCTTCTCTGAACTGGATACACCCTTACAGAAAACTGATGAATGAAAATCTATAAAGGGCTTATGTTTGATTACAGTGAAACAATTTCATGGATCAGCAGCCATGTAAGGAAGGCTGACATATCCTGTGATGTAAAATTAATTGATACTAATTGATCTAAAGGAAACGCCGCGGTGGGTGTCCTCAGTGTATGATTTTTCAAAGTAAATGCAGTTCAGTGGGTCACCAGCAGAGGGCCAACGTAAACCATACATGACATGTACTGTAGCTCACAGTAAAGACACAATGAAGCCAGCTGAGGCTGACTGACTTTTTGTCTCCTGTGTTCTTCTGTGGCGACAACTGATGGTTTTGTCTTGCTGGGCTGATGAGGGATTGTCTTTGTAATGCTCCCATAGGTTCTTCAACTCTGTCTGAATGACAAGGGGGACTCATGTTCAGTTGAAACAGAGCGCTGTAGTAGGCGTGCGGGTGGTGGGCAGTGTGTGTGGAAAATGAGTGTGTACTGTATAATGTGAGAGAATTATGTAAAAATATAACCGCACATGGTTGAACACTTAGATTCAGTTGTGCCTGTATGAATTCAATTATTTTCATTTATGTACA
The DNA here is from genome assembly GCA_026686955.1 of Epinephelus cyanopodus. NCBI lineage: Eukaryota > Metazoa > Chordata > Actinopteri > Perciformes > Serranidae > Epinephelus > Epinephelus cyanopodus. Next base: position 34,976,504 of record CM048917.1, on the reverse strand, counting down.
TTCAAATGATGTATGCTTTGTCTGACATAGCTCTGTACACGTGAGTGTGTGCGTAATAACTGTGTGTGTAAAGGGGAAGTCAAGGTACTCATCCCAGGAATGCAGAAATACAAAGAGGGCAACAAAACAGCTGTTCGGTGGTTCACTAGTTCACAGAGGGACAAAGAGACAGTGTGTGTGTGTATGAAGTAGTTGGTAAGAATGGGGTCAGGTTGGTGTACAGAGCAGCATCAGAGGAGTCCTGGAGTGAGTGCAGTCCCAGATAAAACAGGAGTCAGAGTGTCTGGTCTAAGCAGAGGGAGACTTAAGACTTAGTGGCTGTCAAGGCACTTCTGTGATCTCAAAATGTTATTCCTTTTAGAGTTAAAGCATAAATCGTCTCTACACACGGACAGTGATGTAGTTTGGTGGAACTGGTTGGAACTTTTCCTTCCTGCTCCCTGTGGTATCTTGGGGTATAAAACATCACAGACAGGCTAAGCTTGGAAACATGAGCATGCAGTTTACTTCTAACGCAGGATTTATGGGATTTCAAATGTTACAGCCACATGTCAGTGAGTTTTGGTAGAAGCAGCATGCAAACTGCAATTCTGCAGCTGTTGCAGAGGATTTGAAGGCGTAAACAGTCTGTGGAGAAACTAAATATGCTGGCAAATTCCTGTCGAGTGACAGGAAAAGCACAATTACCTGATATATTTACCCAAAGAAGTGAACAATGGCCTCAACATTTACTGACTTGTCAGTGCCACAATAGTTAGCTTGAATTTATATCACCAATCCTTACACAGAGTACAAGATTTGGGCATGCCACAGCCATTTATACAGCTGTCAAACACAGAGCAGAAAGGTTAACTGACTTCCAACTCTATCATGCACTTAATAGACTTACTGCACTGTACAACCTGGGCAGAAACTTTACAGTTTTATTAATGGTATATGTTTGTTTGCAGTAGTTCAGCTTTAGGTTCCTTTCAGACATGCACATCCTTATTTAAATGTGATGGCAATTAAAGGCCCTGTTGGTCAGCGTCGAGCCGTCAGTGAGCGTCTGTTGCCCTAGATTTTGTGGTGTGTCCCGCACCATTGGTAGTAGTCAGCCCTTGTCGGCTGATTCAGTGTACTGAATCAGCGACGAGACAGCGGAGCCCATCGTTGAGTGAAATCACTCAGACTGGCAGTTCAGCTCAGTGCATGAGAAGAAAAACAGAAGTGAGGAAAGCAAACAAACAGCTCAAGTCAAGAGGGAGTTCGACTAAAACAAACTTGTTATATAAGGAAAAAAATTAAGCTATTGAGCTCTTTAGCAGACACAGTTAATAATTGCTGGCGTTATTGTTGGCTAGAGCATGGGAAATATAATTAGTTTTATGAACATCAGGTTGTGTTGTTAATGCGCTAACTGGTTAACTCATCTTAAATGTATCCTGTTTCTCTTTTTGAATGATGAATACAGATTAATGCCACTTGCTGTTATGCAGAGTTATTTCCTCTGACAGAGGTGCAGAATGTATGTGCTGGTTGGCTGTAATCTTTGTTGTGTTCAAGTTCACACTTTGGCGCAACAGCTTCAACACCAGTCGGCCTTCTTTATAAATACTTCTTTGATGTCAGTTTGGTGTTTGGTGTGTCATTTCCATAACACTTCCAACACAGCACATACATCTAAACTGAACTCTATTCTCATGTCATACAAGTCTATAAAAATGATTTTTCCCTTTGTGATGCAGTGCAAAAGAGATTAAAGCAAGTCTATAGACATGCTAGTACAGCATTGTGAGGCAGTGTAGTGGTGCTTGGAGCTAAATGCTCACAACTGCACGCTGACATGCTCACAATCACAATGCCAACATGATATTTATCAGGTATAATGTTTACCATCTTCACCATTTTAACTTAGTGTGTTAGCATCCTGCATTACTAACTGGCACTATACACAAAGTGCAGATGAAGCTGAAGGAATTACTGAAGACCTGATGAAGGTGCTAAGTGAAATACTGAGAAGGTTAAAGTTAACACAATTCATCTTGAGGGGGGCCTTACTATCTACCTATTCCATGTCTATACATCCAATAGTTGTTGAGTTATTTCAGCCTGAACCAAAGTGGTGGACAGTTAGGCCAACAGACTGAGCAACTAGCATTAGCATCCCTAGAGCCAAGCTGTTAGCGAGGCTAAAATCCCCTCCTCAAACACTTTCAATATTTTAAAAATTGATTTATAGATAATACACGTTACATTTCTAGACACATTTTCTATGTCTCGTATCGTTACTATTCTTGTCTCTGTTTAAATGTGGATTAAAAGCAGCATGACAATAATTAAAGCAAGCAGAAATTGCCTCAGTTTCCACATTTTGTAGTCAGAATCAAAAAGCAGTATTACAAAGGGAAGCTGTTAATAGAACAACAATAACAGAGGCCAATTTATTCATTAACAGAAAAGCAACATGTTCACACAGTTTTTGGCTGGTGCTGTCAAATGAAAGCAGTTTTTGACAAGTTGCATATGACTCATCTCTGCAGATTTATTAACAAACCAGGCCTGATTGAAATCTATGTAGAGCAAACTCAGCCATCATTAAGCCTGAGTGAATGGATGGATTTTGGGTTATGTGGAAACAGAGCTTCACATTTTAACTCAAGCTGGTGCTGCAGCTATACTGACAAACAGGCAATGTTCTTGTGATGCCAACACACGCACACAAACACACACCATCTGAGACACTGGAAGATGAGAGAAGACAGAGTGTGTTTGTCTGAGATGAGAGGCCTGCTTCTGTGAGCTGCTCTGAGCCTCTGCTTTGATTGGGTGATTCAGGGATGGAGAGCAGGACTCGACTGAGCATGAGCAGAACTGGGTTATATAACCTTTGTGGGTCACAAACACTGGCTGGCTGCCTCCTTGTCTATGGCACAGACGCACACACAACCTTTTTGCTTCAGCCTCAGCTTGCATAGCTGGCAGAGGATAGGAAGCTGGAAGGAAAGGTAGACTTTCCCTCTGCGTAGGGGTCTCCAAGGCAAAGGGAGGTCATACGGTCTGCAGGTTCTCATCTCACTTTAAACTGCATCAATTGATTCCACTGACTGGCACAGCACCATCATTTGGACCAGTACAGAAGAAGAATGTTGGTTAGTGTTGGTTTATAACATCCTTGAATACAAATAGACTGGGAACGGGAGCACCTTGACCAGAACAAGACCATCCTCCCACCTGCCAACTGCTGCTTCTAAAACACTGGCTTAAAAATATCTTACTTCACCAGGTTAGAACTATGGTACCATATGAAGCTGAAAGACACTTAAAGTTGCTATATGCACCCCCCCACCCCCACCCCTTTTTTTTGTTTTTGGCTAGACCACAGCAAAGCGGAACAACCAGAGAATCCAGAACTACCTGCAATGTAGTTCATACACTTAACTAATAAAGTACACACTTATTTAGTAATATTAATGATGAAGACGGTCCAATAAAGGACTAAGACCATAATTTTTGGGGTGGGGATACATTCCTTTTGTAATGCTGTAAGAAAAAATCAATACCATCTCAGCCCCAACAACAAGCTTAGAGGGGTAAAACCAGCACCATGCAATGTACTACATAAATTACTGACAATTAATACCAAACCATAACGACAAGCAGTTAATAGATGACAACATAAATCACATTACATTACAGAACACATAGGAAAAATCAGAATGGATGCAATCTGACAAAATATGCAACCATTTGCCAACAAGTGTGCTATAATGACTTAATGAGGCAAATGGTAAATGGCCTGCATTTACAGTATGGCTTTACGATTTGCCTGTCATTCACCGATTAGACCTGGAGGACAACCAGCTTAACCTCCTGGGCCAGAGCCGCCTCCCAGAAGATAATGATAATTAGCCATTTTCTTGTTGTGCTTCCTCCAAATGGCAAAAGAATCAGTTAATGCAGGATTAAACATCCCATTAAATGGACACTTGATTCTCCAATTAAACTGAGCATCATCAGTAGTGACCTCATACTGCACTAGATGGTTTCACAAAAAGGTCCATCAATTACGTCACATAATTTTGCAGCCTTAGTGTCATGTTTAGTTCATTCACTCAGTTCCGCCTTCATCTCATGCAGACCTACCCATGTCCAGAGGGCGCGATGAAATATAAGCAGCAGTGGACTCTGTTGTCTGGCATGGATCTGCGGTTCACCCTCGACTCTGCATTCAGGAAGTCCTCGCACTTACTGTCAATGTAATTTATCACTGGCTGCCAGCTGGAAGATGAAGAAAAGATATCAGGCAGAGAAAAGAGGAGGAAATTGGATAATAAAAAACATATGATCACTTTGTAAGAATTCTGCATATGTTCATCTGGGAAACACTCTGACTGTGCCAGGACTCCTCACCAGTTGCTGTTATCAACTGCATCGCCAAACCCAGGAGTATCGACAATAGTGAGTGTCAGCTGGACCCCTCCTTCCTTAATCAGCACTTTGGACTGTTCCACCTGAAACACACCAACATTCACACTATTTAGTACATTACTGGGCAGAATCAAAACCTATTCCTAAAATCTAAATCTAGGTTTTTGCAGTGTTCTCATTATATTATTGTATTTGTGCAGATTCAACACATTTTAAATACAATTCAGTATAAATTTTGCTAACCCAAATGTGCCCACACACAGCAGCCTCCATGTTTAATTATGTGACACGACCCTCTCCCACTCGGGGCACCGATGATACATCATCACACTGTAAATGCACCCACACAGCCTGTTGGGAGACTCAGAGACACCAGTATCTGCTGCAATCACTTTCCTTCCTCTATGCAGCAAATATTTGGAGCAGTGATGGTGTTTGGGTTAAGGATGGATGATTATCACTTCCTCACTACGTAGGGCACTGAACTCCTGAATGAAACAAATCCTGAAACTGATATGAGGCAGCCAAGCTGAACTTCTTAAAGAGCAGCTACACTAAATCTTGTGTAGAGGGAAAGCACAGCTGCACTGACCTCTATGGGCTGAAAGCTTTAAATCTGTTGTATTTCTGATCACACCCAGCTGAGAGTTAGTGTCCTAAATAGCAAGGGCGTAGGTTTCATTTAAACACTGGGGGAACACACATTAAAGGCGTACTAACTACGCCATTTCTTAATTTATACATGTCATTCCTATGGTCCATAATAGTCCATAAATATTAATAAACATGAATAACTCTCTCCTCAATCCAAAAACTAGAGTATAAGGTCTGGAACTGCTCCACAATTGGGAACAATGTTGAAGATGATACTGAAAGCACCCAGGGGAATGTTCTAAGTATATGGATACATTTTCTGTTTCAGAACTGACATCACTACAACAGAATAAAGCTCATCTGGGTATAAAAATGAAAACAAACATTCTGTGGGTCCAAAATATCAGGCTCCCATTCATTGTCTATGAAGCAGCTCCAAACGTTATACTTGATGACATCACAAGTTTGAGACTCACTTCTCTAGACCATGGAAATAAATAGGGATTCACTGATTGTGATTGCAATGCAATAACAGAATCTTGTTATCTGATCAGCACTGCCTAGTTTTACAGTTTAATCTGGGTTTAATCTGAGTTTGAGAGAGAGGGGCGTCTCTCTATTTTGATCCAATTCCATACTATTTGTGTCTAGGAAGCCGACATACAAAAATGCAGAAATATGACTGTAGTTCGAACAACAAGTCTAGAGCCAGCTAAAATACGCCAGATGACCTGGCAAATGAGCAGGGAGATCTGGGCGCCAACAGTGGTGTAGTGGTAGGTGATAAGGTTGGTGTTATACTAGGAATATGGGTAAGTTACCAAGGAGAAAGTGTGTATACTCTCCTATATATTCCAGTGTCTTTTTGACTGATAGGTGGGTATACTGTAGACAGTCAGAAAAATGTTGATATTCCCCTGTATACCTGCAGATCCACTACACCACTGCTCATTAACCAGTAACTAACCAGTTGACAATGACATGAATTACAACAGACCCTTCCTTTTGATCTAGAACTCCATTTACTCAGTATGCTGTCTGAGAGACAGACAGATGGAAACATAGGGCCCACTGCCCACCCTCTGATCTAACGTCAGCCTTGACTGCTCTGTAATGTGCCCCAACCTGGTCGGGTGGGAGTTAGGTAGCACCGCTCATTTGGGGTTACTGTTGGATTGTGTGATCCTACTATTCCAGGTGGCCACGGTGAGTAAGCGGCTTAATTTTGAACCATATAAGGCTTTTAGCCTTGTTAGCTACGTTAACACCACTAGCTGTGTTGACACTGCCAACTGTGTTAACAGAGCTAACAAGTTAACAATGCTAAAGGGGTCACTGTCGGGAAACCGGAGGGTGGGCACAATGTTTTCCCTGCAACGCTGTTGGTTTGGGACGGTGTTGCTGTTGGTAATTGCCAAATGAGTGGTGCCGTGAGCTAACTCCCACCCAGCCCAGCTGGTACGCAGTGAAGAGTGGCCAAGGCTCACAGGCAGTGGGCACTATGTTTCTGCATGTTAACGTGACTAGCTGGCCGTCTGTCTCCCTCCAGATCAAGGTGGTCGACAGTGCAGTAAACTGATTTTATCAGTTTGAATTATCGGTTAACCTCTGACACCCCTCATCACCAATATTGTAAAGATGTAAATGTGAAGCCTTTGTTGTGGCAAAATGCCTAAAATGTGCAACCATCTCTGTATAGTCATGAAAAAGGAAATGTTACTAAAAACTATTTAGTGTATTTGACATAATATAAAAAGGTAAAACGTGTGCCTCAGTATGCTTAATGAGGTTCCAGGTGCTATAATAATTCCAGATCCAACATATTGTTGTTCAGAAAATAACCATCTGATTGATTTTGTGCGTGTAGCCTTAGTTCAAAACAGAAAAAGCAGACCAACACAACCATTCCATCTCACACTTCAGCTACATGTATTCACATTCAGCCCCACAGATCCATCATTTCCTGCAGTTCTTCTGCTATTCCCTCGCTTTGCCGCATACTTTCACAAGGCCATCTAGTTATTTTAGGATCACCCCTTTAACTCAAACTACAGCCCTCTCGCTCTAACACAAACATTCTTCAGCTTCCACAAACCTTTAGATAATCTGTCTGACTTTACAGCTGAGCATATATATCACGAACCACAGTCATTTGACATATCTGAGCTTAATTGTGCATCTAGCGTGTGTGTTTCAACGTGTGTTTGCACTGTAAGTGTTTGTGCATGACATGTGAGACATCTCAAAACCAAATCTGCTATTTCCACCGTTTCCGCGAAGAAAAACAGATTGGGAGAAAACCTCAAATATGCCGTCAGTCTCAACACCATCATTTAAAAAGAAATCTGATCCGGGGGAAAGTGAGTGAGCGACAAAGCATGAGAGATTGTTCTGGAATATAAATACTCTGACCCGGTCTCTCCCCCTCCTCCTCAGACCACAGCACCCATGGCAAACACACTTACACACACTAATTGCTACTTGCAGGAGAGCATGTATGCCCACGTTGCGCTCATGGGGTTCACATGAGGTTCGGTGTGTGAGTGATGGACTAAAAGGGAGTTGAGAGCAAAATGTTCTTAATGTTTTCAGTCTAGCCAAAACAGAGTAAATTTAGCACTATGCTGAGACTGAAACATAACAGAATTGCTGTCATGTGGAGATGCAAAAGATAAAGCGACATCACCTGATTTTTTTTCTCCAATCCATAATTTAGGACACAATGCATGAGCACAGGGACACAGAGACTAAATTAACAAAGTGGAAAAACAGATATTTCACTGCCCACAGCAGAATATGAGCATTTATAAGTTGGTTCAGGGGGAAAAAAATCACACTGAATGAGGAAATTAAATAATTTAATTACAAGTCTGGACTCTCTGTTCCTCCCATGGTCAACACTGTTGAGACAGCTTCTTATTGGTCAAATTTGTGTGTTCTTCAAGTTGAATTCCAGCAAATCCATTTATTGCAGTGATTCCAATGAAAGGAACAAATCTCATTACTGAATGTCGCCATTTTAAATGTTTGTGTGTCCAGGCATTTGGTATCACAAAAAATATCTACCAGTATTTAACCATGCTGATAGTTTTGGTTTATATGTCAAGGTTTAAAATTTCTGCCTCCACTACAATACATTGGGGATGAATGGAATTTAGTCAATGGTGCTCACAGCGATGATAAATTACATTTAAAAATTTCAACATGACAGTTGCTTTTCCTGAGGCTTTTCTCTTTTTTTTTTGTCAGTTAGCATGCACTGTGCTTCTAGGGACATTTTGGTCCCCAGAAGTAGCTGCAGAGTAGTGGTCCTCACTTTTACACTGCTCTTAGGGTTAAAATCATTACACTTGGTCAAGTCATCCTGTTCACTCGGTGAAGATGTCTGCAACGGTTACTGGCAGCTGCCGACCCAGACCCACGGTGAGTCTGAGGGAGACCAGGGCAGTTGCCCAAGTAAGAGAGGCTTTGCCTGAGATAAGGTTTTCTTTTCCCTTAGAAGTTGGAAAGCTTACAGCTTACAGACACTTAATACAGTATAAACTACTTTTTTTTTAATATCTTGTGTTAACAATAAATGCTGTTGCACATTTCTAGTCCGTTGATAGCATAGTTAGCATGCATTAGCTCAAAGGGCTAGCTTGGCTTGTTCACTATATTACGTGATTACGGCTGTGACGCTGCATGTCCCACCAAACCCTGTTCGAAAATCTGGCGCTTAAAGTGTTGCTTGATCCTCTATATGAAAAAAGGAACTAATAGTCGAATATTTGTATTGAACAGCCAAATCCTTCTCTACGGACACAGTTCTGAGTCTTGTATGGCCCTAGTGATATTGGGCTATAAAAAGAGAATTGAGTTAACTTTAAAAGTAATAACTCTTTTTAAGAAATAGTGTCCTGGTATTTGCATAGTTTGAGTATGTTTGAGTGCATAGTTGACTTTCTTTGTGCTCTCAAAGGTACCAACACCAAAAAATACAAGCAGAGTCTATATTCTAGATGAAACAACCCTTTTAACTTTAAATCCATTCATTTCTAAACATTTCACGATTCAGCTATGGATTTTCAGCTCAATTTTCTCACTCTCCTACCTACACTACCTACACAAGAGCCCTTCTGGCCAGCCAAAAGACAAACCGAATAGCTGGCTCCTCAGGGAAAGCAGTTGTGTGTATTGTGGATGTGTGGGTGATGCTTGTTTGTCTTCATGTGCAAACATGACAGTGTATAGTCTAAGCTGGAGCCAAATCCTTCTGCAAAGTGATCTGACAAATGTGTTTTGATTTTGTGCACGGGGGCAGTTTTTAGGAATTATACAACTTTGTTAAAATGTATTATCAACTAAAGAGAGTTTGTGTTTATATGAGGATGTGCAAAAATACACAGCAAAGCCCCACCTGCTGGCAACAGAAGAAAGTGTTTTAGTGATATTGAGTAACCTAGACAATAATATAAATCTGTAGTAATGTGTGACAAAAAGAAAAATCCTCAGTTGCTGCTGTTTTTAAAAATCATGATTCTACTACAACTTAATTTCAGCTCGATAGAATAGTTTCAAAAGCATCAATTAAATGCGCTTGGCTTGCAATGTCAATTGCTCCATTTGTGACAAAACAACTATATGCAGCGAATGCCACAAATTTGAAGCCAGGAGCAGCTGATTACCTGTGGGGCTGCCCTTTGAAAGTCAGAGATTTGAATCATCAGTCTGAGACCCCTCAGTTGACTGAGACTGCTTCAAGTTGAGCAGTCTTTTTTTGCTTGCCAGTGTGCTGTGCAGTGTACGTCTGGGATTGTGTTTGATCCCCACATTTTGCTGCAGAGTGAGCACTCTTCACTTTTATGCTGCCTCTTTGATACAGGGTGCTGCGAACACGATGTAGCAGCCCCAAGGAGGAGAGACTCTACTCTACTCTCCACTCCACTCTCTTACAACTAAACACGATAAAATCTCTGGCTTTTTTTGGGATATCTTCTGTCAGAAAAAAATGTTGCACATTTCTCAATCGTCATTAAATTGTTAGCTTATTACGTGGATGACACTGTCACACTAAACATCCTGCTGAATCCCGTTCAAACTTTAAATGAAAAAAAGAAAAAAAAAAAAAAAGTCAAATACTCGTATTGAACAGTCAAATCTGACTCAATCGGCATAATTCTCAGACAGGTACAGCTCTAATGACGATACCCACTGCAATTTGATTGGCTGTTTGCTAGAATTTCTTTTAAAGATAGTGACTATGGTCACCATGAGCTATGTGGATTATCCTTAACAAAGCACATTTGAAAGTTTGCCTTTTTGCAGAAAAACTTGAGATTAAACACTTAATTTGGAGTGGTTCTCCATTGAAAAAGAAAAGGCTAACTGCTAGCTTGTCGGAGTAGAGGCTTTTTTGCTTTCCGTGTGTGTTATTAGGAGGGAATGGTATCTGGTTAACAACAGGCTGTTAGGATCGCAAGCATCTTTCCAAGAGGATTACCAAACATGAAAGCAGCAGGACATCACAGTAAAAATACTCTTGCTCAGCACAGCGAACACAGCTACCTTAATTGACAGAGCATATTATAACAGTCATGATGAGGAGAAGAGGCGGTGCTCAGTCAGATTATCACCTGTGTTAACTGTGCGGGAAATGTGAAACAGTGCATTATGTCAAATTGTAAAATTGTGCAATATTCTGTTTTTGCATCTTTGTGCTATATGTGTAAAATGTATGTGTGTGTGTGTGTGTGTGTGTCTGAGGGTGGGTGGGTGTTACGTTACATGGGAACATTCTTGCCCTACCACTGACCCTATTAGGCCTCAGGGGAAATACAAGGACTCTCACCCAATTCCCTGTTTTTCTTTGTCTCTCCACAGTCACCTCTTACCGACCCATCAGTGTCTGAGTCCACAGATACACTCCTCTCACTGTGTCTCTGCCCATCTCCTCCTGCACCCTGCATCCCTCCTTTTTCCTCCTGGCTGCATTGCTCCTGTCCACAACCCTTCTCTTCCACCTTATAGTATTTGCGCTTACCATCTTCTTTTCCCTCCTCCTTCATAACCCTCCTCCCTTTTTCCAAAATGCCTCTCCTCCCCTCTCTCTGTCCTCTGCTCCCCACTGCTACTCCAGATGCAGCCTCCCTCCTCCTCCTCCTCTGTCATGACCATAAAAGGACAAAACCAGGCCCTGTGGCCTTGCTCTTTCCCTCTTAGTTCCTCCATCCTTCTCTCTTGCCCTTCTTTTCTACAACACTCCATCCCTCTCTCTTCCTCCTCTCCAGAAAACTCCATCTCTTGCTCCCGCTCTCCTTTTTTCTTTACATACTTTAACCTTTTACTTTCAGTGGCAGTATGACAACTACGACTGGTACAACCAATGTGGCTTTAAAGCTTAATAATATTTTGTGCTGAAGATGTGAGCAGCTATACTTTCTTCCGAAATGAAATGTTTCCAAGATGTCAGTGTAATCCAAGAGATTTCATAGGACTACCAATTAAACCATTTAATATTAAAAGGCTCCTTCCCAGAGTATTAAAATGTTTTGGTGATCCATGGATTGATTACTGAACAGGCCTACAGGGCACAGGCCCAGGGGCCCAAAGTGTCCGGGCCCGCCCACCCTTCACCTGCAAAACTTTACACCAATATGGACCATGAGACATAAAATAACCACTAAACAATGCTAAAGAACTGAAAAGAGACACAAAATAACAAGATAATAAGGGTTAAAAAAGCAACAAAAAGACACAAAATGACTAAAAAAACCCCACAAAATTACCTAGATTTTTTTTTTGAAAAATTATATAAAACAAACACAAAACAACTACAAAAAGACACAAAATGCTTAAAAAAGGCCAAAACAACCAAAAAGAAACACTAAATGACTACAAAGGGGAAGAAAGTGACCAAAAAAAAAATATAAAAAATAGCAAAAAAGGGTAAAACAACCCAAAAACTGACATAAATTGACTACAGAGAGGCACAAATGACCAAAAAATAGACACAAAATGACAACAACAAAAATTGAGGGAAAAATACCACAAATGTGTGTGTTTTCAGTCCTATGTAGGAGAGGTGGTGGGGCTTTTACATGTCTGTGCCCAGAGGCCCATTGTCTCATAATCTGCCCATGGGGTGACCAGTCCATTGGCCAACTAACTTTCAAGTAGTGGGCTCAGATCTAAGTAACACATTGCCAACTCTGGTTCTAACACTTTCACATCACACACAGCTTATGAATTGTCCAGCATGATTGGAATTTTGGAGTCCAAGTTCTCAGCATCTCATCAATGCACTGACCAACAGGCAGGACACACCCTTGGCATAAAGTAATTTCAAACATTTAGATATGTGGAGTATCTAAAAGCAGCTGGAATGTTGGACATGTTATGTGGACAGAGTCTTTGCCTGTGGCAAGTACAGATAATAAAATGTCGCATGTCAAGTTTGAGGGGTGTAAAAGTCAAAGTTCAGACCAAGGTGGAATCTGAAGAATCCTTTGTGTTGCTCACTCAAAGAACAGACCTTTTATATCTAGGAATGCATGATACTCAAATGTTTGCAGATATCTGATAATAACGGATAATTTTCATGGTTGTGGTTTGGTTTGGGATAGACTATTGAAATTAGAGAGCAGGTTGTGGAGGGGTTAGCAATACTGCCAACAAGTCACATGTGAAAATAGAGGTATAATTTACCTACATTACTGAAAGAAAACTAAAAAAATCACACATACTTTATAACAGGAATAAAAACTTTGTGGGCATCATTAAGAGTTGCGAACCACTGACAAGCAGTTGGATACGAGGAATGCATCTCTTAGTCAACACCACAAACTGCCCCTACCAAACAAAACCAAAAAACCTGTTTCCACCAACTGTTACTTTGTTTCAGGGAGTTTTTTCTGCTTTTGTGCAGAACTGTCAATCACTCATCTCCATTCAGATCTCATGCTGTAATGATAAACATCTGTGCAACTTGGCGGCTCAAATGTCTGACTTGGACATGCTGATGCATTCTTAAGACTTTGGTTGCATCTGATCACTGTTTCATATGTAAAAGTCTCACCCTCAGTGTGCAGTACTTTTACATATACGCTTCACAACAATGATGAATAAGCCTTGAGTTCCAAAAAATGAAATCAAATATATATATTCTTTGGTATGTTTCATTCAAATAGTTTCCCTCAAACCTATATTGCCATTTTCCAACGTAATACAACTGCACAAAGGACAAGCGTATAATAAATCTGCATTTAAGTTAAGTAAATCCAATCCAAGTAAGAAACTACAAATCTGGCAGCGGAATAGTTCTGCATTAAGAAAATACTGTAGAACTTGTATCACGGCTTTCCTTCCTTTCTATCTACAATGTTTATATAGTGTTCTGATTTATTTTATATAATATTCTTGGAGATTAAAGTGCTGGTGGTGATGTGTTGTGATGGAACGCTTTGGACAAATGTTAACAGCATCTCTCTTTGTCTTCAGCATGAACAAAACTATGAAGTTTAAATGCAATTTTAACAAACAGCAGCAGTCATGTTTTCTTAAGCAGTCAGTCATGAGCCAAGCTCATCCAGCCATCTACATTTTCAGTTGACGCACAAGAAGTAGAAGACATTTGAAAACAACCAAACCAAAAATCTGTTTTTCAACTTTAAGTTAAAACAACTTTAACAGATTACAAAAACCTGTGCAGCTGCGTCTCATTTGTGGCTCTATTTTTCATTGGATGTAGCTATTTTTCTTGCCGTGGCAAAGATACATGACATTCTCATCATTAAACCTGCCTAGAGCTACTACTGACCCAAAAATCAGGCCCAACCCTACATGAACCTGCATAGTTTCTGTCCACCACAGCAGCAGTTTTAGGCCAGAGCCTTCACAAACCTGAATTTCCACTGTAAATTATTATTGTTAAAACATTTAAACATATATTACAAGCTAAAATAAACTAAAGTCTCTCCAGTGGGGACATAGACATTTGTGACAGGATTTCTGACACACCCCTTCTCCTACAGAATGTTCAGCATCATATGCAATATATGTTAAATCCAAACTGTCTAACATTCCTCCTCAGTAATGAGAGGCGGCAGCACCCCATACATTATTCTTTATGACTTTACACAGTCTATATGGTCTGCATTAAAAAATATTCAAAGTTATAATCACGCTAAACCTGTTTTAATTGCTGTGATGTCATCAGCACATCATCAACTACTGAGCTGTGATCTTCTGACTTACCATGGTAGCAATCGCTTCTTAGGAGTTCATTTGGAGGAAGTCGTCTATGGTATAATATTTGACCTACTCACAACCTAACCTTGATACATGAACCAAACTTAAACATCATGTGTGAAGCCAAATGAGTCTGTAGTTGGTCGTGATGCTGAATGACCTCACCTGCACAGTCTTCTTTATGCGCTGGGACGGCCCGGGGTAGTCCTTGGAGTACAGGTCAGTCAGGAACAGAGAGTTGATAAGTGTCGACTTCCCAAGCCCAGATTCACCTGAGAGCAAACGCACAAATTCAACAAAGTTAAATGGATAAGATCATGAATTTAATTCTAGCTCCATTGTATGGCAAAGCAATGAAGAACCAGCATCTCATATTTTATTTGGCATGAGTACAGCGAATGAAAAGACAGCCTGCTGGCCACATGTTCTGTGCATGCATACATACGCTCAGGCAGACACACATGCATTGAAGACCTTACACAAAAGCATGTGCATACACTGCACACACACTCTCACACACATATGGGGGCCTGGAGGGAAGGAGCAGGAGCAGAGAAAATAAAGTAGATTCATCGTCTGTGAAGGAAAAGGTCAGGAGCTCGTCTGCCAGCAAGAAAAGCTTTCAGATAGGGGGAATAAAACATTTCCTCTCCACCTCCTGCTTACTCCCTCTCTCACTATGCCCATTCATCCACTCTTCCTCCGTCCCTTTCACTAAACGCTTCCCTTACATATAAATCTTCCTGTTTCTCTCCTTACTGTGCCAACTTTCCATCCTCTGCTCCCACACTGATGTTAGGAACACAGCATTCACACAAACACACAGTTAACATTTACTTAACAAAGAGCGCGGCCACCCCAAACATACACACTGCATACCCTCTCACACAGGCACAATGCTGTGATTAATGGCCGAGCATCTGGCTCGTGTCTCATGAAAGGCGTTGGAGGAGCGTTTGGTTGGAGGGAAGGACGGCTGCTTGTCCTAGCAAGACCTCTGACTGACTCCCAGTGCACCATCATGCTGTTCTTCAGCCTTTGAAAATCTGCCACTGCTACTACCCTGTGACCAAACACCAACCACGATGGGTAAACAGTAGCTTACCAAACATTTGCAAGACAAATACTAAGGAGGTTATTCTAATCAATGAGATCTACCAGATTAAAGACAGCAGAGTTGTAAGAGCCCAGTGTCATTTACTAGATTAGCATTCAAAATACTGTTTTTAAGTGTTATGGTTTTCCAATGGAGCAGAGTGGATGCTGAGTCTTTGGAAATAAAAAGCTATCACCTAAATCATCGATTACAGGGCTTGAGCACTGCTATAATGTGTCAGAAAGCTGTCATTCTAACCAGTGGATGGACCTCCAGGGCAACAGAGAGCAATGTACAGTAACTGTGTACAACTTAAAAACAGAGCAAGCCCTGACCATGTTCAGTGTTAATTAAGTAGTTGCAATATGCCAATGTGACTGAGGCTGCAAACTGAATTGCCCTGTGGGGATAAATAAAGTTGTTTGAAGTTGAAGTTGAAGTTGAATGTTTCAGTGGTTTAAATTCAACAGAAATAACTCTGGCCAGCGAGCTCCCATTTCATGTTTCCATTTTTCAAAGTAAAGATATAAATGTCTTTTTCTTATTTTGTTTCTCTTGCAGCATTGAAAATGTACCAAACTATGATCCCAAAACCTAGGTACCCATCAAACCCTGGATTCTGTGAACCATTACGCCTCTATTAATTCATCTCGATTGATTCTCTAGTCTAAAAAAAAGGTAAAAAAAAAAAAAAAAAAAGTTAATCCATCAAAAGTTCCCACAACCCACCATGTCTACAAAATCCAATCCAAATAATTAGAGCTGAACGGGGGAGGCTAATTGGGACAGATCTGTCCTGGGGGGGGGGGGGGGGGGGGTTAGACTACAGCAGTGACACAAGTCCCTTTCAAAAATGCACTGCAGCCCTGAACTTATTCAGACATTATCCAGATGAGCTGTATATGTGAAAGCAAATGTCTGAATCAGTTGCATCGGACATTAATGAGACTGAACCCTGCCAGCTCACTGGTCCAAAGTCTGTGTAATGTCTGACTGAACCCATATACACTGAACAAAAATAGAAATGCGACACTTTTGTTTTCGCTCCCATTTTTCATAAGCTGAACTCAAAGATCTAAAACTTTTTCTATATACACAAAAGACCATTTCTCACAAATACTGTTCACAAATGTGTCTAAATCTGTGTTAGTGAGCACTTCTCCTTTGCTGAGTTAATCCATCCCACCTCACAGGTGTGGCATATCAAGATGCTGAGTGGGCAGCATGATTATTGCACAGGTGTGCCTTAGGCTGGCCACAATAAAAGGCCACTCTGAAATGTGCAGTTTTGCTTTACTGGGGGGGTCAGAAAACCAGTCAGTATCTGGTGTGACCACCATTTGCTTAACGCAGTGCAACACATCTCCTTCACATAGAGTTGATCAGGTTGTGGATTGTGGCCCGTGGAATGTTGGTCCACTCCTCTTCAATGGCTGTGCGAAGTTGCTGGATACTGGCAGGAACTGGAACACGCTGTCGTATACGCCAATCCAGAGCATCCCAAACATGCTCAATGGGTGACATGTCCGGTGAGTGCTGGCCATGCAAGAACTGGGATGTTTTCAGCTTCCAGGAATTGTGTACAGATCCTTGCAACATGGGGCCGTGCATTATCATGCTGCAACATGAGGTGATGGTCGTGGATGAATGGCACAACAATGGGCCTCAGGATCTCGTCACGGTATCTCTGTGCATTCAAAATGCCATCAATAAAATGCACCTGTGTTCGTTGTCAATAACATACGCCTGCCCATACCATAACCCCACCGCCACCATGGGCCACTCGATCCACAACGTTGACATCAGCAAACCGCTCACCCACACGACGCCACACAAGCTGTCTGCTATCCGCTCTGAACAGTGAAAACTGGGATTCCCTCCGTGAAGAGAACACCTCTCCAACGTGCCAGACGCCATCGAATGTGAGCATTTGCCCACTCGGGTCAGTTACAATGACGAACTGCAGTCAGGTCGAGACCCCGATGAGGACGACGAGCATGCAGATGAGCTTCCTTGAGACGGTTTCTGACAGTTTGTGCAGAAATTCTTTGGTTATGCAAACCGATTGTTGCAGCAGCTGTCCGGGTGTCTGGTCTCAGACGATCTTGGAGGTGAACATGCTGGATGTGGAGGGGCTGGGCTGGTGTAGTTACACGTGGTCTGTGGTTGTGAGGCCAGTTGGATGTACTGCCAAATTGTCTGAAACGCCTTTGGAGACAGCTTATGGTAGAGAAATGAACATTCAATTCACGGGTAACAGCTCTGGTGGACATTCCTGCAGTCAGCATGCCAATTGCGTGCTCCCTCAAAACTTGCAACATCTGTGGCATTGTGCTGTGTGATAAAACTGAACATTTCAGAGTGGCCTTTTATTGTGGCCACACCTGTGAGGTGGGATGGATTACCTCAGCAAAGGAGAAGTGCTCACTAACACAGATTTATGAACAATATTTGTGAGAAACGGTCTTTTGTGTATATAGAAAATGTTTTAGATCTTTGAGTTCAGCTCATGAAAAATTGGAGCAAAAACAAAATGTTGCGTTTATATTTTTGTTCAGTGTATGAATACAGCTGGTAATTAATCCAGAGATTTCACAGCAAACAAGTGGGCATGTCGGTGACATTTTTTATCATGTGACTTGTAATGATAGAAACATGTGGCAGTCATACAAGGGTGACAGAGTGGGTGCATTTACACGAACACACAAACAAAAATGTCTAACTGAGGAAATTATTTAATAACTTCCGTCTGTCAAGGTCAATGGCTAGATCATTTGACAAATTTTAGAAACAGCAAGAGGCTTTGTTCTTATGAGCAAATTACAAACCGGCTGTTTCCTCCCACATGCTCTACCCAGGCAACACCCCTCGCCTAAACTAAATGGAGTATTTCCAGTAGGTAAGAACGCGTGTGACTTGGAAAATCTCCTGTTGTGTGCCTCAATTTCCGGATCTGATTTTCCTGACGTTGTCCGGAGCTCATATAATAAAAGGCTAGACTTAAGTTTCCATCACACTGTGGGCCTTTTTAGCTACAAATCCTCCACCTCAGCTGTACAAGAACTCACAACCCACAGAGCAAAATCCAAAGAGATTCACATTGGAGGACATCCTGACATTTGACAATGCCTGGCATTTCTGCTTGATAACTAAAACAATAAATTATCCAAATAGTTGCCCATTCATTTTCTGATGATCAACACATTGCTTTGGCACCAACTTTAAACATAACTAGGGCACAGAACCCACATTTCTTTCTATTCTTTACCCTGTTTAAGTTAGGCTTTTCAGTAAGAGTGTTGCTGCAATATGTATTATGTCTTTTATGCAGCAATTGTTCCTTATATAAAAATAGGATCTGCACACTTGGATCAAATGCAAGTATCTTTAATAAACCAACCAAGCTTTCAGTCAGAGGACCTTCACCAGGGTGACAATCAGCACATGTGTGCAGCAATTGTTCCTTAACAACTTTCCTTTTTCTAAAAAATTGACCAAAATAAAATACATTTTTGGACTTTTAATATTTGCGTTACAAACCGGCAGCGACATTGCTACAATAAGTCACTTAATCAAATCAAGCTGCTCTCACCAGCAAAGAAAAATGTGTATAGTGCTGGCAAGCTGTATTACTCTTACCATATAGCACCTGTGTGCAGCGTGAAAGCAGAAAGCTGGAGGTTTTCCATTTCAAAATGATGTTCCAGTAATTCTAAATTGATGAGCAATTTTCCAGATATGGCACAGCTCGCTGAGTGTTCTGTGCCATATCTGGAGCTTCTTAAAGTGCTCCAGATTGAGATGCTTTACATACACTGCAAGGCTTTGAAAGGCTACATGATTATTAGCAAATGTCAGCAACACAGGAAAAATGTCATAACACATTTTTTTTAAAATGCAAGCCAGCTTCAGGTGCTGATAAAGGGTCAGTGTTTTAGATTTTGCTACAAAATACCTTTCCTTTAAGCTAGAGATGTTCTGTATTTTCTGGTCAGATCATGTTTGTCATTTTTAACTGATGAAGGCGAAGGTCAGTAATGGCTAAAAATGAGAAGCTGCTTCATTAATGTTTTGTGTGGTCATCTGTGCTAATGAGAAAGAGAGTGAACAGGTAACAGATTTGTCACCATGGAAACTTGGAAACTGGGTGTCAGAACAGAATCAATCATCAGTGCAACCTGTAGGGTTGTCAAAATTTACAAAAGTATCGATACTAACAGTGCACACCACCTCAGCACTGTTCTGATCTTTATTTAAAAAATGACATGCCTCTTAATTTTTTGCTGCTGTATCGAAAATGGTATCAAGTATTGAATATTTTCCTGGGTATCGATATCAAGTTTGAAATTTTAGTATTGTGACAACCCTAGCAACCGACACTTGTCGTAATAAATTACTTTATTTTTTCCTATGGCCACAAATACTGATTTTCTTTTTATCCCCTTAAAATCAGCAACCTGCCAGAGGAAAACATCTGCAGGGAGAACGGTTTCATTCATACTTTCCACAGGACATCTGGGTTTTCCATCAGTCCATATCTTGTTGGTGTGAAGCCCCAGAGGATTCCAGTCTTTACCCCTTCTTAACCCCTCGGTCTGCCCCCTGTGTGTGTTTGCTCAGTTATGGATGATATTCCGTCCCAGTGTGAGTTATGAACACAGATTGTCTCTGTGTCTCCTACAGCCTCTGCAGCCAGACGACGGCCAACGCACCCGTCTGATGGACTGTTTGGAGTTAGAGGTCAAGCATGCACACACGTATACACAAAGGCCATTTCATGACGAGATAGCACAGATGCATGAAAACCTCCTCCTCCAGTGTTTGGTAAATTGCTCCCAGTCCTGCAAAAGGGGGAAGGTTATCTAAACGTGGAGGGGAGGGGAGTGTGTTTGGGTATGTGTGCCCTTCAGTATTGAACTATACATCTCCTTGTTAGCTTTGCTCTGTTGTTAGGTTAGTGTCACTACTGATGCAAATTCGACAAAACAAACAGCAGGTAATGAAGTGAAAAGTCTAACCTAACAATGACCCCACTCACACGGAGGGTGCAGCTGGATTATCTACTTAAACTAATCAAAAACAATTAATGCGATGGATTAACTTGGACAACTGGAGAACCACCCCACGTTTCCCTTATCAACCTTATAAAACTGATACAGCAGACATGTTTCCAAGCAGTTGCCCTTTTACAAATTTTGCAGACAGAGAGCAACATCAGCATTCACTTGGAGTCATGTTTCTGACCAATATTCACTCTCCATTTAGCTCTGTATAACTCTGCATCAACCCAAAGAAAACAATTTGGCTCTTAAGTTGAAAAATGCTCCACTATGTTCACTGACTAGTCTTGAGCCTCGTCTGTCTGCTGTGGTGCTGAGAGGTAGATGTTTATCTGGTTTTTACAACCGACCTCACGAGTCATGTGATAATTCCCTGTGAGTTTGTCACACCTCTCACACTGTACACAGAATTTGATCAATAGTCAGTGTTAAAATAATAATAGGTGCAGCTTATTCAATGTCAGGCTGTTGGTGAGTGTCAGCCACCCTAGTTTTGCAGCGTGTCCTGCACCGTTGGCACTAATCAGCCACTGTCAGCTTTTCCTTTGTATGATTTAACATGTTGAATCGTTGTGGGAAAAGACGGTGAAAGACTCTCATTAGCAGTTCACCTCCGTGCATTAGAAGAAAAATGGAAGTGACTGAGCTCACTGAGCTCTTATGCAGAAACAATCCGTAGTTTTATGTTATTGTTCGCTAGCGCACAGTAAATATCCTTAATTCTTTCGGCAATGTGCTAGTGTCACTTTGGTATGTCTGGACCTTTAGTCCTAGTATAGACTTAGAGGAAGGACATCATTTCTGTCATTAAATTCATTTTCTTTTAAAATAATTGATTTCACATGTACCCACAGTAAGAAATTTGTCTTTCCTTCAAACTAAATTATTTACTGCTTGTGTAGCCAACATTCAAACAGGCCTCCATGACAGTGCCAGTCACGGCTGCCAGGAGTCACAGATGGGACACAGATGCACCATGAGCTATTTTCTTTAGAGTGACAATGGAGTGTCTATGAAAACACTACAAAAGTCAAAACAGTGCTTAAAGGATCTTGTGTGGGAATCTCTCTGGATGACTTAACCTGTGTGAACACAGATCCCAGGTGCGGTATCAAGACAGAAAGTTGTGAGTCAAAATGTTACAGTTTCTGTTCCTGACAGGTTTGATCTGTGGTTTTACTGAACCAGACCTTCCCAGTCTTCACTCTGGGGCAGCTGTGATACTGAGATCTGACATCCCAAAAGTCCAGACAGAGGCCTCAAAACAAACTTAACATCCTCAGCCACAGGTCCTGAACAAACACTAGACAAAGCTCGACTACACCCCACTGACTAAACATCTTATTGGATCCTCAGCAAACATCATGTTGGCTGTCCTTAACTAAACAGGTTACAAACACTGTAATCTAGAAACTAAGCAGCATTCTCCACTTGTAAGAATAACAAGTAAACCTATTCTAAATGACATTCTGGTTGCTAAAAATTACAGGTTACTTTCTCTGACAGAGAGGCCCAGTGTGATGGATGCTTCACTCAGTCACTGCACTAGTCTAAACCCCCCCTGAGGGCAGGTCCGTCCCAATTAGCCTCCCTAGTTCAGCTTTAATTAAATATTGGTTCCACATGACAAGTGGAAGCGCAGTGCCAGCTCTCTGTAAATAGACTAATGACCTGAACGTCAGTGATGGATGGCTGAGCCTTCCAGCTCATCCCTGCTGTTTCTCTTCCTCTTCCTCTCTCCCTCATCAGGACATCGCTACATCTCCCCACAGCCCTGTGTCACTCAGCCTCCAACCACGTTCTATTTTGTCCCATTTCTCCATCCCTTCTGTCAGTCTTCAATTCTTTGACTGTTAGTATGTGGATTATTTATGCCTCACATGAACAAAGGGTAGTCACTCCATGCGTCTCCGTACATATATTCCTATTTTTTCTTTTTCTTTTCACTCAAGTATTACATGTGATGAACACTTGAATGCATTTTGAAAATAAATTGAGAAATGATCATCTGTGTTTAATCAGGTTCAATTAGGGATGGGACAATATTGCGATATAAAACACTTACAATCAGTTGATTGTGGGGAATTTCCGTTATTGGGATAATCATAAATATTTTGTAACACCCACAGAGACTGCTGGGCAACCAACAATTGAAACTCCACAAAAACAAGTTGCATACAACTCAAAAACCTAAAAAAAAAAAACTGCAAAGATCTTAATCAAGCATTTGCATATTTTGTATTAAAAGATATGATGCCATTTGAAATTAGCTGAAAAGCCTGGATTATTTGTTTGACACAAAAATCCATAAAGCAAAGACCCATGGATAGGATGTCATCATCCAGATGACATACCCAGATACAAATCAAGTTTAACAACTGTGCTGCTTGAGTGTAATGTTTACACAGATTTAAATATTGTTTTAATTATATGAAGGACCACAGTTCCTTTTTGTCTTTATTCTTTGTATTTGTCAACATAGAAAAATTAAATCAATATAATATAAATCATACAAAAACAAACAAACAAGGAAACCACAATAAAAGTGATTACTGTAATTAGTATGTCTTTGTGTTATGTAATTTGTTATTTGGTTTCTCTTGCAAAAGAGATCTTAATATAAATGGGACTACCCAATAAATAACTAGCCCAAAGACGTATTTTCACTGCTAGAACGATGGTCTCCTCATAAAACTGAGCTGTTTATATAGGAAAAAGATGCAATTTAGTTTTAAAATTGGTGCTACATGACCAGAGAAAACAGAAAAAGAGGGCTGTGGCATTTGCTTTTTTCTCAAGAGGTAGAAAACCTACAACTACCACAATGCACTGCACCACGCCAGACCAATAAATGCGTCTGCTGGTGGGTGATGTAACGTGAGCGTGTCCGTTTTGACCATAGCTTTGACACAGAAAGCAATATGCTGGTCTTCTGGTAACAAACAATTTTGAATAACAGTAAAGTGGTGAGCTAAAATGTGTTTCTGAAAATATTTTAGGTGAGAAATAGGCAATGCAGTAACAGAATCTTCTGACATATTTGATCATTACTGCTTAGCTTTACCATTTGTTTTGAGTTTCGTTTGTAGTTTGAGAGAGAGAGGTGCGGTTTTCTCTCTTGATCTGCTTCTATATTTTGTCTCCATAGTATGGAAGTACAATCTGTAGTTTGCAACAGCCCTAGAGACAGTGAAAATCCACTGTATGATGAAAAATGTGTCATTTGACATATTTGAGCTGGGAGATCAGAAGGAAGATCTGGGCACTGGCAAGATGAAGGAAAGTTCACTACAATTTATTTACACACACTACCCAGATTTTTATGATACAAAGTTGGTTAAAAATTGGCAAAGCACCCCTTTAACTATCAATGTGATAACTGGCGCACTGATGCTTATTCATTGTTATGCAGGAGCACATCAATGTATTTATTGTAGGGATGCTCCAATTAATCGGCTGAACATTGGGATCGGAAGATATTTGCCTTAATGATTGTCTTCCGTCAAATAAGATGACATTAAGTCATGACAGTGGCCGATATTTTTCTGTTGTGTCAATTTTGCACAGAGTAAATAGCAGGGTTAAAAACTAATGGCCACAAATTTAAATTAATGAGCAGGTACAAGAAAAACACAATGACTGTTTGGCAAATGGGCTCTGTGATCTCACTGCTGTGTGACGAAATGGCTTGTATTAGCCGGCATCCACTTATCCTGGAGACAATAAAAAAAATGTGTTTGGGATGAACAGAGGTCTTCCTTTGGGACAAAAGGATGCAGTGGACTCCCTATGGACGTGCCAGGGAACACACCTTATTGTCCACCTGATAATGCTATAATGTAGGGATGTTCGATATTGGCTTTTTTACCGATATCCGATATACCGATATTGTCCATCTCTTAATTTCCGATACCGATATCAACTGATACCGATATATGCGGGGTCCCCCCTCTCAGAAAAAAAAAATAAAAGAAAACTAAATCATTTTAGGTAACTAACTTTACACATATTACAAACAAACAAAGATATCTCAAAAACTATACACCACATCTCTCATATTTTGACATTTTGAGTAAGAGGAGAAGTAGCTGAAGAGTTTGATATATAATATGTGCATGCTGTGTAAAAGTTGTTTCATTAAAAAAGTAAAAACCGATACCGATAATTTCCAATATTACATTTTAATGCCAATATCGGCCGATAATATCGGTAGGCCGATAATATCGGACATCTCTACTATAATGTTAAAAATGAATCCATGTTGAAATCAGAAGGAGGAGTGCTAGATAATGTTAGCTGTTTGCAGCTGGTGGCCGCAACTAACAGCCAACAGAAGTTGCATTGAGTTACATTACAATGCATTCAAGCTCTATTCAGTAAAAAAAATAAAATAAAATGATATAATGGATATAGTAAAAAGGAAGTTTTAAGGCAGTTTTTTTTACATGATTTTTATGTGAAAGGGTATATTAATAGCTGTTTCATAAATATGTAGGCTTAAATTTGTGCTCATCCAAAAGTAGTGTTCTGAAGGGGTTGATAACTTAAAACGGTTCAGATATTTTATGGTGCAGATTTCTTTGTTTCCCTGGCACAAAAGGGGGGATAAATAACAAAAAAACAAAGTAAACAACAAAAACATAAAAATCCTGGTATCGGCTATCGGCCATCAGCCATATTGTTATTTTCAACATCTTTATCGGTATCAGCCCAGAATCTCACAATTACTGCATCCTAATATATTGAAAGCCATCCATATTAAATATGTTTAGAGAGCTATTACAAGATAGACTGTGAGAGACAGAAAAACAAACAAATATAAATGGTCAGAGTGGATTTCCCATGGGATTCCTGGCATTCCTCTCTCTCTTTCTCCCATTCTGTCTCTCCCTCTCTCTCTCTCAGCCCTGAGGCAGCAGCTGGCCCCCTCACATCCTGACAGGCCTACTAACTAGCACCCAACACAACCACACATACAAACACACTCACACACACAAGTACACTTATATAGATTCACACACACACACACAGACGCACACCTAACAGGCATGTGTGAGGCCTGAACCAGAAAGTGTGAAATGAGACATCTGGGGAACATACAGGCATAAAAAAACAGAACAGCAGAGTCACAGACAGACGGTGGATGTGAGAAAAGTTGTGTTTGCACCAAACTGTTGGAAAAGATAATTCTCCATTGTTGAGGCTAAAAGGGACTGACTGAACCAGAGGGCAAAGGTCAGTGTTTTGGCAAAGATAAAGATCTGCAAGTCTGCACTGTCTATAGAAGAGTCAGAATCCAACCTAAACTGTGTCAGCTCTCCACCTGACAGCAGTGGTCCACATTAGCTGATTACAGGAGCCTTAGAAGGACACAACCCACTTTCCTCCGGTTTTTTAAATTAGGGCGTGAGTGTTTTGCTACGATCCACCGAACCTGAGACTAAATCTGACAGAATCGGCACGTGCTGGGTCACAGCAGACATGTGCATCTCAAAATAGAGACGGAGAGAACCAGAGCAGAGAGAAAAATTAGAAAGGAGAGGGAAAGACTTGCCTGCAGTGGTTTGACTGAGCATGCATGAACATGCACATGTGCACGACCCCATCCACACACACTCATACACTGTGACAGAATAGCCTGTGTTGAGTGTTGTGCCCAGAGGCGAAGAGGAGTCTTTGTGAAGTAGGTTTGTAAACAGGCTGCTGTCCAGAAGCAATAATGACGAGGCCTGTGCTGCTGTAACATGGCTTAATACATACTAAACTGACCACAGATCTAGGGCGGAGATCAGACTGGAAAATACTGAACTAGAGACTTTGACGTCATTCTGTAACTTTCAGCTGGCCTGCTTAGAATCTAGAAAGTGGGGTTTCTGGACAGCATAATGTATTATTGGAGCCCTGAGACTTTTCTCAGTACATGTTTCTGTGTCCTGTATGACATCAAGCAGCTGAGGAATAACCAAGAGAAGACCCAAAATAAGTTCATGAACGTCACATCATGTCCAAGAAGTTCAAGAGAGGGGAAATGAGCAGCTGTGAGTCTGAAATAATGGCATAAAGCTGAAAGTGCTCATATTTGAGAATTCTAATGCCATGAAGGTGTATGAGAACATCTTTCTGTAAAAGCACACAAGTACCAACTTGTCATTCTGGGATTTAGAGTGTGGCAGTTGAGAAACTAGTCACAGAAAGAAACTGTTGAGAAACTGCCATGCACAGCCTGCAAGAGTAACCAGCAATGACGTACTTTAAGTCCATTAAGCACAGCTGTGTGCAGCCCACAATGCATAACACAAGGCGTTGACACAATAAAAACAACACCTGTACAATGTAACACAGTGTAACAGCCCATTCATCAATCCATCCGCTTATCCAGGTCCGCGGCACGGTCGCTAAGCAAAGCCGCCCATATGTCTCTCTGTAGCCACTTCCCCCAACTCCTCCAGGGAGATCCTAGGACATTCACAGGGCAGATGGGAAATATAATCCCTCTACTGTGTTCTGGGTTTGCCCCAGGTTCACCTCCATACTGGACTTGCCAGATTACTTCCAGGTAGGCCGAATAAAAACAATGGCTCTGTTCTATTGAACTCCCCCATTAAGCAACACTAGTTTGCCAGCATACACAATACCACAGTACGGGAAATGCCTTACCTAAATGGAATACAGCCAATATTAATGTTATCAGTTGCAGCTGTGTCTTTCCTGTGATGACACGTCAAAATGCTTCTCTGTGCCTGACAAAGAGCCAATTTGGGCTTGAAACATTGCGCTTTTCCAAATGTCATAAACAAGAAACTCTGCAAGGGGGCGAATGACAGTGTTGCGAGTCCTTTGGGAGACACAATAGCTGCTATGAGAAATACCTATTGCCGTGCAAGGAGAGGATTTCAAGCAGTGGTGTCACCAGTGCTGTCAAAAATATCAACTTAGCAATATAAATCGATACTAAATATTTGAAGTGGTTTCAATACCCATTTTCTGCAGTACTGATGCACCGCTATCCAGCTGTGGTATCAGTGATACCTTCTTGGGCCTCTCTTATTGTTAATGTTTATTACAGACTGTAATAAACAGACTTCTGCTGTTCTCTTTATCATTTGCTCTCAATGTCAAATTCTTCTGTGGTATTGAAAATGGTATCAAATACCAATATTTTTCAAGGTACTGTATCAGTTAGAAATTTCACTATCATGACAACACTAGGCATCACGTGTCACTTTTCATGATGGCCATTAGACAACTTAATATACTGTTAACTGCACACTAACTGTGCTTTTGTGCACTCTTTGGGGTAGAACCACTCATTGTGGTTATCTTTTACGGATGTTTTATTTTATGCATTTTGATTTTGCTACATCAAAACTCCCAGTAACAGGTTTATCAATTTATTGGCCAAACATTGTTATCAGTCAAAAATCATATTGTTGACTTCAATCAACCAGGCTGTTTTTGCTGAGAGGTTTAATTTAAGAGAACAATAAATATTTAATACATATAAAACATAACAAAATATGATACCAGAATGAGAATATAAGAAGCAATAATAATAATATGGAATATGTCTTGGGAAACATTCAGGGCATAGATCTGTTTAAAAGCCTATAATAGCTTAAGGACCAGCACATACCTGTGTTTGTGTTTTTAAGCTTTTACAGCCGATAGAGACTGTGAATCTGTAATGTGACAAAATGAATAAGTTCCCAAAGAAAGGCCAACCAGTGTGTCGCTTTATATGTTGCTACTGCACGTTAACCGTGGGACAGCATTATCTCCTTTCCTTTTGTAAAGGGTGGTCCAATGTATCCTATGATAAAGGAGATTATAAAGAAAGCACTGAAGCACCTTTGCTTAGCATTAAGAGAATCTGATCAACTCTTATTAATGGCAGCCACTTAGATACTTTTGCGTCATTTCGCTCAGTTAGGAACCCTCGTAAGCATAACGACTGTTGGCAATGGCTGATGTTGTTGTTCACATCAGTTTTGTGCTGGATAAATGTTGTGTCGATTAATTGCAAGAGAAGTCAGACAATAGTAGCTAGTAAAGCCAACTGCTGAAACAAAAACAAAATAAACAACCACAAAAAAAACCATCAGTATCGAGCTATTGGCCAAATTGTTATTTTAAACATCTGTATCTGTGTCGGTTCAGAATTTCACAATCGGTACATCCCCACCAATAATCTCAGCCAATACAAAATGTTTAAAAGACATGGATACAAGTGGAAGACTGTGATAACCTTTTAGCTGTCATAACACTAAAAAACACAACACCCTGCACTCTGATTTGAATTGAGAAACATGGAAAAAGCTAATGGGAGAGGCAAGCTCTCAAGGATGTTTTAAGAGAGCTAATTATCTAAAGCTACTGACTGCACCACTTTAAGATTGTGCAGAGTGCAGCTGGACTGTTTCCTGAGATAAAATGTGTGAAAAAATGACATGACTTACATAGTCTGCTGCATCATTTTTAAAGACTTACTGTTACATGAGCACTGTTACATGATCTTGAAATCCTTGCACAGAACAGTCTTGCTTTCCCAAATCACATATTTCTGCAGGTACTTGCAAACCACAATCCCTGAACTTTAACCACAGAAGGGCACTGTTCAGCAACAGAAAACAGTTTTGAAAGAACTGAAATTTTAAATGAGGAATTAGCACATGCTAGTAAGATCTGACTGTAGCTGGTTTGAGAGCTTCACCAGCCTCTCTGTCACGTTAGCAACCACAGTTTGTTCTTTTGTTCTGTTACAGGTCACTCTGAATTGTAAAATAGTGACTGTAGCTGGGTAAAGTTGGAATCCTTCATCCTGAGCTTTAGTGAGGGTTGGAAATAAGAGTGATTAAGAAGATGTAGGGAAAAAGGAGTTAAGTACTTTTCATAGACATTGAGGAAGTGCGTGAACGTGAGTGAATGTGTGTGCTTGGTGTGTATTAACGCATCTGGTTAAGCCAGCAGATTAAATAGTCCAAAGCCTTCCTTCACTCACTCCCTTCTGCAAGGTCAGTAGGCAAGGCGGTCAATCCTAAGCCTGTCAGACCATCTTATATGGACACACACACACACACACACACACACACACAGAGCTCAGAGGCTTAGAGAAGTACAACAACAACAGGATAGACGGTAGGACAGACAGGCAAACAGTCTTACAATCACACACGGATCAGTGAGGAAGATAAACAGATACTGACTTAGTAGGCAGACTACTAACTCGACTGTAAAAGAGATTCTAGCTCACGATCCAGCACTTAGCTGGCTCCTTCATTCACAGGCCTTGGCTAGCGTATGAAGCCCCTGTTGTGCTTACTGGCCCCATAAACACCAACTAGACAAAAGGTCTAATGGAAATATTAAAACACAACAGAAAACAGACAATTTTGCAACACTGCTCTGTACAGTTTGAAATTTTAAGCGTGTTGAACTACTAGTGACACCTCAAGTCAGTGATGTAACAGGAGGTGTTGCATAAGACTTTTTAGAGAAGACAATAGCTTAAAAGGATATTAACATATTAATAAATGACACTTACATAATCAGATACTAAGTGTAAGCCATTTATTGTAACAAGACTAAAGGTGTATTGACATTACAGTAGAAAAACAAGGTTCTTCCATGCATTGGTCTGAGCTGTATTTACCACTCTCAAACATTAGCTATAATGTTAATGTTGCTAGCAATAGATCTCTACATTTCAGAGACACAAATGGTGTTTTTGTAACAAACCCAGTAGTTGCATCTACATGCTGATATTATACATTATCAGTGTGATAGAGATGGAAGATGTTTTTCCACGATAATGCTACAAGCAGAGTCTACAGCCACGCCAACAGCTCTGCGAGGCTGTACGGAGCTGCTTTTGAGCTAAATGCTAGGCTTACGTCTAATGTTTATCACATTCACTATCTTAGTTTAGCATGGAAGAATGTTAACATTTGATCACTGACAATAAACACCAAGTACAGCTAAGGCTGAGGGTCATTAGTTTTGCAGGTATTTGGTCAAAAATTGAAAAAAAAAAAAAAAGAAGAAAATTTTGAACTGACAGTGGCACAATCACAATTCAATCAGAATGTGGCAATCCATGAAAGAGTTGTTTACTAAAAACAATTTGCTAAAAAACAAAAATGTCAACCTCATAGTGAATTAAAAGTCAGGGGATGACCAAAGACAGTAGGCTTCATCCTCTGGTTTGTATAAAATGTTATGGCAATCTATCCAATAGTTGTTGAGATATTTCAGTCTGAACAAAAGTGGTGGAAGGAGAGACTGACATTGCCACTAGCTGATGTGGCTAAAAATACCACACATTTCATTGCTGCAAATTCTCAAATGTAGGTGGTGCTGTCTTTCTCTCATATTAGTTTCTGGAGCATTTGTATCAATAGTACTAACAGCAGAAACATGGCCCGCGCAATACACGACAATTAGCCAATGACAACGTCTGGCCCAGCTGGCACCAACACGCAAACCCAGTAAATTGCATAACATGCTCTCCTTCGCAGTGGTGGAGGTAACAAACATCGGTCTACAGGGGGGGGCGACGTAGAGTAGATCAGAGCGTTTCCATGACCACAGTAGTAAACAAACATGCAGGGCGCCCAATAGCTCACTGGGAAGAGCTTGCACCCCACATAAGCTGGGCCTTAGCAGTGGCCCAGGTTTGAGTCCAACCTGCAGCCCTTTGCTGCATGTCTTTTTCTGTCACTCTCCAGCTGTTCTATAATGAAGGCAAAAAACCCTGAAAAAAAAACCAACAAAAAAAACCATGCTGACTGTGAAGGATGCATGCTGTACTTACTGCACACAAAGAAGAAAAAAGGAAAACATAGCCGATAGGATGTCTGTGATAAATATGCTGAACTTGTTCACTTAGAGCTTTATCAGACTGGCCAGTTGTGGTTATTTTACGTGGAAGTGAGCTGAAATAGAAGGGGACAGCTTTCTCTGGCTGTTTTTATCTCGGCCCAAGGAGCAACACCCTGACTGCAGCTCATGCTTACGCTGCATTACGATTTTTCAGGTGACACAATCCAGAATGCAACAATGTGTGAAATTAATCGTGTGTAGCTTGAAGAGTTCACATTAGCATGTTGCACGGTGTTCATATTGCAAGTTACTGCCCTGAGACATCATTTACATGAACTATACAAACCTGTAATTCATCATTTTCAACATAAAACAATGAACTGATTAGACTGAACTGATATGTAGGTGTACTGTAGTGGTAGTGGTGGGGATTTTTTGAAAAGCACTGATCCAAATCAGGAACTATCTGATAAAAAAACAGATCAACAAGATTCTGACCAGACATTCAGTGCCAGCTTCTAGAACTTTGCAGTTCAACACTCTACTATAGAGACATTTTGGTAGGTACCAAAAAGATTGATGTATGATGCCCAGCACTCATTAGCTGTAGTCCCATGCTGATCCAAATGTAGTGTGAGAGAATTATTCATTCTGATAAGAACTTAATGCTTGGGGACACTTGGGAAAATG
Source organism: Epinephelus cyanopodus (assembly GCA_026686955.1). Classification (NCBI taxonomy): domain Eukaryota; kingdom Metazoa; phylum Chordata; class Actinopteri; order Perciformes; family Serranidae; genus Epinephelus; species Epinephelus cyanopodus. Next base: position 34,944,608 of record CM048917.1, on the reverse strand, counting down.
CTGAATAAGTCAGCATGATTATCAAAGCCAGCAAAACTTTAGAAGACCTTGTATTAGCTGAACTCTAATGCAATGTCCCGCATGCAACTCACAACTCTGCTTGCAAGGTCAGACTCATAAAAAGCTTCTGATGTGCTCTCCTCCTGAGTTGCTTTAGGAAAGCAGGGGCAGTGGGGCTGTTAAGCCCTGGCCTTGTTACACATCAGAAGCAGCATGAAGCAGGCATCACTTCCCCTCTCCTCCCAGCACCCTTCAGTTCGAATCTGACTCTCTGCTCTGTTCGGCTCTCTACACTGGCGCTGGATCTTGCTAATCTTTCCAGGAGTTTCTATTCAATCTGCCAGCTGGACAAAGGGGCAGGAAGCTGCTTTTTCCCCCTCAGAGAGAGATGGATTGAGAGGGAAAAGACAGAGACTTGGATCTGGGAGGAAGAAAAGAGAGGCTAAAGACAAAAAACCACCAGATGAGCAGTTTCTGGTGGCGTTCCTTCTCAGGGAGTGACCAACTGAGAGCAAAACAACTACAGCTGCATCCTGGTGAGCCCGCAGCTCCACATGGGCATGACAAACACCTACACAAACACACAGTGTGGTCACAATACCATCATTCTGACTTCCATACGAAGAATTGGTTTAATATATAAAACCTAAAACAACACCACTACGTACCACATCAGAACAAGCAATATCACAAAGCAAAACAGTCCACCACAGCCGGTGGTGTAGTGTCATTTGTCTTGGCATGGCAGGTCTTCTGTTGAAGCTAGCTCAACTTTTGCTGAAACATGATGCATTCAGTAACGTGTGGTGTTGGCCCAATCAAATACATGAAACCCCATATTCCTGGTAGTGTACTTTATGACAAGAACAGGGGAATTCAACTATTTATCTCAGGATACAATGATTTTTGCCGGCCTTCCTGAATTGTATTTCATCACCTCACTGTGAGCTGTTGCAACATGCCTCCACCAGTGCAGCCCCTTGTATTTCTTGAACATGGTGCCCAGTTTTAGCCTGTGCTACTGCCACTGGCAGAGGCTACTCAGAAAATGTAGAGCTCAACTGTTTTTTGTTGTGATACTGTCAGCAAGTTTGGTTATGCTGTTAGCTATTATGACAAATACAGGGGGCAAATTTTAGTCTACAATTTTGGTCAGACCCATAAGCATTTAAAATGATCTATGTTTAAGATATGATGTGTGAACTTTCATGAAAAAGAAGAGTAAAAGTAATTCCTCTCAATCATCACCCACTAGACGTGTGTGGGGGTGAGACCCTGTCTGTATTTTCTTATTTCCTCTTATTTTGCTGTATTCAGGATGTTCCTGGATACAGCATGCTGGTGAGGTTGGATAGTGGTGGTAGTGACCAGGTATGCATAAGAGAGGAACAGCACCCAGAGGACTGAAAACAGTGATTGAGGCTGGGCCTGTTCATTTCTATGAAAGTTTCTAAGTGGTGCATAACAGCAAAAATGTTTGACTTAACAAGTATAAAATGACCAGGATCTTCCACATCGTTGGGCCCATAAAGCAAGCGCAGCACTTTTGCAAGCCCGGCAGGTAACTTCCATCATTCGAGCAGCTAACTTCCAGTTTCTCCCTCAGCTAACTTGAATGAAAATAAAATAATTTAATTGTGCGGCTCTTCTAGACTTCCCAAATGTTAACAGGCTGAATAGATTAAATCACAATAGTGGAGCAAGTCATTCTGCAGGGGTTGTGACGCTCAAAAATATTTTCCCACTGATTTACGGATGTCTCTTTCACAATGTAAGTCTATATAAAATGTTTTTTCAGACCCAATGGCATCATGTGATGGACCTGGAAGTTATAATTTTACAGTTTGGCCTCTACAAAAATTGGCCTTAAAGCCTGGAACACTTACTAGGGGACCCACACCAGCGAAAAACACAAAAATAGAGGGACGAAATGTCAAGCAGTTGGCTTTCAATTTCATTGGCGATACTGTTAAACAGTAGCTAACAATTCCTGTATAGTACCTTTATGTGATTTTTCTAGGGATAGCTTTGAGATACTCCATGTTCTTTCCCTGAAACACATTTTTGCACTGGACTCTGAATCTTTCTTCAAATTGGCCCTTTTGCCACCCTCGTTGAAAAATACTGTAATTTTCCTTTGAACTGATTCACTCTGGCACTGTTTGAGATGGCAACAAGTATTTCCCAAAGTGTCAGCATTGCTTTAATTTTATACGACCAGACATCTTTTATTATTCCACATGTATGCCTGTATTTAGCTGATAGGGCACAGAGAACAGCGAACTGTGAGACAAATATAATTTAAATCTTGTGCAACAGTATCCAGCGTTAATAGCTTGGTTATATTAACAGTTACTCACACACAGTCTGCTGCAGTCAAAAACACAAGTACAGCTGGATGCCATTACAATCTGTTAATCTGAAACGTCTCGCCAAGAGACATATTAGAGCTCATATTTTAGCCAGTCTGACCTTTGTTATCTCTCTCTCTCACACACACACACACACACACACACACACACACACACACACACACACACACACACACACTTAATCAGGCGAGTTCCCAGTTTCTACTTTCACCTAGTCGACTGCACTTATTAGAGAGCTTTGTTCAGCAGTGCGTAGGAAAGGGATGCAATACCCTGCTGCAGTTGTCCATTACAAGAATGTGTTAAAACAGCTCCTCTACATTAGATACAAGACAGGAAAACAGCACTACTTGCTTGACGTCAATCAGCCAGTGGGGTCACTCAAATACTGCCCTTGACAAAGAGGGAGACATAATGATAGTGAAAGTGGTAGCTGAGAGGAAGACAAGACAATCAGTGTCAGAAATAATTGGAGACAAAACTGCCCCAAATCCAAGGTAGCAACCCCATAACACATGATTGAGAGACCACAAAAATTGTGTGGTTGTGTATGTAAATGCCTCCAAATGTCAAGAGCAAAAATCCCAAAACTTGCCCTACGATTTTTTATTTTATTTTTTTTACAGACAGCATTTGATATTTATTTAGCAAGACATCAAGAGCAACCCCACTGTTACCTTCACATTTGAATGTACCAGCAACAGAAATTCTTCATGCTCTGTTGGAATTTCAACGAGTTACCTGCAGGCATCAGCCCAGTCATCTCATACTCCACCATCTGCCTGTTCCAAAACTACAATGGAACAATACTGGGCCTCCGAGCTGAGCCAAGCTTTCACACTTCACCACAATGCCAAGTACAGCAGTACTGAGGCCAGCCTTCAGTCTTAACTTTCTCAGTCAGCCTTACGCTGTAGGTCCAGCTGGCTGCTTCTCAAATCAAAACATAATCAGCTCCTCTTTCTCTGACTGACACTGGTATTCCCATTTCTTTATCCATCACTTCTCCACTAGATTCTTCATTAATGATGCAGGAGTTGGGAGTTTATTGTATTGTATTGATTTGCTAGAGCTACAAAGTATAAGAGTTTATGTCAAATGCCTAACTTGAAATTTCAGATGCAGTGATAAGGATTCTGCAAACACTGCTAACGCTGCACAAGCCAACCTCACACTTAAGTAGCTCTCCATATTTTATCAGGCTTATTAACCTTTTAATCTCTTTTTTTTGGCCTGACACACACTCACTGCTGCTTCAGAGACACGTTGGATTAGGCTCAAAACTGAATTGGTCATTTCCTGTCAGTGCAAATAGATACCAGAACTTCATTCCATCATGGCTACAGCTTTTTCTTCAAAGATAATCTTTCTGAAATCAGCTCATCATTCTCTATCTCAAACGTCTATTTGTCTAAGTCAACTTTCCAAAATTACACACTTTATAGTGTTCATTTCTTCAGCTGTTTGTAGATCTGGTTGTAAGACCTGCTCCCACCAGCACATTACAAAATCAAATTCAAAAGCAGCGGTAGAATACATCTGCACCACCTCAACTGTGACCAATTGTAAGTCTTGACAGTTCTAATCTTTGACAAAGAGCAAGGATCCAAAACCAAGGAAGCTATCATTACTTGTTAGTTGTGTTGCAACATCTTCTTTAATTCTACCCTCTGTTAGAGTTCAGTAACACTTTTAATAATTATTGTCTTTGTTTTAACTGCTGGCTGTGACACAAATTGCCCCTCCGGGATAATAAAGATACCTTGAACTTTGAACCTTTCAAAACAACATGCCTGGGAGATGTAAAGGATGCAGTGTAGAGAAAACAGAAAAGTTTGAAAAGCTATTGTGACGAAATAGTGCTAGCATATTCCTGCTGGCTAGCTTGCCTGTTACAGTACTTCAACTAACTTTTCAGTGGTCCCTTTGTTTCCTAGCTTCTAGAACTTGATATTTTATGAATACGCACAAATTAATTTCCTGTCATTTTCTGGTGTGACAAGGGCTTAAGTCCTTGGAATTTTTTTCTTTAATGCTTCAACTATGTCTTAGTCAAAGTAAGCCATTATTATCTTAGTCTAGGTTTAGATGCCAAAACACTTCAAGAAATACTTCCCTGCAAAATGACCATTTGTACAACAATTACTCATCGCATTGTTATGCTGAATTTGGGAAGAAAACTTGCATGTTCTCCATGGTGAATGGAATTCATTCATCATGATTTGAAGTAAAAAGGGTCCGAAGTCTGATTTATCTAGTCCTGTGCTCAGTACTTCGAAAACACTGGACGTTTGATATAGTTTTGCTGTTGTTAAACAGGGGCCCCAATGACTTCAATTCATGAATACTGTTGGCCGTTTTTGGACTCTCTGTTCACCATGGACACATGCAAGGAAAACAAGATTTCTCTCCACAAATTCAAGTTTACACGTGGTAAATAACTGTTATAGAAATGGTCAATTTGCTGGTTAAGTATTCTTTTAACATTTAACACTTGTTTTTAGCCATCAATGAATTAGCACACAAAACTAAGCAACTTTGTCTCCTCTTTATTCATCAACAAACAAATTCATGGCAATTACTGTGAAAGGCTTTATGTTCAAAATCAACCATTTTTTGTCAGTGGAGATTAAGCTCCTCTTTTAATTTCATCTTGTTGATGGTCCTTGACCAATATATTTCGTCACAGTTTTCATTCATCGTAACATAGTGGCTTTCAGAGAGCATTTATTGGTGGCACAAATAGACCCCAGCTGAGAAACCTCCCTCTGATCCTCTTTAAATGTCTGCTGTGAACACACTGCTATGCTCCTCACATTAGTTCTGTGTGAAATTTGGATCAGCTGGGGTATGCAGGGCTGGAAGCCAAGAAAGCTGGGAAGAGAGACAGAGGGGCCCATATGCGAGAGGGCCTGAAACAGGATCTAGTTGATGGTGGAGATCTCTCTGGTTCCCACCCAAACCATCACTCTGCTGTCTTTGTGTCCCTCCTGCTACTCTTCCACAGTGGCTGTTTACTAAACAGGAAGCTAAAACCGCAGGCTGAAATAATAAAGGCTGGACGCCTGTTTGTGTTCATGTCTTTCTCCGTCCACGGAACTGGTTGGGGTCACCACAAGATACACTGAGTCAGATTTATGACCTTTAAAAACATTTTTAATGCTAGCTGGAAAAGAGTTTAAGACCGATGTAAAAACCTAAAAATAAAACCTACCCAAAAATAGCCAAATCCAGAATATTTCTGAAGGAGCAGAAATGATGAAAGGCAGAAAGAGACTATTTTTAAGGGTCTAACTGAGTACAATAAAGTCACAATAGACAGAATGCGAATTATTAGTTTTCAAATGCTCAGGCTAGTTTTTAATTTAGTGTTCAACATTTTGAGGAATATTCTTATTTCCTTTCTTTATGTGAGTGAAATGAAAAGACTGATATTAATCTTATGACTGTGCTTTCAGTACAGAGTTCGAATCAAAACACAGTTAGCTTAAGTTAGCATAAAAACTGGAGGCAGGGGAAAACAACTTGCCTGGCTCAATTCAAAGTTAAAAAATATACCTACTAACACCTCTAAAGTTCACCCACTGACACACTGTATCTTGTGTATTTGACCCATATATAGACAGAAATGTAAAACACCCATGGGTGTGGTTTTAGGGGTGTTATGTGCTGGTATGGCAATTTCTTTGTGCAGCTTCTTCGAACCTTGTTTTCATATTGAGGTTGGTAGGTCGTGCTTGTACAGAGACCAAAATCAAACCCTGTACTCACCAACTGTATCAGAAGCACTAGACTAATGGACAAACTGTGTTTGTCACAAGAAAGTCAAGCTGCCAGCAGGTAAGTCCTCCTAAAAATCATGCATTTAAAAAAACAAACAAAAAAAACATCAATAACAAACCAATGAAAAGACCAAAACCAACATGAACTGATCCTTCTAAAACATTGTGTTGTGTGTGTTTTTTAAGATTAACATCTTCAGAGGTGTCACAGACAGGGTAAGGATGTTTTAGAATGAGACTGACAGACTAACACTATTAGTGTTAGTCTTTTTATGCCTGTCATGCCTCTTTTGCTTTCAAGATGGCGATATGCTGTCTGAAATCACACACACACTGGAGTGGCATGCTGTCTTTTGGTTCTGTGTGAAAATGCAAAGGTGGCATAAAGAAGGGACATCATAGTGGCCCTACAGCGTTATCTTTTCACATGTCTGGTGATATTCTACATATATCTTTTTTAATCATCAACAAAAAATCCAAGAAAATACAAAAACAACAATGAATTTATCCTACTTAAAGCACTGTTTATGTTTTTAAAGATTTTGCTCTTCAAAAGGGCTTCCAGGGCTTGTAAGGATTAAGGAAGTTGGAAATAAAGAGAGGTTTAGGTCTTTTCATGGGACTTGTTGACAATTATAAGAAAACAGAACAGCAACCTTGTTCCAAACTAGAAAATTTGGCAATACTTGCAGTATTACAAGGAAAAGAATATATATATTTTTTGATTTATTATCGGTATCTGCCGGTTAAGTCCCCATTCAATATTTAACTTTTTGTTAACAATACAGCTGCACAGTGCACACTTTCCCTACAAATCCATATCTGTTTGTCACTCATTACAGGCCTCATTCACACAGAGCATGGTTCAATATGTCAATAGAGAGCCAAAGTGAAACTAGAACTTCCGGTTTCTGTTCCAGAAGTAAGAAAACCTCATTAAAAGTCCTATTGCCCTTTGTAACTCTGCTAAAAAAAAACTAAAAACAGCCTCGGAACAGATTGTTTTTCAACAGTATGTCATGTAGCTCGCTCCATATATTTAAATAATGGTGGCAGTTTTTGAAAAATTATCTTATATGTTGCTTGTTCAACATTATTGAGAAGTTGTCTTTAATGAGCAGCATTTTCCATAAGCCCTCGACCTTCGCTGGCTAAATGTTACAGCTCGACAAAAAAGGAGAGTCCATGGGTGAGCTGAGAGGTTGTGGCGAGCTCAGACATGTCTGCAATCACTGCAGGACAGAGAGGACCAAATGCTGTAGAAACTTATTGACAGCGGAAATTACAACTAGAAAGTTGAAAAACGGCTCTAGAGGAGAGGTTTGGTGAGTTTTGTGGATATGGACAAAACCAAAAGAAATCAAGAAGGTTTTAATTCTTTTTAAAAAAAATGCTGCAGTGGATGCTTATTTGAATATGCAAAGTAAACCCCAGCAATGTGTTTACTTTTTCAGAGAGACTGATGAAACAAATGCTGAATGATAAACTGCATCATTCGTGGAACAGAGACAGGCCTGAATCTGATGCTTCTTCCCTATGCAACGCTAATTATACATGTGTTAGCGTGTGTGTATCCATATAGACAGCCAAACCCATAGTTCCTCCACTCCTCTGTCCACTTCCTTCCCTCTGTAATGCTGTTAGCCACATTTTGCAACCAGGTTCATTCATACTTGAGCCAACATCCTGCAGCTCACAATGTAAATCAAATCATTCAGAGCATACAGATGTGTTGCTGTGCGTCTTGGGGCTACAGAGACAACTCCCCTGGGAAACTGTGGCAATCCAGCTTCCACAAGAAATATTTTCACATGCTCATTCTTCATCACCCAACAACATTGTAGATGTTCTTAAAGCCAGGCCCACACGCCGCTGTGCAGAAACTCCTCTTTAAATTGTCAACTAGTCATCCTTAACAGCTGAGTGTGCCGGATGCCGCACATGCTTCACCTTCTTTCAACCTGCGCTGACGACCCACATCCACACAAAAATGAAAACACACTCAGATGCAGACAAGTGTGTATTACTGTGGGTTTGACTTGGCGTACACACACACTCTCACATGAACTGAAGCAAATACACACATTCACATCCTAAGTCAGTGTGTGTCAGATATAGATGTTTCCAACTTACCTACTACCATTAATGTAAACTCGAACCCTCTTTTGACCGACTTCCGATACACCTGGTTGGGGAGATTAGCGAAGCCCACATAGCCCTCCAGGTTCCGCTGCTAAAGGAAAACACACACACACACACACACTTTCTATTAATTCAGGGATCAAACAGCATAAATAAATACTAAAAAAACACACAGACAGACTCTCAAACTTGTCTGAAATTTTTAACATACTCTAGAATTTAAGCCTGTAAAAGCATAAACAGGCTGTTGGCAAAAGATGAGGCCTCATCAAAACACAGATGTATGCATGCACCACACACTATCTCTGTTACTATGGTGTTTTGTAGTTAACAAATACACAACAGATTCGGAGCTGCACACAGTCATTATGTGCACACAAAGTGACAAAAATTATGTTTTTTGTGAACCTGCAATTAGTATCTGTGTCCTGCAGCGACGGCACCCCTTTGAAGTGAAGTGCAGCTGGGATAAACACAAGTGGGGAAAAAGGCTGTTTTAAGGGGAAGAGGGGTGAGGGGAGGCTGACACACAGAGAGAAATAACAGGCTTTCTCTGAAGAGGATGGAAAGAGGAAGTGGAGTCAACCCTGCCAAAGTCTAACAAGTAAATTAAAACAGAAAATAAATAAATAAATGATAGCCAATGAGTTCCTCAAAGGATAAATGCAGACATGTGAAGCCACGTGGATAAAGACAAGGCAACACAAACAAACAAATGCAATCTCCCTACGTGCTGAATCATGTCCATCATGTTCCTAATGTAGGAAAGGTCGTGGTGAAGGCGGTAGATCTCAGACCAGATCGCAGCCAAGCCAGGCTGTCCAGCTGCTCTCTCTCTTCACCACTGGGGTTATCGCTTCATCCTTTGCTCCCTTCCCCATCACTCTCTCTACCTCGCTCCAACTCCCAGCCTGCCGTCAGATACCACCACACCAACCCCCCAATCACTGTGCACTGTCCTGCACGCTACGTGAGGCAAACACAATTGATTGCTTGCCTTCCTGCCACTGAGTGGCCTCTCAGGCTCTGTCATGCATGGCACCAATGGAAAACTGCAGCTCTGCACTGATACGTCTGCTGAAAGAAGGGGTTTAAAAGCACCTGCAGTTCAACATTTGACCAATTCAAACTCCCAAATGAAGACACAGAACAAACCTATCTTTGGATATGAAGACATTAAACAGGGCATTATAAGGCCATGTCCATGCCAATGGAGATAAGTGCACCTATACACTGACTCGATCATTACTACTTCTACTTCTGTCAATATGAGGCATCTTTTGTGCACTATGGGTGTCATGTGATGCAATACACAACAACGCTGCCAGCTTACGTTACACTTAAGGGACAGTTCACCCCCAAATCAAATATATATATATATATTCCCTCTTACCCGTAGAACTATTTATCAATATAGATTGTTTTGGTGTGAGTTGTCGATGGAAAACTGCAGCTTTGCACTGATAGGTCTGCTAAAACAATCTTTCATTCATATCATATTAATGATTGAAGATGATCCATTTAATACTGTAGTTTTGAAACAGGATTATTTGGATTGATTAGCACAAGAAAAATAAGATGTGCTTCAATGTATCAGATATTAACTGACAATTGCTTTCCTTTTCTTGGTTATTAGCAGAGAAGAGCAGATAAGCTAAGAGAGCGCAAGAGAAAGCAGGTGGGACCAGTGTATCAATACTGTAGAAAAACTGTTTCAAATATTCAGTATCGATATCAATATTTTTGACAACACTAGATCAGGGGCAAAAAAACTTGATTAGGACATCCTAATGAATATGTAATGTAGCTACTGACAATAACAGTAGCACAAGAATGTGAAGTCATTTAATAAGAGGAAGTTATATTCTGAAGGCTAATTATGAAGCTTTACAGCAGCAGGGGTTTTAAACTGCTTCATCAGACTCTTCAACATTTCCAGCCAAGGACCTACCTTCAAGAATACCAGTTTCAGCCCTCAGGAGACCAGACTCATATAAACATACTTCTATTCCCAGAAACATGCCTTAGGCCCAGCTCCAGTCCAAATCCATACCAGGAAAGTTTTACATAGTTTGGAACTACGGCCGTTTTCAAATTTCATACATGCTACAATATATTCCAATGATCTAAGACAGTCCAAATATAAGATAACAAGAAGAACTCTCTCCCAAATCCAAAAACTAGAGTGTTAAATCTCAAATTTCTAATGTCATTAAGTATCAAGTCTGGAACTGGTCCATACAGATTCTACAGATGACACTCATGTTTACATGCATTGGATTACGTATACAAGCACGGGAGGGGAATCTATTTATTGACCAAAGTATGTCCGACTCCACCACGATAGGTGGCAATATGCCCCTTTCAGCTTGTTAGTATTGGATCTTTCTTACGGTTGACCTACTACATCACAGACCAAACAATCGACAAACAAGTAGCAAACTGGTACCATGGTGGACAACTTTACAGCTCTGTACATTTTGTACATGCTTTATGCTTAACTTTTTCTTTTTCTTCTATTCTGATACAGATTTTTTTATTCCGACTTCCGTGTCAAAGCCCAGGGCTTAACTGTGGAGCATGCACAGAGTGCCTGGGCCACTTTGGGTCTGATTGACTGTATACATGCAGGAATAATTCGACTCCCAATAGCATTATCTGAGTGTTATTTTGACTTTGAACATTTAATTTGGTACGATTTCGGTCGGACTAACATGTTTACATGTATTTTAAAAGTCCAGTTTTAGTCAGACTAACACAACAAATGTATTTTCTCTGATGTCATGTAAACATAGTGATTGTGATTACTCAGGGGAATGATACAGGTACCTTTTCTGTGTCACAACTGAAAACACTACAATAGAATAAAGCTCACTTAAGTATAAAAAAGGAAAACTTTCTGAGCACCCACACAATCAGTCTGCCATTCATTGTCTATGGAGCAGCTCCAGGCTGTTTACCCTATGACATCACAAGTTTGAGACTTACTTCTCTGGTTTCAGGCTTTGTGAGAGAGTAGCTCATATTCACAAATATTGGTTAACCTTTCCTAGCTCATGGAAATAATATGCTAGAATTTTCAATTTTGCTGCTGTTCCCATTTAATGCTACAACATACAATAATATGTAAGCCAGATAATAGTGTTCTTCTAGCTCTGTGGCATGTGTTTAGGGAAGACCCTTTCCTGTTTCAACATGAAAATGTCCCTGTACAGAAAGCCAGGTCCACAAAGAAATACTTTTCCCAGTTTGAAGTGGAAGAACTTAGGAGCCCTGACCTCAACCGCATCCCACATCTTTGGGATGGACTGGAACCTGATTGCCCATCATTAGTACTGGACCTTACTGATGCTTTTGTTACTGAGTGGGAGCAAATCCTTGTATCCAAGTTCAGAAATCTTGTGGAAGCCTTCTCAGAAGAGAGGAAGACATGAGATATTAAACAGTCTGGCTGTAACGTTTAGGTGTCTGCATGCTTTTTGGTCATGCTGTATGTCTTTTGCAGGTCTGTATCAGTTGACTCATCATTCATCACAAGGGTTTGACCAATGTATTTCTCAATTACAAACACAAAACCGCCTAGAAGCCACTTCCTAGCAACACAAAAATAAAATGGTCTATAGGGTTTTTGAGGGCTTGACTCTTGAAAAGGCAACTAATGCATACAAATATTGTGAAATGTCAAGTTTCCAGTTTTCTGTAGCAGTATTAATATTCAGTAATGGCCCATTACTAGCTTAACTCCACATTCTCTGTGTATCCCACATTTCCTACTGCTGAGTGTTACATTCAGAGAACTGCAGGTTACACACCAACAACACTAGTGGGTGTAATGGACACACAGAATGTGGGAAAAGAAAAGGAAACTATCTATTCACCTCATCAATACTCTGTGATGCATGCGGCTCAACACCAGGCGTAACTACTCAGAACAAGCCTGGAGCACTTTCCACCATTTCCATGTTTGATCCACCCACATGCCAGTTCCGTGTGTATGATTATGCACGTTACATAAGGTGCCACCTCTGGCAGTCTGTTTATTTCCCTCTAGCTGCACTGAGGGCACAGGTAATGCAACACACTGGGTCAGTCATTTAGCTATTGAGAAGAAATTATAGTGGTGCAGGCTATCAGTGGTTAGCTATGAAAAGCCTTTGTGGGTGTGTGTTTAAGTGTGAATGCATCAACATACAGTATGTTCACGTTCATGTGTGCATGACTGAGAAAACCTTTTGTTTACAGAGACCTTGTGTCTGTGGCACATAATGGGGTTTGTATACATTATGTACAAGAAACACGTGACATGCTTGCAACACCAGCAGTGCTACAATGGCAGCTGCCACTTACGAAATGTGTTACGATTAATGTGGTTCTTTTTCATAAGAAAGTGACTAACAGAGGCAGAGGACTTAAAGAGGGAAGTAATGGGGGATGAGAGAGAGAAACACTAGCCAGTCCATACCATTACTGCTAACCCCTCCCCCAGTCCACCCAGTGGTGATAGTAGCTGCCTGGTTCACTGACATCATCTGTATTGCCAAGTCCACCCCCCACATGTACTCAGCAGCTGATGCTGAGGCCCTCTCTCTGCTTCCATCAGCTGTTTAAAACTTTGATTTATCATATATTGAATATTTATCATGTACTGAATATTGCATCTCTTACCATCGCATGAGGAGGACAGAAATCATTTGAAAACAGTGCCTGTGTGGTTCTTTCTTTTGTTATTTTTAGCACTGAGCACATTGTGCCCACTGCTCCTTCAGTATCTCTGTCTCCTGATGCACATTGTGTATGCCCACCCCATCGGTGTTATGCCAAGGAAAGTCAGTGCCAATCCTCTCAGACTGTATCACACTCAGGTACAGAACAACACAAAGTATGGTGTGTTGTGTGGTGGTAATCACTGATTGCTGAATGTAAGTGCCAGTGTACAAAGCCCTTAAGAAAGCAAACCAGATGTGGTCAACAAACAGGATTCTTCTTGCTTAATGCTGTTGTGTGGACAGTCATACCAAACTGCATTCAACATTTAAGCAGTTTTACTAAAGACTTTCTATCTGGTAATGGTTGATAAGTGTAATTTTGGGGGGACAGGATTTAATATCTCTAGTAGTAAGTGGTTCAGCTACTGTTGTTATGCACACAATACAGTCAATCTAACAGTTATCTACTTCATAAGATGCATATATTTGATTGATACTGCCTGTAGTCTAAACTGCCAGATTTCTTAAGGGGATTTGGCAAAGGACAGCAAGCCTCATCATCTGGACTCTTGACAGTGAAAGCATAGATCAGAACATTGCAGCTAGGCAGTTACCTGGATTCTATTTAACTGCATACTTTCACAAGTAATATTGTCAAGGTTGATGTGAAAACAAGTCTATACAAAAATTTGCTATTGCCCATATATTTCCCCACTGAAATGAACTCTAATTGGGACCAGACCACGTACAAACGATACGTGCTGATGTGAAAAACGTTCAACGAACCCTCGAGTCAGCCTCCTTTTAAATAACTCCCATTTAAAATACAACATTAACGTGTTCACTCTTTGTCAGTTAGGTCCAAACGGTAGTTAACGTTACAATAAGCAAACACTGTCTTCACCATGCGTGATATTTAGCAACAAAAGGCTAAATTATGTTATACTTTCAGCACCCATACCCTCGCGTCACCAGAATACGCAGAAGTGGGAGGTGTGATTCGTTTTTGAAACGATGGCATGTACTGAAATACATGTTGTTTGGTCCACCACATTATGCCGAATTTGTCAGTAGACAATATCAATTTGAAAGAAGGGTTGAGTGACGTTTCTCTGTAAGTACATGTCTTTGTTTATGTGCAGAATATCACAAACATACACATTGTTAAAGGAGCTTGGTGCTCAGTTCTCTCCATTTATGAGAGGTTGGTACCAACAGCAATGAAAACACACAGGTACGGTTAAAGAGGTTATACCAAAGGAGATTTCAATTACAGCCTATTGAAACTAACAATAGTGTCAACACGTTAAAAATGGCTTATTTGGAGGATAAATAGACTTACAGCGATGCTGGGAACCGCAGTCTCTGGTCGCTCGATCATTGTATCACTGTGTTGTCACAACCCAGCCTGCAACGGACAGTCACCGAGGCATAAACTGATTAACGTCCAAAAGAATGTCGGAGCGAAGAGAAATACGAAACTTTCCACCGTAAACCCGCAGTTTGGTGTCAACAAAAATAAACAACGTGCGTCTGTATGCGAATGAATGAGGTTAAATTACATATGGCCGCTGACGGATAGTACTACCAGATGTAGCTCAGTGAAGAAAAATGCTTCAACGACCGTTTTTCCTCGCGAAGGAAACTAACGGAATGTAGATGAGTACATCCGGTCGAGATTTTCAGAATAAAACGACAACTGCAATACGTTCCTTTATTCTTTTCTTTTGTTTTTTTTTGTTGCTGCAAAGTCTGACAAAAAGAGTACAACCAACAGTGTGAAAAGGCAAGGCAAATTTATTTATATAGCACATTTCATACCCAAAGGCAACCAAATTTTATTAAATCATAAAGTAAGCCTTTAGGGGCTGTGCCAATAATACTTCCAATTAAATTTGAATTTTATGTTCAAAGTTAAATATCACAAATCACAATTTGCCTCAGAGGGCTTTACATAAGATAACATTCCTCTGTCCTTGGATCCTCAGAGTGGAAAATGAAAAGCTCTCCCAAAAAAAAGCAGGGAAATAAATAAATAAACAAACAAATACATAAAAAAAACATTTGGGGCACAAGAACTCTTTTCTTTTCAAGGCAGAGGTTAAATCCTCTTTCATGCTAGCTTTTCCCACTAGCCTTAGCAGACAGTTTCTTTAAATAGAGTCCAAAGTTTGGTTTTCTGTCCATATCATTCAACTGGTAAACATACTGTCATCCTTAAAACTTGAATATTATGGAATTGTGGGTTCAGTCTCAAATGTAGACAAAACTCTACTGATATATTTAAGCTTTTCAGAAACACCACAAACAGAAAATACCTCAGGCAAAGTATGAGAACAAACAATCGCTCGGGCTCTTATTTTGAGAGAGAATACGCATACATCCGGTTTGCTACTGGCTGTGTCCGGCCAGCTTGATGCACCTTGATCCATCCTCCGATTGGTCAAACACGAACGTGATCGGCCTCTGATCGTGTGTGAGGCCTTCAAGTGCTGGAGGCAAAACGTTGCTGCCTTCAAAGACTGCTGTGAATAGAGCCATTAAACAATCACTAAGTAGTAAATTGGCATTAATTTGGCCATACCATGATGTATCAGGCGAGACAGGCGTGATGAAGGGGTGTACCACAAAATTCTGAACCCTGTGCATATGCATTCTCAAAGGGGCCCTCCTACAGCTATTCATTCTAGTATAGTAGGAAATAAAATGTTGACCTTCTTTGAAATGTAGCAAAAATTGGGGGAGTTTTTAGGACCAGCACTGACTGTGAGGAGATCAATTCATTCAATTCATTCAACAGCTGTGTAGTCCTAGTTATCATATTAACATAATAATGGTCCAGCAGCAGGCCTGGCAGTCTTCTGTATCATGCATGATTTGTTGCAGGATAGTCATAATATTGGCAGTACTCGTGGTTTGGTGGTGAATGTCATTAGAGACATTCCTATCTCATTCTTGGAGTACTTCTGCTATCCAGTAGATCAATGCGATTAGATGGCTGGAATGAAAAGCATAAATCATATCAAGTCATAACTGGAAGCAACATCTAAGGAATCATGTGTCTCATCAGTGAAGCTTCTGATGGGAACTCATTTTGTTGTTTAGCCCACATGAATATTTCAGAAGGTTTACATACACTTGGGATCTTTATGGGATCTTTATGGTGTGATGCTAAATGGTCTGTTGGCGCAATCTAGTGGCAAAGAAAGCAACTGCCATTACATGTTTCAGCAAATTTCTTGATTAGAAAGTACCTAAGAAACACACTCTTGTCCTTAACTCAGTTCAGTGATATTCACATGACTCCTGTACTGTGGTCCAAATTACACTGTAACTGACTTTGCAAAGAGCATTTTTGTTGGGAAACAAAATACTTCTGAAGAGATTCTTTGTAAATATTTACACAATTGAACTTGTCTGTGCTGTACTGTCCAGTATCACAGTATCATATCTTTTCATATTTTAACACGTATATTGAAAGTACTTCAAACATGAAACACATCAATTTTTTTCATATTTTTTTGATATATGTAATACTAAATAAATATGTATAACTTAATTTTAATGTGTTTCATTTTTTGATTTGAAACACTGAAATATAAGTAGCACTATATGAGGTGAAATATGTACTGAGATGACCACAGTAACCCTAATATATGCTCTTTATTTTATCAACACACAAACCAGAGAGGCAGTTTAAAAAAGAGACTAAATTTTGCTTAAAAGGAGCCACAATGGCTACAAGTTTCATTAATGAAATGAAATTAAATTAAATCAAATGAAACAGACAAGACAAGAGTCAGCAAACTAACATTACACAGATGTTTCTAAAGTTAGCTAACATTAGCCTCCATGAGTTACTGGTCATACCAGGCCCCCAGGAAGTGTGTCAGGCTTTGAAGCCAATTATCTCAGTGGCCAGACAGTGTACCTGCACCGTCATGTTATGCCTGGTGGGCCCAAAAACACTTTTTCTCATTGACTTACATGGCGAAAGAGATGTCTGTAAATCAGTGCCTACATTTTTTGAGCGTCACAAATTCGTTACTTGTTTCACATTTGGAAAGTCTAGAAGAGCCACTCAGATGAATCATTTCATCCCCATTCAAGTTAACAGAGCGTTAAACCAGAAGCACCTAGCTCGGCCAGTGGAAGTCTCCAGTGCACCTGTTCTATGGGCCACACAGTGTAAAAGCAATGTCAATTATTAGGGTAATTTAATACCTTGCAGTTGAACCATTTGGTGTCATGCACCACTGAGTAACTTTGATAGGAATGAATGGAGGTCCACCTCCATCGCTGTATATAATGCTCTATATATATCTCTTTATACATCCATGGGTCATACTCTACTTTGATGTCACCCACTGGTTTGTGGACTTAACCTCTGAAACCTCGAGGCTGGCATTTCGGCCATCGCCATCTTGGTTTTTGGAGCAAAATGTGACCATATTTGGGCGAGAGAAGCTGCTGCTTTGGAAAAGCGAGGGGTGGATCTGACTGAGAAGCTGAGGACACTAGTGGTTCTTCCAAAAGTTACATAGTCTGGCTTTAAGAAAGTGACATCTTGGCCCAGAAGCTAAATCTCATTACTTCAGTCCTGCTGAGGTATTCGGTGTTATCAGACAGATAAAGCCCCCTGCACATCTAAAGCTTTCAGCTCTGTGAGAAAGCTGCTCAGCAGTCAATAAAAAGACCTTGACCTTTAAAAGGAAGATGAAAAGATCAAAAGCATTACGAGAATTTGACTTAAAAGTTGAGATAAAAGTTGAGATTCAAGCTAATTTGCAGCCCTTTGTGTTTCTTAGTGTGTCTCTATCTCTTCAGCATTCATGGTTTCACACACGAGTTTATGTAATATCAAAAGGGAAATTAACAACTGGAAAGTTTTGTATGAATGTCAGTGTATGAGGAAACTAAACCCTTGATAAGGTGAGAGAAAGACAAAGACAAACCATGACATTTTATCTTGCTTTAATTCAGCATACAGATATAAATTATTTGTTGTCAAATTACATTACTTAGCTGCACATGTTATTGAGTTCAAAACATGACTGTAAATTTTAAAAAATAGCCATAAAAAATATTTTTACTTTATATGAAATTCAAGACTCAGAGCTAACAACTTTCACTGCAGAAAAGGTGGGATAACCCGTAGCTTATACTCTAATGATGACAACAGGTGGAGTTGGGAGGCATTGCTCATTGATCTTCTTTTACAGTGAATGTAGTTTCTTTCAGTCAGTTCAAATTACAATGTAATAGCATATCACAGTGTTGACGGTCCAACTTTAAGTGTTGTACTAAGCAAAAATACAAATATTGTTGCACATACTAAACTTCTTCAGTCTGAAATGAAGAAAATATTTAAGAATAGTAAAAGGGTGTCAATTCAAACTGTTATGCATACATTTTCACTCGCTATATATGTATGACAGAAAAACACATATTTGACAACTGTAGTTTTAAAGGTTGCAGCACTGTGACATATTAAATGGCCAGATTTTGTTCATCAGTGGCCCTGACAGTGGATGTGGTGTTGCCATGGTTACAGGTTGGACGTCTCTCCTGGGATGGCTTTGCCGTCCAGGTAGGTGATGAGCGTCTTCACCCAAGGGGCTGAAGGTCTGACACACAGCTGACGACCTGCCTTTGTCTTCAACCTGAGCACACACATGAACAAGACGGTCAGATTCAGTGTATTCATGCGTAGGTACAATGATGTCAGAGATGTATTTCTGTAAGGCTGTGTACTTACAAGATGGCAGGGTTGGCGCACCGCTGGCTGGTCTTGACGTAGCCAAGCACTCTGTCTCTTGGCACCTCGTTCTCATTGAAACGAAAGCAGCATTTCTTCGGGCCAGTACCACGCATACCTACCAATAAACACACAGGAATGAACAACTCGTGGCAAACACACAGACGTCATGTGCTTGTTACTTTTCTGTTCCCTTTTTAATTTCCTGTGACCCTGCATGAGCCTAACTTACGTACTTCAGTTGTCCCATTACAGTCATGTGGCGAAACTCTTGATGTGTGTTTAAGGACTGGTTCAACTTAAGAGGGTAAGCTGTTCAATACTTATCATATGTATCATATTCCAGGGTGGATTTTCTCTTTAAGAGGAAGACTGGAACAATTTACTGTTGGTTCCATCGAATCAGGGTTTCTTAATATTTAAAGCTGCACTGATAGATTTTATTTTTGGCCACTAAGGGGCAACATCACAGGACATATTTTCTATTATGTTATTCAAACTTTGCCTGCCCATCAACATAACATGAAATGGGGATACATTTGCTTTTGTGAAAAGTGGGACTTTATAGAACTTACGCACTACCTGTCATACATATTTCAGTTTTTAAATGTACTGTCAAGCTAATTATTTGAATTACTGAAATGACTGATATTTGGTCCTGTTTTTAAATTCACTTTTTTATTCTTTATTTGTCCACATTGTTTTTTGATTCTTTTTCTGTGAGATTATATTGTCATGTGATCATGTTGTAATATATGTTTACATGTATTATTTGCCTGTGCTAAAAAATGGAAAGTCCAATATTTACTCTTGCTTGACTTGTTTCATATGAATTTGAGAATGGCACAGAGTTTGGAGGGAGCTTTAAAATGCTAATACTGAAATTATTGTACATTTAGGATATACAGCTTTAAGAAATCCATGTAAGAATACATTGTCCTTTTGCATGTTTCCCATATTTCTTTTCCTCCGTTGGAAATAAGGACACAAAAAGCTACACACTAAATCATATCCATTCTATCAAATGTATGAGTGTAATCATAAAGATATTAAAATAAGATGACATTTCTTCCCCTCTTTCACACACTGAACAATAACGCTCAAACTCCTTCTTACCTTCACTGAGTGTGATAACAGCCAGCATCAGCACAAACACAGACAGAGCGAGACGAGGAGCAGCCATCCTGACGTGAGTGTTCACAGTGTAGCAGTCGGTGAAAGTCTCAGTTGAGCTGGATGAATCTGTTCTCTCTGCTGTATGAAGCTGTACTTCATCTGATTCTTTTATACAGTACAGAAGTAGTTGTGGGGGCGATCCCGAAGCACAGACTCTATGACATGTCAGTATCTCTCACCTTTATCTGCAAGGGGGAATCCAGAGTGGACTTTTCGTTTTGGTCTTTCTGTTTGTGTCTTTATTTAAGTTGATTTCACTTCCCTATCGAATTGACATTCACTGATGAACCCTGCCTTTAACCTGCGAAGAAGAAATAAGGAAGTAATTCTCTTTGCCCCGAACGTGGTTTCCCTGAGAATTACACATTGCTTATATGATTGTGACCAAAACTTCTGTACTTTCTGCGTGCCGCCCACATGTCACAGCCATAAAAGTTCTTTGAGAGCAGATATATGAAAGCAATCAAAATGAATACAAATAGGCAGCAACCAGCCTTTGTTCCCTATAAAAATTAAATAGCTTTTTGTGCAAAATCCAAACTTTTATTTCCCATGTGTAAAACATAAAATTTTGCCTGACATTCCTGTTTGGCATTACATAAACTAAATCTCATTAGAGAAAGATTCTGAGTCACAGCGGCAATGTGGAAATTACTTAGTTACCTGGTATGCAGTGATTACAATGGATGTTAAAATGAACAGCAGGGAAAACCGTTTGGGGATTCTCAAGGGTTTTTACAAAGGCCATTGCACAACAATAACAATTATATAATAATAGTTCCTTCAATTCCAACAGGGCCCTGTGACCACCTGCGGTCGGTGCTAAAGTTTGGTCACATTACGTGGGTCTGTTTAGAAATTATGTGCCTTTTTGTGATATATACACATTTCCACTGGACAAAATTATAAATCATTTTTGTGTTTTTGTTCAAATTTTCATTTTTCTTGTTGTAAATCACAGGCCAGCTCTTCAGCTTGATGAAAATGCTTTATCAAATAATCTTAGAAGGAGCTAAAAATCACCATTTTGTGGTTGTAAACCTCCACAAACCACTTCCGTTATATTTAAGGTTTACATCCATGAAGGTGGACACTCAAGATTAGTGTCAATTATTTAGTATCTGATCAAATTAATCAACTTCTGTTTATGAAATATGTTTTAATGGCAGGAAAAGTGTTTTTGCAGAACATTATGATGTCACGGTGAAGTTGACCTTTGACCTTGTGGATATAAAATGTCATTATGTCAACATTATATCCTATTAGACATTTGACATTTGTTTAAATTTTGTAAAATAAGCATGTAAATTCTTGAGTCATGGCCAAAAACATGTTTTGTAAGGTCACAGTGATTTTTGTCTGCCAAATTCTAATCAGTTCATCCTTCAGTCTACATGGATGTTTGTGCCAAATTGGAAGAAATTCCCTCAAGGCCTTCTTGAGATATCGGTTTCGTGAGAATGAGACAGATGCGAGGTCACAATGACCATGACCTTTGACTACCAAATTGTAAGCAGTTTATTCTTCGGTCCAAGTGGCCTTTTGTGTCAAATTTGAAAAAATACCCTCAAGGTGTTCTTGGAATTATGTGTTTATAAAGATGACGTGGATGCAAGGTCACAGTCATCTCAACCTTTGATCACCAAAAGCTAATCATCGTCTAGTCCAAGCAAACATTTGCACCAAATTTGATTAAATTTTTTTTTTAGATATCACATTCACAAAAATGAAATAAAAGAGCTAATCATCGTTGAGTCCAAGCGAACATTTGCGCCAAATTTGATTAGATTTTCTTGAGATATCGCGTTCACAAAAATGAAAGCAATGAGGTCACAATGACCTTGACCTTTGTCCACCATAACCTGATCAGTTCATCATTGATTCCAAATGGATGTTTGTGCCGAATTTGAAGAAATTCCCTCAAGGTCCTCTTAAGGTATCAAGTTCACAAGAATGAGACAGATTGACATCAGTCCTGATGGACAGACAACCATAAAACATAATGTCTCCGGCCTTGGCTATCATCAGCACGGAGGTGTTATTAGAAGGGGTTTGGAGTTAATAAACTGTAAATACGTACACTAAAACAATATTTTTAAAGTAGCACAAAAATAAGTGTATAAAATGTGAGCTTCCAAAAAGTAGATGTATACTGCAGCAGTACTATTTCTCATCATATATGTACATATTGTACTGTAACAGTTGACCTTTGTGTGAGAGCTCTCGTGCATCTGCATGTCTGACTCATAGCTCTGCACTTTTAACATGATTTAATCATAACAATCCTGCAACTGCATGAACCAGTCATGTGTGAAGACACCTTGCAGCACGAGGAGGAACTGGGTGTAGTGAAATGATGCACACTGAACCTTCAAGTTAGTTTCATGTAAGAGCAATATGTGTCCTTCTACCTCTGTGTTGTTGTATCTTGAAATAAAATAAACTCAACTTGTTCATTTTTTTGGACAAGAAAGCAATCATTTTTCAGAAACAAATCTCCAATAAAGTCGTATGACAAAATAATAATAATTTAAGCTCTACAGTACAAGTCACAAAGCGTGTCAATAAATGGCTAATTATGCTTAAGTAATATATATGTATAAAACATGCACAATAATTTAGAAGTTCAGCTATACATTAGTAGCCTGGTAAGACCATTGCAATGACATGAGCTCAACTTTCTATTTCACTCTCTGTATCAGTGTGGACGTGGTGCCACCCCAAACACTTTCAGGGAGTGGAAGTATTCACCTCGACAAACAAACTCCCTCAGCCAGTCAGCGTAACAAAACACAGAGAAACATCTACATTACCAATGGAGCCATTTGATAAGTCAAGCCTTTGCCAAATCGAGTTGCAAGAATAGTGAAAAATGTCTTTTCCTTTGAAAACTCTGCAAGTGCATACTCTTGTTCATGTTTAATTATTGTTATTGACTTGTCGACTACGGTGTGGATCCCTGATTGGCCGCGGTTGGATTGTAATTTCAGGAAAGAGTTCGGGGCAGCAGTGAGTCCAGACTGATACAGAGAGCGAAACATAATGTTGCGTTCGTGTCATTACGATGGTCTTACAGACTAATAAGTTAGGGAATGTTTACATTAAGATAAAGGAACAAGCAAACCTCTACATAAAGACCACGGAGCATGTTCACTTATTTTAACCTTTACCAAAACTAAGTCAAAAGCTGGACTATAAAAAAATAAGTGGACGATATAACCATTAAACAAACACTTATAAAACATGGCTTAGCTTTAAACTTAATGACATACATGTCAATGAATATATTTAACAACCATTTACTAATATTAGCTAATAAATGTCAACAAGAGACGTTTGTTAACAGTTACTTAATGCTTATTATTGTATTAACTGTTAGTAAACGCTTATTACTGTTTTAACTAATGATAATAGCAATAGCAAACTATTTAACAAAGTATAAATGAATACCTTAATACCCATTAATAAATTATTACTAGAGATTTTAGTTAAGTGTTCATTAACCATTAGTTAATGCTTACGACTGAATTGACTAATGTTAATGTGCCCTTATTTGTAAAGTGTTACTGTACTAATAATAACACACCCTTGCTTAATGCAGTACACTCCCAGGGAATTTTCTGTGAGTTTCACTTAGTGGATAATGTTGTTGTGTTGTGTGTGTTATGTGTGTTAACTGACATGACCAAGTCAGTTGTCTCTATGATTTATGACTCTTCTCTATTTGTTATAATGTTACACTATTGCTGTCACAGTATGATTTTTCAGAATCCCAGCAGGAGTCCTCATGAGTTTTATCTGAGGAAAGTTATAGTCTCCTCATCGCTCCACACAGACTCTGTCTCTATTATATAAACATCATAAATCTGTTTCTATTGGAATTTGTTGCACTATGTTTTTTTTTCTCCTTTTGGAAAGTGCTCTCGTGCGCCATCTTAAAGACTGTCCCGAAGCTTTTATTTATGCTCTGAGGAGCTATGAGTGAGTATACATAAGAGCAGCCTTCATGGAAGACTTGCCCCCCATATTGTACTGATTGGATGCTGCAGCTGATTGGACTGATCTGATACATCATTATATTGGCGTTTTTATACTAGATTGAAGACAGATAAGAGATTTAACTCCCAACTTTTATAATCTATTTGTTTTTTCATTCACCATCTAGTTAAAAATCAGCAGTGGGAATTATAGGGTAGAACAACAAAGGGACCAGCTGTCTTCATTAGAAAGATTTTTCTTTTCTCCATCTGTAATTCCCCCATTAACTTTGGTTCTGAATAGGCCTACTTTTAAAGTCAGAGGGTGTGTGTTAGCAAAAAACACTTAATACGTTATTTATCAGCATTTCCATTAAGTCATATCTGAAGCTGATAATCATTACATCATTTCAACTTTGCCTGAAACATTTAGCCAAATAAATAATATCCAGTGTTCAAAAGAAACCACAATCATACTCTGGGTTATTTATATGACTGAATCATATAAACACATTATGTACCTGCGTGGGTACTGTTCATGCACAGCTCTTGCTAAACAGAAAGTAACACTAATACTCTGACAGTGGTAACTCTTAAACTTAACCAGTATTACACGAAGCACAGTGCTCATGTATTCAGACTCAAACAGCTGTCAAAGCTGACTGACAGCTGATCCAGCTGTAACAGCTGCTGCTGTCATCAGAACCAGGTGTTTCTTCATGAGACGATTCAAACATATATATATACCCTATTTCCTCTCTACCTGCATGGTACATGGTGGAAAAGATGCAAGTGAGGGAAACGTGGACGCAATATGAGAGACTTGGGATGCACCCATAGAGACAGACATGCTTACCAACAGGCAGTCTAAGAATTTACCTACTCTGCATGTTTTTAGACTGTGGGAGGAAGCTAAAGAACCTGGAGAAAACCCAAGCTGACACGAGCAGAACATGCAAACTCCCCCGAGACTCCAGAGACTCCCCTCCACTTCCTGATGACAAAGTCAGCTAATATGTGAAACGTAACTTTAGACAAGTTGATATGACACACATGAAATTTAAATGTATCTGTGGTTTGCAGAAACCTACATGGCCAACATTTCCCTCTGGTGACTGAGCTTCAAATATTGGAGTGTAAATAAAACTGTTTTGCTATTGCTGGAAGCTGGAGAGGTCTTTGATGTGTTTTCTGTTGATTTGCTGCCCTCAAGTGGTTAAAACAATAATCAATGCAGCTGTAAAATTACAGACTAACAATACTGCTATCCAACCGGGTGATGTGGGGACTGCTTTGTAAACATTTGAGACAAGAATCTTACAAACTAACAGATCCATTATTTTCCCCATCAGGTAAGGAACCAACAACACTCAAATGTAACAAAATAAGACACAGTTCAGTTTCAGATGCTTAAAACATTGATTGAAAATCTCCTGCACACTGCTTTGTAGAGTCCATTCTTTTTGTCATAGCATTAAGGACTTGATCTCCTGGGTGTCTGTGAACTTTGGGTAATGAAACTCATTGGCCTCTATTCCAAAGCACCACACCTGTGTGTAGTTCTTGATTTCTTCCAGCTCGTACTCTGTCAGGCATTTCCTCAGAACAGCCGTACATGGGGTAAAGAGATATCTCAGATACCTTTTTTCGATCTCATATGGAAACCACAAGTCTCTAAAATTAGGATTAAAAAGCAACAACCTGAAAACCAAACACTGGTGGGACAGCCCTGAATAGCATGTTGATGGGAGGTTTGGCCCATCAGTGGGAGCACATTGATTGTAAGGCTCAAAACATTTACTGGGAACAAGTCTTTGCAAGTTTATACAGAAGCGTAGAACTGATAGTCCAGAAAAAAACAAACAAATATACAAAATAAAAAGATCATTATCAGGTGATAACGTGAAGTTTCTTGTAATAACAAGATTTTTGTTTCATTTTTACGAGATACTGTTATGACAAAAAGCTTTTCTTATTTACCTGATACTGATACGTTTTTTTTCCCATGTTGTGGTATCAATACGCTCAGCAATACACTTCCTGAAGTTCAGAAACACCACAAAGAAGGCTCCTTTTTTTTTTTTTTTTTTTTGATTAAGCCAGCAATTGTATCACGGTTGGTATTGGTGCCATTGATGGGTCGCACATACCAATTTTGGCCCGGCATGAGTACCACTGTGACTACTTCAACCATAAAGGTTGGCATCACATCATCCTTCAAGGAGTTGTAGATCGAAAGGGACTATTCTGGGATGTATATTCAGGAATGGCTGGGAGTCTGCATGATGCTCGAGTTCTAAGACTGTCCACATTGTGGGAGTCGGTTGAGCATGGTGGCCTTTTTCCCTGCTGACACAAGGAACATTGGTGGGGTGAATGAATGTTGCCTATTACATCCTGGGAGACTGCCTGTCCCTTGCAGAACTGGCTTCTGAAACCATTCCCTGACACTGGTCGGCTGACACCAGAAAAACAGTGGTGGAAAAAAAATGCCTTTGGCAGACTGAAGGGAAGGTGAGGTTGCCTTATGAAACTGTCCGTGTTGTATCCACAAAGCTTTTTTAACGTAATTACAACTATATAAGAAATGATACGAGTCAAAAGCAAGGTGAACAGAAGCGTATGTGGTTCAACAAAACTTACTTTATATCAAAAAATGTGCAAGTACAAAGTGAAGTATTTTGAGCAAATGTGCAAATACAAATTGGTGCAAAGCTGGAAACTATATACAAAAGGTGCATTAAACAACAACCAATACATTGTTGTCAGCTGTAGCAGCAATGTCCAATACTGTCCACATACGTTATCAGCTAGTTGAGGGTCCTGGGTCGCACCGGCCGCTCATCACTTGTACGAGCTGGTCCAGTGTACGAAGGAACGCTTGGTTAAAAGCTAAAGTCTCCTGATGCTGTTCCCTTGCCAGCTCCGCTTCCTGGCGCCTTGCATCCCTGGCGTCCTCCAGCATCATGCGGAGGTGCTGGTCCTGATGCTGTTGCAGCTCCAGCAGTCTCTCCATCTGCCTCTTGTGAGACGCATGCACTTCCCTCAGGACAGTCACCAAATCCTCCTGGTCCTGTCTCCTCTTGCCTAGATGACAAAGCAAACAGGAATGGGATAAGTTGAGCAAAGCATTTCTTTCCACATGTTTGTCTGGCAGAGGGATGTGAGTATGAGTCATTTTGAAGATTAAATTGTTTATATCCCTCATGTCCAATGAAAGGTATGTTTGTTAAATGTGTTGTATATGTAGTGGGGTTGGCTGGGCCACCTTAAAGGTCAGTCCACCTTAAGAGGGCCTGATCTCACGTTCCCCATAATAACGGACGGTATAGATGGTTTGTACTGTCTTTGCCGCTACCGACGCTGTACTCCAGCTCTGCACCCCCGCCTCTTTCTCCTTAAGTCCTTCGGGATCTCCGGTCTCTCGCTGGGGTGTACACGACTGTGGCACAGTGCCAACAACTGATCACGGGTGTAAACAATCGAGCGGCGGCTGAATGAGTCTCTAGAAGTCGCTTTAAACAGTTCAGAAGTGAGTAAAAAGCATAAAACAAATCTCAGCAGTTGCACATACGTTGTTGAATGGGACCTGGACCCCCTGCAGTTTGCATATCAGACAGGCACTGGGGTGGATGATGCAGTCATCCAGAACACTGTCTCACCTGGAGAACACTGGAAGTGCTGTGAGAGTCATGTTTTATTTTTTACTTTTCCAGTGCTTTCAATACAATACAACCATCTCTGCTCAGGGGGAAGCTGGAAGGAGCTGGAGTTGACAACCACCTGGCTGCATGAATGATCGACTACCTCACCAGCAGACCACAGTATGTAAGGCTTCGTGACTGTGTCTGATGTGGTAGTCTGCAGCATAGGGGCTCCACAGGGGACAGTCCTCGTCCCCCCTCCTCTTCACCCTGTATACATCAGACTTCAGATACAACACGGACAGATGCCACCTCCAGAAGTTTCTCTGATGATACAGCCATTGTTGGATGTGTGTCAGAGGGGAATGATCTGGAGTACAGGGGGGGTCATCATGGACGTTGTCAACTAGTGTGAAGTCAACCATCTTCACATCAACGCCAGCAAGACAAAAGAGTTAGTGATTGACTTCCGCAGAAAAGCGCCGCAGACTACTCCAGTGAACATCCAGGGTTTGAACATTGAGGTCATGGAGGAGTACAAATACCTGGGTGTTCAGCTAAACAATAAACTGGACAACACCTCTCACTCCCTACATGAGACTGTCCGTGCACTGAGCAGCTCATTCAGCAGCAGACTGTGTGAGAGGAAGCGCTATCGCAGGTCAGTTCATCCCATCAGCTGTCTCCCCAAGCATCCACTCCTTTTGCACAGTTGAGTGTTTGCTGTGTTTTCACCTGACACTTTGTTTTTAGTTTTGCGTGGTGTGAGTGTGTAACCTCGCTCCCCCTTTTCTTCCCCCTGGCTAGCAGTTCTCACCTTATACAGCTGCAACTTATGTTTGTATGTTCAGGTTTTAGCTGCCTTTAGGACTGTCACATAAGTTTTCAAGGTTGCTGTTTTGTTACATCTTGTCTAGTTCATATATTTACTAAACCGAATGGTTATTACTCGGAAACCTCGTCTCTGCTGTCCCCTTTGTGTCAAATTGGTGAAGAGGACCATCTGAAATGGTCCCAGTCCTCACCCTGCCGTCACATATAAGATGCATTGCTGCAGTTTAATACCCAATAGTGGGCCTATGTAGGAGTTAAAATGAGCACAACTTTAAACATTTAAAGCGGTCAAATTTAACTTTTCAAATCGCGAATACAATTTTCAGACATTCTATAATTTTACATGAGTAAGTTTTTAAATGGGGTGAAGCATTTTTATAGTGTGGTTATTAGCTATAGCATCTGATTACGCCTTTCCCCGCAGTTCTGGGGACTGATTAAACCAAGTGTTTTGCCAAGGCTAATACTTTCTTACCTGGACGTCCCAGCATTACAGGGAAGCTGGTGTCTGAGGAGGTGGACGAGTACGCTGCCGGTTCCGGGCTGCGTGGCGTCGGAGATCGTGTCGAATCCGAGCTTTCTTCACTGGCAGCAGAAGGGGTGAAGTCCTCACTGCCGGAGCCTGTGTCGCTCTCGGTTGAGAACGTCGCACCTTAAGCAGAAACGTAAAATATATCACGAGTTAACTACATTCACTTTTACAACGATACTAAACAGCAGTGCAACGTAAACAGCCACACGCAATGAGTCGCTAGTCAGCCAAAACAGTAAAGATTTCACGCAGGTTTGAACAGTAACTTAATGTTAGCGTAACAGAATACTCACTGTCGGCCTCCAGCAGCAGGGACTCTAGCGGAGCCTCTCTCCCGCTGCTCGTCGGCCTGTGTCTACAAATGGCGTCCATTGTATCGAACCACTGCCAGGTCTTTCTGCTTACACCACTCCGGTCGATATTTCAAAATATCATCAAACAGGCTCCAGTGTTGAAAACAAACCGCAGCAATGGGTGTGCTTTTTAAAAATGGCGGGTTCTTCTTCTTCTTCTGTTTGAATGCCGGGCTACAAACCAACGTTAAAGGTGCATGCCGCCTCCTACTGTATCGGAGTGTGTAACATCATGACTCTATACTGGGTTCATTTCATAGATCAAAAAATAAAAGAAAAAGAAAAGAAAAAAATAAATAATACGTAATCATATTCTGGACATTAATCCTGTTTCATATATGTACTTAAGAACTGCCCTTTGAACCTGAGCCTGTTTGCTCTAGGAGCCCTTTGATGCTCCATTCCCTGCCCATTTTGACCACACCATCCTTCAACCTTTTCCTTTCTGTAATGAATTTCCTACATCCAAATAGTACATGTTCAACAGTTTCCCTGAGTCCACAAGTTTCACATTTATCTGATTCTCTCTTTTTCATGATAAACAGTGTACTGTTTAGTCCTGTGTGTCCTAGTCTTATCCTAGTGAACGTGACTTCTTCTTTCCCACATTTCCCTCTGGACCTTTTCACTCTGACAGACTTTTGAATTTTGTAATATTCCCTACGCTTTGTGTCATTATTCCATATTTCCTGCCATTTTGTCTTAATTCCCTGGTGGATTATAGATTTTGCCTCTTCTCTCCCAAAACAAAGATCTAAAATATCATTTTAATTTTTGTTTAATGCACTTTTAGCCAGTTTGTCTGCTATCTCATTTCCCTCAATGCCTGCATGCGCCGGATTCCAACAGAAGTGGACATCTATCCCTAGATGCTGTAGGTTCAATAAAATCAAATACACTTCTAACAGTAGATCTTCTCGAGCTGTTTCTCCAGATTGACTACTCTGCATTGCAGCTGCAGAATCTGAACATATAACTACTTTAAGTGGTTTGACCTGCTCTACCCACTGAAGACTGATTATTATTGCTACCATTTCTGCCGTGAACACTGACAACTTGTTTGAAATTCCTTTGACAATATCAGACTTTGGGATGTAAATGTCTGCTCCTACATGCTCATTATTTGGGTGTTTAGATCCATCTGTAAAAATCTGCAGGTAACTATAATAGCTGCTCTTCAGATGTTTTTGAGCCAGATATCCTATGTTCAGATTATTCTTTAAGCACTCTGTTTTCTTGTCTAATATTTGCAGGTTAACTTTGGGTTGTGGAAATGTTCATGGATACAGAGGGCCCCTCTGTACCATCTGTTGGGTACAAGAATAGGGACGGTTCCTTTGGTACCATCCACAGCTTTTTACAGTGGAGACAGAAAAAACAAGTACCGAACTGAGCTGAACTGTACCGTACTACTCCGTGGAGATGGGGCTTTTTTGTGGAGACCAACCAAATGTTTATATAGGCTATTAAACTTACATTTGTCTGCTTATTACTCATACTGTTTAAAGATGATTACATATATTGTTCACCATATATATTTGAATGGAAAAAGTCAGGTGTTGCAACTGACCCCAACCCTGGAGACAAGTACAATACCACAGAGATGGTTGCAACATATTAAAAATACAATAAATTTCACTAATTCACTCTATTTTTCCCAGTAAGCACAATTCTGAGAACATAGATTGTTACAGAGTTATGTTAAAATCTTATTTATTTATATGATAATATTATAGTATTATTATTTATTGAGTTTTGTTTGTGGGGAACTCCTCTGTTAAACTGGATTTATAGATGTGCATCTTTATGTTGTGAGCATTTATACTGGTGCAGTGGTGTGTCTGTGTCACTCTGCAGTAACACCTCCAAAACACTAGTCAGCTGTGGTGTCTCTGTGAAATGCTGTAACCTTTAGTTTATTCCAAATACACATTAAATATGGCTTAATAGCGACAATTTCAAACACAAGTACACACATCAGCTTCACCATAACTCACAGCATTCACAGACAGAGCATTTGTCTTTTGCAGGACACATTTTTCCACACATACAACATGCTAATGTTTTTAGCAAAAGCCTATGGCATTTTACATTGTATAAATTAGCCTAGCAGCTAGCGGACTTTTCCTCTACTCTTATGAAGCCAGGGACGACAGCAACATTTAACAAAGGTGATGTTATGAAATTTGGTTCCATTACAACTCACAGGGTTCACTGGCAAAACAACCGTCTTATTATAGACACGTTTTCAAAACAAATATAACATGCTAACGTTACTAGCACAAGCCTTTGCCATTTCATAGATCCCGGTCCTGCTGCTGGGTTGATGCCCTTCTAGGGCCCTTTCCAGCTCTCCGCATGTAACGGCCGGTCTCTTGGTATCCCCTCCATGCTCTTGAGACTGTGCTGGGAGACACAGCAAACCTTCTTGCGACTGCATGTATGGATGCGTCATCCTAGAGGAGCTGGACTACCTGTGCAACCTGACTGGGCTGCAGGTACCACCTCATGATACTAGTAGTGACAGCGACACTAGCAGAACACAAAACTAGAGAAGAGTAAGTCAGGAAGGATAAAGAGAGAGCAACTGCCTGTGGCCACCACATGCGAAACCATTCCCTTTTTGGGGGTTGTCTTGGTTTTGCCTCTCCATTGCACCTGTTGTTACTTTCATTTGCGCCAAAGCAGGTGAAACTGATTCACAATCACTCAACATAAATTAATTACTTAATTAATAACACATTATTTTGTCACAATTCCTGCTGTAATTTGAGATAATCCAGACCTCACTGTCACTTGACCAGTACAGTCTGCCCTCTCTGAATGACTCTGAGCTCCCTCATGATGTCATAGCCGTCCTCCACCACCTGAGGGCAGAGCAGGACAAAACATCTCAGCGAGACAATCAGAACTGGAAATTTGAAAATGAGAATGAAATAAGCAAAAGCACTGTTAAAAATTAAAAAAATAAAATAAAATAAAATAAAAAAATAAATAAAAAAGATAAGTGATTTGCATGTGTGGTCCCTGGATGTTTCTTGTTATCCAAGTGGACTCCATTCTGCACATGCAAACACAGAGCTGCTTTTTTCATATTCATTCATGTACATAAAATATACTGCGATTAGTAATGCTGGTAAGTCATAAAGGCCCATAGAAGCTGATGCAGTTGTCAATATTATAGGGTTAGTTCACCCAAATTAGGAAACCCATATTTCCTAATTTATATAGGCTAGTGATTACCAGCTATACAGTTAGTTTGTGCTTAATTTGACCAGATTTTGTTTTCACTGCTAATGTAGAGATTTGCTGTGTCTTTCCAAAAGCACAATGGCCACATGTCTGCCATGTTTCATAAAATACTTATCAATTGAGGAGCCTCCCCTGCTGCAGTGAAACGATGATGTGGCTCTGAAGCATCACTCACTCTGTTAATGAGTCAAAAGAAATTAGTAACCACCAATACATTGCTTACGCACTGTACAGTGTCAGGTATGGAGTGGATCTTATGGTGCATGTGTGTCTCTCTCTCCTTTCTGAAAGGGTGAGCTACAGAGAGCATGTTCAACACAAGTGCAGTTTTCTCCTGATTTCAGAGGACAGCTGTCAGGGAGCAAGAAAAGGTTCAGGCACCCTGCAGCTGGTGTGGCAGGGAGGGTGTGTGTGTGGGGGCGTGGCAGGGAGGGGGGCATTTCAAAGTGCAAGGATGCATGAGAAAGGTTTTGTCAGTTTTGTATTACATTTGCACCCATGCTTTCCTGCCTTTTGCTCTGCAGTGTTATGTGCTGTGCCTATCTGGTCTTTATATGTGGTTGTGTGAAAATGCAGAGACATCTTAATTTTCCACATCACCACAGCCTTAGAATACTGAACATTTGGTTCAATATGTTTCTTTGAAAATATCATTAAAATTGTAGAATTCTAAGATATAGTTCAAAAATATGACTGTGTTCCTTAAAAAGCTCTGTTGAGCACCACTCACGTGTACTGTAAGTCCTATTGGAGCTGTTTCCAGTACTTAAGTACTTAGTACGGAGAACATCATTTCAAAACAAGAGTCAACAAACTGAAAACTACATTGATTTATGGCTTCAGTAATCGTGACAGTAATGATACACAGTATTAATGTGTGTTGGAAAGCTGTCTTTTCTCTGGTCCCCCTGCCACAAGAAGGTCAGAGGTCAGCCAAGTAAGAGCATCCTCATTCCTTACAGCTGCTAGCAAAGCTGAAGGATGGTCTTTGGGCTCACTCCACTAACATCTGTTTACTGCTGCCACCAATCTGGAGGGATTAAAGAGAATACAATCTGCAACGTATAGCTGAACTTAAGATGATGCTTTTGGGAATGTTGTATGAATTATTGAAGTACTGAAAAATATAAAAGTCTACCACTGTTATCACCACATGGTTGATAGTTCCTGATGACAAAATTGACCAAGCATGTAGGCTATTTATTTATTTCAGTCCTTATTGCATATACAGACACACCAGCTTTTCACTTTGTCATGGGGTTAATATGTGTATGTGCAGTGTACTTTCTGACAGAGATGGGAATGGGATACCTGCTGGGGACTCTTCATTATTTATGAGAGAGGAGAGGGTGATGCAAAATGGGGATAGCGCCATCAATAATTTTTAAGCACTTTGGAGGGAGTTCTGTGTTTGATTTGGCTTAGGGGAGCGACATTCAACTTTAAATGGCTACATTTTGTATATTTTTTAAATACTCTCAGAGCTCCAAAACACGCAAGTGGATTTGAAATGCATATCTTCTTTAAAAATCTCCACAATCTACCATTTATCAGAGCAAGAAAATGTGATATATTTATTTATAGTGGAGGGAGAGTTATGCATTTTCCCCAGTCACTCAATGAGGCTCAAGAAAAACATTTGTAGCCACAGTCCCCTATTATTCACTATTCAGCGTCACTGGTTGTCATATTGCGTGTCTGCTTCTATGTATCTCTGACTCTGTGACTTAACTGCTGACAGAGAAAAATCCACATGACAGATGAAATTCACACCAAGACAAATTCAACGCTCAGGTTTCTTTTGGATCTTCTTTTAGGTTGTCTGGGAAGCGCAGGTTTTTAAATTCTGCAGCGTCAAGCTGACCACAGACAGACAAATCAGTACCGGACATAGGGCGAATTTACTTTCAAAATAAAGCGACTATTTAAAAATGGACCTAATTGGGCCCCATTTACACGTGACTGCTGCCATCAAACAGAATATTTTATTAGATAATAGTTTTAGTGGGCCATCTGGAGGATCTTTATTTACACAACTAATTAAATCACAAATTAAAGAAATAATGACATTAATTAATAGAAGCCCAATAATTATTCGGTATCAGTTTATAAATCTTCGTTCAGTGCTCTTTCTAAAAAGCTGATAACCATTTATTTTGTTAACATTGATTATTAGCGATACTGAGTGTAAGGCTTTGGCCGTTATACTCACTGATTGGCTGGCTAACCCTAACATAACCCACGCCCTAAGACAAGGGCGTGTTGTTTTTTTTTTTTTTTTTTGTCATTTGGTGGTCTTCCACCAGCTAATTCTGAGCATCATACAGTTAACTTGAATGAATCAATGAATTTTTCTGCACCAATTTGTGTATTTTTCTGCACCAATTTATGATGGAAATGGCTTTGTCAAAAGTTCACTGCCACTATCATCATTTATTTAGGGGCACATCTTCTAAATATTAAAGGGGAACATCACTTAATTAGGAGTTTTAGTATGTTATTTCAATGGTCTAGCATGAGCTACTCTCTCTCTTACAATGAAGTCTTGAACTTGTGATGTCATAGGGTATAAAGTCTGGAGCTGCTTTACAGACAATGAAAAGGAGACTGATTTTGTGAACTGGCAGAATGTTTCTTTTCTTTTTTGATACCAAAATGAGCTTTAATCTACTATAACATCTTTTCCAATTCATTGTCAACGGAGCAGCTCCAGACTGTAAACCCCGTGACAACACAAATTTGAGTTTCAGCACTTTCATTTTCTGGATTTGGGAGAGAGTTTTTCATGTTAACTAATATTTTTGGACACCATAGGAATAACATGTATGAATTTTAAAAATGTAGGACCTGTACCCTGGCCACCTGTACACTAATGGCTCTACTTTACGTCTTCGTTAATGAGAGTTTTATTCTCGAAAGACACAAACCGGAAGTCCCCTCTCTGTGCTGCCGTCGGGTTCGACGCTAGTCTACAACACGGGGGGCGGCAGACACACGGCGACTATCATGTGAGGAGCAGGTCGCTGGAGAAAACCGCAGCGCCGACTTCAGTGTATTACCCGTCCTGTGAGGATAGTTCGGCACTTCCACTGCGGACATAGGCTATTGTGGATAACAGCCGGGGGACACCAGCGGGACTGCGGCTTCTTTTTCATGGACTCGGGGTAAGTAGCTGACAGCCGCACTTCTCCTCTGTGAGCGTGAGTGTACGACTGAGCGCTTATCAGGAATGTTATGTTGAAATGGTTCATATGAGACACATTCAGCTCACACCGCCACGAAAATGATTGTTTTTTTTTATTGTCTGTGTGTCATGCTTGTTTGAAGATAACTGTTACAGGAATCCAGCTGCTGGTGAATTATTTATCACTGGCTGAAACTTAATAGATGGTGCAACAGGTGACGTGTGGAGGCCCTAGACAAAAGGTTTGGTGGTCAGTTGGTTTACAAAAATCATTTGTAGACTATGATGAAAATAAGACTTACTGATATTAATGTAACGAATAGTCAGTATGTGTAGGCAAACTATGGACTGAAGCTATAAATTCTTGACTATCAGATAACATTCATATTCTAATCCACTGATACAAGGAATGTTTGCTTGATTTTACATGCACTTTCTGAAGCAAGGGCGTAGATTTCGTTTCAGCATTGTGGGAGATCAGGGGTCCTCACAAAACAACTCCTAATTTCCTAAATTCCTGCACTCTGGGGAGTGTTTCTGCACCAACTTGCACTTTTTTGCATCAATTTTTGCTGTAAATGTCTTGAATTTTGTCAGAGTATAAGTTCTCTGCTGCTACTGTCATGTTTTTATTGGGGGGAACAAATGCACATGTACTAAATAATGAGGGGGTACCTGGCACCCCCTCGACATCTACATAGACACAGACATAAAACATGCACCATAGACCTTGACTAGAACTAAAAAAATGCTGTAATTTCTTTCACTTTACACCCCCCACACAATACCTGGGTACAGATTAGAGTAGTTGCCACTCCTCCCTTAAACAAGCTGTAACTTTAGGCAGAAAGAAGGACGTCAAAGAGGAGATGAAGTTGCAGAAAGGCCAGTTTCATAGTGGGCAGACACATTTACCCACCTTAGCAGTGCAATCTTGTAGCCCATCTCAGTGAACGTTCTCTTGGGAGTTTCAAAGTGGTGCATCTGAACTTGTAGTTTTATATAGTGGCACAAATGTATCCCTCCTCTCATCTGCCAGATGATTTCTGTGTGCAGCAGGTGGCTTCACGTCCTCAAAGACCTGAAATCCAGTCAGGTGTGAAGGCTCGTGTCATTTTAGAGACCCGCAGTTGTTGTGGAGTGATGTTTCAGTAGTAGGATAAACTTTCACTCAATTTTCACTTGACTAATATGATGGATTAGTCTTCATTAGAACAGGATATGTGTTCAAACTTAATGAGTGCTTCCCCCTTTTTTTAACATAACCCTGCCAAGCAGCGCTGAAGTGCAACATCAGAGCTGCTTTCTGTCTTCAGAAAAGGGAACTGTGCATCAACTGGTCCTACACTGATTGAGTGAGTTGTTATGGCTCTATTCATATACTCAGATTATGGATTTGAGGTAAATAAGCATTAGGAAGAGCAATTGTTGCAAGTAGCTTATAGTTGCTGAATGTGAGAGTTGGTTAGAAGCAGCTTGTCCAGCATAAAGGGCTAACGGGTCAGAGGTCCAGGACTTGGACAAATCCTTGTTAAATGCTGGTTTTACATGGGGGTAACCGCATAGAAAAAGGCTTTGTTACCTTGTTGCTGCTGATTCTGCATCATCACTGCTGACTAAACCACGTGCACTTTAAAACTTTGCCCAATGGCAACTTTAGGAAGGAAAAAGAAGCTATTTTTTCACTTGTGTCCAGCAGCGTGTTGTAGCTGTGATCCTACAGTAATGTTGGGGGTGATGTTCAGAGTGCGGAGGGCATAGGTGTCATTTGGAAACCTAAATCTGAGGGCAAACCTGCAGTGGTTCAAATCATTGGACAGTGAGATAATCAGAGTGCTTGTTTGGCTCTTATTAAAATAATGACTGTCTGTGTTCATCCGCTTTGTCCCCTAGTTGGTGTTTGAGTAGCACCACAGTTTGTCTCTCATCATCCAGATTTTATGTTTTGATAGAGATTACTGTATGTTTACAAATCATAGCTAAACTGAATATTATAATAATTGCATATAGTATTTCCTTTTTCCCCCTTTGTGCTTTGATCTCCTCTTCCTACTAAACCTCAAGATGTAAATCTCTGACCATTTTATGTTGGCATTTCCTACTTATCTGCACCATGATGCCTTTGGGAGGGAAAAAAACAAGCCGTTGCACAAGCTGTCACTTCCTGGAATGAGTGGTTGACTTATAAGGGGGTGTCACTGCATATATCAGCCCAGGGGGGAAAGCAGCAAGACAAAAATACACCAGGGAGCCCAGTGTCACTGTCACTGGATGACCAGTGGGTTGCTGTCAGATGAGAAAGGCCAAGTTGAGCAGCGGCATGTCAGAGAATTTTCCATAGGTTGGGTTGAGAACCACAATTTGAGTTATATGATGAGTGTGATGGCTCCTTTATTATGTTATCTATGATGCACACCATATATAAGATCAGGTAAAAAAATATGGATTGCAGATTATATGCTTAAACCTGCAGTATCAGTATCAGTATTGCATCAAATGACTTCATGTAACATCAGTCATATTGATAAAATCATAGAGAATTATCACCAAACGCTGCAGCTAACACCGAAAGCTGAGCTGTTACAAGAAGAACAAGAACAAGAAGTCCGAGGGTTTAGGGTCTGCATGTTTAAGTCACAGTCTGGAAACACTGACCACTGGCCGGACCACTGGCTGGGCTAACATGTTGTACACCAGTAGTCCAAGGGTTAAATGCTTATTAGACCAGAAAATCCTGTACGTCTTGAGGACACAGGGGTCCGAATCCCACCCTATAAAATGGGGTCTTAGATTTAATCCAGACAAACATAAAATCTGGACAGTCTACTGCATTATAAGGCACAACTATCCTTGAGGGCTGGAGTATTAAAACATATAACGTATATCCGGTACAGATTTTGCACAATTGTATTACAGTA
Source organism: Epinephelus cyanopodus (assembly GCA_026686955.1). Classification (NCBI taxonomy): domain Eukaryota; kingdom Metazoa; phylum Chordata; class Actinopteri; order Perciformes; family Serranidae; genus Epinephelus; species Epinephelus cyanopodus. The sequence goes on along the minus strand of CM048917.1, from coordinate 34,905,978 downwards.
TCAACAAAATCTGAACATTATAACTTGGATTTACTTCAGTGCTGTTGTATTTGTAGATGCTGATATAGCGAAGTGGTTTACTGGTTAATTCAGGACACCCTTACACTTACTGTAATTGTGTCATGCAGTTGCTGTGCAATGTGGACATACTGTATGTAATATATGTAATATGTAATATATGTAATGTCACAACTGGTATTAAATTGAAGGACTAATCCAACCCCAAACCTCTACAATGTGCAGTGCTAATACTGTGAGGATTAAGGGTTTGATTTCAGGGCTCCCATGCACCAATTAAAGATTTTCGTACAAGCAAACATATGGTCCTGTGTTATTCAAGCTACAGTAGTCTGTGTTGTAACAGGTGCTGAGTGAGGCCTGACTCGTATTCTCACTCCTAAGTAGGCAAAGGCTGCATCATTAATCCTCAAAATATCGCAATCTTGATTCAGGCATGTGCGCAATTTCTGTTCTGAAGAACAATGATTCTGCCCTATTCAGAGATTTGCATATTTAGAATGATTGCTCATTATTTGTCCCTGCTGTGGCACCCACAAATGTACTTCAAGGCTGACAGACTCTTCCTGAACCCACCATTTTGCTAACACTCAGTCAGTCAAATTAGCCATGAAGTTATCAGTGATGTCAGGCTGGGTCGCCACAGAGTCCTCGGTCGCTGTTGTTTGTAAATGTAGGTTAGCTCTACCAAAGATATTCAGGGATTTCCTTGCCACATTTTATGAACATAAACACAATGTGTAGAGCATCCTGACAATGCCACGCTCCACAGTGAAGCAGCCAACTCCATGAGTGAACTTTTGTCACCTATCCAGTTGTCTTAAAACCATCACTGTGAGCTGAGTAAAACGGTGTAAATATCACTAAATGGGAAGTAAAATAGTTGACTATACAATATACCAACCCTGCAAGTAGAAAGCACTTACGTTAAATAATAATCCATATGAGACCAAATTATCTGCCCGTCATTCCATTAAAATGTTGGTTCGGACCTGGTTGGTTACTAATGCACGATGATAAGCACTAAGAAAATGATGATATAATTATACAGAGAATGGCTTAAGGCTCTACTCATCTCACATTCTGGCTTTCTTAGTGGGGACAGCCTCGGTAAACTAAATAGTCTTGGCTGCGTTCTGAATTGTTACGTTACCAAACTGAGATCGAGCCAGAGTTGATGGCTAAACTTGACTGTCAGCCTTTCAGGAAACCTATTACTCTGGCTGGGTATGCAGTAACAGACAGCATGCAAGGCAAATTTACGTCTGTGCGTATATAGAAAACACACACACACACACACACACACACACACACATGCATGCATATTTATGTGTGTGTGTGTGCGTGTGTATTTGTTCTGTGAATTTTTAATATTTTAGGGTCTGTGAATGCAGCACAGGCAATACTCTTCTTTCTTAGCTCAGCAGCAGTTTGTGGTGTTTTGAGTGGCAGGGTGGATAATTGATCAGTCAGTCAATCTCAATCCCATCAGAGCTGATCAGACAGATGATAAGAGGAGCAGCTGTTTATGAATGACAGCAAACTTTTACACACAGCACAATTAACAAGTAAGTTTCACTTTCACTGTGCCTGGCATTCCACTGCACAGTCTGTGCCAGAGTACGCTGTGCCCTCAGGGTATGGAGCAAAGAATTACCGGATGCTATATATTCCAACAGAACACCTAATAATAAAGGGAGAAAAAAAAGAGAAAATCAAAATGTGGCAGCAAATATTTTTTATCATAGCAGGCTGCTTGTGTTTCACATGTATCAAGATTTTTTGTCAGATGGAATGTGAAACAGTTCATTGCTTTTCAGCTGGTATGTTCCCATCAGCGGCAGTCTAAAAGTACAATATAGCAATTATATATTTTTATGTTGAAACAGCTATATATTTTTGTATATTTATATCTTTGCAGTGTGATGTAGAGAACAATCAGTGGTGTCAGCAGTGTTGTTTTTGGAGGATCAGAGCAAAAAGGTACATCAAGGCCAAATGTATGGCAGTAGCTGTATTGGCAGCCCTTGTGGGCTCATCTGCGTGTAGGGGTATGTGGGTGCAGAAGAGCAGTTATGGTGTCGGAAATATGACACAATTGGCCTATCGCATGTTGAACTAATGTATAAGTGTTGTTCAGATCTTCAATAGATGCTTATTTGGTCTGAGGCCAGTAAGCAAATGCAGCTCAATGTTCAGTTGTCAGTGATGTTGAACAGCATATCTGTAGTTTCCTATCTATACAAACAATTGATATCATTACAAAACATGCAGTTACACTACTGATGTCAGCAATGCCAATTTAGGTCTTGTCACTAAACCTTTCCTTTTACAGTCATATTGGATTTATTGGTGTTTACCACATGTTTGGACACTCCCACGTGCTCTGGTACAACCTTTGTACTAAAGCTAAGAATCAACACTATGACCTTATTAGTGAAAACGCATTCAAAGGAACAGACCAGGTGCGATAAGGTAAATCCTTATAAGGAGTCTTTGATCCTGACGAGCTGTTGAACACAGACATTGTTATCTTGCTCCCTATATATATATCTGTTGAATTACAAACCACTGTTAAAACCACAACAAGAGTTCCTGGAGACAGTATCATTCTTCACCTCATGGTATGTACAAACACACTATCTACACTGAGTGTTTTAATTCAGCTGGGCTCGTTTCCTGTGGGCAGCAGTCACACTATTTTTCTGTTTTGTGTTTTAATCTCAACTATAAAGACCAAAGGAGAGATAGATATTTGGTCAAGAATCTGCAGAAGAAGTTAATATTTCCTTGGAGTGTGTTGCATTGTACTACTAACTATTATGTTCTTGTACTTTGAAAGAATAGTTTGACATGTTTGGAAATATGCTTATTTGCTAAAGCAAATGCAAGAGTTGATGAGATTGATACCCTGCACATGTCTGTACAGTAAATATGACGCTAGAGCCAGAAGGCTGTTGGCTTAGGTAAGCATTGAGACTTGTAGCAGGGGGAAACAGCTAGTCTGGTTCTGTTTTAAAAATCTGCCTATCAACACTGTTAAAACTTACTAATTAGCCCATTGTAATACCATGTTGAAGATATAGTTACAGTGGTTACGAAACTATTTATTTTCAATTTTACATTTTCTGTTTATATAGGGATTAAAGGTGCACCCAGAAAGTTTTCAAAAGTGGCCGGATGGGGCTGCTGTAAGTCTTTGCAGCACACCAAAACCAAAACCCTGACTGAATTTGAGGAATACGATTATGCTGCTGAGGTATATAGGCTAGTTGAAAACTATGGTAATATAGAAAATTGAGAATCGATATATTTTGGTTTCTGAATTTACAGTAATGTTACTAATTATCTGATGTGCATAGACTCATACTGGAACAGTTAACATTTTCAGTTCCATGACAATCCTGTTTTTATGTGTTATGTATCTGTACGTGTTACACGTTCTTTTCCCAAATAAGATAAATATACAGCTTTGATTTAGAACTGATTTTCTTGATGAGAAAGTTCAAGGCACCCCTTTGAAAATGGCCATGCCAGTTGGTCCTCGCCGAAATTTAGCCTAACTTTGGAGAGTTATTTAACCCTCTTCCCGACAAGCTATGGCAATATGGTTGGTTGGACCAATGCTTTGCTTAGGTTGCCTAGTTTACAAGATACTGTGCTATCAATCTTCTCATTTAACTGTGGGCAGAAAATGTCAGTAAGTGTATTTCCCAACATGTCAAACTATTTCTTAACCCTTTGTCTTTGTAATTTTGTGTAATGGTAGTTTAACTAGCATGACTTCAGCATTGTTGTTTCAGTACTGAACTGAATTTGTGAGAAGATGTTGTCAGTACCAGATTTTTAGGCTGCCTTGACATTGCTGTTCATTTGTGTGTGAACCCAGAATGATTTCCATGCATTTGAATTTTGGTTGTGTGGACTTTGCAATTAGACTGCTCCCTCATATTTACATCTGATGAACCAGACAAGAGATGCAAATCTTTCAACCCTTGTCCTCCTTCCTCCTCGCACACAGCCCGCTCAAGATGGCGTGCCCTACCTGATTTGTGCCTTAAGGGAAGTACAAAGCACAGATATATATTGTTATAACTACAGTGCACTCCCTGTCCCAGTATTGCTCATGGCTATTGCAAATATATAATATTATAGTTCAGAATATGCTGAAACTTTTGCAAGCTCATGTCTTGGAAGCCCCCAGAGGCCTGAGGGTAGAGACTAAAGCCCCAGTAAGCCTGTGCGTTAAGGGCCCATTTCCCATTGGCCACTATCAGAGCCAAGTTCCGCTTATAACAATAGTTAGTAAGATGTCCGGTCTGCATCGATTAATTGGCCAAACCGATAATCAGTTGACCTTTAGTACAAATGAAATGCGAGCATTTTCAGGTGGCTTACCAGTTTTTTTTGTTTTTATAATGGCTCTGCAGTCCATCACAGCCAGGCCACATGAGAACAGACTCAAAACACAGTTTAAGTAAGAGCTAACGCTATGTTGAAGTCCCAGTTGATTTTACAGTGCTTTGTCAATCCCACCAGTGCAAGAAGAGAACAAGTCATAACCCTGCTGCTAAATGGAGTTGACCAGGAACAGGATATGGCTGTACTTTGCCCTCAGGAAACTTTAATCATAAAACTCAGCTGTCCCCTCATGGCTTAGTTTTATTCTGCTTTCGTGTTCAGTATTGTTGTCATTGTGGATATCTGCAGGGCTTTGGTTCTTCAACAATACAGAGCACTCATGCAGTTTTAATTGAGAATCTACTTTTTTTGGTAGTCACAAGTTACATTGTCTAAATCAGTCTGTCTCGACCTCCATACACACCTGTGTAACACCTGTGTAACCAGGCCAGCCTGGTTTTCGCATTTCTGAGCTAAAAGAGTGCACAAAATGTATAGGCCACTGATGAAACATTTTTTACTTGAAAGGTCATTGAAATTGATGAAACCCTTGTCCCCCAAGGTTGCTGGCATGATCAGACATTTTACTTGTTAGTCTAGTGTAGCTTCAGAATACATTGTGTACATACACCCATCAGCCAAAACATTAAAACCATTGGTGGGTAAAGTGAATATCATTGATCATCTTGTTACAGTGCAATGTTCTGCTGGGAAACATTGGGTCCTGGCATTCATGTAGATGCTACTTGACATGCTCCTCCCACCCGAACACTGTTGCAGACAAAATGAACCCTCACATGGCAACGGCACTTATCGATGGCAGTGGCCCCCGCAGCAAGACAATGCACCATGCCACATCACAAAAACTGCTCAGGAATGACCCGAGGAAGAGGACAAAGAGCTTAAGGCGTTGACCTGCCCTCCAAATACCCCAGATCCCAACCTGATCAGACATTTGAGGGATGTGCTGGTTTGGAGACCAGGTTGATGCCTTAAGCTCTTTGTCATGTTCTTTGGGCCATTCCTGAGGAGTTTTTCTGGTGTGGCATGGCGCATTGTCCTGCTGGGGGGCCACAGCTACTGGGGAGTGATGTTGCCATGATGGGGGCTGCCTGGTCTGCATTGGTGTTTAAGTGGGTAGAGCATGTCAGGTGGCATCCACACAAATGTCAGAATCCAAGATTTCCCAACAGAACATTGCATCTTAACAAGATGATCAGTGCTGTTCACTTCACCTCTCAGTGGTTTTAATGTTTTATCTGATCGGTGTATAGTATAGTGTTGTGTATACAGTGTAGATAGTATATCATTATGTGGTACTTCTTGTAAAAGAAAACAATATCAAAATGTTAACATAACTGTCTTAAAGCTGTAGTTGGTTACTTTTGTATGAAATAACTTTTGTTGTATTTGTCTTTTATATTCATACAGCTCTGAAGGAGGCAGAAAATCTGTGGGAAAAAATACTGCTCTGCCTATTTTATTGCTTGGCAGAGATTCAGATGGCCTCACTGCATGTGGAGTCTTGAACGCAGCTGTCAATCACATCAGTCACTGCTCATGAACATTGGTCAAACTGTCAAACTAGGCAGCGCTGATCAAATATGGATCTGTAACTGCACTGCCTATTTCTCCCTGAAATGTTTTCAGAAACATATTTTAGTGTACTGTTTAGCTGTAAAATGAGAAAGTTTGCCCCAGCTAGTGGGTGAAGCTTGGCATTTCAGTTGACTGTCTCTAATATGGCGGCAGTTTTAACAGTACGCTAAAATAAGTTTATAAAATATTTATGCAGGAACAGAATCATGATTCTTATTTGATCAGCGCAGCCTAGTTTAACCATTTGACTGCAGTTCACGGGGTGATTTACATGATTGATGTGAAGCCTGCCGCAGGGTTGAGCTCATTACCGTTTTTTTTTGTTTTTTTTTTGAGCCGATAAGATAAATTAATTGAAAAATGCGCGACTTTGGCTCTGGTGCCACCGTCTGTCTCTGTCTACAGTCTCTACTCTGTAGCCTCACTCATGTCTATCAAGCCTATCGACACTGAAGGCAGACTGGAGCTGCTCCGCTGAATAAGCTTAGTTCTGTGTAAAATGTAAGGCAGCAGATATTACCAAAACTGTAACATCACAATCCTCTATGCTGAAGTTGCATGAAGTGTTTCTGCTTGTTACATTCTTTCGTTAGTTATAGTAGTTACTGGATGTAGACTAACTTTAGTTTTGGGAGTACGAGAACTGCAAGAGGAGGGGAAAAGGTAGACCGTGCCTGCATGTGGTGAAATATGTGACCATTACATACATACAGACATTTCATACACCAGATGTTTATAACGCAGGCCTGCAGACGTGCACTCAGACGTGCACTTGTTTGGACCTGTTCATAAGAGTCAGTCGTCATTTTATTTGTGTCTGTTAGTAGAGGATCCAGACCTACCTGCAGTGTAGTTCATACACTTCCCTGATAAACTTAAATTATACAGTAAGATTTGGCTTCATGATGTTCGTGACACACATCACGTCCCGTGCGTAGGGTGTGCCTGAGGGGGCACTGATGATAACAATCATCATGCACTTGCATGACTGTGACCACATGAAATTTAACTCACACACTCACATAAAATGTTTGCATATGCGACTACGTTGGTTGCAGTTATTGTCTCTCAAAACTTACCTTTCATTTAAAAGCTTCCCTGTGAGCACACGCATTCAGATGTGCATCTTTGTCTTCCTTCTGTACTTGGACAATAATGACTCTGCTTCGCTGTGGTCACCCACCCAGGGAATAACAAATATGTGGATGATGAGTGGTTTGCTCCCTCTTAGAGCGCCTTATCTGTGGGTGTGTTGCTCTCAGCTGTGGACCAGTCTGATGTAGCTTATAGATATTCACGCAGAAGTTTCCCCTCCGGAAAGGCTGGTAGCAGTTTGAGCAGTTAGTCACTTTGTTTATATGTTTTTAAAAAATTTTTCAGTCATTTTGAAAGCTTTTATTCAGAAAAAATGTGAAAAAGGAAATGCCTGGTAAATTGTTTGCAGTATGGCAGAAGATGCAGTTTCAGCATCATCTAGCACAACTTCTTTATTGTAACAAGAAAAGTTTTAATAATTTTTTTTTTTTACATTTGCTGTATGTAGTAAGATTTAAAGTTAAATTACTATGAAACAGTACCAGCATTCAGTTATCTCTTGGTCAGTAACCAGTATCGGTCATAGGTCTGTGTTTAGTGGACTCCGATACAAAAATGATTCTTGTTGTTAAGATGAACCAGACTTGTTGTTGCTACAGCAATAGTCCAAACTAAGGATGGTGTTCAAATACAGGATGCTGAGTGAGTCATGGGAAGTCAGCCTGGCATCACCGGACCAGTTTGTTTATTCTGGAACCTCTCAGTTTATTTTCAATTTCCAACGGGCGTTATCAATGTCCGTCCAATGAAATGCATCTGGACACACTTGGACAGACCTGCAACCAATTAGAGCAACGGAAAGTGACGTATTGCTGAGCAGCAGACAAATGTAAACAGACATCAGTGTGTAGAGATGAGCTGTGATCATGTAGCATCACTATGTCTCTGAACAAGTTTTTAGCCTGGCATTGCCAGACTAATTTTCATTCTTCACAGTTCATTTCTGATTTCCAGGGGATGTTCTTAACGGGCTCTGCCACTGACCAAAATGCCTCAGGACACAATTTGAAAGACTTACAACCAATCAGAGCAATGAAATGTGTATATTGTATCAGTCGTTCCTGACTGGTGGGTCCTGGTCCAAAAGTGGGTCCTGGGTCCATTCTGAATGGACCACAAGTGACATGAGAAAAACAAACTTGATTTTGAAGTGCAGTGAATGTCTGGCACAGAGCTTTTATTTTGAAGTGCCACTCCCCCCTGTAGAGTGAGTGGCTAATGGACCACTACATGAAAGAGATGGCAAACTAGCCCGATGACATGGCTAAAAGCAAGTATGATGCTTAATACATTAAACTGTGTGGACCTTGATCTTTCCTGTCATTCTTGAGCTGTCTTAAAAACAAGGCAAAAAGCTCACGAATTTATCTTAAAAAAAAGGGGGAAAAAAACACAGATTAGATAAATGGTTGTGATTTGGCTGCCCAGGATCTGGTTGGGTGGAAATCTGCTTGAACAGATGGGGGACCAGACGCATCCACCAGAGCAAATGAAACATGGCCACTCAGATTCATCTGGTTCCCAGGTTAGCCATTTTTGCCATCAGAGTTTGAAAGTTTTACTTCAACAGAAAGTTCCACGTCAGGTGCAGCCATCTTGGTTTTCAAAACAGCGCTCCTCTTTACTAAATTAGGTCAGTACTGTAGTGGCCCCTGTGCAAGGGTGTGTAAGCCAAAAATAATATCATCACGTATAAGTGTGAAGGCCCCCCAAGTTGTCAGTCATCGTATCAAACCTGTCCCGAATAAGATAAACGGTTGTGATTGGCCAGACCAGTGTCTGGTCAGCTGGGAAAGTTTGAACAGGAGGAAGACCAAATGCATCAGCCAGAGCAAATAAAACATGAGCTCACAGATTCTTCTGGTTCCCATGCAGGAGAAAGATGGAAAATTGCTTTTCTGGTGAAATTATCCTGGGTTGATTTCAGGGTCATGTGATGAGGAGAGGTCTGTCTTTCCAAGTTTCTAAACCTTCTTCTACACTTAGATGCCAGTTTATTATATGCGCCAACGTAGATTAACATTAATTTACATACATCTATTAATTGTTTCAAGAACCTCTGACTTCTGAAATCCACACATGCATTATTTTTGGTATTTATTTGGTATCTATCAGGATTTTTTTCTCAAGCAACTGTCGCCCCAATAACATACTCATTGTCTGTTCATTTGGATACATTTTGTGGTACTTCGTGAAAGCTATTGTCATTGTAGTTTATTCATTAGCGGATGATGTTGCTTAGTAATTTCCAAACCAAATCTCTCAGGATTTTATGGGAATTTTGTCCACATCCTGCCACTGCAGTGTGATGATCAGACAACTCAGATGCATTAGACTTTGCTGTGGTGTGTCTCCGAGTAGAAGGCAGCAGGTCCACACTTTGTCTCTCTGACATTCCAGCTGTTCACATTTCCTGTTTTTAGAGGAAATCACTGCTGCTGGAGCTAATCAGCATCGCATTCAGGAATACCACGTCTCCCGGCCAAGTATGTACTCTCTGCGGTCGGATTTAAATTCCATACATTTCAAAACGAAAGAATCTGCAACAATGTTCTCTGGACCTAACACTCCCTTTCCGTCCGTCTGAAGAGTCCTCACATTTCTGTGTCTCCCTTACGTCTCTCCCACTCTGTGTTTTCCCTCTCTCTCTCGCTTGGCATCTCGTCTGTCTGGGTAGGAACTTGTTGACTCAGCTTTGATCCCTCTCTCAGACATTCTCACACGCATGCAGGCGCACACACACACACACACACACACACACACACACACACACACACACACACACACGTTCATCCACAGGCCATTGACTTTAAACAACTAAATCGACCATCTTTCTTTCCTGTGCTTTGTTTATGTCAGAATATAAAAAACAAGATAAATGTTGTTGCTTTTTATGATTAAACTAACTGTGAACACCTTATCACTCTCTGAGGTTGTAATGGAGAACCCAACAGCTTTTTTGCCAATGATCTCTCCTTGCTGTTTCAGAATGAAGTACATGTCCAGTTTCATATTACTAACCCAACCCAACAGGGCTCCTCCATTACATGCCTGCTTTCATTTTGAGGTCAGTTTTTAAAAATGCATTTTGGGAAAGAACAAATCATAATGGAATTTTAGTTTCTGTTTGGGTCCTGCTCCACAGGAACCTGTCGTGTCACCTCTAATATTGCTGGGCTCAGTTTGGGAAATGCCAGGAACCGTTATGCACGGCAGTCACTGAAATACAGTACATATTTTAAGCACCCTGTTTGCACTGCAAAGATGCACTGCTCACAATGTGTGGCACCACTTACTGGATATGACGTGGGAAGTAACCCATGAACCAGTTTTGTCCATTGATAATTGCTATATGTTTTATTTAAACAGGATGTCTGTCACCTGTCTGTGTTACATTGTGATATAATTAATACAAATGGGCAGTGTCAGGGAGTCGTGAACTGCATGTAGTTTAACCAGTAGTTTAACTACATTTTACAGTAGCTCACTGGTAGTTCAATAGCATTTATATTTGCATGGTAGTTAAATTAATTGTTTGCCATATATTCTAACATTTCTTGAGATTCTCAATTATTAGGTGTTAATCTTCATTTAATCAGTACAGTACATGATTTCTGGATAATGTTAAAGGGTTATACTGTGTGATCAGTTCTTCGTACAGCAAGATTACACTTCCATGCCCAGCCACATGTACATCATTGTGAAGTTTTTTCAGCTTATCCCTAAACAGGGGAAGTGCTAAGCAGTTCATACTTACTTTGGAATCAACTTCTCAGTATTGAAACAGACACATAAGTCAAAGTTGAGGAATGTGATGAAGAATCTTGTTTGTAGAGATGAACTGCCTGTGTTGGTTATGTTTGGCGAGGATTCCTATCAAGACAAACGAAAGCCCAAAGAAAATTTTATAGTCTTAAGTATTTCTTGATTTGAGTGTGGAAACAGTCCCGATTCCAGCAGTGTTGAATTCCTGTTTCACATTGTGTTGATGGAACATATTATGGTTCAGTCACAGGTTATGGCATAACTCCTTTCCACAAATTCAGAAACTGAGTTTATGAGTTATTTGAGATCATTATGACTGTAGATCACAGTATCTAGCTAAAAAGTGAATGTAGCATGTGACCTTTATTATCTGGCTGAGACCTGAGGCCTCTAGGGCTGGGCCGATATGCTTACCTCCCAATTTGATACTTTTAAAATACTAAGGTGCCTATTTGATATGTATTGTGATTTTCAAGTATTGCGATTTAACATAACTTTACTTTTTAACACTAGACCACAGAAATAAGTTGAATCTTACACTTGTATGTTCCCATTTCACCTAATCGCTGGGAGAATGGAGAGCTCTGGAGATGGACCCAGTAGCAGTGGTAGCAACTTGAAGTCAGCTGGTGCAAACCTCAGCTCCGGGGTTACGGTGGACTGAGTCTAATCTATGGCCCTTTTTAGATAGAAATTGTGCATATTTGCAGGAAAGCTCAATCAGTCTTCTTTCAGCATTGGCAGTATAAAAACAAAATCGGGTAGTGCAGCAAAATGCCGCCTACCTGCTTTTGTTTATACAGAATGCGCCTCATCTTTACTGTATCTGTCAGGTTTGCATTTCCCTCTTGCGACTAGCTGCTTGCTAATTCCTGCTATCAGCTGTTTCCTGTTTATCCACTGCCAGTGGGTCGCAAGTGCAGCGTCTTCAACAGCCCCTCCCGTTGCGGAAGGCCACCTTGGTCTTTTTAAACTAAAAGGGTTCCGCCAATATGTCTACCCTACGAGGCGGAAAATTGGGCACCTCGGATCAACTCGCCAATCCGGCTCTGTGTGTCCAAACGCTCGCAGCTTGCCGGCAAAACAGCCCAACATTCGCAGAAAATCTGGCAGTGTAAAAGGGGCTAATGTAACAGCAGCAGCAACAGTTTGCTGATCTGTTGGGCAGTTAGCGCTGGGTTGGCTGAATTCGAGCTGATATTTGAGCAGTTGAAGGACCATGTCCATGGACTGTGGACTATTTTCTGCTTTCTCACTTTGGCTTTGTTTTTTTTCTTGAAATTGTTAAGACATCATGTTTCTCATAGATTACAACAATAAAAGAGGCAACTTCTTTCTACCTCTACATTTGAATTATATTGATTTAGGCATTAAAGAGCAACTAAGAAATCGTGGGGAAATAAAAATCATGATACTTAAGTGAACTGATTTTTGTTCCCACCCCTACTGGCCTCTGGAAATGATCGGTGTTACAGATAACACTGTTTTCAGTGTTATGCAAAGAACATATTGCCAGGCTGCATGTGTAGTAAAATTAGGTAATTTTGTGGCTTCATTGTGGATGAAGCATCTCTTTGTCTCTAGCCCAGTGACACATTTCTCCTGCTCTACTTGTCACCTGTACGCTCCAGTTCCTTGTTCCTCAGGCAGTCTGGTAACCTGATGCCGCACTATGTGATGTTACGAACATTACCCTCAACTTCCCGACATGACTTGAGCCACTTCTGACATCATGGGTGACTTTTAGCTTATGATAAAATCTACTTTCAGTTCCTGGACACTTGGCTTCAGATATTGTACTATGTTTCCTCTGTAAAATGCGGGATCCAGATCCCTCTAATGCTAGGTTGTAGACGTCTTTTGGCTTTGGAATGTTAACTGGGCTTTCTCACTTTGACCACAGCCTGTCTGGCTGTTGAGATTGATTTTGTTGTACCAGCTTTTTCTTGAAAAGATGAGTGAGTTTCCTGTTGGAGGTCCAAGCCTCTATCTCTTGTGAATAGTAATTATAATAAAACTTTGTTCAAAGTCTTGCTCTTTCTTTGCGCAGAGTTCCACAAGGCCCAATTTTCACGTAAAGACAGCTGTATTATCAGCCAAAGTCTGGAATGTCCTTTGATTGATAGATCAGTGCGAACACTGTAAATGTAAGATACAATGTTGAGATTGATTTAGAGGTCTATGTAAATGTAGAATTATTTACTGTGCTGAAACCGTTGTGCATTCAGGTAATGCCATGGGTTAATTCTGTATCTGAAATAATTATGTGAGATTTTTCTCACAGTCTCACAGTTACATGAAAGTTTGCCCAAGAAATTGCTTTGCTATTTGAGGATTAATTCATGTAGCTGTTCATGTTGAGCAAAGAGCTGAGATGATAAGTCAGTACATCAATTAGTCAGTCAACAGGAAACTAATTAGCAACAATCCTGAGCACAGCTTGTTTCAGTAATTTATAAAGCAGAAATGCCTTTCCTTATCCTAAGATACCACAGCTCTGTACCTACAGATCTAATCACCTGTTTTTATGTCCACTTGTGCCTCACCTGCTGGTGCACTGATCTTAACAGTGACGCCTGACCTTAACATCTAACTGTATGGTATCCTTTGCATACATACCGGTTTATATATATCCTTAAATACTGTTAGTATCCTGTTACTTTTCAAAGGTTGTTGTTTTGCAGGTTACACCTCCACTATGGAAACTTGAACCTAATGAAATAGCTGACTTGATTAACACATCATCAAATTAGTATTCAGAAATAGATATACATTATAAGAATGTTCCGTGTTAATTTGTGTGCATTAGTGACATAAATTGGCAGCTATGTATAGAGCGCCCGTGGAGTTATGATGAAGAGGCTGTAAAATGAGATGTTGCGTAATCACGTTGGGTCATTACAGTAACGGAAGCTCTAATGATCTGACTGTACACGCCAGCTGAGAGTTTACAGTTACCAAACAAAACTATGGAAATGCTGTTACACATTTTCCTTTTAATGTGAATGTTGGTCACCATTTTATGCCTCTCTGCTGGTGATAGCCGAGGCCAGAGGCATTATTTTTGGGGGGTTGTCTGTCCGTCCACCTGTCTGTCCATCTCATTCTCTTGATCTCAAGAACTCTTTTAGGGAATTTTTTCAGATTAGATACAAACGTCTACTTGGTCTCAAGGATGAACTGATTAGATTTTGGTGGGCAAAGATCAAGGTCACTGTGACCTTGCATCTGTCTCCTTCTCTTGAACTCTTGGAAGGATTTTCCTCACATTTGACACAAACGTCTACTTGGACTCAACAAAGAACTTAATAGAATTTGGTGGTCAAGGTCACTGTGACCTTACAAAACATGGTTTTGGCTATACAGAATAATTCATATGCTAATAATGTCAAAACAGGATATAATGATGAAATTGTGGTATAATAATGATGAAATAATGACATTTTATCAAAAAGGTAACAGGTCAACTTCACTGTGGCGTCATAATGTCCTGCAGAAACACTTTAATGGCCGTTACCCAATGTCATAGGAACTGAAAGGAAGACTTTTGGTCAGATACTGAATGGGTGACACTAATCTCGGGTGTCCACATTGAAACTGTGCTAATTGTAAAGATCTTTAGTAATGTCAGGTGTAAGATGTGTATAAAGCATCTTTGTTTATGATTTAAACTATAATTGTACTATGGCAGGTTCATGGAGGCACACAACCACAAAGCGATAGTTCTTGTTAACTATATTACAGTTAACTCAACCGTTAAAAAGAAATTAACTGAAAAGCAGATTGCTATAATAAAAGATTTCTTCCAGCTGATGAGTGGAAAAATGAAAACAGCTGAAACATTAATTTATGTATGAGTCGGGGAAGCAGTAGAAATGTCAGTACTTGACCAGTGAGCGCTAAAGGAAGTTGCACTGTCATGTGAATTGTAAACAATGAAAGCAATTAAGATTTAAGTTGATGTTAAAATGTGTTAAAATAGCTTAAGGCAATAAAATGTAAATTTAATTATTAAAACTTTTATTTGAAGAGCACAAAGTAGTAACTGTTGCAGCAGTTATATTGTCATTTAGTGAGTAAGCACCAAAAGCATTTGAATTGTCACTTTAAGAGTAAGAAATATTAGGTTATATATATTATAGGTTAATATTAGGTTATACTGTACATACAATTTTAAGAGCAATTGAAAGGGAACACATAAATAAAGGGTTAGAAAAAATATGATATTCTCTGTTTAGTGTTTGATGATAAAACCAGGGTAACCTAGCCAATGAATCCACCAGTCAGCACGTCAGTCAATCCACCTGTGACAAAAAAAACAAACAACTCTTTGTGTTGGTCTTTAAAGTCTCCATTTAGATTTGTGAGCATTTCATATATTATGTTTGAACAGAGAATACATTCACTATAATTAGATTGGAATAGAAACGTCTCCATGTGTTGTGTTGATCTCCCACTGAAAATATGGCTAGAAATGCAAACCCTATGACCTAACAACACACACACACACACACACGGAAAGAGATATCAACTTAACCACTTCCTGTACCAAGACTCCCAGAATGCACCCTACCAGATGTGGTTATACACAGTCTAGCTTCCAAGGATTGTGATCTTTCCCATAGCTTTCTAGCTCTGTGTATATCAGCGCACACTTGGCTGTGTTTTTCCCTTGACCTGACGGGTCAGAGGGAGTTGCAGTATATCATTTCTGGTCCTTAGAGTCATACACAAGTAGGGCAGTCGGTCTCTGAGCTGATATCAGGATGTTTTTTCCAACTATAGAGTGGATAGTTTTGGTCTTTTGTTATGATTGGTTTAGCTGTGTTTATTTACGCTTTAAACAGGTCACAAAGCAATTATACTTCTTCCGTACATTTTCCAAGTGACTGCTAATTCTGCACACTTCAAACTACAGACACCACATTAATGCCAAAACGATTTGCTCTTTAAGGACAGTCATGCTTGCATTCAACTTTTTTCTGCCTTTTATGCTTTTTGAAGTACAAATCATTTCTTCTTTCAGTCTTTTAAGTTAATTAATTCCAACCTCTGCCTTTAACAGTATTACAGATTAGCTTCCTTTTTTTAGCAGTGTATTTCAGCCAATTTTCAGCTTCCAACTTGCCAGTTTGATCCATTCGGTTTCCAGGTTTTTCAGCAGTGCAGGGAAATGCTTCTGCACTTTAAGATTTGTGTATTTTTAGCAATTCTTTGTAATTTCAGCTTTCAGCATTCTCACTCGTTTTCAGCTGGGAATTCATTTTTCAGTTTCAAAAATTATATTGCTGGCAAGTGAAAACAGCCAGGGTTAAGTGGGGGTAATAGTTGCCAATGGTGGATACATATGTGGTTATAATGTAACTGCAACATGATGAGAACTTTTTTCTTTGTCCTAACATTGGTACTGGAGAGCCCAAGGGGGTGAACTTACTTGGCTCCATCGTCACAGATTTGTAAAGCAGCTGGTACTTTCCACTAAATCTGTGGGTTGCTTGGCAACCATTCTGTTAAATGGCGCTGAAGAACTACCTTTCTTGGCAGAAGAATGAATTTGTTATCCGTAAATTATTGGATGATTTGTTGCTGTATGTTTATTTTTTATTGAACATTGCCAGGTATATAGTAACTATTGGTTCACAGTAACTTTACTTTACTGTAAACCACAGCCTATTGTGGCTTATTGCTTAAACAAATTCCTTGATTTTCCTTGTTTCAAGCTCATTGTGTCCCGTTGTTCCCTGCGCTTTAGGGATATGGATGAGACAGGTATTCAAAGGGTATTTTTCAGAGGCAGTCTAAAGTAAATGGTTATAGACCACCAGCCAAACACAGTGATATTCCCACTGAAGCAGATATGATCAGCTTAATGGCTGAGGTGAAGTCCAGTTTTTAATTAGAAACAAGGAACAAAGCTTTGGAAACTTTTTTTATCTGGGCAGGGCATGAAATAGCATGAAAGGTCTAAGGGTTACAATTGTTTGTGTGTGTGTGTGTGTGTGTGTGTGTGTGTGTGTGTGTGTGTCCAGAGGGGGTAATTGTAACTGAGAGGCTACTGTCTGCTGCCAGAATGTTAGGTAGCAGATATCTGAGACCCCCTCTGGGCCACTCAAAGACTTAAAGGGAAAGTGTGTGTTTCTTGGGTAGTGGGATGTGTGTGTGTGTGACGTGGGATAGACGACTGGCACAAACTAAAGGGCCAGCCAGGCGTTGCCCTTGCCATGACGCACACTCAGTTGCATACGGAGCACATCCACAGGTTTTCAGGTGATTTTGTTTCAGCCCTGTTGGACGGTGTATGTCTGTGTGTGTGTGTCTGAGTATCTGTGTGTAAGAAACATTACCCTTTTCCAAACTCCTCCAGGACAGCAGATTCCATGGCTATAACACTGTGAAACTTCCAGCGATTGGGATCTGATACTCAACTTTGACAAAGATGTTATCCAGAAAATGCTTGGCATCAGCTTGAGATAACTTGAGAGAGTGTTGCTGGGTAGAGTTAGAGTTTAATCCATTGGTTAATGTGACAACATTATATTCAGACTGAAAAGGGCTACATTTTCCAAATGAGTTGTGTGCTCACTTACACTGAAATTTGTCTGAAAATCTTAGCTGCATGCACAGATGTTAGAGCTGAATTCAATGATTAGCGATGCCCGATTCATCTAGGCTTCCATATACTGTATATAAACAAAAGGTAAAAATGATCCAAAGATTTGCTAATGGTCGGTCTGTACTAGGGGTATTATAACATCTTTAGTCCTGGCAATGCAGTTCACCTGAATGTGTTCATCAGTGAATGGTCATCATAGTCAGAACAGTGTTGCCGCTACAGATATGTGCATCACATATTAGTGGTGTCCCCACCACTGCTGGAGGGGACACCAAAATTGCCCAATATGACCATCATCATTCAGAGCCAAAGGTATTGCATAAACAGGTAAGACCCTCTCAGACACAACAGGGTTTGAGCTAACATTCGCCGCTGTTTAGTACACACAGCACAGCTGCAGCGTGAGCTCGCAGAGCAATGTGCTCATGCTTTTAGGCCATTATTAGTTATTAATACAGTCAGTTGCTTCTGGTGAGGGATTTTATTTAAACCTAATCTAATGAAAGCATCCCTTCATTCAACAAACAGATAGGAATGTCTAAGTGGTCTTGGTGTCATCAGTGTCAATGCAGAACTCACTCATAAGCTGTCATATGATAATCTCATTAATTACCTCAGAGCCAGGAAATGCAGACGTGTACGGACAACATGCAATATTTGGGCACCCAAATGGTCAGGAGCAGCCTTGAGTTAGAACGTGCTTGATCGGTATGATGGAGGGGAGTGTATGTGGAGAGCATTAGAACAATAGGAAATGAAAAAGGGGATGTAGGGGAAGTTTGCCCAGGGCACTGAATGTGTTAGGCCTCACACTGTCCAGTAAAATCCCAAAATACAAGTATGAAACTGAAAAGCAGATAAACATGGCATGTACTGGTCCTGGGTCTTTAAAAGAAGACACTGAAAGTGGAGATATTT
The DNA here is from genome assembly GCA_026686955.1 of Epinephelus cyanopodus. Lineage (NCBI taxonomy): Eukaryota > Metazoa > Chordata > Actinopteri > Perciformes > Serranidae > Epinephelus > Epinephelus cyanopodus. Next base: position 34,887,569 of record CM048917.1, on the reverse strand, counting down.
CTACTATTAACTTCACTTAAAACCATCATTAGATGCCCTTGGCCTCTCAAATAAGATTAGATCACCAAATATAACCAGGAATCAGGACATTCCTTTTACCCCAGGACTCTGGATAAATACTAAAGTAATGATCTCCTGATAACGGGTAAACTCCCTCATGTGCTATGGGCTGCAAGCCTAGAACAGTTTGTACAGCAGGGGGGACAAAGTTTGTAGTCTGCTGTATATATCTGCTGTATTTTGGGGTCGTTTCTTCTGCATCTTGTGCCTCACCAAGTGGCTGCTTGCGTGTGATGTGACTGTGTGACTGTTTTGTCTGTATTCCTGCAGCCACAGCGTTTGAGCTTCTCCCATGACTGCTCAGCTGAACCCCTCCAAGCGCACTCTCAGTCATAATCCTATCAGGCATTCACTGGAGCTGGAGGGGGAAAATATCTTTGTTGTAGAGAAAAATATGTGCAGCTTAATTAATGACTGTTTGAACTCTGCAGGGTTGTTGTTGTTGGCTAGAAATATTAGTCCTGTTCAGGGACGTATGGTCAAAGCACTGTGTGTCCCTGGACACCTCATACAGAATGCAGGACATGACACTGTGGCTATATGAGGCAACACATTGACCCCTGCAGTTTATTTTCAGAGGGAGCTGCAGACATTCCTTACATTTGGAATGTGATCTTTCCTTTATATGATTTCAAAGTTTTCCACATAGTGTATGTCTCCATGTATTGCAGAGGATAACGAACACCATGATTACCAGGCTGTTCTCATACACTGTTTGTATGTGTACCTATGAAAAGCAATGCACCAGAAGTCATATATAATCCGTGTAATCAGGATGGCTGTGATCATGTAACCAATGTGGTGATGGGACTAAAGAATGAAGTAGTAGAGCTTAGGTCCATTTAAGGAGGCAGGTTGGGTGGTTGATGGGTCAAACAACACAGTTTGAAGCATCAAGGTCATTTTGGGAAATCTTGCAAGTCAATGAACTAAACTGTTTTATGGCAATATTGAAATTTTATTAAATTTGTTTATCAATTAAATGAAGTACTCTGATTTTCCTGGTATTTATTTAATCAGCTGAATTAGCATAAAAACAGACTGGTCCTGTCTGGTTTATTTATTCATAAAGTATCCAAAGGTATCTCAGCCAGTTTTACCGAACAGAAATGTAACAGTATTTGTTTCTATGGTTATGGTTCTGTTGAGGGATATCCTAGAGTGGAGTCTCTGAACCTTTTCCCTATTATTTAGGCCCCAAAATTCTGGCACAGGTACATTTGTCCTGTGGTCATGTGCTTGGAAGTTGCTCCAAATGAATTATGGTTCATTATGAAATTGTTGATATATTTCAAACATATTTAATCATTTTTTGTTTGTATTAGAAATGTAAATCCTGTCTGCTCATCCATCAATTCCAAGTTTTGTCCTGTCGACAGGTTTTAGTGACCTTTGTTAGAAACCGCAGCTTCATAAATGCAATATTTATTGCACAGATTTACATTGGACTACATTATTGTTTACTTGTGTTCATGCACATCTCCTGTAAAATGCTTGGGTTACATAATAATATAAGAAACAGCTGTGTCATGAAGAGGACAATGTGCAGGAAGCTCATCTTAGTTATCAGTAATCAGCAAAATCTAAACAACTTGAATTATAGTATATGTTCAGGATATAGGACTGACCACCTGATTATTTAATTTCCAGCATCTTGTGTCTTTGTCTACAAATCTTTTTGCTCTTTGTGTCTTTCAGAACTAGCTCAGCCAAACTGCACACACCGTGTTGTAGGAGTCCAGTGCTGACAGTGTGGAAGGAGTGAACAGTAAAGGAAGCACTAAAAGAAGCAGAGGGTGTTTGAGGAGACTGGACACTTTTTACCATCAGAGCAGATGGGTGAGACCGAGGATGAGCGCACAGCGCAGGCCAGCGTGCTCTTTGAGAACTTTGTCCAAGCATCCACATGTAAAGGGACTCTGCAGGCTTTCAGCATCCTCTGCAGGCAGCTGGAGCTGGATCCTTTGGACTACAGCAACTTCTTCAGCTCACTAAAGGCTGCAGTCAGCTCCTGGAAGGTCAAGGCCCTGTGGACCAAACTGGACAAAAGGGCGCAGCAGAAGGTCTACAACCAGAATAAAGCCTGCCAGGGCACCAGGGTAAGAGAGACCAACTGGAGACGACCTGTACTCGAGTTTGAGGCTACTAATAGGCATAGGAAATTAACTGAGCCATGAGCCACTACAAACATGTAAACTCAAATTATTATTCTAAGTGTCTGACAACTGTATGGAAAGTACTACTACAGAAGTGGACCTTTTTGTCTAACCACCAAACTTCATTTAAATGATCAGTAATTTTGGCATGTATAGTGCTAGCATATTTCCACTTTTAACTGGGTGAATTAAGGGTTTATTTCAATTGGCGACATTTTTTTAGGCAGTTTCTGGTTAAACAAAAAAGTCTGTCTCTGTAGTAATACTTTCTATCATGTTGTCAGACATTTAGAATAACAATCTCAGCGGTGGACGTACATTGATGGTGCATAGTTGCCCCAAGTGATTACATTGCAGCTGGTTTCAGTGCTGCCAGCTGCAGTGGTCTCGCTCAACAATGGACCAGTTTCAGTTCTACTGAGTTCTGCAGTGAATACAGTTTTTCCTTTAGCTGCTTCAAAATAAAAGCCTTCCAATGGAGCTATTAATGTGAACCAGCAGGATTAGCAGTACTTTAAGGCAGCTGTAATTGGTTGTAGGACAGTTTACAGTAAACAGTGAAATAATGCTGAAATCTGGAAGTACAAACAGGAATGTGAGAGTGAAATTGAGCTCCAAACTGCAGGGATTCATTTATAAACTACACAGGTACTAAGGGCTGAACAGAGGAACTACTAAAAAGTGAAGTTGCTCTGTTGTCATCAGCATAGTTTGATTTATATGTTGAATTATCAGTCAGGTGCAAGACACAGCTTTGGCTTGAGGGAGAAGATGGTGCAGATTAGCACCCTGCTGTGAGGCCTCAGAGAAAACTGACTTGCTCATGGCTAAACTGTGCCTGTGGAGAAACAGCCTCGGTCCTTGAAATGCAATGATCGGACCGTCTGTGTAGCACCATTTATGTAGTCTGACTTTTGATATGTTCCTGTCTTTTTTCTGACTCTCTTTTCTGTGTTCTGTTGAGTAGAACATATGTGCCCATTTTTACTAACCTAAAAATCCTAAACCTAAAAAAAACACTTGAGGAATTATGGTTTATTTGTTCAAATACCCAATTAGGACCTTTGCCAGTGTGGATTGTTGGGGAAATAGATTATTTAAGTAGATTATTTCTGTAATTATATGCAAATAATTAATTGGACCAAAGTAATCTTAATGTTGAAAAGCTGAATTAACTGGATTCAGTGCATTTAACTTGAGCAAATTCAGTTTGATCTCATAACTGTCTATAGGGGAAACTTTATGAAAGTGGGCCCTGTTAGTCAGATGGCAGTACGAGGCCTAAAGCCCATGATGGGAGTTCAGATACATTTTTAAAGTGATAGGTATCTCATATTTGTTATTTTACGTCATGTGCTAATCTGTCTTATTGTTGGACCATGTATGTCTGAGTATTATAGGCAGCATGTTTAGCATAGTGTTGGATGACTTCATATCTGAAGGAAAAGATAAGACATCCGTAGAGGAAAGAGGCCAGAGACTCGAAGAGGGGGGAGATAAGCAGACTGAAAGTCGACCAAAAATAACAACTAATTTTTGTTGGAGAAACTGCTATTTAGAGACAGACGATGGGCTGTAGCTGGGGAGGTTCTCTGTTTTCACAAACTCTTTGTCTTGAAAAAAATGTCTGTATCTTTGTTTCCTGTACATTGTGTTCTGTTATATGGAAGATGCCATGAATCATACTCTAAACTAACCTTTCTCAGATGGCTGTGCTAATTGTTTTATTCGTTAATTTTCCCTGTAACTGTAAACTAGCAAACCGCATGATGACCTGGAAATGAGACGTTGGCGGTAATCACACAGGACCTTTGAGACTTCCCAGATAAAGTTTTTTCCTCTCCTGTTCCCATTTCCACATTTCTTCTCAGTCCAAAAGGAAACATCAGTGCAAGTTAGTGTAAATATAGCCAGGATTTTCAGTCACACCTACTGTAAGATTTGAACACCATATTTTAAGTGGCGATTCTCAAACAGTGGGCCTCGAAATGCCATCTTGCGGGCTGTGGAGGTACAGCCAGTTTGTTAGATTAGATGAAAATGTATTTTTTTTCTGTAATTTACAAAGCTAATTTTTTTATATCTTAATTTGCTCAAGAATTTACATGAATAAAAAAGTAAATTAAAATGCATAATTTCACTGACCAGTTATATTTAGATATCACCATGCCAATCAATATACATCATCAGTTTAAGACAAACATGTCTTGCTACTGTGGTAGATGAAGTATCTGAAAGCAGGGGTGGGAATCACCAGAGGATCTATAATACATTATCATGATACTTAAGTCACGATACAATATTAATGCGATTTTAAATGTTGTGATATCATGAGTATTGCGATAAAATATATTGCAATTTATTACCTTTTTAAATTAAGTTCGCAAAGGAAAAACTTTGTCACCATCTGTTTTATCTAGTAGGCTACCTAAAGTTTAATTTGTATCTGTAATATTAATAGTTTATATAATAAAAATGTTCATACCTGGCACTATGACAATATGATATTTTGACACAAAAATGTCGCAATACTCTACTATATAGATTTTTTTCTTCCACTCCCACCATAATTGAGTAAAAATACAGATATCTTGCCAGAAAATGACTTTCGTAGATATTAAAGTCACCAATTAGAATAACAGTTAAGTAGTCTTAAAATATCTGATGTTTATTGTACTTGTGGATCAAAAGTAATGTTATTATGTTAAATGTAATTAACTATTGAAAGTAAAAGAACATGTAAAAGCATGTAATAAACAAGGATTATTAAATTTATTTCTTCGTCTTTCTTTTTATTTCTTTTTTTTTTTTGGTTTTCTTTATCATTTATTTGTGAAGGTGGTCCTCAGACATTTTTAACAATCAGAAGTACGCCTGAAGTTAGAAACTGTTGAGAACCCCTGCTATCAAGTATATACTTGCGACTCGCCTTTGAAATTTTACCTTTATAAACTGGGAAACGTGTTAGCAAACAGTTACATACTTATACACTCAGGGGAGACAGAGCATTAGCATTCATCTGGAATCATGTGTCTGGACACCTGATGAATGTAAGTCTAGTATTCACTCCCTTTTAGCCCCTTAGTTTCCACTAACTCTTGAGGGAAATATTTGGCTCTGTAATCCAAGTTCAAGTTTGTTTATATGACCTTTCCACATACAGAGTATACAGAGATGAAAAGTTGTTTCCCATGGCCCAAGGTGTTAATAGAAATATAACTCACCCCCTCTTTCACATTTTACCCTCTTCTGCCTTTTTTTATTCAGTGCCTGATCATTGGTGGTGGTCCCTGTGGTCTGCGGACAGCCATTGAGCTGGCATTGTTGGGCTGTAAGGTGGTGGTGATCGAGAAGAGGGACACCTTTTCCAGGAACAATGTGCTCCACCTGTGGCCCTTCACTATCCACGACCTCAGGGGCCTCGGAGCCAAGAAATTCTACGGAAAGTTCTGCGCTGGCTCCATTGACCACATCAGTAAGTGTAAATCTGTGTCACTTATTTCTCAATTGCTCTCATTTTGAAATGAGAGAGTGGACTGAAGCTTAACTTTTAAACTTCTGTCTTTTACCCTATAGTTCTCTGAGAGGGAAGAGAAATTGTTCTTTGGTTATGTCAAATAACCTCAAAAGAATCACTTCCTTAACCTTGGGGTCAGGACCCTTTTTAAAGTCACTCAAATGCTGCTGTCTATATTTAACGCCGTGGCATGATGGGCGGTATTTGCTGGCTGTGTGACTCTGCAACCTGTGAGAAGAGATTTTCCAGTAGCCTAGTTTGCTGCAGTTTGTTTCCTCAGTCTCTCCCTAGTGGGAAGTTTCCACTGGCATTTCTTGCTCTCCAGCTTTAGTAACGGTGTCATGTATTAATATCTCCTTTCAAAGATGTACGTCTCATAACACTTACTTGTTCTCATCTATAAGTGAAGCCACTTCCTCCCATAACAGCTGCTGAGAAAGCAGCTGTAAATACCAGCTGCTGAGCAACAGAATACACTATTAAAGGATAAGTTCTGTATTTTTCTACATGGACCCATTTGTCCCATATTGTTTGTCTAAATGACTAATGGGAACAACTATTTTTGAAACTGGTCAAGTATTGAGCCAGAACACTGCAGTCCATAGTGGCGAAACAGACTGCAAGGTAACCTGTTGGGATATGTAACATTTGTTGAAGAGTAAGATACCTTTTTTTTTTTCTTAGAATACTCCAGAAATCTCTGTTGCCAATTCTACCAAACTCCATTTAAATAAACAGTAATTTTAGTGTGTATAGAACATTTTCAAATCTAATTGGGTAATTTAAAGGTTTATTTCAGTCAAACCAGAGTAAGTGATTGCTGGAACAGTAGAAAGATGAACCATTAATAAAAAGTAAAATGTGTGAAGCCCATATTGGATTTTATGGAGTCTGGTGGGTTTGGTGATGGCAATATCAAGGCTGTTTCTGGTTAACCAAAAAGGATCTTTCTCTTTAACAAAAAGGTCTGTCTCAGTAGGGATCCTTTCCGTAAGTGGTCACAGACTAGAATAATAATCTGAGCCTGTCAGCGGCAAAAACACTTTCAGTGAATGTAAATTGACGGTGTACAATTGCCCCATATGGTTTCATTGCAGCCTGTTTTGGCGCTGCTAGCTGGAGCTTCTCTCTCAATACTGGGCCAGTTTCAAAACTAGTTGTCCCTATTATTTACTTAGACACAAAACATGCGGAAAAATAGGGTCCAGGTTGAAAAAAATTAAACCCTCCCTTTAACTCCATAAAATCCAATATGGGCTTCACACATTTTACTTTTTATTAATGGAACATTATGTTACTGTCAAGATATTGTTGACCTATCACATTTTATAGTCTGTTTAGTGGGGATGGTAGTGGCAGTGATGCTGATCTTTTTAAGTAGAACGGGTGATGATCATGATGTGACAGATCTACATAAAATACATTTACTTTGTCAGTGTCTTTATAAAATTCATGCTTTCACTGTCATTCAACTCAGTTTTAGCAGCCTTGTGTCCTAACATTAAAAATGATCCCAATAAGTTCTACACAGTCAGGTACACAGATTTTAAATTTCAGATATCAGACTGGTACCCAGTATAGGCAGATACACTCAGGTACTGGAAGAGAGGAAGTTGGATTGGTGCGTCCCTACTGCTCAGATACAGAATATGTACAGTTAAAATATGTATTGCCTTGTATTAACAAAATTAGAATCACATGGAGGAGCCTGTATTTCTAATGTTTTTATATGAGTTTGTTACAGCAATTTCACAGTCCACATTCCTAGTCATATACCTGAACTAACAAGCCAATGAACACAAATGTTTTTGTAGCAACATCAGCTTTATAGGTTTATGATGACATTATAGGAGGTGGATAGCAGCAATCTGTGGTGTATGGTGCAGCCTGTTAGTAGACTGGATGCAGCTGCCCAACCAGTATAAAATACATATATCCATTGAGGTAGCTCTAGGCTTGCTTTGTGTGCTTTTTGGCTCTACAATATCTGCGTCTGTGTCGATCCACTCCAGGTATCCGCCAGCTTCAGCTGATGCTGCTGAAAGTGTCTCTGATTCTGGGAGTGGAAATTCATGTCAATGTGGAGTTTGTCAAACTTCTGGAGCCACCAGCAGAGCAGACTGACGACAGTAAGTACCCATGTGTGTGTCCTGTTATCCGTATGTTAAAGGGTCATGAGTGGCAGTGACACACAGGGACTCACCAGCATGTCTTAGCTATATATGGAAAACTGGCTGCTAACAAAATGCATGTGTTAAAGTAATCAGGAAGTCTCCCAGAGAGGAGCGGTTTGCACTGGCAGCATTTATACCAAACTGTCTAGAAAATAACGTGTCTATTGATAGTCTGCTGATAGTTACATTTTAGTTCTACTTTGAGTTTGCCTTTCAGAGTGTCTCAGAATATGCCAAGTGTCCTAAATATGGCACATGGGGACTGTTGTAACACTTAACACTCCAGAGAACATGACATAACCATTTGTCTACTTTAAAATCTCACAGCGAGAAAACTGATGTCCAGTTAAATCCACCAGCTTGATTCACAGCTAGCCTGGTTCCCTCACTAATAATGTGAAGCAGACTGCTAAAGATCTTGGCATATTATTTGATGCAAATCTTCGTTCATGCCCAAGTAAGAGATATTGTCCAGTCATGTTTCCTTCAACTCAAAAAGATCTCTAAAACCAGATTTTTCTTACCACCTTCGGATTAACACAAGGTCATACATGCTTCTTTTTTTTCTCGCCTGGATTACTGTAGTGCACTTCAAGTTGGTATGAGCCAGAGCTCCCTTCACCAACTACAAATGATGCAGAATGCTAACGGAAGAATTTTAACAGCCACTAAGAAATTGATTTAAAATGATAATGATCACCTTTAAAGCATTAAATGGACTTTCTCCAAATTACATCAAGGATTTATTGACCCCCCTATGTACCCGGGAGTTCCCTTAGATCAGTGCTGATTGTGACTGATGTGATGTGTGTGGTAATGCGCATATATACAAGACCAAGTAAAAATGAGGCGACAAGACTGAGACCTTCAAAAAGTTGTCTTCAGGCAAAGACCAGTCTCAAGTACTACAACACTGCCTCATAAACCTTGTGAGGTCAGAAAAAAAACAACATGATAGGAGTGGGCTGAGCTGGTTTGTTGTGTTCTTCCTCAGGTCCTGGGTGGCGAGCAGAAGTCCGACCCTCCAGTCATCCTGTCTCGGACTTTGATTTTGATGTGGTGATTGGAGCCGATGGACGCAAAAACACATTAGATGGTGAGAAAGAAGGAAAACTTGAACTGACGAACCAGAGCGATGCTGTGGGTGTAAATTATAGTGGTTGTTCTGGTTTAAATGAGTCCTGAGAAAAAAGTTTGTTCTTGACCTACATTTATTGGACAATTTTACACTGCAGTCAAAGCAGTATTTGTTATTTTTACTGAAAAAGAGGTGGGTGTCGCAAAGCTGCTTTTAGTCACTGGGTCAAGCATTTCCTGTTGACATAGTTTCAAGTGAAAGCTTAATAGCCTGGATGGGGGTCAGCGGTGTGTGTGTGTGAGTGTGTGTGCTGGTTTATGAAGTATTTGAGAGCTTTGTGGCATGCTCATCCATGTTTGTGTGTGTGTTTGTGTGCTTGTGTGTGTGGTATATGCATTGTGCATATGTTTGCTGACACATAAGGTTACTGATTACAGAAAAAGTAAACATTCTCTCAGAATAAATGGTTGACTCCATTAGCAGTCTGTCTCTATTACTGCTGGGAAACTCCCTTTTGTGTAGGCCTACTGGAGCCTGGAGGGTCAGCTACTCTTTAAATATTGTTCTTGAATTCAACTTTGACTTTGTACCCATCCTCATATTACTTAAAAAAATAGCCATTAATGAAATATTGTTACCAAACGTTTGATTCATCGCTAATATTTGTCTTTCTCTTGCGGCAGGATTCGGTCGTAAAGAGTTTCGAGGGAAGCTGGCCATCGCCATCACAGCCAACTTTGTCAACAGGAACACCACAGCAGAGGCTAAAGTGGAGGAAATCAGTGGCGTGGCTTTCATCTTTAACCAGAAGTTCTTTCTGGAACTCAAGGAGGACACAGGTGAAGTAGAAAAAAAATGTGATGCTAACAACCCATGCTATAAAGACTCACTATGCAGGGCTGCCTGTTTGCTTCTCCCTCTCTAATTGCTCCTTCTTACAGCATTTGAAGTACCATTTGTTAAGTAAATGTGGTGTTGTTTTCAGGAATCGACTTGGAGAACATAGTTTACTACAAAGACAACACCCACTACTTTGTCATGACGGCAAAGAAGCAAAGTCTGCTGGACAAAGGAGTCATCATAAATGTGAGTGTACACCCCCATATGTAAATACAGCAGTACAGCTAGTATATTATTACTCTCTATGTTGGTCTGGTGTATCCAATACTTTGTACTGGACCTCAACTAAGAGAAAACGCTGTCAACCAGGTGGTTTGATTCTTAATGATTCTCTTGGTGTTATTCTTGCAGTCCCTGGTATTGATATTCTCAAGGCAGGGTAGAGCACTGCCCATCAAATGTCTTGTGTGGTGCTTTTTCCGTAGCAAGCTATGTTTCCTATCAGGATGCTCTCGATGGTGCAGGAGTAAAAACTCCTCACTATTTGAGGGGATACCTGAAATTTCCTCAGGTGTCTGAGGTGAAACTGTCCCTGCATTGCCTTTCTCACCAGTAAGTCAGTATGTAGCACCCAGGTCAGGCCCTCAGTGAGGTTGGCAGGGTATTTGAAGCGATCCACCCTTTTCACAGAGGACCTATTGATATTAAGAGGAGCGTAGTTCATGTGCTGCTTCTTCCCAAAGTCCACTATCATCTTCTTGGTTTTGCTGGAATTCATAAGTAGGTTGTTGTCCTGACACCAGCAGGTTAGATCCTCTACATCTTTCAGGTAGGCCTTTTCATTCAGGCCCATTAGAGCTGTGTCGTCAGCAAACTTGATGATGGTGTTGGAACTGGAAGTGGTTACAAAGTCTTGTGTGTGCAGGAAGTACAGTAGGGGACCTACAATGCAGCCCTGGGGTGTTGGAAGAGTTTAGACAGTATAAATTAGGGTATTATTATGACATGGGTGAGGTATTGCTAAACCTTCCACCCAGAACGTGCCAGAACAATCATCTGAAAATACACACCACACACATGCAGGAAAGCTTTAAAAAACTGCTTGAGATTTAGTAGCATACACATGTGGACTGTCTTTTTTTTTTCAGTAACCCACACATACACAGACACACACACACGCAGGTGTTGAAACCCTGCCTCGCTGTGCCCTCAGTGGTCTCCATCTCATCTTACATTGCCCATTAGTGCAGAGTGATATCTCAATGCGTCAGCTGTGAGGCAGCATGCATACATGTGGCCAAAGCCTCAGAGGCCTCATCACTGATAATAGCTCACTGATTTAACAAACTGACTAACTTGGTTTTGTCATTATTTCCCCCTTGCAGTGAACACACCAGTCTAAATTTGTTTTTGATTTCATTTCTGGAGAAATGTGAAACAGTGGTGGTTCACAGGAAATTTTATGTTGATAAAAACATGGGACAATGATTCAGGGGAAAGTCACAAGCCAGCTGCTAACTCTGCCTGTCCGCCATTTGTCTGAACTGCAAACAATTGGCTGCTGCTGCTGGAAGCAAAGGATGATAAGAGCGGAGTTTTTAGGCTAGAAAACCAAAAGAAGTTATCTTAAAGAGGCTAAAAAGTTCAGTAGCACTGACAGGAACAGCACAGTCAGGTGATAATTTTCTGAGTTTATTCTACAAGTGGCCCCTTAAATGTTACACTTGCTCATTTGGGCCGTAGTTTACGTAAAAATATTGATCAGTGCAACTTTAAATCGTTTAATTTAATTCAATGATGTCTGCCTTACACCTTCCTCCCCTCCTCTAAATACAGGACTACATAGAAACGGAGCGCCTGCTGAGCGCTGACAATGTCAACCAGGAATCATTGCTCTCCTACGCCCGTGAGGCAGCCGACTTTGGCACAAATTACCAGCTGCCGTCCCTCGACTACGCCATCAACCACTACGGGCAGCCAGATGTAGCCATGTTTGACTTCACCAGCATGTACGCCTCAGAGAACGCCGCCTTGATCAGGGACAAACACGGACATCAGCTCCTGGTCGCACTGGTGGGAGACAGTCTGCTTGAGGTATGAGGTAGCAGTGACAGTGGGTGTTGTTTGTGTGTTGTCAGAGTTGTTTGATACTCTGGCCTCTGCCCTGACTGAGGCTTAGCTTGTGTGCGATCAAGCTGACATCATGTTCTCTGTTTGCAGCCCTTCTGGCCGATGGGTACAGGTTGTGCTCGGGGTTTTCTGGCAGCCTTTGACAGTGCTTGGATGGTGAGGGGCTGGACGCAGGGCAAGAGTCCTCTGGAAATACTGGCTGAGAGGTGTGTGGTCTGTTGTCTCTAACTTTAGATAAGCAAGATAGATGTTCTTTGCATATCATACAGTTGAAAACAAGTCGATAGCTGTGCCATTGGGAGCAATTTGGGGTTCAGTATCTTGGACACTGAAATCTCTACTTAGGAGATTCATGCTCCACAGAGGATGAACCATATACATATGCTGTCTCCTAGCTCCTCTATGCCCTTTAATTGGACGTTACTCCTTAAAGGATGAAAACTATTGTGTATAGTGACCTTATGACCTTTCCTCCTGCTCCGCTGTCAGTCCAAAGTTTGTACTTGTACACAAGAATCATGAAAACGTGAAAGGCAAATTGGCTTACCATCAACTGACCACGAACCTAAAAAAATCTATAAAGCTGCACTATCTTGAATCTACCAGTTACATCTATGCTGTTGTCCCTACAGGGAGAGCATCTACCGCCTGCTGCCTCAGACCACCACGGAGAACATCAGTAAAAACTTTGAACAGTACAGCATTGACCCTGCCTCCCGCTACCCCAACCTCAACTCCAGCTGTGTACGCCCACACCAGGTCAGTCCAACACTTATATAATAAGGAAGGATACTGAGGAAAGCACTTATAGATGTAAGCTGTCAGCATGTTTGTTCAAGACTCCCCTCCACATCCCTGCTATATTTTGAGATTGCAAGTGGCTCTATGGTAAATGCAAAAAGGAGCGAGCTCATAGGGCACCCCTGATGGGTGTCCCAGTTAACATTTGTAGAGTTGTTAACGATGACCATATTCCTTTATTAGCTCTGCCAGCTAACAACCACATACAACTAATGGGGCTCCAAAGAGATTTGTGTCAACTGCAAATCCTCTAAATCCTACTGTTTGCTTTTGCAATGACTTAATGTCCCTGTGATTTTGTTAAACAATGTTTGATCAAGTTTAAAATGATTTCATATTAATTAATATTTCCCTACATATCTCTGACTTTCTCTCTCTGCTTCTTTGTTCTCTCAGGTGCGTCACCTGTTCATTGATGGCCAACAGGACTCATGTCACCTGGAAAAAGGAGGACCCACACGTAGATCAGTGAACTTGTCCAGAAGAGGTGAGAATGACTATTACCCTCAACCCAACCCCCAAACACACAGTGGTGATTTGGTCCTGATGGCTGAACACATTTAGTGTCATTGTGCACAAAAATATTAAGATTTGAAAATAATCATCAATGAGCGAAAAAAGATTTGATTTGTGCTGGATGTTGCACTAGGCTTTCCCCACAGTTGCAAGATTTAACTTTGCTCACTTAGTATGTTTGATGTTTGTGAACAGTGCCAACATATCTTTGGGAAAAAGCAATGATGCAGTTGTCTATCTCGTCTGCTGTCTGAACCTCAGTCGAACATGTTAGTTGTGTATTTTACCGGTGTTTCTGACTGTCATACTAACTTAAAAAACTAATAATGTTACCACCAGCAAAATACCTTGCACTACTTTGTAAACAAGTTGGTTATGTCGAAGCGAGCAATAATTTGCCTGTTAAGAAATTAATACCCTCTGATTTGGGGGCCTCAGACAAATACTGTCTTGCTTTACTTTTCACCCTTCTCTAACTGGGATTGTTGGTATAGGCAGTGGTAGAAGAAGAAGTACTCAGATCTTTTTTCATGAAAAAAAAAAAAAAAATGTTGATATGTCATTTTAAGTGCTTTTGGGGCATTTTGTTTATAGTAGTATATTGGTAGTATATCAGGGTAAAATATGTTAGAAATGAGACATAATTTAATATTTTTCATATCTCAACATCATAATAAATCTATACCTGGTTTTGCCCAGGTTTATTGCTCAGGACCCTAAAAAAGTGAAATGACGAGTGTGAAGTTGTTTGTATGAGTGTCCAAAATACTCAGCCGTTATGAACAGGCATGTGTTTGAACAGGCATTGCACGAGTTGGAAAATAAGCCATCAGGCAGTTAGTCAGTGACGAGGTTTACGTGCCAACTGCAACTGGAAACTTGCCAAAATGCAATTTTAAAGTTTGTAAAACTGTTAGTAAAATTTGATTTTCTTCTTCTGGTTTTTCAGTATAGATCTTCATTTTAAGACACTACAATACATCAGAATCAAGATTCAGAAAGCATTTTGGGTTCAGTATGATTGTGAGACAGTGCTGAGCATGTATCAACTGGTTATAGGGATAGTATGATTTGTGTTCATGCTGCTATAATAATAGACTATAGATGCACTGAATATCTTTAGACAAAGTATTAACAGTCAGGAATGCTGCCAACTACTCAGATGGGACTGTATTCTACTTTCAAAGCTCTCTGTCATGTTGTAATGGTAATCTGATCATCCTATGAGCCACTGCTGAGATTAGATACATCCACAGCCCTATTAACACTGCATTGACGCATTCCCTGATACCTTTCTAAGTGAAATTAAGACACTCAGCAACTGTTTATAAAACTGTCTCAACTCTAACTCAGCCAGACAGTGTAGCATGACAGCTTAGCACCTGTAACAAAGGCTATGCTATGTCAACATGCTGTCTACATCAAACTGGAGTGTACCCCTGAATAAAGTTAACTGGAGACGAAACGTTGACATCATAGAGAATGCCTCGCCAGCCTTCACTGGGGGGAAACTTTAGCCTTATCTCAGTCACAGGCTGACACACCTCATCACACACAATACAGCTGGATAACATTACACCCACATGAGGGTCAAACATGATGCCTCTCACAAACATGTGCTGACCTGCTCTACTCTGCTCCAGCAGGGTTAAACAACAACAGTATGCAGCTGAATGTTGTCTGCTCTATAATAGAGGTTTTCTCTCTGAGAGGAACAAATAATTGTTTAGTGACAAGTTATAGCAGCAGTAATAGATTGTTTCAGGCCCCTTGGGGGCAGCAGAATAAGCTGTAAACACAACCTCGACATATTATTCCCTTAGCAAAGGAGGTTATGTTTTCGCCGGCGTCGGTCTGTTTGTTTGTCTGCAAAATAACTCAAAAAGTTCTGAACAGATTTGGATGAAATTTTCTATGAGTGCTTTTCTAGTTTTCTTATGTTATGATGTCATGGTGAAGCTGTAAACAAACAATGCCTCATTGATATTTACAAAACAGTATAAGTGTTAATATGGAGTAGGCATACCAATACCAGTGAAATTCCACAATTCTCGATACCCAATATGATATCACTTCAAAAAATGAAACCAAAATGATGAAGTCCATGTACTTAGAGGTGCAGGTATACTCCTTTATTAAAAACATTTAAATTAAATTTAAATTTATAAATATTCCCTGCTGACTGGCCTTGAACCCAAAGTACCAGTGTATGTGGCTTCATGTGATTTTGTTGGTGAGGAAACATATATTTATATATAGTCTACAGTATATTAACATATTTCTTCTCCATTGTTGTTGCTGCTGGTTAGCACTTGTACATGTCAGATGTGACAGTAGGTCTTTGTAGTAGCCTATTTGTTCCACCCCTTCTCCACTGTTAAACATTTTTCAACTCTTGGCTACCAGATAAAACGCCAAACGTGCAGCGCTCAGCACAGAATAGAAGCTCAGGGCCTTGTCATGCTGCTGCTACATTGTTACTATCTGGGCTCCCATTGCAAGGAATTAAAGAGGTATGCTTGCCTCAGAAAAACACACTTTTCTTTTCGACAATTCGAGGTGGAGCTGTTGCAGCAGCTGCACTTGTCACTGTCTTCCACATGTTGCTCTTTTTTCATGCCGGTAGGCTCCTCAGAACAGCAAGACTTGGGAGAACTGGTACTGGAGAAAAACAAGTACCATCACTTTTTCAGAATTTTGGCATCCACTTGGTACCAAAGTGTTGGTTCTTGTGACGACCATAATTTGGAGTTATGGAATGAAAGCCCAATATTCACTCTCCTTTTGGCTCTGTTTTGGTCTCTTACCTGAGTAAATGATCTGGCTCTTCAGCTGCCACTGTTGCTCCAGCTGCTGTTGGGAGAAGGTTGCCTTCAGAAAGCCCATTCCTAGGTTAGACTTAGGAAAAAGATTAGTGTGTGTTAAAGGGCTAGATTTCTGCCAGAAAGAACTTAGTGGTAGAAAGCCCTGAAGACAAACTTCACAGATGTGTGCTCTTGCTAGTCGTTAACTGCGTCCATCTCTTTATGGTGCAGGGCAGGTAGTGTACATGGGGTTTGATAATGGAAACACCTGCTGTCTGCTGTCTCCTGCTGCTTGAAATGAGGTTGATGAGTGTGATGTAGCCAAAACTAATGCAGCATTACACCAGCCCTGCACTTACTTCTACAGTCATGAAGGTTATAATGCTCATTTTTTGTTAAGAATGGTTTTAGAGAGGTGTTGATTCACCTCTGTGTTATTTTGGAGGCTGCAGTCTGTCATGCTGTTGATGTGCATTGTAATATACTAACAGGTGTTTTTAATATTTTCTCCATCCCATCCATATCAGTGATTGTAGGCTAAATATGAGAAACACCATGACGCATAACAGCACTGCAGCAGCTACAGCCTCCAAAATTACCATGAAGTTAGATTAACCATGAAGCAAATTTCCATTCCTTTACTCCACAGATTAACCCTGAAATCCTGCCATGAAGTTACAGTTATGTATTTTAAAACACACCACAGCCAATACTGCAGATCTTTTAAGCAGGCTAGTTTGTGCCCTGACCTGAATATCTGCTCTGTCTCCGAATTCGCTGCCAAGGTTTCTCTGCTTTAGGCTTGGGAGGTGATTCAAGTCTTTCACGTCACAAGGCTCAAGTTAAACCAACAAGTCACTGGTGTTCAGATGCAGAGTTTTATTGAGTCAATGCTGTATTTCGAAGGGCAAATGCCAACCCGACATGACCTTGCTAACACTATTGTTGATTTCATTGTCTCACGCAGAGTCCGAGGTGCGTCCTGGCAGGCTGCTGACCTGGTGTCAGAAGCAGACTCATGGCTACAGGGGGGTTGACGTAACTAACCTCACATCTTCCTGGAGGAATGGCCTGGCCCTCTGCGCTCTCATACACTGCCAGAGGCCTGAGCTCATGTAAGAACACACACAAAAGCTCACACAGTCCAATCAGAAAACATGTGGCAATGATGGTTATTCAGGTCTTGGCAGTTTTCTGCTGGCTTGTCACCAGTCCAGACTGGCTCTGTTTGAACTGAGCAGCTTAATAATATGAATGAATGGGACAAAATTAATGTCTGGGGAATAAAAGGCATTAGTTCATTTCATTTCCTTGTTTGATGGAGCTGACACTCCATCAAAGCGATTGTAATGAACTTATCCACTGATTAATCTCATTCAATAACCGGTTATCATACAGTCAACACTGACCCACTTCATCCAGTCCGCTCACACACAACTGAGAAATCAAATAAAAGTGTCTGAGTAATCAGGGGGAATGACATCATTTTTTTGAGGAGGGCTCATTGTGTAGACTCACACACAAGTCATCTACTGTAAATCTTGTCATAGCAGGTTGCTGTGATTCAAGGACTGATGTTTACATGGTTGGTGTTTTTTTCCATGGTTCCAGTGTTTACCTTTCAAACAAAGCAGTCTTGAGCTCTGCTAGCAGAGCAGCTCTAAAAATGGGCGGTCAATCCACCAGTCTGACACATAACACGTTCTTGGTCCTCAGCGGATAAACAGTAATCAATTTGAGATCCCTCAGATACCACAGAAACTACATACATACTTACATGCTAAATATTAGCATTTTATCATGCTAAATGTATGCAAACTAACATGCTAAACAGTCCTCCAACTGTTGCTATGTTAATATGTTAAACTTGCTAACATTACCAGCTGACATGCTAAATGTCAGCCTGTTAACATTAAGCTGCATTAGCATTTAGCTCAAAGGATAGATATTATAAACAATAAAATGCTCACAAAGTGATCAAAATGATGGGTGGGATAGAAAGTAGGGGAGTGGCCATTGGCTCCCACACTTTACGCCCCTGGCAAACAACAATTGTTTAAGAGGCAGATTGCTGTATTTTGGCTGATGTCATCATAAGATGGTCTCTGGGCTTTTTTGATCGTTATTGTGTCTAGTGCTTTTATTGCTGAGCTGACCCGTTCTCTCGTCCAATACGTTTCAATGTACTGTTGACCCTATGTGAACCTACGTATGACTGAGAAACTGAAACTGAAACTCAAATACTTGAACTTTTCTACATCACTTTTATTATAAAATCAGATAAAGCAAAATCCCCTTACTATCTTCTCTTTTGCTCTTGTTATCTCACCTCATCATCTCTCTTTTCTGCCAGTGCTGGAAATATGGAGGATGTTTTAAGAAACAATAGAAACTCATACACTAACCTCCCCTCACTTCACTTTTGTTCTTCCTCAGTGACTATGACTCTCTTAACGAGGAGGATGTGGCAGGAAACAACCAGTTGGCGTTTGACTTGGCCGAACGAGAGTTTGGCATCCAGCCAGTGACGACCGGTAAGGAGATGGCGGCGGAGGCTGAACCAGACAAGCTGCTGATGGTTCTCTACCTCTCCAAGTTCTACGAGGCCTTCAGGAACTCCCCAGGAAACAACAACTGTGAGGCTCCTTCCTGCTTCTGTTACAGATTAAAAACAGTCTTGATCAACTTATTTCATCAGTTGCTGTGAAACTCATAAGCATTTACCTTGTACTGAGTGTAAAAATAATCCTTTATTCTTTCATAAATTCTAGTGTAATAACTACAGCTAAATGGAAAGTTATGTTTTCTGGTTGAAGCGGCAGTGAATGATAATGGGATAAGAAATAAGCATTGTGGAGTGAATGACCATGTGGTGTCTCACATGAAATTGTCTACAGTGTCTACATATGAGGAATGAAGCCCTTCATTACATTTTTACAACATTTGTTTATTGTTTTAGGATGAATCATCTGTTTCTTATTTAAAAAAAATAGGTCAAGTATATTGCAGAGGTCAATGTCAGGTAGGAATATGGATGGTTTTTAAACATGTGATTACAGAAACAATTAATTTTAATTTTCTTGGGATTAAACAGTAAGCAGCCACTGTAATGAATCTAACCAGGATTTATTCTACAGGTAAGGATATGAGAAAATGTCATGCAACACAAATAAGAAACCTCAAGGCTGGGGATTTTATTAATGGTCTCATGAAGGCAAGCAGTACAAATGCCAGGCTACAATGCTAGCCAGCTAGTGCTAGCTTCCTAATGTTAGTCTGGCAGCTAATGCTAAAATTGAGAGAATGAGATGAATGAGAATTTCTTCAAATTTGACACAAACATCCACACTAATTTGATGGTCAAAAGTCAAGGTTGCCATGACCTCACAGAACGTGTTCGGTTTTGTTCACAAACATTTCACAAAAGTCTAATGGGGTAAAATGATGAAGTGATGACACTAATCCTGGGTGCCCACCTTGAAACTGTGCTGATTGTTTTGATCTTGTGTGCTGCGGGGGTGAAGATGTGTGAAGCATCCATGTTTTCACAGAACTGTAGCTGCAACATGACTGGTTTGCAGGAAGTGGTAATTCTAGTTTGAAGTCTGTTTCCTTTGGTTGAGGGCAATTCAGTGTTGGTGGAAAGGGAGTATAAGTGTGCATTTAGAGTGCTGACTGGCTCACAAGTAGAACCTTGTAGAGCCAAGTTTGAGTCTGGAGATAGAACCTTTTTGTTTCCTAAATAAGAAGTCCAAAAATGCATACAAGTTAAAAAATACCCCACATATTCGATTTCGATTTTTTCACGGAATCAAATTATATGA
This sequence comes from Epinephelus cyanopodus, assembly GCA_026686955.1. Taxonomy (NCBI): domain Eukaryota; kingdom Metazoa; phylum Chordata; class Actinopteri; order Perciformes; family Serranidae; genus Epinephelus; species Epinephelus cyanopodus. The sequence goes on along the minus strand of CM048917.1, from coordinate 34,867,669 downwards.
CAAAAATGTTAGATAGAAGCTTTTACTTCCAAGTTGACGTTATATTAAGATAATTATTGTTCAGTAGTAGAGGTATGAACTGTAGGTTGTGTAATATACGGAACTGAACTACAAACAACACAGTCTCCAAAAGCCTCCAAAATGGCCATTCTCACTTCTCAACCCAAGCTTGACAAAAAGGAAATGGTTAATTTGCGAACTCACACCAGTGTATGAAAAAGGGATCCAGCCATACATAACATGTGAATGGGGCAGGGTGTGGGCTGGCTATGCAGTGCACGGTTGGACAGTTTCACCCTAACCACCAAGAATATGTGTAATACTATACCCAACCAAAAAAAGGCTGTGAAAACAGGACTAACAAAGAGGGAAGACAACTGTAAGAGAAGCTGTTAAGAGAAGCTAATAGAGGTCACAATCAGTTTGGTCTTTCAAAGTCAGTACAGTATATTCTCCTAAAGTTTAGACCCAGTAGTATTTGAAATAAGTAAGGCTCCGGGACTATTTTACCCGTGACCTAGTGTTGCACCTCACGCAACCGTGGTCAGGTTGGTCCCTGCCAGAGACATGACTGGTATGTGTGCTATGTCTGTGGAAGCCATATCCAGTCACTCCGTGTAACTCTGGAGGCCTTCAGCTCCGGTCACACACCCACTATAGGCTTCAGCTTCGGCCACGTTTTGCTTCTCCAGCTTTAATGTTAATGTCCCGTGGACCTCTGTGTCACCCACACTGCTGTCACCACGCAGCAACCCACACCTCTTGAGAGGCTGGGAAAATAATTTACCTTCAGTGGACCATTTTACAGTCCATTTGGTGGGAACTTCCTAGCAGACATTCTTGGAGCTTAAGTGTATGATTTGGTTATATTTAGACTGTGACGAAGTGTATACTGTGTGCCATTGTGCTATGATGGCCTTGGGTAATGTAAGTTGTTATGCAAAGTTACATCAGTGGGTTTTGGTTAATTTCTAATGGTCTTTTGATGTCTCTAGTCTAAAAATGTACCCTCCTCACACTGTACTGATTGTATAACTCTTTGTCCACTGTTCTCATATAGCGAACAGTTCAGCTAAATTTAAGTGTTAGTCTGGTGTTGACGTGGCTGTTGGTGTGCAAACAAATGAGTAATTTGACATTTAAAGGCGCTACAAGACAATTGTTTTTCTCATAATTGCGTCTTTTGGATTATTCTGAAGGTGAAAGCTTTTATAAAGTGGCACAATCTTGGCGAAATTAGTGTGGGTGTTCCTGTTAATACCACCACTAGGAGTTGCCAAAGTCGAATATTTTCAACAGTTTGATTCCTCTACATATAGACAAGCTTCCAAGTGACATCACTGTGAGAGGTGCACTCACGCAGGGAGCATTAGACAAAGTAGAATGAATAAAAGCTAATGAGAAGATCAATATTAGATGGAGTTTTTGTGCCTTGTGTTTTTGAGTGGAGTTCAGGTATCTCTGGTGCTTGTTCACGAGTGAGGGTAAAATGGAGCTTAACATGGATAGGCCGTTTGATGTGGCGTCAGCAGAGATGCAGGCGTTGCGCCAGACTGCTGTAGTGAGGAGGGAGCTAAGCTTGAAGGCAACACACTCGATTTACTGGTCCATCTACACTCCAACCCTCACCCATGGTCATGAGCTCTGGGTAGTGACCGAAAGAATAAGATCATGGATAAAAGTGGCTGAAATGAGTCTCCTCTGTAAGGTGGCTGGGCTCAGCCTTAGAGATGGGGGGAGGACCTCAGGCATCCAGAGGGAGTTTGGAGTAGAGCCACTGCTCCTTTGCATAGAGGGGACTTGCTTGAGGTGGTTCAGGCATATGATCAGGATTCCTCTTGGGCGCCTCCTGGGCACATCCAACTGGAGCTCTGGGGCAGACCCAGAACATGCTGGAGGGATTATATATCATCTGGCCTGGGAATGCTGGGGGATCCCCAGGAGGAGCTGTAAAGCGTGCTGGTGAGAGGGACGTCTGGAGTACCTTGCTGAGCCTGCTAACCCCTTGACCCAGCCCCAGATAAGCGGATAAAAAAATGGATGGATGGATTTTTGTGCCTTAAACTACTAAAAATAACAAGAGTAATATGTGGCAAACGTTCAATATCCCCAAAAGAAAACCTCCCTTTTAGCTCAGACAGCATGATAGCATTAGCATTGAGCAAACTAGACAGACCTCTAGATTTTTATAAAGTGTTTGATAGTTTTTCACAGAAACTGATGAGTAAGAAACCGACTGGTGTCTGTCAATGTGAGGAATGCAATGAAAAAGTTCTGGAAATGTGAGGACAAGTACCACCAAAAAAAATCACCTTTCCTCACCTAAACATGTCATTAGTTTTTAGCAAGTTGCTTCTCTTCTTAGTCATGTCCATAATTTAGCTATCATGTTACTGTGTGTTACATTTGTGTGTGTTGTTAACCCCGCTGCTGTGAGTGTGTCCTCGATTGTTTGTAAATGGGGAACCTATCTGTGTGGTCTTTATCTTCAGAAGTATCCTACTGGATAACTTTTCACTGTTGAGTATCTTTATGTGAGATTAAATTATGTGGAGTTAATAGTTCTGAACATGAATGACTTGTGTTTATATTCCAGGTTCAAGAGAACCAGATGAGAATAGTGAAGGATATCCGGCTAAAACCAACCACAAAGTGCTGAACCTGCCTCAGCCCAAGAAGAGGATGCCCAGGGTAAAGCAAAATACTGTTACAGTCCCTCTTCATTCATCAGCAGTACAGCATTCAGTCACTGAGGTCTTGATTAGATAAGCTAAAGCCAACACAGAGATCAAAGCATGCTTTTGTAATGAACGTGTTATCTAATCATGAACGCAAGCCGTCAATCTGCACGGTGATTAGAGGGATTCTTGATGTTTTAGTGTGCAGTTTCAGCTTTTATACTAATAACAATCTTAGTAGCTCTTTGTTGATGTGAACATGGAGGATGGAAATCTCACGATTCAACTTATCTTAGTTGTGATGTCTACTGTCGCAGGATGACAACAAACCGGACGAGGATTCTGTCAGCAAGAGACAGCGAAAGGGCAACAACTACCTCACAGAGGTAGGTCCAACAGGAGAGCTAAAATATTCCAGTTAAAATTTCTAAATATTAGTTATAATCATTGTCTAAAGTGACACTGATATATGATGAAGTGTGTGCCTCAAATTGATCCCACTCCCTGCTTCTTCTGTTTTCCTCTCACCTCTGCAATCCAGTTGTCTTGTCACAGTGCGCCCCCCGCTGGTGAGGATGGGGAGCTGCGTGAGAACAAAGTCCGCTCCATGGCAACTCAGCTGCTGGCCAAGTTTGAGGAGAACTCCTCAACTGCAAAGATTCGTCCGAAGGTGAGAGGCGGCAAGCCTGATTACTGTCCCATATAATACTGGTGTATTCTATTATGTATGTGATTTTTTTTTTTTTTTTTTTTTTTTTTTTTAACGTAACGAACACATGGTTTTGCTCTCCGTTCCTCGTCCCATTTATAAGTTTCATCAAGAGTTGAGGAATCCACTCTCACTGCAGTTGACTAACTTTAGCATCCATGCTAAAGTTAGTCAACTGCACTCTCACTGCAGTTGACTAACTTTAGCATGGATGCAAAGAAAGTAATTTGAAGCTACTGAATACCTTACTTATCTACCTAAATGTTTGTGTGTCAGTACATCTTACTGATTAATAAATATTTAAGAAATCAGCAAACGTAATACTAATGCAAGGTTTTGCAATGTTTTTAAATGAAATTTCAAAACTTTTCCATCATTTTTCTGTAAACTTCCCACAGGAACTATGCATCACTGATATTTTCTGAAATAATATTTTTTAAAAATCTCACATACCCTCTGCAGTACTGCAAAAATCCCAAGGGCTATATGTACTCTCATTTGAGAAACACTGGCCTTGGACAGACATGGTAGCAAAAATGTAACATAGAATATGGACTAGAAGGCCTTCGTCTTGATGCCTACATCCAACATCCATTTACATCCAAATCACTGCCACTGTATTGACTGTTATTCTGTTGCAAATGTTGTTCAATACCTGTATTTTATTCTCAAATTATGTGTCATGTATTTTTTACTGTCCCTTTTCCTTTCCTTTTCTCTGCTGCTTGCATCAGTCTGATGAGGACCCATCCAATCCCTCCTTTTCTCCTTCTCTGTCTCCTTTCACGACTCCACCTCCTCTCTCAGAGGGTGAGGATGAGGAAGAGGAGGATGAGGACCTGGAGGAGACAGACAACCCCCGTTTTGCAAAGCCCAAGAATGTCCCCCCTCCTCCTCCTCTGCCTCCCTCTCGCCCTAAGTGGCAGGTACACGTCCCTCTTAAAGCTTCTCACCTTTTTTCTGTTGTAAATGAGAGTGGATGGGTTATATTATTTATTAACAGCTATTTGTGGCTCTCGTTTCCTCTTGCTCCTTGTCTCTTCCTGTTTCCAGCCCTCCATCTACCTCCGCTTACTGGAGAATCCCAGTGCTGTGGCTCAGCAAAACGCTTTCCTCTATTCCCCCAAATCTCCTCACCCTCAGAGCGGCTTCAGTCGCTCTCCTTCACCCACACACTTTAAGAACCCTCCTCATTCACCAAGCCCTAATGTTACTGAGCATTACTACCCAGAACGCACCTCTCCTGACCTGACAGCCAGATATTTCTCTGCTTCTTCTCTGTCTGCTTCGGATATCGATTATTCCTCTGAGAGGTCAGAGGAGTCAACACAGCAGGTGAATTTCAGGCCACTTGTGTACAATGTTCTTCATCACAACTTTTAAAAACAATGTGGTTACAGCTAATTTTTGCTCTCTTCTGATTTTCACCACCACCTGCTGTATGTGCAGAGCAAAGCCCAGAAACTGTCCACTAAAGAGTTTAGTGGGAGGAGCATAAAGGAGAGAGCCACCCTCCTCTCCTCCATGTTTCCTGCGTCCATACGAATCAAATCTCGTCCTGCTCCTCTCTCTCCTCTGTCTCAGTCACAGGTTGTGTATTGCACCAACCACTTTTTCATGCTTGAGCAATGTCATAATTGAGACAACTGCGTGTTCATAATAACAGCATGCATGTTAGACTTAATCAATGCATCATAGTTCCATGTGTTACAGTTAACACTTGCTGAGCTGTCTTGACTTAAACGTTGACTAGCTTGTTGAATTTGTGCTATTTAAATAATTGAATATTGGTTCTTAAACTTTTCTGATGAATCTTAAAAAATAGTACTACAGCCTCATAAAAACTGTGTACATTTTACTTTGTAGAAAAGCATCCAAACTGATTTTACTATCACTGACTTGGCCATGTGAAATTCACTGAACTTTTATTCTGATGTGATCAAGTTATTTTCTCTCCAGTTGCACCCTTCTTTTCTACTCAGTCTTCTGTCTGTTCTTCTGTAGGCGGGACTATCGACCTCTTCTCTTCCATCCTCGTCCCCACCTCCTCCTCCTTCTGCTTCTGTATCTAAGAGCTCCTCAGTCTATTCTGTAGTCCACCCTGTCCCTGACCCCACTGCCCAGGCTGGTTTCTCCCCTGTTTCTCAGTACACTGCTGGGCACAAGGACAAGATACAGAAAGACTCCTCTGCTCCCTCGTCTTACACTGCCTCTGAAAAACCAGAGCAAAACTGTTCTCTTCTTGTTGATTCCTCCTCAAGCAACAATAAAACCTCTGTTGCACCTTCGTCAGCTTGCTTTGATGAGAGCCAGGAGATCTCCTCTCCCTGTTCTGATTCTATCTATGAAAATGGACACAGCAGCTCACCTCCCCATCCAGTTTCTTTACTGCACAAGGAACTCTATGAGAGGATGTATGAGAACTCCTCAAATAATCTGGAAAGTGAACAGGAGAAGGTCCATGAAACCGCTCAGGAGGCATTTGATGATAAGAAGTTAGCCAAAAATTATCAGATGAAGGTAACAGTTTCTTTATTCATAATAGCCCTCAAGTCAAGCACTGATAGTCTGTAGATCTGCAGTGAATGTATCCTACTTCCAGAGGTTCCCAGATTTTATTCTATTGTCCTTCTACTTGTGTCTTGCGTACAGATATGCTCAGCCCACACGGTTGTAGAAACCTGATCCAGAGTGCAGCACATACATTTTCAAATGATATTTCATAAGCTCCAAAATAAGATATTATTATAATTTAACCCCCCTTGTCTACAGCAAAATTAAGAATGTTCTTACATATATAGGTGTAATTTAAAAGAGAAAACAAAACGAATTTATAAAAATCCATATTCTCTTTTTTCTTTAGCCTTTTAGACAAAGTTAGCTAAAACTGAAATAACAATTCCAGCGAGACCTGCTGACCAGTGGCACTAAATGATATGAAAAAGGACCTCTTTAGGACCTCATAACTTCTAATATGCTGTTTGCTAACAATGCCCTCTTTAGTTCTTAAAGAGGGCATTAACCTGTTGGAAATATACAGCAGTGATGGCATTTTTGGTCATTTTTCCCCCAGGAAATGATCCTTGGCCTGACTATCAAGTAAGCAGAAATACTGAACCATAGCTCCACAGCTCTACAACAGCTCTGCACTGCACTGAGATTTTATGTTGCAGGAAGTGTTTTGTATTGTCACACTTTTCACTGGCTTTGGCCAGTAAAATGTTCAGCCCAAGTGCCAGTATAAATGTTAGCATTGTGCAAACCACAGATATGTAACATTTGTACATTATTATGTAGCAGATATATTGAAACATAATGTTTCTTTTGCATTTCAACAATGCTTTGGTCAACATGTGGTTATGTTGAGGCACAAAAATTACTTAGTTATGTTAAGGAAAAGATCATGTTTTGGCTTAAAATACCTGATGTTTGTGGCACAATAGCTGCTAGAAACAGTGATGGCTCACTAAAAACACCTTCTTTTGGTTTGCACAATTCAAGCTGGAAATATGGCAATGGCTCGCTGAAAAAAAAAAAACGCACTGTGTTTGGTGCAATTGCCACTGGAAATGCAACAGTGGCTCACTAAAGAACACCTACTTTTGGTGGAACAGTTTCCGCTGGAAATGCAGTGATGGCTGGCTAGAAAATATCCACTTTTGGTAGCACAGTCGCAGCTGCAAACACAGTGATTTCTCACTAAACAACACCTGCTTTTGGTGGCACAGTCGACGCAGGAAATGCAGCTTTTGCTGCTGGGAAAGCAGTGATGGGTTGCTTAAAAACACCCACTTTTGGTGGCACAATGGCCACTGGAAGTGCAGTGATGGCTTGCTACAAAACATTCACTTTTGGTGGTGTTGAACAGTGGTCTGCAGCTTGAAAGCTGATGCGCCTTGGTGTCACACCATCCACCATTCCCTCCACCTCTTGAGGGCTTATATGCAATCAAATGACACTCTCAAAACGTTGATATGGAAGGTAAAAAATGTTAAATGTAACATATCCATTGTTTGCAAAAACGTACAGTGGTAACACTTTCTTCTGGTGACTGGGCTGAAATGTCTTCTAATGGCTGAATTATTCCAAAAGCAAAACACTTTCTGCTAGAGTGAGGGAGCTGAGTGGTTTGACACAGTTATTGTCAGCCTTGTTTTTTAGTTTGAACAAGTCCATTCTCGGAACCCATTGGCTGTATTTGACATCTGACTTCCGGCAGACGGTGATACAGCCTCTGAGGGCAGACCCCCGATTTTTTTGGCATTCTGGTTTGATTTGTGCAGAGGAGGCAAAATTCTGTTTCCGACTTCCGTTTATATATAAGTAAATATGCTGAAACATTGCGATGGATTCAGAGTTTGCAGTGACGCTAATTATGTTCCGCCTCGTTAGTTCACCGCACGGACCGTTTAACCTGGCACCAAACGTGATTGGTCAATATCACGCAGACTACAGACAGCCTACAACCGGAAACCAGGGCTCTTCCGCTCTTCTTCCAGAGGCAAGATCTCCAGGGTCTGCCTACATAGTATGCATATAGAGACTAGAACAAGTCTTAGTTTACTGAGAAATTATTCAATTAACTCTACTTACCTCAGCCAAGAACTAGTTTTGTGCATTAGATGAATTACATGTCTATCTAAAGTCTTTGTGAGACAAGGCCCAGAATATTTTTGAGTTTTGTGGAGACATTTCATAAGAACTTGACTTTTTTTAACTTAACTTCACAAGTATGTGTTACTCCTGTGTTGAAACACAGTGTAACAGTTTTCTCCCGATGCTACAAACATCCGCAGTACATCACTGGGATGTAAAATCAAGTTAAAGTTAATGTTTTGTACATGTACCTTTTTTGCGTGTTTTTTTAGATCGTGTAAATGTCTTGGATGTGCTTTAACTGTCTTCTGTGTGTGTGTAAACCTAGTGTTGAGCCCTGTCGAAGACAAATTTCTGTTGCCTTTTCGTTCCAGACAATAAAGTTTTCTATTCTATTCTATTCTAGTCTAAAAAGTCTGGTATGTAGCGTTGCGCTGTGACAACTTCACACAGCATTTATTATCAGTAGAGTAATCTCACATATTTCTGTCTTATCTTTATTGTGTTCACATATTTCTAATTCCCAGCTTCAGGAGAGGTTGATGTTACATTAAAAAAAGAACTTCACAGGGCTGTAGGAAAAACATAAGGATTCTTTATTATTGTTGGCACTCTGTGTTAATATGACACGTATGAACTGCGTATCATTGCACAACTGATGTTCATTCTGGTGTTCATTTAGTGCAATGGGAGCTGCACTCTTGAGAAGCCTAGAAGAATCACTCAAAAGTCAATTGTTCGCTCTGAGAGTTGTCCGACTGGAGCTCCTAGTTATATTAAAGAGGTACTAGTTGTGATCTGCACTTCCATAAACTCAAAGTAAATCTTACATTTTCTGCTTTTCCATCTGTCTTCTTTCTAACTCCTGTCTGTGGTTTCTTATTCCTTCTTTCATTTACTTCCATCTCTTTGCACCTGTGTTTCCCTGGTGTTAATATTAGCGAACAGTTGGAAAAGTGTCATCAGCCATAGACGCTAAAGCTCAGATGCTGGCCATCCTGTATGAGACAGACCACAGGCCCAATGCCATGCCGGTAAGATGCATGTGGGTGTTGCAGAGACAGATCTAACCCACAGCTTAGGGTCTTTTGTTGTTAAAAAAAAAATTATAATACAGCTGACATGTTAAACTAGTAACAGCATCATTAAGAAGAGATGTCATTACTGAGTGTGATTAAAATGCATTTTGGGCTCTGAAGGCTGAAGGGGTAAATGGGTTCTGCTCTGCCTTCATAAGGGAAAACAACAAAGCAGCTAATGTGTTTGCAGCACCGTGAGATGGTTTCACTCCACAGAGAAATAAGATAAAGCTTCAGAGGACTGGCTGTGTCTGCATATTGACAGCTTATACATCTGCATGCAGTTATTGCTAACGTTTGTGTTAACCACTGCTCGCCCTAACACCTCCCTTCTAGTTAAAAGAGTTTTGCTAGAAGAGACTAGATGATGAACATCAGCTTGATGCACACACAACATTGCTGATGGTAGTAACTCAAAGTGGATTTAAGCCACATGATTTGACCTCAAGTCAAACTCAAGTCAGATTTCTACTATTTGACTGGATCTATGAGGAGAATTAATTGTCACTTGTATAGGGTTCTTGTGACATGAGAATATTGGATGTTGACGACCTTAAAGGGGACTTTGGATGTGTTAAAATTCCATGTTTGAGATGTTGAGATTTATTTCACATACTAAATTATTTTATATTTTCTGACCTGGCAAAAATTTATTTTCTACACTTGACTTGAGAGCTGACTTGAGCACTTTAACACTCCATGTCACATTCACCCACTCACACACTCATTTACACACTGGTGGCTGAGGCTACTATATAAGGTGCCACCTGCTACTCAGTTTATACACACACACACACCAGTGTGCAGTAATTTGGAATTCGGTATCTTTCCCAACAATTGTTTGACATGTGGAGTGGAGACGCTGGGGATCGAACTGTCAATGTTCCGTTCTGTTCCGCTCTACCTTCTGAGCCACAGCCACCCCAGACCAGCACTAGCTGTGGCTAGAGACATTATGTCTTTGGGTTGTCTGTCTGTCCTTCTGTACGGACATCTGTCTGTCCCATTCTTGAAAATGTCTTCAGGAGATCTCTTCAAATTTGGCACAAATGTCCACTTGGCCTCAGTGATAAACGGATTAGATGTTGGGGGTCAAAGCTCAACTTCACTGTGATATCATAATGCTCTGCAGATACACTTCTCTGTTAATCATTCAGCACCATATCTCAGGAACAAAAGGGGAGACATTTGGTCAGATACTGAATTGGTGACACTAATCTTGGGTGCCCATCTTGAGACTGGGTTTAGATCGTCTGTGCTGCTGAGTTAAAGATGTGTGTAAACCATTCGTGTTTTAGAATATGTAGCTTCTTTGCAACAACATCCATATTTGAAGCATCGTCTGCTGCATAGAAAAAGCTGTGAATCATTTTTATTGCACTAATTTCCAACAATTTCTATGATGGGTGTCACCATCTTATGCTGTGATTAACTTTTGTGTACTTGCAGGAATCTCGGGAATAATCAACAACCCTAAAAAACTTGTCTTGAAGGCAGCATGTAACATCTCTGTAACCTTGTCCTGGTCTTCTTCCTCTCAGTGTGTGGTACGTAAGGACTTCCCTCCTGGACTCGGCGGCAGCGACATCTGCCACTTCTGCACCAAGCGTGTGTACGTGATGGAGAGGCTGAGCGCTGAGGGCTATTTCTTCCACCGCGAGTGTTTCCGCTGTGACGTCTGTAACAGCACACTCCGCCTGGGTGGGCACATCTTTGACTCACAGGAGGGTACGTTTGATTCACTGTTACTATGGATGTCTTCAACCCACCTGGGAATGTCTTTAAATCATTAAAAATTTGGAAATGCATTGTCTCATTGTGTCTTTTTAAGGATTCTTTTATCGTATACAGGCTTTGTGGATTTGTGATTTTTGTGTGCTTCCTTTACAGGAAAGTTCTATTGCAAGATGCATTATACCCAGCGTCAATCCAGCACTCACATGGGGAGGTTCAGAAGGAGAATGGTAAGGAACACTGCAGTGGTTACATACAAGAAACAAAGCTTGATTTTAAAATAAAAAAAAAAAAAAAGTAGTACAAACCCAGCAAATAGTGGTTGGACGTTGACACTGTGTCCCTGACCAAAAGTGATAGCCTTGATTTTAACTTGTTTCAATCTGTTGAACAGATGCTCAGCGGGATCTCTGTGTCACGTGTGTCTTTAATGATCATAGACTCAGGGTAATCGCAGTTAATTTTTTTTACTGTTGTCCCACTTGTAGTATTGCTTATTTGTGCTTATGTGAACATGTCTACCAAAGTGGTTTGCATTGCAGAGTTGACTTTGGTAAGACCTTGATAACCAATTCTAGAAAAATTATAGATACCCAAAAGTGAATACACAAGTTATTTTTTGACTTTAAATTATGGTACCTACCAAGGCTGGTGAAGTTTGGATGACACTGAGAAGATCAGAGGTTAAAAAAGTGTTCTGCAGAAATAAAAAATGGTGGAAATAACAGAAGTGTGAAAACCAAATGTCAGATCACTGCCAGGTGTCTTAATCGTGGACATCAGTCTGATGTAGTTTCTGTGTATCTTGATTTGTGTAGGAAGACCAAAACCGCGTCACATCCTCAGCGTTGGATGGCGGGAGCTACTCAGCGACGGGCAGCGTCCAGATCCAACCACCAGGTACCCTGGTTTCCTTGCTTAGGCGAGGCCTGAGCTGGCCGAGGCGTGCTAGCCGGGCTGTGTGTGTGTTGCCTCGACAGCTGTTGGGAAGTGTGTGTGAGTCTTTTACAGCTGTGCGGTCCCACGCCAGGAGCTACTCCCACGACTATGTGTTCCTGTATGAGCTGCTGAGCGTGGGCTGTCCCCTGATCTGCATGATGCACGAGGTGCTGGGACAGATCTACCAGGAGCCCCAGCTGGCCCATCAGCAGCTCATCGGCCTACAGCTCACATAGACAGGGAGGTAACAGGCAGCCTGTCTGGGCCAGTTTACCTGATAGGAACCCAGATGGATTTAAAGTTGTGCTCTTGTACTGCCCACAGTAGAGGAATCAGATGTTCATTAATGTAATAATTTTTAAACTGTACTTCCCACATTCCAAGTGTCTACAGTCATTTTAGTTTTGTGTTTTTGAAGTCAAAAGTGTTTATTAAGCTGCATAAACAGTTGTTACAAAAGTGCTTCACTTGATTAATGCAGTGCTTGGTGTGAATTTTGCCTGCACTTGCATGGGACAGCGCAACAAAGTGTCATCTTAAAGGGATAGTTAAGTCTGGTACTGAGGTACTTATCCATGGTCTGTGTATTACAGGAGAGCCTATCAGCATGCCCCTGGTTTGGAGTCTGACACAAGCTAAGCAATGTACTGTTGTGCCACATCTCTAAGCTGAGTCGTGCCAACAGACTCTACTATATGTAATACACTGGCTTTAAATAAGTTTCCCACATAAACCCGATTCAGAAATTCAAAACTATCCCTTTAAGCAAACTCTCATAAATGTTCTCTGATTATATTGTGCATTTGAGTATTGAATCATACATGCTGAACAGACCTCAGGGGTGATGCATGCGTGAAAAGCTGCAGCCCTCGTGCACACCTGACTCTGTTGGTAATAATAAGCTCACATTCCTTGGTACGTGTTTGTTGACTGTCAGGGTGTCTTGGTGTTGTACCCTGCTGAATGCATCTCTGACACACAAGGGCTTGTTCCAGGCTGCTCAGAGTGTAGGCATCACCTAAAGGTGCTATTAATGGCATTTACATCTCTGTTCAGAGCTGAGATCTCAGTGCTCAGACAGTCTGTGAAGTTCCCTTTTCACCATATGAAATCTGTTCCCGTCATGATTTAGTGATCTTGTCATGCTCAGAGTAACCAATTGGATTGTCACCAAATGTTAAAACATTCCCATTCTGTGCTTCAGACAAGCTTTGAGGGGTCTGAAATAATGTGTTTAAAAGGTCCACATAGGACATTTAATTGGAGTGTGTAGTAACCTGGAGCCTGCCCTCTGACTAACCCTGAAAGCCATCTGGACAGTGTGGTTTGGTTTCAGTGTTATGTCGGAATAAACCACATAGTTACTGATGTTCCTTTGACTGCATATTGCCTGTTGCACCTTAATTTTGCACCACAGAGATGTGCAATGGAAATGCCAAAACAGTATTATTATGTTTTTTTTCAGTATCATTTCAGGAAATACTTCTGTCATTGAAATACATTTTTTGTGGTTGGTACTATTTCCCTTTGTTAAATATTTTGTTAAACATAATTGACTGATTTCCCTTTATAAATTTAAGGCTCTTTGTTTATGGTTTTCATTTTACAAGAAACAAAAAAATGTCAGATTATCTAGAATACTTTAGAATTGTGGAAATTTGAAGATCAGGGTGACAATCAAATGATAGAAAATTGGATTACAGAAGTAAATGCTTTACTATTCATAATCTTATTTTTTCCACTTTGGAGCTCCGTGACAAAATCAGAAACTCATTTGAATTTCAAAATTTTTCTCTTCATGTTGTGTTACAGGAAGACTTTGTTCTGTTTGTCACAAGCCCTGACAAGGATTCATGTTTTCTGCATATTTTTGCAACAGACAGTCAACCATTTTTGGTTACATTTGGTTATAAAATCAATTTAAAAATCAAACCAAACCAAAAACAGTGAGCCTTATCTTGTTTCCAGGCTGTTTTTTTCCTGCAGTAGTGAACATATTTGTTTAAAAACAGTCCACAAAACATCACAAAAGACTGTATATTCCTGACTGAGAGAAATTATTTAATTTTGTTATTTTAAGTTTTGCAATTTTTTTTCGTTATTCATTTTTTGATTATTTTTGTTGCATATTCTATGTTGTATTTGATGCCTATGGTGAATTTAGCTCTGATCATTGGTTTAATTGTGCAGAATTAGGGGTTAAATCTTAAAATGCATTGTTGACGCACTGTTTATGGGCAGTTCTCACATTCCGATGTATTGACTTATTGCATTAACTATATTATTGCCAACGGTATGTTTTCTTGTAATTCTCCGCACTCGGTGTTTCTTTCCATCTTCCATTTTCCATTTTTCTTTTTTCCCAGATTCATTATTCTCTTTTTGTTCACTTCATTTTGTTCAGTCTGTTTCAAGTTTCCAATGCTGCACCCTCTGATTGGCTGATTCCTGCCAGCGGGGAAGGTGATGATTGGCCGGCTTTGGTCATGAAATCTTGTTATGTCGCTTTTGCATTGGCTGCCTCTATAGCCCCGCCCTCTTCACCTAACCAAGATTAACCACTCACAGACCAGCACGAATCCAGAACATGATATGCAGTAGTCTGAAAAGGTGTTACGTGTATCATCGTGATATATTGAATATTTTACATTGCTTAAATTACAGTTGTAATTTAGTAAAGTAAAAGTATTGCCACTCATACGTTAAGCTCTAGTGTTTCTCAAAAATAAGACCATATGCCCTTTAAAGGCTGTAGCAGATGTTAATCTGTAATACTGTTATTGTTAACAAATTGCATGAAAAGACCAAAACCAACACTACTAGTCTTTTTCTTCTCAGCATGAAGACTGTTCGGTCCTACTATAGATATAAATTAAGTTTTATTCTTAGCCATGTGGCTCCAGGGTTGACAGTTTCAGGCATTTTGTCCACCACTTTGGTCCACAACAAAATATCTCAACAAGAAATTGCCATGAAATGTTTAACAGACATTAATGGTTCCCATAGGATGAATTCTTATCACCGATGTGATGCACTTGCTTTCCTCTAGTACCACCAAATATTGAATGGATTGACATAAAATTTTGTACACATATTAATTCCAATTGACTTGAGTGATTGCATAACTTTATTCTTGCTTGCAAAGGTCAAATTTTACATGTACAATTAGCAATATAGCCTCACAAAGCCCCTGGTATGACCATATAGTCTTTCTCTTTGTTTTTTGTTTTTTTTCCAGCCCATTCCTTGGCCCTGGCTGTAATGTAAAGGTTCTATAAAATATAGTGTTGAGCTCTATGGCACGCAGGAGGAAGGTTTTGGCTACCAGCAATACCTATTAGTTTAAACGATCATTGTTGTTTGTTTGGTCTTTTCATGCGATTTGTTGACAGTTAGGAACAAATATATAGCTACACTTGTGATTTAAAACCTTTTATTGTGACAAAACGTGAAAGTTTTTAGCTTTCCATGAAAGATTAGAGCTCTCAGCACTCTTAGTGGCACCAGGGGGGCAATGGGTGTCATTTTCTGTCCAGATAGGTTTTTGTATTTAACCAAATTTCTTCAAATTTGTTACATTATAATAAACATTGAGTATGACTGATACATAATTAAAACAAAGGTTCAGTGGGTAACTTTTATAGAACATTAACTTTTTGTCATATTTGATGAAGCTGTCACTGACAGTAGTACTTGAGATAGATAATCTGTGAAAGAATCAGGTTCCTCTGGCTCCTCCTAGTGCTCCTAATGGCATTTGCAAAAAATCCTGAACCAAAACAACCAATCAGAGCCAGGAGGAGTCTCTCACACAGTGTCAGTCGCTCCTTGCTGCGCTATCACAGTGAACAAGTAAACAGAACAGGACCATTGATGAAAAGCTTGCTTTACTTTTACAGGGCTGGATTCTTGTAAATGCCATTAGGAGCACCAGAGGAAGCCAGAGAAACCAGATATGTTTCACAGATTATATGCCTCATGCACTACTGTCAGGATACAGTGACATTTTCAGCAAATATGACAAAATACTACATTTTTTAAATAAAAATCACCTACTGCAGCTTTAATTGCCAAACAAATTCATTAGTTAAAGATACATATAATAAAATAATGGTCAGCTGGCATCAGGTAGCTTTACCTCGCTATTACTGTCATACTGTACGCTATATTTGGAATATGTTCACCACAAGTCAGACCTGGTTGCACACAGCAAAAAAATAGTTTGGAGGTAGTTGGAAGCTCATGGTAATGGTTAAGTGATGCACATAGCACCTTTTAGTTGGTTTGTCACTTACTCGTTCTGTTTGGTGTCATATCATCCGAACTAACCCCATTAACACTCATGAAGTGCTGTGTTCCTCCATAACCTCTCTAACACCAAACATCCATCTGAATGCCCCTGCATTTATTGTCTTGCCCTGCTGTATCATCAGCAGCAGCCTCCCATCTTCTCAGGCCATGTGACAGTAACACATGTGTCCACATGTCTGTGGTCTGTCTGTGGTTCCCTCTGTTTCAGAAGGAGGCCTCTCCCCCTCAGAGCCCCTCTCCAGATCTCTCTCCTGTACCTCCTAGACTTTGCTCAGGAGATCAGCAGAGCGGCTTTTTGCACACTGCCAGAAACACTTTGTTGGCTTTATTCTGTATGTTTCACAGTTATTTTTTACAATAACTGTTGAAGCAGCCTGCAAGCCTTGTTATTTGTTTTCCACGTTGATAATTACTGTAAAATTGCTTAATTTATGATATTTATAAGCTGTACATATATTCCAAAATAAATCAGTTTGATTACATAAATAATTTGCTTCGTGGTTTGTTGCCAACTAGCTGAATTGCATTATGTGAATAATTCCAAGAAACCAAAGTTTAGACCTACCAAGGTAATCTCATAATGCGACAGTCAAACTTCAGATTATTTCCACATCTTTTAACCACTAAATTAACAACCTCATCAAAAAGCAAATCCTTTTTTCAACTCTGTGCTACGTCGACCTAACATCACCCACACAAATCATGGTCACAATCACAGCTTCTGTTAACTCAGCAAATAACTTGCTTTGTAACATCTGATGAAAAGCTCAACAACCTTTAGGTTTGCAGCGGATTCAGAGGGAGCACAGCTCACACAGCTTGAAACATAATCAGAAGGCTTTAAAAGCTTCTGCTGCAAAAAATGTCATTTTAATGTAGCATAAAAAATAGACAAAAACTATATGCAAAAGCTTAGCTATAATCAAATACTGTTAAGCCAAGGTAAATTTACTCTAACTGAACTCCACTCCAGTCAACCTGAACAGAATTGAAGTGAATCACATGTCGTTTCCTCCTGTCAGCTTCCTCGTGGCTTCTGCTACTGGGTCTGCTCTATCCTTTCCTCTGGGTTTGGCATCTATGTATCATTTGGTAAAGTGTTATTCTCCTGTGGCTATATAAACCAAAGTGAGAACACCAATGGGTGCAAGTTAAAAAAAAAAGAGTCACATTGATAAAAGGTCTGGTTGTTTAATGGCTGATAGAAACACTGCATACAACGTTTGTATCAAGATATTTTCATTTCTTTGCTGTGACCGAATGGAATCACCTTTGGAAAGATTCTGTACAATGTTGACTTCATTACTCTGTGAGTACTGTTACCAGCATGTCATGTATTTTATCAGTGGTTTGTTGCAAGTAGGGATTACTCTGTGTGCTTTTAAAGGCATGTGTCACTTTCAGAATCAGAAACTATATTCATTATTTTCACTAAGTGCTTTTACAATATGGAAAGTATATAAGGATATGTTTGCTGCCTTACATGCATATTTGTTTGGTACCTGGTAACTATTCTTTGATATGCTATGCTGATTGTTTTAGATCATATATTACATAAGATGTATAGTAACTGCTAACTTGTTTTTCTGAAGTAGACTCCCAGTTAGACAGTTCATGTGCATGAAATGAGCTACATGCTTGAAAATGTTTATTGCATCTTAGGTTAACACTAATTCAAAGCTAGTAAAAACTTAATGCCCACACACTGTTTTAATTTGCAGGTGGGCTGTCCAGCTTGTATTCAGAGCAGCTTGATAAAGGTCAGAAAAGAGTTCCTGAAGACACAGAGATGGCTGTTGAAGCTCTGGATGCTTCCTGTATAGTCAAAGCCACAGCGCAAGATACCACAGGTGCCAAGGGCCAAATCCAGGACAGTACCAAAGGTCAGTGTGGCTCCTAGAGTATCATTTTCAGGCTCCCCAAATATGCAGCACTGAGGAAGGTATTATCGGGCTCTCAAAGCTATTAACAAAGACACTGCGCTGATCAATGGGTTTCAGCCCCCGGAGTCCTGTAGATTTTCTCTCACAGTGTCTGTTATTTTATCACTAGGAGAGTTTTCCTGGGCTCAGCAGCCTACGCACACGTTTCTGCACATGCGCGAGCAATGCTAACACAGCTGCTGCTAGGCCATGCTGATATCCTTAGTTGTAGCAGAGTCCCTTGTTTGGTCATAGAGCTTATAAAGAAGACAAATGAAAATCTTGATAGTGTGGTGAAATTGTGATAAAGTGCCCTATAGGTGCCCTTCTATTGGAGAAACATGATTTGAAGGAAAAAAAAACCTTCCAGGGTGGCCCTCCAGTGGAAGAAATGTGATGAGGTGCCCATTAGGGTGCCCTCCTAGTGGAGAAAACATAATAAGGTGCCCACAAGGGTGCCTTTCTAGTGGAGAAAATTTGATGTACTGCCTACAATTGTGCCCCTCTCTGGGAGAAAACATGATAAAATGCCCTCTAGGGTGCTCTTCAATTGGAGAGGGGTGATTTAAAAAAAACCTCTAGGGTGGCCCTACAGTGGAAAAAAAAACGTGATAAAGTGCCCTCTAGGGTTCCCCCTAGTGGAGAAAATGTAATGTAGTTCCCCTTTACAACAGCTTTAAAATCTTTTTTTTTTTTTTATCACTTTTGTTTTTGCACGATGATGATTGTTATTTTGAAATTATGCTAATCATCTATAATCACTATGCTGTATGCTTAAGTGTGAAGAACCAGACCCAACACTCTGAAAACACGCCGTTGAGGGTTTGTAAAGAAAATGGCCTGTGACATGATAACACAGGCCATTTTCTTTTCATCTCACTTTTTTTTGGTCTCATTTTCTTTTGGACTTTGTCTCCCATCTCTGTAGATCACGGTAACACAAAACAGAATAATCGATGGAAACGGAAAATCCGAGCAAGTGAGTACCTCCAGTTATTTTGTCTGTTAATGCATTGCTTCTTCTGTCGTCAGTTTTCCTGTTATTTTGCTGTATCATCATTTAGGTTTGATTGAGAACTGATGTCTGTGCCTGGTCTGTTTCTACAGATAGATGGGCTGATTGTTATTAAGTTATGTTTAACTTAATCCTAGGAGTCTCTTTTGGTTTGTCTGAAGTCATGTTTGATTAAATCATACAGGTATTTATTCATTTGTCCTATAGTATAACATACAGTCACAGTTGGTAGAGATATCACAGTGCTAAGCAGAGGGGCTGTAATATTACTGTAACTAGATTTGTGTGTTTCTGTGACGTATACACACATATATATATATACAAGCATTGCAGTCGTGGGCTTGGAGCCAAAGTGGTGAGTTACATCACATTTTACAGGAGACAGATTTTGATCAAACCTGATTCAGCTGCTGTTGCCATGCACTGATTACAGTATTTGATATAGCATCACTATGAAAACAATATTACTAGAGTTTAAGTTGAAAAGTATTTATTTAATGTTACATAAATGTCAAAAGAGTGAGACACGACATTTTGACACAAACATTTTTCCAATAGACTAATGCAGAAGATGGACGTTTGTCGGTAAACCACATTCATTTCAATTAAAAAGTATCAATTACACTTTAATCAGTCCTTCATTTCTCTGCTAAAGGCTGTTGCCTGGTTAAATCCCTCACTGGTGACTCAACTATTTGTAACCTCTCTGACATGGGGAAATTCTCATTGCATTTGTACCGACAAGAGACATAGATTTTCTCATTAAACCTTTTTGTGGGCAAACAGACATGTAATATGTTATTATAACTTTGGCCTAAACTGTCAGTCTTCAAGTTCTCAGTATCTCTTTTTCTCTTCAGTTTTCCTCTTCATTTTTCCCTCTGAGTCGGCTCTGAGTCGATATGAAGACCATTTTTGTCATCGGGTTCATATTCCATCGAACATATTAAAACCTCCTCTGCTGTGGTGAGCTTACTCCCTTTTGGCACCGAACAAATCATTGTGGCATGCTCTGCCCAAGCGTTGTTCAGTGCCAAAAGGACGTAAGCCCACTTGTGCCCTCCTCGCACAGACATGAATTTACTTTTACTATTACACCCTTTAGTGTTCTTTTAATTACATGGGTCATCATTTCAGTTTATGTCATTTTGGCACTGAAAAGATCTCACTGGGAGCTTTCATTTGATATGCTACTCATATTCACCCAAAATTGCACCTAACGCCCCCCTGGCTCCAAGCCCTATAAATCAAATAACTGTCAGCGGGGAGGTTTCCTAACAGACAAGAAGAGGCACTGCGCTGTGACTCTGGGTGCGTTCTGAATCACATACTTTTTCGATTTACTTTTAGGAGGTGCTACAGCTGCCCTTACAAAGTACGTACTGCTGCATGCAGTATGCACACAATGGGGACATTCTACTTCCTCATAACGTTACACCTTGAACTTTGACTGTCTCACTCATATATCCGTTACCATGGAGATAAAACAAAATTCCATTCAACGAGCTCGCTAGAGATGGAGGTCAACCTGGAGAGCTCTGATGTTATTATTTTGCAATAAGTTACAACTGCATCCACTGTAGATTCTAACATATTATATTCACGATCATAAAATTACAGAGGCCATACATTTCTCTGTCATTGTTATTTAACACTTATGCCCTTTTGTTGTTAGTTATATGTATGATTATTTTATTTAATTAAACAAATAATATTCCTATTATTACCAATTGACATATTATGTGCATGTCATCCATCAATAGACCTTCAAACAGTGGATTTGACATATATTTTTCTCTGTGCAGAGGATTGTATGTCAGAATGGCCAGAAAAGCATGCTGGCTTGCAAAATCTGAAGGGATGTAGTAGAACATCCTGGTATTTTTGGCACACTGACTTGACATACTATGTATTAGGACATACTAAATCTTTTTCTGGTATACTATATAGTATGGTAATATGGATATTGTAACACATAGTGTGTCTGAGGTCTGTGCAGCAATGAACACTCTTGTAATGCAGCATGTACAACACTAGAGGTCAGTATTGTTGTTAATCTGACAGCAGTCATTGCCAGAGGTTCGTTTTTGTTTTCATCAACGTTGCTCTATAGTCTCAGCGATATTTATTTTCAGATGTTTTAGGTGTATGAGATCAGTTGTTTTGTCCGGGAACAAGGCAGCACAACACATTATGTCTGTACGCAAATTTTGAATTTGAATGACTTTCTTTGTTTCACATTTGCAAACCACATCCTGAGCTCAGTTAACTGCATCACTTGCTTTATAAATCCCGTATAATACAAAGCCTTTTTCACAGCAGACATTTCAATTAGCCATCACAGGAAAAACACAGGTGTCCCACTGTCCCAGTAAGCCATGACAGTGTGACAGTGAGCCAGCATGGACAATACCAGGACCGTGAAACTGACGCAGCTAAATGGAACCCAGCCATTTTGTTATTATCCCCTGTGCTTTCCTGCTGTGACAAGTCAAAATGTCTTCTGTGAAAAAGGCCTGTTTTGTTTATCTTTGATAGAGTTAGTAGTGATGAATCATGCTCTGTACTGGTTATAATAAGTGTTAAGAAACAACTTTGACAAACAAGTCATATTTTGCAAAGTTTCCATAATTATATTTCCGTTTCCATTTGAGAGGCTGAATGACACAAGTGTGATAAGATGCTCTCAAACAAAAGACTAACTAACTTTTTGCCATCATACAGCCTTCCCTCTGATCTTCATCAAGCACTTCCAGAGAAGCTGGTCGATGGACAAAGACGGACCAGAGACTGTCCCTGAAGTGGACTCTGACTTTGAGGAGATCACTTCAGTGGAAAAACAAACTGTATGTAACGTGATCTATTCTAGCTTCACTTGATACGCACCACATATAGTGTATAAATACATCTACTCAAATCTTACCATTGAAAATGATGTAACTAGAGTAAAAAAAGTCTTCTGTCTAATTAATCGACATTGCATAATGTTTAATAACCCTGTGTAAGCAAATAGACTTTTGTGCACTGACAAGATTCCTGTTCTCCCAGATGTCAGACAGCAGTATCAAGACATCAGCAGATACCCAGGATCCCTCAGAGGGACGTGAGAAGAGTGAAGAGCACCCATCTGCAGGAACGACAGTCGGCAGCTCGTCCAACCCAAAGAAACGTTTGATGTTATCTCTTGCTGAGAAAGAGAAGCTTCTGAACTGGGACATGCTGGTGGCACCAGAGGAAGAAACTCTGATTAACACTAAAACCAAAAACGTGCATCAACATAAAGACCAGGTAGAGTTAGTCATTTATCAAGGCAGCAATATCAGTGGTTCTAGAGAAGAATAAGCCTGCACATTATTTTTTTCCTGCTCTTTTATTCTCACTACTCCTTCCAGTGTAAGGCAGTGGTCCAAAGAGAGTGATGAGAGTGAGATAAGAGGAGTTAATTCCACATTATGTTAACTGCATTTTTCCTGTCCTCTGATGTTTTATCAGGTACAAGCAGAGACAGAAGCCGATAAGCCTCAGACAGACTCGGGCCAGGATGGGGAGCCATCTCAGAGCCAAACCTCCGCCTCGTCCCCCTCAACCTTCCAGCTTATAGCGGACGCCTTCAGGAGAACATTTAGTGTGACCAATCCCTCCAGCAGGTCCAACACTGCAGTCACAATGTTTGTATAAAATACTTCATTTAAGTTTTTTTCTCTCAACATCTAATCAGTCTAAACCACCTCTTTTGGTTATTCATTCCTTGGTTCAATTCAAACTAAATGTGCATTATGATTTGTACTTTACTTTACCAGGAGGACCAAACGTGATGGCCCCCGCAAACAGAGGCCCATATCAGAAGGAGCGTTGAGCTTTAGCTCCCTGTTCAACACTGCAGGTCCAGACCCATCAAAAGATGAGAAGACAGCTGGCAAGCACAGGGATCGGTTGGCGTCTGTAGAGGCCAATCCATGGGGGGACGGGCAGGACCTGCCCTCTCTGTTGCAGCAGGTGTCGCTGAAGGGCCGTAGAGACTCTGGAGGCGTGTTCTCTGATGATATGGCCCCGTTTACTGGAAGGAGGGTCAACTTGTTCTCATCCCTGAGGCTAAGGAAGAGGGAGGACTCAGAGAGTGAGGGGCAGGACCAGGAGGCACAAAAGGAAATCAGGACGATACTCAGCAACCTCAGAAACAAAGGTTAGTGATTCTTAACCAGAACAGCAACTCTTTAACCTGCATGAATAGATCTTTTGGCCACTTGGGGGCAGTGCAACAAACTGTAAACACAACATGGAAATATTAATACTTTATGAAGTTGTCATGGTGAACGTGTTAGCAGTCAGCACTTGCTTATGAACACATCCAGCACATATCGAGCCAGCATTTGTCATGTTTCAGGTGACTTGATGAACATACATTTATCTCCTGAGCTCCTCTTTAGCTGCTAAATGCTCCAATCTGTTCATCAGCTATTTGCTAACTCTGTCTGTTTGCTGATGATGCTGGACATTATTATACACTGGGTGTATCAGTGCTTGTTGCCTGCCTTTGATGCATCTGAAAACACTACCGATGAGAGCGGTGGAAGTCAACCACAACAGTTAAGTTGTGGCCCAGAAACCATAACAGAGCTCAAAGTTAGCAGAGCATGAGTGACCCCTTTCAAAGTACACATATGTATTTGATCCTTTGTGAAAGGCATAGTTTGGATTATTTAAAGTAGAGTTGTCTGGAATATATATTCATAGTCAGTGTATTACAAACAGGAAATGTCTGTCGGCACAGCCTTGATTTAGAGGAGAAGCAAAATTCCCAACACTGAAGCTAAGCAATGTACTGCTGTGGGCGGATGCAGCAACAAAACATTGTTTGGCCACCCAAAAATGTCTTTAACAGTATAGGTGTATGTTATATTGACAATATTTTCACTGCTTTACCTTTTAATCAGACAGCCACCAGTCACTAGAGTCCATTAACAAAAACAGTCATTTTGTCAGTTAGTTTGTTTGGGTTATTGTGTGACTTTGGTGAATCTGAACTTAACACCAAAGTCACACAATGACACAAACAAACTAACTGATCGAAGCAGGAGAAAACCAGCAGCTCATGTGGTTCTAAAGTCACTGTTACAAATCAAAGCACCAAATCACTGATTTTCTCAATGAAGTCTGGCTTTGAAGAGAATGATATAATGGCTTCAGGTTCCCGTCGGATATTGCTGTCTGACGGCAAGGTAAAGCAGCAACAGTACTCTAAATATAGGGTACTCTCAAACTGATATTCATTTTTTTAGGTGTCTAAAATACATGTTGTTGCTGACCCCTCCACAGCAGTACATTGCTTAGCTTCCATGCCAGACTCCAGCCTGCTTCTCCAAATTGAGCATGTGCCAACTGACATCTCGATTGTGCAATACACTGACTATGGATAAGTATCCCATATAACCTCACTTCAAAAGATTCTAGGTATGCAACTCCTTGTAACAAGCTGATGTTTCTAAGTGTCATGGATAGAGTCACTCCATTTCCAAAGGGAGTGTTGGGTATGTGTCCTTGATAACTTTCATTTCCAATGGGAAGAGTGAGGAGATTTTATTTGCTTGTTTATTATGAAGTGAATATAATTTGGGCTTTTTTTTTTTTTTTTTGTTTGGTATTTCATGTTTCAGTATTTTATACCTTGAGACTCTGTGGCGGGAAAGGTTGTGGCTCCACCTGCTATGATGTACTTGTTATGCTGGTTTTGGTCAGCTGGGATCAACCCATTTGTGTGTACTGTTTATGAGATTGCCAGAGTGCAGGCTCAAGAAACGCGCCTTGCCCAAAACCTACGTGTGGAAAAATTAAAAAGTCAAATCAGAGTGTGTTCTAGTCTTCACTTTTTATCTACATAAACATTTGGCATTCAGTCTTCAAGGTCTAATCGTGAATTTAGTGCATTGTGTCTTATTTTTGTAGATTCACACCATAAAATATTATCAGTTTTACAAAGTTATAAATGAAACCGCTGTTTTGTACTTTTTTTGTACAAACTTAAATTTTTTCAAAGTTACTTGGCTATTCTAACTTGTTTCTTTTGTTTTAATCCAGCCTCCAGACAACAGAATCTTGAAGAGCCTTCCTCTAGTGACGATGACAATGAAAACCCGACATCCAATCAGAAGGTTTGTACAGACCATTTCTATGTGCAGAAAGACAGCACAGTGCAGGGTATTGTTACAGATACTATATTTGCATCTACATTTTTTTCTGAAATGTTCTGTTCTCCCTGTCCCAGCTGTGTCCAGAGAGACAGAGGGGAGGCAGGAGAAGATGGTTGCCCAGCAGGCTAAAAGAGAACTGCTGAAGAGGCTTCACAGAGCTCAGGTACTGTTCTTTCTCATAGATTCACTTATTTTTAACAGGATGGTTCATAACGGAGAGCTGTCCATGGTCTCAGCACACTGCGTCTCTTAACCTGCCCTGAAATTCCCACGATCTATCTGGCTGGGTGAAGGGCTTTCTGCTACCAGTGATCATGAGACATTTTATATTTTCAAGATTTACCAGATGCTCTGCAGAAGGGCAAAGAGCAAAGGTTCACTCCTGCACTGTGTTTGGATAAGTATAGTGCAGCTCAGTGTGTGCTCAGCCTGATTGTACTGAAAATGTACTTATTATGCCTGCTTCAGTTTCTTTAGATTTAACAGAGTGGTGTCATTGTTCTTCACCTTCCTGTTGGATTCTGATGCTGTTTGATGTCTGTGAGTGCACATGAAAGTTGCACTAGACACCAGTCTAAAATTGACCTTTGGGCTGCAAATGGGAAAATTATTTTTTATATTTTATCCTAACTCTCCACATTGAAAGAATAGTTCATTATTTTGGGAAATACATTTATTCACTTTATGAGTAGAGTTAGACTTGCTCAGGATTTGGTCAATTAAAAAAAATCCTTACTGGATTGTTTAAACGCCCAATTATGGATATCAGTGCAGGCCTCAATAATCCAGTAGAGCTCATAGACTGATAAAATAATGGATGTAGCCACTGTGATTTCACCCTTTAGTTTGTGGACTCCCATTTTGAAGCCCTGAGTTTGGCATTTTGCCTGTCGCCATCTTGGATTTTTGTAGGCTGAAGTGAATATATTTGGACGACTGAGTGGAGCTATCCCTAACGCTAGCTGCTAGCTTGGTTAGCACATGGCATTACAGTCTGTGTTTACCTGTGATAATGCTAATGCTAATTTTTGTTAGCAAAAAAGAGGTGTAAACCATTAAAACAAAATGTACTTCCAAGAATAATGGAATTTCTTACTCCCTAGAGGGTCTTTTTTGCGCAACTAAACACTGAATAAAACCATTTTAGACGACCAAATTGTTGCTCGTTACTGGGTTATGCCATGGTTATTTTACCAGTTGTCATGAAGGGGGAAATTAGCTGTAGAGACCAAACCGTTTTTTGTACTGGGCTATAACATGTTTATTTCTGCTGTAAAGTTGGGCATTTTAACATGGGTGTCTATGAGGATTTGTTTACTCCTGGAGTCAGCCTCAAGAGGACAATCGAGGAACTGCAGTTTTTAGCACTTGGGCATTTCCATGTGTTGCTGCTTGGGAGAACTAAAAAATTAAAATTTTAAACTTCTTGTTTTGTAGTGAATAAGCAAACAAGATAAAGCGTGTTAATTAGTGAGCTTTTAATATGCTGACAAGATATGCTTTTAGCTTCAGACAGAGCCAGGATAGCCTTTCCCCCTGTTTCTGGTATTGACAGTAAGGCACCTGGTGGCTCTGGCCTAATACTGAATGTACAGACATGAGATTGGTATTCATCTTTTCATTATGTTCTCTGCAAAAACTTTAACACAATATGTCCATGCAGATAGTTTTGTATTTTGTCCAGGTTTTCAGATATCTGTCTCTGAAATGTCTGCCATAATTCAAATGTAATGAAGGTTAATGAAATATTGTTTGTGGTATTCACAATACTCTTAGATAGAAAAACCCAACAGCAACATCTCTTTCCAGAACTGTTGACCTGGTCACTCTAAATAGTCCATTAATGCAACTAGTTTTTATCAAAGGAACTGTGCCTTCAAAACTGTCAACGATGTGTTCTCTGGATTATTCAGAGACATCCACACCTCCTGGACAGAGTAACAGTCATTTCCTTTGATCATGTGTGTCATATAATATCTCATTTTGCATTGCCCAGGCCATCCAGAGACAACTGGAGGAGGTTGCAGAGAAACAGAGGGACCTAGAGGAGAGAGGAGTGGCTATAGAAAAGATCATAAGAGGAGAAACAGGTACCAAACAACATTCACACACACAGACCAGTGTCTTACACAGGTCCATTACAAAGCTCCTTTTAATGACAGAGCTCTGAACCATAACACCATGGTTCAATGTACGTCTACAGTAAGCTCAATGGAATTCCACTGTGAAAGCCTCATTCTTCTTCTACTCTTTTAATTGATTTCTACATACTTTTCAGACCATTCAGAAAAAAAACATTGCCTTGTAATCCCGCTAACAGTTAATGGCTTTACTCTCAATAGACAGTGAGACTTTATTGTTGCTTCATCTTTTTACAGTACAGGGCTTTGTTTGTGTTCTGGTGAATAGTGAGGTCTTGTCAGGCTGACGCAAAGCAGATGCCCTGTGTGTGTTTGTGTGTGTATGTGTTTGATTCCAGTATGATTTTTTTTCCTAATGGCTTTATGTAATTGATGTAAAACTACAAAATGTTTTTTTTCTTCGCCATCCTGCCTCTTTCCTTCCCTCCCAACCCTCCCACATTCATTCCCATTGATCTCCCTCTCTTCTTCCTCCCTCTTTGCTTTCTCACTCCTCCTCTCCCAGAATCATCTCAGACAGATGACAGTGACGAGGCCCAGCTCTATCAGTCCTGGTTTAAACTCGTTCTGGAGAAGAACAGATTGGCGCGCTACGAGTCTGAGCTCATGATCTTGTAAGTGACTGCATCAGATCACACATGGATTAATGACTTGTAATGGAAAACATAAAAGAATATTGAATGCAATCCCTATTTCTCACCAGTAGAGGTCATGCGATTTTTCTCTTCTCTCCTAGTGCTCAGGAGCTTGAACTGGAAGACACTCAGAGCCGACTGCAGCAAGACCTTCGACACAGGATGGCAAC
The DNA here is from genome assembly GCA_026686955.1 of Epinephelus cyanopodus. NCBI lineage: Eukaryota > Metazoa > Chordata > Actinopteri > Perciformes > Serranidae > Epinephelus > Epinephelus cyanopodus. The sequence goes on along the minus strand of CM048917.1, from coordinate 34,839,552 downwards.
AGAAGGTAAGGGTTGAACAGATGTAAACACACAATCTGATAGTCACACATGATTGTGCATGACAGTCTTCCTACCTTCCTCCACTCTTTTCCACTTTAGATACAAGTAAGAGCGCCTCTGAGCTGCAGCAGGAGCAGGAGATCTTGGCAGAGATCATGAGGACGGTGGAGAAACGAGACATGTTGGTGTCGATACTGGAAGAGCAGAGGCTAAAGGAGAGAGCTGAGGACAGGGACCTGGAGAGCCTCGTGCTGTCCAAGGGCTACGAGCTTCACTGGGCCCAGGCGGATGACAGCTGGGGGCAGGAGAAGCTGGAGTGAAGGCTGAATGTTGAGCACCTCAGCGGTAAAAGGCAGAATGATGTGACACTGTTTTAAACAAACAGGGTGAAACTTTACCCTACTAGTATGTGCCTGGCTTATTCTCATAAAAGCTACACATCAAGATAATGTGGGGAGGAAAGAACTGTCATGAAGGTCGAGGTGTTAATTCCCACTAAAGAGGTCAGCTTCAAGACGAGGCTTCATCTGTGTGCTGGAATGCTGAGCTAACAGACTGAGGACGAATGGGAATGGAGCCTGAGCTAATGACTTCTTTAACAGCCATGAGGGCTAATAACATCTCTGCCATTAAGGTTATTTGACCTCTGTGCTCAGAAGTGTAATCCGTCATGGTGCAGGCTGACACTGACCTGAAACTGGATGTACACTATGATTAACCACTTCTAATAATGTGACTGACCGCTAACATTTTGGCACACCTCATAAACCAAACTGACTGCCTAATCAGCAAATGCTTTATGTGGTTGCTCGCCTTATGAGTGGGGCTGTTGTGACAGATTTGTTGTTATTTTAACACTGTATAGCGTCACTGGATAGCACATGGAACGACTCAACACTTTCCCCTGAAGTTTTAGTGTTTTGCACTGTGTGTGTGGTTTTTTTTTATCTGTGTCATAATGTGATGTGCTTTATCTACTTCACTGTTTGTCACTTTGTAGCTGTTTGTGAGTGTAAGCTCTCTTGTGTGTAGTTTAATATTGTTATTTTTTTCACTTTGTGCTGGAACACTGTCAAATAAAATTATTTTTACACCCAGACACTGGTGAATACAGGAGAAATGGAGATCTAACTGCCACATATTTGTAGCCAGCTGGTAAGATGTGCCTCTGCCAGGTGGCTCAATGTCACCTTTTACCCCATTGTGACTGGAGCTGCATAATTAATCGAAATATCATGAAAATTGCAAAATGACCAAGTGCAATATCCAAATAGAAGGAGCTGCATTTTTTTTAATGATAAAGCTGAAATGTGTCACAACACACTGTTATAAATGAAGCATTGTGGTTCTGTAGAGATGCCTCAGCCTACAAATCATATTCTACATGTAAGAGAACATGCTTGTTTTGGCAAAAATCACATCATCATCTTCATTTTTTGTCAGTGAAAATGAAATGCAAAAATGACAATTGTGCTTCATATTGCAATTGCAGTATCTGTTAAAATAATCACAATATATTTTTTTGCATTTCATGCAGCCATTATTGTGACACAAGTTGCCGCAAAATTAAAAACTGATTCACAGGGCAGGAAATAGCATCTGCACAGCGCTTTGTGATTCTTGGAGGATTTATTCCATGACTAACTACTACTGTCAGTTAAACTGTGATTGTTTCATTTTACTGGTTTTAACGTAGTGTATGGACTGTGAGTCAAATGCAGGCTTACCTCCCTCATGAGAAGATGAATTGTGTGTTTACATGAGTTTTAATCCCAGGACAAGGATCCACATTTCTTCAAAGTTTGTTTATTTTGTGAATTAATACTAAATTCAGAGTAAGTTATGTTTTCATGATAAAAACTGTATGTTTTTGTTGTTTGTTTTAAGCTGCTTTGAGACTTTTAAATGGAAAAATCTTAAATAAAAATGACTTTAAATTTTTTATGCAAGTTGTTAGGGTTGTAACTCGTCTTTTATACTGTAACATAAGCAACCCATCAGCATGTTTCTTGTCAGTTGTATGTTTAACGGTAAGTCAGGATGGATGATTGTTTTAATTTGAAAGTTTGGACTAGTGGTAAATATATAGATAAAATTTAATTGAATTTATTTATGATATACATGCTCACAACATTTAGCTAAAACTAAAGAATCTAGCAAAAGCTAAAGAGCACTTAAATAACAGAAAGTGCGTTTCCTGCAGAAAATGCATGTGAATGCTGAAAGCTGAACTGAATCTCAAAGCATTGCTAAAAATGCAGAAACACAAAACAAACTGAAAAGCTCAAATGTATTGATTGCACTGCTGAAAAGCTGAACTGGAAGCTGAACTGCATTACCCAGAGAAGCTGCAGAGTTGAAATACATTGCTACACAAGTTCTGAAGTCGTTCATAAAATAACCTATTGAATCAAAATTAAATCAAAGTCTGTATTTTAATTTAATGTATTTATCAATTGAGGTATTTTTTTGTTTGAGTTGATGTGGGGCCAACCCACAGGTGAGCACACCATTAGCTTAATGGGGTACTTTCTTGTCCATTTAAATAAAACAACTTTTCATCAATTTCACTTTAAAAACACTGTCCCAGAACACACTCATTTTTTTAATCAGCAAAAGTTGACTGAGATGGTTTTCATTCATCAAATCTCGCATTTTTGCTGCCCCAAAGCCCCTATGTTTCTTCTTTTAATGGGCCCAAGTTCCCCATAATACTGTATGTTCTTGAGGCAAAATTTAACCTTTAAGCTTTGTACAAGGAAGTAGCTGCATTTCAAGTTTTCCCTAACCCTCAATTACTTCCAGGTCACCTCCATTATTATTATTATCATTATTATTATTATTATTATTTTTTTTTTTTTGGTCACCTCCATTATGATTGTGTCGTATGCACGCAAGTCAAGTCAGATAAATTTAGTTCAACACACTACAGTAGCTGGCTGCCCTCTGAGCTGTAATCTCTGTTATTTTGACTTTAGCCTGATTGGGTTACTTTTAAGATTACAGGTTGGGGAAAGTGTGTGTGTGTGTGTGTGTGAGACAAAGGTAACTTTGAATCATGAATTAAATGTGAAACAGCTAAAGAATCGATGGCATTTGTCCCCTTAGTGCCGTGCAATAAAGAATGAATCAACTTCAGAGTTGCCCCTTTTAGGCAAACTGAGTTGGATAAGCTCAGTTAATATATTTCTGTCACTGAATACAGAAAAAACTGTGTGTGCGTGTGTGTGTTACTTTGTTTCTGTATAGGCCTATGTACAGATACACATTTGTATGTATGTACAGTATGTAAGGAGATTGATTTGTCTCAGTATTATTTGTATGAGGAGACAGACAATCTGTGTGTAAATGTGTCATCTGTAAATAAAAAAACAACTTCCACAAACACAAAAACGATTTTGTGTAAACACACCAAAATATTGTGCAACTTTAAAACAGTTTTGCTAATATACAAAATAAATTAATAATGGAAAAAAAAAAAAGATTCATAAAAACACTTTGTTTTTGCAAAATAGTTTTTGAGTTTACTTTTTTTTTTCTTTTTGCATTTATGGAAGATGTTTATATTTGCAGATTACACTGGATTTTCAGTCTGTTCACACAAATAATATTGGGTACAATGTAAGAAGCTAAGTAGCATGTAGCTATTCAAACACATTGCAAAGCACGGCCTCTTGTGGTGTAACTATATTATTTCCTTTCACTTTTTGGGACCCTCCGCTCCTCCTGGTACCCCTCGGCCACAGTGGAGCCTCCACTTCCCGCGGCCAGCAGCCCTCTTCCTCCTCCTCCTCCTCCTCCACCACCACAGAGGAGGGGCCACCCTTCAGCCAACTTCGGGAGAAAATGTCTGGAATTCCGTTTCCGCTTTAGGGAGTGGACGGTGATTTTTTTTTTTCACTTGACTTTCCAACCAACTTTCATTTCCACGACCACTCGGACAGTTTAGTGTGAACTGTCCCGGATTAAATCACCGTCACCACTATGGCTTCTTCGCCTCAGAAGTCCCCGTCCTCTCCGAAATCTCCGACGCCAAAATCTCCGTCCTCCAGAAAGAAAGATGACTCTTTCCTGGGAAAACTTGGTGGAACTTTGGCAAGAAGGAAAAAGGCAAAAGAAGGTAAACAGCTCGCGAAATAACGAGTCAGAAACGGGCGGAAACGATGTCGGCTCGATGTACCATTTTGTTTTCTGAAGTAAATATGAAAATGTTGAGTTATAACACTTTGTTGCATCACAGCAGTCTTTCAGTGTAGCAGCAGCCCCCACAAGTTTAACACTGACGTACTACGCACCTAAATTTCTAAGAGCAAACGCGTCTAACATTAATTTACACTTATAATTCAGCTTTGAACATATATTTATAACAAAGGAACTCCATAAACTACAACGTGTGGCTGCTTGTGTGTGTTTTCATGGCCGCGGGCTGCGTCTGTCGCCATGTAAGGTATTGAATCCGCTACTACTGTAATAAGTGAGGAATGAGGCACGAGTAAACACAGGCCCGTCACAGACCGAGACACACACACACACACACTGCTCCTCCAACACCCTCCCTGCTTTCACAGACACTGTGGGAACACAAGTAGTAACATTGCATGGTTGATTCCCAGAGCACGGTCAAAGGTCATGGTCAGATACAGAACAGCAGCTCTGGTGCTCAAAGGGATTCATTCCTGCTCGTGCACACTCAGCACACACTTCAACACACCGCACTTTGCCTAACAGTAGCTATAAACCCTGCTGTGTTGGACTTTCACAACCAAGGTGGTGCTGTAAATAAGAATCCTCCAAAAGTCTCAGTTGAGTTTATAGCCCTCGCAGGGCTGATTGGGGAATACAGCAGACTTCAGAGAGCATGGCATTCATTGTTAAAGGCCAGGTTTTATCATCAAATGAGAAAGGTCTCTTTCAATTGGATGATTACTTTGTGTCATTCAGGATACTGTTGCACAGCTGAGCCCCATTTTTTGTTGCCTTTGTCTACAGGACATGCATGCAATCACATTACATTCACGCTGGCCAGTATTCGCCGCACATACACGTATACACCGAGTGCCCCATGATTTGATGGAAAACGTGGGCTGGCTGCTGTTGTGGAGATCATTGATTAGATTTAAGTCCTTGTGACGTTTATGGCAGTCGCTGCGTGTGCTGGCGAGAGAGAGGGCAGTAGTAAAGGCAGGATGGAGAAGGAAAAGGGGGTAAGGGAAGAGAAAATGAGCTGTAGGATGGGGACGAGATGGGATGAAAAGAGAGGAGAAGGTCAGAAGGTTTGAGAGCATTAGCGAGGGCTGTGCGATGCATACAGACGGACACAGACCGTGTGCAGTGTGGTTGTAGTGCACACAGAATGTAAGGCACATAAATGCAGGGAGGTAATAGGTCATTTTATTCCTCTGTGGAAAATAGAGCAAAGACAGTATTAATATTGGGATCAGGTGTTTTATCTGAGACTTGTGAGCTCAGCCTGTGGAGGATGAGTTGCAGGGGAGGAAGCTGGTCTGCTAGCCAGGCGAGAATGCTTGAAACAGGGGGACGGAGGCAGACAGACATGGGCTGTGGAGCGCTCTGCCCTCCAGGTAGGACATCAGCATGCATTCTTTCCTCACATTTAGGCATCACGCAGAAGACGTGTTCCTGATTGATGTGGCTTTTTATTGGTAACCTTATTCAAACAAGCGCATAGATACATACTCTCATTTTATGACACTGGCCCGGGGGGGGGGGGGTGATGTACAGTGAGGACACTGAGGATGCCTGCGATATGTTTTCTGTCTGCTTATAAGACTAACAACAAATCAAATCTGCTCTGGGCATATACAATATGTTAATAGAGGTGAGCACATTTTTTAACACTCAAACTGATAGAAAAATAATCATAGCAGACTTGATTTACATATCAGTGTGAAAATGCAGCTGGTGAGTAAGTTGACTGGTCATTACACCTTCATATTGGATGTAAATCTACCCACCAGGCATCATCCTAACGCACGACCTTGGTTCCTATATACTTGCTCATCCTTAAATAGCACAAGTGATAATTACAGTAATATGAGATCATGCTAATTGGTATAGTGTTATTGTATCACAGTTATACCTCACGAGTCTGTAAATTGCCAGCCACTGACAGTAACTATAAAAGGTTTGAACCCCCCTTAATGCACTTATCTGCCCAACATTGTTCAATTGTTTTTTCTTTGTTCTTTTATCAATCACACAAAACAAAATCTAGCTGCCCACGTGTCTTGTAACATAAAAATACTTAACATGGTGAGTAAATGGTAATTATGTGTCCACATGATGTGCAACATGATGTGCATGATGTGCAACATTTATCTTTAATGTGGGGTATTGGGGGGGAAAAAATAATTAAATTCTTTAAACCAAATTCCATCCATTTCCTGGAATTTGTAGACATGTGTTGGACATACATAGAATGCCAATCCCTGGTTTCTTTATTTTTCTGTTTGCTCCACCCAGCACATCAATGACTGTGGAGCCCTCAATGGGTAGATCTTTTTGTCCCCTTTACATAATAACCCAGACATAAATAGTTATTTTCAAGACCAAATTCCTTCTTCATTAAATTGACACTTTGCTGGAGGTAAAATTCTTTAGCTTTGATTATAGTGCATGAGGCTTTTATACCTTTTGTTTCTCAGCTGTATGAATTTCAGGGAGATTGAATGTGAAATGATTCCATATTTACTACTATGTCTCTCCGTGTTGTGTGCTTACTTGGGCGGCTCCAGCATGCAACAAATTCAGCTGGGCTGCGCAGAAATAGTCTCTCAAATTAGGTTATGTCAGTCCTGCTTTAGCTTACTTGGCTGAAGTGTTTCAGAGTGGGACAGTGTAACTTTTGGGAATAATCTTTCTCTTACAAATACAGGTGTCCCGAGCCAATCCCAAGTACTTGGTACTGGGCCAATACTGTAATGGATCATATCGCCCAAAATAAAGTCGATCCAAATCTGTCCTTTCCTTTACTGAACTGTAAGCCGGTACTGAAAGTTGCTTTCACCAGATAAAATTGAACGTCGCTGGTGGCTGACCATATCAGCTGTCAATAATTCATAGAAATTTGTGAGTAATACTTAGCTGTTGTTGACAGTGGTGGGTGGTAATGGGTTACGTTTACTCTGTTACATGTACTTAAGTAAAATTTTCAATAAAATGTACTTTTTAGAGTAGTTGTTTTGTAGAATAGGCTAATCATTACTCTTACTGGAGTACATCAACAGCCTATATGAAGGCCCTACATCTACTTTGTTAAATTGGGCTAAACACTTCTCTCTACTTTTACTGATACATTTAACAATAAATAATTTTTATGTTCCGCTAAGCTCACCTGCATGACACTGATTATTAGACAGCGAGCGATAAGATAGCCTACTAGCCAATCATAGCACCACAGTGCAGTGGACTACATACAGTACATCCTCAGTGCAGCATTTCAGTGCAGAAAGAGGAGCATCTGTATTTTTGACTTTATTGAAAATCATACCGTCAGGATTTCTGAAAATCCTGGTCGACTGAAACACTGTGAGACTGCTCAAGCCTTTTTAGGATGCCCAAGGTGAGGGCTGTGTGCATAATGTTCCGGTGCAGATGTGTGTTGCAAATTTCAGGTTCATATTTGTACTTTAAATTTCTACAAGTGGCCTACATGTTTACATGCTTTAATGATCAAAAACATTTTATTTTCCTCATACTCATGTTTTTTTTAACTATTTTGTTTTTCTAGGATGGCAAAGGCATGACCCACCTTTGCTCCTTCTGATTGGCTAATATTCAGTGCCTTTGTTGGGTGGATTGGCCAGATTTAGGCATGAGATTTGTTAGGGTTAGTGTAAGAATATCAGGGAAAGCCAGTCGCAGGCAGGATAAGGGGCCGCACACACTTTAGCTGCCTGGAAAACGCAAGGTTAGGTGCATGGTACTACTTCTGTGCCTATTTTGAGCCAGTCTCAAAAAGGCATAAAATATGGCAACTGGACTAACCTCGTGTGAGTAGAAGACGTTTCGCCTCTCATCCAAGAGGCTTCCTCAGTTCTGAACTGGCTACTCACACGAGGTTAGTCCAGTTGCCATATTTTATGCCTTTTTGAGATTTATCATGACCTGGATGACTGAGAATATTCACAGATTTATTTTGAGCCAGCTTTCAAGAGCACATTGGCAGGTTGCGTCTGAGGTTGCTAAGCAAACGGAACAAGCATCATATAGCCTATCAACTAAAATCCTGAGTGCAGAGCCGATCTTCTTCCACTCACTGTTTGTTTGTAGGCTTATCATCCGTGAGACAGATAAAAAGCTCCGGCAGCCCTGCTCCAAAATGATCAACTTTTAGCGCCCTGGAAAATAGCTGCTTGAGAATGCGTGCGCACCACTCTGGCTTCACTCTGATGTTTGAGCGCGCCTGCCGTGCATCTACATTGAAAACTATGAATTTGAGGTCGCAAAAATCACAGTATGTGTACGGCCCCTGAGGCTGAGTAGTTAATGCCTTTGCCATCCTAGGGGGGAAAAAAGCCCACTCTGCTATGAATGGTCAGTGTTTCTGGGTCTTCTACATGTGAGCATCTCTGCACTGTCAGTGCAACTGGGAAATGACTGTAACAGAGAATAGCGGCACTTTCTTCACTGTAAAAATCATCAATAAAATCTTTTAAATCAACTGGGCATGTTCCAGTAGGAATATGATCTGAAATTATCAACATTGGCAAGAAAGATTACATGCAGCACAATATAAACACTTGTCGTTGTGTGCCAGGAACATATGACCACAGAAGAAACCATTGGTATTCAGAGTGGTCTGAAGACTTAGGTTTCTGTTCACAGGAATTACCTCATTATTTGAAACTTCAGCCATGTTTAATATAAACAGTGGACATTTTAATATCACATGACAGAAAATAGGGAAAGCACAATAGGTCCCCTTTAAAGGATAGTGCACCCAAAAATGAAAATTCAGCCATATCTACTCACCCATATGCTGAGGGAGGCTCTGGTGAAGTTTTAGCGTCCTCACAACACTTACGGAGATCCAAACAACTTTTTATGTCAGGGCTTCAGGACACTTGGATCACTACGGACGAGCATTATGGAGATATTTTGTGGTTTCAATTATGTATTCTTGTACGTTTTAATCTGGGTCGCCGTCAGCCATTAGGTGTGCAGTTGTGCTGCTACCCACTTCCCCCTCGGATCTCTGTAAGTGTTGTGAGGACTCTAAAACTTCATCAGAGCCTCCCTCGGCATATGGGTGAGTAGATAATGGCTGAATTTTCACTTTTGGTTGCACTATCCCTTTAACTAACATCGGGAAATAAGTCCAACATTCATGCATACTTAAACCCAGCTGTCTTGAATTCATAACCTCTAAGTAGTATTGCTCATATTTTTACTTTTCATGCAAGATCCTCTCAACACAGAATGAAAAGAGTGAGGCATGTGTCACTCACAGATGTAGGAATATTCTGGTACACTTCTGTGTGAGGTGATATGAATGCTTGTGCAGACATACGGCACATGCAAGCACTTGTGGATGGTGTTGATTAAGAGGATGTTGTTCCAGTGAACACAGAGAAATGTACAGGATGTTCACTCCATGCTTTCAGCACACACACACACACACACACACACACACACACACACACACACACACACACACACACACACAGTCTGACACAGAGATCAGCAGTGATCAAGCCTCTTCAGGTATCTGACACACTGAGAAGAATGGCATGCTGGGCTTCTGTAAAGCCCGCTGAGAAGCAGGAAGCAGCACCGCTCTGTGTTTATTATTATACAAGAAGGTCTTCTGTCTTTGTCTCAGCTCATCTGCTTGTCACATAGCAATTATTCATTTGATTGGCATTTTAAGGGACTTCAGTGGAAGACATGTCACATGGCATTGTTCTGGCTGCATTTGGCCACACATTTAGCTTGTGGTTAGCTTTGTTAACTTTGATTTCTTTACTAGTGTTTTTGTTTGTATTTCAGGCTATTTATATAATTTAGGCCATTTATCAAGAAAAACAGCCGATCAATCGCTCAGCTTCTCAAATAGGATAGGATCGAGATTAGGTGCTTTTCTGTTTTTATATGATTGTTCGTACATGAATATCCTTCGAATTTTGACTGATTGCTGAATGTAGCAAATGATTCGAACAGGCATAATTTAGGTCTCTTGGAAATCATGATGGGGTTTTATAGACTATGATTACTTCTTTAATTAAAAAAATATAATTGACACAGTAATAATAGAAAAAAAAATAAAGTTCCAACCCTCATTAACAGGCACTTTTTTGTTTCATTTTGAGTTGATCCCACATCCTGCTTCAATAAATATTCACGAGAGCACCAAGTGTGTATTAATCCGCAGTTTTGATCTTTTCATGGCATTTTTGGTTATATTAATATTGATTATAAAATAGAGGAGGAGTTGAAAATTACAGAAAGGTCAACAAAAGTTAAAGTAGTGTCCTTATAACATGCCAGACGTCTTCATTCTTTAACTGATCTAAATGAATCTGATGATAATGTTTGTGTTTCTTTCTTGTAGTGTCTGAGCTTCAAGAAGAGGGGATAAACGCCATCAACCTGCCTCTCAGCCCTTCCCACTATGAGCTGGACCCTGAGGACACCATGCTAGGTAAACAGCTGCACTCACAGTCCTTCATATACACATTCAGATACATTTGCTTAAAGGTGTTTGCTTTAAGGCCATTGGCTGTTTTTTTAAATATATTTATTTATTTGAAACATTTTCAATTTTAGTTTTTTTCGCATGACATTTTTTAAAAGTATTTATGTACTCTTTTTTTCTTCTATAGACTATTAAGCAACAACATTCAGCAGATAAGAAGATAATTGAATAAGTATCTTAATGAGCTAAGTTAGTTAGCTTGGAACCTCTTGGTTCATTTTTGATTTCCCATGTGTGTTGTCAACTAGAGCAACAAAACATGATGTAGCGCTGAATGACGGAAAAATATAAACAGACTACAATGTGCAGAGATGAGCTGTGACGATGTAGCATCATTTTTATCGACTTGTTGATCTTAAAAATGCCTCAGTGGCGTTCTTCTTTAAAGTCATCGTCTCAAACACACGTCACATTAGACAGTTGTGACTGGCCTGTCAGATCTCAAGGTGCTGGAAATCTGTCCAAAGCGGAGGAGGACCAGATGCATCTGCCACAGCAAATAAAACATGAGCGCCAAGATTTGTCTGGTTTCCAGGCAACATTCTTGGCTGGTACTAAAAAAAATATTTAAAAGTCAGTGCTTATTCAGCAAAAGACGCTGGTCATTGATTGCTGGCTAAAGGATCTTTTTACATGCAAACATACACATCCATATTCAGTATATGCTTTCTTCAGATTTGGCTATAGCGCCAGCTATAGTGTTGGAGTGCAATGACAGGAGCATTTTGTACTCAGCAGTGGACACATCACTTGAATGATCTGAGGACATGGTGTGTGGACAGGAGCAGCAGACATGCTAAGACAGTACAGTGCTCAACAATAAGGGTTGCCTGAATGCCCAGGGCAAGAAAAATTCCACATTGAGCTAGTAAATTCAGCAGCTTACTTGCAAAATCGGTGAAGTGGTCAGTAAAGAATTGACCACATCATTATTTCTGGAGTTGATAGAAGTAGCTAAGGAGTGAGCCATCTTGCTTCCACCTCATCCCTATTGCGAGTTGCACGTGTGCAGTACTGAAAATGGCAGCTGGTAAAGCCAAAGTTTATGTGCAGAAGCACGAGTGAGCAATGAGTATAATGCACAGATTATGTTTGGAGTTTTTTAACCCTTTTTGGTATGGAGTAGTCTCATAATGCTGCTCTGTAACTTGGTAACTTTAAAATAAAAGCTTTTCTGCAATGCATATTTTATTAAATTAAGCTAATAAATGCTATTTTTGTGTGGGCTCTGTTGCTATTCTATCTCACTTCAGAATTAAATGTTCTGTCTTAGCTCTAACATTTATCCTGTTTGTGCTCATCCATTAGAGGAGAATGAAGTGCGCACCATGGTGGACCCCAACTCCAAGAATGACCGCAAACTGCAGGAGCTCATGAAGGTAATGTTAATTTCTGTAGTCCTGCATCACTTTATAATTTGCAACAAAGGACACAAATAATTTTTTAAAAAAAGAGCTGATATATAGTGTGAAAAGTGTACTGGTTGGGTCAGTGTTTCTGCTGAGGTTTTTTGAGTTATCAAGCAAATCTCATAGCACATCTCATCACACATGCAACACCTACCCTACTTTAAAACTTGAGGTGGCAGCATGGTGCCCTGGAGCAGGCATCAGCCCCAGGAACAAGCGCATAGTGAGGACTGGAGCAATCACTGGAGTCAAACAGGCAAATTCTTAAGGAGAACTTTTGTTAGGCTCCCAAAGGCCTCAGATTGGGGAAAAGATTTATGTCTCAGCAGGACATTCATCCTCAGAATATCGCCTAATCAACACTGGTCAGGCTTGAAAAAGGTCACCATGTTCTTGAGTGATCCAGCAACAGCTCAGACACAAATTCCATTGAAAATCTTTGAAATGACTTGAAAGTAGCAGTTCATAGACATGCAGCTGGATTTGCACGAAACAGAAAAAGAACAGCAAAAGACAGCCTTAAATTCACCAGGTGGACAGAGCAGACCATTTAAGAAGGTCTACAGCTACAGTTGTTTCAGTATTTACTCTGGAAATTGAATGAATTACTTCTTGTTTGAGGTTTTATATTGTTCTGTAGCTTTCCAGTGGTGTTCTTCATGTATTCAAAACAAAAATTCCAATTTTGGTCACAGTATGCATGTTTTTTCTTCAAAATGCTAGTTTCCCAAACCCTCCTAAAATCTGTTTTGTGATGTGGCGTGATGTGACGTGACTTAGGTTTCTGTCTCACAATAACAAACAAATGATTGAGTCAGCAGTAGACCAGCAACTCCTGGGTGCTGTGAGGTAAATTTGAGTTTCTGTCAACAGAGTCTAGCGCCTTCAAAGAGAGCATAGTTTATGTTGGAAAGGGCTTTGTGATGGCAAGGTAAAGCAGCAAGATTATCTTAACATAGCATACACAGTTGATTTGTAGTTTCGATTTGAAACACGGAAAAGAACGCAAATGGACCTGCCCTTTAATAATACATGCTTGTTACTCCATTACATTCAAAGGTAACTTTCAGTAAAATACTAATTACTACTACTGTGAGTGATTTCTTTTATTCTCTCCATGTAGGTGTTGATCGACTGGATAAATGACGTTCTGGTGGGGGAGAGGATCATTGTGAAGGATCTAGCTGAAGATTTGTATGATGGACAGGTGCTGCAGAAACTGTTTGGTAAGGTGTTTAACCATGTTTATGGAGTAAATGCCACTAAGACACCAAACTAAACTTGGCTTTACAAAGAGGTAGACATTAAATCCATGCTGAACAATAGGTTTCATCACTGAAAATTGTACATGTTTGTAAATATTAAGTTGAATATTCATTTGTCTGTGTCTCTGCCTGTGTCTTGTGCTTCAGAAAAGTTGGAGGGCGAAAAACTGAACGTGGCAGAGGTGACCCAGTCGGAGATCGCCCAGAAACAGAAGCTGCAGACTGTTCTAGAGCGCATCAATGACTCGCTTAAACTTTCCACCAGGAACATTCGCTGGAATGTTGACTGTAAGGACAGTTTCTGATATTTCATTTTTTACTTTGTATGGACAGTTTCAAACGTGACAACTTCAATCATTTAAATGGGTCCCTTTGTATCTCCTGTTGAAGTGGTTTGCAGTGTATGGTTGTGTCTGAAATTTCAAACTAACATGTTATTTAATTGGTTAAAAACCTTTTTATGAAACAAACAGTATGTGAATTGCATACTATTTCAGATGAAATATTACAGAATGCAAACACTGGACATTACACTAGGATAAATACAGTATCTCACAATTCAGTGCAGTAGAGGTCAACAGTTGTAACGGATAGTGACCAAGACAGCTCTGTTACGTTAATAATGTTTCAATTTTAGCATAAATATGTAAAAAGCTTAAGATTTCACGCTGATAGGTGTAACATAGTTTTAAAATGAGTTTTAACTCACCAGTAGAGCTTAGGTTGACACGGGTTACCATGGTTACTCATCCCCACGTCCCCTAACTAATCACTAGAGACCAACATAGCCACCTGAATCTAACATCAGTTTTAAGTCCACAGTGGCATGTAGCCATGACAAAATACCTGTTTTGCAGGCCTTTTAAGAGAGGAGCGGAGGGAACTAAAAATAAACTAAAATGTTGGGCAATATTGAGAAGACATGATGATTTAGAACAGCCTTGATAGCAGCGTCTGTCTTGTGAATAGTGCTCACTATTGTTGCTAGTACTCCTTTTCGGTTGTGGCACACCACTTGACAACAGCTTGATGACGAAGTCGTCCCGCCTTTATTTAAAACGAGAAACCGCTGTTTTAAGCCACAATGACGGATGAGTCAGTCAACTCAGAGGAGTGGGCGGAGCCTGGCAAGCACATTAAGCCTCACAGCCCCATTTTCATGGTGCTACCACTTTGTGCAGCGCTTTAACAGTTGGGCGTTTTTGTTGAAATTGTGTTGTAGACTGCACTGCTGAGTAGATGTTTGTTTCTGGTGCGCAGTCACTTTGCTGCTAGTCTGGTGATATTATCAAGTAGAACAAACTAAATCCTTGGAGCAAATGTGCAGCAGTGACAGAGTAATGACAGTGTTAACTTTATATATAAATGAACCATTTTAATGAAACACTCTCTAACTAGTAGATGCATCAAATTGTGGGTAAGGCAGGAGCCTTGCTAAATCAGACTGCATTTAACTATAACCGAATGAGTGATTTCTTTCAGAATCTGTTGTCTATTGCTGTGTCATGCTGTATCTTAAGCTTCTGCTTCAGTTCATTAAATTCCTGCAGCCATCTGAAGGCACTGGGACACAAACAGTATGTTGATAAATCTGCAGCCTGATTCGAGAGGCTGAGCACAGTGCCATTACATACGGCTGTCCACTCTGTTTACCTTCATTAAATCATGTGCAAATGACACCAGGCTGCTACTGAATAGCCACACACACCTCTACACACAATCCCCTGCTCCTTTGGTCCGCATGTTGAATTATCCTTTGGGCATTATACTACATTTGGTGTCTGAGTGTGTATAAGATGAGTATGCCATATATGGTAGCCTTGGCCACCACCAGTGGGTGAATGTGACATGTAGTGTTAAAAGAGCTTTGAGTAGTCATGAAGACTAGAGAGGTGGTGTACAAATGTGGGTCCATTTGATCGACTCAGCTGTTTGAGAGCGATGACATCAGTGATGTGACAGGCTGAGAGTATATTTATCGATCACCATACCCTCTCATCTATAGTCCACATCATCTAGTCCTTTCGCACGATGCATGAACCAAAATGACAGCTGCGCCAGGAGACACCCACACAGTCCGTGCACCCACAACCTACAGCTTTGTGCTTGTCGCACTGCTTGCGCAATAAAGATAAGACCCTTGGACTAATCTGCTGATATTTGTTCTAATATAACTGTAACGAAGAAATTATTAAGTGGGTGGTCAAATATGGTGTACAAACCGTAGGTGACCTGTTAATGTTTGACAGGATTAGGGATGCCCAGCTACCCCCTGTTCAGTGTCTTACTTGACTTATGATTCAGTGACTCAGAGCCATTTCCCTGGTGTTGTAACTGATGTATAATTTCATGTGACAAATACATTTATAAATTGATATGAAATATTTTCTGTGCCCTCAGTTTGGGTCTGAATGGCTATGTTAGCTCAAAAGCTGCTAACATATAATAGGAATTGCTAATTGCCTGCTAATGGAAATTAGCATCGCAATTGTTTTATTTGAGCAAACAATCCATTTACTTTGCATACTTAACATAAAACAACATATATGCTGATACCTACAGGTATGTATTTCCTCTTCTCTGTGGAAACAAACAAATAGCTGCTGACCTCACATTATTAGTCTGATATAGGTATTATGATTCCAGTCCAGCCCATTCACATTGACTTTTTTTGCTGTCTTGTCCCAGTCATGTGATGAATAGTAATATTAGCCCCTTTTATACTGCCAGATTTTCCGTGAATGTTGGGCCGTTTTGCTGGCCAGCTGCGAGCATTTATACACACAGAGGTGGAATGGCAAGTTGATCCGAGGTGCCCAATTTTCCGCCTCGTAGGGTAGTCATATTGGCAGAACCCTTTTACTTTAAACAGACCGAAGCGGCATTCCGCAATGGGAGGGGCTGTTGATGACGCTGCACGTGCGAGCCACTGGCGGTGGATAAACAGGAAACAGCTGATAGCAGGAATTAGCGAGCAGCTCATAGCAAGAGGGAAACGCAAACCTGACAGACACTGTAAAGATGAGCAACTGGGGAGAATTGCGCGACCTCCTTGCCACGCCCCCCATTGCCCCAAAAAAGGCACATTCTGTATAAACAAAAGCAGGTAGGCGGCATTTTGCCGCACTCCCTGATTTTGTTTTTATACCGCCAATGCTGAAAAAAGACTGATTGGGCTTTCCTGCAAATTTGCACAACTCCTATCTAAAAAGGGCTATTGACTTCCATCTCACAGGAATCCCACAAAAATCCTGACAAAAATCACTTTTAGAACACACCATGTGAAATTACTTTGCTCTGATTTACTTATTTCACTGGCTGTTGTCTCACATCTCTTTCCCAGTCTCACTCAAGTTGGAATGCACAGGTTAGATTAGCTGAGTAGCATCATTTGAGATGATCTTAATGCATGCATTTGGTCTGTAAATTTCCTGCTCTCTAAACCAGTGCTACAGATGCTGTGCTGGTGTGCTGGAGTATAAACACTCTATCAAAATGTAATAACTCTTATTAATTTATGGGTATAGGTCTTCGCTTGCATCGGGTGCCGTCTGGGTCTGGGCCTGGGGGATGGAGAGAGATGGCAGGTTAACAAGGGGAACACATTTTGCTCATTTTACTTTTCAGGGGGATGGCATCCCACCTCAAATCACTTACTGTGTTTTTATTTATCACGTCTCTCTTTCAAGGGAGTCCTGGTCGTTCAAAGCTCCCTGCATATTCCCGAAAACAGAATACAAAAGAGTGCCATGCTCACAGTTTTCCGTACTCTCATCAGCTTTTTCACTTGTATTTTGACTTGTCCAACAAAGGTGGAAATTATAATATTAAGAATTGCTGCATTGCTTACTGTATTACCTGCTATGATTCATTTATAAGTTGAAATGTCAGCTGGGAGATTCCTCAATAGCTGTGGTCATGAGAATTTTGGGATATTAAATGGGATCATGAGCCAGATGATATAGTGAAACCCTGCCTTATTATTTTGAATCTCCACCTGGACTTCCCCACAGCAGAGTTAGCTTTGTTATTAGTTGAGTTAATAAGAGAATAACATCCATAATGAAAGGTTTTAATGACATCTCTCCGTAACATCTCATTGAAGAATAAAGAATCAAGCTCTTAGTATGACAGTCATTGTTCCCCTCATGCATGGAGAGTAGTCCCTACATGCCAGGTTGTTCTAAGACCTCCACTTAAAGGATTTATGTCTGAATGGACTTGTCTTGCCGTTGGATTAATATCCCTCTTATTGAGCTGTAAGCTTTGGATTTAGAACAACAGCGGATGTAGTCATGCATGTCAATAGAGCTCTCCACCTCTCCTTTGATGGCAGTCTTTTATCTGACACAGGGGGTAATAATTACTATCAGGCTCCCAGCACACTGCCTTTTACTTATGTCATTAGCTGTAATATGTATATGAGATGTAAGAGAGAGGGAGGTGAAAATGGATGTGTGGCAAGTGGCTAAGGAGCAGAATACTGTATAAGCGGGGTAGAAAAGTGGATGACATGAAACACGGAGAAAAGCTTTAGGATAAGGAACAGAATTGATTTTGTGAGAGTAGTGCACTAGAGAAAGGCCATATCAAATTAATTTACTTCAGACCAAATAATCTGACATCCTTAAATGCACCTCTGGTAGAAGTTTGTCCTTGAAAGCTATTTGTGTGAGATGTCTTCAAAATTGTTAAAGAGCACAGTGAATAACATGCAGTGTAATTGATTTTGCCGTCCTTTTATTTGAGGAGCTCTCTTTTAATCAATTCACTTTTGTTTGTCCCTTCTTTCATTCCCTATTCAGAGGCTTTAGAAAAACACTTTTTTCTGAATCAGAGTAAGCCATCGTTTGGGTTTTAATGGTTCGGATTCGGCTCATCGGTTCTGATTCTCGATGATTCTCAATTCTGATTCTTTGACGGACAGGGTCAAAACAGGTCACAAGCTTATCTCATAGAGAAAAAACTCTTCAACACAAGTCATATTTATTCATATTCATTGTCAAGTATTCCCGCCATACAGTTTATAAAACCTGTAAATTCATTTCAAACAGCCTAATTCGGTTGCTGTTGTTAAATAACATTATTCAATAATGATATACTCATTCTATTTTTATTCACTGTACTGTAACAATAACCCTGAGAGTAAATACAGTCAGCCTGATTGGGCCAGTGCCTGAAAAAGATGATTTAAAAAAATAAATCATTAAACTAATTCATGAGCAATGTTACCCTGGAAATCCAGAGTTTTCATGAGAGCACAATTTGAATTTGCTCAGCGAGTCACTCTGGCAATCAGCAATGATGCTCATTACCCATGCCGTTGGAGCCGAGCTGCACCAATCACATTGGTGTATCTGATATAGGCAGGTCAGAGGCGAGCTAAACAGATGATGACAGCGCTGCGACGATGAAGTCCGGAATCAGTCGGTAAACACTGCAAGATGGCTTCAGATGAACACCAGTCTTTCTTGGAAAAAAAAGGATCAAATAAAATGGAGGTGTCCAAGAAAACCCCAATAGGACTTTAAAATACCTGTACTCTGAGCCGGGCTTCACAAAGTAGGGATGGGGCCAATCCGATCCAGTATCGGTATTGGGTTCTGATACCAACGGAATTCACGGATTTGAAATTTCCGATCCACCAGCCATGTCTGTGCTTTCACGTTTTCTGCTGGAATGACATGATGACCGCTACATAGTAGTGTTGCACGGTAGGGCTGTCAAAATTGCTCAAAAATGACGTTCGAATATTCCTTCTAAAAATAACTCATAGGTTTGAACCATTCAAAGTTTTTTTTTTCACATTATGTCCATAAGAGGGCAAACTAATAAAAGGAAACACACTTGTATATGTATTAATACAAGGAAACATAACTACTTGTAGGTATTTTTATTTCAACATAAACATCTTTGAAAACATTTACATACCTATGCATTAAAACACATAAAACAATTATCTATAACATTACGTTATAAATGATCGCGGACCTCTCGCTCGCCCCCCCCTCTGACCGGTGGCCACAACGCCCACGGAAGCGCTGCAAATAGCCTCGAAGCGTCGGACCGTGACCGGCTCGTGCCGGCTTACTGGCAATGGAGAAGTCCAGCTCCAGGTCCAATAAGTCTACGTTGGTGTCATGACTACCCAAAAGTACCTGAACAGTCGAGCCCTGGTGGCACAGGTATGTGACGTGTCAGAGGAGAAACGAGCCATTCACATTTCCACAAACTTACCGCATGACCTTATACTTACCTCAAGTTGCCTTTTGGGACATACATGCATACATACGTACATATCATACTTGCCTGTAGAGAGGAGTTTATTACAGCCTCATATAAAATCAACAATGATAATAATATTAAAGTAAACAGAGCACTGGTATCGGAATAGTATAGGTATTGGGATCAGATCGGAAGTGAAAAAATGTGGATCGGTGCATCCCTACCACAAAGACTCATGTGCTCGCAACTCTTGTTCTTCCCATAGTGTCTAGGAAAAAATAAGAGAAAAAAAATATTGCTTTGCATGGCGTCATTGAGTCCAGAAAGAGTGCCAAGTTGTGCCAAGGGTGTAATTGTTACAGAACCAATAAACAGAATCAAAATGATATTTTTTAGTGAATCATTTGGAATCTGAATTTTAGAACTTTGTTTGGATCCCCTTATGTAGTGAGGATGTAAAAGGTTTAATGAAGGCTTTTAGCTTGCTGTCTGTGTTTTGACATTGCCATGGGGTACAATCAAAGGCTTGCTTTAGACACTTAATTGATTCTGGTTGTGTATCCAAAGGTAAATCCTATTTGTTCGGTTGACTAAAGACATGTCACTCAGTATGTCTGTCTGAACACGTTCTTTATGACTGACCTTAGGCTGCAGTCATTAACCACAAGTGGAGTTGTTCTGCCTTTTTTTCCTGTATAAATTTGTATTTGTTTGGTATTTTTTCATATCACTTCAAGATACATGACCTTGTCACATAAAACTTTTAATTCTAAATTCCTGATAGAAAATAGAAAAATATGTGGCTTGTTATTTGTTGGCCACTTGCCTACAGTGAAGCATTCACACAGACTCTTAATTAAAAATATATCAAAGAGAAAGATTTAAAAAATGTGTTAAAACATTATGAAGTGGATAACATGTACCTATGAACTGCAGGCATGATGGGATTTATTCACTCAGTTATTATTTTTTAAGAATAAATTCTTGGGTAAATCAGTAATAGTGAATACAAATGTCCATACATTGATATACAAACAGGCAAGAACCAGCAATGAGCAAATGTAGAAAGGTAGTAAATAAATAAGTAACCTGTTGTATAGATGGTTACTGGCTTTAAATCTCAGACAACAGCATATATAAGTGAAATGGTTGATATTAATTGTATTATTGCTGATTTACATGTACAGTTTGTCAGCAACATGTATCATTTATATTATTTGTTCCATAGCTGATATCTTTGTGTCATTCTCTTCTTCTTTTCCTCATGTTAGCGGTTCATGCTAAAGTTATAGTTGCCATCCTGCACTTGCTGGTGGCACTGTCGCAACACTTCAGAGCACCGATCAGATTGCCAGACCATGTCTCCATTCAAGTAGTGGTTGTCCAGGTAGGTGTGACCTTGTTTTTGAAGGCTGTCTAGTATGAATGTACAGTATATGTCTGCTCTCTTGCATAACAAGACATCGCCTCTATGGGAAATGTTGGATTTATAACACCACTCTCCACTGCCTTTGAATTCATGTTTGGCTTTTCCCACTTTTTTTCACCAGCTAGTATATTTTTAATATTCAGTAGAATGAAAAAGATGTCACATTTACAAACTGTCCTCCATTTGTGTCTTTCAGAAAAGAGAGGGCATCCTTCAGTCCAGACAAGTTCAAGAGGAAATCACTGGCAACACAGAGTAAGTACACTCTGCTGCCTGACTCAGTTTTACACCTCACAAACGCATGTGTAGCATTTAGGGGCTGTGTTGACAGACATTAGTGCTGGTGTAAACTAGAGCACTGCTGCTAATAGCTCTTTATCACACTGACAAATAGTTTCTACATTAACAAAAGGTCTCATTGGATTGTTACTTAATAGATCTTTTGAGTATTTTTCCAAGAACATACTGTGCTTCTCCCCCAGTTGTGATAGTGGAGATCTGCTTCATTTGCCGAGCTATGAATAGCCCCTTTTACACAGAGCTTGCGCAGTAGGACTGCTACAAAGTCCCTTCTTTATGCCGCCTTATCATTTTTACACAGAACCAAACAATGGACGCATCATGCCACTCTAGTGTATGATTTAAGACAGCATGCCGGCATCCCAAAATCAAAAGAGGCGTGACATGGAAGGGCCATTTATAGTTGTCGTCATAAATACCATCATCCTCCAATGTCGGCAAGGTTCCATTTGGACCACTGTGTGGATGTCCGCGTGAAGCTCATTTTTTGTGATCTTGTGGACCATAGGCATAGCAAGCATGCCGACTGCGCATGCTCTAATCTCTTGCTCCACACTCCAGTCCAGTCCAAAACACTGCTGTAAAGCCAGCTGTGGCTGCCTCACCACTGTGAAGTTAGTTTTAATTTAGATATCCAGCAGACGTTCACTCCGGACCCAGCAGCATCTTCTTTGTTTGACTTTCTACCCAGGTGATGCAACTGTACTTCTCTGTGGATGTTCAATGCTGAAAGTATGTCTGAGCCTCAACTCCACAGCGTCAGCCTTCCAGTGTGACATTTAGCAGACGTGCCAGCAGAGCCATATAAATAATAACAACATAAGATGGCAATAACAATCATTTACCGTCCCTGTTTTATGGTGGCTTACCACTTCCACTCGGAGGGTAAGGAGCTCCCGGACCGCATTGTTTTCCCAATATGGGAACATTTTCGGCTACTGTTCTTCATCTTTGAGTTAGCTGCTAACTGCTAACAGCTACTTTTTAAATCTCGCAGTTGTGGGTCACACATATTACTCCTTGTCAAAACATCACACTCACCCTATCTATGGTCCTGTCCTGCTGGCTGTCCCTTTTACACTTGCGACGATTTGGCACTTTTACTACCTCCGCTACTGGCTTAAAGGCAAGACAACTCTGTCCCCCCATTCAGGGACTGTAGCTGTTGTAAAGAGGAATAACAGCTTGACATTCCTGCCTTGAACAGACAAAATGGCTCATGAAGTATGGACACACAATGACAATCGTGACTGAAGCGCTCTTATCACTCATCATAAATATGGCAACATCTGGGTATCAAAGTTCACATTTAAACTAATAGTTTCTTCAAGATTGTATTTTATTTTTCTCTCACTTGGAACCAACAGGGTGAAAAAATGCCACTTATGCCTACCATATGCTACGAGACTTTAAAAAAAACTTTTAAAACACCAACATCTGACATTCTCTCAAAACTAAAAAACAATGTGAGTTTTTAGTCACACACTGTGAGGTTTTGTGAAGACTGGGGACCTTTTTTTTTTAAATATATTTTTTGGGGCATTTATAGCCTTTAATGGATAGGACAGACAAGTGTGAAAGGGGGAGAGAGAGAGGGAGTGACATGCAGCAAAGGGACACAGGCTGGAGTTGAACAGCGGCAACAGCCTTGTACATGGGGCGCATGCTCTACCACTAAGCCACCAATGCCCCAAGACTGGGGATCTTGCAGGGTCACTATTTGCAAGACTACAACTAGATTCCTTTTGAGATTATTTCCTATCCTGCTCCTGGTTGAAACTCTCTTTGAAATAAAATAAAACATATTAACAATTCCTTATGTGTCCACAGAAATGCAAAACTCAAACACAAGATAGATAGTGTCATATGTCAACGGTATTCTTGTCAATTTTTTCATCAGTATAGTCGATCAACATAAACTTTATTTGTACAGACTTTGACTCACGATCAGTGTCTGTTGATTGGCTGGGCTGTTTTCCTGGGAGGAGACTGTAGAAATGAGATGCAAACCATTTCAAAAGATAGGATTTCTTTTGGTCCGCATGCAGACTTGAACTGGCGGCCCTCCAGTTTCCAAGCTAAGTCCCCATTGATGAAGCTGCTGATACTACTTTTGTAAAATAAAACTGTATTTCTTGGCTGCGTTCAAAGAAGCCTTTGGATCGGGACAAACTGTTATGACTAGTGACACATCAAAGGCTGTGTATCATTTTTGTTATACTAGTCATAATACTGTCATAATATCAAAATTGTACTTCTTTTGGATACATTACTCTGAAAAATGTATTTTTTTAATACAGTCTAAAAAACAACAAAATTAAAACTGAAATTAAAATACTATCTGATCAAAGAATATTTTAACAAGACTACAAAGGAGAACAAGGATCTTGACAGATTGTGATGTTCAATGCAATGGAAATGTTACAATCAGCACAACAAAAGTGCTTATATACACATGCATGTATTTGATACAGAGCTTGTCAACAGAATTCACAGCCATGGTGGACCTTGAATATCTTTCTGCAGTCGGGATTGTGCAGCACACTGTGCTTTAGATGGACTTTTGGGAGAAATTTTGTGCAATGGTGACAAGACAACCATTGTATTTCAACAAGATATGTGATGGCACCTTTAGCTGAAGAATTAGACAATTTAAAACACACACACACACACACACACTCTCTCTCTCTCACACACACTTATTGTCTCCCTGTGAGGCTGTCCTGCAGCCTGACGGCAGCAACGAGGGAGATAACAGCAGGCCAACACACAGGCACACACATTTTGTCATGGTAGATGGATACACTGTTAATAACACACACACACACACACACACACACACACACACTCATATGGTCACAGTGGAAATACGGTTATTACCACACCACCAGGACCATTGCCCAGACCTGCCTGCCTTTGCCATCACAGATTACACCATGAACATGTGTGAGTGTGTGAGTGTGTGAATGTGTGTGTGTGTGTGTGTGTGTGTGTGTGTGTGTGTGTGTGTGTGTGTGTGTGTGTGTGTGTGTGTGTGTGTGTCTGCCATTTCTTGCTGGCCTGCCCATTGCGATATCTCTTCCTCGGGGACACTCACACTGCAGCGTTCCCTTCCCTCCAAAACCACCTGACCCTTTCCAACAACAACATCCTCCAAAGTGCTAACATTGTAATAATAGACAGGAGAGGCCCTCCATTCCCATAGAAAAGCTGCATGTACACAAAAGCACGTCTTCATCCATTGTATCAATACCAAGCGCTATTGTTCTGCTGCTGAGATTATTACATTGTGTTGTAGTATTTGCCATTGTGAACGTCCCAGTGATGATGCCCAGGTTATTTAAATACCCAAGGTGTACCTGTGTTTATTGTTAATCAAATTATGATACCCCAGCTACATTATTGTATTGTCATTTCTGTGACATAATCCCTCCATTCTCTACATTCCTCTGTGATTGTACTGGAGGCACTTGTCTTTCATTTCCCCTTATTTTCTGTGAATATTCAAGTGTGAAATTGTTAATAAGCAGATACTGCCTCCTATTCATGTGTTTAACATGTTTGCCTTCTCTTTTTTCTCCCGTTTTCTTTTCTCTCATCTGTCTCTCAGGGCTTTCTCTGGCAGACATGGTACGTCCTCATAAAGAAGAGTGTATTGAACAATATTTTTTTTCAGGAATATTCTCATATCATCTTTTGATGAATAATTTATTTTGTTTATTCTTCACAGAGCGCGACGCTTTCGACACCCTGTTTGACCACGCTCCAGATAAACTGAATGTCGTCAAAAAGGTATTGAGGCTTTGTTGTTGCACTCTCAAACGTGTCAGCCATGTACAGCAGCATGTTGGAGGTCTGAGGAAGAAATGGCAAATAAGAGATGTATAAAAAATAAATGGTCTGTGGGTATTTAAGTCATCAAACAGTGCTTTGTACTCCAGTCTGTGGTCCAGGTTTTATTCTGCGCGATTATCTAGCTAACCTTATTGATCCCGATTAATGAGGCACGTCCTTGACAAGAATCTACAGACCTTATAATATACAGAATATACAGATTGTTGTGGTGCAAGTAAGGATCAGTTCACCATTGTTTAAATGCAAATAATCCAGTTACTGTGATTTTGTGAACACTGATTGCTCTTTAATCTCTACTCCAAAACCAGCCTAGGGCTTGACATAATCATCAGGAAAAACAACTTTCTGTGTTTAAACAAAAGAAGAGTGGTTATTGGCCTTGTTAGAAGCCAAATAGACTTCCCTCTAATCTAGGAAAGCAATATGCAGTTATTAGATGCTAACATAAAATTCTTGAGTGTTGAAGTTATTGTTCACCTCAAAGTAGTTTTGACTTAACTCACTTTCAGTACCTGGTCCTTTTCTTTGTTTCACACCCGCTCAGTGAAGGCAGGCTTCTCAGCTTATCACAGCAACACCATGTGAAACTGCTGAGACATGATCTTCAATGCATGTCTCGTTGAATCATTTCATCAACAATCAAACAGAGGAACGATTGCTCTTTCTCACTTGTATGGTGTTGCATTCGTAATGTACAGCGTAGTTTTGTTGGCTGCCATTTTTAAAATATTTGCTTATCTACTAACGGTAGCTTGACTGTTTAAAAATTGCAGATATTTACAGGTTGTCATGTGACGTACGAAAAATGATTCTAGTGATGGTTCTCTCGGACAGTCAGTGGTCTAAGGGATAATGTATACATTATCCCTTATCCCTTATACTTACATTATCCCTTATCCGCTGCTTAGAACAATGTTAACTGATTTTGATGCTCCTCAGTCTAAGGCCATTGCTATGGCGTCCCCAGCAACGGAGCAGCAGAGCAGCGGTGATACCTCAAGAAATAGACACTGCAGAATTTTGTTGATAGACCAATCAGATTCAAGCATTTAAGAGTGCCATGTTCTAAATTGTTTTAACATCACCTTTGAGCATCAGCTCGGCTCTCTTGGAACCTGCATCAAGGTTACCAATAAAACGAGCGGGTACCATCCACAACTTTGGCTAAAGGAAAACTAAAAAAGAGTGCGTCTAGTTGGGTAGAGATTTGCCGTACCATGCAGTGGAAATGCTACATTGCTGTCGTCTTTTGGGGGACCTTCAATCCCATCAAATGGCCTTAGTCAGTGGATGAAGTATGCTTAGTTGTCATGGAGTTAGCTGGGACAAATGAGCAAACTTTGCGAGATCACTTGTTGATAAAGAAGCTGATATGTGATTGAAATCCCCAGGAATACAGCTAGTAAGTGGACCTTGAGTTAAGATTTTTATTTTTTGTTGGTCAAGCTACAACATTATCATATTTGCACAAGGTATTGCACAAATCATGTAAAATAGCGTTAGCCAACCAAATGCTGTGGTTCAATTGCTAACAAGCCAAATTCAATAGAATTAACATCTCAGTGGTTAATTTTTTTTGTCCTCAGTTGTGACAGTCATTAAAATCAGATTAAACCATGTCTGCATTTTTGTTTGGACACTGTGAGTGTGAAGTTTCAATGCATGTATTTTCTTAAACCATTTTTGCCATAGTGGTGAGAATCTCTACTATGGGCACCACAACCTGAGATGCTTGGTGCCACACAGCTACTTTGTGTTTCGCTCACAGCTTTGTTTTTAATGTCTACAATGTGTGTGTAGATTTGTGTAAGCAGATCTTTGAGTGTACATTCCCTGTCTCATTTGAGAAGTTTCCAGCTTTTGTGACAGATGTTATCCTTTGTGTTTTCTCAGACATTGATCACGTTTGTGAACAAACACCTCAACAAGCTGAACCTCGAGGTGTCTGAATTGGACACACAGGTACATCACACACCTACATGCACACATTGGTCAACTCTTTCAAATGTTCACAGGTCATTCACAGTATATACTCTAGTGATGCTGAAGTGGAAATAAATCTTAAAACATGCTCATCTTAATGTATTTTTGATCTGTCATTGAGATTTTAGTTTTCTGTAAATATACCTGAGATGATGTCTGTTTCCCTGACTGTTGGTGTCTCAGTTTGCAGATGGTGTTTATCTGGTGTTGCTGATGGGGCTGTTGGAGGGATATTTTGTGCCGCTCTACAACTTTTTCCTCACCCCAGAGAATTTTGACCAAAAGGTAAAGTGTGATTGTTGGTCCACATCCATCAGTGAGCTGGCCCATTTCAGGAATACTCCACCAAAAACCTATAATTTAGGTATCAAACAAAAACTGACCACTGGCTTAAAACGTCTGACAAGTTTGTAGTTTGCTCCATGATGGAGAACAGCAGTTGTAGTCTTCAATATACATCCATTATAATGGATTTGAAATGGGACTTTGTTTGACCCTGTTAAAAAAAGGGGCTTAAAAATCTCCACAGCAATTTCTCACTTCACTACTTGGACATAATCTGCCTCTGCACTGTCCAGTCACATGGTCAGTATTTTCTAAATACTCTTACACCACAGTATTTCACAATATGACTGAAAGCACAGTTTCAGTTTGTTGGCTAGCTGCTAACTGTTTTTGTGTGCAACAACCTTTGATTACTTTGGTCAGGAATGACACAAGTAAACAGTTCCTCATGCTAGCGACAAACTGAAGCTGTCTTTTTATACCTTGTCACCGGTAATATAGTTGTGGCCGTAGGCATTTTGTTTTTGGTGTGTGTGTGTGTGTGTGTGTGTGTGTGTGTGTGTGTGTGTGTACACACACACATATACACGTCAGTCCGCACATCTGTCAGTACGTCTATCTGTCCCATTCTCGTGAATGCAGTATCTCAAGGGAATTGAGGGAATTTCTTCGAATTTGGCACAAATGTCCACTTGGAGTCAAAGATGAATTATTTAGATTTTGGCGCTCAAACATCAAGGTCACCGTGACCTTCCATCCTTCTCATTTTTGTGAACACAATATCTCAAAAAGGCCTTATGGGAATTTCCTAAAATTTGGCACAAATGTACACCTGGACTCAAGTATGAATCAATAAAAATTTGGGAGTTCAAAAAACATGTTTTTGCCTTAACTCATGAATTTGTACACAATATATGACCAGCTTTCATACAAATGTTTAATAGGATAAAATGATGAAGTGATGACATTTTATATCCAAAAGTTCAAAGGTCAGCTTTAATGTGAAATCAAATCATATAGCTGGTATTTTGGTGAAAATATGCGTCTAATTCAACTCACTAGATTTACAATAGTCTTTGGAGGTGTTCATGTCTATTGGGTGAACAGTGTCTTTTTTATCCTTGAAAGTATGTACTGTATATAAAGGCTACAATTGGTTGGCATTTGTGCCTTCAAATTAAAGCTAAAAGTTGGCGCTTAAAACTGATTGTCTGCACTGCATATTGGTCTCTCCTGTACTGATGATGTGTTACATCTGTTGTTGCAACTATGACTTCAGTGGAGAGTCCTGGTTCACGCACAACTGGACAGCAAGGGTTACACAGAATGTACAAATAATGCAACATTTTTTCTGCTGTATTTTGGACAAGCAGGCATGCAGACTAGTTGTTGTGAGCTGCACCATATTTGATGTAGCCACTCTTTTCTCTTTGAGATCTGTGAAAAGAAGACCTAGACCCATCTTTGGTCTTGACCTATAGTTTAAGAAACACTCCTAAATCAATACTTCATTTCTGAGGAGCCTGTGCACTCGGAGCCAGGACTCTCCTCTCAATAGCCTGATAAATGCCATCCGTTTTCCCCAGAGCCCATTCAGTGCCGAGCCATCTCTCCTCTCCATTGGCCTCTGTAGTACTACGGTATTCTGAACAGGCAATCTGCGGAGACACCACAGTAGCCTTTTGTTTGGGTCTTGGCCAGCGGCCCCTGCCAAGCTGCGAAGCAGAATGGGCATCAGTGCTACAATGTACACAACTGCGCACGCACACACACATACACACACACACACACACACACACACACACACACACACACACACAGATACTCCTGGCCCGGAAGAACAGGCACCAGCCCCACAGCATCTGTAATCTCCTTTTGCACAGGGAAACACTGGAGTGGCTTAGGGGCTCAGCTCTATTACTCTGTGTGTGTGTGTGTGTGTGTCCGTATGTGTGTATGTGTAAGGACCTAGAGGGCCTATCGATGATACACCAGGGGTGGGCTGTAAAAAGTAGCACGAGGCATCAAGAAAGCACTCCTGCTTCTGCTCAGTAGATCTCTGCTTAAGGCTCATTCTCTTCCTTTCTCTTTGACTGTATTAGATGGCGAAGGTCACGGTTTTCACACAATAAGCCCTTGTTGGGCAAAGCTTTTAGTACATCACAGCAGGGCGAGCACACACAGATACAATGGGCAGAGAATAGGAAACATCTTTCAACTTTTTCTGCCTCTTCCCTCTGATTGGGTTTCCTTCTCTCTTGCACGTTGTTTATTGCTCACAAGTCAGATTGGCTTAGACGACTTTGCTGGTTTCCTTCAGAGAACTGTATGTCTGCGCGTCTAAATGCAGTAGTATTGTACATCTATATAATTCCATCTATAAATGATCCCCCTGATAACCATCAGCGCTGCTCTTTGTTATCATTCATGTCCACCATAATGAGCAGTTTCCAGGAAAAACTGTATAAGTAATGTCTCCTCCTGTTTCCTCCTATCCCAGCTGCAGAAAATCTAATAAAGTTAAAAAATGCTCTACACTGCATTCTGTTCATTTTATTTCTACATGCAATCAAATAGTAAAAGTGTTACTCATACACTTGTAATGGCATGAAAAGCCTGAGTTTCAATGACAGCATCAATTTCTGGAGCTTTCTGAGTGACACTGCTGATATGTGTCCACTGATAAATGAGGTAGCAGAGTGTTTGTGCAGCTGCTGAAGGCTTATGGTCTTACAGAACAGAGCAGTGTTGTGTTTGCCAACACAGGAAGCTGCGGTAGCACGATTGAATCGACCCAGAGTGTGTTGTGGGATTTAGCAACTAGTGTCTATGTTCCCTTATCAGCGAGAAGCTGTGTGGAGTTGAATGATTTGTACTTGCCCACTTATGTGTGTTTGTGAAAAGTTAAGGTTGTGTGTGTCTGTGTGTGGTGTCTGCATGTACACACGGTGGTGAACATGTTTCCTGTAGCGCTTTCTTGTGTCCTTACAGTCTCATCACATTCTCTGCAGGTCCACAATGTGTCCTTTTCCTTTGAACTGATGCAGGACGGAGGTCTGGAGAGACCAAAGCCCCGACCAGAGGGTAAGACTCACATTTACCTCGGGATGTCCCTGTGAAGTTTTTTATGCCCAGTCCCGATCCAAGTCTTGCATATCCCTGATACCGATGTGATACTTAGATTTACCTGTTGATCAAAGCTATAATTCAAATGTCGAAAAACGACAAAACCACTGTTTTATATTTTGTTGAGTTGGTTACTTACATCATCCCAAATGTTTCCAATAGTGTTTAAACCCAGAGAAATCAGATATTTGAGGGCTCAGTCTGTATCATTTGATCGCTGTAGCCTGTGAGTGGTGTCATATCCCCTTTGCGCATGTTGACCCCTGTTGGGGGTCGCGGGGGGGCTGGAGCCTATCCCAGCTGACATTGGGCGAGAGGTGGGGCACACTCTGTACAGGTCACCAGACTATCGCAGGGCTGACTCTTAGAGACAGACAACCATTCACACTCACATTCACACCTACAGCCAATTTAGAGTCACCAGTTAACCTGCATGTCTTCGACTGTGGGAGGAAGCTGGAGTACCCAGAGAAAATCCACGCTGACACGGAGAGAACATTCAAACTCGACACAGAAGGGCTCCCCCACCCCAGGGTTCCAACCCCCCATTCTGGGTTTGCACCAGAACCCCTCCTGCTGTGAGGCGACAATACTTATCACTGCACCACTGAGTCGCCTTTTATTATGTATCTGACATAGAAATAACAGCTGTAGCCTTCTATATTTTACACACCTTATTATAAAAACACTGCAGCAAAAATGTTCTTAACAGAGTCTAACACAACTCTAAATATACGTCTAATATTGTTCATGTTAAATAAACCAAAATGATCGACAATATTGTTATTGTGTTGTGTCCGAAACAGAATTTCCTGTAATCGTACCATAGTACAACCAAAGCATCTTGCAGCTGTCTGCTGAACTTTGTTTGCTAGAGGAGAGATATGTCTGGCGCAAACAGGCCACTAAGCTGTAGACGGGCAGGAATGGGCACCTGTAGTACAGCCTGCAGTAGCTGGTGTACAGACAAGATATATATACTCTCACTTGATGTATGTCTATATACAACTCTTTGATTCTTTCTCTCTTTTTTTCTCTTTCCTTTTTTATCCAGATATAGTGAACTGTGACCTTAAATCAACACTCCGCGTGCTCTACAACCTCTTCACCAGGTACAGGAATGTAGACTGAGCACCATGTGTGGCGGAGGAGAGAACACTTTCTACTGTGGACCACATGTTAAACCTTAAAAAATATCTTTTCCTTCTGTTGGTCTTACAAGTCTGTTTTTATCTGCATGCATGCATCACATTTTGTCCCTGTTGGATAATGTACCACACACAAATCTGTATTATTTTCTTTCTTTTTCTTTTGACATTTGGCTTGTGTGCCACAAAATGTTTGACTTTTTATGGTAAATTGGGCATTGCTAGATAATACTACAGACATGTATAAAAACAATAAGATAGCCATGATTAATTCTGTAGTGATTTCCATCACCCTGTATTGATATAAAGGGAAGATTTTAGATGAACACATTTATCTTTTAATTCAGAAAAGAAACTGTTTAACTGTATTTATTATAAATTTTGATACACTTGTCCTTTCTCAGCTTTCCAGCTGTTACATTTCCTCCTCTCTGCTCTTGTTTATGTCATTCATAAGTGCCTTTATTTAAACATGTGAACACTGTCAGCTCCCAGTACTTAATATTGGGATGCATGTGCTCCACAGTTATAGTCTTAATGTTCCAGATTTCCTTTGCATGTGTGGAGCGACATATGAAATATTTGACCAAAGCTCTGCTGCATTCACACTGTAAAGGCTTTACTCAGCAGTCACTCGCTCTAGTATTTTATTTAGGTACATAACCATTATATAATCACTCTGCTTTTTGTGGTTAAATACATTATATATATATCATATTTTGATAAACATTAGATTCCTCTCCTTTCTGCAAGGCAAATGAAAACTGACTTAATATATTTTATTGTGTTCTACTCAAGGCATTTTCACTTTTTCAAACAACAAATGCAGCAACCGTCTGTGGTTCAAGCTACCTACACATTCTCTATCATGTATTTATGTTTTATTGCATTATATTCAATAAATTGTTCAGTCCCTGAATGCAGCTACATTTTTTTTGCCCCTCAAAGGAAGCGAAGAGAAATGCTTTTCCAACAAAACAAATATTGGGGTCAGATTGGTTCCATTTTAGCCCGCACAGAAAGCCAAGTGGACCTGCACAACAATTTTCTTTTTCGCTAAATTGAGATAGACTGTCAGAAAAGCTGTGTAAAAGCTTTCTGAATTGGAGCTGACCCCAACGTAGACCGAAATAGATAGCACAGTTACTGAATGGATGAAAAGGTTTTTTTCCTCGCACATTCCACAATAGCTTTTGAAAAGAAAAAAATGGGGGAAATGGGTGTGTATACTGTAGGTGTTCACTTGTGTGTTGATGTATTATTAATTATACTTTGGTATTGCGGTGATCTCTGCTGATGCTCCCACACGTTACCAAGACTCAGATTCAGATATTTTTGATTCCAAGGTGCTTTTTAATTACTTAGCAGTTTTGTCCATCTGTTTTTGTATTTTATGAACTCAGAAAACCCTGTGTGTGTATATGTGTGGTGTGTGTGTGTGTGTGTTTAGTGCCTAACATACGGAGTGTGAGTCCCTAAATTGTAAAGTCAGTAATCCTTTTGGACTGTAACATTTTTCAAGGTGAGAGCATTGTTTAGGGCATAATTTAATCTTCAGTTGAGAGTTTGTGAAAGAGTGCTCATGTGTGTGCGATGTAAAGCCTGAGCTCCTGAAGTTTCACCTTCAGGAGCTCTTAAAACCTCCACATTTTGGTTTGTGAGGACAGAAAAGAGCTATAGGCACTTACACAGTATGTGTGTGTCAACAAAACGCCCGGAGCGCAGTGTAACATTTGGTACGAGTAACAGCATCCGGCAATGATTGCCCTCTCAGATGCTCTCATGTCAGTTGCAACAGATCCTGAGGGATCTGAAACCATGTTATGATCATTTCCTCTGCGCTCCCTCGCCCAGGGAACAATTCAGCTGCTCTAGTTATTACCTTGTTACATTATTGTTATTGCATTATTGTTACATTGTCACTCCGTGCATGGGTCACATGGGGGCACAGAGCCGCATTCCTCTGATTGAAGGCACCACAGTAATGTGGAGATGGAGCGCTGCTTCACGGATGGGAAAGTTGGTTTAAAAAGTTTCGTTGAAGTTTTTAATAAATTCATTATTTGCTAACAAGCAAGTTATGACATTTTGTTTGCTAACAAGTAAATGTGTCAACCAAAGGCTGTAATAAATCCTTACGATTTTTTTGTGCAACTTGCAGTGAAAAACTTTGCTTTGTGACATTTTTACATGTTATTTATTTTTTATTTAATCACTCTGCCCTCTTAAACGTGTAATCCTTAAGACTTCGCAGCAAATAGTTTTGGTAAATGCATTCATGCACTTTATTGCTAGAGTTAGATAAGAAGATTGTTAACACATTGTCTACAGTAAAAATAGCTGGACACAACGGCCGTTTAGCTTGGCTCAATGTATGAACTGTAAACAGCTAACCTAGCTCTGTCCTAAGGTAACATAAAATCTGTCCACAGCACCTCTGACACTCACTAATTAAACAATATTTTATCACTCTCGTTGAATCAGTGCAAAAATCAAAGTGTGAAAACCAACCATTTGCCATTTTACAGGGGGTTTTATGCATAACTATTAAATTCCTTTTATTTATTTATTTGCATATAAAATAAATACAAAAAAATACAGTAATTTAAGAGAAATTACTGGATAGAATTAAAAAAAAAAACTGGAGATGTAACATTGAAATTGGTGACAGTGAAATATTTTTTTCTATTTCAATGCTAATTTTTAATCATTTTATTCAATCTAAATCTCACCAAAAGATATTCCTAAAAATTATTTTAAGCTGCATTATTTTATATGAACAGTTGTTTAAATGTCTGTATGTAATGTGAAAGGGGTCACTCGTGAAAAATTCACAGTCATCACCCACAATTTCTCTCAGCTCTACAAAACCTTTTAGTCTCTTAGCTGATTATTTTTTATTTTATAGGCTACCACTTGCTTTTTTCATTACTTTCACTGCTTATTAACCATATTTCTAACGGTAGCAGTCAGTTTGTTTAAGAAAAACAAAATATATATTCTACAGCACCAAACAGCAGTCAGAGTTAGCAATTAGCTGAATAACACAGTGAAGCATTTTGTAGCTAGAGTCCGATATAGCTCTCAGGAATTGGTGGAGACCAAAAACAGAGCTAAAAGGAGAGTGAATATTGGAATAACATTCAACAGTTGAACTGCAAATGTTGAAATGTTATGTTGTGATCATCAAATGTCAGTGTTTAAGCTTGTTCCGCTGCCCCTGAGTGGACAAAGGAAATCCATTAATACTATTTCAAAGCCAGGTTTTGCAATAATGACTTCACATTTTTCCTTAGTTGTTTGATTATAATTTTCAACAGCAGTGTGTTTACAGAATGCCACTTTAATCCCATTTAGTAGTTTTACCTATATTTAGCCAAGATAAAACACTCAGTAGTCTTTCCAGTAATTTACATCACAGGTTTAACTAAATGCGTCCTAGCTATTACCTATTGGATTAGCTCACCTTTGTCAGAAAGGTAATTACATCACTTTTAAATAGTTAGGGCTTATTTGACCACAAAAAAAACTACCTCAGCTGAGTCTGGATCAGGACTTTAGCTTCTATAGCTTTCAGCAGTAACAACTACAGCTCGCCAAAGTCTGATTGATCCTCCCATGAGGCACCAACGCTACTTGATCATGACACAGAAGCTCCAGCAGGTCCTCAGATGCTCCTCTGCTGCTGGCATCGACCTCTGACCTCTTTATGAACCAGGGCAAGACAAAAGACTGTTTCCCTTGTGAAGATCAATAAAGTATCACATTATTATATTATGTGGCATTAGATAAAAGGTTCGGCCATGCAGCCCAATAATGGCTGGCACTCCACTTAGGTAATGTTACAAAGTAGAGCGGGATTGCTTCACTGGTCATAAGCGTATCGATGTTATATGTTTATGCTCTGACATGTCTCCTTTTCCCGTTTGTTTCTCAGAAGCTCGCCTCCAGTCTTTATGATGAATGTGACAATATCAATTTGCCCTTCTGAGAAGAGAGGGCAGGAGCAACAGAAACATAGGGAGGAGGTTTTATCATGTAAGACTCGTGCACTATTTCCCATTATGTGATGCGATCATCTACTACCAGTGTGAGGAACTGGCAGTAAGAGCTCACTGTAATTAGGCCAGGAGATACAAAAGCTTTTTACTGTAGTTACATGACGATGTATAGACGATGACCTGATCTAAGTGTAAATGATCTATATTAGTACCAAGATTATGAGTCTTGGATTTGATAGTACTCAGGATATGACATTTACACAGTTAAAGGAACCTGGTTATTCATCTCTGTGTGTACATGACTCTGACATTACCTCATTATTATTAATTTTGCTTATTCATCTGATCACCAATAGAGAAAAATGAGAGTAGCCTGAAATGTATATTCCAAATTGTGTTAGACTGTCACTTTTATCTTAGTCTGTCATTGTCCAATAATATTTTTTGTCTGATTGACTACTACATGACTTCAGTTGACGATGCACCTGTAAGCATGGTGATCAACAAAAATAAGAGTCTATAGCCTCGCTAGTGGCTGTGTGAGGGTGTGCTTAGGCACAGCAATGCTTTGACCTAATTGCTGATGTCAGCATGGTAACCAAGCGGCAACCTCTGGGGATGAAAAATGAAGCCAACATGGAAGTGCCAAAAACTGCAGTTCTTTGAACGGCCACTTGAGGCTGACACCAAGAGCAAGTCAATCCCCATAGACCCCCATGTTAAAATGTCCAACTTTACAGCAGGAATAAACAAGTTTGCAGCCTGTACAAAAAGTGGTTGCGGTCTCTTGAGCTAATTCCCCCCTTCATGACAACTGTACGGGGGATGAAACTGTATGTAACTTACCTGTTTATATTTTATTAAGGTTTAAAGTTATGTATAATTAAGGGTGGGCTGCTTTGAGTGACAGGCTGTCTTCAGCTTCTCTGTCAGATCCACCCCTGCCACTCCACAGTGCCAGCCTCTTGCCCAAATATGGTTACTTCTGGCTCCAAATCACCAAGGTGGCAATGACTGAAATGCCAAACTTGAGGCGTCTTTACGGGAGTCCATAAAAAATAATGGGTGACATCACGGTAGCTATGTCCATTATTTTTACAGTCTATGATGCTAACATGTTTAATGACAATGCTGGCATGCTGATGTTCAGCATGTATTTAATATTATTGTTTACTTTGCCCAGCATTTTAATTTAGCGTGCTAGCATGCTAACATTTGCGAATTAGAACCAAACACAATGTACAGCTGAGAGTGATGGGAATGTCATTAGTTTTGCAGAAAATTGGTCATAAAACAATGTATTGAACAAAATAAAATTTAGATCTAATGAGTGCACTATATAAAAAGTTAAGGGATCACCAAAGTATGTACAATCTATCCTGAGGGCGACATTAGGGTTTGTAAGAAAATGAATTCCTCCAATAAATTGTTGAGACTTTTTAATCAAAACAACAAATGCTAACTTCATGGTGAATCAATCAATCAATCAATTTTATTTAGAAAGCCCAATATCACAAATCACAATTTGCATCAGAGGGCTTGGTATCACTAGGAAAAAAGTCAAGGGATAACCAAGTCATTATGATTCATCTTCTAGGGACCATGAATATCTGTAAGAATTTACATGACACTCCACCAAGTAGTATTTCAGTCTGGACCAAACTATTGGACTGACAGTGAGACCAGCATTGGCATCCCTGTAATAATGTTGCTTGCATAGATGAAAACCTAGATTGGCTGTTTACATACCACAGTGCCCAGGTTTCTATCCACTCCAGCTAGTGTAATTACGTATTTCTATGATGGCACATGGGCTATGGTTTCAGAAACTATGATATGATACAATCTTACATATGCAAACATACTGTATAAACGGGATACCAAACAACAGATAATCACTGGGATACGAGTGTGCTTGTAAACATTCAGAGAGTTCACTCATCTGCTGTTTGATCCCCGGCTGCTGTGTATACTGAAATCCACTTCAATCTTTTATATAACCTAACGGAAAAAAGTGAGTAAGTATATTTCCCAAAATGTTGAACTATTCATTTCAATTCTTGTCCGTTGGAACAACTCAAACATTGGCTGACATGGGTCTGTTCACTGAATGCCATGAATAACATCTAGTGTATGATCTGTAGTTCATTTCTGGACTATATGTCCTGTAGTTGTAGTCCTTTCAGGCAGGGCAGTGGAGTCTGTAGTCTGTAGATCACTTATCATGCACATAATGACCACAAAAGGTAAAACTGATTAGATCAGCACTCCCTATTCTGAGAGGCAGCAGAAGAGTGAAGGCGCTTGTGACCTCTTTTGACTAGTTCATTCATTCTCTCCCCGTCTCTGAGCAGCATGATCAATGCTGATCATGGAAATTGAGACCCTAAACCTCAGACCTGAAACTGCTATCTTTCATGTCTGCATGGCTTTCTCTATCCATGCGTCAAACAAATGTCAAAAATTCAAAAGGAGGCTGGTCTGCTCCCTTGTTCTATAAAAGGGAGCGTTTTAAAACACAAAAGGAGAGGAGGCTTGGTGTACCTGAAGCCTTGTGTTACACTGGCACACTCCATCTGCTGCTTTTTTTACTGCAGCATACGCTGTTGAAGTTGCATTGTGAACGTATTGTGTTTGAGTAAAAGTGGAGCAGTGTGCCAGGCAGGCTCCCTGAATACAATGTTCTTGCTGTATAATGTTGTCCACAGCCTGTATGTTCTGAAAATGTACTGTTTATAATGTGTGCAGTTCTAAATTTGCATATACAAAATAAGTCCCCTCATAACTGGTCAGGCAGGCAGGATCAGGTAGATAAAAATCCTGAAAAGCTTCAGATAATATCTGAAGACAATCTGGCAAATTAAAAAAGGAGGTGGGTCGGTATAACTGGTTCATCTCCACGGGTTTAAGAATGGAAGGTAGGGTAAATGTACATTGTGCAAGGGAGTTGTAGGTGGACTGCTGCAGGGTTGATGACCTCGACATGGGGAATGATCCAGTGAACCTTGGGTAGTTTCCTGGACTCAGGGTGAAGTGGGCCAGCCACCAGGTGCAACAGTGACAAATAAAGGCCTCAAACAAAGGAATGCTGGTTCCTCAACTACTCCAATGGCATCTTGACCGCCAGCAGGTCACACTTCCTAGTGTTGTAGTTGAATCTGATTGGAGTGAGCTTGCAAGAGAAGAGGGCGCTGGGGTGGAGTCTCTGGTCCATGGCACAAATGGACGGCCCTAACTTCAGAGTCTCGGGCATCCACTTCTACCACAAAGTGGTGGGAAAATTCAGGAAAGGTTAGGATAGGTGCAAAGGTGAACAGTCTTTTGAGCTCACCAAATTCCATATCCATACCCAGGGACCAGAGGCAGGGTGAGTTCAGAATGCCAGGGTTTACATGCTCAAAAAAAAGTCTGGTTTGCGCTCTTATTCTGAAAAACACAATATTCCTACAAAGCTGTTTACATGTTTACATAATGAAAGTAAATATTCCACTAACATTCCCGTTTACATGCAGCCGTGCATAGTCCGATTAACGTGCCCTAACATGTCATTTATCACATCAAAATATAGAGAAGTGGACCAGCTGGAGATGCTTGGCTGTACTGCATGTCACTCTGTATGACATCTATTGAATAGAAATAGAATAGAAAACTTTATTGTCTGGAACCGAAAGGCAACAGAAATTTGTCTTCGACAGGGCTCAACTCTAGGTTTACACACACACAGAAGACATTTAAAACACATCCAAGACATTTACAGGATCTAAAAAAAACACGCAAAAAAGCATTGACACTTAAAAGAAAAGGACCAGCAGCAAGTCATGATCAAAGCACTGTAATTCCTCTGCTGTTGAGGGCTGTTATTGCAGTTGGAATGAAAGATTTTTTGTAAATTGTGCATGTCTGTCCGTCCTGGAAGAGGGATCCCTCCTCAGTTGCTCTTCCTGAGGTTTCTACCGTTTTTTTTCCCCTGTTAAAGGGTTTTTTTGGGGAGTTTTTCCATATCTGCTGTGAGGGTCCTAAGGACAGAGGGATGTCGTATGCTGTAAAGCCCTGTGAGGCAAATTGTGATTTGTGATAATGGGCTTTATAAATAAAATTGACTGAATTGATTGATTGATTGTGCCATTTTGCTTCTTTGCTTGAAAATGGATTTTTTTTTTTTTTTTTTTTTTTTCCAAAGTTTCCTACCAGTGGAGGACTTGTTGGATTGTGTCAGTACTGCCTCCCTCGTTCATTCCTTCAACCACCTTCTTGAAAATGTTGGCGCTGTAATATTTGCGTACAGAAAAATTAAATAAATAAATAAAATAAAAAATAAGTAAGGCGGCACAGTGGTGCAGTAGTTAGCATTTGTGGCCTCAAAGCAAGAGAGCTCCTGGTTTGAGCCCAGGGTTGAGGGTTCGAACCCTGGGTTAGGGGAGCCCTTCTGTGCAGAGTTTGCATGTTCTCCCCGCGTCAGCATGGGTTTTCTCAGGGTACTCCAGTTTCCTCCCACAGTCCAAAGACATGCATGTTAATTGGTGACTCTAAATTGGCTGTAGCTGTGAATGTGAGCATGAATGGTTGTCTGTTTCTATGTGTCAGCCCCTGTGATAGTCTGGTAGAAAATTAATGAAAAAAATAAGTTTCTATCCAAGTCTTTTCTAATGTTAAAAAGTTTTTTTTCTTCTGAGCAAATGTGGGCTGTTCTTTTGGACCTGCATCAACTCACCAGCCTTGCAAACTGCTGGTGAGTTGGTTTGTGAACAGTGTCTCTATGACAACACAATGAGTTGACCATAAACAGACAAGAGGCTGTGTGTCGCAACCTGTGGTTAAAACCCCAGTTGAGATGTATATTCCAAATGGACTATATATGTGCCCAAATAATGTCATTAAAACCTGAATAATATCAGCATATACCACATATCTTAATTGCAAAGGCTAAATTCGGAAAAAGACCAAATTCGAAATATCTAAACAGGATATGCTGTTTACATGACCCACATTATATTCAAAATACTAGTGGAATATTAGCGTGCATGTTAACGTAGCCAATGATTCCTGTCAGTTGCAGTGAGAATAAGCTCTGGGCAGCAGGCTTATAGGACTGCGTCATCTACTGTGTGTGTGTGCATCTAATGTGTACCTTGTATGGAAACTGAAGAGGGCTCAAGAAGCCAATCAGCAGGACCAGCTTATCACTTCAAAAGTCTTCATTATAGCAATACTGCTGGCCTGATTAGTCTGATTTTCCTTGTTGAAATAAGCTGTTGTATAACTGTGGTTAAACATGTTTACATCTCAACACTCGTGAGTTAGGGAGGCAGTTTTTTCCTTACTCCCTGATATTGTCACCAATATTTCATCTACATTTACCACCCAGACATAAATAAATAAATAAATTTAATATTACTGGAGGGCAATTAGTTCAAATATAGAATATAAGATACCTGCATTTCATGAAATAAAGACTAGTTAGGGACCAATGCAAAAAGAGACAGGAAACAATGGCTTACAAGATAAAACTGCTTTTAACTTATGAAAGCAGTTTTCATTCGCTGAAGTTCCAGAGTGCTTTGCCATCTTGAATAATCAGGAAGTTCCAAGGCTGCTACTGATAATATTAATTAATAAAAACAAACAAAAAACTAACAAATAAATGAATAAATAAGTAAAAAAAAAAAAAAAAAAAAAAAAACACTCATGGAGTTGCTTTGCTACTGAAAGTACATTTTAAAACAGAAGCAATCTGCACAGAAATTAACATACATGTAAACACACTTTACTGAAGATTCAACTGAAACCTACACAAACAAACTCTGCAGAATATAGTTACTAATATGTGGAATAATAGAGGTAACAAAGCCCAAGGTTTTTCGGTGAAGTGCCAGAATACATTGCGATCGCACTGAATGCTGTGCTTCAGCTTTTTTTTTTTTTTTTCTCAGGCTCATCTTGCAATAGAATAAATTCTATCAGGTTAAAGTTTGATTAATTTATGTGCTCAAGTATTACTTTAATTACTCCTTCTCTTTCAAATTCAGATCCATTCAGTGCGGTTTTTCTCTAGTATTACCAAAGCGTCAGGGCCATAGTTCACTTTATTTTACTGTAATTTTTAATCACTTTGTCTACTTGTATTAATGACACACTTATGTTTCCAAAGGGTTCGCTCTCTTCTTCTCCTTGATATATTCTCCATAAAAGCCACAAACAGCAGAGGACACAAGGAGCATTCTTGTTGAAGTCCACTCTTAACCAGCCAGATTTAATGGAAAGAATTCAAACAGATAGTTTGAGATCTGTAACACCAGGAATTCATGTTTGTTTGCTAGCAGTCTTCTTCCTGGCTGCTTTAATAGGCACAGTTTCTACATTTGTTGGCCAACTGGCGATCGGTGGATATCACTGGAATGTGAAGGGAGTCTGTGGCTCAGGAGGTAGCAGGTTGTCCGCTAATTGAAAGATCGGTGATTCGATACCCGGCTCTTCAAGTCTACATGTTAAGGTATCCTTGGGCAAGATAATGCGTGTGAATGTTTGGCTGATAAGCAGGTTCATGTATGGTGGTTTGAGTGGATGGAACATTAAATACACGTGAGTCCTTCTGCTAATGCAGCTTACAAAAATAAAATAAAATAAATGTAAAAACAAATTTGTAAAAAACCCTTTGAACATCACAGTGACAAAAGT
Organism: Epinephelus cyanopodus; assembly: GCA_026686955.1. Taxonomy (NCBI): domain Eukaryota; kingdom Metazoa; phylum Chordata; class Actinopteri; order Perciformes; family Serranidae; genus Epinephelus; species Epinephelus cyanopodus. Next base: position 34,797,134 of record CM048917.1, on the reverse strand, counting down.
TTGTGCCAGAGTGCGATCCAGCATTGTGTCACATACAGTGAGTATTCCTGGATGCACCACTCACATCATCTTCCTCCACTGTCTAAAACAAGTCAACAGAACTTGCTAGCTAGTGCTGATTAATGTCTGTGAAGTATTGTTTTGCCTCCAGCTAAGCCTTGCCCATCAAAAAATGTCATACTGTTTACTAACAGTAAAAAGGTCTATGGCGATTAAATGGCTTCTGGAGGTACTTTCGTGGTGGCTACAATGTGTTTTAGCTGTGTGTCACATAGATAAGTTAAAGAGTGCCCTGTGCGTCGCTATCAAACGCTGAGGGGCGTAATAAAGTGTTTAGCTTGATGACCTGGGAATGAAAATGAGATGGATATATGTTAATAATACAAAGTCTGCCACAATAAAATTTAATTCAGCTCAATTCAGGGACATGCAATTGATATAATAACCGTTAATATCATCAGTCTTTTTCTTGGCTGTTTTGCATTGTTTGCCTGGTGCTAGGCTGCTAGCACTGTTTGAATGTTTAGGAAGGAGGTGCATCAGATAGAAATGGAGACACAGACGTGCCATGGGAATTTCAAAATAAAGGCATATCTTAAAGATGACAATAGGTATCATTATTTTCACTTTGCATTGGAGCTTATAAACATTTAAGCTTTAAAGAATTGCTCTCAGTGAGTAAGCCTGGAGGTTCAGTCTCCTGCTCGAGGGTACTGTGACAAGTTTGATGGTTGTTGTGGGACTGAGAACCTTGTCAATTCAGCCTCTGCATAAATGTCATCCTAAACTCATCTCATATGAATCAAACCCATGTGGAGACTCCACACCCTTATTGTTTAGCTCTCTCCCCACAGACCACAAGAGGGCTCTTGCTGACATTTAGCGTCCATCAACTCTGACATTCTCCATCTTTATTTCCCCTCTGTCATTTCAAGCACAGAGGAGACCAAAATATTAAATTATACACAGATTTAGATGAATGCACAGATTAGAAGGTTCCAGTTAAAGCAGCATTACCCAAAGTAGAGCTTACCGGACAAATTTAACCCTCCACAAAGTTATTTTTAGCACCTCAAAGAGTTTCTCGTGAGTGACAGTCACTATTTTGATTTTATGGCTGTCCTAGTCTGACACAATCTGAGCAATAATTTTCATCTTTTTATGGCACAAAAAAAACAACACCATAAATCTCAGTAAGAAAATGCTGACTTGATACATTTCTAAATAATAAATGTATTTTTGCCCCTTAGTGTTTGAGCCTCCATGAAGAAGATATAGGCTCCCGGGCACAGACAGCTTTAATAAAACATCAGGAAACCAGGTGAGGTCAGATCTGAGGTCAGACTGTTGACCTTAAGGTCACCACGCTGAATGTTTTACTAGCCTGTTCTGTGTTTGCGTGGCTCTGAGTCTGAGAATGACACACGCATGCCTCTGCAAAGATGTCATAGAAACACACTGAGTATGATCCACATCTGAGTCAGCTGTGTGTGGGTGTGTTTGTATGCATCCGTGAGAATTTTACTTACACACACAAACACAGACATGCTGCCATGTGGAATGCTAGTCTATTGGCTGGCTGGCCTGGCTGCAGTGTCGGGTTGCAGTAGGTTTTCCAGCCTGTGACCCTGGCATATCTGTGTTTGTTTTATGTCACGGCCCCTCCCTCTGGGGAGATGACAGTCCAGCAGTGCCTGAGGGGATGAAACCTGAGATAGGCACAGCTTAGTAGTAAACAACAACTCCTTTATGAGGCAGAGGCGGCTGCCTGCTGCATTCAAAGATCTGAGAGAGAGACAATGATTTTCAGGTTAGGGCAGTGGCTACTAAAAGTGGGGTTCCCAACAGCCCTGAGGGTCCTTCAGGGCGGTCCAGGGGTGGGTGATGGGGTCTGTATGCAACACTAAGAGCATTAATATGGCAGCAAAGCACTACTTGCAATGTAAAGATATAGTGGAGTAATAGCATTCTGAACAGAGAATGAAATCACACTACCTGTGTGTGTGTAGTAATCTGAGCTGCTCTGTTCTTTGTTGTAATCATCATGTGTGTATCCCACTGGCCAGCTCTTTATCGCTGCCTTGCACTATGCTTATACGGCTGTTAGCGCTGACATTGGGACAGGGTTATTGGGGAAGTGTAGCACCCCCTCTCCAGTTCATCCCTGGTTAACACTGTAAGCTCTGTCAGCATTGTTGCCGATGTTGAGCACTTTTTATGGCGTTAGCATCATTTGCTGTCAACTCAGCCATCTCCATGTTTAGAACCCAGTCCAGACTACTTATACTCTGAATTAATAAACAAGCATCTGGAAGAGGATTTAGATAGCCAGCAGTTTATTTTATTCTTTCTCGTGTGTTCCTACTAACAGCCTATAAACACAAAAGATAGCTAACTGAAAGTAACATTAATGTTTAGCCCTTTGTATGTTTATACCGTATTTGCTTAAATTTCAGCGTGTTGCCCTGCCTGCCTTGTGGTTTGTCAAATTTTCAGTGGGATTATAAATGAATTAGGTGCATAAATCTGCCAAGAACTGCTAGCTAACATCACTGGCAGAGATACAACATCTCTGAATTTTCAGGGGTTTTTTTGTTAAATGGGGATTTGGTTTTAAATCTAAATGCTAATGTGAACTTTCTTAATTAAGGTAAAACTTAAAGAGAGACCATGAAACTTTTGCTGAACAGCAGCCACTTTGACTACAATACAAAAGAAAAATTAACACATGACAGGATAACGATAAGTAACCTACTAAAGAAAAGGCTAGTCAGGGTGTCTACAGGTACCACTTAAATTCAGTGCTTTTTATAGACCTTTTTAAGATTATTTTTAACAAAACGTAAGACAAGTTTTTGCACAAAGAATTTTTTTTTGCAGGTAAGGGTGAGTTGTACCTCTGTATGTAGTTCCATGCAGATGTAGGTTTTATGTAGAAATGTTGTTATTGAAGTAAACTAGGTTAATCTACATTTTGCCAACAAGTAAAAAGACAGTATTAGGTTCAGTGGTACGTTTAAAAATTTGTAACATCAGAAATGTGGACGTTCACTCACAGGAGCTCCCAAACATCATTGTTTTCCCAATTTGTGGACATTTTCAGCCGCTGTTCTTCTTCTTTGAGTTAGCTGCTAACTGCTATCAGCTACTTTTTAAATCTACTGGCAGTGGGTAACAAGCATGACACATTGTCAAAATGCCACACCCATGCCACTCATGATCCTGCCCTGCTGGCTGTCCCATTTATACAGACATTGTTCAACTGCCATTACTGTTGCTGTTAACGGTGAGACAACTCTGTCCCCCCCATTCTGGGATTGTGCCTTTTACACAACACAACGAAGCAGAATAACGGTGTGAAATTCCTGCCTTGAAGAGGCAAGGGAGCTTTAAAGATAAATAAATGAAATTAGATAAAATGTTTATAGTAAGACTTCACAAATTCAAATTTAAGACTGTTTAATGACTTTTAAGGCCTAATTCTTACAACAATAAATTTAAGACATTTTAAGACTATTTAAACTGACGCACACCACTCTGCTAGTAGACCTATGACATAACCACCAACAGGCTAGAGAACAGTCACAAAGTCAGGGGACTTACTCAGCATGTCGAATACACAACAATATCTTTCTCAGGTTTGCTAACATTAACCACCACAAGCTACTGGTGATACCAGACTGCGGAAGTCTGTACTGGATTTAGCAAATGTTCATTTTATTGCTTATGAATTAAACATTTTAGTTGTAGGAGGAATGTGTTATGCTTCTTTTAAAAGTCTCATAACCTCATTTATGTGTTTAAAATGTCGCTTCCATTGTTTAAAATTTAACTTTTTAATTTTTAAGGAAGTACTTATTAAAAGTTTGAAATTTAACTCGCATAAAGATGCTGTAATTTTTGAGTAGACCTTGTTTGATTCGTTGTCAGCTGCTCATCCATGCAGGGCAGTCCGTGTTTTTATCTCGACCCATTCTCCTCCTCCACTGAATAGAGTTTGGGCGCTCCACTCTTTTCTTTTGTTGTTGAACGCAGCCCATACAGTCCGGCCCCTTCCCCTTCCCCCTCGCTCCTTCTTTTCCTTTTTTTTCTCCACCCATCCTCCCATCTCTCACTCACTCATCCATCCAGGGTGACGCCAGTCCCTCTCACCCCGCCCCGTTCAACTCAGTCCACTGCGTTCATTTCATTCCTGCTCCCATTCCGCGCATATTTCGCATCCTTGGAGAGACGCTGCGCATTTTACGCACTCAGCGCGCCCGATCCTTCATCAAACCAAAACCGTGAGGAGACTCTGGAGTCGGCGGAGTGCTTCCCGATGCTGTGGCGACTCCGATCCGTGGAAAAGTGTGGGAATTAATCCATAAAGAGGCGTATGAATCGAGGTAAGTTCCCAAGGAGGAGTCCCCCCCTCAGCCTGTAGCCTGCGCGTCTGAAAGCCCTCGGACGTTTCGCTTGTTTCTAAACCCCCTGAAGTGGTCACTGAAGCTGAAATTCAAATAATTTCGGCGACATCGCGAGCTTCATCGACACACTCAACCCCTTTGTACATGTTAAACAAGTCTAACAAGCTTATTACTGCTTTGCCGTGTGAGCTTCAAAGCGAGGGATGTCGCTTTCACTTCAGTTTTATCCCCCTTTCTCCCGACACCAAAAAAACAAACCTGCTTTTCTATCACTTATTTCTCTCGTATAATAAAATACACGCTGTAGGGGGTTTCTCCATCAGAGTTATCCTCATATTTTGTCCTACATGTAACGCGAAAGAGATGAAAACATTTTCGCTGCAGCGCTGGGAGGCAGCTTAACAAAGCTGGGAGTGAATGGGGGGACTTGTTGCATCGGCGGGGTTTTCTCTTTTCCGACACAGGCAGGCCCCAGTCACAGGAACAGGCCATAGGCTGATTACATGCACACAGCCTGTCTTTACCCAGTGGACAGAGCACATTATATGCCCAATGAGAACACGATCAGAACGGCCGTAAATGGATTTGTTTGAGCATCTTGAAGGAAAATGCCAAATATTAAAGATGTATAATTCATTTTTATAATTTGAGTTTTCCAGACCGACTCATCTTTTACTGTCTCAATCATACAACCTCCACAGTCTGTAGATTAAACTGATTTCATTTGTGAGGAGTGAGGGTCATTTTATGCTTTTCTGAAAATATGATTTTTCATTTCATTTTACACCAGCTCACATCAGACATGTTTAATGTATCTGTGGTAGCTGAGGGTGATTTAGTCAAAGAGTTTCCAGATTTTTTAACCCCCCTCACTGGCCTATGATTTTCCCATATGGGCTTATACTTGTGTTATGTATTTCCTTTTAAATATTGATTAAAGGATTGCTCTTGTCCTTTATAGCAAGAGATCTGCGGTGATGCAGGCCAAACCACAATGTAATTATTGGAGAAAATTACAGCCTGTAGGATGAAACATAGTAGGCGCATTACTTCTGTAACAGCAATCCATCTGTCAGATGAGGGGAGGGGTACGTTAGATGAAAGGATTTGAGTTCGGACTAGTTTGGGCTTCTTTATAATAGAATTGATCTGGCTGAATGTAATTGTGAAATGGAGATAGATAATTTGTTTTGTCTATGAGATGACAGTGATATAACCTCGGTCATTGCGAGTTCATGATTCAGGGAAAATGAAACAGCTAATCATTATTTACATTTGTAGATTTAATGCATAACATTATCCCAATTCATCGATACTTTTTTGTTTTGTCTAAAAATTGTCAGTAAATCATGGAATCTGGAGGTAGTAACCGCTCACAGCCTGATGCAGTGTCCTTAAATATTGTTCAGTCAACAGTCCAAACTAATACACATTCGGTTTACAGTGATGTAAACAGGGGAAAGCAGCAAATGTGCACATTTGAGAAGCCGTAACCAGAGGATTTGTGGGCACTTTAGCTTGAAAAATGAAATTAAACAAATAATCAGTGACCAAAATGGTTACTGATTAAGTTTCTGTCAATCAACTCATTTTCTACTAGATTTCAGGTCTGCTACTGTTAGAAAATGACCAGTATGTGTGATAGAGATGACATTAAACTGACTATAAAATAACAAAAAAGCAAAGCATAAAAAAAACATACAAAGTATTTAAAAGGTTTTATTTAGTTTCTGACTTCATGAAGGTGTATTTGTGTTGATTTTGAAGAGTTTTGGTCAATGTGTCACTGCTGGCAACAGTGTAAAATATGAATAAATGTGTTAAAGTGATGCCCTACACAGGCAGCAATATCTGTGATGTCATTTTCCCTGAAAGTGTGGATTTAAAGAAGTGATACAAATTAGTTTTTAATTTTTAAATCTTCTTGAAAAAAGTTTAAATGTTGACACTAGAGCAAATTGTACTTATTCTGTCTTTGCGCTCCTCAGAGTGTTTCAAAATGATAAATGAGGCAGTGCTGAAAGTGTAACAGAGCAAGGAGATGCATTTGTGTGTGTGTGTGTGTGTGTGTGTGTGTGTCATTGTCTTTGCTGTGTCTAGGCCTGTGAGTGTTCAAAGCTTTGTCATTCACCCTGGGCAAACAGCCTCCCGTCGTCCCTCCACTTTCCTCCCCTCTCCCCCCCCCCCGTGCCTCTCCCTCTCCAGTCCGTTGACATCTGTTTTGAGTGCTCCGTGCACCTGTAGAGACCGAGGAAGTGTGTGTGTGTGTGTGAGAGAGAGAGGGGAGAGAGAAAGGGGGTTGGGGGGGGTGGAGGGGTGAAGGGAGGCGCAGAATGCAAATCCAGGCGTTTGTTCTGGGCCTAAGCAGACTGACTGACTAACGACCATTTGGTGTGTGTGTGTGTGTGTGTGTGTGTGTGTGTGTGTGTATGTACGCACATTTGTGTGTGTGTGTGTGTGTGTTTGCCTCTTGCTGTCCAGGCCAGGCGGGCCTATTGTTGCGGCAGCAACAGGCGTTGGTGGATGAGGACGCACCATATGGCCTCTGTGTGCTTTAGCCACAGCCGCTGTGTACGTGCGCATGTTTGTGTGTGTGTTTACGTACTTCACCAATGCTGTTACAGTATGGTGGAGTTGTGAGCAACGGGCTGCTTGCTGCCCTCCTCCTTGTTGTTTCATCTGTCGTCTCATTTCTAGACAGGAGTACACAATCCGGTGCACAGATTTCTGGATTAGGGGGAGTAATCTTTCTGGCATGAAATGATGTCTTGTGACGTCCAGATGTAGACCCACTTTGTTCATTTTTATTCAAATAATGAAGTTTGCTTCAGCAGAATGAGACGTGAGTTCGAGGTGGAAATTGCCAGTTTATCTTTTGGATGAATCAACAGGTGATAGAGTCAATCCTGGGAATTATGTGATGTTTCTGACTGTGAGGATGTCTGTGTTGCTGTTGGAGTTGTTGAGGTGTCAACTGGAGAATTTTCTCTTAAAAAAAACAACAACACAATTTCCTTTTGATGCTAATTAAAATCAACTCCTACAGTGCTGCTTCAGCCCTGTTTCGATTTCCTGTCTTTTACACACCCCTGACTGTAACAGCTTCTGCATTTTATTTAATCTTTGCTCATAACTGGGCTGATTTTCTGTGCGTTCGCCAGAAAGTGACGGACGTTTAGCATGCACCAGGATGAAGGAGGAAAAATTTGGTCAGTGTGTTCTTAAAGAGGATAAAAGAAGGGGAGCCCGAGCTTGTATGTAATGAAATTTAGGGAGCGGAGCCGGTTTATTAGAGCAACAATGCTGAGTGTGTGGGGGTGAAGGGTGGGTTGGGGAAAGGGAGGGTGAGTTTTGGGGGTGTGGGGTGAGGTTGGGGGGGGCAGGCTTTGTTTAGGGGATGGGGGAACAATAGGCATCCTCCTGGGTGGGGGGTGCAGGGGTGCAGGGGGGGAGCTGGTTTCTGGCTGCAGGAGGCTGTGGAGCCTGTGCTGGCTTGTCTGCCTGCCTGGGCTCCCTGTCTCTCCTCTCCTCGTCCCTGTCTGTCCGTCCCTCAAGTCCACACTAATACAAATACATGTTAAAATGTATCTTTCTCTTCGCTTATATCCGAGCTGGGAGTCGCATCACCCACAGTGTGTTACGATCTGCATATTTTGCCATGAAAAGAAAGGCGTTATCATACAGGTGATTCTGCAGCATACTGTAAGATAGTCATCTAAGCTATATGATCATAGTGAAGAGAAAAACACAATCCTGAAAGGGCTTAATCAATATTTACAAAGCAGGATCCATCCTGTGTTGCTTTTACTCTCTGCATTAGACAGACTTTTCACTTCCACAAAGTTTCATAAAACTGAGATGAACCGTGTGTACGGAGTGCGGAGTCACACACCCACACACACACAGTAACATTTATAGCCCACACTTTACATCGTTCAAATGCTAAACAGCCATAAACTCACAAAAAGCTTAACAGTTCAGACAGAACAATTCTGCAGCAAAGTAAAGAAACACTGCCTCGATATCATAAGAGAAAGATTGTGACGGTGTCCTCGGTATTACATACATATCAATGTCAGTGCTCATTTTCAGTACGATCTATACACTGATACCAGCTGAAACTTCTTGCTCTCTCTTATTTATTTATTGCAGTTATTCTGCTGTTCTCTGCTACTAACCAAGACCAGAAAAGTCGCCATTGTTATGGTATGCTTTGTTTTTATCTCTTAATAAAACATTTTAAATGCTCTCAATGCCAGTTTTCCACCTGTAGTATAGAAAAATTCTTAGAATAGATTTTTTCAAGCTGTTTTTTAAATTACAAATTCCAGCATTGTGACAACACTACCTCAGTGCATCATAAGATATCACAAGAGACTATAACAAAATATCTCTTTTCCCTAATCTACACTCAGTTTTCCAATACTGAACATGAAGTGTGTGTAGGTTGTTAAACTACAGTAGTATAGACAGGAGAGGAGGAACTCTTTATTTAAAAAAAAAAAAAAAAAAAAAAAAAAAAATATATATATATATATATATATATATATATATATATTATATATTTATATATTATATATATATATGTATATGTATTCACTGTCTCAACCTCTTGAAAACATGGCTGATGCACTTCAGTGTCTGAAAGCTTTCTTTTGTCTTCTAATCTTGCTCTGATCTTATCCTTTTTTAAATCTTTAACATTAGATAGATACGTCATTGTGCTTTTACGAGGCTGAAGGAGCACATAGCACCTTGAGCTTCTGGTATTTCTGGTTGAGATCAGTCACTTGTTTTATACTCTGCACTATATGTATGTGCAGCTTATTGTTTTCGGTTTAAATGTGAAACAGATTTCCACCCTTATTTTATATCCCCGCTCACCCAAAAGTTTTTGTTTTCTGTTGCAAGAAGACTCTGAACACTGTAAAGTAAAACAAAATCCTAATGCAGGCACAGAAAATTAAGAAAACTAGATTAAAAAAGAAATACGGATAGAAATTGCAAATGAGTGGCCCTTTGTTTTTTGATGTCAAATTTTCAAAACCTAATTTACCCCAGATTTCTGTATTACATCTGGTTTATTATTCAAAATAACACAAACACATATTACGATATTATATATTGGAATCATCAGGTGGGGACAGAAATGAGGATAGAAGAAATTCTACAAGTCAAGTTTTTTTTGTCAGTGTGCAGTGTTCTTTTAGGGATGTTCAGCTGCACAGTGAACTCTCCTCTCTTTCATACTGACCCACACCTACGGTCGCTAGGAGGCCCCTCTTTATGTCGCCTTTGCGTTTTACACAGAACCTCTTGTCAGCTTCAAGTGTGACATATAACATATGCCTTGGCATGACATGACAATAACAATCATGTACTATCGCTGTTATATGGTGGGTGGTCTTGTCCTCTGCTCTGGGGGTAAGGAGCTCCTGGACCTCGTTGACCTTATTTTTGGCTGATGTTCCATCTCTTTGAGTTAGCTGGCAACTGCTACAGCTGGTTTTTAAATCTCCTGTGGTGGGTTGCACGTATAACACGTCACACCCGTGCTGCCTGTGGTCCCATCCTGCTAGCTGTCCCTTTTATAGAGCTCTTATTTTGGCGCTGTTACTGCCTCTGATGCCAGTTCCACGTGGAGACGTGTTTTCCAATGCTGTGATTATAACTTTCATACAGAATGAAAGGGCGGAAAAACAGCATAAAATTCCCACCTTGAAGAGGCGGTGTAAAAGGGGCTTGAGTGAGATGGAGGCAGCTGCCCAAAGAACGAGTAAAATTACAGCTCATAGCGACTTAATACAATACAGTCTCTGGCTTTTGTTTGATATCTGGTGTTGGCAAAAAAAATGCAACATTTCTAATTCATTTTCAGTGCAGTTAGCATACATTATCTTTGGGAGCTAACTTGACCTGTTTACTGTAATACCTTTTGAACATCGCTGTCATTCTGAAAGTCCCACCGAACCCCATTTAAATTCACAAAGCATAGGAACAAGTGGTGAAATATTCATGGTGAACATCCAAATCCGGTTCAGCTGACTTAATTCTTAAATAAAAATACTTAAATAATTGAGTCAGGTACAGCCCTTGAACATTATTATATATATTTTGTTGAATTAAAAAAAATATGATAGTATGTTAATACTTTATGTGGCTGTTTACTGATTGAAACACAGAGAGATTTAGTGGAAAGAGAGCTGTACCCTGATAAACAGTAGAGTCTGGCACCTGCCAAGATTAACCGATCCATCCAACCACACACATGGCTGTAGTAAACCTTTTTTTTTTTGCCAAGCAACAATGAAGAAAAAAAGTATAGGACGAGATTTAAGTGTCTTTCTGCTACTTTGGCTTCAGTGTGGATGACACACCTCTAGAATCGGCTTCCACTAACTGTGGACAGAGCACACATTAAAAGCATTTTTGGGTTTATCTGTGTTAGCAAGGACATGATGTCATTCCTTTAGGTTTGAAGTTCCAAGCAGATAAATGGCGGGAAGCAGCAAACCTATCATGGGAAGTCTGAATCAACCTCATGTTTCCTGTCCTCAGCAGGAAGTGAGCTGGAAGTCTAGATTTCAACTACTACTGCTTACTTTCCCGGTTGGAGGAATTGACACCATAAACACTCTGCAGAGCAGGACAACAGCTCGCTTTGCTCTCTGATACTCTCACAGTGGAAAAATGCTTCCCTGCTGGTGTGCTCACGACCTCAGTTTTTGTCTTCAGCAGGCCCGACGGTGATTACTCACTGTTTGTTTGTTCAGTAGTTCTCTGATAACATCTCTGATCTGATTTGCCTTTTTGTTCTTTAGATGGGAGTGTATCTATGCTCCCCTGGTCCTATGTTCCCCAGCTCAATGTCTTCTTCTTATGACTCATTCAGGAGGCCTTTCAAAGGGTTTTATGTTCTCAGCTATGTTTTTCTGTAAGTCAGATGTTCAGTAGATGCCAACTGGGTCAGTATGTTGAAATCCCCCACCTACAGTGTGTGGCACTGATTTGTGGGCAAGACAGTTTTGATTTTAGACATTAATATTTCCACAGTGGCTGAACAGACTTCTAAAGTTCAAACTGCATTTCATCTCCCTTTGTTTTTTTGCAATTTGACCTGTGAGGCTAGTTCTTACCAAACTCTAACAATCTTAGTTTATATCAAGAGATGTATTGCCCTGGGAACATAGGGGTGACCCCCTTTTGATGCTAGTAGCGAATGACAGCAGAAAAATTTCACAACTTCATGCATCTTCCATTGGAGTCAGTCACCTTTGTTCAGTGTAATAAACACAGAGGTTTCCTGCTACAGCCTGATAGTCTCTGTATGTATGACCTGTAGCAGTTAGCTGTATAGCTTATGCTAAGCTAATGTCTGCAAACTTTAGCTAGATGTTGTGTGGCTGACATTACTGAGCCAGTTTGCCATCCTCATGACTTTTCTTCACTTATGCAACAGCTATATTTATATTGAATGCTACTTGCCATTATTTACGAACACATGGCACAGTGGCTACTGTTGAGCACAAGTCACTTAGTGCCATTTGAAGATCTGCAGTGCAAATAAATCCTCTGCCTTTAAGTCGTTTCATCAGTGTGAGAGGTTGGCTGATGGATTTTTAAACGGGAAAAGGCAGGTAGCAAATTAATCGGCTGATGTCACACCCCTCAACCCCCTGTAGAAATTTTTTTTGGCACTGTCGGAAATTAACAGTCTTTGACTTTATTAGACACTGGGAAACGTTGAACTGAACATCTAAGTCAAAGTAATAAACACCTAAATAAATATAGAAATCTTGAAGTGAACATCAAACTAACTAAAAAATCTGGGTAGGAGAATTTTTTGAGCTATTATTTTTCCTCAGATTCCACCTAAGATTCTCAGGTACACACTGACATCACCTTGACTTTGTGTATGGAGCCTCCATGCTAAATAGTGATCAGAGAGGGGCAGTATTTCTGTTAGTTGTATTTGAAATATGCATTTTGATTACGGCTGCAACGATTAGTCGACTAATCGATGATTAATCGACTATTAAAATAATGACTATTTTAGTAGTCGACTAATCGGTTTGAGTCATTTTTCATAGAAAAGTACTATAAAAGTACCCAAAAATGCTCTTATTGCAGCTTCTTACGTTCAAATATTTGCAGCTTTACACACTCTTCTATGACGGTGAACTAAAACCCTTTGGCTTGAGTACGAAACAAGACATTATATGACATAATTTGGGGGTTTGGGAGAGACAGACCGACACTTTTCAACATTTAAACACATTTTTCGATAAAATGATTAGTCGACTAATTGAAGAAATAATTGACAGAAAATAATTGTTAGTTGCAGCCCTAATTTTGATTACTGTTGGGGACTTTTTAATTGGTATTTGATAGGGCTGAAAAAATTCTAAATTCCTTCCATCCCTTGCCACCCACAATATTTTGTGATGGGTTGCATTTTGTTTCATTTAAGTTAGTATTTAAAAACAAGGAACCTTCATTGACACCTCTTCCTATAATTAATTTAGCCTTTACATCAATACAGCCACTACAAGTGAATTCAAACCTCTTGATAATTAAAGATATGTGGAAGAGAAAAGTAAGGTGGATGGTAAAATGATCACCCATCCTGTCCATTGTAAACGCTCATTGCAGTTTACAGACCAATGTCTTTAGGAAATTAAATTTTTTGTCGTATGAAGTACTTCTTTAAGTATGACCCGCCATACCTACAGTAGTTTTGATTATCATTTTGGGTGTGCTCGCCTCTGGTTTTACCTCAGAATGAACGAGTTTTAGATAATCTAACCAGCCTGTTGACTTAGAATTATTTTAGTGAGTAAGATGTTATCATTACTGAAAGAAATGGCCAAAATTATGAACTGTAAATCTTAGCAAGCCAGTTATGTCCTTTTAAATAACCTACTGCACAGCAGCACGGGATGCACGGCCGCCACACTCCCTGCCTCTTAACCTGAGTCGGTCTAAATAAAGCAATACCCACGTTTTAATGGACCACAGATGGAAAACGCAGTTCAGGGGCTAATTCATTTTGTGTGTAAGTGTGTGTTTGTGTGTGTGTGTTTTGAGTAGCGGGAATGAGAGCAGAGCATATGTTAGTTCTAGAGGATGTAATTGTGGCAGAGGGATGGATAGATGGAGTTTACCGTACTCTCTTCACATTCATGCAGCCATACAATGTTCCTTCACTGGGTGTGGAACGAGACACACACACACACACACACACACACACACACACACACACACACACACACGCACACACAAACAAACATGTGGTTTGTGTCTCGGCACAATGCTCCTGAGTTCACACTTATTAAATGGTGTTGGTATTGCTGCAACCTCCCCAGGCTTCTCTTTCTACTGGTGGAGGATATTGTCTTCCGTGTGTGTGTGTGTGTGTGCCTGTGTGTGTATGTATTTGAGACGGTCTACGTTTGACAGCGAACCCCCCCAGGAAGAGGCCGCATAATGGCTCAGTCTGACTCAGCAAAAACTGGTGGAAGAAGAATAACAGAGCAGGATGGAGAACAGAGAGAGGAGCTGCTAGCTAAACATTTTACCATCACATTTCCAGGAGGAAATAAGCACTTCACTGTATCAGTGTGCAATCTGTGACCAATTACTGTGTGTGTGCATAAATGGTAATGCTTCTGTGAGAGGAGATGGTGAAATAATGAGGAGTGCATGCTGTGAATCACTGCCTCTTCACCACTCATAAAGCAAGTCTCTCTCTCACTTTCTCTGTCTTTCTCAAGTGTGTATTAGCGCTGGGGAAGAATAAAAGGAACTCTGCTGGTTTCGTTTCACTGATGCGGCTTTTTCATTCGGCCCAATGAATATCCATCTTTGTTTTTTAAACATGAAATCGGGTCAGAACTAATCAAACCAACTCGAGACTCTCATAAAGGTGATTATTTTTTTTGTCCTGGCATTGTGCAAGATGAATTTATCAGTAATGGATTAAATGAAATCGTGACCATGTGAACTATAAAGGGTGAATGCAGAGACGGGCATCAGCGCCAAGACAAAAATCCTGAGTGGTGGAGTACAGGACTGATTAAAGTCTGCAGCAGACATGGATGAGTTCATTGTGTATGGAAAGTATTTGTGCAATCTGACTGATCATAAAGATTATCCATGAAACAAACACCTCCCAGGTGTAATGCACACCACAAACTTAACTTTGAAGATGTGTACCATTGTTTTCAGTGCTCAGTATCTTTTACAGCTACTCCCTTAAATATTTTACGTAATGTCCACAACCTCATATCCTGCTTCGTGGTTGTTTGAGGAGTTAGAGAGATACACTCCCCCACAGTTCAGCTGAAACAAAACACTGCTTTTGAGTCTTGTTGGTGAAAATTGTCACATGCTTGATGGTTATGTAGCCCTGTGAAAAAGCATTTCTTCTCTTTCTGCTTGTTGACCTCCTGTTTACATCTGGCCATGAACACTTACCTAATAGTGTCTTGTGTGAGTGGATCATAAGAAGATACCACTGCATTCGGTTAGGAATGCACCTAGATGCATGCCGTAATCAGAGGTGGTCAAGGACACGTTCTCATCTGATCTCATGCGTGGTTCACTTTTCCTAACCCTGCTGGTGAATGGCCGTGGTGACACGACTCTAGCATGTAAAGCATAAAGAATCCCTCACAGTTGGATACAGTCGATGTGCTGGTGCCAAAGGACTTGCGTAAAGTCTTTAAGCTGGTGTGCATGGAGATCTGCCTAATTGCTACAGTCCTCTTCTCTAGCCTTTACAGTTGAGTGCTAATGTGAGGTTTTTTTCCAGTTAAAATGCATTTAGCAGTACTAAACGATCATAAGTGTTCATTCTAAATATGTGGTAGTAAGTCATCCACATGAGAGGGTCATATGCAGTCTGTCTTACCTGGATACCATATCCATACATCCCATTGTCATGAACATAATTACTTTAAGGTCACTGTGCCCTCATGTCTGGCTTACTCTTGTGAATGCAATATCTCAAGAAGGCCTTGTTGGGATTTCCTCAAATTAGGCATAAACGTCTACTTGGATTGGAGAATGAACTAAGTAGAATGTGGTGGTCGAAGGTCAAGGTCACTGTGACCCCACATAACATGTTTATGGCCATAACTCAAGAATTCACATGTAATTATGATGCATGATGCATGTAGCATGATGTAGTGATATGTAAACTGTAAACGCAACTTGACTGGTGTGTGGAGGGAAAAAAACGTGAGGCGGTAATTCTAGGTTGTTTTTTTTTTTATAAAATTTTAAGTATTGATTGAAGGCACCATTTTGGCACTGGTATCGTTTAAACCCCAGTATAGATGAAAACCCAAATGATACCCCAACCCAACCTAGGACTTAAGTATATTTATATATGAACCAAACCCAGGTGATTATGTCACAGATGCAATATCTATGTTTTGTTTTGTTGAACATTTTTTAAAACCTGCAACTGCTTTGGACCACCAACCTCTCTTTAACTGTGATTAACCCTACTGATCACTGTACAGGAGGGGGCTTCAACCTTTTTCAGGTCAAGGACCCCTTAACTGAAAGAGAGATGGAGCAGTGACCTACCAAACACATAAAATTGCTGTGCATATTAAACTGGGCTGATGTAGGTTGTCAGGTGGAGGGCCATCCTCAGGCTGCAGTCTTGACCTATATCTGCCTTTCAGGTAGGTCAGGGAAAAACGCCACTTTCAAAACGATAAGTTGTCTCAAATGGCAAAGTATATTCTATTCATGTTAATTTGTACTTCCAAAAATGATCAAACAGTCATTTGGTGGCCCCCCTGCAGTAGCTCTGAGCACCCCCCAGGGGTCCCGGACCCCCCGTTGAAGATCCAGGCTGTACAGTGATGCTTTGAAGCTGTAGCTTTCACGCAGCCGTGATCCTTTTAGAATTCAGCCAAGCAGAATGCATAATTATATATGTTGTAACAATGCAGACATAGTTGTAAATGTCAAAAACAGGCAACAGAGTAATTCTCATATTGAAAGGTCCATTCACCATAATACAGCTCAAATTAGTGCAGTAAAAGAAAGTGTATGTTATTTTTGTTCCCATAGTGACCAGTGTGGAGCTCAGGGACAGACGGCGCATCAGCACTGACTGAAATCATATACTTAAATACATTCTGACTGTTTGAATAACATGAGGTGCAAATGATGTGTCCGCTGTGGAGGCTGTTAAAGCGGCAAGATGAATGAAGCACCCCTGAATCTGTTGAAATATCTAACACTTAAGTCACATTTGCACACAAGTAAAAAATGAGTGCTGGGCCTGGATGGTCCTTGATGAAAAAACACACGAACAAAAATAAGCAGGAAACAAGAAATATCACCTCAGATGCTGAATAATTCTATTTGGGCTGTAAGGGACCATTAAAACATGGCAAAACATTGTAAAGTGGAACAATGTTTGCTTTGAGGATTATGAGAAAATCCTCTTGTATAAATGTGTGTGTGTGTGTGTGTGTGTGTGCACGCGCGCACATGTTGGAAGCAGTAAAAACAGATGCCATTGAGTGATCCAATAGAAGAATGAGTGAAAGGAACTGACTAGCCTGTGATAACACATTCAACTTGTCTACCAACAGGACCCCCTGCTGATACACACGCAGAAACACACACACGTCCATGTACTTCTGTCTTTGTGAGGACCTAGACTTACTGTTTACATGCACAAAATGTTCCAGTTTCTGCCCTTATCTCA
Source organism: Epinephelus cyanopodus (assembly GCA_026686955.1). Taxonomy (NCBI): domain Eukaryota; kingdom Metazoa; phylum Chordata; class Actinopteri; order Perciformes; family Serranidae; genus Epinephelus; species Epinephelus cyanopodus. Next base: position 34,779,992 of record CM048917.1, on the reverse strand, counting down.
AAAAAGACAATATGCTACTAAGCTGTTGACATGGCTAATGAAAATGAATATTATACAATATTCCCACTCCAGTTCACATGCCCTAACAAGTCATTTATCACGTCAGAATATATGGTGGAACGTCTGGAGCCACTTGGGCCATTTTGCTACTTTGTGTCAAATTTTTTCAAAGTTTTCCACTGTTGACGGACTTGTTTGACCACGTAAACACAGCCTGCGTCTTTCATTCCTTCAGCCACCTTCTTGAAAAGTTTGGTGTTGCAATATTTGCGCATATCCAAAAATGTCTTTTATAATGTCAGAGGTAGGTGTGCTCTTCAGTCCCTCCAGGATTTTGTGATGTTGTGATTGCAGCAACAGTGCAAATTCAGCTAATCCTCATGAATCCTGCACCCTTGCAACTTTGTCCAATCGCTGCAATTTCACCGCAAATTTTACCACTAAAACGTGTAAAATCTTATTTTATTGTCGAGCTGCGCGCAGTGAATCGATTTTCTCAGCCCCTCTCTTTCTCTCTGCTTATCATAAGACTCCTGCTATGGACTGGAGCTCTGCCTCTAGGACAGAGTCACTCACACACACAGTGACAGGGCTAACTGTTAGCATCACAAAGCTAATGCTACCCAACGGTTATTCACAGGTTGACAGTCGAGCAGTTTCAGTGTGAGATTAACAGCTCTGTGTCAGATGTTAACCGCTGCTGCAACTTTTGCCCAAGCAGCAAATACGACGAATAGGGATGAGATCACCTTGTGTTGTGTTAGCTAGTGCTAACTGGGTAGGCAGAGCAGGTAGAGAGCCTCTCACTGGGACGGTTCTACTACTGTGTCGAATGGCATCGATCAGCTGCCTCTGTGCCCCGAATAGATTGCAATTCTGCAGGAAACACTGAATGCTCATAATAATGTGCTCTGAATCCAAGACAGCATCACAGCTATTTTTGCAATTGTCACTTGCCCCCGCAATTTCATTGCAACCCCCACACACACCTAAGACCCTCTGGTCATTGAGGCACTCACACATCAGCAGCATTACATTTCATTACAACCCCACTGGCCTGCTTTTGAGAATATGGAGGCTGAGAACCATGCACATTGCATCCCCACAAACACATACATGTAGTTGGCATGTGGTGGAAGCCAGTGAGTGCTGTAAGAAAGAAGTGAAAGAGGAAGAAAGGCAACACAGTGGGAGAGCATGAGAGTCCAAGGCAGCTGCAGGGCTGTGGCTGCATGCCCTGTGTGTGTTCTCCTGAAGGCTGGCACTGACACCATGAAGCCTGCTGTCCTGGCTGGAGTGGCCCAGGCCTGCCTGGTGACAGAGAGACACACAGAGAGGAGAGGCACCCAGGGTGCAGAGGAGTCGCCCAGTCAGGGTTGATTGTTGTGTGACTAATGTCTCTCTCCAGCGTCCATCTGCTGCTGGGCCCCTCTCATGCTCACATCTCCTCCGCCTCACTGTGATTCTTCTGTTAACCGTGAAACCTCTTCTCTCCTCCGCTCCTTCACCTACTCATCCCTGATTCGCACCATTTTAAGCAGCTGCAAAACTACAGCAACAGTCCTTAGGTGCAATAATGGCAGAGACATTTCTGTCTAATTAATAATCTGAATTCGATTTCACTGGATCTTCATAATTACATTGCGAAGTTTATGTGTAAAGTCCATTGTAAATACTAAGTAACAACTTGCTACAAGTGAATTAACATGTCAGGTGGCCCCATTAAAACTTAAAAAGTATCTGGAATCACTATTTCTGTAATAGCAATAGATCAGATGACTATGTAAGGTTAAAAGGGTCACTCATACTGACAAACCTACTTAGAATAATCACCTGACTCTGCTGTTCCCTTCAGCCCTACGGTTTTTTTTTCAGCTCATTGTTTACATTTCCTGGCGTGCAACTTTAGCGAGCTCCCTCTCACTGCTCTCATAGTTGTTTTGACCTTAGCACACAACTGTTTTCACAGAAACGGCTTTAGAAACCCACGTTATTCCACCAGCCCAGCACCAAACAGCAAACAAAGTTAGTGACTAGCTGGTAAACAGAGTGGAGCATTTAGCAGCCAAAGAACCAGGAGTTCTCTCAGGAGTTAGTACCAATACCAAAAACAGCTTAAAAGATAAAGAATATCAGACTCATGATCATCAGGTGGACACAAAATATGCCAAATAAATGCTAATGTTGCTTCATGCTGGGTGTATAGGTGTACATATTTAGTAACACATAAACTCACATAAACTTCAGGGTTAGGTACCGCACTTGGTACTTTAAATGGTACAAACCAAATACATACATGAATAGGTACCACCGAGTACCTAATAACGTTAAATCCATGTGTGCCAGATTTTGGTACCTGAGAGCGCATCAGAGTGTGAACACCGGGTTTCGACCATAGATGGAAGTGCCGTGAAGCACCCCGAAGTCTGGAAGCTAGCCACAGAGCTCCAAGGCCTTCAACTGGGCTCTGTGGAGCCGCCAGGTTCAACTTCAGACAGGAGGCAGATCCGCCCCAAAGCTTCTCCTTCTACCCAGTTAGGACAAGTGAACATAGCAGCAGCAGCAGCAGCAGCAGCAGCTAACATCAGATATTGAGTCGTTAAATGGCCCCAACAATCTCACACTGACACTGAAACGCCTCAACTCTGTTGTTAAACCTGTTAATAACCATTGGATAACAGTAGCAGTATAATGCTAACAGCGAGCCCTGTTACTGTGTGTGTGACTCTGTCCCAGGCATGGAGCTCACACTCCTGCAGCAGTCGTCTCATAATAAGCAGAGAGGGCAAGAGGCAAGGAGGGGCAGAGCAAATCAATATGTGGGTGCAGCTCTACAATAAAATGAGATTTCACCTGTTTTAAATAATCGAACTTGGAGTGGGGTCTGCCCATTGGTCCGACAGCCCATTGGTCCGAAGTCCCGTTGTTCTGAAATCATCATGATGCCCTGTGGTTAAGGTCTGGTTAGGTTTAGGCACAAAAACCACTTGGTTAGGATTAGGAAAAGATCATGGTGTGGGTTACAATGAAAAAGAAAGTGGCAAACACATAAGCCGTGAGCCTGCTTCGCCTCAAGCCTTTCCCAGCTGACCCAGAGCTGGTCGCTGCAGAAATACGCCCACCGGGAGCCATTCAGCACCGCGGAGAACTCCCCACACAACCCCGACCCCAGAGTTAATAACAGGAGGTTATGGTATTTCACTCTCTTCTTTCTATGGCACTTGTATCTCGACCAGTAGCCTACTTTTGTTGCGTTGCTGATCCTCTATGGTACACAAATACAGTAATAATCACATATCGGAACAACGGGACGTCGGACTAATGAGAGGTCAGAACAATGCAACGGCACTCTTGGAGTTAAGTTGTGGTGGTTATGTAAAATAGCAAAGTCATGCAGAATTTATGGGGACTAGCTGAATTTAAATAAATTAATAATAATGGTGAATGGGTCCAACAAGTACAGGACTTACACCCAGGAGACTGGTTTTCTTGTCTTCACAACCTTTTCCTCACCCTTACCTAAAGTAGTTTTGTTGTCTGAACTTAACTGCCAACCTGTTCTTGTGAGTTTACTCATAGTACTTGCTGCTGACCCCCTCTGTGTCAAAATACAATGTAAAAGACTGCCCCTACTGTCCTTATAGTCTGCCCAAGTGTCAAAATATGACAAGATCCCCATGGAACCCCCAGCACCTTGAATGGTAGCTTGCTGCCATCAGTGTATATGCATGTGTGTGTGTGTGTGTGTGTGTGTGTGTGTGTGTGTGAATAAGTGAATGAGAAGCACTTTTATTCAACCAACAATTTTGTCTTTCACTCACCCAAATACAAATGCAGTCCATTTACCATTTGAACTTTGAACAACAAAGTGTGAACTGAGGAACAGTTGGTTTAACAGGCTCCAGCTTTCTGGTTGATCACCTAACTAAATCATTTGTAAAGATCACACACAGGAGCAGCACTAACACAACAATAGGATTTATTGTAACATTTGAATAGTGAGCCACATTGGTGCAACAACAATGTAGATTTTGTGTCGGTCCTCTGGCCTGCTCCCACAGTCCAAAGACATGCAGGCCAGGCTAATAAAGTAAACTGGCTAGTCTAAATTTGCTGTAGGTGTAAATGGTTGCTACGTGTAAACCCTTTGATTGACTGGAAAGCTGTCCAGACAAAATGTTGCTGCAGGGATCGAGAGCCCATTTCATTTTATTGTAGGTGGGTTATTGTCATTTCTTCAATACATGCTTTCAAAGAGGTCAAATGTTTTGTGAATGAAATTCTCTTCTCCATCATTTGTTAAGAGTTTTTTCAGAGCCAACTCTTCAAAGATGATTTGAATGTGTAGTACTGCTTTGTGCTTGAAGTGATTTACAGATAATAACTGATTCAAAAAGGGACAAGATCAAGACCCTTATGCACACAAAGTCTCTCAGTTGATTCTGCTTCAGAAAGAGTCCAAAGTCATGTCCTTAATTCATTAATATTTTGGCCACTATGGCTGTGAACTGATACTTGTACACCTAGTTGATGCCAAAATTCCAGAACCGTAGTGGTACTTGTTATTTTCCAGTATTGTAGCTTCCAGGGGTGCAGTTCTTCCGCACTGGACGGGACACTTATACACTTACAAGTCTTCTAATGTGCCGTTAAATGCTAAAGAATGAAGAACAACACGTGGAACATGACGTCAAGTACAGCTGCAGCAACAGCTCCACGTCAGTGTGTAAAAAAGAAAAGCGTTTTTCCTCGAGGTTGGCGTACTTTTAAAATTCTTAGAAATCGTAATGCAGTGTATTTACAATATAGTACAAACACCAGCAGCATAATGACGCTTGGAGCTTCTATTCTACACTGAGTGCTGCGTGTTTGGCTTTTTTTCTTTCTGTTTTGGTTAAAATGTTGCACTTGTCACTGTTATTTTACACAGATGTACAATCACAGTGGAGAAGGGGCAGGACAGATTGCCTACCATGAGGTCAAGTGTCACATCTTAAAAGTGCTAAACAACAAAAACAATGGAGAAGAAATATGTTAATATTCTATAAATGTTATATATCAATATATGTTTCCTCACCCACAAAATCTTGTGAACCCACCTAGAAAAGTACTTTGCATCAGGGATTAACACTAAAATTTAAATTAAATTGAAATGACATATTTTTTTTAAAAAAGGAGTGTATGTACATGGGATTTATGTTTTTTTTTTTTTTTAGCATGGTATTGAATTTGGTATCGAGAATTGTGGAATTTCACCGGAATTGGTAATGACTATTAAATTTCTGGTATGATGACATCCCTGGTAAAAACATTACACTGACTTCACCTTATAACATTTTTGTGGTCCACACATTAGCAAACAGCTGCCTGTTCACACATCCAAAATCCATCTCTTTACCTGCTAAATGCTCCACTGTGTTCATAAGCTAGTTGCTGACCTTGTCTGGCAGGTGCTGGGCAACAAGTGTTGTGTGGATTTATGAGAGTTTTACTCCCAAAAATCGCTGCCAGCTGTGTCTGAAAACAAGTTTATTGAGAACTAAGAAAACAGTGAGCTAAAAGGCAACCCCTTTCACAAATTTTACAAATACCATTTGACTTTAAAATATTGATTAGAGCAGCTTTTAAACTCTATGTGGTAAATTGGAACAATCAAAAGCCCTTTTTACACAGAGATCATGCTATAGGGTCACTGTGAAGCTGCTATGAAGTTATGTATTTTTACCATAGACTGTATAAAATAAGATTTTTACACAAACCAGACAACAGCGTGTGCATGATTGTTTTCCAGATTTGTGGGCATATTCAACCACTGTTGTTCTTCATTTAGTTAGCTGCTAACGGCTATTAGCTACTTTTTAAATTTTTGGAGGTGGATATATATGTGTGTGTGTGTGTATATATAACACATCTTTGAAACGTCACACCCATGCAGCCCATGATCCCGTCCTGCTGGCTATCGTATTTATGCAGACTTCATCATGGCGCTGTTACTACCTCCAGTGCTGGCTTAAAAGGGAGACAACTCCGCTGATTCTGGGATTGTGGCTTTTATACAGCACGGCGAGGTGGAATAACGGGGTAAAATTCCTGCCTTGAAGAAGCAATCTAAAGGGAGTTAAAGACTCACTGCCGCAGGCTTTAAAAGGCAGTTGACTGTTGAAAAGTTTAATTGTTTTAGCTCCGCTACCGATCCACACTATCACACTCCTTTAACCACCAAAGCCAAATAGAAGCAGTATTTAGTCATATTTTGATGAAATGTTGATTGTTGAGAACATACTGAGCACACTAATAGACAGCAAAGAACCGGATTACACAGCAGGAGTGGTTTGAAATGTTTCTGTGGATGTTTCAGTCCTTTATTTCTGCCATTTAAACGTGTCATCAGTGGATTCATTGTACCATGAATCCAAGATGATCAAAGCCTCTGTTACTTGTGAAGAAGGATACTTCGCCATAGCACACTCAGTTGCATATTCACAAACACACTCACACTCGGTGTAGAGGGAACAAATCTTGCTGCTGGTGCTCAACCATACAGCCCGCTGGATGAATGAATCCTTGTTTGAATGGAAAACTGCTGGGGGAGGGCAGGAGGGAAGAGGGGAAGAAAGCAAGGGTGGGAAGTTGGAGAGGAAACGGAAATGAGGGTGAATAGAATAAGCATGAAGAGAGAACCAGAGAACAAACTCTAGTAAAACCAGCAGATCTCATTCATTACACATGACTGGGAGTCTAAGCCAACGGATGTTTTCTTGTGGCCTTGCAGTGTTTTGCCCCAGGTGTTAAATAGCATAGAGCTGGGCTCAAGTGTACAGGGTTAAAATGTGTCCAAAATGTTGCCTGCTGCTTTATAGGCTTCAGTTGCATGTGTGTGCATGCGCACTGTCAAGTGCAATTGTGTTAAAATTAGCCAGGCACACACACAAACACACACACACACGGTACACAAACTGACATACACTTCACACTGCAGGCTTGTGCAGGCTGTGGCAAGGGACAGTGCATGGGAAGTGTGAACAGTAGAAGACCAGACAAAATGACATGTGTTCGCCCAAGGAACTGGCACTGTAATTGTGTGTGTGTTTCTGTGTGTGTGTATGCGTGTGTGCATATGTTGGTGTACTACGCCAACCCTGCTGTTTACTGTGGGGGATTTTAGAAGAATTGTAGGCAGCTGGCAACCCCTTCAGTTTCTCTTTTTTTTTCTTCCCAAGTCTGCTAGTAGCTGTGTGTAGTAGTGGTCCATTTGTCTGTCTGTCTGTCTGTCTGTCCATCACTCATTCATTTGCTCCACTTATGTGTGTGTGGATTTGATGTTGGGCTACCACAGCGGTTTAACAAAATAGGCAATTTCCTACATGAAAAGAAGCAATAATTTCCCTCTAGCAGCTGGGATGCAGGCCTACAATGTGTTGATCAGAACTTAAAGCTGTACTAGAAAATATTATCTTGGTAAAATACAGACTTAATATCAGGATGAATCACAGAGTGGCTCCAGAGATTGTAGAATGGCCCATTTCTATTATGTTTGCCCTGTTCTCTGGGTTTTGGTGTTCACGTCTATTCGAAACAAGTACAAAATCAAAATTCAGAAGTGGAATCTCCTGAACCGCAATGCGCAGCACATCATACAAAGTAAACCGGACAAACTGGGTTCCTCGCTGACATGCTGTATATATAGGACAGTAACCTACCACTATAAGCTGTAGTTGTGACTCACTGCAGCTTGCATATCAAGGCATCAGCTGTCATTGACTTCCATTTGAAATTGAAAAAAACAACAACACCTTAGCATGTAGCTTTGTCTTATGAAACTCTTTCACTTTGTCTTATGTTGCTTGAAAGAAAAGTTTGTTTTATTTTTTTTATGTGCAGCAATGCAGCTAACCAATAGCCAGGAACCATGTGTCATTGAGCTAATATCGCAGGTGCAGTCTGAACTTTAAGGTTTGGGGTTCACAAAAAAATCTAAAGGAAATGTAATGTGAACAACGGAGGCTGCATTTAGACAAAATTAAATCAGGATACCAGCAGGTGCATTTTCATATCCTGGCTAATATGTTCAGTGAATGATGGAATATTGAGAGTATTACCATAGAAACCGTATTTACAGGAACTGCAAAACCCAACAGTTAACCAGATAAAGACTCCAGCTATTAGTGTCAGGGCTTGACAGTAAAGCTTACCTGGGGCAAGAAAACTGTTCGGGCAAGTGGAATGCCTCATGCAGCTGTCAGATTAGGCAGGTGAAAAATAAATGTGATGTCTGACTTTAATGTAATGTTAACTGAAAATAAACTACGTCCTGTATCGCTGAAGTGGATCTTTTCCAACTGATTGATGAAAGAAATCTGACATACAGGACCATACAGAAGTTAACCCTGGGGTATCAATGTCATACACAACATTGACGTTACTAATACCATATAGTGTTATGTTATTGGAACGTTACATATGTGACCTGCTGTTTTTTTGCCCAGAAGTTAACATTAGCATCATTATTATTAAGCTTTTCTAATGAGGGTTGTTTCTTTTCTTAGGCAAATAAATCCGTATAGATGAATCCGACACTAAAAGTCTTCTGTGATTATCCATTTTCACATGTTGCAAAAGGTTAGTGTTGTTGCTAGCCATCCAGTAGCCATCCATTATGCCTTGAGTTGAGCCTGTCAACCAATCAGAGGCTGTGTTCCTGTCCTTGTTGGTGATGTTGAAGTTAGAATTGCCCCATATATGCTAAGATTTTATTTGGCATTTTTGCCGTCATTTTATCAGATGACAGTGTGAAAGGTTAATTGAAACAGGGTGAGAAAGGTCCTAATGCTTGAATTGAACCTGTGGCTGTGTAGCATGCACTGTAACCACTCTCCTACCAAGATGCTCTGCTGTCCACAACTTTAACTGCAGCTAATACAATACTTTGTTCTTCATTTCAGGGTTCCTGCTGTCTGACACTGGATTTGGAGCATCCTGCCGAGTTGTCTGCAGTCTACCAGCCACTTTTAGTTTTATTATTGGTGGTTAGATTTTGGGATTACTATTGTTGAAGCAGCAGTTAGCATTAGCATTCGGTTTCTAGTTTCCTCAACTGGCTGTCCCCGCTGGGAGTTAATTATTGCCATTAGTATTAGTCAGCTAGAGTTTCACTTTAGCTTTTCATCACGTTACTTACTTAGTGTCAAACCATTAGCGTTAGTGTTGGGTATACGTCGGCTGGTTAGCTGCCAGTATGGAACGCAGTAGCTGGAGCGGCAGTGAGAGTCCAGGGGACGATATGGAAAGACTGAGTGACTCAGGAGGGGACAAGACCATGGATGGGGACCCCGAGGGGGTCTGGAGCCCCGACATCGAGCAGAGCTTCCAAGAGGCCCTGGCCATCTACCCGCCCTGTGGAAGGAGGAAGATTATCCTGTCAGATGAAGGAAAGATGTACGGTGAGTAATGGGAGGTGACTGCTGTGAGTCACTGAGGGAGGGAAGTTTTACTTGTGTTACCAGAAAGTAGTTAGAAATGACCAAGGCTAAGATACCAAAATTTTCATCATAGCAAATAAAGAAAGCAGCAACATTTCACATTAGAGAAGCTTAAAGCAGTGGATGCTTAGTTTTTCCTTGATACACTACGTCTTCAAAATTGTTGAAGATTAATTATCTATAGATCATTTTATCACCTATAAGACCCACTGCTACAGCACAGGTGTGATGTGCTACATGCGCCTGATGTTTCCCTGGTATCTAATCTGTCATACCAAAGGAGGAAGATTTGGATTGAAGCTAAATTACATTGCATAGCGTAGGACACTTGTTTGTGTATTTTGCACCATATTTAAAGAATGTGGGTAATTTGTGATCATTCAACACAAATTCACACAGTGTGTTGTGGGAGAATGTGACATCTCTGCACAGTGTTATAAACACATCCAGTGATTGGGCGAGCTGTTGAAATGTTCACTGTGGTGTGTCAGACTGTGAGAATTACTGGGTAGACGACTGTGTGTGTGAGGGCTGTCTCACAGGGCATCGAGTGTCAGAGACACAGGAAAGAAAGATAAACTGTTAAAGAGAGGAAACAGAGGCGTGCTATAGGTGCGTCATGTGTATGTGTGCACGTCTCAGAATGAGCGTGACACTGAGAGAGAGAGAGTATGTGTTTGTGTGTGTGTGTGTGTGTGTGTGTATGGCTGTGTGTGTGTGAACTAATAGAGTGATGAACAGATGGTCCTCTGGCTGCCACCAGCTGCGTCTCCCTCCCCTCTCTCTTTCTGTCGTTTTTCTCTCCCCCCCCCTCCTCTCTCTGTATGCAGAGTGAAATTTAGTGATTTCTTTATGATTCTAGAGTTTTAGGCCTCTGTTTTATTGTAAATCCCAGACATTGAAGACTTTTTTCTTTTAAATACTTTGATGACCTCTGAAACTTGATGGATTTGCATACACACACTAAATGGCCAAAAGTATGTGGCCACCTGAAGATTTTAACCATTTGTGTTTGTGTTGAACATTTCCCATTCAGCCACTGTTTCATTAGTGACATCAGGCGCTGATGTTGGCTAGTCTGGCTCACAGTTGACGTTTTAGTTGATCCCAAAGGTGTCGATTGGGTTGAGATCAGAGGTGTGCATAGCAGAGTTATTATAGTTTTGTATTTTCATTGTTTTTTATTTTTATTTCGTTTAAATTTTTTTCTTTCACTTAAAAATAAAAGGCAGTTACTCCAAATTCTTGTAAACATCCCATTCTCAATAAACATATGCACCAATGCGTCCTCATGCTCGTTATGTTGACAAATTTTACCAAATTGACAAAGACGAAAACTAAAGACATTACCTGTATATATTCATTTTATTTTAGTTAGTTTTGTAAGTACACTATAGTTTTTTTTCCTTAAAGTCTAGTTTTTAATTTTTATTTCAGATCTCTAAATATATATACATATATATATTTCTCACGCCTAGTTTTAGTTTTTAGTTAAGTTTTAGTTAACTATAATAACCCTGCTGTGTCAAGTCGAAAACCATTTCTTTCAAGCTGCACTAGAATTGCAATAGTATATTTATATTAACAATGGGAAAAATTACCATGCGAAATGTAAAAGGTGTTGCTTGTGGGGATAAACCCACAAGAATTATCACCCAACTTTTTAGTTCCTCTCACCTCTCCTTAACGTTTTAGCGTCTTTTAGCTCATTGTTTTTTTACGGCCTGCAGTTTTACTGTTGTTTGCAGCAGCAGCAGCAGCAGCAAAAAGCTGTGCTCAGCTAAAAATAAATAAATAAAGGAATAAATAAATAATAAAAATACTAAATAAATGAATGAATAAATAAATAAAAACAATAGCTTTGAGATAAACCCATGGTACACTACAGCCTCTTTCCCACTGCACCCAAAACAACACTAACATCTGGCTTTTGTATGTAATGAAAAAAATTCCAATCTGCATTTATACCCAGGTCAAATGACTCTCAGTAGTCACAGGTATTTATCAACACCGGCTCTGCTCGGCATTGATGTAAATACAACACCCGGTTTAACACGCTCATTTTAGCCACTTTACCGGCAAAATACTGTCCGTAGCTGCCTAAGTAGTGCCTAGACATTGACCAAGTTTGAAATAGAGTAAGAGATATATCAAAATAGGTAACTACCATCACATTTTTACTGAACTTAATTCTGCTCTGGTATACAGGCAATAGGAAATGAGTCTATTGCCTATTTTTAGTGTTTTTACTTGTGTTTAAAAAAGCCTGTGGACACACACTTATTTTGGTGGAAAAGAGGTGTACCAGTCCAGCACCAAACAGCGGACAAATTTGACCTCTACCCTGTGAACTTCAGGGGGTATTGAACAACCAAAAAGCCAGGTATTCCCTCAAATGTTGGTGGAGATAAAACCAACGCTAAAATGAGACTGGATATTGGACTTTGTCAACTGCCCCTCCAAGTGGTAAAAAAACCCAACAACAAACGAATCAATTTAGGACCTTTTAAGGACTAATCCTTGTGCACAGGCCCATCGCCATGTTGAAACCAAAAAGGAAGAGTCTTCTGAAAACTGTCTGAAAAAGTTGGGAGCAAACTATCTAAAATAGAAGTGTGTGCTGTAGCACCTCGATTTCTCTTTCTTAAAGCAAAACCAGGACAAACAGTCCCAGACTGGCTACAAATACTCAAACCAAAAACAATCTCACTTTGTTCTCTGCCTCTGTACCATCTTCAATGCTATTTTTTTGTGTCCAAGTTGTTGACATGTTAAGCACCGTTGCCCAATTGACCTTTTGCTAAGTCCTGCCCTCGAATGCAGACTGGCCACTTTTGGCATTGCATCAGCTAGCTGCGACCAGGGTCCAACAAATATACAGCTGTGCTCCATAGACACTCGTGCAATTGTTTGAGATTTTTCTACATTTTTAGGCATGTTTTGTGGATTTGGAGCTAGTCACGGCTAAACACTGTGCATGGGGCACCTGTATTAATGACACTCATTACTTGGAGAGGTTGGAAGAAAATATATGTAAAATGTTATATGTTATGATACTAAGTTAGCATTTCTATGCTGTGCTAGCTGCTGGAGGTTCTATCTTGAATTTTTAAACTTTTAACCTAATGTTGCTGAGTCACTTTGACATCCCAAATATATCCTTCAAATTAATATCTTAGACCCTCTTATCTGCTCTCTGAAATTGCTTTTATGTTTTTCCAAAAAATGGAATAATATTTCTTTATGGTGTACAGTTTGTTAAAGTGTGGGCTACATGCTAGCTCCAACAGCTTGACGGAGTTGCGGTGGCCAACAATGAAGGGTTTAGGCCAAGCGAAGGGTCAGTTGAGTTAAACAGTGGCCCCTTTGACATTCAGAAATTCTGCCATAAAAAAGATCCACGATTACAGCAGCTTTGTTTCTTTTATTTCTTTTTACACTAAACCAAACAAGTAAGGCATAACGCCACCCCACTGTGGGATTTTAGACACCATGCCCGCATTCTGGAAGCAAAAGATGCTTTAGCATTTTGTGTGTTTGTGTGTGTAGTCTTGCCTTGCGAACTGTCCTTTTTACACAGACGTTGATTCTGCTCTGTTTAGTATCTTCACTGTTGGTTTAATGGCGGAACAACTCTGTACCCCAAGTCCATGTTTGCACCTTTTATACAGAATGGTGAGGTGGAATAGGAGCTCAACATTAAGTGGGCTGTGTAAAACGGTCTACTGTCTGTTTTCTGTGCAGGAAAAAAGAAATGTCGAGAGGTGATGAGCAGTGCAAGAAATAGAGAGGGGTTAATTGTTCTGAGAACATCAGTGCAAACTTAAATTCTGAAACAGCATCTAGTTTGTTCTTATTTTTGGCTACTGATGCACACAGAATAGGACAAGCTCACATATTTACCCAGGCATGTTTTTTAACTTGACTTTTGAGAAACATGGAGGCCTTATTGATTTTTTTTTATAAGGAAAAAAAAAGCATAAATTTGTTTTTCTACAAATGCAAAAGCAACACACTGAATGCACGTAACCTTGGGGTTACTTAAAAATTTGGCATTATTTTCTTCACTATTCAAACTAAACCCCAGTGTTATTAATGGTGGTTTTGTGGTTTCCTTGAGCATTACATTAATGGTAAAATGTGTGGCAGGTGAGTATTCCTACAGAAAAGAAAGAGGTAATATGTGATGGAGAGGGGACCTATGTGGGTCTAAAAATACCCCCCCCCCCAAGTGGCTGCAGGGAAATGGACTGAAATAGAAAAGAAGCAAAATGTGCACAGGTGCTGGAACGAACTTAGTGGGAGAGAAGCATAAAAAAAATCATAAATGGATGTGTATAAAAGGGAGAAAGAATAAAAAGGTGAACAATAGTGCTATTATCCTTGGCAAAGGTACAGCAGAGATACAGTGTAATGGGTAGTGGCTTCTTCTCCTACAGAAACATCGTATGGATCTACTGGATGGATATGAAAGTCATTTAATTGGTATTGAACCTTGTCTGTCTCTTAAGCTGTGGATCAGGGACATGTTCAAAACAGACGTATTACAGAGGGCTGCAGCATGCTGTGAATGGTAATGGGGGAAGTGTAGGCTGCAGCAGTGACACAGGCCACAGACATCTCCCAAGCATCTTCACTACAGCCTTATGAAAGTATTTTATTCAATATGGTCACATTGTATAAAACATGCCTATATTCCCTTTCAATGAACATTTTATTTATTTTCCTCTGACTGGAGGTGTTGCCTCACAGCCTTCATCAGGGCAGAGAGGTGAAACTGTTGCCTAGATACACTACATACCCAGAAACATTAGCATTCATTTGAGTGTTTTGGCAAGTTGTGCTAACTCCTATTAAGTCTAATATTCACTCTCCTGTCAGCTCTGTTTTGGGCTCCACAAACACCAAAGGGTAATATCTGCCCCTTTAGATGCTCAGTGCTCCGCTGTGTTCACCAGCCGGTCACTAACATTGTCTGTCAAAACAGATGTCTGCTGCTGCTGGTAACAGCCAGAGGTGTGGACTTAAGTCACATGACTTGGACTTGAGTTAGAGTGGTGTAAAAAAATTTGATAACTTAAGACTTGACTTGACAAAATCAAAGAAGACTTACAACTCAACTTGGACTTAAACACCAATGACTAGTGACTTCACTTGGACTTGAGCCTTTCGACTTGAAAATACTTGATACCTTCCCCCAAGCCCAAAGATTAAAAAGTACGTTATTTAAAAATCAATCCAACAGCATTGGATCGAATTGCAGGACTGAACCATGTCGGAAAAAATAATGAAAACATAAAAGATACAAAAAGACACAAAAGATAATATTGTTCGGGTACAAAAACTCCATGTTGGTCAACGAAAACCATATTGCAGTATGCCAAATGTGTGTCAACAGCTTCAACAAACTTGCTTCAACAAATAAGTACAAATACAGAAAGTATTGTAAATGTGATATATTATTACACTTTTGTAAAAATGGCATTACATTAGACGAAGAGAGCATTGTGACTTGTTAAGGACTCAAAACTTTAGGACTTGGGGGCTTAAGTGTAGGGTAGAAGTTTTCTGATACATTTTTTCCTTCCTGATACTGATTCCGATACTTGAAATTGGCTGATACCAAGTACCAATACAATTGTGTTAAAAAAAAAAAAGAACCGCTGTATACTGCTTACCCTGTGGATGTTACATGATTGCTATTGTTGTATGGCATAATTCAGGTTCAAACCTAAACTGGTGGGACTCTCTAGTGTGAAATATCACCAAATTCCTGACATTTTGCTAATGGTTACCCTTACACTATTTACCGGAAATCAGTTCCTCTTGACTGGTGTAAAGCAGTGGTTGCCAGTGGCTGCACAGCGCAGGTCTTAGTGTAGGCTACTTTTTTAGAGCAGGAAATAAGAATGGACTTTTGGGAAAACTGGCATTTTATCCAGGAGTGAAACTACTTTAAAGTTATTAATGCATGGTATCAGATTGGTACATAGACTCACAGATTCGCAGATGCCCCATCCAGTATTGTAGGCAGTATCAGAGGCATTTTGGAAAATGATATCAGCACAACTCAAGTGGAGTAACGTGAGACTTGTGACTGGAAACAGGGTTGATACAATCAGATGAGACTGAGCCAGAACAGTAGAGATATCAGGCTAATTTAGCTTTGGATCCCCTGGATGTGTATGCAGGCAAAATACGCTAAATAGCTAAATTGCTCTGCAGGCTCAGATGATAATTCTCTGTGGTTTGGTCACTTCAAATGAATCCTCTCACATTACATCACACAGTAAAATGACCAACATATACAAAAACAACCAAATATCACAACGACATCAAAACATTGACATAATAAAACCAAATTGTATCATTGATAGGCACAAAATCACTTTCTTCATCAGACCAGGATATAACGAGGCATCAAAACTGAACCTGCAAGAGCTTTTCCTTTCAAATTCCTTTGAAATAAGTCACATATGCAGTCACTGTAACTACAAACTGCTGTTGGCTGATCTTTAGCATCAGGTGATGTCACCACCTGTTGCTCTCTGCAGGTGACATCATCTGGCAGCAAACATGTCCAGGGTTTAGTTACTGTTTAAAGAAACTGGCAGCTTGTTTGTGAGAGATGAAAGATTAACTGTGTGGTTAGCAGGAGCAGTGATGGTCTGTGCCATTGTACCTGAAAAACACAATAAAACAGTGCCACCTGGTGAGAAGCAAATTAATCCACAAAAGCCATCTCATTGCTGGACGCTGTATGTTTGGTCTGTGGGAGGTGCACCACTGTACCAAACACTGAAACTGTCCCACGTATGTTGCAACAAGCACAAACTCCTCCTCAGTGTTAGTGAAGCCAGGCTGTGGGCCAGACTCGGGCCCATGTGGTCTCTGAGGTCTTCCCAGGGTACACAACAATACACACTACTCCACTGCGGCCTTGTTAGCGAACGCGGTCAACAAGGCTTTGAACTTACTCTGAAAGGGTTTTTCCAGCTATTCTGTAAAGCAGCTGAAGCTCTTAATCACTCTGCTAACTGAGCGTGGGGAGTGACAGTAAACTAATACAGTAATGCTTCTTTGGAAGACCAAAGAGAAATATGTCTCTAAATCCAGTAAATGTACTGGAAGCTGGGAGTTTGATTGATCTAGTCAAACTCCCAGGTTACGTACTCATTGTCACAAGTATTTGTGTGCTCTTTCAACACCATGTGACAAATCAGTTAATATTTTGTTTTTGGTGTGGTATTTACATGTGTGTGTATGAAGTATTGCATTTCAGTCACTGTATCTGAATTTTGGAATTTCCCTCCTCTCTTCACCTCATCTTGCCTTCATGTTCACTTTACTGAGGATGGAGTCACTGTTTGATTCTGTCATACTGTGACAAGTCTGCTTCTTGTCTTTCTTATTGTTGTTTTTTAATCTTAAGTGAATGGGGTTAAAAATCACACAACTAAAAAGTGTTTTTCATTTGCGTCCTTTCCCTCAATATCTGCTTGCACACAGAGTGGCTTCAGCCTGGAGATAGAGAGAGGGGGGGTGCTTCTGTTCGTCACGGTTAATGACCATCTGACTTTGGCCTTGAAGTCTTTCACTGGGCAAGTAGAGAGAGGGAGAGAGAGAAGCAGAGAGAGGAAGAGGGAGGGAGCAGAAGGGAAGCCCATTCACTACAAGAGGGACAGAGGAGGGGAGAAAGGGAGCAGCCAGAACAGAGGATGGATGGATGGACGGAGTGTGTGTGTGTGTGTGTGTGTGTGTGTGTGTGTGTGTGTGTGTGTGCTGGAGAGTTTTTGAGAAGGAGGGAGGGTGAGGGATGTGTGCCGCAGGGTTAGTGAAGGATGATAATTCACCGTTAAGCCTCCTAGAAAGACCAGCTGGCCCCTCTGGAGTCAGATGTCAGCCTCAGCAGCCAGGACTCTTTGTGTGTGTGTGTGTGTGTGTGTGTGTGTGTGTGTGTGTGTGTGTGTGTGTGTGTTGTGTGTGTGTGTGTGTGTGTGTGTGTTGGCACTCATGCATGTATATACGTGTGTGTGTGTGTGTGTGTGTTTTTGCGTGTGTGCTGTCGTCAGTCGCAGCTTTTGACTGCTAGAAGGAAAACACCTGCATGGGGAGCTGTAGATGTTATCAGTCTAAGCTCCCTATCTCAGTGAGAATGGGATTGGTCAGAACACACACACACTCACACACATGCACACACATATGCACAAATAGACGTGCACACACACCATCTGCTAGTTAGTTAGGGCTATTGTTGCGAGCCATTTGGGTAGTGTGTAGAGAGGTTTGGCTTTGTGCTGATCTTGACCATCAGTTGGCCAGCTGGCCTGACTTTGGTTTTCCACTTGGTCGGAACAGAAAACACACCAGGAGACGAACCAAACCACGCTTGTTAGCAAATTAAATAACAGACAAATTGCATAATTTCATAAAAAATTTAAAGTAAACTGTCATCCTTGAATTTTGGGGACTCCAAAGTTGTGTCCTGGTCAGACTTTGGAGGCCACTGTAGTGCAACACTCAGCCACTATGTATTACATATGAACACACAGGTTTTCTGTATGTAACACTGTGGTTTTCTGCTCCTTTTCTCCCTCTGTCTCCCTCCCCTTCACTAATCTATACTAGCCAGGTCATGCTGAGTCTGCTGTGCGCCCTATTCAATGGGTTGAATTGTGTGTGTGTGTGTGTATGTGTGTCCGTGTGTGTGCGTGTATGTGCACACACGTAAGCATGAGTACAGCTGGCCTGCTGGTTCCTTTAATCAGGGGACGGCCGGTCTGCATGAATACCTGTATTGTTGGGTCATGTGTATTCAGGGTGGTGGCGTGTGTGATTTTGTGTGTGTTAGTGAGTGTATGTGTGTATGTGTGTGGAAGGCTCAACAGGGGTACCAGTGATTACAGTGCGACTATGTGAAACTGCACGTCACATAGTCGCTGGGTCAACAGCGCTAAATCAGGCACTAAGTTGTTTGTCAGGGTCATATGATTTCTGCTTGTGATTGTCTGTGAGAAAAAAAGATACTTCAAATAGGGTTTAGTATGTGTGTGTGTGTGTGTGTGTGTGTGTCAGTGTTTAACAGTATGTTCTGTGTCTTTTCCCTCCAGGTCGAAATGAGCTGATAGCCAGATACATCAAGCTCCGAACAGGCAAGACGCGGACAAGGAAACAGGTAATAATGAGAGTGTGCACTAAATCCAATCATGCTGTCTACAGTATGTATCACAGCATATCATATTATACAGACATAATGAGGGAAATGGTGCTAAATGCAGTGATGAAAAGAACAGTCTAAAAGCTGAAGAGTAATCATTAATGGTGAAGTTTGGGCAAAGAATAAAAGCAATTTAAAGTTCCACTTTGCAGGATTTTATGTGTCCATTTTTGGCATATGGGGAAAGTGAGGAGAGATGTTCTTACTTATGAGCCAACCCACCTGCAAGAATTATTGTTGACATTGTACATTTCTGCAAACCACGGATGTTACATTTGAATGCATTATGTTGGGAATACACTGAAATTCATTTCAGCTGTTCAGCTGTTCAGCTGTTCAGCTGTTTCCAATGTGTGGTTAGATTTAGGCACAAAAACCACTTGGTACTGGTGCAGACAAGATCAATTTTTGGCCTAAAATGCCTGCTTTTGATGGCAGATCCCAGCAGGACATGCTGCAGTGTCTCCCAGGTCAAATGACTGCAGTAGTCACAGGTATTTATCTGCTCCGGCTCCCATCAATAGTGATGGAAATATGACATCTGGGTGGACAGGCAAATTTTAGCTCAAATTTTAGTGCTCAAACATTGTTCAAAATTTGGTTGACTCCAGGTTTGACAGACTTAATAAGTAAAAGACATAAAAAAAAGAAGCAACCACAGTCACATTTTCACTGACCTTCATGCTGCTTTACTGGTGACTGACCTGCTTTCCGGCCCATCCATGGCATTGAACGTGACACACCAGGACAATAAAAAAAAAAACAGACAGGGGCGCTTGTCTGCTGCAGAGCCCTGTAAATGGCTCTGGTCTACTGGCTATGGGGACGGAGTCTATTGTCTATTTTTAGCAGGTTTTCCTGTGTGAAAGAAACGTCTATACACCCACTTATTATGGTGAAAAGGGGTATTGGTAAAAACAAACAACTTTTGATGGTATTATCCTGGCCGGTCACATTTTTGAAAAAACAACCACTTTTTGTGGCACTATCCCAGCTCGAAACTCAGTAATGTCTGGTTTAAGAAACAACTGCTTCTCATGATACAATCTTGGCTACAAACACAGCAGTGTCTTGGTAAGAACTGCTATTAGTGGCACTATCCTGGCATGAAACTTGGCGAAGTTTTGAGAAAAAAACGCTGCTTTTTGTGGCACTATCCAGGGTGGAAACATATAGACGGGTCCCTAAGAAACACCCACATGCTGTGACTGAAATACTGCTGGAGACACAGCGTCAGGTCACTAAAACAACTGTTTTTTGTTGTTTATTGGTCCTGAAGGTTGTCTGCAGCCTGGCAGCCGTCTCACCTAGCCATTAATGTTTACCACAAGTTAAGATATTATTTGTGACGAGCAAAGCTGTTGAAACTGACATTTGAGAATTTGAAGTACAAGAGCTGTACATCATTTTAATATTGTAGCGGGTAAAGCTGGAGATTATTGTAATATATATACAATGTTGGGTAGCTTGTAAATTTCCACCAGGGTAAATGATCTGATCCATTAATATTGTTCTTCTAGTGTAATCAGAGCTTATGTCTTAACTTAACTTATAATTATCATTATTTATTTGTAGATATTATTTGTATTGTTTGGAGTAAGAAATAAAAGTAACAGAAAATGTAAATAATCAAGTAGAAGTACCTCAAAATACAGTATTTAAGTAAGAGTGCTTAGTTACTTTCCACGACTGGATATACATCTATTTTATTAGGTATTTTTAGGTGCTAATAAAAGTCAAACCTTCTATGAGATTATCAATGATAATGACTGATGACAGCATTAGTGTACAAAAACACTACAGCTCCCATGAACAGGAGCGCACAAAATATGTCATCATAGCTGAGGGTTTCTCGCTTAATCAAAACATGCACGTTGGTCTGATCCCCTCGCCATGCAGGCTCATATAGTGGTGTGTATCGAATGTGAAGCAGGAGTCATTAAGAAATATTCTCTAAGAGGACTTTGGGGCTTTTTTTTTTTTTTTTTTAAATCGCACATTTCATTAAAAGAGTAAAGTTTACTCTCTGAAATACATTTGTTTAGATTTCTTGACAGAACATAACAGAGCTCCATCTGAATGTAGTGTAATCTTAATATCTTAGTTGTTGGCCTGTGTTCCCAGGTGTCTTTTTGCTCTCTCAAAAGATGTGCATAGATGGGTCTATTCACTGTTGTCAGGGGAGTGTTGTGTGTGTGTGTGTGTGTGTGTGTGTGTGTGTGTGTGTGTGTGTGTGTGTGTGTGTGTGTGTGTGTGTGTGTGTGTGTGTGTGTGTGTGTGTGTACCCTTCCAGTGTGGCAATAGTCCTTTCATAACCATGGCAACTCACTGTTTGGTCCTTCCTCCTCTCTTTTCTACCCTCCAACCCCCTTCCTTTTACCTTCTCCTCTCCTCTCCTCTCCTCTCCTCTCCTCTCCTCTCCTCTCCTCTCCTCTCCTCTCCCCAGGTATCCAGTCATATCCAGGTTTTAGCCAGGAGAAAATCCAGGGAGTTTCAATCTAAACTAAAGGTAAGGGGTGGGGAGTAACCCATAGTATTGCTCAGGGTTTGGTGGTTCTTGAATGTAAAAATCCTCTGTAGCACAGGGAGTGATGTGTTTCTTGTTTCCTTTATTTCTTTATTAACTGTGTTTGGAATAAATGCAGCTGATTTTTGAGGATTAACAGTGACGACCACGGTGGAAAAAATATGGATAAAAAGTGCCACCTAATGAAACTTAACGGGCTTTAACAGAAACTGTCACATTATTTAATGCATTGATATAAAGGTGATATGTGAAAATTTCAGTGCAAAGATACTGCATAATTAGCACCATGGAAATCTAGCACATTACTGCTTAAATTTCAGACTTGCACCTCAAAAAGTTAAGAAAATTGAGCCATCCTAAAGCATGTAGAGGCAGTGGAAGTACTTCTGCGATCTCTGCCACACCACATAATACACCAAAGCAATTTGAATTCAGAGTTTGTCCCCTGCTTGTTGACTTTTCACTCTGGCTGGACAGACGGATGGCTGTCACAGTGACTCCAGTATCCTAGGCATCTAATTAGGCCTGTTCTGGTTGTCTCCTCCTCCTCCTCCTCCTCCTCTTCCTGTCATTCTCTTATATCCATACATTCATTGATCTGTTCCTCTCCTCTTCCCTCCCTCTTCTTACACTCTCTCCACCCTTCTTTCAGTCTATTAATCTCTTACCCTCCGTGTCTCCTCCTCCCTCTTTCCCTCTTTCTTTTTCTTCCTCACTGTTGGCTGTAATTAACTTCATGTAGAGCAACAAAGGGGCACTCGTTTTCTGGGAAGAGCAGTCGCAGCTCCGAATAGAAACAAAGCGAGGACTGAGTTGATGTTTGCTGTCATAAAATAAATGACAGATGGTTGGTTAAAATTTGTAAGTAAAGGTCACTTGAATCAATTTAGAGCTAACACATTAACGTGTTATTGATGATACAGTGTATGTTTTCTTTTAATAGTGCTGGGCAATATTGGGGGGAAAAAAAGACATTTCTTACCAAATACCTCGGTATCAGTATTGTGACAGTATTGTAAGGTGGCTATTAGTGCTTTCACAAAATATTTGCACGATTACATTTTTGATAAGTAGTTATCAGTAATGTAGTTATAACGGCTAGGTGGGTAATGGAAAATGATTGAACAGCTAGAACAGTCTGGTAAGTTCAGAAAAAAAACATCACTTTAATGTTATACAGCCTTTGAAATCGGGAAAAGACAACACTTCGAATATTATTATGTCAAAAAACTAAGACAATATCTAGTCTCATATCATGACATCAATATGAAACTGAAATATTTGGAAACGGCTACATTGGCAGGAGTGCAATGTAGCACGCCGTAACTTTTATTATTGTATAACTGACAAATTAGAAACTTCATATAATATAGGAATCACAGCCTTAAATTAATCCAGCCACATTAATTAATAAACTGTTTTCATAATCAATTTCAGTTTTTCCGCAGCTCATGCTTACATACAGGCTTCCAAGATATTCCGTTTCTGATGATATAAAACATGGAAAAGCATCTCAAGAGCGGTTTGAGAGTCTGAAACCAGGATATATATGTTTGATTAAAAGATAAGTCTGGTGATATACTGTATGTTTCACATTTTCAGTGAATCCTATGAAAAGACAAAAATCAATGTTAAATGTATTATTTTTCTATTTATGTAGTTTGTTGTTACTTAATCACACAAGCACCATCCTGCTGCCCAAAACAGTGGCTGGAGAACCAAATGTGTATTCATCCACGTCTGAAAATAGTCCCCAACAAATGCACTATTTGCTCCTGTTTAAATAGTGTTTGATGATTTTTTTTTTTAAATAAAGATTTACATCTTCTGTAGGAACAAATGGGCTTGGGGCATACAGACATTTTTGCCTTTAGTCATTTCATGGGCTTTGTTGGCAATAAGGGAAATATAGACTAACACCAGCCTGAAGTTTTTGTAAATGACCTATACTGTTAATAGATGGTCAGAATACTGATTATTTAGTTATTCCCTTAGCACTGTATATGTTCAGAAATGCTGTAAAGTCTGTGTTCATTTGAACGTGTTGTAAGAGCTGCTGGATTTTCCATTTAAACCACAACACATGGGTTGGTCGTTTCAAAGAAATGAGTTCAGGTCAAGGATGTTATCAAACCCATATGGTTCCTGGTATTTAATATGAAAATCCAGCATGATTCCCATCTCAGTACCTCCTATAATGTTATTACCTCCCCAAGGAGGAGAGATTTCTCTCAGTGCCAATTAAATTGAGTGAAGCTGCCAATTAGTGATTCTCCAGCTATTGCAGTGTCTCTAATTCCATTTCATTCAGCTGTTTTCTGCTCTGAGGTTCATGTTGCTTTGGGATCAGATGTTACAAATGAGCCCTAAAGTTTAGACTTACTGTAAGTCTTCTGTACGGAGCTTTTTGCCTGGAGGCAGCAACCAGTGTGAAACACATTTAACTGCACGCACGCTCCACGCTTTGTGCTCGGCGCTCTCCACTGTTGTTGCTATGATTTCCTCCTGGGCCACAAGTCAAGCCACCACACCCAAACTACACATGCGTAGAGAAAGGTATATTCCCTAAATCCTCTGCCTTATCACTGAGAGACAGTTTTAGGCAAAACAGGGGATTCAGATATGAACACACATGATCAGACTCTTACTGAATGAATGAATAAAAGTAAATAAAACAAAATAAAATAAAAAGGACAATCTTTAGAGCCACGATCTATCTGTGTGCACAAGTTGCCTGTTTTCTTCTGTTCCACACTTTGTGGATATAATTGGATATTGCAAATATATGATTATCAAATAACCATTTAATTATTTGGTTATCCTGGGACAGACCTACATGTGTTGACACTTTGTCAAAGAGTGTTTCTCTTAGGTCATCATAAAATGGACAGTACAGCACGAAGTGAGTTATTCTCTACTTCACCGAGCTCACAGTAGTGACATAGTCTTTGATCTTCCTCAGTTCCAATGTAGCGTCCTGTCTCAATATGTAGCAGTAATATCCCAAAGCGAAACTGAGCACACAGAGATCTTTGGCTCTTAGATAAATCATACATAACATATCTTTCACAAGCATACACTTTTTTAAACAAACAATATATGCGTAATTTTGGTTTATGATTAATTTCGTCTAGCCAATTACTTTTATATTTTGTCATAGCAAATTCTTTAAACATCCCCACATCCACTCTCTGTCTGTGGCTGTAGAGATGTTGAAGCCCATGCTCCTGAAGCAAATCATACATCCCTGATGCCCATTCTCCTTCCACTGAGAAATCCCACATGAAAATCTTCTTCGCCATTCTATCGTCCGGTAGCTCAAGCATTCTCTTCCACAAGTTTATCATATTTACCTTCCACCTAACCTCACACGGTACCCATCCCATGTCAGCATTAACGGCAGATAAAGGGACACATTTATGGACACCTAGAAAGTATCTTTGTGCCCTATTGTGCACACTTACACTTTTATTATAGTGTCTAAACCCCCACACTCCAGAGGAATAGTCCAAAATAGGACAAACACATGCTTGATACAATTGGCTATATGTAGCATAACCCATATTTCTTGAAGTCTTAGTTTTCCCAATGATACCTCCTAAGGCTCTGCTGGCAGAGTCTGCTAACACTGATGTCCCATGTAGAAATGACATGTGTTCATCCAGGAAAAGGCCCAAATATTTGTACTTATCAGTATATTCGAGTTTATTATCACCAAAACAGAACTGAAATTCACTTCTTACTCTCACGTATTAGTGTTCGACTGTGCAGATAGGCAAAGGCAAAAAAAGGTCAAACTCTTTAATTCCATGTGAGCCAGATTCACTACTTTCAGCAAGGACCTCCTGGTGTCTTAAAGATCATATAGTAGATGGTAACAGATGAATGACAGGACCTTACCCCAGCTCTGCCTGAGGGGCTTTGATTGTCAAGATCATTGTCAAAAGCATTGAAACTGTTGTTTTCTGTTTAATTCCTTTAAATGCCTCACACGGCATTTATTTAAAAAATCCTCCAGCTTTTTAAATCAGTGTTTTATTGACTGTAAAGCAAGTTTTAGCTTTTAAGTCCTATTAAAATATACAAACAAAGTGTCTAGAGTCTAAGTGCACATGTTGTGCTGTTGGCAAATGAGCCGCTCCATATTGGGCAGTTTACTCAAATTGCGGTATGTTAATTTTTGTAATCAGAAAGTAGCAGGAGGCAGCAAACTGATCACAACCAGTCAGATAATGACAACTTAGTGGAGAATGACATCTATTATGATTTTTCCCCTCAGGCCTTTGGTTTTCTCTAGGATTTTATTGTCCAAGTTAATTCAAATTATACTTGTTAATTTTGGGAATTTTCTGCTTTTCATAACTGAGTATGTCACCCTGATGGTTGCTGTCACTTTTGGTTTAGATTGTGGAGGACCAGAATGTGGAGTGTGTTCATTACGATAATGATGATGATGGAGATGATAATGTGTGTTTTTATTCTCGTGTAGGACCAGAATGCCAAGGAGAAGGCTCTGCAGAGCATCTCCACCATGTCCTCGGCTCAGATTGTCTCAGCTACCGCCATACACAGCAAGCTCCTGCCTGGAATAGTACGGGCCAGCTTCCCCAGCAACGCACAGGTAACACACACACACACACACACACACACACACACACACACACACACACACACACACACACATTTTCTTGGGTGATATTTGGGGGATTACATAGATTTACATTAATTTCCTGGAGATTACCCTAACGCTAACCACCACTTGCCTAACCTTAACCTTGACCCCAATGTTAACTTGGCCCTAAACCCAACCATTGACCCCCAAATCAGCTTTTCATAATTGGAGTCACGACTTTTGTCCCCAGATGGACAAGTTTTCCTCAATTAACTGGTCTTTAGTCTGAAATATGTCCCCGAAGGTAGCCTAAAGCAGGATTTATATTTCTTACCGCATGGGCCAGGGATACTCAACTTGCTTTGCCTGGAGGCCACTATTGCAAAATGACAAGAGGCTAGGGGCCAGACGCAGGAGCCCTACACAGGTCGGGTGAGCACTGGGGCGTTTCTAGGAACTGGGGACCTTTGGGGCATCGACTGGACCTTTGTTGGGGGGGTCGGGGACATCCTGTCCTGGCACTTTTTTTGATAAACAAGCTCTATAATTATGCCTTTTTATGCACTCTGTCAAGTAGAAAATGTTTGGGGGGGCCACCCAGCACCCTATTGAGGGCAATATAGAAGAAACAATGCCATAGGCCTTTGCTTAGGCTACAGTGAAGGCTCTGCATAGAACTTATGCACAATTATAAATTGGCCTCAAGTCATACTCACACACTATCCTCTTCAAATAGATAGAAAAAATAAAGCTCTGTTTTCCGGTGGCCACATATGCTCAGTTTGAAGTCCTGGTACACACATAATAACACACACATATTGTATTGCATTCGTGGTTTGCTCCCTCAGTCCAGTGCATCAATGTGTGTTTATATGTTCATTTTCAGCTGTGGCAGGGGATGATTCCTGGAGGACAGTCTAGCTCCACCACAGAAGAGTAAGTCACACTCACCTTTCATATCTAAGTTACTTACTGATGTTAAGCTTTGATATTTGGATATGGACACAATGATCCTCATCAAGTCCCTCATTGACCTCAAAATGTACACCACTGCCTTTCTTCCCCCATCAGACAGAACTATTGGTGTGATTTTTGCTTATTCGCATGATTGAATCCTGGAATCTGTCGTCCCTCATTCTGCCAAATACTGACTGATTTTGTCGAACACATGAATACATGTTCCCAGTTTCAAACTTGGTGAACTTAGGTTCCAAACCTTGCTGTTCTGCTGTTTCCATATCTTACATTAGTGCCTGTTCACATGGCCAGTGGCTAGCAGGGATCATGGTGCTACAAGTTCAAACCCTTTTCTTTTCATTGCCAGCTGCTGTTACACGACCATGTGATGATGATGATAATGGAAGTAAATGGGGCTGGTATAGCTTTTACTGAACTCAGAGACACTCTTGACCTCTGTACTCCTGCTACTGTTCATAAAAGCCCCAGAACAGAATTCCTGTCTGTATAATATAGGTACAGTGTGACAGGCTCTACTGTGTCGATTCTTCTTTCAGTTTTTTTAATGCTCTCCTGTCTGTCCTTCTGTCTGTCTTTGTGTCTCTGTTTCTCCCAGTATCAAGCCTTTCTCTCAGCAAGCCTACTCTGTGCAGACAGCAGGGACCACCACAATCTCAGGTGAGAGAGACCGTGGTACAATTATCTCCTTTCTTTAAAACGAACAGGTGGTCCTTTCTCCTGCCATCGAGGCCACAGCCTCTCTACAGGGTTGTTTTTGACTGTCTGGGTGCCTGGGTCTCCAGTGCGTCTGGAGGTTTGTCTTGTGACGAGGTCGCAAGAGAGAAGGTGTCCATTTTACTTTCCTTACATCACTTGTAACAAATAACTGTAAATATATGTTAGCTTCTAACAGTATCTACTTAAAAACCTTTAAAAGTTGAACCAACTAAAAATTAGCATACATTTTGCGCAGACAGAGTTGGCATCATCCACAACTTTTTCAAGTTTTTCAGGAGTAGGCCTATCTAGCGATGAGGTGAATATTTATTTAGGAATCTAAACTATGTTACGATATTGTAGCGTTATAGTAGTGTTATAATGTTATAATGTTAATGTTCTGGGAGTTAATGGCATGTTTGGGATTGAATAAGTATAGGTAGGGGGGCGGGGTGCGAGTGTGACGGGGATGAGAGCTGTGTGAGTGCGTGTGCTGATGTGTGTGTGAGTGAGCTGGAGGAGAGAGCAGGAGTGCACAGTTGGAGTTACAGCTAAGTTCTTGTTTGTTGGTTGTTTTGGCGTAGTTACGGCCAACAGTAACCTGTACTGTTCAGTAATTAACGGTGGTTTGCCGAATAACTGCGTCATCCTTTCCACACGTCTTGGTGGACGCTACAATACTTATACTTACCAGTGAGATATAGGTTATCTGTGAGATCTAATGTTATGTTAGGAGTGATTTATTTCTAATTGTTTTGGTAACACAAGCAAGCATTAACACAGTAATGCTAAAATAACATGTTACAGTACAGTGCGGCAAATATAGGTTGGTAGGATTATAATATATGCGTCTCCAGAGTGTTCTTCCACAGGAGTTTTTTCCAGCTGGAATAAGCAACGCCGATATTCACTCACGTTTTGTCCCGTCCTCGCTTATCTGATCTTATCTCACTTTTTCTTTTATTTGGTGGCGTGGTTTCCCTCTTATGGGGCAAAATGTGTGTGCTCCTCCATTTAAAGTGCGACAGAATCATAAAAGTACAAAGCAGGTTCACGCAGAAGCTCCCCGGATTGAGCTTCACCTTCTCTGTCCCCAGTGACTGCAAGTTCTAGGTAAACGCGAAAGGCGAAGTGCGTATATCCCTTTCGACCACTGTATTCAAATATGGTGACGCAAGAAGGCAGCCTCCAGCAGACCGTGCCCTGCCTGTGTGTATATATATATATAGAGAAATCATTCTAAGCCTGTGAGAAAGCTTCCATTTGTATTTGAAATGCATTACACTTTAGTAAATATATATTTATGAAAGCAATAGTTGATATTTGCTAATAAACAACCACGTAAATTACACATTGAAACTTTAATGTTGTCACCACGACAAGGCTGTAAAGCCTTATTTGATGTGATGACTGTCTGTAGTCTCTTTGAGCCACTTGTTAGCAACTGCCTTTTTTTAAAACATATAAAAACATCAACATTCATGAGTGGCATATGTATTTTATGTTGTAGGACAAAACATGAAAGTCAGACCTTGGCATTTAATTAAAAAAAAAAACCCCACTGACGTTGAGATGAGGGAACTGAGAGTGTATAAATGCTAACTCACTTCTAGAATGTAGGACTAATTTTTGGGGCTCTCTGGGGATTGACTCACTTTTGGAGCCAGCCTCAAGTGGCCATTAGAGGAACTGTCGTTTTTGCCATTTCTACATTGGCTTTATTCATTAACCCTGGAGGCTGCTGCTTGGTTTTAACTGACAATGTTGGTACTGAAATTCGCTGTCATTTAATGGGTGGGTGGGCACCAAAAATTGTTTATAATTCCACTTCACTTCCATTGGACACATAGGCAGTTAATGAGCACTGGGAGAGGCTTTGTTACATATAGGGCTGTACTGATTGTCTTTTTTTTTTTTTTTAATTTGAAGCTTCTATTGAGGTTTTTGAATGAAGCTTTGAATGTGTGTTGTCATATTCAATGACATCACAACCTCAAAAAAATCTCAGACAAAATCCTCAGTTTTAATCAAGTGATTTGTTAGATCAAATGAATAAATGAAATTATTACATTTATCTTTTTTTTAAATAAATTTTGACTTTTGGACCTTAGAACTCAATGGAGTTATTGGAAATATTAAAATTACACAAATTGAAAATAATCCCACATAGCAGTGATGTGCAGGTTGGACATATTACGTAGGTCAGAAAATGACAAAGCAGTGTTCCGAGTAAGTGATTAATAACTTACAGAACTATTGCATGCACCTTACACCTCCTCTTCCCCTCTCTGTCACTCTTTCTCTCTTTCTCTCTCTCTCAAACACACTCACACACACATACACACACACACACACACACACACACACACACACACACACACACACACACAGCCAGCAGACCTTGTCTCTGTCCTTGTCTCAGTCCTCAGTCCTCACAATTGTCCTACTATAATTAGTGCTGTCAAGAGATTAAAAAAATGGAGAGATTAATTAATTATGATCTGTAATTAATTGATCTCATCAATTTCTTTTTTAATCCCATCTCAAAATTGCAGAGAAAAGCCCTCAACTTGAGGTATTTTCATTTAAATTCATTACATTATTGTGGCAGATGATCAAAAGATTGAGATAGTGGTTTTATAAAGTCATATTTATTGTTTTCAACAATAACACACTTGAACACAGATGCAGTACACATAGCCATAGCTATAGCTGCAGATTAACGCATCAATAGATGTAAAAACACACAGAAACAATACATCAGTTCCCTAATTTTATTTTAACAATTTTCTAAATTATTTTCCTCTTTTCCAATCTCTCGTTTTATTTCATGGAACAAGAGGCTGCACTGCAACGTGCAAATCACTCCTTCTCGTGGCTGCCTGTGCTTTCCCTGTCCTTGCGGCTGCAATTTGCGCTGTCTTCTCTTCTTCAAACTACAACACCCATAATTCATGTAGGAACTGCTGCAGCCAATATGCAGCCGGTGGGAGCTGCATGACAACTCAACCACCATGATCAGTTTTTAATGTTTTATTGGGCAATACATACTCCAGACTCTGCTCTAGTGTAATTTCTCGGGACAATCAGGGCAGGATTCAGGATTCAGGACAACTGCTTAGATTTTGGGACTTTGCCGAAAAATTCGGGACAGTCCCGACAACCTCTGTGTAATTTTCGGTCAGGTACTTGTGTGCTAGGGCAGACAGCTTTTCATACAATGCTGATGCTGGGCTCTGCTCTGTAGCGCTGCAGCTCTCCCACAACTCAAGCACAAAGAAGCCCAATCGTACGCCTACAGACAGATTTTATAAAAGGCAACTCTGTGGCATACAGAAACAGTAAAGTTATTACTGATTATTACTAATTATTTGCAATTAATGCGATCATTTGACACCTCTAACTATAATGCATAAAGATGGCACTTTTTCAGTCCTTTTTGTTTGAAGTCATTAAATCATTATTAGAAATTCTTGATAAGGAATTTCAGTGTTTCCTATCATTATTGCTGCTAAATGACACCTCTCAGGTCCCTGTGTCTGTGCATGAAAAAAGAATGTTGCTCTCCAGCCTAACTACTGCAAAGGAATCCTGGTAGTACGATGGAAACCACCACGCACACTGTCATTAAAGCATTGATGGTACCTGCTGTTGGATATTTTGACTCTATAGCTCTATGTTGCACATCCTAATGGTGCCAAGGGAGAGACCATAAGGTCTTGGTCAGAAGCTCCTCTGCTGATAAATATCTTGCCTGTAGATCAGTCATCAGTGAAGGGGTTGAATATAGTTATAAAACTACTAATTGTTGACATTTAAATGTGTGTGTATGTGCATTCATGAGCACATGCATGTGTATGTGCATGTGCATACCATTATTCTAAACCCTGATTTGGAGTTTGGGGTAACAGGACTACTTGTTGCTGTGAGTTTTTGTCATTTGCCGTCATAACTGGACCCTTGGGAGAGGATGACCCTCCTCCTATGATTTAACAAACACAGCTCTGAGTGTGGAGGAGCTGCTGATGACTCAGTAGGAGTTGTCAGCTGTTTTTAGTGGAAATATTGCTCATGTTAGCAGGCTAGGCTAACTAGCTTTCACTTTATGAATGAAAACTTGTTAGTCTAACATTTTAGCTTTCACTTTCAGATTGGAAATGGTATGCTGAGTTCTCTCAATTGTTGCATGTAAAGAGACAGACTGCTTAAATGGTCAACAGTTGATAAGCAGCATTATTTGGAAGAAAGAAAAGGCCACACAGTTTTCTAATCAGTAGGGCTAATCTGGCCATGTGACAAACTATAGTATGTGTCAGCAAACGCTACTTCGCAAGAATTTAAGAAAGCAACTTTTCCCTTGGCTGGCCTGTAATGTTATTTCACAATGAATTTTTATCAACTCATCAAGGTCCCTGCAGGATTGTGCATTTTTACTCAAAGTGGCTGATGGCAGCTGTCAGTTCCAAAAGCATGAGACTGAATGACAAGAGGAAAAAGGCTTTTGTAAATGGAGTGTATGAGTTGAGTGCCCAAAAGAATTCACTGTGGCACTTTATCATTGTTACCCCTTTACATCTACTTTTGTTAACTACTTTTCAGTGCTGCACCCTCACCTCAGCCAGGCTTTGTCCACGAGACTCCAGTAATGGCATAATTTTTACACATTTGTTGCAAAGAATAATGTTAGCATTACTGCTAACCCTGTTAAATAGCATGATTGTACGTGATGGCAGTGGTGATGTGAGGTTAAACAGACTCTGTGTGTGTGTGTGTGTGTGTGTGTGTGTGTGTGTGTGTGTGTGTGTGTGTGTGTGTGTCGTCTAGGCTACGAGCCTCCCACTGCAGCCCAAACACACAGAGAGCCAGCGTGGCAGGGTCGCTCCATCGGCACCACCAAACTACGACTGGTAGAGTTTTCATCTTTCCTGGAGACACAGAGGGACCAGGAAGCAGTGAGTACCACGCCTGCACACACACACACACACACACACACACACACACACACATGCAGAGCATCAGTCTACAATAAGCACTCCCTATTGTCCCATAAACAGAGATGACAGATAACCCCACAGCAGAGAACAGCGTTAAAGCCCTTTGTGTGTATCCTAGTATGAATAACCTTTGTAAAGCTCTATCTCTCTGTCTGCTCAGTCTATCTGTCATCCTGCCACACTGTGGGCTCACTGTCATTTTTCTACCTTGGACTCACCGACAGCTGGCATTCATCTTGTTGCAACTGTTTGGACAGTTAAAAACCTCGAACTGTTTGATGTTGACTTTGAAATAGACTCTGTTGTCAAAAGGTGTCACGTTTCTGCACAATTTACATGACTGTGAACGAGGGCCTTACAGGTAGAAACATTTCATTGCAATGAAATTGTATTATTTAGGTCGAATGGGAGGCAAAGTTGCTCACATGAGTTTTGCTTAAGGAAAATTCAGAGTAGGTAGGGCTGAAAATTTTGAGACAAATATTTAATCATGAGCCTTTTTTTTTTTTTTAACCACTGTTGTGATTGAGTTTGGCATATTGGCTGTAGCTACCTTGGTTGTTTGGAACCATTAGTGACCACATTTGTATGAGAGGGTAGAGCTGTGGAGGAGTGAGGGGTGGATCAGACTCATATACCGTGGTGACACCTTGCAGGCAGCCTGTCATGTAAAGCATTCATAATTATGTGTCACTTTAAGCCTTAATCAAGTGAAAAGAGGTGAGTTGTATAAATATTCATCCACTGTACAGTTACCATAAATGGGGAAATTAGCTATAAAGACGAAACTGTTTATTGTACCAAGCTGTAAACATGTTTATTTATGAGATAAAGCTGGGCATTTTATGGGGATTGACTGGCTTCTAGAGTCAGCCTCAAGTGGCCATTTGGTGAGTTGCAGTGTATTGCACTGCTGTGTTGGCTTCATTTTACAGTCCCAAAGGTTGCCGGTTGGTTACACTCTGGAATTCACTCACTCACTCACTGTTTCCTTAACTATAAAACATTTTGAATATTTTTACAATAAAATTTTTGATGTACATCACTCACATCAATGTTTGCCAGTTAGCATTCTTCCCCGTCTTTGCTGCTGCATTGCTACAGCATCTGCTGGAAAGCATATGCTTTCCATAATTAGCAGCCTCCTCTCTGGTGCTGTTTTACCTGACAGGAAACTTGCAGGCGGGTCTTCCAGCTCCAACGTTTCATTTGCGCTCGCCATAGTGTGACTAACTTGCATGCTAACATGCTTGTTGTGCCAACATTAGCACATGTTGCTACATGCACCAGACCATTGGTTTTACACTAATAGATAAATCATTTCTGCTCTAGTATATGCAACCCACCAAAGTTGATAGTAAGAGCGACTGTGTTACGTGCCATTGCTGTATTCTACCCGCATCTGGCACATAGGCGGGTGATGATGTCATGCCCTGAACACAATATACAAACAAAATGGGGACCCACTTACACAAATATTGTTCCATAACACCATGAGTATTCACAAAATTAAGTTGGCACCTTTAATTTCTGAGATATGGGGACGCATTGATGTCACTCCAACCTGTGTAGTTTCTTGACTGCTCATGTTTCTTGTCCAAAAAAGTAAGGAACTATCTGTTTAAGATGACCCAAACTCATAAATTAAGATTCACTAAGACCTTGTTTCACTGAGCGAGATCAGCTGTTTTCTACCTGTCTACTCTCTTTCTCTTTCTACTCTCTGTCTTTGCCTAATTCAAAGTTTGTCCCTCCTCGTAGTACAACAAGCACCTGTTTGTGAACATCAGCCAGAGCAGCCCGAGCTACAGCGACCCCCTGCTGGAGTGTGTGGACATCAGGCAGATCTACGACAAGTTCCCAGAGAAGAAGGGCGGCCTCAAGGAGCTATTCGGCAAGGGCC
The DNA here is from genome assembly GCA_026686955.1 of Epinephelus cyanopodus. Lineage (NCBI taxonomy): Eukaryota > Metazoa > Chordata > Actinopteri > Perciformes > Serranidae > Epinephelus > Epinephelus cyanopodus. Next base: position 34,745,586 of record CM048917.1, on the reverse strand, counting down.
CGCAAAACGCTTTCTACCTGATCAAGTTCTGGGTGAGCAGACAATCATTTACCTTCTTCAAATTAAAAGCAGTCAGTGTATTCAAAATAATTACCGCCTCAGTTAGTGTCTAAAAATTTCTATCCTTCATACATTGGCCATTTTTAACTTAATTTTGTTTTTGAAATGTTAAGCCATCAGTGACGAGGGTTGGCACATACCCTGTATTTTCCCTGTATTTTTCCACCCAGTGCCATGTCTGTATGTGTGCGTGTGTTCTGTCTTTCCACCTGGGAAATGGAGGTGGTGGGTTGATGAAAGCACAGTCGCTTTGTTTGAACACCTGCTCACCTCCTGACTCACAGGTTGCTCTGTCTCCACCTGTGTGTGTGTGCGTGTGTGCGTGTGTCTCACTTTACTGTTCTTTCTCAGAGCTGCAGTATACCAAAGGACTTTAAAAAATTCTGGCAACAGAACATCACACGTTTAGCGATTTCTTTTCCATCAGAGTTCTGCTGACACTAAGTGGTTTTTCATCAGACTTTTGATGAACTCAAACCAATCAGAGAGTCTCAAAAGAGTCTCAGACTAATTTCAGACTGGATCTCAAGTGGGTGAAATGTGACAAGACAGATTTTATTATGATCTTCCAAATTGGTGTGGGATTTCAGTCCCCAAAGTTACCGTGGCACGCCTGTCAAACTTTCCCTTTTTACACAGGATACATGCAGTGGTAGATTTACTACTCAAAATTCACTGTAATCTCTCAAACAACGGATGAGATGACAGCTGTCACTAGCAGGGGTTGAATTTGATTTTAAAGGTAGTGGTAGTACAGGCACAAATATTCCAAAGGGCTTTAGTTTTTCAGATACTCCAATCAGAGATAAAACATGACCATGTGGGATTTTTTTTTTTAAATATAATTTTTATATGTCCCCTTCATGAAATGGATGGTCATAGCAACAATATTTTATATGGCAAAATAAAGCCAAAAGTGATGAAATGATCAATAAAGTCACTCAGCCCATGGGCAAAAAAGTGCAGAATAAAACCTCTCTGGAGATATGCCTACTGTACTTAATCTCATGTAATTTTTCCATTTGCTGCTTGGATCTAGTTCAAATTTGCACCAGTCGTGCCCTGATATCTGCCCTGCACCTCAATACAATAAAATATCAAAATATGCATTTATCATAAAACTAGAGTCTATAGAGGATGTTAAATACAAATTGTCATAGATTTCACTAGTACCTTCTTAAAAGGTTACTTACGGTATATGATGGTGTGCTGACATAGTTTAAGCCTTCGCATTGAATGAGACACTTGGTACAAAAACAGCAAAGGTGCTGCAATATAGCAAAATGTATAAAGTGAGGAGTATAGTGCATTATTTTCATGGTAATGAATAATGTATGCAAAATTAAACTTTTTTTATTTTAAAAATCTTTTTAAAATAAAATCTCTTTTATAGTTTTTTATATAAATCAGAAATACAATTTTAACCCTGTTAAACTACTTTTTTGTTATGTTTTGTTTTTTAATTTTCATATATATTATGTAGGTTTTAAAGCGTCCAATAGTGCCTTTTGAAAAGATAAGATACACATTTATTGATCACACATTTGAGAAATTCCAGTGTAGCAGCAGTCAAGAAGAGTCAGATTGAAAATTTAATTTAAAAAAACTAGGCATGCAAAAAATACAAGAAACAAGAAGATGAAGAAGATCAAGAAACAGCAATAAATAATAATGTGGTGCAGAGGACATGTCCCCTGTGTCTGCCCTGTAAATAATGTCCCTGGTCATTAGCAGATTTTAATAGCATTAGCTAAATAGCTCATTAAGCTAACTTTGGCTCCATTACTTAGTTGAAAATGTCACCAATGGCTGACCTTTTAATGTTTCCACCCTCCAGCTGACTTGTTTTTACTGTTTAACTTGTATAATAGTGTTAAATAGAAGTGGATAGCAACATTAATCATAATAATTAAAGACTGACTGATGCTAAAGCACACACTGTAAAAAATAAAAAATGGATGTTGCCTCCTTGATGACACCCATTAGTTTATAGACCATTGCCATCTTGGAATTTTGGAGATGGATGTGACCATATTTGAAAGAGAGGGTGGAGCTGATTTACTTTGTTTTGGAGCCAGCCTCTAGTGGTCATTAGAGTAACTGCAGTTTTTGGCAATTCTTTGTTGGCTTCATTTTTCAGCCTTAAAGGTTGCCGCTTGGGCTGAAACTGCATGTCCCAGGCAAAAAGTCAACATCCTCATTGGTTAAAGATCCTTGTACAGGACATGGAAAGGGACAGCTCTTGTATTGCAGTTTTTTCCAGTCATTATAAATAGGCTATGACAGGAACAAATGTAAGCTCAATCTGGCACTACACTGTTTGTCTGCTTAGCTGGCATACCTGGAAGAGGAAGACAAAGGCTGGCAGGAGTTATGCTTTATTTTTTTGTATTTGCACAAAATGTTTAACTTTTATGTCACAAGTGATTTTTTTTTTAGGATTAGACCCCACCAGTGTGTTTTGGTGACCATATCTCACCTAACATTGGCTGTGGTGGCTGGATTGTAAACTAGTAGATGTGCCTATAATGATGGCAATTTTTTTTATGTTACCTATAACCCCACAAAATAGTGCAGGTTTTGTGGTAAGTTACTAAGCTGGACATACTAAAAATCACAGCTAGTTTTATAGCAAACAGTTGCGTTGTTTAATAAATTGCTTACACTTTTATTCTTGTCTTTTTTTTCTTTTTTTTTTTGAAAGATTAAAAAAAGGAAACCACCCTCTGAAAAGACTCCACTGTTTGAAGGATATCACCTATACTAAAACCGCATGTATACCACTTCAGCATGTGGAGAAATCCAAAGCTTGACAGGCCTGCTGTGCCTTGTTACGGTTGCTAAGCTTTCATTGGACAATTCTTGTTTGTGGGTGGGTTTCACAGAGGGTTAATTATCAAAGCACTGGACAGGGTGAGTTGAATGTAGCTTTGAGGTTGTCGACAGTAGAACCATGCAGGGGAGGACAGAGGCCTGCAGGCCGCTGAAGTGGGTTCAGTGTACAATAAAATGTAGAAGAGATGAGATGAGCTTGTAGCATGACAACAAACAAAGAGAGATGGAAAGTGTGCGTGTGTGTGTGTGTGTGTGTGTATCATGTGGAGAGCCTTCCCTCTGAATTTAATTAAAAAGCTCTCTGATCTACCACAATGGAACATGTTTCTGATAATCTGCTGCTTTAATAGAGCACAGTTTGTTGTGTGCTCCTGTGTGTGTGTGTGTGTGTGTGTGTGTGTGTGTGTGTGTGTGTGTGTGTGTGTGTGTGTGTGTGTGTGGATGTACAAGAGGATGACTTAGCATATGGTGTGTGAGCGTGTGTTTTTCTCCGCCCTGAGACACGTAGTGCTCCTTAGAGAACTCATTACAAATAGTACAAACCCTTCTTCACTTCTCTCAGCCTGTAATCCAGGTGCAGCATGTTCTCCCTGCTCTGATTAAACAACTTCCGTGACACAAAGTTACACAAGAATATCGTTCTTTGCCCTGTTGTATCCTCCAGTGTTTTAGAAAGTAGGTTAGCATCTCGCTATTTGTTTAATTTATGTTTGTAAAAGTTACATCAAGCAGAAACAAAGCTATCAAAGGTTTTGATAGAAAAAAAAATACAGCTATTTTAGGGTCAGCTCACCCAAATTACAACTAAACATATTTGCTCAGTCTCTGAGATCTCTGCCTCCTTCCCAACACAGTGAAGCTGAAGTGAATTTTGTTGGTGGTGTTTACAGCCAATGGCGTCGCTTTGTGTTGAAAAGTGGTGGGGACATAAGGGTTCAGATGAAAAAACAAAACGTGGCGCTTTGTTACAACGTTGGAGTGAACACATATGGAGCTGGGACTCCTCAGGTCCGCCTCCAGGAAAGTTTGGGTGTCAAACACTTCATCTCCTGCATCTTGGCGAATTTTTATGCATCAATTTATGGAGGAAATATCTTTATTTATGTAAAGACAAACATCAGGTGGCAATTCAAAATATAGAAATAGAATGGTATATAATGCAGTAAAGCTGGAAGGCAGTCTGTATTCCTTTCAAATATTTATTGCTCTGTAGATAAATTTTTCTTATTTGATGCTAACCCTGCTGAGTCAGCACAGGTGGGCATGATTTACTCTTCACTCCTCTTTTGTTTGAGGAAGTATCCTCTCTCTAATTAATTTGTAAACCCCTGAACTTCAATAGCTCATATATATTGTCATGCTCACACAGAGAGAATGGAAAACATGGACAAGAAGAAACTGTATCAAGATTTTTTTGAAGTTACCACTCCTTGCTGCACATGTCGGGGTCATTTTAGGTTCAGTACTCAATGGGGAACATTTTATGTTATTTTGTTTTAGTTTACATTATTAATTTACATTATTTAATTTTCATTTCATTTTATTTTGTTTTAGTTTACATTATTAATTTACATTATTTAATTTTCATTTCATTTTATTTTGTTTTAGTTTACATTATTAATTTACATTATTTAATTTTATTTTAGTTTACATTATTAATAGACATTATTTAATTTTTATTTTAGTTTACATTGCATTTGTGGACAATGCAGACTTGTTGCTACTATATTTACAGTGTGTGGGATGTTTTCTTTTTGTGCAAATAGATCTTTCTAAAAGTATTTTCATTTGTAAGTTAAAATTTCTTGGTTCAAACTTTATCTCAGAACATTATTAGCTAATTTTGCTTTTAAAAAGTGATGGGAACAAAATTTAACACTTCAAAAAGTAGTGGGGGCATGTCCCCAGTGTCTCCGGTATAAATGAGAGCCATGCTTACAGCACTGAAAATGACCCTTTTACAAGCAGCTGCCCATCAGGAGGTCAGTCAGTAACAGCTCATGCCGTGCAGCCAAACAGTTTGTTGTAAATTCGAAACACTTTCCCTGAAAAATCCTGTACTTGGGGAAAAAAGAAGAGCAACAGAGTAGAGACCCTCCTTCAGGACAGATGAAGATTCAACAGATGTTGTGCCTCTAAAGCAGTAAACAGTAATAGTAAAATTAGAATATGGAGAAAAAGAGTGACAATATTTGACAGAATCAGAAATCAAGAGTCGTCTCTTTGAAAAGGGACTATTTTTTCCAATGGAAAGTAGTTCCAGTTAACTGTCCATTCCCATTTGTTGTAGTGCAGTTGAAGCAAAACCTCAAAACCAAGACAAATCAAATCAGGACCCTGTGGATGTCTTTGTCACTGTTTTTGTAATGGGAACTCTAGACCAGCACATCATTCTGCTCCTCAGTCTGCTGTGTATGGCTCAGTGTCTAAGCAACCAGCAGAGGGCACTGTTGGCTAATACAGAAAGCGTGCAGTGCTCCTCTTCATGTTTGTCCTCATGTGACTGGGAGTGTAGATGGATTTGATTGTGTGATTTTGATCATTGACATTCACACTGTCATTAGTGGTGCAGGTAGTAATATTTTTGCTCTGTGGTTGCCAGGCGGACCTGAGTTATAATGTGCAGGACGACCCAGCGGCCTTCTACGGTGTCACCAGCCAATATGAGAGCTCAGAGAACATGACCATCACCTGCTCCACTAAGGTCTGCTCCTTTGGCAAGCAGGTGGTCGAGAAGGTGGAGGTAAGGGTGGATTCAAGTTGTTGTGCATTATATTTAACGATGATAAACCAGGAGCTTTTCATGGACATTAATGTCTGTTGTGCTGTACTTAATGTAATGTCTGCAATCAAACAATAAGGGAAAAAACCTAGAACTAATTCATGAAAGTAACTGGCCCACAGAATTGCAGAGTATCTCCCGTATAATGGAACAAGATGACAATTGTGACCTGATTACTCAGAAAAATCCACAGACCTCGTTGTATGCAGTTTCATGTAGGAGCTATTTTCTTTCTACCAAACTAAAAATGCCAACTTTATCACCTCACAGAAGGAAGTGTGCATCTACTGCGAGCTCACCTAGTACCACTGAGCTAGCTAATGATGCAGCTCAACCAAGGAGGACACCATTTACATCTCGCACTGTCATGACCACGAGTTTTTATGATTGACGGGTGTGGTTTGGTAGAAAAAAACATAGTTCCTACTTAAAACTACTCACAACAAGATCCATGGATTATCTTCAGTAAGCGGTTTATGATTTCTGGAGAGATCGCTGAGTACCATCTAGTTCCAACACTTGGCAGCGCACAGCAAAATCTAGATTGATAAACAGAGCTACAGATAAGAGGGAAAAACTTGTGATTTTGATTTTGAGGTGGACTGTCACTTCAACAACAAAAGAAGACCAAACAGTCCTTCAGACACTGTTTCCTGAATTCAGATCTTTCAGGAAACAGATGCACACAAATCTTTTAAAACCATATTAAAAGAGTACTCAAGTAATTAAGTATTGATATCCTGACTTTTAGTCCCTCATGTGGGACAAGCTCAAAAACACTTACGCAGCCTGTAATGCAACTTCTCCTTGTTAGACCAAATTCACACGTCTTTCTTTCCAGCTCCATCGTCCTATTTTGTACCACAGGCTTTCTGTCCCAATTTGAGAGCAGGTAATATCTAATGACATCATTAGGCTCACTTTGTGAGGCCCGACACAGCTTTCCAGAGCCACAGAAGGCAGTTTTCACAGGGTCAGCTTTTGACCACTTAATTAATTTTGATGTGTGCTAAAAATTGTTTGAGATTCCCTTCAGTGGTTAGTTTTCACTTTTATTTAGTTGCTATTTATGCTGACTGACTTCTCCCTCTCTTTCTCTCAGACAGAGTACGCAAGGTTTGAAAACGGGCGCTTCGTCTACAGAATCAGTCGCTCTCCGATGTGTGAATACATGATCAACTTCATCCACAAGCTTAAACACCTGCCGGAGAAATACATGATGAACAGTGTGCTGGAGAACTTCACTATTCTGCTGGTGAGTCTGTGTGTGTTATAGTATAGTATAGTAGAGTATAGTAGAGTTAATTAATTTGCTTTTTTCTTTGTGTGCGTTTGTAGATACATATTTAACCCCTAACTTTTTTTCCTCTCTGTTTGTGTGCGTCCAGGTTGTGAGCAACAGAGACACTCAGGAGACCTTGCTGTGTATGGCGTGTGTATTTGAGGTGTCCAACAGTGAGCACGGAGCTCAGCACCACATCTACCGACTCGTCAAGGAATAGCACACACACTTCTACAAACACACACACAAACATGCACACATATGGCCTTTTGCGTGGTGATTAATGGTGACATTGGAGGTAAAATGTCTAAAAACTGAATTCTACAAAAGTGTCTTTCAGCCAAACAACTCGACTCACTGCGGAAGATAATGGCTGCATTTTCACTGCTGCTCACAAAACACCACGACAATAATTGGGTGATTTTTATTTAAAGTCAGATATGATGCAGAACCCTCCTCAACAGGAGCATTTCCAAATATTAAATCCAACCTGATTATCAGATGTTCATTAGCTGTAAAAAGCAAAGTGGCAGTGCAGCCATAGAAACACATCAGAATCGACCTGGGTGTTTTTTCCCGAGAACATGGTGACTCTGATATCACCTGGAGCTGTCATGTCTCCTGCTAATTGGTTTCTTCCCCCCTTTCTCACAGTAAATTTGTATTTTGCAGTTCTGTTGATGGAAATGAAAGTAATACTTCTGTCATGTGCTTTTGGGAAAGTCAACCCAGGGTCGAAAAAAGAAAATTACAATTTTCGCCCCCCCCTGTGACAAAAGTGTGTGTGTTATCTGCCAAGATACTGACGGACACTGAAGGTCAGACCCTGTGTATCATCAATAACCAGAGAAGGAAATAACACTACTGCGTTATCGTATAGTACAATATACAGGTGGTTTTGTACAGATAGCCACTGCAAATTGTGTGAGCTGCATTCTTGCACAAAAAAGAGGTTTGTTCCCAAAGAAATGAAATCAAATTTTTACCTTTTTGTATGTCTTCTTTAAAAAAAAATTAATAGCTTCTAAACTTTGGGAAATTGTTTATTGATAGTAGCATATAGACTATATTTTAATTCCAGGAACACTATCTAAAAATGTATGTTAATAAGAGAGTATAAGTGAAATTGAGCAATTCAGGTACCTTTTTGTGCAACAAGTGACTCTTCATTAAGATTGAATAAATAAATGAATAAGCATGTTGAAGCTATGATCCTTAAGATTTCAGTCCTGGCTGTTTTGGCTGTGGTCTGTGGAGCAGCTCCAGACGCTATTCTTGATGACATCACAAGTTTGAGTTTTAGCACCCTAGTCGCTCTAGGGTGCTAGTCCTAGTTTCTGGATTTGGGAGAGAGTTTTTTTTATGTTAACTAATATTTTTTGACAGTCTTAAATCATGGGAAATAACAATTACGAATTTTGAGATCGGGCGAAATTCGCCTTTACTACAGCTCTGATACGACATTAGAAGAGATAATACAGGGTAGTGAGGCTGATGTCAATGAGAGAAAATTACAAACAGTAAAGCCGAATTACACTTGTCCGTTAAAGCAATTTGAATCCAGTATGGGTATGGTGGACCCCGCCACCAACAACAAAAGCCTTCCACATTGAGAGGTAATTAAAGAATATATGGAGTGGCTATTGCTGAAAAAACAGGGTTTGATTTTTTTGAAAATCTTAAGGATTATAGCTTTAAATATCAAACATATTTAGGTCAGTCCTTTGGGAAGCACTGTGAATCCTAAAAACTATACAACAACATCATTCATGGTGTACATACAAGGAAGGAAACATTTCAAAGAGTTAAAACAAACGTATGTTTTTCTGATCAGGTTTCAATTTGCAAATTAAGCTTAGCTTAGTTCGATATTCCTGCACCAGCTAACTTGAGCTTTAACATTTCCATATTGACCGATGTGTTGAAGCCTGAAATGTTATTACGTCCATATTTCAATTGAAGATTGCCCTGACCAGAAGCCATGGCACCTGTGTTATTATTTTGAGAAAAGTGTTTGAAGACTCAGTTCCCTTTAATCGGTCCAGGACTTGTTTCTTCCAGTTAGATGATATTATGTCAGAGTTAAAGTCATTTATTAATTAAAAACCAAAAACTGTTGATGAGGTGTACTGTAGCAGGTGATGATTGCTGGTTCGTCTGTGTCATGCTCGGCAGCATGAAGTGCCTTTGGTTGTGATCAGCAGTAGACATTTCTAATCTGTTTGACAAAAGTCCTGATAATTTGGTGTTGTAAATGGTGTATAGAAACGTATTTTACTGAATATAAATGCATAATTAGGCATCATGTGCTCCAGTTTAAGTGTCTGAGGGCTAATTATCCAAATTCCATATTTAATGGCTGTTTCTTGTTGTAATTTGTAAACAGTTGGCCGTGAACCATCCTAAATAATCTTAGCTGTTCTTATTTCCCACAGGATGTTAATGAGACACGTTCTTGTTCACTTCATTTTATGGCAGCGTTTACATGTATTTGTGAATTACATGCACACTAGGTATTGTTTGGTAACTCATTTATAAAATACAACTCAGACTTGTTACTTCTAGGAAAGGCCAATTTGCAAATCTTCACATCTCCACTGTAATTCAATTGAAACAGATCAGGAACCTCATGACAGAAACTTCTTTTGTCTGAAATCCTATCTTATCTCAGTTGAGATTGACATTTAGGATATTTGGTATTACAAAAACTTGTTTCATAACTGCATTTAGGAAAAAGTCCTGCTTTATCTTCCAATAAGAATTTAGCTGTTATAGAACTGCCGTAATGTAAGGATTTTCAAAGTTAGTTATCCTAAATTAGAATGTCTAAGGGACCTTACACATGTTGTGTCTTTAACTGCCTGGAAATGGCAAGGATTGGGCGCTACTCTTGTGCCTACTCTGTGCCAGCTTTCAGGAGTGTGGCAGCAGATTGCATCTGAGGTTGCTAGGCAACCTTAACAAGCACCATATCATAGCCTATTTACCTGATGTCCCGAGAGCAGAGCTGAGCTTCCTCCAGGTGTTGTTTGTGTGTAGGCCTGCTGTCCATGGGAGAGACGTAAAGCTCTGGCAGCCCTGCACTAACATGATCAACTTCATCACAGACTAATATTTGTATGTATGTTCCAGTCATGTTCCTCATCACATGACATACAGTGCGTGCTGCTGAGGTGAACTCAGTTTATCTCAGGGTGCAGCCATCGCACCCTGAAAAATAGGCACTCAGGAACGTGTGTGCAGTGTGACAGCAACGCTCTGGTGTTTGAGCGCCCTTGCTGTGTGTCTGCATTAAAAACAATGAATTTGAGGGTACAAAAAACGCGACATGTGTACGGCCCTTTATACCCTTTCTTAAAATCAAGATAACTGCCGAGAATGGCAGCAGTACTGTTGGTATTGTGTATGCTAATGACAGTGACGATGGAAAGGAACATGAAGACAGGACAAGTGTTCACTGAATAATTGAATTTACAGTTATAGTTAGGATTTCATTTCCTATCTTTGAAACTTAAGATAGGTATTTTTCTGCCATGAGGTCCCAGAAGAACATTTTAAAGAACAGTGATCAGTGTGCTGTATTCAACAATGAACTTTCCTGTGTGACCAGCTGGGATGTTATGTGGTGTCCAGAATACCCAGTAATCTGCAGAGAAAACCTTACAAATTTAGTTTGTGTCCAGGGCAACTTTTACGATTTTACCAGAACTGAAATGAGCCATCTTTAGTCACAGTTAGTCTTGAAGATGACTCAGATCTGACTGGTGTGGAACGACCATCAGTCTTCCTTCTCTGTGCTGAGAGGGTTAACATTTGCCATTGTCCACAAGCACTATATTTTGACTCTGTTTGTCTAAGGACTCCTGTGGGTGTCTCTCAGGGTTACAGCCACCTGTCCACAACAAAACGCAGTCCTTTCAACATACTGGTGGTGAATCATTCTGTCAGGAAAACCCCTTTCAGAATTCCCCTGCCTTTAACTTTCCCAGAGCTCTATCTCACACTACAGTGGTTTGTTGTTTGCGGGCAGACCTTCACAGCAGAGTACTAACATGTAACATGTACACGGTAACCTAACACACGGCTTCAGACGAGCTGATTTTGCAATAACGACCCTTTGTCTGGACACATCTACCACCTGCTTACCAAAGACAGTCATCACGTGACACAGAGGGAAATGGATTTCTTACAAGCTAGAGTAACTGACAAGCTTCTGCCAAAAAACGTAGTCTGAGGGAAAATGACTATCAGCCTCCACACATCAGTAGCTCATGGGCTACACTGTAACACTGTACAAATGTAAGTAAAAAATAAAACAAAATAAAAAGGACTGGAAATAGAGTGTACAAATTGTGTACATTTAACATGTTTTCATCTTTGAAATTTGACCTTATTAAATATGGACACCTCTATCATCTTGGTTGGCAGACTGTATGAGAAGGCCACAGGAAACTGACTTATTAAAATGCCCCAAATGTGTTAAAATTCACAACTGTAGGGCTTTACTGGTGAACGCCTGCCCGTTATAACCAGCTGGAGAATGTGCTCACTAATAAAGCCACACAAAAAGCAGTGTCTATGCTGCCTAAAGGTTATTCAGAAGGTTTCAAAGGTCAGTAAACTGCTGAGTTTCTGAGTCATTGTCGTCTGTGTTGTTAATGTCGTCTCGTACGTGCAAGTTTAAATTTATGTTATCTTCTTTTCCGAACCACACATGGCACAGAAATCCTGTCTGTAATCAGTTCCAAAATGGCCTTGAATCTTTTCACTCCGGCGCACGTGCAGCACATCTGTACGTGCACTGAGGGGTTTTTGATAAGGTGCTTTATATAAAGGTGACAATAACGTTTATTACAGATGTTGTGTATATCTTTGATATTCTAATGTTTATCCTATTTTGCGAAGAAGAGAGTACATTTAGGAAAAATCCAAACGCTAGTCATGTGTGTCTATTGGTACTGCACAGGGTCTGATCTTTGCTTTGTAACTTTTTTCCCCCTCATGGCTAAAAGTATGTTAGATATTTTCTAGCTTTGTAGAGACTTTGTACGCATATGCTATTCAGTTTAAATAAATGGTCAGTTCCAAACTGTGATCTTGGATTTTTGTCTTTACTCATAAGTCATACGTCCATGATCTCTGAATCCACCAAGAGCATTTTATTTTTGTTATATTTGATTGAAATCATAATGTATATAAGCTGTAACCACATGAGCAAAGTTACAGGTCATGATCACAACTGAGCAGTCACATACTTCACACTGATTAATAATATGAGATGTGGCTGGATAAGTAAGTGGACCTTCAGCTGCAGATTTTCTCAGTTGCTTAAGCACATTTTCTGAAATGCTTGTATTTTTAAAAACCTCACCACATCAGTTAAACTGTACAGCACAGAACTTTATTGTCCCCAAGTAAAGTAGAATATCCTTCACAGTCAGGGTTCTCCCTGTCAGAGTTCAACTTTCTATTTACAGTGTGTACTTTATACATAACAGTCTCATTCAATGCCATGCCCTCATAAAAACCTAAAGCCTCACTCCAGACGTGACTGCAGTGTATCAGAACACGGTAAGACCAGATTCAAGGAGCGATGAATAGAGCTGCACATCTGAGGACATGAAGGATACACAAGAAGATTGAGGAGCTCCAGTAAATGGCTGCTGTTTGCAGCATAGCAGCTGTAGTGACAGTCTTTAAATCTGTGTCATGTTGTCCCTCTGCACCGAACAGAGCTGTTGAGTTATGGCTTCGGTACCAGCCACTTGGTCACACGAGGTCAGCAGTGAAGGTACCACCCTCTACCTCTGAGTGACACAAACAAAAAAACTAAGAAAACAAAGAATGTAACTCTTCAGTGGACAAATTCCCTCCACGGCAAGACAAGGCGCGAGACCTGCAACTGGCCAGAGCCCTCCTCGGGGCCGGGGGCAGATCAAAGCAAATTCTTTGTAAAAATTAAAACTTAAGCTTAACTAACAATAGGGTGGAGAAAAAAAACATTTTTCAAGAGCAGCCTCTGCTTGCTTTTCTGGTCACAGTAAAACACTTGTCCTTACGAAGCACACAGAAAATGTTTATGGCGTGGTGCAGCTGTCCTCTACATGTCTCTGCTGTGATGTCCTCACAGGCAGAATGTCAGCTTGGTCCTCCTTTTGTCTGTCCCTCCATTTCCACGGCTTCCTCTGACCAAATTGACATATGTATGTAGACACCCTCTCTTTTTTTATGAGCTGTCCATCCTCTCTTTATAAGGTCGGCCTAGTTCATTTTCGGTAACTGTGTATGTTTACTACCAGAGGTGGGACCTTGTCATTGTTTTTTTAAGTCGGAAGTAAGTCTCTATTCTTTGCACTCAAGTCCCAAGTCAAGAATGACAAGTCTTGAGTCAAGTCCCAAGTCTTAAACAAGTTATAATGCAGTCCTTAACAAGTCTAATGCTATTTTGCAAATAGAATAATGATTAAATTTTCCAAAACCATTAATACTTTTAATATGCTCTGTTTGCAATATTCAACCAGCACATTTTGCATACTGTAATTGTTGTTTTTTTGTTGACCACCACCTAATTTTTGTATGCAAACAAAATTATCTTTATCATTAATTTAATTATATTATATTAATTTATCATTTTTCCAACTCCCACTCAGTAAAGTAAAGTTCTGCATGGTTCCCTCCTTCATCTTGATTGGATGATGTCAAATTTGTTCAATCACAGTGCATCTAGCAAATTAAGTGTCGACTTGCTGGAAATGAAAAGTGTTATCATTAGTTGATTCAAGAAATGAGGAAAAATGAATTGATATGTGGCACACTTTTTAAATAACATACATTTTTATCTCTGTGCTTTGGGGAAAGACCAAGTGTTTTCAAGTCACAAGACTCAAGTCCATGTGAAGTCATTGGTGTTAACGGCCAAATCGAGTTGCAAGTCTTTATGATTTTGTCAAGTCGAGTCTAAAGTCATCAAAGTTTTGACTTCAAGTCCAGGTCATGTGACTCGAGTCTACACCTTTGCTAATTACTGTACAATGTAAACCTTATTTCCACCCCCTCTGCTAATGCAAAGGTGTTTCAGGAGTGAGGTCTGCAGAGCGGGACCTGTAAACTGACTTTGACACGTGAGTGACATGTTTTGTTTCAAGTTTCACTATGAGTTGTGGACCAGCATGTTGATAATCTGTGGCGTTATGACACCAGATTACTGAAAATATGAGACAATTCTGTTTGAATGGTTGCATCAGTTGGCTCAGATATTTTGCATGTGAGGAGTAACACAGCCAGCACAATGCTCAACACGACTTACAGTCAGTTCGAAAAGCAATGTAACCCATTATAACCACTAAGACTACCTTAAAAGCATAGCTTGGTCAACTGAAGGTAATTGCATGTATTCTTTTGCATTATGTGCGGAAATGACTGTGTGAAATATCCCAAAGCAGTTGAGAAAAAATGTAAGATATTTTTCTGATGATTCAACGTGTAAATGAGTCTAGACTCTGATGATGTAGTTTCCTTTGTGAACACCAGAGGTAGCCATACTCCAGGAATTAAACCCATGGCCCTACAGAAGCTCTGTATTTCTATTTATGGCATGATGAACTTGAAGCATCACTTTCACGCACACATTTGCATAAACAGCCCCAAACATTCATGTTCATTTGCTATTAGGATAATGGAGTTATTACCACATCTCAATATATTTGATGGATTTACACCTATGCATAACACCACATCGTATTCACAATCACAAAGGGGCATAAAACAGGTTCAGCTAACACTTACATTTACTAAAACCCAACAACAGAACTTTTTTATGACAGTGCATGTTTGGGTTAGTCGACTTTACCTTGTGAACATGTGCATTGTGGCAACACAGAAAGTACCAAACCCTTGACAACCTATAATAAGTCTGCAGTCCAGACAGATGTGATGACCTCACAGGAAATGGGATCAAAGATAAGAAAAACCTTCTGTTATCTCACATCCCAGACGCAGCACCGACAATCCTCTTTATCCAAATCGAGTGTGTTTGTGATGCATGCTCTGAACGTGGGTGCACATGCTGCTGTGAGTAAGATGGTGTGTTTGTGTCTGATATGTGCAAACACACACACATGCACGCACACCCATACACACACATGCATTAGTGTGTGTTCACATTCCCAGATGGTTTTCCAAGCAGTTATTTTACCAACAAACGTGGCCTGATGCATCACTCTGAGCTAAGGTTAGAGTACACAAACTAATGGACTAATGGCGGCTGGTGGGGATGAACACTTGCCATTAATGTGATACTCACACACACCAAAACACTCACTGCAGATAAATCCTTTTATGAATCTCAGCGACCATATTGTGGCCTGAAATAGTTGAAAGAGCAGATTATGAGGTCAGACACTATATCCAAACCCTGCAGTGTAATAGACGGATTTCTCTCTGCTTTATGATCAGTCCAGCTGAGCTCTATTCGGCTGTGTGGGGATTATGAAGATGAAACTGTATAACAATGCATACTGCAGTGCAACACTGCTGAGTAAGAGCTTCATCTGTGTTTTAGCTTGGCTCGTAACCTGGACTCATTAGTTCTACTTTGTGTGGGACGTCATAAAATGCCTCTAAATACATCTACATAACTGCAGCAAAATAAATAAATAAATGGAAAAAATGGCACTGAGAATATAAGATATGTAAATAACCAAACCTAAAATTAGTTAAGAAAGTCAGGGGGAAATCAAAAATACACCACAAGGCACCAGCTATATCATACAGGGTTTGTGATTTTAACTCCTTCTTTGGCAAGGCTCAGTATCCTTTACATTTTGTGCTGATTAAATAAGGGTTTCTACACAAAGGTGCAGGACTTACTGAAATCTGTCACTGAAAGGGACAGTTCACTCAAATTCAAAAACATATTGTTCCTCTAACCTGTAGTGCTATTTATCAGTTGTTTTGGTGTGAGTTGCTAAGTGTTGGAGATACCAGCCGTAGAGTTGTCTGCCTTCTCTCCAGTATAATGGAACTAGATGGCACTCTGCTCAAAAAACCCCCAACACATTTGAAAAACTCAACAGCAATGTCTCTTTCCAGAATTTGTGACCTGGTTGAACAAGATGATCCACAGACCTTGTTGTGAGCAGTTTCATGTAGGAGCTATTTTCATTTTCCTCAACTACACCCGCTAACTGTACCACAGCGCAGAAGGAAGTGTGCATCTACTCATGTGTGAGAGGCTCATGCTCATGACAGTGCAAGATGTAAACATAAATGCCGTCCTCTTCTGCTGAGCTGTAACATCAGCTAGCTCAGTGATGCTAGGTGAGCTAGCAGTAGATGCACACTTCCTTCTGCGAGGTGATTCAGTTAGCAGGTGTAGTTTGGTAGAAAGAAAATAGTTCCTAGACCTACATGAAACTGCACACAACAAGGTCTGTGGATTATCTAACTGGGTCACAATCTCTGGAGAGAGACATTGCTGTTGAGTTTTTTTAATTAAGTATTTTTTGGCACTTTGAGCACCATAAGCAGAGTGCCATCTAGTTCCATTATATTGGAGAGAAGGCAGACATCTCTTCAGCTGATATCTCCAACACTCAGCAACTCACACCAAAACAATCTATATTAATAAATGACACTACAGGTAAGAAGAAACATATGTGTTTTTTGATTTTGGGGTGAACTGTCCCTTTAAAGGCCTTTAAACCTTTTTTTCTAAATCAGCTTTTTATGATGAGCAATGGGGCCCTAAAGGAAGACACAATTTTCTGCCACTGTTATGACAGAGATTTGTGCTTATTTCTGTCATGTCTGTGCGCCTCTCACCGGCTTTATGTACCTAATTTAAAAAGGATGTAAGGTTGTTTGCTCGTGTTGCCTGGGGAGCTAAACATGATTAATATTAAATGCTAGTGAAGATTTGAAACCACGTTTTTCGGTGCTTTAATTCGTAATGGAAAAATACTTAATTACAAATTCTGCACTCAAAAATTTACTTTGAGTATAATTACATAAATGTAAGAAAACAAATGTAATTACACAGAATGGCCTCTTTTCACTGGTGTGATCATAGTTGGATAAGCCAGTTACTGATGCGGAGTGAGCTGTGTTTTACTACTGTAGGTAGAGCTGATTCTAATATACTGCTTTATATAGCTGGGTACTTTAAATGGATCAGCTTACACCATGGATCTTCAACAGGGGGTCTGTGACCCTTATGGGGTCCTCGGAGTTACTGCAGAGGGGTGTCAGCATATTGTTTGTCTGAAAATGCACATTAACATGAATCCAACATATTAGCAGTAAAGATAAACCAGCCTATTCATAAAAAAACACCCATTAATTAACAGTACACAACACTGATGGTAGGCTAACTGTTACTCATGGATCCCCAAATGAATCCATGATTTATAAATATATGGTTCAGTAAATAATTAATATTCTAATAGCTCAGTATTGTATGCACTATGTAAAAGTATTTTTATACATGGCCGCCTGAAAAATGTCAAAAGAGCTCCAGCAACACTTGTGATATGGAAAGAAACTTTATTGACCGACGCATTTTGGCTTGTGGCCTTCATCAGGGTCATATACATGGCCGCCTTACACATTATTGTAGGCCCAGTTTATGCAACTCACTTATACATATATGCAGCTAAGGCGTCCTTGGCCTGAAAAATGTTACACAATATGATGCATGTTTATAGATACATGCATCATTTGCGGCCTAGTGGTAAAGTGTCTGCCCTGAGACTGGGAGGTTGTAGATTCAATCCCCAGCCGGGTCATACCAAAGACTATAAAAATGGGACCCATTGCCACCCTGCTTGGCGTTCAGCATTAGGGGTTGGAATTGGGGGGTTAGATCACCACATGATTCCTGAGTGCGGCACTGCTGCTACTCACCGCTCCCTCAGGGTCAAATGTGGAAAACAAATTTCACACACTCAGGTGTGTGACAATAAGTGGAACTTTAATCTTAATCATATTGTGTAAGTTGATCCTGAATTCTGCATGAAAACACATTATGTCCGGACTTACTTACAACTACACATGTTAAACACAGTCTCACAGAAATATGTGAGATGAACACGTCCTCTTAACAACTCATTATGCGGTGGTGGGCACCATGTGTGTTAAAATGACATGCTGTCAACACACAAACAATACCAATGCAAAATCTAATATGAACAGTGTTTGGTTCGGTTCAGGAATAGATAATGGTTTGGCGAGAATTACCATGTACAGGACGTAAGTGAGATAAACGTGCGCACTTTGTGTATTATGTAAAATACCCGCGTAAAGTACTTTATAGTGACGTTAAGTTTGCAAAGTCATGTAACTACCTTGACTTTTGAGTGGCAGACTCCTGCTTGAAAGTCCATGTTTGTTTGACCCATCCACCCCTTCCCCGCACTTTCTTTCCCTTTATACTTTATTTGTGATTTGTGATGACAAAAGATTCTCATTGTCTTTGTTATCCATTTCATGTTTTTTATAAGATTGTGCTGACATGTCAAACAAAATGGAGTAAAAAGTACAATATATGCCCATGAAATGTGGTGGAGTGGAAATATAAAGGAGAATAATGTGTAAATACTCAAAGCACAAGTACCAAGTAAGATTCTGTGCAGAGCACATATTACTCTTGTTAGATTATTCAAGATGGATGACAAACATCCTGATTTATGCTGGCACAATTGTGGCAGCCAAGGTTCATTATTCCACTTGCTCTGGGACTGTCCAGCTGTTCAACTCTCTGATTAGAAGCCATATCTTTTATGTCAGAGGTTTTTTTATGTTAATTTCCCAGTGTGTTCCAAAGCATGCTTGCTGGGCTTGAAATAGGACAATAATGTTGGGTTACTTATCTGCCAAAGGACTAATTCTTCTAAACTGTTAGGAGCGTTGGACTTTAGTTGAAGGAATACCTGGACTTGCTGAACGTGGAATGGCTGGTCTGCCTGTTAAAAGACTTTGATCAGGGCCTGGAAGACCATGGGACACTGTACAGTGTACAGTGTACAGTGTACACTTTTAAAACAATAGCCTCTAGTTTAAAAGGCTTGTATGCAATGGATGTACGAGATCCAATATGTTACATAACATTCTTTAAGAAATGCAAACACTAATCTTTTACCTTGAAGACACCAGACACAGTATGACACGTCTAATTATAAAAGTCATGTGACAAGTGTGTAAATGGCAGAGATTAAAAGCAGAATCTGGGATTACTGATCATGGATACAGTAATTTTGCAAACAAAAACAAAACAGACAAAAAAAAATCTGTCATTGTAAAATGAGGCATTTAGCAGCAGTGAAACCTTTCCTTCACTGTGACGTCAAACTCAACAATAACTACTGCATGTTTGCCTCATTATCTCAGTCCACGTTTGCCCGTGTAGGAGGAGTGTGTGTGTGTGTGTGTGTGTGTGTGTGTGTGTGTGTGTGTGTGTGTGAAAGAGAGAGACACAGAGAGGGGGAGTGGGGGGAGGCGTGTCCCAGCCGTTACAGCACCCTCCTGTTTTGTCCCGCACACAGCAGAGAGCAGGCTGTCCTGACACAAGGACGCTCCTCTCCTCTCCGGAGCAGTGCGCAGGGCTGAGATCGATCTGCCCGGGAGAGAGGGATGAAGTCCCGGCAGGCAGCCCGGGAACAGACCGCTGGGAAAATATGAATGGAAATAATATTTTTTGTGGACAACTCTGACAGTCCTTCAAAAGGCGTAACAAGGTTATAGTGTCGGACTGAGCGTGTTGCAAGCGGGAGCTGATAAGCAGCGACGGGAGCGCAGAGGATTTGTTTCTGGATGAATGTTTTGATTCAGTTTCTCCCACAGAGGACTGATTAAGTTTTAAGTCAACTTCAAATGTTGTCAGAAATCTAAAGACTACTTTCATCTCCTTTACTTTTTGAGTTTCCAAACACAGACTGACGTTGTAGAAACTTTTTTCTCTGGTTGAGATGGAGCCGGAGGAGGGGAAGATCTCTGTGTGGGTCTGCCGGGAGGAGAAGCTGGTGTCCGGGCTGACGAAGCGAACCACCTGCGCCGACGTGGTCAAAGTCCTGCTCGAGGACCAGAACCTGCAGCAGGGCGCATCGGCAGCGATGCTATCCGGCTCCCCGCAGTCCTACTGCGTGGTGGAGAAATGGAGAGGCTTCGAGAGGATTTTACCCAACAAGACCAAAATCCTCCGTCTGTGGAGCGCCTGGGGGGACGAGCAGGAGAATGTCCGCTTCGTCCTGGTGAAGAACGAGGCTTCGTTGCCCAACAACGGGCCCCGCAGCGCCGAGGCCCGGGTGGTCCAGAGCCGGGAGAGCGGCGGTCCGGGCGGGGTGCTGAAAGGCACCGCCAGGACTTGCTGGACCGCCGCGGCCGCTGCCGCTAATCTATCCCAGGAGAAGCAGAGGCGCATAGTCAGGAAGGCTTTCAGGAAGTTGGATAAGATGAACAAAAAGAAAGAGCAGGCTGTTTCTAAAGATAAGGGCTCCGTGGAGAAGATGGAGACGCTGGTTCACCTGGTGATCTCCCAGGACCACACAATCCGCCAGCAGATCCAGAGGATCAAGGAGCTGGACCGGGAGATCGAGCGGTACGAGGCCAAAGTGCACTTCGACCGCATCAAGAGACACGGGGTGAACTATGTGCAGGACACATACATGGTGGACGCCTCCGCGGAGGGCTCCGTTCCTTCGGACTGTAAGCGCAAAGCGGAGCGGCAGGACGCGCGGTGCACAGCGGAGTCGGTGGCGCAGTTCGAGGAGTACGCGCGCCGGTGTGAGGAGGTGGTGCGGCTGCAGGAGGAGCTGACAGAGCGCGAGGCGCTCGTGGAAAGCATTACCGGGGAGATCCAGGAGGAGCTGAATCGTCGGTGGATGAAGCGGCGGCGGGAGGAGAAAGGTGCGGAGGCGGCGAAGGACACAGACAGCGTCTGTGAGGAGATGTGCCTGGCAGCGTCTGGCGCTCCTGCTGTGGAGCCAGATGTGGAAAGTTTGTCTGAGAACGAGTTCGCGCTGGAGGAGGAGAGGATCAAAACGCAGCTGGACACTAGTCTGTACATCGGCCTGCGACTGAAGACAGACCTGGACGCCATCAGGGGGGACTTGGACCTGAGTCTGGCACTCTGGGAGACCAGGGAGAGTGAACTTCTGGACCTACTTGCAAAAGTTGAGACCATGGAAATAGAGCAGGCGAACAACACACTGACTGATGATGGTAAGGCAGAGCTGGGTGCAGTGAGCGCTGAGGCCGAGCCGGAGTCAGCAGAGAAGAGCAGCGTCTGGGTGGAGCAGGCCAGAGGTCTGTCCAAGGCCTGCAACACAAACGATGAGGACTCGGACACAGGTCTGAGCTCCATGCACAGCCAGGACTCGGACAACCCACCTGTGTGCGAGTCACTGGTATAGACTCACTTTGTTTGGAAGCATGTTGGACTTTTATGCATTTCAAAGCCACAAACTCAGGGGCAGAGAATCAGTGTTGGCAATACTGGGGTATGATCTTCCCTACCCAAAATGCACCTCAGTCCGGACACTGTAATTCTATAGCAATAATTCCTATATGTAGTTGCACAATAAGCTAGGAGGGACAGCATGCGTAGAGGGGTTTGATAGGCCATGCTGCTCCATAGCTGACCTTTGACTTCCATGAGAGAGTCAAAAAAGTACCACTTATTAAGAGAAATAGCCTAGAGGAGTATTATAATAAGCCACTTGTAATCTGTAGTTTTCAGCGAGAAACTAACGTTAAGGTAAACTTGATCACAGGTTTATAAAGAGTTAATCA
Organism: Epinephelus cyanopodus; assembly: GCA_026686955.1. Lineage (NCBI taxonomy): Eukaryota > Metazoa > Chordata > Actinopteri > Perciformes > Serranidae > Epinephelus > Epinephelus cyanopodus. Next base: position 34,723,843 of record CM048917.1, on the reverse strand, counting down.
CAGCTTGCTTTTGTCAGGATACAGTCTGACTTTTCTGCTGAAGCAACTGAAAGGTGAGGCTGAGTGTTGGACTCTGTAAGTAGGCCTAATGGCCATGAACAGACAGGTTTCCTTTAAAAGGTCATCATCAAGTGTACCTTAATGCACAGTAAACATAAAACATACAGTCAGGTCAACGTGCTGTGAAAGCTCTTTCAGTTGAACAAATGCATGAAGGTGAGATCAGCTTCAGATTCACCTCATCCTCTTCAAAATAAGATGAACACTTACAGAAATCATAGCCAGTCAAAATACTGCTCCTCTTATCAGTTTTTGGGAAAATGAAAACTGCAGACTTTGTGGATTAGAGCTGAAACACTCACTTCCTGCTGGCTAAGCAGCGCAGATCACTTGATATTGTCCTCAGTGTAGGCTGAAGAGTGAATGTCATTAAAGCACAAAAAGTCCTATTTATTTAACAGTACGTCAGGTCAGCTTTCAAAGGTTAGATTTAAACATTAAATATCTGATTCCTAATTGTTGCCATTGCAGCTCTTTTGTGGCCGTTTCATTGGTTCTCAACCTTTCTGGCTTGTGACGGTTCAAACAAGACAAAGTCAACTCTCAGCCTCTCATCTAAAGTAACATATTTCTATGAGCTGTGAGCATTTCAGCAAGCAAAGAGTGATTTACTGCACAGATTCTTTGTATAATTACAGAGAACAAAAAAAGACTTTAAACACGTAAAAAAAAAACACAAAGAGAGAAAAGAATGGTTGAAATTTAAGCAGCACAGACTGAGGTATTCTGATTTTTAGCTCCTAGTATGAGTGAAGCTCCAAAACCACCAAATGCTACATTTCCCACAATGCAACTGGATCTTTAATTAAACTTTGCAGTGCTCCATCCAGAGTAACAGGATCTACTATACAACTGTTTTCACAGGCTGACTGTTACGCCTCATGACAAGTAAACTAAACATTGGTTAGACTGTTCTTTGGGTGGCTTGTTTCTCCGCAAAAGCATCTCACTCAACCACAATTAAAAAGCAGATGAGAAAAGCTTCACGCTTACATCAAGGTGCAAGTCAAAGAATTATTCCCTCTATCAGACGGACGGCTTTATCAAGTTATGGTGTAAGAAAGACAAACACACCTGGAATACAAGTGTGAGCCCGCACAGTAGATCTACATTTACAGATTACACATTATCTACAATGTCAGATTATATGTTTCTTGTCTGATTAACAAATTCATTCAATGATCTATGGAAAACCAAGAAGTCCAAAATCATGTTTCATCTGGAGCCAAGTTTTTGGCCTCCATGGATTTTCATCTTTAACTCACTTGATCACTTGATGATGCACTTATTCTCATGCCCAGTTTCACAAAAATACTATATTAATTTAGAAACATGTCCTTTTATGTAGGTCTTAGAATGTTGCCAGGCCTGTCCAGTTAAACACTGATTTCAAATGTTATCACTCTATTAAAAAATGTTAGTAGTGGTTATCAGCAGAAGTGAATGACTCAGACTCGAGTAAAATTTGATGACTTTGGACTTGACTTAACAAAATCAAACAAAACTTGCAACTCGACTTGGACTTTAACACCAATGACTTGTGACTTGACTTGGACTTGAGTCGTTTGACTTGAATATACGTACCTGATATCTTGATACCTGTAACTGTAACGTATCAATACTAGCATTATATTTGCTAAAGAGCACAGTATGACTTGCTTAGGAGTGGAAACGCAAAGTATAAGACTTGAGACGTGTCTGTCCTAACTTTGGACTTGGTTTGAGACTTAAATGCAAAGACTTGAGACTTGCTTGTGACCTTCAAAACAATGACATCCTTGGGGACAGAAATGCTGCTGGAAGCGCCTTGATGTCTCGCTAAGGAACAGCTGGTGTTGTTGTATGTTGGTCTCGCACAGGTCTGCAGCTTGGCAGCCATCTCGCCTGGATGTCACACCATCCATCATCCCCTCCATCCCCAACGTCAGCTCATATACATGTTGTATAACAAGAAACACAGTTGTTTAACAGCTGATAACTACATTCTAAACATACTAGCTGGTGTAGCAGGAGCTGACTAAACATTATCTGTAACACTGATAACCACTAGCAGTGCCTATGTATCAGACTGATAACATCTGAATCAGGTGATTTGAGTCCAACTGTGAGTACAAACACCTGTAAGATTGGAGTTTAAGATGCTTTTGTGAGAAATGACCCCATTTAGTAATCCCACAGCCCCCATATCTCTGACTACTGTGACATTAAGGGAACTATTTTAAGCCTCAGTTCATTTTTTTACATCCTGGAAAAAGTTGCTGCAAAGCAGTATTAGCTGTTCTTCCTGCTACGCTCTTCCAGGAACTGCATGGACAATAAGCAACAGAAAATTAAACAGAAGATACCAGAGTACATTATTTTAAGATCATCTTTCATCCTAAATCTCTCTGTATTTTTGTCAGGCTGTTGTGATGTCAGATCTTACATGGTTGACTTTGTCTAACTGTAAAATGGTGAGAATGAATAACCTTGTAACACCTAGAAGTGACCGATGATGCTGTTTCTGTGGAGTTAGCTGTTGGCTGTATCCAAATACCAAAATGACCTGTGTGTAGCTAATTTATGTTGTTGATCAGGGACAGTTTGGGCCGCTTAGTCCATGACATTCAGCCTGTTATGTCAAGGTAGATGACTCTAGATCAGCGACTCTGAGGCCACAGCAAGAGTTTTCAGATGCACTGTGGCTGCATCATAATGCCAGTCAGCACATTATTACACATGACTGTTTGTGTTGAAATAAAGAGCAAAACCTATCTGACTTGTAGTGTGGCTTTATTTGGCGTGGCTGACATGTCTGAGAGCATTTTATGTGCGAGCAGCTCAGTGTTTTTACACCACAGTTAAGAGACAACTCCCCCCTTCGGCTAAACCTTTTTTCCACACATAGTTTTGCGTTTCATGTGTGGTTTTTGGATGGAAAGATAGTATACGTACCTCTAGGCCGCAGCGCTCGACAGTGAAAGGTGTGTGTGAATTTGTGTGGTTTTTGTAAAGTGCGCATTACTCTGCTCCTGTTATCCTGTCACACTCGTCATGCATAGTTATGCTTAATTGCTGCTTCCTGATCGCTCTTGCATGAACTCCTGCATTAATTATGACAGGATGAAACAGAGACCTGGATGTAGAGAGCAAAGCTGTGCGGCTCAAGTTACCATTTAGTAACACATACCTCCACACGTTCCTCAGGTGGTTTCTTAAAGGGTCAGTTCAACCAAATCACAAAAAACTGGTGTCTAACTATGCAGACTTCTTTGGGTTTTATTTGAAAAAGCTTTGTGACATCTGTCTCTGAGGTTTTCGCATGCAGCCAAATTAATGGGGGTGAATGGAATCTAACTTGTGGTGCTCGCAGCAATGATAAATTACATTTTAAATATTTAACAGCAGCATCCCTTTTCAGAAACACTGTCCAGGTGTCTCTGGATAATCCCAAGAACATGCTGTGGACAGCTGTCAGGGGTTTTATGGCAAGGTCCTTGTACAGAGTTAGGGTCTTGCTCCATTTACCTCCACTACTCCACTACTTCTATAATTGTACATATGTTAATTGTTCTGCAAGCCAATCCAATGCTTATACTTAAACCTGACTGCTTGTACACCACCCAGGTGACAACTAATTTCTCAAATTATCTATATCACTTTTTGGAGTGAACAGTTCTGGGGACTCCCTGATACCCCTTTTGCACCAAATTAGTTCTGGTTCTTTAAATGGTTATGTCAAGACTCTTGGCACTATCATGCAAACAAGCCCGTTTTTCCACCAGTTTTGAACAGTACCATTGTAATCAAGGATGTGTCAGCAATGAAGGGTGTTGCACTATGCACAGCTGAAGTAAACAGTAGTAGCAACATGGAAGATCACATTGATTACAAGCAAATCTTTTTTCTGTTATCACAGATGTTTGTTTTATCCAAAAAACAACCATGGACGGGCTAATAATGAGCCCGCTACACGCACTTTTTTTTCTCCAGATAATTTCTTACTAAACATCTCTATTTTTGTCTCACCACTTTTTCTTTCCAACGTGTAGAATATGACATACCCACTGATGTCGTAAACAAAAAACCTGCTATTTTTTTGGCTCCAGCTGGGAGCCAAATTTTCAGGGTCCAAACCAATTTATTTTCGGTCGATATGCTCTCAACGGCTCCAAATGCAGGAACCAGAACAGAACCCGTTCCATGTTGGTGGAAAAGGGGTATGTGAGGAACTGCCCACTGGGTAGCTCCCCCGTGAATTGCCTTCGAAGAATTTTTTCCGTTTGCATCCGCACCACCAATAGGCAAACTGAAGTGACATACTGTAAGCTGTCCAGCAGTGGAGATAGCAACCTTACTTGCGCTTTGACAAGTCAAAATTGCGTTGTATTTCCATCATGACATATATGCTCAGTGAAGCCTGGACTTCACCATCGGTCCTTTTGTCCATATTTTCTTTCTTTTTTTTCGTTACGTGGTTTTGTTTGCTTTGTCTGCCGTTTACATGCCTAATGGGTTTTTGTGTCCGTCCATTCGACGTAAACGAAGGACATCTGGACCAGTCACCATATACTGTCATCACTCATGGTTCCTCTTGTGCTTGGGAGAGTTCCTTCTCCATAATGAGTGCTAAAAAATCCCTAAAACATCATTCTAAGAGCTGTGATAGTTTCTAGTACTTGTGTGACACAACAAAAAGGGGTTCACATAACTAGGTTCTTAGAACTATGAAAATTTCCTTCACTCCGAATACGCCTACTGACAAGTCAAACCTACTAGACCTTGAGAATTCCAGACATGTCTCCTAACAAAGGTAATAATTTTGTGCCAGTTTTCCTTGTTCTGCGATGCACCTCTTTGATGACTGTACCACACCCTACTGTTCTGAGGCATGTTTGGCATGTGTAGCATTATAGAGCAGGGCTATTCAATTACAAATTCAGTTGGGCCAGATTTTAAAACCAAGAAATTTAGCTGGGCCAGACTTTTTCAGTGGCCGGTAAGCAGCAGTTAATGACAAATTTTAAACCAACACAAATTAATGTCATGAAAAATAAAACAATGTTTATTTACTGCTTCCCTTTTAAATTTGGTCACATCTGACACAAGCATATCAAAAAGTGTCTAAAAAACAAAAGAGCTGTAATTCAACAGAACCCGAGGTAGCAGCAGTACATTTTTTTTCCACTTTTCAACGTAAACTTTACGTTTTCACAACAACACGCTGCATTCTGGGTTGAGTGTTGCTAGGCTACGGCAGAGTGTTGCATTCACGGTCTGAACTACTGTAGGAATTTCTGTAGAAATATCTGTAGGCTCGCTGAGCACATTTTTCCCGGTTTTTCTCGGCTTTTCTCGGCTTTTCTCGGCTTTCCTCGGCTTTTCTGGTTGGGCCACTGGCTGGGCCACTCAAGGATTGCTTCTGGGCCGCATGTGGCCCGCGGGCCGCCATTTGAATAGCCCTGTTATAGAGTCTACAAAATAAGCCTTATATCTACATCCATAGGGGAAATGCTCTTATGAGGACGGTGAAAAAGGCTCCAATGCAGCAAGTAGTTACCCAACTGTCTGTGAACAGTATGAGCATTAGTGGGGAAATCCCTAAAAAGTGCAAGTGTATAAGGAGAGACAGACAGCAAGGTAAGTATTCTCTTGAAAGATGCAGTTAGAACAAGATAAGTCTAAATGTATGTGTGCTCACTTATAATACTGTGCAGTTGAAACAGTCAATATCCAAAAATACAGAAAGAATTTGGGTTAAAGTTGACCTGACAGCCAAAAAACAATAACTTAAATTAGTTAAAATATAGGTGCTAAGGTTCAGTCATTCAGTTAAAGTTTGAGCACTAAAAGGAGTTAAAGTTGTTAAAGTATAATAAATTGTACTATAGGTGTCAGTTAAATTGGAAGTCCTGTGAGAATGTCTAACAAAAAATAATTAAAGTTTTTGTTTGAATCATTTGAAATAGCTCAAAAACTGAGAAAGTTGAACGAACAATTGAAGTACAGTTATTGAAACAAGTTAAAATGGCAGACAATCAAAGTGTTAAAAAAAGTTTAAGCACTGAATCAAGTTAAACTAAAGGATCAGATCTGTACTTTTCAACCTGGCCCCTGTTTTCCCATGTTTTTTTTGTTGAAGTGACTAAGGGGAACAACAATTTTTGAAATTGGTCCAAGATTGAGCAAGAGCTGTCTGCAGCCAGACAGGTTGAAATGTAAGCACTTGGGGGAAGGCTGCTCTGTCAATTTATATTCACTTTAAGTGCTTGTTTTTGCCACTGACTTGCATTCATTAAAAGTGACTGATGAGTTATGAAAAGGAACTCTATGGATATAGACCTTTTTTGTTAAAGAGTAAGATCACTTTTGTTTAACCAGGGACAGCTCCAAAATTGCTATCGCCAAACCCACCAGACTCCATTTAAATAAACAGTAATGTTAGCGTGTATAGAGCAGCATATTTTTTAAATCTAACTGGGTGAATTAAGGGTTCATTTCAACCAAAACAGAGCTGATGATCATTGGAACAGTGGAAAGATGACCCAAGATGGGGTTTTTTCTTTAGTTTTATTTTGTCTGTGTCGACTTTGAATGAAGTGTTTTTTACTATGGTAAAATTACTGTTTATTTTAAACACTCTGGTGGGTTTGGTGGTAAAGATTTCAGGGCTGTTAGCTTCAAGAGCCAGAACTTGTTTAATACTGGGTTTCAGTGGAACTCTCTGTTGAGGTGTAACCACTGAAAGCAATTGAAACATTTATCCAACAAGACTTGACCATCACAAGCATCAGTGAGGAAATAAGTTTAATGTTTAAGTAGATCGATACAAAGGATAAGTGTATCCCTGAAATTTCCAAGGTCAGGTAACCCTGATAGGGAAAAAAACATTGTTTCACTTTTCTCTACATATCTGGATTTAATAAATGTAGTATTAGCATTCAGTATGTTTTACATTGCTGCAGCAGCACCACAGTAAATACCTGAGAGTCTACCTCCAGCAAAAACTGATTCAAACTTTTACATTATCATCTTTAGGTGAGACGTTTTCCCCGAGGGAATGTCTGACAGCTCAGTCGACTGCCAGCCTGCTGGTCTCTGTCTCATGTAAATGTGTCACTCAGTATGCCTGCTGTCATCTGATACCATCCATTTCATTCCTACACTAACTGGTTTTTAAATCAGACTAGGGCCTAGGTCACCAAACACTGAATTTATCAATGGCGACATCACCCATGCTTGTTGGTGGGTTCGTCCAGGTAGGATTGATGTAAATGTATGAATGACTGAGTGACTTAACCTGGCAGTGGACACTCACTTTCTCCTGTGTCTTCAGTGGCTGATTATGTTTCAGCACTGTTAGGTTCATTTGATAGGCTCTTTATTCTCCTCTCTGCTTTCTTTCTGTCTGCTTTCCTCACCGACTTTTTTTCCTTATCAGCCTCCACAAGCGGCAGGTTCTCACATTTTGACCCTCTAGAGGCCTGTAATGTCAAAACGACCTTTAGTTGTCCTTGGAGGCTGAGAGAACCATATGTTCTCCTGCAGTTTGGTTTTAGTGAAACTTTTATTTCCAGGTTCAGACCGTTAAATACCTCCCCCTTGGCCTCAATTAGAATAAATGACACACACTTTTCCTCTTCAGTGTGGGACAAGACAGGGGTGCACACTCTCTCCATTGTTTTTTGCATTGTTTGGAGCCCCAGGCAAGTGCCGACTTAAGGACTTTTAGAGGGAACCAGGAATGCGAAATCTCACTGTATGCAGACAATGCCCTTCTCTTTGTATCTGATCCTCTCTTATCTGATTCGTATATCTTCAACACTCTACACAATTTGGTAGATTCTTGGGCTATAAACTTAACCTTGATAAAAAGTGAGCTCTTACCCATTCCCACCACTGTCAACCAATTGAGTTATCTTGGTATATCTGTTGCAAAATCTCACTCTCAATTGCTAAGGGCCAATTTTACTACACTCCAGGAAGGTGTTAATATGTGCTAATATTATTGGGGTTAAGCTCACAGTCTCTGGGGCGAGCTGGGGCTAAACTGGAGAGTGGCTGTTGACATACTCATTACGTGACATACTCATCACTTGACATACTCATTTACTTACTTTCTTAAGTTTAGCAAGAAATGTAGTTATTTTAAGCCAAGACATGATCTTTTCTCTAAGATATCTGGGTAATTTTGTTGCCAAAACATTATTTTGGTGCCGAAACTCACAGTTTTAAGTGCAGGGCCACTGAATAAGCTGTTGCATTTGACGAATTGGAAGTCAGAACATGTTGCAAGTTAAGATTTTTGAATCAATTCAAATTCAGTATTATTGGGAGATCCTACCTTTGATGTGACGCTTAATAAACTATAACATCAACCCCACTATCCCCCGCACAAGAAATTGTTCTGGAGGAACTTGGCAGCCGATTCTCTTGTTTGGAGCTCTCTGGAGCTCTTTGGGCATCCCCGGACACCCTCGGGCATCCTCAGGTCTGCTTGGTCTGAGCTGATCTGTCAATATTTCTCTTGCAGCAGGCAGCAGGATCTTACCTCAACCCCACTTGGCCGGAGTGATGGTGGCAGTGTTTGCCAGATCTTGATTATTCAGAGTTTCTTTCTTTCTTTTCAAGTTGCTGGACGCTGGCCTTGGGGTTCCCAGAACTTAGCTGTGCCCGCCTGCAAAGGTAATTGATCGGAAGAGCAAAAGAACGGCAAAGAAGAGCAGGACATTCAAAAGGCAGGATAACATCTGTTACGCCTGTTATTATTACAGTATATACATATGTAAATATATATGTCTGGATATGTTATATGAAAATCAAATGATTGGGGAAAACAGAATCAGAATATATAAGTATCAAACAAAGTCAGTGGTCTCCAGGAATGTGTTCTCACGAGAGGGAGAAGAATGGGTGGAGGAAATAAGCAGCTTGTAAGTACTTTGTTTTCTTTTCAAGTCTCAAGTCTCACTCCCACTGTGATGCAGATTGTACCACACTTGGATTGCTACTGTAAAGGTCAAATGTTTGCACAGTGAGCTCTAAAGGGCACAGGGGAAACAGTTCAGGTGAAAACTTAAGTCTTAAATGAAATATTCCAGTTATAAAGTGTCTTAAGCAATCAGACACAGCTCAGAGTCATGTCAGTGACAATGGATAGCATCTGTTTTCATGGAGGAAGAACTTGAAAAAAACGTCCATAGAGATCTTTTAGAACAGTATTACAGCAAGACCCAAATCTCTGCTGAGAAGAGGTATGCTCAGTATGTTCCAACCACATAATATTTTCCCTGTAAGAAACACTGCAAATCTTAGACAAAACAAAGTGTTGTACAAGCAAGCAAACAATCATGCTATTATATAATAGGCTTAAGCGTTCTTATATGGCCACTACTTATGTGGGTAGTTTGACCTCTTGGTGTCATGCTTGGCATCAAGCAGTGTGAGACCATTCATTTTACTCAAAACACTGGTATTTATGTAACTTGACATTCAGGCTGCAGGGGATACTTAACTGTGTGTGTGAGTGTGTGTGTGTGTGTGTGTGTGAGACTGAGATAAACAAACAGGGATAAAGAGACAGGAAGAGAGCGCGATATGGTTAGATTATGTAACCTTGTTAGACTATTTTTTTTCGTGTGTGTTGGACCCTCTGGTGTTGTGTTTGGCAGTAACAGTGTGAGGTGGTATGAGGGCCAGTTAGCAGCAGATGCGCAAATCTTTCTACCAAAAACACGACAGTTTACATAACCAGACCTGAACACACATGGTGTTTGTGTGTTTCAGCATCGGTTGACTGGTAATTTGATTTAGCCAACAGCTTATGTACATGCATTTACTATATATATGAGTGCAGTGATGTGCACACTTCACATTAGTGTGTTGGAATAATAAACTGGAACAAAAGTGAAGCTATCCTGCTATTTGTTTTACTTGTTCTGTTCATTTAGCCTCTGTCCGTTTAGTCTGCAGACCTGAAGGCATTAAATCCTCAATGTCAGAACACCAGTAAATCTAGTGGTCCAGGTTTACTAAGAGCCATTAAAGATGATTTGAAAAGATGGACAGCTTCATCTTTGTCATTGTGGGGAAGAAATGAATAACAATGAGTGTTCTCCTAGGTTTGGCTCACATCATAACCTCCATTGTCCTTCACATCCCTCGGTTTTGGTTTAAACAAATAACAGCCCAGTCACCAGAAGAAAATGTTTGCACTGTACATTTCTGGAAACCACAAATATTTTACTTTTGTACATTTCATAACATCAAATTCCTTGTGTCTATAGTGATGTTGTATATGAGCTGACTTTGTCATGCAGAGGTGGGGGGGGGGGGGGGGGGGGGGGTGTGACACCAAGGTGAGACGCCTGCCTAGCTGCAGAACACTAATCAACAAACGACAAAACCAGTTTTTAAATCAGTGCTGTGTTTCATTGCTTTGTGGGCACAAAAGGTGTGTTTTTCTTTAGTGACTGGTCGGTCGCTGTGTTCCATTGTGGATAGTGGTATTTTAAGCCAAAACCAATGCATTTCTCAGTTCTCACTCACAACTCAAGAAATACTGATGTTTGGTCAGTGGCCCTGCACATCAAAATATGATACTCTACTCCTCCAGCATCACTTTTGGACATCAAAGGACGGTGTGTTAATTAAAGCTTGTTACATGCATTGTGTCTTTTCAAAATAAACTTCTGTTTGGCATTGGTATTTGACGAGTTGGGAGTCTGACCAGGTTACCAAAACATGATCCTCTCCTAAACATAACCAAGTTGTTTTTGTGCCCAAACCTAACCATATTTAAGGACAGCATTGTTGAAATGCAGACTTTGAATATTTCTGCTATATAATAATGTACAAACGTAACATGTGGTTTGCAGAAATGTGCAGCACCAACATTTCTTTTTTTTTTTTTTTGCTGCCTGGGTTAGGAAAGAAATACTATATTCTCTCACTTCCTGTGAAAAGATAAAAAACCTACAATAAATGATGAGAAGCTGTCCATGCTGACTTGTGGAGGAGTAAAGTTAGGGTAGATGTGCCTGACTTATATCTCTTTTACCTTTCACACAATGCCAGATTCCCCATGGTTTGGGGTTTTGGAGATACAACTCCAAAAGCAAGCTGAGACTGGCTGGAAGGACAGATAATCACAGAGCATAATAAATACATTTCTCCAGCATCATTATGGTATCATTCCAAACCCATTGCAAAACTGAATGATACATTTATACAAATTGTTAATGTGGTTAGAATTATAAATACAAGGTTAGGTACCACGGGTACTTCATGTCCACTATGAAAAATTCTGCTCTTTTCAGCAGGCAATAACTTGTTGATCAATATATGACATAGGACATAACACATATGAGACAGGAAAAATTATGAAGGACATTGCCATCATTTCATTTTCAGAAATCATGCCTAATCCAAATAAATCCCATTTTCTCTCTTATTTGCAGCAAAAAGTTATTATTACAAAAGTAACCTGAGAAAGTGCCACTGTAGGTTGCAATGAACATCTGGATAACAGCTTTAAAAAACTCCCAACATAGAAACGATGGGAGAAAGACCTGAGTATCACTCACCCCACAAGAGATGGAGAGAATTTGGAGGAACTCAGTCACTGTGTGTAAGATTTAGGGTAATACAATTGAAAATACTGCACAGAGCATACATCGCCTGCTCTAGACTAATAACGATGGATCAAACCCTCTCAGACTGATGATGGCATGGTTGTGGGAAGGTGGGCACCCTTGTTGTGCATCCTCGATCTATGTGTGCCTTTATGTGTGTCTGGGTGATTACAGAGACAGGGTGGTGTAAGAGTGATGCACCATTTTTACACAGAATGAACTGAAAACATCATCATGAAAAAGTGCATAAAAGAACAAACGGCTAAATAAATGAGTTTCCCTGAGTGCTCCAGGCTGAGGAGACGAATACAGGAACAGCTGTCCTGCTTGGATAAAAGAGGTGCGGTGTGAATGTGTGTGAGCATGTGCAGTCGATTTAATCCCTGACGGGAGCTTGCAGACAGGCAGACAGGACGACATGTATTTGTGTGTGTGTGTGTGGTGTTTCTGATCCGGGTTAGATGAGTTCTCTAGGGGTTTGTGTGTCCTCCAAATCACACACACAGCTGGCATCATTGGCATCATTTATAAACAATACCAGCATTTCATCATTGGGATGGATTAAAATCTCGAAATAGACCAGAGACATTCTGGTGGCTTTTAGCACTCTCTCTCTCTGCTCATCTACGTTAACCTAGTGAACTCTCTGTTCATGTCACAACAGATCTGATAGGTGGAGGGAGGGTGGAGGGACGTCTGATCTTCAGACAGCTGATCATCACCAAACTTGAGATTTTAAGGAAACAAGTCAAACAAGATAGATACAGCAGTGCCTTAATTTGCCCTTTTAAGCTCTGTGTGTGTATGTGTTGCCAGCACTCAGGGACAGCCGTCGGTCACACAGCTGGTGACAGATTAATTTCTGTTGTTGGATATTTAAAACACAGTTCATCCACAGTTATGGTGAAACCCTACAGGGAGACCTTTCAAAGGATTTATTATGACCGTATCAGACAGAAGAGGAGATACTCTGTCGATTGTCTGTAGCCTGGTTGACATCATGTGTTTGAGCAGCTTTGTGCCAGCAGTGATCAGCCACTGTGATAAGAGTGAAACCCACACCTCACCTTCCTCCTACGTCCTTACATGGCTTCTCTCATCTTACAGAACTACATCCAGGATTTGGGAGATCACCTTGTTAGTCAGCTACTTGTAAAGTAACAAGAATGTAACTGCAATAATATGTAATGGATGTAATGGTAAAGGCAACTATTATCTATCTATCTATCTATCTATCTATCTATCTATCTATCTATCTATCTATCTAGTATAAACCTTAAATACTTAAACATCCTGTTTCTGTGTCTCTGCTGTCCTGTTCCTGCGGAAGAAACCACTCACTTTAAACTGCAGAGGCCTAGACTGAGCTGACAGGAAGTGCTGATGACGGACGAGACTTGAAGAAGTTAGTGTAAGGATACACGCGTGACTACGTCTGCTTTTCAAAATAAGGTGTTACCAAAGAGTAGTTGATAATGAGGCTGACCCACCGAAAAAACTTTGCAAACTTCCCAATGGCCAGTCCATGTCTGGCAGTCAAGCTAAAGTGCTCACAATGACATTATTCACATGCTGATATTCATCATGCTCACTGAGGCATTGTAGCATGCAAACATTTGTACGTCTGAGGTTGATGAGAAAATCATTTGTTATGTAAGTATTTGTTCATAACCCAAAGTACTGAACACATTCCACTTTTATTTGATGATGGCAGAAAAGTTATAGAGATCACCAAAGTAATAACAATTAATCACACGGGGGAACATGAATACCTGTTCCAAATTTCACTGGAATCCATCCAGTAGTTAATGGAACATTTCAATCAGAACCAAAAATGTCAACCTGCTGGTGGTACAAGAGGAAAAGTCAGGAGATCACCAAAGTCAGTAGAATTTATTTCCTGGAGACCATGAGTGTCTGTACTAAATTTCACAGCCAAACATCCACTAATTGTTGAGATATCTTACTTTGAATTACAGTAATGGCCTGACTAACTGATTGTCACTGCCTCTCTAAGGTAGGCATTTCTTCAAGAAACAGTATCCAGACAAAAGGTTTCTGCAGGAGTCCCATCACGTTACAGCTGGGTTGTGCAGCGACCATGGCCTAGTGGATCCCCTTCCATCATTAACCTTTTATCAAAGCTTACGTAGAGCACTGACCCCTGAGTAACAAGTCACTTAGCTCATGATTTATAGTGCTTGTCAGTTATATTATTTATTTAGACAGATTTTTTTTACCACAAGGCAGATTGTGCCTAAATCCACATCCTCACATAAATAATGAAGCAGTAACAGCTTGTAGGGCCGGAGCTGCTGTTCTGCTATGTCAACCTGAATTAAGACACTCATGAGGCCGGCAAGGATGGAATATGATCATACGTTTTACTTAGAATATCACAATGTGGTGACATCAAAGTCAAAATGCATTAGCAGGCATGTAAGAGACCACCAGAAAAACTGGAAGAAGGAGAGCATTAAAGAACTTTGAGGAGCACATGTAATTTGAGCGGTGTGGATCGCTTCAACATGGAAAAAGTGTTTTAAACCCAGTAACAGTCAAGCTCCCTTCCTGCTGAAGTGACTCTGAGAAAGACATTGAATCCTTTGCAGGTCCAGGGTTGGTGTTGCGCAATCATCACTGCTTCTCTGAAGGAAGTACACTGAAGAAAGTGACAAGGAAAATCAATCAATCAATCAATCAATCAATCAATCAATCAATTGTCACATGGAATTATACAAGGTACAACTGCAGTGAAACGTGATCCTACCAGTTCCTTTGACCTGTGCACTGGAATTAAGTTCTTTTTATAATCCATGGTTTCTAGTTGTGAAATAATTTAGCTGTCCATACACCCCAACCCCAACAAGATGGTTGTGTAGTCACTTTTTCCAATCACAAGCAGCACCACACTGAAGCCACCTCTGGGCAGCGTATACTAGTGATCCACAGCAGGAACAGGACAACAACTCACCTTCCCACTGTCGCACCAGTCCTTATTCACGTCCTCCCCTTCTCTTGCTAGATACTACTCTGTCAGATCAGCATATAGTAAAAGAGTCACCTGGTTGAATGCCGTTCTCCAGGACTTAGCCAAACTTCAGTGAATCAAAGAATATTACAGTTCCTGATATCCAGTAGGAAACTGATGCAGCACAAAGGTCATCCAGTTTATTTTTCATTGTTTGTACAATGGCTGGCAGGATGTTAGTTCAGCTGGTATCCATTTATTCTCCATCTTTAACATAATGTTTACTAATATCTGGGAACCTCAACCTGGCTAGCTAGCAGCTAGCTATCAGAAGTCAGCAGAAGGGGAGTTTATAGACTGGTGAGTTGATTACCTCATCCTGATGAGTGACTTGCAGCCACACGCCACCACCGTCCAAAGCCAACCACAAAAAAGCCCCGCCAACACTTCCAAAATAGACATAAGAGCATAAACTAGGCACAACTTTAGTGGAGCTGACAAGGGGGCAACTGGAAGTGTCTGCGTAATAGATTTAAACCCATGCTACTGAATCTTTAATTTGTTTTTCTCACTGGTTTGATGCCTGGGGCTCCATTTGAAAAAAAGCTTCTGTATTTTTGTGCAGTAATCAGAGTTCAGATACAATTGAATCAAAGTAAACAGTGAGTAAATTATTACAGTTATACTTTCAGTTAGACCTGAACAGACTTTTCAATGACATTAAAGTACAAATCAGTGGCATTTTATATAATCAGTTAAAACCTTACACACTGTCTTTCCTAAAGCTGTGCTTTGACATAGTGACCAAACTCTGAAATTACAACTTCTACGTCTGTCACATGATGCCACTGGGAATAGAAAGACTTCTTCTCACAGACTTATATCGTGACAGAAACGTCTGGAAATTAGTGGATACGTTTTTTTTGAGCATCACATTCCCTCACAAAATGGCTTGTTTTACACACTGAGATGGAAGGTCATACATGTTCAGCAGTCATTCCAACACACTCAAAGAGAAGCGTGTCCTGAGTCTGCCACATGGTGCAAATGTCACAGTCAGTCAGGTGGGTAGGATTTGTTGGTGGTTTCACACAATGTGATTTAAAAATCCCACAGAACAGGTGTGTACTTACTGTCAGTGGTGCCAACTTGTGACTTTATTTCTCACATGCTAGGGGCAAAGGAATGCTAGGGGCAAATCTAATAACCTTTTCCAATTAAAACAATTGGCAACACCACATTTGATTAATGAAGCTGGAGAGAGCAATAACACAACAGGAACAAGCTTTTCCAGTCATAAGAAAGTAAGCTGCCCTTCATGGAAGGGATGAAAGTACATGATGTCAGCTCAGTAGCACTGGTTTCAACGTATGGTGTGTGTCAGAAACAAAAATGAGTGATGGACTGACAGTCAGTATATTTAAGGGTCTGGGATGCTTCATGCTTCAACACAAAGTCTGCCATGTCAGAATTTCTTTTACATTTGTTTGTCTGGCCTGACAGCGTTTCCTGCTCGTTCCCTGCTGCCTGACATGTCTGGAGACCAGAATACATCCTGACACTGAACACTGACATTTTCTTTTGCTGTTTGCTGGTTACAAAACATGTTTTCAGTCAACCTTTTTCTGCAACTCTCAACAAGTCCTATATTGGATTTCAATTTCCTGTCCAAAACAATGATAATCAACCTGTGCTTTCCCAGTGCAGTCATCAGAAATAAAGCTGGAATTGTAGGTTTCCACAAACCATGGATACGTTTCATGTGTACATTTTTAAGTAGCAGTTATGTGGAAAATTATGCTTCAACAACCCTGCGCGTAATGAGTAGTTAGGTAGTTTTGGTAGTTTTGGGGGCAAATCCCCTCTGGAAACACATGGATGTCTTGATAAACTACAACAGCTTTCTGTGGCATTATTCCAGGTGGAAATAGAATGATGGGTTGCTAAAAACACCCATGTTTCATGGCTAAAAAGCTGCTGGAAACACATCAATGACTTAATAAAAAACAACCAGTTTCGTTGTTTGTTGGTCTTGGAGAGTGTTCTGTGGCTTGGCAGGCATCTCGCCTAGGTGTCACGCTATTCATCGGATAACATCAACATAAATATTACTCAGCAATCATTATGGCATATCTGTATGAGACAAAAACTGTTTGGCACTGTTTTTAATTTAATGAGAATTCTTCTTTGAATACACATATTTTCAAGATGGCAATCCATCCTCTACTCAACGCATTGATGGACGGCCCACTCTCTTGATGGTTTCCCCACCTCACAGGCCAAAGTGCAGCCGCACTGCCTGCACTGTCTTTATTTACGTGCCTGGGTTGACAGCTACTGCAAATAAACTGAATGTAAACAAGAATGTAGTAAATGCATATGCATAATGAGAAGTATAAACCTACAATGAAATTAACAATTTATAAAAGAGAGTGAGAATATAAGAAGACTGATGTTCTTCTCATCTCAATCTCAGAAAAATAAGATCTCAGCAAATAAGAGTAGTCTTAAAATGTTGAACTATTCCTTTAAGCTTTGATTTGTCACCTCCTGATTGGACAGTGAAACATCATTTGGGTAAACAGTGAAGATGGGACACTCTCACTGTGGTGCTACGTTGTAATTCAGTCTGCTAAAATCTGTCAATTGTTTACATCGTGCAACTTTAAATACACACACTGATCCATAGCATATAATTTAACACAACTGTCTTTGCATTGGATTGTTCCAGTGCGTTACCCTGAAAATGCCCCGTCATATTTAGCCTCTCATTACTCAGAGAGCAGAGATGGATGGAAGGAGATCGAAACAAGAGAGAGGCCACAGCGCAGTGAGAGAGGAGTGTGAGAACAGATAAACAAGAGGAATGAGACACCGTGATTTATAGCGGAAGAGGGAAGGAGTCAGGCCTTGACGTTTACGAACCTGACGAGCCGGTTCTGTTCTTTTCTCCTCTCTGTTTTATTCTGTCACTTCAATCATCTCCCCAGCTCTGTTCCTGCACTCGGCTGCCAGTCAATTAAGGCAAATGCCAGCAGGAAGGGCGGAGACATGATCAATATTTTACGAAAGCAGCTCAGCCAGACAGACAGAGTGGCGGTGGTGATGTCAGAGACGGGAAAAACACACAGACACAAAATAGAAAGCTCCAGAGCTAAACAAAGAACAGCCTTTCCACATCTGAGTCCTATCAGCCTGTGAGAATATAACCAGGGGGTTTGAAGATCTGTGGTTAAATTGGATTTATTAGATCTTTGCTGCTGGTTGCTTGATGTCATCTGTAATCTGAGGAGTTGAATCAGTGGTTGTGACTGCTGGTATTGTACTTGAGTAAGAGTAGAACTGCATTTAAGTGGTTAAAAAAAAAATCTGTTCTTCAGCTTAGTTTAATTGAGCTCCTCACGCTTCGTAAAGTTTAACGTTTAGATCTTTAATGAGTGAGAAAATCAAATCTGGAATTTACATTATACAACCACAGAGGGATGAAATTGCCAACCTCATGATCTGACACGTCCCTAAACTTTGGTTGATAATCACTCATTAATATGTGGCCTCTAGTAAAATGATCTCATCATTTTTTGCCATAGTAGCAGCATGACTCTGGGTGAAGTCAGTCTGTCTGTGGGTCAGTCCAGGACTTTGTTAAAACTTAAACATCTCAACAACTATCAGATGGATAGCAATGAAATTTCGCACAGACATTAATGACCCCCAAAGGATAAATCCTAGCAGCTTTGGTGATCCCCTGACTTTTCTTCTAGCGCAACCAGCAGGGGAAAGTTTCACTCACCCCATGAACATTTTTTGAACATTCATCCGTATGATAAATCTTAATGACTTAAGTGACTTTGAGTGAAATGTCTCAACAGCTATTGGATGTATTGTCATCATTTAATGCTTATTAGCAAATGTTTGCATGATAATTTGTTGGTGAAGGTTAATAGTCATCCAGGTCATGGTAATCGTAGTGCTATATCATAAGCAACTGGACTTTGTGTTTTTTGAGGACGTTTTACCTCTCATTCAAGAGTCTTCTTCAGTTCTTCCACTTTTAAAATAAATATGTTAGCTTCATAACTTCACTGTGTGATGACCATACATAAATTATGTAATGTTACATTAAAACAACACTGACTTTTGGTTTCACACGTGACACAAAAGCCCTGTTTCCACCAAACTGTATGTTACAGTTTAGTTCAGCTCGGTACGCTTACTTAGTTTCCACTGTAAAAAGATGTGGATGGTACCAATGGAATTGTTCCATACTGTCCCCATTTTTGGTCACCCTTCTGTTTGGGTACCTAGTACATAGATCTGGTACTAAAAAGTGGAGCTACAAACGCTGCATCCCGATGATTGTTCAATAGCAGACGGTCACTCTTGCTCAGGGCGAGTTGTAGCTGGTTTTGTGACCACCGGCAAGTTTTACATTAGTAAACTAGAACTATAAAACTGAAGGATGTTTTGCTGGCTCTCGCAGCAGCTGTAGTCAGAGAAAGAAATAACTTAAGTCACTGCAATTTTTAAGGTGGATTGTTTCTTTGTTGTGTTACTCAATGTATGAGTTGACGACGTGAATCCATCAACACACCTTAAATTTCAATGTCAACTGAATTTTGTGAACTGCATATATCCCAAACCTCACTCAGAGGAAAAAAAGCGCTGTGGAGCGTTGTTCCTGTGGGCTCCAGCAACACTGAACTCCTGCGCTTGCCTGAGAAGGACTGAATGCACAAACCTTCTAGAGAGACTCTCACTCCAGGCTGTTCTATTTTGTTCTGAAAATGTTGGCATGCAGCCTCGTTTTGTTGATGATAAACGAGGTGCAGACTGATAAAGGAGGAAATACGGTGAGTGCTGGACGGAGCAGTGAGTGACAACAACCCCGCCCGCTTGAAAGAGTACTGTTTGCGGTAGAAACGCTAGGGTCTAGGTATCATGTTTGAAGGGTTACTTTGGTTCCAAAGGTAACATACCAAAAGTGTTTGGTGGAAACGAGGCAAAACTTCGGTCTCTTATCTGAAAGTCCACTATACAGAGACTTTCTCACTCTCTATACCACATTAGTTGCTCTCAGCATTAACTATTACCAAGGATAGTTTCACAATTGAGTTAGCTGAAAGTGTGGTGCATCATCTGTGGCGTTGACATCATATGCTGAAGGGTGTGATAAAGCAACAATATTTGACGCCCTGCGAATAAAAATGGTCTGGTAATAAAGGTACATGTCACCCTGTGCTGCTGCACTGATGTGTTAGTGACTGATGTGTGGATGACAATGCAGCTGTATCGGACAGAGCTATAAGGCTTTGGCGACACAGACAATATTTGTTAGTAGGATCGATTCATTGGTGGTTTTGGTCTTTTCATGACATTTGTTGACAGTAACAAAAGTATAGCCTCATACTGTGACATCCTTTATTTGCACTGCATCTTCTCTTCAGCACAACTGAACTCTTTCAACAACTTGTTCTTATTCTCCTGTCTGAGTAAACATAGAGAAAATATGGACGTGTAGTTTGGATAACAGAAAATGTCACCCGAGGACTCACTGATTTAAATGTGTTGGCCATGTGTGTTGGGGAGAAAAGGCACATTTGGTTGTAGCGTCAGTGCATCATCTGCTGGAAAAACAGGAGATGAAAGACAAAGAAGCAAATTGAAAAACTGGCACTAAACATCAAAACAGTTTATCTGGCATGATCTTGACATCACTACCATCACAGAGGAAGTGCACTCATCTATTTTAGTCATTGGTTTTCCAGATGGGCAGGGCCGGGTCAAACAGAGTGGAACAATAGGTGTCACCATCAGGCTAAAAGAAAGGAACAGATCTGTGGTGCAAAAAAAATACAAATCCTGTTGAATTAATGACACAAATTACCACTGCATCAAGGGTCAGTTCACTTACATCATATATAAAACATATTTTCTCATTTATAGCTATTCAGCAATGCAGAGACTTTCAGATGTGAGAAATCTGAGGTAGACCGGGAATATTTCTTCAGTAGAGAGCAATATTTAAGCAATATTACACAAGAGGAAGTGCTGTTGTCCTGAATATCATCATGGCTGTGATTTGGTCGTGGGCACGAGGCCACAGGCGTTTATACAACAGTATACAAGCGCCATTTATTAGTTAAGAGATAAAAGCAACAACAGATTATGACTCTTTTGTTTATTTAATTATTTCTTTGACTCCGCTAACACAAACAGCTCTGAAACTGGACTGGGACTGAACTGTTGCGAAGTGACACATAAACATTCTTGCACATTAGCTCGCTGCTTTGTGTACGTCTACACGTCACCACAGGCCATCTACTATCATGGAGCCTAAGTTTATCTGCATGTTTCCATTTAATGCGCAACCAGTGAAATGACAGTTGCTTTGGCGCCGCACATGTGATGCTGATGAGTTAACACTGGATCAGACAGTGTGTTGTGACATCCTCTGATGTCAGATGAGCATACCTGGAGATCTGCAGTGTCTTATCTAGGTTTCATTCCTTCCCCTTCCTCCTTTCCTCGCAACCACTCATAACTATACTGAAATGTCATTTGTGGAAATATGTGCAGTTTGTTATAATGATCCTTATTGTAATTGTAATTAACAGCTAACATAATTAATGGTTCACAACACCTGTAAACTGGAGAGATGCATGCATTAAGTCCCAGTGCTGTTATACTCTATATCAGCACTCAGGGAATTTCTTTTGTCCAATCAAATGGCTTGGACGGAGCTAACTGTATAATATTTGAGATCACTCTCTTAGCAATTTTAATTCAAACCAACCTAATGTGGTTTGGTTTAGGTGCGAAAACCAATCGGTTGAGGTTAGGAAAAGATCGTCAGCTCATGTACTGCGTCACTTTAGAAATGTTGATATGATATAAATGAAACATACATTGCCAAGATTTTCTTCTGGCCGGCTGTCCAAACAAACCAATATCTGCTATGAAGGTAAGTCAAACTGTGATTGCAGTATCTATGATTGTGATTGTAAAGGTGGTTATCCAATCAGCAGCAATCCAGTCTATTTCCGGCCGTGTTTATCAGTTGGGCGAGGTAGTTCCTGCACTGGTCAGTGTTGTGTTGGCAGGTATGGAGGCTGCACTCCACCCAATGCAGTAATGTAAACTCTGGCTTAAACATCAACCAGGAGTCAACACACACTGCCTGAGGCTGCCTTGACCTCACGTTCTTCACTGCTGTCAAAGGCAAACAGACCTGCCTGTGTCAGAGCTTTTTAAACACTGAAGGATGTGACGATGACCAGATCTGTGAGTGTCTGTGTGTGAGAGGCATTGTGGGGGAAACAGTGACCACCATAGAAGAGATGGCATGACATCCTTTTTCAGCAGATATCAAATATTCCCAGAAAGAAATGAGCCAGCACTTGAGAGTGTGTGTGTGGGTGTGCGAACACAAAAACGAGTTCCCACAGGTGGGTGGTATTAGAGCTGAGCGCCGACAACTTATCAATCATCTTCCACAGGAATTAGAGACACGTAATGATGCCTTACACTGAAATGCACACACACAGGCCATAGGCCCCTCAAATATTTGCTTTTTTATATTTGCTTCATAGAAGACATGAAAGGCTCGGGGGCACTTCTGTATATCCCGTCTTACAGAATAGATCTGTGTAATGTGAACTAAATGAGGAAGTTGGCTCAAATTTGATGAGATAAGTAAAGAAGCAGATTAGAGTTTAAAGAGTGCAAAGCTGTTTAATAGCTGTCAGACTTGAGATTTATAGATTTGAAGGAAGAAGAAAAGCCGCAGCTGCTTCCTCTGATTTTAAAATGCCATGTCAATGATATATTTAGAGAGCTACCTTTATTTTGAAATCGTGGTAGCCAGGTGTTACAAAACAGCTGTGGACAAAAACAAGCCCACCTATTCATCATGCTGGCAGGGTGGGTTTTTCATTACGCAAAGGGGACAGGGTTGGGTGGTGTTACAACATATAGTGTGGCCTCAGATTTGGCAGCTGATTACATAAGGACACCATTTATGATCATTTAGAAAGGTGGGGGTCGGGCTGCTGTGGCAGGTTTACAACCACATTAGTGACACAAGCTGTGATAGGCACATACATGTTAGTAGGAGTGAAAAAAAATTCACGAGCTCAATTACGAAAAATAAATAAACCACAAAATATGTATGTAATTAATTTTTTGTAAGACTCACTGCTTTTATAAAACAGCTTGGAGCTGCAGTTTTTCCCAAATGTAGCTAAAACAGGTAAAACGAACGCATTTATTTGGGACTATTGTCATCTGTGGATTAATACACATTTGGCGCTCTCCTGAGTAGTTATGACAGCAGGGCGTTGTATGTAAGATTGATTGAAACAAACACAATGTGTGCTCATTGTAATAAAGGAACAGTTCTTGTTAGGAGCAATTCATTGTTGGTTTTGGTATTTTCATGGACTTTGTTGGCAAGCATGCTAACAATGCTTATGGCAACAATGTAACACCTACTTGGCTTTGTACCTGCTTTTGCTGTGCAATTAATCACCTGGCTATAGGAAGTGAGTTAATTACATTTGATAGGCACTATTCAAATGAGAGTGACAGGAAATAGCACTCCCAATCCTCTTTAAGGATGACGGCTTATTTAACATATATCCAACAAACGAGCTACCTGGACGTGAACAGGAATTGTGCTCGAGTAACTTGTAAATCTCTATCCATCCACTTTCATCTTCTTAACCAGGGCTGGGTTGCAGGAGCAGCAGGCCAATCAAAGCACCCCAGATGTCCCTCTCCCCAGCAACGCTTTCCACCTTCTCCTGGGGGACCCCAAGGTGTTCACGCAGATATAATATCCCTCCAGTGTGTTCTGGGTCTGCCCCAGGGCCTCCCACCAGTGGAACATGCCCAGGAGGCATCCTGATCAGGTGCGCAAACCACCTCAACGGACCCCTTTCGAAGTAAAGGAGCAACGACTCTACTCTGAGCTCCCCCAGATGTCCAAGGTCCTGACCCTATCTCTAAGGCTGAGCCCAGCCATCCCACAAAGGAAACTCACTTCGGCCACTTGTGTCCACAATCTAATTCTTTTGGTTACTACCCAGTGTTCATGATCATAGGTGAGGGTTGGGATGCAGTTGGACCAGTAAATTGAAAGCTTCCAGCTGAGCTCCCTCTACACCATGAAGGTCCAGCGCAACACCCGCATCACTGCAGACGCCGCATCAAACCACCTATCCATCTTGTGAACAAGACACCAAGATACTTGAACTCCTTTGCTTGAGGCTGTAACTCTTTTCCAATCCGGAGGGAGAACTGCCACCTAATACGGTGGAGGGGTTTGTGTGTCCCTGTGATCCTGGAAACTGTGTTGTCCAGGGCTAATAGCTCCTGGTAGGATCTCCCAAAGCAAAGTGCTCCCAGGGGAGGGGCCAGATAGAGCGATTCGAGAAATTCTTGATGACATGACAAGGGTTCCATGCGTCATTCAGAGCATATGTGTTGTCTAGACCTTAACATGGAGATGGCTGAGCAGCTTGCAGCTAATGATGCTAATCTCATAAACAGCGCTAAACAACGGCAAAAGTGCTGATAGAGCTAATGGTGGTAACCATCGAGGAATTAATATAAATCTTGTTAATAATGTGAATGTGTATTTTCAAATATTGAAATATGTTTAAAACTTGTAAACCTGTGCACTGATTTGGTCCAGAGAAAACCATCTGATGCACACTGCGCTTCTAGTTGCATGCCTGTACCCACTGAACCAGATAGAGATCCACTATTATTACTGTACATGGTGACGTCTCTGGAGAAATGACACACGGCACCATGAGTGATTTTACAGATGATGCTAAAAGGAGCAACAGCTAGGCTGCACATCTGGAAGGGAATGATGTGTGTGTATGAGTGAAAGACCAGGCGAAAGGGCAGGCGGCACGCAGGATGTTCACTCTGGCTCCAGCTTCATCAGCGTCACCAACACATGAATAGAGGGAAACAGATGCTGCCTCTCGCTTTCCTGACTGCCACTTCCTATTACCTCTGCAGCATGTGTGTTCATACATGATGAGTGTGAGTGTGTAAAGCATTTTTAAAATGGAAAGGAAAGTTACATTTCATTTCCCTTTCTGGTCTCTCACTCAGCATTGATGGAAAGTGAGTGAGTGTGAGTGAGGGGGGTAGAAAGAGCCTAATTTCCAGTTTCTAATCAGCTTAGCCAAACTGCTTGGTCAACTGTTACTCCCCAAGCAACACTGAACCGAACAATTATGATAGAGATGCTGGATTTTCTTTTTCACTGTTTTTGCCTGTTTAAATGTATTAAATGTATTAATACATCACTAGATAAAACGGGTTAAACCTCAGACTAGTTCATTTATATTTACACCTTTAAATTGCCTTGTGTAACTGTTGTGTAACTGAAAAAAAGCAACTCAGAGCTAACGTTAGCTTGCTAATATAGAATCTGTGTAAAGAATTTGAGTTTGAAGAGTAAAAGAGGTAACAGGATATTAATCCTGACACCTGAAACAGGTGGTAATCCTTTAGTTTTATTTATTAATTCGATATATTGTTGTAAAAAATATGACTATAGCCACTTTAATGGGGGCAACCAGGCGGTAAAATTCAGGGCTGAAAAATGAGGCCAATGTGGACATTCCAAAAACTGCAGTTCTTCGAATGGCCACTTGAGGCTGGCTCCAGGAGTGAGGGGGTGTTTTCCTTAACCGCTGTAATGCTGTAAAGCTACTGCTCGGAGGCAAACTGTGATATGTGACATTGGGCATTTAACATTTCAATAAATTCAGTTTTAATAAAGCAGTAAATCAGATATCTTAACAGTGTTTCTCAAAACTTAGAGCTTAGTGTCTGTTGTTTAAATGCACTGACTGAGAACAAAGTGACTTCATTAACTGAGGAATTATCTGTGCACTAAAATCCCTTCAGAGGAAACTACTCTTGCAGCCTCTGTCAAATACCTCTGCAACCTACTTTCTGTGTCTTGACATGCCAGTTCTTGAACTCCATCATATATAGACATTTGAAGCGATTATTTATGTCGTTATCATTAGTTATGAAGCTGCAGTCCTTGCCAAGACTGAAACTGAGACACTCCCTGGTTATTAGCTCACCATAGGGCTCATCCACTGTGGTGCGGTATCAGGTTCAGAGGGACTCTCCTCCACTTTCACAGAGAATGAAAGAATGTGATTGTAGATTAGCTCAACAGGGAGGATGTTAGGAAACAGGAGGAAATCATTAACCTCCGGTTCCTATCCAGCTATGGATTTCAGACTCACTCTGAATTCCTCTCACACGAACTTCCTTCTCTCTCGGTTATTCTGTTGTTTTTTGCATGTTTCTTCTTGCTGCCTTTCTCTTTCCTAAAAGCAAAAACTTTTAACATCTTACATTGATTATACTGTGTAGTGTAAGAGGACAGTGCAGAAAGTTTATATCCGGATGTGGTTTAAACATTATGTATATTTGGTGCACAGTGCAAAGTAGAAAACACATATAATGAATGAATTCTAATTTTAATTTTAAAATTACTGAACACGTAGTGATGAATTTTAAATACTTTGTTTTGAGAGCATTCAATCTGAATGTATGTAGTTTGAGTGTCACTTTTTGAAATTTCCAGAAATTTTAACAAGTCTGAATTTGTGGGCCCAAAAAAGGTTAAAGTGGCAGCGGATTGCAGTCGCTCATAGAAACATGATTTTTGGATCATGTGACAGAACATGGCCTGTTAAGACACTTTTGGTGTCTGGATGTCACCAATGTGATTGGATTTACTTCATTTTCAACTTGATTTGTTTTTGGAAAAACAAAACAAAACGAAACAAAACAAACAGACGAAAACACTTTTTTAATAGTCTTTTTTTTGTAGATTGCCAAAACTTGATATACCTACTTGGGAAATTCATAGATTTGGATGGACATTAGTCAAATATTCCATTGCTAAATTTGCTTAAATTTCAACATTTGTCCAACAATTTATATCTCTAAATGGTCCGTAGGTGTGAATGTGAGTGCGAACCACAACAGGATAAGTGGTTACAGAACATGAATGAATTAGTCTAACAGTTTGGTGTCCTCTTGTTTATAAGACTCCGATTCATTTTTTTCTTTTCACACCCACAGAAATGGAACTAATCCACCAGTCCTCTAAAATTTGTGTCTGCACCTGGATCAGTATAAATGATGTTTCAAAATTTTAAAGTTACACTCATGTCTAATAGGTAGTGATGTCACAGTACTAACTTTGATACAGTACCTAAAAAATATTGATCATCGATACCATTTTCAATACCACAGGGAAAAATTTATGTTGAGGTCATAAAAGTTTTTTATTAATTTTTTTTAATTTATTTTTTATTAAAATATGAATACAAGGCTGTAACATGATAAAGACTTTTCTTGGTTAGCAGCAGAGAGCAGCAGAATGAGAAGGTGCAGCTTTTCCTAGTGTGCCCATACTCTGAAAAATAAAACTGTTTTAAATATTCAGAAATTATATGTATCAACACATTCCTATTTTTGACAACACTACTACTAGTTTCACGCGATTTGAATTAACCAAGAGCAACTCATGATTGAAAGGGTATCAAATTTTGCAGAATTACTTAAAGGTGATAGGTACATATGTCCTTTACATATTGATGGAATTCCATAATGTGATTAGAAATTATGACAATTCATATCAAATAGGCCTTGCCTACAAGAGTTTGGCAATGGATTGTTATGAAACACAATAAAAATAATTATCAGAAAACAAATAATTTTGCCCCCAGTCAAGGCAAATACTGTCTGTGTCAAATCTGGTAAAGATTGGACGAAATTTGCACTGGTGAGTGAAAAAAGTTTAGATCAAAGTTTTATGTAGACATTAATGAAGGTGGTCAATACATGTACAGGAAATTCACACCAGCCACCAGCCAAACACTGGTAAAATATGTGGCTGCTAGATTTTCTTCACTCGCCAAAAAAAGACTACTGGTAATCTATTGAGTGGCTGGTAGATTTTGCTATCCAGATTTTGCAGGTAGACGAAAAAGTTAATTTCCAACTGTGCATCCATCCCTCACAACTTTGGTGTATTTGATCTCACTTTCGGGGCATCAAAATATGCCGCTTGGGCAATATCAACCAATGCAATGTGTCGCAGTGGGTCCAACAACTAAGGACTTTGGCCCACGAGACCAGTGTTTGTGTCACATGTGAAACCGAAAGTCAGCAAGTTATTTTGTCACGAATCATTAGTCATGTGAGTCCAGTCATGTCGACAGCGACATTCTCCTAACACTAACCAGGTAGTTCATAGACAGGTGAGTCGACTCACATTACTTATCGTAAACTCCCTCTGCATCAACACACAATACAAAAGGCTGCCGCCGGTGTCATCATAATAATGCTGGGGGATTCTGCCAAGCATTTAAATTTGTATGTAGGGATAAGATCATGAGGGTGATAACATGCTTTCAGGCATGTGGTTGTGATAACCACACCAATAACTTCCTTGGTCCACTACCTTTCCTTCAATATACATGTACATATTCACTAAAATCTGTTAACTACTTGTTAAGACCTCAAGACAAGCATGCAAACAAACAGACATGAAGGGGAACAATAACTAATAACACGCTACATGCCTCATATCCTTCAGCTCCCAGGACATCCCAAACAGCAATTTTCAGGATTCTTCCTGTGCGACATCACAAGGGCAAAACATTTCTCATGATGACAGATCCTGTTGGAAAGTCACATCATATAAAGCACCGATAATATACTCATGTTAGTCATCATGCCTTAGTGAAAAGGTGTGCTTTGTAGTGTTAAGACCTTCTAAAATAAACGCATATCTTCAAAGCAGGATGCCAATATTTTTAGGGACTTCAGGGAAAAGCAGCCAAATGTTAATGTTTGACTGAACTGTGATGTTTTGTTTCACAGTCACCTGAAAATAGATTTATTTTCCTGTAAAGCCAGTTACAAAATATACACAAGACAGTGTGACAAATCGAATCCCTAAGCAGGTCGGTTAAAGCTTAATGTTTCTCATACAGTGAGTGCTGATTTTATAATCTGACGCACTGAAACTGTGCAGGCTAAGTGAACAGAGGTATGTGACCCCTCTGTCCACCCCCACGTTTCTGTCCAGGTTGTGCAGTTTGCCTTTGATCCTGAACTACCGAGTCAAACCATTACAAGGTCAGAGGGTCCACTCTGTGCATTCCACTGCCTTTAATAGGTCACTACTACAAGACTTCACACGGAAAAAAAGAGAGACCTGGGATGAACAAAATCATTAATTACAGGAGGTTGTAGCAAGAAGAAAAGTTCACATAATCCGTTCCTTCTTCTGTGTTTTTTTAATAACAGCTTTTAGTATGACTGGGCCAAGTATCACTGTGTGTTTGTTTCAGGTCACACCCTTCATACATCCACTGAAAATCCGGTTACCTGTGTTTTCTCTTGTGACAGATTAATACCGGCAGTAAATCAAGCTTTCCTGACATGGCACTGTAACTTAGTGTTAATGACCTGGGAGACACTTGGATTTCCAGGTGATGAGGAAATAGAGGGAACAGTCTGAATACAATGTAGTAGTTATGTAATAGTAGTGACAAAGCCAGCATATCATTAGGATGAAGAAAAACAAGTCCTCATACACCAGCATAATAACCATTTGTGTATCAATTAGTCATTTGGTTTTATGTTGAATTTGTGAAGAAAATGTTTTTCTCGCACGCCTCCAGTGAATGAAGAATCCAAAAATGGAGAAAATTCGTAATGAACTGACATCAACAGCAAAACTATATCACACAACTCATGCAGTATAATCTTAGCCTCATTTATCCAGTCGTATATTTATTATTTCCCAAACAGACAGCCCTTTCCAAAGGGGAACTGAACAGATAGTGACACTTACTTATACTCTCTCCAAGGCCAGGCTCTGTTTTAATAATTTTACCTTGCTGAACATGGGAGCTGCCAATCTACAGCTGCCTAGATCAGCAGTTTGTGTTATTGTGTGACTTTAGTGAATCCAAACTAACCCTTTAAAACACCAAAGACACTCAACCTAACTGATCTAGGCAGCAGTAGACTGGCAGCTCCTGCGTTCAGCAGGGCAAAATGACTGTTTTTGTCAATGGAGCCTTGCATTGAGGAGAGCATAGATGGGTTTTACTTTCTGTTCAGCTCCCTGTTGCAGAGGGGCGTCTGTTTGGGAAGTACTAACCTTACGACTAGTTAAATGAGAGACTTGGATTGTACTGCATGAGTTGTGTGAAAGTTGGTAAACAGATGTTTTATCATAGTTTCGCCGATGTTAAAGGCGTTCACCGATGACTTCACGAACTTTCTCTTTTTTGGATTCTTCGTTCCCCAAAGGCATGGAAGAAAAATGCTTTCTTTACGAATTCCAGGTAACACAAGGAGAGTAACTGACATACAAGGGATCATTTATGGGGTGAGGTATTCCTTCATTGACAAAAGAATGACCATGTTTTAAAACCATACGGCTTTTCTGAAGGTGTTCAGGGCACAAAGTGAATGTTCGATGCGGCACGCTGCTTTCAAAGTCAATGGACAGACCTGAGTGAGCCAAATAGATGGGACTTTGCTCTAGGTGGTGCCAACTGAGATGAGGATGTTTCAGTGTGTGTTCCAACTTTAGCAAAAATATGTGTCTACTTCATAACCATACAGAAATGTAGGGAAAAATGAGACTGACTGAAGGAAAATAAAAGACAGAACTTCTTTGGGAGTTCTGATGTCAGTGTGAGCTGCCACACTTGTACACATAGATACTTCACACACACACAACGGTCAATGCATACACTGCTACGTTGTTCATGTTTGTTTGCTATTCTGGAGGTTTTGATTGTATCCGAGTGGCCTTCACCAGCTGATGGAGTTTACAGATTTCGTTTTTCTGAGCACTTCAAGGACTTGTTTATGTTGTCTCCAAAACCACAATCACATCATGTAATTACGTCAGGTATGAGTTGGAACCTCTTATATTTGATCAGTCAGAAAGTGTTGACTTTATGTAACAATGTGAAGCAAAAGTTGCCAAGATGCTCAGAAAAGTTGAACATCTGCAATCATTTTAGGTCAGGTTAGGAATGTTGTCATTGCCACTGCTATTTTGATCCTTGCCTCTGAGACAGTCGGTATTTACGCGGTCACCAGATGTCACTTATCAGAAAATTGTGGTCATTGAAAGTGTCTGAACCAAAGACCCTATAACTGATAACACCAACTGATATTTGAATATCAACAACATAAAACATTTTCACTCAATTATAATGTAATAAACAGAACAGACTGTGAGAACCGTCAGCACTGTCTAGCTGTGACTTATTTGATATGAGAAAGTTCCAACCCAGATAATTACATGATATGAGTGAGGTTTTGGAAGCCCAGTGAAGAACTGACTCATTACAGAGAAACACACAAACACATACAGGGACGTCACTACACTCCCACTTAAGGCAGCGGCTCTGCAGTCCAGGACAGACATCCTCCTAAATAAATAAAAAGTCACCATTAAAATGAATATTAATATTTTATTAGTGCCAACTGTGTAAGACAATAAAAACAGTCATGTTCAAGCATTTATGGGTCAACTGGAAAAAATAAACAGCACCAGTGTAGTTCAAAGTAGTATTAAAATAGATCTGGGCTACATGCACATGCACAACTGCATGCATGCACACACATATCTATGTATTCAAAACATAAGCAGTATAAAGATACTCTGGTGGAAAACTGGTTTAACAGCACCCTATAGGACCTGAGCAGCAACTTTAGATGATCTGCAGTTTGGATTCATGTCGGTATGGACCCTGCACAGAGTCCCCTTATGACATTTGCTGCAGTTTAATAGTTTCCTTATGTAAGTTAGTCACCCATTCGGTCCCAGATCAAAAATAAAAAATAAAATAAAATCACCCGATTTACATGACTAACAATTGTGGCTTCATACATAATGTAAACATTGTATTATTAATGTGCGTTTGATCACTTCACTTGTTCCATCATGTTCCTCTGTCTTCTTCAGGGTCAGATCATTTTGGACTCTCTGGTGTTCCTGAATGGGACGCTGGTCTGATGTCTGGATGACAACTCCCTGAGAGAGAAAGACAAATATATGGATAGTTTCAGAGAAGAGATGCAGGAAAATACAGTCAGATATACAGTAGTTTACACTGAATCCATTTTGATCTTCAGCTTTGTTCAATTTTGACCTTGGAAACAGGAACAGGACAAAAAAAATCTACTCAACACTAAGTCCAGCTTATTCTGGTTATGGATTCTGTTTCAGATTGTTGGCACATTGAGTAAAAAAACTAACAGAAACATTATGAGTACAACAGTGCACATCAAAAACTCATTATTACACAACACTGCAGGAATGCGTCTTCATGTTAGACGGACTTCCCCCCCTTGCGTGACCTTATTTCTGCACAGTAGTTACATTTTGTTAATCAGAAAGGTATTCTATGAAACACAGCCACATTTTTGAGGGCTTCTTTTAGATTTACTAGATAAGTGCATGCACAGCAATATGGATGTGAGCACAGTAGATCAGCACTTCACTTTCAAGACTCTATAAGCAGAATCAAGAAATTGGGTTCTCAGTGAATCCCTACTTTAGCATACTTTGGAGTGGGTTTCAATTCTGAACCGGTTCTTGGTACCCAACGCTCCAGACAAGCCAGTGCAGTAACACATATTAAGTCACAAATAATAATAGTAAAACAGTCAATATGTTCTTGAATCTGCTACACTCAGCTGTAGCAGTTAGTGTGATTTTATTGACTTGACTATATTTTCTATGTGGTGGCCAATATAAATACAGCAATTTTGTTTATTTTAATACATTTTTTTGTAATTTCCTCTTTCTGGTGGTCATGCTGTTCCAAACCACGGTAAATTTTGCTGGGTTCATGTACTTATTGGTTAGCTTCCTGTATTTGTTTCAGATGATATCCTCACTCCTAACCATAACGCAGTTCTTCTCAAACTGGGCCAAGATTCACATTCTCAGGAGCTCAAATGACATTTTGCTCATCTGCCAAAACCAAACAACTTGGTGAAATGTGCTTGAGTCACAATAAACCACAAACATTCATGAACACACCCTAATGTTTTTATACCAAATCCATCAGGAAGACAACAATACTGTAGAATCACATACAAACTTCCTGAAAGAAAACACACATAGGTCCCCAAGTAGACAGTACATGTTTTAGCAGCCATTTTGAACTTGTTTTCAATTAGACTGACACGTTTTATTCACTGCTTTTGTGTTGCTGAGCACCTTGCATTTTTGTAGGAGCTGCCTAAACACCTTGCATTGAAAAAACTTAAACTCAATGGGAAAAGCGACCAAAGTCTTTGCCGTTTTTTCCCGTTGTCCAGTCAGATGAATTGAGAGGCGGGCCTTTTCTGGAGCCCATGACAACAAGTAGTAGCATATATGGTTTGTGTTAAGCCAGTGTTTGCTCACTTTCAGCATCCCCTTGGTAAGCTGCAACACATATCTGAAAAATTGGAGCCAAAACTATGTTGTGACATTCACCCAAAAGTAACGTTCCCAACTCATCCTAAAATAACCCTTGAACCATCCAAACTCTTGTCCCTGTGACTACTCTTCTGTCTAAAGGGTCTCGTACTCACACGGATGTCTGTTTTTCTGTGTCCAAAATACTTTTTGGGAACAAACCCTCACCCTCAGTCAGAGCCAGAGCAACTGCCCTACGCCTGTCTCCATTTGATGCATATTTCAAGGTACAGAACTATGAGTTTACTTCACAGCAAAATAGCAATTAAGTTAAGGACAGATGATCAGGTGGCTACAAGCTGCAAAAAAACACTATCTACTCGGGGTAGGCTTCAACTAAAAAGGCGTTGCGGTGTTGCAACTTGCAAAATGCTTTCTGTCTGATCGGAGCCATACAGTTGTAAGCTCTGAGATATATCAGATGCCACCTTCTCTTCCCTCGCTGTTTCCGTTTCTCTTTCAAATGGACTTTAAAGTTTTCACATAAAAACATTTCATAGCGGACCAGTCTCTGTGCCTTTTATTTAAAAAGCTCCGTTCATTGCTGCAGACCCCTGAATCTGGTTATTACACAGGACATGACCGCCCTTTTTGTACTCAAAGTGACCTTATCTTTATTGTCAGTGCCACTTTACTCTGCTCCATCAACCTCTTACAGCCCAGCATGCCTTGACTCCACATGACATAAACACTGCTTCCCATTCCTTGGATTAAATGTCTGACGTAGACTGTGTTTTGTGGGTGTGTGAGGGGGGACACATGTGCCTGAAAGAGAGATATGAGTGTGTCTGCGGGTGTATATATATTCCTTCTTGTGTGTGTTTGACTGAGTCAGTGTTGATTGGCCTGATTTTCATTGTGTGTTTGAGTCAGTGTGAGTTTGCAGCGATTACCCTGAGCAGGTTAGCTACGGTGGCTTTAGCTGCATGTGGTTGCAGACAGACCCAACCTGATGGTAAACAACCATTCACTGGGGCCAGCGCTCAGTCTGGCTTTCCCACAATACAAGTCTGTGGAGGTAATTCAATGGAAGAATTGACACTATGGTAATGGTGCTCCTTGACACCGGCCCCACATTACACAAGCGTATGGCCAAGTCAGTCATTGCCAGTAAGCAGCACAAGCCTATGGAGCAACCAGTGAGGTGGGGCCCCATGCTATTCGGTCCACAGCCTTTAAATGAACTCGAATAATAACATTTACACCCAAAGAAACAAATTCTCAGAGTGATCAGAATGGTTCCAAAGTAAGACAACATACGGCTTAAAAAAACAAAACAACACAGAGCAGTTGGGGAACAATAAATCCCCTGCCACCCACACACAAGCAAGACTAAACAAGAGCAAATAAAAGAAACCTTTGTCACCAGAACATAGAAATGCTCTCACACAATCACTGGATTTGCACAGGGAATGATCCATATAGTGTGTGTACACATGTGTGTACATATTGGCATGTTGCAGATGCAGTTTCCCTCTGTTGAGGGGGAAACCTAGGATTGTGTAAGCAATAACCATCCCTTGTTGCAACATCTACCTTTGATCTCTATTCAGTCCCTTCATTCCTGCCATCACATCCATCACTCTCACATTACCCCCCACTAATGCATGAAAAGGGCACTTAACTGAAAAACAATACTGGTTGTAATCTGACAGTGTTGCACGCATGAGAAGATTGACACCATGCCTGTATGTCCAGTATGCAGCTAAGGGGCGGTTAGCTTATCTGAGAAAAAAGAATAGCCTGGCTCTGTATGGTAAAAATAAAAAATATGTCCATCAGCACCTCTCAAGCTCACTAATAATTGTTTAATCTTTATAAAAACAGAAATGTAAAAATGACAATATGTGATTTTACAAGGAGCTAGGTACAGTAACTATTTAGCCTTTTAACCAATCCATGTACTTCTGTGGAGTGTCTTTGCTGGTTGCCTGGCAACCTCACAGTGACAAGACCCCGGGAAGTCACTACACAGAGCTGTTATCCACCTGGAAGTGGTTACAGCACATAACTCCAAATGTGACCAAATGGTGGATTCTAACCATGCTATGACTCTAGAGATGGCCATGTCTGTCGGACTGTTGGGTGGTCTGTCTGCTGGTTGGTCAGTCCACCACTTTGGGCTACAATAAAATATCTGTTCATTCATGGTCCCCAGAGAGTGAATCCTACTGTTGTCATGAAATTTGATACAGATATCTAAGGTGGCCAGAGGACAAACCCTAGTGACTTTGGTGATCTCCTGACTTTTTCTGTTGCACCACAGGCAGGTCAAAGTTTTCATTTATCCTATGAAATATATCAACACGTACTCTATGGATTGGCACAGAATGTTGTACAAACATTCATGATCCCCAGAGGAGTAACCCCACTAACTTTGGTGAACTCCTAGCTTTTCTGTGACAACACCAGCAGGCTGAGATGAAGTTTTAAGTGAAAGGGGTATGATGTTTGCTTTGGTTGTAAGAGGTCCCGAGTTCAGATCCTAGATTTACCCCCATTTTGTCACGAACGTACCCTTGCTTATTGATGTTCTTCCTCGTTCTGCCGATTGAAGAGGCTAAACCAACCAAACAAGAAGCACATTTGCAAAAAAGTTCAGCCTCAGGTCAGTGTAGTAGGGCTAAGTATTTTCATTGCACATCCGTGTATGCTGTACAGTATGCAAGAGATAAAGAGAGGCACTCCCAAAAATCCAACCTTCTTGTTTACAGGAAAGCACTCGTACACATTTCAACTTCAAGATATTTTTAACTGATTAGTTTCTGGGCTGAGACAACACGTGATAACAATCATAAACCAGAGATATGGAACACCGCTGAGGTTAAAGTTGTGGTTCATACCTGCAATGCATCTGTTATAAACATCCTCCAAACCTTAGACCGTCAAACAATGACAATGATACCATTCATCAGTCACTCAGAGGGTGCTGAACTAAAAATGAGCGCAAAGAGCCGTGAGATCACAACTGGCCCCATTTAAGAGAATAATGTAAAGCTCCCCTGTCATACGAAATTGCTGAGTGAATCTAGTTTCCAGTCATAAGAAGCCACAATGGAACTGCTAAAACATTTAGACTGGGTGTCAAGTTGGGACCATGCTACAGTGGGGTGGGAATAACAGACAAAGGTGGCGTAGTAACATAGTCAGGTCACTCACACACACATGTAAAGTCTTGTGTGTCAGGTACAGTAATGGGAAAGTGTTAGCCAGGCACATCAGTCGGTTGAACTGAGCTCAAGTTGCTCCTGTTTTTACACATGCACACACATGTATAGATACACACACACACACACACACACACACACACACACACACACACACACACACACACACACAAATGAACAAAGAAAGTGATTATTACCTCTCTGCTCCAGCAGACATAAAGCATGCATAATTCAAATTCAATTACACTGTAAGGAGAAGAAGGAAACTGGAGAGAGACTTTCAGGCAGCAGGCAGCATTAATGTGCAGCACCAGTGAAACCATTCCATTTGAAACGATTCAGCAAGTCACACCACCTGGGCTCAGTTACTCAGCCCTTTTGGCCCTAACTAAGTTCTCAGCACAGAGATGCATCAGTGACACCTGACACCAGTGTCCAGTGTACCTCAGAGGAACAATGTGTACCTGCACTGTGGCACCAGAGGCCTGTCCATGCCACACTGGTAAGACTACTGAGCAGTAAAAGTTTCGTCAGTAGAATTTCTGAAGATGAACGACAGTCCAACCAATAAGATACTGAGTTCACAATGACATAAATGCACTTAAGCACAACAGAGCTTTGAGCTTAATGCTAATGTCAGTATCTTTACATGCTGTTGTTTAGCAGACAATTTTTAATATGTTCACAATCTTAGATTAGTGGGCCAACATGCTAATATTTGCTAATTAGAACTTAACAAAAACTTAAAACAGAGGCTGATGACAATATCATATAAGAGTTATCTAATCATATACTACTATATGGGCTACATAAAAATTTTTGACTTGATGATAGATAGATAAAAGGAGTATTAAAAAAAATTATGACAGAAAATCCTGAGGCAAACATGAATGTTTGTACTAAATTTCATTACAGCCCATCTGCCAGGTGTTGTGACATTGCATGCAAAACCAAAAAAGTATATCTCATGGCGGCATGAGAAAAAAGTCATTTGGATGCATCATCTGAATATAAACTTCATTCATTTAGATGTTGAAATATTTAGATACATTACTGTTTTAAACACATCAGTATAAACATGTCTCATGCATGGCCGCACAGCACGCCTGTGCACACGCGTGTTTGAACTCTCACTAAAGCGGAGCTCAGAGGCAAACTCGGGGCACTACTAGCAGGCAGAAGTGTTTTAACTCATAAAGTTTCAGCAAAATGCACGTGTTTGAAAATACTGAGCAAGTGACTGAATAAATGAGAACTGGATTACGCTGTAGGAGTTGTGTGAGAGTTTGTAAAAGGATGATTTGCTATAGTTTTGTTGTTTAACATGGCCCCTATAAAATTCAGTTCAAGAAGAATGTTTGCTTTTTTGGATTCTCTATTCATTGTGAGGGGGTTTGCAAAAAATATGTTTTCTTCACAAATTCAGCGTAACACATGGTGAGTAACTGATTTACCATTGGTCAGTTTGCAGATCAAGTATTGCTTTAAACAGTTACCAAAATTGTTGGTGGGTAATTTTCTCAACCAGCTAGGATTTTCCTAAAAAGAAATCATATTATAACAAACTGTTTTCTTCTTCTTTTCTGTTTTTAGGGACATTTAAGGGTGTGTGGCCACGGAGTCGTGAGGTGAAGTTGGGGCTTTATAAAAAGGTAGTGACCAGGTGCCAGACCGTAAGCAGCAGGCATCCAAGAGACACAGCGCTGAATAAACCACTCTGTATCTTTTGTACTTGACGACAAATGGCAATGCACAAGAATGTGTTTTACCTATGAGATTATCTTTTGCAGATCTTGTCTGTAATACCTGTAATACTCTCTGAATGTACTATGACTTTACTGTGGACAGCTACATAACATCAAAGGATGAAACTGGACACTAACTTTACATCACTTACTATCAAACAAGTGTCACAATAAATGAATGAGGAAATAACCCAAGGTGAGAGCTGAACTCAAACATCCTCTGAGAGGGGGGCAAGGCGGTTCAACAGGTAAACGACTGTGTGAGGGAAGTGTAGGAGAGTTGATCTTGGGGGGTGGGTGGGTTTAACATATATCTGGCTCTTCTTTGTGGTCCTATAAATGAATTAGATAATTCGCTGAGGGGGTTTCTTTTTGATGTTCTGTCACAACTTTCCTAACAGGCCTGTGTTCTTTTTATTTAACCTGGATATGTTCATTTGACAACTCAGCACGAGCTCTGCCTTTCACAAAGAGAGACAATAGACTCAAATCATTCACCACCAACCTTTACAGCCCCATCACCCTCATCCTGTCCCCAGCAGGTGTTCACTGTAAGACTGAGTATATATCAGATACAATCTTAGATACGGGCTATAGGAAGTGCTGGGGAAGTTACTAAAGACTTGTAGCATGAAGTTCATTCAAAGCAAATGAAATGTAGATCAGGGTATGCGCAGAGTGAGTTGATATATTTTTGTGTTCCCACTGTTCCCTTGACAGGATCTCTGTAATGCTGTTTAATTCTACTTTTACTACATTTCCAATGTTAAACCTCTTGGCCTTCAGACAAAACCTTATTGATCAAGTCTGCAATAAGATACAAACATGACAAGCAAATTCATTTTTACCTTTCCCATTACTGCCACACTTGAAGCTTCAGGGCAGTCTTTTGTCAGGCTCTTACATAAACACAAGGAGATGGGGGCGTTCGAAGCACATTCACTTATTTCCCTACCCCCTTAACTGAATGAACTCTTCAAGTCTGAGGGAACTTCCTGTACTATCATACTGGGTAAACAAAGATGTGATTCTTTTGATAAGAGATGTTCCATTGATAGTATTTGAGTTTCTGTAGTTGATGCTCTTTCTTTTGTCAGTACAGTCAATATGGCAACTGCTGTTAATGCCAACTAATAGTTGTTCTATTTCATTTAAACTACCCTGCTACTGATACTGCCACAAACACAAAAATGTATGAAACACGACAGAGTCTGCAGCTCTGTGGGACTGGACTATGGCACAGTGATACCTTGAGCTAATTGCTACAGTAACATCAGCATGTCTCACTGGAAAGTTTAACATGGTGCTGTAAAGCAAGTATAATGTTTACCATGCTAAACTTTTTGACAGGCTACGTATTGTACTTTTCTGCAAACCACGGATAGATTACAGTTGTGCTTTTCATCTGTATTAAATCAACATTTCTAAATTGACATAGTCAATGAGCTGACTTTGTCATCTGCAGGTGGAGGGGATGGTGGATGGTGTGACGCCTAAGCGACATGCCTGCCACTGTTCGAGATCTACAAACAACAAAACCAGTTGTTGAAGTCATTGTTGCATCTTCCAGCGGCTTTTTAACCACCAAATGTGGGTGTTTTTCAGCGACCCGTCATCGTGTTTTCAGCAGCGTTATTGCCACGAAAAGTGGTTGTTTTTTTACCGACACAGTGCTGTGTTTCTAGCTGGGCTAATGCCACAAAAGGACTTGTTTTTTTTACAGAGGCACTGCTGCATGTCCAGCGGCTGTTGGCTTTTTTCTGTTGGCAGCCAACAAAACTGGGTATTATAAGCCAAAACATTATCTTTTCCTAACCATTTCCAAGCATCCCCCCCTTTGCCTTTATTAGACAGGACAGGGTTAAACCTGAACAGGGGATGACATGCAGCAAAGGGCTGCAGGATGGAATCAAGGCCACAGCCACTGCAGCAAGGACAATGCCTTTGTACATGGGATGTCCGTGCTAACCACTGAGCTACTGGGTGCCCCATAACAAAGTGGTTTTGTACCTAAATCAAACCACATGTTAACCACAGCATTGTGGTTACATAATAATAAAGTACAAATGTAATGTATCTATGGTTTGCAGAAATGTACAATGCCAA
Source organism: Epinephelus cyanopodus (assembly GCA_026686955.1). Lineage (NCBI taxonomy): Eukaryota > Metazoa > Chordata > Actinopteri > Perciformes > Serranidae > Epinephelus > Epinephelus cyanopodus. The sequence continues at coordinate 34,683,617 of CM048917.1, read as the reverse complement.
CATTTATTGGGGTGACTGGACTGGGCGATCCTGCTCCTGCTTGGGGCTCAGGACTTGCTGACAAAGATGTGAGGGAACACAAGGTGTCCTATAAGCTGAGACATGTGATCGCAGTTGCTAAACAGACTCTGAAACATCAACCTTTCAGGAAATTCTCTAGAGTATGCCACCATTGCAATTCACTGCACACACTAAGAAATATGAGTATGAGACAAATAAATCCTTAAATCTTGAATGAATATCTACACAAAAACATCCTAATTCCCTTTGCATCAAAAGACTTCGATTCTGCATTGTCCTTTAATCCTAGTTCTATTCACTTTGATACCTTTAACCTTGAAGGCCTTTTTTTCCTGACAGTCATTATCTTTGACCTTTTCCATTTACTGCAAGGACTTGGCATTCAAACCAACTCTTTCATTAAGATTGTAGATGAGCAACAAGAGCAACAATTTATGACACATTTCTTAGTGAAATCTAAAAACCTATACATTTTCCTTTTTTTTTCTATGAGGAATGACAGTTCAGTTACATTGGAAGAAAAACAACAAGAGTACCTCACAGAGCAATTTATTTTCAATCTATTCCATTTATCACTTCCCTTCACTGCAGGCATGGGGGGGACACTTTCCATTCAGCTTTTAGAAAAACAGCGAGGTGTGGCCCATTCATGGTTCACTCACTTTCACATTTATACCTGTTAGCTTTTGTTCACCTTCTAGATAAACAGCAAGGCGTGGACCAAAGCTGCCATTCACTTAAACTGTACCTCTGCCTTGAGGCTGACCCCCTCTCAGTGTTCTTTAAACTCTGCTTATACATGTACACGTTCTACTATAATTATGTGATAAGCATAATAAGGGTTTACCCAAGGTGGTCATGTTTGAATTGAAGTAAAAATACATTGGTTTAAACTATAATAAGGAGCTTAAGACATCCCAGTAGCCTATATAATGACTATAATGATAACTTATTAGAAGAGCTACAGTATAACAAGAGGTTACCTTGGGTTTGGACTGATAAATCAAAACATGAAAAGACTTGGAAACAAAAACAGATATTTAGACCACAGGCTATAGATAACATACATCAAAACTTAAAGGGCAAATAAAGTTCAGCCGGAGTTTAAACAGTTAATTCACCTCTGCTATTGTATTTCTCTTTCAAATCATTCAGGCTTAAGGTTAACACGTTCTTCAACAAGTATAGTGCGTGTGTTTACGTGGGCCTTGAGGCTGAATCTTTGATCAAACAAACACCACAGTGTGGGATATCAGTGTGAGTCTTGCTCTTTTCACTCATGTGTGACCTGAAGAATGTTATCACTGACAAGGGTAAAGCCTGCCGCAGTGGCAGTTAACTTTAAACACACACACAGACCAAACAACAGTCGGGCATCGCTGGGAAATCTGGAGTGATGTCATGAATGATTAAGATTACAGTGGTGTAGTGTGTCAAGAGAACAGTGCTCAACACAAAGTGGAGAACACACATGCATATTTACTGAAATCTGACAAAAATGAACTGAACACTTAGATAATGATATTATTACTGCAGTATTTTGTCCATCAGACCATTAACATTTCACATCAGTTGAGCCTGTCACACTGAGCAACAAGTTTTAAGAACAGGGTGTACTAAACATTACAGTGGTTTAATATAACTACATTGCATATGAGATGAGAACACAAATAAAAATATAAATACAAGTTATAAATAAAGTAGTAACTTGTTTTTCTGGGCAAAATCGACCTTTTCATTCAGAGCAAATCAACACCCCCTATCTACTGATGAGCATTTCCAAAAGGCCTCCATCATTTAAAAGGAAGTGCAGCTGAGATGCGGGCTGCTCACTCACAGTCAATGCATGGAGTAATAGCTCCACGAGCCCCAAGTCCATTCAGTGTTTCTACTGTAGAGCAGAAAAAAATAGAATAAAAGCTTTGCTATGCTTCTGCAATGATGTCTATTAGCAGTAACTGACGAATAAGCGCACTACAAAGTGGCAGCTATAAGCTAGCCAGAGGGACACAAGTTTCCTCAGCATCAGACAGATATGGATTTATCTACAAGAGCTAATCCAGGGGATTCATTTCTGTGTTTACAATGGAAGCAGACTCAGAGCTAAGCATTTGATATTATTTATGTAAAAATTAAAAACGCTCAAGGAGGATTGCCCTACTATATATTCTTTTGCGAGAGGTGCATTTCCCCAAACTTTACAACTGGCTATCATCTCAACAAGTGCAGCCATTTTGAACTTTCCATTGTCTGTCTCTTCTTCTCTACACTGAGGTCCTGTGTGTCTGTAAGAGCAGGGGCCTGCCCTTGGCAAAACACCACACCTGTATCCAAAAAACAAGAGCAAAAATCAGTATGAGACTGTTTATTTATGTTAATTACCGAAGTTATGAATACTCATTGTCATCTAAGGCATATGGTGTTTCACTACGAAGACAGACAGCAGTGAAGAACCGACAACAACTACACTTACCACACCACTATAACGCAACCAAAGCCCCATGAGCAAAAGGCCAATAAGAGTAATATATTAATGTAGCCTAATCCAAACAATTAAGTACAGACGACCATAATAAACACTCAACAGAATATAGTTCATTCACAGGATGTATTGGGACATTCCTATTTTTGACCATATCCAACAATACAGAAAGAATACAGTAGGACCATGTTAATAATATTGGAGTTTCCCTTTTATGTTTTACACCTTGCTTCATATTTCTTCAACATCTGCCTTGATGGTATTGAAATGCTAATAAAAATGCAGGGGGAAGAGCCCGGGGGCACAGTCAAACACATGCTGCTATCTTAAACTGAGGGTTCAGCTCATCTTACGTGTTGTCAGTGGCAGCTGGTCGACCACTGTGCACTTGACTGTGGGGTAATTAGACTTGCCCATTGATTATATCATAGATGAAATTCATAGATGAACAAAAGGTAGCAAACAAAAAGCAGTAGTGGTGCTGTGAGATTAAAATTCTATACATATATTTAAGGGCAGAATTTCATGAATAAATTGAGCTCTGATCTTTTTTCTGTCACTTTTGTGATGGTTTTGTTTTGCCTATTTAGAAGGAACTCCATATTTTTGTGTTTACATGTTTTAAATACATATTGTTTATGTTTTTTTAATGACTTTTTATGTTTTACTACGGTGTATTAAACAGTGACAGAAGTTTGATTTGTTTGTGGTAGTCAGGGGAATGAAGGTGTCACTTGGCTGGTTAAAGCACCAAACACTGCAGTAAGCCTTCCACTGTCCCTTTGTTTCTTTAAATAGGATGAGCTCTGTGTGTGTGTGTGTGTGTGTGTGTTTGATCACTCATCCGTCTTGTATCCTCACTACCCTGTTACATAACACCACTACACCTGCATCTTAACAATTCCCTTAACAATGGTAGAGGTGGTGTGTGTGTGTGTGTGTGTGTGTGTGTGTGTGTGTGTGTGTGTGTGTGTATCCATACACGTGCTTTAGTTTGCCTGATTAAGAATTTTTCATGCATGTGGCTGTAACCAGGTTTATTTTTGCATCGGGTTTTTATCACGTGAAGCGTGCACAACTCAAAGGCACATCAGCACACACATGAACGACCAGGTTACAAAACACACGATCACATATTGAATGTCTCTAATGTTAATATATTATGGATTTGTGTAAGAGTGTGCATGTACATAAAACGTGTGTCCACAAACATCTCCCCAGGGAGAGGAGATGAGAGGTGAGTACAGGATGGGAGAGTGGCTCCCACACTGCTGAACATACAGCCTACAACACCAGAGGATCAGGTGACAAGCTTCAGCCAACACACACTCCAAAACACACACACACAAGCTCATGCAGTACACACCGACATGAATCATGTTTTTGTTTCTTTTTACCTCCCAAACTCCCTCACATATGCAACCCAAATGGGAACACACTGGACACACTGCTTGCTCTTTTTCCTTAGAGTCAGTACAAAACACACTGTTAGATCATGTCTTTCTCTCTCTCTCTCTCTCACACACACACACACACACACACACACACACACACACACACACACACACACACACACACACACACACACACACACACACACACACACACACACACACACACACAGAGCCAGCTTCTGGCAGGCTGCAGGGGTAACATATGTTCTGCTGTAACGCGGGAAAAACGGTGGCTCTAATTGTGTCAGTGACTTTATCCTGTTCCCTGCACACAGTGATCAACCTCTATCAGTGTCCTCATACACAGGTGCCAAACCACTATTTAACCTTCACTACTGTTGCCCACGTAGACAGATACACATATATCAGGGTTCAATAGTAATGCCAGGTTGTCAGTAGTAATGCCAGGTTGCCATTGGCAACCATTTTGAGAAACTGGCTCTTCATTTTTAGCCTTTGGTTGTGTGATGACCACATTTAAACATGTAAAGAATAGGGACAGCAAACAGCAGAAAGTGCACTCCAAAATAATCCAGAACAGTGCACCCAGCACAGTGCAGATGTCCGCCAGGCAGTCACCCAGGCTGATCTCAGCCACTTAAGACAATTCTTGTAATTTCTGCAGACGTGCTGCATTATGCTCCAGAAGTTCCCCAGAAGCTAAGAAAAATACAAACCTAGTCTGTTTTACAGAGCAGATCAACTGGCACTGTATGTGAAATTTGTATACAATGTAATTATGAGGATGAAAGTATTTTAAACAGCCCAAAATCTTTGATCCATGTCATTTATAATTAGACCTTTAACACATAATGCTCCAATTTCCTTGTGTGGTGTGAGGTCGTGTGGCAGACCGAACAAAATCATACAACCATGAATGTACACACAAAATATTAGCCTGATTGGTCCAGTAGTTTGTGAGATTAGCTGCAGCCAGACAGATATCATGGATGTATAAAGAGAACTGGATACAGCAGTGGAGGTGGGATATGTTAATTCCTAGGAAAGTTGCTCAGTGGCGCATGAAACGAAAAGCTCAATTTCCACGCCATAAATTTACACAATTTTTCCGCATTGTGGCTCCCACAGAGCAAGTACATAAAAGAATTCCGCCGTCTGAATGGCTGACTTCTAGTTTAGCCCTCTGCTAACTTAAATGGGGATAGTGAAACTTTTCATGCAAGTTGAGACGCTAAAGAAAAAAAAATGTATCCACTGTTCCACTATTGGCCACTATGTAATATTGGCTTCAAAGCTTGGTGATGTTCCAGGGGCCTAATAGATACACACAATCATACATGCACACTCTCATGCACACACATAATTAGTAGTAGTAATAGTTTTTAACATTTGTTGCATTAATGATATATAATAATGATATATAATATAATAAATATTGCTGTTACAGTCAGAGCCTGAACCAAACAACACTGAATTTGCGCTTGGTGTGCTTACTCGCACGTGGACAGGCATCTGTTCTAGAGACAAAGACGAAGCAAATTATGTTGTTGTAGGGCAAAAAGTTTGACTAACCCGGCAACATCACAGTATGTTTGAGCTGGAGAACCACAAGGCTGGACAAGCACTGGCACTCGAAGCAACATGAGCTGGCAGCTCAACAACATAATGAGGTTGAGGCTGCAAGAGCTGGAACACCCAATGCCGGGCCGATGAACATCGCCATTCCCAGGATTAGTGGCACCAACCCAAAGAGCCTTATAAACTTGTCAACACCTATTATGTTCTTAAAAATGAGGAACATTTACATCCTTAACTCGTGTGCTGGATCATTTTTACTAATAAGCTTAAATTTAACTGTGCAGTATCTAAATTACTCAAAATTAAAACCATATTTTCAGTTTTGCAACTGAACGCAACTGACATCCACTCTTACATGTTGATGTTGAGCCCTGTACATGTACAAGATATAACGCAGCCAGATAGGTTTTAAGCCAGCACTTCTTATCCACATAATTCCTAAGGCAGGGATCAAAATTACAAGCTGTTATGTCTTCCGAGTATATTTGTCTTATTATAATGTAATACGAAAGCGATTATAAAGAAATCCTTTTACATACTTTGGTAAGTGAGCCATGTCATAGTTAGATATAATTAAGAAACCCTACACACCCTGTTTCTGTGAGACGATGCCAAAGAGAGACAATGTGTGTGTGTTTCTCTTTGTCTGTGTGTCCACAAAGGTGCGTCTCATAAAATGAAAAAGTTTAATATGAATACATGCAACTTACAATAAAAAAACAAGTTGTAAAAACATGCAAGACAGAAAACACATGATACAAAGCATTAAAATATAAAGAATTATTACGTAACAACAGTGTAAATGTGTGTTCCTGGAGTAAAAGACTGTGTTTGTGTGTCTCTGTGACTGGCAGAATACTGGTTGAGCTAGTTACCTGGCAGTGTGTCAGTCATAATTGGCACTGTGATTCGCACTTGGAAAAATATTTTCCTGCCTGCCAACCTGTCTGTTGCAATGCTGTTAACATGCGTGTATGACAGAGATGACAGAACAAAATGAAAAGGGGACTTATAAGTATTAGGTTTGTAATTAGGTCACATTGGAGCAGCTTCCAGAGGACAGTTAAATACTGCTAAAACTAACAAGAAAAAGCAATGAATCTGTTGAGGAACTGGTAGTTCTGTCAGCTAAAGCATGTAACTGCAAGGTTGTGATTCTGAACTTGATGTGTCGTCCTTTCTTACATATTCTTTTATGTGTTTAATTCTTTGATTGGTTAAATTAATGTGAAAAGGGATAGGAAGTCTAATGAAAAAAATGTCAAAATATAAGATTTTGATACCATGGTTAGTGTCAGAGGAAAAATTACACTTTAATGTTTAAGATTATTAATCAGCAAAACAGAAAATATGTAACAGCATGGTTCATTTTGTTTTGATGAGGGAGCATATTTCATGGGCTTGGCAAAGGACTCTTCAGCAGTTGGCTGTGCAGCAGGATAATTTAGATAATTAGTTTAATTCATGTCAAAAACAGTGAGTGTGAGAGAGAGGCCTCTAGCAAACATATTAATTTTTGAATATTTCTAATATATGTAATGAACTACAATGTTATCATTAACTATATCCAGTGAGTCTTTATCATGTAACTTTTGGCTTTCTAAATATCATTTATAATGGTTAAATGGGAACAGGCTACACAGACAGAGAGAGAATGACAGCCCCTCCCACAGACCTCCTTGCTGGTAATATGACTTCGCTGCAAAATTCCTGAAGTAAACAATAACAGCCCAACATCGACCAAAAGCTGACCATCAGCTTGGCGTGTTAGGGCCCTATCACGTTGTGAACTACTCCCAGAGAGCTGAAACTGTTTTGGTCCAGCTTGCTACATTTACTAGTTTATGTTTTTTTTATTTTTATTTTTATTTTTAACTTGACTTGGGCATAAAGAGATGGATGATTATTTCAAAGATGCTGAAACATATTCTAAGTGTTGGAAGCCCTTGCAGTTACTTTTTGACAGCATTTTTTGGAAATCCTTTACAACAGATCTCTGGTCATTTCATAGAACACCCCACACTGCTGATTTGGGGTATTTGGCAGATGTAAGTCAGGAGTGGCCGTTCCCTTTGACATTTTGACAGCTTTTCTTCTTAACGCTTCAGATGAGCGCCATGGCTGTCATACACAAAACAAATCGGCGCATACGCAAGTATTACATAACTTGTGACAACAAACTTCAGTCCACACAAACATAATGTGAATCGCAAGATTCATTTTCACAGAGCAACAATACAGGGGGTGGACGCCACAGATATTGTTCTTCCTTCTACAATTCCTTAGGTTATGAAACTGAAATGTTATGTAACCGCAGCCATGGCAAACCAGTTAATCCCAACATTCCTTATCTAATTTAATTTAGTAGAACACAGGCTTTATTACTAAACAGCTTCTGTATTAGTCTAACACTGGACTTGCACGGTAAAGGGTCGTTAGATATGGTCAAAACTAGGGATGTCCCAATATGTCCCATGAACGAACTATATTCTGTTGAGTGTTTATTATGGTCATCTGTACTTAATTGTTTGGATTAGGCTACATTAACATATTACTCTTATTGGCCTTTTGCTCATGGGGCTTTTGTTTCGTTAAAGTGGTGTGGTAGGTGTAATTGTTGTCGGTTCTTCACTGCTGTCTGTCTTCATAGTGAAAAACCGCATGCCTAAGATGAATAAATAAACAGTCTCATACTGAGTTTTACTCTTGTTTATGGGATATGGGTGTGGTGTTTTGCCAAAGGCAGGCCCCTGCTCTTACAGACACACAGGAACTCAGTGGAGAGAAGAAGAGACAGATGGTGGAAAGTTTAAAATGGCTGCACTTGTTGCATTGCTATGTAGTAAAGCTTTGTGAGTAAAAACACCAGCAAATGTAAAACAACTAAATGGATAAGACTACATATAGATAAATATAGCTGATCCCGATCAGTTAAAAAAAATGTCTTGATCAGCCCTGATATTGATCTTTGAGATTAGACATCCCTAGTAAAAAAAAATAGTTCTGTCTACTAAAATTCTTATAAAACATAAATTGGCTGCATTTATATAGTGCTTTTGTTGCAAAGCAGAAGCCTGACCACTGGTGGCAATTTGGATTTCAGAGTCTTGCCCAAGTACTCTTAAGCATAGACATGGACATGTGAAGAATCACAATACTTTGTACTGGCTCAAAATAATTAGCATGGTATTTGATATTTAATCAAAATAGAATTTGTTTTCCTTTGTAACTGAGAAAGTGTATTTACCAGTACGAATGCATCTAGTCTCTAATACAGAGGTGGATCTGCAGCATGAAGACTTTTATAATTTTTTCTGTTTCTAAACTACATTGACTGTACAACAATTCTTTGTCTCATTTTCTATTTCACTCCCCTTTTTTCAATCCTGGCCCCTGATCTGTCCTCCTGCATGAGGGAAGCCACAGAAAGTGGAAAAGTAATTTCAGGCTGGGTGTGTTGAAGCCTTCAGCAGGCAGATACTGTCCATCAGTGAGGTGGTGAAAATGAGACAGCTTAGCTCATCTTCCTGTGCATGTCAGCTGTATTTCCGTGTTTCCCACACACACAGGGAACAACTGCACAACAACTCTATCAGAGTAAATTCCCCAACATGAATGCATATACACACATAACAAAAGTTGTTCTGGCAATAGTTGAGATGTGTGTACCTCCCATGAGATTCTTGGGAGGGACATCTTGTACAGAAGGTGTGTAACCTACTAAACAGGAAACTACAGGTCTATTTCTGTACTGTGGTGACCTCACCCTGCCCTGCTGCGAAATGCTATGGAAAACACAACAGGATGGCTTAACTCTCACTGTCTGCCAGTCACTCACACATACTCATCTCATAAACTCATTAAAAAGACCATTAACACATCAGTGCGATCCATTTACTATTAGTGTTTACATCCAGGCATGACGCAAGCCAGTGAGTCTGATCATCACCCGGAAACCTCCCTTTGCGTCTGTTTTGGTTTTGTGGTTAAAATATGACATATAGTAATTCAAACACTCAGAGTAAAAATATTATGACTAGATGAAAATATCTGTGGTAAATGATTTAGCAGTCTTGCTCCATCAACATTAATGTGGTGACAGATTAAAGGCTGTTTTTCAACCAAGCAAATGAATAAAGGAATGTTTTTGTGTGTGGATATTTCCCCACATTGCGTGTTTCTTCATAATACACACTGGCAACAAGTTGACAGGTTTTATTGTAAAATCAACTGGACAGGAGAAACCTAAAACAAGAGGACTCTAGAAAATAACTTAGTCACAATATGTCAGCTATATTTAAGGTTTGGCAGTCAGTACTTACAACTTGATCATCAAATACCGGCTGTCGTGCCCTTTGACTTTACATAGAGATGCACAGGGTACCCTTTAGTGTCACAATGTGATGCACAACTAAAACACACTGTAACACGAGGTGTATGTTGTATATCATGAGGCACGAACTATACTACATCAGTTGCTCTCAGCTTGAACGTGCAGATAGGTTTATATTGGAACTACTTGAAGAGGAAAATGGAAAATAAATAAAAAAATATATAAATGTTTATGTCGTGTTATAATTTACGTTTTCCTTCTGGTTTTGTCTACCGGTATGTGTTGTTGAAAGGTGTCTTGTTATATGTTTGATATAATGCAACAGTGTTTTGTGGGATGTGGAAAAAGGATGGACCAAATGTGTGAGAATACACTGAAAAAAATACTATTAAAATAAATAAATAGATCCAGAAAAATTATCCCAATCATTTTACCTGGAACTTTATTGTTTCACAAAAGTTGAGAGCAGAAAAAAAAAGTTTCCCTGGCAGCGTTTGGATTGATCAGTAAGAAGGAGGATGTTTGATGTAGGGCGTTGCTGTGTGTAAAATAAGCACACTTCCGACACACGACCCTTAAACCAGATTAACATAAGCTTACAAGTTGCTGGTTTGATAGTGTGAAACTTGATATACTATGTGATGTGGTTTGCTCTGCTTACCACACTTATTTTGAGCTTGACCGCAGCTTTTCTACATCCGTCATCTGTCAATAAAAGGGCTTATTTGGCAAGTTTGATCTTGGTAATTACCACTAAGGTTCTCTCATCTTGCAACTCCACCCAAAAATGCTGAATTTTGTGTAAGATGTTAATGACTGATACCAACAGGTGCTGATTGAATTGTCAAAAGTCTCAACAAAATGCTTTTAAATTATATATTTTAAACAAATAGTGATTTCAACTCATTCTCAAAATATGTTTTTCATCCCCTTGTACACACAGATCCTCCTTCACCAAGTCAACTGACAATGTAGTTGTCTTGGTGAAGTAGTGTTGAGATTGTTCAGCTCACATCTCTCCATTCATCTAGATGACAACACTCAATACTTGGAGTATTTGAGCATTTTGATTGATATTAGCAATACTAATCAGAGCAATAACTGCACACATTAGTATGCAGCACAAATATTTGTGGTTCTGTGATGCATGAAGTCAAAATTACCTTAACTCAAAATATAAAGTAGGGTAAATAATCTAATCCCAGTGGGAATAAATTCAAATTAAAATACCAAATTAGTGTTCGAAATAATTTGTTTTGTCTTAGTTTTATTGCCTTTGGCCATGTGGGTGTAGAACTACACCCAATCTGCTTCCCTCAAACTGCTGTGACCTGGGGTGGATGAACGCATACATGAAGATTTTTGTACTGTCTATATCTGTATGTTGCTATGTGTTATATGTACATAGATATAGATATAACACATAGGTCTGTGTTTATGTCCTATGCGTTTTTCACATCAGCCACTGTAGTTAGAATCTGTGATGTCAAATAAAGGGGGGGATAACCACCTGATGTTTCTTCATAATCAGTAAGCTATGAGAATATCATGAGGTGTGGTTAGCATGTGGACAGGTAGAACAGTTGCAGGTTTGATGCCAGACTTGTGCTGGTCTAGACTTCTGAAAGCACACTGTAGGATTTTATATATTTCACAGCAGGCACATTAAAGCAGTCAAAGTGCTGCAGGGCTGCATGTCATTTTCATCCTCTGTGTGAAAAAGCTCTTACAATAAAACTGTTTGACAGCTTAAATTCATATGAAGTTCTTACTTGATGAGAGCCGTCCTTGGTGTGTCTTGCTGCTTCTGCTGATCCTCGCTTTGAGGAGCACTGGATGATGGAGGACTTGAAGATGGGGTGGAGAAAGATGGAGGAAGGGAAGAGGATCGGAGGGACGAGGGGAGGACAGAGGAGGAGGGAGGGGTCTGGCTCGGTGAGTTCTTGCCGTTTCGTAGAAGACGGAGGGACTTGACTCTGATGGGCTGGACGAGGCTGTGGTTGCTACGGCGACTGGCCAACTTGCCAACAGGTCCTGTACCTGTCCTCTTGAAGGTTTGCTCTGATCTGGGAACAAATTCAGAGTTATAGTAGGTATAAATTACTTCATCAATGGTTGTCCATTAACTGATATGTAAATTGGCAGTTTACAAATTTTAATACATTTACAAATGAATACGTATAAATATATACATTTATATAATCAACAGATAGATGCAGTATATTACAAATGATTTTAAAGATACCCAAATTAAACAATGGATAGATACATTCACAACAGATCGATAAATTCATATAAGTTTTGATCCAGTAATAAGTTTCCATCACGTTTAGCGTTCATTTTCCTGTTATGATTTAGATGGCACTTGGGATGGGATTCATTCTGACACAACATTTCAAAATGTCTCCATGTTTAACATTAAATTCTTCATGCTGCATTGAAACTCATAAGATGCCAAAAAGAAATTAGATCTAAATATTCATCTTAAAAGTTTATAAAATATTAAAAGACCTTAACAATTAAAACACAAAACAGCAATAACAACAACAGACAAAATGTGTTTCTCCCTATCATAACCTCCCCCAACTCTCAGAGGGGATTACTGCATACCCACACTGTTGTGTTATGCCCTTTATCCTCAGGACAGGTGCAGGCCTACAGTACAAACACCTGCATAGTGGCTACCTCATTACAGAGTAGGGGTGGGGGTGGAGTGATATCCAGTGAAACACAATGTACGGAGGGAGTACTGCTAACTCTGCAAGAATTTTTGGCAGGATATAATCAAGAACGTGCAATGACACTCCAGGCATTTTGAATATGTGAAGATGCAATGCTCTGTATTGTATCTACAGGGTAAAAGTTTTTACCCGGTCAGCTGAACCTTGTTAAGTGCTTTATGAAGCTTAATACAACAACCCCACATGAAATTTTCACCTTTGATTCAAATACTGCCTGCGAAATATGACCCAGATTGGCCTGATGGTGGCACTTTTAATTAAAGGTCCACATCTCAAACTTTGAAATGTTATAACTCCTATGCTGCAAGTCCGATTTTCGTAAAACCTGGTAAAGACATCCATGCTCACTTTATAAATATGTCAAAAGAACCTAAAAAGTCCTGACTAGATTTTCTGCCATTTTTAATTTTTTTTGACAGGCACATTTTCTGCGCCTAAGCCTAAGGTCTGATTTGTACCAATTTTTTTGTAGATCACTATTGGACTGAGCTTATCAAAAGCTATGAAATAGTCCTAACTCCACAAGTGCTAGGTCAGTCATCTCGAAACTAGCAGGATATGTCCACATAAGTATCTGAAACACAATCTGAGAGTTTCATTCAAATCAACCACTAGGGTGTGCTAAAAAAACAAAATGGTCATAAAACAAATCTGGCTATAAACCAAAAATAGTCCAATCATTACAATACTTGCAGGATATGTTTTATAGAATTGTTTACACTTGTGTAAATTTTTTTTCTGGAATTGCTCAGTAGGGGTTGGCGCCTGTTAAAAACAATTGCACTAGCCTGGTGAAAAATTTGGACTTAAATTAACGACACTTTTATCGAACTGTACCTGTTAGGGAGGATACTTTTTTATTAAGCTGTTGAAACATCTCCCCAAAATGTTCCTTTAGCTCACTAATTGGGGGTGGCAGCGTTGCCAAAGAAGAGTGTGGCCCGGCACCAATTGGTTGTAAATGAGCGTCTATCCGATCCCTAACTGTCAAAGACCTTGATTCTTTGCCGCATTCAACTTCTAATGGTCCATATTGGCTTGAACCCCAGAACTGCTGCTTGTGGCAAAGTTTCAATGTTTGAATTAAAATATCAAGAGTTGGCTTGTAAAAGGTGAAAGCATTCAACTAGATTTCAATGCACACCCTCTAAATAAATAAAATAAATCTTCGCTATGTGTGGGTCCAAGATTATATTTATGGACACGACAAGTTTAAAAGGAGCAAAAACAAAAAGCCTACTGTTAGTAAATATATGCAATAGTGAACTAGTTGTTTGACCAGGAATAGAGTAAAATAACTGAATTCCAGAAATGTCTGGGAAGGTGGAAAAGTGGGACTCAAAGATTCCAAGAGGTTTTGACAAACATGTATATATATCGCATTAAATAATGTCTTAGTCTGTAATCTAATATCTGGGTGATGCTAATGATGCTAATCCTGGGACTTCAAAGCCATATTCCAACATCCCAAGACAGATTTGGGGTCCTGACCTGAAGACAGAAGCTATCAGCTGTCAAACTATCACAGTGTATAGGGTGCATATAAACCTGCTGAGGCAGGCAGGAGGGCAGGGGGAATTCTGAGAGGCAAATGCCACAAAGGAACGCAGAGCATACCTACTATTGTCTGAACGTTCACCTCCTGTAGCTTACTTCATGTTTTGTCTACCGGCTTCTTCACAAATTCAACATGTCTGACAATATTTCTAACAGAGACAAAGACTATGTAGAAAGCCAAGATGCTTAGACAATACAGTATAGCTAGAGATATGTGACATGGTCATGGTATAATGTCAAGTGACCGTGGTATTCAAGCAGTGTGACCCTTAAGGCTAAGTAAGGGCACCGAGGCCCTGAACTCTGACCCCTCTGAAGCAGGAGCCACTTTGCAAAGTCTGATATGATCTAAGTCCTCACCGGATAAACTGTTTCCTTGATGTTTGGAGTGGCAGTCGTTAGCTCTAATATCCTACTGCAACTGAATACTGGGCAGTGCCCAAAAAGACAAGCAAATACTTCTTTATTAAAAAGCAAAAGAGAGTATACTGTTGATATGACAATAACAGAAAATATTTAAAAATACTTATTTAATTTTGTTGACTTTAATGAATTAAAATTCTGCCTAATCATGGATGCACACAGAGGACGTTCATGTGAGTGTGTGCATTGAAATTCAGTTTAATCTGTTTTTTTAAAATACATACTTATCATATTTGTTTGTATGTATCATGTGTAAAAAATTAATGAAGTGACAAAACTGATCCCCACTGTGCCTGTGTGTTCGCCCTTGGGAGAATAGAGCAATGCTCATTGTCTCTGTGAATAAACCCCCGCTCCTGTGCTGTTCTTCTGCCTTCTAAAATCACTATAATAAATGGATTACTTAGAGGGTAACTTTGGTATTTTTCAGCCAAGACCCTATTTTCCCATGCTTCTGTGTCTAAGTGATTAATCAGAACAGCAAGTTTCGAAACTGGTCCACTATTGAACAAAACCGCTGCAGCTGGCAGTTAGTGCACCCAACTGTAATGTAATCCCTGCGCACAATTGAGCACCAACAATTTAGGTCCACTAAAACTGCTTGCTCATGCACAGATTGGTATTCTAAGTGTCTGGCAACATTATGGAAAGGATTCCTATAGAGGCTGACCACTTGTTAAACAGTAAGATCCTTTTTGTTAAACAGCCCCAAAATAGCTATCGCCAAATCCACTAGACTCCATTTAAACAAACAGTAATTTTATCATTGTAAAACACACTTCACTTAAAGTCAACAGAGTCAGAATTAAACTCACAAAAGCCATTTTGTTACATCTCTCCACTGCTCCAACAATCGCCATCTCTGGTTTGGTTGAAATATAATTAATATAGCTTGACGTCAAAATATGCCTGCTCTATACATGCTTAAATTATTGTCTATTTTTATGGAGTCTCTTGTGTTTGGCAACAGTGATAGGACATCATGATGTCAGACACTTAACAATCTGAGCCTGTCAGTGGCAAAGACAAGTATTTTTAGTGGATATAAAATGATGGTGAAAACTTGCCCACAGGGATTGCATTGCAGCCTGTTGTGTTGTGCTGCTGCTAACTGCAGCCGTCTCTCTCAATACTGGACCATTTTGAGAGAGACCGCTGCAGCTCCAGCTCCAGCCCATTTTAAATTGTAAAAGAAATTCTTCTCATTTCAGATGAGCAAAAAAGTACTTTTTAAATTCAGGGTGCAGGGTTTAAGACATTAAAAAACTTTATAAATATCCAGTAGAACTCTTAACAATCAGCATATAAGAAAATTAAATGGAGACCCAGCTTTCACATCTTGTCATTAAATGCTTGTGCACTGTTGAAAATTATAAAATTGGCAACCGACTCACTTTATGATGAAGGCTGATGAGAAAATGTTAACAGGGCACTCACAGTGTAAAGAGGAAGCAAGTGTCCACCCCACCCACAATGAGTTGATTAATTAATTATTAATCAGGCTTTAACAGTGAACTTAGTTTTAAAATGGAACACTGATGCAGAATGGGAGAGTAAAGAAAATGCCTGTCCTTACTGTTATTACTTTCCGACTCAAAGCTGCTCTTCTTTTGAGAAGCAGGGCCAAGTACGGTGCAGTCACTGCAGCTCTTTTCATAAAGCTACATAAAGACACATTAATACAAAAGACACTGAGGTCGGATGAGTACTAAAAACCATATTCTCAACAGATAGATAAAGCCAGTAATATTCAAGGACTTAAGTCTGAAATATAAAGTTAAACTGTCTCTGTTTTTAACCCTGATGTATTTCTCCATCTCCCTTCCTCTGGTGTTCCACCCTTCACTTAACTTGCCTTGTTGTCATTGTATAATTTTATTCTTGTTAAGATGACGTGTGTTTTCAACACTTGGCACACAACATTGGTTAGTTCCATCCTCTAACACTAATTTGCTACCTCATTACAATAATCCTTTAGGTGACCCTTGGTGACCCCAAGTGCCACACAGCCTGGTTAAAACAACCTCAAAAACCACAAAACACAAAGACCAAGTCTGTGAGGAATGACAAGTATGCTTAAAACATGCGCACATACACGTGCATACATACGCATGGAGGAAAGGGCTCTCTCTCACACACACACACACACACACACACACACACACACACACACACACACACACACACTCACACACACACACACACACACACACGCACACAACTAACACACGAGTGACAGCCTTTTGTTTTGGGCAGTGTGCCGCTCAGAGGAAAAAACAACATTACAATGAGAGGATTAGAAGACTATTGTGAAATTCTAAGTGCTGCTGAAGGACCAGCTGCTTTATTACAAAGACACAATACCTGAAGACATGGTGGAATAGAACAACTCCCAACTGGTAAAACACTGAATAGAGTTCCACAAAAGCTGCACACGTCACACACAGAATACAGTATGCAACCATTTGTACTTAAACAGACATGCACACATCGGTACATGTGACAGTATGTGAGGGACAGGTCAACATTAATTCTTCTTATGCTGTGTACATTTACATAAACATAAACTCGGGTAAACGGGCACATTTGGATATGCATGTCCAAAACTGTGTCTAGCATGCTTTAAATTGTTGATGTTTTATGCATATGGAAACTAGTTAATTTTATTTGCACTATGTTGGTTGGCAGCACAATGTGCAAAAAGGCTGGATGAAGTGGGATATAGATCAGAGTGTGTGGTGTTTAACAAATACACTCTCAGTCGGTCACATCACTGGTCTCATTGCTCTAAAGCAGCTGTGCCAATCGCAGTGATTCATGTCAACAACAGCTCAACAAATGAAACGCTTTGTCAGGAAATCATATTGTTATCTAGATGTTGCAGAGCGGCGCCATAAATTTTGTGTTTTCATGAGTTAATTATGATGATGACAGAAATACATAATGAAGATTAAATTGTTCTGTAAAGCTGTTTATAGGATTGCATCAATCCAACATTACTTCAGTCTTTAATGGACCGCATTCAACACTGTACATGGTTCATATCTTAAGCAATATTTGTTTTTTAATGCATTTCAAGAGTAAAACATCAACTGATTCATTCATTTTTAAAAAGTTGGACGAGAGGTTGTGACGCACCGAATTAATAACCTCTAGCAAACCGTTGTCTGCCTCATAAAAAGGCAGAATGCAGAGTCATAACCAACCAGTCTGCTGAGTGTAGAGGTGTGTGTGGTTATTTTGTAGCAGCCTGGTGTCATCTGCACATGATTTAAAGAAGGTAAACATAGTGGACGGCAGTGCGTAATGGCACTGTGCTCAGCCTCTCAAATCAGAGACTGCAGATTTATCAACATACTCTTTCTGTCCTGCTGCCTTACGATGGCTGCAGGAATTTAATGAGCTGAAGGAGAAACTTCTCATGTGGTAAAAAGCAGCTGTGGACAACAGATATTGTCAAGAACACTCATTTATTTATAGATCAATGCAGACTGCTTAACCAGCTTTCCTGCTCTGTACACATGAAGAATTATTTTTTACAGCCCACTTAAATGCAGAGCTGAGGAATGTTTTAGGACACTAATTTATCTACACTTTGAGCATTATTCTGTTATTGCTGCACATTTGTAGGTATTTTATATAAAATTGCTTGCTCTTGTTGACATTATCATTAAGGTAGCAGCATATTGGTGTGGTTCTGTGATGTCCATTCTATGCGCTAAAGTCAAAGACCAGTTATTACAACAAAACTCACTTTATACTGCCTCATTTGAATAACCCTCCTTTTGCACTTGTGCACCAAAATACCGCAGGAACAGGCAAAGCAAATTCTGAGGAAATTACCAAATAGTCACAGCAATGGTTGTTGTGCCATTATGAAAATATGGCCCTCAGAAATAAATTTTGGCAAGGGAAATTAAAAATCTAAAGCAAAAGCACTTCAATGGTCTGCTTTGGTTAAACCTTGCTTGCAGCTATATTTTTCAGTTGAAATTAAAATATCAAGAGTTAGTTGGAAAAACAGATTAAACTGAATTTCAATACACACACTCACATGAACGTCTTCTGTGTGCATCCATGATTATATCTAGAAGTGGGAATCAAAGGTTATCAGTAGGGACATACATAGCTTCGTCTTCTATCACTTGACAAACATGTCTGTAATGTATGAAATAGTGGCTAAGTTTGTAGCCTAATATCTGGGGTTAAAACATGAAAGAGTAATGCAGTTCTTTATACTGAAATGATGCTGAGACAAGTGGTCAGAGTGCTGGTTGTTGCACCATCATGAAAAGATGGCCTTAAAAATTAATTTGAGCATTTTAATTTTTGCGCCGCTCTGCTCTTATAATCCCGGCAAAACAACTATGTTGTAGACGCACCAGTGCAAACTCTAATGACGTTGGATTTAGGTGGATAGTTAGGGGAAATGGAATCCCACTCCCCCTCCTCACAGAAAGCAGTTAGAGTAGATGCAATGTCAGACTGAAAATGTCTGATATCAAGCAACGTAAACGGAGATATGTATGATGCTACCACAAAGAGTTAATGAATGACAATAAAGCTTCAGACAGAGAGGTATTGCACAAGTGTTCATGTTATTGTGCCCACCCTGTTTATATACTGTACAAAGATCCCAGGGAAGAAAAGACCACGGCAGCAACATGCTACATTAACAGTCCACAGATGGTCATTCATGTGTGCAGGTAGTATCCTGCAGTCAAAGGTAAAAAACAAACACTTGAGGAAAGAGTTGACATGAATGAGTGCAGGCATGTTATGTTTTGTTTGTGATGTTTAACCTTTGTCCTCACCTGTGAGTTTTCCCAGCTGTATCTGTCACAGTGACATCACCACTGCTCTGCACTACTGGCTGCTGTGCCGCACCTCTCTGCTGGCTCCGCCTCCTGGACCTGATCTGAAGGAGAAAATGAAGGCCCTGTTTACACGTGGTATTAACATGCACCGTGGGTAATTGGATGACAAGTGAGCTGCTGTAAGTATAGGCGTATCCTCTGTGCCTCTTGAGATCCAATTGTTCAGACCATAATAACAGGTGGTCTGGGCCGCATACAGCCTAATTCATTTAGCAGTGTATATCATACTGTGTCCTGGGCCACATTGGAAGACTGACTACTCAGCTGACATCTTTGCTTATCTGACTTCGTTCTGTCTGTTGCTGCTGTTACACAGATTAGATAGATGCAGTGCTGATGGACTGTCTCCAGTGCTGCTCTCCTGCAAACAGTCAATTCAATGTCTGCCAGGTAAGCATGAGCTAACATAGCGGCAGCTGGCAATCAAACCCACACCAACACAAAAACGCCCTGAATGTCCGTAGAGCCCTTAAAACTGGTAAGCGTGTGTGTGTGTGTGTGTGTGTGTGTGTGCGGGTGGACTCTCGCTAACTGTCCCCGGCGTGGAGCTCACACTCCTACAGCAGTAGTCTCTTAGTGGCTGTGAGGTGGGGAAACTGCGGGTTGTGCTAGCTTGTCCCTTGATAAACACAGAGTATGAGCAAAAGCAGGGCGAGAAGGGGCTGAGCGAATTAATACAATGCACACAGCTCTGAGGTGAAATAACCCAATTTAAATTGTAAAAAAAAAAATTGTGGTTGTGACTGTTGATACTGTGGCGGGCTACTGCAATTAAATCACTGAATGGGAAACACTGCACAATCTCCAACAGTTTGTCGCCTCGAGCCAAACTAATAACATGGCACTGAAGTGTGCGTATAGCACGGCAAACCTCCCACTGGTTAAAAACTACAAGGCATTTGGTCTTTGCAAATGGAGATGATGTACACGTTGACTTGCTCTGTCATAGTGAAGAGGTATGTCTTGTCTTGCTCGAAAGCAACAATCCCCATCCTCTGTAGTCTGTGGTGATTAACCAGCATCGATAAGGTACTGCATAAAGGATGCATTTTTATCAGTTTTCACTCAGCCCTCTGTGTGGTTTACTTTCAATCCCACTTACTTCCCATGAAAAGAACATACATACAGCAGAAAAGTCAGGGGATCCCCAAAGTCAGTAGGCAACTAGTCGTGAATATGTGTTAAAAATTTCACGGCAATCCATACAGTACTGTAGTTAATTGGTGGACAAGTGGCCAACAAACTCACACTGCCATCTCTAAGGCCATGTCGTATGACAGAGGGGAAGAAGATGATAGAGGGGGAAATATTTGGACTAAAATGTGACCATCTTTACCTAGAAGCAACCCCAAGGTCGGCCGACCACTGATTCACAATATGCTTCAAGAAAAATCCCCTGGGCAAAGTTCCAATCACATCTTCCAATCATTTTTAACTGACAGTGTCTGGAGCCGTATGTGACGTAACAGCTGGCAAGGCAGGAGAGACAATTTTCTCTTTTCAATATAAACAGAACTATTCTGGGTCACAGGGGAAACATTTCTGAAGAGCAGAATTCTTCTCTTTTCCTTCCTTATGTTCTCTCTCATCTTGTTTATCCATCTTCTGCTGGCTTAAAACGTCCTGTCTCTCAATCATCAGTTCTTTTTTTTAATGTCTCTTCCTCATAGATGACAAACAATAACAAAGTGTATTCATTTATGGTTTTTTTTTTTTTTTTTTTTTTTTTTTAAAGAAATGGCAATGCAGGTGATTCCCGATCAATCAGAGCTACAGCTTGCATGTGTGTAGCACAAAGGCCACATAAAGGTCACATAAAACCTTCCATTACTGTGACATTAAGATTGTGAGGCCATTGTGTACAAAGAAGTGACCGATTTGTGCTCCTGAACAAAGTCATCCTGGTAAATATCCAACTATTCCTTTCAGCGGGACCACACAGACACAGGGTGCAGGTCAAACTGACCTAGTCTACTGGATATCAAGAGTTCGAAAAAAGGATTTTTAAAAAAAAAAAACTATAAAATCATAGTCATAGTCAGGAGGCGTGGTTGGCGAGGGGGAAATCAGTTTTGTGTCCCAGCCTTTAAAAGCTGGGAAAGTGTGTTTTCTAACTCACATCACAGGCACTATTACATTTACCACAGACATGATTAATTAAACTTTGCATAACAGTAGCCTACAGCCATTAACACTGTGACATGTGTTTCAGTGAATTCCATGCACTGCCTATGTTTTGACAATGTGCTATAATGTTATCACACAGGGATTTGCAACCGCAAGAACTACAGTTCCTTCGAGGCTCTCAACTTTTTCTTACCAGTTTCTAAACAATCTAACGCTGTGTCAGGGTATATGCAGGAATCCTGAAGTTAATTTCAATACCTTTTTAAGACTTTTTTAAGACCTTCCAAAAAAACCGTCAGACCTCATCGCCACTTCAAGCTGTCGTTAGCAGAAACGCATCTTTAACTTACTAAACAGCTGTAGTTTGCAATTAAATCTATGGAGCACAAACATACAACTGAACTCAAATAAGATGAGATGGATTTTTTATTGTCTTTTTTATTTGCTCCTCTGTTTGGCGCCTGGACGTGTGCTGTTGCGTGATGTCGCAAAGGTATGCGCATGGCCCCGAGTGGCAATCCGAGTCTGCCTACCTACACATCGTTGTTTGTAACAGTCACGAGGAGGAAAATAAATGATACATTCATGGATACTTTTTGTCAAAGCTTGAATGCCAAGAAAATTTAATACTTCATAAAATCGCGATTAAGACTTTTTAATACTTTTAAAAGGGCCTTATTTTTCCGACATTTGATTTATCAACTTCAAATACTTTTTAAGACCCTGCGGACACCCTATGTTTGAATAATGTGATACATCCATTTTGTTAAACCACAAACTCCCAAAATCACTATCGCCAAACCCACCACACTGTGTCTAAACAGTCATTTTAGTATCGAGCAGTATATTTTCACTTCTAATTGGGTGAACTGAGTTTTCATTTCAACCAAACCAGTGTTAGTGATTGTTGGAAAGATGAACCAAGATGGTTTTTGTGAGTTTTATTTTGTTTCTGTTGACTTACACAGTGTCTTTTACAATGATACTGTTTATTTTAATGGAGTGCCTGGCTGAGTTCTGGTTAAACAGAAAGGATCTAACTCTTGAACAAAAGGTCTATCTATGCAAGGATCATTTAAATTATCTTCGCTTAATCACTTCAAATAACAATCTGAGCCCGTCAGTGGCAAAAACAAGCAATTTTAGTCAACGTAAATTGATGGTGCCAACATACCCTGAGTGTTTACAGTGCAGCCTAGCCGACCAATTTCAAATTATGTCATTCCCAGTAGTCACTTAGACACAAAATCAAGGGGAAATTGGGTCCAGGTTAAAAAACATCATTTAACTCTGGATTTTAAATGTATTTGATGTGCAAAAAGCCAGACAGCTATTCTTGAACATGGTAGAAAATGCTTGTTTTACCCCTCTGCATAAAAGGATGTGGCATTTTGTGAGGGCTCCCATAAGTTCCAACTGTATCTGAACCCATTTGTTGTGCCAGTGACAAGTATTTGAATCAGTATTTTACTTCAAGTCAACTTCTACAAATTTGATAATGCATTTGTTCCTAGTAAACCTGATGCTGAGCTTATGTTACATAAGACAAAATTTGAATTGGAGAAGCTGCTGCTCAGTTGTGACGCATGTAATAAAGATACTGATGAGATCTTCTTATAAGTACAACCAGGGGATTCCAGTCAATTTGTTGGTGTTGGCTACTGTTGAGAACTAGTGTGTGCGGGCAACACAAAACAGTTGGCAGAGTGCACACCGCTTTGCAAAGCATGTTGACAAGGTAACAGCCAAAGTTCATTCTGTAATTGGGCTAACTCACAAAAGAAATGTTACAGCTTTTAAAACTGACATATGAAGGAAAAGCTTGTGCACAGCTTTGATTCTGCCCTTGAATTTATGGGGGACAACAGATCCTAACAGATCTCCCTTCAACCCTGTCAGACTGACCTCTACCCTCTGAGGTAGCTTGTGCTATGCTGGCAGTAAGAAAAGAAAAACTCAGAGAGACCTTGTTACCAAATATTATGAAAACTCAACACAGTAAGAACAGAGCTAAGCCCTGTAGTGTCAAAAGTGTTAAACATCAGATGCCAACTTAGTGAGCCTTGCTGCCGAGTCTGGTTTTAGCTGAAGGATTTGGCATCTAAATTAAGCTGTTGAAACTCTAGTTGACAGACACTTGGTCCTTTGTTTGAAACTTTCAGACTGCTTGCTCTCAGTAGATCCTGATTACTTTAATGACTAAAAAAAAACATAAACTGTTTAGAGAGTTTGAGAGTCTCCAAATGCGAGGCAGCAGAGATCGACATTCCTGAAAATAGCAGTTTAAGGTAAAATTATACACCATACAGACCACATGGCAAGAACACATTACTGCATTATATATATTGCTTACCTATGAAACCTATAAAACAGCATTAAGAGGTTTTTGGACTTGCACAATCAAAACAACCAGCACAAAGTAATATGTCTACTGCAAAAGGACAGTGGGAAAGTTACCAAGCGCACTTTCTGTTCTTACAGGCACAGTGTGTGGGCACAAGTGTTGGGTTAAGTGGAATATACTTTGAAGGGTATGGTGATAAATCATGATGCAACTGTGCCTGTCACAGTTGTGCATGACAAATTTACTCACCATATGACAAGGTGAGAGCAAACAGACAACATGTCGTGGGAAGTAATAATGTTGTATGGTTAGTTAAAGTAACATCAACATTTCTCACAGCAAGTTGGAGACACAATCAATACCACTCTCACATATGTCTGCTAAATATGTGGCTATAGCTTTAGCTCAGCTAGGCTAAGGTGAGCTTAGTTATCTTAGCTTGGCAGTGAGAGTAGATAAAGGGGAAACAGCTTGCCTAGCTAGAGGAAGCTAGCTCTCAGCCCATAGGTTAGGGAACCGGAGGGTTGCCAGTAGTGTGGACTGGTAGCTGAGGAGGTGCCAGTTTGCCTCCTGGACACTGCTGAGGTGCCAGCCCCGTCACTTTGACATCCCTCCATTTAATGCATCTATAGGTCCTGTTTGGGCATGTGTGTGTATTTTGGGCTTTTGAAAAAAAATATTCATAAAGTATATCTTCTTCTTCTTAAAAGCTAACAACATCTGTCTACTAGCACTACTAAAGCTTAATTTAATCTGTGCTAAAACCACAGCGTAAAAATGACAACTTGAGGTATTATGGAATGTTTTGTGCTGGACTATTTCTTGGCCCAAAGCAGTTACTTCTTGGAGTGTCTATTTGCTGTGTGTCAACCCCACAGGAAATCACTGAGCCAAGCTAAGAAAAAATACGGCCCCAGGCTTAACATTAAGCTAAATTAAGCTAAGCTAACTAGCTGCTGGCTGTAGCATTGTACTGAATAGAAAGATATGGGAGCAGTATCAATCTTCTTGTCTAACTCTTGCTTATAAAGTGATTAAGTGTGTTGTCCAAAATGTCAAACAATTGCTATAAGAGTGACATGATAAGAATAAATGGCATAACAAATCTGCAAGGCAAAGGTTCACAGTATGGCTTTTTAGGTTGAACTTATCTTATTAAAGTCCTGTCATGGTGCCTATTTTTATTTTGCAACACAATGACCACTTTAATATCACTGAGAAACATGTAAATCATTTATATGACTGCATAAATTCAACACTGATACAATCATTATTTTCCTGTATAAATTAAACTGAATACAATTAAAGATGCATTTCAGAATTTAAAACTGAAACGTTGTTACCAAACAAGTATGACAGAAACAGAATCACAAAGTCATAAATTTCCAACAGAGAAGAGAGTCAGTTATTTTAAAGAATGTGTTATGGTATCTACTTTTTAAAAGATAAGCTGCAGAGAAAATGTTCATAGTAAACAAGATGATGCATGGGGGGGTCTCATGCCATGATTACTGTACTGTTTACCTGTGCTTGTGTTAGTGAAGCTGAGGTCCGGCTCCTGAACACTCGTCCAGGTGCAGGACTACGCTGTCTGGGCTTGGTCTGGGTTTGAGAACTTGTCGCTTCAACTCTCTTTCTACCCATCGGGTCCAACAGGTATCGCTGGGCCAGGCGTATCACCCGGGTCAGCACACTTTTAGCCCCTGTAACTGAGTCTATGGGTAAAAAACAATGACTCAATACTGTAAATCCTCCTTGGACTAAACTCTGTGATCATCAAAGGCTTTCTTCTGGTGTTACAAGCCCCATAAAAAAAACCTCATCTATGATGGTATGAAAATGAAAAACTCAATCTTATAGTAATCACACACCCAAGGCCTGAGCACCACTCAGCTACAAATTCCTGGGGGCGACCCTGTGATGATACCGTAAGCAGTGCATGTTGGAGTAACAAAACAAGTTATCATTCCATTACAGGCATACTCCTACTGAATTGCCTTTGTGTGTGTGTGTGTGTGTGTGTGTGTGTGTGTGTGTGTGTGTGTGTGTGTGTGTGTGTGTGTGTGTTTTGGTGTGTCAATGTGTCCTTGTTATCCACAAATTAATGTTATCAGTGGCTCACCATATTTACTCAGGGGGCAGAATCTGCCTGCTTAGGCAAGCTGTGAACACAAAGACCCACTTATACAGTGTACTGTCCTTGTTTGTGTGTAAGCGCACACACATACAATCACAGACACAGACAGTGAAGCTGTAGCTTATGTTTAATAACACAAGGAGAACATGATATTCAAATGATGTTTTTACTGTGCATTGTGTATTGAAAAGAGAACCTGATTTGCTTGACCTTCTTAATAACATGACAAATCTAACTTTAAGTTTAGCATCATAAAAGCTTCTGTTATCTTCTGGAGTCAACTTCAGTGCACTAAACTATTGAAAAAGGGTGATTTAATAATTCTTTTGATCAACTGCTTGGTAGAGCAAGAATCAGCAGTGCCTTTACCTAAATGTTGTCCTAGAGCAATTTCCCTAAGAAGGAGTAGAGAGATTACGGTACACCATTTGTTATAAAAACATGAGCTCATCAGATTAGCTTTGCCTTGTTATTTTGGTTCTAAATGATCAGTTGATACACTCTTTATGTGACACAGAGTGCTAAGAGAGCAACATACAGTCTTGTTCTGACAAAACAAAAAAAAACATGAGGCAACTGTACAGAAAGTATACAGACTGTTTGGTGAGGGGTGATTTACTGTAGTGTGTTTGTTGAACAATAGAGCTGCTATAGCCTCTGGTTAACATATTGTTTAAGGGTTTCAGTCTTTCAGTTAATCAATGACAAGCAATTTAGTGCAGTTTAAATATTTCCGAGTGTTGTCTTGAAACAGAATTGTGATTTAATGCTCTATTATGCAGGCTGGTACTTGTCAACGTTTTGCATGCAAGTCTGCCCTATGTTGAACCTGCTGAATTAATAGTGATTTAGTACCTCTGACATACTTTTTCCTGTATTAGCTGGGACCTTTCACCAGTCACGCTAAGATATATGGATGTGGGACGTCTAGACCTGTTGCATAGACTAATGTTGCCCTAACACACCTCAAAAATACTGCAGAATGAGACAGATGTTAAAAATGTACAGCTATACACACATAATCACACACGCACACATACACACACTTACCTTTCTCAGCCGTCTTTTCACCTTCTGAAGGTGTTGATGCATTTTCTTTTTCTTTACCTCCACTGACTTGGGTTGGCAGTGTAGCCGTCTGATTTTGACACTGTTCTGAAAAATAGACCACCACATATTCAAAACATAAAGCTACATTAGCCGCTACTAGCATAACACACCCAAATCTTCTACTGAACTGTGTGACATGTTGGAGGTCAAGTGCTGGAGCCCCCAGGACGTGCCCTGGACTTTATTTCTGCGGTGACCAAATGGTGGAATTACAACTCCTCAGCCAATCACATGTTGCCATGGGGCCCAAAAAGACTTTCTAATAGACTTATATTGGGAAAGAGATACCTGTAAATCAGTGATACATTTTTTTAGCATTACATTCCACATAAAATGACCCATTTCATTATTTGATCAATTTGGTCTAATAACATTTGAAAAGTCTAGATGAGCTGCAAGGTTATATTATTTTATCTCTCTGGTGATATCTCTGGTGTGCTTGCTCTATGGGCCCAATGACGCAGGAGCAATGACGATTATGAGGGTAATTTCATACCATGAAAACAGAGCTTTTTTTTGGCTTCAAGCGCCACTGAGCAACTTTTATAGGAGTGAACCAGGTCCTGTCTCCAAAGCTGTATCCAGTACTCTCAATACATCCATGCTGTTCACTCATTCTGACACAGAATAGCCACAGTATACATACTGTTCACCAGTAGCTGTATCGTACTGTACATGTACAGTATGATAAAAGCTGGGATTTGCTGTCACTGGTAAGTACTGTGCAGTTATTGGTTATTTTCTTCTTTTGTAAAACAAAGTTATTTAGTCTTTGTCAAAGTCAAGTCAGATTTAATAAATTACTGGATCAGAGTTTACAATAGTGGCATCAATGGATTTGGACAAGCCTGGTCCGGTTTGTGTGTTTTTACTCACTGGGCCAGAGCAAGGCTGAGATGTAAGTCATATGGGAGGCCAGGAGGTGATGTTGACTTCCAATTTGTAAGAGTCTATATCAGTGTTTTAACACAAGCCTCAAGGATAAGGCTTCTGCCAAACAGGAAGAGCCAATGATAAAGTGCAGTGTCTCCCGGCCTAATGTGCGGTCTTTGCAGAGTCCTGAGAAGGGTTATCTTTGATGTTAAAACAACTCCATTTCCCAGACACACCCTCCCCCCCGTCCTATAGCCCATGGCTCTCTCCCTCTGCCTCATGTCTCTCTCTTTCCTTCCCTCCCTCCGATCTATCTCAATCACTGTCAGACATCGGTTAAGGAGAGGTTCCCTTCCACAGTCAAATGCCAATCTTCAAAACACTGACGTGTTACAGCACGTCTCTGGTTAGCCACCCAAAGACTAACTAGATAGGAACATGTGGCATTTTAAAACAAATTAAGCAGGGGAATTAGTCATGTATTGTATGTCTGACAAAATGTTCACTCTGTTGGCTCTACAGACGTTCAAGTTTGAACTTAGTAACATGATGCTTCTTTTGGATGGTTTATAAAGTCAGACAATTGGCATCATATATTACTTTAATATTAGAGGTATAAATATGTTTTCATCCAAAGAGTCACACATGTGCAAACACAAACACACTATGGATGCATTCACATCAATGATCTCAGCTGCAGTTTCTGTATGACTCAGGGTTGTAATGAAAGGTCTGAATGATTGTGTGTGTGTGATTTATTGCCCTGTGCAGATCTATTGCTGCCAAACAGCAGTCAGCTTCATTCTCACACAGTCTGGATGCTCTTTAAAGAAAGAGCTTTTGAGGAAGCACTGCACACTACACGGAATAACTTCAGCAACAGATAAATCACGATAATTACTATATCTTTCCATCTAGTGATTGTGTATAGCCCCTTATACAATGCAGGACCACAGTGCTAGCCACTGAACCACCATGCCAGGCCCAAGCAGTATTCTTTATCTTAAACTCCAGTGTAAGGGGTCTGGGGTTCATGGTAGTTTAGTTCAGTATATCATAAGTTTGGCAGGGGGGAGGTGTGTGTCTCATCTACAGGATAAAACTGCAGTAAACCACAGGATAAATTCATAAAGTTTAACATGGAAACCAACAGTGAAGTGCTTCAGGCAGTGATGTTGCTAGGCAGACGTCCTGCGGATAAAATTAAGATTTTTGAAAAAGCAGTGGAAAACCTCATGTAGCAAATGGGTTTGAAGGACAGTTGTTGGTTTAGGTCTAGTGGGAATGTGGCTTTTTAACCTCAGAGGCTGCAGAGATAAAGAAGAACTGAAGAAAAAGTGCATGTAGGGCGCAAAGGCAAACAGCGGGAAAGTTGGTTGTGCATATTTTCCATTGGACAGATGCAATGGTTCTTGTAGTCTGTTTGGCCACTGCTATTTTCTTCTTTTGTAGTTTGTGTGTGGCTGGATTTGAGAATATAAAGTGTGTGTGGATGCAGCCTGTTATCAAAATCTGTCCATGTATGTCCAATTTTACTTACTTTATGGTTAAACACTTCATCCTCAAGTCAACGTGAGTTAAAACATGAGTCTGAAAACAAAATCTATTGCGTCGGTTCCCATTTGTCCTGCTTTACTTAAATGTACTGGCTTAGAAAATAGTCGCCCTTCCTTTGAAAAGTGAAGTAATAACTTTGATTAACAACAGCTGTTGAAACTCATTATAATTCAACAGAAATTGGCTCGACCTCAAAGCAACTGCTTCAAATAATTAACCCTGGAGCCTGTTCAGCTTCAACTTAACTGTCGCTTCCAAACAAACAGCAGCTTGTTGTAGCACAGGTTATTCTGTCACACCAAAGTGAACCACTGGTCTGAAAAAGCAAATGCTTTATTGACGTTGACAGACAGAGCACATCTATCTTTTTAAACTGATCGATATTATAGGTCAAACACCTAAAGTAACCAGTAGGAAAACTTCGGTCCTACCTAACCCATGTCTTTGGTGACCCCCTGACATTTCCTCTACTGCCATCAGCAGGTTGAAGTGATCAGTTAATCACTGAAATTTGACTTAACGGCCTTAACTAAAGTTGGATCACAAAAACTCTCTGACTTCTTATTTAGCACTGAAATGAAAATGTATCTAGTACTTTCAGATGGTTTATTACCAGCTGCAACAGTGTGGCTGATATTGTTTTCACCTTGTGAGTCTATGTGTGTGCGCGTGTGTCATTATAGGAAAATGTGGTCCTGGAGACACCTATTGCACTAGGAAGTATTTTACGGCAGATGTTTATATGTCCGTCTGTTTGTCTGTAGACAGATACTATCAGCACCATGGTGTCACAACCATGCAAGACGCAGCCATGAAACTTTACAGGTGTGTAGTTGAGATCAAAATGAAGGCTGAGTTTATAGATGGGTGTGATTAAAGTAATGACACCAGAAGTAGCTGGGTAGAAAGTAAGAAAGGGGCCTCTAGCACCGCTAGCCCACATTAGTTTTTAGTTGTGGATCAGCATTTCAGCTGGTTAAACCATTGCAAGATGGTCTATAATTTATAATTAGCATATAGTGTTAGCATGCTAACATTTGCTAAACTAAGATGGTAGTAAACTATACAACTGCTAAACATGAGAATGTTAACTTTGTCATTGTAGAAGTTTTAGCATGCTGACATTAGCATTTAGCTCACAACACCACTGTGCCCAAATATACTATAACTACAATAACTCAATAAACAAGAGTCTACAGTCATGCTAGCAGGTCTGTGAATTACATGTACAGTCACTTTATTACACTATCAATGGATCCTATTCCCAGTCTGTAGTGTTTACTGTGTGTTCAAAGTTTTCCAAAGAAAATCCAATAATTATTTTCTTGAGACCCACCAAAATTTCCATTATGAAAAATATGTGACATATCCTGGGGCATTCTGCCCCCAGATTACGAGGCAACGCCAGGTTCACCCCACATCCCACCCCTGACACATAAATACAGCAATCAACACTGACTAACATTATAAAGACAAATCAAATTTTCACTTCAAAGGAAATTATCACTATTATGTAGGTTAATTATGGTTTATGTGTTATCTGACGTCACTAACTTGAAATTTAATGTATACCACAATTATGATTGTTGGGTCCTTGTGTTTAGTTCTTCCTTTTCACAGCTGTCACTGTACTTACCACCAGCATTTTCTTTTATTGTGATATTCAGGAGAAAATCTGTGCCATTATTCTGCCACCCCTCTTGTATCAATTTGTAGACCGCATTATGACAAAAGATTGCATCATGGTTACAGTGCTTGTATTTTCTTGTGTACTGACCAGGTTCAAATAGTATCATTGTAAGTGCTGCCCGTGTCTTACCCACCAGCAACTACATGTCGTCACTCTGTGACATCAGCTCAGTTACATCAGCTCAGTTACTCCCATACAGCTAAGTATAGAGGGGGTCTGAATCAAGTTTGTGTCAGACAGTCTAAGTTGTTATTTTAGGTGTAACTGTTGTCCTCAAAGTCTGTTCAAAGAAACACACACGCATACTCATGTATTGTATATTCACAGAGAGACACACAAACACAAGAAAACAAATTGCACAACTCATGTCATGTGTTAACTTTACACTATTAAATCAAAACATATGGCCAAAATCACAACTCACTCACACGGCAGTTGAGAACGTCAGTGTCTGTGAGCTCAGCTCCGGGGTTTCTCTATGACTCAGGGATATAATGAGAAGGTATGACTGACAGTGTGGGTTTTACTGCCCACTCTCTCTCTCCCTGTCTCTCTCTCAAAGTCAGTTTCAGATGACAGGGTACTCTGCTGATTCCTCAGTGTTCAGGAATTAATGCTGATGACACGCAGCCTTTTGAAGGTTGTGTTTTGGTGTGTTTGAAGCGTCTGCTGTCCTCTGGGAGTTGGCGGGGGCAACACACCTGTAGCTAGGATTGAATAAGCTCTAATGTAAGGCTGGGCTCAGCAGATCCTGTGGCCTGGGAGCTGACTGACACTGCTCAATGGCAGCTTTGAAGTGCTGATCCTTTACAGAGGGGGAAAAATTAGACAGGAAAAAAAGGGAAATGGACACAGAAAATGTCCTGAGGGAAGGAATACAGAAGGGGAAAAACGATGGAGGCAAACTGGAAGATTCCACTCCACCATTACCTGAACACCAAGGCAACAGGAAGAGAGAAAATAAGGACATGGGTTGCATTCACCCGAGATGTGTTTGTAACTCAGATGCAACACCTAAAATTAATGGCCTCTAATCACTCCCAAAGAAACTATTGTACAGTTTACATGGAATGGAAAATTAATAGAAGCTCAATACAAGAGACAAGCCAAAGGACATTAGCTTTAACAGAGTAAGGGGAAAAGATGTTAGCCAGCAGTTCTTAAGATTGCAAAACCTAGATTAATATGATGACCTCAGGGTAAACCACAATCTGAATTGATGTCTGTAAGCTTTTTTTTAATGTGTTCTTCACTGTAAAAAGAGTCTATTATGCTGAGCTGACGTTTCATTGACTGAAATCACATTTGTTTTGTCAGGGTTGCCCCCACCATGACCCCAAAAAAGACAACACCTTAATCAACAAGAAAAGTGCACTCAGTAGAGTGGGGCTCTCCACCAGACCGCTGCCTGAGCTGATCGCAGCCACTCTAGACTATTCTTGTAATTTTCATCAGACGACGTACACTTTTAACGAGCTGACTTGGTCCGAGGCTACAGCACAACAAAGTAGAACAAAACAGCAATAAACACAATTAAAACAGGCAAAATCCCATTTAACTAAATAGCCTACTTACTAGCTTATGGTCGAACCATAAATATCACAGTAAAATGACCAAATCAACAAAAACTGCAAGTCTACAAATTCAAGAAGGCAAATTGCTCCGCCTCTGAAACGCTCTTGGTGTGGTATGACGCTGTGCGTAGGACAGAACAAAACCTTCTCACAGCTTTGTTGGTGGAACGGAATCTCATATTGTGCCTGACTTTAGGGGACCATTTAACATCTGGTATGGAATTAATCTGCAGATGCTTCAGTTCAAAATGACAACTAACATCTCTGTGGATTTCAGTTTTTGACCCACAACAAATGTGGCCAGCAACCGACAGTAAGGCTTATTGTTTTTAGTCGAGCCAATTTCTGGAAAACTTTCAGCCCCTACTGGCCAGTTGAGAAGTGTGATGAGTCAGCAGTCAATGACAGTGAGACCACATGGTCACCACCACAACCATGAGGTCCTTGAGTATACAGTCATAAATATGCACCCTAAATATTAGGCTCATTGGTCCAATAGTTTGCAAGACTGGGTATGGACAAAGGGATATACACGCTTACACACAAACACACTCATGCATGCACACACACGACCGGACACATGATCCCCTCCAGGCTTACACCTGGCGGAGATAATTATGCCAGTTGGGGAGAATGCCATGACTGCAATGATACAGTCAGTTGAATGAATGCATTATTTAGATCATTACGTATAATAAATTAATTTATCACTCAAATACCAAATTTACTTGATTTTGTGGCAAGTATGAGACACATCTGGGGCCAGATGTATAAATGATGTACATGCACAAAAGCTATGCATGTGCCTTTTCCCCACACACAGAGTGGTATTTACAAAGCAAGGATGTGTGGTGAGAATGTGTGCACTCCACGCAGACTTCAGACTGGGTGGTTTTAGCTGAGAATGCTGCGGGTGACAAGATAAGGAGGGGATTGAATAGAACTTGAGACAGATAGCATAGCTTTTAGTTTGTTTGCCAGTATCACAGATTGTGTTACTATTTTTGCAATCTGCACAGCATTCCATAAATTGTTATAAACACATAGACACATTTATGAACTTAATTTTAAAATATTTGAGTGATACATTTTATCTGTGCAGTGTGTTTACCACCAGGTGTCCCAAAAAATATTTGGTGTTTCTTTGAAAAACAACACAAACCAATATATAAAGCTGGCATGAGTGTTCACAAAGTCAGTGGAGAGAAAGAAAACATGCTGGAGCGCGATTCTGTTGCTGCCGAAACATCAACAGCCTACTGCTGCATTTTACCACTGTTTAACTTGAGGGAATAATCTTTAGGCTGATTCTTCCCACAGAGCAGTGGACAACAGTGAGAGATAGTCAAGTTATTTGTTATTCTAGCCTACTGGACATGACCCTGATCGACCTCCCATCACCCCATGTCCTTCCTCTGCACACTGTTAGGTCACACAACACAAAGGACTGTTTAGCTTTTACTACTGGGTACAATCTGCAGAAAGATAAAAAGCAGAGGGGAGAAATACAGGGAAAAAGAAAGGATAACATTAAACAAAGAAAAGTAGAAGGTGAGAGAAAAAGACGAAAAGGACAGGAGGGAAAGAAAATGGTGAGAAAGACAAGAAGAAAAGAGAAATATGGTGCAATAACTCTCAGATGTCTTGTGTTGTTACAGATAAGCTGATAAATTGACAAAAAGGGAAGACGAGTAAGACTGCTCTCCCACACACTGTAGCACACAGACACTCTCACTTGAAAAGAAGCACGTTAGTTCACAAATATCCACAAATATGAACGCCTACAAACACCAAAGTAATAAATCCAAAAAAGTTGTCATACAACTGGCTTGTGTATGTTTTGATTGGGATCATTCAGCACTTTATAATCTCATAGTCACTGTTTCATTTGACATCCAGTAGAGCCAAAAGAATGAAAAACATATCACAATCCAAACAGGATTGTGCTGCTTGTATTTTTTGTCTACTATTCCACTTCTTTTTTTCTATTCCTATTTTTATCCTCTTTGTTGAAATCCATCTTTTTCAATGTAGGGTATCTGAGAGAAACATTTCATACAGAACAATGCCATTTCAGCCACTCTTTTTATGAGAAAGTGTGGCTAAGGAAGTGGAACTAGAGGTTCAATCACTGAACAAAGGTATTAGTTTCTTATTCCGCCGGGTTTAACAAGGTTTATCCAGGCACTACCAGATGGAGGCTGAGGGTGTGGACATGTAGTTATTTTATCAGTCTAGCTCATCTCTTACATCAAAGTTGTTTGTAGTTCAAAGCCCCCAGCAGCCATCCTACGATTCCTCCAAACTCACAGAGGCTAAATTAAGGGTATTATTACAATGGAGAATAAACCAGCCTTGTGTTTGATCTGACTGGCCTGGAAAAACAGCCAGCTATGTTTCTCTGAGAATTAAAGTTTGGAATTGTGTTATTGGATAAATGAGGTCTTACCTGTATCTATTAGGTTGTATTAGACAACACAGTGGTTACTAAAATTCCAATTAACCACAACTGATGTTTTTAGCCTGGGCACACAGACAGACAGACAGAGAGACAGACAGACAGACAAAGAAGGTAAACACAAGAAAAAACAGTAGGGAGGATGAAGACAAAAGAGAAGGATAGAAATATGGAGGCAGATATTATGAGTAAGTAGAAGGGGATTTCCACAGAGAGGCTGTCGTCCACTTACAAAGAAAAACACCCAACCTAAGAAGAAAGTCATAAGAGAAAACGCTTATGCCTCATTCTTACGACATATCTAACACTTCTTTTTAACACAGTCTTTCCATGAAAATAATGTCAGTGGTTTAATATTATAAGTCTTGTAACTGATTTCATTGGCACAATGACAATATCCAAACTGATGGTAGAAACAATTTAGCTTTAAAACTGTTTAGACATAAAGTTTATTCCAGCTAGGTATAAATAATCAGTTTTAGCTTAACTCAAATTGTACGTCATACAAACATACGTTTTTTAGTGAGTGTCTGTGTGTCCACATGGTCCCATGTGTCTATGTCTTCAGTTAAAAGCAAGAAAAAACATGAGATTGGTATGAGGCCAGAGAAATGTGAGGGGTGAAGTGATGGAGAAGAGTAGATAGACGTTTACACCAGCAGAATCACAAAATCACAAAAAGCAAAGTTAACACAGAACGATGACATCAGCTGTAGAGAGAGTACAGCAATTTTCAGATAGCATTTAAAATAGTTTTAGACGTGGTGTTGAGGACCACCCTGCTCTCAACACAATTAACCTCGATCATCATATTACTATACAATCAAACTTGGCATCTATAGGGGGGTCTATGCAAAATTCAGAGAATACAAGCTATCTGGACATGGTTCTTAACATGGAGGTAGTTGAGCCAGTGGCCAGCAGCTAATGGTGCTGACTCCAACAGTAGCCTGACTCACTGGATATAGACTGTGGCTATAAGCCTGCCACTGAGGCGCTGGTTTCAGCTGGCATTCTCCCTTCTGTGTGTTACCATTTTCAAATCCCCTTCGCTACAGGACACAACAACAGCCTCTGAGCTAACAACTTACACACTGATGATGGCAAGTTCTGAGGAAGTGCTGCGGAGATAGGTCTGGCTATATAAGACTAACCAGGGGGCAACTGGAGGTTGGGCGCTAAGCTTCTGCACCACCACAGTCTCGATATCAACGCTAATTGCCGTATAAGCGCAGCGCTAAGTGGCAGTGATGAAGGACACACACATGCACTAACATGCACATGTGGCCGGATTACTACAACAAACCACAATTTTGGTTTATAACATACACAAGGGTAGGGTGACTTCATGCTCTGCTTAGAACTACATTACTCCACTATAACTATAGAAAGAAGTAGTTCAGGGATATATTATCGCTCTGAATGTCACATACAACACC
Organism: Epinephelus cyanopodus; assembly: GCA_026686955.1. Taxonomy (NCBI): domain Eukaryota; kingdom Metazoa; phylum Chordata; class Actinopteri; order Perciformes; family Serranidae; genus Epinephelus; species Epinephelus cyanopodus. Next base: position 34,646,881 of record CM048917.1, on the reverse strand, counting down.
ATAAATCTCATTAAAAGGTTGAAACCAGAAGTGCCGATACTTTCTGTCCTCACTAACTGTACAGCCCCAATTTCAGTCGTTTGTACTGAAGACAGAAACCTGTAAAACTTTTACTGGGCACTGCAGATTTTTGCAAACTTTACTCTGAGTGGAGGAAATAGTGCATTTTTTGAGGACTACTTTCAGCTGTGGATTAATACACATTTGGTTTTCTAGTGAGTACTTAGAGAAGCAGGACTGTGTATGTAGAACTAACTTGAAATAAACCAGACTGCGTATGTTTGTGGTAATATAGAAAAACATGCAGGGTTAGTGTCATCAGATTTATATATAATAGACTGAAGTGGTAACCATTGAGGTACATACCAGACTGTAGTGCAAGCACTGTGTTGCAGCTCTTTTTTCCTTTTATCTGTAATGCATTTATGCAGATAATCATCTCATTTAAATGCAAGACCCTATGTTTATATCATAAATGATCTAAAATATGATATAGTATGATTTTTTTACCTCATGAGCACTTGATAATTTTTCCACTGCTCACTGTAAATGAGGAAGTCAAGTAAAAGCAGGGCCTCAATCTCTTCTGTTCCTATCGTGGGTTTAGCTTTAAGTCACTTGAAATCAGCAGGTGTTTACAATATCTAATCTAGCCTCCTGAGCATCAGACCACAAATGCTCTCAATCATCACTCATTATTAAGTTCAAGAATTAAAACCATTTTGTTCAAACCACTCGAAAATATCCATGTCCTCAGGCATCCTCCAAAGCACCACACATAGACAGAATTACAGTCAAACACTTACACCCACACTCAGTTTGTCACTACAGTCTGGGTTTGTTATAATACTTTAGTACCCAAGGGGATCAACATCTCATCTCACACACTATGTGTCCTCATTAATCAGACAGCAGACAGCAGCTGAATTATTCCTGCTGTTTGTTTTTGTGTGTTTGCCTGAATGTGTGTGTAAAACTGACAGGAAAAGCTTCATGAGTAATGTGCAGGGTGCAGTTATGGACAGTTATGGTTGCCAGGTTGCCACTGGCAAACATTTTGAGAAACTGGCAACCAATTCTTTGCCATCGGTTGCCCTCAGTGCAACCACCATTTAAAATATAGCGATGGCAAACAGCAAAACATGCACCCCAAAATAAATATATTTATATGAGTTGCATCAATGATGTTTAAATATTGCTGTTGCAGTCAGAAATGGAACCATTTGACTCTGCATGTGACAACACTGCATGTGTGTGTGTTTCGCCAAGTGCGCACAGGCATGTGTTTTAGTGACAATGACAAAGCAAAATTTGAAAAGGAGAAAACAGGTGAGCGAGCATTCAGTGACCTGCTGGATTCATTTTTGAGACACGTGTAAATAACATGACAACAGCTGCACTACTGGTATTTTGTATGCAAGGAATTGAGGGTGGACATGTTAACTGATAATACCTGAGATTCTGTGTAGTATCAGAGAAAACACAAACTACAAAGAATTTTGTTTGGTTTAAGTAGCAACCTCTGGGGCTGAAAAATAAAGCCAACATGGAAGTGCCAAAAACTGCAGTTCTTTGAACGGCTGCTTGAGGCTGGCAAATACCAAACTTGACAGAAATAAACATGTTTACAGCCCAGTACAAAAAGCAGTTTTGGTCTCTATAGCTAATTTGCCCTTCATGACAACTGTGCAGAGCGTGAATCTTTATATAACTCATCTGACTAAGGCTTAAAGTTATGCGCTACTAAGAGCAGGCCGCTTTGAGTGACAGGCTGTGTCCTCTGCTTCTCTGTCAGATTCACCCCTCACTCCTCCACAGCTCCACCCTCTCGCACAAATATGGTTACTTCTGACTCCAAAAAACAAGATGGTGATGACCAAAATGCCAAATTTGATGCTTCAAAACTAGATTTCACAAACCAGTGGGTGATGTCACGATAGTTATGGCCATTATTTTTTACAGTCTATGGTTTAGTTGTGGTAATAAAGCTCTTAAACAGTCTTGTAACTCATGATTTCATCACTAAACTGACATACAACTGCATGGCATCTTAATTACTCAAAATATAAGGTGACTAAAAATAGCAATCATAATTTTCAGTTTTGGCAACCCAAAGCTGATGCCTGGTTGCCAGCCTGGCAACCACCTTTAAAAGTTAGTGTGGAGCCCTGAGTGTGTTTTAATTGGTGTTTGGGAGTACACGCTACAGTCAACATGTGCCTGATGACAACTGGAGAGAAACACTGAGCCTTTAACCGAAATAGAAATGCACAGATTCAGTGGCTCACACCCACAAAGCTCAAAGAAAGTCCCTGTGTTGGTAAATCAATGGCTTAAGAGTGTGGAGGCCACGGCAGGGCATGATAAGGAGAATAGAGGGAGCAGGGAGGGAGTGTGGGAAGACGAAAAACAAAATAATGGCAAAGAAAAGACGAAAGCAAAGGAGTTGATGAGGAAAGGGGGTAAAGGAGAGCAGGAGGGGGAGGACAGAGGTTCAGAGGTGGGTATAAGTTGGGAATGCAAAGTTAGCAGTGTACAAGGATTGGCTTTAGTTCCAACTGTTTGACCATGAACACAACTAAATTTGCAATCAAACAAAATATGAAGAAAATGACAGTAGATCAGTTTGAAATATCACAGGGAGTAATAGAACAAGGGAGCAGCCAAAATGGGTTGTTTGATGTAGAGCTGCAGGCAACATGCCACCAACTTCTTTGTGCTGCTGTGTGGAAAACTGCTCGCAGCATGTGCAGCATGAGATCAGATTGTGGTTACTCATGTCATGACGGAAAAAGGCCAATTACTGAGTGACTTCATTTTTAAAACAATGTGAATATGTGTGATTGTTCTGTGAACAGATGCATCGGTTGCTCTTCTGTTGTATTTCTGACAAAGTAGCTGTTTGAGTAGAGTTTGCTGTCCTGGGTATTCTGCCACAGCTGTCAAATCAACCAGGACTGTCATCTAAGGACTATAAATTTAACCACAAAATTGGTGACTTTTTAAATAAATTCATAGGAAGTTAAAAAAGATAGAGAAATGCAAGCAAAAAGCACTACACCATATCAGATAAAGGGGTGGCAGGTGAAAAAAGCTGTGTGGTACATTAGAGAAAAGGAATCAAGCAAAGCAGAGAAAATAGGATGGGGATAGAGCAAAGGATGTTGGAGAAAGAGAGACAGAGGAGAAAGACATAATGGAAGGGAGTGGGCCTGTTTGCCCTGATCCCCACTGACCTGTGAGTTTTGACCCCTACCACACCCTGTCATTCAGAGCCTGCCTCTTAATGCGCCTTAAGGCCTACTGCAAGGTCAGAGTTCATTCCCAAGGGCAAAGGTCCAGCAAGGACTCCAGAGGCTGGGTTTCGAGAAGTTGGGCACTGAGCAATAAGTAACACATAACACAGGACAGGGTGGGATGGAGTTTGACATGGTCACATATTTAATACCCATGGTCTAAGACAGTCCAAAAATATTAGCAAACATTATCAACTCTAAAACTCAAATTTATGATGTCATCAAGTACAAAGTGTGGAGCTGCTCCACAGACAATTAATTGGAAAAAGATGTTATAGATGACACTAAGAGCACCCAGGGCAATGATCTGAGTATTGACCAAATCACAATGTTTATTTACAATAAGTTCCCAGAAGAAAATCCTTGCATTACATACATAAAATCAAACAGAGCTGAGCAAACACTGCCTCAATTAGTTATTTTTAGCCACCTAAAAAGGCCTACAAAAAGCCCCAAAACAAAACAAAACAAAATATCAGTTTGAGTGTACATTATATTTAGAATATTTTAGTTGCTGTCAGGCAGCCTTTTCTGATGGGGAATTGGAGCCGTTAAATCAAAGCCACCAGACTCCCCTAACAAAGGCAGTCATTTTACTAACCCAAACACTGAGTTGCTGGTCTATCATTGACTGGTTAGTGTGTATGTTAACTTGGAGCAAAAATTTTAATACAGCACACACTTACACTGATATTGATTTTTTTTTAGGTGGCTAAAATATGTTTTGCTGGGGTCCCATCCACAGCAGTAAATTGTTTGGTTTCTGTGTCTGTAAATTTGCTTTATCAAAGATGACAACAAAGCAACAAACACCAGAAATGTCAGATAGTGTGGACCACCATGTTTAACCACATTTCTTTGAACATTACTGTTACAGCTGAAAATGTCAACAGAAATAAAAAAGTTTGCCAATTTTATATACCTCTACAATTAAAATCAGCTGCCAGTTGTCCAACCTGAAAGTGATTGTTGTTGTAAGCACAACATCAAGGTCTATATGGGTACATTTTCAGGGTCCATTTTCAGAGCTGACAACACTACAATAGAATGAAGCTCATTTGGGTCTAAAAAGAAAACAACATTCTGTAGGTCAACAAACTCAGGCTCCCATTCATTGTCGAAGAGTCTGTTTACACCTGGTATTAACACGCGTCTTCGATGATCAGATGACAAGTGGACAGCGCTAAGTACAAGTGTAAACAACCACCAAAACAGATTGTGATCTGATCCCTCAAAACACTTGCCAAGGTGGCCTGGGACACATCTGATCACATATCTTTTGTACTGATGCTGATGTGTCCCTGACAGGAACGTCATCAATGCAGGATGTAGTGGTTGTTTTGGTGACAGTGTGCCAACGCTTTAAGACTTGCTCATTTTACAACGACTTGAATAAACTGTTGTGTGACCTTCCCTTGTTTTGCCTTATGTAAGGAGACATGTTGGATTCTGTTGACAGTGCTCATTCTAGGTGTACTGATAAAACTGCTAATGTAACTAGCAAGCATGCTAACCGACAGCCAGCAAGAGTGTGGAGGTAATAACTGCGCACGAGGCACTTTGACCACCTAGTGCAAGTGATGCAGGCACTAGCAAAATCTGAACATGACAGAGGTGTGAACGGCGATGTGTTTCAACTCTACACGTTTTCAGATCACCGAAAATGCATGTACCAAGTGTAAACAAGCTCTATGGAATGGCTCCAGACTTCATACTTGATGACATCACATGTTTTAGACTCACTTCTCTGGTTTCTGGCTTTGAGAGAGAGCAGCTCATGTTCACAAATATTAATTGAACATTCCCAGGCCATGGTAATAACATATTGGATTTCTTAACTTGTATGGTGTTCCCCTTTAAGACAGTAAGGGAGGGGAAAATGAGGAGAGGAGGGAAAGAAGGAGTGAGGGATGAACAGAGGGTAGGGGAAGAGAGATTGGGAGTGGGAGGACAGGAATGGATCTAAAACAGCCAGATCCCTACTTTCAAACCTGTAATTACAGCTGCCAAAACTAGAGTGATGAGCAATCCAAACAGAGTCTGGGGCCTCTAATTTAAACCCCACAAGTTTAATATTTTATTGTGACATGGTTTGGTTAAGCACAGTTAAATGGAGTTAAGATCTTTGCCTCTCTGATTGCCTGTCAGACCAGCCCTGCAATTTCTCTGCGGGTCACTTTGTGTGCTTGTGATTCAAGAGATAGTGTTTTTTTGTCTTTTAAATCTCCAACTAAGTATTCTCAAACATTGTGCCTCACTTTGCCCTTGTTTTATTGATCTGTTGTCATTCCTCCTTTCTCAAACATTTAATAATATGCCTTATTTCTTTTCCATGCTTTTTTAAAATTTCTCCAGTATTTTAGATTAAAAAAATGCAGCAAAGAAAGCTCGTTTTGCCTTGTTTGGCAAGAAAAAGACGACCCAAATTTAGGTGTATGCAAATCATCATCATAACCCCTTTAACAAATTATGCCCCAGATTTTAACGGAAGTAAACATAATTAAGAAAATCTATTAATTATTAAAGTCATACCTCCCTTGCTTGAGTTTGAGAGCCAAGTTCTACTTCAGAATACAAACAAAGCTGCTTTATTCACATGCATGAACACAAAACAGTGTATGTTCTCTCTTTCACACACACAAACAAACACCCAGCACATACACATTGGCTCCCCTTTTACCTCAATTATATAGCAATACACACACACTCCAGGATAGCCACAGGGGCTCCACGGGGTGTAACAGCAGAATGAGGCGAGAGGGAGAGAGGGTAGTGCTGGGAAACTTACAAGGCAAGAGCTGGAGTATGTGAACACACACACACACACACACACACACACACACACACACACACACACACACACACACACACACACACACACAGAGGATGGAAAGCAAGTAGGCAGGAAAGCCTTAAGGGCCCAACCCTAGAGGAGAGTATTGAGGGGCTTGGTAGGATCAGAGCCAACGCTGCTTTCCTTTCTTTCCCTCTAAACAGATTAGTTTCTCTCTTCTTACCCTCTCATCTCCTTTCCTACCTGCGGCTTCTAATCCCATCATCCAACACATTTACACACAAATCACAAATAATTAATTCTCCTCCTAATTTTTTATCTCATTAAGGACCATATGCAAACAAGCACAGAATCCCTAACCAGCTGCCTTGTTCTAATTTAATGAGTGGAGCTGAGGACATGCAAACCGCCGTTCTCTCTTACTTTTACTGAAGTAACTCACCTTCCAGAGAGTCCAAATTTTCTTGACAACTCCTAATTTACACAGAAAAGTTACTGTAATTACAACTTACAAATTTGGAGTAATATAAAGCCAACTTTCAGATTACAAAAACTTCATGTCAAAGGTAAATTACAAAACAAAATTACCAAATTCTATTCAGATTAACTGGGTTTATGGATTAACAATTAATAGACAATTTCTGTTGATCAGCTAAGCAATTACTTGGTTTCACACTTCTCAAATGCGAGGACTGGCTGCATTTTTGTATCATATGTCATAGTAAAGGAGTCTTGGATTGTTGACAAAACAAGCAATTTGACAACGTCACTGTAGGTGCTGAGAAACTGTGATGGGAAATTTATTACTTTAACTAAATCACTAAATAATTACAGAGAAAATTTCCTACACAGTCAAGAATAATGACAAACTGTTAGTTGCAACACTAGAAAAAGTCAGCCTTGTGATGGTCTGGCAAAATGTCCAGTGTCAGCTGGGAAAAGCCCCAGCATTCCCATGGCCCCCAACAGGATAAGCGGTTATAGAAAATTAATGAATGAATGAACCCCTGAAAAAATATGCATTACAGATTAAAAATAATTAACTGTTCTGTGCTGTAAAAGGTACTAGCTTTCATCAGATTTCTATGTCCAGTGGAAACCTTTATAGTGATCACATCTGTGTGGGTCAAACTGATCACTATCTGTGGATGATTATTAGAACCATTTTTCCCTCTTTTTCTTTGTTTCTCATGCAGATAACCATCTAAAGATATCTGTATATTTATTGCATGATTATAAAACACTGAACTTGACAGCATCACTACCAAGGGTCCAGTCAAGGGGGCATTACGTGAATAGACATTATCGTTCTACTTGACGTGGGCGGACTCAACCACAAGTGCTTTCCCCGTGGCCATTGTTTTCTTTTTCCATCACTAGCAGATGTGACTGTGTCTCGTCGTTTAATAGACTACACAAGACAGCCTAAGGAATTATAAGTTTTGCTGCAGCATCTCATTGGCTTGTTTTTGGCAGTTTGTCCTACGCTTCGAGGAGACTACACTTTTCATTGAGAGAAAACGGTCTTTTTCCCGTAATGATTTCAATTTGCACTCATCATCCTCAGGTAGCCAGCTGGAAGCAGCTGGGTTACCGCAAGGCAAATTATGTTGTCATGTATAAAAATGAGCACTGTAGGCGGACTATTTGATTTCTATAAGCAAATTATTGAAACAGCATTTGCATAGGAATGACTTTGTCCCAACTTTTCTAATCCATAGAAGTGGTTTATCGCTTTATAACTGTCAATCCTGATGATCATCACCTGATAACAAAAAAACATTTAAAAAACTTCCAGGTAAAACGCTGACACAACAATTACATTATTATGACTTGATCTGACATTTGCATGAAATGTTCAGTTGGAGTCACAACAACATAACCATCACTACAACTATAAGTCAACATATAGCCAGACAAGCCTCCAGGTCATTGGCCTACTTCCTGAAACCTGCTGGTCAAGCTGAAGTTGAACAAAAGAACTTACAACATACAATATCTAGGTCATTGTACACAAACAAGCTCATGAAAGTCATGACCCCTCTGTCCCATAGGAGTTTAAGAAAGAAATAAGTGGAAAAAAAAATGTATTTACCATCACAGGCTGTTACAAACAAGCACCCTGACCCCCTGTTTCTGCTGGAAGCTAAATCTGTTAAAGGCCTCCTTGTGTTTAAGTATGTGGCCAAATTTTACAAGGTCCGGGTCACAAGAGAGGTGTGTAATCAGGGAAGTGGATTAGCCTTGGGCTGATCAAGCAGGTGGCATTCCATTTTAACCATAAGAAACAAACGGAGAGGGAGAGGGAGGGGGGATTACAACAAACCTTTACAAACAGAAGAGCTTACTAGAAAGCAGGTCCAACTAAGAGGTCATCGGTAGGCTAAGTGCCCACGGCTAAGAAGCCTTACCCAGGTTAGAAAGGTGACATTCTTGTGGGACTAATAGATGCAATCCAGCCCTAAGAATGGCCTCAGACGACAAGACCAATATAAAGATGACATAGGTATTTTCTACCATCTCCATTTAACCTCTATTATAGTTAGGAAATATTAGTGACACACACCATTTCTACCACTGGTAACATATTTTATCACAAAAAAGTATTTTTAGAGTTGGGTCAACTTAAGGATTAGCCAGTCTAGTCCACTGTATGAGCTTAAACCAATTTGACTTATTGCAAACTGACGGGACCAGTATCTGTTATTATGTCACATTCTAAGAAATTTAAAAAAGCCTTGGGGTGATGAGATGAGGCATGGTGGACATATTTTCTCAAGAAAACAAAAACATTTTGGAATTGAAGCCCACAAAAGAGGTGTCCTAACTAGCCGCGAGTGACATGGTTCGCCACTTTGAGCAGAACTTTTGTTGGACTTAATTCCATCGCTTGCTTTTAAAGCACCACAATGACGGAGGAACAGCTGATTCATGAAGCTGTAATGAGGAATTATCAGTTTAACACTTTCTTACTTCACGAACATGAATTGTTTGCTGTTGGGACACAGTGTCATAATGCGCCTCTCGAGAATGGCTGCTCAGTCAAGTGCGACACCTAGGAGTAAAATTCAGTACACCAATCCAGTCAGATGTTTGGCTCAATATCAAACTGCTTTGCGACTTTTTACACTGGCCCAACTGTAATTGGTAGCACTACAAAGTACACAGATACAACTACATTTGTTGGAAACCCAAGCTGTTATATCAACACAAGTCCATCTTCCATAACATGAACTACATCAAATTTGTCATCAGCATGCTATTATCCAAGGTGACTACCACTTTCTGATAAATGGTTCAGATCTATAGCTTGTTTGCAGTCACGTGACTATTACGACACATGAAATTCAGATAGAGGGCAGGAAGTGGATATAGAGGAAAGTGACTACATAACAGGATTGGATGAACCTGCAGGCAGAGCTATCGTCAGAACATTCAAACTTATGTTATATGTTATACATCCAAAAAAGAAAAGTTTTTTTTGTCACAACTTGACCGATTTGCCCGATGTGGACACGATCTCTGGCACAAATGTCCAGAAGAGTACAGAAGTCTAATGGACTATAACTATTTTGTGTGCGGTTATATCCATGACTGAAAGGTCTGCCATCTTGTTTTTGGCTTGGTGAGTAAATGTGCTTAAGTATAACTGTCTTTAATATTTCCACTTTGTACATGTATGCATCCCTGTCAGGTTAATGCTACTGGGTAACATTAGCTAATTTTAACTGCTATTTTCTACCTACTAGGTCAACTGTCCTAGAGGTCTGGTGTAAAGCTGTTAAAAATCTGGGCTGTGGCTAAAAACACACAGAAGTTAATCATAGCACATTGCAGTTGAACTTGATGTACGTTTAACACAATGCTTTAACATTTACATTTGACGCAAGTTGACTCCGCTCCTCTAGACTGAGGACAGAGGTTTTTGATCCACATCTATCGCTGTTTCTCACTAACTCTTTTTTCCCCATTGGATTGATTGGAACAGCCATGAACAGCACAAATTATTGGCGTCTGTACAGTGTTGGTAGTCTTTGCCTCCAATTACTCGTCCTCCATCTGGACAAGGCACTGATGTTTGCCATCATATGCAAAAAAGCTACTGACACAATTCAGTGTTAGCTGAACAGTTTAATTAATTTAATATCAGAGTCACATTGTAGAATTACAGACCACTGTTGCTCATGAGTATTGTTAGATTTACAATATAAAGATAATGTAATATCGTAGGCTGAGTTACTCTGCTTATCCTTTAAAAACTGTACAGAATGCTATTTACTTCATCAAGCATTTTATCTCACTGACCAGTATTCTCTGCATTCCAAAATATACTTTAATTTGATGTTGAGACTCTCCATTAAAAGGGTCTGCCAAGCCTGGTAAGAACCGGAAGCCTTATAACCTCAGCTGAACTTAAAAGTACTTCTTATTTTGATACCCTGTTTTTGTCTCAGTCACCTGTGACCTGTGTCCATGACCCCTTGCACAAACCCTTAGGGAGCCAGCAGTAGTGCTAGGAGAACACCTTCTGTAGGCCATAAAACCTACATTATGGCCCTTGAAACACCCTTCATTGCCTCTCTCGTAATCTGTTTGTTTGTGTGTGTGGTCGTTACAACACTGAACCTTGGCCAGTTTCTTTTGACCCTCCTTGTTAACCTGACCTTGCTTGTTCCAACATGGACTCTCTGCTCCATTTTCAAACCCTTTTTCCTTCAGTGTGTGTTCTCATTTTACTTCATCAAAGTTGTGCCAGAAACATAAATTTTGATAATATCTTCCTCTGTTTTTGTATTTCTCTGAAACAAAGCAAAATCATGAAAGATGCATGACACGGAGTCACTAAGTAAGCATTCTGTGCTGGATCCATTTATCATAAGCCAAGGAAGCAAAGACACACACACACACACACACACACACACACACACACACACACACACACACACACACACATTAATATACATAAACTACTGCAGTGAGTCTGCTGGAGCCAAATAACATGGACAGCGAGGTCAAAAAATGGTGTGAACAAGGGGATAAAACAGAGAGATTTAGAGAGCAGATGGACATACAGTTCACTGATGGCAAGAGTAAGGAAGCAGGCATACACTACGTAAGCACAACACTAAATACAATGAAAGAATTTCAGCTTTTTTTTTTTTTTTTTAATGAGAAGTAGGCAGCCTCTAGTTGGACAGCTTAACAAACCACTTGGACATTTTTCTGGTCTAAGACATCAGTCAAGACAGATTTTACAAAGCCAGGACTGCCATAGAGCATATACATAAGTCATATTATAAACCATCATAATAAACCATCATAAAGTTAGAATCTAGTAAGCATGATGAACGAAAGCGGCACTGACTATAGGAGGTTGTCTAGGGGCACTGAAAAAAAATGAATGCTGAGTCACTGAGGCTCGAGCAGCAGGCAGGCAGGAAGAAAACAGTGTAAGTATCATGAGAGCCTGCTGAGGAGAACAGGACCCTGGCATCTGCCACTACACCAGAGGAGTCATGGAAAAAAGGAGATATACGAGGGCAGGAGACGGAACGGAAGAGGAGGAGAGCAGGTAACAATGGAGGGAAGGAAAGGACGTAAGGGTAGATAGAGAGATGAATAAAAAGGAGAATAATGTAGGAGTGGGGAAGGACAGGAAGGGGAGAGAAAGTGTCAAGACAAGGGGAGAGGAAAAGGGAGGTGGGGGCAGGAAAACAAGAGCAATGCAATAGGAAAGTAGCCCACAGAAGGACAGAAGGACAAATCTACCTGCTCTCAGAGCTTCTCAGCCTGACTCAGCATAACCTGAAGTCACTTCAACTTTGTCCTTTATTGCTGACTCAGCCTGCTATTGGACAGGCCCCAGGGACCCTGCTGTGACAACTGAAACACTCTACAACAATATCATTCACAACATCCCCTCCTACCAGGGCAATGCACAACATGAGACATGTTTTTTATAGGAGTGAGCATATTTATACTTAAATCATTTGCATGGCGTCATATTTCACACTTTGAGTTATGGATATAACTATTGCAGAAAAAGAGTTATTTTATAATTGGGACAGCCAGCATTCACTGGGACAGTTGAAACTGTATTTCAGGGCTGTTTGGATTGGTGATGAAAGAAGTTTATAAGCCTTATATGGACAAAAGATGTTTGTCACAAAGCGATACTTCTTAGTCTGAATTTTTGGTATTTCAATAATCAAAACCTTTTCTACGAAATCATTTTTTAAATCAGCCTATATAGACTAGTCAGGTATGTGAGAGAAGTAGACAACATTGCAGCAGTGGTTTGAAAAGATTGTATGGACATCCTAACATATTTTTTTCTGAGATTGTTGGTCAAGAATCTATTATAGTGTCATTGCTGCGAATTCAAGCTAAAAGCAGCTGCAATCTTTATCAAAGAAGCAAGCAACAAATTGTTGAAAGCTAAGTTTATAATAACCAAAGGTGAGCAGGCCTATGTGATCTTCAGAAGAGATTAGTAAACTAGCTATATTGTCAGAAGATAGATATTCATCAACCACCTGGGAATGTGACAAACATAGGCCCAGTATCAATTCCCCCTATCTCTAGCTGTATGAGGACATTATGGTCAATATTACAACTCAATTATCAGGACTGAATTAGGCATGGATTTGAAAAATGTTTGTACCAATGTGATGAAGTATCTGGATTGCTCAGGTTCCTCAATAGGATTGTTTCACAGCTAACATGTTGACTTGCCATTGTAGGAAAAGCACCTGTGTTACTAATAAAATAATGATGGCTCTACTTAAATGAGTATTTCACCAATTTAGCACTGCACTCCTATAGCATTGTCACACTCACGATGAACAGTTTAAAAATAGGATCAAGTCTGAAAGTTTGGTCAGAGATTCAGGTGCATTGTACTGGTAGAGCCTAATGTAGCCTCAAACAGAAGACGAGAAGGTACAGAAGTTCACTTCCTTCTAACTCCACACCCCCTGCTTGTTGTCATTTTCAAACTTTGTCTTTAGACACAAGCAACACTGACTCAGGTGACATTACTAACACAATGTATCAAATTTTAATGCATCTCTCTCAGAAGCCATGAAAGTCTTTACGCAACTTTTTAACATTAGCAATAGTACTCTGGAGACCTGTAAACAGACGTCATGGGTAGAATCGGTCCCAACAGTGTTACAATGAGACAGCATGCACAATACCAGGGCCGTGAAACTTAAGCAGCTAAATTAAATTACAGTGAAATGTCAAAATGCCTCTTGTGAAAAAGGCCTATTGTTTTCCAGAAAATTTATCTTCTTATCTTGTGATGGAAAGTGAAATTTACAGTGACAGAAAATGTTATCCATATTGCTCACCCACTATGCACATTACAAATAAACAAATGTAGTCTTGTGTAAGATCTTTGATAAAGCATGAAAAAGTGAAAGAAATTAGTTCAAATCCAGTCAATTTCATTCAGATAGCCTTAAATTCATAAATAGCATCAGTCTCTCTACAGCATGTGTCTTTACAACCAGTTGTCTATGAGGATCTCCAAATGCCACATAAACAGAATGCTTGCCAGCAACAGCTCTTGCAGTGAACAGCGCTCCAATTAGCTGCTAACAAGATGCATTTGGATGCAGCAGTAAAGGTCCTGAACTGTTAATGAGAGTGTGGAACACATGCCACAAGATCTGTAACAACACCATGACTGTGCCGGGTGTCAATGACAAAGACAGAGAGTGAAAGTGTGTGAAAGAGAGAAAATACAGGAACGTTGGATTGTGTCGGAGAGGCAGCGGATGAATCAGCTCGTTTCCCCCGCTGCCTTGAGGGCTAGACAGTCTGACAGGCCAGCAAATAAGGATGACTCATCCTGACTCACACACAGCCACACACACAGGTGGGCACACATACACAAACACAGACTGATGGATTATTCCCACCGTAAAACATGCTTTTGTGACTTCCAATTGCCCTAAAAGGAAGCCTCTCATGCACTCTCAGATTCTTCTGCCCTTTTCGCAAATACTCACTCACACACCTCATTCTTTTACACACTCTGGGGCTCTCTCTCTCTCTCTCTCTCTCTCTCTCACACACACACACACACAGACACAGTCTTTTTTCTTGCCCCTCTTCTTTTTGCCTTCCTGACTGCATTGACAAACACAGCCCTGCAGCCACCAACATGTGACTCATCCGTGCTGCCTTTCAGAGTCTGACATGATGCGTGCACAGACATAAACATATGTGCACACTTGCAGCCATGAACACACACACACACACACACACACACACACACACACACACACACACACACACACACACACACACACAAAGTTTGCATTCCAATCTTTTGTGAAGGTGAGACTCCAGTGGTGAGGGGTTTCCAGATCTTGAGGACCTGATATCTGAACAACCTTCAAAAGATAACAGCTCCTTTGATCTGTCAGCTTATAGTAGGCACGGACACATACACACAGTAGCAGCCTGTTACATGAACTCTGTCATTGGCACAGGGTGAAGTTGACAGTCTTTTAGGTATTGTCAACTGATGCCACATGCAAAGTAAAGGCAGTTTCTTTGAGCTCCATCTACTGTTGTTGCACCACAAAAAATGTGACACTGTTTAGGTTAAAAACATCTGCACAGAACGAGAGAACTATTTCACATTTCTTGCTAATGGGTGGTTTGTTTAGAGGGCAGTCTGTGGTAAAGTACCAGCTTTAAAATGTCCAGTTCTTTCAAACATCTACTGATGAACAAACTACTTTGATCTCCCATTTGCAATTACGGCGGTAAAACATTTAGCAAGCTGTTAACAGAAGAATTACTGGACGTAACTCGTGTTCTATGAATACGTGGGTAGTCCTCTACCTGGCTTCGCTATTGACTTATCCATTAAGGCTCCCACGGGGCACCCATGAGTGTAAAGAGGAAAAACAGTGTTCGTCAACTAATTAACTGGATACAGGTGAAGCAGGGGAAGATCATGCATTGTGCACCGCCATACCCTTATTTGCACTACTTGTGAGGGGGAGAGAGGGCACCACCCCCTCCTAGGTGGGGTGCCTCTCATGACATGTGAGACAGCCAGTGTGTCTATGTTGGTGTTTTAAGGGAACTATACTCTTTAGGTTAAGTGGGGCAACACCCTTCATTAGCATTGAAGACCTACTGAATGTCCTACTCGGCCTGGCCCTGCTGCCTCTCCTAAATTTGCCTCTGGAGAAAGGAGACTAGGAGGGTACAGGACAGCTCAGGGTGGCAGGGGCCCAGTCACAGGGGTGGTCCCTGGAGTGCTGGTAATGCTGCGGCTGCTGGCGCTACTGATGCTGCTGCTGAAACAGAGGCTGCAGGGGGTGCAGATGAGAGCCCAGGTTTTACAATGCCTTCCTCTCAGTCTCCAGTGGGTTTATCATTACCTGGTTGTCTGGATCAAAAGGGAGTTAGTAGACAGTGGCATGTAGAGAAGCTGCCATCGTTCGTTCTCCTTCAGACTAGAGAGACCCAGCCAGCCTTCTGGGCAGCACAGGTGCCATCCAACAGCAGTTGAACATGCCAGCCATCACTCAGTCCCATTTGGACAGGAGAGATGGCTGGTCACCAGGCCAGAAAGGGGAAGACAGGAGAAGACAGATGATGACTGAATGCTTGATCAGAGTAACAATCTTGTCCCATTGCAAGCGTTGACATTAGAATAGGTGAAAGCCTCTGATTTTATTGCAAACAGAATGTCCCACTCTCATCCAAGTTGACACTGGAGGCTGGGTGGATGAATCAAGATGTAGATCTACTGCAAGTGACTGAGTGAAAAAGGGGCATGAGCACTGGATGCACTGGGGTTTTATAGTGCATAGTTGCTGTGTGGTTGCTACCTCCTAAGTGGGCAGTGAGAGCAAAGATCCGTCTCAGGGTGCCAAAGTGGAGTCTCAATGGGTAAACCAATAGCGAAGCCCGTTAAAGGGCGTTTCACATATGAAATGGAACTCAGAGGAGGTGGTGAACAAGGGGTGACTGTTTTCTCTTTTTTTATCGCAGTGTTCTCAGGAACAAACTGAAGATGTCTTCCCCAAGGTCCAACTACCATACACATTGACATTAAGACCAGAGAACAAAACCTGTGTGTATGTGTGTAACAGGATCAGCATGTGTGCCAAGGTTAAGTGATGTAGCCTGAATGAGTAACCAGAGTTTAAGTGACTGTGTGCCGAGTGTTCCCCAGTGCCCCTCTGCATTATTAGCTTCTGCCCAAGAACAACTGCTTTGTGTGTAGTGTGTGTGTGAGTGAGTGTTTGTGTATGTGGTACCTGCTTTGGGTCCATGGTGGCTTTCATCCAACACCAGACTGTTCATACATTTAAGCTCCCAGTCTTGGACCTCGGTATTCCACAGGGCAGGAACTAACACGGTGTACTGGGCTCTGCAGATGACAGTGGGGTGTGGAGGACAGTGAGATGGGCTACCTGGAACTGGATTTAGGTTACAATAAGAGGGGTGCTAGTGTGAATCCCCAAATCACCTACACTGGATTAGCATTAGGAAGGGACGTTAGAAAGGGGAATTGTTACAGCAAGGTAAAAACTGTTTTATTGTTCATATGGGAGACTTTAGAATTGTATGGCTAAAAAAATCTGATTTGTGAAAAAGATAAGGGGAAATGGTAAGAATTTGTATCTAATACTGGGTGCAAAAAACAGAAGCTGGGGAAGGGGTATGTTGAATGGAGTTTATTTTTACTACGGCCCTGCAGAGCATGGTGGCTAGTCCTGGGAATCCAATATCAAGAACTCCAAGAATAAGGCTGTTATTTGACATATATATGGCTGAAAGGTTAAATAAAACAGAATATAAAACTATCTGCATGGAAATTGTTCCAGTGTTCAGAGGAGTCCTCAAATATTGGAAGAGCTCTGAAAGGCTTTCCTGTATGGAGTGGCTCGATTCTTTAATAAAGACCGCATCTCGTGAAATAAGATAAAGACAGGTCAGTGGGTAAAAGCATTTGATACTTTCTGCATCTTCAATTTAAAGCATTCTTATATTATTTTGGCCAGTGTGTGCATTTTGTAATCTGTGAACTGTATATATGCAAGTATAATGTACGCACGCATGACTGTATGTGACTGTTTACATGTATAGATATGTAGGCATGGTTATGTGTACGATATGTACAAATACATTATTTTCTTTTACCATGATCTTTCTTAGAAGGTAACACAAAAATACAGTATGTGATATCATCCCCCCCAAAAAAAGACATGCTTGAAAAACTGTGAACTTATCCTTTAACCCCGTATGTATTAATTAAAGTAAGGACATGCAGGTTCATAATGCAACATTAATGTGAGGAGAGAATGACGTCAGACGAGAGGACAGAGACAAAGGAGGGAGAGAGGGTGATAAAACAGGGATATGTAATTGGGATAGATCACATGGTTGGGCTATCCATCCCAGTATATCATGATAAATGGTTGTAGAAGCAACAGATAGTGTGCTAGGGAGGGAATGAAAATAGAGCAATCATGGGAGAAGAATGAATGATGTGCACACGTTTCCTGTCAGCTCACTGAAAAAGATCCCAGCAGGCATTTTACAGATGATGGCTTGATACTGGTCAAAACCCAACATACAGTAAACCATTATTGTTAGTAAATGTAGGTAATAACTGGACAACTCTAGATGTTGTTCAATTTCTCTGTGTCCAGACACTTAGTTGACTTGAGTATACCTTGACACATATGACTTGCATACTGTATACAAGTATATACATCAGTTATGTAGTACTCGAGATCAGTCTTGGTCTCAAGACCAGTCTCAAGATAATCTTTTGAGGGTCTTGTCTCAGACTTGACCGTATTTCTACTTGGTCTTGTCTCAGTCTCTGACCAAAAGGACTTTGGATTTTACTTCAAGACCATTCAAAACCACAACTGCAATGATCTTTATACTGCCTGTGCAAAAAAATGTATATTCTAAATAAGGTTGGTGAAGTTGGCTTCAGTTCCTTTTTGATTATTTCATGAAGACATTTCTCTTGGTACACTTTTCGATTCAGATTCATTGTCTGCTATTGCTGATTAATTTACAGTGAAATAGTTAAAGTTGCCATATAAAGTACAGCTTAACATTACAGATAGCCCAACAACTTCTTTAACAATATTAGCTTACTACAGATGTATTGTGTTGGTGAGTATGTCAATGAATAACAAGAAATTATAGTACAGAAAGGATTGTCCTGTCCTGTCCTACCTAATATGTACTTTTAAAAAAATGAAAAAAAAAACAAAAAACAAAAAAAAAACCTAATCTCAAGGATCTGACGTTAAGTGTTTATGTTAAAAGAGATAAAAGAAAGAAATATCATTATCAGATTTTAAACTCCTGAGTCAATCAATGTCAGCATTGGTCTTGCGAATTCAGTGTCAGTCGAGCTATACTTAACATTTCTCCTTTCCTTATCATGCAGTGTCTGTAAACCTTGTTATGACTAAATTCTCTTCGAAGTTGCTCTGTATATATCTACTATGTATCAATGTACTTTATTTCAAGCCTTGATGTGTGCTTTGTGCAGCTTAGAGGTAGGTTTAAATTACAAAACGTCAAAACATATAAAGGTTCCAACTCTGACCATCTCAGACTATGTATCAGGTTGCTTAAGGAAAGGCTCTACCAAACAATACATGGACTTGTATTTTGGTGATATGCATACATAAATGAACAAATCTTTCTACAAAACTCTTTTTTTGTGTCTAATATGTACCAGGTCAGCTTGTCAAAAGTCCGAGGGCTCATGAATCCCTGACTTTTCTCATTCACCAAGTCGTTTTGTCGTAGGGTACTGCTCATGCTGCCTGCTATGGTGAATGAACGAGACTGGATTAAAGCGCACTCCAGTCAAGACCTTTAATAGTCAACGCCAATGGTGCATTCAGATGCTCCTTGGATGCTCCTTCTTCTGACTTCAGTTATTTCATGAGCTTTAAGTTGTAATGTGGAAACAACATGGATGCTACAGAGAACATGTGTTGTTTTTTCATTGCTCAAAGCTTTTAAACAACATGATCACAAAGAGCAACGGATACAGATCAGGCGAGCTATGAAATATGATTGGGAACTATTTTTTTTAATTCTGATACCACATAAATGCAGCACAAGGCTGTGGAGGAAACTGGGGCGTCTGCTACTTGCCCCTCAAAGAACGACAGTACTTTGGTCAGTAACATTTCTATAACATCATATTGAGCTTACATAACCTACCTGCATACAAGCCAGATACTAAATCAATGCTTTTAAAATAATATTTTATCTTTTTAATGTAAACGTATACACGGTGATGATGACGACTGGTAATACATTGAAGTTTTTGCCGTTGCGCGCTGCACTGACTTATTGACACTGTATTTTGCGAAAAGTTTTAAACTTTTTAAACACTTTAAATGGTTCCATACATTTACATGTATCAACTCGAAGGAACCGATACCGTGAAAAGAATCGATCCGCCCATTACTACTGTTTTTAAAAAAACAAACAAACAAAAAAAAACCTAAAATGCATGTCACGTCAAAAGAAGAAAGAACACGAGCAACACAGACCCACTGGGTGAGCCTAAGCCTAAATGCTTTTGGGACTTTTAAAATGTTTAACAGCGAAGGGAAAAACTAAAAAAGACTTTATTGAAGCCAGCCTTGTCAGTGTGAAGTAAACAAATGATATGTGGACCCCTCAGGCTGAGCGAGGGTGTCACTGTGTCAATGAGGATAAATGAATGAATGAAAAGAGGCATCTAGGAGGAGAGGGGGCTCAGAAAAGTAAATGAGAACACGGGGGAGGAGGGACAGCCCAGGGAGGTTTATGGGAATTGACTACTGTGAAGGAGGGGGCAAACAAGAAAGAAAGAGATAGGACTGGTGAAAGGCATTTAGAAAAACAGTGTGTATAGGGAGTGAGTAGGATGAGGGTATAGAAAAGGAGACAGAAGAACAGGACTGGGCAAAGGAGATATGGACACTGAAGTAGACACAATAAAGTAAAGGTGCTGGAAGACAGAAAAACAAGTCAGAAAGTGGAGCAGTGGCTGTTTTAGGTTGAACGGAAACTCATGATTAAAACTGAACAGTGCTATAATTTATGTCAATACAAATTTCAATTCAATTTTACTTTTTTAGCTTCATTATGTGCCTCAAAATATATGATATGATAAAAAAAGATTTCTGGAAAACAATATAGATTTTACTGTTGGTTATTATTTGTATATGATAACTAAGTCATGTGCAGTGTTGGAGGAAACACTTTACAAAAGTAACACGTTACAATAATATACTATGTTTTGACAGAAGTCATCCACACTGCTCCACTTTCACAAGCACACCACCAGAAAAAAATATCACAGAGCAACGCTGGCATACAGTCCTGTTCTTGTGCATAACTCTCTCCAGTGCTGCTGTAGCTGACTGGCGTAGCGGGAACTGACGGGTCTTCCAGCTCTGGTTTTTTAATTTGTGCTCATCATAGTAACTGACTCGCAAGCCACCTCAACATTTGTATACTATGTTTCATAGGCCCTCAAATATTGACCCATACCTCATAATTATTAGACTTGGATGCCTTGTCTCACCCTCCCTGTGTCCAAGGGCATTAGTTTATTTAAAAAGGTCTTAAATTTATTACTCTACAAAGGGAGTTATACTGTAAAGTAACTTACCACTTTCAAATGAAGGTTACTAGTTACATGTAATAAAATTACATTATGAGAGTAACTTGTCCAGCACTGGTCATGTGATTGCTTTGCCACCAAGACAAGCCAACCTCAACAGTTTCAGTGACAACACATTAAACATTGTGGCAAGAATTCAGAATTATGAGGATGTAATTTTTTCAGTTTTGTTCATGATGATGATGTTTGTGACGATGGCACCAGATTAAAAGTTAAAGGGAAAAATTGCTGATTTTCAAGCAGCTGTGTGTCACCGCTGTGTGGGCTGTGTGTGCAGATGAACAGTGCTTGGCTTATCTCAGTGCTGCCAGCACCGCTCTCCACTCTTCCGCTGGTGGGGGTCCCCTGAATGACGCGAAACGGGACGTGGAAGGAAGGCAAACACTGCCCACAGTGCAGCGACACAGAGCTGGTTCAAAATTGTTAAAGTTTCCCTTTAAGGGGTTCCCAAAGTGATTACAATTCATTTTGGCGGGGACATGAATGTGTGTACCACATTTTTGGGTGATCCATTCAACAACTGTCAACATCCCATTAAAAACTTTAAATCTCAACCTACTAGTGACACTGGAGGAAGAGTCAAGACATCACAAAAGTCATTATGATTTATCCTCAGGGCACTCTGGATACCAGTAATAAATTTGAAGGCAATCCATCCAATAGTTGTTGAGATATTTTAGTCTGGACCACATTGTTGGTCCGACCAACAGACTGACATTGCAGTCCATACAGCTACACCGACAGGACAGCTAAAAAAAGACTGGGGGAGGCAGAACAGGTACTGTCACTGAATAAAGGGTGAGAGGGCAGTGTAAGAGCAGTAGTTAAAAATATTACTAAAAAGCACCACTCATTGATCTGTACTGAGACTTAAAGATTAAACCAGGAACAGGGGAAGAAATACCATTAAATTGTTAGAAAAACAGACAGAAACGTAATCCGCAGAGTGTTAAGCTGCTCTTTGATTGGTGACGTAGGGTGTGCTGGGAGTCATTGTTGCAATCTATGACTGAGGTGACAGCTGACTGACAGCCCAGTGTAGACAGACAGACACATGAGATGGATGAGCCTCTCAACCAACCATTAATCAGAATGGGCTATATGGGTGCATGACAACTCCTTTTTATACCATTCACACAGAGTAAAAGAGCAGAGATCCTTATGAGAATTAAGAGAGGTTGAAGATCTTGCCTTGCTCCTCTCCTTCATTTCTCATTCTCTTTTCTACCCCTCACCACCCACAATTAGTGCACCATCTCTCTCTAGCCACTTCTCACTGACCCTGCATTCATCTTCCTCTCTCTCTTTTACCACACTCGCTCCCTTCCCTTGTTTCTTCAACAGTATCTTCCCAGCGTAAGGGGATCCTGCCCTGGGAGACAGTCGGACCACTTAGTGTTGACTTCTGACCAGGCTTTCGTAACGATGCCAAGCGGGCAACAAGGACTTCTCAATGTGACGTGGTGGCAGGCTGCCCACTGAACACCAGAGCGAGAACAAAACGGGACTGTCAGTGCTGCCCTTGATGCATGCATATACAAACAGAAGAGGAGTTTCACACATGGATCAAAATGTGCTGTTTCTTTCCTTGAAGCTCAGAAATCACAGGTTATTATTTTAGGAACCCCTCTTTTTTAATTAAGTAGTGATGAAACCCATGTGTGAAATGTTGGAAATAAAGCACTTTTAAAAAATTAATTGGTCGATTAAGCAGTTAGGTCAATTGTTTCACTGTTCAACACAATAATCCTAAAGATTTGTCCTTCACAATCCACTTTGCAAGTCATTGGTACCTCATACGCCTTCACCCCCCTCATGATAAAGTGCTTTATCACTGCCTGTGACACAGTTACCTTTATGGAAACTACTTGGCTGTCTGGCGTCCATTATTCAAAGTCTACTGAACAGATCTTTGTCCAAGGTAAACAAACTTAGGCCAAACAGTGGGACCTTTCCTACAGTGAGAAGCACATATGAGCGTGAAATTTAAGTAGTTGAAGGGAGCTTATCTAATAAAACAAATATGATAAACTGGATAATTGTACACCAGTCTGTCACACACACACACACACACACACACACACACACACACACACACACACACACACACACACACACACACACACACTGGCTGTATACACAAACCCAGTGACCCTGCTGAGTTGCCATAACTACAGCTCCATGTCAACAAAACATGTCCGTCGGTATGTGACGTTTATATTCAACGTAGTGAGACACGGACAGAGGGGTTCCACTGAAAGCAGCGTGGGCTGCCATTGAAGAAACTAATTTAGCATAAAAGATGTTTAATCCAAACATGTACAAAGACAACCACGGCAAAACAATGACACTCTACTTTTCCTGGAATGCTCGGTGTCAAAATATGTCCAGTCCTGATGAGCTGATTGATATTCATGAGCTGCCTGGGGTTTTATTTAGGACAGAGTCTAAAAACTCTCAGCTCTGAGAACCGTGCTGCACATTCTTCAAAAAAACCCATCACTTTCAACACACTCACGAGGGTGGTCTGGGACAGCACTCATGGATGTGGGTCTCAGGCAACATATATTGAGGTATTTTGTGCTGAACAAAATGTGGATTATGAATACAACACAGATCTGCACAGCTCACATATGAGAGAATAAAACTGATAAATGTCATAAGCCACTCTGTTTTATATTCATATATATTATGTTAGATATTTTCTGTTTGTATGCACAGAACTAACAATGTCTACAGACCAGACAGTGTTCATTCATAATTCTGTTCCAAGTTCAACTTTACTTTACTTACACATCAACAGGGACTCTCAGCAGCAAGGGCAACACTGCTCCCTCATCATTCAGGTCCATTAGTCGAGGCTCCAGGAGCTCAATAATGGTCAAAGCAGTACGAAACACAGCTGACAGGCCTGAGGAGAGACAGCAGGATTTCCAAAAATGATTGCTGTATATATACAACGCTTTGTCAATACAAAGTTGGTGTAAAAGAGAGAAGATCGAGAGGATGATAAACAATTTACAAAGTGAGGTATCAACCCATTTAAGTTATAATTCACCCACAAAATGAATCATTTGTATATGAATTACTCGCCTCTTATTATGTTGAACTGAAGTGAAGAAAACTACACTTTTCTCACCTCCAAGGTGAACACAGAATCCAAAAATGGAGCAAATTCTTGATGAATTGAAGTAAAAGGGGGCCATGTCTAACAGCAAAACTAAATCAAAACATCCATTTACAAACACTCACACAACTCCTGTGGTACAATCCAAGTCTCACTTACTCAACTGTAGGCACCATACCTCCAAAACACAAGTATTTTTGCTAAAATCCTACCATTTAAAACACTTCCACGTACAGGTAGCGCACCTGAGCAAGCCCATGTCTTTGAAGTCTGCTTGTGCATTCCACTGAGCAGAGTTCAAACCCACGTGCTTGCCCAGGCGCGCTACTCATTTTGCTGATATTTAACATGGCTGCACTTCAGTGCAAGTTATCAAAATTTCATCAAAAGTTTTCTTCACAAATTCAACAGGTGACTAATATACTTTGATGAAGTAGGTGCAGGTGCCTCCAGTTGCCTCTCTGTCAGCTCAGCTAGATTTGTGCTAAATGTAGACTCATGCCTATTTGGCAAGTGTTGGTGGTGCTTTTTGTGGCTGGTTATGGATGGTGGTGGCTGCAAGTCACTCATTAGGATGAGGAAATCAACCGACCAGTCATTAAACTGTACTTCCACTACATCTGCTAGCTAGCCATGTTGAGATTTTCAAATGTTAACATCAGTAAACATCAGGGAAAGGATGGAGAAAATGGCACGAGCTGAACGAACATCCTGCTAGCCACTGTAGAACAGAAAGACCTTTACTGTCATCATTCAACATGTCTGACAAAATTAAAACAGCTCCCTCTGATGGTGTACAGGTGTTGGAGAACAAACTGGACAACCTCTGTGCTGCATCAGTTTCCAACAAGATATCAGGAACTGTAACATCTTGTAATTTACCGAAACTTGGCTAAATCCTGGACAGCGCCATTCAACCAGGTGACTCTTTTCCTATATGCTGATCTGACAGCAAAGGACTCTGGCAAGAGAGGGAGAGGAGGCGCATGCTTCACAGTGAATAAGGACTGGTGTGACTGTGGGAAGGTGAGGTGCTGTGCTGTTCCTGTTGTGGATCACTGCTATATGCCTTCCAGAGGCAGCTGCAGAGCGGTGCTGCCTGTATTTGGCAGGAGCGACTATATGGCCATCTTGTTGGAGTTGGGTGTGAAGACAATAAAATCATTCCACTACCAGAAACCATGGGTTACCAGAACTATCCAGAAAGATGGACGATTATAAAGATGCAGCCAATAATGTAAGAAGCAGCAAAATAGGACTAAATTACAGTGTAAATTAAAGGATTCAATTGGATCACATTTCACTGGAGTTGCACCTTGTATAATTATGTTACAAATAAATGACGATCGACTGATTGATAAATAGTTTGATTTACACATGGTAATTTTGTAGGTGAACTATTCCTTTAAAACCGTTTGATTAGCCCACTAATCTTTTCCCTGGCAATGGAACAAACTGAACTATGCTCAAATTAATTTAACATTAAAAAAAAAAAAAATCACAGTAAAGTATGTATGTACAGAGGCTATGCCTTGATGCAGCAGCCAAGGGTTTGATTCCGGCCTGCAGCCCTTTGCTGCATGTCATTCCCCACTCTCTCTCTCTCTCTCTCCCAATTTCATACACTGCCCTGTCCATTAAAGTCAAAAAGCCCATAAAAATAATAAAAACCACAGTAAATTAACTTATTCCCCTCTTCCCCACTGTGTGCATCTTCAGTTATATCAGTCTGCGTCATCAGCTCCCTTGTACAATTATGCATGTGTATACATACCATGCAGAATGATGAGATCCCAGACAGCCATGACAGAGTCCCAGCAGGGCAGGGAAGTGAAGAGAGTGAGGAACCATGGCATCACAAAGTGGACTGATAGGACACCCACTGACTCCTGCAGGGAGGATGGGAAAACGGGGAGGGTTAATTTGGCAGAACCAAACATGAATTCAACACTTGCTTCTCTGCCAATGTCTGCAAACCATACTCCTTCACTGAGCTCCTTACTGGAACATCCATTCAGTTGAGTTAGTGTTAAAACCCTTATTCTAGTTTAATGAATTTCGTAAGTGGTGTTACAGACAAATTCTGGTGTGGAAAGTTAACTGTTTATACTAGTGGATATATGTCTTACAAAATAATGTTATAATATCATAGGTCCTTCATGTTCAACACTGAAAATGCATTCAGCCTTTGTTTGCTCAGATGTGGTGGGTACAGCCCAAGTACAAAAATCTGTTTACAGCTGGCTTGCCTTAACTCTACTGAACAGCTCTATTACAAAGGAAAAGCTGACCACCGATCTGTAATAGGCCTTTTCTGTAAGGGCGGGTAACGATTGTGCCTACAATAAGCCCCTGTGTGTGTGTGTGTGTGTGTGTGTGTGTGTGTGTGTGTGTGTTGGCTCTAAAAGGGCAGCTTTCCTCTCAGACCTGCTGAGTCGACGTGAAGTATAACAATGTCTTCAAAGACACTTGAGCAGCACAAATGGTAGCAGTGAATGAATCAGAGTGTGCAAGCATGCTTAGATGGAAGATTATGAACAACACTGAACTTAGCTTCAACTGTAACATGACTGAGAAGAAGGCAAAGAGGAAGGCTCACTATTTACAAAACTGTGATTGAGAAAATAATACTTCCACTGGACTAAAAGCATTTTGTCAAAGCTGTTTGACCGTCTGACAAGCCTTCTTATATACACTGCTGCCTTAGGAGTTAAGAATCAACAGCCAACGGGTGATAATGGCTCTATGATGCTGTACTTGGGCACAGCAGTGCTTTGAGTTAAAAGCCTATATAAACACACTAACATGCTCACAATGACAATTAGGCCTGACAATTAATCAAATAAATTATCATAATCACAATCAAGTGCAATATCCACATCGCAGGAGCTGCAATTTTTTGACAAAGGTTAAATTTGTCCAACAAACCACAACGAATGAAGCATTGTGGTGCTACAGAGATGCCCTAGTGTACAAATCATATTCCAGACAAAGGGAGCATGCATATTTGGCACAGAGCCCAGTAAAAATCATAATTTTCATATTTTTTTTTCAGTGAAAATGTCTTAATATCTTCAAAAATACGTCAAAATACTTGCAATATGATATTTTTTGCACCATCCACCCAGTACCAAGATATCAATATCAAGCCTTAGGAGGCTGAAACTTGGCATGGAGGTCATGAGGAAGGAGGTCAGGTGTGCCTAAAAATGGCAAAACAGCAGTGCTGCGTCGCTAGTGGCCATTAAGGACACCTCTTTCTTCAGCTTCAAATATAAAATCTTTTAGTTTTAGTTTTCTGGGTGACTAACTGCCATGTCTCCTCTCATCACTCCAAAAAACACAGGACCTTTCTAGTTAACAAACTCAATGTGCACCGCTCGACCCCCCTCCCACCTCCACTGAAATTGGATCTCCTCCATGTCGCGTTCGGCTCACAGCCTATCAGACACTGGCTCCATTAGTTCATTTATAAACAAACATTATATTATGTTAATGGTAATGCAATACATGTTTGATTTAGCGCAGTCACACTGTCAGCACAGGTTGCTGGTGGAGGCTACTTTTTCATTTCCCAGAATGTGTCATTATGATAAATGCTGGTTCAACCAGTGTGCATAAAATCAAACCAATTTAAGATCGTACACTGGATCAGAATGAATGGCTTGATATATGTGTTTGCTCACTGACATGAACATTCCATATTTTCACTTTTACATTTTTTCTTAAATAAACAAGTCCTCAATTTGGCTTTTTCCAGATTTCTTGTGCCCATATTTGTATGTACTTGGCCTTGACGTAGTATGTACACTGCACCTCTGTTGTCTGTATTTCTTTTGGCTTTAAAAAAGCTAGTTGAAGTGATAACATCTCCTTATCCATGAGATGACATTAAATTTTCATCCACAAGCAGGTGTAGAAGAGGTGTTGCCTGTCTGCTGTGAGGTTCGCGCTGCACTCCGTAAAAATAGTTAAATAAAAGTAGGGATGGAGGGAGGAAATTACAGAGCTGTAGCCTGCAACCCCCCATACAACCAGTAACTGCTGAACATGATGAGCCTAGAGCCTAATACACTGAATGACAGGAGAGGCCCAGCTGTTGATGGATACATTACAGTGGCCTCTCCCTCGCACATGAACTACTCATCACTTGGCCATATCTGACCTGGAACACAAAAACTGAGCACACACGTACACACACACACACTTTTAAGATACTTCTTGTCATCATATGTTTTAGTCACATTTTCCATCTCAGCCAACTGAAAAAAATTCCAGTACACAAACCCAGTGAGTAAATATCTGAGCTGAAATAAAAAATCAAAAAGCACTCACCATGTGCTGAGAGAGCTGTGGCTTCCTGTGTTTCAGGAACTGGTCAAACACCTTCACCTGATGCTGGACCCTAATTAGCCCAAAAATAATTGTTTAGTTTAGTGTAGCTGTGCCACAGATTCAAAGAAAACAGCAACAGAATTTACAAATTGCTTGTTTCAGGGACCATTTTGAGCAGATCCAATTTTCTGATGCAACTGCGGGAAGTTAGCATTTTTAAATTTTTAAACATTATACGTAAATACCACTGTTATATGTCCATACACAAAAGACACCACGGAAGTGATCTTTGATGAATCTGCACCATTGTACTATGGACAATAAATTAAGACATTTTGAACGAGCCCCATGCCCCAAAAATTATGTTGCTACTCATGTTTCTCTTGACAAATTAGGATAAAACTTTCAGCAGTGATATTACAGTTGGCTTTGCCCTTTCCAACACATTCCTCTTATTTTGTACAAAAAAAGTAATTCTTTGCACAATAAAACACAGTCCAAGAGAATTAGCCAATTTTGAGTAAGGTCATCATATGTGGTAGTGTTTTAATGATATTTGTATCACAAAGCACCTTAAAAACTGAATAACAAAATGTACCCTTTCATAATTTCCCTTGATTTTAGTACTAGTACTACTTTAGTACTAAAATGTCCGTACAATCACTTTAGAGTTATTACTCATGGTATATTTTTATGCATTATGCACTATGTTTATGTATGCATTTTTATTTATTATGTATTTTAAGCCCACTCTTACCTGGTGAGGCTGAGGTCAAACAGTTCAGCCAGGTATTTGGGTTTATCCAACAAGGCTGTCAGGGCCCAGAACGCCTCCTCCTCTCCCAACTGCATCAGCAGCACCGCAGCTATGTAGGACATCCCTGTGACACACACACACACACACACACACACACACACACACACACACACACACACACTGAATAAATACATAAATACTGCATTACAGTATGAGTTATGTGTGTTTGATACACTGCATGAAAACATTTAAGTTACAGGACCGACCTTGTTTTACGAAAACAGCTGAGACAATGAAAACAGTTCATTCGTATGAGCAGTAGGGTACACGGCTGAGCAAGATAATAGAGCATGAGCTCAGTACACTTTGTACAGCGACCTATGCATATCTGCCTTTACTAAAATATGATACATTTCCTATTGAAGCAGCAAACAGGGCAGGAGCAGCACCACTGCAAAGTGAAAACGGTAAACCATTAGTGTGAAGTTAATCAAGATGATTTCTGCTGCAATGGGCACACTGTTTTCCAGAAACCAAAAATAAAGCTAAAAATGCAAAATAAATATAAATATTTGATAGAAAATATTTCAAATAAAGTGTATTTAGGACTTTAGGTTTAAGATGATTTTCATCCAGGTTCTGCATCCTCTTAATTATGTAACAACAGCTTATTACACATTTCTATCTTCCTCTAATATTTTAAAAGAGCTGTTGATAATCCAGAGTTACAGTGGCTGTAAATGCTTTTGATTTTGAAACAAATGTTACTGATTTTTTTTCATCCAACATTCACCTTTATTAAATATTTGAAATAAAATTCTCTTTAAAATCTCTTCAAAAATAAATACATTTGCCCCAATATATTAATATTATTATTGGTAGTAGTAGTGGTAGAATTAGTATTATTTCTATTATCAGTATTACTATTGTTATCATTGCTGTTGGATAATGTGAAAAAGATGTGTTTCATTTCACAGAGACTTCCTGCACAGAGAAGAGCATGATGCTGCAAGTCTTTATATTAATGGTCCTCTGCTTCCATCAAGTGTTCACATCAGATACTGCAGTCATCTTCAGTCAGTTACTGAAGTGTGTGAAGACATGACGAATAAGGGGACACAATGGTAAGCTTAAATGACAATAAATGTCCCCACGTGAATTTAAAACAGGCCAAACAACCTCGTAGTAGTCATTTCAATATTATTTTCTGGGAAGCAAAGACAGAGGCACTTTGCGCTGGTTTAAAATGGCATTCTTAGGACCCCATGTGTGATGTAAATGAATACTGTAAGATCATATGATGCATTACCTTGGCTGTATCCAACCTTTGGGCTGTATTTGGCGTAAGCGATGAGGACCCTGAAGAGTTTAGCCTGACCTTCAATGGCTTCTGGGCTCTCCCCCATCAGAGAGCGGTGGGTCGGGAAGGAACGTTCTGTTGAACAGGTCAAATTAATCCAGTGTATGCTTCTACAGATGATTCATTTACAGTCGTTTCTTTAGCTGTGATCTGGTCACCACATAACTCCGACTGTGACCCTAAACATGGTGCACCACCAGAAAAGAGGTTCACTCTCTGATGCAATGCACGTAATACCCAAAGCCAACATTTACCCATTTTTACAACATTTTGAGGACTGCACAGTCAGTTTAAAATTCAGTCCTAAAACTGGCCAAAATATCCTCCCTTTCCCCTATGTGAGCTTACGCAGGTCAAGGGCGATCTGTCTGAAGAGTGTGATGTCATCCGCAGAGTATCTGTGCTCGGGGCAGCTGGACAGCTGCTGAGGGTTCAAACCTAGATCGTTTTGGGTTTCGCTCAGTGTGGTGATTGCCGACAGGATGCCGTACTCACTGACTCCCAAGTCGACCAGGGGCCCTCGCACCTCTAACAAACACTTCTGTTGGAGAAAGCCCAAAACATTCCACTTTTAGACATCAATTAATAACATTTCATCTGTGAATGAATGACCAGGTTATGTCATGTAGTAAATAAATGTAGAGCCAGCCTGGATTAGTAAACAAACAAGAAAATCATTGTCACAGGTAGTGACGGTGGAAATAAAGCTTTCTTGAAGCACTAAATGGTGACATCTACTGGCCAAGCCTTGGTGTTGCATTTACGGTAAGGATAAAATTGTAAACCAGAAACAAGTGGTCTCACTGTTGTCTATATTGATATTTTCTTCAATCAAAATGACATCATATAAAGTGCCCATTTTTAAACATTCTACAGCTCTGCTTTTAATCCCTGTGGTAGACTGACAAGCACATCCTCTATTCAAATAACAACCTCTGTGACACAAGAGTGATGAAATGAGGACACATGATTTTAATAATGAATTAAACTGCTCACCATCTTTTGAGTAATTGATTCATTATTTTTCTGATTAAAGCAAGGAATTCTTTGGTCTATGAAATGTCACAAATAGTGAAAAATGTCCATCGAAATTTCGCAAACAAATTTGCTGATTACTTTTTTGTCATTGGCTAATTGACTAATTGTTTCAGCTCTAAACTACACATATTAATAATTGAATTTATGATTTTGAAATTGATGCAGTAAACAAATTATTTTGAAATGATGTACATATGGCTGTTGAAAATAACTGCAGTACTCTGTGGAATGCTTTTTTTGATACTGTATTAACATAAAGGTACAACAGGTAACTTAATTTGTAACTATGTCAAAACCCGTCACTACTTTTTGACAGTAGTGCATGAGGCAGATAATCTGTGAAAGAAAACATGCTCCTCTGTCTCCTCATAGCGCCTCTAATGGCATTTGCGATAGTCACGAAATGAGAAAATTCACTCTGGCCGGTGGGCAGTGCTTCGTTTTCGGCTCGACTGCTTTCAACATGGTGTCCTTGTCACAAACTTTCTCATTTTACATCTAAATGGTGCACTACTATATGTCTCTGAAAACATTTGAGGCAGGAAATAGGCAATGCAGTAACAAAATTTTGATTCAAATAAGCGCTGCCTAGTTCCACAGTTAGACCACAGTTAACAAGCAGTAATTGACATAATTGACAGTTGGTCTCTCTCTTAAAAAGGCCTCTGATGTCAAAGTCGAAGTCCCCCTATAATGGGCTGGATGTTCTAAAGCCTGAAGACAGAACCCAGTGGATACTCTGAAGTCTAGTGTTCTCTGAGACCACCTGAATTACAATATGCTCACAATTTATAGTGGGATTTTTGCCCAATGATGCTAAAATTAAACTGTCAACCTGAGCTTCAATTCTAGAAAATCCCTTCCTAAATAAAAGTGTGTAAAATTATAGCATTATGAAAAAGCAGAACTCTTCATGCAAGTGCGCATTGCAGTATGCAACATTACTCACATAAGAATAACACAAGCTGTCCTTTCTGGTGCATGTCTTATTTTACCTGGTAGTTGAAGTCACTAGTTTCTCTCAGACTGTCAATGGTGAGAAGACACTTCCACACTCTACCTCGCAGACTTGGAGGAATACCCATCCTGATGAATCGCTCAATCTGAATACACAACAAGAGTGTGAAGAAAACAAGTTGTCTGTTGAAACGATTACTGCATGATAACGGCAAATCAGAGCAGATGATGAACATTTTAACTTTTTATGTAGTTTATACAAGTGTGACGAACCCTCCTGTTACTCTGCTCTGCTCGGGCTGCTAAGTGTTTCTCCTCCCCTCACAGGTGGTGGGCTCGCAGTGCAGGTTGTTAGTGAGCTGTTAAGTTTACAAAGCTGGCCACTTAACTCTGCCTCACTGTCCTGCAGCTCTCTCAGCTCTTTTGTCTTTTTTTTTTTTTAGCATGCAGCATCTTCATACTCTAAATCTTCTCAACCTGACACTCACATATACCACTGATGTTACTGATTGTTTACATATCATTAATGAGTTTTGTCAATGACATTATTTAATAAATTGTTTCATGTTCGACCTCCGCCCTTTTTTGTATTCTCCCTCCTGTTGTTTGAACAGTCAGCCGCTTTATATGTCATGTATCTCACCTGGCTCCTGCAGATGAAGCTGGCTCCATTCCAGTAGCTGAGCAGCTCACACAGCTCTTTCACCCTCACTGAGCTCAGCTGGGGGTAGCTGACAGAGACAACAACAACAACAACAACATGGTGAGCTCGGACAGATTCAGCAGTTTTGGGAATCAGGCATCCATTGTCCTTTTCTGTAAAAACAAACTGGACACTGAGTGTTCATCCTCTGATGATTCAAAGCAGGATGACTGTCGATGATTACATTTCCAGTCTGAGTTGATGTGTCTATCCTGACCTGTTTCCGTTTTGATTTCTTTTAAATGTGCATGGAGAGAGTTTTGCTTCTGCCCATAGCTGAAATCTTCCCAGTGTGCTGTGGGGGAATTTGCTCCACGGTTTCAGGGTTAACAGCACATACAGCCTACAGTTAGAGGTGCTGGAAGTAAAGTTACTTATATCCCCAGAAATATCAAAATATGAAGGAGTGGAAACACTTACATTTGCCCTAATGCCCTTGCTGACAGCCTCCTTTTTAGTAATTAATTGTAATGGACATTTTATTTAACAGCCAAAAATTGGTTGAACTTAATGTTGAATAAAAAGTAGAATAGTTTAAGCAGTTTAACGTTATTATTGTCCTTGGTCCCACGTAGCTGTCACATATAGTTACATATCATGTTGAACTCAAATTTAACAGGATAATATTTGAAACACACTTTTAACAACACACAAGTCCACTGTTACACTTTGATTTGTAGTTTTTCCTAACAGCTAAAAGCTAAAAGTGCACAACACTAACCTTAACGTTACTAATGGCACAATTTGACTGACGTTTCACGTCCACTGAATGAAAAAACTTAAGAGTGTAACGCTACATGAATAAAATGTGAATACAAGCGATAATTCAACCGTCCTCAACAACTTTAAATACTGAAAGTGCTGTTCAGATAACAGCAAACTAACAGCTAACAGTTTACTTGCTTAGTTTAACTAGTTTTCAGGAGCGACCGTGAACGTCACCTCCGTGTCCCGCACCTGTAGTCATGGCATCGGTGATGAAGTTTTTGGCCCTTTCGTTTAGTCAAAGCAAAGCCGAATTCATCAAAACGCAAATTCTCACTGCGTCTTCTAATGGTGGAGCTTCTCCTGCTGGCGTTACTACTGTTTCTCCTCCTCATGGTTGTCTACGAGTTTCCTCAGGAGGTTGCTGAGGACAGCTGCTGCAACACAGTCCACTTCAGTCCGTTTCAAAAATCACAGCCGGCAGTACCCGGCCGTTGGTGGGGGCGGGGCTGGACCCCAGGGGGCGTGGTTTGCATGACGTGAGTTGCTGCTGCCGGACTCAACAGTCACATCTGATCGGCCCCTTTCATTACGTCATCATCAACTGAAAATGGGCGGGATGAGTCAGAGATGGACCCATCGCGTCACCCATATGGGATAACAAGCACATTTTATAGGAACACAGATCCCTCTGTATGGAACATTGGTTTCACAATGCTATCATCGTTTATTTATAGTGGTAGTCTTCCCCTTTATGTAGAGAGGGCAGTGTCCCTCCTGAAGATGTCTCCAAACACTGTGGATTTAATTATCATCAGCTGAAACTGACCTGGAGAAGAGAGACCAGCAGAGACATTCATGTTGCCTCTCATGTTTTTATACACAGAGGAGACTGACCTGTCGATACCTGTTGGCACTATTTATAGTAGAGACCTTATAGCCTTGATTAAACGGGGAAAACCACTGAATGTAGTGGATCAAAGCGAGATGGCGATAAAACAGTACAAGTCCTCAAAAGACCATCACTGTGGTAAATATATTTTAGTAGAAAAGAAGCTGAAGATATGACCTGCTCTGATGCAAGTAATTACTGTGGTCTCTGTACAGATACTGTACTTTTTTGTCCAAAATTTATAAATCACTTTGTCATAAATTAGGTCTTTATTTCTGCAGATTGACATGTGGAAATGTAAAATGTCACTGAACCTGAAGGACCACATGTGTACTGAGGGGACTGGGGGATTATATACAGACATGATGACACTTTAAAAACTGAAAACTGAAAAAGCTAATAAAATGTAAAAAGTTGTCATGAACAGAGAAATTAGCTACAGAGACCAAAAACAGTTTTTGTACCAGACAGTAAACATGTTTATTTCTGCTATAAAGTGGGGACTGACTCGCTCCTTGAGCCAGTTTCAAGTGGCCATTCCAGAAACTGGCACTTTCGTGTTGGCGTCATTTTTCAGCCCTGGACGTTGCTGCTTGTGTGTTGATATGAAGGGTGTGTGTGTGTGCATGTGTGTGATTGATCTTTTGCAGTGGCTGAAGGAAGAACACTTCCTCTCTCCTTTCCGCAGTGTTTACAACCTGTCCGATGAGTTCATCTTCTTTCTTCCCTAATCTTTGACAGTTTCTCAGAACTTCTGGATATGTAGCTTTGCTTTAAAATGACATAGTGAACCAGATGACTCAGTGTAGCTGCTTGTTTAAAGAGACTCAGGTGGCAAAGCTGTTTTATACCTGTTAAGACACCTGCAGCTGATTCACTATTTAAAAAGCTTCACATGAACTCAACATCACTGAAGATAAAATAAATGTCACAATACATAGTGTCACTTTATATGTCTGAGTGGTTTATTGAATGCAACACCAAACCAGTGCAGTTCAGACATTAGTGTGACAGAGTGCGCTCAGTGGACGGCTGGGATGGTGGCTCTCTGTGGTTTGGCTCACATCCCCTCTCAGGAGCCCCTGCACACAAGAGGAGAAGAAGAAGTTAGCGTACACACAATACACAATAACATACATTATGTTTATAAGTCAGACGCTCATACTCATCTTTAGTCCACAGCGAACAGCAGCAGCTCAGGTGGTGCAGTAAGACAGGGAACAAGAATAATGGTTAGTAAGACAGATTAATAATCTTTCAGTTACTAAATAAGTGATATTATCTAAAGAAACAGGCGAGGTACAGAGTTTGTAGTTAGTTTACACAATAGTACACATAACTTTCTGTCTTTAAATCATATCATACTCTAGCCTAGGTCACTGTTTTAGTAAGTCAGAAGCTCGTACTTACTTTTTTCGTCCATGGTGAACAGCAGCAGCTCAGGTGGTGAGGTGAGATAAAAACAAAAACTGTTAGTGAGAGAAATATTCTTTGAATTCTTGAATATTATGAATACAGTGTTTAAAATAGTTACTATACCTTTGGCCATGTGAAGGCATTTTAGTCTCTGGAGGCCGATGTTCAGTCATCTGGTGGTCTGAGAGTGGTGTCTTGTCTTCTCTTTAAATTCTGCAGCTTTGTTCTTCTATCAGCGCCGTCGTCTTCAGTGGTGACCTGGAGAAAACAGTGTGTGTGTGTGTGTGTGTGTGTGTGTGTGTGTGTGTGTGTGTGTGTGCGTGCATGTGTGTGTGTGCGTGCATGTATGTGTGTGTGCATGCGTGTATGTGTGTGTGACAGAGAGATCTGGTGCTGGTGTTCACGTGCACACAAACCAAGGTGACAGTTTGTCGCCCTGCCAGACGCAAAGGCTACATGCACGGGCTGTCAACAGCCCCGCCAGACGCAAAGGCTACCTGAGGCTTTGTTTGCCCAGCCAGGCAAAGGCCAGCCCTCAGGGTTGAAAAGGGTGAATCCAATGGCCCCAGTGCAAGACTCTACCTGGGGTGTCACCAGCCCTGCCAGACGCTAAGGCTGCCATGGGAATCACTGGTCCTGCTATGATGTTTCATGCAGGATATTCAGCCCGTCCATGGTAGACTCAATGCCAGTCACCCTTCAGCCCCCCTCTCCCTCTTCGCAGCAGTCTCCTCCCCATCACTGTCTTCCCTGGTCCTCTTTGTGGCCTTCTACCCTGCAATCAGAGGCTCAACATCTTCCAAGAGGTCAGCACCAGGGTAAGCAACAGGTGCTCATCATGCTGCAGGAGCAGTATGACAAACACCCCGAGGAGGAGGTGGAAGAGCAGGTTCAGGAGTAGCAGGAGCAGCAGGAAAATCAGCGAAAGGATCATCGAAATGATGCAGATCAGCAGGAGGATAAGCAGGAGGGAAAGCAGGAAGAAATGCAGGAGGGATAGCAGGGCGGAAAGCATAAGGGAAAGCAGGAGGAAATGCAGGAGGGATAGCAGGGCGGAAAGCATAAGGGAAAGCAGGAGGAAATGCAGGGGGGAAAGCAGCTGGGAAAGCAGGAGGAAAAGCAGGAGGGAAAGCAGGAGGGAAAGCAGGGGGAAAGCAGGAGGGAAAGCAGGACGGAAAGCAGGGAGGAAAGCAGGGGGGAACGCGGGAGGAGCATAGGGATAAGTGTAAGGGACAGGGTATGGCACAGGATATGGAACAGGGTAGAAGGCAGGAAAAGGGAGAGCAGGACCCTCCACCCCAGGGTGAGGTGGTAGGGGCCGACATTCTCCCAACCCTACCTGAGGCCCAGCCTCTTCAATCCCGTCCATGTCCTCCACCCCGGCAGGCAGGACTGGGTCATCGGGGGGGCTCGCATTGCCACCTAAAGAAGAAACATAAATATAAATATAAATAAAGTCACATTCTCCACATCATAAAACAGAACAAATTGTTGAATCTCAACCAATGAGCTGTTGTTGTTACAAATACTCTTTGAACTATCTGTGCGCAGACTATCCAAGAAAATGTTACCCACAATTCTACGTAATAATAACCATGCTCACATTCCCGGTTTTGCCTCTGACAAAACATCTTGTTTCTTATAACCACAATAAAAGTCAGACTATAGAAGTCAGAATAATCAGACACAGTTGTGTCATGAGAGAAGAGATGACCTGACACTGTGTGAACTGTGTGTTTCGGATGTCACTGCCTCAAAGATAAGCTGTGTTAACACTGAGATGGAGCCAGAGCGCACAAACCTGTGCGCAATTACGCACAATAAAACGTTGGCACATTTAATGAATTATGCACAATAAATAAAATGGCCTCTGCATAAGATAATTACAGCAAAATCTGTGTTTTCTCACACACACTAATTGTCTCAGCCAGTTAACGTCACTCTCCTAATTTATGAGTTGCAAATCACACGGCGCGGAGGAGACGGTGGCACTTTGGACGCAGGACGCGCACAGTTAGTGCATGAAAAACCACCCTCATCTCCTCCATTCATAAGAAAATACCACATGAACGAGCGACGCAGATTTCAATAACATGTCAGGTACAAGCTGTGAGTGTTGAACAGCTTTGATTGTAGGTCCAATAACTGTCACACACTTCAGTTCACTTCATCTCTTTTATTTATTTTTTTAGACTCAGAGCAATATATTCATCTGTTTGTGCTTTTTGTGGAATTTCGGAAAGTTAGTTCACTAATGTGACAAATGTAACTTAAAAGGACCCGACATCATGTCCGGATACATTTTAAGCAGCATCCTCAGCGATCCACACAGAGGAACAGGTTTGTTTACAGCTGCGCGTGATGACGTCCTGACGTTTGCTCCTAAACATTCCATCGTCTCCATGGCGCACGAGATAAAAATATGTTTTGGCATCATTGAAAAAAAGGGTAGAGTCGCCATCTTTATCTCAAACATTTCGACGACGAGTTTGGAAAATGCAACACCATCAAAAAACATAGCTAACAGTGTTTTCTAATCACTACACCATCGTTAACACCTTCCACACCTGTCCCGACACATTCAGCGCATGCTCAACATATAATCATTATTATACACCGGGAGAAAGTCGAGTTTCACTAAAAAACAACTGTGTTTTCCAACAGGTCGACTAACACAACTGACAATCTTTACATTACACTTAACCACTGGGTCATTCTATGAAACGGGTGCCATTTCCACTTTACAATTTTCAAAAATTTCATCAAGAGCAAACTTTTTTTTTTTCAATCCACAACATGAATGATCAGTTAATCCTCCAAAAAAACATATTTTCCCACCTCAGGCATAAACCACTTATTAATATTATCCTTTTTTTTCAGGCATCGGAGACATTCTTGTACCACCCCGTCACGGACAATATGTACACCATTTGAATAGTAATACATGAAATAAATTGTAAAAGATATATGTTTTTCAACTCCTAAAATGTCCTTTTTTTGGAAAACATCAATAGAAAGTATGTAATTTAATGAGTTTCTTTCATTTTTAGATTCTTAATCATGAAAATATGAATTTTACCTGTCATTGGCCTCACTGTTTGTGCAAAAAGTACTAATTAATTTCAAATTTCAAATAAAAACTACATTAATTTGATTAGTCGACAAAAGAAGAACATTATTAAACATTAATTTATAGAGAATGTCATTCCTTTCCTATAATTTTTAAAACAAAATTACTCTGTGACGGGGTGGTAACTGATGTGACAGGGTGGTTCACTGTGACGGGGTGGTATGGACATAGCCTTCATCTAACATGAGAACATTTTGTTAACTCATTTCAAACACTTGAACTCTCTGCACCTTGCCCCAATGAGTTACACATCTATATACTTAATATCCAGTAATTGCTTATATTATGGTCACAATCATAGTCACTCTGGTAGGCTATAAGTAGATGTTACATCAGTTGCACTGATAGGACTGCTAGATGCCTGATTAGAAGATTAACAGACTGCTTTTATAATGTGAATTTCATACACTGGTAGAGATTACCAGAATGCTCACTACTGACTACTATTGTCACCGTCAGCTTGTTGAACCCTAAACTCTTTAACTGAAAAAAAGGAACTGATTAGAATTTGATAAGTCCCTGCAAGACTAATCTGAGTACCCAGAAGCCTTCGCTCACAGCCAACATGGCTGACGAGAAAAGCTTCTGGGAAAATACGTTGAAAATTATGAGACACCAATCAAAATGGTCTTAACTTTTCAGACCATTTACATATCCATTGTGATTGGCCCTTGTAAATAATGCCGGTCGTTGCTATCATAGCATGTCTATGGTTGCCATGATGACACACAGACCAGGAACCAAGAAACTGCCGTTCTGTGAGAAAAGCATAGCCAGCTTCAGACGGGTGTGCAGCTAAAAGTATAGATCGCACAGATTATCCATGGACAGTGTAAGAAGCAGCAGAATTGTGTGATCATTTTGGTGTATAACGTGTATGTAGGCTTGTAGGCAGTTTTAAAAACGTAGCTAATTATCTACTGGTGTTAGAGGCTGTTCAAGTTCAGTGGAAGTTCCTGTTTGTCTCAGGATTCCACGCGTTTCTCTCCAGACTACTGCAAGACAAGTGGTACCAAAAATTCCAATGTACCTGTACCCATACTAGTTATAAGCATACATGGCAAAATAAACTTTCTATTTTATTCTATTCTACAAATAGGCATTATTTAATGATGCAAGATGACTGGGTGAGTGAGTGAGTGGGTGAGTGAGTGACTGAGTGAGTGAGTGGGTGAGTGAGTGAGTGACAGAGCACACATTCTAACCTATATACGCTCCAGTTCAACCACCCCGTCACAATAAAACATGTGACGGGGTGGTATGTGACGGGGTGGTAAATTTAATCTTAAAATGGCCGCAGCTCTCCATGTGGTCAAGCTATAGGACCTAGCATACATGCATTCAATTTGAAATATGATTTTCTTTACATTAATAATGTAAAAATGTTGATAAAAATCAGTTTTCCCTATCTATTTTTTGCGTGAGTGGTTGGGTTGAGCTTGACGGACCCGATCTAACAGGAAAAAACAAGAAATAAACAATATAAAAGAATGTCAAAACTTGCCTGTTTCTTGTCCTGCCTGCTCCAAAGGCCCAAAAGATGTCACTTACTGTTTGTGATGTCATTTAAAGCAACAGTACGGTATGGTACAGTACAAAACAAGTAAGCGTGACGGGGGTGGTATGTCAAACTGAGGGACGCAGACAAATCACAACATTTTAACAAAAAATAATGTTTTTATTTTGAATAAATATATTTTATGTAAACAAGGACACTCATATAATCCTGAAAATAATATTTTTTTGATAAAAAATATAACATTATTTGGTGATATTTTACATGCAAAGATTATGTTAGTCAATACGGACATGTGAAAATGACCATGTACTAATGAAAAACGATTAAAAATAGTATGTTACTCTTTAAGAAAAGTATTTTTTTCATATATCATGCTAATAAGAACACTTTAATTAATAGCTGTACACTTTGGAAACACACTTGGCACATGTTTTGTGCCTTATGCATCTCAGCAAACGTTGTGGACCCAAATGGCACCCGTTTCGTAGAATGACCCCACTAAATTGACATGATATGAATAAAAGATGTCTTACCGGCAAAGGAAGTCATCCACCGCCAGGCTCTGGTCAGCAGAGGCTCCACCGCGGGGGGTCCGGACGCCATGTTGTCAGCAGGTTTGATGGAGTTGACGTTGACCTTGTTAGGTTTTTCTTCAGCTCAGTGATCCAAGTGTTTGTTCTCTAAGGGTTGTTCACAGCTTTCCAGCAGAAAGTTTTGCAGCTCAACTCGTGGTAAGTCCAAGTGCAAAAGGGGATTCTGAAAGGTCTGCATCCTTTATATAGCCTCTGTAGAGCCGTTCTGTTGCCATGGCTTTTACAGACGCATGTGCGTACAGTACATGGACGGTATATGGAGGCTGTCGGGCATTTGTGTGTGTACTGTAGGTGTTTCCATAGATAGGTGATGTGTGTGAGCTTTCAGAAACACCTGATGGATCATTGTAATGATGAACATACACATCCAGGTCACCATCTTGACCCAGAGGTCAAACCAAGAATGAGCCATGCCAACATACTGCTATTTTATTGACTTGTATTTCTTAGATACAAAATAATGAATAGAAATGTGTGCAGACAGTAAATGTGACTATGTATTATTGCAGTTTATTGCTGCTTCACATCTAAGGTGGTATTTTAGTGTATTCTGTTTTTTTTTTAATGAAGTGAATTTACCTCCTCTGATCCTTGTGTATCCCCAGGTGCTTTTATTTTCCCCTTGGGATGATTCAGAGGAGCCCAGGGGCCCCGAAAAACGCCAGCTTCCTTGTATGAATTTGTTTGGAGTGTGGGAATGTACACTAAAGTACATTATTGACTTACATGACTGATCTGAGCGGGAGCCATAAAGAAGAGATGGTCATCATCTGTCTCAGGATAGGACACGCTAGGCTTAACCAGTCATTGTGGAGGACAGGGAGACATTCAACTGGTCTCTGCGCAAAATGTAGTTGTCCAGAAACTGTGCAACATGTTGCTTGAGTGCAGGGGTTATTTGGAGGAGAGGAAGAAACTGGCAGCAACACTGGAAAACCTGCTAAACTTAAACTCAGCATAGGAAACCTCATTGGGGCAGAAGCAGAGGGCAAAACATCAGAGCATCTAATGAAATACCTAAGGGACACTGGATTAATGGAGAGAATATAGAACTTTGTATTTCTCTTTACCTTTTTGTTGTTTGTTTTGACGGCCACGCTCCTGTTCCACACTGCAGTCCGGTAGGTGGCGGTAATGCACCTGATAAGCTGGTTGCCAACCGCCGCTCAAATCAGAAGAAGAAGAAGAAGAAGAAGAAGTAAACAAGAAGTAAACAAGAAAAAGATCGCGTTTCGCAAATGATTGCGTTAACTTCGCGAGGTTAATCTGTGAGTGAAAGGTCGAGCCACATTTCCTGTAGCCTACATTAGACAACAATGTGTTCAGTTGAGTCTTTGAGAGAGTTTGTCAAGGAGCGACTAACTGCTGCTGCTGAAGACATATTGGGAGTTTTTTAAAAGAACCATCGTCGAGTATGAGGAAGAGATCGATCGGCAGCGCAGACTGTTGGATATCGTTTTGAAGCCTGAAATAAAGCTACACAGGACAGGTGTGTAAAGTTTAATTAGGACATATTTACTGTCGTGTCTGTATATTTGCTGTAGCATGACATTAGTATGCTGTTGGTGTTGTGTGTCCCTCCAGAGCTCCCACAGCAACACGTGTGTAAGGAGGAGGAGGTTGTCACTGAGCAGCAGCTCTGTGTTGAGGAGAGGAAGTCCAGTGTGGACCAAGAGGAGCCAGAGCCTCCACAGATTAAAGAGGAAGAGGAGGAAGTGTGCAGCAGTCAGGAGGGAGAGCAGCTTGTACTGAAGCAGGAGACTGATGGCTTTATGTTGACTCCTGCTGATGAGGAAAGTGAGCTCAGTGAAGCTCAGACTCTGGACTTCATTCATGATGACACTCAAAGTGCAGCAGAGAAAGAGTCTGTCGTCATCATACCAGTTATAAGCTCTGTGATATCAGAAGCAAGCAGTGACCACCAGCTGCTCTGTCTCAACTCTCATGTTGCTGAGAGCCAAGATGAGGAAGAATACCAGCATGGAGACTCAGGATCAACTAGAAACACAGAGCTTCAAGCAGAGAAAAGACATCATGAAAGTGAAATGAACAGTAAGAGTCCACACACCTCTGCTGTGATAAACTTAAATACAGGTAAAAAGCCTTTAAAATGTGACGTATGTGGGAAAGTTTTTAAGCACAAGTCAGAATTGCTGAGACACCTGAACTGCCACACAGATGAGAAGCAGTTTTCTTGCAAAACATGTGGGAAAAGATTCAGTCAGAAGTCAGGATTGGAAAGGCATCGTAGAACCCACACAGGTGAGGAGCCGTTTTCTTGCAAAATATGTGGGAAAAGAGTCAGTGACACATCATCATTGAGCGCTCATATAAGAACCCACACAGGTGAGAAGCCATACCTTTGCAAGACCTGCGGGAAAAGATTCAGAAAGAAGTCAGCATTGAAAAGTCACTGTGGAATCCACACAGGTGAGAAACCGTATACTTGTGAAGTATGTGAGAAAGCTTTCAGACGTAATTGTTATTTGGCAGTCCACATGAGAATCCACACAGGGGAGAAGCCATATACTTGTAAAGTATGTGGGAAAGCTTTCGGACGTAATAGTTATTTGGTAGTTCACATGAAGACTCATGAAGACAAGAGGTCGTATACTTGCAAAACATGTGGGAGACACTTCAGATCTAGCAGTAACTTGACAGCCCACATGAGAACACACACACATGTGTAAAGGTGCATCACTTGAGTACAGAGGGCCAAGTTGAAGTCACACATATACAGGAGAGAGACTGTTTACATGCAAAACATGTGGCAGAGCTTTCAGAGGCCTGTTCCATAAAGCATGCTAAGAAAAGTGGGGAGTGAAGTCCAAATCCTGAATTTTGATTGAAATCGCAAGTCTGGAAAAGTTAAACTAGTGAGATAAAGAACAAAAGGAGGAGACTGCTTTAAAGTTTGAATGAATTTTATACTTGCAAGAGTCATGGAAAACCTGGAAAAGTCATGGAATTAGTCAAAATCATTCTAATTCACAGAACTTGTTTGTGTATAATGAAATTATTAGAATCATCTTCAGTGGATAACCCTCCATATAATGTAACACAATGGCAAATTCATTTTCTGCAGCTGGCGTCTTAATGTAGCTTTAATATGCGTCAATGTGTGACAGTGTTTGTTTACCATCAGGTGTGTTTTGTCATTTTCTCCCTCAGTTTGTCTCTCCCTTCCTGTGTGCCAATTATGTTTACAAAGAGTTTGAA
Organism: Epinephelus cyanopodus; assembly: GCA_026686955.1. Lineage (NCBI taxonomy): Eukaryota > Metazoa > Chordata > Actinopteri > Perciformes > Serranidae > Epinephelus > Epinephelus cyanopodus. The sequence continues at coordinate 34,602,339 of CM048917.1, read as the reverse complement.
TCTGATGTTTGAAAAACGCCGGGCAAGTGGGGAAAGAAAACGAAAGTTCTTCATTATGAGTCCTTGAAAAGTCATGAAAAAGTTTGGAAATATCGTCCATGAAAATGTGAGCGGAACCTGTGATTAAATGTATGACTGATTTTGCAGTGAGCACAGTAATAAACTGATCCCAGAAGATTTGTCCTGTTGCTGTGATCTTTTGTCAGGGTGTCTACAGGTCCTTTAAAATGATTTAAAGTTTTCTTAATATAAGGCCTTAAAGAGTTTTAAATTGTCTTAAATTCAGATTCAATGGGTCTTAAATATTTTTGGTCCCATTACCATGAAAGTTTCTCCAGCCTGATAGGCCCAATGACAGTTTACAGTCATTGTACAGATTGAAGAAAAATATTTTTTTTCCTTGCTTCTTTGAATATTGCAATAAGTAGCATTTATGACAGCCATGAGATGGTTTTAAATTCCATATAAGGTGGGATTAAAAAGTCTAAAATTGACCTTGGTTATATGTGCAGACACGGTGTTCTTTGGTGCATATGAGCAACTTGTCAACAGTGACACCAGAATGTGGGAAAAAAATGGTTTTACAAGGGAAAAAGAAGATGTGCCAGGTTTGGACGATGGGCAATGTAGTCATGAGCAGCCAAGATGTTGTAGCTGCGGTGGCGATCACAATGTGACTTTTGGAGGGTGTGAAATAATGAAAAGGGAAGTGACAATTCAACAGGTAAGAACCCAGAATAAGACCACATATGCAGAAGCTGTGAAGACTGTGAAGCACAGAGAGGGGCAAGATGGAAGGATGGAGGGAAGCAGAGCAAGAGTGCAACCAGCAGAGGTGAGAAAACCAGCGAGAGAACCAGATCAGCCAAGTAAGGGGAAGATGATGGTTGATGGAAAGAAGCTAGTCACTCTCGTAGTTGTAGTAAATGTCACAATGGAGGTTAAGTCAAAAACAGAGAATCTAAAGTATTGTAAAGGCAGCAAACTACTATCTAGATGCAGGTGGGCTGACATGGGAGGAGGTGAATAAGGAGCTCAGTAGTCAAGAGAGCCAGGAGCAAGCCTGGGCGGGGGGCTAGTGTTACGAACGTAAGAAGTTTGTTGGCCAGTGGTCAGGAATTTAAAAATTATGTAGGTGAGTTGCCCAGTAAACCTGAGAGGAAGAGCAAGTACAAGCACAGCATATCCTGGAATTTTGGACAGAAGGGAGGATACAGACAGGGTAATGGATGCTCCATTTACTTTGTCTGAAATGAGGAGAGCTCTAGCTAGATCTGGGCAAACATCTCCAGGTGGGGATGAGATCTGCTAATGTTAGAACAGTTAGGTGCCTTGGCATCCATGAAGATGCTAGGTCTATATAGTAAGTGGGAAATGGGAAAATTACTAAGTAGCTGGAAAGAGACATTGAATATTCCCATGAGGAAGCCAGGAAATGATCCATCGAGTCCAATGAACTATAAACCTATAGCTCTAACGTCACATATGGGGAAGGTAATGGAGAGAATGGTCGCAGATAGATTGACATTTTATATGGAAAGCAGAGGACTACCTCCTTCTCAGAGTGGTTTTAGGAAGGGTAGAGGGACTATGGACCCTGTTATGTGTCTTGAAACAGAGATTAAGAAAGCACAAGTAAATAAAGAATCTGTAATGGCAGTGTTTTTTGACGTGGAAAATGTCAGAAGGAATTTGGCAATATTGCTCATCTAGTTGAGGATAGGCTGAATACAGTTTATCAAACAGCCGTGCCCGTGTTCACAGATGGATCTAAGGATCCTGATACAGGGAGAACTGGGATTCATGCATTGAGCAAATCAGAAGCAAAAAGTATAATTAAAAAGAAAGTCATGAAACAGTGGCAGCATGAATGGGATACAGATATCACAGGTAGACACCTCCATGCAGTCCAGTCAGTAGTGGGCACAGTAAGATCAACCAGTAGAACCACTAAAGAGGAGAGGATTTTAACCAGACTGAGGGCAGGACATGCTGGGCTAAATAAGACACCTGATAGGGAAACACCCCTCAAAGCTATGTGAACAATGTCAAGAAGAAGAATCAGTGGCGCATGTTATTTTGCGGTGCCCTAAATACTCACATCAACGTGACATATTAAAGAGAGAAGTCAGGACTGCACAGGAAGAGCTGACGCTTAAGACTGTACTAACAGCTGGTGCAGGAAGTCTATTCAAGTTTTTAAGTGACACTGAGCAAATTGGAAGAATTAATTTGGTTTTTATTCACACTCCAACACAGTAGGTGGCAGTAATGCACCTTAATGTTGGTTGCCACCCGCCATAAAACAACAAAAAGAAGAGGAAGTGTAACATCCAGCGGAAGTACAAAACAAAACAAAGGCGCCAGTCGCGTTTCCCAAATGACTGAGTTAACTTAGGTACGACGACGCTGAAGTTAGCTTCCGATTCGGCACTTAAAGGGAAAGTTAAGGGGAAATTAACTTAATGTGCAGTGCGACTGTTTGTCCGCTGATTGTCCAGGGGCCATGTGGAGCTCATGGAGAATCACAGAATGGCCGGCGGCCGCTATGCAGTCAGCACTGTTTTGTTTTTCTTTTTCTCCCTATAATCTACTGTTCCACGTCCAGTCCGCTAGGTGGCAGCCTTTAAATTGGATGCCAGCCGCCATAGATATCTATGAGCCGGCCGGCCGCCAATCAAATTGAAGAAGAAGGAAGCGCATACGTCACGCATATCGAGCAGCCGTGTGCAGCAGGAGCAGATGGGAGAGACGTTGTGAAAGGTAACAATATGGATACTGGTATTAATCAAAAAAAAAAAACCGGAAAGAAAAGGGTGGGGCTGAGAAGGTGATGGAAAAAACAAAGGCAATTAGAGAGTGGAGCCTCCATGAGTTATGAATATCACATGTAAAGAGGCTGTAATTATACAGTTTTACTTGAATACGCACTGAGAACTAAACGACACAGTCTAGATGTCTCTCTGCTGAACAATACAATGTAGGTGACTGACTGAAACACAACAACAAGACATGGTTATTTCTCAGTGTGTATTCTACACTCTGCTCTTAACACAACATCTAGTCAACACTGATGCTATTGCTATAATTTGGAAGGTATATCATGTGTTAAGGTTTAAGTATTTTAACACCTGTGTCTGGGGCTGATAAATTTCTGCGCACCGGTTGTTGTGGGCTGGGCCAAGTCAAAGTCCAGGGCTGTTTTTTAGTCCCAGTCCGCCCCCGTGATTGTCTGTTTTTTTTTTTTGTGACGCTTCTTGGTGTGAAAACATTTTAGACATTTTAGGTAAGACATTAACTTTGCCTGACACCCACTATTGTATTAGTGAAACATTTATTTTATATGTGAAAATGCTAAAGGGGAGATTTCACCGTTTTTGTTTTATACCTAGACCTCATTAGACCAGGTCCAGATGAAAAAAAAAACCTGTACCTAGACTTCTCAAATCTGGCCTATATTATCCTACCGAGGCTAAACATTCATTCACACACAGTTTCTGATTTGTGAAACCTTATATATATAATATATATATATATATATATATATATATGTGTGTGTATGTATAATATGTATTATATTTGTGAAAATGCAATATAAACACATTTCACTGTTTTTTCAGCATATAGACCTCATTAGACCAGGTCCAGATCAAAAACCACTGTACCTAGACTTCTCAAATCTGGACTGGATTATCCTACCGAGGCTAAACATTCATTCAGACACAGTTTCCGATCCAAAGTGGTCTATATGCTGAAGAAACAGTGAAATGTGTCTATATTCAGTCCTTTCAGAGTTTTTTTTTTGTGATTGTTGCGGGCAAAAATCCTTGATTATGTGGCACGTTTTCTTAAAAAATGTGATGGAATATGCAGGATATTTATACATTTTCATGCGATGAAATTGTGGGAACTTGCAAAAACTGCGGGGACTTGCACAAACTGCAGTTTGATGAAAAAGAGGAAAAAAGGTGATTCCACCAACACCCTGTTCTCACTAGGCTACTACCTTAATGTAGTCATTTCTAATTACTTCCTATGATAAGCAAGCATACTACATCACAGAAAGTGCAGGGAATATTTATGTTCTCATCTTGTTTTATTTCAGACCTCAATAAACACATGGCTCAAACTTACAAAACATTGCTGAGCCAAACAAGTTCTGTAGCTAGAATATGCTATGCGGCGAAAGTGCGGCATCTTTGAAAAAAGGCGGCCCCACATAAATATGCGGACTTTGGCTGATTATGCGTTGAATTATGCGATCGCATAATCGCGTTTTTCTGGAGGGACTGTATATTGCATTTTCACAAATGGAATAAAGGTTTCACAAATCAGAAACTGTTATAATGAATGTTTAGCCTTGGTAGGATAATCTAGGCCAGATGTCTAGGTACAGTGGTTTTTGATCTGGACCTGGTCTAATGAGGTCTAGGTATAAAACAGAAATGGTGAAATCTCCCCTTTAGCATTTTCGCAAATAAAATAAATGTTTCACAAATACAATAGTGGGTGTCAGTTAATGTCTTACCTTAAATGTCAATTAAATTTTCACACCAACAAGCGCCACAAAAAAAAAAACAGACAATCAGTGGACAAACAGTTGCACTGCACATTAAGTTAATTTCCCCTTAACTTTCCCCTTAAGTGCCGAATCGGAAGTTGGCGAATCGGAAGCTGACTTCAGCGTCGTCTTCGGGAGGTTAATCTGTGAGTGAAAGGTCGAGCCACATTTCCTGTAGCCTACATTAGACAACAATGTGTTCAGCTGAGTCTTTGAGAGAGTTTGTCAAGGAGCGACTAACTGCTGCTGCTGAAGACATATTGGGAGTTTTTAAAAGAACCATCGTCGAGTATGAGGAAGAGATCGATCGGCAGCGCAGACTGTTGGATATCGTTTTGAAGCCTGAAATAAAGCTACACAGGACAGGTGTGTAAAGTTTAATTAGGACATATTTACTGTCGTGTCTGTATATTTGCTGTAGCATGACATTAGTATGCTGTTGGTGTTGTGTGTCCCTCCAGAGCTCCCACAGCAACACGTGTGTAAGGAGGAGGAGGTTGTCACTGAGCAGCAGCTCTGTGTTGAGGAGAGGAAGTCCAGTGTGGACCAAGAGGAGCCAGAGCCTCCACAGATTAAAGAGGAAGAGGAGGAAGTGTGCAGCAGTCAGGAGGGAGAGCAGCTTGTACTGAAGCAGGAGACTGATGGCTTTATGTTGACTCCTGCTGATGAGGAAAGTGAGCTCAGTGAAGCTCAGACTCTGGACTTCATTCATGATGACACTCAAAGTGCAGCAGAGAAAGAGTCTGTCGTCATCATACCAGTTATAAGCTATGTGATACCAAGCAGTGACCACCAGCTGCTCTGTCACAACTCTCATGTTGCTGAGAGCCAAGATGAGGAAGAATACCAGCATGGAGACTCAGGATCAACTAGAAACACAGAGCTTCAAGCAGAGAAAAGACATCCTGAAAGTGAAATGAACAGTAAGAGTCCACACACCTCTGCTGTGATAAACTTAAATACGGGTAAAAAGCCTTTAAAATGTGACATAAGTGAGAAAGTTTTTGAGCGCAAGTCAAAATTGCAGAGACACCTGAGCAGCCACACAGGCGAGAAGCCGTTTTCTTGCAAAACATGTGGGAAAAGATTCAGTTACAGATCAGCATTGACCGCTCATATAAGGACCCACACAGATGAGAAGCCATATACTTGTAAAGTATGTGGGAGAGCTTTCAGACGTAATGGTGACTTGAAAGTCCACATGAGAACCCACACAGGTGAGAGGCCGTGCCTTTGCAAGACCTGCGGGAAAAGATTCAGGGATATGTCCACATTGACAAAGCACAAGAGAATCCACACAGGGGAGAAGCCGTTTACTTGTAAAGTATGTGGGAGAGCTTTCGGGCGTAATAATGACATGTTAGTTCACATGAGGACTCATTCAGGGGAGAAGCCGTATACTTGCAAAACATGTGGGAGACACTTCAGATCTAGCAGTAACTTGACAGCCCACATGAGGACACACACAGGTGTAAAGGTGCATCACTTGAGCACACAGGGTCCAGTTGAAGTCACACATATACAGGAGAGAGACTGTTAAATGTTGCTGCTGTCCCTGTTTTATATGAGAAGAGGAAAGCTAGTTGCTAGGCTAATTTATACAATGTAAAATGCAATAGGCTTGTGCTAATAAAGTTAAAATGTTGTATTTGTGTAGAAAAGATGTTTAGTATGACAGTTGTTTTGTCAATGAAGGTTGTGAGTTGTAGATCGCTAGTTGCTCAGTGTAAAATGCCATAGGCTTGTGCTAATAACATTAGCATGTTGTATTTGTGGGGAAAATGTGTTTGTCTGTGAATGCAGCGAGTTATAGTGAAGCCAATTTGTGTACTTGTTCTTCAAATTGTCTCTAATAAGCCATATTTAATGTGTGTTTAATGTGTGTTTTTAACCAACTAAACTTAGCACTTCACAGAAACCTCCACTGCTGACTAGCGTTTTGGAGGTGTAACTGCAGAGTGACACAGACACGCCACAGCACAAGTAAAAAATTCTCACTATGGCAAAGGCTACGTGCGTAGGGTCAACACACAACTATAAATCCTCTTAATGCCATAACTACGGCGTCAATTCAACACAGAAGTATAAATTCCCTGTCAGAGTCACTCCAGACAGGAGGGCTCTTTGTGCTTGGATTTTCAAAGTTGGGTATATTTTTAGTGAACAGATTTATGTAACTTTATACAAGAAATAAAAGTTTAATAAAGGCCAAATAATTTTTAAAAACATGCTCGACCAAACAGTTCATTTGTCCTATTATGGTAAAGCATACATAAATAACGCCTCATATTCCATTCATACTTTTATTATTTTCACAGAAATTGAACTGTTTTTCTCAGTTGTACTCTACACCTACATTAGGAAAACATCCAGCACAACGTAGTGGCTCTTAATAAGTGTAATTAATATAATATTTTCAATTTATTTTTATTTCAAGGTATATTTGTGACAAGGGCCCAACCTGAGGGCCCAGCATCTTTAATTCTTCATCCAGGTATTCTGCTGTCTGTACAAAACATCCTTCAGCTCTTGTCAAAGGTTTATTGTGAGTTTTCTCCATGCTCCACCAAAATCGAGTCTTTTCTTGCAGGCAGATGGATAGAGCTTTGTGAATATTGGTCATGGGACTGCAGTGTTCCTCCTGTAGATGTCTCCAAACACTGTGGATGTGATGATCATAAGAGAAACACAAGCATAGACTGACCTAGAGAAGAGAGACCAGCAGAGACATTCATGTTGCCTCTCATGTTTTTATACACAGAGGAGACTGACCTGGTGATACCTGTTGGCACTATTTATAGTAGAGATCTTCATAGCCTTGACTAAACGGGGAAAACCACTGAATGTGGTGGATCAAAGCGAGATGGCGACAAAACGGTACAAGTCCTTAAAAGACTATCACTGTGGTAAATATATTTTAGTAGAAAAGAAGCAGAAGATATGACCTGCTCTGATGCAAGTAATTACTGTGGTCTCTGTACAGATCATCTTTTTTTGTCCAAAATGTATAAATCCTTTGTCATAAATTAGGTCTTTATTTCTGCAGATTGACATGTGGAAATGTAAAAATGTCACTGAACCTGAAGGACCACATGTGTACTGAGGGGACTGGGGGATTATATACAGACATGACAACACTTTAAAAACTGAAAACTGAAAAAGCTAATAAAATGTAAACAGTTGTCATGAACAGAGAAATTAGCTACAGAGACCAAAAACAGTTTTTGTACCAGGCAGTAAACATGTTTATTTCTGCTATAAAGTGGGGACTGACTCGCTCCTTGAGCCAGTTTCAAGTGGCCATTCCAGAAACTGGCACTTTCGTGTTGGCGTCATTTTTCAGCCCTGGACGTTGCTGCTTGTGTGTTGATATGAAGGGTGTGTGTGTGTGTGCGTGCATGTGTGTGATTGATCTTTTGCAGTGGCTGAAGGCCTCAGAGCACTTCCTCTCTCCTTTCCGCAGTGTTTACAACCTGTCTGATGAGTTCATCTTCTTTCTTCCCTAATCTTTGACAGTTTCTCAGAACGTCTGGATATGTGGCATTGCTTTAAAATGACATAGTAAACCAGATGACTCAGTGTAGCTGTTTGTTTAAACAGACTCAGGTGGCAAAGCTGAGACACCTGCAGCTGATTCACTATTTAAAAAACTCAACATCACTGAAGATAAAATAAATGTCACAATACATAGTGTCACTTTATATGTCTGAGTGGTTTATTGAATGCAGCACCAAACCAGTGCAGTTCAGACATTAGTGTGACAGAGTGCGCTCAGTGGACGGCTGGGATGGCAGCTCTCTGTGGTTTGGTTCACATCCCCTCTCAGGAGCCCCTGCACACAAGAGGTGAAGAAGAAGTTAGCGTACACACAATACACAATAACATACATTATGTTTGAGTCAGACGCTCATACTCATCTTTAGTCCACAGCGAACAGCAGCAGCTCAGGTGGTGCAGTAAGACAGGGAAATAATGGTTAGTGAAACAGATTAATAATATTTCAGTTACTAAATAAGTGATATTATCTAAAGAAACAGGCGAGGTACAGAGTTTGTAGCTAGTTTACACAATAGTACACATAACTTTCTGTCTTTATATCATATCATACTCTAGCCTAGGTCACTGTTTTAGTAAGTCAGAAGCTCGTACTTACTTTTTTTCATCCACAGTGAACAGCAGCAGCTCAGGTGGTGCAGTAAGACAGGGAACATGAATAATGGTTAGTAAGACAGATTAATAATCTTTCAGTTACTAAATAAGTGATATTATCTAAAGAAACAGACGAGGTATAGAGTTTGTAGCTATAGTTTACACAATAGTACACATAACTTTCTGTCTTTATATCATATCATACTCTAGCCTAGGTCATTGTTTTAGAAAGTCAGAAGCTTGTACTGACTTTTTTTCGTCCATGGTGAACAGCAGCAGCTCAGGTGGTGAGGTGAGATAAAAACAAAAACTGTTAGTGAGAGAAATATTCTCTGAATTATTGAATATTATGAATACAGTGTTTAAAATAGTTACTATACCTTTGGCCATGTGAAGGCATTTTAGTCTCTGGGGGCCAATGTTCAGTCATCTGGTGGTCTGAGAGTGGTGTCTTGTCTTCTCTTTAAATTCTGCAGCTTTGTTCTTCTGTCAGCGCCGTCGTCTTCAGTGGTGACCTGGAGAAAACTCTGTGTGTGTGTGTGTGTACATATGCGTGTGTGACAGAGAGATCTGGTGCTGGTGTTCATTTGCACACAGACCAAGGTGACAGTTTGTCGCCCTGCCAGACGCAAAGGCAACTTCATCTTCCTCAGCCCCGCCAGACGCAAAGGCTACATGCATGGGCTGTCAACAGCCCTGCCAGACGCAAGGGCTACCTGGTCCATCGGCTTTGCCAGGCGCAAAGACCGACCCTCAGGATAAAAGAAAGGTTGATCAGTCCACCGTGCAATGAATGAGGAGATACTCCCTAAAAGTCCCAGTGCAAGATGCTACCTGGGGTCCTAAAAGCCCTGCCAGACGCAAAGGCTACCTGAGGCTTTGTTTGCCCAGCCAGGCAAAGGTCAGCCCTCAGGGTTGAAAAGGGTGAATCCAATGGCCCCAGTGCAAGACTCTACCTGGGGTGTCACCAGCCCTGCCAGACGCTAAGGCTGCCATGGGAATCACTGGTCCTGCTATGATGTTTCATGCAGGATATTCAGCCCGTCCATGGTAGACTCAATGCCAGTCACCCTTTAGCCCCCCTCTCCCTCTTCGCAGCAGTCTCCTCCCCATCACTGTCTTCCCTGGTCCTCTTTGTGGCCTTCTACCCTGCAATCAGAGGCTCAACATCTTCCAAGAGGTCAGCACCAGGGTAAGCAACAGGTGCTCATCATGCTGCAGGAGCAGTATGACAAACACCCGAGGAGGAGGTGGAAGAGCAGGTTCAGGAGTAGCAGGAGCAGCAGGAAAATCAGCGAAAGGATCATCGAAATGATGCAGATCAGCAGGAGGATAAGCAGGAGGGAAAGCAGGAAGAAATGCAGGAGGGATAGCAGGGCGGAAAGCATAAGGGAAAGCAGGAGGAAATGCAGGAGGGATAGCAGGGCGGAAAGCATAAGGGAAAGCAGGAGGAAATGCAGGGGGGAAAGCAGCTGGGAAAGCAGGAGGAAAAGCAGGAGGGAAAGCAGGGGGGAAAGCAGGGGGGAAAGCAGGAGGGAAAGCAGGAGGGAAAGCAGGAGGGAAAGCAGGGAGGAAAGCAGGGGGGAATGCAGGGGGGAACGCGGGAGGAGCATAGGGATAAGTGTAAGGGACAGGGTATGGCACAGGATATGGAACAGGGTAGAAGGCAGGAAAAGGGAGAGCAGGACCCTCCACCCCAGGGTGAGGTGGTAGGGGCCGACGTTCTCCCAACCCTACCTGAGGCCCAGCCTCTTCAATCCCGTCCATGTCCTCCACCCCGGCAGGCAGGACTGGGTCATCAGGGGGGCTTGCATTGCCACCTAAAGAAGAAACATAAATATAAATATAAATAAAGTCACATTCTCCACATCATAAAACAGAACAAATTGTTGAATCTCAACCAATGAGCTGTTGTTGTTACAAATACTCTTTGAACTATCTGTGTGCAGACTATCCAAGAAAATGTTACCCACAATTCTACATCATATGCTCACATTCCCGGTTTTGCCTCTGACAAAACATCTTGTTTCTTATAACCACAATAAAAGTCAGACTATAGAAGTCAGAATAATCAGACACAGTTGTGTCATGAGAGAAGAGATGACCTGACACTATGTGAACTGTGTGTTTCGGATGTCACTGCCTCAAAGATAAGCTGTGTTAACACTGAGATGGAGCCAGAGCGCACAAACCTGCGCGCAATTACGCACAATAAAACGTTGGCACTTTTAATGAATTATGCACAATAAATAAAATGGCCTCTGCATAAGATAATTACAGCAAAATCTGTGTTTTCTCACACACACTAATTGTCTCTAGCCAGTTAACGTCACTCTCCTAATTTATGAGTTGCAAATCACACGGCGCGGAGGAGACGGTGGCACTTTGGACGCAGGACGCGCAAAGTTAGTGCATGAAAAACCACCCTCATCTCCTCCCACATGAACGAGCGACGCAGATTTCTATAACATGTCAGGTACAAGCTGTAAGTGCAGACTGAACAGCTTTGATTGTAGGTCCAATAACTGTCACACACCAGTTCACTTCATCTCTTTTATTTATTTTTTAGACTCAGAGCAATATATTCATCTGTTTGTGCTTTTTGTGGAATTTCGGAAAATTAGTTCACTAATGTGACAAATGTAACTTAAAAGGACCCGACATCATGTCCGGATACATTTTAAGCAGCATCCTCAGCGATCCACACAGAGGAACAGGTTTGTTTACAGCTGCGCGTGATGACGTCCTGACGTTTGCTCCTAAACATTCCATCGTCTCCATGGCGCACGAGATAAAAATATGTTTTGGCATCATTGAAAAAAAGGGTAGAGTCGCCATCTTTATCTCAAACATTTCGACGACGAGTTTGGAAAATGCAACACCCTAAAAAAAACATAGCTAACAGTGTTTTCTAATCACTACACCATCGTTAACACCTTCCACACCTGTCCCGACACATTCAGCGCATGCTCAACATATAATCATTATTATACACCGGGAGAAAGTCGAGTTTCACTAAAAAACAACTGTGTTTTCCAACAGGTCGACTAACACAACTGACAATCTTTACATTACACTTAACCACTAAATTGACATGATATGAATAAAAGATGTCTTACCGGCAAAGGAAGTCATCCACCGCCAGGCTCTGGTCAGCAGAGGCTCCACCGCGGGGGGTCCGGACGCCATGTTGTCAGCAGGTTTGATGGAGTTGAAGTTGACCTCGTTAGGTTTTTCTTCAGCTCAGTGATCCAAGTGTTTGTTCTCTAAGGGTTGTCCACAGCTTTCCAGCAGAAAGTTTTGCGGCTCAACTCGTGGTAAGTCCAAGTGCAAAAGGGGATTCTGAAAGGTCTGCATCCTTTATATAGCCTCTGTAGAGCCGTTCTGTTGCCATGGCTTTTACAGCACATGCGTCTGTATATGGAGGCTTTTTAAGTCACTTTGCTTACCAGCTTTACAGCAACATTTGTGAATTTTGTCACATTGACCTGTCTTGTAAAATGACATATTAAACAGCCTACTATAATGCAACTATTAAATATGAATCTAAATGTCCTTGGTGGTTTGCCGGTGCTTCATCAGGCTTTTACTTTGGTACTTCTGCTGATCTTCAGAGTGAATTTGCATATTAGCTCAATAATTAGTTTTACCCAGCAAGTTTAGATATAAAATTTAAGATTTAGATTCAATGTTTAACATTTAGATTTATAACATTTAGATTTAATACTTTTTTTTAGATCTACTGTTTTTTTAATCTCTTTTTTTTTTTTTTTTTTTTTTTTACACATTTTTTGTTTTGTTTTAAATTTCTTCTTTATAACTACTATTTTATTCACTACTTTATTACTCAAAAGAATTTGTTTTGTTTGTTTTAATTACGTTTTTTCTCTTTTTTTTTATTACTATTAGTTTTTGGACTATTTGTTTTACTTTAAAAAAATTTTTAAAACTATTTTAAACTAAACTCCTTTTTATTACTAGTGTTTATTTTATTTCATTAAAAAGGTTAATGTAATTCCCCTTATCGCCAACATACTCTTCACCATAAGCAAATTGTATTTTTCCAGCATTAATCTTGATACTTTTCTTTATTACATGTTCTCTTTTCTATGTGTTATGTTAGAGACAAGAGGAAGAGTGGATTTGTATTGTCAAGCCATTAGACAAGGATAACAGGTGTATCAGTTGGGGTTTGGTTGGTAATGAAAGCTGCCTCTATATATGGCAGTTGTCACCTGGAACAGCAAAATTCAAATGCAATAGCCAGGTTTCAGCCTGCAGAGGGCAGTCACTATGCACATTTTTAACACAATATGAAGAATTCAAACAGTCAAATGTTAAGATTTGGACCTGAATTGATCGGCTACACTACTAAATACCCATATACATTGCTTTTGAACAGAAAAAAAGTGCTTTGGGGATTTAGTTACTCTTTAAACACAAAAGAGACCATATATTGATATATATTCTATCTGATGCATTTCAGTTAATCAGTGTCTGCTGGTGAGTCTATGCCCAACATAGGAAGGCCTAAAAGGTGACACAAGAAGAAGTACTATATGAGATTTTGATTAATAATCACCATCAATTTTAAATTATAATTGTTGAATCAGTTAAAACATGTTTTAAACTGTTTTTAAGCATCCTTTTTATGTTCATTATGTCTATGTTCATGTAAAGCTCACAGTGCTTATCCTGCCCTTATTGTAAAACACTTTGCGATGCATTTCTTGTGTGAAAGGTGCTATATAAATAAAGTTTTTAGTATGATTATCTTCCACATGCCTCTGACTCTATTAGATGCATTCTGTGCTGTCATGCTGCTCTATCATCACTTTGCAGTAAACCCCATTTAGCACAGTGTGCTATGCTTTATCACTGATGATGACAAATTTCTTCATCATCACTGCTCTCTGCATCATGATAAAGTGTGTAAGAAGGAATAGGCCCGATCTACTGTTAAAGCTTCCAGACTACTCCAGTAACTACTTCACCGTATGTATCCCATATGCTAAGCATGAACCCCGGCAGAACTCAGGTACAACACACATTTTAAATGTTCTTTATTGTGGTGATACAAAGTATAAAGCCTGTAAAAATGTATTAAATGCCTTTGCTTTGACATGATCTTTATGTCTAACGAGTAATAGTTACAAAGGTAGTATCCATTGCCAGCAAAGGATCACTATACTGAACAATAGTAGAATTTAAGCTACTCATCAATAAGTTTCCTTCATTGATGGTCTGATGTTTTTTGCATAGAATTCTTGAAGTGATAACACAAGTTTTGAAAGGATGACGACTGTAGATTATCTTCATTTTTCGATGGGTGGGTCATTTATGCGTGTCTCCACTTTGTATATCGTCTGGTAGCCGTCGTCCCAGGTGTACAGCTGTTTGTCTTCGGGGTGGTAGTAGATGCTGCTGTGGCTGGTGTATCGCTTTGGGAAGAATATTACAGGACTCTCACCACTGCAGATATATGGCACAGGAAAATGAAATTAAGACATTGCTTCAGTTATGAAACTATGATGATGTGAATGCAGTCTTCAGTCTACCTGTTTCTGTTTTCCAGTGGATGGTTTCATATAAGAGTGCATGTTTATGTGAGTATCTAGGCTATACTGTATTGTGTTGGTCTGACCTGTGGATGGTGTCATGGATGTCGTAGAGACACTGAATGGTGGAGCGACCTCCGTAGCGTGTGTTGTAGACCACATAGAGAGTTCCACATATTAGGAAGGCTCCTTCAGCATCGCGGCTTCTACATTGTGTATCCCAGGTATATTCTACTGCCAAACTTACTGCGGTGAGGAAGCAAAAAAAAAAAGAAAAAAAAGTGCTGATTACAGAGCAGGCTATGGTACTCATCCATCCATCCATCCATTTTTCTAACCGCTTATGCTCTTGAGGGTCGCGGGGGGGCTGGAGCCTATCCCAGCTGACATTGGGCGAGAGGCGGGGTTCACCCTGGACAGGTCGCCAGACTATCGCAGGTCTGACACATAGAGACAGACAACCATTCATACTCACATTCAATTTAGAGTCACCAATTGACCTGCATGTCTTTGGACTGTGGGAGGAAGCCGAAGTACCTTGAGAAAACCCATTCTGACACAGGGAGAACATGCAAACCAGGAATCGAACCAGCAACCCTCTTGCTGTGACAGTGCTAACCACCACAGCACCGTGCCGCCCTATGGTACTCATATATCTATATACATCAGGGTAGTACTCTCTACCTTTGTCCAGTTTGGTGATGACCAGGTTTCCTGCATACTCAGGGTCAGCATGGATGACCCAGAGGCCGAGTTCGTCCACAGCCAGGTCCAGGTAGGTGTTAGGGTTCAGACTGTAGACTGGTAGACGACCTGCTCCAGGTAGCAGTGTACTGTCCACCGCTGTACCATTCAACACGTCTACCTTTACGTGATGGAAACAGATGGCGGTTGACAAATTCAGAAATGCTATCATTATGATCTTGTTTTTTGCAGCTGTGTCAGACATGTTTCTAACTACACAGCTAACGGCACAAACAAGACTAATGGTGTGTCTCAAATCACATAATTCTCTTAGTACACTTCCATGTAGTATACTATGTGCACTGTATACTCATTGGCGTAGTGCGCGAATTTCGACAGGGTAGTGTTGTCTCAAACCAAACACCCCTGTTGTGCACTCACCGGAAATGACGACTGCAAATTGCAGCAATTCACCTTCCGCTATGTACAGACTCTACAGCCATGCTACTGAATCTGTGAGTCACACTGTTGCTTTTAGCTATACTAATGTCAACATGCTAACATGCACATCATGACAGTGCTAACTGATATTTAACATGTAATGTCATGTTAGCTGTAAGTCAGCATGCTAACATTTACTAAATAGCACCAAACCAAATGGCTGAGGCTGATGGGAATGTTATTAGATTGTAGGGTATAAGTATGCCTTTAGCCTGATATCACCAGACCAATTTGCAAGATTAAGTTAGTTTGAAACCTCTCAGCTTAGTTCATTTTTGATTTTCAAGAGGTATTATCCTTGAACGTTAGATCAAATTCTCCTGGATCCTGCAACTATGTTTGTTATCTACAGGAGGTAATTACATTATAATATGATGCAAGTATGTGATGTGACGTGACTTAACAAGACATAACATAATGTAATGTAAAAGCACTCTGTTAGCATAGAAAAGTAGCGCTATGTAAAGTATATGTTACGTTATAGTTAAAATAAGTCAACGCTGACTTTTGGTTTCACATGAGACATGAACAGCCGTCTCCTAGGAAAGTGTATTTGTTTGTCCACTCCCCCAACCTTACTCCCAGTGCTCACACTTTATACTATCTGTGGGGGCGTAACATTAATCACTAGCCATTGTGTGACATTGAAACAAGGAAATTGTGTGTCCACAAAGACAAAGGATCCTACTTCACTTTCCGATATTATCCTTGGTGCTGGCATGTAATTTTAACACATTATGTGCCACCATTATGTAATGCGGTTATAAGAGGTCATGGTCATTTCACTTATTTTTATGAGACCAGGCTGCCCTGGCACAAGGTGCACAAGCCAAAAATAATGTCTTAATGGTTTGGTTTTTTTTCGTAAAGCACAGGGCCTCCTTAAGTTGTCAGTCATCATATTAAACCACCTCCGTATCAGATAAACAGTTGTGACTGAACCGACCAGGGTCTGCTTGGCTGGATATCTGTTTGTGCAGGAGAGGGACCAGATTTATCTGCCAGAGCCAATAAAACATGAGCTCGCAGATTTATCTTGTTCCCTGGCTAGGCATCATCCTCTGGTAACTCTAAGTGTACAAAATTCATAGCAGTCCATCCAATAGATTATCAGATATTTCAGACAATGCTGTTAAATACACTATTTATAGGCTATGTGGATATGGGTCTTTATTTGCTTTTAGCAGTGCAATTGTTTTTTTCTGAAATTTATTTTCTGAAACACACTTCTCCTCAGTAAACTCTCTGTAGCGATTACATTTGCTCCCAAACACTTAAAGTATTTTGAGAAAAGTGAGCTCATTTTACTGGAACAAAGTTGTTTCTTTTGGCATTGCTAGCTCACTGACCTCAGCTGACAGGAAACAGGGCAACGAGATGAAACAAACCTAAGTTAATCTCCAGCCAAAAGCTGCACTGCAGTTTTACTTCAGCACCGACCCAGATCATTGAATTGCAATCAGCAGTTGCCAAGCAATGTGATCCTTTAACATGACCACTAGGTAAACAAAATGTTTTATTCAGCCCATTTTATATTTCACAAATCTAGTAGGAACAATGAGCTACCTTGATGAGAAACACATTGATAACTTTACTTCAGTCACACACCTTCAGTATCTGGTTGGGAGTGTCTGCCTTGTGGTAGTAGAGGAATCCATTGTAGACCACATGACCTGTCCCCTGCCAGGAGAAAGGCAGCTGCACCACCCTGACTGGAGGTGTGGTGGTCCTCTCCGTGAAACTGTGCAGAGAAACATACTCCAGCAGGGTGTCGTTACGAATTCCACTGAACAGGTAGACCTGAAAGGTTCACGAAAATGTTATTAGTAACTCAGCTTTGACATCCTATTCTTGCTATAAATATAATGATAATATTAATATCTGGTATTAATTGAATGTGCAACTTTTCTTTTCTTTAATCAAACATTCATATATTTACATTTCTCCCTTGTTGATCAATGCCACCGACTGAGTTAGACCAAAAAAGCACAATTAATCTAGATTTGTCTGCCAGCAGCCCCACACTGAGAGGAAGCTAAGCACAGTCTGCTGCCAAGAAAAAAAAGATGTCTACCCATTGTAAACAGTCCATTATTACTGTAAACATGTAATTCTTTCAAAAGAACAGACCTTCGCTGATCCTTTAGAGGGGTCCTTGAACCAGGAACCATAGGTGTCCCCTGTCTTCTTCACAATCTTGAGAGACTTGATTTGATTCAGGGCTGTGTTGCAGTCTGCAAATGTTGGAAAGAAGACTGTGAATGAACTGAAGCACAATGAATGTTCTGTACAGGGCATTTTGTATCTGTTTCCTTTTCCTTAAAACCACTAAACAGATAAATGCTGTAATCTTTTTCTGTGCTACCCAAGTGTACACACACATACACACACACACACACACACACACACACACACACACACACACACACACACACACACACACACACACACACACGGTACCTACCATGCTCCACTCTGATCGTGGCTTTCTTTTTCAGCTGGTCCAGTTCAGCAGCCTTTAGCTGTTGCTCCAGCAGCGCCTCTTCCATCTCAATGTCTGTCTGGCTGGGAATCTTGTTTTCAAGATATTCCAACTCTCTCTCCACCCGGTCTACACGCACAGCCACACTGTCCACCTGGCTCTTCACCTCTGATCTATGGGGCAAAACAGTTTAATTCTCACATTTCTCACGTACCTTAAGTAACTACTGTATTTCCTTCATCAAGTCACACAATGAAGTTGCTTTTCACGACAGGCCTACCTCAGAACACTGAGAGTGGAGAGATAACCCCTGATTTCAGAGGAGAGGTCATAGGTCTTCTGGGTGACACTCACTGTCTTTTGCTCACATAGATTCAGACGCTCCTGATGGCATGAACCCAGAGAAAAAGTGTCAGGAATGCAGAATTCAACCAAGGACAGATGCCTTATGACATTCCTTCTCTTGCAGTTGTTGAACTTATTTGGAATAAAATGCACCCTTCCTCATTTCAATAGGCTGTTCATGTTAACCTTAAGGGCCCTGATGCACCAAGCTGAAGGCCCGCTGCTAGTCAATGTCGAGCTGTCAGTGAGCGTCTGTCGCCCTAGTGTGTGTCACACCATTGGTAAAAGTTGGAGGAAAGCAAACAAACAGCTGAAGTCAAAAGAGCGTGAGACTGAAACATGTTATATAAGGTACATTTATTTTAGCCATTGAGCTCTTAAGCAGAAATGAGTTGGAACTGTTTGTATCATTTGCTCTTGCAACATTGGGCTGTGTTATTGCTAACTGGCTAATTAGCGTCTTGAAGCTGTTCCTTTTTGAATACAGAGTACTGCTGGTTTGAGAACTTATTTCCTTTCACGCCTGTGTAGAATGTATGTGTCAGCTGGCTGTAGTCTTTGCAGCATGTTCAAGTACAACTTTCTAGTCGAGACACAGGCAACGTGAGGCGACAGAACAGTTGACCTTGTCGCCATGAGTTCTTTGATGTCAGTTTGTTGTGTTGGGCCTGAGCTGATATTGCATTGAAATGTTGACGTTTGAGCATTTTTCTGTTCTCACATATCATTACTTATATAAATGTAGCAATACCACAGTGTGAAAATACATTGTTGCAAGTAAAAGTACTGAATTCAAAGTTTTACTTAAGTAAAAGTAGTAAAAGTAAAGAGTATGAGCACCAAAATATACTTAAAAGTGACAAAAATAAATAGCAGTCATTTCATGTTTCAAAATCTCACTATATAATGACAAAAACTCTGTCTGTGGGTGTGTCTGTGTGTCTGTTCCACGTTTTTCTCCTTACTGGTGAAATTTGGCACAGTGGTAGAGGGTCATGGGAAGATAAGAATGAAGCAGTATTACATCAATTGGCCAAAGGGGGGCGCTATAGCAACCAACTGAAATTGCAAACTTTGAATTGGCACATCTCATGCCCCGTATGTTGTAGAGACATGAAACTTTGCACAGAGATGCCTCTCCTCATGAGGAACACATTTACCTCCAGAACCCATAACTTCCGGTTATATAGATTTTCCGCCATTTTGAATTTTTTGAAAAACACTTAAAATTGATCTCTTCCTAGGAAGTTTGACCGATCTGCATGAAACTCGGTGAACATAATCTAGGGACCAATATCTAAAGTTCCCTCTTGGCAAAAGTTGGAAAACTTACTAAAACTGAGCCACTGAGGGCGTGGCTCATCACATAAAGGTGTAACATCTCTAGGGTTTCACCTTTGTAGGCATATGACCACACATAATCTGAGGGGACACCTCCATTATTGACCCAATCAATTAAAATGGGGGTGCTAGAGAGCTAATTTGTTATCTAGGTCTAACCGCCATATCGATTTTTACTAAACTTGGTAGATATGTAGAACAGGATGCCTCAAGGTGACTGGAGAACTTAACTCTAATTGGCAACTGGGTGGCGCTATAACAACAGAAAAATGCTTAAAAATGGCTACAATATGACCGATCACTGTGGCTCCCCCTGTGGCCGAATGGAGTTTTTTTTTTCTAAAAGCATTTTTTCTAGGCATATGTATGCTGTACTCAGTAGGTATTGACTAGTGATATGTATTATAAAGTCTTACTGAATTTTAATTTGTGACACATTCATCTATAAATCAAGTTTATGTTTAGCTGGTGAAGGTGGAGCTAATTCTAATGACTTATACTGCTGGGGTAAAAAATCTGTCAATATTAGTTGAATTTTATTTTGTATTAATAACATAAAAGCTTTAAAACAAATATAGTGGAGTAAAAATTACAAGATTTACCTCCAAAATGTAGTGACGTAGAAGTATCATGTGGCATGAATGGAAATACTCAAGGAAAGTACAAGTACCTCAAAAGTGTACTTACTTAAAGTACTTGAGTAAATGTATTTAGTTGCATTTCACCACTGGCTACTGTTACACTTTGTCTTAGCATTAAATGCTACTGACGTTAATGGCACAATATTCACACTAGTACCAGACAGTACTCTGAAATGAAATACATTAAAATCCGTACCATGACATTCAGTACACTGTATCTCTACAGCTCTGCATAGCACATTCATTGATTTTCTTGTGATCTGTTGAAGCAGCCAGATGCCCACAAACAGGAAGACATTATGAAACTGAGAGGATGCCAAACGTGTGTCAGCCAGATGATCTGACCACAGTGTAAACATAACACATGTAATATTTTCATTATGTAACTCATTATTCTGCTCATTTTAAGGTGTGATGATTTTAACGTAGCAAGAAAAGCTGAAAGTCATGTCAGGTCATGTGTGAGTAGCAGCTGCAAGACTGAGGTTATAGTGGTCCGATTTCAAAGGTAGCTGATGAATGAAAGTGAAGCAGGCACCTACCTCCATCTGAGCCAGTCTCCTCTCCAGGTACTGGATTATAAAGGCATCCTGGGAGGAACCCTGGCTCTGGACTGAACCCACAGTCAGATAGAGAGACAGCAGAAGGACAGGAACCCCTCTGCCTAACATCATTAGCACTTCTGTCACCAGGTCAAGACTAAAACTGCTGCTGCTTCTGCAACAACTTCACTTTTTTCTGCTTCTGCAATGCCTTGCCAATGACAATGAGTGTTTTCCTGTATTTTTGAAGCACTCCTGCAGAGAACAACCCTCTGAACAGTCTTCCACACTGAAAGCAAGAAAATGAGATCAATCCATGTGGCTTCAGTTGCAGTTGAAAACAGTCTTGCCGTGTTGAAAGAAATCCTTAACGGCGCTTTAATGGCTGAATATTCTTTTCTCCTCCTGTTGTGCTCAGCAAACGTTTTCACCCTGTTGGAGCTCCAGAACTTTCCGTCTTGTTTCTTTAAACAGTTGTTGCTCTAGTGGAATTGGATCCAAGTGAACCTCACCCACGGTCCCTCCCTTCCCCTCTCTCTCTCCTCCAGTCTCTGTGTCTGTCTCTCTCCCACCCCCTCCTTCTGGAGTTTGTATACTTGAGGTATGAAGGAGAAAAACCAAAAGAGAAGGGGGAGAGAGAGACCAGAAACAACCAAGACAGTTCATATCCTATTGGTCAATCCTGCAATTTTCTATTGTAATACTCTCCAGATGGTCCACTGACACGTCCTCAGTTCTCCCACAGAGAAGAAACTGTTCAATAAAGTTGTTAACAAGGCTGTAACCAGTAACAGCATCAGTACCATATCATCCTGCAAGAAATATACACACAGCTAATCATATTTGAATCTGAAAACTTCATTAAACATGCTAAATCTTCATAAGACTACACAGGTAATTTGTTATCTTGCAAGACACAGAGGGTGTTTCCGCTGGCAGGATGGCAGGTATTATTCTAATACAACATTATATAGACACAAAGCAAATATTACATAGCTTCCTTGTCATTTTTGCTCCTAATTCTATACTATAATGTCAAAGACATGCTATTATCTAATGTCCCCATAACTTCCCAAAGTAATGATTATTTTGTCTGAGGAGACTGAGGGCTTAACAAGTCAGACTATACAACAAAAACAGATTTCTGCCTTCAAGAATCCAAGTTTGAACATTTTTGGCAGTGTGGATCTGGGTCTTGTTACCCTTCGTGGAGATCTAGGTGACATTCTGACTGATTCAGGTCCAAAAGTTGTCACTGCCATTGAGGATAATTTTTGGTTCGCTGCTCTTGGTTGACGACTTTAATCTCCATCTGGTGCTTTTCAGAGCCACCTGGGCCTGCTTCCTGGGCTTTTTTGTTATGACAGACAACATCTGGTTGTCAGCTTTCAACACTCCACTAGATCTGGCACATATTGAACAAAGAGCTTTGCTTAGAGCAGCAACTTTATGTGAATGAGACAAGGATAATGGAGGATAAGACGCTAATGTGCTAACAAAGCAATATACCAAATACCCATCCTCATTAACATCTTCTGTTAAGATCTTTAGTATTTTATTTTTGTCAGGCCTCTGCATTGTACTAGGTTTCTTCCATAAGATGGCGCCACACTGCAACAAGAATACGACATATTACAATATCTTGTACAGTCTTTTAGGAGCAGGCCTCACCACTACGGCCCCACCACAGCCACCCATCTCCCCACCAATTCACCTGTGGTCTGTAATTATAGCCTGCTGTTAAATCCTCTGCAGAGAACAGTGGTAATAATAAGGCAGCAGGAAAAGACAGAGGAACTGTGACCAACCAAGTTCATGATTAGAAATGCACTCAGCTGCTGTGGTTTCTAACCTTTTGTCTTGAGTCACCTTAATACTACAGAAATGCCTGTGTGTGTGACTCCAGTCTCATGAGCTGTTGAACCAAAGTGATTTTCCCTTCTCAGGGGAAATATGTAGAGGAAATATATCTATGATAGTCTCTCACCCTGTTAACCTCTTGTAGAAGCACTGAAAGGACTGGAATATATCCATTTTACTGCAGAGGTCTAGGCTTGAGTTACAGGACTTAGACTTCAGCCAGCCTTGAGCTACAAATCTGATGACTTTAGACTTGACTTGACAAAAAAACAAAAAAACCTTGCAACTTAACCTGGAGTTTAACACCAGTGATTTGTGATTTCACTCTGACTTAAAGAGTGTGTTATTTAAAACATAGTCATTTCTTGAATTAACTAACGGTAACACTATTCACTCCCTGCAAGTAGACACTTACTTCCATAGATCCACTTTGTCTGATGCAATCCAACAGCATCCAAGTCATCAAGTTTCAGGAGAGAACCATGAGAAACTCAAGTTACATTACTGAACGCTTGACTCAGAACTTGCCTCTCTTGTCTTGTAACTTGACTCAGGAGTTAAGTGCAAAGATTTGAGACTTGCAAAACAATGACCTGGTTCCACCTCAGCTCACTGGACTAACACAAACTGCTGAAGCCTCAAATAAACATCAGATAAACTTCTAAATATATTTTCACTGAGAGAGAAGGACTATGGATTTTGTCCCCTATCACTTACCTTGGATGCACATTAGCAAGGGATCTCTTATTGGCCAACATAAACAGGAGGAATGATTACAGCATTGTTCATATGGCCACCCGCCTGCTGTCACTAGATAGACATCAAAAACTGTAATCTACTCTTGAAGTAAAAGCAGCAGTACTGAACTGCATTCAAAATGTCCCTCAAATTAAAGTACAGAAGCAAATACTAGAAGTATTTAAAAAATGCTCGCAGAATGAGGGCGGCACAGTGGTGCTGTTACCTCACAGTGAGATGGTTCTGGGTTCAAAGCTGGGTTTGTGGCCTTCCTGTGTGGAGTTTTTATGTTCTCCCTGTGCCAACCCTGGGATGCCAGCATTCCTCTCACAGTCCAAAGACATGCAGGCTAGGTTAAATGTTGACTCTAAAATGCCCGTAGGTGTGAATGTGAGTGTGAATGGGTGTCTGTCTGTAAGCGTCAGCCCTGTGATAGTCTGGCGACCTGGCCAGTGAGTACCCCCCTGCCCTGCCCTTGACCATGAATAGGATAGGTGATTATAGATAATGGTTGGATGGATGCAGAATGACAGCTGTCATAGTGTTACAAAATTGAGGCCCTACCGTACCTTGACTGAAAGACTGACATACCAGAACCTTTTTGCCTTCCCTTTCAGTTTCAGATATGCTGTGTGCTTTGCACACGCATCCTTTTTCTATAAGATGTGACAGTCACGATGCATGGTTCCAGGGACACTTTCATTATGAAACTTTATACATTCACAATCCCCTGTACCCGTGTACGTCATGAAAAACACAAAACTAGGATTGCTCAGGGTCAAATGTGTAGTCTGGTAAGAATTTATGATGCGTCTTATGATGACAGTGCCAGTCAACCCATTTGCCAAAAGAAGAAGAAGCAGAAGAAGAAGAAGAAGAAAACCAAATGAGTACTTGTTTTGAAGAGAGGTTAGTGGTTTTCTCGATGTTTGGCAAACAACATTTTTTTGGTGCACTGCTACCAACTGGAATAGAGTCAGAAGTGGACTGGGCATGTGTGGAATGCCAGACCGACACTGAATCTCATTAAAACAAAGAAGTAAAAAAAAAAACAAGAAAACCACAACAAAAAAACAACCTGTTGTACATGGAACTGTTTGAACAGTTTTGGAAAGTGACCAAATAAGAGAAATGTGGGTTAGCAATTGTAAAAGACAAAACAAAACAAAACAACATCTTGCTGTGTCCCTGCTTTGCAAAGACTAGCCCACTAGAAAGCATTTGATGTCAGGGAATATAGGTACCTGATGAAATGTAAGGTAAGTTACGGATTTTACCTTGTTTTAGGTGACCAGATTAGTCTTAACTGCCACTTTGTAATCTTCTAACTGCACACAACACACATGTTGGCACACATCCCAACTCCACGTACACACACAATGAGATGTAACCTCATGAAGATTCATTCCAATTTGTGGAAGAGACCTATAAAATATCCATAGAGTCTCAGCGAGACATCCGACTGGGTTCACTTTCAGGACTCACAGGAGCAATCCATAGAGCTTTGTGTGTGTGTGTGTGTGTGTGTGTGTGTGTGTGTGTGTGTGTGTGTGTGTGTGCGTGTGTTTGTGCTGGATTTTGTACTTTTATGTATGCTTATAATGTTTCCTTGCTCTTTAATATTTGCTGTATTCTTTTATGTTTCTTCCTGAGTGTGTGCGTTTGTGCCTCCATGTGTGAGCACATGTGTCGTCTCTGTTTTTATTTGGATGTCTATGGGGCCATTATTGTTCGTTGTGGACTGTGTCTTTTGGTGCGTTCGTTTTGTACTCGGAGGTTGGACATTCCCGGTTCTCAGTTGGAAGTTTAAACTCGAACGCACCCTGCAGCCGAATTTCCAACTCAGAAACTCGGAGCAACCGCATTAACCCTGACTTACGAATTCAAGATGGCTGCCGGTCACATACATAGTGAGTAAACCATAGAGTAAACACTCTGCTAAAGTACTGTTTATAGCAGTTTTATCTTATTTGTTTTACATTAGGTCAGCCTCATTTGTGGCTTTCATCAGTTTGAGTGCATGGTGGTTCTGAAGCTGTCTATACTCCAAAAGTGCAAGGGAAACAAATGCTTTCTTGCGGGCGTCCATGTTTTTTCCCAACTTGTCCACCGTCATCAACTAGAACGCAAAAACTGTTGTCAACTTGGAGGTGACGCCATTCCCACTTCTGACTTCCGACTTCCACGTGTGCAGAATCAAATTTGTTAATGTGTGCGAGAATCTGCAAATGTGTATTCAGAGTCAGAGGAGAATATTGAAATTTCTAAATGTGTAAAAAATGGTATAGAGATTTATATGTGTAAACAAATCTGTAGATGCGTACATAGATCTGTAAATGTGTATGTCACCGTTCTGCATTACTGGCCACCTGCTCTTTTCTGCATGCCCAGTCACCCAGCCCTCAGTCAGTTCTGCATTTGTGTGTGCATTTGTACGTGTGTGTGTGTGTGTGTGTGTGTGTGCGTGTGTTTGAGTGATTGAGTGATGCCAACTTGCCACCACACTTGGGAATCTGACATCATCACTGACCTTTCCTGCCAGTCTTTGTTTCTGGCAGATGATGAGGTTTTAATGCCAGCCACTGCAGACAGGTTCCGCCTGGAGACAGCTGACTCTGTAGAGGCTCAATGGTGGGGAGGACAGAAAGTAGAAAAAAAAAGACCACCATATCACACTCACTCAACCGCAGTCACTTCTTCTAAGAGATAAAGAAAAAAAAAAAATCAGAAACAAAAAGGGAGAAATTTTAATTTTATATTTTTTGGTTTTATGATGGTGCCCTGTAGTTTTGCATCAATTCAAAAGAATACTGCTTCAGTATCCATGTATGTAAATTGAAAGCTTATGTCAATAAAGCTAATGAAATGTTGCATAAAGCTAGCCTTGAGGTCCAGACTCAAATCTAGAGAGATTTGTGTCTGGCCCTCACCGATACATCCTTCCTACCCAAGGGGCGGCACTAGCTGAGGCATATTAAATGTCGCCGCACGCAATTGGATAGCACGATAGCCAATCAGAGCAAAAAACAAAGTGACTGGTTTGGCGAACAGTGGGGCGAACTGAAATATTATGCTTTTGCCATATCCTGTCAGTAAAACGGCAAAAATGTTCTTCCTGGAAGCGTAGGCTTCTAGGGCAGTCTTCTACATGTATAATATCTACTGAATGCCAAAGTGCTTCTTGTTCTTTGTATTGTTTCACAGTTGCTCTCTGCAGGGCTGCCAACTTTTCAAAAAACCTTGTGGGGCCAACTGAAATTTTGCCACATACACTGCAGTTTTTTTGTATGGCCAATTCAGCCATACAAAAGAACCAACTGACCCAACAGTAAGACACAAGACACAGCATGGCTCAAATTTGTGCATGTTTACTTGGGGATTCTGTATAAAAATAAAGTCATCAAACAGATATGCAACATCATGCAAGAAACATTTAAATAAAAATGAAAACCCCCAAAAGCTATGTTATTGTGACATTTTTGAACATCCCCAAACTACATGCAGCTAATACCAATTTAAATTAAAAAATAAATAAATAAATAAATAAAGTTAAACCATTTATACAAACAATTCCCAAAATAGGGAGGCTACTGTCAAAGTCCTTAAGATCAGTGTGCTTTGTTGTATTTGCTTGTGGCCTTTTTTGAGGCCTTGATGATTTCTGGGGAGGGCTCCCACGTGAAGCAGGACTCTAGGTCTAGGTCAGCCATCTTTATTGTCATTATTGAAGACAGGGTTCCATCCAGAGCCGGATGTTCCTGGTTTTAGTCTCTCTCTCTCTCTGCATCTGCATTTGAGTGGGGTAACACCAGGACCAGCTTTGCATTGATGGCAAGTCTCATGAACAGACTTAACCCTGTCACCTATGAAGAATGAACCAAGAACACAGTGGAAAAAAAATCTCACATTCCTTTGAAAGATGAGTAAAGGTTGATAATTAATTTTGTCTAAAACAACCTACACCTACTGTATATGATGCTTTATACATACATAACTAATTATTCTAATTTGTATATACTAATATATATGCAGTAATTAATATACAATTATAAAGCAGCATAGAGGAATGGTTTTGTATAGATAAAACAGACAAAATTAATTATGCATCAACCTACAGTTTCCTTTACAGCTGCACTGAAACCTTAAAATAATATGTACAAAGCTCTCAAAATGCCTTTAAGTTATCTTACAACACACAAAAAACAAATATGCAAATGTTACTTGAAGTTTAAGAGCACAAACACTTAACATACATGCCTGAAAAGAGCGGGGAAATCGATCTTCTTCTTCTTCTGAGTACAATCCTGGTGTCAATTGGGCCACAGCGCCACCAACATCTAATGTAGCGGTTGGGAGGTGTATTGTGCATTGAAACAGGGACTTTCTTTGTTTAGGCCCAGGCGGACACTTCAGTGTGAGAAATCGGGGGTGTGGCGGCCAATGCGTGAAAGTTGGCAGCCCTGTCTCTGACCTTCCCTCTCTGTTCTCCCGCTCGCTCTTTCACGTCATCCATCTCTCTGTCACTCTGTGGGTCGTCTGACTTCCTGTGGTGCCACTTTTAAAAATTTAATTACCAGGACGCTCCCTGGTGCAACTGTCAAGGAGAATGCCAAGTCAACCCCAGGTATAGAAACTAATTAGTTTTAATTCAAGCAAAATGTATTGTTGCTACACTGTGGCATTTCCACTGTCAGGAACATCACCCTTTCCATTCTTTAAAGCAAATTAGTCTTGTCTGTATTTGCTAGTGAAGATGTAAACACAAACATAACACAAATGCAACTAGGTACATTTTCTGAGTAATAATGTGCAATCATCATCATCATCATCACAGTAATTTTCTCAGATGGGTCAGCATAGGTTTAAGATTCCTCTCATCTGCCTCTATACTCTCATGACTGTCATGTACTCATCCCTAAAGAATGTAGATGTGTTCTCAACCTATGGCTTCTTGTCATCTTCCACATCCTGTTTTTATTGACATTTATTGCAAACACAAGTGAAAAAACACTTTTGCTCAATTTCCCAGTGAACCTACTGGAATATGACATCATTTTGTCTTTGCTCTAACTCTCCATTCACTTCTCTAATGAAGTTTTACTAGGTGTGGTTCTTTCTGACATGCACTCAATAGAGAGACTGTATAATGTCATACGGTTATAAATGTGACAATAAATGTAACTTTGCAATTTCTCCCAGCCTGGAGCATTTTAGTGTCTTTTAGCTTTGTTTTGGATTTACAGTCCACAACTGGTTTACTTTTCCTGCTCTCATGAACCAATAAGGTTGATGAGAGATAGTTGTCCTCTTGTTGGATGACAACTCTGACAGATATCTTTAACAGGCAACAGTTTGTGACTATACAGCATTCTCCAGGAGGATGTAGTTTGGCCAGAGGGTTTCTTCTGTTAATGAGGAATTCTGTTTTTGAAGAGACTTTTGGGTCTTCTTTTGTATTAAATAGGCCCTAATGTTTATACAGTCATTTGAATACTTTTTACTGCTGTTAGCCAAATGACTTCAACTCACATGAACTGAATATTAAAAGGAGGTAATATTTAAAGCCGCACTGATCAATATTTTGTATAAAGAACTGAATGACTATATGTAATGTGAAGGGGAACACTTATAGTAATAAACCCACTGAGAGTTGTCATCCGATGCTGCAGTTCCCCTCAGCTTTATGTCTTAGCAGTTTCAGCATCTTTAAGTTTTTTTTTTTTGCTGTTTACGCTTTTATGGCCCACAAACATAAATGTGTAGGTTCAGTCTCAAAGCTCTCATTACCATGCTTGGTCTCACTCTGAGGTCATTGAAATCGGGCGCTTGGGCAGCGATTTGCGGCGTCAGAAACCAACAAAAAAGAAGAGCATCCTTTAACATCCACATGATGCGCGGCCGGCCATTATAGTTTAGCAGCATCAGGGGGAAAGTTAAGGTGGCAAAAGTCCGAATGCGGCGGGCAGAAGGGGTGGTGGATGGGTCAAACAAACACCAACTTTCACCTGAGAGAGTATGTTTGTGTCCCGTAAGATTCTAAAGCCAAACCCTGTTCCATGTGTGTTTGTTGTTAAAGGAATTTTTTTTCTTAAATTTATGGTTTATGGTTGTACGAATGTAGTGCATTTATTTTGAAAGTGACTGTATGTAAACTTTGAATTTCCTCCAAAAACGGAGGTGTAATATGAAAGAAGACAATGCATGTAACAGGCAGAACTTGACACCGTGTCCCAGAAGAATGTGTTGCATTACCAGATACGACAGAGGTGTGACGGCTGGTATTGTTTTCACCTCATGAATCTGCGTGTGTGTCATCATGGCAAACCATGGTCCTGAACATAGTGAAGTGTTTGGATGCTAAAAGTCAGAAATTTCGATCAAGGGTTGGTGGAGACCAAAACAGAGCTGAAAGTAGAATACAGGACTTGCAGTTATTCATTCATCAGGTGGAAAGAGATACGACTCCATATGAATACTAATGTTACACTGCTGGTTGTGTAAATTAGCAACTGTTGGCTAATAATTTGCTAGTTCAATAATATGTCAGTGTCGCTTCAAAGCTTGTTGAGTTGCCAGCAAGTAGTCCGAAAATAGATTAATGCAGGTTTAAGAGAAGGCTTGCATGTCTCAGAAATACACTATTACCTTTGGGCAATAAGGTGCCACATGCTAAGAAGAGTGTTTTGTATAAGCTACTTATCACCAGAATAATTAGTGCCCAAGGTCTTTCAGCTGAATCAGAAATACACCAACGCTCCCAGCTCCCAGGAAATATAGTTGTTTACAGAGAGCAACAGTGAGAGAGGGCATGAATCTTATTTCAGATGTGAGTCATTTGGTACTATTTTAAAAGAAGTCACCAACAGGATCATTTGTCATTGTAGTTTAATATTTTCATGCAATAATCAGTTATGCCAGAAACACGGGGGCAGAGTAAATAATGAAACAGACAGAATGATTTGTAATCAAATGTTACCTTGCTTCATTAGACATTACTCATGCAAAAACCTGCTGCTGTTTGAAAAGGATGCATCATGTGGACAAAGGCTGAGAGAAAGACCTGCCTGCGAGGCGAAATTCAGGCTAAATAAAATCTCATATAAGAGCTCTGGGATTTGCTGTTTCCAGAGCTGTCTGTGGTGCTGAAATAAAATGACCCATACTGCACATTCAAAAGTCATTATTCATTACACTATTGTCCCGACCTGTTATTTGCATACTTGCGGCCTTCCTAATTTAGACTTTGCCATTTTCTT
This sequence comes from Epinephelus cyanopodus, assembly GCA_026686955.1. Lineage (NCBI taxonomy): Eukaryota > Metazoa > Chordata > Actinopteri > Perciformes > Serranidae > Epinephelus > Epinephelus cyanopodus. The sequence continues at coordinate 34,571,681 of CM048917.1, read as the reverse complement.
CATCAACAAGGCATTTTCTCCCTGAAGACTACCACTGGTCAGATGTGTTTGTTTACAGCACTATTCTTCTAAACTCTTAATACTGTGTTGCTAAAATCACAATAAATTCTGGGACATTACAAGTAGTGCATCTGCCAACAGTGATCAAAGCATCTTGACTGTAACCAGGACATATTTCATGTCCATTCATGTCTCTTCACACATGCCTTTTAACACTGTCATTTTAACTGTCCAGAGGCATTAGCAGTTTGTGTTGGAATTACCATTATGTCTATTTCTGTCAGTAGGTCCTTTTGACATTATCCCTTCCTTAGCGATTTTATGATACCTCTTTCTTTCTCCATCCTTTGTGTTCTGCATCCGCACCTGTCATGGTCCCGACTGTGCCTATCCCTCATTCTTTGTCTGTCTGGTTTGTCCCCTGTTTCTGCTCTTTCTCTCTGTGTTTGTCTGGACGTGACGTTCCACTCCAACTGCCAGTCAACCTGCACACCTGCAAAAAACCTGGGGACAGACGCACAAAACAACTTAAGATGTTCCTTAACGTTCTAGTTAAGGTTTCTTCATAATAAAATCAGTTGCACCAAACACCCTTAGGTCTTCTTCTTAAGGTTTTCTTAAAATGTTCACTTAAGTATTTGAGGTTTTCTCTTTGTTTTGGTTTTACACTTAAGGAATCCCTAGACCGTTACATAAAAGACCTTAGCAACCAAAGCAAGGTAAAAAAAAACCCCAAAACAAACAAACTTAATGTACCCCTGACTCTATCTCAACTGCAACATGGCCGAGTTCGATAAATAAAGAAACACACCCCGAGAAGAGTGTTCCGCAAATTGACTTTGTAGTATGTGCTTTCTATGACTGTATAATATTTTCCTCCAACCAATATGGTTTTCTTGTTTTCTTTTCTTCTGCCATTTTTTCCACTAACTATAAGCTAACATTGTGAGATGATAATAGTCATCACAAGTGTGAGTCCAAGCAAACAAGCAATCTTCATGGAAACTTTTACCACTGTAAAATCACATTTTTCCTTACTAAGGAAACCTTTTAAGGGTTTCTGTGCAACTGCGCAAGTCCCTTAGCTGAGGAGAAATGAAGCCTTAAATGTCTTTCTTAAGGAGAAAACTACGAGAAGTGGCCACGATCTCTTAACACCACATTGCGTAGTGTTGGCACATATTGTGTCAAAATGACATGCCAACACCTTGGAAACAAAACCAATGGAAAGTCAATTAGGATCCTTTGTCGTGGTGGACACGTTTTCCCTGGTTTATCCTGCAATGGGTTGTGGTTAATGTTGCGACCCCATAAGTAGTATAAAGAGTGAGAGAGTCTGTGCAGTTTGGATTGGCAGGTGGATGAAACAAACACTTGACTTTCACCTACTTTTGTGTCCAACTTTAACACTGCCTTAACAGTGCCCTCCATCTCTCCAAATGTGAGATGGTATGAAGCAACATCTCCAGATGCATCTCCACAGAGAGCTGGCTCTGAAGCACTGAAAACATCAGACATGCATTAGGAGTGGATGGCATTATGTCATACAGCTGTTAATATTAGAAACCATCAGCACAGTGCAGTGTGCCGAGAACAGCTTGTGCTGGAGGAAGAGATATCCAATCACAAAGTGGAACCTTAGAAATGTACCTAGATTTTTTTTAATCAGTTGATAAGAAAGCAACATAATGGAACACTGAGTAACTGGCAAATGACTGCAGAGACTTCATTGCAAGTTTTGTTTGATGAGTGGTATTTGTGTTCTGCACTGGAGGGGCTCTAAGGAACAAAGAAGTCCGCTGTCCCTGCCGCGGTGGACATTAGTTGCTATAGAGACTAGAGAGAGGTGTATAGGTGTACAGGCAAAGGAATGTAATGGTAAGGTCATGACATGCTTCTCTACACACACACACACACACACACACACACACACACACCTACACACACACACACACACACACACACACACACACACACACACACAAAAGAAGCCATGGGCATAGACAGCAGCACAACCCAGTGCTTTATTGGGTGACCTTTTCAGCACTTCCACAAGCTGCAAAACACATTGTGAGAGACAAAGCTCCTCCTTTGCAGAGGGAAATGTTGCATCTGAGCTTTGACGTCTAATTGGGGACAGAAAGCTTTTTTCTCACCTTGCACGACATTAACTTCCATTTGTTACACCTATTTTGTGTGTATGTAAAATATTCAACCCAACTGCCAAAAAAATGGCATTGTTTGTTTCTGCAAACCAAGATAATGGTAAAAATAGATCACTTTTTGTGCCACTACCGCTGCAGCAAATGCAGCAATGTCAACTGCTCTTTTGTGGCACTATCCCCGCTGGAAAGGTAGTGACAGGTTGCTAAAAAAAAACACCCACATCAAAAAGCTGCTGGAAACACAGCAACAGGCCCCTAAAACACACCCATCTTTGGGGGCAAGAAAGTGAAAAAAAGAGCTATGGGCTGCTAAAAACACCCATATCTTTGAGCTAAAAAGTCACATAAAAAGCATCACAACAAATGTGTTGGTTTTTTTGTTTGCTGGTCTCCAACAGTCGTTTGCCACATGTGTGGCACTCTGGACATTTTTGTGATAGTTACACCCAGAATTGTTACTGTATTACTTGTGGAAATATCTTGGTCCCCCCCATCCTTATTATTTTATTAATTTTCAGAGAATTATTCCTTGGAGTGATTTGTGTCACTTGAAATACAGCACAGAACTCCTTCGCTTTTATGTGAAGTAGTTCTAAGGCAATGCTCATTTTCAGTCAAGTCCCTGCTCATGATCTGCTCACTACATGTCGCTACATGTCCTCTGAATATGCTGTGAAAAAGTCCGGTCTCTCTAGGCAGCCCAGGCTCCGCAAATGGCATCAAAAACATTTGGGTCCAGGCTGCACCAACCAGCCAGCGCGAGACTGCAGCTTGTTAACAGATGACCACACAAAGTTATTAAGGCTTTTCCCTTTCTGCGTTAGCTTACAATCATGTGTGGACAGACCCTAATTAAACGTGATTTCTCACCTGCCAATCTCCACAGCTATGACTCACCAGGCAATATCTTTTTGGCCAGTAGAATGACGGTATTGTCGGCCGTTAAGCTCGGTATATTTCTTGGCCTCAACAAAGGGTCTCTAGTCACCCAGTCTTTGTCACACATAAGACAGCAAACAGATTTCTCAGGCATCCATAATGAAGAGAGGTGCGCACCCGGGAGCGCCGACTTGCGTCTAGCTGCAGCCAGTGTGGGGTTCCACGGCCTTTAGTGTCACACCATCTCGTCCACCACCTGCTAACTGTAAGCTGATATACCTGCTGCGACACGTTAGAAACATTGATGTGTTACGTATGAGACGCAAAAGTGACGTATTCGTCTTTTGCATAAACATAGAATACCAATATTTTGACCAAGGTAAAGTTGTACACACACAGCTGGTTGACACCTAGTCCACTGGTGTTGTCATGATAACCTGGATCTGAACAAAACTTAAGGTTTTTGGGATCTAGCGTACAATCTCCACGGACCTGAAATGATTCTTGGTCATAAAAAAGGGTGAATGCTGCAGAATCCATATGAACAATTAAATGTATGTAGCTTCTTTCTATAGTACATTACAGTGTTTTGCTAGACGAGACAAACTGAGATGTTCAATATAATATGATGACCAAAAAGGCCAAAAATGTCAACAGCTTTCATTGACTAAAACTATACTTTAATAGTTATTGTTTTCTTTGACTAAGATAAGACTAAAATGCCTAGACATTTAGACAACTAATAAAAATACAGGATAAGGTTTATTAAATGTGATGAAAAACACACAGGACTGAGACTAAATAAAAAATAGCTGACAAAACTATCAGAATGTGCTTGTAATTCTTTATTACAGGTAGTAAATAGTAATTGCAAGCAGCACACGGCGTTTCTCTGTTTCACAGTCAAACGTTATCACAGTGTAGACAGATGATGTGAATTATACAATATTCACTACAGTATTTTGAAAGGGCATCAAACAGGCACTCAGCTGCTTTGACAAACCTCTCACAGCATAAATATGACAATATCTGTGTGACACATTAAAAGATTTCGAGTGAAAAGATCTATGTGACTGTAAAACTGGATACAGTCTAATCCCCACAGTAGCTGCTGATACTTAAGTTACTGAGCAGTTTCCTGACTGCATAAGCAAGTTACTTTATATGTTTTTTATATGATCAGTCATTCCAATTTCAGTTATGCTAACGCAGTACAGGATAAAAGGTCCAGTGTGTAGGATGTAGGTGCTTCTGCTGGCAGAGATGGTACATCATATTCATAACCATGTTTTCAGTTGTTTATAATCGCCTGAGTCTAATATACATAGCCAGCGGGTCCACCATGTTGCTTCTACAGTAGCCCAGAATGGACAATCCAAACACTGGCACTAGATAGCACCATTCCTGTTTTGCGTCAGAAGTCGTAGTTGACACTTGGCACACAGGAGAAGTTTAAGTTGGTTGCAATCTGCAATTTCACCACTAGATGCCACTAAATCCCTACACACTGGATCTTTACTTAACTATTGTTTCACATCTTTTTACGTCAAAACAATGAATAAATGAATGAATAAACAATATGTGACAGAGACATATAAATACCATTATTTACCTGCCAGTGTAATTTATTTCTCCCAGATTCCCACTGGAACCTGTGCATGGTTTTTCGAGTAGACCTCGAAATAAAAAGAGACCTGGAGATTACCATCATACGTGACCTTTAAGATAATTCAAGCAACAATCTATGTTTTTAAAAGATAATGTAATACTATATTTAGTCATCATTGCATTTTGTGCCAGAGCAGACATGCACAACTGAACCAGCCCCTCTAACTGCCTGCACTTGATTTAAGAGCTTGTACATTAAATTAAAATGTAGACAATCAACTTACACAACAACTTTATTCAGGACAAATTGCCCCTTATGGTACAGAGAAATTATGCAGCTAGTGTCTATGCTGAATGTTGGATTAGTTAGCTGGCCACTGTATAAATAGCTAACACAGCCGTACTCATACACTGACGTTTCTTGCATGCATAGCTCCATGAGGGTCTGCTGCTATCTCGGCCATCACAGCACTCTCCGTAAAGTGCTACTGTTAGGAGCCCATTTCCATGGTGGATATGCAGGAAACCACACCCTGCTAATGAGCAAATGCTCTTGTTCATTCAAGGACAAACAAACACACAATCAGCAGGGACTGCAGCTCTCTGAAGTGTGCTGTGTATCCAGGTGTGTCCATTGATCCCTGTTGAGAGTTTCACAAGGAGGATATCTCAGAACAGATGTTCTTTAAGTTTTCAGAAGTGACACAAAAAACAAAGATTAAAACTGTGTTCCATGTTCTCTTGCATTGTTATAGGGAAGTTTGTCTTAAGCCAATTGGTAAAACATAAGAATAGCTGTTCTATGAAATAGCATATTGCCTATAAAGGAGGATGAATGAAAAAAAAGTGACTATAGCGTCTAAAAAAAGAACAATTTACTGGAATGTCAAGAGCCATGGGAGATTTTGAGCTACACTGTTTAATGGGCAGCTGCTGTCTGTTCTCTAATCTTGACACAAAAGGCAAACTGAAACTTGTATTGTAGGCGACTCTCATTATTCCTTTCAATTTATGCAACAACCACCTCTGACCCCTCTAACCTTTGTACTGGATCTTAAATATTTATCATAGTGAAACAGCAGGTTCCATCTAATATTTCATTACACTTCCTGTATGCTGTAGTTGATATTATCTTGCCTGTAACACACTAATTAGAACTGAGACCTGAATGTCCAAACCTTGGCTGGGAAAAAAGTTTGTCTCCTGGCTTCACTCTCCTTCACAGTGCCTGACTGTAATTACATATCTAAAGTCTAAATATAACCTGTCCTAAATCTGCACTGCTTCTTAAAGGAAACAGCAGAACATCTTAAATAAGGAAAAAGAACAGCTGCTGCGGATGATGATCAGATGATTGGCTGTGTCGCTTCAACCAGGTGAATGGACCACTTATAAGTATTTAACTTTCATGGAAGCTGTAGTTTTTCTGTCCAACCCAATTAAAAATACATACAGTGGCCATACATGTACCTCTGTGCAATGACAAATTGCTTCCATGCATAGTATTGCTTTTTCAGAGAGCAGTATTATTGATCTCTGGAGAGCAGCTCCGTGTGTCGATCTGGCAGACATGCCTGCGTATGGTCCGATATGCAGTTCCTGATTTAACAAGCTCTGAGGAATAAACTACGTTAGATCTGCTCATGGTGAAGGAATATGTCACCCAAGTTCAAGGAACAGCACTTTTATGCACGTTTAATTGGATTTAGTTCGACAGAGGAGGTCTACAGAAGAGAAATACATTGCTGTAGCAACAGAGATGTTTGCTGAAAAAAAAAAAAAACACAATATAGGTTTCAGTCTTTTTGTGGAATTTGTTGACAGTAATAAAAAGATAAACTGTCAGGTCAAGAAATTTTTATTTACATAGCTAACGTTAGCTCCTAGCTGCGTTGTTCATCATGTCACCTTGTTTGCTGGGAGTATTTTGTTCTAGTTTTGTACTTTGGTGATCGTACATCATTGTTAGCTGTTGTCCAAAGGGCTCTAGTTAAGCTAACATTAACTTCTGGAGCTTAGCTTCATTAATTTATCTGTAATCGCAGAGATAACAAAGATTGGCAAAAGTTATGCCAACCTTTACCTGTACTGTAGCACCAAACTAACAGAGAGACACTTTTGGTGCGTAGTTTAGGCCCTTATGTCTCCAAAAATCATCGATTCCCTCCTGCGAAATGCCTGTGACACCTGCCATAGCGCCCGGTCACTGAATGTTGATAGTTTGTCTGAGTGAGTGGAGGGGGGCGTGGCTTAGCCATAGGTCAATTGTTTACGAAGTCAACAGACCTTCCCAGTGGAAGACATTTTGATACAGTATGTCACAGCCCAGGTGGCCACCAACAATATTAGATGTTGATGTTGGGTTGAACTGGCGAGTGACCAAAATTAAATGTCAGGATGTCTAATTCCAACATTGATATGACATAGAATACTGTCCTATATCTACGACTTTCCCCGGGAGCAGGTGTTCAGAACTTGTGTGTGAACTTTGAGTGAATGTTGAGTCATTATACAGTACGTCGTCACCATAATCATGAAACTTTACTTGCCTTAACGTAACCTACATAACTTCACATCAATTACATAATTTGATGTCAAGGACATTACATCACCTGTGGGCTGCTTATTTGTAGAATAACATACAAGGAGGATACATTGTATTTAGTCGTAAGGTATGGCAAACAAAACCCAGCGTCTGCAAAACATCACAGTGTTCACAGAACTTAAAAATCTAATGTTGTTAGACATTTAGAATATTGTCAACAGAACTTTTTATTCCAACCACATTATTATGTCTATCTGATGTAAGAGTCCAATGTGTTTACAGGTGGGACAGGACAAACAAATCTGTGATTAATGAAAAGAAAATGTCACCACATGTTCCATCTGGTTATCAGGCTAGAATTTATGTAATGATTGAAAACCAATATTATACATGAATTTTCGCCTGTCTGAGTGGCCACAATCGCTGCTAATGCTCATAAAGAGGAAACCATGTCAAGACCATATTCTAATTATGTTAATGCAGAAAAGCTCTTAAAATAGCATAAGCATAATAGGATGATCTGATTTTATTTGCATAAATACACACCGCGCTCCCCTACCTTACACTTAACGTGTTTATGTTTGTTGGGAAGCACTTAAGGTTGTGCAAAACAGACATAAAAGCTGTCCTGAGAGAAATGTTATTGTTTTCAAAGAGAAAGCAGTGTTTCCTACATCTCTCCCTCAATGAGTGTGTCAGCATGATTGTTATGTAATGTGATAATCATCCATTTCTGGAGTTTTGGCGACATTTCAGAGTGCCTGTAAACTGGTGTCTTAATCATGCTTCACAGTATTATAGTTCTTAATTGTCCATATCATGATAAACAATTTGGGCAGACTCAAGAGATGTTGACTTTAAGAATAAGAAAACGGTATGATAAGGGAGGGGAACAGGTTCAAAACCTCCAACAATAATAAATGAAAATTGACATGGTAAAAAAACCTTTTTTATTTCCATATGATATCTTTGCCAAAGCCACAGTGAGCCACTGAAGAAGCACAAAAGAGCCGCATGTGGCTCCCAAGCTGCAGGTTGTCACCCTTGGCTCTGCTCTAGCTCATGGACCCAGTTTTCAGCTACCATTAGTGCAGTGGATGATGTCATCTTAACAACAAACCTCCAATGTCCACTGTTGCGTCTTCCTCTTTGCTCCTCTCTTTTCCCACCGCCTCATGCATACTCACACAGCACTCACATCAGACTTCTTTTCTTAAAAGCACTGACACGAGAACCTGCCTGAGAGACCTGGCTGGTGAGAACAAACCACTAACCAGCAGCTAAGTTACAACACAAAGTTGGCAAGCTAACTTAGCAACAAGGAGAATAGATTTGAAAGTTAGTGCCAAGCTGTTAACTCTTTAAGGACAACAATGGATGGAGTGACGGGTTTCCTCAGATCTGCAAAGTGGGAACACAACGCAGCAATGACTGTATCATTTGACATTAGAATCACAACTTTTCCCAGCCTGGCGCAGCCACAACCAATGGAATCGCTGGACAACAAAGCAGCAAGCCAAGGCAGCTCCTGTCCCCTCCATTCACGAACTGGTAATGCAGTATTAACTGGGCATTGCATAGGATTAGTGCAGCAGTAGCTCAAGACTGAAACGAACTTTTGTCGCTACATGTAGCGTTATTGGTTTGGTTTATAGCTTTTCACTGACTTTAATTGATGTACAATGCTCCTTCTCTGAAACTAACCACGTGTTTTTGAGCATTAAAAATGAAAGTAAAAGTGTAACCTAATGAAACTGCGTGCCTGATTCAGATGTTATCAGCCTATTAATGGCTGTTTAGTTTTAAGCTCCATAGATATGGGATTGAAGTGGCCTGCTACACCTACTGTCAGGTTCTGAGGCTGTTTTCAGCCCATTAAATGGCTGTTTGCATATTTAACGTTGTGAAACTGTTGCCATTTCAGGCCATTAAATGCACATGGGTGGCGTTTGCATTCAGGCCTTTCTGCCTAAAGCCCCTCTGGAAACAAATCTGTTCATTTCAGCCCAAAATTTTGAGGCCTTATCAGTATTCATGGAGGTCCTCACTTAACACAGTATGCTCAACCTCATTATTACCAGCCAATCAAGTATACATCAGAATGAGTTCAACAGCTACATCGTAAAGACTTTGTAAAGAGAAATACAGACAGCAGGAGGAGGAGTGTAAGATCATGATGGAGAGCTGTACTTGAGAGAAAGACAGGACAGGAAGACATCGACTGAACTGACTCAGAGATAATTCCATTGTATTAGGCGAGATTCAAAGCAGATGTCTTGGTTCAGTCAGGGAATGGCTAATAGGAAAATCTAATTCAAATCCTCCACAGATTACATTATAAATTCACTCCAGGCCATAAAAAAGAACCTTTCAATTCGCAGGGGTGTGGAGACAGTGGAGATAATGTCCGGACAGTCCAAAGCTTTTCCCAGAAATGCTAAAATTATAAAAAGCATACCAGTTTATTCTAATGAATGCTGTAATATTGGTTTATGGAGCTGAATCGTAAGTGACAAAATTATTATTTTATTGCATTTTCACCCTACAAAGGCAAAAGAATACAAAGCTTGTTAAAATGTTTTTGAGAGTGAGCAGTGGGCCATGCATTAACAGCATCACACTCTCACACACAAATACACACACAGACATAAGCATAGAGATGGTTTAATAGCTATTGAATAGCTATGCCCTGGCTATTGTCCAAATCAATCTGCGGACATAGGGAATAAAGGGAGGCATTGATGGTTTTTGTTCGCTCTGAAGGTCATCTCATATGGTCAGAATGGCTATCTGCCTCTTGGAGGAGAACTCTGAATAATCCCTTTGATCTTTCAGAGTTCCACAAGTCCTGTGCCTTCCAGCATAGGAGCCCCACAGTTACTGTGTGCTCACATAAAACCAAGTGTTTTGCATTGCGGGAGTATTAAACAGAGTTAAAGCAAAGATGTAAATAGTCACATATTCATGCTGAGAGATGCATGACAATGTGTCACAAAAACCTATCAGCGTTGAAACTGTCCTGACTTTACCAAGAATCAGCAATGGAACACAAACTTATTGTCACCGCCTTTGGGCACCCAGAGCTTTACAAATCAATGTCAGTGTTAATTAAAGGCAGAGCAAAAACGGAAAAAGCATGGAGGAAAGTAGGTGAAGGCAGAGACTACATCGTAAGTCATGAAAATTTGTATTGTTACTTATGTAAGCTATTTTGTTGAGTTGCTTTTTAGCAGAATGCTCTAAGTAATTTAAGTTGTATTTTTGTAGAAGGTAAACAACATAAAATGGTAATTAGCTGCTGTAGACAATGTGAAAATTTATAGAGTGTTGCTGTCTTGATTCTACTCATCCCGAGGGTGGAGCCTACGTGTGCACTGTACTCATTTTTGTTCCATAACCACTTATCCTCTTGGTGGAGCCTATCTAAGCTGACATCGGGCGAGAGGCAGGGTACACCCTGAACAGGACGCCAGACTATCACAAGGCTGACCCATAGAGACAGACAACCATTCACACTCATATTCACAGCTATGGACTATTTAGAGTTACCAATGAACCTAGTCCCCAACCTGCATGTCTTTGGACTGTGGGAGGAAGCCGGAGTGCCCAGTGAAAACCCACGCTGACATGGGGAGAACATGCAAACTGCGCACAGAAGGGCTCCCACCTGGGATTGAACCAGGAACCGTCTTGCTGTGAGGCGATGGTGCTAACCACTTGCACCACCAAATATTTGCCAGTTGCGGAAAACTCCAAAAAATATCCAGCGGCGGTGTTTGTGAGTAACGCAAGGTGAGAATTTGCTTTGTGTTCGATGTGAACACAGATCAGTACAACAGAAGAATGACTTCCAGCAACTGGTTCGAAGCATATATTTTTTGTTAAATGATAACAAAAAATGAATTAGTTAGTTAGTGTATTAGGCTTTTTCAAAATGTTTCTGAAGTATGTATCAAAGTATGTTCCTGAAGAGACATTTATCCAAGGCTTTTACAGTTGTTTTGCTTGTTTTAGCACAATTACTACAAGTCACATAAACCTAAAACATAAGCTAATATTTAACGCTGCACAAATCAATATTTTCATATTGACCATGGATCAAATTACTATATATAAACTGAAGGGGAAACTCATAGTGACAACCCTACAGAGAATTGTCACCCAGCTCTGTGGCTGTGTTTTAACATTTCTCAGCTTATTGTTTTGGTTTTCTGGCCCACAGCATTGTTTCTTTAATCTCACTGATCTCTTCAACCTGAATTGCACTGTATGCCACCTAGAAGTCAAACACATTAAGTTAGCAACTAGCTGATAAATGTAGAGGGCCATTTAGCAGCTATTTTTCTCAGGGGATGGTGAAGACCAAAACAGAGCAAAATGGAGAGAAAATACAGTATTAGATTTGCAATACTTGGGTGGTCATTATCATGACTCCAACGACAACAGTTTGCTAACATCTTCATGACGTACATCATGTGGTTACAGCTTGTCCTGCCTCCTGCAAGCTGGCAGAAACAATTAAGACTGCTCTGTAATCTACTGCAATGAACATCAAATCTGCATTAATTTCAGTTTGCTTCTTCTCATAATATATGTTCCAATGTTATGTAACACTGAAAAAAATTAATGGAGATGCAATTTTCTCTGGGATGAATTACACAATGTCTGCACAGGCCGCGTAATGAAAATGGCAAATTAGCATAGCAAGCTGAAAAATGCAACTGATACAAGACAAGCAGCTTTTACTGATTTTCACACAGCGCAGAAATAAATGGAAACCAGTGGCTGAAAATTTTTTTTTAAAAAAATGTAAAACTGTATAGCTATCTGCAAAAAAAAATTAAGGAGACGACACATAAATAAGGTCCTTTAATTGCTGTTTTTCTTTTGTTCAATTCCTAAGAAAGGAAGGGTTAAGATGTTAAAGACTGGCAAGAATATTCTCGAGGGATATGGTGATGTTTGTACTTTCAGTTTGAAGAGATTGATTAGAACAAAATCTCTATCAAAGGTCAGAAGAGGTCAAAAACGACTATTTGGCCAATTTCTTTTTTCAGACTTAAGGGCTCATTTATGCTCAACATTAGATATGGACACTGATGGAGCCTTCTGTGTGTACTCTGCATTCATTTTGTCCGTGTTTGTACATGTTTTATTAAAGCTTAAGGATGTGGACAAAATAGAGAAGTATCACTCATGGGGTCAACAATGAAGAGATTTAAAACTCAATGAAGAGATTTAAAAAAAAAACTGGAATGAATTGGTAATATAGTGAAAAGAATTTTCCGTCCACATGTCATGATGTGTTTCATGGCCTCACAAATCTTCACCATCTGCAACGCTGCATCCGTGAAAAGGTGAATTATTAGCTGTATTATTATTCCAAGCATAAGGACATCCATGTAAGCCTCAATGGATTGTTTTTTAACTTTTTGATGACAGGCTGCTGCTTCGATGCTGCTGACTTATCAGCTACAGGCAAGCACAAACCAGAGCTCGACACAAAAATATTCAGAGAATTATCTCAAGTGCAACTCAATTTCATACAATATATGTAGTAGGGGGTCCCTGCTCCATCTGTCTTTCTGCTAAGGGGTCCTTGGCCTGAAAAACATTGACGTAGACTTTTTTTTTTATCAACGTAGCGCCTGATGAGGTGTCTGTTTATCGTTTTCTGTCTTTGCTGTTTATTTCCAGTTTGCAGTTTATATGTGGCAACTCAGGCTGTACACTGCAAACAGTAATGTTGCAGCAGGTGTTTTGCCACTGACAGCCCATAGAAAACATGCACGGAATGATAGACAACACAACATGTTTAAGAGTCTTGAGCTAGAGCAGTGCAACAGATTATCCCTGTATGTCATTTGCTGCTGATTGACCCTTTAATAATTTAATGCTCCATTGTTGACCAAGAGCATTAATGTGGTATACATCACTTTACTGCAATACTAAAGCAGGAACTAAAGAGGAGGATTGCACATAACAGTAGTGTTTATGTACTGCATGTATGGTCAATGTATTGACTGACTTTCCACATGCTCAATGATTTCTGCAAAGTGTATTTGTCTGCTGCATTGCAAGATAAGTAGAGCTGATACCTTTATGAGGAAGTGCTGCTAATTCATCTTTATGGTCTGATATAAATCCTATCTACTCTTATAGAAAAACAACACTGCATAACAGTCATGAGAATTACAAAGCGGAGGTGGTGGCACTACGCTGTGTGTTGGGGAAGCAGCTTGACAGACAAAAAAAAACAAGCGCTTGGACCGGCTGATTAAAAAGGATCCTGACTGGATCCACTAAGAACTGTGGTGGAGAGGGGCACATTGAAAAAACTGAAAGCTATAATACACAATAGCAGTCCACAAGATTGTGGAAATGAAGGACTTACAGCGTCTAAACACTGACTTGTGAGTCTAGGACAGACATGGATATAAACTGTAAATGCAACTTTACTGGTTCGCAGAGGTATATAACCATGAGGCGCTAATTCCAGTTTATCTACATTATAAGTTTATTTTGAAGAGACTGTGTGCATCTAAGGAGCAAACTGTACATTTCCTGTGAAAATGGAAGGTTTTATTTGAAAAGAAACAATACATAAGCGTAAAATGACACAAGCGCTGAGCGTCCAAAATTAATTCTAGAGGAGGACCCAGAGCATCACAGTTTGACATGTAGGGCCACTGAACAGTATTCAGTATTTCATGAGTTGGGAGTGAGAATGTGTCATAGATAAAGGTAGCTATTTTGAAAATAATAACAATATTAAATTCTTTGGAGATTTTTACTATAGGTTGATCTTTTTTTAAATCTAAAGTTACAATTAGAATTTGTAATATAAGAGGTTCTGCTTTAAAATCTGCTGCAAGCTTGAGAAATTTGGGATTCATCAAGTTGGGACCAGCCGATTTGCTGGGATCCAAATGCTTTAGAGCTCTATGAACATCAATCACATCAAGTCATTAAGGTTGCTAGCAGTTTTAGAAAGGTAAAAATCAGATTTGGCTCTTTTGGTGAGAGAGGTAAAATGATTTCGCAGCTCTTTAAAAATCAACCAGTCAGCCTGGGATTCGGATTTTCTTGCTTTAGCCCAGGCAACATCCCTTTCCTTTTGTATTGGACAGCTGGGGGGTAAACCATGGATTGTTTCGGCCTTTCACTCTAAATTTGTGAAAAGGAGCATGTTTATCTACGATTTTAATAAAAACATCAAGAAAACGATTCCAAGCCAATTCTACATCATTAATGAGAGAAATTTTGTTCCAGTCAAAGGTCCACAGATCATGAAGAAAAGCTTGCTCACAGAAGTGCTTAAAATCTCTTTTAATAACAATTTGAGGTCTCGATTTAGGGAGCTTGGCTTGTCTGACAGCAGCAGTGTCACAGTGGTCACTAATATCATTTGCAAAGATACCTATATCTGAATATTTATGAGGAGCAGTTGTCTAAGAGAGGATTTCTCTGGGCATTTGAGATTTGGACGAGTTGAACTATTAATTAGTTGTGTAAGGTTAAATGAGTCATAGGTAGTTTTAAAGCTGTTAGAAACGGGACACAGCCAGTTACAGTTAAAATCTCCAGTCAGGAGAAGGAGACTTCTAGCTAGTAAACATGGGTTAAAGCAATGCATGATTTAAGGAATGCATTCAACACATTGGTCAGTCTTCAAGGACACCCACAATGCATAGTGGTGAGCAACACTGAGCATAACTTTTATTTGTTTACAATATAACTCCATAGGGCACCTTTAACAGCTGAAGAGTCAGATATTTCCCTCAGGTGCTGGTGGAAAACAAATATATGTATAGGTTTAATTCGGAATGTTCGTGATTATGTCCGTGATATTGCTCCTAATGTCCCATTATTTCACATCATGACCCATTACGCCATGTAAACCAGAGAGTTGTAATGATTGTGAACCACAGGGAGACAGTAATCCAGGGAGAAGCGGAGAGATTAAACAAACAGAGCAGAACAGAGCTGAAATGGAAGCTGATGCCACTTTAGCCCCCCATGTTTCTGCAGTCCGTCCCTCGACATTAGGAAGATGATTGGTTAAGTTTAATTTCCACAGGAGAAAAGCATCTCTGTAGTGTTCTGTGGCACATCATTGTGGGATCAGTCACAAGACAGAACCAACACAAGAGTTAAAAGCCATTACTTTGCTTTAAAATCCTACATATTGGCTCTAACAGTTAAGCAATGCTTTGTTCTAAAATTACTCCAGTTCCAAAGCTGTATAGTTGCTATGAAGATCAAACTACATTTTTTTAAATAGCCAAAGGCATTTGTATCTGTTGAACACATAAAAACTGAGAAAACAAGAAAGAGGATCATTAAAAGCTCTGGTCTATTTCTGTATGCCTGTTTTCATGCTCATGTTAAGGTGCACAACATCACAACTGGTGCTGGAACTTATTTTGGACCTTAAGTTGTTACAGTTGACAGGCAGGCACTCCCACGTAGAGATGAAAAAAACCCCAAAAAAACAGGCAGCTCTGTCTCTGATCGGTTCATATGAGTTCCTGTGAGAAGCTGCCCCGCCAAGTTACGTTTAACAGACGACAGCACAGTCTGCCTGTTGGACACAAGCACACCCCTGTCTCTCTAAGGCAGCCTTTCAAAATTTTAGTGATTCGGATGCTATTGTGGGGAATTGGAAATATTCTGAAGTCTCTCTGTGTCTCATCAAAGCTATGTAGCTCACCAAAAGACTGCTTAGCTTGTGCAGTGGCTTTCATTCCTCCGTCCTCAAATATTTAAACCACAATGAGAACAAAATGCATTTAGAGTGCTGTTTCTTTATAAGAATTTAACCTGGCACTGTGTTCATTTATTCATTGCCTGCTCAGCCACAGCAGCTACTGCTGTTGCTAATGCTAACTACCCAGTTCTGTTTCGTTTCTTCTTAAAGGTCCAGTGTGTAAGAGTTGGGGAATATATTAGCAGGAATGAAATATAATATTCATAACTATGTCTTCATTAGTGTATAATCACCTAAAACCAAGAATTGTTGTGTTTTTGTTACCTCGGAATGAGCCGTTTATATCTACATATGGAGCGGGTCATCTTCCACAGAGTCTTTCTACAGTAGTCCAGAACAGACAAACCAAACACTGACTCTAAACAGGACTATTTGCATTGGGACCGGAGATTCAGGTGGTTGCAGTCTGCAACCTTACCACTAGATGCCACTAAATCCTACACACTACACTTAAGTAATGCCATTGTGGTCACGGTCATTTGCCAAAGAGAGAAAAATTTTTTAAGACCGTTCACGTATACGTTTTTTACCCAAAACGAGTCTTGAGTCTCGTAGTAACATCTGAGGATTTGACATTTCTTGTCTGCTCATCTCTTGGCTCAGCTATGGACTAAAAAGGTAATCGCTGGTTTCGCTGGCAAGCTTTAAAGTCAGTAACACTGCACTGGCAAACAGTAAATACAATTCAGCAAATGAAGTTTTCAGCACTCACAAATAAGAAGGTCATACTCCAGAGACGAACCCCCAGTCAGCTGCTGCAGCATCCTGAATCCAGCCAAAGCAAACCTCATTACCAGGGGAGCTGACTCGACTCCCGAACCGACTCCCCCAATTATGCAAACTCTCAGTTGCTGCTGTTACACACGTTGGACTCAGCACTGTTGCTGGCTATCAGCCTGCTGTGACACCCAAAGATTTGCGCTAGCCAAACTTTCTATGGCACCGATCAAAAGTCTGTCTCTTGAGTTGCTGCCTGCTCTCCTCCCGGGGAATCAGTTCACAGTGGTGGGAAGCAAGACAAAGGGATGGTGGTGTGGCTAATGTTAGCTTGCTAATTCTTGCCTTGTTTTTGGTCTGATAAACAGCGGAAGAGAGAGCGAGGCAAGAAGGGCTAAACAAATTAGCTGCATGTGGCTCTACAATGACATAAGTTTCAATAAATAAACGTATGGGAAATACTGGGTTACTCTATGAAGCATACGCCCTTAGTCGTCTGATGGAAAGGGCTTAGCACAGAGAGGAAAGAAGTGCAGGGGGATGGTATACTTTCAAATTCTGCTGTTTTTTTCCCAGATTTCTGCCTACCCCAGCATTACGTTGCCATGATTGAATCTTTATTGTTTTCTTGGTTGTTGAAATGAAATAGCAAAACTATGAAAACGACTCATGTTAATGGAAGTGTATTTACATGACCATGATCCAATGAAAAAATGTTTTATTTTATTCCATGCTGAAGGACTGATTTTAAAAAAAGAATTTGTTGGTGTTTGGTTTGACTCTGATAAAAGCCCCAGACTGATGGATGGTTAGAAAAGGTGCAAAGGTCCTCTCAGACTCACCATTGTAAAAAAAAACCAAATTAACTTTTTCCCTCACATCTTTCTCTGTGCTATCTCACATCCTGCTGTCAAATGCCAAGGCCATCAAAGAATCACTTGTTTGTTCACAGAGTGCCTCGACTCCTACCCTCTTTTGAATACTGCCTCACTGTTTGCTTCAGTCCTTTCTCCTCTCTCCATTACCCACATCTTCCTGTTTTTCCTCTTCCTTTGACCTGTTCTAAATGTTTTCCCCTTGCTACCCTTGACAGACAAATACTGAATGAACAGATAAAATGAAGAAAATCTGCAAATAAACAAGCAAATGCAGAAAAAAATCACAAGAAGATATAGACTGACTACAGTGCTGCACTGTTTGTGTCAGTGAGTATGCAGATTCCACAGAGTTGTGCCCTCAGATGTGTCTCAAAGATTTTATTTATAGGTGGGGATATAAAGCAATCACGCATGCACACAGAGAAAGCTATAGGTAAGCTGACACTGTTTACCTTCTCTGTCTACTGTATGCTGAGGTGAAATTTCCATGGACGTGCCATCTAAGCAGTGATCTTTACATCTCATTAACTGGTCACTGATGGGAAATAGACTCTTCACTCTGCTTCAGTAGTTAGAGAAGTGCCATGGTTCAGATGTTCTTCCTTTATCTTGAATTTTAGAATATCTAGTAATGATGGAGTAGATTGGTTTCGGTAGTAATTCTGGCTTTCTTGCTTAAAAATACTCTAATAAATATTTTTATATTAATAATGGATTAAATGATATGTGTAAGGTTCCATGAGACTTACAGAGTCTCTTAACCAAATGTAGAATTTTTGGCTCCAGCAACAGACACAGGCACAAAGACACAAACAAACAAACAAAAAACACATACAGCTAATGCCACAGATACACAAATTACATCTCTGTGTTTTGAAGATGCATTCAAGGTCAGACATTGTGAAACTATAAAGTCAGATTTCCATGTCCTTTAAAAAAAAAAAAAAAATTCTATATGAAAGTATGAAAACACTCAATCCACAGAGAAATGCACACAGTCCATATTCAGAAACTGTGCCTTTAAATGAGCCATCAGGACTTAAATTTATAATGTTACAACTATACTATATAAGGGGAGAAAGCACCACTACAGAGTCATTGCAGCTGCTTGACATCAGACAGAATTGTCACCTTGTTATACTCGGCTTCCATTTTCAGTCCGACATTGTGTCCGCTCTAAAGCTAAAAACACAGATGCACTGCTGTGGCGCTGCACGTCATGTTAGGCATGTCAAGTGCCACCTCTAGCAGGCACACACTGGACACGTTGCACTGCAGCTCACCAGTCAAAGTTATAATTACTTTTGTTGAAAGATCTGTAGCTCTTCCACCTCTGCGTTAACTTAAGATCATGTGTGGACAGCCCCTAATTAAACTCGATTTCTCACCTGAAGAGCCAATCTCCAGAGCTATAATGTGTCAGGCAACATGTTTTTTGGCCATTGTCATTATAATGACGAGGTGGTTTAGCTTGGAATATATCTCGACATCAACAACGAGTCTCTCCTCACCCAGTTTTTTTTTTTTACACACGAGACAGCAACAGCTACAGAGTTCTCTTTATGCATCAATGGTGAATTGAGCTGCCATAGGAGCAGAGAAAAAGAGCTGCTATGGGAGGTGGTATGTACAAGCAGAGTGTAAGTTGGGGAGAAAATGGAGTGATGCGAGGCTGGAAATAGGACAGTGGCTTAATGTGCCACAGGACGGTGCGTCCAGAAGTGTTGACGTGCATCTAGCCACCGGGGTTGTACGTTGAAAATACTAGGGGTGTATTTTTTGACACGCAGCGATCACCGCCGGTGTGTTTTGGTCTTAACTGAATTCCATGGGGGAGGGCGATCTGTGTTCTTCTTCTCCCTCTTTGCATTATTTCCCTCCTTTTGGATTATTTCATCTTTGTATTCTTTTTTTGTCATTCTTTTTATCCAGAAAAGCACTATATAAAGCCAATGTATTATTATTAATTTTTCTTAATCAGTTATTAGATACCCACATATCTGCTTGAATCTAACTTCATTTTAAATCTACAGTGGGACCACACCACATTGGCATACTCCTGCAATGCACTGAGTAGGTGGAGTTGCACACCATATCTCAGCTAGCGTAGCAGGCAGAAGACCATATGGCCAGTGCAAACAAGTCAAGGGAGACTGATAAGACTGAACTGATGAATGTCATTAAGGCTAACAAAAAATCATATTGTGAACTTCACTGTCAATGCTGGCAATTATTTGGAAACAAGGAACTACCATGGCTTTTGCCCTGCAGGCCAACATTGCTGTTTGTTCAGCCGACAGTTATGTGGTTGCTGCCGCTGGCTGACAGATTACACTCCATGTAAACAGCTTTCCCAACCCTTGCTGTTACGTGTTTATTGGTGCACTGGCATACTGAAATGGAGCAGACCCAGATGCGTCGTCATGCCAACATACAAAGTACGATGTTGTGTCATATTGTAAGGGCATGTCAAATTAAAACAGCCTTGATAACAGTGTCAAGCTATCTTATCTCGCCCACAGTTGTTTTTATTACTCTTCACTGGCTCCTGCACACCGCTTGTTGATCGCAAACACCATCTTGAGACGGCATTAGTCCCGTCCATGGTGCTGATTGGTAAATCGTTTGTCCCCCGTGGTGCTCATTGGTTTGTTTTCTTTAAATTTTAAACTGGAAACCACTATTTCATGTTCTGTTGCCAGACCAGAATTAGTCAAATCGAACTCAGTGGAGTGGGTAAATTCAAAGGTCTGGACCCAGGCAATCATTACATTCATTCCTTGGCTGCAATGCTGTTGCGGTGACGCCAAGAGTGCAGATGTGGAAGACCTGGAAACACTGACCAATCCGAGCAGACTGGACATTTTTGTGAGGCAGGCTTAAAAAGGCCGGCGCTAAAGCAGGTATATTCAGGCAGACAGTATGAGAAAATAATGTTGTTGTTTTTTTGTTTTTTTTTACATTAAAGCCTGTGAAGATGCAGTAGACACCCGCAAGTATGAACCAGAAAATGAGCATAACATGGGACCTTTAAGTACCATGTGAATTCCATCGCCTCAGTTACAGTTCAATTACAGTTCACCACCACCTCAGTGATCGTTGGCAGTTTAATGGTGGGAGGCTTTTTGTTCAAAGCACAGCCTTCAGTGTAAGTACTGAAAGCCAGAAACCTTCAGCATACATAAAGTAACCATGAAGTCAGTGGCACTGGAAAAAAAACAATTATTAAAACCAAGCAGATATATAAAGATAACATTTTAAGCCACAGGATAGTGAAAATCACAGCTATTAGCCCTTTAACCTCAGTTAGGAGTTTATATGTGGATGCTGCTTTCTGAGAAGCGTTTAAGAACAGAGCAACCGGTGTGGAGGCTGAACAGATGCCCTCTGTTCCTCTGAGGCAGCTGGGCTGGCTCTGAGCCTGGCTGAATCCTCCCAAATAATGCTAAATCAAACACACCAGGATGACACACACACAGACGCACCGGTGAGTCCACGTGCATGCTTAAATGCAAATACCGTCAGTCACACACATTTGGAAATGGACAAATAAATATGCACATGTGTACAGAGATGCAAACCAACGCTGGGGTAGAGGCGCCCACACACACTCCCACACACACACACACACACACACACACACACACACACACACACACACTCACACAAATGAAACTGCTAAACAGAACCAACAGCTCTGCATCATATCATCATGCACGGCACTTGCTTTTTGATGATCTCCTGATATTTTGGACCTGTTGACCACTAAAGCTGACAGCATTGCATCATCTGGCAGATATTATCTTGAGAGATCGCTTCAGCGGAGGAGCGGTTATATTGCACATAACGACCTGATCAAATCCGACCAGCATTTGTCAGTATGTGTGTGTGAATGCTGACTTCATGCTGAGGTACTCAGTATTGAAAAATCTCCCCATGTCTGTTTGCAAAAACTCAAAAGTTGAGTGACATCCCATGGGAGCAGTTTAAAAAGCGGCTGCACTCTTGTTGCCTCTTTACAGTGACACGTCAGCATCAACAACATCTGTGCACAAAGCTAGGTAATAGCATATCCTGTTTTTCAATCTGTCTTGAAAATGAGTGTAATAATGAAATAATTCAGTTTAATGCATTGCTAAGGCCTCTCCTTGGCAAAATACAGAAAATTACTCGCTATTATTTGTAAAGCTTTTGTAAATCAAATGCTGTAAACACACGGTAAAGCTGAAGGCGACTCAGATGAGCATTTTAACATTTCAATCGACTCAGAACTTCAGACTGAAATTGTAAAAGTTAAAGTCTCCCATCCCCAGTGGAAACACACCTGTGAATCAGGCTGAGTGACACTTGATGCTGCTGGTTTGTTGGTGTGGGGACTGAACTGACTCCTAAAAAGAAAAGAAAGAGAAAAAAAATGCTCTTCATCTGGTTGTTATGGTTACCTGGAATTGAACAGAGCCCACCTCTGACCTGCCTGACCTTAAAGAGTCTACGATGAGTATTACATCAGCGAATTTAGCTGGCAGTCTTCGTCGACTCTGGAGAACCGTGGTGTTTGACCTCTCGGTATTACATCAATTGTGTGAGCTAGAAAATGCCCCGACAGCTGTGATGAGGTAAGTCGTGTAAAACAAATCACTTCAAGCATTTGTATCAAACCAGAGATGTCTACACAGAAAATCCTGCAGATAATATTCTCACGTTTTTCTTTCTCCTTGCCCTTGTGGCTGTATTTCTTCTTCCCATTGCATATATGCTAGTTTATTCTGAATCTGTAAGGGCAGATTTTTTTTTAAAGTGACAACAATCAATATTTTTCTGTAAAGAATGTCTGAAATGACTGAAAACATAGCTTGGTGGTGAGTTTGAGCTCATTGTTTTGCTCTTTATTCTGCAAAGTTTACTGTTCACTCTCACAGTGTTCTTTTTGGTCAAAGAAAAAGCTCTAAAACCTCACTGTGCAAGTTCATCGTTTTGCTTTTATGGCCCACAAACATAAATGTTTAGGTTCAGTCTCTAAGCTCTCGTTTACTTTGTTTCAAGCAGCAACCCACTGATGCTCAGTTCCAGATAGCAGACAAACAAAGTAAGAAAGTAGCTGGTAAACATGGAGGAGCATTCAGCAGCTAAAGAGACAGATAGTTCTCTTGGAGTTGGTAGAGACCAAAAACAGAGCTAAAGAAAAATACTCATTGCAAGCTGTGACAATGTTGCAAGTGCTGGTATTGTTTTTCACTGTGAGTCTCTGTTTGTGTGTGTGTCCTGGTGGCACTTAATATATCTGTCTTCCTGTCTGCGGACAGATTTTTGTCACCACAATAACGTCACAATTGTGCAATATGCAGTAATAAAACTCTACAGGTGTGTAGTTGAAATCAAAAATGAAGGTCGACATCAGTAATGGGAGTGGTCCATAAGGGCGCCAGAGGAAGGTGAGTAGGAAGTCACTGATTGTTGTATCATGGCTGGAGGGATCCCATTACATTCTTCAGTATTGAACTTACATTCATTAGGTGTTGATGATGATTTCTAACATTGCTTTATATGACTGGTCCATGAACTTTTACAAGTACATAATAAGTAAACAACTGATGATCAAGTGGGCCGGCAAAATAGGGATGAAATAAGAACTAAATAAGGGCCTGTTTATACAGTTCCATATATTTCTGAAAACAAGTAATTATCTTTGTGTTTGCACCTATCATTTACACGTAACTGGCGTTTTCAAAAACGTCTTCCAAAGTGAAATTTTATAAAAATATCCGTTTCTGTGGAGACGTGTAAACAGGATAGACGGAGATTTTCGATGACGTTGCAAATCAGTTTATGAATGCCCATTAGGCGCCCGGGAACCACAACAACAATGACACATATATGGCGGGTTGTTTACGTTTTGTGAGCACTTTTGGGACTACTTACGAGCTTACAAATGAACTTAGCATGCTGCATCAACATCACCGCTACATCGGCGAACGAAGCTGTGCCCAATATTAGAAGTGCATAGCAGCTAACTATGCTACATAAGGTTAAAATGTAGTAAATTATTGTTTTTATCACCAGCGCAAACAGAAAACAAATCACTGTGCATGGGCAGAACGTTCCTCTATAGTTTTTGACATATGGCGTGTCACCACCTACTGGCCTGGCATGCTAATTGCAGCAAAAAGCTGCAGTTTTTGCGTTTTCGTGTAAACAGGGATATCGTTTTCGCAACTGATTGTGTAAACCAGGATTTTTTTTATACAGGATAAATAAAAGTCAGTTTTTATTTGTATTGGACCGTGTACACAAGGCCTAAACTGAAGTTGTCGCAGACACACATTCTGCTTCCCTTCTCTCTCTCGCCTGCTCCTGATAAATTTCCATTCACCTGCACCCTGTCAGCCTTGTCATCCGCACTCCCTGCATATAAGCAGCTGCTGCCTTTCCCTCAGTGCCAGTCCCCTTTCCCTGTTCCTGTTACCGGCTTCTGACCTGTCTACGTCGTCTGTTTCACGGTAAACTCAAAAGCCTTCTGTCCCTATGTCTCTGGTTTCCGTCTGCCTGTGGCTGTGTGGTGTTTTCCTGCCATGACGTTTCAGCGTGAGTGTTCCCACCTGTCTGTGTGTGTGTGTGTGTGTGTGTGTGTGTGTGTGTGTGTGTGCGCGTCCTTCCTTCTTTTACCAACCTTTCAGCTCCTCAATCCATCGCCTGGTCGCTACTTTCCTGCTACTCATCCCACGTCAACTCTGCTGCTTTGCTGGACTGCTCTTCTGATATTGGACCCCTCCCCTTCTCATCTACGCCATCAGTAAGCCCCTCTTTGTTATCTCTGCAACAAGGAGGAGGACTCACGTCATTGTTCTCGATCCCACTTCCGAGTTCAGCCCGGTCCATTTCCTGGACCCTGAACCCAGAGCCTGCGAGGGCTCTGACCCTGAGGAATGAACTGTCAGCTAATGACCCTGTTACCTTGTGTATAAGTAATTGTCAGAGTGCTGTATTTCGGTTCAATCACAGACACTACAGAAGTTGCTGTAAGTCTGTACAAATGTATCAATAGTAAAAATATGAGGCAAGGCAAGTGTAGACCTATAGCACCTTTCAACATCAAGACTATCCAAAGTGCTTTACATAAAGCACTGATGATTGCTTCATCACTTTTCTAAAGCTTTAGGGTTCAAAGAACAGTGTGGTGACAGTAAAGAAACATCAGTGCCATAGGTTACAGAAATGGAACAATTGGTTTACATTATAGAGGAAATGAATATGAAAATGCATGTATACTATATCACTGCAGTTTATGACAGAGTAAAGCTTATGCTTTGACACCTGTGGCATTTTCACTCTGTGAGCCTATTTCTCCCCTGCATTGTATGCTCTACTATCTATATTTCATTCTATCAAACAAAGAGCAGTATTGATGCAATGTTTGATTTTTTTCCTGTATTTTTTGGCCTCTTGTCCACACACAAACAGAATTTTAGGTCACTTACATGAAGATTACTGAAGACGCCTTCTAAGCTGCAGATTTTTCAAAAATCTGGCATCATTGTATCTGCAAGTGTTAGGTTTTGGTTTCTGGCCGCACCCCAAAGCAGAGGTGGACGCAGGTTTATGGAAACAAGAATTTATTGACAAAGGAAGAAAAAACAAAATTTGCAAGCAGTGGAGGCAGGGTGCTAACTGGCTGGGAGGTTGTGCACCAGTGAAGAAAGATGGATCTCTGGAGATGACACAAATGTGACACAGAATTATCTGGCAGAGTTGTGGAGCGAAGACCAGGAATACGTAGGCAGGTTGATGAGCTGAGTGGAAACAGGTGGGCCTCATCGGCTGAGCCAGCCACGCCCCCTGCCACACACAAGCCTGGCAGGAACAGAAACAGAAAGGGAAGGGAGAACACACAAAAATCAACCCAAAAACCAAAACTGAATCATCACATGTTAGCACATTTTACAGGGACTATTTGGCCAACTATGATATAATTTCCTCAATTCGCAAATTTGCACATGCCCAGTGTTGCTTTGTATTTGTAATGAGCATGCAGTGGTGTGGACTACTGGTTTGTTAATAATACTTTTTAATCGAATGACAACTTTACATTTAAACTTACTACTTTTGTCATTTGCTTGAACACATTGTCCATTCAGAAGTTTTTAAAACAATTCACACACAGGGCTAACCTTAAAAGTCGCTGCCACATTTTGTTTGCAAAATGCTCTCACATTCACATAACATAGAAAACATGTAAGAAAAGCAAATATTTACATCAAAAGACATTACTTGTCTTCAAATTTGTTGATACTTTGCATATAGTGTAATTAGGTTATATTACAGCACAAACTGTACTCCTGATGATTTTATGAGAGAACAAACCCTGCTGCAGTCTGCACCTGCACTTTTTACACTATTTTGAGATGCCCAGATGAAATACTGTTAAAAAAAAACAGTTTTCTTCATTCGTATTATTTCTTTTGTGCAGGTTTTTCCATGCCCATTGACTGTTGTTGACATTTGAGGCCTACAGTAAGCACCTAAAGTCTGAACTGTGTTGCACTATACAATAAGCATTCATTACAGTACAGACAGAACAGATTTTGTGCTTCATTCTTTATTCACAAACAAACCAATAAAGAATGCCACCCAAACTCATAAATATAAATACTTGTCTTGTTTTCATACATTTCAAACTCAGAAATGCTGAATAATGGTCTCTTGCTCTCTTTACATGCATTTTCCCTCTTTGATCCATGCTTACAAATAGCAACACAGAGGAGGAAGCTTTTATAGGTGGAAGCGGACTGATTTCTCATTAGAGTTGTACAAAGAAGTTTCACACAGGTGCATCGGAGATTCATAATTATGCAAGTCATTTCTAGGAGCTGTAAATAGATGTTTTCATTTTGTTTCACACAGTTAATCCAACAGACTTTTGGGTCTTTTTTTATGAGATCTGTGTTGACAGTCTTGAAAAAAGGTGTGAAAAAAGTGTGAAACCAATGAAAACGTGTTAAGACAATTGTAAGAGAGGACCTCTGCTATGCTGAGAAGGTGATGATGAAGATCAAATGGATTCCAGTTTCATTAAGCGTGTCTTAGCGATAGAGAAAAACTGTAGTATTGCTGCAGCACTTCACGGACGAACAGTCTACCTCAGCATCTGTGGTTTACAGTCCGCCGGAACAACAGTTTTGCATCATCACGCCTGGGCGAACTAGTGGATGGTTGGATAATGTGGAGAGTGGGATTATTGTTGATGTCCAGAGCATCACTTGTTTTTTTTTAAATATGCTCCCTTGTCTGTATATCAAATCAAAGGTGATGAGATCTTCAGTAGGTGCTCTGAAAAAACTTTTTGTGACAAGGGGAGACTCCATATAAATATGTATATAAATAACTGTGTTAGTCTGACTCATAAGTCCAGGGCCATTTTCATTCCCAGTCCGTCCCTGGCAGTAGGACCCTCTTTCACAGTTACTTGACATCAGTTTGATAATCAGCCTTATGCAGCTCAAACTCTGCCAATTAATATAACAAAAGCTTCACAGTCAAGTTATTTTTATGTTGCTTGTAGCTGTTGATACACTGAAAGGTCCTCTCCTAATTCTTCACAAACACTCACAGAAAGAGACGCAGAGGCTGAGGCAGCGAGGCCTTTATTAGCTCCATCACCAGGGCTTTAATGTGACATTTATCCATCGTTCATTACCTCCATCAGTAAAGGTCAGACTTGTGCATGTGGGCCCTTTCAGGTGTTTGGGCCCCTTACCCCACCTGCTATACCCAGGAGCACACAGGGACATTGCTTCATTACTCATGTGTTCACCTGGTGAGAGGAATCACATCTTTGACTTTTACTTATTGGACAAAGGAGAAAAGGAG
Organism: Epinephelus cyanopodus; assembly: GCA_026686955.1. Taxonomy (NCBI): domain Eukaryota; kingdom Metazoa; phylum Chordata; class Actinopteri; order Perciformes; family Serranidae; genus Epinephelus; species Epinephelus cyanopodus. The sequence goes on along the minus strand of CM048917.1, from coordinate 34,544,255 downwards.
GGACACGGGGAATTCATGACATTTGCAGTGAGGAGGTAAAGCACACAGAAATCTCCACTGGCTTCTCCTTAGAAGGCTTCTCTTTGAGGTGGGAAGGCTGCTGCTTGGATAGCAGGGAGATGGTGGTGGAGGGGGGGGGGGTGGTGGTTGATGGAGGCAGAGCTTCCTGTCTGTCTCTCTGCATCCCAGTGCGCTGAGAGATAATTGAGCGCAGTGAAAGCCGAGCATTCATTCAAGGACCTTGACTGGCGCTGCTGAAGCCTGGAGGCTCAGGAGATAGACGGGGAAAGTAAGACCGAAAGAAAGGAGAGAGGAGAAGAACAGGAAAAAAAGAGGAGGAGGAGAGCGTGAGTTGCGCGTTCCATTGGCGCCTTATTTCACCGCTGAACAACAAAACTATGCGAAAGAGGATTTTTTAACCGATGAAAACTTCTCTTCTCTTTGCCAAAACCTCAAGCATTTACCCCAAATCCACCAAAACTTTGGACTTCATCGGATTTTGCGAATGCGTCGAGCGCACCGGAGCTATCCAGGGGTGTAGCCGTGCTGATTCTGGTGCGTCTTTGCGCTGGTAGAGGCTGCGAGTGTGTGTGAGCGTGTGTGTGTGTGTGTGAGAGAGAGAGAAAGGTGGTGGAGGATCAGCCGGAGTGGCCGACCAGTCAGAAGGATGCTGGAGGGCAATGCCTGCAGAAAGAGAGGATGAGATTTGTCGAAAGGCGCTGGAACTGCTCTCCGACCTGTGCTCCAAGGGAGAGGTGCAGGACGACCACTGCCTGGATTTCATTTACTACTTCAGGGACCTGGCCAGACCGCGTTACACGGACTCAGGTCAGACTCCACAATCTTCTCTCTGAGAGTTTAAAGTAGACTGGATTTTTATTACAGGAACCTGCAGCTGTCCTAAAAATAATCTGAGTTGGATGGTGAAACTGATGATGATCTCATCGCGAGCTGTAGGGGCTGATTAGAGTGAATGTTTTTATAAGAGCATTCAGCACTTTAATCTCAAACACACACCGCTTCGCTTAAACTTCAGGTAGGATTAAAGAGAAATATGATGAAATGTGAATTTTTATGAAAATGGACACATTGATTTGCAGATTTGCGGGAGCCTTACATTAACAGGTGTGTGCATAAACTAAAAGAGGTTTTTCTTTGTCCACCGGTCTGAAAAGAAGTGAAAAATCTTCTCTTCTGCAAAGAGAGCAGCATAACACACACCACACTGTTTCGCAATATTCTCTGCTCACTAACGGTGAGAAGAGTGTGATCTGTGAACTTGTTGCTTGCATCCATTTGCACCAGCAGAATCTAAAAAGCATGTCATATATACAGCACATGTGTGTTTCTTTGCAAATCCACCACAGCATCCTCCATCCTTTCCTGAGCAGACTGAAGTGTGTAAGTGTTGGTTTCTCTTTTACTGGGGCTGGCTGGAGAGAGAGAGAGAGAGAGAGAGAGAGAGAGAGCCCCACCCGATATTCCCCATAGCTCCCAGCACTTTGCAGCCATGGGTCTAGGAAAATAATGAAGACCAGTGATCTAATCCAGCAGAGACCCTGCGTGGAGAAGTTGGCTGGGATTTCTTCAATATTGACATTAGAAATCTGATCAGCCAGGAGGAGACCAGTCTGAAAAACATTCTGGTGAACTTTGAAACTTTAAAAAGGCTCAGTTTGTACTATGACATTATATTTATATTGCACATTACATTGCAACAATCCTTAGAAAAACTGATGGAATATTACAGGGATATCTCTCAGGGACCGTCCCTAAATATGTGAATTATTTTCTTTAGGAAAGATTTGTCAAAAACCAGTCATCTCTACTGTACTCTGATAAATCTTCAGTACAGAGTGTTTGCACGTGTGTGTGTGTGTGTGTGTGTGTGTGTGTGTGTGTGTGTGGTTTGGGAGTGCATATACATATCAGAGCATGTAGGCTACATGATTATATTTCCTATGCATATACGGTCTACAGTGTATATACAGTGTGAGCTTCTTTGTTCCTTTATTACTCTCCCCTTTCTGTGAATATACGTGTGTGTGTGTGTGTGTGTGTGTGTGTGTGTGTGCATGATTGCGAGTGTTTACATGTATGTCGGCTTTTGTCAATAGCAGCTGTGGCTGGGCCGCTGCCTTTAAACATGTTACAATCCATCATTAAACATGTATGATGAAGAGGAAGTTCAAGCTACCAGAGTGGTTCCCCTGAGGAGCTATGACCCACTTTCTCTTGTATTAGACTGCTCTAAATGCACACACACAAGCAGGCACACACACCCACACACACACACACACACACATACACATACATATACACATACACATACACACACACATACAGTGTGATCCACAACAAACAACTATCTCTGCGTGGAGAGACTGGAGCCGGGCTACTGGTCTCTGGTACTGGAAGTTTTTGGAGTTTCACTTTTTTGCAACAGTTTTAAATAGGCTCCATCTAAACAAGTGGTTTCATGCTCAAAGACGGACCCACAGGAGGAATCAGCTCCTCTACTTGCACCATAACAGACACGTAATGGGCCCACATGAGACCATGATGTGTACTTTTTGAACCACCACAAATGTACAAAGTAGTTCTTGGTCATTGAAGGTGAAAATTACCACCAATCCATCCTGAATTAAATGTACAGTAGCAATCTTTCAAGCATGCAGTAAGTGCTACAGTAGGCTATTGCCAATAAATATGTGATTGAGTTTCTTATTTTAACGATCACATGCAAAACAGAGAGGTTTGCCCAAGTTCAACAGTAATTTTGGCATACTGTTGCTGTCTATCAATTAAAAAATCCGCCTTGAAAACTTAATATAAAGACTTTGTCATGCTTTCAGTTTGGTTTCACATTCTACTGAATGGAGTTGCACTTGTTTACTGGAGGGATGTCGGTGAGGGATCACGCCAGTAGAGGGAGCTCTTGTTGCAAGTGGTTGTCGTGTGACACTCATTTAAAACACGTAGTAATTATGACAGTTACAGGGTCAGGCAGTTCTAGTACACTCTTTGTACGTTTACCTATGAAAAATAACGCACCAGAGTTTGACTATAAGCCATGTTATTTGGAAGGCTGCGATCACGTAGCCAATATGCTGACGAGGGCAAAGAAGCAAGAATATAATGTACAAAGACGAGAAGTCCCCGTAATGAGGCAGGCTGGTAGATGGATCAAACAAACACATGACTTTCCCCCAGGAGACCTGTGTTCATTTCCTGTGTGAAACCAAGTGAACTCAAAGCCCAGTTCAGACCAAACATTCGCGATGAGACAAAAACGTTTTAGAACATTGTGAAGTAAAGTTGCAGTGGTGTGAACTAGCCGCCTGAGCTCGACTCAAACTGGCTGCAATTCCGCTGGTCAAAGCGCTGGCAGCTGATTTTAGAATTCAAGTCAAAATGACCGCAGCTGGCATGTTTGCCTGCTGCGGCAGGTGCTCCGTCCTGCTGACCCCTCTGTTTACGTACTCACGTGTCGGATGGTGAGTTGCTACTGCTGCTCACTGTCTGTCCTTATGCCCCCTCACACACATATTCTCATTGACTAGCTAATTGATGCAGCCTACTTATATTACTGTGGCGTATTTATTATGAATACAGTCCATCTGATGCTTGTTTTTTGTTTTTTGCCGTTCATCACTACTACAGATGCAACTGTAGCCAGCATCTCCCCATCACTACCTTCATTCATAATCTAAGAAGCTACAAATTACATTCAGCCACTCTCCGAAACCTAAGTCATGTAACTTTGCATCACCATTCAAGGGCTCTTTATTTGTAAGATTTAATACAAACCATTGTATTTGAATTTTTGTAAGATATCATATGACCCACTGTTTGAGAATATGTTGGCAGGGTGTTGTCTCTTCACTGATAAATTTATCAAGAATCTTTAGCAAATGCATTAAGAAGCAATTTTGAATTAAACATATGTAACAAGATTTTATCTGGAGAAAACAGATCCCTGAAGATTTGCAACAAGCATCAAGTAGCTACGGCTCAGTACACTTTAACCAAACTGACAGAGGCATAAAACATAAATAACAATGAAAAATACATCAAAATACACATGTGAATTCACAGTCAACCTGATATGACAGCTCATGTTGCAAAGTTGCATGCTGAACTCCCTTATCAAGTCTATGTGCTCATACAGACCTTAAAACACTTAACAAAACTTCACTCTAAATGCTACATATTAACTTTACTGGTATTTAAAACTCCCCTCCAGCCAGTGTTACTTCCTGCTCAATGGCTAACATTCTTTCTCAAATTGAGAATGGGCTTGTGGGTAAAAGTTGGACATAATCTATTGCCACGGCAACCAGATTGCAACTGCCGTATCTTAGAAAACAGCGATATGGCACTTAATTTGATGAATTTACTGTTTATCAGACCACAAATGAGACAAGCATTAGCAAAAAGCACCAACTCTGTCTCTCTCCCTCACTCTCTTCTGTACTGTCTCCTCCTGCTGCAGCTGTTGATTGTTTTAGATGTGAGGCGCCGTTTGGCTGCTGCACCGAGGAGATGCACCACCACATGCTGGCTGAATAGACATGCTGCTGAGGTCCGCTGTTTGAAATGCAGTTATGGGACATTTTGAAGGTGCAACATCCACCAGCACTGGCTTCCAGCACAGGCACCACACTGAGCGGCACTGTGATTCTTTTTATTTTTTTGTTTTCTATAATGTGACTTTTCTCTTGTTGCTGCATGGAGATGTTCTGCATGTCTGGGCTGAAAGTTGTGTGCTTACCAGCGTCTGGTCCTGTTAGAGGCTGGTGTTGGTGGACCGTATAAAGCTACTGCCCCCGAAGTGTATTTCAAACGGCAGACCTTGGCCAGGAGATAGTAAAGAAGAGAGCCAGTGAGAGAGACAGTTGGTGTGTTGTACTATTTCTGCCAGTGTGATTTCTGCATTGATTGCACCCATTTACTGCACGTGCAAATACCAGTATGATGTTTAGTAGTAGTGTGAGATGGACTGGCGGTTTGGTGTGGCGTTTGTAGTGATGCAGGCACTGTCATAGTAAAGAGAGAGCTGAGCCGGAAGCTGCAGCTTTCGAATTACTGGTCCATCTACGTCCCAACCTTTAGCTATGGTCATGAGCTCTGGGTAGTGACTGAAAGTACGAGATCGCAGATACAAGCAGCCGAAATGAGTTTCCTCCGTGGGCTGGCTGGGCTCAGCCTTAGAGATAGAGTAATGAGCTCTGCCATCCGGGGGGAGCTCAGAGTAGAGCCGCTGCTCCTTAGCATTGAAAGGGGTTTGTTGAGGTGATTCGTGCACCTGATCAAGATGCCTCCTGGGCGCCTCCTGTTAGAGGTGTTCTGGGGCAGGGCAGACCCAGGCTGGAGGGATCACATATCTCATCTGGCCTGGGAACACCTTGGGGTTCCCCAGGAGGAGCCGAAAAGTGTTGCTGGGGAGAGGGATGTCTAGGGTGCTTTGCTTGGCCTGCTGCCCCTATGACCTGGCCCCAGATAAGCGGATGAAAATGAATGGATGGATGAAAACTATAATAAAAAAAAAAGATATTTTGTATCAAAAAATGATATTAATTGTCATTAAAATGCCAAAAAAATACTTTGGAGGGGGGCTTAACTGGGTTAGCAAATCACTATGGCCACCTCCACTGTTGGTGAAAGGTGTAGATATAATGTAGGAGCTACTAGAACCATGATAAGGACCTGATCCCTTACTGGCTTCTCACCATCAACACTTACAAATGTGTTTGATGGGGCTAAGCCAAAAGCACTACAGCCAGAACTTGAATCTCTGTGATGACGCTTTGTACCACTTGGTACTGCCATTCAGTATCTTTAACACTAACTTGAAGTTGAAGGGGGTGTGATTAATCATATTGTAAATTTCAATGACTCATTAACAATCTTCTTGCAGTGTAGCTGACAGAATTTCACTTCCAGGTTAAAATCTTAAGGAAATCAGCAAAATGTACAACAACAATCACATTCTAACAAGTCTTTTGTAGATACTGTTACTGAGCTATTAACTTTGTAGACATAGTTAAATATTACTAATTCTTCACCAAACAGTTCAAACCAGGAACGGACTGAACTTTCTTAAAATCAGAGAACATTTGAAGAAACAATTGAAGAACATCATGGCTCTAATCCGTACCCCCAAACTATCAGAAACTACTTTGTAACTTTTTATTAAATTGCCTATGTGTGCAGAGAGCCCGTCCTGTGCTTGTTATAGGAAAAATGTCCTCCTGTTCCTCTATTTTTGAGTTTGTAGCCTGCTCCTCAGTGGACCCCCAGGATGGCACCAGCTGTGGGTGCTAGATTGGTGACGCAACTGCAAAGCCTTTTCCTTGGCCTCGTTTGCAGTATCATCAAAACTGCTCCTTCCTACCTGTGTGGGAAAAACAGGCTGAGAGGATATTGTTAGTTTTTTAAATGTGTACTGCATATACACATCAAATATGAATATTTCATACATGTCCATTTTACAGTTTATTTTGGTGATAGCACAAAATTTAGGAAAAAAGAGCTGCAAAACATCTTTTGTTTCATGCTGTTGGAATGCAAAATTATTGTAATGTCATGCAAAAGCTTCTCCATTTGCACCAGTGCTTCAAAATGTGTTTTCGAGCAATGCTTCTTCAGTGCTTTCATACAAAACTGTATTGCTTTTAGGAGTGTATATGTAAGTGCTGTGTCAAACTGGGTAACTATTTTTGACCATGGGGTGCCAGAACTGTTGTACTGACTTACTCTACAGGCTTGTCTTATTCAAAGTAGGCCTGGGTAATATGGCTGAAAAATAATATTGCTAAATTTTAGGCTACATTGCGATACACAAGACTTATATTGCAATATTCTGAAATTTCTTCCGATGGACTGTAGACTACAAAGTTACAATTAAGTTATAGCTACTGTCATAATAAAGCTAAATAAAGTACTCTTATAATAAAGTTGAAAAACACTTGTTATAATTAGATTCATTTTTTATTCTGAAACACCCAGTTTGTCTCGAGCCGGAAGTGTTGATGTTTTTGCTGTGAGCTCGAAGCTTCTGGTCAACAGCTGGCGTTGGCAGTTAGATCAAACTCGAAGATTTATTCACTGTGAGCTGGGAACATACAAACAGCTCTCTCGGTTAATAAATTAATAGTATTTTCAAGTCACACTGGTGCTCTATGGTCACAAAATTTGACAAAATAGTTGCGGTAAAAAGACACATGCTTCTTTTACTCATGCTATCGTTCATTTAATTAAGTTAAACAGTTACCGTGGCACCGTTAAATGTGATGATTTTTTCATCGTAAGTTGGAAACCAAGTAACAGCTCTCCAGTCCATGTATTAATAATATTTGCAAGTGGCAGTGGTGCTCCATGGTTACAAAATATGACTAAATAGTAGCATTCTTGAGCCCTGCAGATGAGAAACACACCTGGCTTGCTATCGCTTGGGACAAAGTGATTTGGATGGGTGAAGGAGTGTGTGTTTGACGCATTATGTTTGCGAGTATTTCTTTGTGTGTGTGTCTGTAATAGGGGAAGAGTGAGAAATGTCTGCCTCTGAATGTTGACCGCGGGACATGCAAATGCAGCGGCCAGTAGCTCCCAAAAACGTTGCTGCATTTTTGTTTTAATTTGTGATCTTTTGCCTTTATTATGAAAGCATGTATTGCTTATGCCAGAAATATACTCATCAATACCAGTAAAGGAAGCGCAGAGGTCGGATTAATTAAGTGCAGTGGCTACTTTGAGAGGATCAGTGCCCAGGACCACAATCTTTTGATCCCAGAGCCAGACCAGCTGGACCAAATGCAACTGTAAACGGTGTGACTGCCCCAGGAAGAAAGGGAAGAGAACCTAGATAAGAGTTAAGCCAATCCAAGTTAGACCTAATGCTATTCAACCACCCAGCCTACTTCTGGCTATTGTCTGATCAAAGAAAAATATAATGGATGACAAAAGGGTCAAGGGTCAGGTGTGTACTGGGGCTGTGAGTATTAACACGTTAATCACAATGCGATTAAGGTCTGAACTTTTTTTTTTTTTTTAATTGCATTAATCGTGTGTTGCTATTATTCGCAACTGCCTGTTTTTCACAGGCTATAGATGACTGAGTTTTAAAGCTAGAGTGATGATACTGGTATTATATCAAACCAGAAGACCTAAGAAATCCAGTGGTCTGTGTTATGCTAGCTTCTCAGGAAGAGAGCTAAATATTGCTCCAAAATTAGGCTAAATTTTGGTGTGGGAAAAACAGCATGACCATTTCCACAGAGGTCCCTTGACTTGTCACCTCAAGATATCGGAATGAAAATGTGTGTATCCATGAGTCTCCCCTTTACAGACATGTCCACTTTATTCCATACAATTTTGAACACAAACTATTTACTTTCTTGCATTCAATGTTTATTGCAGATTTATGATTAGAAAATCTTGACACACAGCGCTGAGTTGCATCTCAAATTAATATTCAGGTTTCCAGCTTTCAGATGATGTATACCACTTCTATATGGCATATATAGTTGACCCCCTGTCCCCCCTCAAAAAAAGACAGAAATGGGTCTATAGTATGTGGGTCTCAGAGGGTAAATTGTGTGCTGTTATTTTGTCTCTGTGACCATACTATGGTCGCAGTGCAGCACTGATCTTAAAGAAATCAATCTAAAAATCAAGGTCATAAAGTAAATATATGTGCATTTATTTGATTCCCATTCAAAACACTCTTGTAAGAATTGCTTCACCTTGTTAATATGGGCTTTAAAACTCTTTTGAAATTCAAAATAATGGAATTTTAAACCTGCAATAAAAGAAGTGTGATTAGTCGTGATTAATGAAATCCAGCAGTTAATTGAGACTGAAAAGGCTAATCATTTGACAGCCCTAGTGTGTACAGATGATGCTACAGCAGCTCTACAGGACTGTTTTGAGGGCACAGAGTAGCACATGTTCAGAGTTCCTTCCACCCACAAGAACCACATCAATCTGCAAATGTTTTGATGATGTGGTGATGACAAAGAAAATAAGAAAGCCTTGATGAATTGAGAGGTGAAACCCTTAACCAGAGCCAAAAAAGCTGCCTTTCAGTAATGTTACAAGGAAACATACAGCAAGCTGGCATTGAGGAGTTGAAGATGATGATGATGATGATGATGATGATGATGAAGACATCAGGAGAGACTGGAGACACTCAAGCACATTCTGATGAAGTGCTTTGAGAAACTGGTTCTCCAGCACATCAAACACAACATCCCAGCCAGTCTGGACCCTTACCAGTTTGTATACAGAGCCAACGGATCCACAGAGGATACCATCTCCACTGCCCTCTGCTCCGTCCTCACACATCCTGAAAATAACAACACCTACAGCAGAATGCAGTGTGTTGATTTCAGCTCGACATTCAATACAATCATGAAACTGAGCACTCTGGGCTTGAGTACTACACTCTGCAACTGGATATTGGACTGCATCACAGAAAACCTAACAGTCATCAGATATCTCCCTCCTGGTGAAAAGGGTCAGAAATGGCTGCATTTCTTTAGGAAACCTAGGAAGGCATTCCCCTGCCAAGTGCTTGTTAGCTTTTACAGATGAGCAATATAAAGCATCCTGATTAGAAACATTTCAAAGTGGCATAGGATTCCTAGCTGGCTCAGTCTGCAGAGTATGAGACTGCTAATCTTTGGGTTGTGGGTTTGTGCATCATATTGGTTGATGGTGTTTTTTTAGGATGCTTAGTGGCAGAGTGGACAGGGGGGATGACATGCAGCAAAGGGCCCCAGGCTGAATTTGAACCCGGGCCGCTGCGGTAACAGTCATGTAGATGGGGGGCCTGCTTTACCACTAAGCCACTGACGCCCCAATGACAAAAAAGTTGAATCTAATCTAATCAGTGATTACCAGTAAGGAGTGGTGCCTGCGCGGAGCCCAAAGGATATAAAAACACAATACTCACCCCAGTGACAGCTTGTTCAACCTGCTTCCCAGCAATACAGAAGTATCCGCTGTTGTACCACCAGATGACAGCAGCTTCTTTCCTCACCCTGTAAGACTCCTCAACTCATGAACTCCATAGTAAACTAGAATTATTGCCTTGTGCTTGGATGCCTATACCAACTCATCAAGTTGCAAGTTACAATTATTTTTGTCCAGACAGTTGACAATGCTTCAAAAACAACAAATTCTAAAATATGGATGTCTCACACACATCTTCAACCCGGCAGTACAGAAGGTCTATATAGCATAATTTCATGGTGAGCCCCAAAGATTGCTGTCACCAATTCAGTATCTGACCAAATGTCTCCTCTGCTGGTTTTGAGTCATGATACTGAATTATAGCCAGAAAGGTGTTTTTGCAGAGCATTATAATGTCACAGTGAAATATCTTTATCCTATTGGGCGTTTATGTGAAATTTTATTATAATTAACGCCTGAATTCTTGAGTTATGGCCAAAAACATATTTCATGAGGTCACAATAACCTTTGACCACCAAAATCTAATCAGTTCATCCTTGAGTCCAAGTACATGTACTGCATTCAGATAGCATTTTTCTAACCTTAGCAACCACTCAAGGTGCTTCACAACGCAGGTACCATTCAACCACATTCACATAAACTGGTGGCTGACACTGCCATAAAAGGTATCACCTGCTCATCAGATAAACATTCACACAGCTATTTGGTGTTTAGTATCTAGCCCAAGGACACTTCGACATGTAGACTGCAAAAGCTAGGGGAAGAAACCACTTACCTTCCAACTGGTATACAACTGCTCTATCCTGAGCCACAGCTACCCAAGTGGACGTTTGTGCCAAATTTGCAGAAATTCCTTCAAGGCATTCCTGAGACATTGCAAACTCAAGAGCAACATTGACCCAAGGTTGCAGTGACCTTTACTTCAGAATTTTGACCACCAAAATCTAATTAGTCAATCCTTGGGTTCTAGTGGAGGTTTGTGGCAAATTTGAGGAAATTCCCTCAAGGTCTTCTGGAGATATCACACTCACAAGAATGGGACAGACAGACACATGGACGAATGCACAAACAAACACACACAAGGATGAAAGGATGGACACATGCACAACCTGAAAACATAATGCCTCAGGCAATGGCTGTCATCAGCGCAGAGTCGTACAAGCAAGGTTTTTTTGTGTGTGTATCATAAAGGGACTGCAGCTAGCATTTTGTAGGGCAACCATGCGTTGCAGAATGACAATACATGAACCTCATAACCTTGTAACCTTGAAAGGAGCATGATAGTCTCATGTTCTTACTCTGGAAAGCAGAAGAGATTGATCCAAGTCAACAACAACAATGAGCCACCAGAATGTTGAAATGCAGAAAGTACTTTCATTTCTTGGTCTCTAAGATGAGGGATTGATTAAATGTTCGGGAAAATGGGTTAGGTTTCATTATACCCTTGATTGCATTTTTGAGGTATTGTTGCTAGGCAACATAACATTATTGGATATTCGGATTAGAAATCTTTGAGCCTCTGGTGATATTCTTGAATGAGCTCAATAAAGTTAATGGCTCTCATCTCCTCTTCTCTTTGCTTAATTTGAAAACCACCTATTTGCAACACTCTTTTGATTCCCCTACATACAGCTACATTCCTCAAGTTGTTATCCATGCACAGCTATCCCTGTTTTTCCCACTCGGAACTGTAAAAATTGTTTCCAGGACATTATCCCGATTCCTTCCCTTTAGTACCACACTGCCATGCCCTTTCACCTCAGCTATTGTCTCTTACTGACCTACTGCTGACTTGGCTGCTGCAGCTTATTGAACTGTACTCAGTGCTGCGCTCCCCAGAGGATGGACTGTGCACTTAAGAGTTGAATGAGATGGCTGTAGCCAGAAGTCGTCTCTCTGATAGACCCAGGCATTGGAACAATGAATTGGTCATAATCATGGGCTTTGCGTAATCTGCTCTTAATAACTGTATTAACCTTAGGGTTGCATCGTTTTGTAGATATTAAAATATATTTTTCAGGAGTGTGGTGTCACTGGTTGTTTTTTGTATTATATGTATGCGCTTTTGGCTTTTTGAATGATGTACAAGTTAAATGATGTATATTTTTACCATTTTGTACCTTTAAATTATCCAGTGGGGTTTGAAAGAGTTTCCTCATGTGGCCCAAAAGATATAAAATTCAGAAAACTACACATCCTTAAAAACTTCAACACAAGTTAAAATAAAGCAAGACCAAAAGTCTGTGGTCACACTACCTGATCTGGTGCTTTGAGCTAAATGCTAACATGCTCACGTTAATTAGCAGGTAGTGTTTACCATCTTAGTTAAGCATCGGAGCATGATATCATTAGCTACTGAGCAGTGAAAACAAAGGACAGCTAAGGCTAATTGTAAGACACTTTGATCATTAACAGATTATTGGACAAATTAAAAAATGACCTGATAGTAGTACAACAGTAGATGAAATCTGAGGGATTCAAATTTTTCCTTAGTGAAACATGAATAGATTGCCATTAAATTTTGTACCAAACATTTAATGGTTGTTGAGATATTTCAGTTTGGACCACAATGACACACTGACCAACCTACAACTGCCCTCCCTAAAATCTTTAAATATCTTTAGAGGTGGACATCTCACCTCTCAGTGGTGTCCTATATCAATTTTATACCAGAGATTTTGTCGGTCATTATAGTAAAAATAGACATACAAAGTGTATCTGTGGAAAAATAATGCTAATTTCAGAATGAATCAGCCATTTAACTGTGATGTTTACACCAGTACAGTAGTTTAATTGAAGGTTATTATCTGTGTAGGTGTGCTGGATAGTAAACAGGAATTAAGGGGCATCATTGTGAGTATTCTGTGTCTGTAAATTGTTGTTCGCCCTGCTCAGGGACAAAACAGAGGGAGTGATGGGCCTATAATGAACTTGCCTCAGAGGCGCTGGGACCTATATCCACTCATCACCACTAATGTTTGCAACCACAGAGATGATTCTGCGATGAAATAACAAAAATAAAATCACCAATAAAATAAGTCAGATTGGTAGGTTCCCTGACTGCCTGAAGTCAGTGGTGTTCATGGTTATTATTATTATGACATATAGAGTTAATATAAAGAAAACAAAGAGAAGCACAAAGAGGCTTTGTGTGGCAGTGTGTGTATCCCGAGGAATTCATACTGGACAAACCTGCAGGACATGATTCGTAAACTTTAATAGGCAGTGCAGGGATTAGTGTGGTCTCTATGTAGCAAAATAAGACTGTGCAGATAGTGTATGTCAATTATGTGTGAATTCAGAGATATTCATACCTCTCTTGTAGTCATTCTGAGTGCACTCTGCTGGCCTCCATGCACAAACACACATTAGGGCTGGTAAGGGGAATGGTTGTTTTTCCTTTCATTTTATTTGTTTCAATAACAAAATCACCCTGCACTGGCATTTTATAAGTCAGCTAAACATATAAATTAATTTCTGTTGGGGCGTTGGTGGCTTAGTGGTAGAGCAGGCACCCCATGTACAAGGCTGTTGCCGCAGCGGCCCGGGTTAGACTCCGGCCTGTGGCCCCTTGCTGCATGTCACTCCCTCTCTCTCTCTTCCCCTTCACACCCATCTGTCCTATCAATTAAAAGCTTAAAAATGCCAAAAAAAATTCATTCATTCATTCAGGCCTAACTGCCATATTGTTTTTTACTAAACTTGGTAGATATGTAGAACAGGACGCCTCAAGGTGACTGGAGAAATTTAACTCTAACTTTGGGTTAGGGTTCTTCTAATTTTTGGTACGACTAAGCCATGGCATGGTATGCTGTACATAATCACAGAAACTGTCAGTGTGTCATTCTGTCAGTCAGTCATTCTGTCTGTCCCACGTTTTTCAACTCACTGACGTGGTCAATCTATGTGAAACTGCACATAGGCATTGAGGATTGGCATAGGTAGAAGGTGACAAAGCTACCAATGGGTATGGACTGGTTGATTATGATTCTTGTTTTTGATCTAGCTCGGCATCCTAATTAAGATAAGTCTGCATGGCCTCATTTTCCATTATAGACCTTCATTATTCTAACCAGCGGTTTCCTTCTCTGAACGTTTGTCGTTTTGGAGGTTCCTCGATAACTCAGTGTTTGACATTCAAACCTTCTCCAAGCTCTGGAGAGATGATTCAGAGATCCTTGTGGAGTTAAATAGAAGGCTTTCTGTAGATCAACTGGCTTCTGGGCATCACGTTTGCTGTGGTCCTTTGTTATCAGCATAGCCCTTTTATAGGCCTCCTCCCTGGAGCCTGAACTTGGAGCGCCTCATCCATCATGGCCCAGAAATTATGTTGATAACATCTTTCAAGTTTTTGGTTTTTCCCATTATTTATACCCTTAAATCTGTCTCCCACAGAGCTAGTTGGAGCAGTAGCGTAGCATCTGCCATTCTGCAGCCCAACTGGATGATCACCATTATTGTGCAGATTGCTGCTTGTTGCTTCCATTTATAATTGAAGTTGTCTTGTGTATCTTGATGAGCCACTGGGAAAGCTGACAGAAGAATTGTCAATACATTTGAATCACTTCCAGGCTTAATGTCTGTGCCTAAGAATGGCAGATGTAACCAGTCATTGCACGTGTAACAGTGTGTGTAGAACTCTGCTGCCAGGTTATCAATAAAGACTGGACACACATCTGCAGGATTATATTACGAGTGTGCCTGTTTCATCCTTTCTCCATCGGCAACCGGTAGTTTTAAATTGATTGTAGTGATCGCATTGACCTCCTGGCCACATGTTTTAACCCCTAGGTTGCAGTCTGCTAAATGTAAAACTGTTTCCTTTCGAAATCTTTTGGCTGGTTTAATGTATTGTGCGAAAAGTGAAAAACTGTGGGCTTTGCTTTTAGAAAAAGTTCTGAAAACAAGTGGAATTAGTTCACATTTGTTAATAGTTTTGAGATAGAGATATTAAAACTAGATGTCAGACAAATGGCCAAGACTGACTAAGATGGACATGCAGCATTCTGTTATTTGAAAGTATTAATGAGGCTTTGTGTGTGTTTTGTTTGATTGGAATTCAACATTCCTTGAACAGCAATCTGCAGAACCAGGCATGTGTCCCAGGGAAAAGCATTTTCACTCACTCCTAATGATAATGGAAGCAAAATGAGAGAGACTGGGTTGTGACAGAGAGAGAGAGAGAGCACTGAAAAAGTCATGCTAAATTAGCTGTGAGCAGTTTTAATGTGCAGTGCAACCAACTTAAGGGTGCACACGCGAGCTCTCTCTACCACACTCCCTGCCACTAGGAGGCTACAAGTGAAATCAGTTCTCACTGTTGCTGTTAGTGAGGAGGTTGTACATCAAAAACAATAAGAGCTGCTGTTTTGGCAGGTGCCTTTTGGCACCAATGTATTTTAGCCTGACTTTGCAGGGAGGAGAGTGGGCGGCAGTTCATGGGATGCAGCTGTAGGACCTGAGTGACTCCCTGCCAGACCAGCAAACTTTCTGTTTCTGCTGTTGCACAGGTTAGATCCAACACTGCCGCTATTACACAGCCTGCTGTGAAAATTGGAATTCAGATTTTATCTATTTGTGAGGGCCGCCCAAGTAGAGCCTTTGTGCCAGGATTGATCCCGGCCCAATTTGACCCCTGGATACACATACACTCAGAGGTTAATTAATAAATCCTTATTCCTGCTTAAAAACACTCTTGGCAGCAAATGGGATGGTG
This sequence comes from Epinephelus cyanopodus, assembly GCA_026686955.1. NCBI lineage: Eukaryota > Metazoa > Chordata > Actinopteri > Perciformes > Serranidae > Epinephelus > Epinephelus cyanopodus. The sequence goes on along the minus strand of CM048917.1, from coordinate 34,528,561 downwards.
TGACTGCATGTGTGAGTGTGAGTGCATGTCACAATACCACTTGCTAAATTAAACATGCAGAACTGGCAGGAACATTTAAGTTTCATAGTCAGTGCTGTTGGCTCTCTCTCGGTTTCATTTGCTACCTGTTCTGAGGTTCAATAAAATAAGCCTTTCCACAGCATAGCTGGATAATCAGCCATCCTAGAGCGTGTTGTTGATTCACACAACGCCTCATCAAAGGGAGATTTAGTCCAAATCAATAAAGGCAGCCATCTGTTTGTCTGTTCACTTTGGGGTTTTTAGCTTGATTTACTTCAGAGGCAGGAGAATGCCTCTGCCAAGGCTTCTATCAGGAAAATCCATTCACATTGATGGACAATGAAAATCTGACTCTGATCTCTCTGCTGATGTGTGTCCTGGTGGTGCAACATTCTCTGTTGCCAACCAGGTGGCTTCAAAGCTTAAATTTGTTGCTTTTATCGTGTATTTTCTTTGCAACAATTTGTTGATAACATTTGTGAAAATGTGTCTTATGTGTGATTGAAATGAGATGCTCTGCAATGTTGTTCTAAAGCCTTAACTTCCAGCAGCCAAACTCGAAACCTAAGCCCCATCCCTTTTGCTCTGTGCTCCAACAGTTGAGGAAGTGTGGTACCCGTCAGAGCTGAAGTCAGCTTTCCCCTTTCCTGTTATATAGATATTCTGTGTGCTAGGCTCGTCTATGTCGAAAAGAAAACCAAAATGAAGATGTTTCAACAATGTTTCCTGGGGACTGTCACAATCTTGATGGACTCATTATGGTGTATATAGTCACATCCTAAGTTAGCTAATGTTAGAAAAATAACTAAATAAACTAATTAGCTAGTTAATGTATAGCTACATCAGGAGGAGTTAGCCTAATTTCAGGTCAACGACGTCAGCAGGAACGCTTCCTTCTTATATCTGTGGTGACTTTAAAGTGATTTAGAAAAGGACATAGCTTTGTTGCTGAAGATCCCCAATTATTACATTCAATCCATAACAATAACAGTACAGAACAACTAATAATTGTACAATTACCTGAAATACTGAACACAATAACTGCAGGAAGTCTGTGGAAAACAAACAATTTGGATGAAGTTTAAGCTGTGAATATTGCTTCAGAGATGACTTTTTTGTTATTTTTAGGAACCTTTTTTTTTTACACTGTTGTGTCTGCATTATTAATTTTTAGTGATTTATTTATTTATTTTATTTTTGACAGTCACACATATTTAATATTCAAATTTTTGACAAATTCAGTATTTTCTTCTCCCTGACACTTGGTGATTGGTCCTCTAGCATTGATTGATTTAACTTCTACTGGTTGAGACTGTTTGGTGAAGGCTCTGTGAGTATATCTTGTGTTCAGGTCTTGACCATGAATTACTGTGTGAGATACTGTGTGAGACGATTAAATCTTGAATAATAATCTTAACTTTAGAAATATCCATTTCATTTTCCTCACAGAATAAATGAAATGCTGAAATATTGTATACTACTGTATATTTTTAACAAAAGTTTTCTTAAACCCCTTAAAATCAAGAAGGCCTTGTGACAACCTGTGAATATTTTTGATTTGAAATTTGAAAGATCTAGGATAGCGAAGGAATGGCCCACCTTACTCTGCCTTATTCTGGCTCGAATTGGGTACCCTGACATTTTTACGTTAACCATTTCCACTCCTCTTGCCTAAACCTAACCAATCCAGCCAACGAAGACAACGAGTACTGGCCAGTCAAAGAAGAGAAGGGCAGGTCATTCCTTTGCTATCCTCAGATTTGCAAATTTGCAATGTCATCCTCCGAGTTCACACTGTTTTGCCTTGTTCTTAAAAGTTAGCATTGTGATGATATCCTTCCATTGCACACCTTAGTCCTTGCTGTTGGCTTCTTAGAAGCTATATTACCTGACTGCCAGAAATTGGATCTTGTTAAAGAAACACTGCATCGAGAGGATCCGCCATGTTTAGAAAATCGTGTTTATTTTTGTCAAGTATATTTAACCTAGCAACAGTAACAAAGGGTGGCAGGACTTGACATCAGTCAATTGACCATTTGCTTAGCCCGCTCCCCAGTTGCTATTGCTGCGTCAAGCCTTTAAGGGATAGTGCACCCAAAAATGAAAATTCAGCCATTATCTACTCACCCATATGAGGAGGCTCATTTGAAGTTTTAGTGTCCTCACAACAGGGGTAGCAACACAACTCCACCTAATGGAAGCTTACGGCTTACGTGTGTGCTTGCACGCGAGACCAGCGAAAGCACGTGAAAACACATGAACACATGCCCATGTCTCATGGTCTCGCGCAAGCGGACACACGTGAGTGCGGTGCACAGAGAAGTAGTCAGAGCTACAGGCTACAATGAGGCTAAAAACAGAGTTTAAATGACATTTTTCCAAACAACTTTTTATGTCAGGGCTTCAGGACACTTGGATCACTACGGACGAGCAGTATGGAGATATTTTGTGGTTTCAGTTATGTGTTTTTGGACGTTTGAATCTGGGGCGCCTTAAGCCTCCATTAGGTGGAGTTGTGTTGCTACCTCCTCTCCCCTCGGATCTCCACAAGTGTTGTGAGGACTCTAAAACTTCCCCTGAGCCTCCCTCGGCATATGGGTGAGTAGATAATGGCTGAATTTTCATTTTTGGGTGCACTATCCCTTTAATTTCTTGCATAGCACATAGGCAGGTTACCACATCAGTGGCATATTTGCCAGTCTTTATCGTTAGCTTTGTTATCAGCTGTAGCTAGCTACATTATCCTAACTTTAGCGCTATGAGTTGGAAAAATGGTCTCCAGCTTTTGAATGTTTTCAGCTGATTTGTTCTAAAATGAATATTGTGAACAAGGGAACAAAGGTAAAAGATTGAGGCTACAGTTGCAGTTGTCCCAGTTGTCCCAGGCAAAAGGCAACATCCTAACCAGCTAATGGTCCTTGTAGAAGAAAATGAAAGCAGCAGCATCGTCGTTGCAGTGTAGAGTTAGTAGGTCCTAGTATTATCAGTATATCCAGGAAAAATGTTAAGCCAGGCTGTTATTTCATTCTAACTCTTCTTGGCAACTTATCTTACACATGACAAGCAAGACAGCAATTGGTTTTACCTTCACTGTTAATACTTGAAAATGGTGTGTTTTAACTTTTAATGTTACAAGAGAAAAAGCTTTAAAGATGAGGATGACAGATCTACACAGGCCTAAAACGAAGACAGTGGATGGGCTGGTTCGTAATGGGGCTTTTATTTTTTCAGCCTAACCAGTAAACCAACAAAATAATGAAATATGAAATGCTCCCTGGCCATGATAGTAAAGTAATATTTGGTGATGTTACCAATGTAGTGGTTTGCTGAACACACTTATATCTGCTGCATACGTTATAGCAGATTCACCCTTTAATCCATAACTTAAAATTTTGCTCCCCCATTTTTGGCTTTGGAAAGTCTAAAAAGACTTCGAAGTCTTTAAACGCAGTATGTCATACTTACTACAGCCCCATGCGCTCAGCTTCAACAGGGGAACGGTGTAGCTCACAGGCAATTTAAAATAAGCCTTTCAACCATGACAAATACATATTTGTTGGGTGTACCTGCATGTATGTACAATACAAACAAAAGTTGTTCAGTTGTGGTTAAGGTGGACACATACTGTATGCATTTTGTATCAAAACTACCAAATATTAGCTCAGCAAGTGATTTTACTGCCTCATTAACCACTTAGAGTCTGATGTAAACCACCTCTAACACCTAAGTATGACACACTTTATACTTACACCAGTTATTCCTTCATGCATATTCACATTAACGCAAGCAACCCCACCACAGACAATTACACTAATCAAAACCTCTCTAACCTTTTTTTAATTATAATTGTTGACTTCCTTTAGCTTATTGATTTTTGGAGCTTCTGAATCCAATTAACTGCCACCAGCTGTACAGGGTTTAGGCCTTGGTGCCTTGATTGCACCCTGCAAGGGGACTTGAAAAGCGGAGACACCCTGTGGCTTTAGAAAAGGCTCTTGCAAAGGTAACTGAACTAAGCCTCGGGCTGTTTTACTCATTCTAAAAGTCAAACTTATCAAAGAAGGAGCAACAGTGTTTTCAATATTTATTTTTTTGACTCAAATATTTAGGTGATTTGAATGGAAAGTAGTAAGTCTTGAACAGGAAAAAGGTTTATACTGTATGGGAATAAATTACTGATATGCGCCATATTTTCATTTAGATACAGAAAAGCCGAATTTGGGGTGTGAAATGTTTCTATTTTTCATGAAACAAATGCATCAGCTGTTTGGCACATCAAAGCCAGAGCATGGTGAAGGAAGCTGCATGCTCTCTATCTGTGCCAGCTGAGAACACCAGCCCTGCACTGTGTTGGGACACACACTGTATATCATCTCTCCGCTGCTTTCACCTCTCTCCAGCTGGTGCCCAGTGTGGAGCTGCAGAGGGCTGGCTGTGTTCTATCCGCCTCGTTTCACAAATCTTACCGCTGACTGTGCTCTAATAACACAGTGCTTTGCAAACATATTCAGAGTCCTTCAAAATAAAACAAACACTGTCGAGAACAAATGTGGTGTATAGAATAATTGTAGACTACACTCCCTGCCCGGCATCAAACAGTAGACAGACACAAACAGGGACTAATTGGTGAACATAGTAGGGCATTTCACACATCAGAGAGCCAGTTATCTCTTTCTGAAGTTGGTGGAGACCAAAACAAAGCTACAAAGAGAATGAATATTAGGAGTTATATTTATCAGGTGGACAGACACACAACTCCTAATGCATGTTAAGGTTGCCCTGTTTTTGCTGGATGTATATATCTTGCAAACATGTTCTCCATATTGATTATAAGGTGATAATATATTATTATATTATATTTTTACAAAAAAAAAGAAATTAATAAACATACTATTAATAAGCAGTTACTCTGATTGGCTTTGAATTCTTTGGCAGGCTCTATCTATAACCATTGTCTCGGAGAGAAGAGAGAGGGGACGAAATGCTGCTAAGAGCCCCCGGGTTGGAACTACTACTTCCTGTGTGAATACAAAAGTCACTGTCACTGTTTCGATGCAACACTGTGTTATTTACATACGGTTGTCATACACCAATGTCACCGTTGCAGAAAAAAATGTACTTATTCCAAACCACAACATCTTTTTTTTTTTTAACGTAACCAAGTAGTTTTGTTGCACAAACCTAATCACAACCATTCCCAACGTTAACCATGTGTTACAGTGTGTTTATGCTATGTGTCACTTAGATATGCTAAAGGGTGCCCTGTGTATCCCTATCAGATGCTGAGGGGTGTGACAAAATGTCTGTATTTGATGACATGGGAATGACAACGGATTGATGATCTATAGGTATATGAACCTGATTCAGACCCTAAACTGGCACCTCACAGTTCAAAGACTGTAATCTTTCATCACATTTAAAAGCTGGCGAAACAGTGAGGAGTAGTAGGAGCTATTTTCATGGTGTGTGGAGAAGAAGAGCAACAGTAGTATTTAAAACAACTTCACCAGAGCGTTTCAAGTTTCAAGCTGTTTTCAAGATTGAGCTTTGATGTTTGGAAACAGTGAGGAGAGCCAGCTAACAGATCTATTAACTACACATTTGCATTTTCAGGTGTAGGACAGGCCTCTCTTTAGAAAACGGAGAGGGTACATCAACAGTGAATCACAGAGCAGCGCTGTTGCTTCATTGCTGTCTGTGGGCCGACAGGTTTAGTCATGTTGGCTACACCCTGATCAGTGATGTCACAGCAGGTCTTTTGCCTAACAGCTGATGGAAGCTGTGCCATAACAACAACAACGTGGCTAGAGGTGCAATATGAATAAAAACATCAATGAAACAGACATAAAATAGATTCTGAGCACCCCACGTGCATGTTCACAGCCACCTGCTTTGCTGGGGAAGCTAGTGATAGTTGTTGCTATGGATACCAATCAACACTGTAATCTCCACATCTTGTACCGGTTAATTACATGCTCTTTTACCTTGACTTGGTGTAGGTGGCATGTCTGTGGCATATCTTTACATTGGCTGTGTAGCATAAATGATGAGCAGCTGTGATGATACTATTACTGGCTTCAGAAAATATTTAGACCCCTTCACTTATGGCACATTGTCTTGTGTTATAGACATAGTTGAAATTGATTAATTTTACAAATTATTTAGCAAATCAAAATCAAATAAAATAGACTGGATTTACATTGTTTTTTTCTCATTAACTTATATGCCAAAAAAACCCACACATTAAAAACGGGTTTTTGCTTTGTCATGATGGGTGTTTGTGTGTAGAATGAATTGCCAAAAAGTAAATGTAATCAAAAAGTGAAGGCACCAGAAAGACACTACAATGTGTGTATCTTACTAGGTACAGTAATATTTGCCAGTTTAGCACTATGTGTGTGTTTGTGTGTGTGAGTTTAAGGGCCCTGTCTTACACTTGGCACTATTTCTAGTTTTAGGCTGGCACAGTTGTCATTTTAATGGCCAACACTCATTAGCACCCATCTGTGTGTGTGAAGGTCATATAATGAGGCACGGTCAGCACATTGTTGGCGACCCAGCTGGCCACCAATTTTGTTAGATTTGGTTAAATTTAGGTTGTGACGTTGACCAAAAGTCAATATCAGGACAGCATCTTATGCTAAAATCAATGTGATGTTGAATTACGATGACAGATAATGTTGTTCTGCTGGTTTTAAATTGTGTTGTAAAGTAACAAAAATCCAACATTTTTCAAAATTCCCATGCCAGTGTCATCTTGATACGGAATAGTGATATTTAGCTGTAGTGAATGCAGAAAAAAAAAAGCATCTGCAAAACATTATAATGTTTACGTCCACACAATGTCAAATTTTAACGTTGTTAGACATTTAAAATATTGTCAACCCAATTTTCATTCCAACCAAAACTTAACATCTCCCTGATGAAAAAGTCAAATGTTTTTCTAGTGTCATATTAATGTCCAGCGCTATCTGGGGTGTTGTTCTTTTGAGACAGTAAAAAGCGATTGTGACACTGACCAACAGAAACCTGGTCTGAAGTCAGAATGGCGTTGTATTTTCCTGCTTTTTAAAGTTCGCATTATTTAGATAGTGAGATGCTGCTACACAGGTGGATTCACAGGGTGCATACACTCTGCTTGTTACACACACAGGGGGGCAAGGATGGGTTGCGGGTAGGTGAAATAATACATCATTAATGAGGAAAATATTAATTAATCTCTCTAAAATGTGAACAAAGCAGAGAGCAGTGCAGAGCTGCAGTATGACTCCCCATTAAGAGAGACACTGTCTGCCGACGCACCTGGCTTTTAAAGGAAAAAGATGACACTATGGTTGGATTTATATTATGTCCAAAACATGCCTATGATTAATTAAGGAACGAAATGCAACCCCTTTACCTGTCTTGCACCTTACTTTGTGCCCATATTATGGGGCAGGAAGTGGGGCTGGATACGCCCTAAACGCACATTGCCCTTGCACCATGCACTATAGATCATTTAAATAGGTCCCTAAGTGTTACAGTGAAGATAAAGTCCCAGTTTCAGCACAGGGGTGTGTCCATAAATTAGTCCAGTTGCTGAGAAAACAAATCTCAGAGATAGTTTAGAGAGAATACACAGATTTAGAAAAATACTGTTTGCATAGCTTCTGTCTTCTGATCTGGGCCCTCTGTAGTTTCATAATAAAGACTGGAAAATGATTTTCCTTTGAACTCAAGGACTGGACTCTAATTGCATCCATAAATGAGCTCATACACATATCTCACATTCCGCCTAAGCACTCTTCGATGTCCCATTAAGAGATGCTCTCAGCCCTTTTAGCAACAAATAACAAAGGAAAACACTTTAAAATTAATGCAATGCAATATAAAAATGACATCTAACAGCTGTTAAAACACAGAGCATATTTTTGATAATATGACACCATGCCCTGAGGGAATATCCTACGCTGGATAATGTTCAGTGTATCACTGATATTGTCAGTGTTTCATAGAGTCTGTAGAACATTGTACCAAGCAAGGACACTCAGTCTGGTGGCTTAAAAAAACTTGAGACGTGCTTTCTCTCTGTTGAGTCTGATTCAGAACGACTAGCTACAAAGGAAAAGAGAACTGAATAAGAAAGCGGTGGTGTTGTAAGACACAGAGAGCACAGTCATCTCTTTCTCTGTAACTCTTTCTGTTCAGGACGGAGAATGGGGATGTCATCCTCCTACACAGCTAGCTACCTAGAAAAAAATAGTTACAGAAAATGGCAACAAGTACAGATGAGATCGATGCAGCTGTACAAGTTGTTGCCAGACAGCTTAAAAAAATATTAACTCTTACATATTTTGGATGGGTGTGAAAAAGTTCTTTTAATGACCACTACCTCAGCAGTCAAGAAAACTAAAAATGACGTTAGCAGAACATCAACACAATGTATGGCTAAATGGATAGGGTGAAATGAATTGGCTTTGGAGTGCCTTTCAGTCCTTTGTTACCACATTTATGTTAAAACATGCAGTCAAGAAAAACAATTCAACCATGCCATATACATATTCCATGGATAAGACTGTGTACTAAAGTAAGTTGTAGAATGAGGGCATCTACGTAGGAAGAGCAATGGGAAAGCAGACAGGGTGAAACAGTGATAGCGCAATGCATTTAGAGGTTCCCACATGAAGGGCATTGTCTCAGGCTTTAATGGTTTGAATTTAATCATATGCTATGTATATTATGAATAGCTAAAATGACTCACAGCTGTATGCCTTCGTAAACCAGTCGAATTGCGGTTATAGTTTACATTCAGGTCTCTCCAGAATTATATGTAGCCATGACAATGCTTTAAATATGGATGATGCTACAAAAAAGCTACATATTCTGAAATGTGGATGCATCAAACATCTTCCACCCGGCAGCACAGAAGATCTATTCAATCGGCCAAAACACCCAAGATTAGTGTCACCAATTCAGAATCTGACCAAATGTCTCCCCTTTTGTTCCTGAGTTATGCAATTGAATAATGGCCAGAATAGTATTTCCGCACCACATTATGATGTCACAGGGAAGCTGACCTTTGACATTTTTTTGTACAACATGTTATTACTTCATCATTCTATTCTACTAGAGATTTGTGTGAATTTTTGTCATCGTTATTGTCATCATCGTGTATGAATTATGGCCCAAAACATGTTCTATGGCGGCGGCAGTCCTGTGGATAGTGAACTTTTCTGTTAGGCTTTTGTTGTTTTTGGCGTGGCTACGGCCCACAGTAGCCTGTGTTACAATCAGAATCATAGGTCAATCAGTCAATCAGACGCATAGGTCTGAGGTGGGCAAAACCAAATCTCAGAGCGGGAGGGGGCGCGCGGACAAACGTCACTATTTTTTACTGCCAAATTGAGAAAATCTACCACATTGCCGTGTTTATAATACGTAACATTCATTATTAATAATTCTGATATTAAATTTGGGGGGTTGTGGTGGCTGGTTTGGATTATTGAGTGGGTTACAACCCCCATAAATTACGCCTATGCTGTGACCTCACGAAACATGGTTTTTGGCCGTAATTTAAGAATTCATACGCTAATTATGAGAACATTTCACGCACATGTTTAATAGGATAAAATGATGAAGTGATGACATTTTATATCCCAAAGGTCAACTTAACGGTGACATCATAATTATCTATAAAACACTTTTCTATTCAGTGCAGTAACTCAGGAACAGAAGGGGAGACATTTGGTCAGATACTGAATTGGTGACGCTAATCTTGGGTGTCCACCTTGAAACTGTGTGTGTAAAGCCTACCATTTGGTCATTCATAGTACATGTACTCTGGTCACAAACAGAGCAGGAGAAAGTGAAACTTTACCGTTAATTGTGTTGGAGTTCGGTTTCACTGATACACAGCTGCTCCTCTCATCCATCTATTTGATCTGATCTCTCTGAATCTCTGATTGGATCGACTGATCGGTTATCCACCCTGTGACCCAAACTCTACTGGCCAGGGGAAAAAAAAGAAAGAGGAGTTTTGCAATATTTCACATACCCACAAAAACCTCTGACTTAAGAGAGACAACACAGAATATTACAAACGAATGCACACACACACACACACACACACACACACACACTGAAAATTTGCAACTTCAGCATTGCACTTGATGAGCGTGTGAATGCTGCAAACTAAATCCAGTGCCTAAAACACCATAAAGTCATGACACAGGACGTGACCACAAGTTTTGTGAAATGAGGTATTGACATAATATTGATATGGCACACTGATTAACAGGAAAATTTAAAAATGACACTCCATCCAAAAGGTTGCTGACCGCTGGTCTAGATAGAAATGGATGTAAACTGCAAGTTGACTGGTTAGCAGAGACATACAACCACGCGGCGGTAATTCTAATTCCTTCTCATTAAGCATTCTGAATAAACACAGTCTGTCCTCCCTGGGGAGCCAGTTTTGTGTGTGCCAGGGTTTTTTACTGGCAAATCTGTGTTCACTGTTCACTGAGTCCCCCCCACCTCTCTCTCTCTCTCTCTCTCTCTCTCTCTCTCTCTCTCTCTCTCTCTCTCTTCCATCTCTAGATGTATCGGTAAGCCTGTTGTCCCTGCTGGTGACCACCTGTGGTTTGGCTCTCTTCAGCGTCTCCCTCTTTGTCTCATGGAAGTTGTGCTGGGTGCCGCTGAGTGGCCGCTTCCTCCCAGATGTCCTCAAGGGGGCCCACTTCTTGGGAGGAGACCAACAGCCTGTCCTCACAGAAGTAAGGGGGTTAAGGCTTACGTTCAAAAGTTAAAGTACTGGTACTGGTACTGGGAGCAACATTTGGTTTGCTGGGCGTACTGTCAATGCTGTTAAAAATGCTTTCTTTCCAAAAAGTGCCATCCCAGCCATGCAGTACACTCTAATTCAACACCTGTTTTCTCCTGATCCCATCTCCATCAGGGGTGCTCAAAGTTTTAAAGACTGAGTGCAAATTTAGGGAGTCAGCATATCACTGAGGGCTGCAGTAACTCTCCATCACTGAACTGCTAACCATGCTCAGCAATTTCATGAACAACCTGCCTGTGCTACATCTTTACTACTAACTGCTAGGCAGATAAGTCTCTGCTCAACCTCATGTTTGCACTCTTCACCTATGAACTGGTGTAGGATTTGTAATTTGTCTCATAATGGTGTTTAACATTAAATTCCTTGAGCACCGAATATGCCTGTTTGCAGATAAGACAGATCACTTATCAGTACCCCATGGTCTGATGAAGTAAGAGTTAATTTCATGAAACCTCCTTTTCTCCTCAACTATACACAGGTCATTTTAGGTAACAGCACTAGCATTTAAGATCAAATGCAATTAGTTGCAAAGCAACCAGCAACTTTCTATAAGTTGTCATCTCTTATCTGACAGATCCTTGTTAGAAGAGTGCAGTTTGACGCAGTAGCTGAGTAGTGTATAAAATGAGGTCCACCACTGGCCCTCGGACCACACTTTGGTCAAATAGAAGTAAACTGATATAGAAAGACCGCAGAAGACAGAGCCCGTTAAACTGATAAAACGGTGGAAATGTGGCTAAGTAGCCGATCAAGAGCCCATTAAAGGGAGGCTGTTGTATCTTGTATTGTAATTGTATCTTATTGTTAGAGAAGCAGACACTTCAAGCCACTATCCCACCCTATTTATAGAAAAAGTACCACTTGAATTGGGTCTAATATTTGTGTTATAATAGAAATGTGACCCACTGTGTTGCTTTGAGGTTCAGCTTTATTAAACTTCTTCCTCTTTACTTGTAGCTGTAGCATAGTAGCTTCATGGGACATACCTACATATTCCCATTACCACAATGTTAGCCATTTCCAGCACCACTGGTTCAGTCCAGCAGATCACCAGTCCACCCAAAAAAAAAGGAGCAATCCTTTGGTAAACTGCTGATTGTTGCCACTTTTTATGTGAACTATTTGCATTGCTCTAACTATCACAGAAGCAGCAGGCTTTATTGAAATAAACTTTCTTCTTACAACTCTTCAGATTCAAGGTTCAGTTTCCCCATCCCAAGGTAACATTTCGACAGGATGTTTTACAATGTAAACACTGATGTCTGCTGTGCAGGTGGACGGGGAGGACAGAGAGTACAGCGAGGATGGCTGTGTGAAGGAGCCCTCAGGACCTCCCTCGGCAGTGGCTGTCCCAGAGACAGGCTTAAAGATAAGCCACACATCGCCTGACATTCCCCTGGAGACCCAGACCAAGGTGGAGAAAAACCAGGTCCACACTCTGGCGAGGGACAGGGTCCAGAGACAGATTACGGAGCCTACGTCGTCTGTACGGTCGGTACACATCAGTCACCCAAAGCTACTGTCCAACTTTTGGTGCAAGCAGATTAAACACAGTTGTACACACACAGTCACACAGTTACAGAGATCCAGACCTCTGGGTTCAGAGATACTTCTTTCAGAAAGTTGTTTTTAATTCCTAAAATTAAGAAACCAATACCAGATTGACTGATATTTCCTTGAGTGCACAATAATGCAATTTGCAGATGAACCCTTGAAAAACATAAGGCTAATGGAAACACAGTGGCTTCGGCAGTTGCCTTGCAGAAACAAAGATTTAACAAAGAATATGTCAATCAAAATGGTTTGACTGATCTTATTTCTTATTACAGGCACAACTCCATCCGTCGTCAGATGAACTTGTCCAATCCGGACTTCAACCCAGCTCAGTTTCAGCGCCAAGAGTCTCTTTCAGGTTTGGGCCGAATCAAACCAGAACTCTACAAGCAGCGCTCGGTGGACGCAGAAGATGGTCGTCGCACTGACAGCTGTGGGCGTCTCCTCTTTGTCCTGAAGTTTGACTTTGACCTGGAGCAGCTGATCGTGAAGATCCACAAGGCCCAGGACCTTCCCGCCAAGGACTTCTCAGGGACCTCCGATCCTTACGTCAAGATCTATCTGCTGCCCGACCGCAAAACCAAGCACCAGACCAAGGTGCACCGCAAGACACTTAACCCAGTGTTCGATGAGGTGTTTCTCTTTCCTGTGGCGTATGCCGAGCTGACGAGCCGTAAGCTGCACTTCAGCGTCTACGACTTTGACAGGTTCTCTCGCCATGACTTGATTGGCCAAGTGGTGGTGGACAACTTCCTGGATCTGGCCGACTTTCCCCGGGAGACAAAACTGTGCCGGGACATACAATATGTAACCTCGGTGAGATACCAACTTTTATCCTTTTCCTTATATTACATCCATATATGATATTCTCTTCTTCCCCTTTACACCATTGACGCTACATTTCTGAGTAAAGCTTTCCAATTATTACTGTCAGTACCAGAGATTACATTAGACTTTCTTGTTGTCTGTCATTTTGACAGACAGGATTGTAAAAATTCCATCATAATCATAAATTACGCCTCATTTTAATTTTACCTGCCGCATGCTGATAAACATCATTATTAGCTTATTACCTGCTTGACCTTCATCCTCACTCTCATCGGTCCCTCTTTGTTTCTGTTTTTTGGGTCTCTGCAGCTTCAGTAATGTTAGTAATCAACAGCGAATGTTCAACGCTTTTGCTGTGGAGGTATTGTCAAACATAACTTAACTAATTTTTTACTATTTAAAATACATAAAACCCTTATTTCATTGTAAAGCTGCATACAATGTACTGATTCACTCAGGCTGTCTTTGCCCTGCTCTCACTCTGTTCGTCATGGGACTGATGTGGGAGTGTGAGGTCTGCACCAGGGACAGTTTTTGAGTGTCTACCCACAAACACAGTTGAACCTTGATGGTGTTGGTGCGAGTTTGTTGGGACCATGTTGTATGTTAGTCATTGCTGCTGTTTTAGCTTGTGCTCACTGCAGATGTTAGACTGACCAGCACTACATTTTCACCTCATTCATCAATGCCATAACAATTATTGGGCTTTTAAAAGAAATTTCAGAAACTCAGCTGCTGTGATATTTCGCAAGGTATGTAATGATAGCCTACCAGATGGCTAAAGCAAAGAGGTAATCCGAAGTAACCTCTTTTGCTAAAGCCAGCTAAGCAACAACATCATGTATGTAAGATAAAAGACAATTACCTGCTAATTAACATGCTCAAGCCACCAACTGGACAGGGGTGTGAATTACTTGAAGTTATAGTAGATTGCCTTCAATGCTCTACTCCATCAAAATGATGGACGCCCTCAGAGTTTTTAGCTATTGTAAAAAAAGAATATCAGTCAGTGATAGAAGATATTTGGGCAGGGAAGGGCATTTTCTTTAGTCTGTTCAGAATCAGCTCAAACAATCAAAATGAGCAAAAGAAACTCCATCCTTTACACCAGGGCAGGCGATATATATCAATTGACATGTATCTCATTTCCCCTCCAAGTGGAACTCATCTGTGGTTTCAAGAGGCAGAGACATAGAAATATACTTAGACACAGTTAATGTTTAATGAACGCAGTAGGAAACACTTGGGGGTAGTGACCCAGATCTACACTGACATAAGACTGGGGTAGGTTTGACAGAGATACAGCGACACTGTCTATATTACATTATTCACTTGGATAAATCTACAGCGCTGGTACACCGAGAAACTCAGTAAGAAAGTTAGATCCTCCTACGAGGGAATTCCTCATGGTTTGAATTGATTGCAATCTGATATGTCTCAATTTGGGATTGAATTTTTTTCAGTTTATGGTCAAACGGTGTCAGTGGACAGTATATTGAGCTTCTGAGCATTATAAAGTGTTTATGGAATGAGAATACATTAACAAGCAAGATTCCATTTTAAAAGTGCAGTATAGTTTATGGGTGCTATGTGCAAGATTTTAACCCCAGAACAACACTTTTAGTATCTGTCAAAACAGGACTAGACATAAATACAGGACTTAGAGAGACAATTCTTTACACTCCATTCCATTCCATTTGAACCTTTTTAGCACTATGCAGTAACAGTCTTTTATAAAGCCTGCACACGCTGAAATAGAATGAAATTAAATGGAAATCTAATTTTAAAAAAGAGACCATCAGCAGTGTACTAGTTTGTATATGCTGGTACACGCTCTGGGCAGGGAGATTTGCCGACCTAAAAATAGCCAGAGATGTGAATTAGAGGTTGAAATCAGGAATAATTTTCCTGATTAGAATCACCTCAGTCTGACTGTAGTTCAAGTTGTCACATTCAACTCAGTACAAAACTGACCTACCGAAGCACTGCACATAAGGTTAAAGGGGAACTACACACATTTTTGAAGTTCATCCATGTTATTCCTGTGGTCTAAGACAGTCCAAAAATATTTGTTAAAATGAACAACCTTCTCCCAAATTCAAAAAATAGAGTGCTAAAACTCAAATGTTTGATGTCATAGGGTATAGAGTCTGGAGCTGCTCCATAAATTGGAATAATTATAGGTAAAATAGTGAGTCATCAGTTGGTAACCTTGTGGAACTTTGAGACTTTTAGTCAAGAGGATAGCAGGTGAACTGGATGTTCAAAATGTGCAAAAGTTAATCAAATATGAAGTTTCCAATAATGATGGAATGATGAATAAACATCTATCAAGGTCTAAATGGAGTAATTTCAGTTATAGGACTTTATTCTTTTTCCTGGAAAACTTTCATTAAATTTAGAAATCACAAAGGATGTTCTAGATGACACTGAGAGCACCCAGGGGAATGTTCTGAGTATATGGGCTCATTTTCTGTTTCAGAACTGAGAACACTACAATACAGTAAAGCCCATTTGAGAATAATAAAAAAAAAAAAAAAATTCTGGGGGTCCTCAAATCAGTCTCTCATCCACTGTCTTTGGAGCAGCTCCAGGCTTTATACCCTATGACATCACAAGTTTTAGACTTGTTCTCTGGTTTCTGACTTTGAGAGAGAGTAGCTCATGTTCACAAACATTGGTTGAATTTTCCGGCCATGGAAATAATATATTGAAATTCTTAATTTAGGTTTTGTTCCCCTTTAATAGCTTAGAAGCCCATTATTATATAAATTGCTTGATTACGATTCTGTTGTGTTCACTGTCTTATACTTTAATTTTTTATTTTCCTCATTATTGTATAAAGAAGTAACATACTGTGCAGAGCTCAGCTGCTAAAAGCCACTGATTCAGTCTTTGACAATGACAATCAGTACAGTTATTAGAGTTTATAGATTTGTTGATAATGATCTTGGGGAGCAAGGCAGCCAACCATGTTACAATCTTTCATGTAATCTACTGCATATAGGCAACTTTTGTCAAACCAATTATCAAACTATCTGGCGATTTATTTAATAGTTGTTAACTAATCGATTAATTGTTGGAGCTCTAGTTCTGACATTAAGTCTTGAGGCAACGCCATGTTTTTCAGTCATCCATCTCATGGAACAGATGCACTTTTATTTCAGACAGCAGTGCTCACAGCCAGTGGCGTCACCAAGCATTTTTTCTGGGGCTTTAGCGTGATTCAGATTCACACCTATTAGGTTCAGGGGCGCCCAGACGGGACAGGCAAACCAGGCAATTGCTTGGTATCCAACGGCCACTCATATTAGGCACATTTGCAGTGATAACCATCTTAAACCTCCCGGTGCAACAGCACCTCCGCAGCTCTGAAACCCCTTTGGTAGGGGCCCCACCTCTTCTAGGTCCTAACGTTAGCTTGAATCTGACATGCGCGAGACAGCAGGCTACTCTGTATTACAAGTGTATTTATTGTGCATAACGGCGGCCAGCACAGAGTCACCGCGTTTTACTTATTTTTGTACAGAAAAAACCTGCATCGGCATCTGATCGGACTGCATGGAAAAATGCGAATCCCAGAACGCCGATCCAGTTTTTCACTATTAAAATAACTGAAAAGGAAAGGCTGCAGTGTTTGTTAAATGTCTTGTGGTGTTAATCTATTTTTTATTTATTAGCGGGCCAAAGCACAAGTGTGTAGAGTCTTGCTGCTATTTTAATTTCAATGTTAGACATTTTAAAGATTTCTTGTGTTGATTTATTTTCTATTTATTAAGGGGTCAAAGCAGCCAAAGCAAACCAGCTATATTTTTTATTTAATGTTAATGTTCAAGTTTAAAGTTTGTTTATTTAACCCTGTTAACAATAAACATGTCAGTTTCTCATACCAACTGTTGTGGATCATTCTAACTAACCCGATTAAGTAGTTGTTCTTGTTAAAGTAATATCGGTTGATCAAACCTTTTCTAACATGACTGACAACAAAATAAGTGAATATGTATAATACGAGCTTGGATCGGATTGGTATCGGTATCGGCCAAAACTCAAGGCTGTAATATCAGTATCAGATCGGAAGTGAAAAAGCTGGATCGGGACATCCCTAGTACACATACAGCTGTCCGTTTCGTTTTTGTCCTGTATTTCCCACTCCAAACTGACCACACACACACACACACCATCTAAATGTGAAGCAGATTTTCTCTCCTGTGCTTTGGAGGCTCTATCTCCACAATGGATTGGTTGATTTTAGTGATTGGCACCTCTTTTGATTTATGAGAGCCAATAGAATGAGGCTATACCCACCAAAATGAGATTGACAGTACTGTAAACCAATCAGAGTTAGCAGAACGCTGTTGTGGTGCCGGAACCTAAAGCCCGTCATGTTCGCCCGTATTCATTTGAACACAACACAAAATGTTTGTCTACCAGGAATGTTTACCTGCAGAATTACCGTTTCACAGCAAAACAACAATGGTAAGAGAAATATTACAACTATGGCTCAGCGAAACGATTTCTGTTGTTGCTGTTGTTGTTTGGCCTCTAGCTCTCTGAAGCTTTGGCGTAGCGTGTTTTGGTGTGTTTTTGGTGTTGTGTGGAAACAGAGACAACAGAGTCTCTGCTTTCATTTGAGATGAACGGCGTGTGTTTTGCGTAAGGTGGCATCGAGGTAGAGCCCAAAATATGCCGAGTGGGTTGACACATTGGTGCTGTATGGAGTTGGATTTGTTGTTGTTTATTTAGTTGTTGTTTGTGTGGTATTTGGGGCTTGTAAAAAGGGTTTATACAACCTTGTAGCCCAGGTTCTGCTGTTTAATTTTCTCGTGATTAGTGCATTGTTTCACTCTGTCTGCAAAGTCGCTCTGAAAGTCCTCCAATTGGGGGATTTTAGGGTTTTTAACCAACAATTTGAGCAGCCCAGTAGAGGAGTTCTCATTCTTTGACAAAGTTCTTTGTCAAAATATGTTAAAATCATGTGTTTAAAAGGGAATTATACAAAATTTTCCTGTGGAAGAAACCCCCGGACACCCAAGTAAAAAACTACAACTTCAGGGCTAAAGCCCTGGATGTTTTCAACTCCTAGCAACACCCCTGCTCACAGCGCCACCCTTTAGTACCAGATCTGTGTTCTAGATACCCAAACAGAAGGGGGACTTAAGGGCCGTCCACACCAAGCAAGATAACTATAACGTTAACTATAACGATAACAATGGCAGCATCCACACCAATGAATGATATCGTCGTGTTGCTAGGTTACGCCAAACACACACTGCTCGGTGCAGTCGGCAGGGGACAGAGTGATGGATAAAATGGCTATTGATGACCTATTATTGCTGTATGTTGCGAGACAGAAAAAGAAAACCAATTTGCCGCTTGCTCCACCTGTCTGTCTGTCTGTGTCTGTCAGCTCCATCTGTCATGAGACAAACATGAATGAAGACGTGCAGTTTATTGTGTTTCACCGGCGACGAACTGTCATTACGCGCGACAATTACGCATGGCTGCACGCTCTTTATAACTCACTGTGTGAACCTATGTTGCATAATAAAGATTTGCCCCCCTCAGTAACTTCATCCTGGCTCCTGAATTTTATGAATGGAGGGGAAAAGAGGAGACGCATTCCCCTGCAAAATGTATTTTATTGCAGTTATTTACCCGGTATTTGCGAAACAAAATCACTGAAGTTAAGGTTCTGTCACAAAACTATATTGTTACGGATCTTTGCACATGTTTAAGTGGGTGTATGGAAATCCTGGAGCTTTCTTTAGTGGGTATATGTGATGCGATGAACGTCTCGACCTGTCATGGATTTTGATTGGCTGTCAGTGTTTCTATCGTTCATCAAATCGCTCTGAAAGTGATCCAAACAATATCGTCCACCACTATCGTTGTCGTTATAGTTGTAGTGTGGACGCTGCCAAACACTTGAGTTTAGAACGATTTTTAAAACTGTATATTTATAGTTATATTTATATTTATAGTTCTTAGTGTGGACAGCCCTTAAAAATGGGGTTGGTACAGAACCATTGGTACCATCTTTTTACAGTGAAAATAAAAAAAAAAAGAGTACAGAACGTAACTGTGCTGTACTGTACTGCTCGGTGGAAACAGGGCTTAAGACACCTTTACCACATCCAAGCATTGCTCTACTGTGTACAAGGCAAAGTTTAAAACCTTAGTAGTGGTACTGAACTTAGAGTAGGTTCAGCAGAAATACTGGCAAAGTGTTTACAAAACATCCAGCCTAGTCCTTATTAAATTTGTAGTGTGTGGAGTTGTGCAGTTATGTGCAATAGTGTAGTAATTGAGCCAATGACACATTCAAATAGGCTTTTAGCAATAAAAGCACAAGTCTTTGAGTGTATTACTTGAAGTCAATAGAGGGCTTCTTATTCAGTAATGTGTCTCTGAGGCATTTCTGGAGTCTTTATCTTGTACCTGCAATTTCCTCAGAGCATTTACTGGGCTCCTGCTGATGATCACCAGTCCCTCAGAAGTACTGCAACTCTCTCCACCTTTGGTTTCATATTTTGTACTACTAATGAAATGTACTGAACACTTTGCTGTCTTCTTGTGTGTTTATTGTTCAGCCTTGGAAAACGTTCATTCCTTTGTGTCTAATCCTTTGATTACAAAATGTTCTCCAGAACACAGTAAGACCTTTTGAGAGAACAAGAGAGTCGACGCTGACAATACAAGGTTCAGCTAAATTTTGAGGCTGTGAAGTATTTACATAAAGAATGAGGCCAGCATGCTTGACTGCTAATTTAATCAGTGTTTCATATGCTTTCTCTTTGTTGAACTGCTTGGACAGAGGAATGAAAACAGCTATACATTATATGTCCTTGTGAAAAGAATCCCGGCCTGAATACAGGCTGTACATTTTTCATTTCAGTTATGGTGATGTATTGTTACTGAGGTGATATTATACAGTATGTATGTATGGTATGCATCAGATGTGAACACCAACTGTAGCAGAACATGTGGATTTGCTGTTAACGCAACTACAAGGCATTTTAACCAGTTATAAAACAGTCTCTAGTTAATACATATGCCTCCATATCAGATGGCAGCAGCTAGTCCTAGATTCATCTTTGCTGCTGTCCAAACCTGCAGTTGTAAGGAAGGCAGAAAGCTACAAACCCAACAATCAATCTCTCAGTCCATCCATCCATCCATCCATCCATCCATCCATCATTTGTCACATGGAATTATACAAAGTACAACTCCAGTGAAATGCGATCCCATCAGCTCCTTTAACTTGTGCACTGTAGTTTAGTCCTTTTTCGCTTCTTCTTACATTGTTGATTGCTGCTTTATAATTGTTCATGTTTCCAGATGACTGTGGAATGATTTAAATGTCTACACATCCCAACCCTAAGCCATGTTCTGCTTCTCCAGAACCACACTGTAGCCGCCTCTGAAAGGGCTATAGTAGTGAACCACAGCAGGAACAGGACAGCACCTCACATTTCCACCGTCACACCAGACCTTATTCACCGTAAAGCACACGCCTCTTCTTCTCTCACCAGAGTCCTCTGCTCCGTCAGACTGGCATATAGAAAAAGAGCCTTTGAATCCTCAAATTGATATTACAGTTCCTGATATTCTGGAGGTCGTACAGTTGACTACTGACTGTGCAGTGGCTAGCAGGATGGTAGTTAAGCTGGTGCCGAGCTTCTCCATGTTTTCTTCGATGCTTACTGGTGTTTACATTTTAAGACCTGGCGAGGTAGCAAAGTTGCAAGAGTGGAGAGTTTACAGACTGGTGAGCTGTTTTTCCCATCTTGATAATCGACTCGCAGTCACGTGTGACCATCGTCCAAAGCCAACCACAACACGCACCACCAACACTTGCAAAATAGACATAAGAGAATAAATTTAGCTGACAAAGAGGCGACTGGAAACGTCTACACCTGTGTCATTCAGCAGCTTCTCCTCAGAGGGAAACAGAGCTTTGCCTCGCTGCTCAGCCGCTCCCCACCAATGAAGATCCCAGGGGGAATAGTGTCTGTCTGCGGCGCCCTTTTCTACACTGTAGCACAAATGTCACGTAGCTGATGACCCAAGTGTACTTGGGTACGGAATAACATTACTAATGTGAAAGATGAGTAGCTGGGAGTTGGGAAGAGAGGTGGGGGTGGGGATCATACTCAGGCAAAGTTCAACTGAATTGTACCTTATATGAAAATGCCTACTTTGCCACTCCAGTTAAACTAAGACTTGTCCCACTAGTTACTATTGGAGAGCTGCTGTGCCGCTACTGCACAAACTGTAACCAGGCATCTCGTATTGGTATTAACATGTCTTGTAAATTACCTTACTGTACATCAGTCACATATCATAACCTTTGAAATATGAATAAATATGAATGATAAAGCAGTTGGACATTTTTCTGTTTTCCATTCAACATTACCACCCACTTAATCATTACAGCACTAAAATCTGAGATACTGTTTTCAATACATTTACCTATAAACCAATACATGTTTCAGTGCTTCAAGATATTTACTATACGTTATGCATATATATCTTATCATTTGTATGAGTTTATGTCACTTTCCTTTTGCTAAGAAACCCTTGAAAATTGTATCAAAGGACTCAGATTTGGCATATCAGAAAGAGTGTTTTGGGAACCTACCCCTGCTGTCTGGAGTGTGGCCACTGCTCAGCTTGATTTTTTGGGAGACTTTGAACCGTACACTGACAACACAGCTGCTCCTCATCAAGTAATTAAGTTCAAAGACAGGAAATGATCGTTAGCTGGGTCAGCACTAAACCAGCTCTGACCTGTTATTGCATCGCTAACTACAGTCATGCAAAGACCCTTGTGGGATGACGCTCCAAACTCTCAACGCACACACACACACACACACACACACACACACACACACACACACACACACTATACTTGTTGGTTCACAAATATTGTTTTAACACCTTCCAGACTCTAACAGCATTCTCAGCTAAATAAGGTCAGTATAAATGGGTTAGAACCTCCTCTGAGGCATCCAACTTGTGAACTATAGCTGTCGTGTCTCCTGTGTCCAAGTCTGAGGAGTCCACTGTCTAAATATAATCCCTTATTAATCATCCATTTATCTAACATAGTCTGCAATCAGCAATGCAAACTACTGGATTATCCCAATTTGGCATATCATTTGCCCACCTTGAGCAACTTTGGCATATTTTCTCTTCCAAAGCAAGACAATAAACAGTTATCATCATCATAAGTAACATACTGTATATTGTAATTTAAGATACACACATTTTGTCAAAATATTGTCCCTACCTTTTGTTCTTTCAGAATGTATCTAAATGATGTGAAAAGACACATCATTTCCTTTCACTGCATTTAAAGTTATGTTTATTTGTCATTTGGAACAGATAATTTTGTAATGTAATTGATGAACACATCATGAAGACATTACAACCACACTGTTTAATGTGCAGAAGGTAACAAATATCAAGTTTCATTACAACTTGTTGTGTCTGTAACCTCTGGGTTAGCCATCCATTAAGGAGGGTTATGATAGTTGTGTAACCATCACTCTCTGAGTGGAGAGAACTGCCATTATCTGGTTCCTCTCCCGCTCTGGACGGCCAGGGTCAGCACATCAGTACTCTACTGTAAGAGAAGGAGCACGCACACAAGCACCCAAGTATATGCAGTCATGATGCTGGCAGTGTTGGTTAAGCACTTGCTCTTAAAATGAAACCCTCCAATCCTCAATCCTGGAGCCCCAACTCTCCATCTGTCCTCTTCCCCTACAGTCTTCCATCAATACATTTATTTTTACTGTGCACATAAAAATGATAGTTTGAGTGAGCAATTTTCATGATGTGATAATAAGAAAACACTTATACAAAGAGGTATGGTTCCATAGTCAGTGTATTACTAAAGCAGATGTTGGCAGATGTTGTTTAACCACCTACAAAAACATCAATATCAGTTTAAGTATCTGTTATATTTAGCATATTTTCAGTGCTTTACCTTACCATCTGACAGCACTTTCCAACAGGGAACAGAGGCCATTACTGCACGTCTCTCTTTAAAACCAGACTCCATTGAGAAAAACAGTGATTTAACATCGCTGAACACAGAAGCTGCTGATCTACCACTGCCTTAATCAGTTTTTTGCGTTATTGTGTGTAGTTGTTTGTGTTATTGTGTGAATTTCACTTTAAAGGTTTACTTCCAATTCACCAAAGTCACACAAAACAAAAACTAACAAGGCAGTGGCAACCCAGAATAATCGTTTTTGTCAACGGGGTCTGGTGGCTTTGTTGAGAGAAGACTGAGGATGGGAAACTGAAGCTTTTAACTGCCTCCTCCTGTCTGACAGCAGGGTAGAGCAGTGAAAATAATCTCAATATAGAGTACACTATAACTGATATTGATTTTTTTGGGACTTTTTTTTTTAGGTGGCTAAAATAAGTGTTGCTGCTGCCCCCATCCACAGTACATTACTTTGCTTCTGTTGTGGCACTTATGGCTTTATATAACACACTGGCTATAGATAAATACTCTGTGTGACCTCACTTCATAAAAACCTGAACTATCCCTTTTGGTCAACGTCTACTTCTTAGAGTCACAAAAAATTGCTTTATTTAAATTATGCCTTTACATAATAAACATATTAAATGATTGACCAAAAATCTAGATGTGATACTTGAATTTTAGTCACAGTGATATTGACCCTAACTTGGTTTCAATGTCAGAATAAGGCGTTTACTGTATTTGCCAATATAAAACATAACAATTAATTTCTGTTTGTGCATGTGTGCAAGTTTCTGTGTGTGGGTTTGTCCCAACATTTTGCATCTGTGAGGGAGGTCTAAAGAAATGTGAAGTTTCTTCTCTCTTTCTTTCTCTCTCACTGTCCCCAGCAGAACTAGGTTACCTCCCATGGGATAACAAGTAGGGACCCTTCGCTGGTCCAGTCTGCGTGCATTAATCATGGCTCCTGGCACAGAGCGAGCCCCCAGCCACCACTGGCCATATGCACTGGTCTGTACCGTACACAGACTCCTGGGCTGGATGCTTATAGAAAAATAAAGTATTCCTCCTGTGAAGTGTCAATCACTGGAGCACTGACACAGTCCTAACAGGGTCTGCAGTGCCAGGACTTGTTACTCTATTCTCTTAGTTTTGTTGTGTACTGTTTTTAAATTGGCAAATCCCCTTTTAATAGATTCACACCCCAGGTTTTCCAAGATTCCACATCTGTTTGGATTCATTTTGAAAACATAGCATCTCACTGTTAATCTACACAGCATTAATTACTGAAGCAGTAGCCTAATTAAAATCCCTCTCTGGAAACCACATGTACCTCTGATGACTCAGGAACGAATCCTCCACGACTCTACCCTACATTTCTCCTGAGCTCTATGGTCCCATGATGCTTCTGTGACATTAACAAATTATTTTATATAAATGGGATCGTAGTTTTCTGGTTCCTCATTGTCCTTATTGTTTCTATGGGGTGTGTGTTGTCTTGCCATTATTAATCACTAACACCACTGCCACAGAAGGTTTTGTAAACTCTTAAGAAAAGAATTTAAAGGGTACCCAAAAAGTAATTACACAAATCACAGAATTAAGACCTGTTTATACTAGCAATTGAAACAACAATGTTTTGGAGTACAATTGATCGATTTCAATTGAATTGCCACAATTAATGGATTCAGTGCAGGAGAGTAAGTCATGCAAATCTCTCCACCATTGACCAATAGCGCTGTCTTGGCTGTGCTTTTGAGGGAATGAAAAAACAGAGATTCCAACATCAAGGCAGCTAGCGCACCTTATTAGCTGAGTTGTACTGTCCATTTATACTGCCTGGTCTCATAGAAATAGACTTACATTAACAACCTCTTAACACAGCATTACGTGGTTGTTGCACAAATGTGAGCCCTGTCTCCTAGAAATTACATGCAACTAATCTGAAACAGTGTATACTGTACATTTTCAAGTGAAATATAATACCTAGCAAATTCCATTTTCTGTTACTGTAAAGAGGGAATATTGCTACTGAACACATCAAAATGTTCACAGTCATCTATTCTTTTTTTCTGCTGAAATAGACAGTCTTGCAATACACTGTTCACTTGTAGTGACCACTGCATCATTATTTTTTTTTAACATTTCTTGATCAACATTTAACTGAAATCATGATCTTACTCCAACCTTAATCCAAGTGTGTTTGTTGCCTAAACCAAACCATAGACAGGAGTCTGGACCAAAACCCAGTACTGTGGCGTCACAGTCCCATACTTTGTATGTTCACTGTCCACCTAACCATCTCCATGTGAACCCAGTGTGGTACATAAATGTGTTTTATTAAGTCAAAGTAACATTGTCTTTGAATATAATCCAGCCCCATTTATGTTGTCTCCACAATTAATGAATATGATTGCTGTGAATATGATTTAGTCATATACAAAAGTAATTTTTAGGAGACGGGGTTGGACCCTGATATGTTAAAATGACTTGCTGAAACCATGGAAACAATGCCAATGGAAAGAGAATTTGGATCCTTTGTCGTGGTGGACACACAAATCCTTGGTTCTACAATGTCACGCAATAGATGGTGGTTAATGTTATGACCCTACAGATAGGTGTAGTTGGTGGATGAGTCAGCAAACAGGACTTTCACCCAGGAGACAGCTGTTTTTGTCCTGTGTTAAACCAAAGATTAACATTGATTTTACACGTGACGTTACATGACATTACGTGACATTATATGAGGTCACATGACGTTATGTGACATCCTATATGCAGTGTTATTTTTATTAACTGGCACAAATGTTGAATGGTACAAATACATCTATAATAAACTGATTTAAGTTATTGTTCTATTAGCAACCAGCTAATGAGCTTGCTAACTGCAAACTTGTTAGCAGCTGACAAGCTTTTCCCTTATTTAAAAACTCTTCCGTGAATAAAATTATGTCAGTGAGGAGTATACAACAAGGTTAAGAGAAAATAGAGGAGAAGTCGGAGAGCTAACTGACTAACTTGGCTTGCTCAATTGTTTGAAGTTAGGTTTGTGTAGCTACAGCAGTTTACCAACTGGCCCTGTGAATAATTACTACGTCACCAAGAGCCTAGAATCACATGTTTAGCAAAGGCGTGCAAATTAGTTTCACCCTGGTGTGACAACTGGCTTTTAACACTTTTCTGAAGTGTTTTTTGTTTAATTTTCTCTATGTATAAAGACCTAACTAGCATGAGAACTTTGCTTTATAAAACTATAGAGAGTTAGCGGCTGTTTGTATTTGAAACTCAAAGGGGAAATTAGCAGCATAATTAGAGGAAACTCTCAGAGAGGAAGCTCAATGATCAGTTCTTATCTTGTTATGAACCATCCGGTAATAACATCTGGCTCAATGTGCTGTCAGCCACCCACTTAAATGTTTTGTTTCCTGAGATGTTTACATTTGTATATTGAATATATGCCAATAGTTCCCTCATTTCTTGCTGTATTAGTGCATATATATTGTACCTAATGATCTGGGGTGTCAAGAGACTCCCCAGCTTGGCTGTGGATAAATTGAATTTGCTTTTGAACATCATGTTATTACACAAACGCACCTTCTTTCTCCTCAGCTGCAGATTATTTGGAGACAAAGACATAAAAGATCTCAGAGACACTGTAACCTGCAGCTCCTAAAGGTTAAGTCGATACTATTGACTGCAGTCTGCTTGGCCTGTAATTGGGGCCTTGATGAATGGGGTCAGCATGTGCATATGCAGTGTGTGTATGTGTGCAGTTAATTCAGTAAAGGAGATTCCCATTTCCCAACAATGACAAATGGTGCCTTATAACAAGCGCTTGTCCTCCCATGTGCCCTTAGGGACTAAGTGAGATCTATGACTCTAGATATTTCTGGTCAACTGAGTCAGTGGGAGCTCCTGAACGTATTACAGGGGCGAACATACACAGGTGAGGTAGGTTTTGCTGGTGTATCATGGATGTTTAATATTAGAATGTTGGTTTTGCCCTCACTTATTCAAGTGTTTTAGATCGTTTGATGAGAGAGCAAAAAAGTACTAGTATTACCTGGGGAACCTCTGACAATTTGTAATAATTGCAGAGGTGGTCTCAGGACCTTATTCCCATGTGAGCCTGCCATGTACGTAATTTGTCATGCAAAAATTCCACCGCAAATTACCTACCGTATTGGCTTCCTCTGCACCTTTTTTACCTTCCTGGTCAAGGATTAAGGAGGCTGCGTTGGCAAGTATTTATGAAAGTTTTGATGACATTATGGGTGCAGCAGATCATGTCACCACACCATGGAGACCCATTTGTAGAAAAAGCAAGCTCAAATCCGTCAGGAGATGATGAGATGGATTACATGTGACAATGTATGGCAGAATTGGCTCTTTTTGTTTAACCCATATTTAAAAAAAAAAAAAAAAAAAAAGATAAAAAAGGAGGTTAACACTGTACATCATCACTAGTAGCACTGTGTAGTGTTTCTGTGTCAGAGTGAAGTTACAAATGCACAACATTATACAGTGGGATAATGTCCGTAAATTCAAATAAAATACCGACTGTTCAATGTACAACATTTGAAACAATAGATTCACAATTCAATTGATAAGAAGCCCCTTCATTTGACAGTGTCACTTGTAACATTCATTCATTCATTCATTCATTTCCGTAACAGCTCATCCTCCTGAGGGTCGCGGGGGGCTGGAGCCTATCCCAGCTGACATCGGGCGAGAGGCAGGGTACACCCTTAGCAGGTCGCCAGACTATCACAGGGCTGACACATAGAGACAGAGACCATTCACACTCACATTCACACCTATGGACAATTTGGAGTCACCAATTAACCTCCATGTCTTTGGACTGTGGGAGGAAGCTGGAGCACCTAGAGAAAACCCACACTGACACTGGGAGAACATGCAAACTCTGCACAGAAGGGCTCGCTCCTTGTAACATATGATTTTTAAATTTGTTGAAAAAGTCTTGCATCTTTTTACTGTACAAACAACAAATCAGCTACCCACACAGCTTTGTGTGTAACTGTCTCACTGTTCTTCACAGAGAGTAATGAGGGATCCTGTAGCCTAACCTGATTCTGCCAGGGTATATTCATCTATACAGCTAAAGTTCAGCCTTGGCAGTGATTTATTTACTTCCACCATGTTCAGCCAGGCAGATATATTATACTGTTGATTGATGCTTGTGTAATGGGATCTCCAATTCCAGAGGAACAAACTCTCATTCCTGCTTTTGGTCCTCCTACTGTAGTACTGTACATTTCAGTTCTTTTGTAATCCATACTGCATCGTTAAAATAGAAGAATAATATTACAAGGAATTACAACTATTTACACATTTATTTATACCCCATTGTACAGTGCATATATTTTATTTTATTCATTAAACCAACTCCTATGGCTGACTGCATCTCCATCAGGTTGAAGAAAAAAGAAACTAAACTGGATAATATATATAGTAATTCACTTAATTTACGTGAATGAAAATACAGTGAAACAACATAAAACCTGTCACTAGTTTGCCATGGATACAGTCCCTGCAGTGAGAATATTACTAGAGTACACAAACAGGCTAAACAACGTGTAATTTACATTTTCAGTGACAAAAGAATTATTTTCAACACAAGGAACAAAGGGATTACGGAGGAAACATGATTACTACTGGCAATGAGTTTGTGCAACAGCAAAATACACTTCCTGAGAATCCATAAAGCAGGTGTTAGCCTAACTGTGTTTTAATTAAAAACATTTACTGCTGTGTAGATTGTATACAGTAGAAAAAAACTCACCTACAAACTTATAATGGTGGGTAAACATCTGACTGGACAGTGAATGACTTGATGAGTGAGTGGAAATGTGTTGCACTGTGTTACTGTAGGTGACTGGGGTTTTTAAATGAGTCTTCTTGGTTTAAGTTATTCCTGCTTTTGTGCTGTAGGAATGTAGAAATTACTGAGAAAATGAGAATACTGCAAGCACAGTATTATGTCTTGCTTACATTCAATGTGTAGTACTGTGAAATAAAGGTGCAGTACACAGATTTTACCCATGAAGTGCATAGAATTGGTCATGAAAAATACGACTCAGCCTGTAACAGCAGTTGTATAAAATATATATGTCCCAATTCCTTTTAAAAAATAACCCTCATGAAGTCGTAGAGATGCCAGTAGGGTTATTTCAGTTTGGACTTGGACAGGGATGTCCATTTTGGTTGATTTTGCTTTTGATAGCCCAACACCCATTAACCAGTAACCAACTGGTGAACCGACATTAACAAGTAACTAACCGATTAGTTTTGAAGAAAAAAAAATCCAAAATGTTTTCACAGCAACCTTGTTGGGTCCGGATGCCGTATGATGGAATGAGTCATGCTGTTAGCTGGTTCCCACCAGACCTGGTTGGTGCCCAGTGTTTGTATGTAATCTGAAGAGCAGTGTAACCGGTCAAAAAATATTCTCGGCAGATAACTGGTTGATGGTTAACCACTGACATCACTAGCTTTGAGACTAGAAATTTCCAATTTAACGCCTATGTTACAAACTGCTTTGTGATTTATGAGGACTGGAAAAGACACTGTCACGCACTGTCTGCCATGGTCTAATTTGTTAAAGGTTTCTAGAAGCCCTTAAAGAAGCTCTGCACACACGCACACACACACACACACACACACACACACACACACTGAAACCTATAAAAAGAAGGACAAAAAAGATTAAGACAGAGAGGATAGGGATCAAGTTAGATTGAGTCAGTGATTATTAAAGAGACAGCAAGAGAGAGGCTGGTAGATAAAGCCTCGCTGTTCCTGAGAGAGAGAAGGTGCTAGTATTATAATTGGAGAAGATGGACTGCCCGCACTCTCTTTATGCTTTATTGGAGTGCTTTAGAGCACCTTTCTAATTTCATTGGCTGAGCACAAGTGACCATAATCCTGACCGCAGGCTTGATTTGAGTGCTCAGAAGAGTAGTGGTACTCTATAGTCTGTAAACTAAAGTGTGCTGCGTGAGTGCGTGCATGTGCGTGCGTGAGTGTGTGTGTGTGTGTGTGTGTGTGTGTGTGTGAGAGAGTGAGTGGTGGGAATAGGATATCACTAACTGCAGAGAGCTGAAGTGTTTGCAAAGCTTTGTGGGAGTACCTGCCTATTTGTTTATGTCAATGTCATATGTTTCACTTTGGGGATATCATAAGCTGTTCATCATTAACACCCGAGGCTCATCCTAACAATGATGATGCAGTGTCAGAGGTGGGTTCTGCCTCAGGAACTTGTGTGACGAGTCAACTCATCA
Organism: Epinephelus cyanopodus; assembly: GCA_026686955.1. Lineage (NCBI taxonomy): Eukaryota > Metazoa > Chordata > Actinopteri > Perciformes > Serranidae > Epinephelus > Epinephelus cyanopodus. The sequence goes on along the minus strand of CM048917.1, from coordinate 34,498,035 downwards.
CAAAGTCAGAGTGTCACAGATCCTAGACAACTCTGCTTGTGTGTATGCATATGTGTGAGTGAATGTGTGTTTATGTGCTTGTAGGCATGCAGATGCTGACATCAGAGATGAACTCATTTTGTTTAATTTAATTTTCAGCGATTTTTGAGCCAAAGACCCAGAGCAGTAGCATCCTAATTTGTGTGTGAGTGTGTGTGCACCCATAAAGACCAAATCCAGTTATTCTTCATCAGCATCAGAAGGGGCACATATTGACGTCCAAGTCATGCATTGACTTTCCAGTATAACCTGTACATCTGACCTTTAACTAGGCTTTCTATCTAATTTGTTGCTTCTGACAAAGACTAAGTACCAAATCACTAACATCCTGTGCATCGATCACTGAATGGACAGACTGCATTAGAACACATCAGATAGCTGTATATATTAAAACATAAAGCAGCCAAATTCAGAATAGTGAGTTACCTTACAGTATGTGCAATGCAAATGTGGTATTATGTCATGATTAACAGGCATTTCCCTGTAATGGCTATGGGAGATGGCTGTTTGCATAATCCTGCAAATATATGAGTCTAAAATAAAAACTTACAACTCTACATGACCTTACTTAACATGAGTTGCAAACATAGGAGTTCGCTGTAATTACGCCAAAATCTCCCTGGGAATTTCCTGTAATGGCAGCAGGAGATTGCTGTTTGTATAATCGTGTACTGATCTTGAATAAAAACCATGATAGCTAGAACACTGATTCCATTTGCAGCAGAAAGCTCAGGGTTCTTTCTTCCTTGTCATCATGTTTTATGCTTGTAATAATGTCATTGCTCTACATTATGTGTGGTGCAGAACGTGTGAGGAACTGATGATGAATCCATCACAACACCTTTTCACTCTCAAAAACTAAATAATGTAGATAAATAACTTACGTAGTGTTAAGAAATATTTTGTACATCTAGAAATCTTTTGGATTTTTGGATGTTTTGGTTTTTTATTTGTAAAATCTGATGGAAAAAAGTGTCCCATTTTAGTAAAAAAAAAACAAAAAAAAAAACTCTGATTAATTATTATGATTTATTGAGTTACATAACCTTTAGCTCATGTTGTACAGATTTTAGGGATATGAAGCGTCTGAAGATGCTCGAAGAAATGACATCACAATAAGCAAATGTACCAGTGTAGGCACTGGCAGACCATTGTTGTTGCAGAGTTCAAAGGTTAATGACTTGTATTTGTAGTTGTTGAAAAAGCTGGACCCACATCTGCCAAATGTCATCACAATATCTTAAGTAAATCAAATATAGTAGAATTTTTGCTTTTTTCACTGCCTGTTTAAAATTTTGTTCCAGGGAGCTCTGTGTTGGCCCGATGTGTGGGAGAAAGCTTAAAACTAGAATTCAGAGTTAGCCTTGTAAGAAACCTTGTTAGTGCTTGTATCTCATAAACGCACCACTCTCTCTCACACCTTCACACATTATTTTCAGATGTGTTAATTGGGAGAAGAGCTTGGCATGTGTTGACTGTGGATGAGTTGTGAAAAGAGGGATATTCTCACAGGAAACCAGGAGTAGTCCAATCTGATTGCAGATTCCATAATTTTAACAACATACTTCTTTAAAGATGCAACATATATATAAAGCCAGGTTGCATATCTGCGTGTTGCAGATGTGATTAAAAGGATTCCATGTGGAGGTGTCACAGTCATGATCCATATCCGAGGTGCAAAGACTGTGTAACACGTTATAATGTGCCTTCTGTTGAATCAGAGATCAGGGATTTGACTCAAGTGTTACCTCACCAAACCTTAAAGTCCCCTGCAGCCAGTGTTACTTCCTGGTTAACAGTTAACATTATTTCTCAAACTGACAATGGGGGTGTGGTTAACAGATAATAAGAAATTAATTGCCATGGCAACCTGATTGCAGCTATGGTACCTTTAAATACAGGTATGGTTGCAGTTATGAGTAAAGTATCCTCGTACTATGGTTGGAATGATATCTGATGAATTTAATGACATAACATACTTAGCATGAAGTTACTTTGGTGAGGTGTAGGAAAAGAAACTTGGTGAAATAACTAAAATTTCATTTAGTGCCATACAGTTCTTAACACCGGTCTGCTGAGGGTATGTCCTGTGTTTTATGACCTATCCTCCACCCCATGGACTTTTGGTCTTTATACTATTTCAACACTCCAGTCAGTCACATGGTCGCAGCTTTTTCAGTTGCGTGGGTTTTATATATATAATGTCTCATTCTTCCATTGATCACATACGAATTGTGCATTACGTTTGATAAGAACAGCCTGTTATGGGGCGTTTAGTAGGTGCACTGCCAGCTAGCATTGGCCTCTCGCCGTACACCGCACTTTAACACCATTATGAAAATAAACAACACACCTAAGTTATGTGGAGGAAACTAAAAAATAAAGGGAAGACCCTCAGTTCCCTATTGCAGTATGTTAAGCTAGCTAACTAATGCAACATAATGCAACTAAGTTAGTGAACTAACTAGAAAGACAAACTGACAGACAGACAGACCATTCATTCATTCATTCATTCATTCATTTTCTGTAACCTTTCCTGTTGAGGGGGGCTTTGGCCTAGCCCACCTGACATTGGCCGGGCTACACCCACGTTGCCAGATTGAGACAGACAAACATTCACGCTCACATTGACACAGACAGGCAACTCTAGAGAGTATCTGGAGAAAGCCCACGCTGACTTGGGAAGAGCATACAAACACCACACAGGTTCCAAATATTAAATATCAAATATATGATGAACAGAGTGGCTAATCAACACTGTCAGGAAATGACTCAGAAAAATATGAATTATGCTTAAAAAATGCCCAAATACACTGGAGAGGGGGGCTTTAGCCAATATTGATTTAATTGAATAACCTTAATTCCTAACTAAAGTTGTTTTTTTCAGGCTTAACAATACTAATCCAACGTCCAACACTCCTTGTTAACTGGCAAGCTAAATGCTTTTGTTTGATTCTAAATGTGTTTTTATATTTCTGTCTGCATTTGGCATCAGCTGTAGCTAATATCCGTGTAAGGTTGTGTAGCAGTATAAAGGTAATAAGTCAAATCTCTCTTTTGATCACTAGCAGCACTATGAAGCAATATTTTAGTGAGCCGGTCCATGCATGCATGCACATGTACCTGCACAAGAGCATGGCTATACAGTATAACTGACTGCCGTCTGTTTCAGGCTCCTCCACTGATCTACAGTTGTTGGTAATGATATCCCAAGAATTGTAGCAATGTGCCAACAAAAGGCAGGGAAGAACACAACTGTTGGATAGCAAAAACAGATGAAGCAGTGGATGTATTAAGAGAGCTGGATATGGCACTGCCTGTTAGCATTAATGTCCCAGTGGCAAACAGTGCTTCAACTATAAAATCCTGTGAAGCCCATTTTCCCCATAGACCAACATTAAAAAAGAGGCATTCATTCTTGTCTTTAAAATGTTGATAACAGGAGAATGATGTTATTAATATAAAAATGTAATATATTTCTTTGCAGGACAATGTGGACCTAGGAGAACTGATGTTCTCATTGTGCTATCTCCCTACGGCTGGCAGGCTCACCATCACCATGATCAAAGCCAGAAATCTCAAAGCCATGGACATCACTGGGGCTTCAGGTGGGTGCTGACTGCAAAGCAATGTTTCCACTGAGAGGTGGTGCAGTCAAATATAAACATAAGGTGTTCCAGTGCTTTATAATTATTGGTCGATATAGAATTTTTGTTAAATCGCATTCCATACCAAGATATTTTTGCACCCTAATGGAGTCTGTCACGAAACCTTTCTCCAGATCCATATGTGAAAGTGTCCCTGATGTGTGATGGCCGTAGGCTAAAGAAGAGGAAGACATCAACCAAGCGAAACACTTTGAACCCAGTGTACAATGAAGCCATTGTGTTTGATGTTCCTCCTGAGAACATCGACCAGATCAGCCTGCTCATAGCTGTCATGGACTATGATCGGTTAGTGAGTTACCTATACGAAAAGTGCTGTTTTTTGGGTGGAAAAAGGTGGGGGCAACAGATATTTAGGAAAGTTATCATAATCAGTCAGTTTGCTTTGATTGCCAAAGGTTTTGAGCATGCATATTGCTGTTTTGCTGCACTTTGACACTGCGAGCATGGGGCTATCTCCACATAGTGGCGTCTCAAACCAAACACAATTAAAACATCATTTAAAAACCATTCTATCCAGCCACTGACCTTAAATTGTAAAATAATTAAAACAGCAGCAACCAAGTGAGTTTTTTGTCATGCATTCATCCAGAATTATATTAATGTAGTCACCCAGTGAAACATTTTCTGCCCCAAATCACCTGTCATCTCCTACCTACCTGTATCAGTTTCATCTAGAGTGCATTTACTAATGCAACATTTTTGGGTCTCCATGTGTTGTTTTCTCTGTTATGCAGGGTTGGACATAATGAAGTGATCGGGGTATGCAGGGTGGGCAATGAGGCAGAGAGCCTGGGGCGAGACCACTGGAATGAGATGATGACATACCCACGGAAGCCCATTGCACACTGGCACCCACTCATAGAGGTACGGGCCACTTCGTGTATTGTTACAGTAAATTCCTGTAAATGTTGTAAACTGGGGTTTATAAGAAACATTCATGTCATGCAATCATCCAAGGAGTTTTCAGCCATGCTAATCTCCTTGATAGGTGGTAACTTGACTCAGCGTGCTTTGACCTGCAAGCTAATGTCAGCTTGCTAACAATGACAATGTGAGCATGCTTTTGTTTAGCAAAATGTTAACCATGTTCAATATCTTAGATTAGCACGTCAACATGCTAGCATTAGCTAACATGGCAAAGTACATTTGAAGCCAATGTTTATGCCCAGCCAGGTCGCCAAAAGAAAATGTTGGCATTGTACATTTCTACCACGAATATGTTACACTTTTCTACGTTTTTTTTATGTTTCATTCATGTCATATCAACCTTTCTAAAGAGACATTGTTTATGAGCTTACTTTGTCAGCGGGAGGAGGGGGAGGAGATAGTGATTCACATGTGACCTAAACAAGATGCCTGCCAAGCTGCAGACCAAAACACAACAAAACTGGTTATGTAGCAACCTGTCGCTGTTTTTCCACCGGGGAAAGTGCCACATCAGCGGCTTCTCCAGCCGTGATTCTGCTACCCAAACCGGATTTTTTAAACCCAAGAATGGGTTACCTAACCTTAACCAAGTGGTTGTTGTGCCTAAACCTAACCACATATTAACCACATTTTGGTTTCAACTTATCCACTACATGATAACGTATGTTTTATATACATATATATATATATCCAATATATCCATGGTTTGCAGAAATGTACAATGCCAACATTTTTCTGGCATTGGGTTGGTATGTCACTATAGCATATGGTCACAAAAAGTATTGGGCTATATTACAAAATTGGACCTGAATATCTTAACATTATGTCATAGCAGTCCATCCAGTAGTTATCTAGACATTGCACACAAATGTCAACTCATGGTGGTGCAACAGGAAAAGTCAGAGGATCAACAAAGTCAGTACATTTCATCCTCTGAGGACCATGAACATACGTTAAATGTTTTGTGCCAATCCATTCAATAGCAAAACATTTCACTAAAAGCCAAAATTGCCAGTCTCATGGTGGTTAGCCTTTATCTTCTGGAGAGGATGGATATGTTTAATGTATAAGTCTATATCTAATGTATATCTAATGATAATCCATCTAATAGTTGTTGAAAATTTCTAGTCTAGACTAAAGTGGTGGACCAAATCGACCAGTAGCCACTAGCACAACTGGAAATTAGGTATATAATCAACAAGAAATGAGAATGGCTGTTCACTGCTGATGTCTGCACAAATGAAAAACCCATCATCTTTTGATGCAGTAGAGGTTAAAAGCCTTTTATGTGCATTATGTAGCTAATGGGTGTGAGTTCGTATGTAAAAAAAACAGTTACCTGGTCCCCGACCTTGGAACCAAAACAAAATGTCTATTTGAAATGATTATCAGACTAAGAAGGCAAACTATTTAAGTAAAAGCATACATGTTTAGGAATATTTAGAGAATAAATACACAAATAGTTAAAGTGAAGTAATCATTTTAATGAGGCGCTTCCATTCATATGCACAACATACACACAAGCTTCCCAACAGCTGCCAAAGAGTCTTAATTCAGAACAGAAATAACTTCAGAGATACAGGTGAGGAGACTGTAAATGTTGTGTAATTCATTTTGAGGCACGGTAAAAAAAAAGAAAGAAAACAATTACATAACAAAATTACTGCACAACCCTCTGTATACTTGGCTTGTTTTACAGGGTTTGCCACAACAGAGGCACCTAGCTAACAGAGAGAGACACACAGAGAGGTGGCTACATTCACTGAGCTGTTTCTATTTCTGACTTGCCTGCCCACACTCATTAAAAAAACAGAGCAAGCTAAAACAGATGTTGAACTGATTCATGTAAATTCATGTTAAGTTGTCAAAGCTAAATCTATTGGTATTCAGCTGAAGGAGTTGGAAGATAAAACGCTTAAAAAAGGATTGCTGTCCGGTCAATGTAACGCCTATCATCAGCTATGACATGCATTAGCATCTACCGGCTCTGTGTGTCTCCTCTGTTGAAGAATTATGATTTGTTGGCATTTTTAGTTTTCCTTATTGAAGGTAATGGACACTGGCTAGCTCGTTAACTGTTGACACGGGTCGTCATGAGGACTGTTGACGTAAATTCTCTCTAGACATCGTTATTTTCACTGGAGGAGGTCTGACGATGCTCATTATGAAAGAAGCTGAGGACCCCAGGAATATTATTCCATCTCTAATGAACATGTCTAATTTTCCTCAGTGACACTAATGACATTTCCATCTGAAATCAGGCCAACAAACATGTAATGAGTATCTTTTTAGATTATTTTGCCATCCAGATGACTTACCTAAGATATGTGTGCTGTTTTCCCATTGTGATACTGATGCTTCACAGTGATGGCTGTTGCACGTATTTTACTTACAAGAGAAATTTGAGGTCATGCTACGTTTTCCAGTCAACTTTCAGAATTTATAATTTAAAAGGATGTATGCATCTGCATTTATATAATTTATCATTTATCACTTCTTCTTCTACTGTTATTATACACACATGATTATTGTCACATATATACTCAGATATTGATATATACTTTCAACATATTGTACCACAACAGCCAGAATTATAATTGTAATATATTATTACTTTCATTAATGCTCTTGTAAGCTACTGGCCTCACCGTCTGTCATGCATCTCTCTCTCTGTCTTTGTCTCTGTCTCTCTTTCTGTCTCATTGTGTTGTACGGATTACTATTAATTTATTATGTTGATCTGTTCTGTACGACATCTATTGCACGTCTGTCCGTCCTGGAAGAGGGATCCCTCCTCAGTTGCTCTTCCTGAGGTTTCTACCATTTTTTTTGGGGAGTTTTTCCTTATCCGCTGTGAGGGTCTAAAGGACAGAGGGATGCCGTGTGCTGTAAAGCCCTGTGAGGCAAATTGTGATTTGTGATAGTGGGCTTTATAAATAAAATTGATTGATTGATTGATCATCATTAGATGTTTAGGTGGATGAAGGAGCTCCTTTACAACCTTAGAAAAACCTTACAAAACAAGACAAGATGAGGCACAATGACGACTGTTTCATACCATCATTGACTGCTTACTTTTCCTAACTGCTGGTTAAGGACCACAAGTGATCATATCACATAGTAACAGGCGTTTACGGTAAGTGGCTAGGCTAAAAACAAGCGTTACCAAGTCTCTTATCTAGTCTTGTTATGGCCTATGTAATGGCTCAAAAACTGACATCCATGGAATTGTTTGTTCTTATTTTGAACAGGAGCATCTGCAGATTAGTTTAGGCATACAGGATGAATAAATCCTTGTTTCTGGCTGTGCTAATGGTTCTAACAATGCTAACAACAGTAACAGTGCTGACAGAGCTAACTGTTATTTTTGGGGGATGGGGTAGAGTAGGTGTTATGCTTCTAAACAACGCTGTCCCACCCGCTGGCTCGAGTTGCCATTATCAGTGGTAACTATTGTATGGGTGCAGTAGTGTGACTTCATTCTCAGCTCAGGACGCCATTATTCCACAATATCTTTACCTGAGTCCGATATACGACTAATTATTGTACATTAGGAGTGTTTAATGTCAAATATTCAATATATGATTGAGGAAAAAATAATACAATCGTGTGCCCTGGTACTCGTTTTTGCTGAAGGGCACTGCACAGTGTAAATTTGCGTACATGACTGTGTGCATGCACAAGACAGTTGGCACCTGCAGACCAGTGTTGAAGACCAGCAAACAACAAAACTGGTTGTTTTTTTGGGAGACATCAGTGGCATTTGTAGCGGGTGTTGTGCCACCCAAACTGGGTGATTTTTTTAGCAAGACATTGCCAGAACTTCCAGTGCCATTGTATCATCTAACCAGGTGTTTGTAGTGAGACATCAGTGCAATTCCAACAGTGAACATGCTACTTAATACTGGTAATTTAAGCCAAAACATCATCTTTTCCTGACCATAACAAGTGCTTTTTGTGCCTAAACCTAACCACATGTTAACCACAGCATTGTTGAAAGATAAAGTTTCAGCATATCCCTTACAAAAAAAAATAAATAAAAATGTTACATTTGATTGGGTTGAGAAGCTACAGGAAAACAGCTCATCCACTCATCTTTTGCTCCATCATTAGCTGCTATGAAACTCCATCCCGATAGATTTGCCCCTGCAGTGGGAGTCCCTTGCCTCCAATATGTTTTATAGATCTGAAAAGCAGCTCCAGAACTGTCCAGGCAATTTTCTGATCTTTCTCAAGCTGTTCAGCCTGACTGCACTATTGAGTAGCTCCCAGTAACACAAATCTCTCCCCAAGTTTAATGCTAGCTGCCCCATAAGCTGACTCTGACCCTTGCACTTTGACCTGATGTGATGCTGTTGTCAGATTGGAGGAATTAATTCAATTCACACATTTCAGACATGTCATGTATTTTCTGACAGGTGCCTTATATAGTGCTCAAAATGTAAAACAAATGTTCAGATAGCCCATGAGTTATGATAAAACAACTAGCTATTCACAGACATATTTTCCACCCCTGGTCAATAGAGAGTGCAGCAGCACCCTCAGCACCCACCTTCCCGCGCCCTTGAATACAACAGCATCACAGTATTATGAATGTATCACAAAAATGATCAGTAAAAAATTGATTTCATGATGCTGCCATGTTGGTAACAGTAGTGGTTGGATGTATTATGTTTTTGGGTTGTTTGTATGAACATCCCATTTTCTCAGCATCACCTGGAGGGCATTTCCTCAGATTTAGCACAAACTTCCACTTTGACTCAAGAATGAATTGATAAGATTTGGAAGCAAAAAAAGAAATTTGGATTTTGTCGTGTTTCAGTAAAGGTGGTGCAGGCGGTGGGAGCTCTTTTCACACCTTGAGTCCACATGATAATCTTATTTAGTTGCATTCTGATACCAGGATTCTTTCCTCTTCTCCCAGATAACCACTCAGTGTGTTACTAAGCGCTGCATAAAGCTGCAGGAGCAAATGAAGCATTAACTGTCACACTGTGTTTACTAGAGGAGTTGCAGTATTGGTGGGAGGTCAGTGACCCTGATATTGCCAACAACGGTGAAGCTAGAAGAGCTCTCTTGCTGTCTCTAGGGCCATTTGTATAGCACCAACACACACACACGCACACACACACACACATACACACACACTGAGGTTCTGTCAGACAGCATCCGTGTTTTATAGGCCATTAGCAGCACTAGACTACAGCAGCAGGGCCTGAGACCCAGACTAATGGCTTATTTGTGTTTCTTTAAAAGATCTACATAGAAGTCCTGAGAGAACCTGGCCCACTGGATATCACACACACACACACACACACACACACACACACACACACACACACACTCATGCACACACAGGTATCTAAAGTATATCATGTAGTGATATATGCACACATTAAGTACTTACACAAAAAAGCTAATTTCAGTAATTTCAATAAATAATCACAAACACATGCAACATTTGTGTCGTGTGCACATATACACTCTGCTCTTTTTTATCATTCTCTCTTCCTGAAACACACACATACTCATGCACACTCAGTTTTCTTATCGACTTTAGGCTTTTATATCTTTTCTGAAGTATTGGAGTTAGCCTCACAGGCCCTCTGGCCACAGTCTAAGAGCATTATCAATTCACCAATTGGATCTCTTCAGCCAAGACTGTAAACACACACACACAAGACCAAGACAACCAACAACAAAATTCTCTTGAATTTCCGAGAGTCATTTCAAAACCGTTCTGATGCTATTGAGCAGAAAGCAAAAGAAATGAAGAAAGCAGAAAGCTCAGTTGCATCCACTTTGTCACATGAACGTTTGGTTGAATAACCAAATGGCATACTGCAAGGGGCCGCTCTCATGATGCAAGGTTCGTGTTTGCAAGTCAACTTTGAGCTCATATCCCTGTCTCTTCAGTCTCACAGGGCTGACTAAAGCTGAAACATGATCACCATGGAAACATGCTCAATCAACCTTAAATTCATCTCCTTGGAAAAAAAGGCATAATTTGGACAGAATCCATCATATTTATCTTTGTAGCATTTTTGACATTTCAACATGTCCGGCCTGGCAAGAATTTAAAACAGAAATGTAACTGGGATTTGTGAATTTCTCTTGACACAACTTTGCCCCACAAATTTGCACTGACAGGAAACTGTTGACCAAAAACGAGTCATCCTGACAAAATTTACCTTGTAGGGCAGTAGTAACTTTTTACACCACGTACCACCAAAAATAAAAGGCTCTCCAAGTAACACCACTATGACCAACATTAAAATACAGCAGGCCTACCCTATTCAGCTACGAACAGTTCATGCAGGTGGCAGAATTATCCGTAATCAGAAGATTATTTATTGCTGACTAAGCCACAGCTGTGTTGTTAAAATGCATAGCTTCATTCAGGGACTCACACTGACACAACACTGCAGCTCATGAAAGCGCGACACTGAAAAATAAATACAAGGGAAAGACTAGAACAGACTTTTTCTTTTTGTGTGGGTTTTTCTTTTTTTTTGTGCATTAAATACAAGACTTTTTTGGCCCGGCGTGGGCTCCTGTTGGCCTGGCAGTCCATCAGGCCTGCTGATCTGCTGGCAGTGATCTCTTTAGAGAAATCCTAAATAGCTGACATGACACCTGGACCATGTGTGTAATTGCTCTGACAGGTTTCCCCATCTTCAGTCACAGTAAGCTGCTCATACATATTCACTTTGGGTTTAAATTTTCTTCTAGGTCTGAACCAGGTTCATTTTGATTTCACTCTGGAACATGATTTAGATTCTGATGATGGTGATGCACATTGGTGTCAGTTATTAAAGTGGTTGTCCACCACTTTGGCCCAGGATATCTACTAAAGTACTCTCCAGATCTGCATTAAATTTGGTATCTGTATTCATGATCACTCAAGGATTATTCCTATGGTTTTGTGACCCCCTAACTTTTTTTCCCTCGCACCACCATAATGTGAAAATAATCACTTGACCAATGCTTGTCAATATCGAATACATAATTGTGTCTCCAGATTATGAATTCTTATGTTTTGGATGCCCATCTTGACCGTTTCCTCAAATGCCATGATAAGTGCCATGCAAAAAATATCAGGGTCTTTCCATTGGAATTACAGAGCACATTCATGGTATGTCTGAGCAAAAAATACAAACATCTTTTGATACTTCAAGTCTATTTTCTTCAGTTTTATGCGTGTAACCAGAGTGTTTGTATGTTGGACTCTGAGCGCTGCCAAAATGCAGGTGACCTACACTCAAAACTGTGTCTGCGCACATCCCATATATTTGATAAGCTACACTCAATACAGTGCTTTTACTACACAACCTGTGTAGACATACACATATCAGCTTTTTGTCTACTTGTATTGCATACATAGCAAAAAGATATTTAAAGATGTTTTCTTAAGTGCTTAAGTTTGTTCGTCTCTCAAAAATGACATCTAAAATCCACTGCATATCATGGAGCTCAATATAATCCTTGACTCCTTTTCCAAGAGCATTTTCACTGCTTCTAACACTGGAGTTCCACAGTGAGATCTTTAAAGTGCCACACAAGCCTGTGTTCAAATAAAACTGACTCTCTCCAGCACTTTCGTCAAAATGTGGTTTAAACCAGCTTTTCAGGAACAAAGTGCTCTTGATGGATGATGCAGTGAAGAGCCTCTAACTTTTCTTTTCCTGCCAGCTTTACACGGCCCGCCAGGCCCCTCACAGAGCTGACCATAGATGGTGCCCTGGTAAACAATTTATGTTTAGTTAGTCCTCCACGAGGTGCGCGATTTTGTTGTACCATTAACTGAAGAGATTGGTTCTCAGTATAAGACAATTATTATATATATGATCTAAATTTAAAAAATTGATTCAAACCCAAATAAACCTTTAGTTTTGTTTTACTTCTGTTTACATCTAACCTGATCGTATTCTCTGCCTCTCTCTTGCCTCCTCTTTTTCTGTTGTGGTCCAGTGGGTCGGACAGGGAGCGACGGGCAGTGGAAGCCAAGGAGGATCCACCAATTCCCTGAAGACACCACCATCGCCATGACCACACAGACACCCCAACCTACACTCACACAAACACAGACACACACACACAAAGCCTCAGGGTGGTAGACCGATAGATGATGGACATGCAGATAGTCCTATTGAAATGTTTAAAAATGCAGCACAAGGTTTGACTAACAAGTGACTACAATAGAAACATCAGCTAAAAGCCATTAAACTGGTGTGTCGTTAGATTGAACAAGGCTTTAGTGTGCTAAGACTGCTGCAAAAGCTAATGCCCACTTCCTTCCTCCTCTTGTGTCTTCACAATCAAAAAAATCACTTAACTACATTCCAACTGAACTACTACAATACTTTCATTTGTCATTTTGAGTTGTTACTGACAGTATTAACAGGTTGAGATTATCTAACAGGTCAAGCTTTTTTAACAAATTGCAGTTTGTGGACCAAAATCATTAATTTTTAGGCCAGTGTGTGAAGCTGTAACTTGTGATTTGTGTGAGTGATAGGCTATCATAGACACAGTAAGAGTTAAACAGGTGAGGTTACAGAATTAGAAACGATAGAGAGGGCATTCTTGTTCAAATCAACAGAGTTTCAGCTCTTTTGTTTTGCTGTTGTGTCGAACAGTCAAACTTCTCTTGCATTGGTAAAGTGCTGCCTAGACTCTGTGGCAGCCATAGCAGACCTGAACAAAGGAGATTTTCTTAGTGTAAGCCTTAGTTTTACCTCTATGGGCGACTTTCTCACAGGACATTTCCTGCAAAGACGTAAACTGAAGAGAATTTGCTCCAAGAATGTGTAAAGCAGCTGAAAGAGGGAACAGACAGTGTTTTATTTACTGCATGTTAAATTGTCATACTTTGTTAACAGGGTGTGGTCAAAATAAAGGAAACAGGTGTTGGGGGTGGCAAAGAAAGTGGCATGTTTTTCTGGCAAAAGGGCATAATCTCTGAGTACAACTGCTAATGATTCTCAGTGATATTCTTGACTTCTGATTTAAAGGATAATTCTGGTTTCTTCAAACTATTATATATGATGATTATCACTATGATAATGTAATAAGATATAACACCAACACAAAAAAATTAAAGAACACACCTAGGCTACAAAATAAAGTGCATTAACATGTCAGCGTACTCACTAGTGAAACAACATCACACCATCTCAACACCACCGAACTCTTCATTTCCGAACCAACAATAAATTCCTTTTCTGTAGTCGGACATTTGCAGCCTAGGCATACAAGTGATTTTCAATTAGACGACAAAATAAATGTCTCTCGTTTAGCTACCAGTAGAATAAAGTATCACTAACACTGACAATACAGGGATCTATTAACAGTATAAACTCAACAGCAAAGAGAGAACTGCACAGTTTTTGCACACTGTGTGGCAATGAAATGAACACAACCTCTTGCCAGCATTCGTTACTTGACATGGTGGTGGCGGCACATATTGTTTTGACATTACATGCTGGAAGCAAAGAAACGGTGCCAATGGAAAGTCAATCAGGATCCTTTGTTGTGGTGGACACAAGAATTCCCTAGTTCAACGGCATAATGCAGTGACCGGTGGTTAATGCTACGACCCCATAGGTAGTGAAAAGAGTGGAAAAAGTCAAAGTAAGGAGGAGGTCGAGAAGGTGGATGGGTCAAACAAAACACTGTTTTTGTGTTGTGTAAAAACAATAAGTCAGCATTGACTTCTTCTAAGTTAATATACTTACATTCTTCTCGCTACATGATGTACAGACGTCACATTATGACATACATACATAACAAACACTTATTTTAACCAAAAACATACTCTTTTTCTAAACCTAACCAAAGTAGTTTTTGTGCCTAAACCCAATTGTGCCACCACCACATAATGCCACGCCAAGAAGTTGTGGTCATTTCATGTAATTCTGTTAGATCATGTTGCTCCCGAGGCAACAGTGTGGTTGTTGTCGTTTTCAGCTGGAGAGAGAGTTGTTATTGTTCTCAACTGTCTGACCATACTGTATTCTGTGAGCAGGACAGACAAAAGCAGGTGCACTCCTTAGCTCAATTTTTGGTCTCCACCAACTCTTGAGGGAAATTTCTGGCTAACTTTGTCTGTTTTTGGTCAGGCAGGTAGCATACGGTGGGTTAGCCAGAGATTTTTGGCTGAAAACAAATGGTTGCTGCTGCTGCTGGAATTGAAGTTGAAGAGGAGTTGATACTAAAGACTCTCTTTCACTGGACGAAAAAAAAACCCACCAACACCCACTAACATCTGGCTTATGTCTTTAGTGGGAAAGTTTATAACTGCTATTTCTACTACTTAGCAGTAGTCACAGGTATTTATCGGCTCCAGCCCTGATTGCCTCGGATTGGCAGTGATGGAAATACTACACTCGTGTGGATGTATTAAATTTTGCCCCTCTGCTGGTGTGATTCAATGACACGCTATCACCAAATGCTGCCCATGTCAGTCAAAGCAGCCGTTAAACTCTAAACTAAGTTACAAGAGTAACCACCTTATCATTTTTACTGGCCTACATGCTGCTTTCTACTGTTTACTAACCCTGTTTAATGGGGCGTTCATGGCACAGAACGTGACACAGCAGTAAAAAGGAGTATTAAGTAAATACTCAGCTAATGCAGAGCTGTTTACACCCCTCTGGTCTACTGGCACCGGGAAAGGAGTCTATCGCCTATTTTTATTGGGGTTTCCCACATTTAAAAGAAAAAAACACATACTGTATACGCGCTATTCACACTAATTTTGATGCAAAAAGGGCATCAGAAGAGCTGTAGGGTCCTTGGGGGCTTGGAAAGAAAAGATGAACCCAATGTGTTACCTAAACTGTCTGCTGTAAACAGTTTACTAGCCCCTACTGTACTTGACTCAGTTGTGCATAATTTTCATGTGGAATGTGGTACTGTTACCAATTTTTATCATGCACTTTCTCTAGGAGCTTTGACCTCAGAATCAGGTGCTTTAGATATTCTGGATAAACTGTTGACCAATCTGACTGCACATTATTTTTGCCCAACCTGATATCCTAACAATGATGACATGTACCCAGATCTCAGCAAGTAAATACAATGTGATAGTGGCTGATTAAATGATGGACAAATCCAAGACAGTGAGACAAAAATGTAAAAACAACAATATTCTCTTATGATTCCAAATGCGGGTGTACACTCTTTAAAAAGCATTGTTTTATGGTTAACTTTATCAAACCAGTGGGTAGATATTTGTGCCTTTGTGATGGGGGGCTTTGTCATTGCAAATCCAACAAATAATGATGATGATCACTCAGAATCATGTTGTCAGTAGGGATTAGTCTTTCCTTTGCCATGAAATAAGTGACTGAATTGTTTCCATTCTGAAAAAAACTTGCAGCAGCCCGATCCAACTATAATGGGACTTAATGTTATCCATTTAGACCACACCCTGCTGTTGTTTTGATAAGCCAGTGTTTGTTTTTTCAAAACTGAGATTAATACCAGTATTGTTTATGTCTTTGTATTGGACACTGTCACAGATAACAATGACAATTTCCTCTGTGTTTTAAGGTACAGTGCATGCATCATTTTTTTCTGTGAGTCATTTTTAAATCTCTTCTGTTGTGAGATACTAATCAAATTGTAAACACAAGATGTATTATGAACTTAAGGCAGGCTGTGTAAATTGTCCATTCAGATGTTATTAATAAATATTTCTATATATATATATAGCATGGATTGATTTATGGGAAGTGTGAAATACAAGCAAATGTTTCAGAGAGGTTGAATGAGGCAGGTAGATATAAACACACAGATCCCCCCTCAGGCCTTTTTTCCCACCTCACACCTGTGCTGTGAGCTTTCACAACAGACTGCTGTGATTGAAAGACCTGTGAAGAGTTCTGACAACACACGCACCTTCAATGAGGCCAGCACAGAGATAAGACCCCATGGGGGCTGAGACGCCAAAAGGCATAAAGTCCACGTGTCTGTGTGTGTGTGTATGTTCGATGATGTTCTTTGGATTTTTCCGAATCACCAACTGTAGTACTGTAGCTGCACTCATCGAAAGACAGATTTTTCTCTCTCTCTGTTTTTTTCGAGACCAGCTAGTGTCACAAGCAACGGTGTTTGTAAATGAGAAATATTTAGCAAACAACTGCCTGTTTACATATCCAGGAGACATGTGGCAACATTGTCTTTGGGTGTTTTTGCACACACCTAACAAAATATAAGTCCAATATATGCCCTATTTTTACCGCTGCATTCATTGACTCCTCAAGGGAAATATCTGGCTTCCTTAACAGCTAAAAGCTTCTAATTATTAATTTTCAGTTAAGTGGATGCTATTTCCTGTATTCTAGTGCATTTTAACACCATATTAGCACCAGATAATCCAAACTGGTTCTGTGAGATATAGTTCTGGCTCAATATAGATCAAAAAAAGGCCCAACATAAAAGTCATTGCAACAGTAATGTTTTAACCAGCCAAAAGGGCAGTTTAGTGTGTTAACTAAATGTGTGCTAACTCTTCCGTTTAAATGTTATTAAGGTTTGACATTGTGCATAATTAAGGACGTGGTCACTTTGAGTGACAGCATCACAGGTGGCTAACTAGTATGCTAACTAGCCGCTGAGCTCAGACTCGGCTGTCTGCTCGACGTCATCTCAGCCAATTCGTCCCCATATTCAAGGCATTGAACCTGTCCTCTCAGCCGTGTTTGTGCCTTTTGGATATTTTTCCAGGCAAATATTGGAGTAATATGACTTGCTGTTCGATTAATTATACCAACAGACCGTCCAAGAAGTCTGTGCTCCAGGTTTTTCGGAAAGTGAAAGTTGGAAATTCTAGTATTATTTTATTTATGTTTATATGTTAGCACTAGTTAGCGGGTATTGGTGTCTGCGGTCACCACCCAGCTTGTCAGCTTATTATTATATTATTAATCCTTTATTTAGGGCATGTAAAATCACGTTGATACCGGAGGTCTCATTTTCAAGTGCAACCTGTATCACAGCAGCAACATCCACATCAAGTTACAGAGCCACAGACAATATGATACAACACAAGCTTAGCACGTTAAAGCTATAGTTTGTAATCCTGTTCAGAAACACTTCTTGTTATACTGAGTGAAATGGTCCTTCCACCCTGAGAGTAGTCAATACACAATGTGTTCAGAAAAAGGAATGAAAAATCCGACCTCTGTGGCAGCTGCAGGCCTGTAAAAACTCTGACCAATCCCTGCCATTCGGTGAGAATGGAAAGAACCAATCAGATGCCTTCATGTCTCGTCCCTCCCTCCCTCCTCCCTGCGTGCACTCATCACTGTTGCCGGAAATATTCAGCACACTCCTCAGCAGAAATACAGAGTAAGCAGGAGTTTGCTGAACAATGGCAGAGAAAATGCAGCCGCTAAACAGGCCGAGAAAAGAAAGGCTGAGGCAGAAAAGGCTGCGACGAAAAAGGCTGCGTGCAGCTTTTGAATGGTGGAGACAACTGAGGGAGCTGAAGGGCCTGAAAAGTGATGCAGAGGTTGCTGTCGTTCTCTTGGACAGGTAATTATTTGTTTGCTTTGGAGGGATTTGTTATTTTACTTGGCTCTCCTCTGTCCTGCTGACTGCAGGATGTGCGTTCCAGCTTGTGTGGGGCCGTGGCTTTGGAAGGATCGGGGGGGGGGGGGGGGGGGGCGGAGCTTAGAGGAGGTGCCGCTTTCAAATCTTGCTAGCTCTCCAGCATTACCAACTATAGCTTTGACTAGCTAACCAGCCAGCTAGCGGTTAGCCTTCGAGCAAGACGCCAGTCCGGGGATGCATCAAAGTCAGAGCCTGACAGAGAAGTGTTAGGATTTAACGTTAGGCATTTAGGGAGAGGATATTTTGAACAAAAGGTTTGAAAATAAAAGCCCATCACGTTAGTTAGCTAACGTGATGCAGTGTTAACATTGTCATATGAGCAGTGTAACGGTAACGTAACATTAAGACTATACTTGTGTATGTAAATTAAAAAGTGGCGAACTGTGTGAAATTACAATAAGGTGTGTAACGTAATTAAAAAAAGCTAATGTGACATTTGACTGTCACATATAAAATATTAAGATCAGTGTATGATATAGACCTGTAGTTACACAACAATAGATAATGCACAGACAGAATATGGGGACTGTGATGGTCACCACCTTTTTGTTTTGCTAAAATAAATTGACTATGATCTGTTGAACATTGTAGTAATTTAAGTTGTACTGTCTGCATGTAAAGGTGTCTGTGAAGTAGGTAGCTAACACATATATTACTTTCAATATCTATTTGTCTGTGTAAAGTTTTTCTCTAGGTGACCCAGACAGACTGGACCAGTGGACACTCAACACGAGGAGACAGAACTGGACTCCAAACAAGACTTCCCGTCTGTGCAGTGATCACTTTGAGAGTCATCACTTCAGCACTGACTCCAGGATAAAGACACCTTTTTCATATAGTACCTCACAAAGACTCAAGAAACTTATTAGTTTAAAATGATGAATTATTGTCTATAATACATTTAAATGCATTACATAAATTACTAATTGTCATACATTACTAAGTACTTGATTAGGGCACAGCTTGCTCTGTACTATTACTGATAAGGTGAAATTACTGACACACCAGTGCAGTTTAGTGTTCCCCTGATGCAAAAGGGAAAATGAAGATTTTATCAATCAAGGAACATGACATGTATCTACCGACATTTTAGTGCCTTTTATGCAAAGACCCTTTATCAAAGTGAGAATTACTACCTTTTTCCCCCACACACAGTCTGTGAAGAACCAATGGAAAAATATATTCTCATTATGAGACAGCTGAACATAGCATGATTCCACAGTGGCAGTGAGCTTTGAGAACAGTTCAGTTTCCTTTTGATAGCAACTATTATGTTAATGTGGATGAATTGCATACTGTACATTTATACTCCAGTTGTACTGGTAGTACACTGTTAAATTTAAAATCACATTCAAATATAAAGTCGAATATTGACAGAACTTAAACAAAAAACTATTTTATGAATGACACCCACTTGCTCAGCAATAAGATCATTTTGGTGGTGAGTGGGCTTTTAACCAAGACAGGCTGTAGTCAATGTTTTCTACCTGTGTTTTTAACCTGTCATCTTTCTCTCAACTGCTTCTCAGTTTGTGTTGGGTGGTATGACACCCCATGACCCTGTCACTAAGCAACCATGACAACGCATTCTACACTCGTAAATGACTCATGTTAGGTCAAAGAATGATCAGGGACTATGGGTAAAAGACGCCATGACTACTGGTGGGAGACAGGAGACAAATCACAGGTTCTGATGTCAGATCTGTCTGAATCAGATTTTTATTGTGAGGGAGGAAACATTATTCACCACAAGAGGTCCCTGTCAAGTGAACAAGTAATTTTATGTTAGATGTTTCCTGGTAAGGTCACTCTAAAAGGTTCAAGTCAAGTTATGCTGCACAGTTAATCACATAGTGATAGTAATCACAATCTTATCTTGCAAACTTGAAGTTTCACTTCCTACTCACAGGCACTGTGTAGTCTCACTAATGACACCCATTTGATTTCAGCCCAATTTGATTAACCTTCTGTGCCAGTGTTCCAGATTGGACAGTTTTCTACCCAGCTGGGTAGTTCTGAGTTGCATTGTGCACAGTAAAATGGGCTTAGGCGATTAGAAAGGATTTGGACTGGTTTTCCATGAGGTGGCCTGGTTTTTAAATACATTAAAACATTACAGTATATTTTAAAAACTTTTATAAATTGTATTCTTTAGTTATGCAAACACATCCAGTCACCAAGCACAGCTTTCATGTGACAACATTTTTATTCACTCTGCTGAGAGGAGATATGAGATACCATCACTCACCTGCAGCTTACCCTATGACCCTATGAACACACGAGCTGGAGTGTTTTTGCAATTCTGTGTTTTCATTGTAACAGAGAGCTTGTTGCCTAAGCTTGCAACATTACATCATTATTTGTTTGGCTTTTGGATAGCATGGGATCATGTGTACTATTTTCTTTAACTAAATAGTTTATGTTATTATGTCAATTTAAAAATGGACATGAACCACAGTATTTTGGTGTGAATTCGATCATATTATTTATTATAGATAATATTTGGGCTTTTTAACAATTTGTGCAGATTTTGAGCAATTACTGGGATGGGAAACATTAAACTGATCTGGCAACACTGGACTGTGCTTCAGTAACAGCTGCAGCCGAGAGCAACGTCAACTAACAACATTAATGCAAAACACAAGTTCACTGTAATGCCTTATTGCTGCGATGATTGGATTTCCCCAAAATATCTATCTTTATTTGATCTTGTGGCATTGTAGAAAACCATGATACATTTAAGACCGAAGGACATTGGATTAATTATGATAACAAGTAAACTGGCCAGGAAGCAGAAAGCATAAGAAAAAGGCCTTCCTTCTCTAAATGTATTAGAACAGACAGATCTAAATACAAAATTTAAAATACCTCCCCTGAACAGCGACTGTCTGAAAATTATGCTAAAGTGATCAGATGTAAGTGATAAGAATAATACTGTATATAGAAATAAGATGAAGGTTAGTGTTTTTTGCAGCCTTTTTTAATAAAAAAAATACAACAAAAAGAGTAAAGGATGGAAAAAGCTGTTTTTGTCTGCTCTAAAATAAGCTGCAACCCTTGGCATGTCTGACTCACTAATTCACCTGGACTCACAGTGCTTTCTTGGCACACAGGTTCCCCAGGATCATGGTTGCGTCTGCTGCAATGATATTGCTTGACGCCCACTGCTATTGTTATTTTTATGTCATATTTCTACTATTGTTATATAGGCTATATACAGTCATGGAAAAAATTATTAGACCACCCTTGTTTTCTTCAATTTCTTGTTAATTTTAATGCCTGGCTCAACTAAAGGTACATTTGTTTGGACAATTATAATGATAACAACAAAAATAGCTCATGAGAGTTTAATTTAAGAACTAAGAACTATTCATTTTCCATGGTTTTCTTGATAATAACCAAAATTACTTAAATTCTTACATCAATAGCTATGGCATTGTACCGCCAAAAACACTACTTTTAAGCATTCCATGTTTTCTTTTCTGTTTGCTTTAAACACATGATACACACAAGAGTTAATACTTGATTGCATAACCATTGTTTTTGATGACTGCAGCCATGCGTCTTGGCATGCTCTCCACCAGCTTCTGACATTGTTCTGCTGTCACAGCAGCCCATTCCTGTTGGACAAATTCAAACAAATTTTCTTTGTTTTTGGGCTTGTGGTTCTCCATTTTGAGTTTGATGATTTTCCACAGGTTTTCAATTGGATTAAGATCTGGTGATTGAGCAGGCCAAGGCATGGTGCGAATGTTGTGGTTCTCCATCCAGGCTTTAACTGACCTTGCCGTGTGGCAAGGGGCATTGTCTTGTTGGAAAATCCAGTCATTCGAGGCAGGAAAGAGTTTTCCAGCTGATGAAAGAAGACTGTTTTCAAGGGTAGTCCTGTACATGACCTGGTTCATTCGGCCTTCACACAATTGCATTTGCCCTGTTCCACTCAGACTGAAACAACCCCAGATCATGACTGATCCACCCCCATGTTTTACTGTAGGGGCAAGACAGTCTGGGTTGTAAGCTTCTCCAGGCTTCCTCCTAACCAGTAAGTTGGCTGGAGTGGGCATCAATTCAAAATTGGATTCATCACTGAAGAGAACCTTAGCCCAATCATCAACAGTCCAATCCTTGTGGTCTCGAGCAAAGAGTAACCGGGCCTTCCTCTGCCTTTCATTGATGAAGGGCTTCTTGCGTGCTCTGTGTGACTTCAAACCAGCTTCAACAAGTCGGTTTCGAACTGTCCTTGCCGAACAAGTCACATTTCTCGACAGTGCCCACTCATTTTTAAGGTCCCTGGAGGTCTGACGACGATTCCTGACACAGGAACGGATGAGTGCACGGTCATCTCGTGGGGTAGAAAGACGTTTCCTGCCACGGCCAGGTAGCAATTTGGTAGTGCCATGTTCAGCTTGTTTTTTTTTGTTGTAATGAACGGCTGTCTTGGAGATCTTCAGTTTTTTCGCTACCTGTCTCTCACTCATGCCAATTTCCAGCAGTGCCAAGATGGCTGCCTTTGTGGCTTCACATAATTCTTTTGTTTTAGGCATTATGTGAGAGCTGACAACTTCTGAGTTGTGCTACGGCTTGAATGTAAGCAGGAAACCACTCCAGGCCTTTGCATGTGCAGTGCTGCTTGTGACATGAAATGGCCTCTTATATACCCTGGGAATCAATTAAGCTTAAGAATGTCAAATAGGACATAAAGTATTATGTGACCAGCTGCATTTTTTGTTGTGTTCATTGTATTATACGTTTAGTGGTACCAGATATTAGAATGAACAAGAAATTGAAGACAACAAGGGTGGTCTAATAATTTTTTCCATGACTGTATATATATTTACATATTTTTATTTAATTTAACCAGGCATAGGTTTCAAAATATCCTCTTCAATATTATTAATTATACATATACTATCATATACTAGTCACTTAGTCATATTTCTATTACTGTATTACATATTTCTATTGTTGTAGTGGTTGTTGTTACTATTGTTATTGCTGTGCTTCTCTCTTCCTCTCCCATAAGTTGAGGCAGAAGGCCGCCCACCTAGAGCCTAGTTTTGTTTGAGGTTTCCGCCTCTTAAATCAAGCATTTGCATATCATTAACCGACTACATTAGTATGAAGAGTTACAGTTTGGGTAAAAAAGAAAGCCATGTCTACAACTATCACATCCATTGTGTTGTACTTCCCCACTATGTGAACACCAGCCCTGAATGTTGTTAGAGTGTATAGCAATGGTGTTCTGCTCTTTACTGGATTTTTTTGTGTAAATTTACACTCCTGCTTCCTTAGCTAACTAATTAAGACAGTGTGACACTGCAGTACAAGAACGAGGGATGCTCTTTAAACATTGAAAAGTACCTTGAAGATTGAGCAGTGTTGCTATGCTAGTGTCTTTACAGATGAAATGTGTCATGTGTCATCATCATGTGTTCATTTGCATATTAGTGACATCGGTGTGTATTCATTTGGTATAGTGCAACACATTCTCATCCCAAGTCATGACATATTGCCGCTTTGTCAGTGGCCTTTCACATCTACATTTTACACGCTAGGTGTCCTCCTGCGTCTGCTGTTGATGCAGCAACCAACGCCAAGCAGGCCAACAAAAGCACACGATTAGGTTGAGACGATAAACACCATGGTTTGGCTCTATGTTCATACGGGAAGCAAACACCGGCCTCCTGGGTGGAAGTCCAAGGTTTGTTTGACCCATGCACCAGCCCTCTCACTCAACCTATAGGGACTTTGAGCTCTTTACATTATGTTGCTACCAGCAGCATTTCAACCTGACATTGTCCAGTGGCATATCATACAGCTGCAAGACGCTGTCTGGCCAATTGGCGGTGTATCATAACACTGCGAAAGGTTCGGTCCAATCACGTTGCAAAATAATGCCGCCCGTCGGTGTATCATACTGCGGTAAAAGGTGGCTTTTGGTGTCAGATGTCTGATGCTGAAATCACAAACAAAGTGGCAGTATTTTGGAATGAGAACGGGCTACATAATGAAGCATTAAACAACTTTGCTGAACTAGATTCAGTAGAAAAATCCTCAAAAAACATTTGCATGCAATGACAGTTTTCTGGCTTCTCCAATTCAAGGAGCAAGCATGTCAACATACCCATTTAAACTCACTACAACTAAGCTGCTTGAGTGCTGCAATGGCATCTCTTCTCCTCCTGCTTGCCCCTGACTGGTGCAGGAGAGAGGGGGAGAGACTCAGTGCTGTTGGCTCGGAAGCCATGGACTGTGATTACCCTCCGAGGCAGGGAAATGGACATATTTCTCTCTTTTTCCCTGATGGTCTAAATAAGTCACTAAGTTTGTCACTAGTTTATGAAGTTGTTAAATCTAGTGAGAATGTCGCCAAGTTGGCAACACTGAGATTGAGTTTCTAACCAAATCAGAGAATTAGCTTTAATTAGCCAGCTAGCTACATCTGATAAAATCTGTTAACGACAGTTGTCATTTCAGCTGAAAATCTCTCACTACAAGTTCTAAACAGAAAATCTTTCACTGTTATCACTGCATATACACTGTGCTTAAAAGGGAAAGCTTGAAAGGCTGAACACAATTTAGTAAATGGTCAGTTGGTCAGGAAACAACAACAACAACAATCCAAGATCTGAGATCCCTGTAATAAATATGATACATAACAGCATAGTTGATTGGAGTTTAGAGGCACAGCAGACACTGTCAAAACAAAGTTTATATGAATACTTAGTGAAACTGAGAGACAAAAGCAGAAAAAAACATCATTATCTTAGCTCTAACACAAAGAATACTTTATACAATGTGTGACCTTACAGTGTTAAGTTTTTATATCATCAGCACACAAAGTCTTCTGTTGCTAAGATATCGTGACAAAGACAAGCACACAGGAACACTAGTGAGCACTTTATCTATTTTATCGAGTCTTAAAAGACAGCATGCAGAGAAGTGGCTGCACGACAGCAGATTCCAGAGGAAAAGGCACAAGAACACTTGGTTATAGGAAAAGATCATATTATGGTTTTAAATATCTGGCTGTGGGGGCACAATCCCAGCAGGAAATGCAGCGCTGTCTCAGTAAAAAACAGTGATGATGAATTACAACCAGGTTTGTTGTTTGTTGCTCTTAAACAGCAGTCTGCAGTGGTCTGCAGCCAGTGTTAATTTTGTTAATGAAAACTACGACAAAAATTATTCATCAATTAACCTTTTCTTCCATGACAAAGATGAGATGGAACCAAATTGTTAGAGATAGACTATTTTAAAATACCTCCGCTTGTTTACTGGTGAACGGCAGTGGAGCAGCAGTCGGCATGTCTTCACATCTGTTCCTGCAGAACTCCACTTACATTTGGACTGTCTCGAGAAGTTTTATAGTATTGTCTATGAGGCTTGGCTATAAATTAACTGTCTGAACTGGGTACAAAGCCAAGGTGTCTAGTTGTCTCAAACCCTAAATACAGATTTTGAGCTTTTCAAATTAGATAGATAGATAGATAGAACTTAATTAATCCCCAAAGGGAAATTCAGCTGTCTAGTAACTCATAAAAAACAGTGTATCAGTGTTCCTAGTTCTTACTATCAGTAAGTGTGTGCTCATAAATTATCCTTTGAACCCGTCAAAAACTGCTGGAGAAATGCAGCTTTGTACGTGTGTATAAATAATTTATAGCTGTCTAAATGAAATCTTTATACAACCTGTCACCTTGATTCTAATTTCTGATGTTTGTATTAGCCTAATTGAAATAGCCTGAAGAGAAAAAAAAACATTTTGACTTAAAGTAATGACAAAAATGTCATGACTTTTTGTCGACTAAAATGTTTTCAGTTGTCATCGACTAAAATTAAACTAAAACTATGAAGGTAAACATGACTAAAATGTGAAACTGATACGCTTTTTTTTCCTAAAGAACAAGATTAAATCTAAAATAGCTGTCAAAATTAACACTGTCTGCTGCTGATGACATGCCATCCATCACCCCCTCCACCTCCCAATGAGAAAGTCAGCTTTTACTCTATTTAAGGAATGATATGATATGATGATATCTAAAGCAATGTAACATAATATTTGTTGTTTTAAGAAACATATAATGCCAGCATTTTCTTCTGGTGACTGGGCTGGGGAAAGGTTATGATCACACCGCAGATGTAAGCGTAGGAGCATGAGTGCACTGAAACATGTGGTGCCTATATGTCATCTCAGATATTGCTGGTGTGAATTATCTTCACAATCTACAATAATGGGTCGTGATGTTCAAAGTCGAAAACAGGCTTTATCTTCACAGCCTGCAAGAGACACTTCGCAGCTTGACCTGTAATAACCCTCATATTGTCTGTTATTTTGCTCATGTCGAATACCCTTGCTGAAACCAAATGAGAAGAAAATGTTCCAAAAAAATATGTATTAAGCCATTCAACAAGATTTCCTTTGTTGTCTTGCGGCTTAAAGTACAACAATGCAGGGAGGGCAGGAACAAGACTCTCATGGCGTGAGATAGCTGAGCCAACAGTGAGACTATAAAGCAGCAGTGATGTGGAGTCTGAATGATGTTTGGGATAATATTCTGTCTGAGGCTGTGTGTGGTACAAATACAATGGGATGACACTTCAATTTCAGGGGAACTAAGTGCCTCCATGATGAGACTGTTGTAGATAAAACCAATGAGACAGAATGCTGAGACAGAATTTATGCTGATGGTGACATCATTATTAGTCATTTGAATCACGGTCCCATAGATCACTGAAAAATCTGGGCCCTGTTTAAAAATTAAGGGGCATTAGTGAAGACAATGTGCATCTTGGATGTAATTCAACTTATCAACAGGCACGAGACATGATCCAGCAGAGAGGCGCCCTCAGGCTGCATATGGTGCCAATTTGTCCACCTAATTTATCCCTCTTGAGCTCTTGAAGGCAATATGTGGAAAGCTGCTGCAAAGCACTTTTGGAGAGGTGTGTATTGCTCTGTGGATATTTTACACTCCTCTTGTGATGGCTGCTGTGGGCGCTCAGAGCGAGATGAGCAACCTGAAAACATCTAAAGCCCAAAAATGTCTCAGGAAAGGTTGAGCAGCTTTGCCACAGGCTATACTGTATTTTGTCTGTTGAAATGTTGTTATTCAATAACCTGCTGCAAAGGACTGATCTGAAAGGAACTTTAGAGACATGTTTCTTGGCTGGCACGGGCATCTTCACTTTTAGGTTAACGTACTGAAAATACTGGGCAGTATTGCCGCTTCCATTGTTTTCAATGTAAGCATAGCAGCAGCCAATTGGTGGAAGCAGCAGTGGCAAGAAAAGAAAGGGCGGCTGCTGCTCTGGTGAACTCACATGGCTATGTGCTGCTGCTGTGTGAGCTGTTGATAGTTGAATATTTTTTCATGTTGCTACCACAGAAAACACAGAAAAACACTGGTATCTGCTATCATGATGTTAGAATACTAAACTTGCTCGAATAATTGTGTCATATTGCTAACCATTCCTTACTAAACAGTACACTCTTTGAAGTAAGGGTTCCCAAAGGGTTCTTCCAGAAGGGCTGGGGTTCTACCAAGAACCATTTATTTCTGAAGGACAATTTTTTCAAGGATTTTTTGTAAGACTAAGGGTTCTAACTGTTTTCATCAAAAGAGCCCTATTTGGAAGAAAGAGTTCTTTGAGGATTGTTGAAAGCATGGGTGTTAAAAGATCCTCACCCTCATACCCTCAAATGTTTACCCATGTTTTCCTGCCATATTTGACATCTTTATTATCATTTCATACTATACAATACCACATGTTCAGCCAGTTGTTTTTATTCATTTATTTATTTTAATGGGTACATAAGACCTGGCATTTTGTTTGGTTCCCAATTCTACTAAACCCTTGAAATAGTAAAGAGTCCCCAGTGGTAGTGATATCATGAAATCTCCACCATGAGTGTTGTGGGTCACACTGGACCACATCAGCCCCGACCGTCATTCCTCTCCACAGCTTCTTCTCATCTCATCTTCACAACCTCTACCACCACCAGCATCTGAACTCGGTGGTGTTCCCTATTTGACTACGGACTCATCACTTTCCTTGAATCATACCATCTCTATGGGGTCTAAGCACCAACTTTTCACATTTTTCATTCTTATGTACACATGTTAATAAATGTTCGTTTTACTATAAAAACAAGTCTCTCCTGATTGGAATAAGGACTCTACCAGGAACCAAAAAGGAATCATCTATGATGACATGTCAAAGAGCTCTGTATGGTTCTAAGTAGCACCTTTATTTCTAATACTGTGTTCACACTACAAGCAACAGCTTGACCAGCTACATTATCACAGAGTTACTGTTGAAGTGTTGCTTTGATCGATATCTGCCTCATGGCATCAGCATGTGCCGCAACACAGAAAGCTAGCATAGCACAGTACCACGGCTCGAAATTAAAAGAATTGAGGTCAGCTCTGCTCTCATCTGTTGCACATCATGCCAGTCACAGCATCAACTGTCGGGTGTCAGTTTGAAGCTTAATGGCAACGGCTTCCATTGAAAATGACTAGTAGTTACTCTGTCGATCACTGTGTGACCACAGCATAATAATGTAGGCTTAAGCTCATACCAGTGGTGGACATGATATGCAGGTAGAAAGAACCGAGATTTCTATACACACATTTAAATATGCAGAACATACAGAGACACTCTTGTAATCTTTCCTTGCCCCCTTAGTGTGCAGTGTATACATACTAAGCAGAGGTGTCAGTTTGTCTCTAAATACACACCGCTGCTCCTCAAGACTCAAGTAAAGTTCCTTCAGCAATATTTTAGGGATAACGCAATCAAAACTCAGTATTAACTCATATCATACAGAGCAGATTTCCCTGTAACAAAAATGTTCAGATACATAACAGTGTGAACATACCACAGTATGGACTGGCAAAGGACAATGAAAACAGTGGAAAATCAGTTCATTGTGTTCAAATCTCCCGGCTGTAAATGTCCTTGGCTGGTTAAGTTTTGTGGATCACTGTATGCCCACTAGAATATACTAGACTACACCACTGGCGGCTCATACTCATTAAAAATTAAAATCAAAACTGAGAGCATGTTTACCTTTTTTTCCCTGCAAAACACCAGTAGTTACCTGAAAATATGCTTTGCATAATTTATGAAAACACACAAGGATACACACAGTACAACTACAGACTGATAAAAAATTAAAGGGAAAACATGGGTGTAAAAAACAGAACAAAAGCACATGCATACACATAAAGCACAAGGGTCACTGAATGATTTGATGAATGTAAAAATTATGTGAATCTTCATCTTGTAACACAATAAAATAGTGTAAGACACCAGGAGAAGTGGTGAAGTAATGACGAGCCAAAAGCGAGGCAAGAAAACAATCTATATATGCTCATATAAAAATCATCCCTGTCAGTCATGACTTATGACCTTCTAGAGGTGTGTGGCGATGTATCTGCAGACTCTCCCCACTGCCTGGATTGTCTTAATTTCAGCTTAGTTTGCTGCTGCCATGTATCTTTATACACGGTTTGTATGATACAGGATGTTTGTCATCCAACATGGCGGTGCGACTGACGCTTGCGGCGGCCTCTGTGAGCATCGACTCTTTATCTTTAGATAATTATAAGTATAATCGTGAGTTTCTGTTGAGTATCAGAAACCGCTGTGAGAGTCCCGAGCTGAAGGTTTTATCCCAACTTGGCTGCTTTGGCTTGTTACGTCTGCTCGAAGCCACCCCGACCAAGAGGTACCATCGTTGGCATTGTGACAGGTCACGGAAGCGGGGGAGACGCGGAGGTGTTAGCGCTAGGCTAAGGGCTAACCTGGTCAGACCAGCTCTCCCCACCATCATGTTGGCCAATGTCTGCTCCCTGGACAGGAAGACGGACTTTATAAATCTCTGGAGAGCTACACGGAGAGCACTGAGGGATTGCTGTGTGTATATATTCACCGAAACATGGATGAAGGACAATCTACCAGACTCTGCAGTTGAGCTAACGGGGCTAACACTACACAGAGCGGACAGAGTGACTTCAGTTCAGGGGTGGAGGCCTGGCTGTCTACATCAATGACTCATGGTGTAGAGATGCTAACACGATCTCAAAGCACTGTTCCCCTGATGTGGAGTTCATGGTAGTCAAGTGTCAACCTTTTTACCTCCCACGGGAATTTACAGCAGCATTCATCATTGCAGTATATGTCCCTCCAAGTGCTGATAAGAAAACGGCTATGATTGAACTTTCTGACAACATTAGCCAACTGCAGACTGCTCACCCAGATGCATTTTACATTTTTGCTAATGATTTTAACAAGGCTTGTTTAAAGAGTGTGTTACCTAAACTCTACCAGCATGTGGACTGTGCAACTAGAGGTGACAGCACGTTCGACCTTCTTTACACCAACATTAAAGACGAATATAGAGCAGCCCCTCTGCCACAGACCAGACCATCTAACTGTCACTCTGCAGCCTGCATACAGACCCAGAGTGCAATGAGAGCCATCAGAAAAGAAAAGCATCAGAGTGTGGCCACAGGATGCTCTACCAACACTACAAGACTGCTTCAAGTGCACACAGTGGAGCATCTTCAGGGAGGCTGCTTCATCTGGGGACTTCATCGACCTGCAGGAATACACAGAGGCAGTGATGGCATTTATCTCCAAATGTGTTGATGATGTGACTGTGGTGAAAACTGTTAAAACAAGGGCCACAAATAAGCCATGGCTGACAGGCGAGGTTCGTTTACTCCTAAAGACCCATGATTCTGCCTTTATCATTTATCAAGGGGGGATCAGAGAGACTAAAAAACAGTATGGGAGGAAGTTGGAGAAGAATTTTGAAGATACCAGGGACACAAGGCGCCTGTGGCTGGGATTTCAGACAGTAATGGGCTACAAACATACAGCCAAAACAGCTCAGTGCAACAACCCATCACTGCCAGATGGCCTAAACAGGTTCTATTCCCGGTTTGAGGACACCAACACCAGGGGTGCACAAAGACTGACACCAGCATCCACTGACCAGGTTCTACAGCTGTCTGCTGAGAGTGTTAGGAGGACCTTCTCAAGGATAAATCCTCGAAAGGCCTGCGGTCCAGACAATGTACCTGGCTGTGTTTTAAAGAGCTGTGCAGATGAACTAAAGGATGTCTTCACAGACATTTTTAACACCTCCTTCTGCCAAGCTGTTGTGCCCACCTGTTTTAAGAGCGTCAACATAATACCAGTTCCCAAAAATTCAAACCCCCACTGTCTAAATGACTATCGCCCTGTTGTCCTCACCTCAGTTGCCATGAAATGCTTCGATCGGCTTGTCAAGGACAACATCAAATCCCACCGCCCTGCCAGCATGGATCATCTACAGTTTGCATACAGGGCAAACCGGTCTACGGAGGATGCCATATCCACCCTGCTCCACCTCACCCTCACTCATCTGGAAGACAAGAACACCTACGCCAGGATCCTGCTAATTGATTTTAGCTCAGCATTTGATACCATCTTGCCACAGCAGCTGGTGGAGAAACTGCAGCTGCTGGGAGTGAGCGCTTACACCTGACAAGAGGGTCCTGGACTGTCAGCAGACTGTCAAAATCAGCAGCAGAACATCCACCACCATCACAGTGAGTACTGGATCACCACAGGGATGTGTCCTGAGCCCACTACTCTTTACCCTTCTGACACATGACTGTACTGCCAGTCATATCACCACATAATTAAATTTGCTGATGATACGACTGTTGTGGGCCTCATCACAAATGGAGATGAATCAGCATATAGGGATGAGGTGGAGACCCTGATGACTTGGTGCAATTCACACAACCTCTCTCTCAACACAGGAAAAACAAAGGAGATGATAATAGACTTTAGGAAGGCTCAGCCCACTATCCTCCTTTAATCATCAGCGGTCCAGAGCATCAAATTCCTCGGGATCCATCTCAGGGAAGGCTTAACCTCCAGAGACAATACCACAGCTGTAGTCAGGAAAGCACAACAGCGTCTTCATCTCCTCCGGAGGCTGAAGAGAACAGGCCTCTCCAAGTCAGCCCTGACTGTGCTCTACCGCGGGACCATCGAGAGCATCCTCACTCATTGTATCACTTCGTGGTACGGGAACAGCAGAGCAGAAGAGAGACAGAGACTGAGCAGAGTGATCAAAACAGCAGAGAGGATTATTGGTGTCCCAGTGTCACCAATGCTGGAAATTTACAAGCAGAGATGCACATGCAGAGGGGAACGCATCATCCACGACTCCTCTCATCCCTCTCACAGACTCTTTTCTCTGTTGCAGTCAGGAAGGAGATACAGGAGCATTCGAGCGAGGACTTCTCGACGACGAAACAGCTTCTTCCCATCTGCTGTTAGACTACTGAATGCACAATAATCACTGACTGTCTGCCCACTATGCACTTAATTTAAAACTAACTTTTAGCCCTTAGTATTTATTAAAGTATTTATTAAATTATTTATGGTATATTTATTTATTGCATTGCACTGTTCTCTTTTAAAGTGTTTTTAACTTGCGAAACAGTATTTTGTTTTTATGTACCTGCATATGAATGACAAATAAAGTGAACCAAACCGATTCACGAAAATGCACACATAACAGTTCTTATCATAACCTACAAATTAGTGCCCCATGAATGACGTAATGTTCTTAATGTAAAGTTACGGAGGTCAGGTTTAGGTAAAGAAATATGGTGACACCGAATCTCAAAATAACTCAGTTCTATCAAAGCTCTGAACACTGGTGTCCTGCAAAAAGTCTCGGGAGAAAGTCCTATGTTTTGTTGCCCATCCACCACCACAACTTCCAACCTTATGGGACCACTTCCTTCTTTATTCTTTACTTCTGTCACCAAATTAGTCACCTGACCGCAGCCTTCCTAAATATGTGGGTTACTGGCTCATGATTATGTATGACATGTATGAACTTTGGTGCATTACTTTTTGTAGGAAAAGTACAAACAGTGCATGAAAACAGCCTGGTTCAGGATGTTTGTGGGCACAGCACACAGGTAAGGACTTTAGAGCTACAGATAAGCAGGACGCATCCAAGAGGAAGCTCTGAAAATCTCAGTTTTACCTCCAGAACTAATTTCATTCCCTCTGACCTCAATTTCAGTATTAAAGCCATGTTTATGACATATAATTCAGACCACAAAACTGAGCCGCAAAGTTCAACCTTCACTTTAACCTCCCTAGTCATAATTTAGAGGTATTGGAAATTATTGACAACTTCCACTTAGCAAGAAAAATCTAATGGAGTAACTGACAAATGTTATGGCATGACTACAAGGCTAACACTGGGGATAAGAATTTATTGCATGAGCAATCCCAATTTTTCTTTTCTTTCCCCTCTGCCAACATTAGGCTAATGCAGCATTAGTGTAATTAGCATGCTAACAGGCTAAACTAAGATAGTAAACATGGTAATCATTATACCATTAAACCATCATGCTAATGTCTCTGAGTTAAATGCTGTTAGCATTTAACTCAAGGCACTGTGGAACCTGAAACAGCGTCACAGAGCCATTAGCATGGCTCTAGACTCATTGCGTACATGCTAATTTTCATAATGGCATCCATGTTTTACCTTATCTCTTTTGCATCTTCTCCTTGCATCTTAGTCTCTTCTTCTAAAGGAGTGAGGAGAGAGGAATTGAGAAAAGATAAAGTGGACATGCTTTCCACTATCATCATCTAAAAGGATCTCGGTCTCTAATGACAATGGCACAGCTGGATCAGCTGTCCGTCAGCTTTGTTACATAACTTTTGATGTTTCAGTAGAGTTCAGAGTTGTGTTTGCATATAAATGCTGAGCTGCAACTCTCATGCTTTGACTCTGAGACTCAAGCAATTGACACTTTTCAGAAGCTCTCACTTCACACATCTATTTTCTCAAGAAATGAAAAACAAATTTATAATTGATAATGTTGCAAAACCAAAGGGGACACTGACAGCACAAACCAACAAGACAGGGCAGCACAGCGTAACAGCAGCACTGTAAAACACTGCGGTCTTAATAGGTTTGCTTACATTTTCAAATATGTTATTTTACTGAACATTTTTTCTAAATACAAAATTAAGGGAGATCACCTCAAAAGACATTGTAATAGTAAATGTACTAATGTTTAAATCCAGAAGCATCCTCTGGGCTCATAAATGAAGCCAACACAAAGGTGCCAAAAACTGCAGTCCCTCGAATGGCCACTTGAGGCCGGCTGCAAAACAAAAACAAAATTTTACAGCAGAAATCACCATGTTTAAAGCTTGGTTAAAAATGGTTTTGGTCTCTACATCAACATTCATAACAACTGTATGGGGGTGGGTTTTTTTATTCATTAAATTTACATATGGAGTGACAGGTTATTAGTGGGGTATCACCTTAGTCTATGAGTCAGATACACACCTTCACTTCTCTACAGCTTTAATGTGACACAGACTTGATCATGTAAAATCTGAAGTAATATTACTCTCACTCCAGACAAAGTTGGGAGCCCTGTATATGCACACTCTAATACTAATACTACAGTTACCACCGATCTAACTGTGTGGGTTTTTATCTATATGTTTGAATATGTTTAAGCTGTTTGCCAAAAATTTGCATATTTATTAAAAACCTGCATAGTAGGGTAAATGGACGTCACTGCTCAGACACTAAATGCACATGAATTATTAATTAAATGTGATAATTACAGGCATCTGCATCATTTGATATTCTGTTTGTAAATTCATTATGCAGTAATCCAGGTTGTGACTATAATGTTTCATAATGTTTTGTAGAAATGATTAATTAGGCCAGATGTTTAAGACAAAGTGTAATTATGTAAGTATCTCACTTCAAACTATTTTTCTACCTGGTGCTCAGAGATTTTCACATTTCACTGAATAGTTACAGTGGATAATTAAAAAATGTTTATTGCAGATAGATAACAGACTCTCCTCCTCTCAGCGGTTATAAATTAAATGCAATTGGCAGATTTTTTTTTCGCAGTGTACGTTTCTGCAAACAACTGATATGTTACATTTGTATATTATTTCATAACAGATATGTTAAAAATGTACATTTCTAAACAATGCTGTGGTCAAGGTTTGGTTAGGTTTAGACACAAGAATGACTTTGTTATAGTTGGAAAAAGATCATGTTTTTGCTTAAAATAACCACATTTGGCAGCACAAAAGCAGCTGGAAAAGCAGGGATATGTTGGTAAAACATACTCAGGTTTGATGGCTCAAATGCTGCTGGGAAAGGCTGTGCTGTGTCCATGAAATACACCCAGGTTCCATGGCTCAAACATTGCTGGGAAACGCCGCAATATATCAATAAAAAACACCCAAGTTTGGTGCCACGAACGCTGCAGGGATGTGCCGCAATGTCCCACTAAAACACACCAGGTTCGGAGTTACCAACAGCCGCGTAACAGTGGTCTGCAGCTTGGCAGGTGTCTTACCTAAGTGACACAGCTTTTATGTTACATCTCTATGAAATGTTTGAAAACAAATATAATGTATGTATGGTTTGCAGAAGCATTCAGTGGCAATAGTTTTCTCTGGCAACTGGACTAGATTAGAAGGGGAAATAACATGTTCATGAAGAGTGAGGAACAACGAAATAAATGGAAAATGGACTGGACTTGCATAGCAACTTTTTACACTGCATGCCTCATTCACCCATTCCCACACTGGTAGCCAAGGCAACAATTAATGGTGCACTTTCACACACTGATGGACAGTCATCAGGAGCAATATGGGTTCAGTATCTTGCCCAAGAATACTTTAACATGCGGGCTGGAGGAGCCGGGGATCAAACTGCCGATTTCTGGACAATCAACTCTACGTCTGAGCCAGCGTTGCTCTGAAATATATTTCTAACATAAAACTACAAATGTATCTCAAATTATGATGTACCAATGTGTTACAGTTTGATTGAGAAAAGAGGGCTGCAGAGAAATAATTGGATGCCCTCATCATAAATGCTGTCAGTTACAGTTAGGCTTGTTGTTAATTCTGCTTATGCAGACATGTAGGTGTTCAGCTATGGCTTAATTTGAATACACTCCCACACACTGTTGCTTTGTGCTGTTTATCACCCCATTCCTATTTTAACAGATCACTAAGGATACCACACTCAGGCAACGAAAAACCTATTTATGTCATTCAGTCAAACATTTACAGTAAGGTGGAAGCCAACCTGAAGAAGCAAACTCACACTATTATATCAGCTTTTAATTGTTTAAAAGACTCTTTTACTCAAATCTTTGAATGCACGTAAAATATGGGCTGAGTCTAAACACTGGTGTTTGGATTTTTGTGTGTGTGTGTGTCATAAAGAAGAAAGAGAGAGCGAGTTATTGAGGTAAGGCTGAACATCCCACCGGTAAGAAGCACTTAGTTGAAACAGTAGCAAGTAACAAGATCACTTATTCTGCAACCACATCACCACCAATGGGACACCAACCAACATCAGCTATGATGCACACAAACATGTGCACACACACTCACATACACACACACATACTGTAATTGCTCAGGCATGCTAATGGTACTATGGAGATCTATTCTCCTCTTCCCGTCACTGAGCAGTGAGTTACTGACTTGTTTGTGGGTGGAAAAAAATGCATAAACATCAGTCCGATACCCTCAAATAACATCGGTAAAAAAACAGAAAGGCATCACTGCACATAAAGTGAATTCATGGGAAAATGGGCATCCAAGAAGACAATGTGAGCAATATGATTTATTCATTTATAATCATTTTTTCATGGGTGTTTTATCACCTAAAAGGCACAGGGGAGGCAAGTATGTGTATTTTTAGAGCATGCCATGAACAATGTTGAGAATAGATTGACTTATGTAGATGAGATCATGAATTTTTCACATCAGCTGGCAAATCAGAGCACTGCTCTAGACTGTGCTCCCAGTGGCTTTCAGCTGTCCACCAGAGCTCAGAACTTAACTACATAAAGCTGAATCCATAGGGACTCTGATAACAGAGAGCATGCTGGGAACCCCTGAATAAAACAGGCACTTAGAAAGATCCTCTATGGGAAGCTGCACCAGAGGGAGGTGCATGTGCTATATGTGCATGTACAGACTGGATGTATGTACATAGTCTTCTCTGGGGAAATTGGTTTGAATTTACATGTAATTTAATGTGCATACTTTAAACATGTTAGTACTTGCTTGAAAGCTGTGTCTGACGACAACTGCTTTGTGGTTTTAAAGGGGCTCTATATAAATTCCAGAGCATGTGAGTTGTCTGGATACTGTTGTCAGCATGATGTTGGCTGAGCCGGCGGCGAGCAGCTCACAGTGCTAGCTCCATAAACAGTGCTTAACAACAGTAACGTGCTGACAGAGGTCACTGTTTCAACCAGGAGGGAAGGGCAAGGTGGGTCCTACACTTGCGCATCAACGGCATCCTGATATTAGCAGTTACTGCCATATGAATGCAGTGCAAAGTGGGGACAATGAGCTAACCAGTGGGATAGACACATACATCAACATGCATGTGCAGCCGGTCTGGCTTACCACAACAAAGCACAGAGAAGCTCAGATTACAACACACACATAAGGTAGCATGACTTCATTCTTTGCTCAGGACACCACAGCTGTTGTTCTCATGCACTGTTTGTACGTATACCTATGAAAAGTAATGCGCCAGATTTGTATCCTCCTGCACACAGGGTTTACATTTTGGGTTTACTGCACCTTATACTTCATTCTGCTTAACTTAGATCTGTTGTCCTGTTGACACTTTTTTTGTGTCATCTAGTGGTAGTAAGAGCACAATACACAATTCCACGTAGAAACAAGATGGAAGCCATCTCTGCCAAGCAGTTTGAACTGCCAACAAATTTGACCAATTTAAGCAACAGTAACAAGACAATGATAATTAGAAAGCATGCATTTGAGGACACTGGGACTTTATTATCATCTTGTTTGAGGACATTAGGACAAGGTCACTTTTTGCAGGGGACTTTATTATTGTGTCATTTGTGGACACTGGGACTTTACTGTCATTGTCAGTGTTTAGTTTTTTATACTTATCAGGTCCTACTTATCCCAAATAGCTGAGATATTAAAAATGCATACCAAACAAAAGTTCGGGTCTAAGGAGGATATAACTAACATGACCATGAACCAGTAAGTCATATATAAACCATGATCACTCTGAGACATTTTGTCATTACCATGTTTTGTTTCCTAAACCTTATCTACATTACTTTACTTTCTGAAGCCTAACCTATGTAACTTTAGAACCTCAGATTAATCTTCGATTAAGTACGTAACGGGGGAAAGACTTCTGGGGTAAAGTCCCGTGTCTGTTTGACCCATCCTCTGCCCTGTCCTGCCTCCTTATGCAGACTTTCGCTCTCTATACTGCCTCCTTCTTTAATCCCCTTAGCACATTGGTCATGTGATCACAACCGTTCTGATTACATGGGTTATGCACAAATTACTGGCTCATGATCACATGTTATGAATTATGGTGCATTACTTTTTTGTAGGTATACGTACTAACTGCATGACAACAGCCTGAACTTTGTATAGAGATTCATAGTCCCCAGAGGATAAATCCTACTTAATTTTCATCTAGTACCACCATAAGGTTGACATTTTTAGCTTTCAGTGAAATGTCTTACTTTGGTTTATTACCAAATACCTGAGAAAAAACTAATGAAACTTCCATCAGCCTCAGTCAGCTGTAACTGAAAATGTTAGTATGCTAATATCCGAAAATGAGCATGTTAGCTTTGTCACTGTGAGCATCTAGCACATCACAATTTAGTTCGAAGCACAGAGCTGCACACAGATAAAGATAAAGAGACTACAGTCAAGCAAGTGGCTAAGACAACACAAGGCCATTGATTGGAACATAAATGTAACTGGCTGCAGAAACATAGATTTTTCTGTATTTTATATAATCAGACAGGTCATGGCTGATATTCTCTCTGCTTAATCAAGCCAGTATATGCACAGATATTGTGGCACACTGGTTCAGTTACCCTCTACTAGGATCCATTTTTGCTGTTACATTCCATTGTTTGATAGGCCAGCAGCAAAATATGAGCTGCTCAATTAATGTGTGCAATATAAACTCATTAAAAAGTGCAGTCATTAATATTGTAGTCTCTTTGCACAAAATGGCCATCAGTTTTGAGTGGGTGCTCACAAGAGTGTTGAATCAGCTGCATCAGCTCGCATAACCTCAAATGTTTACATTCTATTTTTAAGTTTGTGTTCTATTTTCTTCTTTGCTGTATCATCTCACCATTGAAGCTGCAATGTCCCAGTTTCTCCACGGGGAACACACAAGTTTCTTCTTGTTTTTACAAGCAAAGCAGGAAAAAGACAAAGAGCCAGCATACTAACATGGGAATCAAAGCAGAGGATGAGCAACAATCTGAGGTGCTGTGAACACTGCTGTGGCACAGTGCTCCACCTGTCCATTCATCTATTTATCCATTCATCTTTTCATCCACTACCTCTTGCCTGTCCCTTTGGTACTGTCATGCCCAGCACAGTAATCATAGTGCAGAGATGGGAGAAGAGTTAGGAGGTTCATGCAAACAAGGCAGCACAAAATGAGGTGTTGGCTTTTTGGTGAAAACTGACTCTTAGATGTTGCGCTGAGAATAGATGTACCCGCAATATACCTGCAACCTCCTGCCATGAATGCACACCTATTACAGAAAACGCCGAATAATTTAAACAAATACTACAAATGGCATCACTACTTGCAGAACTGTTGTAACAAGACAAATGAGACAATCAGAATCAAATCCCGGACGAGCCCACAGTGTTCAGAGGTGTCTGTGTTGTTTGAGGTATGTTTATCCAGGGTGACGTGAAACAACTATGCTCCCTGGCGTCGTAGGTGTATTACCTAATGAAAAACAGTATTTTAAACCGAGGGCTAATGTGACTTGATGAAATCAAAGTCGCATGATTTAGTTTTATGCACAAAGCAGTTTCATGAGAATGGAGCAGTTGTGTTTGACTGATTTGACTGACAAATTCAAGCTCAAGTCTTGGTGGAACCTTTCGTGTGAAATGTGACAAGTCGTCCAAAAGCATCCCAAAGCTGAATGTCGTAGGTAAAATGCCTTATGGAAACCAGGTATCTAAGCCTAGGACTGATGTGACTTGATGAAATCAAAGTCACACAATTTAGTTATACACACTAAGCAACTTTATAACCATAGAACAGCTGCGTTTGACTGATTTTACCGACAAATCCAAGCTCAAGTCTTGGTGGAACCTTTCGTGTGAAATGTGTCCTATGGTCCAATAGTACCACAAGGCTGAATTCGGCAGTAGAGCCAAAGAAAGAGACAAAGACAACAATGCAGCTTGAGGACTGCTTTTAACTCAGTGACAGACTGGGGCTGTATGTCCTTAAACAAAATTTACACGTAGGAAGTTTTGTGTCGCTCGCAGGTCTAGGAGTATGGTTCTTGCTTCTGGTGCAAGAGGTCCTGGATTCGAACCACAGAAGAGCCCCAAGGGTGAAATTGCTACTTGTTTTCTGGGTGAGGGATTCAATTTAACAAGTTTGAAACAATGTTTCAAATCTGAAGTCAATGCTGAAAAACCTTATTTTTAATTCACAGTCAACTAAAGAACCAACTTCTCGTAGATAGAGAAAGACTCTTTTATTGACTTCAGTGCTAGGGGTAGCATGTCTTCATGAGACTGTAAATAGCAAGCATGCTTGACTTCGGTTCCATGGTGTAATGGTCAGCACTCTGGACTCTGAATCCAGTGCTTCAACTCTTGGTGGAACATAGACACTGTTGTTCACACACAAATAAAAGTTATGGTTAATAGGCAGTAAAGCTACTAAACGTCTCTTATACTATCGGAAAACCAAAGACACGGCCTTTGATCTAGCAGTCAATAGGTGTTTGATCGTAAAACATGGCCAAAGTTTTGCGTAGCAACTATAATAATGAGATCGTGGATGCACATGTGCCATCCAAACGGCTTTCCTACACAGAATGTCGCTATGGATAGTTGAGCAGCTCAGATATTCCAAGGAGGAAGTCTGAAAAGATCCACTGCACTTACATGAATGCCTCTGGATCCCCGAAGAAGACCAGGAGGATGCCGAAGTGGAGAAGAGCGTGTGGGCAACTTTGATAAGCTTGCTTCCACTGAGGCCTAACTTGAATAGGATAGGGTAGGAAAATGGGTGGGTGAATTGGATGAGTACACAGCATAAACTGAGAGAGTGCTCGAGTGAACACCCTCCCCGGTAAGACCTTTCGTGGCTTGTTGGTCCAGGAGTATGATTCTTTGGGTGTGAGAGTCCTGTGTTCAAATCCCAGACGAGCCCATAGTGTTTAGCACTAGCTTAAATAATGTGCTATGTTTATCAAGTGTGATGTGAAACAAATATACCCCTGGTGTTGCAGGTGTAACACTTTTGGGAAAGCAGATCTTTTAACCTAAAACTGATGCGACTTGAAGAAATCAAAATGACACAATTTAGTTATACACACTGAGCAACTTTACTACAATAGAACAGTCAAGTTTGGCTGATTTTATGACAAATCCAAGCTCAAGTCATAGTTGAACCATCTGTGTGAAATGTGTTCTATCATCCAATATTATCACACAGCTGAATTCAGCAGTGGATCCATAGAAAAAGACAGAGCCACCTATGCAGCTTGAGAGACATACAGACCCAGTGACAGACTGGGGCTGTATGTCCTTTTGCAAAATTTGCACAAAAGATGTTTTATGTTGTTTGTTGATCTGGAATATGTTTCTCGCTATGGGTTTGAGAGGGCCTGGGTTCGAATTCCGGATGAGCCCCAGGAGCAAAAATGTTACTTGTTTTCTGGATGAGGAATTCAATTTAAGAAGTTTGAAACAATGTTTCAAATCTTAAACTCTGAAACTGACAAGTGCTTGAGTGACCACCCTCCCGGGAAACATCTCTAGGGCTTTTTGGTCTAGGAGTATGATTCGTGCTATCAACAGGAGAGGTCGCAGGTTTGAATCCTGGACGAGCCCACAGTGTTTAGAAATAGCTTAACCAAAGCATTTTTTATAAGGATCCCATGAATCTGGTTATTAATGTTTTTAATGTGTGAAGGTATGTACTGAGTGGGAATTGTCAAGTTAAAATTGACAGTTGTCCAATGTGATCTCACAGAAATACGTGAAAGGACCACAGACTTGGTGGTGGTGCCATGTAATATCTTAATTACATGGTGGCAGCACGGTGGGTTAAGGCACCAAAAGTAAATGGTTAGGTTTAGAAAAAGACAGTGTTTTTGGTTAAAATAACTAAATTGTATAAGGAATGTAAGTACATCTTAAAGTGATGTGAGTGTATCATGTAACTGGACGTAACTACATAAACGACGCAAGTATGTAAAATTTAATTCAGTTTTTATGTTGATTGACATGAGACATGAACAGCGATCTCCTAAATGAAAGTCCTGAGTTTATTTTACCCAACCACCACCTCAAACTCCTCCATACGCAGACTTTCACAGTCTTTATACTGTGCCTTTTTACTGGGGTTGTAACATTAAACATCTCCTATTGTGTGACACTGTTCAACCAGGA
Organism: Epinephelus cyanopodus; assembly: GCA_026686955.1. Lineage (NCBI taxonomy): Eukaryota > Metazoa > Chordata > Actinopteri > Perciformes > Serranidae > Epinephelus > Epinephelus cyanopodus. The sequence goes on along the minus strand of CM048917.1, from coordinate 34,455,208 downwards.
TATTCGTGTTCACTACGACAAAGGGTCCCAATTGACTTTCCACCGGTATTGTTTCCATGGTGCTGGCACATAATTTTAATATATTTCATTCCACCCCCACAAAATGCAGTTTCAAGAAGTTGTGGTAATTTTATATGTTTCTGTGAGATCAAGATGCAAATCTTTATGGTAGACAAAATATGCAATGTTTCTAAAATACCACAAACACAACTTAGGCATTTCTGTTGCCTTTTTTTTTTAATAAGTCAAGAAATACGCCAATACTAATATAGTATTTGTGATAAGTAATTAATGATGTCAGCCAGCCAACTTACTTTCCTGGCTTCAAATATAATAATTACTATATATAACTGTGATTATGCAGCTCCCTCTAATAAAATAATGCTGCCTTTTTTAGGATGCTGCACGTAATCAATCTTCATTAATTAACCGCTCTTAATTTATGTTTGGTCTATACTGTAAGGCAAGTAAGGAAAGGTCAGACACAGCAGTATTTCCACACCTGCATGCAACACTCCCTATTCACAGAAGACATTGTGACTTGTCAGTAGAAAAAGCATGTGTCACCAAAAAACATTAAAGGGATCTATTATGCTTTTCCTTGTTTTCTGTTATATTTAGAATGTTATGACGAAGGATGTTCATCTTCATTAATTTATTAAAGCAGCTGTGCGGAACTTTTTACCATTAATAAAACTGTCCCTAGTTCGTATCACCCCCCCTTGAAGATCCGCATATTTATTTGAACCCAACAGCGACAAAAAAGCCTTTCTCTATATGGCTATTTAGCGTAGCCTGGCTCGGGTCGGACACACAGCGGAAGTCAGCAAACCAGAATACGGCACCCGAGGCGGAAGTGATTCTGCTCGCCCGCAGCGGCCCGCAGCCATGAAACCACAGAAGAAGAAGGAGCCGTGTTTACAGTGTTCTTCGAGTAAGCAGTACGCAACGGGCATTGCTGAACACATAACACCTAACAGTTTTACCAGAGATGCATCTATGAGGACTTGGTTGTACTTTTGATGTCATGGCGGATAACGAAGGAGCATCATGTAAAATTATCTGTGACTGTGACCATGAACACAAATATACAGCAGGCAGTTGTCCTCAGTTTATAAGAAATTCAGAGCTACACCAGAACATTTATGAACAGGTCTTACTTTACTAGTAATTGGTGTGTAACGTTAGCATGTTAACATGTTTCTTCACTGTTGTCTTCACTGTGTATCTTCACATAAAAGAATACTCCGACGATTTGGGAGTTATGTCCTTTCTCTATCATTTTCATATTGAGACAACATGATCAATATCTTTTTTGTGTCTGTACGTCCAGTGGCTGGGTCTCAGCGGTTAGCATTGCGCTGATAGAGGGTCAGTACGTCCTGCGCTGTGATCCGCGGAGGGATACACCGGTGAGCAGGCACAGACGTAGCTTGTAAACAAAACTCAGCTGTTTATTTAGCCTAGCAATATCTCCGGATTTTAGCAGCTGCAATGGACGACTTTGAACGCGATTTTGAAGAGTTTCTTGTAGCGGACACAGATCCAGAGCCATACCTGTTTGAGCCGGAGCATAACGTTACAGATGAGGAACTCCATGTGTTGGATGCTGAGCAGAGATGAGAGAGGCTGAATCCTCCGCTACTATTTTCCTGCACATAGCTGTGCGGTAGTTCCGCAAGTTTTAAATAATGAGGTAAACATATGTAAAGTAATAAGTAATAAAATAATTGCTATGAGCAAAAACCTCAGACTTAGGATTGTTTTGAGTACTCTGTTTCCAGTGTTTTGTTTTTTTCTGTTTTGGCTACAAGCTGATGCCAGCTGCCACAAGTGTTTATATCACATAGCCTATACTGCTAGATGTAGCTATATGCTAATGTCAGGGAAAGATGAAATCTTGGTTGCAGACATTATTAATTTCCCCTTGACTTTGGATCATATTCCTGCTGGAAAATATCAATTTTTTTGGAAACTTTCAAACAGTCAAACAGACAGTACAGCAGTCATTCGCCAATTGCAAATACACTGCTACATGTAGCTACATGCTACCATCAGGAAAACATGTAATCTTGGTTGCCACCTTTGTACATTTCTCCCCAGTTTCGGATCATATTCCTGCTGCTGCTTTTTTCCATTACAGTAATTTCATGCAGAGACACTAAGATACGGAAGACCTGGGGATGCTGACCAATCCCAGCAGGCTGGGCTTTCATCAGTTTTTCCATCAAAGCATGTAAACATGTTCTAGTAGAAACTCAAGTGTTAACCTGAAAATAAGCATAATGGTCCTCTGTCCTATTCAGGTGTCCCAATAAGTCACAACAGCGTTACAGTGAGTCATCACGCATGATATCAGGACCCTGAAACTGATGCAGCTCAATGACATTTAGCCGTGATTCACTTTGTCCTCAAGTGACATGTATCACAAAGTGTCCTCTGTGAAAAAGGCCGATATAGTAAGATGCTAAATAATCCTTTTTAATCTTACTTTACCACACATCTGAAAATCTGATGAATATTTTGTGGTCTATTATTCCACCATACCTGGTAGACTGTCACACACCTGTGCAGAATTAGGTCCTACATGCCCACTGTACTGGGCTGGGTTTGACTGCTTGCATTCTCAGTTACATCCCTCTTTGGTACTGTGAACTGTCTGTGAAAGGCCTCATGGATTTCTGGGTCACATGTTCGGCACAGCTGGCTCTGCAGAAAATATGTGGGCCAAAGATAAAATCCAAGTTTGTTTGCAATGATTTAGAAGCCCACACTTATCCTCATATAAATCACATTTCCTGTATCTCTACAGGAGAGTAGGTGAATGCAAAATTAGCATGACCTGTAATCAGATTAGAGACAGTTATGAAAAAAAATTTCCCTTTAAATTTCTCTCTTCAAAGATTTTATTTATAAAGCCTTTGTTGAAGGGGTGGGTTGTGTATACAGACCATTAGCTTTACATAAACGTATCCAACTGTTTGTATGATACGCTTTTAAAATGCACACACAACCCCCGTAATCATGAGCATGAGTAATTTGTGTATAACCCACATATTTGGGAAGGCTGCGATCCCGTGTCAAATGTATTGATGGACCTAAGAACCTAAGAATCTGAAAAGTACACAGGATACCTGCAAAGCAACACATGGCAGCAAGCTAGAAGAGCAGCTCCTCAGCCATACTGTACCCCAGACAGACTGATTGGCTGCAGGTTTCCAGGTTTTACCAGACAATGGCACAAGAGAGGGGAGGATGAGCTTAGGTTGAGGCCCAGCAAGCCTGTGGAGCAGCACAGCACAAGTTAGTTTTACATTCACCTATGGGGGAATAATATGAACAATATGAATTTCAGCGCATTAGTTTTCATAGGAACATGTACAATGCATAAGATCAGCCTGACTGGCTGCAGTGCTTGGACACTACCTTCCTTTCTCTATCCCCCCCTTTTCTCTTCCTCTCTCTTTATACATGCCTGTATAGGAATACTGATAATGCACTTAAATGTGCATGTCCCCCCCCCCCCCCCCCCCCCCCCCCCCCCCTCACCTCACTGCAGGGGTGCTCGTCTCAGGCATCGTTTTCCTTCATACCGCCCTTTGTATTCCCTGGAAAAGTTCTGATAATACAAATCAGTATTCAGAGGGTGCATTGCATTACCCCCACGACCACAGCAATGTAGGGAACTTATGCTAATAGAGGACACAGAGATAGACTCAGAGGACGTATACATACACTTGAGGAGTCTAGTAGTGGACTGAATCTCCTCTTCAACATGACACTCAACTCACTGTGAGCTTTATACAAGTGGAGCATCAGAATAGAGTATAGCAGCTAAGAAGAAAATTTGCCCACTAGCACCTTTAAAGCTCACCCATTTACATGCTGGTGTAATCTAACAAAAAACAAGGTGTAAAAACTACAAGTGCTTTTACAGGGGGTTTGTGCCAGAGGACACAGTAGCTAACTGATGCTCTTAGGCAGTTTTTGGTAACAGTCCAGTCTTTATGCTATGGGAGGTAGTTTGATGATTAAGAAGGATTTTAATCTTTTAACTTACAAAAAAATGGTATGTATATCTCCCACAGTGTCAAGCTGTTCTTGTAATGACTCAGTTTTCTGTAGTCTGAACTTTTCTATCTGCAATCCAATCACTGTGAATCCCTGCAGACCACATCCCCACTGTTTGTGAAGTTGTGTATACACTTTTGGAATCAGCTGTCATTTTTCGTTTTTCTTTTCTTTCTTTCAATGATGACCAGATAAATACAGTAAAAACAGCATGATTCGGACACCAAATGTATTATTTACATGTAAAATAGTTCAAAAGACCCTCGATCATTATTGAACCACAGCAGTGCAACTGGGCTTTAGCATGTTGTTTTTCTTTGGGCTCTCTGCAGTCCACTCAGTGGTTACGTTGAATGGGACTTTCTACAACACTGTACAAACACAAAAGACTATTCAAAATTATCTTGGGCAAGAGATTTTGAATAGCAGTGTATGACAAACTTTTCAGAGTCATTTCAGGTCTACAGCAGGTAAGTTTTATACTAAAAAGAGTCAGGGCAGAGTGGAGTTGTGGAGAGGTTTAGCAGCTCCCCTTTTCCTTCAGCAAATATCTTCTCTCATTAAGTGGAGGCTGTATTCCTTCAGGATGTCATAGTAGTCCTCCAACACCTGAGGGCGGAGCAGGACAAGCATCTCAGGGTAGCAACTGAATAGAAATCTGAAAAAGGCCGTGAAAGTGTTGAGTGTGTGTGTGTGTGTGTGTGTGTGTGTGTGTGTGTGTGTGTGTGTGTGTGTACCCCAGTGGAATCCAAACATTTTGTACTAAAAAGTTTAATTTTTCACAGATCTACCATTTCAGGCACATAATGGGTCTCTGAGCTGCCGACTTGGATGGATTATTGCAGTGAAAGAATGTTTTATTTATTATTAACATTATTAACTGCAAACTGGCTACCATACACTTGGGAACTCATGAGCCTTTATCCGTGACTCACTCAAGTTTCAAGTTTAAACTTACTTTTTATCAAATGCGCAACAATTACAGAAGCAGCCATTGGCAATGAAAATATTGGCTCCCTGGCTCCCTCCAACAATCCTAATCAAATATGTATGAAAAACCAAAATAACACAAGTAAAAAACGAAGGTTTTCTAAGACAAAAGTGCAAGTCAGAATATAGAGATGGAATAAAATATAAATAAAATATAAAGTAATATAAATTTGTGGTACACAGTAATTGCATATGCATCAAGCGGCAACCTCCAGCGCAGAAAATTGAAGCCAACATGGAAGTGCCAAAAACTGGAGTTCTCTGAATGGCCACTTGAGGCTGGCTCCAGACGCCAAGCAATCCCCATAGACCGCTAATGCCAAACTTTACAGCAGAAATACATACGTTTACAGGTCTCAGGTTAATTTCCCCCTTCATGACAAGTGCATGGGGGGTGAGATTTTATATATCGCATCCATTTACATTATATTAAGGCTCAAAGTTACGCGTTATTAAGGCTGGGTCACTTTGAGTGACAGCAGTCGGCGGATAATGTTCCCCATTTTGCAGTCAGATCCAACCCTCGCTCCTTCACAGCTCCAGCCTCTTGCCCAAATATGGTCAATTCTGGCTTGTAAAAACCAAGATGGTGACGGACAAAATGCCGAACTCGGGGCTTCAAAATGGGAGCGCACACAAATGGATTATGTCGTGATAGCTATGGCCAATTACTTTTTACAGCCCATACAGTCTATGGTATGCATAAGATGAATGTAAATAGGAATGTAATAAATATATAATTATATATATGTAAAGCACTGATGTTATGTAGTGACCCATTACTGTTTTTCCAGTGGGGATTATGCCAGAAGAAGATTTTTTCCTAACCCTAACCATAACCAGGGTTTTTTTTTTGCCTAAACCTAACCACATGTTAACCACAGCACTGTTGAAACATCATGTTAAAACTAAAGGCTAAATTGCAGTTGCCTCTTTGCCATAGCAGGAATAAAACTCGAAGAAGTCATATTTCACAATAATTTTAGCAACATACGTCTGTGAGGTTAGAGATGCTACGCTGTTGATTATCTGAACTGTTCACTGTGCGTCCTTAAGTAGTGTTCACTGGTTCAGCACGCACATCCTCATAAAAATGTTTCAGTCTCAGAGGTTTTAAAGAAAGCGGACTGCACCATTATCTGAACAACTGTCAGAAAGTGCTTGTGCCTGAAACTGGTTTTGATGGTGAGAGCATGTCTAATTGTTGCTCTCCCTGTATGGCTGAAACACCATGCCCACAATCCAACTGCTGCAAAACATCATTCAATATTGATCATTAGCAGATAAAAAGTGGTTGTACTTCATCTGCCATGTATTATTGATGAACATCCTTTACCCCTGATATGTGGGCTGACTTCATAACACTTAATGTCTCATTGTATTGCACAGTTCACTTAAACAGGCAGCCAAATTTCACTGCAGAGGTGCAACATGTAAGACCTCAGGTTCAACAAGTTCACTAGAGTTATAAGTAAGTGCACCCAATAGAAATCTTACGTTCAGGGACAAAAAGACGACTCTTATGTCAAATAAATTGTACTTAAGAAAGTAAAATAAGCAAAGTATAAAAATGTACTAAGATAAGAAGAAAAATGCACTGTAAATAGACGTTCCTGCATCACTTTTTGTCATAAAAAATTGATATTTTAAATATATCTAAATTATATATTAAATATACAATTGTCTTTCTCTGTAAAGCCTCACTAGTATTAATTAGAGAATAGAAATATTTATAAATTGATAAATAAATTAAAAGAGAGCTATGGACACCTTGGCAGGTGCATTTTTACAGATTAAATCTTAGACTTCTTGTACAATCAACAGCAGAATTAAACAGCACTAAAGCAGATAACATAACTCCATGGTAACTACAGCCACAGTCTCACGTGTCTAAGCACATTGTGTAGCTTGCATACACACAACATGGCTGTTGACGTTTTCATCAGGACAGCGCGTTTGAGCACGTTATTGTAGTCACTGCATCTGAACGTCATTCTGTGACTCTTGTGCACAGCACAGTCCTCCACAGTCTGCTCTAGATTCAGCTTCTCTGCTTGATCTCAAAGCTACTCTACTTTGTCCCACTGTACCGCTCAAAGTTTTTTAACTATGAGGCTCTGCAGTCACATCTGGAATTACTGTCATAAACAGCAGAAAGTCCTCACACACCTCATCAAAGACAAAAGTTCCTAAATGGATGCAAAAGGCTCTGGAGGATCCACCATGAGCATTTTAGCATTTCAGCTAGATTCAGCCGTTGGTCTGGGCATGCTCTTGGTGCATTAAATCAGCGATTAATTAAGGTAGATGCAACCTTTTTATAAACTATGCTGAGGTACAATCATGTTATGCCGTACCCCATAATGACATCATCCTTAAATCCATTGCATTTATGTGCATTTTTGTGTACAGTTTCATAAAGCTTCATAAAGCCTGAAAAGATCAACAATCATATATAAATTTGCCCACATTTTTGCCACTGCTTAGAGCAGACGCAATGAAGACTTCCATCAGCCGACCTTCTTGTTTAGTGTTCTGCAAACTTTATCGTTTGCCTCTTCTAGACTTTCCAAAATTTATCTGACTAAAATGGATCAATTTCTGTTAATGAAACAAGTTATTTTGCCAGGTTTGTGCTGCTCAAACAGTTGTAGCCACTGATTTAGAGAAGTCTCTTTCGCTGTGAAAGGGAAAATGTCCTTTTGGGCCACATGGCATCACTTGAAGGACCTAATTTCACTGTCTGGCCACTACAAAAACACTGGTGTACTTCCTCAGGACTTGTTAGAAAGCCTATCATTCCTGGAGTGTCAGCAGAGTGTTACCTCTCTGCAGCTCTGCCCTCCTGAGGCCGCAAACACACCTGCAGCTCCCCCTCTGATGATTTATCTCCTTTCATCTGTTACAGTCCCAGACATTTTAGTCATACATCAAAAAACAACTTGGTAACAGTAGCAAGAATAAATGGAATTCATTACTTCCACCTGTGCTAAAGTTACATCTGACATGTAGTTTCGTTATGAAAACTTTTTTTGCCCTCTGACTGTTTAAGGGGCAATCCACAGATTTTACGTGTCAAAATGAATTTAAGCTTCAGTGTCTCTGAGAGAGCTTTGTCAAGTCTGAGAAAATAATCCCGTATGATATCATAGTGGTGACATCAGGGTTATGTCAGCATGGGCGTGAATACTTGTAATATGTGACAGAAAGCCTGTGTTAACAACTGGGGGTGTGGAGTTTGAAAGACTTGGCATTTAACAAGCTGGGAGGGTTTATGAAAGGAAGCTACTGAGACACATTTTAGGATATGAAGGATGCAACGTTTTTTGAGCCTGATCTTATGTTAACTACTAAAGGCCAGGATTTTTCAGACTCTGCTGTTCTGATTTTGGCCCTTTTTAATGTTGCTTGCAAATCTTTTAATTTTATTCAAGTGCAAATTGACAGATGACTGTACCTTTCAAATATATGTCAACATGCATTGTGCAGTGTTATCCTTCCTGTTGTTGAATGGTTGTAAAATGTAAGTAAAAAAGAACAAACAGAACTGACGAAACAATGTGAGTCAAGTGTAAAAATTAAAAAAATATCAGCTTGATTATCAAACTACTACAACATGATGTTTGAGTTTGAACCAGTTCTTGTATTTATTATACTGCTCCCAGTAACATCCAGACCATGAGTTCTCCATGGGTTTATGATTTTCTATTCTTCTATCTCCATCTAGTGGACTAAAATTGTAAGTACGTTACCAGAGGTGAGAGAGCAGTTAGGACTACAGACTCAAACTGCCTTGCAGTAAATAGATGCAGCTTGACAGTTGTTTCACACAATTATCTGAATCCTTAATTATTCGAATCCTTCTATGTGTCTTCGAGTCATCATCCCTTAATCCTTGCATTTACCTGACATTGGCTTTCCTCCCTTATTGCTTGTTTTGCCACAAACCTAATGCTGCATGTGTAAAAGTGATGACTGCAAAATCAACTGATTTCTCCCTTTTTTACTATTCTTTCCTTCTGACGTCACTAACACCGAACAGCTCCCTGTGTCTGCATCTTCAGAAACATGTGAGTAGTCATCAGAAACACATCTATAAGCAACTCTTATAAAAAAAAAAGTATGAAGGTGTATGAAGGTGATTAACCAATGTTAGGTACGTTTTTGAGCTGTTAGCGGAGGCCCTGGGTCTAACCTGAACAGAGAAGTTAGGGTTGATAAAAAAAAGTCAAATGATGTCATGATTTTCACATTTACATTTCTTTTATTGTAAAGGTGATTTCTTAGAAAATAGTCACATGATACAGAGGCAAAGAAATAAAGAGGCCTGAAAACAGAAAAGAGTGAAGTCAAGGAAATATCTACAGAAAATAGAACTTTGGTGATGACATTCTTATTAAAACTGAAATAAAAACATAATCTGCTGTGTAATAATAAAGAAACACGATCTTGCAGATCACTCTCATTATCGCAACACAATGAAAAGCGCAATAAAAACAACACAGGAAAATAAAGTGTGTTGTAACCAAGGCCCCAGTAACAGTCTACTGCAAGTTGAGCTGTCCTACAGTTTTAATACTGTAGAAACGTCTGCAATGTTTTCAACACAAACCTCTTCTGCAGCCAGAACTCTGCACCAGTGCAGCACAGCACATGTTTAAGCCGTGACACTTGGCTCTGTCTGTTTGTGTTTTTCGGGAACCAACAAAGGCAGATACAGTCATTTAGCTATCTGTTTTAAGACAACATCTACGGCAGAGAAAGCATAAAGTCCAATCAAACAGAATTATCTATGCACATGCTAAATTAAGATCTTCTGACAGAGTGAGAGCTATCGCAGGTTTAATGCTACATCAGCTGAAACAACAGATAAACAGCAGTACAGTATATAAAGACTAATTTTAACAGTATAAAACATCTCCATTTAAATGTATCTGTTTATTAGGGAAAGTGTTTTTAGTACTCATAGTAGTGTCATTTATAAGTGTTGGTTAGATAGTAGTTATACAGTACATCCATAAGTCTGTAAAGACTTCCTTGATGAGCATCTATGTCTTGCAAAAAAAAAAAAAAAAAAAAAAAAGACAGATATCCTACATCTTCAGTGTCGTCTGTTTATATATTTTCTCACTTAAGTGACAGTTGGCAACTTCAAATATTCCACACAAGGGTCGGAAGGTAGTCCATTATTTTAAATTGATGAAGAACTTGGGAGGGGCTTCTGGTGGTGTAGTGGTGTTTATACATGTGATGCTCTGTTAAAGATCAAACTAACTGCTCTGTACTTTCATTGTCTTGCCTTTTTTTTAAAATAGCAATATTGCATCATTATTTGAGTAAAGGATCCAAATACTATAATAGTCTGTCGTGCACCATATATGTCACAGCTGAAGAAAAAGATGGCAACATGATTGCCAGCAGTCTCGATCTGTGAGATGTACATATTACTATTTAGGGAGTGTATGGTATGTATAGAGTGCTGCACGGATGACACTTTTTTGTCGGCCGTTCCGTAAGTTCACATCGCCCTGGTTTCCTTGTCAAAAACCCAATGGGACTGTTCCATTGGATTTTGGATTATTGCAGAAAATAAGCTCTGTGGCAAACAAAACTTTATGATACTGTTTTGTTCCCCAAGATAATCTTCACAAATGAATTGTGTTTCTGACTTGTAAAGCATAAATGAAATTGCCAGAGTTAAAAGCTAATGTTAGGCCATAAACAACCTTTACTATGGTCGCATGACTTAACATCTCCACCATGTCGAGGCTGTAAAGTTGCGTTCGCTTGATGACGCTCTGTAGTCTCATTTAGCCACTTGTTAGCAACCACCCTTTTTAAGACCCCTAAAAGCTTAAAGTCTCACAAGTGGGGTATTTACTGACATATTTTATGTCGTAGAACAAAATGTGAAAGTCTCTTATGCTTGTGTTAACCACAGACCTTATTTCAGGCATCTAACCAAAAACCACTTGGAGATGAGGGACCCATAAGTGGAAAAAAGCTAACTCATTTCTGGGATTTAGATCTCAGTCCTACACCACTCTATATAGCACCGCCCTGCACAGAGATGGTTATATAATGCATATACACCACTACACCTATGGAAGCCTCCATCCTGCATGTCTGATTAAGTTGAAACATTTACATTGTTTTCATTTAGTTTATGTTCTAAACAGCAACACGCTGCCATTTAGCAAGAACAGGATCCGGCTTAAGATGATATGTTGATCCAGATATTACTGTAATAATGCTACTTCAAGGGCGGACTATAGCTATAACAATAGCATGGTATCATTAATGTTTGGAGAGGGCATCTTTGTGTCAGTACATACAATAAAGTAGACACATGCCTAGAACACCATAGGTTTCCATGGGTATTTTTCTCAGACAATACAAGCAGATTTTGGTGAGAATTCCCAGGTAATCCCAGGATCTCAATCTCAACCCTTTTTTATACCCCAGAGAACAAAACTATTGAAAAGAAAAAAAAAAAAGTGTGCAGTACTGGCAAAGCTACTTTTTTTTTTTTTTTTTTTGCAGGACACAGACACTACTCTCTAATACTTCCATTGTGGTCTAAAGGAAATGTCAGCCCTGTTAACTAAATGCCTACAATGGCTTCACTAAACAGCACATTATCACCTTATCCTCTTTTCCTCCTCCCTCCTCCCGTCCTCTCTACTCAGCTAAACTCATCTCCTGTTTCCAAAGTGTCACACTAGCCCATCAATCTCACCCTCACCTCCCCCCTGTACACAAAAGGTCCCCCAACATCATCTTTATCAAATAAACCCATTTTGTCATGTATTTAACCTGCTGCTTCTCTCCTCTGTAGCTCAGTAGTGCCCCCTAGCAGGGATGAACGTTACAAGCACGGATCTCCTTCCGGTCTTTACAGCTGGCCGTCAGAGTGGCTTTAGCTCTTTTCTTCACCATCATGAAACGTTCCTGGATCCCCCCTCCGCACGGTTTGGTACAGTCCGTCCAGCTGGTCCATGGCTGCATTCTGCAACCTGCTGCAAAAAACAACAGTAGCATCGACAGTAGCATCTCAACTCTGGTCTTGTGAAGCTAACCTCTACTCTGCGGGGACGCCAATGTCCTCGGTTGACTTTAAGAAGCTGTAGAGGGTAGAGTTTTGAAGCTGCAGTGAAGATACTGGTGTCAAAAGGAAACAAAAATACCCAAGGAACCCACTGATATCAGCATGCTTGTCATACAGGGGGTTAAATAACCCTCCAAAGTTAGGTTTAAGTTTCAGGAAGGAAAATGGGCATGGCAGGGGTCCCTTGACTTCTCACTTGAAGATATCAGAATGAGTTCTATGGGTACCCACAAGTCTCCCTTTTACAGACATGCCCACTTGATGTTAGTCTCATGCAGTTTTGGGCAAAACCATCCAGTTTATATCATGCTGTCCAGATGTGTGTTGTTTTTTTTTTTAAATATTTTTCGCCTATTGTATTTGAATATTTCTGAAAACAGTCCAAAAACATTCTTAGAAATGCAGAAATTGGGTATGACTGGAAAACTGAGACTCTTGTGGATTCAATAAACCAAAATGTATTACTGCGCGATGATGTTAAAAACTTGACACACAGTGTTAAACTGCATCTCAAATTAATCTTCAGGTTCCCAGCTTTCAGATGATGTATACCACTTCTATATGGAATATTCTTTTTACCTGCTATCTCCCTCTAAAGAGCCCCTGTCCCCTCTAAAAAGACAAAAATAGGTGGAGTAAAAGAGGTTCAATATAATGGATTATTCCCACCAACCTGGCTGCTCCTCGACTGCTCCATCTCTTCCCTGTTTACCCCGTCTCCTTCGCTTTCCTCCTCCACCTCCCCTCTCCTCCTTTGTTTTTGTCCGGCACTTCCTGAGCTTGCATTTCTTCCTCTGGATGGTCTCAGGACAGGCGCTGCCCCCAAACTGCGGCTCCAGTTTGATCATACGGGTTCGAATGGTGTGTCCTTTACCGCAGGACTTGTTGCACTCGGACCACTCGGACCACTCAGAGACCATGCAGTCAACGGCTGGAGGGTTAAGAGGAGGCGAACAAGAGGAAACATCAGAAAAAGAACCAGTTAATGAGAGGCAGATATTTAAATGTCACAATGGTAGGCAAAGAATACACATAAGCACAGTGTTTCATCTGCCCTTCCCTCAAAGTGTCAATCAATTTCACTGAAATCTCAAGTGAACTCCTGTGAGATGGAGGGATGATGAAGATATACAGTCAGTAGAGGATAAACTATTCAGATCCTTAACTTAAGTTCACACTGTTAACAGTGTTGACAAACAAAAGAAAGGTAGCACCTGGAAATGGGATAAATAAAACAAGCAATAAATGTGAAACTGGACCTTAAAATTAGCAAACATGTACAGAATACATATGAAACAAAACCTGCCCAGCGCAGTGAGTACAGTCGTTCAAAGCTGCCTCTCTGGTTTCCCTCTCTCAGTTAGGAAAGAAAACCAGCAGTTTTATACTTTAGGTACTTACGGCACTCGGGCAGCATGCACTTCTCTGTCTGCTCCAGCTCCTCAGTGCACCCTGCAGGATCAGACTTCAGCATCCTCTGGCGTGTTCGCAAGCCCCGCCCACACGTCACACTGCACTCACTCCAGTCAGACCAGGGTGACAGCATGCAGGGGATCGTATCTGCAAACAAGCACAAGTATACAAACACACATATTAGAGTTATTGCTGTATCAGTTTAAACTCTCTGTACTTGAAGTAATAAAGGTTAAACCTGATTCATATCGGTGTTTACAGTGTCTCTCATCAGTTTGCTTATTCATTACAGCAGACTGAATTGAACTGAAGATTAAATTGACAAACAAATGCCCATGAAAAAAGCGCATAATACTAAAATGCTATAGAAATGAAAGGAAATAAATGTTGCTTACGGCATTCTGGCATCATGCATTTCTCCACTTCAGCCACCTCGGTCTTACACATTGATCCGTCTATAGGAGGCATCTTCACCATGCGCTCACGTCTTCTCATACCCAGCCCACAGGTGACGCTGCAGGGGTCCCACTCAGCCCACTCAGTCACCACGCAGCTGCTGGGTGCTGTGGAGAAGGACAAAAAACACAAGAATCACACATTGCTCTCTTTCAGAGAATGCTTAGCATTATAATGATATTTCTTCTCCATTTTCACAGAGAATCAATCATATTAAAGGAGTTATTTTTCACCATATCAAGTCTCAAATCATGAGACATAACTTTGCCTCAAAATGTAGACAGCAGCCTTTATCAGAGCTGCGCCCAGGTCATGTTATTGGAGTAACTAACTGAACAGTGTTTGCTAAATTCAGTTTTAGCAGCTTTTATAGCCGACCAGCTTACAAAATCACCAATCCAGAACCTGTTAAAGTATTTTTCTGATTATTGTATGACATAAACATTGTAGAAATATTTTTTTTTCCAAATGATTTAATCTGAATTTCATGTATTTTCTTTAACTGTAAATCATGCCTAACGTTACTTTACTGTTTAGTTTTATTCATTTCCATTTATTACTCTGACATTGATTCTGTATTTCGTGTCTTGCTTTTGCTTTTGGAACTTGTGCTCTAGAGAGGCAATACATAAATAGTACATAATAGTATATAAATAGTCAGTGGTGCAACCAAGCAGGGCAGTTGCTTGCCCTCTGGCAAAAATGATTAGAGACAGATATTAGTGTCTATAAGACGCTGTGGTATGCTCATTTTTTAAGCTAGCGCAAAGGTATGTATCTTGTGACAACATCGGACATCCATTGGTGCCAGCCATGTCACCCTAGCTTGTTGAGAAGAAGGCTAAATAATAGCCTTTATTATTCTCAAGGGAACAACTGGCATGGCCATTTTCAAAGGTGTCTCTTGAACTCTAACCTCAAGATATCTGAATGAAAATGGGTTCTATGGGTACCCACAAGTCTCACATAAACTTGAGAGGGCTTGTTCAAAGGAAAGGTTTTCTTTTTTAAAATGTTCCCCTGAAATTAAAGCTGTATATTTGTCTGTTTAAGAAAAAGGGCAACCGGTGTATTTGAAAATCAATCAGATAATTAGCAATATTAAGTGTAAAATAAGAAACTAAAGTGTATCAGTATGTAATTCATTAACTCCCCATACTGACATAGCTTTCAAGTAGTTTATATTCTTCAACAGCATAATCAAATTTCTGAATTTCAGTGGCCACATCTGGCCTCCCCTATGAACAATTTCCAATGGTGCCCATTTAAATAGTGAAGAAGTACATAGTTACTTCACTCAAGTAAAAATATAAATACTGCAATGTAAAATATACTCCATCACAAGTAAAAACCCTGCATTCATTTTTTTCCTCAACTAAGAGCAGCATTTGAATGTTACAGCTGGAGCAAATTTTTACCACTTTATACTGTACATTGGTGGGTAGTTCGATCTATAATGATGTATTCAGTGTCAGAAAGCGATCATATGCTTTCCAGGTATGCCATAAGTAGGCCAAACTAGTAGCTGTGAAGACATGTGGTAGAGTAACAGCATAAGGTAACATCAAATGGAAATGCTAGAGTACAAGTAACTCAAAATTGTCCTTTAGTACAGTACTTTACTGGAATAAATGCACTTATTTACTTTCCAACACTGATGATGCAGTATATGGTCTCGAAATTCGAATACAGCAAAAGTCTGCTTGAGTTCTTCAGGAAGTCTTTAGGAAATATTAACTTCATGAACTTAAAGTCAGTATTAGCATACTAGGCACACCATAAGCACACATGAACATTTTTATAACATACGGCCACTGCTTGCAAACCAAAAAGCTCCAGATAAAAGTGAGTAGTTATTTAGATAAAATAAAAATGTACTTCCCCTCTTTTGCCTGTAGAGGTGAACACAACTCATTTATGGAAGTGCAGTACAATTCATGAGAGAGTTTGATTTATATGGAAAAAAATAATTTTCAAGGCACTGTTGATTTGGCTAAATCCTGGAAGAGAATTTCATTTAGAACATTTGAAAATTCAATAATGATTTGTGTAATTAGTTTATTTGAAATTCTTCACAGAAACGCACAAATAGTCACAAATGCGCACGGTAATAATGTTAGGAGAGACTCACAGCATTCATCGTTGACAACACACTTCTCTGTCTCCTCAGTCTGGAGCTGGCAGAGCGAGCCGTCCTCTGGATACTGTTTGACATATCGCTCTCTAGACCTCATCCCCATCCCACAGGACACACTGCAGGCTGACCAGCTGATCCACTCCGACATCATGCACGTTGATGGCTCTGTCCACCGGAAAAAGAAAAAGCAAGTAGCAACAGATGCTATTAGAAGAACATCCGAACATTTCATATCTTTTTTGCCTTTCTCTTTGTGAGGTTATTGTTAGAAAATGGTCTCATCATTTGCAGGTGCATTGGCTTTGCTGCTATTCCTCATTGCAACCATTACAGAAGTAGTTCCGCAGCCGGAGTAGACCATTTATTCCAATGAGTAATATAAATAAGCAAGTTTTGAATGCCACTGTAAAAAGTTCAGTGTCAGGAGCACTGTGAAAACAAACAAGACTTCAGGGCCCTTCGCATTCCCGTGCTATTAATACATGATAGTGTATAATGATAATGAAAAGACAGGTGTTGCAGTCTAGCTGCCAAATGAAAATGTAAGATTTATACATTTCTACAAACCACAGATACGTTACATTTGTTTGTTTTATATTTATCATATCTACGTTTTGAAAGTGACATAGCATATGAGCTGACTTTGTTACTGGGAGGGGGAGAGGATGGTGGATGGCGTATCACCTAGGCGAGAACTCTGCCAGTCTGCAAACAACAAAACAGTTTGTTTTTCTTCATCACTGTGTTACCAGTGTTTTTTTAGGGACCAGACGTGGGTGTTTGGTAGCGACTTTTCTCTTTTCTTTTTTTTTTTTTTTAACAGGGATAAAGTGTTTGTTTTTTACTGAGACATTGCTGCGTTTACAGCCAGATGAGTGCAACAAAAGAGGTTGTTTTATACCAAAACATACATGCCTTCTCTAACTGTGACTGTCCCACCAAAACAGGTCGCAGCAGTGTTTTAATATTTCTATGGTAAAATACTGTAGGGAGAAGTTTTGATTATTTAAACAGCTGTGCTTTAGAGCTCTGATTGAGGTTGGCTATGTTTTATCAGAGGGCCAACCACAATTATAGGTTTTAAAATTTAGTCTGTGACTGTGTAACTCTAGCCTGGTGTATTTCATATTTATTGTGGCTTCACTCATCACTGAACTCTTCTCCATAGTGAGTGGATTATGGTACTGGTCATATGATGTTTTCACTAAATGTCAAGCAAAGTGTGGTGTTGAGTGTCTAGCTGAGAAATACTTCGACCTGTCAGCAGGAGACGCCACCAACCAATGCAACAGCTACGGTCTCCCACACAGTGCAAATGTGCAATGGAGGTCAAAAAATAACTTAATCATGAATGAATAAATACATAAATGAATAAATAAATTAGTACATAAAGAGTTCTGAGTTATATAAAAATGCTGAAATAAATAGAAAAATAAACAATTTAATTAAAAATTGAATAATTAAATAATGTTCATAATTCAATGGTTTTTTTTTTTTTTTTTTTAATGTATTTCCACATTTTCATATAGCTGCATGCCTATTTATTTTTTCCTGTTCATTATTTTTTATTCCTATATTTGTTTATCTCTCTATTTCTGTATCTGTGTGTTAATTAGGTGGGTGGTCATAGCCTCACTCTAAAGCAGGATAATAAATACGTAAACAAACAAATACAAAAAAAAAACTTAAATAAATATAAATTGGCTTTATTTCATGCATTGAAATTTTAATATCTCTTATATTTTTGTTTCTCTGTTACTAAAATACTTATCTATTTATATCTGGAAAGAGAATGAACAAACATGAATGTGATGAGGTGTTGGACATAATCTGCCAAAGCAGATTTGCCAAAAACTGCAGGTCCTTCAATGGCCACTTGAGGTTTGCTCTACAAGCAAGTCAGTCCCCACAGACAAACCTTCCCTAAACCTCACAGCACAAATAAACAGCCTGGTTCAAAAATGGTTTTGGTCTCTTTAGTTACTTTTCCCATTCATTAGAGCTGTACCTGGGGTAAATGTTTCTATAACTAACCCATTTGAAGTCTGTTAAGATTTTAAGCTACATATTATTAAGGGCGTGGATGCTGTGAGTGGCAGGCTGTGTGTGAGGCGTCACCAATCTATATGTCATATCGCCCCTTCGCTCCTCCACAGCACCAACCTCTCGTCCAAATATGGTATCTACAAACATTATTTTTATACTGTCTGTGGAGGACACCCATGGGATAAGGATGACGTAGAAACTCCAAACAAAAAGGAACTACTCAGCTATAACAGTAGCTGCTATAGTACAAAGACAGTATCCTCCTAAAAGACAACCAATCTACAGCCAGGATGGAACCAGGGACCTTCAGATCTTCAGCCTAATACTCTTTGAACTGAGCTATTTCAGCTTCAGTAACATATTGAAGTCAAAACTTCAGCAAGCAATTGGCTTGAAAGGAATACTTGAACCCAGGTCCTCTGGTCACAGGACACTCTCCCTACCCACCACACCAGAATTCTCTCAAACAGCTGCTTGTATTTCAGTCTTTTAAGTTATCTCAAAGTTGAAGGTGCCATTTTCAATAAGCTCTTCCTCCGAAACTGCTTCAACTCTCTTTTAATAAGGCAAGTAGCCTGAGGGACGGTCCTATTCACAGCATGGGCCTGAGGGAGTGAAAGTCAATATGTATGACCCTGGCTTGTATCAGCTGAAAAGTGAACTGCAGCTTCTCTGGCTTAACAAGGCTCCACTCTGGTGTATTTTATCACTATTAGCCAGCACGGCACTTCAAGATCTCCCTATTCTTCATATACAGAGAGTCACTATACAGTACAAGTCTAACTGCCCTTTACTGCCGTCTTCTTCAAACAACCTCTCCTGAATAAAGCCCAGGTGCAGATAGTACATTTAAAGTGAGTCAGGAAGAGGCGATTATGCAAGAACAGACCTGTAAATAAAATTATATTGAGAAATGATAGATTTTCCTTTGACTCACAACACTTGACTCAGTAACACTCTCTGCCTTCCAACAATCTGAGAACAGCATTGCTTACCGCCTGTGGCCTAATAAAGCAGAACTAAGTGAATCATTAATAAAAGATACAGGTATCTCCAGCTCTGGACGAGGCCTCTAGAGAGCCAAAGTGTTTCCCAGGAATATAAATCATCCTGGGCATCGGCCCTCGTCCTGCCCCGGCATGAACCCCACAATTATCAATCTCCTGCCGCACGCTAACGGAGCACTAAATGAAAACAAAGGAGGGGTGCTCAGGAACAAAAAGCTATCTGTGTTGCTGTCTGATATATGGATACGAAAAGCAGTGACGGGTGGGAGCGTGTGTGTGTGCATGTGCGTGTGCGTATGTGTGTGTGTGTGTGTGTATGTGTGTGAAAGAAAACCCTTCAGCCTTGAACAGTCTGAGCTTCACTCGTCCAATGAGTGGTAGACATCCTGAGAACGAGAGGAGAAGAGTGAGGAAGGGGAAGACAGATGCTGACTGCGCTGCCTCTCAGCATTTGTTCCAAACTGACAACTTCACTGGAAATTGGACAAAAGCAACCTTCTGCGGTTTTGTGCGTATGTATGTGTTTGCTGCGGCATTGTGGGTAGTTACTTGCAGGAATAGGGCGTCAAACTGACAACTTAGACAGAAATCCAAAAAAGAAAAAAAAAAAAAGTTTCTCCTTTGACAACAGCAAAGAATTATAATTACGGCAAACCAGCCAAGTTGCAGTTACAGTTTACATCCATGTCTGTCTGGACTCATATGTAGCCATGGCGGCTGATAATGCTTCCAAAAAGGATGTTGCTACAAAGAAGCTACATCTAATGCTTTAAAAATGGATGCTTCACACACACCATCAATCCATCAGTACAGAAGATCTATACAATCACAGCAGTTTCAACATGCACACCCAAGATAGTGTCACCATTTCAGTATTTGACCACATGTCTCCCCTTCTGTTCCTGAGTTATGGCATGCAATGATAAGCAGAAACATAGTATTGAACTTTGATAATCTGGATATAAAATGCCATCACTATATCATCTTATTCCACTATAGATTTGTGTGAACTTTTGTCATAATTGGTCTTGGTATCATCGGATAATTCGTAATTCATTCGTAATTCAAAAAACAAAAACGGTAAATCTGTTATTTGATCCAAAACAAAAAAAACAAACAAGATTACCCCCCCCCCCCCCCCCAAAAAAAAGAAGTTTTTGGTGTCAGAATCAAATGACGAAAAACCAATCAAACCCAGCCCCTTTTTGGTTTTTGCCGATTCGTTTTACCGTTATTCCTTTTTGGATTGAATATTGAACAGGTCTGCGGACATTCAGCCAATTCGTTTTTGCGTTTGAAACCAAAAACGGAAGTCACATGTTTTTTTCCTTTTTTCATTTTAAAACAAAAACTAAAAACCAAATCACGTGATCTATTCCTTTTTTGTTTCCAAACGAAAAACCAGAAAACCAATTTTTGGCCTACATATGCTATGCATATGAAATATGCAAAAAATGTGTGATATATTATTTAGTTGCGTAGTGTGAATTAATAGCCTAACTAATTACATATGTGGAAATAGCCTCTGTTATCCTTTGTTAACCATTTCACATACAGATATTACTCATTTCAATGCGGCAGCCACAGTGAAGGGGGTGAAATAATTGATCCAGGAGTAGCTGCAGTGTGCAACAACAACCAGCAGGTGGCACATGTGAGCAGTTGAGATGCAGCGTCCAACTGAAACTGTTTGAGAATTAGCAGTACTGTTATATTTTCTGCGGACCTATACAGTATACTAACTCATTACACAGTCTTAATTTCATAAAGGACATTTATACTATGGTATTTAATTAATTTATTGAGTAATTTATTATGAAACATGAAAATAAACTTTTAGCTTCTGAAGTATTTATTTAGACAGCTCTGATGGAGCTCAGGATTTATCAGGAGGACGCTGCTTTACTCCAAACAATTTCACCTATGAACCTGAACTGTGTGTGACCTTTTGGATGTGTAGAAGAACACAGAACATTAATTAACATTAGATCCTGATACATTAGATCCAGATAGGCTAATTAATGAATATGTATATATGTGTATGTGTATGATTCTACCCTCTTGGATTTTATTTTGACGTTTTTACACTTCACATCCACTTTCTATCTGCCCACCGCGCTACTGTCTGTCCCAAATGAGAAATGAAAAAATGAATAAAGGAATTTGCAAAAACCCAAATTGGTTTTCTGGTTTTTCGTTTGGAAACAAAAAAGGAATAGATCATGTGATTTCGTTTTTAGTTTTTCATTTAAAATGAAAAAAAAGGAAAAAAAGTCATGTGACCTCTGTGACGAATTTGCTGAATGTCCGCAGACCTGTTCAATATGCAATCCAAAAAGGAATAACGGTAAAACGAATCGGCAAAAACCAAAAACAGGCCAGGTTTGATTGGTTTTTAATTTGATTCTGACACCAAAAACGGTTTTCTTGGGTACTCTCGTTTTTTTGGTTTTGAATCAAGTAACAGATTTACCATTTTTGGTTTTTTAAATTTCGAATGAATTACAAATTATCTGATGATACCTGGACCATAATTAGTGTATGAATTCTTTTTTGGACAAAAACATGTTTTGTGAGGCCAGTGACCTCTGACTACCAAATACTAAAAAGTTTATCATTGAGTCCAAGTAGATGTTTGTGCCAATTTTGAGGAAATTTCCTCAAGGTATTCTTGAAATGTCACATTCACAAGAATCAGAAGGACGGAAGGTCAAGGTAACCTTGATCTTTGACCACCAAACTTTAATCAGCTTATTGTTGAGTCCAACAGGACGTTTGTGCCAAATATGAAGAAACTCCCTTGAAATCTACTTTAGATATAACTTTTACAATAATGAAATGGGGCGGCACAGTGGTGCAGTGGTGAGCATTGCTTAGCACAGCAAGAGGCTCCTGGTTCAAATCCAGGGTGGGGGAGCCCTTCTGTGTGGAGTTTGCACATTCTAGCCATGTCAGCGTGGGTTTTCTCCAGGTACTCTGGCTTCCGCCCTGTGATAGTCTGGCGACCTGTCCAGGGGTTTACCCCTTCTCTCACCCAATGACAGCTGGGATAGGGTCCAACAGGATAAGCAGTTATGGAATGAATAACGAAATGGATGCAAGATCACAGTGACCTTGAGCTTTGACCACCAACATCAAATGTATCAAATGTAAAGAAATACTCAAGGCTTTCTTGATATGCATTCAGGAGAAAGGGATGGATGGACGGACAGATGGACAAACCAAAAACATATTGTCTCAGCCTCAGCTATCGCCAGCATGGAGGCAAAAAAATTGAGAAAAAGAGAAAAGTTGGTTCACATCTGTCATTAGCTTTGGCCTGTGACTTTTTGCCTTGTTAATGTGTTTGTGTCTTTGCATCTTTCTGCATAATAACCATGTTCCTGAACTTACACAATCTGCGTGTTACTCTTGTTATCTTTAATACACTGACAACAAGAGCATGGTGCATTGATTTCTTCTAGTCAAAGATAAATACAATCAAATCCTGGTTTAAGCATCCTGGAAGCAGGAGAACGCTAAGCATTAACAGCTGATCCACATAATCTTATGTTGCAGTGAAGTAATTAGGGTATCCAATCACCAGTGTTTACACTCTGTGATGAGGGATTTACACTATTTTGTGACATATCCTCTTGATGCGGCCATATCAACTTCAGATGTGCCCGCTCATTGTTTTTAAAAGCCAGTATCTGCTTTAACAGTCGGCTCCTGGCTCCAGATTTCTTTGTAATCACAGAGCTGCCACCAATTTTTTCTGTTTCACCTCTACACTCTATGATCCTTTGCAACAATAACCACAATAGTTACACAATTATGTCTCCAGATAAAATCATTCCACTGGGCTGTGAAATATAAATGAGGCAGCAGCTTTGTGTTTTCACAACATATTCCATCAGTTTAAGCCAAAATGAAGCATCCACACACACTGAGTCTGTTTCAGCCAGAATGAGATAATACCTGAGCTTTAATCTGCTTATTATTTTGAGGGTTCACTGATCACCCCTCTCGTTGATAGGAAATGAATGTCTCGGCACTGAAAGGATTAAAGCAAAGGAAATGTGATCTTTGTTTTTTGATGCTTATTTGTGTGATGAAGTGCTGCAGAAGACAATGATATCAGCGTTTTTAAATTTATGCAATAACATTAACATTTTTGACTGTTTAGGAGATAAAAATTACATAGTTTATCATATATTTCTCAAAGAGTTCAACAAGTTCAGAAATGCACCCTGAAACACAGTGCATGCTCATGTTCATGTATATGTACATGGCATGTCCACATAGAAAGTTGGATGGGTCTGTATTCTGTATACGATTGAGAGCAAGACAACAGGAGCTCAGTAAGCATGCCACAAATTACTATCAGTGGTGCAACATTTTTCAATTTAGAGCAGTATTTGGCACAAATGTCCACTCGATGAATTAAATCGCCTTAACTGTTTAAAATAAATGAACAGCCTTGGACACAGGGAGGATCAGGCAGAGCATAAGAACGAGACTGTGTGTCGGCGTTTTTCTGCAGTTGTAGGGGATGTGAATGGAAATACATCCAACATACACAAACATCACTTTTATATACAGATCACAAAAAGCAGACATTGGCATATTAATGGAAACACTGGACATGATAATGCATACGATCACCGGCACCGTTCTATAAGGCAGAGTAAATAAAAAAGCATAGCGTTACAAGCCGACAACAATTCTTTTTCTGGGGAGTTGGGCTTTGGCTTAGTATTTTATGTTATGACATAAATATATGACAATATTTACTCTGTAAGCATGTTAGCAATTGCTTATTAGTATGTGCAACAAATAGATAAAATAAATTGGAAATGACAAACCAAAGTATTTGATCAATTGACACACCAACATTATTACAATCCATACTGTTTAAAACATGAATGTCTTAACTAAATGTCACAGCATGTTCAATTGTATGTCACTCTCTGCTCTGGAACAAAATGTGGAACAGGCTGCTGACGCCCACCCCAGACTACCACCATTAGTGTTACTCATAAAACACATTTCCACTATGTTTTGCAGTATGTTCCATTAAATATTTCTGCTGTCGTTCAAAGCAGCTATCAGTCATTTGGAAGCTGCTGAACTAATATTTAACATCTGCTTGTAAGAAAATGGCATGCTCCAGGTTTTCATGAGTGTTAATGCTCTTTAGTGAGATAATGTTTCTCTTTCTGGCCATGTTCAGGGGGAATTAAAGAGCAGTTACATTCAACGTAATGAGGGAAATAAAGAATTATCTGCTCTCCTACTTTGGCTGTGTTACTGGAAGTGCTTAGACACAGCCAAATGAATGGTATTTATTGGTGGAAAACTGGCTGTGTGTGCTTGTTCTCTTCCAAATCCTCCATTATTACCTCCATGAATCTATGAATGAACCTCATCCCAGTACAAGTGCAGATGACCACTTACACTCAGCAAGTACAGTGGAGTGCCCTGCTCAAGGACCTCCCTAATTACATTTTCCCAGTAGGTACAGGGATTCACGGCTATGGTCCCCCACTTCTCATAAAGTCACTGTAAGATTACTGTATATGTGTGTGTAGTTTTTACCCTCCAAACTGCATCCCGGTCCCATGCAGGGCTGGAAATCTTGAGTGTGGGGACATGGCACGCTGAGGTCCAGCTGGGCTTTCAGCATCCTCTGCCTCATCCTGCGGCCTTTTTCACATGTTGCGCTGCTACAGGCTGACCAGGGGGACCAGCCTGAGTAGATACACGTCTCTGGTGTGTCATCTAAGAGAGAGACACACAGGATGTTTAGTGAACGCTGGAGATAAAAAAAGAATTAAAATTACTACCTAGCAGTTGTATGCCTCCATGAGCCAGGAAAGTTGCAGTTAACCATTTACATTTTTACATTTGTGAAAACACTGATGCTTCACTCACATTTATTCAGTATCTGACCAAATGTCTCCACTTTGTTGCCTGAGATATTACATTGAGCAATGGCCAGAAAAGTATTTTGCCGAACATTATGATGTCACAGTGAAGTTGACCTTTGATGTTTGGATATAAAATGTCCACACTTTTATTTTTTCCTGTCTGACATCCATGTGCAAATTTGTCATAATTAGCATATGAATTCTTGAATTATGGCCAAAAACATGTTTTGTGAGGTCAGAGTGACCTTGACCTTTGAACACCAAAATCTAATCAGTTAAATATTGAGTCCAAGTTGACATTTGTGCAAAATTTGACAAAATTCCCTCAAGGTGTTCTAGAGATATCATGCTTATGAAAAAAATATGGATACAGGGTCACACTGACCTTGACCTTTAAAATCTAATCGGTTCATTGTTAAGTCCAAGAGGACGTTTGAGGAATTTTAGGAAACAGCTTCAAGTTCTTTATTTTCTTCATGAGAATGAGATGGATGCAAGGTTACAATAACCTTTATCTTTGACCTTCAAAATTGAATCAATTTATCATTAAGTCCAAGTAAATGTTTGTGCCAAATTTGATGAAAATTCCCTCAAGGTGTTCTTGACATATCGTGTTCACAAGAATGGGACTGATGCAAGGTCATAATAACCTTGACATTTGACCTTCAAAATCTAATTGGATTATTGTCCATGTGAATGTTTGCGCCAAATTTTAAAAAAAGGGAAAACAAAAATGTGTGAAAAAAGGTGTTTTTGACATATCACGTTCACAGAATGCAACAGATAAGGTGACAGTTACCTTGACCTTTGACCTACCACTACCAAAGTCTAAGCAATTCATTTCGAGTCCAAGTGGACTTTATGCCAAATTTTAAGAAATTCCCTCAAGGTGTTCTTGAGATATTGGGTTCAGAGAATGGGATGGATGGTTGGATGTCAGGACCTTTATGCAAATGCACAGAAATGCACCTGAAAACATAATTCCTCAGGCCACAGCTATGGCCAGTGCAGAGGCAAAAAAGGGGAATTTTAATATTTTTGTTGAAATATTCTGCTCAGTGGTTGACTGGTATTACATGGTCATCGTTTACTCGTTAAATGCGCTTACAGAATTTCCTTTTGAATTTCATTTCACTGCAGCAGCTTTGTCACAGTAAGAGGAGGGGGGAAAGACAGGAGATGGGGCTGACATTGATTATTTGACATAGTATCCAAAGGTGATTACTGCAGGAACTGGACCACAAGAGACCACAGACTGACATCTGAGGGGGAGAGGAAGGATAGAGTTGGAGAGAAAGAGAAGAGTGTGATTTGTGAATGTCTCGCCCAATTATCAGTGGTAGCAGAGCTACAAGAAGTAGCAGGGGTACTGGCTTCAATTAAAAATGCACTCTTGGGGTTCAGAGAGGCAGAGAAAATGAGAGGAGAGGCAAGAGAGAATATACTGTCAGGCCTCAGGGACAAACCTGAGTGGGTCCAATTCTCTAGGATAACTTGTAATGACAGAGGAGAATGAGGGAACAAAGGAGCTAGAGTCGCAGAGAAGAAGGTGAAAGGAGAGTTGGGCTGATGTGTAAGTGAAAGCAGTGAATCTCTAGGCGGACCAAGGGGACCAGCCTTGTCTCCGTAGTGTCATCTCACACAGAGACAAGGGGAAACAGGGGAGAAAGAGAGGACAGGTAGAGTACGACAGGAGGAAAAAGGTGGGTGGAAAGAAGCAAATGGTCTATAACTGACTGAGGAAGACATTTATTAGGCGACAGGAGACTCTTGTTAAGAATTGTCATCAACTATAAGGTTGCAGCACTGATCCCTAGAGGGCCGGGTTATACTCGAAAATAACTAACTTGTGCAGTGTATTGTCTGACCATGTTTAAAATCTAAAGTGATTATAACCCTTCTGAACAACCACACTTGAAAGCGGGGTAAAGCCAGCCATCATAGAGAGGGGGAACATAATATTGGAACGCAATTTCATCCATGCATTTATGAGTGTTGCAGTGAAATAAATAACTGTGTAACAAATGAAAAAAAAGGGGAAGGTGAAGTTGGAGTAATCGTTGTGAATTTGTTGTTGCTGTTTGTATCTACATAGGGAGCGGTTCCTTGTCCATATACATCGCCATGTTTCACCGTCATGTACCCACAGTAGCTCAGAACAGACAAACCAAACACTAGCTCTAGATTGGGCAATTTGTGTTTTAACGTTTTCAGGATGGCCACTGTAGTTTTACATGCTTAGCACATCGGAGAAGTTTCAGTCCTTTAACCAAGTGCTCTGACTAAATTGTTGGGAAACTAATAAAATACAATGAGAGTGAACATTTTGCAGATATGTGTGTCCTTGTTATATTTATAAAACCCAAACTGAGCAGCATTACTTTTCTCACAACATCTATTTGCTAATACAAATCAGTTGTTTATGAATGCAATTTTTTAGGTGGCAGGGTTAAAAAAATCCTAAATGTTTTTGTTTTGTCGTGGTTCCCATCAGCACACAAATATCACAGCAAAAATGTCAGAGATAATTTGAGAAAGAGGGAGAGAAGTAGACATTCACCTTGGTTATTTATGACATTACAGATAAAACTGTAAGGTGGCAGTCGAAAAACAGATTTCATATGCAGTACTGCTGAAACATCATTGTCCAGAGTGACAGGATCTGTGATGCATCACAGAATATAAATTATGTTTGATAGGAACAGGACTTGCTCTGCAGCAGTCTGTTGCCCACCCTCTCACAGCAGGGTGGAGACAGAGCCCTGCCAGATGTGAGATCTGACTACCTGACCTGAGCCCATCTGAGACTGCGTAAACCAGTTGTGTCTATAATGAGCTATGTGTGTGTCCTTGGGCATCATGAGACACTGAATCCACACAGTTCATGCTCAGTCTGTAAGTTGGAAGTTAAAGTGGATGTTTTGTAAACACAGTGAATTGAAAAGTTCAAAGAACACAAAGGAATGCAATATCATGTTATGACAGGGTTTGAATAATTACTTAATCACTCCATTAAGCCCTTTAATTAATCCATTATTTTTTGTTTGGGGTCTTTCCCTTAACAACTGTAATCAAAAGTGTGTGTGCAGTACACACATCTCTGTACATGGTATCTTTGTGGGGACCTTCATTGGCCTAACACATACATTAGCCCCTTACCCTAACCTTAACCATTAAAACTAAATGTCTAACTCCAATTCTCACCCTAACCCTCACCTAAACTCAATTCTTTACCACACTGTCCAAAAAGGTCCTCACTCTGCTGGTTAAAAACCTCTTTTGGTACTCACTATGTAGCAAATACAAGTATACGTGTGTGTGTTTGTGTGTGTGTGTGTGTGTGTGTGTGTGTGTGTGTGTGTCTGTTTACTGTACCTTCCTCCTTCTCCTCCTGTCCAATATCAGCTACGATGTCATCTATGGTGTCTGGGACCACATTACATTGCTCCCCCTGCACACACAAGGAAAGCTATTATAACAATGTTATCTTGTACAGACCACCATTTGCAGTGTGTGTGATAACAGTATTTCATGAGTCATATGTGTTGTGTCAACATAGCTCCAGCAGGGATGAACAATTTGAGAAAAATATCTACTGTAAATACAGTTTCTCTGTCCAATATCATGACTGAATTTTAATAGGCTATTATTTTATATGAGTTAACTTCCAGGCATATATTTGTGGTCTTCATAGTCTACATAGTTAACAACATAATCACACGGTTGTTTTATTTCAACATAAAAACATAAATACATAAAAAGAGAAATGTACTGTGAGTAAATTACATATCTTTTTTACAGAATGTATAAAAAAGAGAGAATGTAAATGTAACTTATGTTTAGCAAGATATTACACTAGTGGCATACTTGAAATTACCCAATAATAATAATACTGTAATCAAGATTTGACAGCATGGGTTTCATGTAGTTGCCATCTACATTAAAGGTCCAGTGCGTAGAATTTAGGGGCATGTATTGGCAGAAATAGTGCATAATATTCTTTACAAATTTTTCATTAGTTGTGGTTTTGGTTCCTTGGACAGAGACGTTTATTGACGTGCCCAAGGAATAAGTCGTAAAAACTGGAAAGGAGTTAACATTTCTTTACCCCTGGTTTCCTTGTCTCAAAGTCAATTTTTTGAAGATGTATTTCTTTAGATGCCTGATAATGCCAGTGGTTAAACACAAGCTGAAGACACTTTGATGTTTTGTTCTTAGACATTAAAAACATCAGTAAATAACCTACTCGTGAATGTTTTGTTTTTACATGTCTCAAAAAAAGAAGGTTGCTAAATTAGACTAAAGACTGTCACGTCTTGTCGTTTATAGCCTAGCCTTAGCTTTTTACTTTGGGCAACTGAATGTAAGCTTCAAAAAACATATATGTTACATTCACTTGTGAAGATTATCTTGCTGAACAAAATGACCAAGTTTCACAAACTTGTCTTTGCCACAGAGCTAATTTCCTGCAATAATAATAAAAAAAAATCAATGGAAAAATCCCATTGGCTTTTCTGACAAAGGAACCAAGGCGTTGCTAACTTCCACATCGATCTACAGAGCAGCGTCATCTCCGGAGCACTCTATTGTCTTACGGGCAGGTCCTCTTCAATGAGGTCCACCATGTTGTTTCTACAGTAGCCCAGAACAGATAAACCAAACACTGGCTTTACATACATGGACAAGCTGGCTAGAATGCTACCAAAAGGTCGGCTACTGAATTCTTGGTCCGTCTCTATCTGTCTACTTAACCACCATCTTGCGAGTCTGATTGGTCTCTCAGCAGTCTTTCTGTGGCAACATGGTTGTACATGTCTGAAAATTTTGTAAAAAGTCAGAATGTGGCATTTTTGTGTGGATTATTTTTTATATCAAGAAATAGTCTATATACATGCATACCCACTTTTAGACATTACATTCTACCTTTCTAGCGATGCGTTCCACCACCAGTCTGGCTACAGGTGTAATTGCCCCTCCCTCTGGGTCGTAGAATGGGCTCTGGGGGTGGTCCAAACTGGTCAAGGGTCGGATCTTCTCCTGAGGAATGGTGGGCTTGTTCGGTGACTGAAAGAAGCCCAAATGAGAGAGTAAATGAAAAAATTCAATAGAAAGTTTAGCATTCAAAGGTTCAACCTGCTGTAATCAATATTTTATATGAACAATGGATCAAATGACTGTGTCATGTGAAAGGTTTTGCTTGTACTAACAATCCACAATCACTTGACTCTGCAATTCCATCAGCTTTAAAGAGCATTTTAGCACCTTTTAGACCATTGTTTTGAATTTACAGTGTGCAACTTTACAGTTTTGTTTCAGTTGTGATGCCTTTACATAGCGTGATTGTGATAAAGAAACAACACAAAAATGTGAAATATTTGCCTGTCTGAGGTAAGGTGCTGTATACTCTAAGCTACTGTCAGCTATTTAGTTGTGTTTCCTTTTGACAGAATGCTCTGAGTGAATGTGAGTTCCCTCTGGTAAACAATGTTTATGTCTAGGGGTTTTATTGTGAAAGGTAAGAATAAAAGAAGTGGATCTGGTATACGCTGCCTTTGTCAAGGCTGAAAGGAACAATAAAGTCTGCCATCTTGGTTTGGACGACGGAGCCTCCATGTTGATGTTTATGGGTGCAACATGACTGATTATACGCAGTACTCAGTACATTAAGACAAAAACAACACTTCGAAAAAATAAATTGACGAGCAAGTTAGCATGTTGCACGTAGCATGTCACTGGCATGAAAAAAAAAAAAAAACAACCTTGGTGTGTAAAGGCCTTTACAACTCATCGACACTGTTTTCCCAGTAACTGTGGGCAGCTGTTTTAGCAAACAAGCTCTATAAACTGACTTTATAGCATGCTCAGGACCAAACGACTGAAAGAGGAAGTTAGCAGAGCATGTAGCTGAGTGAGAGATATTTCCCACTAGAGACCACACCAAAGCTAAAAAAAAATGAGTAAATATTGCACTTGCATTCATCAAGTGGACACAAACACAACTCCAAATGAATTCTAATGTTGCACCATGTCTCCTTGATGTGTAGGAAACCCACTTTTTAGCAGCTGTCATAAGAGATTTATATGATAAGGTGATAATATGTCAAAGCTGTGTTTATACCTGGTTGCCTTGCCCTCAGGTGGCCATAAAAAAATCACTAATACAGCTTCAAATATCTTATATATGAAAGAGCTGATGCATCTGGAACACTCTGAGCCCCAGGTGACCCTCCTGGGGAAAAAAGCTATTTCTTAGCAAAGTAAGTCAATATAAGGGTGGACATGAATTTAACACTTAGCAGAAGTTCGACCTGCTGCACTGAACATAATGGGAACATGGGAACATATCTGAACATCAACGTTTTTAGCACTACAAGGACCTTTAAGGTTTGACAGGTAGCACGATTGGCATTCAACTGTAGGAGAGAGATGTGGGGCTGACTCATGAGAGCAGTGCCAGGTAAGTTGATTAGCACAGCTGGTGCTGGTGGTCTAATCATGCTCTCACTTTAAATGCAGCAGCATGCTGGACCTCAGAGGACTTCCACACACCAGAGACGGACAGACAGACAGACAGACAGACACGCTGGCTGTCAGAGTTTGTTTGCTGTATGGCTGAGAATATTGTTTGCTGAACTGTGTTGAAGGTTTTGGAGCATCTGCAACTCACGCACTGGAGAGTCCCAGCAACCAGAGGCACGAGGTAAAGAGTTGTGTATTTGTACTAAAAGCATGTGTGAGCAGTCAGAATTTTTTTTTGAGCTGACTGTTGTGCAGCTGTTTTGTGCTGAGGAAACTCACAGTGGGAGTGGCCACCCTGATACAATTGCTTGTCTCCCCAAACTTCACTGCCACATTCAGTGGCCGGTGCTATGGCAGGTGTCACAGTACACGGCATTTTGCAGGAGGCAACTGATGATTTTTAGGGACATAACGATCAGATGTCATTGAGAAGTAACCACAAGGGCCTAAACTACGCATTGGAGATATATATTCATCATTTTATTGTTGAGAAGGTCGATGAAGAGCTTAAATTACAAGCCAAAATTTATAGGTCACAGTGTACGCTTGTGAACCACATCTCGTTGCCGTCGCCATTGAAGACAACAAGTTAAAGTGCCACTGAAGTTAAGGTTTTTGGATCAAAATATGACAAAAGGATAACAGCCTTTTTACCATCTTTACCAAGAGTGTCTCTCCGTTAGTTAATAGTTCAGTATTTATACTGAGTCATTCAGCATAACGTTGATAACAATAACAATGATGTATGATCACCAAAGAACAAAACTAGAACAAAATAGGCTAATGAACTCCCAGCAAACAAGGTGACATGATGAACAACGCAGCTAGGAGCTAACGTTACGCTAACTTTAGCTAACATTAGCTAGAGATGTTAAAGATAACTTTATATATATATATCTTTCCAGCAAAGTGACAATATGTTGCCTCTAACACAATGTTGTCTTACCTTAAAACAAATGTAGACATCATTGTTAATCTTATTCACGTTGAGCTGATGTTGTGGTCTAACGTTACCACAAAACTTTATCAAAAGGAGACACTTCTCAGTTGAGATGTGGTTTAAAGTGTAAAAAAAACACCTCGTCGCCCAGCCTCTCAGGATACTTTGTGTCGGAGTTGCATGTACCCCATTAACACCGTTTGACCATTTTTAAACTTCAAATCTCCGAAAAAGCTCATAAAAACGAACAAAACTGACTTTCTGTAATGCATTTCAATGAACGTCCAGGCAGAGAATGTCTGAGTGTATGGGAATGGCTATACGCACTGTGATTGGCTTATTGCGTTTGAGGGCAGGGCTTAGCCGTAGATCAATTGGCAGCCGATGTTACTGTTTTTTAAAATGCTATGGTGCACTCACATCCATTGGTACCAACCAGGAAGAGGGCTAAATAGTACCCCATTTCCACCAAAATTAGTGCATGTATGTTGTTTTTTTACCGGAAAACCCGCTAAAAATAGGCTAGACTACTCTACAATTGCCAGTAGACCAAAGCTATGTGCCATGTTTGACCTCTGTGCCATGTCTGACTTCACCGACAGGCCAGAAAAGTCGTTATCGAACAGTAGAAAGCTGCATGGAAGCCTGTGAAAATGCGACAGTGTTTACTTACTAATGACTTCTTTAGTCTCTCTTTCAAACTATGTGTACAGTAATTTGAAACAATGTTTGAGCACGGCTTGACTGGAGATGGATGGTGTTTTGTGGTGGCGCATAATTGCGTCTCACTGGTAAAGGGGCATCGCTGCCGATTAGAGTTGGAACCAATGCATATGTGTGACTACTGCAGAGTTCTTTAACCCCAGTGTGAATGCCAATTGTAACATTTCCCATTACATTAAAAAAGCAAGATGTTAGTGTTCGTGGGTTTTGGTAGAGTGGGAAAGAGTCTTAATGCTCCAAAATTAGCCTAAATTTTGGCAGGGGAACAACTGCCATGACCATTTTCAAAGGGGTCTCCTGAACTTTCACCTCAAGATATCTGAATGAAAATGGATTCAATGGGTACCCACAAGTCTACTCTACATTTGAGAAGACCTGTCCCCAGAACATATTTAGTTCTTAACATTAACATTAAAATTGAAGCTATATGTATTTTTAAGAAAAAAGGACATTCAGCCTATTTGAAGAACAATGAATCGCCTAACACGTATAGATACATAACACAATAAAACAGAATTGTTGTGGAACTTAAAACGTTAACTGTACTGGAATCAGTCTATATACATCAGATAAGCTAAGAAACCAAAGTATATCAGTTTGCAATTCTTGACCCCCAAAACAGACAGTGACAGTTTTCAACTAGCCTACATACTTCAACAGCATAATCAAATTCCTGAAATTCACTAATTTTTTTTGTTTTGTTTTGATATGCCGTCCCAAGCTTTGCAGTGGCCCCATATGGCCAATTTCTGGAGGCACCACTGCAAGG
Source organism: Epinephelus cyanopodus (assembly GCA_026686955.1). NCBI lineage: Eukaryota > Metazoa > Chordata > Actinopteri > Perciformes > Serranidae > Epinephelus > Epinephelus cyanopodus. The sequence goes on along the minus strand of CM048917.1, from coordinate 34,421,117 downwards.
TGGCAGCGAGACCTGCTACAGTAAATCTAACGGTCAAACAGCTAAGAGATCTGGAAAAAGGACGTGCTAGAATAAGCTGGTACCAATGAAGCTCAGGTCATGATTTGAAGGGGAATCATTCCCACCCTCCCACATTAGCATTGGAATAGTTGGTGTCCTAGAGGAAAACATCTGCTCTTGTATACTGAGCATCAAAAACACCTGAGGGAAGGCAGTCTGAGTCTTCTACAGAGCAATGGTAAGAGTAATCAAAGTTAAACAGCCAAAATTTAGGACATGGGAATTATTTGTGAGACAAGAATACTAATCCAATAGCAGCACATAGTGTCTGCATGTCTGTGAAACAGGCTTTTAAAAAGGGAACAACATGATTTCTCTTGAGGGAGGGAACAGTGGAGCGGCAGTAATTTCTGCATGCAAACTAGAAGTAATAAAAACTGATAACACTACAATAGCTGCATTGATTTTAAACCACAGTATGACCAAAAAGGGTGAGGTGAGTAAATGTCAAGGGCCTGAAGAGTCACCTACAGGCACTGTTTTTCCTATACGCCATCTGGTCCGGCCTCTTTTCTGTTTGATCTCACTATGCATCATTTATAACCATTTTAACAGCCCTTGAATAACAGATTCATGGCATTGTTTTCAGGTGTGTGAGATAGCACATGTGTCCATGTATTGTTAGAGCTTTGAAAAAAAAAACTCTACAGAGAGAAAAGATAAAAACACTTGACAAACATGAATCATTCTCTTTGTTCTTACAGGTTAACTCACAGTGTCGTTTCAAGTTTCAAACCAACTTTGGATTTAATATATGCAGGCATACTGAATAAGACAAAAGGAAGACATCTACAAAGAAAGTATTAGAGAAGATATGAAGTTACATCCTCATCTGCAGCGCTGTAACAACAATGTTGACGATTCTCTTTGTAGTTACAAGTTCATTAAAAGTTTCTTCTCTGACTTTTTGGTTAAAAATCTCAAGTGGCATGAGACCAAACAGAAGACTTCCATCACTTGTTGGAGACAATTAGAAACTACAAATTTACTTGTAGTATCTTCAAACACTAAGAAACTTTCAAGTTTTTGCTTTTAATACAGTGCAGGGATGAACAAGCGGAGGGTCTGGAAGGTATGTCCTTCCATTTCTCTGTCTGTAGGTGGCAGTAATGTCTGCTGCACAGTTGGGTACATGCATTGTCTGATGGTAACCTTAAAACTAGAATTACCACCACGAGGTTGTATGCCTCTGCTATGCATTTAAGTTGCAGCCCAAAGAATGGTACAGACCTGAGCTCACAGTGACCTTGGCCTTTGACCACCGAAATCTGATCAGTTCATCCTTGAGTCCAAATCTGTGAAAACTCATTCACTGAGATATCACATTTGCAAGAGTGGGATGGACAGATGGATGGATGGATGAATGGATGGACTACTGGCAGATGGATAATCTGAAAACATTATTCCTCCAGCGAGGGCTTTTGCGGAGTCATACAAATACACATTGTGTCTCATTCATGAAACGTGAGTAAATCTGTGTGTAGATTTGCACATAAAAGCCTACTCTACTAAAAACCTACTCCGGATTCAGGAACGCTGCGGGAAACTCAGATTTGATCGTAAACACGTGTGTATGATCATGAATGCCAATCCATCGTAAAGTGACAGCGCGCTCCCGGTAATCAGCAATTAGCATAAATCCCCGCCCATGAATAGCCAATGACCACCATATAAGGAGGTGTAGGTGCTTCCTGTCGACCTGTCAGTCATGGCGCAGAGAAAGAAAGAGAGATTTTTTTCCGAAGCGGAGATCAAAATCATTTTGGGTGAAGTGGACAACATGTGGAAAACATTTTATTTTCTTCAGTTAGTAGTGGTGTGACAGGGAGGCAAAGCGAAGGCCTGGAGGGAGGTAACAGATGCTGTTAATGTTGTCTCCGTAGTACAAAGAACCATGTCAGAGGTGAAGCGTAAATGGTTTGATATGAAACTGGAGGCAAAGAAACACATAAGCACACACACAAAAATACAGCGGTCACCAAACAAACAGAAGATTCATTTCACAGATTCATTTGTGGTGTTTTGAATGAAGTGGGAACGGGAAACCAGAGATGTTTTGTGCATAATGGATAAACTAAATCAGTGATCGCTGTCGGAATGTAGAGCTATTTAACATTTATTTTGTCAAATGATACGGATAACATATAGCCTACAGCAGTTTGTATGCATCGTCCTCAAATTATTTGAATCTTAATAGCCTAAAGCTCTGTTTGATACAACGAAAATTAATCATTTTCAAATCATATTTATTCAGTCAAACGATCGTCCTCCTTCCACCTGCTGCCCCTGCTGAACCCAGGCATCGAGGCCGAAGAGGCTGTGATCCGGCTGTCCTTACGGATATTTTTATTATCATCATTCAACGTGTAGAAAGAACGTGTAATCTATTGAGTCGATTTACGTAGATAATTCACAATCATGAACCTAATCTGGATCTTAAACCTGCTAATTGCCAAATAATTTAACTAAATGTGTTATATTTTTAATATTTTGTCATGTTTAGATTAAGGCATTAAGGTTTCAAAGGCATCTGTGTATTGTGTACATAACAGAGCGCAATACGAATTAAAATTGTCATTTCCAATAGTGAAAAGCAATATTTATGTGCTTTACTAAATTTACACAAGCACTACGAGTGGTCAGGAGCAGGAGTAGATTTTGTTAGTAGCTACGAAAAGATCGGAGCTACTAAAATATTGATGAATGCGGAGACGCACGTAAATTTCCGTCTGCGAACAGTTTACACACAAATTCCTTCTGCTCACGTTTCATGAATGAGACCCATTGTGTTTTCAGGGGAACACTCCAGAGTAAGATGCATTATCAGCATAGGAACTGTAGCTTGAAAGACATTCTAGGACCCAAGAATTGGCAAGCAAAGCAGTGCTGAATTACATGGATGTTTTATATTCTGCATTTTACACAAAGACTGATCACATACATATAGCCTATATGGCACAATACACAGAAAACAACAGCCCACAAATCACCTATTTACTTCTTTCTAAAGGAAAAAGAAATATTGCTGTCTAATCAACTTTAAAATATGATCAGTATCATACTAACTATCTCAATTATTGTCCCCATGATCACAACATCTTGTAACTAATATCCTATTCGCACAGGACTATTATGACCCGGGGACCTCTGGTAAATTGTAATACCTGTGAAGGTCATCTGTGCTCTTAATCTTGTGAAAATCTGCCACGTCCATAATTTCTCAAGTAAAAATTCTACCTTACATATTTCACCAAACACAGAGGTCATGTAATATTAGTCGAGTGTGAATTGGCATCTTTTTAATTTGGGGTCATATTGGGGTTCTTTGCAAGGTCTTGTTTCCGCTGTGCTTTTTTTTTTCTGCCTCTGTCCCGTTAAAGCATTATCATTATTATTATGATTAATTTGAAATATTAAATGCATTTTAATAAATTAACACAATTAACGCAGCTGTGTTTTGTTTACTTCCTATAAGGCTGACCTGCGTGACAACATGTGCCGCCAAACCAAACCATCCTGGCTAAAAGAACAAATCAAAGGACGTCGCTCTCACAGAGAATCACTGGACATCTGTGAGTAATGACAACTGCTTAAGCATCACAGTGCACTTCACTGATAAAAAACAAACAAATCTGCAATCATTTGAAGCGAATCGGTGAATAGTTTAAAATTATGCTATTAAGCAATAATATTTGAATTTAAAAATACTTTCTTTGTGTTGACTCTACAGTCATTGATCTATGGCTAAGTCCCACCGTCAAACGCGATGAGCCACTCACAGTGCGTATATCCATTCCCATACACTCGGACATTCTCTGCCTGGCAACCATTGAAATGCATTGCAGAAAGTCAGTTATGTTTGGTTTTATGAGCTTTTTCGGAGATTTGAAGTTTAAAAATGGTCAAACGGTGTTAATGGGGTACATGCGACTCGGACACAAGGTATCCTGAGAGGCTGGGCGACGAGATGTATTTTTTACACTTTCCTAAACCACATCTCAACCGAGAAAAGTGTCTCCTTTGGATAAAGTTGTGTGGTAACGTTAGACCACAACATCAACTCAACGTGAATAAGATTAACAATGATGTCTACATCTGTTTTAAGGTAAGACATCGTGTTTGAGGCAACATATTGTCACTTTGCTGGAAAGAAATATAAAGTTATCTTTAACATCTCTAGCTAACGTTAGCTAAAGTTAGCCTAACGTTAGCTCCTAGCTGCGTTGTTCATCATGTCACCTTGTTTGCTGGGAGTTCATTAGCCTATTTTGTGCTAGTTTTGTACTTTTGGTGATCGTACATCATTGTTAGCTGTTGTCCAAAGGGCTCTAGTTAAGCTAACGTTAACTTCTGGAGCTTAGCTTCATTAATTTATCTGTAATCGCAGAGATAACAAAGGTTGGCAAACGTAATGCTGAATGATTCAGTGTAAATACTGTAGCACCAAAGTAACGGAGAGACACTGTTGGTAAAGATGGTAACAAGGCCGTTATCCTTTTCTAATATTCTGAGCCAAACACCTTAACTTCAGTGGAACAATTCTGATCCTCTATCTTGTCTTTGATGGTGACGGCAACGAGATGTGGTTTATCACACTTACACTGGGACCTATAAATTTTGGCTTGTAATTTAACTCTTCATTGACCTTCTCAACAATAAAATGATTAATATATCTCTCCAGTGCGTAGTTTAGGCCCCTTTACTTCTCAATGACATCTGATCATTATGTCTCCAAAAATCATCAATTTCTCATGTGAAATGCCGTGTACTGTGACACCTGCCATAGCGCTGGTCACTGAATGTTGATAGTTTGTCCGAGTGAGTGGAGGGGGCGTGGCTTAGCCATAGGTCAATTCTATTGCTTTACATTTTTCTAGATCACATGAGGTCCCCTGTTATAGTAGTTCTGTGCGAATAGGACTTTAGAATACACATGCAAATACTGTACCGCATGAAAATAAAGTGCCAGTGTGGGTAAGAGGGCCAAAGAGACCAAGTAAAGAGACTGATTAAGGCTACCAACAGGATGACAGAAAAGAATGCATTCATGTTTAAAAGGAAACAAAAGCAGAATTGAAAAAAGGTTTGGTTTTATGCTTGAGGACTTAAAAGATATTCAGACCAACTTCTTTTAGCAGGATAAATTCCTTGCTTATAGTCTTGTAGTCTCAATAGGCTTCCTGGCTCTCTCTCCTCTACATTAATGTATCTAATTTGTTGAAACAACAAATTAACAATGGTCAATGGTTTGCTAGCTAACAAAAATAGAGGTTAACTAGACTGACATTGACCTATTGACAGAAATGTTACATTTACATTTTTGGTTAACATTGTCATCTCCAAGCTTATTTTGTTACCATTTCTTGTTCTTTTGGGCCACTGGGTGACCAGGACATGCCTCTTTCATCATCTTTTCACTAGTGCCCTCTTTCGTCATCATTTCTCCAGTGTCCTCCATAATGGCAACAGTTTCAGTAGGTTGTGACACAACTGCAAGCCTATACTGGATGTTATATCTCTCAGGTTTCTACCATTGTCAACATGCCTTTGAACTAACCAGTAAAATGAGTATAGATTACCTCATATGTGACTCCGCCGTCAGTGCCTGCATCCCAGGGAATGAGGTCTGTCTCCAGCCTCTGGACCCAACCACACTCCTTGGTACAGAGGTCCTCTCCTGACAGCCCCACATTCCAGTCTGGGCTGGGCCCAAGCATGGTGAGGAAGGACATCAGGTGACGAGTCCGGTCCACAGAAAACTCTGCTGATGGAGCTGCTCGCCTGGTGACAAAGGTGGGCAGGGAATATGAAGGAAAAAGGAAAAAAGTAAATGAATTAATAAATTAAAGGCCATATCCAGATAATCAAATTCAATTTAAACTTGATTTCACTGAGAAAGCCCATAGTATGTTTTGAACATGATCATCTCTGGGAAAACATTTTCATATATCTTAATATTCTTCTTTTGTAATTTTTAGTTAATTGCTTGCAAAATCACCAGCTCTGATGTCAAGACCTCTGACCTGAGTCACACTCTGCTAATTGCTGGATAATTGAAGCGCCGAAATATCCAATTACTGGCAGGAAATTAGCTCATAAAGACATATTCTCTCTGAATGTCTGAAATCTACTGAAAGTAATAAAATATTCAAAGATAATATATGTAATAGGGTAATTTGAAGTTTCTTTACTAAAAACAGTCCTTAGTGTCTTAATTGTTGTGTCTTACCTAACCAAGACATGAGTGCAAACAAGTATTTTAGAACAACTTTGCATGCAAAATTGAACAAAATTAGCCAATATTTCATAGTCACTGTGTGTGTGTGTGTGTGTGTGTGTGTGTGTGTGTGTGTGTGTGTGGATGCATGTGTGTGAATGTTCTCATTAGTAAAAAATAATAGTGGCACAATATATCGCAAATGACAGACAATGCTAGGAGGGGTAATTAAACAGATGTTTGGTGAAAGATACAGTACATTAGTGTGTGGGTGTGTGTGTGTGCGTGTGTGTGTTCATGACCATGCAGTGCTGAGGGCTAGAATTGTGATAAGTTTCTAATTGCTCTTGAACTAATTCCAGAGAGTGCACAGGATGCCAGACTGTGTGACTATTCAGTCTTAATAGCCTTATAGTCGGCTGAGCTTTTAAGAGCTGCATAAAGGAAGGAATCATAAAACAATTAAGAATATATATATTTTTAATGCATAAATTACTCTACAGTACAATAGTATCTGGATCTCAATTATATTTTAAAGTTCATAGAGTGTGTCAGAAATGGAAAGTTTTTCCAACTTTTAAGTACTTATCCTGCTAATTAGGAATTGGATATGGCTCATAATGAAGATTGGGTCTTTGTGATTTGCGAAAAGGTCACATTATTAAAAATTTCTACAATGAAGAAATCAAATATGTGTCTCATATGCTTTCTGTTGATCCTGCAGCATGTCCTAAACTATGTAGATGTATTTATAATACAATGTAATTTCTGGATCACTGAGCAAGAATTGTGTATATCTTTGTTTATTTCAAACCAAAGAGATTACATTATGCTTAGGTAAAAAAAAAAAAAGAAAGAAAAAAAGAATAATCTTGGCTTGAAGGAATGCACGGGCAGCTTTTCAACAGAAAAAGAAAAAGAAATGACATATTGTTTTGTGGGCCTCCAAAATATAAACTTCATGAACAGAGAAAATCAGCCTTGTTTTTAGCTTGGCCACCAGACCAGAACATTTTATAAACCCAAGGTTATACAATTTTCTCAACCTACAGTGAAGTATGTAATCCTTCAACTGGAGTTAAGACACCAAAAAAGGAGGTTTTTATCCAGCGGAAACACAGAGTATAATGGCCTTTGTAAAGCACAATCCTGCTGAAAACATGATGGATAAATGATCAACACATCCATCAAGAGCTCCAGTGTGGACAACATGTTCAACCTGGTATAAATATAATAAGCTCCATTGGTCTGAGAGAAAGGATTTAAAGTTGAACGGAAATTTAAATTCTTGTTTTTTGTAAATAAATACACAATGATACCATAGCCATAAATTTCGGTGCATATTTGTGAAAACCATGTCTATGCTTCATCCCTCTGGGTGGACATTACTCATAGCAGCATTTAACTGACAGGCTGTCAGTTTCCATTATGTGATTGCCATTACACCCATCAAATTACGGTAGCAACATTTTCAGTAGGACTCAAAAATTAATGAGCACTCGATCACTGCTGAAAAGTAATTTAAACTTAAAGAAGTATTTTACAGCTGGGAAGATAGTCTTTTCACAAAACAGCTCTGTCTATTTAGTAGAAAGACACAAATACTGTTGAAATTGGTGCTACATGATCAGAGAAAACGGAAGAAAAGGGCTGTGGCATTTGCTTTTAGCCCTTTTTAGACAGGAATTGAGCAAATTTGCAGGAAAGTTCAATCAGTCTTCTTTCAGCATTAGCAGTATAAAAACAAAATTGGGGAGTGCGGCAAAATGCCGCCTACCTGCTTTTGTTTATACAGAATGCACCTTTTTCGGGGCAATGGGGGGCGTGAGCAAGTCACAAAATGTGTAGCTCAGCGTGTGACGTAAACAGTGACATGGGAGGGAAGCCACAGCTGGTCAGTCCTTTGGCGATTCTCTCATAAGTCGGCCCGTTCTTCACCGTCCCCATCATCTGACGGTTAATGGCCTCTACGTTTGTGACGGCAAGGAGGGTGTGCAATTTCTTGTCTCCCCAGTTGCTCATCTTTACTGTATCTATCAGTTTTTGTGTTTCCCTCTTGCTACTAGCTGCTCGCTAATTCCTGCTATCAGCTGTTTCCTGTTTATCCACCGCCAGTGGGTCACACGTGCGGCTTCATCAACAGCTCCTCCCATAAATCATCAACAGCCCCTCCCATTGCAGAAGGCCGCCTCGCTCTGTTTAAACTAAAAGGGTTCCAATATGTCTACCCTATGAGGCGGAAAATTGGGCACCTTGGATCAACTCGCCTATCTGACTCTGTGTGTCTAAACACTTGCAGCTTGCCGGCAAAACGGCCCAACATTTGCAAGAAACAGGCAACACTGTCATATTTCATCAGCACTGCTTAGTTTTACCATCTGATATCCATTTGTTCAGCCTCAATTTTGAAAACACAGGAAACAGTATGCTGCCCACTTCGTGTACACAAACTCTCCAGGCTATTTTCTAAACTGTTCACATGCATACCTACAAAAAATAATGTACGTGAATTTGTATATATCTTGTGCAGTCATGAGCTAGTCATTCATTTATAACCCACATATTTGGGGGAAGCTGCGATCATGTGACCAATGTGCTGATGGGAGTAAAGACGGCAGTGGTCTACATAAGGTGGCAGATTGGTGCGGTGGATGGGTCACATAACATGCAATCTGGAAATCCATCGGTTAAAAAAAAAAAAAAATTCTTCCTTTAGAATACAATGTAAATTGCAGAATCTGTCTTGAGAGTTTACATAACATGGGACTTTCCCTCAGGAGACCGGTGTTTGGAACTGTGACCAAGTGAACTTATTTGAAGTTATGTCGTCATCATGTTTCTTTTCCTAGACCTAACCTACGTAACTTTATATTAAGTACGTAACTGAACATGATGTATGTAATGTCATTTGTGGTGCACTAATTACTTAGATGTCATACAAACTGGTGTGTATGCTTTTTTGTAAGATATCATATGAACCATTTTATGGGGGTAAGTTGAACTCTCATATTGCAGCCAAACAGTGCACTAAAGTTTTGTTTCTAAAGACATTATAGTGAGAAATAGGCGATGCAGTATCTTGGTTTATATTTCATCAGCACTACGTAATTTTACTATGGGATCTGAGTTTGGTCCGAATTCAAAAGAAAAGGAGAGAATGTGTTCATGTTGATGGGGGTCATACAAAATATTAGGCAGTACAATCTGTATTTGAGCAACAGCATTCAAGCAGGGAGTGAGCAGGGAGATCTGGGCACTGGTAAAATGGAGGGAAGTTTACCACAGTTCATTTACACATGCAACCCACATTATTATGACACAATTGGCAAAGTATCCCTTTAAAGGGATAATGCACCCAAAAATGAAAATTCAGCCATTATCTACTCACCCATATGCCGAGGGAGGCTCAGGTGAAGTTGTAGAGTCCTCACATCCCTTGTGGAGATCCCAGGGGAGAGGGGGTAGCAACACAATAATAATAATGGCTGAATTTTCATTTTTGGGTGCACTATCCCTTTAACTTCCTTCTTTTAGCCAATCAGAATTGTGGCCAAATGAGAACACAGTTTAATACCAAGGATATACAGTATACTGATTTCTTAGCAGAAGAGCATGATCATTTTTATTCAAGGTCGATATTGCTGTTTCACAATTTTTCAAATTTTTTAGAATTAATTTTAATTTCCAATAATTTACCTCACAAAAGTTCCTGTTCCCTGTAGTGAAACTGACATTGAGTGATACTTACAGGTTGAGCGGCTGCCATGCTGGCCACTGAGCCTTAGTTTTAATGACAGTCAGTACTTCATCTCCCTGCAAAGAGAAAGGGACAGAGAAAGTGAGGGAGAGATACATGAAGCAATTTGTCACTAAATGGATGACTATAAAGAGAGAGAAAGGAAACACTGACAGAGAAAAGGCCAAAATTGACAAATTGACATGACTGAGGGTGAGTACTCTCATCCAAGGACAGCAAAGTGTGTTCCATTTTCAAAAGGCTTAAGAGCCTCTTATCAGTCTCTTATCAGGACAAAATGACTTTGTGCTGTATGATAATAGCTGTCTGTTATTCTAGTGAGGAACTGCACTCTGCATAGCAGCCACCACACTCTATAGTCTCTCTGTAGCATTACGGCCACTTTATGCACTGCACAACACATTATCTATCATAATGCATCGGACATAATTATTTAGCCAAAAGCAGGAAGACAAATGATGGATTTAGCGTGGCGCAGTAGTTGATTAGAGCGGAATTGGAAAGTCCATATGTGCCCTTTCTGGTTTAATGAGCCTTTATTGTGTTTTCTCCACTTCTCTATCTTTTTTATTTCTTTCTTTTTCAAACACACACGCACATACACACACACAGTAATCTACAAACACACAAAAAACACACAACAGCTTCAGGTTGGGATATGCCAAAAAAAATCCTTTTTTCTGGTTGACTGAAGGTTCCACAGTTGCCTTGAAAGCCTCCCCTCTTCCCTGGGGCTGTGTGGAGAAAACAAGTGTGTGAGTATGTGTGTGTGTTAGTGGGTGTCTGCATGTGTGGATGAAAACAAGTTTACAAGTCAGTGCCCATCCTTCTCTTCATAGCAGCCTGGGGCTCTTCGGCCTCACTTGCCTTAGACCTCACTCCATCCTCTCACAAACACACAAAAGTACACACACACCTACACACATGCACAAACACACAGATAGACAGAGGCTGACAGTCATAGACAGATATGTATATGAAAATAGACAGCCAGCAGGACAGAAACACACAAACTGGCAGGGAGTCAAGAAGGACAGGCAAATACACAGAAGAACCAATCAGCAGTGGGTGAATATTCAGACAGGTAGTGGCAGGCAGAGAGGGACAATTCTTACAGTTGGATTTTCTGGTTAAGAGGTTCTTTTATCAAACCTCAGTCCATGATGTGATGTCATGTCAACATAGACACAAAATCAACAGTAAGAAAAAAGGACAAAATGTACATTGTGTGCTGGAGTGCAGGCACATGCTGGACGTCAAGCTACCACAAACCTAATCATGTCATGTTGACAAGCTAGCTATGGGTGTAGAATATCTGAATAATTTAGAGCAAATTATCTTTTTCCACTTATTTTATTTATTTATTTATTTATTTTTTGGTTTTCTGAGCTATTTCTTTGTTCAAATGTCTAGATCAGAAATAGGAGACAATGCGCACAACTCACAGGAACAAAAACAAAAAAACTGGGTGCTGAATTCCAAATAAAGTGTAAAGTTCAAAAAGATAAGAGGAACAGCATTTATATTATGTTGGTAAAACAAAACGTGAGTTAAAAACCAGAATTTGTGAACACAAGTGTTCCATTCGTAACAATGATGAAAAATCCTCCGTTGCAAGACACTTTAATAGTCACAAACATACTATAAGTGAACTACATTACATGGGCATTGAGACGGTTAACATGCCACGCAGAGGTGGTAACAGGGATAAGATCCTGCTTCAGAGAGAGACATATTGGATCCATTTCTTAGACACACTCATCCCTATGGGTTAAAATGAGGGAATCTCATTTGCATGTTTTTTATGAATTGTGTATAATCTCCATTAGTTTTAATTTTGTGGTTTATTTGTGGTTAATTTCTTTGTTAATCCTTTTCTTTTGTATGGTCATGTGACTCAGTCACCAATTGACTCCCACTGCTGTTATTTACAAGCTGCGTCAGTCGGGTTGATCCATAATTAAGCGCACCTGTGCGTGCTGTTGTATTGTTTGCCAGAGAACAGGGCCAGACCGGAAACGTCTGTGTGGCAAAATAAAATTTGATAAACTTGGGAGTGCTGTTCCTCTCATCTTTTTGTTCAAATGTCTAAAATGATCCATGTTCAAATTTTCATCTCACATTACTAGAGCTGTAAAATGTCACAGGGAGGAGGTCAGTGTGGATGAATGGATCAATAACGTGTTCATCAGCTGTTTTCTACTTTCTACTACGTTTTCAGTCAGTCGTCGCGTTTCCATTACAGTGTTGCGCAAAATAAATGCAATATTTCTAAAGTTGCGACAAAGTACAATTGCGAATTGCAGGTGTTTCCATTAAAAGGTGTTTTGCGTATGAGCCATAATTCTCGGAAAATCTCGTCCCGCAAGACTCCACTTTGTTTGCGGAAGTAAGATGGACATTCCAAATCTCTTGCGAGCTGGAACAATCATCTCAGTTGCCACTGCTGCTGTTGCATTAGTCTACAACCAAAGACGTAGTGAGTGGTATTCCAAAGGCAAAGTCCTTATGTGTGGCAACGACCACAGATAAAGGATTTCTGGGAGAGGATCGTGAACGAGGAATTCACAGAGGACTTGAATGTCCGGTGACGTATATTTGCGAAAAAAGTGTTTCCAATACACTTTTGCGATATACTTCTCTATCGACACGTCTGAAAAACCAACTCATCAGAGTGTAAAAACTTTTTCTCGATATTTTAGAGTTTTTTCGAAATGTAGGTGTTTCCATTACCAGTTTTTAATTGCGATATTTAGGTTTTGCGCATTTCTATGGTTAATGGAAATGCACTTAGTGTTGTCAGTCTTAAGGAAGCTCAGCTTAAGGGAAGTCATAAAGACTTTCTATATGCTCTATCCATTCACAATTCTCTATCTGTCCCACTCCCACCGCTTATTCCAATCAGCTGACTACAGGCTTTCCCTCTCCTAGTTAGCCAATCAAACTTTGCCACGATCTCCTTCAGCCATTCATGTTGCTACTGCCAAACTGTTCTCCTCTCTGCTCCTGTCAGCTGTCATTTTGGGCAGAATCATCATGCCCCCCTTCACCCCATTCACCTCCAGTCACCTTATCAGGAGTTCAGGACAAGCTCATCAAAGCCCACTCGTCTTTACATCCAGATCCTTAGCTCCCTCTTAGCGACTAGCTGGTGAACCACATGGACTATTTAGCCAATAGAGAGCCAGATATTTCCCTTGAGAGCTTGTCGAGATCAAAGCAGAACTAATATCAGAGTGAATATTGGACTAATATTCATCAGGGGGTCAAAACATCACATCATCAAATGAATGCTAATGTCGCTCCATGTCTGCTGGACATGTAAATAAGCAACTGTTTGCAAACAAGTTTGCCACATTAACCTAAAAGTCTGCTGCTCCAAGGTAGCAGAAGAAAATCAATTAATGCAGGTTTAACAGAGTAGCTCTTTTTATGATGATAAATAACCTTAATTGACCATTACCAAGTTGTTTCTAATCACATGCAAATGTGATCAAGCAGTTTCCGTGCCTACACCTGATAAACCTTACCCAAAGGAGTGGCAGAGCAGCACAGTCATATTAATCATATTTGTGTAGCCTAGTGGAAAATGTTTAAGTATCCCCAAATTGACAGACATTCCAGAGGAATGACCATGAGAGAAAGCAGGAAGTAAAGAGCCAAACAGGAAGTGAAGCACTTTTCTTGCTCATGACTATTTCTATCGGGTGTTTTCTAATCATGCTCTCTTGAAATTGAGTGTATGTGGTTTTGTTTATTTTTCTTTTATTTTGTATTTGCAGAAGAACTACAATTGTTTATGTACTGAAGTGAGCTGATTGACTCAGTTAGCCTACTGTTGAAGCCAATTTATCAGACTGGTAAATACTCAGTAACCAGCATTACTGGAATTTTTTGGCTGCTGGAATAGCAAGTTACCTTTTAAAGTGAGAATTTAATACTACCAGGAAATCCCTGAAAATAGATATATGTCCTACTGATATGGACGTCAGATTAGAAAATCTGCTATCATCTCATTTTGGAAAGTAATGACAAACAACACATTTGTCAGTCAGTTTCAAGGGCTTGTTGCACTGTCCATCACTTAAACTTAATCACGTGCCATGTTGGCTTAGTAAGCTTTACAGGCCTAGATCAGCAACGGTTCCCACCCCAAAACAAGCCTTTAAAGAAGACAAAGACAATCCTCCCCAAACTGGAATTATTGCCTCAAGGTTGTATGCAATCCACAAACCAGTCAAGTTGCAGTTATATTCATGTCTGTCCAGCCTCATATGCAGCCACAGGATTTGTGTTAAATTTCATCATAATTAGCATAATTCTGATATGAGTTATAGCCAAAATACATATTTTGTGACATCACAGTGACCTTTGACTGTCAAATTCTAAAAAATTTATCCTTGAGTTCAAGTGGACGTTTGTGCCAATTTTGATTAAAATCCCTTATGGCCTTCTTGAGATATCAAGTTCACAAGAAAGAGATGGCTGCAAGGTCACAATGACCTTGACCACTGACCACCAACATCTAATCAGTTCATTGCTGAGTCCAAGTGAATGTCTGTACCAAATTTTCAAAAATTCCCTCAAGGCATTCTTGACATATTGCGTTCACAAGAATGGGATGGACAGAAAACCTAAAAGCTTAAGCCACGACTATCGCCAGTGCTGAGGCATAAAAATCTTAACACATGAAAAACGGAGAAATCGCAAGATTCAGTAGGTTAGTTTATTAATACTGTCAAAATTGATAAATTACAAAAGAATTACAATAGAAAGTCCAATATTATCACTCCAATTAAACAAACAAACAAAAAAGAATAAATCTAATATCAGTTCTTCACACTGTGCAACATCAGCAAGGTGGATGGGGGTGGAGGAAAGGTCAGTGGCAGCTTCCCTTCATTTCCGTTAAAATTGCATTGTGACACACCAGCATCCATCAACTTAGCATTCCACACAACAACAAAATTAAGTAATTTTGGTATGCATGTCAAAACACTGAATTATAGACACAGTTAGACACTTTACCACAGCTGTTCATGTTTTTGGACCTTGGTAGTTCAAATGCAAGAAAACCAGTGATTACACATTTCCCACTTTCTAGATAAACATGTTGAAGGTAATTTTCTTCATCTCTCCCTCCACCATCTGCAATTACCAAAAACTCTCCACGCTGTGGTTCAATACAGGCTACAAGAAGTTCATTCTGTTCCTGTGAAACAGTCCTGCACATTTTATGGCAGCCCTCAGCCAGCATCAGGTAATACAAAATGCCTCGTGGAGGCCGGTAGGAGATGCAAATCTTCCTGTAATGGTCTTGTTTGTTCATGGTAATTATCGTAATGGCACAAAATGACAGTGATTTACCAATGTTTAAATGCACATTACATTTTCATGAATGTTTTCAAAGAGAGGATAAAGAGTGGCACAGCAGTAGAGGGAGGTGGAGTTGAAGAAGGACAGGAAAGAGGAGGTTATAAATGTGGAGGAGGAGAAGCAGAAAAGAAACAATGAGTGTGAGTAACCAGAGTGAAATCAGGAGGAGGAGATTAGAGGTTGGGACAAGAAAAGACAGCAAAAAAGTCAAAATAAAGACAGAGGAGGAGACTATAAATATGGGCATGAGAGCAAGGAGAAGGAAGACACAACTGTGAGGGGCAGAGGGAGGAAACTACAACAATGCCATTAAAGTATGGAATGAATATCTGAGAAAATGGTAAGGTTAAAAAAATGAGCAAAGAAAAAAACGGGTCAGAAAAAACGCACATAGTCATCCAGTTAAAATATCTTTCTATTCATTCCCTCTGTACACTTTGGCATGACAAGACATCCTCCACCTCGTCCCGTACTTGCTCTTCTGTTCCGTACTTCCCTCCCTCCTTCCCTTTCCATAACTCTGTCCTGACAGTCCTTCTTCACTCCTGTCTTATATCCCACTCTTTTTAATCCCCCCTTGATCCTTTCTCATTATCCCAATGTCCTTATGTTTTTATATAATTTTAATCATAATTTTAATTATTTTAACTGTGAAAACATGGCTGCTTTACACACATCAATTCAGTATCTGACCAAATGTCTCCCCTTATGTTCCTGAGATACGACGTTGACTACTGGCCAGAAAAGTGTTTTTTTTACCAAACATTATGATGTCATAGTGAAGTTGACCTTTGACCTTTTGGATATAAAATTGTTTACAACACCGTGTGATCTGTCTGTTGACATGTATTTTCTGAAATCCAAAATATTTCCACACTACTGATGTATTACCAAGTAAATAACGTTATCCTCATTGTCTTTCTTTTGGCTGCTCGCCATCTGCCTGCCACTGTTTGACAGTGACACAGACTTAAAAGCGTATCCTAAACATGACGATATAGATCGATGTTTGGTGTTGGATCATTTAAGCGATACACTGATGCAGATCGATGGTTTGTTTCACCCCTAAATGTGAGTACCAAATTTTATGGCAGTCAATCCATTTGTCCACACATTTCAGTCAAAGCCACAAATGTCAACCTCATGGTGGCACTAGAGGGGATCACCAAAGTCAGTTGGATTTATTATCTGAGGACATGAATCAGTGCCTGGAGTCCACAAAGGTGAGACTCTCTGTCAGAGACCTGCTGTCCTTCATGTTCTGTCAGGCAGTGGAGCAGCAGGTGTGACAGTAGTGAAAATGAAGAGGAAAGAGCTGTAGCCATGGGCACATCTTACAAAGAAATTACAAAGATTAGGAAGTGACACTACTGGGTAACACTCAGGTACATGGTGCTGATGTGAAAGCCTGAGTAAAGGAGTGCTGTGACTCACTGTGCAGCATCTGAGCCAGGCAGTATATGAAATATATCTAGACCATCAGTCTGATGGAGAGAAAGTTGTGACAGTGTAGGAGACAGACGCAGAAGGATAGAGAAGATGTTCATATAGAAAAACAGAGATGAAAACCAAGTTGTAGCTGGGCTTTAATCCACAGGTTTTTACAAATCATTTTCAAATTAAAAGCTGATTGGAAAAGGCAACGGTTGATAAAATATTTTTTATCATAACGGAAAAAACATCATACAGCTTATTCATTTGCCAATTAAGAAACTATGAGATAAGCAGTGATTTAAATGCTTTTGTTAAATACTTTATGAAATAAGGCAGAATGACTGACCCAACAGTCTGACTCGCTGTGACTTAAATAATATGGTGAGATGTTCTGACAATCCAGACACATAAGAGAGTCGTGCTGGGATGCTTTTAGTCGTGTCAGTATATGAGTTTCTTAGATGCTCTATATTCACATGCTAGTTACTGCTTGCTGTTTGCTGTTGAGCAGGTAGTGCACAGTTATGTTTTGCAACCCAACCCAAGCCGGACAAAATTTGTCATCACCTAGCATTACCGGTAGCTTGCTTTGAACATTCTTGCCATTCAAGCTAGCAGCATCAGTAGCAAATGGAACTTGAGTGTTACTGGAAATCCCACCAAACAGAGGAGAACAGGCCTTAACCCATCGACGAAAGACGCTATCACCTCCCACCACAAAAACTCCAAATAAACCACAATAGTTAGATTATGTAAGTAGTTCAGTTAACAATGGTTACAGTTCTAGAGGAGTTTCAGGTTGGGTTTGAACTTTAAAAAAACAATGTGTATCGGGTTTGAGTCAGGCACGGTTACTTCTCTTTCGGGCTTGGGTTGGGTTTGGACATAAATATGTGGCCCTAGCTGCACTATTGCTGACAGGCAGGGTTTAGACCCTTTTCACTGAAAACAGCAGCCTGTCGTGGCCCAAAAGAATGCTATAAGAGCAAAGAGAGTGAACAAAAACACTGAAGTTGTGGGGCGAAAAAGCAAAACAATGAGTTGAAACAACTATTTCCAAGATCAAAAATTCACTGTCACGCTCAACAAAAAACACACTACCACTGCTTTCATGTTTAAGCCTCCCAATACTACTACTTACTTAGCATTAGCTATCTTTTATACTTGTAAAATTACTGTTTTTCTCTTTAATCTCCACATAATGACATAAATTTTGACATTACTTGTCAACAATAGAAAAACATCAACTTGTTTATTTCATCTTTCTAAATTGAGTTTGGTGATGATTTCTGATTGCAACTGTTTTATTTGCATGACAAAAGCATTCTCTTGTTGCTTTTTGTGTGATATTTCCCGAACCTGGAGGAAATTTTTCTTCACAGCTGGATAGAAATATATTTGTGTGAACAGGACAGAAGCAGAAAACAAAGACGGCCTGCACCATTCCTTCCTAAATCCCCTCAATGGTCTCAGTTCTGCCCACTTATCGCTGGCTCACTTTGGAATGAAGTTTTGCCTGGAGGGACTCTACGTGCGGCAGCGTGAGGCTCTGTATTGTCCTTCCACACTCGGTCTAATAAAGGAAAATGAGCCTGGGGACTCAGGGAAAAGGTGTCTAATAAAAAAATCAACACTGCACTAATGCAATTACAATTGCATAGGGGCTGCAGAACAGATGGATGACTGGGCCACTATGTTGTAACTCAGTCGGATAAAATTCACAGCTTGGGTCAAATTGCAAGAACACACACACACAAACACACACACACACACACACACACACACACACACACACACACACAAACATGCTTTACATATGCACTTACACATGTAAGTGCTCACTAAGACTCTGAGAACACACATGTGGTTAATCTGAAGGTGACTACATGATGAAACAACCTGTCCTTGTGGAATGAATCGTAATTTCCCTCATCTAGAAAGATGTCTTCTATCATTTATCAAACATAATTTCACAAAGACACCACACAACAATTTCAGCTCAGCAGGTTATTTATCAACCACCTGTGACATGGAGAAGAAGCCAAGAGCCATGCTGTATCATCTGTCCAATTACATTGTAATTTACTTGTCCCTAAAGCTAGCTGCTGTAATTGTACTACACAAAATAACAACCTGTGTTCCCCTATAGCAAAACCATAAACAGATCTGTAATAAACAAAGCCTGTATCTTTACCCTGGAGGCTTGCTAGTTGCAAATCACATTTCAATATTTAATGGTGTAGCATTTAATGTTTGGGTTTTTTTTATATTATTTCAAGGCATCTGATTAGGACTGACAGTGAAAAGCTTGCTATCTGAATGTCTGTAATTCTAGTTATAACTTGATAATTCTACATTGTTTCCCCTTGGGGATATAAGTGTGTTCATTCCAAGCCCTCCATCATAGCTCATATTCCAGCCATTTGTATAAAATTTTAATACTTCACATTAAACAAACACTTAAAGCTCCGATGTTCAAAACAATGCAGCACCGCAACCCATTAGAACCACGTTTTTATGAGACTTATACGACTGTGTTTCCAATTGTAATGATGGCAGCAATGACGCCGCAGGCAAAGGTAGTAATATCAGGGTGTAAAAACATGGTGTTTTATTGAATCTAGCCAATTAAAGCCCTGGTGGTTGTGTAGAAGAAGAATTCCCTGGTGGTTTAGGATTTATAGATATCTGCTGCAACAGCAAAAAACACATCCACTGGTTTTAAACCCAATCCTCATTAAAGCCACTGAAAAGTTGGTTCAAACCTTAAGTATTAAGGTTTTCTCTACAACGTTAAATATTCATAAGTCAGAACTGGGGGAAGTGGAGGGCACGGGAGCTGGTAGCATTGGCATAGTATGCTGGCTGGAAGGGTATCATTCCAAGACCTTAAGAGTGGAGTTGGGTACTGTTAACATTTGAACCGATACCAGTACAGCTGCCAGTAGCTTGAATTTGGTAACAGTACCCAATGGTACTGTTTTCCAGTACTTTACTCTTTCTGTAATGACAAAAATGTCATTTTTGAGCAGGCTGCTGTCAACAAGAGATTCTGCTCCTCTGCATTTTTTCTAATCACATGTAGAGCGTTCCTGTTTGTCTATATACTTGCTTATTTGTGTATCTGCTCATCTCTCGCTCTTTGTTTAGACACAACTGACAAATATGTGGAATAAAAAAACAATCACAAACATACTAGACTATTTCTTAAATGAAATAGAAAAGAAAATAGACCAGATAAAACCTAACCTATCAGCACTGAAGTAATAGTTTTGACTTTCTGGGAAGCCAACCGAGTTCAGTGGCCGACCTCCCAGCTTGGAGCAGCCAAACTGTTTTTTTAAACCAGCAGTCTCACCAAGGCGCGCTCTAAGGTACCAAAATTTGGACATTGATTGATTTAACTTGAATGGGTACTCTGTAGTACTGACATAAATCAGCCAGTACCAATAAAAGTACCATGTTTGAGGAGAGGCATCACATGGTCGATGAAGAGGTACGAGAAGGAAATTTTCGCTTCCTTTTGAAGCATGACACGCCCTACTCTCCTTCTGATTGGCTCATACCCATTGCCTTTGTTGACAGGGTTGGTCAGGTTTAAGAAAGAGGAGTGAGATTAGCTAGGGTTAGGGCAAGAAAGTCGAGGTAAACCAATCAAAGACAGAGTAAAGCCTAGTGCGTATTACACGATTTCACCGCAATTTTGACACTGTGGAGGATCTTGAGAGCCACCTTAGGTCGGAGGTGAGTTGGCAGATAGTCTACCACGACAAGTCCTCATGTGTGAACAAGCCCAAGAGCAAGTTGCCCCCTTGTCTGTGACTGGGACTGGGTGTCTGGCATGCTAGAAAACTGGAGAAGTCTGACATGACTGACAAAGAGCATCAGCCAATCAGGGTGAAAATCATATAATGTGAACTAGGCTTAAGGTAGAGTAAGGCAGGACATGCCTTGACTATCCTAGGAAAAAATACATTTGCATATAAGAAGGGGTGAAGGAAGTAAATGTGCACAGAATACTGGGAATGTTGCTCGGCCCTTGATTGTTTGGGGCATCAAGTGGCGGTAGTTCACGTTCCTTGACACCATGGCAGGGACCACACTCAGGCCAGACATGGTCCTGATGTCAGAAACAGCTAAACAAGTGGTCCTGCAATGAGAAAGGGAGCCAAGTATTCGGACCAAGTGCCAGAGCCAAAGATGTCATGTGCAGTGTGTTCCAATCAAGTTTGGCTGCAGAGGCGTTCAAGCTTCATGCGAAAGGACTGCACAGAAAAAGAGCCTCATCAGTGATGCTGCCGAAAAACGCATCGAGATGGCTTTGTATCATGTATTTGGGTCTCCTGGATGAGGGCGTCTGATGTTGAAATACCGAAAACACCAGTTGAAAATCACAAAGATTTGTAGTTGTCATGTATTAAGCATTTAATAGTCAAACAGTAATGAAGCTAATCTGCTTCACCAGGACTGTGTAGGAGTGACCTGATCAAATCTGACAGACAGTGGCATGACCACATAATCAAACACCCAACAACTGTCTTGAGACTTAAGCCCCTTCTACACTGCCTGTTCAAATCAGTCCATCGCTCTGCCACGTAGTTCTGTATAAAAGGTACAATCAGTGGGGGGACAGAGTTGATTTGCCTTTAAGCTGGCTGCAGAGGTAGTAGCAGCGCTAAATCGACGTTTGTGTGAAAAGTGTGAGCTGGCAGGACGGGATGTGTATGACATTTTGACGACGTGTTATGTGTGCGACCCACCACTGGGAGATTTTAAAAGCAGCTAACAGCAGTTAGCACCTAACTCAAAGAAGAACAGCAGCCATGAATGGACGCAAATAGGGGAGACAATAAGTTCTGGGATCTCTTTACCCTCCAAGCAGAGGAGACGCTAGACACAGATGCTGTTGTGTTACATGTATTGCAAAGCTTTTGCTTCTCAAACATCAGCGTGCTATCTAAAATCTGCAGCGACATGATGCCTGTGTTGTTTGGTTCTGTTTAACAAAGCAAAGGCAGCACCATGACGGCTCGTCATCGCAGCAGTATTGGGGGTTCTGAATACAAAAGGGGCTTTTCATGAAATGGTGCTTAATCCTGATTGGTGTAAAGTACAGGCTGCGTTAAACAGGAGAGGGACACAGACAAAACATGTTGATGTAGGACATCATCACCATAACAAGGAGAAATAGGTTTTCATGGCCTTTTAACAATTTGTACTGTGTTTGCACATTTGTTGACATGCACCTATTTCTTATGCATGAGTGAGTGTTTTATGATGGTGTTGCAGTGACAATACTGTATGTACACCTTTTGCTTGTGCACCTGTGTAATTTGCTGTCTGTGACACATTGATTCTGTTAGTGTGTATGTGTGTGTATCTCTGTGTGTATTCCCTCCAAGATATTATAACCTGAGGGCTTGGTAATCCATCACACTAGTGCCAGGTGTAATATGTGACATATTCACCTGAGGAAACACTGTCACATTAGTCAGCATGGATCACTGTCGCGCTTCGCCTTGGCAAACCTCCCTCTTCTGTTTGTTACAAAGAACCAAACAGCTGCAATTAATAAGGGCTGAAGAGTGAGGTGGAGTTATGAGGTTTTTACACTGTGAATGCATCAGGCCGAGAATTACGTGGTGCAGGCCTGGGTATGCGTGAGTATTTGTATTTGTGTGAGGAAAAATATGAGCAAAAGCACACCCACAGATCACCCATTTTAAAGTCCTCTTGCTGGTATAACTTGCTGATTTGTTTATCTGTTTACCGAGCCATTTAACTTTGAGGTAGTTTGGGAAAATGGATGACACCACTGAGTGAGCAAAGCAGTCATTTTCATCAGTAATGTAATGTAAAAAGAAAAGGAAGATATAAAAATATGTTATGACAGATGAGAAAACACACACACACACAAAAAAAAATACTTTCAAGCTGAGATAAGAAATTAGATGTTGTCATTCGAAAGAAAATAAATCAACTGCCATGAAAGCACTTTTGAAAACTGAGGTTTTGATACAGAAGAAACGTGGAAGCTTCTGCAGAAAGGCTTTTGAATTTGCGTTTGAAGTGGATCTGGAAATGGAGATGACGTTTTAAAGACTGCTATCCAGCAGACTGCAGCCACTCATCCAAGACACCTCAAAGGCTTTTAGACCAAGCGCTTGGGTTTAAAGCTGAAACATCATTATCATCGAGATCTTGTGGATGGCTTGAGAGAAGAAAGGAGAAGAAAGGAGAAGAAGACAGTAAGGGGTGGATAGCTTTGTTAACCTGGGAATTTACTGTCTTGTCTTGTGTAATGAGGGTCTTGTACCATTAGGGGGCTTCTTGTCCTGATGTCCATTTCTCTGTCCTGTTGGGTGTAATTCACAGCCTTTGGTGACTGTGATTTCTTGCCATGCATTTGCAATCACTCAGGTCAGGTAAACCTTAGATAATTTGGCTCCATTATTCAATCATGTGGGAAAAGAAAGGTCCCGTTATGTCTACCAAGGATATGAATGTGGCCTTTTCTATAGCAGGCTACAGATACCACAGTCTTTCCTAAGCTGTAATTTAGTAAGAAGGCAAAGGTCATTATGTGCTCAACTGAGAACTGATTCTTTGCCTCTGGCAGCTGAGGTAATGATTTTGCAATTGCCTCTGGCAGATTCATTTTGTGTTATATTGTGGTAGACAGGCAGATCTAAGAAAAGCTCTCTGTTGACCTTCTGTCAAAATGACTCTTTAAGGTGGAAACATCTCACTCTTTTTCTACTGAATCCTTTTCCCTAAAATGTATATTTATGCCTCTTGTAATCCTAGCATATACTTAACTAATTAACTAATTTTGTCATGGTGATAGTGAAAAGAGTGGCTGAAGAAGAGCTTTGATTCACTGCCCAAACCCAACCGGGCCCAAACCCGGCGGACCAGGTTGGGGCAGGGCTTTTACTTGTTGTTGTTGGTGTTTTTTTTTTATTTAGAGTCTATAGCCTGTGTAATGTCATGAATAATGTATGAGCTGTGTTGCCATCAACTCATTATAACGAATGAAAATGCTGAGATTTAGAATTACATTAAAACTGACAAAACATTAGAATTAAGGGGGTCATTTGCTCACATACTGTACACAACCAATGCACTGCAGGAGACACATGAAACTGGCAGTTGTTGTGCGTTAATAGCAAAGTGCTGGACTGGAGAATGAACTGGAAAATGAGAGAAAGAAAGAGAAAGGGGCTGCAAGGCGGCTTGGTTGGTGTTTGCCTCTGCTTCC
Source organism: Epinephelus cyanopodus (assembly GCA_026686955.1). Classification (NCBI taxonomy): domain Eukaryota; kingdom Metazoa; phylum Chordata; class Actinopteri; order Perciformes; family Serranidae; genus Epinephelus; species Epinephelus cyanopodus. The sequence continues at coordinate 34,397,012 of CM048917.1, read as the reverse complement.
ACAGCACTTGGAGAAATGTGCGTAACATGCAGCGAAGTACGGTTATCATCGACTGTGTGCCGCATTGTCGTGAACCACCATGTGAATTTGTATCTGTTGTGCGTGAGACACAGAGTCGATGACAAACTGCTGAAATAACAGAAGGAAGAGCCATGGTTTGGGCTTGGACAGATACTATGTAGATTCATATACAATCGCGATTGATTTTTTGGGCCCAATCAAAGCTCTAGGCTGAAGGGGGACAGCTACATTATTTTTAGAAAACAGTACATCTCTAAAGTACTGGCCTCATTAGTGTGTCAGTGTCACTCTAAGGGGTAATGTTTGTTTCGAGACATTGCTAACAGTAACAGTTTGCCTTTTCTCATTACTAAAAGAGAGACCCCGACTGTGCAGCTGTTGTATTTAATGTTTTTCATTCTCTGTTATAGAGAGTGGCGACTGTAGCGAGCAGAAGGTTTACAGTGGAGATTTTTCGCTACATGTGTTTCTGAAAAAAGAGAAGACTACTGAGCCATCTCTCAGCTTTCTTATGCTGTCTTCACACTCAACTGGCGTCAGAAACTCATAGATGAAAAGGCAAGCAATTCTTGTGGTCTGCAGATAACTCCATAGCCCTGCGGTGTAGTTACATTTTTGACATAAAATAGCATAGCCTACGGCATGGCTACCTCAAATATATGTAGGGATTCCACAGCTACGCCATAACCCCTGAAAGAGTAAGTGTGATAAATTTTCACCTGGACCCAATATCCCATGTTTTGGTGCCTAAATGACGTATGGGAACAACGATTATTGAAACTGGTCCCATATTAAGCCAGATTGCTGCAGCTGGCTGTGGCAAACAGGTTGCAATGTAACCACTGTGAACATGTTCGCACCATCAATTTATGTTCACTAAAAACTGCTTGTTTTTGCCACTGACAGGCTATTATTATTTACAACATAAAAAGCAGCCCAACAGAGACAGACCTTTTGTTAAAAAGTAACATCCTTTTTGTTTGACTAGAAACAGAACCGAAATTACCATTACAAGTTTTTGGGGCTGTTTATATTTGAACAAGTTGATCTATCTAGGCCTATCTAAGTAGGATTGCTTTCCATAAGTTTTGGACACTTAATGTAGTAGTAGTAATCTGACCATGTCAATGTCAAACAAGCACTTTTAGATGACAAACTGACAGCGGGAAAATGCCGCCAGTGTTAACACTGCAGACTTTCGTTGTTTCACTCAATACTCGACCAATTTTAAAAATTGGTATTCCCATTTGTCACGTAACTACAAAGACGAGTAAAAGTGTTGAAAAATACCAAAATTACCCTTAGATGCAGATTTGTAAATCCATCCAAGGTTTGTTTTGGGGTTAGGATTAGGACACAGTTTAATTGAAAAAAAAATGAAAGAAAAAAAGCACTGTCACATTTCCATACTTTTCAACGAGAGGCATCCAAGGAAAGTGTCTGAAGCATTTTTTCCAATGGAATCCACCAATCAATTTATCAATGCAATGAGGTCTGACAAAAGACAACCTTTACCTTAACAGAAACCAGTCTGCTTGGTTTTCAAATCACGAACTGACTTACTATTATTGACTGACTGACACCAGGTTGCTGCAGCTGACCTGTTCGGGTGGGACAGAAAACAAGCAATAGATGGGGTCATATTAAAGTCTACAATGCAAGGCATGACACAGTACAAAACAAAAGTAATTCAGAAAACTCAAAAAAGAAAGAAGCAAAAAAACTGAGCAATTTATGTAAGCAACATGTGCCAGCCAGAAGGACATCGTGGAGGGAGGAAGGAAAAGCGAGTAAGGTCACAAAGTCGAAAACGAAAAGAACAGCAAAGAAAAACAAAAGGCACAAGTATGGGTGTCAGAGAAAAAGGGCCATGCCGTGATGTGGCAGATGGAAGCAGGGTCGGGGGAGTACGAGAAGTAGAGTTTGTGGAGAGGAGAGCACAGAAGAGGGAGGTCAGGGTGGGAGTGAAAGTCCAGTAATTGCTTTGACCTTGAGCTGAGCCGAGGTGTAACTCAGTCAAGGCGAGTGATGAATTCCATGCCCTCGGCCCTGTCGCGGGAATAAAGTCACTTCTCGCAGGGATTTTTGTTTATGGCCACTTGGAAAAAAACATGGAGTGAGGACAAGACTGGCTGAGAGTGTGTCCGGGCAGCCAGGTTTCACTGCCGCCCAGGGAAACTGTTAAATGGAAAAGGTGGACTGGAGGGAATGCTTAAAGGCCAGAGAAACAAGAGAGGCTGCCGTCAAAATATCTGTAACACAGTTGGGGCAGATAGACCGTTTGACCTGTCAGACTGATGATGTTTATGACCAATGATAGACTGAACACTGGGAAAGGACTTGGAGAGAAGCACTCACACTACTCCTCTTTGTGCTCCTCTCTGTCGGGATGCAGCAGCTACGCAGTTTTCCAGCAAAGAATACATTAACAGGTTTTTCCTGCTCATTAAACTTTCATAAGGCTTACAGCAGCTACAGGAAAAATATGTCATATTCTGAAATGGCTTGCACCATGTAACGCACTGTATGAAAAATGATCTTTTAAGAGCCTGGCTTTTTTCCATACTGTTTCAGCAACATGTCACATATTGTCAGTTGTGGAAGAAGTTTAGATCCTTAAATTAAAATAAAATCAAAATGGGAAAAATCAGTGTCTTCTCTGTGTTCGTCACAGATATAATCAAAACTGTAATCACCAAAAAGAAGAATTTTGGGTTTTTTTTGTTGTTGTTTTTTGTGTGCAGAAACTGGTCTGGACCCATACAGGACTGTCAGGTAATGCTAAATAGACACCCTAACTAGTGTGCTGGAGATGTCAGTCATGAGGTGTTGAAATAATAAACAGTAACGTTAAAGTGGGAATCACTGCATGCATTAGCAAGCAAGGCTCAGTTTCTAACTAGTTAGCCTACTGTAGCTCTCCAACTTCCACTTTCAGAGTGGAATGAAAACATAACAGCGCAATGGTTCCTCCCAAATGCTGAATATTGTAAAGGTTGGGATGGTTTTAATCATTGTTAATAACTAACATGTAGGCCTGCTGAAAAATGGTACAGAAATACCTGGTATCAACATTTGTAGGTTGCAAAGGTATGATGTGCTCTAGTTGGTAGTGCGTTTATGCTATCTATGCTCTCCTCAAGCCACAATGCAAAGGTTTTTTTGGACATGCTTGGGAAGTACTGAGCATCAGGCTTGAGCAATATTATGGTATAGCAGGGTTTTTAGACATCCTAACAGTATGATGTTCAATAAAAAATACAGGCGCTCCTCTCTTTATTAAACTCACTGTATGTAGTGCACATCACGCACCATCAGAGGTCAGTCTCCATCTTTACTGGTGGAACAGGCAGCAGAGCTGACAGATACTGTGACTCCAAGTAGTGGGAATAATGTTACAGGACTGTAATCAGCCAGCCAGCGACAGTAGAGAGAGAGACTACAAGTTAAAAACAGCAGAGTTTCACATTAATTAAGGGATTAATTTTGACCAAACCAAAGCCAGTGATTGCTGGAACAGTGGACTAACTAACAAGATGACTAACAAGTCTAACCAAGACAGTTTTAGTGATTTTTATTCTATGTCTGTACAGTTTGAATGAAGTCAGTTTTATGATGAGTTAACAAGGCAATTGACCCTTTGTTAAGTCCCATCCCTCAAACACAGACTGGCCAATCATAGCAGAGCACTGGCCAGCTCTGACAGAGGTTTAACAACATCACAATTGTGCTCATAGACTGTAATGCAATCATTTCAGATTATGTTCATTTTCAGGCTGGTTTTGTGGATTATGAGCTAAACTTTGTGCCTGCAGCATGTGTATTGATGATACTCCTTACCTGGAAAAGTGTAGGGTTAACTTCTTACTGAAGATACAGCCTACTGAATATATGCACATGCTGTTTTTGCTTTTTAATGAATACAACACTGAATAAAAGTGTACCCTGCCCTGCAGGAGCCAGTGAAGGGAAACAGGGACTTTTGCTGATAGTCATCACAGTGTGTGCAGATGAACATTGTTTGGCTTCCCCCAGAGCTCCCCATCCATCCAGCCAGCAGAGGTCCGGTAGCTGGTGGCACGGGGCGAAGCCAAACACCGTTGATTTTCACACATTTTGATGACACACTGCTGGTTGAATATCGGCAACCTTTTCCTTTATATTCATTGTTGTCTGTCTCGATTGTCAGTGATGTGGTGGCTCACTTTTACACTGTGATCTGTAGCCTATTCGGCTTTAACTCCTAACTATCTTTATCTTTTGAACCTGTTTTTGCTGCTGAGTCAGTTTGACATCCTGGATAGCAGATATCATAGACTCCTCTGCCTGCTTCTCTCTGATATCACTTTTTTGTTTTTCCAAAAAAATGCTAATGTTTCTTCAGGGAGTGCAGTTAGTTACAGTGTGGGCTCTATGCTTGCTCCAAAAGCTTGACAGACCACCATGAAGGGGCAGGGCATAGTGAAAGGTCAATTAAGATAATGTTAGTCTTAGTTTGGTGAAAGAGAGAAACTCAGAGCGGGTTAGCGGATGTATTTTTCTGTTTAATAAGGAAATTAAGTGTAAGAATATTAACTTTCTTGTCATTTTTGGAATATATGTTGTTCATTTATAACACTGACAAAAACTATGAGAGCTTAGGGAAAGTAGCAAACTTGCTGGTGGGGGATGGCTGCGCATTGTACCAATACCATCATTTACAGTATACCCTGTATACAGTCCAGTATAAACCCTGAATAAACTGACAGAAATAGAATTACACTGTACTCCAATGGTGTAACTGCAGTGACATCTTCTACTTGAGTTCGGTGGTCCTCCCCACCACACGTGTCCCTCAGGAACCCACAGTAATTATCTTGTCACAGGGCTGGACTGGTGTGTTGAACACAACTGATTACACAACAGCTGATTGGCGCAAAATATAACTGGCTGCGGGTCCTCTAATGAAGAGAGATGTGAACTAGTGTCAAGCGGCTGTCACACAGTAAATGCCAACCCACATGTCAGCGCTGACACAGGCACTGAGGTTGAGATGGGGGGCCCTGATTACACCTTATCATCCAATATCCGGTTGATGGGTGTTAAACAACGATGGAGTGACAAGGATAACACCGAGCAGAGGTATCCTAGAAGGGAATGGAGGGAGACAGAAAGGACAGCAGGGACAAAGGGCAGCATGGAGAGATAATGGCAAAATGTGTGGTGTGAGAGGAGGAAAAAGAGGCAAACAAAATTACATTTTCTGTGTAAATATCACTCATGTCAAGTCTAAGTCTGTTTGTTTGATGGCTTCTTCATTACAAATGGAACTTGCAGCAGTGATAATTGGTGGTTAAATTATTTTTAGGCATGATATACTGAAATATATCAATAAATAACTAATAATGTGCACTCAGTAAAGTGCAGATCTGCGCTAGGCAACCAAGTAGCTGCACGGGCTGACCACAGCCACTCTAGACAATTAATTCCAGCAGATGTGGTGCAGCACTTTTCAGAAGCTAATAAAAATCAGACTTTGTCTATTTTTGGAGGACAGAGCTATGGTGCACTGCACAGAATGGAGTGAGTTTTCCTCTTTCTGTAGGCTACAACACAACAATAAGGAAAGAACAACAATGAACACAAATGAAACAGACCAAAAAACAAAAAAACATTTAACTACATAGCCTTCTTACTTACGTATGGTAGAAGCACGAATATCAAGGAAAAATCTGCAAAATCTGCAAGTCTACAAAATGAGGTAGGCAAAACGCTCTGCCTCTGACATGCTCCGGTGTGAATAATAACAAAAGCTACTGACTATTTTGCGAGCACAAACCTCATAGGCTGAAAAATTAAACCAATGCAGAAGTCCCAAAAACTGCAGTTAATTGTATGGCCTGATACAAAAATAGGTTTTGATCTCTTTAGCAAATTTTAAGATTTATGACAACTGTACCGGGGGTGAATTTTTTTGTAACTTAATTTTATTAAGGCCCAAAGTTACGCATATTTAAGGGTGGAGCCACTTAAGCAACAGTCTGTCTGTGAGGCATCACTACAGTCTATGAGTCAGCGCCATCCCTTGCTCCTCCGCAGCACCAACTTCTTGTCCAAATACGCTCACTTCTGGCTCAAAAAGACCAAGATGGCGACGGCTGAAATGCTAAACTCAAGGTTTCAAAACATCAATCCACAAACCAGTGGGTGATGTCACAGAAGCAACGTCCATTTTTTATACACTGTGATTATTCATCTTGCATCATTCCTGACTTTAGTCAATCCTAACAGATCAGGTATGGATTTAATCTGCTCATGTTCTGGTTGATAATGACACCAAACTTTTCTTTGGATGTCAGTTTTTGAGCTTTTTTGAAGGCCAAAATGTGGCCTGCAACTTACAGTAAGGGTTGTTGTCCAAGAAACTTGTGGCCCCTACCAATCAGTTGAGAGGGGTTAGTTAATTAAATCAGCAGTTAATGACGGTATAAACAGTCAACAGGTTTTTCAACATTTGTGAACCACCTCAACCATGAGAGACCCTTCAGCGTAAATGTGCACAGAAAATATGAGGCTGATTGGTCCAGTTGTTTGCAAGATTAGCTGCAGACAAACACAGACACAAAGACAAATAGACACACACACACACACACACACACACACACACACACACACACACACACACACACACACACACAACCAAACGTATGATCCCCTCCAGGCTTATACCTGACAGAGATAATGAGTGGCTTGCCATAAACTTGTCAAAAGCCTTCGTAATTCTACTCCTTAACCTTGGTAACCTGTGACTTAGACATAACATGCATGCTCCTTGAATGCAATTACCACACTGACACTAAAACCTGTCGCAAACCAGCTGTAGCTGAGGGTGTACATGAGGGCAATGACCAAGGCTGTAAACATTTTCTGACAAGGCACACATACACACAACAATTGAGGCAAAGCGCAGAACTTCATAACCTTCACTTTGGGTTTAATCCCGAACCAAGGAGAGAATGAGGGGGTTGAAAAGGTTGAAATAATGATGATGTAAACTGGCAGGGTTAGATAGAGAAACAAAACAAATGAGGGAAGGAGGGGGGAAAACAGCACAGAAAGCAGTGGAGGGAGGAAGACTAAGAGAGAACATTAGCGAAGAAAGGAAAGGACTGAAAGCAAAAACGAGGGAATTAAGAGATGAGAAAGGTGCTTAAGTAAGTCAGGAAGAAAGAAAGGAGCAGGTGTATTTATTTCACAGGAAGGTTTAGAGAATAAGGCTGAAAAGTACCAAAGAAAGAATGTGTGTAGGTGACAAACAATTGCACAGTTTACCATATGTCGTGCTGCTGATGTGTTGGGGATTAAAGCTTCGGTCCACATGAAAGAAGCAGCCTCATTATCAAGCTCCCAACATTTTGTTACCTAGTAGGCATGTGAGGCTAACAAGCTATTGAACGTCCCCTATTTGCTGTCAGTCATCTGTGTACGTCTGTGCCTAACTAACTACAGGAGAACTGATCTAATATCACTGTCTCTGTGCACGCACGAGCCCAAACACACCCCTTTTGATCAAAACTTAATCTTTCCTCTCCACTCTAATGAGATACAATGGAAACGAATAATTAGGATGAAAATCTATGGCGGGAAGTGCAGTAATAGCTTCAAAAAATCTTTTCATTATTTCAAAACTGGAAGACAGACTCGGATTTTGCCTAAGGGCAGCAGCTTGTGAAATAATTGGGGATTCATGATGTGATTGTGATTATTGATGAGAGAGAAGAGGGGATGGTTGGCCGCTGTTAATCCTGACCCGCCTCCAACAGAGCCGCCGCTGACACAAACAACAGGTGTGGACTTGCATCTTAGTGTTCATCCAGGGCTTTTAATGAATACAAATTCCCAATTAGGAGAGGATGGAGGCACAAACGCAAGCGCACACAGACACACACACATACACAGATGCTGCAGATGCAAACATATAAAGTGGCAGCTGGAAGAGTAAAAAAGTGTTCCCTGTGGAAACTCTGGGCAATGTGTTGGATTAACAAAGAGGGAGTGAAGGTATGCAATCATTTCTCTATACCTTCCAAAAGGATCAACATTTGCTATGGAAAATATATATAGTAACCCCATTAAATAAGGTTTCAGAAGTGGAGGGGGCACAATGAAACTACATGAATGCTGAGACTGAACATTTGCTTGTGACCTTGGACACACACCAAGCAGTCTCACCACAGGCTGAGCAATAAGGCTGCTCTGGAGCTTTCACTGGTATTGTTCAGTCATACGCCCAGATGTCAAGGATTTGTATAAGTAGCCTATCCACCTTATATTCAAACACAGAAGTAAATAGTGATTAACTTCCATGTTTTTGTGCATGACTGCTGGTCAGCCGCTTTCCCTCATGCTTTCCCTTACCGGAGCTAACAGTGCAAGCTAATTTTTTTTCAATTTTCAGTTGTTTATGTTAGTCAATCAGTTAGTTAGTAAGATAGTCTGTGTTTTTTATATAGATAACTGTGCCCATGTTTCCGTTATCCGGTAATTGCCAGTAAAAATAATTCCCTCTAAACGCGAATAAATCGCACGTCAATCAAAAACTATGAACCAAAAAAGCACAATCTATCCCGAGTGAGACAAACTGCTTGATCCCCGTCTCCAGTTCGCTCAATCATGTTGTAACTAAGACATCCGCTGGAATTTTTTTTTTTTTCACGGACCGTTTATTGAGTTATTGAGTTAGTAAACAACAAGGCGATTCCCATTTACACAGTGGTAAAGAGTGCTGGACCGGAAGTGTTGCACAAAAACCCGGAAGCTGGCTGCGTTCTGTTTTGCCTCTGTGTTTCCATGAAAAATAAGGTGAATATGTTTCCACTTTTCTGAACACTACAGGGTGAGAACTTCTCATCCATAGGGGTTTTAAAAGTTAAGACTGCAAGTTCACTCTTGTCCATTTGTAACTAGTCTACTGTTGACAGAGTCTCACTCCTACCACTATGTTTGGCTGAGATATACCGTCTAGAAAGTGGGATCATAACTTTCACGTTTCATATGGCTTTATTTGGTGATATTTTATGGTGTTTCTGTGACAAAAACAACATCATAATCATCATAATCACACCTGATTGCAATAAGGTACAATGTTTGAAGCTGGCTGAGTGTTGTTTGATCACTGATAGTACTGTTTTGATGCGTGTCGTGACCGACTTGTCATTTGGAGCTCTGCCTGGATCTTTTCATGAAAAAAAACACTGTAGAATGGTCATACTTTGAGCAATCTTCTTCAAACTTGAAACGAGCGTTCATTGATAGTGTGCCTACAGCCCCACAGTGTCATTTATCTGCTCAGATGAAGCAACAGACATGAAAAACATTTTTTTATTTTATTTTAGGCAAAATCTTCAACTTTTTACTGACTGGCCCATTACTCTGTCTCTGTATCACCTAGAGTGTTTCTGACATTTCACAAGAAACTTCAGGGAGTGTTCTTTCTGGCAAGACCTCATGCATGCATGTAGTCAGAGCGGTTCAGAGGCTACAGTCATTTTAATTTGGGTATGTCATTTTAGGTGTTTTTGCTACAAAGTGGGGGTGGAGTACAAGAGGTAGTACTAATCAAAATAACCCAATGCCAATACTGAAACATCTCCGGTCAAACCATTCAATCATTTCTGTTTCTGATTCCCCCTGAATCAGCGAACTTCCTGTTGCTGCTGCCTCTGGAGCTGTGTCCCCCCCAACATGAGTTAATGCAGCAGCAGTGGCTAACATCCAACACTGAGCCATTAAACAGTTCCAGCAATCTCATGCTGACAACGAAATGGCTTGACTCGGTTGTTGAACCTGTTTAAATAATGTAATGTTAGCTAATTGATGCTAATACTTAGCTCTGTCACTTTGCTGGTGCGGCCTGGCAGACTCTCCCAACAGTCCCCGATGAGGAGTTTTACCTCCTGCAGCAGCACCTACAACGCATACAGTTTGTGCTGTGGTAATGTTAAATACAATGTATGTGCAGGGTTGGCAGTTCAGCATGCTGAGATGCCACCAAGATGTTTGAAAATGTGGCTGTACTACACGCCACTCCATTTATATAATGGGTATCGAATAAAGTACTCCCTTGGTATTGGTATCACTTTAAGAGACCCGTTATTGCAATACCCAGCCCTATCTGCAAATGGCACTTATTTATTATTAATTAGTCAAACAATAATGTCTTTAAAACAACCAAAAGCCTTTCAAAAGAGTCAGACGATATCATTTTCAACTTCTTGTTTTGTCTACAATCCAAAACCTAAAGTGAGACCGTTTTCTATCACAGAAGAAAATGAAAAGCATTAATTCCTCACATTTGTTAATGTTAATTCTATTTTTGCTTGACAAATGACTTCAATAATTAATCACTTATCAGAATAGCTTATTTCAGCTCTACTCTCCATTAAATATTAGTCCAACAAAAAAAAGTAATGCTGTGTTAATTACTTATTATTAATGCACTATCCATATTTCAATTCACATTCAATTTAGTTGACCTGAACAGACCTTGAGAGTGAAAAACCCTAAAACCACCATGCACCCGCTGCTGCTTACAAACCTTTTGCCATGACTGACAGTGCTAATTGATATACAAAGGTTGGTATCAGAAATACATTTCTGAGATGTCTGAGAAATACAAGGTAACATGTTTTTTCAAAGGTATCAACACTGGAGGCAGAACACCCACGGTTAGAGTGACAGCTGAGCTCACTCCACCAGCAGCTCTACAGGTTTTTACTATTTTTATTCCAATGTTGAAAAATGCTGATGATAGCCTTCAGGTTCCAGCTCATAGATTTTTAACACATAGGCTTTCACGTTGGCATAGTCTTTGCTGTCTACTGGGCCTAGTGCAGAATATGCTCCCTGAGCTTTACCAGTAAAGATCCACAGAAGCACCAGGGTGTGCTCAGTGTCTGGCCAATTCATGTATCTGCCACTCCCTAAAACAAGGAGAAACATGTGCCAGAAGCTTTTGTTGGCAATAACCTTAAGTTTGTGCCTGTGTCTGCATAAGGATCAGCGTCTACGCATTTCCACCTTGAACCTTCAACTTGTCCTCCTTGAGAAGATAGTTTGGATCTTCTGAAGTGGGGTTGTATGAAGTTCTTATCCATATTCTGCGTATTGCCCATAGTAGATGTCAGTCAGCACACCTCCAGTTTGAAGAAGCAGACAGAAGTACCAATATGGAAGCTGAGCTCTGTACTGCTGTGGATGGGGGCAGCAGCAAAATGGGTCAGCGATGTTAAATGATTTTTTTTCTCAATGGAGTCTGGCTTTGAACAAAGCAATATAATGGCAAGGTACAGCAGTGATAATATTCTAAATATAGTGTATACTGATACACATATTTTTTTAGGTGAGACTTTTTTAGATGGCTAAAATATGTTTTTTTGCTGACCCCATCCGCAGCAGTACATTGCTAAGCTTCCATGTCGGACTCCTGCCCACTTCTCCAAACTGGGGGTGTGCCAACAGACATCTACTGTATGTAATACACTGACTATGGATAAATAAATCGTACAACACTATTTCAATACTGTTCCAACTCAGATTTGCTCAGATTTTTAAAGTACAGTAGTTGTTTTATTTATTTCAGTTGCATTTTACTTCTGTTGTTTCAGGTCATCATGCTCCAATCACAACATTGCTCCGTCCTTGCATTAACAGAACTAGAATGAATCCCGTCCTTCTTTGTAAGGACTCCAGCTTCCCATAAATGTGCTTTCAAAAGTGTAATATTTCATTCAAACATTGTGTCACTATGACATCTCAAAATCATGACATTCAGCTATTTTCAAAAGCTTTTCCTTCGTACACTGTTTGAGAAAGGGATCTGAACGAGAGTAAAGAAACTCATCTACCACAGTAGCCACTGCCAAAATCTAAACTCAAGGTCCACCTTTCACAAAAATGGGATGGACGGACAGACGGACAACCTAAAAACATAATGTAAAAAAATGCCAGGCAGCAGGAAAAGCACAGGCAGCATCAGAGGCTGTCACATGGCAACTCACCTTTTTTAGAAACCCAGTGTTTTTCTCATATAGATTATGACACTGGACTATAAGAGGACACTACTTTCAGATTTAGATCAAGTAAATTTAAACTGTAGAAGCTGGAGTGACTAAGATATGGTTCCCAATAATAAGGGAAATGCCCATCCCTGTCCCTCATGGAGGTTATGCCCAGTGTCCTTTGGGCATTAGAAGAAAACTGGGCTTCAGGTTTACACTCCTGTCAAGCAGAAATGTGATCAGTTCATCATCACACTAGCAACTTTACAAAAATTCTGTGTTCTTATTTCCTTCCTTAATTCTGTGTTCCATTTTCTTTTTTTCCAGTCGGGCTTAGGCAAAATCCCCTTACCATGCTTCCCTCACAAAAAAAAAAAAAAAAAAGAACCGAAAACCTTGACAGAGAAGTAACATAACCAAACAAAATAAAACGAAGTAAGACATTGCCAAGGACAAGACAGGCCCCACGGTGCCAGCCAGCTTAACAAACTGTCTCGCTACAGCCTCAATCTCCTCCATTGATTTGCTGACAGGGGATCTTTAGCCCCGAGTAAAAACGATCCATTCTGGACAACACTTTCTGTCAGCGCCATGCATTTTGAAATACCTTATTAAACATTTACGACTGGGCAAGAGTTATTACAACCACAATTCTATTAATCTAATTCATCACTTATACATCACTGGTTTATCCATTTGGCTCAGCTGTCACATTATCTTTACAGACAGACTTTCATTGTGGCCTTTAAAAAAACATTCATTTGTAAGATCAGTGGGATCACATATATATATATTTAAAAAAATATGACTAGTAATATTAGATAACAGATAATTCAACAGACAGTCGGAGTGTCACGTAAGACATTAAGGATTAAAATGTGGGAAAATTATGGAAGGAAAGGCAATTTAGAGTCAGCAGCCATCTCCACAGTAAAAAGGAGATGATACAAAAGTGACAGTGAAAGCAAAATATCCTCAGTGCATTTGAGCATTGAGCTTAAATGAAGTCCCACTATAGTCTTTCAACTTTAGATGAAAGAAAGACAGGAGCATGAGATGCGCTGTGAGAGATGTTGTCAGGCTGTCTAACACCAAAATGTAACTGAGAGTTAAACGCACTTAGACTAGTGTTACCAACAACTCCCTGTAAAACCCTATTTGGATTACATAATCTGTCTAAAGAATAAATATATTTGTCCAAGGCAGTTTAAGGATTCTGCACTAAAAGACCCTTTGGATGTTCCATATGGCAGTAAGAGGAAACTGATAACCAACAAGTTTGAATTTTAGTACACAACCCCTGGGTATCGATGGCCATAAACTGCACATCTACCATCCTCGCTGATGTGTGCTGCTTTATACCAAAGGGCATGAAGGAGAGAAATATCTCATGTCAGTGGGTCCAGCTGTCTCTGGAGTGCTGCTAACTGCTGTTTACGACAGTCTGCATTTGACTTTTCAAGTTTGGATTTGTCTGTTTCTCGGCGGGCAGAAGGGTCCATACCAGACACCAGGATTCAATTTGTCAAACAGAGCATGTTACAATCAGCTGGAAAAAACAAGATCTGACAGCCATACCAGTGGTTCAGTCAGGCTGCAATTAGGCACGGCAGTGCTTTGAACTAGATGCTTTGAGCTAGATGCTAACATCAGCATGCTAAACACTAACTACAGCTAAATCTGATGGACTGTCATTAGTTTTGCAGGTATTTGATCATAAACCAAAGTTCTGACCTGATGATGGTGCTAGATGAAAAGTTAAGGGATCACCAAAAGCATTACAAATTATCCTGATAGGAACATGGCTGTCTGAAACTAAGAAATCTATGGTAATCCACTCAACAGTTGTTGAGCCATTTCACAAAAAAACACATACGTCAACCTCGTGGTGTTGCTAGGGAAAACATCACATGAACACAACAATCAATGGCATCTATCCTCTGAGGTCCATGAATGTACACATTTTTGTGTACCGATTCATTTAGCGGATGTTGAGATAATTCACTGCAAATTAAAAACTCTGACCTGCTGGTGATGCTGGATATTTCTTACTATAATTTATTTCCCACTCTTATTACTTTATTTTAAGGCAGTTTTATTGAGTAATGCATCTCCTCACAGACAGAAGGCATAATCAGTGACTCCTTCAGCCATCTCACTCCCTATACTTTATGCATTAAAACAACAATTTGCATCAGAATTTTACAACACACTTTAGTGTAATATTGTGATTATATGATAATAATATTCAAAAGTAGGTTCTGTGTGTGGAAAGCACACTCATAAACATCAAATACAATGAGATCAGGTGATTTCTATAATCACTCCTCCTATAAGTTCTGAGTTGTTGGGACACAGGTGAATCTACAGTATTTCTGGTTATTGTGCCGTTAACTTTGAGTGTTCCTGCATTCTAAATTCTGTGGACACAGGTAAATGTATGTCTTAGTTAATGTGCTGCTGGCATTAATTGTGTATGTGCTCCATAAATCCTGTTGAGGTCCTTAAACACATTTTTTTAAAGCCTGATTTAATGTACTGCTTATTTAATGTCCATTCTTTCTTTGCAAATAAAATGTATATAGATGTTTGTTAAGAGCAAGAACAGTTTGCTCTGTGCTATCATTCACTGAGACTGATCTATAAATCTATAAATGCTTTTCATTGCACAGCAGGCAGCCTCCCAACCACACCTCACTTCCTTTTAAGGATTGGGTTTGCTTTGTTCCTTCACAGGAGCTAATGGAATCTTTACCCTTTAGGCTGCAGGGTTCAACGCTAAGGTTTTTTTCACTTTTCAGTTTTTACTTGCCCTATAAAAATGGTTTAATTTAAGTGGCTATCAAATAACAAATACTGCAGTTATTTTTATGTTACGTAATCTTTATTCACACTATATTTATTAATTAAAACAACATATGTCATGTATTGTAGCTTAATTCCTACACAAAAATGACAGTGTCAGGGCAGCGGCAATCTTTGTCAGTCATTCTCTCTCTATAATTTTGTGCCCTACTTGAGCCATGCCCACCTCTATTTATTTTTCACCCCCCTCTACAGTTCTGCTGTATTAACACCGGGTTTAATATATTTTGCCTCCATCTCTCTGCCCTGCTCTGCTCTACTTCAACGCTACTTAGCAGCAGCGTAACTCTCTCTCTACTCTACCAGTAGATGACCACATCCACCTGTTGCACAAAATGCACACAGCAGTGTTTCCCCGAGGATGGAGTTGTAGCAGTGGAGGTGAAGCACACACATGAAAAATAATTTTCACATGCGTGAAACTTTTTTGTATGCTTGCAAAGCACAGCCTGCTGGGATGTTTCTATGTATACTGGCACCAGAAGGGCTCTTTAGGACTAAGTACATACAGTACATGTGTGCACAGTAATGAGCAGGTGAAATGTCTGTCTAGCTTACATATGAGGTGTCTCAAGATTTAGGAACATACAATTGTACTGAATATAATAAAAGTAAAAAGTCACTTGACATGCTGCTGTTTTGTGCTATGACCTATTTAAGTGCTGGAAGATGTTATTTACGTGACAACGTCTCAACGCAACACAAGCTCATCACAGAGTGCCGTGTGCGAGCAGCGTGTTTGTCTGTGCGTAGCAGCAGTCTGTTGATGGTTATTTACACACTTTCCATAACAATAACTTTGTCAGCTGACAAACTGCACCGGGCTCGGGTCAGGTTTAGTCAGGAAAATGTGGCCCGAGCCGCTCTAGCGTGCTCACCTGTGTGTGGCGGAACTCTGCTGTGCGCGATACAGAGAGCAGAGAATTGTTAACGTGTGACCATGTAGAGACAGAAATGACACGATGACATAACACCATAAATAGTATATTGTTATGTTATTATCGTGCAAAATAACTTTAGTTTATGAAGAGGTAAGACAGTGCAGCATGTAGAGAGGCTTCAGTGTTGATTGGCTTCACTTGTGCCATGTAACCAATCAATGGGAGCTGTGGGCAGGACATTGTTACAGCGTGTGCCTGTGACTTCAGGCAGAGAGACTGCTGCATCAGAGCCGAAGGAGCGCGTTTTAAAATACATTTATTTTATCAATTAGTTATTAACTTTTACTATTTTTAGCAACTTGCCCAATCGGGCAAGTGAGTTTTTAGTTTACACGCCTGACCTTGAGTTTTACTTGCCCCGGGCAATCGGGCAATCCTTACTGTTGAGCCCTGCAGGCTGCATTTAAAACAGCAATTAAATGTCCTATAAATGCAAAAAAAACTAGATCGATGTTTGCATTGTTACTACACTGACCATATAAGGTCTGTAATTTCACATTTGTTTATTAAAACTGCTGCTTAGTATTAACGTCAAAACACCCTCATGTTTGAGCAGCATTGATGGGGTTGTCAGACCAAGGATGATGTGCTGTTTACAGGGCCAACTGAAGTGTACAGGAAACATGTTGCAATTCTTTGTAAAAGGATAAAAAACCTTCGTTCTTTACAGAGAAGCCTGGTGGAGAGAGTGCATCCTGTTGACATCACTGTCAACCTATTAACACACCTACACATTTGCTGATTTACCATGCATTCATTTGGAGGGAGGCATTAAATGAAAACAAAAGTCATGTTTTTCTCCTAATTAATCAACACGGCCATCTGATGTTTGTGTCCTCAGTCTCTCAGTGCACATAAGTTCACTTTGTAACTAGAAAATCTGTGGTAACAACATTTTCTATGAAGTATCTTCCTTTATTTTTCATTTTGCACAGAAAATCTGAGCATTAAAATGGTGTTTTAAATGCGCCTGGCATGAGAGGCTGCTATGTGGAGCTCGCCGCTCACTGTCAATGTTAATTCCCCCGAAAATGGGAAAACAGTGTGCATGCCCAAAGTCTCAATGGCACAGATTTTATGTGTGGCTGATTACCTGTTGCACTGCTGCAGTTTAATTTGCCAAATACTGCTATTGTCATGTGCTCATAGTTGGCATAGTTGTCTTTTGAAGAGGATTGTAACTGCAGTCACTACGAACAATGTGGGTTATTTGAGAGTCTGCTTTTTGAAGAAAACCTTGAGAGCTCTGTGCCCACTAGCTGTGGAATACTGTTAGAAACCAAACCTCTGGTACAAGATTATCTAACTTGGAGTGTTTCTCCTGGAAAAAATGGTTAACTGTTCCCTAGCTTGTTAAAGAAGATGCTTTTTTTGCTTCCTGTGTGCGTTATCGGAGGGGATGGTACCTGGTCAAGAACAGGCTTTTAGGATCTCAAGCATCTTTCTGAGAGGATTACCAAAGATGAAAGCAGCAGGACAAAGCCGTAAAATTAATCCTGCTTGGCAGAGCAAACATAGCAACTCAAATTGGCATCACCTAACAAATGGGTAACTAAACAGTAAGTGGAGAAGAATAGGTATGTGAAAGAATAAAACACAGCACACATAAGAAACAACCCCCATGACAATGTTAGGCTGGACCCACTGCAATATTTCCCCAGTAATTAAACGTCTGTTACATTATTTTGCCAGTCAAATAAGAGAGAATGAGGTGAACTTGGACTTAACTGGTAGAAATGACGTTATAAGAGCTCGTATGCACATAAAGACACTTAAAACAAAACTGATACCAGCGTGGCTTGACTATGTGGGGGGCTTGTACACTGTGTGTGGTGCTCAACACCATGGCAACAGTCAACAACGTGTCACAGTGACTATCTACACTTTCAGCTGGTTCAGCTGTTATCAGGCCATTAGCAGCAGTAATAAGTGTCAAAGATATGTTCGAAGGGGCGTTAAGTGACATAGTGTAAAGTGTTGGGCAGGACGGAGGGGTGGCATATGAATCAAACAAGCGCAGGACTTTCACCCAAGAGAGCTCAGTTAGTGCCCTGCATTAAACAAAATGTCAGCATTTTAAGTAGTTTTTGTGCCTAAATCTAACATAAGTGAAATTAACAAAACTGCAACCGTTTCACAACATTGAATGGCATGATAATGGCGACCATTTTATAGCCCTGGCAATGCCATTGAACATTTAACGGCATAGTAACACAGACTGTATATAATGGATGTAGCGACCATGAGGTAACCCACTGGTTTGTGGACTCTATTCTGAAGCCTTGATTTTGGCATTTTGGCCGTCGCCTTCTTGATTTGGCCGAGAGGCTGGCGCTGTGGAGAAGCGAGGGGTAGATCTGACTGAGAAGCTGAGGACACTACTGGACAGGCAGCCTGTCACTCAAAGTGGGCCACCATTAACTATGTATTACTTTAAGCCTTGATAAAATGAAATATAAAAAGTCACCACCAGTACAGTTGTCATTAAGAGGGAAAAAGCTTCACAGGCCAAAATTGTTTTTGGTTGTAAACGTTTATTTCTACTACAAAGTTGTGCATTTTAAAATGAGGGTCCATGAGGGCTGAGTCACCTCTGGAGGGCGCCTAAAGTGGCCAGTCAAGGAACTACAGTTTTTGACAGTTCATGTTGGCCTCATATTTCAGCCGCTTGAATATTAACTGTCATTGGCACAGGTTGGCAGACTATCAGACAACCATTCACACTCACATTCACTATTGTGGTGCCAATTTTCCTTTATGTCTTTGGATTGTGGAAGGAAGCCAGTGTATCCAGAGAAAATCCACGCTGACATGGGGAGAACATGCAAACTCCACACAGAAGGGCTCCCCCAATCTGGGTTCGGACCAGGAACTGACAATGCTAACCACTGCACCTAAGTGCTGCGACAGCCACCATGTTCAACAGAGAGGGACAGCAGGTTGGCAACTTGCTCACTGCCAACCTAGACACAAAAAACGAGTATCCAAAAGGTATTTAGACCAGAGTCCAAAAACAAGAACAAAATCATAACACATACAGCCAAATTCAAATCTCCACAGACAAATGCATGTTGCACACAGCAGCATAAAAAGGAAAAACACCTGCATCACAGTACTTCAAATGTGGCTTTTCTCTGCAGGTTGGTGCTGATGAAGGTCCTGATTAGGGCATCAATTTCCAGACTGTCCAAAATAATACCACGCACATGCCTGACAGTGCATGTCAGTCTTTCTTCTTAGTTCTGTTATTTGAAGAACTTTTAATCAATTTAATTTAATGTATTTTGGGGTTAATATAGTTTAAGCTGCTGCAGCACCCTCAGGAACCCTACTTTCCTCAATAATTTTGGCACAAATGTGTCTTCACCTCAATTTATGCTACGTAGTCTGGACATTTGTCTGATCCCATCCAATAGCATCTTTCCATTGACTGCATATGCAATCGTGCTGCTGTAGAAATTCTGTCACACGTTTTTCACAGTGATGGGGCAGAAAGTGATAAAACAGCGATGCAGTCATTAATTGGTACTAGAAAGCTAAGGTGCAGAACACAAATAAAATGATCTATCAAAGTAAGGAGGATGTATCCTGGCTGTCACTGTCTTCATCTTCCGCTTCATTCGTCCAGTTGTCTCACTCCTGAAACTCTCAGCCAATTAGAGTTAGTTGTGAGGCGCTGTCCGTCTGTCAGCCGCCAAAAGCTTTCCAAAAATCCCCTAGGACCGACTCTGTGAGTGTGATGTGTGTATCTGTGTGTGTGTGTGTGTCCCATTGTCATCAGCTGCTCCCTGACTTAACTACCTCTCACTCTTTCACAGCGAGAACTCAAGATAGCACTACATATTACTACTCCCACGTGTGCACAAATCACAAAGATGCACACAGAGGAAAAGACACACGCACACACACTCAGACGCACACACAGAGCCAGCGCCGGGCTGAGCTGTCTCTCATTTTCCACCCACCTCTCGCTCTCTGAGACAAGTGAAGTTCAGTCCAAATATAGTGCGGCTGACAGCACCCTTCATTACAACCTCCTGTATGACCAGCTTGACAAACGCTGTCAAATCACTCTGAGGCCCAATGAAGTATATGCATAGCGCAGACATGTATGGGTGTGAAATACGTAACGTGCAAAACAAAACGTGTGAATTATACAAATAAATAAGCAGTGCATCGTCTTGTACAGAACAGCAGAATTGGGGTTAAAAGGGTAATATATTCCACTTGGTTTTTATCGAAGATGATATGTATCTGATTAAAAAGAAGATGCCTTGAGGCAGGGAGAAGTGCGAGGCGTCAGGTTCGTGTAAGGCAGCAGTATGAATTCATCAAGACACATCCAACCAATAGATATTAAGCCGGGAGTCTATTTTTTTTCTATGATGAATAACAAGGACGCAATAAAAATAAAATGACTCCCCATGTTTCCATCAAGTAAACGTTGTTGGCGTCAGTGTCATTATTTATGAAGACCTGACAAGCTGCCTATCACTTCATGGTTCCCAAAGGGACGATGTGATGTGGCACAGATGCTGCATACTCAAATCAACAAATGATTCAGTCCACCTGTAAGTGTGTTCATGGTAGAGTTTAGAATTAAATTATATTACTGCAGCATGACACCCACCTTCACCCCCCCCCCCCCCCAATAATGTTGTAAAGGTTAGAACACGCCGTTTTATCAGTGGGAAGTTATGTGCTGCAGGTGGTGAGTCATCAAATGGGGGCGTGAGAGGTTCAGGGTTAAGGTTCATGCAGCAGTTCATAGGGGCTTGGGTTGGGAACCGGAGGGTCACCGGTTCAAGTCCCCGTCCGGACCAAATGCGGAGCGTGGACTGGTGGCTGGAGAGGTGCCAGTTCACCTCCTGGGCACTGCTAGGGTGCCCTTGAGCAAGGCACTGAACTCCCAAACTGCTCAGGGCGCCAGACCAAGGCAGCCTCGCTCTGACATCTCTCCACTTTGTGCATGTATAGGTCCTGTTTGTGCATGTGTGTGTATTTCGGACCTGTCTGTTAATGACAATGGAGTGAAAAAATTGAATTTCCTCTCAGGGGGATTAATAAAGTATATGAAAAAAAACTGTCCCAAGAGTGTTAGACACCCAAAATAGGTTAATTTTTGGACAGGACCAGAACATGTGAGTATGGTTAACAGGCGACCACTTACATCTAATACAAATATCACCAGTGTCTGGGAAGATTTTTGCCAGTTGGGCATTTGTGCAGTGTATGAGGAGAACCTCTCACTGTAATAAACCATGTCTAGCACACATAGAAGAAGAGTGTACTAAATCAAGAATATGGTCCCACCTGTTTTGGTGGGTATTGGCACACCAATTATTGGTCCCAAATCTGCTTCCGAAGGGCTGTCAGATTCTGATTAAGACAGTCAATGGATTTCTTCATTAATGGAGATGGAGTGTTTCTGGATGGGATCCAAAGCCAGATCAGAATCCAATAGGGACCCGGGGAGATGGTTAGGAAAATAGGGGTTGTTAGATTTAATGAAATGTCTAACTTGAAGGAAGTGAAATGTGGGATTTAGGCATTGTCAAACCAAGGTGTGAGCTCTGGGAAATTGGTGAAGAGACTGTCTTTATAAAATCTTTGATTTGCAGTCAGCCAAATACAGAAAGTAGGGTCTAAGGAAGGAAGTGGAAATAAGTTTTTGTTTGTTTGTTTGTTTGTTTGTTTGTTTTAAAAACTGGGACTAAGGTAGAAGTGTTAATGGAATAGTATCCAAATGTTGACTGAGTTGGTGACAGCTGGGTTTTGGAAAATATTGTGAATCCTTAGGGGAAGTTGCGCTGTAATTATAGATTGGAGTGAGAGCTTTGATGACATTAGTTCAATTTGGGTGCATGAGGGACAAATCTCTGGCCTGTTAGCGATGTAATAACAAAGTTTATCAATGCTGCATGCCCAGTAATACTTGATGTTGTTGAAGACTGGGTAGAGCCATACCACCTGACTCTCTGAGGAGTTGTAAAATGGCTTTCTTAATGCGTATAGGTTTGTTAGCCCATAGAGATGATGACAGCAGCTGATCTAGTTAGCAGAAAAAGGCATTTCTCAAACAATCTGGATATGCTGAAACAGTCATAGGAATATAGGGTGAAACACCATCTTTATAAGGTTGAAACGATCAATTAGGGACAAGGAGAGAGAGGACCATCAAGTTCCAAGACAAAAATTTAAATAAAAGTAACCTGTAAAAAAAGATTTCAGTGCAAATTCCTATTTGATGCCTTTCATGTATTTGTGCAATCCCACATTGTATGATTTTAATTATTAAAACAATATCCTCTGCCCCTAGTAAAGTCTTGGTGATCAAGCTTTTGCGTTAAAGCCCCGTTATGTAGAAATCCAGTTCAGTGTGCTTTAGCGGCCACTAAAGGCCACTAGAGCAAGTACAAGCGCAACACCCCTGTTGTAAAACACACAGAGTGCTGTTGCCAGCTGAGACGTCACCTCCCACTCAGAAACACTGTGTATTTGTTTGCAACGTGAGACTTACGAAGCTCTAATTACAAAGAGGAGCAATGTCGACCGACAAGGTACAGTAATATTACCGGATTTTGGCACAAATATGACTTTCCTAGCATTTTTAGCCTGTTATTAGCATAATGTTTACATGTGGAGCATGTTAGTATGTAAACAAAATGATGTCTTGATGTCTGCAGATCACGACTACATCATAGGGCTGGACGATTATGGCAAAAATTGAATGCAACACCATCTCCGACAAGGAAATGGAAAGCCCCACGTGCAATGAATGGAGACCTATTATCCTGCTTGAACACAGACAGCTAAATTCATTCAACATTGTGACTCAAAATAATGATAAAATAGATTTAATTGATGTAAAATAATATGCTGATAGTAACATTTTCCTCTGGTCCACTGTGCTCTGAGTCTGGTGTCAGTGACATATGCTGCTCTGAGTCGCACATCTGTCTGCTTGCGCTGCAGTGCGCCGAGTGTTTTAATTTTTAGTGTCAAATCAAAAGTTAAACACTACTTATCAGCAACCAGAAGTGGTTTTTCGTTTCTGAATATTTTTATCTAATTCTAGGGTTGCAAGAAACTACCCTTTTCGCCATAATTTGTAAGTTCTTAACTTTTTTGGACTTTTTTTCCCGCTCGTGTTGCCTTGGGGGCAGACACGACAGCATGACAAACTTTGCAAACAATTTCCTTTTCCTCGACGTCCGTCAACTTGAAGCCAAAATGTTCCCAGATGACTGAAGTTGTCCTACCTTTCTTCTCAACCAAAGGCTGCCTTTCTGCCATGTTCTCAATCGCTTGCTCCACATATTATTGATCCACAAACGTCACACGCTTGCTGCTGCTGCACATAACACAGGTGCATTCACGGTGCTTTTCCAGCACAGGAACAAAATCGAAATCATGATTAAAATTCAATTAATCGTCCAGCCCTGCTACATCACGGCATTTACATTGTTTGAATGGGGTTATGGTTGAAACAATAACGTTTTGGTAACTGTATATAGTGACTGTGACTACACACGATAACAGAGCCAACAAAAACAATGTGTGACAAATTAAAAAAGGCATGAAAACGAGCATATAACTCACCTCTCAATCAGCAACACAGCCATCTCAGCGTCAGACTTGCAGCCCTCTTTTTCCATTTGCTCTCTCCAACGTGAATGCTGTTAGTCAGTATGCCATGGATTTTAATAATATCTAAATACTGGGTGACAAAATGATACCTACTCATTCCGATAGAGTTGCTCACCTGGTGCATATGTCAACACACTTTTTAGCATCCAGGTTTACAGGCATCTTTTTTATAATGGTGCTCTATGGTGAAAAAATTTTTTTTTCACTGCAATATCGCAAGTGGCCACTTCAAAAAATTGGCTGCAAGGCTGAGCTGTTTTCAGGGGGCCTAGAGCATGCTAACGGTAGATATCATAGAGGGCAACAAATGTAGCTTCAGAATTCTCACAATATATACACACTAAAAATCACACGACATAAAACATTGAAATGTCTGTTTGTTTGTTGACTAAAACCGAGCTACAACCATAGTCCCCACCCCCTCCAAGGTATGTGGATGGGACATCGGTCAAACTAAAAGATCATATGTCAAATAATCATGTATGTTCAAGTGTTCATTTTCTGACAGGATTGGATTTAGTTAATTATCTTATGATATGAAAAGTGGGCGGATGTCATCATTGGCAGCTGTGTGTTGATCAGTGTGTTTGCAATTAATGGTGCTGCTCACAATCGGAAGGTGGGAACTTGATGCCGTGGAGATCACTACTTGCAGACTTAGGCTCCAAATGATGTCACCAGCGCAAGATGGCAGCGGCTGTATCCAGGATGTTTTGGCTGCTTAATTAAATGATGTATGGTCTGATTTTAAGTAATTTATATTTCCATCAAAACACTATGTGTCATAATTAACACTGTATTTACTGTGTTTAAGTATAAAAAAAGTGCATATGTATATGTGTGTATCCTCATGTCAAACATACAAGAATGAATTAGATTTTAAATAGCTTTTATTGTCTACGGACATTTTTCATGGTAAAAAGAGAAACTATTAAGATTTATGGAACAGCAGGTGGAAATAAAAAGACTTTCACTCAGAGTGTGAAATGCAGATAGAGAGGGAGAGAAGGAGCTGCAGAGTGTGCAGCCGACTACTACTCCCCTTCACTGCATGCACATCGAACAGCGACGCTGGCTAACTACCAAACCGAAGAAGAGGAAATTTACCCGCTGAGGCATTTTGAGCAGGGCCACAAAAACATTTCTCTCGGTAGAATGTAGATGCTGTGACGGCTTGACAAAACATCTTGGATAGCAGCGACAGTTTGTGAACATGCACAGAGAGACACACTAAGAGGAAGAGAAAGTAAATCACTTAGCATTACTTCCTTCGCTCTTAATCTGACAGGTGTCAGCCATGTGAAAGGAATGGGAGGGAGACTTTGGAGCGCTCTCCAAGCGTCTCCTGTTTTCTTTCCCTATTCAGTGGTGCAATCCGGACTTCCACGACAAGCAATAAAGATGTAGGGAGTAGTTTGTGTGTGCGTATGTGTGTGTGTGTGTGTGTGTGCGCGTGTGTTTGCCTGTCTGCCTTTCTGTCTATCTGTGGCACGTCTGCAGCAATTTCCTGTGAAGTGTTTTGAGTATATAGATGAAAGTGAAGGATGGTTCTTTTGCTCTTCTTCTCCCATCCTGCCTTCTTTCCTTCGTCTCACCCTCCACCCTTCTCTGACAATCTGTCTGAAATAAGGGCTTTCAAAACAGGGAAAATATAATCAAAACACTAACAGAGGAAAGAAAGAAGGAGCGAGAGAATAGGAGAGGAAGAAAAATAAGACCATCAAGAGAAGAGGAAAACTGCTGTGCTAACATGGATGTGAACCAAAAAAAAGACATTTCGGGCATCCGTGAAGTGATGTCAATCAGTTAGTCAGTGAGGTGTTTGGAGAAAACCCAGGGATGGAAGACATCTGAAAGCATGCAGGCAAAGAAAGAGACAGTTGGAGGGGTGAAAAGAGGAATGGAAGAAAGTTGCCAGTAATGTTTGCTAATGTTTTGGATGGGGGAAAAAAAATCACAAATGTATGGACTAAATTCATGGAGGAGGAAGGATGAAAGAAAGGACATGAATCGGGCGAAGGAAGGAGGGAGGAAGGGTGGAATAAAACAAGTGATAAGAAAGGAATGAAGCAGGATGAAAGAGTGGAAGAGAAAAGGAGGCAAGAGAAAGAAATTAGACATGACGAAACAACACAATCTCCCTCATGCCAACTCATCAAATACTGCCACTTGGTCAGTGGCCCTACATGTCGAAATATGACCCACTAAGTGCCCCTCCTGCGTCAGTTTTGGATGTCAAGGGTCAATTTTCGCTCATGACACGCATTATGTCTTTTCAAAATAAACTTCAGTTTTCACAGGAAATGCACAGTTTCTGCTTGTCATTTTCAAATTACACTTACAATGTAGGTAAAAAACTTCTTTTTTAGATTTAATTCCTTGGGTTGAGGCAACAGAAGCACATGATTAGGTTTAGTAAAAAGCATCAGGGGTTGGCTTTACATAAGGACAAGAACAGCGTTTGGCTCATCCACCTCTTCTTCCAGCCACTTACTGTGGACTCTCCTGTTCTTTACACTACGGCAGGTGCCCACAGAATCAAAAAGTGCTGCTGCCCTGTGCATCTCATACCACCAGTGAGGTTGACTCTGTGGGTCGGTGTCTGACGCTGAGGGCCACTGATGAAGCGTCTGTATGTGGTGAGTTCACAGTGAGAGCGGGTTGGGTGAAACGGCTTAGGACTCATTAATTCTCACTGTTAGATATGGAGACAGACGGAGCCCTCTGTCCGTACTCTGCTTCTGTTTGTCTGTATTTGTGAACATTTTTATAAAGCTTACGGATACTGACAAAACAGCAGTGCCAATGGAGTTCGTGTGGGCAGTGTAGAATAATTCAAGTGAGATACAATGACATAGTTTAAGTGGGAGATGATAAAGACAATTGTAAAAAGGCGTTAACGAATCAGGAACATAATAAAATAATTTTCCATCCACATGTAACGAAGTATTTAATGGCCCCAAAGACCATCGCCATCTAAAAGGTCGAATATTATGACCTCTTTCACTGTCGCCTTGTTTGTTGTCTTAAACTTTTGATTCTGAGCAGGCGTTGGCTGTATCTGTGCTAGTGTAATGGAAGCATGGAAGTATGAGGGTGGTGACATTTACAGTGTTTGAAACAGACATCTCTATTTGCGTACCGAAAGGGAGAAGACATAAACCCTAAGAAGCAAGTAATACAAACAAAAAAATAACTTTTAAAGGGGGGGTGAGGCATCAATAGAAAGCATAAATGAAGCTACAGAGCAGCCACATTAGAAAGCCACAGATCCATTTCCTACCATCACGGATCTCTTCGCTCACACAGAAGGTCACAGTGGCACATTTCACATTTCTACCAGTCAAACTTTTTGTCACTCCGAGACTTTGTAATGGAAATGGAGTCGCTTTGTACAGAAGAAATATCAGCTGCATCCTCTCCCTCGAGAGGCCTGATAGGTACTAGCCCGGGGCAATATATGGCCAGGCTCATGGCTCAGGGCAACGTTTTGGAGAGAAAATCTACAGGTGTGTGTCCCCATGTCTTTATGCTCCTGCCTCCTTTGTCTCCCTGCTTTAAAAGGAAAAGGTGAGCTGCTGACTGACTGCTCCCTACAGTGCTAAAAGCTGAGCCAGTTTTTAAAACATGTTTAGCTTCCTCTCAAAAGAATCGAAGTCAAATGGCCTGTCACAACAGCTGTGGCCATGACCAGCAGTACCCCGACACCCTGCTGAGTAATGCATGCAGGAAGAAGAGGCCCACTTAACAAATCTTTTTAGAAGTGAGGTAACAGTGCACCGCAGAGTGAGCCAGCTGCGGTAGACCTTGAGATTTTGCATGCAGAAAAAACTACGCAAGCAGAGAATCGCATTGACATCATTAAAATGCAATTGACTGGGCCTGCGATCACACCTCACCCCCTTTAAAGCTGATACAGACGTCTCGTTGGTCAAGAGCTCTTGACATTTCCCTGTCTGTGTGATCACACCTTGCTGAGAGCATGTGGCATTTCACAGGCACTAATAATAAAGTAGCTAAGCATTTTTTTTCTGTCCTGTGTCAGTGGGCTGTGGCATTAAAAGGCTCCTGGATTACTCCTTGGTCAGCAGCTCCACAAATTTTACAACCTGCGCTTGTGTGATCGTACACTTGGCTGCATGTGGCATTTCCAAATAATCAATAATTAAATGTGCTGTGTAATTTTGTTTCTTGAGTAAGAGAGTGGTGACATTAAAAAGATACTTTTAGTTCCACTGGAAAAAAGGACGTGTCTTACTGACACATTCAAAATGAGCTCAGGCTACTTTTCTTGGGTTGACACAAAGGCTCATAGTTTTGTGTTCTAAAAATGAAAAATCACAGAAGTTGACATTTGTCGTATGAAAACAATACAACATGAAGAACAGTTATTTGTGGTGCAGCATCCTTTTTCCTAAAACAGCACGCAACACACTCATTTAGCCATTTGAAAGAACTTGTGCAAACAGATTTGTTCTTAAGTGGCACGAATAAATGATTTAAGAGCAGTTATTGTCTGTATTTAGAATTCTTGAATTTAGCATGTTCCAGGCTTGTCTGATAAAACTCTCTGTGGTGCCAGAGATAGCTGCGTGGAATCCAACTCTTAAGTGATCTCAAGCGATGTCACTTGAGGCAACGTCGAATAATAAATGTCTGAAGACAAATTTGAAAAAACTGAAAAAAAAATCTGGGGGTGTGGTTTTGGACAGAAGAAGTCCTACCTGACTACTGTAGCCCCCTCCTCATTTCAAAACTACATTAGCCACTACCAGGGCAGGAATTTCACGAGGGCCACGAGGGCCATGGCTCTGGTGCCCTCCTCATTTGGCTCTGTGCCCTTGAAAAAAATATCTGTCCTAAGGCCACAGTGGCCTTGATGCCCCGCCCACACTGCCCCAGGTAATTTTGCGGTTTTCTCCTCTGCCTCTTTCTGTCAACACGGCTTCGACACCTGCTCTTTTGTGAAAAAGAATGTCATGACATTCTGGTTTCTTATTGAGCAACTTCAGATGAGACAATGCGTACATCACCAGTGGTGGGTTTGTTCGAGCCTGGCATGAAGCGCTCAGACGGGCTATAACGACAGTTTGACGCAGTCTATCACCGGCCAACCAGGAGACTTCATCAAACGCCCAGGCAGGGATCGGTACCCCGAGACCTGGTATTAAACAACCCAAGGCACGTTTAATAAACACCGTAATTACAGTAAGCTCTGCCATTATCGGCGTTATTTTTTAAAGTTTCGGTTTCATGTATCATCATTGTGCAGCGGTGAGGCCGCGGTGCAGGTGAAGGGAATATAACTTCAAGATGACTCTAGTTAACGACAGCTACACCTATTACTGTGTGTAAGTGCGATAAAACCTCTGCCAGCCAAGCTAATACTTTATCAATACATGTGATCAGCATGTGGAAGATTTCAATTTGCTCTGTCCACAGTCTCTCATTCACCGCTATTATGATTTATGATCGCGGTCGACACAAGCACGTCGTGCTCCCGGTGAAAACAGCAAAGTGTTATAGACTTGAAACTAAAATGAAAGCTGTCTGTATGTAGTCTAACACTTTATCTGAACGTGTACCTGAGACAGCCGACCTGCGGACAGTGAGTGTCCTCAGTAGAGGAGGGACAGAGAGCAGGATGAATGACTAATACTGATGTTTGTCTTCATGCTGAGATAACGTGACTTTCTTCACTCAGTATTGTGATGTCAGGAGGACTATTCATATTCCAGTGAGATATAGGTTTTATAGGTTTTAAATAGTGACTTTGTTGTTGTAAACATGACTGTTGCTGCCATGGACTGTATAAAACTATATCCTGTGTCAGTGACCTATAAGGAAATCATCAGGAGGTGAGGTGTGTGTGTGTGTGTGTGTGTATGTGTGTGTGTGTGGAGGAGAGGGGAGAGGGAGATGATGGTAGAGAAATAGTGTGTGCTATTAGATACTGTTAATGTTACTTAATATGCTTCTGTGCATTGATAGCTCTCTTTTAGTCTGTTTCTGCATCATGTTGAGGAGGGCCATACCTGTATGCATATATATAAATATACATATGTATGCAAAAAAAAAGTGGATCGGTTGCTCACTGCTAAAAATGTGGCCCGTCGACATGATCTGGTTTTGAAATGCAGCCCAGTTGAAATAGTAGCCTAATTGAATAGCCCTGCTGTAGCTCATTTGTTTGTTTGCTACTTAACAACACATCAAAAATAATTGTAAGCCGGTCTTGTTCAGTGAATCAGTTTATCATGTACACTCAAAAAATATTTTGGCCTAATATTTAAGATTGTTTTCTTATAAATACATGAACCTGGTTGTTTTATATTTAAAACACATTGGGTTTATTAGTGCTATTAAATAAATCGCATTATTACTTATTATACTCATTATTACTTGAGCTTGTTTTATTTATTCATTTCACAGATAGTTATACATCCTTAGTCCTTAAATTAAATTCATTATGAAGGTGGACTTAAAATCATTGTTTTATTTTATGGCCTTGCTGCCCTGGCTTTTGGCCTTTGTGCCCTCAAAAAATTGACAACACTAAAGGCCAAGTGTCCTTGCCCCTAAAATGACAAAATTCCAGGCCTGGCCGCTACTGTCATAGCACAACTAGATCTTTGACCAAAATGTTGGTGTGGGTATTGTAAATCCTAAAGAGCAGTGCTGAACTTTAAAGCCAATTTTACTTAGTGGCAAAACTGTGAAATTTAAACTTCCAGGTCTGTCATGTAATGCTGTTGGGCCCAAAAAGACTTTCTCCTGTAGACTTACATTGTGAAAGAGATGTCTGTAAATCAGTGGATACATTTTTTCTAACATCAGAACCCCTGAGAAATGACCAGTTTTACTAATGGGATCCATTTGATCCGATAACATTTGGAAAGTCTAGAAGAGCCACAAGATTAAATAATTTTAGTGGGGGCTTGTTTGTTGGTACATAACTAAAACGAGTAAAAATTAAAATTGCAATTTTTCGAGGTTTTCAAAAAAAAAGTGTCTGGAAATCCAGACTCAAATCTAGAAAGATTTTGAGTTTGGTCCTCAACGATACACCCTTCCTAGCCAAGGGGCAGCACTAACGGAGGCAATTCAAATGCCGCTGCACGCAATTGGATAGCACGATGGCCAATCAGAGCAAAAAACAAGGTGACATATTCAGTGCACTAAGCCCCATTTATTTGCCGAACAGTGGGGCTAACTGATATATTATGCTTTTGCCCTATCCCGTCGGTAAAACAGCAAACCATACCAAAGACTATAAAAATGGGACCCATTGCCTCCCTGCTTGGCACTACCTGACACATCAGGGGTTGGAATTGGGGGGTTAGATCACCACATGATTCCCGAGCGCGGCACTGCTGCTGCTCACCGCTCCCTCAGGTAGAGTTCTCAACGAGCCCAAAAATTCAAATTCAAATTCAATTTAAATGGAAGGGGGAAAAAATGATGCTCCCCCTGTGCGCCTCAGCAGTCTGGCTTCCCTGGCTCAAATACAGTATCTTTAATCACTTAAAGTCAACCGATCATTCATGTCCCAAAATAATGTTACCAGACAGACAGGCTTCAATGTCAGCTCTCAACACTTTTCCTGCACCTAAACGCTGACTGACTGACTGACTTCGCTCACACTTCACAGCAGCATATCTTGTTTTAGTATTATTATTTTTGTCAGAACGGAATTCAGCATTCTTTATTTTTATAATTCGCATATTCTTCGTGCTTAATCATTACAGCCCTATTATCATCCCCCTTATACACACACACACACACACACACACACAGCAGACGACAGGCTACTTCAACTTCAACTCAAACACTTTATTAAAAACGGTAACTATAACCTTCAAACATCAACAACATAACATTGAATAATGAATGGATTTGGAATAATCTTAACAGACATGCATATTTTCTTCCTCACAGGCTGCTCCGAAGTGAGAACCATGGACAGCAGCATTGTGTATTAGTGCTGCTGTCACACCCTCACACAGTGCGCTTCTCTGACCGACACACTTTTTTCTCTCTCTCTCTCTCTCTCTCTCTCTCCCTCTCTCTCTCTCTCTCTCTCTCGGCTGTCCGAGCCCGACTCAGCCCGCCCAAACTGACCCGACCCGCCTGGCTTATTCAGGTCGGGCTCGGGCTTGGGCTCGGGTTGAAATTGAGAACTCTACCCTCAGGAGATGGGTCAAATGCGGAGAACAAATTTCACACATTCAGGTGTGTGACAATCAGTGGAACTTTAATCTTTAACTTTAATCTTAAAACAGACTGATCTGATTGGTCTGATTGGTGATTCAGTGGGCTCTGCTCGTCAGGGCCAGATTCCAAATTTAAATTTGCTAGGGGCGGGGCATCTGGATTTCCAGGTCACCAGTGTGTAGGATTTAGTGGGATATATTAGCAGAAATGGAATCTAATATAAAAAAATAAATAAATCATTGGTGTACAAGAACCTGATGTTAAAAACTGGTGCATTTTCATTGTCTTAAAATGAGCTGTTTACATCATGTACATACAACGCAGGTCCTCTTCCACAGAGTCCACCATGTTGTTCCTACACCAGCCCAGAAGGGTCAGACCAAACACTGGCTCTAAGTAGGGCCATTTCATGTTTTTTGTATCAGCCACCATAGATCTCCCACATGCTTAGCACATCAGAGAGGTTTCATTTGGTTGCAACCTGCAACCTCACCACTAAATCCTACACACTCAAACTTTAAGATCTTTAACTTCTAGGTGATGTTTTTGTCACTCAAACATGCTCACAATTTGTGGCCATCAATTATACTAATGATCAAGAGCTACCGACGTGCACCCACTCATGTACATTTGAGGTGAAACCAAGATGAAACAAACTATTTTCGTCTAGTTTCTTCAAGTCTAGTTCCCACCATGCAGTTCTATATGTCTGTAAAGGATGTGCACCTCATTCTGACAGCTTCAGTGAACTGACAGAAAAGCATTTTAGGATCTTGGCATGTTTAAACCTGCTGCTGAATGCTGCTTAGTCTTAGCATTTATAGAGATCTACTTTCAGAGTAGTAGTCAGAGCTGTGACTCTCAGCTGGTGTGCAGCGATGTGCAGTGTGTGCTGCGGCATGAACTGATTTGTGCCTGAAGCTTTTCAAGATGAGCTTTATCATGCAT
The DNA here is from genome assembly GCA_026686955.1 of Epinephelus cyanopodus. Classification (NCBI taxonomy): domain Eukaryota; kingdom Metazoa; phylum Chordata; class Actinopteri; order Perciformes; family Serranidae; genus Epinephelus; species Epinephelus cyanopodus. Next base: position 34,364,335 of record CM048917.1, on the reverse strand, counting down.
ATTTTTGACAAGCTCATGCCTGTTGGGCCCTGTCCGATGGGCCTTTGTGCTCACATGCAGGGAGAATTTGATGGCCGGTGTGATGGCCAAGTTAAACAAACAAGCAGGAGACGATAGATTTAGGTCATGATTTTGCAAAGTAATGTTTGCAGGACCAACTCAGCAAACACCTCCACTTTGACTTTGGTAGCCCCCTTTGTTTACCCTGTTAAGATGAAGAAGGCTGTTGTGTCAACACCTATTCAGCGTCTCAATATTTGCTTTACTGTAAACACCTGCACGTAATTCAGTGGTTATTAAATGCTGCCTCAAGACTTTCGGAACAATATGATGTCTTCCTGCAGTGTGCTGGGGCTCTGACAAGTTTGAAGAAGCCCCTCTCTGACAGAGATGTTCTGGCTTGTACTCATATCATCACAGTGAGAGCTCTCAGGCCTCTTCTTCTCTGCCTGTCTGTCTGCATCTCTGTCTGCCAGCCTGTCTGTCTTGTGCCGGGCTTAGGCCGGTGTTAGTTAGGGAGCGCAGGTTGGCGCTGGGCTGGAGAGGTTGGTCTTAAGGCTTTGTCCACACATCACCACAGCTGATTGCTCCTCTGGATGGTTGGGATTCTCAGCTAAGACAGGGATTACTGACCCATGTCGGCTTCCCACCTTTACAGCAACCACTTCGATGTTCACCCTGTCTGAACTTAGATGCCCCAGAGAATTGAAAAGCTGTGAATGTGTATGTGTGCACTTTAGTTTGCTTGTGTCTAAAACCTGAAAAGATAACTTCAATATCTCTTTCTGCAACCACAGAGAACTGTTTTATCTACAAGGTAAAGTGTGTGCGTGAGGACACACAAACACTGGATTGAAGTTGAAGGATTCTGTGATGCTGATGAATACACATCAAGTTTGTTTTCATTTATGTGACAACATTTTTTGAATAATTACCTTAGAATAAGGCTGCTGATGTTTTGAAGATAATTTCACTCCGCAGGCCATTAGGCACAGAGTCATTTAGTTTTGTACAGATTATTTATCACAAAATACACCTCATCTAGAATATTAAACAGAAATTCAGTGCTCTCATGTGTCAAAAAAATTACAAGTTTCAAGTTATTGCACATTACATTCTATACTTACTTATGTATGCTTACAGGTTTTAAAGCTTACACACAGCCCGCTAAAGAACTGCACATTGATGGTTTTACATTTTGGATTTTGTACGGATCAAACAAACGCAATATGATGTGTTACCTAAACTATATTTCAATTTACCTCTTTTTATATGCTTTTTCATTTTGAAGATAAAAAAACGAGTGGAGGTGCCAAACATTTGTAAACTGGGGAATCTGGGGTATCGGTGAAAGGTAAATGCGACTAAGTGCAAACCAAATATGACAATGTACAATCGTGAGGTATCATCACTGCACAGGCCACTGCAACCTCTGTTTGTCATCACTGAATGGCGTTTAACATGTTCGTATGCACACAGGGCTGTTACCAAACTTATCCAAGAGCACATAGCTGTAATATTAGTTGTTCAAAACTCTCCATTTCCATCGGCCAGTATGCTTTCCGTTATTGAACATCCATTGTTTTTCTTTGTTTGATGTTTGACTGGTGCTCTTTTAATGATGTCATCTTGTTGTGACCTTCTGCTCATCTCGATGAACCAACGCCCAATATTCGCATAACAATAGTGGATGAAAAAGCACATAAACTTACTTTAAACTTACTGAGCTGTAGTGATGTTGGTAGGCAGATTTTGCTACTGTCTGACATAGCGAGGGTAGCTTTTTCCAGTTTTTATAATGAGCTAAGATATCTGGCTGTTGAATAGCTTCACATTTAATGCACAGATTTGAGAATAGTATCAATCCCCCCCATCTAAGTCCCCACAGGACAGCAACTAAGTGTGTTGCTGAAAATGTAAATTTATTCTTTTAATGGTGTTAAAATCATGGACATGCAAAACAATTTTTATGGTATTCTAAAAAGCTATGCTACTATTGGCTGGAGTGGAAACAGCTTGATGATTTCCATACTTTTCTTACCAGTTCAGTGATCAGCACAACTTAAATAACATTAGTAATGTCAATGAATGACCTGTAGTGCAGAAATTTTTAGTTCATTAATCAAATAGTGAAGTGATTGAAAAATGTAGGTAAATGATTAATTACCTAAGTCAAATATTTAGCCATTCCAGCTTCTCAAATGTGATGATATGCTGATGATGTCCTGTTTTATATCATTTAAAATTTTGGTTTTGTACTGTTGCTCAGACAAAACTAGAAATTGAAATTGCTCTGTGGAAAAAAATGCTGTACATTTTAGACTTCATGATGTCTACACATCAGAGCTCGACAATCTTTATTGATATGAAGTGCTATTTTCAAATTTCCTTGTTAAGCAGTGTGCTACGTAACATCGGGTTACCATAAAGTTTGATTATGAGACCACATCATTTATTCAATGTAGGCAACATGCATAGCAACATTAAAAAAGGTTTTTCTCCTTTTATCAGGATATTGTAATTACATAAAAGAGCACTGTGCAAGACAATCCGTATGAAAACAACTACATCCAAGGTGAAATCATAACCCATCCAACCTTTCACCAATCTTGTTCCTCAGCAATTAACATAACAAAAAATTGTATTTTATTATTACCCTTTCTGGTTACAAGTATGATTTTTGGCAGTGGCCAAAACTTTGAGAACATTTGCATGCTTTCTATACCTGCTCAGAGCCTATTTGATGGATTCAGCCTTCTCTGCTTCATCTTTGAAAGTTTTCTCATGTTTATCTCAAAGTGGCATTTAACACTTGATGTAAGACAATTATTTTCAAGACATACTACACACTATACGGTCTTTCTGAAACAACAAAGGGCTGAACCCATACCTTTACTTTAGTTTTCTTTACATCTAGCGAGCCTGCCATTGTTTACCAAACATGCTTTGGCAGCACCCACCCGCATTCTGCAAAGACAGCAACAAATTCTAACCGAGTCTTCATGGGGTACTGTTAGGGAGAAACATCAATCAAATTACCATGGCTGTTCATTCATTCATTCATTTTCCGTAACAGCTTATCCTATTATGGGTCACAGGGGGGCTGGAGCCTATCCCAGCTGACATTGGGCAAGAGGCAGGGTACACCCTGGACAGGTCACCAGACTATCACAGGACTGATACATAGAGACAGACAACCATTCACACTCACATTCACACCTATGAGCAATTTAGAGTCACCAATTAATCTAGTCTTTGGACTGTGGGAGGAAACTGGAGAAAACCCACGCTGACACAGGGAGAACATGCAAACTCCACACAGAGGGGCTCCCGAAAAACTCCCTTGCACACTTACTGCTAGTGTCCCATTGATAAAGCTACTATGTGCAAGTGGTGACACGCATACCTAGGGTTGCTGACCCCTGTATTAAATGTATTTGTCAAAATACGTATATACATATATATATATATATATATATATATATATATATATATATATATATATATAGTTTAAATCGTACAAGAATTTATAAATTAAGCAACAACATAATGGATAATGAAAATACTCTGCTGCAGCCTGTGAAATGAAACATCAGTGATTTTTCACAAAGCAATTCTCTCCTGGCAGCTTTTCCTGCCACCCTGGAAAAGCTGCAGCATTATTAGTATCTGATGTTTATTATTGGAAAATATTTTGAATTATATATGATTTTATTTTACTTTTTTTAGTCTTAGACCTGTGGGTTCATACTGCTTCTCAAGTGGAAAATAATACACCAGCCAGCCCACTACATTGCCGGCTATGATTTTAAGTGAAAACACAGTTCTCACATTGTGTGATCTATATTTTGGCATTTGAATGGCACATAGCACAAGACACAAAACCATTCTGATTCATGGATAAAAAAAGAGTTTGAAGACTCCCTATTACAAAGTCCAACAACTCAATAGCTGACATTCCAGTGTACAGTGTACAATCGAGCTGTTTCATTCTATAGCTCAATAGCTGACATTCCAGTCTACAGTACACAATCAAGCCATCTCATTCCACTATAAAACAGGCTGAAGTTTCCATTGTGTCAGGGTAGTTATTAGCCCCAGAGACAGACAGAGCCAGCCAAGAGAGGAGTTAGGGCTGTCCGTCAGCCTCTAATGTCTCCACACAACAGCCCAAACCTAAACTGACAGGCACACACCACACTGACAGCCCACTAAAAACACACTATTGTTCCCTCGCAAATGGCCTGTACACACCTTTCAGAACCCACAGAGAGAGAGGGTGGCAGAGAGAGAGGACGCACAGAGACACCCATAAACTGTTGGCCTCAGCACACAGGACCAACATACATGTAACATATAGATGAGGATGTGTATGTCTGAGAAAATTAAATGGCTGACAAATTAAGCACTGACATAAAAAATCCTATGGATCCTGTACTGCCAGAAATCAGCTCTGCTCATTGTTATGCAACACAGCCCCTATCTGCCTTATACAAAAAGATTTTAAATTAATTTAACACTAATTCCATTCATTACAGGTACAGCTATAGTTCAGTGGGCACAGCAGGTCACTCATTAATCACAATATTGGTGGTTAGATCCCCAGATCCTCATTTAAGTATTGTTGGAGTTGCCATTATATGTGAGTCCAATTTAGGCCGTTCTTCTCTCATTACAACGGTATAGATTAAAACTACGACGGAAAACTGAAGGGGAAAAAAATGGCTGAAACGCATCTGGGATGGGAATTAAGATGAACCCTGAAACAATGTAGTGTCAGAGCTGTCACTTTTTATTAGAAATTAAAACTATCATTTAAACGTGATAAAAAAGACCAATTAGATGAACTGCTGCCCTAGGGAAAAAAATAGCAACTCTTGTTAATCTGATGATCATGATACCAAACCAGATGAGAAGTAATAGTGTATGTGAGAGCATTTTAAATTCAACCACATAGATGAAAAAAAAAAACACCGACAAAGATTGATGTTTTTCTTTCTTTTTTGACGATTCATAAAATACAACTAACGCACAGTAACGTTAGCTTGTCACTCAAGACAATGGAGGCAGTAGCGGCCCAAAAACATTTTCACAGGGTTGGCCAATGGAGCCAATGAAAAGCTTGGGACGGCACACCAAAATCAAAAGCCATGACTGAATTTCAGGATTACGATTATTCTGTTGAAGTATAGGCTAGATGAAGGCTATGTCAATATGGAGAGTTACTTCCTGATACACTTTGGTGTCTTATTTTACAGTTAATATTACTAATTGCATTGACTGTGCATTGATGAACTGGTACAGTTAACATTTTGAGGTCCATAACATACGTATCTGTAGATGTTAGGTAATTCATTGTTCTTCAAATTGGCTGGCTGTCCTCTTCCTTAAAAATACAAATATACAGCTTTAATTTGAAGGAACACATTGATTGTAAGCAACACAACATTTAATGGGAACAGGCCTTCTCACATTAAGGGGAGACCTATGGGTACCTACAGAACCCATTTTCATTTGATATCTTGAGGTGAGAGTTCAAGGGATACTTTGAAAATGTCCATGCAAGTTGTTCCCTCATCAAAATTTAACTCTGAAGCATGATTTGGCCCCCTTCCTGACAAGCTATGCCAATATGGTAGGTACAATGGATGCCTCAGGTTGTCTAGTTTGAAAAGATACCAGCACCTAGTATCTACCACCTGTCATGTTTACTCCATCAGTAAACACCACATTGTCTATTGTCCAACATACTAAGCTACATTTTTCCCCCATCAATTCAAATTACACATTAGTTCTACTTCATTTACACTTAACCTTAGTCAGAGCTGTGGGGTGGGATTAAGGTACATTGTATGAATAACTGAAGGAGCTGTTTAAGCTAAGGCAGAGAATTAAGTTTCTCTTTAAAAGGGTCGCTACAAACCTTGGTACAGCACAGTATCTGGTGGCCAATTTATGTTGCTTCACAGTACATATTGTCACAGTACCAAGTCCTTTAAAGATTTGACATGTATGTGTCTCACCTACATACACACAACTACGCTTAAGCACATCTCTCAGCCATGTCCTCTCATGCACACTTCCCTGTCAGTGCGATGTTTCAATTTGTCCACACACACACACACACACACACACACACACACACAAAACCTGAGGCAGCAGCCTGTCCTCTCGGGGTGTTATCCAGTGGATGCCTTCCAAAAATATCTGATCCCCGAAAGGCATAGTTCACTAAAAAGAAGACTGCTGATGTTTTCCAAAGTAATCTGATTTCAAACAGAATCCAGCACCACACACTGTCAATATGCATCTGGTTTAATGAGAGGGTGAATGTATGAAGACGCCCTGTGCCGCTATGTAAACGCTTTGCCTGATGTGGAAATGAGAATTTCACTATATTGCACATTCATCAGTTGCCATTTAGACAGAGAGAAATGTGTGTGTGTGTGTGTGTGTGTGTGTGTGTGTGTGTGTGTGTGTGTGTCATTTTGGATTTTTATTGCCTCAGCCTGTCATTAACCTCTCAGTATGTTGTAAAAGCCCCTGACAAATGGCAGGAATGCCTGAGCACATATAATGATGATACATTCTGTATGCGCTGATGAAGGCTGGAATCTGAGTGCTTTTTTTTTTCTTTTTTTTTGACGCATCACATTTTTTGCCACTAGCACTTGGTTTTAGTCCAATATGCGGCTCAGAAAATGAAGCTTTTTCATCAAGAAAGGACTGACAAAGAACAGATGAAGGCTCCATGTGATACCCTACCTTCTGCCGAATCTCTTCTTCCATCTTGATGGGGGAGCCGAACTCAGCGACCTGACGGACGCCCTCACTGGCGTAGCCTCCGTACTCCCACAGCACGTAGCTTCTGGAGTGAGATGCACCAATCAGAGCGGACCAGTGGTTGGCTCTCCCTGAAAGACATTTTTTGTTTGTTTTTTAATTTTCAGTTTGAGTCAATGAATACTAGCTGCTTGAATGAATAGCTAGCAGGGTGCCTGTCATCATTTATCATTGTTTTCGGATAGGGATGAAAAACATTTTTTTCAGTCCATCAGTCAGCAATTTGGCTAGGAGCAGTTAAGTTGTGGTTTTACGGGGGGGCCTTTGTGTGGGACTATTTCTTAGCTCTGAGTGGTAACCTAGTGGAGGATGTCAGGCAACCAGCGGAAGTTACTGCGTGTGCCCAAGAAATAGTCCTGCACATACAAACCTCTTATTAAACAGCAGTTTGTAATAAGGGTAGTTAAACAGTTGTTTTTATGCGTAGTTTCCTGTACAGAACAAAGACTGAATACACACCGTGTTTGAGCTTTGAAAGCTGCTTCTCTGTTTTCAGTCAGTATGCTAAGCTACGCTAACCAGCTAATCACTGTAGCTTTGTACTGATCTAACACCTGACAAGAAAGAAAACATTTCCCAAAATGTGAAACTATTAGAATAACCTGTGTTGTTACGTTGATCCTATCCAGGCATGTCACACTTGTTGTGGCCATTTCTCTACCAGTATTGTTTTATGAGTAATTTTCTGACATAACACTTTTTTGTTAATCCACACTTTGGTGGCATTACATAGACTTCCGTTCATTTCCCAGGGACTTACCCTAACCCAGTGGTTCTCAAACTTTCTCTGTCATGCTCCCTTTTCAGAAGCTGAAAAAGTTAATGCCCCCAACCCCACAACTTTTTATCAATCATTAACAATAATTAGGGAGACAACTAGTGAAAAAAAAAAAAATCCATGATGATTTTTAGTGACGCAAATGTCAGCATGACAGCATCAGCAAACTCTTGATAGTTGATTTTCCCAACTTTGTCTCACTTTATGTTTTTCCCCTCATCATCCCCGACCAACCTGCAGGGGCCCTGCTCAACAACTGTAGAAACACTTTACCCTAACCCATAACAACTTACTGCCTCATCATAACCCTAACCCTGACCGTAACCACTGACCCAAAAATCACCTTTTTCCCAATTGTGGAAACAGCTTTTGGCCCCAATTAGATAGCCTTTAGTCTGAAATGTGGCCCAGGAGGTACACACACACACACACACACACACACACACACACACACACACACATACATCAGAGTAGCATAAAATTACCATTTCTGTCTCCACTACTTACATCAGATTTGATTACATCACAATGTCTTACAGTTCATTACACTTCTGTTTTTTATTTTTATTTTAAGTCAAAAGATAAATCAACCTTGGCAGACAAAGCACTATTTCAGAGACTAAAGACAAAACTTCACATTTAAACAAAAGTCTGGTTTACTCATCAAACTGTTGGTTCAAATCGAACTAAGGTCCTGCCTCTGCTTGGGCCGATCAATAATTGTTTAAGACAGTGGGGTGGCCCATCGGGTTTCAGGTGTGGATAACAAACACTTTCTCATACCAACTCGGCAAATATGGCTGATTTGTCAAAATATGACATGCTAGGTTCCCTCCTGCGTCACTTTTGGATGTCTAGAGACAGCATGTCAATTACACTCATTACATGCATTGTCTTTTTAAAATAAACTTACCCAGTGGGCAAAACACTTTGCTTGAATGTTTTCATCCTAGGTTTAGCCAACAAAAGTACATGGTTATGTTTAGAAAAAACGTAATGGTTTGGCTTAAAACAAGTCTGGCTATTACTAACATAATATCATGTCATATGACACGTCACATGGCTTATGTTGCTAGCGTAACATGCTACACATAAGCTAGGTTGATATTGGTTTCACACATAAAACAAACAGCGTGCTCCCGGGTGAAAGAAGTAGTAGAGAGGAGTTTGTCTGACCCATCCTCCCCTCCCACAAAGCCATTACAGACTTTCTTGCTCTTCATACTACAGTAGTCGCCAGTGGCATCACAAACTGCCCCTGCCTGGTGTGTACCATACTGCCCCGAAGGGTGTCCCTGTGCATGGGTGTCTGACGCAGAGATCCACAGACAAAGCACCAGTATTTGACAAGTTGAGAGTGAGAACGTGCTGGGACACCTGGACACACACACTTCTGCATTATTGTGCACCCATGGTTTGAACTCACTTGGATAGTCTTTGGGATGTACTTTCTCTGACCAGTTGCCGTAGAAGGTGAGTCTGTACTTGGCTGTTCCGCAGGCGCAGCACTCTATAGCTGGAGGTTCTGTGGCTTCACCAAACACACGCTCTGCAGGGAGACAGGAGATGAACATTATAACACACATATGTAAAGATTTAAGGGTAGACAAGATGCACCAACTAATAAATTCTAGAGAACACAGTTCAGAAGCTTATAGATGAACAGAGATCAGCCGGTGTGCAAGCTTTGACACAAATGCACACCTGCATAAATTACCAGATAAATGACTACAATTTGGACCCAGTGAGAATGTCACAAAATTACATCCCTGGAAAAAAAATGGTATTTAAATGACACATTAGCCTTGACGCAGACTCATAAATATTCAAATATTGGCCTCGACCAGTGTTTTGCAAAGATAGGTCAAGGGGAGTACTTGAATATTTATGAGTCACCAAATTATTCGGAAGAAATCCTCACTTGACATCTAAGTTATAGCAAGATGAGTCAAACATCGGAGGCTCCTAACTTATGTCAGCAAATTGAAACAGGGCGGCTTGATTGGCTTGCATAATAGCCTGGAAAATTAGATTTCGGTGAGGAGAGGAAGATTTTATGAAGGTAAAATTCCCCTGAGATTAAGTTTGAAAAACCATTAGTCTCTGGCTCTGGTTTTTATTGTACAATAAACGTGTGCATCAGAGCTAAAACAGTCCTGTCGCCTCGCTGTCTCACAAGAGTTAAGTGTTTATTTGGGGATTCGACAGCTTTCCAAATCTGGTGAGGCACTTTTCTCCGCAGCGAAATCACAGGTAACATAAAAGCAATGGCACTGCTCTGTGGCAAAATACAAAGGAATATTTAAATTCCACACAGACTCCAGAGAGATCCATAATGCGTTGTCCTCACAGTTTTCTCTGATGCCTCTGTTGGCCTCTTTTTTGTTTTTAACTTGATATGAAAGACTGGGAGCTGTTCTGTTTTGAAAGGAAGGGAAAACGACACAGTAGAACAAGGGGATAATGGCACCATGATGGGCGGTCAAGGATGAAAAGATAAGCAGCCGGCGAGGGAGAGGAGGAGATGATGGGCAGCTGTCATTACCTTTCTCACACAGGCGAATAGTGAGAGAGCCTTCATCCTGGAAATAAATGACTCTCTTCTGGACAATACTGGCCCTGGAGGGACAGAGAGAGAGAGAGGCAGTGAGGAAAGAGAAAAATTGAGTAATTATGAGAGAAAAGGAAAGAAGGGTGGACAGTAAGGGCTGCAAAAACTGCATTAGATGGATAATACTGTAGTGTGTGTGTGTGTTTTTTTTTTTTCAGCGTCTGATCTATGTAATGCTCAGTGAGAGGGAAAGGTAATGGCTTCCCTGATGTTTCACTGTGGACACAGAGTGCACATCTTTTCTCAGAAACAGCGCTGTATTCTCAGGACCTCATGACACAATCATACTGCAGCAATATGAAATGTAACAGAGCAATCATGCCCACGGACATGAAGAAGAGAGAACTGGAATTACAGTCGGAAGCAGGAATATAGATCTTTACAGAGACTGCAGACAGAGCCCGAATTCTAACTCATGAGCTAATACTGGCTGAAAATGAAACTGTCCCAATGAAAATAGGTTGTTTTACCAAAAGCAGTTACGAGCCTCTTCAGTAAAAATGAAATGTATCCCCCCTATTTCACAGATTGAGCTGTAGAACTTTATGTGATGCCACTCCTATGGAAATTCCGAGGGGACAAAGACAGTATCAAAATTGCCAGAGAAAGAATAAGATGGCCTTGCAACACTTTTACAATAAGTCTGCAAATGTTTTACATTCAGTTGCAGTAGAGTTGCATACACTCACAATACTTTAATGTTCCCTTTGAATAGTTCAGTAAGTTTCCACCTACAGTTTTAGATGAAATAGATTTTTAGCTTCTTCTTTTTTTTTTAATAAATTGTCAAAATTCCAAAATAACATAGAAAATGGGCAATTTATAACTGTTTGACAGAAATTTGGGTGTTGTTTTTTTCCTCTACATCAGGCTCTTAAACTTTTTTAACTCAAAAACCCAAAATTGAAAATTAGTGCGCCCCAGGGACTTCAGCTCATGAATGCATAATTTCTACATTAGCCTTGAAATATTCATTCAAATACTCAAATTTATAAAACTTCAGTAAAATGATATCACCAGTCAGAAACCGTGTTTTAGTTGAACTAACATTAGTCACTGAGTCTGCTCTTGCGCAGCAAACAGCACCTAACTTCCTTCAAGTTTTCCGCCTTGTTCCAGAGCAAAGCGACAAACACCTGCACTTATCTTTTGTATGGTGGGTGCTTCATGTGCAATTTATTGTTTTGAAAGCCCCTCCTTGTACATATTCTGACTCACCATAAGAAATATATTTCACTATATCACTGTATCACTTCATGACATGAACGCTGCTATTACAGTTCTCGATTTTGACACGTGGACTCTTGCCCTGCGACACGGTCCAGTGCAGCAAAAAAGAGATCCGCAGAGATGGTTCAGAATTGAGCAGCACATGAGGGGATGCATGCTTGTTTCTCCTGGCTGCTGATGGAGGAGAGGCTGGAGTACAGTCTTTTACCTTAATAGTGTGAGACAGTCACAATGGATAAAGTAGCTCCTCCATAACCCAGAACTAACACTTCAAAGAAAGCTGTTCTGTCCAGGGCGGCCATTCACTGGAATAATTTACTTTATCATTCATCAGATATTCTCTGAATAAGATTACTTACAAAAAAAAAAAAACAGCTGAAGAGATTGCTAATGAGTCATATAGCTTGAAGGCTTTTCAGACTGATACAGAGTTCATATGGTTTATTATGACATGAAAATAAGGGTGATATGTGTGTGGAAGTGTTCTATATTGTACACTTATGGGTATGTGAATACACACAACAAGCCAGTCTTACTTTATAATGTATAACTGAATGGTATACAGTACATTGAGGTATATAATGATCAAACTACTATTTTCATATAAGCAGGTCTTTGTGTTACAGCAGAAAGGTCTTCAGATTGTTTCTGAGAGACATTAAAGTTGGACATAAAAGTGAGCTGAACAACAAAGACCGGGGGGGGGGCTGGCGACATTAAGTAGGAGTTATCTGTTATATTGCTCCTATAAATCTTACACAGACTGAATGGTGCAATATACCCTGCAACATGGGTTGACTGCTTGGGCATGAAATTGGAAAACAAAAGTGAAATATACATGACTATTATTGAGCTGTCCTTGACCGTTTTGAGATGGATTATGTAAATAATTTTAATGAGACTAATGGTCACTTGCTTCATCAAACAAATTCATCCATTAATCTGTCAATAAGTCTCGTCAGCGGAAATAAGTTTTTACATATTTTCACGGTGAGCTTTCCTATTCACACTAACAGTTACGCCCACTGCCCGTCTTTATTTAAGATATCCCCTCCACAAATCTGTTCAATCTGTGCATCGGTGTTCTCGGCTCTATTTTGAAAATGTGTCAATTACAGGCCACTGCACTTCGGAGAAGGCAGACAGTAATAGAGATATGTGTAGGAGGTAACAAGTTCTCACAACGCTGCTGCATGCTCTGGTCCCACAAAGGTCAGAGATTACTTAATATGTCTTAATATATCTAGCAATGAAGATAGAGTCATGAAAATGTGTTTTCTTCACATTTACCTCAGACTTCTACGACCAGTGTTTCTAACCCATATCATATTTCCCACTTAGGTTATAGTTTTTACTTAACTTTAACTAAAACATAACATTTTCAAAGACCTTTATATATTCAGTTTTTTAACTTCTTCCAACTACTACTAAATGAGTCTGAACTGCCATGTCTCATTAAGAAAGCAGTCAGTATGCCGATTTAAACATCCACTCTAATCATTATTAACACAGTATCTGACTGTTGGTTTTAAAGCTGCCATCACTGACCCTTTTATTTGATTTTTATTGTGGCCACTTGGCAACTGGGACATGTTGCAAAATAAAAAATACTGACATATTATCACCTTATGAGGTTGTTGATGTGTCAGAAAGTAATCGCTTATTTACATATCTAGCAGACACAGAGCACTCATTTACAGTCTCTACCAACTCCTTGGGAAAAGCATCTGTCTCCTTAGCTGCTAAAGTATGTTCACCAGCTAGTCACTTGTTGTCTCTCTGCTGTTTGGTGCTGGGCAGATGGTGCATACTGATTTATATAAGATTTTGTCATCCCAAAACAACCCATCTGCACATCCCTGTACGTACATTGTGAACCAACCTATGTAGGCACGCCCTTTAAGTAGCAGGAAAATACTCTACCATTGATTTTAGACCAGGTTTTTGCTGGTCAATGCCGTAATCACTTTCTGCTTCCTCAAAATTGCAATACACCATCAATGCGCCAACGCCTGACCAAAACACATTTTAAGATCTACACACCCATCACCCATCGGCGCACAGACGGGTGCAAGTACATTTGCTACTTACACAATGTGGCCACTGGCTGTGAAAATGACAAATGCATTGGCCTGAAACTTGCAATGACAGTTGCACTGCGCTGTGTGCTGCTTTGTGGAGGGTGTTAGATAGGGCGCTAAAACTGTCTGTAAAGCTGAGGGGAACTGCAGAGTAGGGTAATAATCCTCTGTGAGTTTATTACTATAAACAACCTCTTAGACATAACACTTTGGCATTTAATCTCTTGTTATTAAAAAAACATTGATTATTGCAGCTGTAAAGTAAATGATCAATGCACTGTATCTATAGGGTGCATGTATCCTGCACACTCAGGCCAGACTCACATCCACCCAAACATAACCCGCATTCATGTGACAAGTGAAGGAACAGTTTGTTCCTTTGTTGTGCTCCATTAAATACTTATTTTGTGCACCTTATTGTGTCCCCTATCTCATCTTGTATTTGTCAATATTGTTCTGCTCACGACCACACAATAACCTGCATTAATTCAAGAGTGTGTTTAAGACGAACAAATAATTAATCACAAAAGACGGATCTTAACCAACTTATCTGATTTTATCACTGAGTGCAGCATTTTGTCTGCAGCTTTCCCCCTGACATCCCCTCAAACAGTCAGAATTGATCACTGCCTTCTCCTTTGTCATTTCCCCTCTTATTGTAGGATTCAGCACCAGGCTTCTCCCTTTAGGTCTGGACTCTCACATTGGGTAAGAAAGCTTCTCTCTGGAGACGTCCTCTCTCTCTGGCTGTTTCGTCAAATAGCACACCCATGGAGCTGCTGTGGCAACATGCCTCTGTCACTTTCTGATATACTGTAAATGCTTGGCAGCAAAATGTAAAGCAAACGCCTACAAGATGGCATTTCCAACAATTAGCAAAAAACACTTCTGACAAAAAATATTAATGCTTTCATATCTACATACTGTGATTCTGATCTGCCGTACTGCTGTTGACAAGTTTTCTCATTTCCTGTCCTCCCCCGCCTCCTTCTGTTCAGGTTTCTTATTAAACACACTTCCATTAGCATCTCTTGGCTCATGCATTATATATATTCCACATCTCAGCGACATGTCTGCTGACTTCTCTTCTCTGTACCCTGGAGGCTCGGACGGCGCTCCCCGGTGAATCTTCAGCATGCTGTCTGGATTCTCCCCAGAGAGGAGCACCGACACATACAGCTGTGTGACTGTTCATACACTAATGTTTTCACTCCATGACAAGTGTTCCTGACTGCAATAATAAACACAGACATAAGGGGAGGAAACCCACTTCAAGCTGCTTTACTAAAACAAATCAGTTCATCCTGTTTACTTTTCTTGTGTTTATTTATTTGCATACAAAAATGACCCTGCAGAGATAAAACAACAAAACTAGAAGACAGATGGTTAATTGATTTAAAAGGATGAAGAATTGTTCCCTGTATAAAAATATAATTTCTATAAAGTGACTCCTCTGTATCTAAATCCATGGAAATACTTGATACACAGAGAAACTGGTGAAGTATAAAGAGCAAGAAAGTCTATGTGGGGCAGGAGGGAGGAGAGGCAGATGGTTCAAACTAAATAAGGCTTTTACCGAGGAGACCACAGTTTGTGTCCTGTGTGAAACCAAAAGTCAGTGTTGTTTTAATGTAACCTTGCATAACTTATGTACAGTCGTTGAGCACTGACGTGTGATGCATTTATGTTACATTACATTATGTTAGGTAACAAACGTACTTAAATAAGCCAGAAACTGATCTTTTTTCTAAACCTAACCAAGTAGTTTGTTGCCATAAAACATAAACTACGTGTTACAATGTGTTTCAGCTGTGCATCACATGGAGATGCTAAAGTGGGCCCTGTGAGTCACGATCAGATGCCGAGGGGCATGACAGAGCGTCGCTATTTGACGATCTGGGAATGTTTGTGGTAAACTGACACAGCACAGGCCAGTTAGTTATACTTGCTAGAAATTGAAAGCATGAACTGTTCACTTGGGATTTTGATGGTAAATTTTTTACCAAATTTTTTGGTAAATGCCCAAATGAGTAAGTACAATGAAGATATATTCAGCTGTAATGAATATTAGAAAGCATGTCTTATTGTGTATGGCTCACATTTTATAGATATGTACAATCGTTCTTATTCAGGGTTCTTGCACCATTTTAAAAGTAAAATTTAATGCTTTTTAAGACCTTTTTAAGACCTCAAAGAACATAATTTAAGACTCAAAAATAATATATAAATATCAACTTACGACGAATTTGCGGAATATTCGCACAGCGCTTTTCCGTAGTCAAACCATACACACAGACGCGGTACAGATGCGGTGCAAAGTTTCGCGTTGCTGTGTTCCAAGTCCACGCTGTGTGAACGGGTGTGGGTGAACATGGACTGCCAGACGCTGTCCTTTAATTCATTGTTCATAAAATCATCCCGTCTTGTATCAAAAACGACGGCTTGCTGTGAAACGAGGTTTATCAACCTTTCTCCCATACTGTCCTGCCTGACTGGATTTTGGACTCTCCCGGCTCTGCGCGACTATAAACAAACAATTTCATTGGCCCAGCTGTGTAGTTACGCCGGCTCTGCCTTTTGGGTGTCTGGCGGTGAAATTAGCCTGGTGCCGCTATTGCTAACTTCTGCCATGTACCGCAGGTGCTTTACTCCTTTTATGTGAAACTCAACAGCTTTGAGCTCCATGGTCCCTAAAGAAAAAGTCTTCTTACAAAATGTGCACATTGCCTCTTTGTTGTTTGCCGGTGCCAACCACCTCCTAAATACAGCCTCCTCCATCCACTTCTCGTTAAATTTACATTTCCCCATCTCTGCATCTTCAACCACTCACCTCGATATCTGCGAAATGGCGGGGGCGCTGCCCGACGTCAGCGTCTGTAGCAGACGTACCGTAAAACAGCTATTAATCGCAGAGACTCATTTACGACACTGTACCATATAGGCACCATACTAAATTAATCACACAAATACACACTATTATATGTTTTACGGTGGGCCACTGTGCTTTCCCATCGGCATTAAACGCACCGGCTGAAAATTTAATACCTACAGCAAATTTATGGTAAATTTAAGACAATTTATGACCTTAATTACCCGGATTTTAATTTAAGACATTTCAAGACTTTTTAAGGACCTGCAGGAACCCTGTTATTACAATATGGTTCTTCCATTGCACTCTGCACTTATTTAACTCTCCATAAACTGGCGTTTACCACAAGATCGTAGCACTGCATTTCAATTAACACAAGGTGCCATCTTCAAAGAGCAATTAAAACATGCCCCTTTTAACACTTACATTGCAGCAAGACCTGCCAATATCCACTGTCTGATTATCTGCTGCCTTTAACTTGGTACGTAGCCTTTTCATTAGTTCAAGGGGAAATTTTGACTTAACAGCAGTGTAGAACCTCAGAAAGAGCCTAAGGTCAATCAAAAGCAAAGTTTGGAAAAAAAGTTTTACCTCTCAAGTCATATTTAATTATATTCTGAAAATCTTTTACCAAAAAGTCCCAGTTAACCTTCCCTTTACCCTCTGCAAATTGGGATCATACATCCATGAAATACAGGGTAGAAAACCCATCAGAGAGCTCTATGATTGGTGGTCCCATTATAATTTGGATGGCCTTGATATTACAACAACAAAAAAGCTATTCAGGATTAATATTAAAACTAACCAATCATATCTCACCTCTAAAGCCATGTTCAGACTGAACTAAAATTTATATATATATATATATAGCAGCAAAGACACACTTCTTCTGAGGCTTTCTGATTCCACTTCATGAATGCACAGACAAAAAAGGACACAGCTTCTGTTGCTGTACTACTAACAGCTAACATCTGTACAGTTTGATTTTTAGCGGTTATGTTTGTTTACCATGTTCTATATCTTAGTTCAGCGTGTTAGCATGCTATCATTTGCTAATTACAACCATATACGAAGTACAGCATGATGATGATGAGAGGGTCTTCAGTTTTCCAGGTTTTTGATTATAAAACGATGTATGGGGCAAAGTTCCCAAATCAGTCTGCGACACCAGGGATCAGCACGCCTGGGGCCCTGCCCCTGCCTGCCAGCTACCACACAATGCACCAGAGCCTGATTTCTGTCCCCGCGGGTGGTGGGCCCACAGAGCAACCGCTCCATGTTATTCTTTCAGGCTGGGCCTGGCCACCGGACGCTCGCTGTTGAGCTCCCCCCGTGGTCAGGCTCCTCAATGTCCCCATACTGGACGAGGTGCTCAAGGTCCGGAGTGTCCATGTCATCAAGGTCTTCTTGAATCGTTCTCAGTCTGGCCTCTCTCCTGGGACCACTTTGCCTTGGGAAACCCTACAAATGGCTACTAGCCCCAGACAACACAGCTGGTCCATGTTCAAAGCTTTCATTGTGGAGGTCGCTGCTAGAAAATGTGGTCAGAAGGTTGTCGGGCAGCAACCTAGCAACCCACTTGTGAATGGAGAGCAGTGAGGGAGGTCGTCAAGCTGAAGAAGGAAGCCTTTTGGGTCTGGGTGGCCCAAGGGTGTCCTTAAGCATCAGACCGGTAGCAGCTTGCCAGAGGGGCTGCAACTGTTGTGATCGCTGAAGCAAAAACCTGGGTGTGGGAGGAGTTTGGGAAGGCTATGGAGAGGGAATTTTGGCTGGCCTAAAGGAAGTTCTGGCAGACTGTTAGACACCTCAGAAAGGGAAAGCAGGGCTTGTCTCAGGCTGTGCTCAGCAAAGAAGGTGAACTGCTGACCCGAACTGGGGACATCGTCAAGCGGTGGAAGGAGCGCTTTGAGGAACTCCTGAACCCGGCCATCACATCCACTGTGGAGGAGGCTGAAGACTCAAGAGGAACTCTCTCCTATATCCCTGACAGAGGTTGCTGAGGTAGTCCAAAAGCTCCCCAGTGGCAAGGCGCAGGGTGTGGATGAGATTCGCCCTGAGATGCTGAAGGATCTGGACACTGTTGTGCTGTCTTGGCTGACACGCCTTTTCAGTGTTGCAAGGTGGTCGGGTACGGTGCCTGCTGAGTGGTAGACCGGGGTTGTACTTCCCATTTTCAGAAAAGGGGACCATAGGGTGTGCTCCAACTATCGGGGTATCGCATTGCTCAGCCTCCCGGGTAAGGTCTGCTCCGGGGTGTTGGAAAGGAGGCTAGCCATGGAACAGTGGACCAGCTCTTTAACCTTGTGAGGCTGCTGGAGGGATTGTGGGAGTTTGCCCATCCAGTCTACATGTACTTTATGAACTTGGAGAAGGCTTACGACCACGTCCCTAAGAGGGTCTTGTGGGGGGTACTGGGGGACTATGGAGTAGCAGGCTCGCTGCTATGAGCCAATCGGTCCCTGCATGATGGGATGGATCAAAGTGAGAGCTGTGTCTGCATACTCAGGCACAAAGTCTCCACCAGGGTTGTTTGTTTGTTATTTTCACAGGCAGGATTTTGAGGCGCAGCCAGGGGGAGGAAGAGGTCCAGTTTGGGGACCTCAGAACTGCATCTCCGCTTTTTGCAGATAATGTGGTTCTGCTGGCTTCATCACACCGTGACCTACAGCATGCACTGGGGCAGTTTGCAGCCGAGTGTGAAGTGGTCGGAATGAGAGTCAGCAACTCCAAATCTGAGGCCATGGTTCTCTGCTGGAAACCAGTGGATTGCCCCCTCCGTGTTGGGGGACAGTTACTGCCTCAAGTGAGGGAGTTAAAGTATCTTGGGGTCTTGTGAATGAGTGAGGGTAGAATGGAGCGTGAGCTGGATTGGCGGTTTGGTGTGGCTTCTGCAGTGATGCGGGCGCTGTGCCCAACTGTTGTGGTGAAGAGGGAGCCTGAGCCAGAAGGCAAAGCATTTGATTTACTGGACCATCTACGTCGCAACCCTCACCTATGGTCATGAACTCTGGATGGAGACCAAAAGAATGAGATCGCGGGCGCATCCCACTGGTAGGAGGCCTCAGGGCAGATCCAAAACATGCTTGAGTGATTACATATCTCATCTGGCCTGGGAACACCTTGGGGTCCCCCAGGAGGAGCTGGAAAGTGCTTTGCTTGACCCAGCCCCAGATAAGCGGATGGATGGATGGATGGGACGAAGTAATATGCTGACCTGATGATAGTGCTAGATTCATATTCATTATAATTATAATATTATATACAAAGTCCTTACAATTCATCTTGACGGCAATATTATGGTCTTATAGTGGTTGTAGATCATAGACTCCAGCTATATTTTGCCTTCATTTTTGTACAGTGGGGGTAAGTGGAGACACACCGTCCTTCTTTATATTCAGTCTATGTGCTAAATGAAAAGAAATGGTAAAAGTCAAAAGGATTTATCCTCTGGGGACAATGAATGTCTGCATTAACTACATTAGCATGGCTACAAACATAGTGGGTAAACTACATGTACTTTTATGTGGATGGCTTTACTCATGGCTATAAATTGTATTCTAAACTGTGTTTTTTTCCTAGGGTGGAGGTTGTATACAGGCCCTTAGTCTAATGGTCACATTTCACCACTGCTTGACTTTCAAAGACATGAATAATATCCAGTATCTTCCGGCCTCTATAGTGTTCAGACCTCTGCTCTGAGTTGGTCTATTAAATAGCAGATGCAGTGTAATACTGTTCCAGCATTTGCCAAATTAATCCAAAAGATTGTGACGATAATGTGAAAACAAAACAAAAATTTCCTGCAGCGCTTTTTTTGACACAGAGTGTTCACGTGCACTCCTGAGCTGACACATTGCTCAGTACTAGTGTAAGCAAAGGTTTTTATTATATTTCATTATTGGGTAAATAAAAGACGCAAGAAAAATTTCCATAGAGATGTAATATCTTCATATAATATCTTCTGCGCTGGAATTCTTTCACAATTCTCATCATTACTGGAGCATTTTAAGCCCTGAGGTCAGGAGCTCACACAATTCATTAGCAATCTTTCTCTGAGAGCATGAAGAGCAAGGCTCTCCATACAAATGTTAGGTAAATCAGGTCAGTAGTTGGCGAGGTATCAAAGTGTTACACTGACAGACTTACTGCCCCACTGCCAGAAAAACAATAAGCAATACAAAGAGAATCAATTCATACCAGCTAAAATTCATCTCTGTACTTATTATTCATGGGACTTTACAGTAGACACTAAATAGCAGCAAATACCCAGGCAGCAGTGGTTTCCGACAGCTGAGACTACTTGAAATAATCCAGTCCTGTGATCAATAAAAAAGGCTCGTCTGTGTGTGACTGCATCGAGACAGAAGAGTTTAGATCCTGCTGTCAAGCAGCTTCCCAGAGTCTCACAGTTAAACTTGTGTTGTCACAGAGCGAGCAGACGACTTGTGGCCTCTTCCTCCTCCTGGAGTCCTCCCAGTAACAACAGCAGAATACTAATGGGAAGATCGAGCAGAAGGTCGATGTGAGGTGAAAATGTGATGAACAGACAGCCGGAGGGGCAGTGACGGAGCAAGAAGAGAAATGTAAGTGTAAACTTGATAACGAGATGAGGAGTGATCAACAGGACAGCAAATCTTAGATAGGAAAACAGTCTACCTCACACTACCACACACACACACACACACACACACACACACACACACACACACACACACACACACTTCTCCCTCATCTCTCTCTCTCTCTCTCTGCCTGTCTCTTTTAGCTCCAGGTGGAAATGTTTCCAGACACTGAAAGACTTTTCAGGAGTTTGTGGAGATTAAAGAACAGATTTGGGCTGAGCTCATCAGAACTACCAGAAGGACCTTGGTGACCTGGGGTGGAATTCAAACAAACACACAATCTCTCACACTCACACACACACAATCTTAGATGTACTCACACATCCTGTCGCACCCCAAGGAGCTTGTGTATACATGTCAAAGAGAAAAAGTCAAAACAAGGCATAAATATAAAAATTCTTCGGCTGAAAATCCTCCTCATAGCACGCAGCAGTTGAAAGTGGATGATGCTTTGAAGATGGAGAAAAAAGGGAAATTGTGTGGGTGACTCACCATTATTAAAGCAGTCTGCAGATTTGACAGCTTCCCCATGAAAAAGAAGTGTAATCAACTTGTTTTTACTATATAATCTCAAGTTATAAACAAAACTTTCTAGTGCCAAATGTTTCATCTACAAAGGTTATCAAACCTGAGGTTGCAGGGTTTTTGCAAAGATCTATGTGCGTGAGCGTCTGCGAGTTGTTTTCTTTTAGAACTGTGAAAATTTCTGTGGTGGATAGAATCACAAATCAGCATTTGCATCGAGGCAACTTTGCTTTTTGCTTCACAAAGATGGTTGTGTTCTACTGCAAGAAAACATAATTCTTAAAATTGCGCTAATTAATTAGTAAGATAAGTAGATCAAATGATCCATTTGCACGTGCGCAGCTTGTAAGTCTTAAGAGATGTTACAGTTAAACTAGCTCCTGTAAATCATATTGTCTCATTACATGATTAAACAGAGACCTGACACTAAATACTGATACTACTTTAACTAAATAGTTGGGGTTTTTTTACAGTTAAATCATATTTTTTTTATAGTGTATGTAGAATAAGCACATAATTTTGTTATAGATTGGTATTATTTTACAAAAACACAAAACAATGATAGAGATGGCTTTGCCTTTTTGAGGGCATATATGGAAAATTGTACCATTTTTTAAATTAATGTGAGTTCGTCTTTGAACACGGGTGTATTTCCAGGTAGCAATCGGACCTCTCCACCCAAAAGGCCCAAGTGCAACTGCACTTCCTCCACTGTCTATATTTACGCCCCTGTGTGAAACCATTAAATACTTCACCCAAAACATGACCGGTTGTATATCAGTGACTCACCACATGTTTTGTGAAATCTGTGAAGAAAAGTTTTTCTCACATGCCACCATTGTGAACGGAGAATCCAAAAAAGGTGAACATACCTCATGAATTAAAGCAATTAAGGAACCACATTTGATGTTACAATAAAAAACACTTCCACCCATGAGTAGTGCGCGCTGAACTTGCCTGAGCACGTGCGTGAGCTCCGCTTGAGCATGCACGTGACTGGCGAGGGAAACTACTCAGCCAGGCATGAGACTGCTTGTACTGTCATGGTTTAAGTGAAATGTTTTTGCGAAATAAAGTATACTGCACAAGTTGTGTGAGGGTTTGTAAACCAATGCCTTGCTATAATTCTGCTGTCATTTAACGCTGCCTGTTTACTTTAACTCATAAAGAATGTTCGCCTTTTTAAATTCTCCATTTACTGTGGAAGCATGTGAGAAAAATAAACTTTTCTTTATAAAGTCAAGGTAACATGTGGTGAACTGTTAATTAACCTCGGACATAGCTCTGCCATACAGATAATCCACTACTGAAAAACTAGTGACAAGACATCTGTTATGCATTACACCGCCAATACATTTGTAGTCGCTTAGATTTTGGGTACGGTTCCCAGTTGGAAAAATACCCGTATTCATTACGCTTTAATAATTACAAACCTCTCATTAAAGCACCCTGCTCATTTTCACTAGCAAAAAGCAATGCTGGAAAACATTCAGGTAACATTGGCAGGCTTCTCATTTTTAGCAGGTGCTGATCAATGCTCTCACCAGTTGAACTAGCAAGTCACTGGTGCCAAAATGTCCATTATTTGAATCAAGTATGAAAAATAAGGTGCAAAATGTTAGTCAGCTACACCTATTATTTCTGTGTTTGATACATAGTCATCCAACATTTCACATATTCAGCAGCTCCTTTCAGCTTTCAAGGTTGTAGATGCAGATTGTGAACACTAAGTAAGCTGTCAGTGCTTCACGAGACAACCAATTACAGATCTAAATTCAATCTTTGATTTAAGGTTGCTTATAAATGTAGATAATTGTGCATGTTGAAAGCTAAAACTTTATTGGATTTCATAAAGGATTTGACCTGAAGTGCAGATTTGATGCTGGATTCCTAATGACCAAATCATGACTTCAATCACTATAAAAAATTAACTTCACTTATTGCCTGAGCTGAGTGGCTATGGCAAAAGCTCAATAAAACTCAGATTACAGACTTAGAGGAAAGACTCCCTGCATTTTCCCCTAATAAGACACAATATTGTGCATTATTATTTATATAACATAAGTAACTCGTACACACCTGCTCAGTTTGTGATTATTTGCACTAAGGTGTGTAACAATTCCTGTTCCTGCCAAAATGTAGGTAGATGACAAGAACTGCAAGAACTGAGGAAAACAGCAACAAATATAACTACAGCGAAGCTAAATATGTGGCAGTAAAAGTTAAAAACACGTTTAACACAAGCGTGGACTTCTTCAATGCCTGTGGAGGCTTTGGAGTTGCTGGTTCCCTCTGCCTCAGGCTACATGCTGTTTGGAGGCAGACGGCTCCACAGGATGAACGACAAGAGTTGGGGCGAAAGCTTGACCAACTGAGGAGGAGGAGGGCAGGCCTGACAGTACACTTCCTGCCTCAAGAAGAAAAGCTGCACATTGTATATTGGAGTAGTTGTTAGTTCCAGTGCCAGTAACGGCTGAGACAAGCAGAGATAGCGCATGATAGAGAGTGCTATTTCAAAGCTGCTGACATGTTCTACTTGCCAAGAAACGGATGAGCGTGTTTTAACAGCTGACTACTTTCAGGTGTTCAGCTCGCACATCACTTAACTGTGGGGGGACTTATAGAAACAAACAAGTGTAGTCCTAAATGGAGTTTCACGGTATGTGATAACGGAAGAGTAGCATCTTATAAACGACTGCAACTATCAGCTATTTCCATTATTGATTACCTGACAAATTACTGTTTGATTGTTTGGTCTATAAAATAAATAATGAAAATGCCTACCAATATTCTCTAAGGCCAAGTTCACATTATTAAAGTGCTTGTTTTGCTGGTCAACAGTTCAGAACCTACAGATATCTAGTTGACTGTCATGTAGGACAAAAAACAGCTGCAAATATTCACATCTCAGATGTACCAGTTGATTTCTGGCATTTAGGCCTAGTCTGGCCTGTTTTTCTGTGATGTCACCACAAGCTTAGATCTCTGCACTTGGCGTGTTATGTTGTAGAACTAGTTTGGCGTGGTGGTCAGAATTCATATCAATCCTCACTGAGTTTGTTTTTTGACATATCCCATTTTCATGGTTGAGCATCTAACAATCATATCTTGATTTCAGAAACCTGGTTAAGCCCTTATCCTGGATTTATGAAACCCAAATAGGCTAGTATTCTGAACGAAACTATGGCACTGTTGCATGAATGCATCTACCTGCTCAGGTGCCGCTTTAGCCAAGTGATGTCACAGCAACACAAACAGCGGCAGCAGTGAAACTGTCTCACTTCTAAGGGTATGAAGAAACAAAGTTTTGTCTTCTGGTGACCCCCAGATATGTGTGTACCATGCTGTGTAGCTATTTGTTGTGTGTTATTTGCCCTGAAAAATTACATTAGATAGCAACATTTCCTAGTTATGTTACCATAATATGCTCTGCACGTTTACCTCAAAATACATTTGTTGTTTCAAGCTAGTTAAGCCTCGTGTTTTTTTCCCACAAGCCACAAAGTGAAGTTCAGCTCACATCCCAGCTACACCTGCTGATCTCAAGCAGCCCAGTCAGCTGAATGACCAGCCGATTCCCTTCCATGCATTCAAGTGATTTTATAAATGGCACCCTATCTCAGATGCTTTAGCCTTAAAGACAAAAATGGTCCTGACCGAAACATCCCTAAAACCCTGTACATACTCCGCAAGGTCAGAGAAATTTGTTCTTTTTCTTGAGGTGCCAAGAACAAGAGCAAAGTTCTTTCTGGCCAGGACATTTCATACTTCACAAGTAACTCAGTGCAGAACTCTTGGGAAGTCCTCATAGGCCCCTCCCACTATCGTATACATCATGCGCTTCCGCATGAGCCACGCCCACTTAAAATTTCTGACCGATCACACAATAGTTCTCGGACACCACACAAGAAAAAAGTTCTGCAAAGAAGATGTGTCGAGAACAAGCTGCAAGAACTCCCTAACCAGGGCTGCAAGAAATAATGTCGCCATTCTTACTAACCATAGTAACTTTACTTGCCTAAACATTACATTACTCTAGGCCAGCCATAATTGGGAAGTTTACTACACTGCTAGCAAAGCAGAGTCAGCTGCCTCCCTGTTTCCAGTCTTTATGCTATACATGACTTCAACGCAACGTCACTTACTGCCATAACAACGTCCACGCCCCCTTTTGGGTGAAAGTTTTGAACTCGACCCGGAGAGACGCTAGTCGCAGCTAGGAGTTCATTATGCCGAAAAGTTGCTGCGTTGTTCACTGCACAGCAAACAATTTAAAAAATAAAAGAGAATTGCGATTTTCTTTGCTCCCGGAGAGAGTGAAGAATGGGGAAAGAAGAAATCTGTGGCTCACAGTCATCAAACGGCAGGGTAAAGACGGAAAGCTGTGGGATCCAGCCAGTCACTACACCTGACGTTACGTCTGTGGCAGGCACTTCATCACAGGTTAGTTGGCTAACGTTAGCTAGCTAGCTAAAGTCAGTTGATCTCAACAATAACATGAGATGTTAAAAGCCAAGAAGTTAATTCTAATGAATGTTAAGTAATGAATCGACGGGACATGAATCGAATGAATGAATTGTAGGGGGTCATTCGTCCACACAGAGGCTGGCAGCTGAAAAGGGCACACACCTCCTATCATTTTCACTTTCTCATCGCACCGAAGGCAATCAAGACCTTTTATTTACACTTTATGTGTGTGAAGAGCTCTGCCGCCAGTCAAAATTGTTGAAGTCATATATGCTAAACTAAGCTCACCAGCTGCTGGCTGTAGTCTTGTAAAGACATGAGAGTGGTTTCAATCTTCTCATCATAGTCTCAGCATATTTCCCAAAATGTCAATATTCCTTTTTCAGGGGTAGATTTGTCTACTACATTTCTTAACGGGGACATAACAAATATATTTAAAGAGTCTAAATCTCAAGCTAATCATATAATAAAATTAGGTAATCTTATGAGTGCTACAGCTGTCACTAACAGCTTTGTCACTCCTCCTCCTAAAAAAATAATGGCACTAATGTTGAAATAGCAGATGTTGAAGTTGTGTTGAAGAATGCTGTAGGCCCGCTCCAGTATTGAAAGAATCAATGAGATTTCTGCAGTGGGGTAAAACTGTTGGAGCACTCCCAACTGTAAGGAGATAGAGTATTTGAAGATTCTTGGAATGAGCTAAGAGACGTCTGTTTGACATCCTGGACGGCAACATGTAGTCTGTAACAGAAAGTAGAGAGAAACAGACTGGGTATGATAAAGAGAGGGGAACAGAGAGCTTTCTGATGGTGCAGTTGTAGCGATACTTTGTAATGACATTGCATGATGTGGGATGTAAATAAAATTGTGCGGCTTTGGTGTGAAGATTCTTCCTTTCAGCTCAACACTGGCTAGTATGACAGAGACATGATTCATGGGAGACAGCTGCTAATGTTGTCCACTCAGTGATGTTTTATAGCGCAGACATACTGCAAAGTATCTCCTCCCTGACTGACATCAATTTGTTTCTGAAGACTGTGCCAGTAGCATCATGGGAGAAAAACGAAAAACGTCCTCGAAAAGATTAAGTGAAAAGCAGGTTACAACAGCAGAGAGAGGACAGTTAAAGAAGAAGATAGAGTGTGACAGAAAGGCGTACACGTTAGATGAGGTAATTCTAAATCTCTATCTCACCGCTGACAGACAAAAGTGACAGTAATACGAGGTGAATTTGCATAGCAGATGTTCCCCCTACACAGGACTAGATTTATTGGACTTGCAAACACTGCGATGGCTTCGTGCCATCTGTCATACAGCAGCAGCAGATAAATTAAAAGTAGCAGCTGTGAGTATACTGTGGAGGTAAGGGCAAGTTATAGCATCTCGCTCAGAGGAGGAAGAGATGCGTGTCAGGGAGGTTATTCCCTTCGGGAAGTCTGATGAGGAGATGGAAGCGAGAGAGAGTGAAAAAACAGTGGAGGAAGAGGGAGGAAGGCAGGCAGAGGGAGAAAGGTTTTCAGCTGCATGTTCTCTTGGAGTTATCGGCTGTTTAACATTTTTGTTAAAAAGCGGCTAGCAGCTAAATATTTCCATAACTCACTTAATCTGTATGAGCCCACATATGATTTGCTTGTGCTCACACAGGAGGCATGAGCTACACTTTATCCTCAAACAGGTATTAATTGTAAGAGCTATTTGTTATCAGGCAGTATTACATTCGTGAAGGCATAAATCTTACTCACCATGCGTAAAAATCAATCCCTTATTTCTTTCACTGAAGTCAGTCTTCTGCATTCTTGTTCTCTTTGGCTTTGGACCTAATGATTTTCTCTTAATTCCACAACAGCCTGTGGGTCGTGTAAGAACAACATTAAGAATTAATGTGTTCATCGTGACATGAGCATCAAAGTATTGTAGTCCAGGGGCAAAACACAGAGCTCACTACATTCCACTGTGTTTAATCAAATTCAAACCTTTTTTCTCCACAGGGCAGCTGAGGTGATGGTGTGTACCTGAAACAAAAGTATGCGACTCTGGATGCCAGGATAGCCACTGCGAATATACCCCGATCCATCAGTATGCTAGGGGTGTGGCAGCACCAAAAACTTTTAATCATGGGTTATTGTGAAACTGCCCTTATGATTCAGAGCACACATCAGAGCCATATAAAAAAAGTTGGATACATTAAGTAATTTTATGTCAATGCTGCAAGAGCAGTAGGTCTCCCCTGCCCACTCTCATTCGCCAAATACCAACACTTTATCAATAGGAATGGGTATTGTTTTTAAGATTTTATCGATACTACTACTCTTATCAATACTCCTTATCAATTCGGTTCTTTATCAGCTGATTTTCATTCACTTTTTCGGAAAAATTCAACACAAGATTATTGAATATTTTGAATATAACTGTTCGCAGAGCAGCAACAGTCATTTTTACAACAGCAATGTCACTATATAAATAATACATCACAATACTGAGTGAAGTTTAGTATTTATCAGTTGCTGTTAGTCATACTTCCCGTCCTCTGTCCTGCTCCCTCTGCTGATGTGATTCACTGTGTGCAGGTAACAGATAAGATAATATAAGATAAGTAGCAAAGTAAGCTCAACACTTAGTCTACATACAGACAGCTGTCATTTTAGCCTATTGGTAACAACTCTCTATCAGCCGAACTTGTGTGCTGTCCTTGTGTAAGACGTAACGTTAGTGACGGTGGATGAGAGACTGTAGAAAGAGCATATTGAAGATCGCTGTCTGCATGTTTACATGTTTATGCTTGTGAACATATGTATTAATGTAGAATTGGCTTCTTAGTCCCTAAGGTTTAACTGCAATTACAGTAACGAGTGTAGCTGCCATCAGGTTGAGTAATTTTCAAGTTATTCTTACTTTGTTTCCACTACAGCCTCTCTACTGTTCCCTGACTTTGCTGCGTGTTGTGCGGATGTGGGAGTGTGTGTGTGTGTGTGTGTGTGTGTGTGTGTGTGTGTGTGTGTGTGTGGAGGAGGTCAGTCCTGGCACACATGGAAGGTGAGAGGCTGCAGGATGATAATGAATTAAATGAATATGTTTGAAGTATCGATAAAAGAATCAATAACATTAGAGCTTATCAATACTACAGCTATGATAATTCAGCCCCAGGGCTCATTCAGTATCGGGTTTTGGTCCCCATCACCAGCTCTGTCACACACCTTGGTAGTGATGCCAAAGGTCTGGCAAGGTTTGGCATCTCCACAGGATGCACCGGGCTTTCAACTAACTACAATGTAAACCATCCATGGCGATATTTGACATTGACAGCAACTGGTGCAGTATAAAGAGCAAGAAAGTCCATATAAGGTGGGAGGGGGCGGTTGTGGAAAGGGTCAAACAAACACAGACTTTGACCCAGGAGACTGCTGTTTTTGTCCTGCATGACACTAAAAGTCAGTGCTGTCATAACGTAATGTACTTACCTCACTCATATGACATATTTGCATCACATTACATACCTACTTTAACCTGAAACATGGTGTTTTTTCTAAGTCTGACCAAACAGTTTTCAAGCCTAAAACTAACCAAACCATTTGACAACATTATCCTTATGTTAACATGTGATTCACCCAGGAGATCTGTGCGTCACATACAGACACTAAAGGATACGTCATAAAGACGCCAAAGGGTGCCTTCAGAGTAAGTGTCGCACGCCGAGGGGTAAGGGACAAGTTTCAGTATTTGACGACCTGGGATACGAACATGTTGGTCTCCCACAGGCTCCCAGGAAGTGCTCCGAGCTTTGGAGTCAATTTTCATGGTTGCCAAACAGTGGAATTATATCCATCACTTGATGCCATGTGGCCCAGAAAGATGTTTTCCCACAGACTTGCGTGAAGAAAGAATTGTGTGTAAATCAGTAAACATTTTTCTGAGCATCAAAACCCTTGCAAAATGACCTGTTTCACTATCAGAATTTGATTAATTTGGGCCAGTAACATGTGCAAAGTGTCAAAAAGCTGCACAATTGAATCATCTTATCCCCATTCAAGTCATCAGAGCGCTAAACCGGAGGAAGCAAGCTAAGCTGGCAGGAGTATCTAGTGCGTCTGCTCCATGGGCCACACAGTGTGGACACATTGCCGATCAAGCTTTTGTGTAACAACACTAAAATCATCTATGATTTTGCTTCAAAATGTGTTAAATTGTCAGTTCAGCAGTTAAGCCTTGTCCTGGTGTATTTTACATTTTTCAACAATTTACAGTTTCAGAGTAACCTTGGAGTTGTTGCTACCATCTCAGACAGCCACATAAAACTACCAGCACAGACTGACACACACACACACACACACACACACACACACACAACTCTTGAAATAACAGTGCAGGCCCTTGAGTCACACCTGCTTCAAACCACAAATTGCCCCCCATAGCCATCCTCTGTCTCTTTGTTGTAGAGCCACAGTGTGTCGTGGCCTCTGAAGAAACACCTGGCATTAGCGTACTTAATGTGTTGCCTATAACCAGTAACAACTATCTGTTAAAACAACAATGACCATGTGAGGGTACAGTATTCATTGGCAGTGCAGCTGTCCACATTTCTGCTTTCTGCTTTGCTGTAGAAAGTGTAGATAAAGTGCTCCTGCTGTTGTGGAATTATATAACTTGATGGATCATACTGGTGGTTTTTAATTTTACCTATAAACTACTTTCCATTAGCACTCTCCATTATCCGCAGCACACCATATGCTTTTTAGATTGATTCCCTCTCTTTTAGGCAGCTACTGACTTCCATTAATTTCGTCACAGCAAGAAAATCAGCTTGTGGAGACTTGAAACTTGCTTAAGTGAAGTCATTTATCACACCTATATTTTGTCAAGACACCATTATCAGTGAACAGGGACTCATTTGAACTCCGTCTTTGTTGTTGCTGTCGGGTCTCGACATTAGAGACTTCAGAGCCGACTCCTGAACAGCATTTTAGAGCTAAAGAAAAACACATTCACATGATCATGTTGCTTCTTGTTTTTCTTTTTGGTTTTGGTTTTCCACCACATACCTAATTAATGCAAGTTGTTTTGGCTGAATATGAAATCTTTCATTTCAAAGCTTTGGGGAATTTTCAAAACATACCCTGCTTGCTACTGCAAAAATAAATAAATAAATGGACATAAAATGGATAAATGTTCACTGTGGTGAATGTAATATCTCAATTTCAAGTCTCTGCAAGCTGATTTTGAATTTTTTAATTTTATTTTTTTGCCCTCCATCAATAACACCATCAAAAAGGCTGGTTGAAAGTTTAGTCTTCTTTAAAGGAGTATAATGAGACAAAAATGAAACTTACTTCAGTATAACACAGCCAGCCCCACTAGGCGGCGCTGTCCAGAAGACTTGTATCCTTGTGCGTCTGCGAGGTGTGCTCTCCGTCACTGCAGGGGCGCAGTTCGTCATGAACTGTGTATCCTCCTCATCAATGATCTAGAAACAGAAGAAGGAGGAATTCATGGTGCATTGCATTTACACTGGGAAGTTGGAATTTCCCTGTTCCCAGTACAGGTGTAACAATACCTCAATCTGGATCCATATATTGATTCAATGATCAACAATCCAATATCGTCAGTGCAAAGTGAAAACATCAATACATATCGTGATCTTCAAGATACGCCTTTATTCTGAAATTCTCACAGCAAATCTGTGTCACCACTTCCGTCCAAGAACATCTTGTCCCTAAACATTCAAACATCGCTAACACCTTAGCTTCAGGCAGACAATGAGACGCAGCCAAGAAAAAGTCAATGAGGACATTTGCTGATATCGTCTCATATTGATCCCCTCAATGGATAGAAACAAAATCGTATCATAACAGACTTTGTCATATCAGCAAGTATTGTATGACTGTCCAAAAAAATTTATATAATATTGTATCATGATGAAACGTGATTTACACCCCTAGTTGAAAACTTCGACTGGAACACCCCTTGAAGTCGGATTTCTGAAGCCGAAAATGGGAAGAACCTCAACAACCCCCAAACTCAAAATCAGAGATGCTTGTTCCATGCATCAAGCTGTAGTAATATACTGTTTATTCGCATTGCTGTCTTATTTGTGTCTGATTAAATCAGTTATAAACATAGTACTGCCAAACTTCTATCTGTGAACATGGTGCTAATGTGTTTGTATGCGCCAGTACGACTGAAACTGCTAGCTGCTGTATATTTTACAGGCCAGCGTTTAAAGACTTTATCAGGGGAAAAGTTATTCACTTTGCCTTCTCTTAAATGTGTCGTAAGGGCATAAAGTGAGTAGTTTGTCATCTTCATCAGTGATCACAGAGCAAGAGATGCAAAGTGTTTAATGAATTGAGATA
This sequence comes from Epinephelus cyanopodus, assembly GCA_026686955.1. Lineage (NCBI taxonomy): Eukaryota > Metazoa > Chordata > Actinopteri > Perciformes > Serranidae > Epinephelus > Epinephelus cyanopodus. The sequence continues at coordinate 34,331,962 of CM048917.1, read as the reverse complement.
TGGCGGGAGCAAAGATGAGTGAACTGTGCATGATCTGTGTTAATGGTATCGGTTTAGGGAGTGAGTCAGTCATTTACCATCAATATCAATTGTCAACTGATATCTATACTTAATATTAAGACAATCCCAATAGCATTAACATGACCAAGTTTTAATTCTGCTTTGATGACATTAACAATTATTCCTTCTTCTCATCTGAATCACACAAGTGAAACCAGCTCGAGCCAAAAGTAAAGTTGTGTGAAAGAGGACAATTCTCAAAGTCCCAGAGTGAGGCTTTGGATAATAACAGTCTTGTGTATTCAAGACGTGTCTAGCCCCAGTCCCTTCGGTACTTGGACCTTGTCAGACATTTTAAAGACTAAACACACACGCAGACAGACACACACATGCACACATGGCCTATGACCTTGTAGCTAGTGTTCCCCAGCTGCCTCAGCTCAACAATAACAATGACCTAACACCCGTCCCAAACTCCTGATAGGATATTAAGAGGGAGACAAAAGTCACAGACAGCTCTCTTTCTTGCTTGCTTGCTTTCTTTCCCAAACTCTCCTTGCTTTTCCACAAGAGAGCAAACTGAAATAAAGACAAACTTGGAAAGGCACATGCATATAGACCACACAAACACACACACACACACATACACATTTATATTTCTGTATTGACTTCCTCAAATCTTACACACAGTTTGATTTACTTGGTGCCACCAGACTGAAGCTCTGTCAGTCAAAAGCAGACACAAACAACTGGCTAAAGGGCATAAGAAGAGGGAGAGATTGAGAGTGGGGAGAGAGACATAAAAGAGATAAAAGAAGAAAGGGAGAAAAAGGGAAACATAAAGGAAAGGGAAACGTAAGCTTAAGGAAGAGACAGACAGAGTTTTGTGAGAGAGAGGAATGTGGAGATAGATTAGGGCTACAGAATAATAATTTGAAACAGAAACTGCACAAGGATAATACTTAAATAAAAAGCTGCTGTCTAGACATGAGGAAAGTATGGCTTGTTTGTTGCAATGAAGCTGCGGCTCAGATGTAGCATATGTACACACTTGACATCTAGAGCATTGACACAAGGGTGACAGAGTGCATAAATGGGACAACTGTTCATCATTGTGCTTGCTCAGTGCAGACTTAAATCAGTCAAGTCTTCAAGACTAGAGGCATGACAATCCAGTCCCATGTAATGTTCCAAGTTAAGGCAGATACATAAAGTCCAAACTCAAGACAGGTACCTCTATGTTGTAATGCAAGACAGCCAAGTCCCAAGTCAACACAGTCAATCAAATTAGATCAAAAGACAAGTTAAGTCCCTATTCAAGTCCCAAGTCCAAAACACTGCATTCCCAGAGCAAATGGTAGAGTTTAAAGTCAAGACAGCAAATCCCAATTCAAGACCGAAGGCCAAATTCAAGACAGGCAAGTCCCACATTAAGCCCCAAGTTAGGACAGTCGAATCTCAAATCACATTCCAAGTCAAGATAGTCAAATCTCAATTGATAGCTGAGTCCCACAACAAGACAAGTCTCATTTGGAGGGCTAAGTCCTAAACTTTCCAGTTCATGATCATCGTGTTGCATCAAGGCTCCATACATAAAGTTAGGTTGATGTCAGTGTGTACCTAATAATCTAAAGTTGACTTTGAGGGAAAATAATAGCCTGAAAAATAAAAAATTGCCCTACTCAGAGTTTTTATTGTTAGTTTGATGTTCAGCACTAGATTGATTTATTAATTACTTTGGGATGGACATTCAGTTCCAACTTTATAAATGTATGTAGACATTTATGACTTTGAATTAGATGTTCAGTTCAACAGTTAGCCAGTTTCTAATAAAATCAAAAATTGTTAAATCCAACAGGTCAAATATTTTTTCACCAGGGGAGTGGGGGCTATCAGCTATGGAATTTTTCCTGCTCCAAACCATCATTATTAAACTGCCCTTTATAAAATCGGTTGACCTACTACTACTCATCCCATTAAGACTCCTTAACTTTGGGCTTAGGGGGAAGTCTTTGAAATCATCAGGCTCAAGCCTAATGGCTGGAAGTCAGTCAGTGGTGTTGAAGTCAAAATTGCGTGGACACAGTCTTTTCTGGTTTTGTTAGGTCGAGTACATACAAAACATTGGCATTGCTGTCATGACTTTTATTTAAACAAAGAAAGAAGAATCTGTTTCAAGCCACACTGTTCTATCACCGGCAACAGAGGATATGTGAGAGATGGAAGGACAGACAGAAAGAGAGACAGACAGACAGACAAAGAGGGGACGAGAGGCAGTGTGGGAAGACTGGCAAAGGAGCGTTTGTTTTCACTGCAGAGGCTGGCATGTCTGTGTGTGTCCACGGTTTGTCTATCTCAATCTCTCTCTCTCAATCTCTCGCTTTCTGTTGAGATGGTAAACACAGATGCTTCAGAGTGCCTGCACAAGCAAACGCAGAGCCCTGTTCAAACACACACACACACACACACCTCTCACACACACAAAGAGACTGAGAGCGAGAGACAGACAACGCAAACCCAGAACAGACACCCAGGATCCCTGGAGAAAACTGACAATAAGAGTGCTATTGGTGTGTGTCTGTGTGTGTGTTTGTTTGTTGGTCGGAGTGTGCGCACACATTGAAGGTTTGTAATTAAATGCAAAGCAGTTACAAAGAAGTGAATACAGTTAAAACCTCTGGGACCTGAGTGCAGAGACGAAACTTTTGGAGGAAAACCACAGGCAGGCAGACACAGATTGAAATGTCACATAAACATTTGAAGATGAGCATATTTCAGTAAGTAACAAAGATCTCTTGCTCGACGAAGACCTCGAAGGCGCCGACATTTTGCCTTGAGCTTTCCATCAATCAAAGCTGTACTATTACTGCACAATACCGCTGAGGTCTTGGGGCTATCACAAATGTTGCATCATATTACAGTTTGTGTCTCAGCCACCCAACCAAGGCAGCGGTGTCGCATATCCAAACATCTACTCCGTAAAAGACTGTGTGTGTGTCTGTAGGTTTATTTCTTAGCCAATGGAGCCAATTCTGTGGCTTTCGGCACTCAATTACACAAAACAACACTGAAGAAGCAACAACACTGGGAGCGTATTGCCCGTTTAACATAAAATTGACCCCAAAGCTCTTTTTAATATGCACCCTTTTACAATTATATTTGCATTTTAGTGTTGTAATGCTTTGCAGAGGTCAATTTAAGAGAAATTTAAAATGTTTCTATGAGCTGTAGTGCTGCCATGGCCATCAAACTAAGGAGTGTTTGTGTCTTGTTTGTGTTCACTCAGACTAGATGTGTAAAACGACTGTCTCTATTCTACTTGTAGCAACAGCTCAAATGATTTCTTTCCTGCCTTCCTCTAAGTCTGTTGTGTCCTTTTCTCATCTCTGTTTTTCTTGTGTGAAAGCTGTGACGTTATCGAGGCTTTGGTGTGAAAAGCTTTGACAAAAACAGACAAGTCTGTCACCTTGACTAAAAAGCACACTCAGTGAACAGACTAAATGACACACAAAGATATACAAATACAATTTGGTGAAGTGACAGACTTTCCGTGGCACCGGGCTAACACTTTACAAAACACTGAGCATTCAGCTTTTGACTTGAACATTTTTTTCTTCCTGATCTGTCTCTGAACCTCATTAATCCATAATGGCATGGAAATGCCTTGACTCCTTGTACTTTCGCTGTCTGCAAAAAGAAACACATCTGAATTAATGAAAAAAAGGGATTACTTCCAACTGGTGTCATTGTTTCTTTCACATAAAAGAAATGCCAAGCCATGCTTAACTGACAGCTGTTTTGAGTTTTAAAGCTACAATATATCCAGTTTCAATATATATGTTTAGTGTGGACTTGCATGAACAGTTCTGCACACTGCTTTTGAGTTTTGTTCTGTCCCTTTCTCTCTTCCTCTACCTGCCTTCTTCTGTAAGCGTGGAGCACCTGAAACTCAACAGTTTTTCCCACCCTCAAGTTAATAAGTCTTTCACCCCTGGAAACTTTAAGATGGTCTTTTTTAAACCTGGGCTGTCTATGCAGTTGGTGCTATAAGGCTGTGGCATTCACTTTTGCTTGAGAGGTAGAAAACCTACAACTTCCAGAATGCACCACACTGCAGCAGACCAATAGATGCTCCCGCTGGTGGGTGACATAATGCGAGCCCATCAGTTTTGACACAGGACAAAATATGCTGGCTAGAAACAAATGATCTTGAATTAAAGTTAAGCCAAAATCTGTTTCTGAAAACATTTTTGAATGTTGGTTCATACTTGATCAGCACTGCTTCATTTTACTGTTTGATCTCTTGAGTTGTACAATACAGGAAACAGTCTGATGCCCACGTATTGTTCACATATTCCTGTATGACTGTCAAACAATGTGCTAACATCTGTTCCTGAAGACTTTTTAGGTGAGAAATAGACAATGCAGCAACAGAATCTTAGTTTATATTTGATCGGCACTGCTTCATTTTACTGTTTTAGTGTGAGAGTGCGAGAGAGAGTGGGCCGGTCTTTTTATCTCCATGGTGGCGGGCATATGAAAATGCAGAATGTGTAGTTAGGGCAACAGCCGTAGAGCCAGCAAAAAGCCACCGGATTAGCCAAAATGCAACACGCAACAGTTTTTTCAACGAAGCTCTACCTGCAAACATTTTACTCGCATTTGCAACTAGCCTGCTGCGGCTCCGCGATGGCTGACCAGCGACCGAGAAGGTCCAGTAGCCTAATTTCCTCTTTCGTTGGCGCCATGACTGCCCAGTAATACCTGGACAACCGAGCCATGGCAGCACACAGGTATGTGGCATGTCAGAAGAGAAACGAGCTGTTCACATTTCTCTCTTCGTGTCAGTAACGGTCCACAAACCTCACCTCACTTTAGGGACTGTTCTTTACTTATAAAGAGACTGTTCTTTACTTGTCGGGGAAGGAGGGTGGCTGGCTGATTTTTATTTTATTTATTTTATTTTGATCCCTGTTTCTGAAGTATGAATAAGTCAATAAGTAATTTATTCCACTGAAATATCATTGATGTATTATAGAAAAGTGATTTATGTTTTTATAAATGACAAAAGGCACATCTTCCTCATTTTCACTGTGGTATCCTGATACTACTCAGAACCGTGATACTTTTACTGGTATCGTACTTTTGGTACCGTGACAACACTAGATGTTACAACCATTCCATTTGGAGTTGTGCAGTGAGGCGGCTCAGGTTACAAATTAAGCACTGGAGAGCATGAATCACAAGGTATCATGGGTTCATGTGACAATTTTACCTTAACCAAACAAGTAAACTTAGCGATTGTGTATGTGGGTGCATGTGTGTATTCTAGGGTGTTCTGGTGAGTGTGCCTACTTGTGTCTGTTCTCCAGCCTTGCCTACCCAGTTTGTTTGGCCTATTGTCACAGAGAAACAGCATGAATAAACTAGACAGGCTCCTGCTCAGACCAAGGCTGAGTCACAGAGCTGTTGAGACTACAGCAGTCATCCTCAATCGCTTTTGGCCTTCAAACACTTAAAACGAAGTGGTGACATTTTCTATGACACCAAACAGTGGGGCACTGTTTCCTTTTCCAAGTCACTGCTTGACCTATTCTCCCAGCGGTGCACATCATACTATAATTTCACATAATAAAGTTTAATTAGGCATTTATCTGAAAAAATGTATGATGATTTTTGTATTCATGAAAAATCCCTGGATCTTTATCTCATTGCCATAATAGACAATACACTGTCTTCAATGTGGTACTTTTGTACATAATTACAGATCAGCTGTCAGTCAAATAATGTGTGTGCAGTAGTGTGAGGTCAAATATACCACAGCAGAGAACTGAGGTGTATTTGCCAATAATGGCGCCTTTGGCTTGATCGTGCCTGCAGTCCATCAAACTCTCTATTTGAGGGTGGGAAGCTGGTGAGGGATTGGGCTATTGTTGTTGCACTAGTGGTTGGCTGAGAAGAGGTTCTTTAAAGGGGGTTTGGAAGTGTCTATGTTAACAAACTAGCCTTTGTGATGGTTTTGCACTAGAATTCCCAAAGATCAATTTTCAATGAAAGAGCACGAGAAGTGATACGTATGAGTGGCACATGAGCAATATTTATGCCCAATACACCAATACAGAAACCTAAGGTCAATGTCAGAGTTATGACATTGAGTAATAGCCAGAAAAGTGATTTTGCCTAATATTATGATGTCATAGTGAAGTTGACCTTTTGAATATAAACTGTTAAATGTTAAAATTCATCATTTTATCCAATTAGACATTGTGTGAAATGTTGTCACACTTAGCATAAGAATTCTTGAGGTGAAAAAACATGATCTGTGAGGTCACAGTAACCTAGACCTTTGACCCCTGACCATTAAATTCTAATCAGTTCATCGCTAAATCCAAGTGGACGTTCGTGCTCTCAAGGTGTTCTTGGGATGTCACGTTCATGAGAATGAGCCAAACGCAAGATCACCATGAACATGACTTTTAACCACCAAAATTTAACAAATACTAATAAGCAGTCATTCAGTCCACCATTGGTTTTGCACGACAAGAATAACAGTCTTTCGGGAGGATGTCCTATGTCTGTTTGACCCATCCTCTTTGCATCCTGCCTGACCTATGTGGACTTTCTCACTCTTTATACTACGGCAGTTGCTAGCAGCATAAAAAAAAATTGACTTCTCATACTGCTGTTAATAGGTGCCTTGGTGCGTCATATCAACACCAAAGGCCACTGACCAAGTGTCAGTACTTGATGAGTCGTGAGTGAGACCAGGTTGGATTGTTGCTGTCACTACTTCAGCTGAAAAACTAGCCAGTTCAAAAAAAATCTGTTGCTCTTGGAAATTTAAGTCTCTTCCTGTGCAGCAGACACTCAAGTGTTTAGAGCAGCTAATGTGAAAGCTTTGGCTATAATTTAAAAAGAAAACATTGCTTAAGACTATCTGTGGTACAGATTAATGACCATTTATTTTTATGAAAATCTTTTGGTTGACCGTAAGAATCAATTTTGCTCACATTTCGTACATCAGTCCCCTCTAAAAGTGATTTGTCACCTCCTTGTATAAACTTATTTCCTCAGACACTTGATGAGCCACAACTGAATCTGCAGCGAATCACATACTGCGATCACTAAGAAAAAGGGGCCTCACACTCCAGCCTACACTCATAGTCTTGATGCATTATGTATTTAATAAGCCATCATCAGTGCTGACAACATTATTTATGGAAACCTCAAGCATCTAAACCAACAAGCTTGTCAAGCATAATAAATAAGGATGTGTGTCTTCTGGAAGTTCCTTGAAGTAAACAAGCACATACTGGTCCTTGTAAACTCCTGTTAATCACAACACAGGGACACTTGGGCTCCTGTACTGTATGTATCAATATCTGTAGAGTCAGAATAATTACTTTAGGATCACATTTGGGTCTGATTATGCTACGTATCAGGTCACCATCATTACAGCTCTACACACATCCTACACATTCTTTTCTTTAAAGCCTTCTAAGCTCTGCTTGGCTTATGTAATTGCCTCTATCTGAAACCTATGACTTAGCTGTGGCACTTTAAACTGATTGGGTTTGTTTATCCCCAGCTCAACTCAGAACCCTAGATAATCTGTGCAGAAAAAAAGAAGATAATATCTCATGTCTGCTCATCTCTCCCCTTATCCAAACAAGCTCTGTTTGTCTCCCTGAGCAATAACACGTTGCTGGCCTAGATAAATATGACCCACGTCCCACACCAACGCAAGGAGGGCTGGGAAAAACACACAGGCAGACCCACACGTATACCCACATGCCCATTCAGTGCATATATAAGCACAAAGGCACACATTTCTGAGCAGACAATGACTGCAGACTCAGTGGGAGTCGCGCGCACAGACATGCACACTCACAGACGTACTTTTAAAGGTCTGACACATTAAGACAGAAGTCCTTTAATGGTAGTAATGGGGACAACGAGCAGATTATTGCTTAAGGAAAAAACAATGAGCAGCAACTCTCAGTTGTGGTGTTTTAGTGAAACAGCAGGCGGGCACATTCCAGGACAGCTGCCAGAAACAACCGAGGACCAGAGAGCGGGGAGAGAGAACGGCCGTATGGGGAACCACAACTGTGTTCATTTGGCTCCTCTTCCACAGTACAATAACAATCATGACATTGCAAAAGTAGCCGCATAATTAACTTGCGGAGAATAAACTGTCAGGAATATAAATTGTTGTATAAACTTCGTTTTACATAAGTATTACGATGTAAACCTCTCTGATAAAGAGAAGCTGAGTTTGATGGATTGAGGTCATTTAGATAAAAAGCCAGCCTCGCTGTCATGCTGCATCTTCTCTTATCGACCCCTTGATATAGCTGGAACACAAAGCAGAGCGTATTTAATAAATGAAATCATTGTGAGACTAATTTCTAAGTTTTCAGTGATACAGCGTAGTGTCCTCATAATGTGGCTTCATGCTGGACACATCTCGTTTCATACAGTCAGTTTCTCAGAACCAAATATACACTTGAAACACTTGACAGTGATTTGATAGCAGCTTATCTCTAGAGGCCTTCATCATTTTCCACATGTGGATAAAAGCCTCAATTACAACTGTCAATTACAAAACAGAATTTTCTGATGGATGTGCCAATATGTATTAAACAGTTTGCAAAGCCAGATTGTCAACTTTAATTTTCTTCAAACTGTTCCAGTTTCTTCTCACTGCCTACTCCCCGGTCGCAGCCTCACTGCAGACTCTGCTGGGACCTGAAGGTTGAGACTGTGAGGTATTTATTGTGCAGGGAGCCGAAATCAAACAGAGCAGAGTGAGCTGAGATGTTTGAGTTTGAACGGTTTAAACCAAAATCCAAGCAAGTAATGTCAGCCTTACACCAGAAGACTTTCTAAGTGATTTCACTGTTGCAGAAAAATTTCCGATGTCGTAATGAAATCATCAGTTTTACCTCAGTTCATGCGCACTCGTTTTATCTTGATCGTTTGGACTAAGATCATGGACGGAATATGAAACATGGGCACAAACATGCAAAAGGCCCCTCCACCTCCACTAAACAGGAGTAAGACACACAGGCTTTATAGTTGTGTAGCGTTTCTGTCATTGTTTGCATCTCTTTGTAGTCGTTACACATCTCTTTGTGGTTTTGTGTGTCTTTGTAGTTGCTTCTCGTCTCTTTGTAGTCACTTTATGCATCTGTGTAGTCATTTTGGGTGTCTTTGTAGTTGCCTTGCATCTCTTCTAGAGCTCTGATTCTCTGCCTGAGCCCGATTTTTTTTTTTAATGACACTGGCAATTCTCATGCATAAACAGCAGGACTTTTAATAGACTGAATCCAGTGGAAAGAGAGAGAAAGATGGGGGGACTGGGACTGAGAGGGAAAGTGAAGGAACAACGGGGCAATATAGTGAAAAACCGAGGGAGACAGAGAGAGTGTGCGCAAGAGAGGAACGGAAAATGAGAGAAAGCGGGGGCTGCAAGGCGGCTTGGTTGACAGTGTTTGCTTCTGCCTCCCCAGCAGTGGAAGAGATGTGTAACATGCAGAAAAAACCTGTGATCATCACCTTCGCACCACATCCCCATTGACTGATGTACGTACTAAATGCACTGTAGGGTGCAACCCGCTCTGATGAACCTGTTGTGCACAAGACGACATGCAGGCTATTGAAGAAAAAGAAGAAGTGGTGCGATAAATGTCTGAATATTAAAATATTGATATTTTTATTATAATATATAAAACATAATATTTTTTATTTTACGGTAGAGATTTGGGTTTTTAAATGGAGCTTGGCCCCGAAACTGCTGCTGTGGGTCGGGCTCAGTTCAGGCTTTGGCAGACACTGTGCAGGTTTGTGAAGAGTCAGGTCTGATTTTTTGGGCCCAGTCACAGCTCTAGTCTCTTTATAGTTGTATTCTGTCTCTTTGTGGTCATTTTTTGTCTTGTTGTGGTCATTCTGAATCTTCTTACTGTATGTTCACACCAAAAGCTGCCAGAGCTGCAAAATAGCTGAATTCGCTCTAGCAGCGCTGCTGGTAAAAATATCTGTGGCAGCGAAAGCAGCTCAGGTTGCTCATGACGTCAAATTTGAATGTTCGATTAAGCTTCTCAATTTAAAGGAGCTACAAAGCAAAGTTACTGGCCTGAGCACAGAAATGTGACTTCGTGCATTTGCCTGAGTACATAAACATTCACGTTTGGACAATGAAAACAGCATAAAAAGGTCTGAAATTAAACATTAAACACACACAGCCTGTGTTGCATTCAGCTAAATAACAAATTCCAGTACTTGAATATATCGTAGCACAACACAGCAGCATGTCAAGTGGGCCGAACCCGAACCGAATATGAGCGACATTTTTTTATTTGCGGCTGGATGGGGAGAGGTTCCAGCGCTACTTCAGTCTGACAACTTACTGCTTGTTTTGAAGTCCACAAGCGATGGACATCTACTTTTCGATTGGTTGCTGGTCATTTGCAGCTCAAACGCATCATAGCTAATTGGCATAAAGTTAACCAGTCTTCAACTTCCATTTGCAGCTCAATTTGCAGAACACTGCTGCTCATTGCTTTTGCAGCTCAAAACACCTCTGGTCGCCGCTATCCCTTGAAAATGAATTAGACCTGACGCCTTTACAGCTCTGGCAGCTTTTGGTGTGAACGCACAGTTACAGTCACTGTCTGTCTCTTTGTGGTTTTTTTTACCCTTTCTGACATTGTCCTGAGTCTCCGTACAGTATGTACTGTATGTCTCTTTACAGCTATGTTGGCTCTCTTCCTGGTCAGTATGTGTCTCTTCTAGTGACATTTTAGAGGTTAGGGCCAAGAAGACCCCTGGGTCTGTGCCCAGTAGACCTGTTCGGTAATCCATCCATGGTGGTGATAAAACTTAGCTCAAGCTGTCTAAGATAGTCTTTTTCTCATCTTCATGTTATGACAAAATCAAACATGTTTAATATTGTTGTAGGTTTCTAGTCTTGGCTCATGCGAATGCTGAAGTGTAATGATGTGAACATTGTAATCCAATAGGTGTGCTCTCTCCAGCCCCAAACAAGAGGCTGCAAACCAGGCAGACAGCAAACATGGAGGGGACGCTAGAGTGCCAGACTGTGAACAAGTGTCAGTTTTCTTGGACTGTGGAAATGGAGGAAAAATGATCCAACCAGCACTTATTTTAGTGAGAAATCTTAATTTTTTAAACAAATTCCCACAGTTTCCTTCCACTAAAACAGTGCAGCTGACCATCAGAGGCTGGTGGCGAGTTGAGACGACAAAATGTAAAATGTAAATTATGGATGCAGATTATCTTCATGGATATATCAATGCTGAATTAAGAGAACGCTGTTGGCATACAACACCTTTTATCTTGTGTTTCTACAGTTATGTGTTTTTGTATCGACATGTAAGGAATTACTAATATGTCATATTTGTTAAAGGAAGTTTGGCGTAATATTTTCCACCAGGAGCAGGACAAAGAAATGTGGTTGTAGTCTTGCAAATAGTGACCCTGCAAGATCCCCAGTCTTATAAAAATATTCAATCAATCAATCAGTCAGTCAATTTTATTTACAAAGCCCAATATCACAAATCACAATTTGCCTCACAGGGCTTTACAGCATACGACATCCCTCTGTCCTTAGAACCCTCGCAGTGGATAAGGAAAAACTCCCCAAAAAAACCTTAAATATATTATATTATATTAAAGTGTGTTACTCAAAACTAATATTGTCTTCAAATGTGTTCATCTTGATTCAGACAAAACTAAGGTTTTACTGTAGGCTACAAAACAACATGATAATCCTGTGTTTTCACAATAAGCCGTGTTTTGGGAAGTGATAAGAAGAAACACACTGAAAACACCAAACAAGTAAAAAAAAAAAAAAAGTGATTAAGTCCAGACTTCTCAAATTTATCCATCCTGCTTGGGAAGCTCACACAAAATCACTCTTTTAAAACTTAAGGACACAATTATACAGACAGCACATTATTAATTTTAGTTGTTGGTGTTTTCTTCTATTTTTCATCCCGTGGCTGTTATTTGTTTAATCATTTATAAAACGATGTGTAAACTTGCAAAGAATTTTCATTAAAATTTAGTGACTGGAAAAGTTGGAGAGTAAACCCAGAGGCAAGAGGAGCACAGTGAATGAATGAATGAACAAATGAAACAATTAATAAGTGTTGACACACTCTTAAAAAGACATTCAGTTTCACTGTCAAAAAAATGAAGCTCCCAGGGAAAGGACTGACAGGGAATGAATAAATGATCTCGAAAAGGACTCACTGAGCCAATAACTCTGCCAAGATGGCACAATCCTCTGCTTTTTGTTTGTTTGTTTTTTTCAATAAAAGAACATTTATATTTGTATTTGTATTTGTATGAAAATATGTATGGTGATAGTTAATCATGGGACACATGCCATTTTCATTTGAACAGGAGCAGTAGTTTAGGAAAGAAAACACCTTTCTTCTTTAAAGTTGCCCATTTTGCAATTTTTGGAGCAGTTTATAAGATTTAGGGGGATTTAGTAGAGTCTAGTGTTGAGGATTTCACATATCAATCAGCTAAGACTTCTCCCCGGATTAAAATATCTTCAGTGTTCATCGTTCAGGAGGTTTTTACCGGGAGCCAAATTATCCGCGGAGGTCTACAAAACAAACAAACCTGGTGATTAAAACCGGTGACACTACATTACAAATGAGTGTTTCTTCTACACTGTTTGGCACTGTGCAGATGGGCCGCTCACCCAGCGCCTCCTGTGTGTTCACCCTTTTTCTCTGATAACTTAATGTGCGCTCACCTTATTATGCAGACATTCAGGAGGTTTTTTACCGTGTGACGAATTATCCACAGAGGTCTCCTCTCCAAAACAGTAAAATCACTGAATAAAGCAGGTTCATGTTAAAAATCAGTGTTTCTCTGACACCGTTATGCATGTTGGCGGTTAGCCCAGCACCTGCTAATGTCTGCTCACTTTATTTCTCTGATTTGATTTTGGTTGAATTCTTAACTTAAAATCCAGATGATTAGTAGGTTTTTATCCACAGAGGTCTCCCAAACAAACAGCCCAGGCGATTAAAACCAGTAAAAAACATAGAATAAAGCAGTTTTACATTTAAAAAGTTGGTGTCTGTGTGCTGCTTCACACAGAGGAGCTTCTTACTACGGTGGCAATAGTGATGCGAAAATGCAAATGGCCCTATCTAGAGCCAGTAGTGGGGTTTCCAGCCAAATGTATCAAAATTTTTGAGCGAATTTTGTGAAAATGCACAAAAGGAAATGCAAATTTAAGCCTGTTTCCATTCATTATTGTTTGGCAATTATTGGGAGTCAACAGGAAAAGCAGCAGGTGGCGCTTCTCGTGAAAAATGAACAAAATAAAAACACTCCCGTAGAAGAAGAGTGCGCCTTGAGATGATGTCATAAGAGAGCGTCTTATGCCCACTGTAAACAACACACTCAACTACTGACCATGGACAGATTCCTGATAAACCTGTTGGCTCTTGGGAGAACTCTGGTTAGCATTTTGTCAGCGTTGATGACAAAGAAGAAGTTTAATATTAAGAGTACTGTCGGAAATAGCTGGAAGGAGACCACCTTCTCCGTGTGTATGGGAACGTCGGCGTGTGAAGGACTTTTGGGAAGTAGTTGTCCAGCAGCATTTCACTCACGAACTCTGGCTGAAACATGTCAAGGGCCACTTTTGAGGATCTGTGTGCCAGTACGTCGTCGTTTATTCGCAAAACCTGTTTCCATAGCAAAAAGTTGCATTTTCCTTTTATCGATACACTGACAAATCCACCCCCTCCAAGCGTAAATACTTTTTTGCGAACTTTCGGTCTTTTTTCAAATTTCTGGCATTTCCATCCAAGTTTTTTCCCACAATTTTTGAAAATGTGAATAAAAATAGGTGGCTGGAAACCCCACTAGTTTTTCTTTGTTCGTTCTTGGCTACTGTAGAAACATGGTAGTGCAACATGATGATCTCCATAAACAAGGAACCGCTCCCTATGTAGATATAAACGGCTCATTCTAAGGTAACGAAAACACAACAATTTTTTTGTTCAGGTGATTATACACAAAAGGAAAAAAATACATATATATATATATATATATATACTTATATATACTTAAATAATAATATTATTTTCCATTTCTGTCCTACAAACTGGAACTTTAAAAAAATCTATAACAACTTGTGGATGCACTTATCATTTAGCCCTTGGCTGAAACAACTGAACCGAAAATATCTGTGTCATTGACTGGATCCATTCAGTGCTTTGTATCTAAAATTAGAAGAAGAATACATACTTTATTGATCCCAGAGAGGGGAAACACCCCTAACCACAGCTTTTCATAGTTTGGGTCCCTCAGTTCCAATTAAGAAATACAGCAATATTTTAGACAAAAGTGTGTTTGCAACCTTGTGGCAAATGTCTGTGGCCCATTCCTGTTCAACATGATAACACCCCTGTGTATACAGCCAAGTCCATAAGGAAATGGTTTTCTCAGTTTGGTTTTGAAGAACTGGCAGAAGTTAATGGACCGACGACTGTGAGCCTGGCTTTATCTCCTCACTAATGCTCTCGTGGCAAATTCCTGCAGCCAGCTTCCAAAATCTTGTGGAAACCCTTCACAGAACAGTGGAGGCTGTTGCAGCAGCAGACGCCCCATGGTTTTAGAGTGGGTGTCATGTTGAGGTTACATTGACTTCACTCCATTGTCCACATACCAATGGGCCACAGCACATTACACTCAGCTGCCAGTTTGTTAGGTAAACGTAACTAAAACTAGTACAGTCTAATACATCAGTCCTCATAATGTTCAGTTTTTAAAGGTGTAGATTTAACACCTTGTGGTGCGGTTGAATTGTATATGATTAAACTATGATGTATTTTTGTCAATAATGACGAGAATATCATTGTAAAAGTGTAAAACTTAAACAGTAACACATCTTACTATATAATGACGAAAACGAAATTTGGCACAGTGCTAGAGGGTCATGGGAGGATAAGAATGAAGCAATATTACATCAATTTATCCAAAGGGGGGCGCTATAGCAACCAATTGAAATTGCAAACTTTGAATGGGCATATCTCATGCCCTGTATGTCATAGAGACATGAAACTTTGCACAGAGATGCCTCTCCTCATGAGGAACAAATTTGCCTCAAGAAGCCATGATTTCCGGTTATATAGATTTTCCGCCATTTTGAATTTTTTGAAAAACACTTAAAATCGATCTCTTCCTAGGAAGTTTGACCAATCTGCATGAAACTTGGTGAACACAATCTAGGGACCAATATCTAAAGTTTCCTTTTGGCAAAAGTTGGAAAACTTATTAAACTGAGCTTCTATAAGGCAATGAATATTGCGGAGGGCGTGACTCATCACATAAAGGTGTATAACATCTCAAGGGTTTCACCGATCACCACGCAACTTTGTAGGCATATGACCACACATAATCTGAGGGGACCCCTCCATTATTGACCCCATCAAACAAAATGGGGGCGCTAGAGAGCTAATTCCTTATCTAGGTCTAACCGCCATATCCATTTTTACTAAACTTGGTAGATATGTAGAACAGGTCGCCTCAAGGTGACTGGAGAAATTTAACTCTAATTGGCAACTGGGTGGCACTATAACAACAGAAAAATGCTTAAAAATTGTTAAAATGCGACAGAGCGCTGTGGCTCCCCCTGTGGCCGAATGTTTGGGTTTTTTCTAATTTTTTGTATGACTAAGTCATGGTATGGTATGCTGTACATAATCACAGAAACTGTCAGTGTGTCATTCTTACAGTCAGTCATTCTGTCTGTCCCATGTTTTTCTACTGAAGTGGTCAATCTATGTGAAAGTGCACATAGGCATTGAGGATTAGCATAGGTAGAAGGTGACAAAGCTACCAATGGGTATGGACTAGTTCCTACTATTTATTGGTTTTGGTACTTTTTAAAAGGGTCTCTGTAGAATTTTCTTGTAAACAAATAAAAGTTCAACAAAACACATTGTGTGGATCCCCAGGGTCTAACAAAAGCTGATTTTGGCTTCAGGGATGGTGCTGTCTGTCTGTCTGTCTGTCTGTCTGTGAGTCAGTCAGTTCACTAATGTGGTTCAAACAGAAATATCAACAACTACAAAATCTACTGCAATGAAATATTGTAGAGGCATTCACAGTCCCCAGAGGGATGACTTTGGTGATCCTCTGATTTCTCCTTGAGTGCCACAAAGTGGTAGACATTTTTGTTTTGTATTAACATCTATTAACGTTGTCACTGTGATGTTAGCATTTAGCTCAAAGCAGCACTGTGTTCAAGACCAGCCTCACAGAGCCACAAGCATGGCTGCATATGGCCACAGGAGATGCAGCTGCCAACTGTCCATCAGAAATAATATGAAACCAGCAACAGGAATGTCTATGGCATCATAGCATTTTGCATTTGTATGCAGGGACCCACGCCATAAATTGCTCCAAAGCACTATTAGAGGTCAAAAACTCTCTTTTCCTTTCCCCATCACCTGACGACCACACCCACCCGCACACCTGCTTCCACTTCCCATATGACAAAGCTGGATATCAACTAGCTCAGTCAACTCAGTAGGCAGTATTCAAATTACAAAATATTAAAAGCAGCCAAGGCTTAAAATATGTGTAGCTATTATCATGACTGAAGCATAAAATGTGTATCGTTTGCAATTTAGTTGGATGATGAAGAACTAACTCTGAATATGTTAAAGCAGCTGTGCGGAACTTTTTACCATTAATAAAACTGTCCCTAGTTCGTATCACCCCCCCTTGAAGATCCGCATATTTATTTGAACCCAACAGCGACAAAAAAGCCTTTCTCTATATGGCTATTTAGCGTAGCCTAGCTTGGGTCGGACACACAGCGGAAGTCAGCAAACCAGAATACGGCACCTGAAGCAGAAGTGATTCTGCTCGCCCGCAGCAGCCCTCAGCGATTAAACCACAGAAGAAGAAGAAGCCATGTTTACAGTGTTCTTCGAGTAAGCAGTACGCAACGGGCATTGCTGAACACATAACACCTAACAGTTTTACCAGAGATCTATGAGGATCTATGACAAGTATTTGGGGTAAAAATGGACGACATAGTAGTGCAAGCTTCATTTCCCAAATGATTGCCATTGTAGGAAAGTTCGATGATGTCACTCTGTATAATAATTAGCCATGTGTTTCTGTTTGGGAGAGTTTGTTGCTGTTTTTGGAGAAATTGCCCTTCAAACAATGGCTGCTGTTTTATAACAAGCTATCATACAAATGAGCTTTTGGTCAAATAGCTCTACTAGAAGCTGTTGCTGATAGATCTGTGGAGAGAAAGTGGTTGTGGGAGGAGTCAGGAGTGGTGTGGCCGCCATGTGGAGAGTTTTACAAAGGAACACTTTTTTCCAAACCTTAGGACGTCCAGCGCTACCGTCCAATAATTCTTTCGGTGCATGACCACAATGCTTTCACATAATGTAGGCAAACTGTCCCCATCAGAGAGCGTCTAGCACTCAGGCTCTGGCACCTGGGGGAGACTACCGCAGCAAAGGCACAGCTACAGCAGCCTTGTGTAGTTTCAACTACATGTTAAGGCTGGGTTTTCATTGAGTGTTGAGCTGAGTGTAAGCTTCGCACTGGGTAAAGCTGTGAGAGTCCGCTTAGCTGCACATACACACTCACACACACACACACACACACACACACACAGTGACAAGGCTAACTGTCAGCATCACACAGCTTTCATGAACGGATGTAACAACAGAGTCGAGTCATTTGTTGGGACCGTTTCACAGCATGGTGCTGGATGTTAGCTGCTGTGTGGCTCGAGCTTTCCGGGCAGACGTTGAACTGACCATTCACTAGAAAGATAGCAGCTCTGAGGATGGCTTTAAGAGAAAGTCTATTGATCTGCAAGGGAGACGGGACAGTCCGAGATCAGATCACCGACGCAAAGAGGATCAAGTGCAGGTATCTTTGACTAGAGAAATTGAGATACTACTTGGTACCACGTTATTGCGGTCCATACCTTAAAGGTATGGAGTACCAATACCCCACCCCACTATATGTTGAGTGATCTGCTTCTGGACAGTGAAGTATGACAAAGAAATACCATGGCTGTATGGAAAAATGCAATTCCACTACACTGCGTTCATAGCAGTCACGTGACTAGTGATATGTACCAGATTTAGGACCACACAATAAAGTGGCCCTGATCTGATAAGAAAAAATTCACTACTCCAGAAAAAATTAGATCTGTGTCATATGAAAGCACATTTGGTTGTGGTTTCCTGATATCCATCTGCTTCCTGTTACCTGTCTGAATGTTACCTGCATGCTGGATCTACAGCCTGACTTGGACTCTTTATGCCTGTAAGCTTAAGCTTTTCAAAATAAATCACTGACTTCATCCTGCTGCCTCCTCGTCTATCTGCATTTGGATCCAACCGCTGCCCTGCATAACCCATCGTTACAGCTGACTCATGGCACATGTCAAAAGCCTGTGCCAGCTTCTGGATGATTGAATCAGCATACCAGGAACTGATTACTGTAGTTTACTTCACTCCATCATCACTAGAAACTTTAACTGTCTACTGCAGAAGCACCAGCAAACACAGATGTTGACAACATGATAAAAAGGAAGGTCACGGTTCAGGTCAAAGGTCTGGATGAATAGCTTACACTCACTGATCTGTCAGGAGAACAAGCATTCCTTCAAAATCTCAACTAACATGATTATTTGTCTCAAAGTCGGTGGGCTTGTGGAAACAAGAAGCAAAATCTTCTCACTGTTGGCTACATTAAAGCAGTCTCCTGCTCTGTTTGGTAAGAGTCTGGTTAGGATCAGCGTGTGGAAACACAGCTACAGATGTGTGTTCCTGTTTACACTGAGCGGGAGGTAATTGAGGAAGTCTGGCTCTCTCCTCAGGAGCTCTCTGCTGCTCAGTGGGAGCCGTGTTACTACTGAACCAAACATCTCACATCTCTCTCCTGCTTTCTCTCGAACCTTCTCTGTTTATCTCTTTTCTCTGTCCTCACATGCCTCTGCCTCTCTATCTTCCTCCTCTGCCTTCTCCTTCCTTCTCTCCTTCTTCCGCTGGAGGAAATATTTGCTACTTAGCGGGAAAGATGCCATGTCTGCCTCACCCAAGAAGAGCCGCACCAAAGAGGCAACTAGATTCTCTTTTCTTCTCCACCACAGCGGGAGAGCTCAGTTTTCTAGCTTCATCCAGGGGAGCTGTGTTTTTGTCTGTCAGCGACACCTCCTTTAACCTCTATATCAGAAGACGGCGGGGAGCAACTAAATCGACTCCCATGTGCATGCAAATGAGTCCATCTTTTTTGTGAACTTTCCCAACTTAGAGCACATTCAGTATTCTCCCTTTCCTCTGTGCACCTGCTGATTCTTACCTGGAACTGGCCGGTGTAGTCGTCGTCCGTGGTGCCCTCTCTGCCCTCCTTAAGCGCGATGAGGGTGAAACCTCTGAAATAAGCAGGGCTGGTCGCCAGAAGGATCACTGTTAAAGAGAGAAAGTGTGTATTTACTCTGCAGACACACCAGGGAGTAAAGCAGCACGTATAAAACCATATGAGGGTCATGACACAGGGTCACTCTGGATGATACACAGGAAACACATGACAGCAGCATTCCTATGTGCATCAGTGTGATGTGAAAGAGTGAGGGCTGTAAATAGAGACTTAAAATAAAATAAACACGAGCCTATACAGGGAGTTCGGTGCGGGGAACAAGTCAGGAACAGGAGCGACGTGATAAGATATGGATGGATTTTTTTCCGGCTCACCCTTGTGTCCTAACCTTGCATTTTCATACCAGCCTATTTATCTTAAAATTTGCTCCCGGGCCTGAGAGGTGTCAATATTTCCAATCTTAGTTTTTAAAAAGTGAACTTATTCACCATTTAAAAGCTGTGAAGTCTTGGAGAATAACTTCTTTTTTCCCTTGGGTGGTGTCCTTCACAGGTCCCTGATAGCTGATTAGAATTTAGCCCTGGATTGCTAAATGTGGCATAGCCACAAAAAATTGCATGATGTGGAGTATGATGTCAGCTGGGAGACTTTAATACAAGGTGACCCTTGATTTTTGTTCTTGTATTTAAGGCCTGTCAAAACTGAAAATCCACCCCTCCTATGACTGGAGTTATTCAAATTATTAATGAATAGAATTTGAAACAGAGAAAGTGAAACAATATCTAAAATGTTGATTGTTGAAAACTGCTTAGTGTTAACTTCTTAACTCACCAAGAATCTTTAGGGGTCAGTAGCTTAATTGGAGCCAGATCTGTATTTCTGTCTCCGTGCGTGTGTGTGTGTGTGTGTGTGTGTGTGTGTGTGTGTGTGTGTGTGTGTGTGTCCTTGCTTGCAGGAAGAGGAGAGGAAGTGAATATAGGTCAGACATTATAACACTAAGTAGCCTTATCAAACCACAACTCTCCCTGCAGGAGCCAAAGGAGGCGGACTGACTAGTTTGGAAATTGTGTCTCCCAGGCTCCAGTGTCTAATACAATTCTAGATTACTATGGCTAATCCTCGCAGTGGTCGGTGGTTAGACACGCTCAAGTTTTCTGTAAATACAATAAAATAAAGATGACTATGCTTGTTTGGCAACATAATGCCCTGTTTTCCAACTTGATAAACAGTCCACTTAATTTGGCGCATGTTTACGCACTGATTGCGCAGACGGACTGGAAAAACTCTACCTCTGTAGGTGCTGCCCGGCTGATAGGCTTCCGGGTCCCCCTCCACTCTGAGCCTGAACTCATGGTGCCCATCCCTCCGGGTCCCCTGGGTCTGCGCCCGGAGGATCCGCCCGCAGTACCCGTCCGACCTGCCTCCGGAGGGCTCCTCCACGAAAGCGACTGCGTTGCATACGAAACTCGAGACGAAATAGTACTGCAAAAACAGCAAATGTAAATACATTCCCATTTCGGAGCCCGGATATGAGTGAACAACGATAGTTCAATCACAAATAAAAACCCAGTGGAAAGGCGAAACAGCGGACAGAGGATCAGTTCCAGCCCCTTCCTCGGGAACTCCCACCAAACTACAGCAGCGTCACAGTCAGTGGTAAAGGTGAAGAGAAGGAGACGAGTCCATCTTCAACTAGAGAGAGCGCGTCAGGGGCGCACCACGTTGTAGAGGTGCGGGGAGAGAGGAGAGGGGAGCTGCTGCTGCTGTTACTGAGTCAGTGCGCGGTGTTGATAGAGAGCTTGGAAGCAGCGGGGGGCCGCCAAATAACCGAGCGCGGGTGCACGCGGCTGTCTCCTTGACTTGAGGCGAGGGAAGGTCCAAACTGGAGCTCCGCACTTTAATAAGAGCCAGCCCTCCGCTAATACACAGACATAGCTACACACACACACACACACACACACACACACACACACACACACACACACGCATATAGTCCCATGCACACACTCTCCGTCTGTCTATGCGGATCTGACACGCGGAGCTGCCTGTTAGGGAAACAGACACATGTTCTGCCTTCTGTTCAAAAACGACAGCAAATGTTATATTCTCTGTGTGGGCTGTGTTGAAATTAACAGACTATCATGAAGTTACGCGTATGGACAGTGCGCACTTAAAAGTAAGTAGAGTCACATTTAGAGGACAATAATCTTTATCAATCCCCTCTCCTGTGCGCAGTGTTGCTCCACAATTTGTTCAATGGACAAATGAAGTTTGGTCATCATTTAATTTTAAGCTTGGTATATACTGTGGGATTCGCGGGACTTGAAAGACACCATAAAGTTATATAATGATATTATAAACTCAACAGATACAAACTGTAAAAGGCTGTGTTTGGTCCTGTCCTGTGCGTATTTACGCATTGACTGTTTCGCTGTTACGCGAGTTTATCGTGTTTTGGGAGCTATGACCATCACCTCCTATCAGTCAGTTACAAGCACAGATGTCAGAGGCTCCTCAGTTTATACAGCGCAGGGACATCTGAGCAGAGGCATCAGAGTCCAGTCTGAGCTGCGTGCCACTCTGAAAAGAAATGTCAAATACTGATCAAATTAATTACTCCGCACTGATTTTAGATAAGTGTAATTATAATATTGTGCATGAACACGAGCTGTATCATAAGCCGCTGTCATTTTGTTTGATAATTTCATCTTGGATTAAATGCACACTTTGCTCTATGGATCTCTATAAAGCACGCCCTCAACTTTCCTCACAACATCTCCAAACGCTGACTATAATCCCTGGTAAAACACTTTCACAAGACATACATGCGTTTACAATAAGAGGCTGTGGTTTGGTCACTAGGCGTCGCCAGAGTATCTTTGCACCTTTAGGTCTTTGAGAGCTACTTGGTAAATTTGTCATTCTCCTCATCACTGCACCCTTTGTTCTCCCATCTCCTCAAGTTTTATCATAGTGTAGAGAAAAGTATGAGGGATTATGGAAATACAGGGTTTAAGGTTTCATATTAATTGTGTGGTTTTGACTCATCTAAGGGAGTGAGTTAAAGTTAGGCAATCTTCTGATCCATTTCCTTTTTTGTAAGTTGTTTTTTTCCTTTATGACATTTTGCAATCCTCTTTTATTCACTCTGAATGACAAACATACTCAGCCGTTGTGAACTTTAACTTTGTTTATTTTAGAGTGCCAAATGTGTGTGTGTAGGTGAGTGTGTGTATAAATAATAAAACCTCAAGGATATGAGCTGGATCAAATAAACTTGCACTAAACTAATTTGCGCATGTTTTCGTGGCTCTCCGTCCACATGCCAAACATGTGTGTGAGTCTTCATGGGTGTGTGTGTGTATCTAAACGTGGGGAGGGTTACCTAACTGAAAGCAGTTCTCAGAGCTGGAGATGGTTAAACTAAACAGCATCAGCCTGGATGTCTCTGTGTGATGGATCCCATCTGGAGTGACTCTGCACTATAAACTGTCTGATGGATGGCTGACGTCTGGAGCGTACCCTTGACCGAGATTTGAAGTCAAAAACAACCCACTGACCTTTCAGAATGAAAACAACCTGTTTGCTCACCAGCCAGTAACATTCCTGCATTCAAACATCCAGTTCTTTTATTCAGTTTGAGGAAATCCACATGAAACCATATAGTCTGCCATCCATAACATCATGTGAAACTGTCATGAGCAGTTTTACCTTATTCAAAATTGACATTAAACTGACTGACTTGTGTTCGCACCAGGCATGAATAACTATATCTGCGCGAGTGAGTAACATGTAAAGTCATGTCAATGTAGAGACACAATTGGGCGCAAACATCCACTGGGTGGTGCAATGGACGCTATAAATCCAATGCAAGTGACACAAATTGAGCAATGCAAATGACGCAAAAAGAGAGTTGAAAATTCTAAACTGCAGCATTTGATTCACACTGCAGCAACCAATCAGCATTGAGATCCTCTGAGGACATAAGACGCAGGGGATGTACCAGCGGAAGTTCATTCATCTGAAAAATGGAGGAGTAGCTGATCGTGTCAGTCTGTGGCTACCCTGAGCTGCATGACACCAACTCCTATTTTTGCAGAAGCAGGTATAAAAAGGAGCTCAGACTGAAAGAGTGAAAAATGGTGGTTGCAAGAAGCTCCTCCCCTCATGTGAAAATACTCACGCGTATGAAGGGAGTCAACACAAAATATTCTAGCATTCACACTCGAGCGAGTAACACATCACGAAAATTTGCATCGCATTTGATGTAAATGCAATGTTATATTAGACCTTGTGATAGAATATTTCGCTGTATAGCTATTGTATAGCTTTGCTCTCAGTGGCCCTCCACACATTAAGGGCTCATTTATGCTAAATGTAAAATATAGAGATGGAGACTAATGGAGCCCTCTGTCCATACTTTATTTTATTTTTTTGTTTTTATTTGTTTATTTTGTCCGTATATTTTTACGTTTTCTGAGGGCTTACAGATATAGAACAAACAAAGCAGTTCTAACAGAGATCATGGAGGTAGTGTAGCGTAGTTTCAGCGACATACAACCATGGGAAATGACTGTGAAATTCAAATATTGGCAGAATGTCAGGATGCATAATGACCAGACAGACCACCACCATCTACACCGCTGACTCTGTTTAAAGGTACAATATTGTGACCTCCTCCACCTCGTTTGTTGTTGTGAGAATTCTGACTCTGCCCTCTAGTGCCATCTATTGGCTGTATCTATGCCATCACAAAGGACACAGAGGAGTATGAGGGCAGTGACATTTACAACATTTGAAATGGATGTATCTATTTTTGTACGGAAAGGGAGTATACATGCGCCTTAACCAGTAACTAACCAGCTCATTTTTAAGAAAAAAGACACGAAACACAAGGGGCCTTTCCTTTCAGTCCAACACTTCATTGCCATAGCGACTTTTAATCTTTTGTGTTGCACATGTCTTGCCTTTTAGTTTATTTGTTGGCTTTGCTGACAGCCAGCTGACTACATAGTGCTCACAGCCCTGTCCCCTCTGTTTAGCTAATGTTAGCCTTGGCCACTCTGCACTGCGCATCACCCGATCCGATGGGAGCTTGTTGGCAGTGCTGCTCATTTGGAGATTACTGCTGACTGCACAAACATAGTGGCCATCCCAGGTAGCCCTGGTGAATAAGTGGTTTAATTTCGAGACACAAAACTCCTGTACTATTGTTAACTATGTCTGCAACACTAGCGGTGCTGGCACTGCTAACGGTGCTAACAGACTTAACAGTGACAATGCTAAAAGGAGTTTGCAGCTGTGTGCAGTGCAGTAAACCGAGGAGTCGCAAAATGAACCCATAGACCGATATGCGTAATTGGTCATCGATATCCCTGGCAGTTAACTGATTAATGATTACCGTTGACATTTCCAGTATACATTTATGTTAAAAGAATTCACGACAGTATCAGCATTAAATAGATGCCTGAACAGACAGGTGTAAAATGCTGTCTTATTGTATAAAATATCTGTTTTTTCAAAGTCCTGCAGCCACCCTAATAAAATATGCATTTGTCTTTAGTCAACTTGCCTGCTTGAATAAGACTTTCATGAGGGTAATAAGGTTCTGATGCAGGAAGCACGGGCCAAAAGGGTGTATTAAATATGAAAATTGCACTGATCTTAGTGTGTGGAAGTCATTTCCTCTAATGGACTTTAAGGGTCCTGAAAAAGCCTTCAATATTGTGCTCAAGTGTGTAATAGAATTTCTAATCATTTTACAAAGCTTTTTTTTTTTTAAATTCTGCTTGTAAGAGGCATTTGTTTCATTTAAGACCTTATTTATATCTCAAGTAATGAAAATGGATTGCATGCATGGAATTGTATTGCCTAAGTGCTCATTGTTGAACAAACATATTCCCCATTTTGTCTTGTATTTCCATAAATGGTGAAGGAGATATATTTTACTGAAGTAGCAGGGCCACCACATTTTATTAACTTTACTTAATTAAGAGTGTCTGTTTGTAAGATAAACACAATAGAAGAATTTTCTTGTACGGTTAAGTGCTTAAAGGCTCATTGGCCACCTGTGTGACAAGATACGAAAAAGCAAGCCAATCACCAGAATATATGGAACATGCAAACATACAATGCCAACATTTTCTTTTAATGACTGGGCCCAAAAAAGTCCAGTCTCATATTCAGTGTTTATGCCAACGCTTAGCCAGTCCATCTCCACAGTGCTAGAGAAAAGTCTGGAAGAGCCCAATGTCATTGTGATAGAGGGCTACAAATGCTCTGGGTCGTTTATATTTCTCTGAACCAATCACAACTCTTCTCTGAACCAATCGCCCTCAAATGCGATGAGCCAATCACAGTGCGTATAGCCATTCCCATACACTCAGACATTCTCTGCCTGGACGTCCATTGAAATGCATTACAGAAAGTCAGTTTTGTTCAGTTTTATGAGCTTTATTCAGAGATTTGAAGTTTAAAAATGGTCAAACGGTGTTAATGGGGTACATGCAACTCTGACACAAGGTATCCTGAGAGGCTGGGCGACGGGGTGTATTTTTTCCCCTTTCCGTAACCACGTCTCAACCGAGAAAAGTGTCTCCTTTGGATAAAGTTGTGTGGTAACGTTAGACCACAACATCAACTCAACGTGAATAAGATTAACAATGATGTCTACATCTGTTTTAAGGTAAGACAACATCGTGTTTGAGGCAACATATTGTCACTTTGTTGGAAAGAAGTATAAAGTTATCTTTAACATCTCTAGCTAACATTAGCTAAAGTTAGCCTAACGTTAGCTCCTAGCTGCGTTGTTCATCATGTCACCTTGTTTGCTGAGTTCATTAGCCTGTTTTGTTCTAGTTTTGTACTTTGGTGATCGTACATTATTGTTAGCTGTTGTCCAAAGGGCTCTAGTTAAGCTAACGTTAACTTCTGGAGCTTAGCTTCATTAATTTATCTGTAATCGCAGAGATAACAAAGGTTGGCAAACGTTATGCTGAATGATTCAGTGTAAATACTGTAGCACCAAACTAACGGAGAGACACTGTTGGTAAAGATGGTAAAAAGGCCGTTATCCTTTTCTCATATTCGGAGCCAAAAACCTTAACTTCAGTGGCATTTAAACTTGTTGTCTTTGATGGCGATGACCTGTAAATTTTGGCTTGTAATTCAAGCTTTTCATCGACCTAATCAAATAAAATGAATATATCCCTACAATGCCTCGTTTAGGCCCTTTTGGTTACTTCTGAATAAAATCTGATCGTCATGTCTCCAAAAATCATCAATTACCTCCTGCGAAATGTCGTATACTGTGACACCTGCCATCGCACCCAGTCACTGAATGTTGATAGTTTGTCCGAGTGAGTGGAGGGGGCGTGGCTTAGCCATAGGTCAATTGTGTTGGCACTAAGCTCAGGATGCAGCCACTGTTTCCTTGCAAAACAG
The DNA here is from genome assembly GCA_026686955.1 of Epinephelus cyanopodus. Classification (NCBI taxonomy): domain Eukaryota; kingdom Metazoa; phylum Chordata; class Actinopteri; order Perciformes; family Serranidae; genus Epinephelus; species Epinephelus cyanopodus. Next base: position 34,305,094 of record CM048917.1, on the reverse strand, counting down.
TAGCATGCTGATAGCAGACCGGGAGGAGATTGCCAATTGAAATAGCTATCACACACGACTTCTGCCATCTTGTGTGTGGTCACTGAGGCGTCAAGGTAGTCGTTGATGGTTGCTACATAGACATAACTTAGCTTCTTTTGGCACAGAACATGCTGCCTGCGTGAGCAGCGAGTGTACGTTGAGGAACTTTTGAATTTTTGTGACCCCAGTGTTAACAAGTTAGAGCAGCCACACTGCTGGCGTGAACAGTGCTGCTTAGGCGCCGCTCAGTTGTTGCTTATCTGGGGAACATCTAGAAAATTGGAAACTCACCAATTTTTTCCATGTGATGCATGTGGTTTTCAGCAGAAGTGGACAATAAAATTGGTCTTTTGATGATAATATTGACATTACACCACCTTTCACTACAGTTTCAATTTCTATATTTGTCACAGACATGATAAAATATCTCTTTTTTTATGCCCCAGACAGCATTTCTGTGGACTGAATCATTTCATTCGTTAACACAAGAGTTTTTATTGTGAAATATTTGCTGAGCATGGAAATAAAATACAAGTAGAATGGACATTCTCATTTAAAGCGATGTAGCAGGATGGTTACAGCCATTGTAGCATGTTTACTTCCATAACCTCTGTATCAACATAACCAGCTTGTGGCAAGTTGTGAACTCACTGAGGCAAGTTTTTTTTAGTCATGACCAAAATGGCAATTTCAAACTAGTGAGTGTGACAGACTTTACGGTAGGACTGGACGGCAAAAAAATCTTGATAGGTCCTCACGATATAATTATGTCAATAACAATGAAAAACGTCCTTGATAGATCTAACAACCAATCAGACAGCAGCAATAAACACAACAGTCTGTAAGTCTGCTGCCTGTTTGAAGGAGTAGGGGCTATGCTCCACACACAGACTGGACAGCAGCGTAACCTTAGAGCAAAGCCCACAGCGGAGGCAATGAAACATGCTTTGGGATATATTTTACCGGAGCTGATGGCAATGCTCATTATCCATCAGTGCAGCAAAAGGGAGACAGTATCATCAAGTTATTGAACACGCATTGACCAAGCAGAACACAAACTTGCAGAAATATGATGTCTATGGCCATTATGCCTGCAGTAACTTGCCATGGAGCTCATTACGCTAATGCGCTAAAAGTGAATTCATGTTATACTTCCAAGCTGAGAAAACTGTTGACAAAGAAGGTAACACCATGTCAATTATATGGAGGTCAAAAGTGTCAGCGTGGTAGAAGACAGTTTGCAAAATATGCCGTTAGTTGGTGCCAGCTAAGAAAAATAAATAGAGAGTTATAGATGTAACTAAGGCTCTATGAACTCTGGCTGACTGCCACTATGATCACCTGAAATCATCTCAGCGACCACACTATTATTTTAACGTTACAACAAACAGTAAATTGTATTGGTTGTACATGTTAATAAACTATATTCTAAAGTTTAATAAATGAGCCCTTTGGTTTCTTCAAGCGTCAGTTGTCACCAGGATACTCTTTGAACTGGCAGAATTATCAAATTATATATTGTGAAAAATACTGAAATTGATCAATATGGCAAAAAAATAGTGATAATGTTTTTTTGCCATATCGTCCAGCCCGACCTCACGGCTTCTCTGACATGACGTGTGTCATGTCAGAGAAGCTTGAACTTGTCCAATGACTCCTGCAAACACTTCAGTGCTCTTTCTATTCATTCTGTTGTTATGGTGGAGGAAACAAACCTTTTAGGAACATTTGACAACCTCTGTTTATTTAAAATTAGACATTAGAAGTGGCCAAGATTAGAATCTTGTCTGCCAAAATTAAAAGTACCATTCATTCATGCCATCACACCCCTGGAAATAGCTTGCAACTTGCCAATTAGATTTCTCCTATCCTAGGATTAGCGCTAACTGCCTATGGTGAGGACATAAACATGAGAAAATGGGACTTTTGGCAGCCTTAAGGCTAAATGTAATTTTAATCACAAATATCTAAATTGGACAGACTTGGAAATAGCTCTGGTGAAAAACTGCTTAAAACCAGACAAAATGAATGTAGGACTTACCTGCAAGACTTTAAGCATAATGGGCCATTCAACATTGCAGACATTTTGACTCATCAAATTTTAGCTAACAACTTTAATAATGATAATAATGTTCTGTTTATGTGTGGCAGCGCTGATATTGGGTCTCATTCATGAAAAGTGAATAAATCTGTGTGTAGATTTGCACATAAAAGCCTGCTCTACTAAAAACCTACTCCAGATTCAGGAACGCCGCGGGAAACTCAGATTTGATCGTAAACACGTGTGTATGATCATGAATGCCAATCCATCATAAAGTGACAGCACGCTCCCGGTAATCAGCAATTAGCATAAATTCCCGCCCATGAATAGCCAATGACCACCATATAAGGAGGTGTAGATGCATCCAGTCCACCTGTCAGTCATGGCGCAAAGAAAGAAGCGGAGATCAAAACAATTTTGGGTGAAGTGGACTTAAGAAAAAACATTTTATTTTCTTCAGTTAGTGGTGGTGTGACAGGGAGGCAAAGTAAAGGCCTGGAGGGAGGTAACAGATGCTGTTAATGTTGTCTCTGTGTTACAAAGAACCATGTCAGAGGTGAAGCGTAAATGGTTTGATATGAAACTGGAGGCAAAGAAACACATAAGCACACACACAAAAAATACAGTGATCACCAAACAAACAGAAGATTCTTTTGTGGGGTCTTGAATGAAGTGGGAACGGGAAACCAGAGATGTTTTGCGCGTAATGGATAAACTCTAAATCAGTGATGGCTGTCTGAATGTAGAGCTATTTAACATTTATTTTAACAAATGATACGGATAACATATAGCCTACAGCAGTTTTGTATGCATCATCTTCAAATTATTTTAATCATAATAGCCTAAAGCTCTGTTTTATACAACGTAAATTAAACATTTTTCAAATCAGATTTACATAGATAATTCACAATCATGACCCTAATCTGGATCTTAAACCTGCTAATTGCCAACTGTAACTAAATGTGTTATATTTTTAATATTTTGTCATGTTTAGATTACGTGTTTCAAAGGCATCTGTGTATTGTGTACATAACAGAGCGCAATACGGGTTCAAATTGTAATTTCCAATAGTGACAAGCAATATTTATGTGCTTTACTAAATTTACACAGGCACTACGAGTGGTCAGGAGCAGGAGTAGATTTTGTTGGTAGCTACGAAAAGATCGAGAGAGTTTACACACAAATTCCCTCTGCTCATGTTTCATGAATGAGACCCACTGTGTATACTTATTCACTCAGAAAGCTGACTGGAACATCTTATGGTGACAGAGCCATAATTAATATTGGGTACACCTGTGCTCTGCCCATCATAATGAGTCCAAATGTATGTATGTGTATGTTGTGGGAAAAGGTCAACTTGCTATTTTCATGGGCAAAAAACAGATGTTTCATATCTGCAGTGCTCTGATGATCTGATCTGCAAAAAAAAAACTTAAGATAATGCCATACACTGTATTATTGTTTGATTATTAATGGTTCTTGGATGGAGACTGACCATTTTTCTAGTCAGATATTTGGTGTCATGAGTAATCAGATATAATGGACCAAACTCATGAGTCACCTCAACCAGCGAAAACCATGTGTCTCCATATATTTAAATCTGAATCAAATATTTTGATGTCTCATGTTGGAAAAAATCCAAAATACACATCATCATAAAGCCTATAACAAAGCTGCTTCCTTTTTCCATGAAAAGTTGACATTTTGGAGATACATGACTTTCATTGGACTACATTGTATCACAGGTGCGTAGCTGTTATATCTATATATAAAATGTGGCCATGCAGGAGCACAAAGTCATATAATAGCAAGTAGCTTTTAAAGCACTGTAGGGAGCTGGTTGCTCTTTTGAACTTGAGTTTTATAATGACTTTTCCCACTGTAATATTGGATATAGGCCCTCTGCGTTATCCATTTAACAATGGAGGGCTCAGAAACAGAGAGCCTTAAGAGACAAATGAGATCTATATATCAAATTAAAGCACTTGATAAAATCCACCATAGCTAATACTGAAAGCAAATTGGCCAAAGTTGAATTAAGTGAGGAAAAAAAATCAGAGAGCTGAGGAAGGTGTGAGTATATTGGCTCTCTTGTATAAAGTTAGTTGAAATGTCATTTGTAACCTTTTGGACTCAAGGCCAAGCAGCAAATTCTCTTATCTCTGCTCTGTTGAGGAGACATCCATCAGTCGTGTCATCATGGTTTGCTATGAGACAGCACACTGATAAGCACAGGCATGGACACTCACTTGCACATGCACACACTACACACTAGTAAAATCCTGGCAAATGATCACTGATTGTATCAGTGCACAGAACATTAAGCAGGTGCAATCAGCCGTGAATACCAAACATAACCACAACAGATTTTGTGTGGGTAGAACATATGTATTTTTAGTTGCAAATGTATGAGTAAAAATGTGCATGTGTCTGCACATTTACACTTGTGTGACCATGTTGCAATTAGACTGTGCTCTATAACATATATTTTTGTTGCTAGATATACATGGAGACAAAATAATCTAAGAAACTCAGGGAAAAGAACTTAGATCTGCCCTATGGTATTTTTAAAATGACAATGGATTAAATAATTAGATGCAATGTGAAAGATGTCATTTGTAGTGAAAATCCAGTCTTGTTTTGTTTCAGTCTCTGTGTTCTCATCAGACTTATTTACAGCTGTGGAGGTTGGCTGTTTCCACCTTAAAGCTCATCTAATCAGCATTTTCATATGATCAATTTATCAAATGGTGACAGTTATCACTCAACACTACAGTTCCCTTAAAGGGATAGTGCACCCAAAAATGAAAATTCACCCATTATCTACTCACCCATATGCCGATGGAGGCTCAGGTGAAGTTTCAGAGTTTTCACAGCACTTGCGGAGATCCAAGGGGAGAGGGGGTAGCAACAAAACTCCACCTAATGGAGGCTGACGGCGCCCCAGATTCAAACGTCCAAAAACACATAATTGAAACCACAAAATATCTCCAAACTGCTCGTCCGTACTGATCCAAGAGTCCTGAAGTCCCGACATAAAAAGTTGTTTGGAAAAACGTCAATTGAACTCTGTTTTTAGCCTCATTGTAGCCTGTAGCTCTAACTGCATCTCTGTACGCCGCGTTCACGTGCGCAAGGGGTGCACTATCCATTTAAGCTCTGCAAACCTTTTGGCATATTTAAAGTTCATTGTTTTGTTTTTAAAATTTTAATGTTTCGATTTAGTCTCGCCGACCCTCATCAACCTTGTTTATGGGCGGGGCAGCAGCAGGCAGCTGTTTTTAGTTTAAAAAAAAAAGGAAGCTCTGATGAACCCACTGTACACTCCCTCACCAGCACAAAAAAGCAGACCGACCAAGTCTCAGTTGGTGCAGACCAAAACAGAGCTACAATGAGAATTACTATTGGATTTACAGCCTTTTAAGACCCAGTTGCTGTAAGGCAACTTTTATGTTTACAGCTTTTTTCAGTAGGGTACCACTGCAGAGCTCCAAGCTCAGGCCCACTCATCTCTGACACTGGGACCATTCTCCATCACCAGGATCCATTGTGGATGTGTGTCTAGGTGGAAAATCACCTAGACACACTTCCTTATCAACATACAACGTTTACATGCCACTGTATTATATTGTGTAATGTATTGTATTATCACGCTTACCGTTAATAAATAAAGTAGCCTAGAATAAGCAAATATTTAATACATTATGTAACGTCCATGCCACATAAGTAGGCCTTTTATAAGCTGACTGATCACATTTGATTTTATGTTTAGGCTACATATTGTTTGTCATGCTTATTGTTAAGAAATTAGTGTGTGTATCATATGTATCATATGACGATCATCAGGACACAATAGCATGCATTCATAAGTTTGACTAAGCCACATGTTAGACAAGGTAATGTTAGAAGCAAATAACTTTTGCTAACCTTACAGGTTTGTTTACATTAGCTAGCTATGCTAATGTCATTAGCAAACCATCTTAATTTTAGATAACTTTAACATTACTTTGCTATCAACATTAGCATAGCTAGCTAACATTAGGTAACTCATGAGGTTAGCGTTGCCGCCCTTGAAAAAACGCTATTTTGTACTTCCCAGCTCCCGTAGTAGTAGTAGTGGCAACGCACCATCGTTGTCTAGTTGTCGTGGTCGTCCTACGTTGTGTGTTTTCTTCTTGTGCCCCGTCTTCTTCCTCGTCTTTTTTTTTCCTAATTGGCGGTCGGCAATAGCAATAGAAATCCGGTTGACGCTTTTTGTGTGTGTTAGGGGCGCCACTTGAATCGCATCAATGATGCCGCCGTCATATGACGCCGCCGGTGTGTTTTGGCCTTTAAGCTTTGGTGTAAGTTACTACTGCAGTAAAATCATGGTTATTTAACAGCATCTTTCAAATCTGTTAATCAGCAGTGCACATTGTGGGTGCATTTTCTTATTACCAATCTAACACGTCAAGGAGTACACACCATGCCATGGCAAGCTATCCACCTTATTCCTAGCCCCCATGAGCCCTTGCGTGGGCACGACTTCCGGTATGAACCGGAACTGGTGTTTGTTTACATGCCAACTGTTCGCGCTAATCATCTTTCTATGAGCGTTAGAGATGTAAACCATGTGGGAACACCAGCTGTCACAGCTCGAACAAGACAACATTACAATCCCGCTGCCTACTCCTATAGAGGGGTGGGAGGATGACATGAAAAAGTGGCCAAAGATAACGTACGGTCGCATGTTTAGCTACTTTCTTAACTCCGTCTCTTCAGACGGTGAGGCAATGAACAATCTAAAAAGCTCCGAGGTGTATCAGTACCTAAACAGTAATAACAGTAGTAACCTATGTGCTCCAGAAAATCTATGCTACGGGGGCTGATCATCGTTTAGAAAAGAAAACAGTAAACATTCAAATAAACCGCTATGGGAAACGAAAACCGCCAGTAACCAATGGCTCACTGCTACTTCCGGTGTCTCACAGGAAGTTGCACCCATAATCGTTTCTACATCAGCACCCCCAGGAATAAGGTGGATATCAACAAAGAATAGCAGCATTCATGAGCTAAAACTAACTGTGACAGAAATATGTGGAGGTTAGAATGTACTTAACATTTGCATGCAACCTAATTTGGCACACTTTTATGGCAATGTGTACACTGCTGTCTATAACTCGAGGAGCTGCACAAATTGTGGTGCAGTGCTATGACTGATAAGTTTAATAAATGAGTTTGGAGGAAATGAGATGGAAATCATTTGGACTTGGCTACTTGCAAACAAGATTGAATTCTTGAGATTCATTTGGAATCGTGAAAGAAGACATGCCAATGACATACTGGTCTGTTCCACTGAAAAGAGGAGACACACACATAGTCCGACATAAGAGTCATTTTCTTTTCTTTTGGCGGTCTCTTCTCACTGGAGCGCAGCTCTGGTCTGGTGGAAATCACCACCCTGAAACGTCTGATGGCCATGCAACAGTGTGTCTGCCAACAAATTATAGGGACTGAACATCTATTACAAAATGTCAGTCTGCCGCACTTATCCAAAATTATTTTAAAGCATGAAGCATAATTTACATGCACTCATACCTCCTGAAGCTAAATGAATCATTCATGACAAATTGGTGGAGATATAACAGCGTGACAGCACGTGTATAGATATTACTTTCATGCAGTCCCCATGCATGGACATCTCTGTTCCATTTCCAAACCCCCACTGCCCTGACACTCACCACAAATATCGGGCTCTGTCAATCAAATTTAACAAGCTATAGATGGAGGGAGGCAGTGTTGGGGTGGTGGTGCTGCTGCTGGAGTGTAGTTGCAGTGCTCAGAACCAAACAGGAAAAAGGCTGAAAGTAAAGAGATTCAAATTCAGTGACTGAGAACTGAATTAAAGTAACAGCAGGTAGAGCGCTGTATAATGACACCACCCTGTGTACATCATGTGTGTATGGAACCAAAGGTTTCACTTCAGGTTGTCCAGGCCTTCTGATTACCAATTATGGACTACCAGGAGCAAAATTCAACACAACTGAATCACTTTATAGTCCTGGAATAAATGTTAAGTGGGGGTGGGAAAAAATATAATCACCCAGCTCACTGTTCTAATGAGAAGAAAACTCAGTGTTCCAAATGCAGCTTGACTTTATCAAATCTTGAAACAGTATCAGCCCTGAATATCCATAGCAGGATGGAATAATTGAGCTGACATTTGGAGAGGAAGCAGGCAATCAGTTTCTCTGTGTTCTGTCTGCTGCACCTTTACCTCCAACTAATCTACACTCTTATTAATATATTCTGACTGCATGGGATTCTCTCTTTTTTTCTGATCCTCCGCTTTCATATCCTCCTCCTTCTCTCACCTCTCACTTCTGTTAAAAAGCTCTTATCAGCCACACCAACAGTGTGGCTAAATGGATGGCATTGTTGGACAGTGGGTTGATCTGTACACCCACTACTTTGGTCCAGACTGAAATAAGTCAGTAACTATTAGATGGATTGTCGAGATGTTTGGAAATACATTCATGGCCCCAGAGGATGAATCCTAATAATTCTGGGATTCCGCCAGACTTTTTGTCTAGTGCAGCTTCCATGTGGTTTACATATGTGCAAGGGCATAGGTTTTGTTTCAACATCAAGTGGCGTGGGTTGAGGGGATGCATATCAAACTGGGGGTTTGGGGGATCCATCACCAGAAAATTTTTAGCATCAAACACTCAATTTCCCGCATTCTGGTGAATTTGTGTGCACCATTATTTGCCTCTTCTTCACCAGTTTATGGTGTAATTGTCTTTAATTTTGTCAAAATGATAGTCCTCTGCTACGACATGTTTTCTTTTGGGGGCAGGGTTGGGCAAAGGGGACATGCCATCCCCCCCCAAGTATCTACATCTATGCATATGTTATTTAATTATAAGGTACTAGTCCATATCCATTGAGTGTACAGTTGCCCATGTACAGTTTCACATGGTGTGTGTTTGGGATACAGGTCATAGGAAATTGCAGATTAAATAGTCAGCTGAACCTATTAAGAAGAGCAATGTATTCAGACAGAGTTTCTGTGAATTTAATAGTACGACTGCTTAATTGAAAGTACAGTAGTACCATTGCCAATAGTGGGATAGAAAATGGGAAAAAACTGTACATTGGTAGTTGAGGTAGCACATTGAAAGTTAAAGTGTTTCAAAAACATTTTTAAGCATTTTTCTGATGTTATAGTGCCACCAGTTGCCAATTAGAGTTAAATTCCTCCAGTCACCTTGAGGCATCCTGTTCTACATATCTATCAAGTTTAGTAAGAATCGATATGGCGGTTAGGCCTAGATAACAAAATTAGCTCTCTAGCGCCCTTTTGTTTGATGGGGTCAATAATGGAGGGGTCCCCTCAGATTATGTGTGGTCATATGCCTACAAAGTTGTGTGGTGATCAGTGAAACCCTTGAGATGTTATACACCTTTATGTGATGAGCCACGCCCTCCGCAATATTCATTGCCTTATAGAAGCTCAGTTTTAGTAAGTTTTTGCCAACTTTTGCCGAGAGGGAACTTTAGATATTGGTCCCTAGATTGTGTTCACCGAGTTTCATGCAGATCGGTCAAACTTCCTAGGAAGAGATCAATTTTAAGTGTTTTTCCAAAAATTCAAAATGGCAGAAAATCTATATAATCAGAAGTTATGGCTTCTTGAGGCAAATTTGTTCCTCATGAGGAGAGGCATCTCTGTGCAAAGATTCATGTCTCTACAACATACGGGGCATGAGATATGCCCATTCAAAGTTTGCAATTTCAATTGGTTGCTATTGCGCCTTCTTTGGATAAATTGATGTAATATTGCTTCATTCTTATCCTCCCATGACCCCCTACCACTGTGCCAAATTTCACCTGGACTGACCAAGTCAGTGAGGAGAAAAACATGGAACAGACACACCCACAGAGTTTTCGTCATTATATAGTGAAAAGATAAGATTCATAACAAAATACCTGCAAAACCAGTGACATTCCCATCAGCTTCAGAACTATACTTTGTTCACAATTACAATGCTAACATTCTGTTGTTAAGGAGCTATATTGCTTACCAAGTTCACCATCTCCGTTTTGCTTGGTAGCATGCTACCATTTGCCAATTGGCACTGACCCTTAGGCAGAGCTGTGGCTGATGTAAATATCATTAGTTTTGCAAGTATTTAGTAATAAACCAGAATATTGGACAAATTGGAGAGAACTCTACCTGATGATGTTGCTATGAAAAGTTATCGCAGAGGTAGAGACATTTTACTCAAAGCCACAGATGTGAATCTTATAGTGGTGCTAGAAGGAAAATCTGGGTATCACCCAAGTCAGTGAGATCTGTACGAAATTTTATGGTAAACAATTCAGTAGAGGTTGAGATATTTCAGGCTTGACCTAGATGATAGGCAGGCTAATGGGCCAATATTACAATTCCTGGAGTCATACCATTACCGTGGCTAAAAAGAGATGCACAACATGATAAAGGTACAGTTTAGCAAAAAAGATTCCAGATGTGCGGTCACGCTTGGATATAAGACCAGAGCAAATGTCAGTGCACATACAGTACTTGTAGATGAGATGACATTTTGGAGAAGCTACACTCTGCAAGTAATGGTGCCCTCTTAACACCTTGACTCCTCTTTGGGTCTGGCAGGTCTGGCAGGCCTGGCTGACTGGCGCGTGTGCTCTTTTTCAGCAAAAATTGCATCACCTCATTGACAAATGTCATTATTGTTAGCTTTCCACCACGTAAGTTTCTGTAGCACTGGGTATCACTGGCCTCACTGCTGCTCAACTCTGAATACAACCTTTATTTGTACTTTTTCATTCAGGGGTTCTGGTGAGACTTTCATCATAACAGAAAGTCAGTTGGATGAATCAGTGCCCATTAAAATGTTCTTGTGCTTCCTTTGATCCTTTTTCCTTATTCTCCACTTCTTTCTTATCTTCCTCTCTTAAGAGCCTCCCTTCCTCCCTTTTCTCTTCATTCATACCCTTCTTTAAACATGATAAAGTTGAAAAAAGCACATTTTTCACCTTGATGGGTAGGTCTAATGAGATTTCCTTTTTAGATCTATTCAATGTTGCATTTTTCAAAAAATGTACAGCATACACCCAGTCAGCCAAACAACAAAGTAGGGAAAAGCATAAGTCTGAATGAAATGCTGAAATGCTCCAATTTGCTACTTCACAGAAATGAGTTTCAGATGTAGTTTGAGAATTGGATTCAGTAGACAACATTTCCAATGAAAACTTTTCACAGTGAGCTCTGTGGTTAACCCAAGATACCTTGGGCAATGAAAAAAAAAAAAACCCACACACAATGCTATTTGCATGGCTACATACCACACACTGCTGAACTGACCCTTTAAGAAATGTAAATCTGTAATTTTTTTTCCCTCAAATTCTTATGACCCCAGCACAATGAGCTGCCAATCTGTCATGTAAATTATAATATGGCATACCTCGTAATTACTTCCAAGAGCCTGAGGGAGCTTCAAATGAATGTAGAAATGATGATACCACATCTGCATATCAAGCATCTCTATCTGGTGTTGCTGCCCATGAGGTTGAGAAACTATGACCTACAGCAAATGCTGGATGTTTATCTGAAAGCTGAAATTTTTTGAATACATTATTTTTGTAACAATATTTGGTTTCATTTTGTGTGGTTGTTTTTTGTTCTTTTTTAAATGTATTTGCTATTGTTTAGTTTTATACACATTTCAAGCAGGAGGTCTGGGGGTCCTTAAATCAAACACTCCATTTCCTGTATTCTGGTGGAATTTTATTCACCACTAATGAATGAATAGATTTATGAACTTAAATAGCTCAATTGTGTTGTCAAGTTCACAGAGCGAACAGAAAACTTGGATAAGAAGAAACTGTCAATAATTTGTTAAAGTCACTGATCGGCTCATGCACATTTTTTGTTTGTTGCGTACACTTGTGGGTGCCTTCCTCAGCTACCTTAGCAGGTAGCTATAGCCATTGGCCAGGAGCAGATGTCATCAGGTGGTGCACAACCTTCACTGAGTGTTTCGGCCCTCAACCACAACACTCTCTGGTTGGTGGGCCGGCAGTGAGTGGCCAACTCACTGCCCACCTGCTCCTGGCCTCCAGCCTTCCTCCTCTTGCTTGCTCCAAATCCAACACGAGGCACGTTCCGCCTCCTCCCCCATCCTACGGGCAGCTTGCTTCTTGCTCTGCTCGTCCAGACCTAGAGCTGACAGCAAACTCCATGCCGACTTCGCTGGGAAGCCCCTGCACCCAATCTCCACAGGGAACAACCACACCTGCCAGCCCTTGTCTCTGCAGTCTTGGATTAGAGGTTGGTACTTAGAGGCCTTCCTCCCATGGCACCGTCAGTTCGACCAGAATTATCTTCTGGTCTTTGGTTGACCACAGCACAATGTCTGGCCGGAGGGTTGTTTGGACCACCTCCGTGAACTGCAGCCTCCTTCCTACATCAACACTCATCTCCCAGGAGCTTGCGGCCTGAAGAATGTTGGGCTTTCTTCGTATAGTCGGAATAGGCCTAGCTCCTTCCTTAGGCCTGGGTCATTTAGAATCAGTGGGCTATGGGAATTTTTTGCTTACATTAATCTTACAATGATAAAACTTTGTCTGTCTGTGGGTGTATCTGTGTGTCTGTTCCACGTTTTTCTCCTCACTGACTTGGTCAGTCCAGGTGAAATTTGGCACAGTGGTAGAGGGTCATGGGAAGATGCGAATGAAGCAATATTACATCAATTGGCCAAAGGGGGGGCGCTATAGCAACCAATTGAAAGTGCAAACTTTGAATGGGCATATCTCATGCCCCGTATGTCGTAGAGACACTTTGCACAGAGATGCCTCTCCTCATGAGGAACAACAAGGTGTATAACATCTCAAGGGTTTCACTGATCACCACACAACTTTGTAGGCATATGACCACACATAATCTGAGGGGACCCCTCCATTATTGACCCAATCAAACAAAATGGGGGCGCTAGAGAGCTAATTCCTTATCTAGGCCTAACCGCCATATCGATTTTTACTAAACGTGGTAGATATGTAGAACAGGTCGCCTCAAGGTGACTGGAGAAATTTAACTCTAATTGGCAACTGGGTGGCGCTATAACAACAGAAAAATGCTTAAAAATGGTTAAAATGGGACCGATCGCTGTGGGGTTTTTTTTTTTCTAATTTTTGGTATGACTAAGTCATGGCATGGTATGCTGTACATATTCACAGAAAGTGTCAGTGTGTCATTCTGTCAGTCAGTCATTCTGTCTGTCCCACATTTTTCTACTCACTGACGTGGATCTATGTGAAACTGCACATAGGCATTGTGGATTGGCATAGGTAGAAGGTGACAAAGCTACCAATGGGTATGGACTAGTCTTTTATATTTACAAAGCACTATATGTTGTTTTTTATTGTGCAAATGAACCTTGCTCAAATTGCTCTGATTTGTTGGTAAAAATTCTTGATAAAGTATTTTTTTTATCACTTTTTAAACAAATTATGTGAATGTTAAATTACCAATGACTTACTTGATTGTGAAAGACGCATGAACCAGCTTATTTCAATAAGCTGAGGCAAACATAATTTTATTACTTCAGTTCTTTTGCCAGCTAGGTTTTAGAGACAAAAAAGTCTGCACTGAGTTTTTCAGTGCCAGCAGGCTTTTCATTCATTACTAAATCTTGAGAACTTTTTTGTATTCGTCATAGTGTGTCCGTGTCTTGACTGACCCCAAAAGTAAGTTGAGTCAATGACAAAAAAAGAAAATCCGTTTGACATTAACACAAATCTGCTGCAGCAGCTCACGACTCCACTGACTTTACAGATTGTATTTGTTGCCAGCATACTTATGGATATTGGATGGACTTTTGATCTTTGTGTTATTTGAAATAATAGCATGAATGATTGAAAATGGTCAGAGGTAAAATGAAGTTGTTGAAGTGGTGGGTCAGTGTCTCTGGAGTTCTTTTCGCTGTGGGTTTGTCAACGTAGCAAAGTGCTGCTGAGTTCATCCAGAGGGAGCTGACATGAATATATAAATAGAAAAGTTCATGACACTATATTCTAAGTCCAGAGAAACTGGTGCGTACCTCATCAGCAGAACAATAACACACACACACACACACACACACACACCAATGCACACACATAGAACCAGATGTGAATGCACACACATTTGCACCACCTTCTCTCTCTCTCTCACACACACACACACACACACACACACACACACACACACACACACACACACAAACACACACATAGAAACAAATTTAGATTTACACTTACTGTTCCACATTTCACATAAATATTGAATGCCAGGTTGCATTTCTTTCTGCTTGGTCAGGATTTTATAATCTACATTTCCCACAAGAAGGAATGTAAAGATTTTGCAACTAACAGCACATAATAGCTTTATGGGATTCAAGGTAATGTTTGTCACAGCTCATTTAAAGGTTTCACAATCCACTGTTGCAGGAATAGTAACAATTTCCTCAACCTGACTAGGATCATTGCATGATGAATGGAAGGTACACTTTGCAAAAACAAGAAGTCACCTTAAACACAGGAGCAGAAACTTTAAAAGAAGACACTGTTGGGGTGTCTCTGAAGAACATACTGCAAATATGCTGCAGTTGTGTTTTGTGGTCCACGAGAGGCACTGTATGTCACAAAACAATAAATTTTTCCTCTTCTCATTGTGGATCATTGTGTGTTATCGACAAAACTAAGCTGCTACGGATGTCTACTTTAATATTTCTTGATTCGGCAGCCAGGCTGAGCCTCTTTATCAGACGAATGTTGCAGCAGCATCATCCCGAGGGGGCCAGGTTCTGGAGAGCCATCCTCGAAAATAATTCGAAAAAAGACTGGGTCAGCAATCTGTGTAAGAGGAAGTAAACTTTCCTCAAGTTGGCTTTTTCTGCCTCACCCCATTAGAGGAAAACACCAACTGAAAAGTGGCAGTAAGTGCTAACTGGCAGAAGTACTGTAAGGTCGATGGGTCAGCATATGCCATCTATTTCACGTTAAATACATCTTTGCACAAAGTGAGCCACATTATTACTTTCAGATAAGACAGATTGGCCTGTACAGTAAGTTGACAGTAGGGGTATTACTGTATATGTGCATTACAGTATATGTCATATTACTCTGTCCCTAGATCAAATTTTGTTTGTTCTGATAATAAGATAACGCCAAACCAACCGAAATGATGATGATACTTGTATTACAGAAGTTTCATAGACTTTTGTGCTGACTGGGGGTTTTCAGGTACAAATTCATTCAGTGTGACGAACATCTTCTGCTCAGGGAAATCCCTGGGAATTTTGTCCATATTGGACAATTCCCTATCTTGCAGTTTACAGTATATCCAATAACAATGTTCAGTGCCAATTGGGAAAGTAGTCTATGCATTTAAAGAAGTGAGGTGTAAAGTGAAATCAGGGTGGTGGATGGCATGTAGTGCGCCTATTTTCCTGCTGGAGATCTGAGTTCCCATCTTGCCTTTTCCTAACTTGTGTTGTAGTGGCAATGCAAAGATACTGTAGGAAGCTCAAATTTAAAAAAAGATAATAATAACAAATGATAATAATAACACTGAATGCAAAAAATGCATTAAATATTATCTTTTTTTTTTTTCAGAATTGTCCAATGTGGACATTCTTGTCTGAGCAAGGAAGGAAAAGAAACTTTTACCTTACCAAAGGGAGTGTTGTTGACCCAGTTGCTAGGTGTGAATGGTTGTCACAGACATGCCCGTTTTATGGGCCTGCAAGGTGTGGACACCCAGTGGAAATTAAATGAATTGGTTCACAATATGAGCTTGACACTGTTGTCACTGTTAATGTGATCACTCTGCTGATATACGGTTGAGACAGACCAAAGTCATCACTGCTGCACTGTTGCAATTTTCCAGTTTTTCAAATATCTTAGTATTGTGATAAAAAAAAATTTCTGGCATTATAGCGCTATGTTTTTTAGGTGGGAAATGTGTGCATATCCCAAATGAGATCGACCACAAACATTATCCCTGCTCAATCTCATGTGTAGCATTTAAATTACACACTGCCATTTTGTGTTTAGAGGCCGTTTCTCCGACCTCTTTGATGCTTTGTGAATACCCTTTATCTTTACAAGGACTTAGTCTTAACTTTGAGGGGAATTTCTAAGAAAACGTCACAATTCTAAGAATTTTCTTACAATTCCATTACTAGGAGCAACTCTTTGCTTTGTGAATATGGCCCCTGGACACACAACGTCTTCTACCTAATTGAAAAGTCTAGTCTTAATGTTTGTGCACTGAAGGTTTCCTATCTCTGCGTTCCTATCTGGCTTCCAACCTAGTTGTTGTGTCACAAATCATGCCTGTAATTTCCGCCTTCAGATAAATGGGAAAATGGCATTCTAGTGTTGAACTCCACAGGTATGATTTAGCACAGTGAAGCTTGAACATTCAAGTGAAGTAACAGTAAGTTAAATCCATTTTTGAGTGAAAGCAGACTTTGCATTTGACATTATACAAAATATGCCAATCAAAGAAATTAATTTTACTTGAGATTGTCCAATGCTCCACCAATCAAAGTGACAGACAAGGACATGGGTTCTGTGTCAAAGAGAGTTCTTCCAGGATGGAAAGTCCTTTTACAAGAGAAAGTAGTGGAAACGTTCTTTCTCCCTATTTATTTGATAAGTGATAGTATATGTGCTTTATGATAATGGGGAGGGAAAATAAAGGAAGCAGTAACCATCAAAGTGGAGCATTAAAGATGATCATGTCCTCAAGAATGGTTCGTCTGTCGTTAGTCGACAACATTAAATGACATAATAATAATGAGTCATAAGATTGCACATATATTGCTAGTAAATGTCTATCTCCTAAAAGTAAATTTAAGACCCCAATTTATATTGTGTTAGCAATTTCACATGACAAAGTCATCACATTATTTTTACCCTGTATAGCCACATTATATGCCACGGACCAGCACAGGATCTTATCAACTAGTTTTGAACATGATATGGATATTCAGGGGGTCATAGCCAGAATTTTAGAAACACTGAGTCATCAGTCCAAGTAAATGGTAGCCTTGGATATTCATGGCCCCCAGAAAAGGATTTCAGACGATTTGTAGGGGTCTATTGATCTTTTATTGTCACATCCAAATTTCCTTTCACCAGCAGATGATTCATTCAACCAATGGCTATATCCAAATGGAATTTACTGTGTCTCCAGATGATGTATCCTAAAGTTAATTTTGTGACTCTGTGACTTTGCATGTGGTGCCTCCATCAGGACAAGTTTGTTACTTTACCCCAAGAAATATCTAAAAAAAGATGAATAAAAAAAAACCCAAGCAGATAGTCATTAAATTTACTGAATACAAAGGTGTTCCCCAGAGGATGAACCTTTTCTATTTCTGACACTCCTTAAATTATCACATTTTTGTAAACAAAACATATCAAATTTAAGCAGGTAGATTACTATAAACTTTGCTGAGCACATTCTTGTTCCATGAAGATAAGCCCCCATGATCTTAATGATCTGATGAGCCTATTATATAAATAAAAAGAAAAAAAATCCATATGTTTTTAGTTTACTTTTGTATTGTTTTCTGTAATAAACATTACAGCTTGCAGGAGCTGGTAACAGGGTTTATAGCCTTGACTCACTGCTACACCAGCTGTTGCCCCTTTTGCTGTTGGCCATTGTAGTCTCACAAGCCCATTAATTGGCAGTCCTTCACCTTGATTAAAGGACAACTGTTTGCCACTGACAGCCCACATTGCCTACAGGTGATGTGCTTGTAGTGGCAGCAGATGGTGGCATGTGTTGGCTTTGCTCCTGCTGTTGTCTTAGCTAATGAATTGCATGTGTCAGCTTTCTGAAAAGAGAAACCAAACTTGTACTATTATATTAATCAACTTCACCACAAGCATGGTAGAAATACACTCTGTAAAATCAGCTCTGTACATTTTTATTATTTTCCCCCAAAATTTTAATCGCTTTGTTAAGCTAATTGAATTCTGACAGGTCAGTTGACAAATCACTTTTATGTTTATTCATGATAATAATTCAATTATTTTCACCAGAGGGGAACATGACTGCCCCGCTCCCTAGATCCCCTTGGGGCGCCACTTTTTGCAGCTGTATTTGCATTGTGGCTCTAGTGAAGGCGATGCTATTTGGTTGGTCTGTTGGTCAGCTGGCCCTCTACTTTGGATCAGACTTACAGCCATGAAATTTGGTACGGATATCCATGGTGCCTAGAGGTTGAATCTTAGTGACTTTGGTGATCCTCTAAGTTTTCTTTCTTGTGTCAGATTTTCAAATGATCCCTGTCTCCAGTGAAATAACTCACCATCTGATAAAACAGATTGCCTCAAAATTATGATGACAAATTTTAATAACTCCAGTGTGGCTTGGTACAACCTTGTGGGGGCGCTAACATGGCTCTAGGCTCTTACATATTTATTCCACCAAAATTAGTGCATGTATGCAGGTTTTTTAATCATAGAAAAACCCATTAATATATGCTATAGATTCCTTTCCACTTACCAGGGCTTTGTACATGGCAAGACGAGCATGAATTTTTTTTTTCTTTTTACTGCTGTGTTACATTGAATGCATCGGAAAACAAGTTGGTAAGCAGCATGAGGGCAAGTGAAAAGGTCACAGTGGTGCTTTTTTTGAATATCTGTTACTTACCTAGGGTCTCTTTCAAACTTGATGCTGACTAATTTTGAACAAAGGTCGAGAGCTGCTTGGATTAGGATGCACAGAAGTTTTGGAAGTGCGCCATTAGAGCTGAGCTTTACATTAGAGCCAGTTGCAACTTATTGGACCAGGAGTCAATTAATTCTTGTGACTACTGCAGAGACATTTGTCCCGAGGATGAATGCTGATTCTAGCCTCAACTCAGTAAAGACAAAAGCCAGATGTTGGTGGGTTTTTTGTTGAGGTGAAAAGGGGCTTTAGTCTTGTTTAATTAAGAATAAGAGAGTTTGCCCATCTGCAAATCATTCACCTCACACACATATTGAGCATAATCTTCTCTAGCTGCGTCTTCTTCTTTCATACAGTCACTACCCAATCTATGCAACACCACAGACAATGTGAGTTGTATCAAGCTGGGAATGACCCGTGGTCTTACAGATGCACTTTAATCCTGGATAGGTTTCATGCTGATTTGATTTTGAACCAATATCCTAGCTCTTGTAAACACCTCTCAGAGGAGCCCAACCTTTAGCATAACCCTTAGAAAGTACACATCCTCCGATTCTATTTTCTGTTCTTTTATTGTTGTTTATTTATTTATTTATTGCAAAATCATTTAGCAGCTTGCCGTGAACCTGAGAAATGCCACAGATAAAATCTTCCATTTTTGGGATGATTTGTTTTAGACCCCAAGGTGTCTGTTGCCACATAGTAGTCAGATACTAATGTTTTTAAAGTTTTGTCGGGACATTAAAGTCCTTGAAGATCCCATTTGAATTCTCACAAGTACCAGGAGTAAGTGTGTGTGTGTGTGTGTGTGTGTGTGTGTGTGTGTGTGTGTGTCTGTGTGATGCTGAAAGAATTGCAGTCTTTCCCAGAGCACGCACTTGCTGTCCTTTATTACCTCTGTAAAGGGCCTAAGGCCTTCCAGGCTTACAGCAGTTACAATAGCTGTGCAGCCCTAAATTGCCTGGCGACGTCCCTAAGCAAACTCATCCGTTTTGCTGCATGTATTATCATATTTCTAAATCCACCTGATACACTTTTGGAACTAATTGACCACTTTCTGTGGAAATGAAGCATCAAGGACAAACCGGGACCCCCTCATCCAATTTCTGTGAACGTTTTCAGTATGGCCTCAAGAACACACACACACACACACACACACACACACACACATATGCCTTATAGAGTTTAAAACTCAAATCTTCTGAATTCTCTGGTGAGCAGACTTCCCTCATATGTATGTTAATGAATCACTGTCTCAGCAAAACACACCCTCAGCAGCAGGGGAGTTTAAAGACCAGAGGCTCTAAGTGAACCTTGCTGTCCCGAGAGATTCCCCTTCTGAGACATGTCTCCCCTTTCTGCACCGTTCTGGCGTTTTTTTTTCAGACAGTTTTTTTTTTTTTCATTCCCTAAGTCAGCAATTGCAACAACAGGCTTTGACCACGCTAACTGTCTGAGGCAACGTGTGGCTGTTTGTGTGTGTGTGTGTGTGTGTGTGTGTGTGACTGTGTTAAAGGATAAACGTATGTTTGTAGGTGTGTGAGTTTTGTCTTCATCGTGACTGACACCTGACACTGTGAGCAGCAGATTCTGCATAACGCTGACTAAGCACATTGTCATCTCACCGTTGTATAAGGAGAAGTTAAGGGAAACTTGTTATCAACAGGAATAGAGTACCGGCTTTGTTATTTCACACATTCAAATGGATGCAGACGTAATGTGACTCTTTTCTATAGTATCCTAAAGCTACCAACTGCAGCTCCTCCTATTGTCCTGGCCTCTCTTTATATATTTCTCAGACCTGGAATTGACTCAAACACAAGTTTTCGTGAAGTGACTCAAACTTCCCTCCGAAGGACTGCAGATGCAAATTAACTTAAAGCTCTGGTGTGGTGGCCCTGAACTGAACGTGGTCTCTAAATATGCTATTAAATTAAACTTGACTTGATTCGATATTTTTATATCAATGTATGAAAATAACAATGGAAAGCAATGTGACAGTAGTCCCTTTTATGCAGCCTGTTTAAAGGCAAGACTGTTGTCTTGTATTTCACGTCAAGCCTCTTTTGCTTCTGGAACGCCCACATTTCAAATAAAACCATACACTGCGGCAGCATGATGCTGTTGGGTTCAGTGTAAAAAGCACAGCCAGCGTCATGGCGGATCTTCACAGCATATTGCAGAATCTATGTTTAAAAGTTGCTGCTGTGAAAAGAGTTGCTTATAGTGATGAACTTATATGATCAGAATCTGCATCTTACAGAGCTCAACTTTACTGTTTTGGTTCACTGTCTCGACCCCTACAGCATCGTGCTCAGCCAAAGCAGGTGGCTGTTTTCAGCAAAGAGTTCTGGCGACCTACTGTACACTACCTGCACAGCACCAAATTACTGTTTGGGTCTCATCATTTGTCTTTGTCCTTGACAGAGAGAGGTAGTGACTAGATGGAGAAGTGGAGCATTTAGCAGATAAAGAGACAGATATTTCCCCCAGGAGATGGTATAAACCTAAATCAGAGCTAAAATAGAGTGAATCAGTATTTACCACATGTCCATGAAAATATGTTGGTGGCGGTAGCCTGTGGAAAGGGCAGGTGCTCTGGCAAATAGGACTACTACCTTTATAAATGTACACTGAACAAAAATGTAAATGCAGCACTTTTGCGTTTGCTCCCTTTTTTTTTTTTTTTTTTTTTTTTTACAAATTTTAGTTAAAGATCTAAGATTTTTTTTATGCACTCAATAGATTTATTTCATTTAAATTGTAGTCAAATTTGTTAAAATCCATGTTAGTTAGCACTTCTCCTTTTCCAAGACAATCCATCCAACTGACAGCTGTGACAAATTAAGATGCTGATTAAACAGCATCGTTGCTACACAGGTGTGCCTTGGGATGGTCACGATAAAAGGCCACTTTAAAATTTGCAGATTGATCACACAACATTGATGTTGCATTTTTTACAAAGCATGCCACTGGCACACTGACTGCAGGAATGTCCACCAGAGCTGCTGCCCTTGAACTGAATGTTAATTTCACCACTATAAGATGTCTCCAGTGTTGTTTCCAATAATTTGGCAGCACATCCAACCGGCCTCACAGCTGCACGAGTCAGTTACATTGAAGAACCGTTGTCAGGTCAAGACCCTGGGGTGGTTTGACAGTTTGTGCAGTTTTGGTTGTACTGGTCTCAGACAATCTTGCAGGTGAAGACACTGATGTGGAGGTCCTGACCTGCTGTGGTTACAGGTGGTCTGCCATTGTGAGCCTGGTTGGATGTACTGCCAAATTCACAGAAACAACATTGGAGATCACTTAAGGTAGTGAAATGAACATTCAGTTCTGATGGGCATTCCTGCAGTCTGCATGCCAATGACATGCTCCCTCAAAACTTCAAATTTGTGTCACTGTGTTGTGTAATCAAACTGCACATTTTAGTGTGTCCTTTTATTAAATAAATAAATAAACTTTATTAATCCCTAGAGGAGAAATTGATCTGGTCACCACCGCATAAGAAATTACATAGAGAACAGATGCCACAAAGGGCTACATAAAATATACATACAATATACACACAAGTCAAAAAACAATACAGAAATGTACACAGACACTCCCAAAAAATACTGATTGGTGGCAAGGATCTACAATGCAGTGATGCCAATTACAATAATAACTTCACATTCCAAAACAAAACAAGAAACAACAACTGCAATAATGCACAGTCCAGTATAATAATGTAGACTCCAGTACACTTCAGGGTGGAGGCACAGTGTGTCCATTACATTATTTAGGCCTGCACTGTGCTGTGTATACAGCCATACAGAAACAGGTAGCATTAACCTTTATAGATAAGCCTTACAGCTGTGAACAAATGTCCTTCTGAAATGCTCCATAGAGCATTTTGGCATTAAAAGCCGACCACTGACAGTACTCCGCAGGCTGCTGAATATGCCGTGTAGAGGGTGACTATCATGATCTAGTATGGCCTTCAGCCTCCTCCTAGTTCTAACTTCCATAACACTGTCAAGGGAATCACAAGGACATCCCACTATGGATCCAGCCTTTTTAATAAACTTATTGGTTCTGTTTTTATCATCGGCTGAAATGCTGTTGCCCCAGCATACAACAGTATAGAATAGTACACTGGCTACAATATTTTGATAAAAAAACATTCAATAAGCTCTTCCCCACATCTAAAGATCTCATTTTCCTGAGGAAGAACAATCTCATTTGAGCCTTTTTGACTACCGCATTAGTGTTCATCAGTGGCGGGCATTGGGGGGGAACATGTTCACCTCAATGTATATGGTGACTACGGCCCTGTCAGCATGCATAATTAGGCCTCAGTTGTCTGGGTGCGCAAAGGTGAAGTGGCTGGTCTTGTCATACAAAGTTTGAGGAGTGTCAACTGGACAATATGGAGATATTTGCATCTTGAAAGCCGGACTATAAATGTGGATAGACAGGGAGAAACACAGGCAAGCCTAAGACGTGGTAAGATACGATATTCCTCACTATATGAAGTGACTGATAACAAGATCTGTATAATGGGTTGTAAAGAAATTCGTCAGGTTTTCATTTCGTAGACAGTTGATCTGTATTTATAGAGTGATGGGATGACAGCACAATGATGATATGCATGGCATTTCTGTGCGAGCCTGCGTTCGCGAGTAATCCATCCAAGAGTAATGTGTGTGCAAAGCTGTGTGAAAGCTCTGTTATACATAATTTTAGTGTAACTTTATTTTTTTTTTTTTCACTGTGAAAACATTGGACTACCGACAAGTGTCCGACAAAGCTGCAGTTCTGTTGTTTCATGTGATGTGAGTGGCTTCTCGCTAATGGTCGTGGAGAAAATCCATAGAGAGGAACGAACAGGTGTGAATTTCGGCGCACTATATGTCGTTCCTTTTTAATCTATATGGTTAAGGTGGTCAAACCCGTAGACATATATACATAGACGCTGCATTGACTGCCTGAGCGCGTCCTAGTCGGCCGCCATATTGGATGGGTCTCGCTTCACCTCCACAGTGCATTCACTTCTATTGAGGAAGGAGCTGTATGCACAAGTGAAATAGAATAACTCACTGAATTCAACTGATTTTCACGCGGTTTGGTTTGTTACAAACGGCACACATGTAGTTATGATACAGGATGAATCGTACATTAAAATTGCGGGATTTCATGCTTTAATACTTTCTGCAGATAGCAACAGCATGTTATTTAGGTCACAACACAGTTCTTTTATTCACTTCAACCCCAGAGTGGGATAAATATAAACATATTTATATATACACAAATATACACATACAGTATATATATGTATATATATATGTACTATATATACTGTATAAACATACTGTATAAACACAATATACCAATACAAAATGTAGTATAGCATTATTAATACATTTATTAATATATTTTAATAAAGAAAATGCTTGATTGTTGATTGAGTTTATTTCTCACACACACTCACTCTTTTATACCCACTGCTATCAGACTTCATAATTCTTTGTTAAATAGATGATCTTACAGAAATTTCCTTTGGGGATTAACAAAGTTCTTCTTATTCTTATTACACTGACTGCTGTGATCTCTCAAAAGTAGGACATTGGCTCCAATAGGCAGCGGCAGTCAATGCGGCGTCTATGTATATATGTCTATGGTCAAACCTATACAGTTAAAAAGCCTCTTGGATCAGCTGGAAACGTTAGCCATGTTAATCTTGAATGTGACCGCTGCACAGTGGCACTGCCTCATGTGATGAATAATCGGAAAAAGTTTTCTGATCGAGTTTCTGACCGTAAAGCAATATTTCAGTGGAACAGTGACAACATGTTTTTTAAACATTTTGAGTGATAAATACAACACATCTTCTTTGTAATGTCCATGTTGTCTCCACATTACCACCTAAACGCTCATGAACACACAATGAAGTAAGAACGACTTCCCGACATGGGAAATCGGACCATCCAAGGAGCACATGAATGGTGGTGGTTTACGTATGATGAAAACACATTGGGGCAAGCCCTCCCGGAACCCATAGAGATCGCCTGGACTGCCTGCATTTAGAAAAAAAAAGCATTTTACATGGAAGTCTATGAGAGTGAGTCGGGTCGATTTCCAGCCAGGCTGATATCGCCCCAGAGGGCCGGAACGTGACTTCACATTGCGTCTGATTGGATATTCAGAGGCAGGACGAGCTGTTTCAAGTGAAAATGATCAGAATAACTAATATATTGTGTATATATATGACAATAATGATGATGATAATCATACATTTATTATCATCTTTCTTTTCTTTTGTGGCTCGAGAAGGGACGGCGCCCTTTCGCCCTCTATTGGCCAGCCGCCCCTGGTGTTCATCTTCCAGTTCAAGCCCTTGTCAATATGTACACCCAGGTATTTATATGATGAGACAATCTCAATTGGGTTTCCATTAATGATGACTGGAGCAGGCTTGTCTTTCTTTCTTCTGAAGTCAATAACTAACTCCTTTGTTTTACTGACATTCAGGATTAAATAATTGCTCTCACACCATTTGACAAATTTATCAACTTCCTCTCTATACTGCCGATCATCGACATTTATTATTAGGCCAACTAGTGCAGAATCAGCAGCATATTTTTGGAGACAACAGCCATTATGACTGCATCTATAGCCAGCTGTATATAAAGAGAACAAGAAAGGGGCCAAAACAGTTCCCTGAGGGGCCCCTGTTCTAGTAGAAATTATTGTATTGTATTGTGACCATCCTGGGGCACACCTCTGCAGTAATGATGCTGTTTAATTAGCATCTTGATATGTCACAACTGTCAGGTGGATGGATTATCTTGGAAAAGAAGGAGTGCTTTACTTTAACAAATTTGAGGAAAATAAATCTATTAAGTGCATGAAAACGTCTTCGATCTTTAACTTGAACTGGTGAAAAATGGGAGCAAAACCAAAAGTGTTAATTTTTTTTTCAGCACATATAAAAGTAGAGAACATCATTCCATCAGGTAGAAATATCAGAATATGCGACCCCTATAAATGTGGTTTAAAGCATGGGAGTGTCTATTGGAATATATATTTTTGCCTCCTGAACATACAGGTCCTCTCATCATAATTCCTGTCATTCTACTCATGTTTATTGCTGTGATCTAGAAACAAGGCTACATTGCAGAAAAAAGGTCAGATGGGGGAAAAACCCTTTTTGTTTGTTTGTTTTGGCTGGACTTTACCTCCAAATAAAATGTTTTTAATCATTTGGCTCAACTGTTCACTTACAGCCTGTACGATCATCTTACTGCTTATGTTTCTGCTGCACTGTGGTGGTGTCACAGTGTTCCCAGATCTCATATTTGCAACTAGAAAAATAAAACCCACGTTCTCATAAACATCTAATCCGTTAAAATTGTTAATGGAATATTTAATTACACAGCAATCCCTCAAAGGTAAAAGATAAAGTTAGGGGATTTTAGTTTTGAATGCTTGAGCTTTTAAATGCAATGATTTCTTTTTAATTAGTGACAAACGCAGCAGGGGAAAAGGGAAAAAAGAAAACGGAGAGAAAAAGAAGAATGAGGCAGGAAATTAAATCAGCTTGATTAAGTGATTGTTTATAAGACATTAGAACCATAAAGTAGAATGTTATTTTCCCCCACAATCCCTTTTAAATAGCCCTTGTCTTTACACATTGCTTCATATCCTGCTGCACAGCTGTTGTTTGTTGCACCGCTTCAAAAAGCTGAAGATTAAGCAACTGTGTGTTTGACTTGAATTCGGGTACCCATTGCCTCAGATGGATGTCTTTAGATGTGCACTTCCTCTACTTTGAGACAATAAACTTTATTTGAGCATTGCTTTGTTATGATGTTTGTTGTTTGTCTTTCTGTGGATAATTGCTCAACACGCTCATCATTCAGTAGAAAGGGTCACTGTCAGGACAGTTTTGTTAATGGTAATGAAGGCGTATCTGACATCAGATTATTTCCTGGTCTTCTTATGAGACTATTAATGGATTTGGTCTGTTTGTTGTGGAGTTAAATGATGGGATTTTTTCAGCAGGGAATGAAAAGATGCCCGTACTCATCATGATATTTTCAAAATAAAGGTTTGTACAGCTTATATTTCTTGTGTTTAATGTGTGAAATTGTATCAATGTTTTTACATGGGTGAGATAGTAAGATGTCCTGTCTTATACACTGTGTTCCCAGGATGGGGAACATATGTTTCTGCTGCATTCTGGTGGTGGTGTCACAGTGTCACAATGTTCCCGAGATTTATGTGGCACATAATGGGAACACGACGAAAGGGTCCTATGTTCCCCAGCTCTGTAGCTGCTTTATAGAGCACTGGCCAGACTTAGATGAGGGGATTGTTATGTCTCTAAGAGTCATGAAACTGCACTGGCACACGGGTCTTAGTCGAAGTAAAAATGAGTCTTTTTGTATGGAAAACAACTCCCAAACATATTTCGGCTTGATCTTTAAAATAATAAGAAATATAATAATAATAAGAAAAAGGAGAAATATAATTTAATAACATTTTAGAGTTAGGAAATCAGTAGTAGTTTACTATTGCCATTCCCAAACAGTTGAAGATTAGGAAAGCTGTTTAGGATCAGGTTAGTTTTATGAAATATTTTTACTTAGAATGGGTCAAATTTGACATGAACACAGTAGAAAGGTTAATGTGTTAATAGGATATTAACTTGGGAACATAAGACCTTGAGAACATAGAGCCCTGGGAACATAGGACCCTAGCACCCTGGGAACATAGATGCACTTTTGCCATGATATGTTAATTGCGTTTGTTCAGCTGTTCTGTGTCATTATTAAAGAGAGCTATCTTCTCCCCTCTTCTCTCAAAGTTAAGTGGAAGAATATCTTGCGAGGTCATTGTGATGAGCTGCGTTTTCTTCTCACACCGGGCAGGATCACAGCGTCTCCCGGTGGACGATGTCAAATTGGTCTGATCGTGGCCAGCACTGCTAGCAGCAGCAGCCGTTATCGTTCAGTGCAGGTTAACATCCGAATGCATGAGTTGAATGTGGTTGCGCATTGCTCCAGTTGAGTGATGTCATGCCAGTGTTTTTTTTTCTGACACAGCCTACATGGTTTTCTTTTTCTAGATCAAAGTAGTGCCAGACCGTGCTGGTTTTGCGAGAGGACATCTCTCCAGTTTCCCACCATGCTGATTAAAAATTCTAGTCTACTGTCCAATGGCTCTGTAGCCCCCACTAGTGGCAGGAGGCTGCATGACTAATATGAACCAATGTATGGGGATACCTTGACCTAGCCTACAAGCCACGACAGTGGGCAACGATGGGGCTATTGCATTTAATCTGCTTTTATTTCCTTCTCGGTATGAGAGACTGGAAGATTTTAATGTTACTTGACATGGATGGCATTAAAATTATGTCAACACTGCACAGCCATCTCACGCTGTTGGGACTGCTCAGACGGAATGGCCAGTCAGAGCCTTTGGAAGTCGCTGTCTTCCTCCAATATGGGATGCTTCTAATTCATGCGTTTCCAGTTTTACGAGATCCTGATCTTTTCTTGTTATTACAAGATAAGCTGTCTAATGTTTTTCTTTTGTGAATGCCCTGCACATCTGTCGGCCCTACGTTCAATTAATGCAGCTTTTACTAGCTTCCAGAAATCCTATTTCAGTAGATACATTACCATCAGTAAGCTAGACAGCTAACCTGTTTTGCTGTTTTACTGCATATATAAACACTCTTAAAAGAAAACATAAATTATATGAAAACCTTTGGCAATCGTGCAAAAATGGCGCCACAACCTATTTCACAACATAGTATAGTGCAATGACCTGAAAGAGAGACCATAGGGAGACACTGGTAACACTTTTGGTACAACACAGGACAGAATGGACATCTGAATTGAAAGGATTGGACACTATTAGTGTTGCAGATAAAAGGCTGCTGTGTTTATATTTATGTATCTGTCTTTTGTATATTATTTTTGTTGTTTTCATTTTTTACATTTGCTAAAAATAAAGTGCGGTGATTCATTATAAGTGACATCTATAATGTTTTATGACTGTTGATGCATTATAATTCACTATAAATGGCCTTATAATGCTTTGTGGTCTTCACCAAGACACTTAACTGAGGAAATATGAGTAGTGTAGTAGTGATGCAATGATCTAAGCTGGAAACTCCCGGCAATAGAGTCTACAGGATACAGAGAAGACACTGAGATTACAGAGGGAGGAAAGGTGAGGATGATACATAGCCCCATTCTGTCATCTTTTTCCTTTTTTCACCTTAAATTATATGAAAAGTCATGTTTTAATTGGTGCTGTTGCCATCCAGTAAGTGAATAGCAGCATATGTCTGCATGTGTGAAAATGTCAGTAGGTCACTCCAATTAGCTCATTATCAAATGTAGCAAAAGTTCCCAAAGCGACAAGGTGTTTGTGTAACCCCAGCACCTGACATTTGAGGGTGAAATGTGGGTGGTTTTGTGTCTGCATGTGTGTGTGTGTGTGTGTGTGTGTGTGTGTGTGTGTGTGTGTTTAGAGCGAGAAAATTATGTGACTTATTGCCCTTGAATCCCATTAATGTGAGGCATGACTGTGACGGTCTAAGTTACAGTTATCTTAGGCATATTCATGTTTTTTCTTCCTTCCAGAGAGCACAATGTGGAGGCTGATGGTATAAAAGAACACAGCACGCAGCAGATAACCTCCAAAAACAACAGTGAAATAAATCAGATCTTACAAGGAAAACCAGAGAAAAGCATTTATTAGAAAAACTTTCGCGGTATAATATTCCACATAAAGTATCTGACAAATGCATTAAAGCAAGAAAACACTTTGGCATAACTGTAGACAACAAAAGCACTGTTGTTTGTCATTGTCTCATACCTGACCCATGGTGCGTATTCCTATCAAAGTAAACTAAAAACCAATTACAGCTGCAATTATTTTTGTTTCCTATAAAAAGCAGCCATGAACACACACACAAACACACACACACACACACACAGAGGAAACTAGCATAAATCTAATCATCAATCAGTGGTCTGTCAATTTAATAAGACACACTGAAACACAGTGCATGTGTGCCTGCCTCCTACTGAGTGTTATTTTTTTCATTCTTTAATGATGCTTTTTAGTGTTCAGCAGAAACATAATATACAGGCTGAAAGCAATTTGGCTTTGCTTGTTAGTCCAGATTAATTGTGTTAGGATGAGGCAGTGTTTTATTGCCTTGTGGCCTACTCCTAGAGCCTCGCTTTACAAACCAAATTATGGGTTTCTACAGTATGTAGGCTCCTGTGTTAGTTTTTCATACAGGGTCTCTGTGGCAGTGGGCTTTATAAGTGAAACTCGTGTCCATGAGCCAGTTACTCAACCCCTGAATACTTGACAAAATGGCTGTGTAGCTTGAATGTCATTTTGAATGCGTGATAATGTCAGCTCTCATCCTACTGTTCTCGGTTTTGGTCTCGTTGAAATTCTCTCTGTACGTTCTTGCAAAACTCGAATGGGAATCTGGCAAAGTTTCAAAGCCCTAAACAATTCTCACTGAACAGCATTCGACCAAGCGAGGTGTTGCTAGGTTACGGCGCTGAGATGCTGGGAGTTAAGTGGACATCCAGTGGTCACTTCCTCTAAAGGGTCTGTCACATCAAAATTCTATAACTGCGGAAATATGCTAATAAGCTTTAAAAATATGTGGGAAAAGAGCTCCAGCCCATGTACATGCATATGTGGTTGCTGTAACTACTGTAGGCTGAAATAGGAGATCAAACATTAAGCATCACTTGGCAGCTGATGTTAGTGAGAGTGGATTTTTACATCCAATTATTGTATTGTAACTGCCACAGTAGATTTTTCTCTAAACTTTTTCCCCCATTTGTTCATTTAATTTCATGTCTTCTCATTTTATTTGACCATAACATTGTAAATATTATTGCGAGGCTGTGCAAACCAACACTTCACCTGTTGTTCAGCACCAAGCAACAGCAAAAGACTAATTGTTGATTCTGTAATTCTGTCAATTAATTCAAAAGATCATCCAAAACATTTTATGAGATATCCAAATATCAGATGACGGCAGTGTAAACATCTAATCAAATTAAATTAGTTTCTATAGACAAAGAAATGTTATTAAGTGGAAGTTGTTATTGATGCAATACTTGTTTTTATTCATTAATATCTGTGTGAAATAAAAAATAATTGTATCACTTTTTCCTTTACTCTGCATCTTGACTTGGTTGTCTTTTCAAACATGTGTTTGTTCACGTTAATGTAGCCTGTAAAGCAGCTAGATAGTTAACATCTGATGTCCTCCTCTATCCATAATGACCAGCACTTCTGTCAGGGACACCCACATGCTCTCTGACAGAGGGCTGTGATACACTAAATTTGGCAGAACAGTCTCTGCTCTATCAGGTTGTTCCCAGCAGAGTCCTAGATGGATCTCATTTTCAGGATCTAGTCCCAAACCAGAATCACGACATGCAACACCACACATTTGCTCTATTACTCACATGTATGACCAATTAGTTCCACAGGCCGACCCCGGTCACCAGCCAGATACCCGATCCAATGCTGCTTCCCAGTGAGCCTAAATTGCACCTCTGTGTTTAGCGTTGACTGCAGTAAACCCCTCCAGGGCTGAGCAGAGACTAACAAATGACATCCAAATGTCACTCTAAAGATATACCATCTTAATGTCTTTCAGCTGATTGTTTTGGTTTATTGGCCTGCTTCACTTTATTTCAGTCTCACAGCGCTTATTAACTTGGTTTCCAGCTGAAGCATGAATTCCATTTTCAGTACAAAGGCTCTTATAAACCTACTCTACATTACCTGCCCAAACACAGACAAAGTTCGCAACTAGCTGGAGAACACGGCGGATTACCAGATATTTCCCTCAGGAGTTAATGGAGACCAAAACAAAGCTAAATGGATTATTAAAATTGGCTTTGTTTGTCAAATGGGCAGACACATGTCTTCAAGTAGATGTCAATGCTGCTCCAGGTCTGCTGGATGTGTTGGTTGGCAATTGTTTGCTAACATTCACTATACCGACTTTATAAAGTTACAATACAGTGTGTCAGTGTCAAGCCAACAGGAGCACTGCTGGGCTTTGAAGCCAGTTTTACATAGTGACCTACAGTCAGCCCGTCACTCAAAGCGACCACGTCCTTAATTATGCATAACTCCAAGCCTTGATAAAAAGTAAAAGGGTGAGTTATATAAAATTCCCACTCAATTCAAAGTCAGGCATTTTAACACGGAGGTCAGTGGGGACTGACCCACTTCTGAAGCTCAAGTGGCCATAAGAGGAACTGCAGTTTTTGGCACTTCCACATTGGCTTTTATTTTTCTAGTCCAAGTTTTTCCACTTCCTTTAATATCAAGATAAGTATGTGCATGGCCCCTTTATGAAACAGAACTAATCAAATACATATTTGATCTTTATATTTTCCTAAACTGCGACTTTTCATTTGTTGCCTGATAGAAATCTTGTGCAGTAAGGCTACTTGTTTGGACAGTACGATGCTCAATGCTAGAGATGAATTATGCAAAGTGGTGACCCTGAATAATATTTCTGCTTTTTAATATGTATAGACAATAAGGGACACAGAAACCTTTTATGGCCTAAAGAGGTGAAAAGGATCTTGTAGGGTCTTACTATACTGAACCTGAGAGGCAGTTACATAGATTTCACATTTCGAAAGCCAACACAAAGAAACCACACATCCTTGGTTCTTTTCTGTATGATGGCATGAAATGCAATTTGCAATGTGTAAGGTGGAATAGCCTGGAAGTAAGGAGTAGCTGTGCAAATATAGTTTATTTGTTATGTTAAAGCAGAGTGCAGGAATGTGATGCTCATCTCTGTTTCATAATAAAAAAGCAAGCATTTCCCGAGGTTCATTGGGTTACTGTTTGAATGTTATCCATTCAGCCTGATAACATTTTAAAAGTCTACAGAGCCCATGGTGAACTCTTTTTTATCCCAATTCAGGTTAGTGAGGGGCTAAACCAAAGCACTTACACACTACTTGTTATATTCACCCATTCACGCACACAGTCATATACTGGTGGCCGAGGCTATCAAATAAGGTTCCACCTGCCATCTTCCATTCAGCGCACTCACACACCAATGGAACAGCCATCAAAAGCAATTTGGGGTTCAGTATCTTGTCCAAGGATACTTCAACATGTGGACTGGTTTGGATCGAATGGCTGTCCTTCCAATTAGTGGGCAGTCGGCATTATCTCCTCCGCCCTGTGTCTTTATTGGCTAAATGTGCTGCTAAGTGACTGTCTTCAGATTAAACAGCCTCCAATTCTTTATCCAAACATCCATAGTCAGTGTGTTCGCATTTTATCATGGACTTTCCATGGCCAGATACCACAAGGTACCCTGGGTGCGTTGGCTGTTGACTTTCTGGGACACCGTGTCAAGTTCTGCCTGTTACATGTATTGTGTTTTCTCAAAACAGACTTATGTTTACACAGGAAATGTACAGTTTACATACAGTCTCTTTCAAAATAAACGTGTAACGTCTGTACAACACCGCAAATTGACGTTTTTTACCTTCATCAACAAACGCATACGGTTATATTTTGCCAACACTCACAGGTGGTTGGGTTTAGGAAAAAAGAACAGGGTTTGGCTTTACAATCTTACGGGAAGCAAACACCAGCCTCCTGTGTGAAAGTCAATGGTTGTTTGGCCAATCCACCGCCACTCCCGCCTGCCCAACTAGGGCTTTTGACACCATAACTTTTGTTGTTCCTTCACCTTCCCCCCACCAGCAACACTGTGCTGCTGTGCATCATGATGATGTGAAAGGAAGAAGTCACTGACCAAGCACCAGATTTTAGCTTTGACAGTTTCAGAGTGAGACCGGTGTTTCCTCCGCAGCCTCCACTTCACTCAGCTTCACTCAGCTGCCCGATAAACTCGCTGCTTCTTCCCACATTAACCTGAATAACAAACCAGGGCTCAGTGCTCCGGTTGGATCCAAACACAGAGCCGGGGTTGGTATAGCGGAGGCTAATCGGCTGTGCTTCCCTCCGGCCATGTTGCGGCTAACGCCTCGCCAGCCGCTCACATGAACGTAGATAAACACGCAGCCGGACCACCTTGTAAACAATGGGCTGGAGATCAACACAGAGAGAGTGTGTGTGAGGTCATGCTATACTCCTTCATTCCTTCAATCTAGCCCAGTTATCCACTCCAAGTCATCTTCATATGCAAAAATAGCAGACAAGTTGGAAGTGAACACTCCACCAAGTTGTGTTTTATCTTTTACTTGCAGTGTGCACATATGGACAAAATGCTGGTAAAGCATACAGTACATATGGAGCAGTGTGTCACTTGTGATTTGTGACTGAACTTCGTGAGGATTCTTTGTCCAAATTCAGTGAATAATCACAACACTAAAACTAGGAAAATACTGTTTTAAAAGTATTTTATTTCATCACAAAACAGTATGCTGTGGAGTGCTGCTCGGGCAAATGGCAAATTTCATGCCTAGTTACAGCCTCCGTTAACAAGTTTTCTTGCTTTGTCTCCATCTCTACACTCTTCCCAGCCTCAAGTAGTGTATCTGTCCCGCTTCATCTACATTAATGAGCTCCTCCTGCTGTAAGC
The DNA here is from genome assembly GCA_026686955.1 of Epinephelus cyanopodus. NCBI lineage: Eukaryota > Metazoa > Chordata > Actinopteri > Perciformes > Serranidae > Epinephelus > Epinephelus cyanopodus. Next base: position 34,270,666 of record CM048917.1, on the reverse strand, counting down.
TCTGATTTACGCACCGCGCTGCTTAGAGCTGAGGCAGCACAATTCTTGCCCATCTCCACCGTTTCTGCTCAATAAAACAAGAATAACACTACAAATATTCATCCCGACAGTATTTTATCCATTATGGAAAAAGAGGGAGAGCGAAAGAAAGACAGAAGATGGGAGCGGGACAGTGAAAGAGAGATAAATGGGAGAGTTCATTATCCATTATGAATGACTACCTCAGTGCTCCCCTTTATTCAAAATGATTTTTATAGCATCACGGAGTGCTGATGCAGTAAAAGTGCATTGTGTGTCTTGAATGAACAGGGCCAGTCTTTTGAGGTGGTGATGTCCTTTGTGTACGTGCTGTAAGCCCACTGAGCAGACATTTCCGATGGGTGCTGCGGGAGCAAACAGCACCTTAAGAGTCCAAAACAAAAGAGGCATTCAAGAGCGACTTGTTTTTGCATGGCAAACACAGGTTGGAATGAGAAGTGTAATGAATCGTGATAATATTGCAAACTTTTTTCATCACAGATGGGCAAATAAACACATGCACATATTCATCTCATGGGGGTGGCAGCCTGTACTGTAACCACAGGGAGAGGAATGATGATCCTTCAAGATAATGAAGCATGTATGACAGTAGCCAGCGGCCTCAGTGGGAACACTGGCATACTCTGTGTGCGTGTGTGTGTGTGTGTGTGTGCGTGCGTGTGTGTGTGTGTGTGTGTGTTCCTTGTTAAGAATTCCTGAAGGATGAAAAGATTTCTGAGTAGAGTTTGTACATTTAAGATTTTAAGGCTAGATACAGTGTTTTTATTTAATCTCCTGCTATCACTGCCCACCCACACCTCCACATTTATAAATACCTTCATTTTTACATGTTTTACTATATAATGACATGTATCTGATGATCTAAATAAAGAGCTGAAGTGGGTACAATGTTGCTTCTGGGGGTGGGAAGCAAAAGTGCAGTACATTTGGCACAGTGCCAGAAAATAGTCAGATAAATTGGACTATTTAACACTTTCAGTGCATAAAATACTGAATGTAACCACTGTGGTGTGTCTTACTGGTTTGTGGATTTCCATTTTGAAGCCTCAAGTTTGTCTTTTCGGCCGTCACTAACTTAGATCTTTGGAGCCAGAAGTGACCAAACACCTCGTACAGAAGCGAGGGCTGAATCTAACACATAGACTGTGGTGATGCTTCGCAAGTTTAAGCCCTAATAGAATTGTGAGTGATATAAAAATTCACCCCCCATGCAATTGCCATAAACGGTAAAGTTAGCTAAAGACACCAAAGTTTGTGTTTGTACCAGGCTGTAAACATGTTTCTGCTGTTAATCTGGGCATTTTAACATGGAGGTCTATGAGGATTAACTCACTTCTGGAGCCAGTCTCAAGTGGCCAATAGAGGAACTGCAGTTTTTTGGCACTTCTGTGTGTTTTTTTTTTTTTTTTTTTTTAAGACCTGGTGTTTGCCGTTTGCTGTAAGATAAAGATAAGTATGTGCATGGGTCTTTTAAGAAACATAACTGATTTAAATACATGTTTGATCATTATACATACCTAAACTTTGTTGCCTGATAGAAACCTTGTGCAGTGAGGCTATTTGTTTGGACAGTACCATGCTCAGTGCTAGAGATTATTTCTTTTGCAAAATGATGACCCTGAATAATATTTCTGCTTTTTAATACTCATAGGCAGCGGATCCTGATATGGGCCGAATGGGCTCTGCTGTGCTGGAATTTGTTATTTATGTGACAATGCCTGAACGCAACACAGGCTCCGCTCCAATTGACTGTGTCTTCAGTGCTGTGCAAGCAGCGGGTTACACACTCTCCATAACTGTCCATAAATCTGGGGCGGGACGGGGGGGGGGGGGGGGGGGGGGGGGGGGGGGCACAGGGGCGTATCACCCAGGGTGCCATTTAGGCTAGAACCACCACTGCTCATTGGCAATGGATGGATACATAAACCTTTAATGGTCTTAAACGGTGAAAAGGACCTATAAAAGGATCTTGTCGGGTCTCATAGTTACCATACTGAACCTGAGAGGCAGTTACATAGATTTCACATTTTCAAAGCCAACACAAAGAAACCACACATCCTTGGTTCTTTACTGTATGATGGCATGAATTGCATTTTCCAATGTGAAGGGTGGAATAGGCTGGAAGTAAGGAGTAGAGGGAATCACATGTAGTTGTACAGATATGTTTTATTTCTTAAAAGCAGTGCAGTGCAGAAAATGTGATGCTCATCTCTGTTACATACTAAAAGCAAATGTTTCCCAAGGTATAGCCATGGTAGTGTACTTAGGTTTGGTGGTTTTTTGAATAAAGGCTAAGGTAAGCATGCTGCGATGCTCACAATGACAATTCCAGCATGCTGATGTCTTGGATGTATAAAGAGATCTGAATACAGCATCGGCGGATTGACCGTTTTTATGAAAGTTGTTCAGTGGCCCATTAACCGAAAAAAGTTCAGCTTCTCCGTGCAAAATTATCTGGATCCTCTGCTATGCTTCCACATCATTGGGCCCATAGAGCATGTGCACTAGAGACTTTAACTGGCTGAGCGGCTAACTTCTGGTTCAGCCCTCCCTGAACTTAAATGGAATTAAAATCAAAAGGATGGCACAGTGGTGCAGAGGTTAGCATTGTCGCCTCAGGGTGGGGGATTCAAACCACGGGGAGGGGGAGCCCTTCTGTGTGGAGTTTGCATGTTCTCCCCATGTCGGCGTGGGTTTTTTCTGTGTACTGAGGCTTCCTCCCACAGTCCACAGACATGCTAGATAGGTTAATTGGTGACTCTAAATTGCCCGTAGGTGTGAATGTGAGTGTGAATGGTTGTCTGTCTCTGTGTGTCGGCCCTGCGATAGTCTGGCGACCGGTCTAGGATGTGCCGTGCCTCTCACTCAGCAAGAGGCCCCACTACCCCCCAGCAGTTACAGAAAATGAATGAATGAATGATGAATGGATCAAAAGCTTTCAGGTTTCTCTGCTGATATCATCGAAGTCTGTTCCCCTGTCGATATGTATTTCCTGACAGCAACTGGCTTTTGTATTAGTGACGTACCTAATCTCGCTTTCCCAGTGCATGTTTGAATTTCAAATTTTGGGTAAAGGAATGTGGAAACACCTTTCTAGTGACAATCTTTCCATAGATACGAGTCAGTATAGTGAAGGTCATACATTTTAGGGGACATAAACATAAGAAAAACACATTTTTCAGTGGAGGGAGACTTTAAGGAAAGCTGCATGCCGTGCTCTATCCCTACACTGATTACATGATCTTTCCTAACGACTGATGAAAGTAGGATTTATTGCATTAAACATGAGAGGAGTGTGTCATGATGGAAGTAGTTATTTGCATTTTATTGAGGGGGAGTAATCAGATTTTATGGTTGATACAGGTGATGCATGTTAATGCCAGGTGTAAATTAGATATGGATGATGCCTATGTGGATTAAAACGTGGATACAGGACATAATACACTCAGTCCTCCATGAACCCTTCAGGGTTTTTTCTGTTGTTGCTGTTTTCTTGCCATCATGTTGTTTCAGGCAGGGATTGCTACAAGACTTTGACATATTGTACACCAACACACAGTCATGCACATATAGAGATACAGGGACAAGAGACAAATTGGAAACTTCAGTCATGCATCTTCTATTTGCCAGCAGGTTGTCATTCTCACCCTGCCTGGCTACTGCTGATATGTTGACAAGGAGAGAACAGCTTCTAAGACAAGCACAGCTACATGCTGCTCCTCAGACTTTGAATAAGGACAGCTGCAACAGAAAGGGTTACAGTCATATAAAAAAGGTATTTACTGGGACTGGATTTACTGGATTTGTTGGTTCAAATCCTCCAGTGACCTATGCCACAGTGATGTATGACACTTCATCATTGTCATCCCATTTCGTACAAACAGGCAATGTTGGTTTGTTGTTATCATGACCATTAATATCCCCAAACTTTAGCAAAGTAGTTTTTGTGTTTAAAGCTAACCCATCAGTAAATACAGAGGTGGCAGATTTGAAAACAATCGTATGAATAATTTTTGTAATGGTCATATGCAGGCACAAAAAAACAACCTTTTCAAAGCCCTTTTCACAGAGCTCCACTGCTGCAGAATCACATCGATGAGCCACATCCTTGCCTCTGGGTTCTTCAATGATAGCCTACTCAGTAGAGCTTCAAATCCATAGCTGAAAATAGTCCCTAAGAAATGCACAATTTCCTCCTATTCAACTGCTGTGCTCACTTCTTTTAGGAAATAACTTGTTCTTTGACCAAAACGAAAAAAGGAACGTTTATGTTTGTGACCCGTTTTTAAAGATTAAAGAATACTCCACCCACAAAATGACCATTTGTAGATCAATTAGTCATTGTCATGTTACCTTGAATTCCTGGGGGAAAAAAAGGTTTTATTTTTTTATATTGATTTATTGATTGATTGGAGACCACATTTGACAACAACAAAACTACACCAATTGAAAAAAATGGGAACACTTAATCATCACATTATAATACCAAGACAAGAGAAGCAAAACCAAGACAACCCCCAAAAGGGAATGATTTTACATGTGGTGGCCACAGACAGTTGCTCTCTCCTTATCCTTCCTGACTGATTCTTCTCTAGTTTTGTGCTCTGCTAGTGTCCCTGTCACTACTAGTATCATGAGGTGGTACCTGCAGCCCAGTTAGGTTGCACAGGTAGTCCAGCTCCTCTAGGATGGCACATCCATACATGCGGTCGCAAGCTGTGTCTTCCAGCACAGTCTCAAGAGCATAGAGGAGATACCAGGAGACTGGCTGGTACACGAGGAGAGCTGGACAGGGCAGTAAAAGGGCATCAACTCAGCAGCAGCTCCTTTGTGCGAGGAGGAACAGGAGGAGCACTGTCAGAGCCCTACGAAATGACCTCCAGGAGGCTACTGGAGCGCGTGTTTCTGACTAAACTGTAAGAAACAGACTCCATGATGGTGGCATGCTCGATTGGCATTCGCCAGAGAAATTAAACAATGTACATCAGTAAAGATTTTCAACTTGACTAATTTGTTCATCGAGATCTGATGTGTGATTTAAGTGTTCCCTTAATTTTTTTGAGCAGTGTTTATCAAAACATCAGTTGACACTAGTTTTAAATAGTAACATTTCAGTGAAGTTTTCTCTGCGATATGGGATACTGCAGCATGTAACCTCCTTATCCACTATCATTTGGGCAGGTGCTTCCTCAAAATGAGTGACACCACTGGAAATAACAAGAACCACAAAACATTAATACTGGTAGAAACCTGGATCTTGTCAGCACCATTTATATGGGGATATGAATAACCAGGTTTCTCGCATGTCAACATCACAATCAGAGAAAAAAACCTCAGCCACTGAACACTTAAAAAAGGACACTGCGGAAAAGGGTTTTCTTTGTTTAGTTGACACAGAGGTAGGGACTGAGAATAACTGAAACACTGCTGTTAAATTAATAAAAGAAGCATGAATCCATCCACAAGTGAAATCCCTACTGTTATCATTACTGAAACAACTTTAGCTTTCATAAAAACATGAGGCAAGAAAACTTTCTTTGTGTGTGCCCCAATCTGCTGAGAACAGGTGCTGAGGTGGTGATTTGTTCCGCTGTCAATGTGTTTATTCAGCTGGCATGTTTCAATATGTAGGCACATAAATGTAATTAACGAAAAATTGTTGGCGAAGATGAAAATACCCAACGCAGGTGCTCATGTTGTCAGGGAGAAGGCAGGTGTTATCTGAGCTCAGAATCACTTCTTTTTTGTTTGACTGACACATGTATTTGTAGAGCCTACCATCAGTGTTGATGGAGTTATCACTGCTATAAAGGACTGTTTTGTAGTACTTATGATCCCCTTTTCCTTTTAGCAATTGGTTTAAATGACCTATTTTGTGTTTGTTTTAAGCTTTGTTTTAGCTCTTGGCATTTGTTCACACTGTACGACATGCCAAATTAGTTCAAATATATTCAGGAAAAATGACTTGCAGCACATTTCCTGTTTCATACAGTAGCTTGGTTTGCTACAATTTTTATTCCTCCTCAGTTGGTTGTGGATTATTAGACCGCAGACTCTTCCTGTAAGAGTCGCTGCATTCTCATCCTAAGGGCCTGAACTTGTTCTACAACACTGATCTTACTCTGAGAGGCAGAATGAAAATACCAGCTGCCCCTGGCCTGACATGACATCTTTTATAATGTGGTCCGCATAGTAACATGAAAACAGACAAGTTTTTCTTTGAGTTATCGTTATGAAGTAAATGTTGATTGCAGAGCGTAATGACTAGAGAGTAATGACACCATTAGATTTGTTCCCTTTGAGCCTCGCTTTTACAATGCAATTCTGTCTGCCACCAGGTACAGTCTTCTGGGAAAGGTAAGGCTCCATGTATGGCACAAAAGAAGTGCATCTACCATTGTGCAACCAAAACAGGAAGAGGATAAAGCTTTTGTTTTTACTGGGTAGCTAGGTATTCTCAAAGAGTTACCAAAGAGTATCAATCTAAGTTCTTTGTAGTTACCATCCCCTATTGCTGAAATGGCATGTGGGGGAACAACCAAAGTAACTGTAGAAATTGTGGTGGTTGCCAGCCTCTGAGAAAGAGATCCGATTGTCTTTGCAACAGCGGCACCAAAAATTATATTACTTTTAAATGCTATGAGAAGTTGAAAAGTTGTCTGTTTCCACTTTAACAGCTGGTCATCAAGGCATAACTTTGGTAGTAAGTTATGCAACTTATCCTCATACAACTGTTCTTTTGATAACCTCACAAAAAAGGACATTCAACAGTTTGTATGCTATTCAACAAATAAGCGCACCAAAAATGGCGTCACCACCTTTGGTTAAAGTTACGTACTTAGAAAAAGGTTACATAGGACAGGTTTAGGCATGTAAAGTTATGTAGGTTAGGTTTAGGAAAAGATGTAATACCTTAAAACCACTCTTAACTAAGGGGTGTAACGATCCTTTGATCTGAATCAATATATCGATTCAGTGATCAACAGTCTGGTTTCATCGATGCAAAGTGAGAACATCGATCTATATCGTCATCTTTAAGAGACACTTTTGAAATTCTGTTGAACAGTGGCAGGCAGAAGACAGGCAGCCAAGAGAATGTGGATAACGTCATTTATTCAGGTATAAATCAGCAGTGTGGAAATATTTTCAATTGTAGAGAAAAGGGGGTCAAGAGACAAAGCACATGCTGTACTGTTATGACATAAAACACAATGTAACATTACCTGCTTGGATGGCATCTCACTCCGCTAACTTCTCTCTACAGCAACATTAGCTGCTCAGTTTTAACAACATGATTAACATCCCCACTCTTAACTTCACATGGTTTCACACGGTCCATAACACAGTCTCCTGGGGGAAAGTCCTGCGTTTGTTTGCACCCATCCACTTCTGCCGCCCTTTATACTACTATTTTCTTTACTCCTGTTAGTGCAATGGTCATATGATCGCAGCATTCCTGATTAGGTGGGTTACACACAAATTCCTGGTTCAAAATGATGTGGTTTATATATCACAAACAGTGCATGAAACCAGCCTGATTCATCTCCTAACAGTTATACCTTGATTGAAAAGATTTTAAATAAAGGGATTAGTTGACTGAATCATGAAACAGATGTAGATGCAATATGTTTTTCATGCCTGGTAAACAGTTATTGTACCCATGATTGACTGCATTATTTAAAATAATTACTGCTATTTATTTGAGAGAAGTCACAAGAGAATATTTATTTATGAGTCAGATAAAAACAGAAGATGGGACAGGATGTTTTTTTCAGTCGACACTAACAGATTTTTTTTTAAACAATAGCTAATCAGTGATTACAGTGATTATATTTCTCACAGGCAGGACTTGACTACACTATTCTTCTAAAATCAGGACAAAACCTACGTCAGTCTGTGCAGTCTTCAGCATAAAGCCCACTACATGAAACTGTTGTGACTATTTGATTTGTAAGCTTTATTTTCAGAAAACATGCACAGGGCGTGTTAATGGCTTCGCACTCCTGTGTGGAGAAAAGAGTTTCCCTCTATGTCGTCCACAAATCCCTGACAGTAGGTTTCTTAAGCTCAGAAACCAATAGGCCAATTAAACCTTTTTTTATCAAAAGCTTTTCTCTGAGCTGAGGATCAATGGCATGAAAATTCCTCAGGTTCAAAGCAAGTCACAGCCTAAATGTTTAACCAAATCCCTCTGTCTGCGTGTGCCAGAGGATTTAAAAACCCATACACATGCAAGTGACTCCTGAGAACAAGCAGAGCCTGAACTGATAATGAATATCATGCTACTTGGACGTCATCCTACTTGGATGCAATAAATCAGAGATTTGGAAGCAGACTGGGATCGCTGATAGAACATGTCTTGGTCCTAATCCATCAATCAGCTGTCTCCTTCTGATTTCCCTACAGAGCACATGCTAATTGATTTAAATCTCTCGCAGCCCGTCTCCAAACCTCCTCTCAGAACCGCTTTAACTCAATCAATCCTCCTCTTCCTCCCTTTCCACTGATTTTCCACAAACATGCACTCAATGCATTTCAAAATGAATCTTATGTTACAATATGATCTCAGGTAGAGAGCAGCTCTTATCTCTCCCCCTAATGCCAAATAAAGGTCTCGGCTGATGTACAATTCTCCCTTAAAAGCCTCATCAGCTCTGGAAAATGGAGACCAAAGAACATCCTTCTGCAGTAAATGTGAAAGATGTTACCTTTTTTTCTCAATAGTTAGAAGCCCATCAAGTCAGCTTAATTATTATTTCAAAGCCAGAGAAATAAAAAAGCATCTGCAAGTAAAAAAGTGATCAAAACAAATGTGAGACGAGAATATGTGGGCTGAATTTAGGCTTTGATCTGCTAAAGTAATAGAGCTCACTAACTCTCATACAGATATCAGCATTTTATCCGACAGATGCTGGGAAAATGTTGAAGTACAGTATAAAGCAGAGGTACATTGTTGATATATGTGTGGAAGGTGCCACCTAAAAGTTTACGAGGTGAGTTAGCTCAATGCTTAAAGCTACTCAATAATCACCATTTTTATAATATTAAAGGGTTCGTTTGGGGATCTCTTATTCAACTCTGCTGTCCTAGCTTTATGTGGCATTTGAATCTTCCATCCTCCACACATTTACTGTTTGGTTCAGTAGTTTTCAGCAGGCAGCTATTAACAGACAATGTTAGCAACTGCAGAAGGTGGTGAACATGGTGGAGCATTTAATGGCTGAAGAGCCAGATACATTCATCAGGAATTAGTGGAGGCCAAAATGGAGATATAAAGAGAGAGGATTAGAGGAACAGAGCTGACATGGAGGGGTGACAGCACATAGTTAGTAGTCGGCACACCATAAGCAGTGCCAGCGAAAATACTATTTGAATCTTGTCGGTATACGACAAACTGATTAGCACTGTAACCATGGTGCAATCATGTGTGGTAATACAGTGTACAAACAGATGGGAGAGGGGTTGCAGAATAACGTAGCATGAAGGGAGAAGGTGTAAAACAGCTGTGCAGAGGTAGAACCAAACAAGATCAGAAGATCTATTTATTTCAGTGGAGTGACATCAGATGACAAATTAGTACACTACATAAAAGTGATTTTTTTAAAGTGAAACTTTGAGATGTCCTTGTCTATAATAGTGCTGTTGAGTCAAGTTGGTTGCAGTTTAGCTTGCAAACGTTTCCAGAAGGCTTGATTTAATCATGTGCAACATAAGCATGCAGAGTCTAACCAGCTATATCTCACTGTTGTAATTTGCGAGATTAAAGTCGTAAATTTACTAGTTAAAAACTTATATATATGTTATATATAGATATTATAGAAATTCTCTGGTAGTATGACATCATTGTAAGGAAAGAAGAATAGAAATTCTCTGAGATTTGAGTCTCACATTTAGGAGAAAAAAACCTTTGGGTAAAAGGTTGTGGGGGGCTATACCGCTTCACTTTGCGAGGCCAGAACAAGTTCATCACAAGACAGACACTGTGGTCACATTCTATTTTACAGAACACTTACAAGACAACACATTCTCACTGGTCTGGTCTCGTCATATATCAACATTTAGTCATGACCTTACCACCGTGGGTGCGTTGGTTGTTGATGTTCTGAGACGCCGTGCCTGTTACATGCATTGTTTTCTTTCAAATGACACTTCCAATTTCACAGGAAATTCAATGTTTACAGTCTCTTTCAAAATAAACACACTACATCGGTACAACACTGCAAATTAACTTCTTTTTTGCCATCAACAACAAACGCATGTAGTTGGGTTTAGGCAGCAGAAGCACGTGGTTAGGTTTCAATCAAGGGACTGTTTTCTACTGACATTTTTCCAAATGTTTTACTGTAATCTCTAGTACAGGTTGTAAGCCTAGTCCACATATACACGGGTGTTTTTAAAAATGGGGGCCTTCCCTCCTTCATTCTCAAAAAAAAATCTGTCCACAAACAGTCGTAGAAAAAAAATTCACATACAAATGAAAATCCAAAAACATTACTGAGGCATTATCAGGAGGATGCTAAACAGACAGCGGCGATATAACCTTTACCCTAAAGCCTGGCATGGAGTTGTCAGTGTCCTAAAACGCTGTCAGGCTATAAAGCACAGAAATAGCTACATTTTTAAATGTATTCGTGTAGGCTGAGCTGTCTGAAATGCAACAGAGAAACAGAAACATATGAATCCGTTTATGCATCCAAACAAACCCCTGGCTGATATTTATAACAACTTGTCAACAATATTGTTTGACTAAGAATAACTCCGGTCATAATCAAATGTTGTGTTCCAAAAACACATGACATTTGCGGCTTTGGCTCTGGCACTGGCTTTTGTCTTTCTGCTCCAAGAACATGAGTTAGACAAAGACGTTAGATGATGGAGCAAACCACAAACAGCAGAGTAAACTTATTTAAAAGTAGAAGGGATCCAATATCAATACACAAAGCACTCCATTTTAATCCTGCTCCCCACTTTGCTGCAATCTGCTGTGGGAAAAGCAATTTTGAGTAGAGCATGCCTAAGCTCATTGTAGCAGATCAATACAAATTATGGGGCAGGGCGTTGCCTTCTAATAGTTTTTTTTTTTTTTTTTATCAATGACCTAATTAATTGGGTACAGTACTGTGAGGAGATTACAGGAAACAGTCAGCAGATTGTTAAAGGGTTGATTTCTTGCTCAGCGTCCATCTATGACATTCGTTTTCTATCTCTACCTATTTCGCATGCCATCACCCAACTGCTCCAGTGTGGCTGATTTCATTGTTGGATGTATACTGTCCACTCATATGCATGCATGTGGACACACGGTGACACACACAGACTCCATGCACTTGCGCGTTCACACACTCCAGGGTCGATTTATAATCTCCAAGATGACTTTTCTATAGTCCAGTGCGCCGGGTATTGCCCTTCCATGTAATTTGATTTCAGGGAAATTAAAAACTGATTGCACTGGGGTTTTGCTTCAGCCTACCAATGCTGCAACACACAAATACACACACACACACACACACACACTCACACACAAACATGGTGCTAGCAGTGAGATGTAATCAGTTGAAGAGATGATACGAAGGGATATTTCTGTTCCCAACTCATCATTTGATGATGCCATGTTGTAGATTAAGCTGTCTAGTAAAAAAAGTTTGTGACTTGAAGGTACCGTGTTTGATCGTCTCGTGAGTGTCAAACTTCTGTGTATTGATGACCTGTAAAGTACTTTCCCAATCATGTGCTGATTTTCTAAATGACTCCTGTCTCAGGTTCAGTAACGTAGCAGCAGCGAAGTTTCCTCATGTATAAATGATATCTGGAAGAAAACAAATTCTGAACATGACTTTATCAAAGTTTCATTTCCTGTTTATCTCAACTTTCTGTCTTTGTAGTTGTTGTGCAGTAGTTGAACTCAACTGATGACAGACAGTATAAATTACTATTAGAGCATGAGCTAATGAATGCCAGTCCATACCTGAATAATACCTTCAAACACAAAGGAAATGAGTTGCACATTTATTCAAATGTCAGTTTTTTGTTATTTTCTTCTGTCTTAACAGATGTCCTGCTGACTTCAAAAGCCTTATGGTGTTAAAGAAAGTGTGTGTGTATATTTGTGTGTGAGATCTTATACTGCATGAATGTGTGAACGTGATATAGCAACCAAACCGGAAAAAAGCAAAGCTGTCATTAATTATTCATCCAGCAAACTGAGCAGGCTGCACATTAAGTTTCCAAATAATTAATGCTCATCTGTTCAAAACCTTTTCTTTATCATTGTTTTTTTTTTTTTTTTCTCTTATTAGTATTCTGAGGGCATCCACTGAATGTGAAGTCCTTTGTTTGACAGCAGTGGATTGGTCAGATGTTTGCAGTGATGGGGAAATGTTGCACATCACAATAAGTACATCCTACTGAGCACCGTGTGTCTAAGCTTGTTAATGTGTATGTCCAGCACAAAGCAAAGCGGTTGCATAACTTAGGTCCACTGTGACACTGTTGTACATCAACCTTTCAGCTACAGTGTCACATCACAACAAAGACATGGTCCAGGTTGTTCCAGCAATCATTGGGTTAAAGGTGCACTATTGAAATTTTATCCTTTTTCATTTATGTGATGTGGTAATGTGTCACTTTGCTTTAGGGCTGCAACTAACGATTATTTTCATTGTCGACTAATCTGTCGATTATTTCTTTGATTAGTCAACTAATCATTTTATCAAAAAAATGCGTTAAGATGTTGAAAAATGTCGGTCAAAATGATGTCATCTAATGTCTTGTTTCGTACTCAAGAAGCTGCAATAAGAGTATTTTGGGGTACTTTTATAGTACTTTTCTATCAAAAATAACTCAAACCCATTCGTCAACTACTAAAATAGTCATTCATTATTTTAATATTCAATTAGTCATCAATTAGTCGACTAACTGGCTAATGCTTTTAGTTTATGTTGCTTTTACTCCACAGCCATCTGACAAATGAAGCTGACTCTAAGCTTAACACTCGTGGTCTTCTGGCTCTCTAAGTTGATCCTCTGTTTTCAGTCTGCTTCGCTAAAAAATCTAATTTTAATTGCCATGTACCAATAAGGACACTTAATGCTATGTTAAGACGCTAAGCAATGTTCTACCGGAGTGGGTTTAACAATCCAAATGATGCAAAGTATGTGTTCCAAGTCAAAGTGGATGTTGACTAATGCCCACCCGATAGTACTGTAGCCCAGTCGCCAGAAGAAAATATTGGCATTGTACGCTTTTGCAAACCACAGATATGTTACATTTGTACATTTCATAGGGTGTCATATCAGTGTTTCTTAAGAGACATAGCTCTGTTTAAACGTAAGAGCTGGCTTTTATTGGGAGGTGCTAGGGACAGTGGACAGCTGCCAGTTCCTGTTGGAATTGTGCACCCAAAATCGGGCATTTTGAGCCAAAATGTGATCTTTTCCTAATCAAAACCAAGTGTTTTTGTGCCTAAATATAACCACACATGTATCACAGTGTTGCTGAAATGTTACGTTTCACCATATCTGCTACATAGTAATGGGCAAATGCAATGTATCCATTAACAATGCAAACATTTACTGTGGCCATTAGGTTGAGCTGAGTCCTGGGATGCTCATTTTGTTTATGTATTGTATGAATTAAAAGTTACCCTGTGGAATTTCTGACCACAAGTAGCACAACAGAGCAAATGTTCACTATATCCACATGCATGAACTCATGGACAAAAACAATGCAGTTTTTCCAAAGTCTTACAACAAATCTGCTTTGCAAATGTCTCATTAGTTAGAAAACACATTGTGTTTCTTATGTCTGAAAGATACACACAGAAGTCTTTGGTACAGAACAATAAATGTGAACAAAACTGGGGGTAGTTTAGACAAACACTCCACAGGGCGTCTTTAATTAATCAATCATCAGAAATCTAATTGGCTCAAATTGGATTTTGCATTTGCGGTTGCTTTTTAATGGATGTTAAGAGGGGACACATATTTGTGCCAAACAGTCTGTGTGATCATAAAGGTGCAGACATGTACAGAATATGAAATTTACACAGCATGCACCCTTGCACGTGTGAAGACTGGAGAAGTTTAATTTGCGCTTAGTTTTTGATTGGATGTTCTGTTTTGTAATTATGCAGCACAGCACAGATATTTATTTATAAAATATATACATTTTAAGAAGAACAATTTATACAGAGCAAAGATAAAAAACCATGACTTGGGATATTGGTCTATTTTAATTTTATGAATTTATTAGTGCGTATCTGTAATATTAAAAAAGGAAGAGAAAATTAGCTTCTAAAAAATTGCACTTTTATCATTTCTACTGTAGTAATATTACTCACCTGATTTCCCTTCATTTTTCTCTTTCTATTATCTGAGGCATAATTGTGATCCTGTTGGATGCACTGGGGCATAAAATTGGGATGAAGTTTAATCCAGCCTTCTCCTTTTAAAAAATCCAAGTACAGTATTTCATAGTGAAAAGTGATAAACCCCAAAGCGATGAGCCTGGAACATCACAAGATCCAAATCATTCATTATTCCTCTGACTGAGAAGGTCAGGGAGAGACAGAGCTACAGAACAGCAGCCAAAGAGCTGGAGGAATATCAGTGACTTGCTCAAGAGCACTTCAACATGGTGCATGGATAATCATCATCTGTATCCAGTGTGATTCCAGATGCTCAGGTGAAAAGTCCTGTTTCCTGCATTGTGCCACCCTGCACCAAAGTCTCTCAGGGTGAGTCTTTATATTCCACTTTCTGTCTTGTCATTCAAACTTTCATTACCTCTGAGTCTGCCCGCCTCAGACCTTTTTGACTGGTTTCTATCATGAAAGCATGTTGTGGTATCTGACGGAATGCCTGTACGAGATTAAATCAGTCTGATGTTTGAATGAAAGCAGTGATAAAATGTCAGCTATTTCTGATCCTTTTTTGTTTGTTTACCTCCCCCACTGCACATAATAATGGTGGATCTTATCTTTCTGTTGCAGCCTGTGGAGAAAGTTTATCACAAAGTGAAGAGATCACATCTGTAAGAAATCCAACTTTGTATCTATGATATTGTGTATTTAAGTGTACTGTTTAAGTGCACAACAATGAGTATGTGGCTTCAGCATGTGAGATTGCAGTAGAGTCTTAATCATCTGATGGCACTGTACAGCTAGTGTGAGTCATACACGTGGGGACTCCATTAGTTCTCAGAACTTTAACCACTTAAACACTGTTAATTCAGTCACATTGTGTAGACACAATGTAATCAACAGACCACAAAGCGACAATGCTGAATGAGATTATCAGTATGTGTGGGCAAAATCACCTTTGTTGCACTCTTGATGGCTGTTCCTTTGTGTGACCACCACCACCACTACATTACACTGTAATTAAATCTAGCTTAGCAGGAAAGGCTGGGTCAAAATAGTTGGACTATCCAACAGTGCAAGCTGTGAATTACAGTGATTTATTTTACTGTAATTGTGATGCTGTTTCTTGTACTCAGTGTGAGGCCCCTGAGGAGGTGAAACAAATGGCTTGCATGTAGATTGAAGGCTTTTTTTAAACCCCAATACAGAAGTTTATTATTCTTCGTTGCAGGATTGTACAACTTTGGGAATTTAATCACAGCTGAGCAGTAATATTCTGCTCCATCTTGATGCTGAAGGAAGCAGCTAATGAACACAACATGCTACAAGGTATCTTTACAAGGCGTTTGACATGACATGCAATGTGCTTGCTGGATTGTATTGCACTGCAGCCATAGCTAACTGCTGTGACTGACCAATGACAAAGCATGAAAGGAGACCAGACCAGGTTAAGGAAGAATCTAATTTCATCATCAGTATCTGGCTAGTTGGTAGGCTGGAAATCCAGACCCGAATCTAGAAAGATTTAGGGCCTGGCCATGAGTAATGAAAATGGCCCAACTCAAGGGGCGGCACCAAGTATGCGTTTGTAAACATCACTGCAGTGATAACACTACGACCAATCAGAACAATACACGGGGTGACATATGCGCTTAGTTACCAGCGGAGCTAACTGGTAGATTAGACTCTTGCCGTATCCAGTCAGCAAAACAGCAAAAACATCCTTCTTGCAGGAAAGACTCGAGCGCCGCCTTCTGTTCTTCTTTTAGAGAAAAAGCCAAATCTAACTTGTTCATTGTAGCGGCCAAAGCCATTTCAAACAACTGGTGTTCATCCATAGCCAATGCCATCTTGCAATGTTTACTGACTGATTCCGGACTTCGTCGTCGCAGCGCTTTCTCCATCTGTTTAGCTCGCCTCTGGCCCGCTTATATTTAAGATATACCGATGTGATTGATATAGCTTGGCTCCAAGGGAATAGGTAATGAGCATCATTACTGACTGCCAGTGTGACTTGCTGAGCAAATTCAAATTGTGCTCTCACGAGAACTCTGGATTTCCAGGGTAGCTAGTTGAATGGTTAATGTCAAAATAAGCACCGTTCCTGCCTGTGAATGGTTGTTTCACCTTCATACATCATAAGGTTTGGTAGAGTTGAGTGATAATTTCATTTTGTTTCATCATTACAAACAACCACTTTTACATACAAGTAGCCATGTGAACCACTGTTATGATAGACATACTACACTGAACAATTTTCATTACTTAAAAAATAAATTATGCACACAAAATACTACGTTCTCTCAAATTTTGTTCACATTTTAGTAACAATAAAATGCCACTTTAAAATATGCAGTTTTATCAAACAACACACCACCAGAGATGTCAGAAGTTTTGGCATGCTGACTGCTGGACTGTCCACCAGAGCTGTTGCCTGTGAATTAAATGTTCATGTCACCACCATAAGCTGTCTCCAGTGTCCATTTTTGAGAATTTGGAAGTATATCCAGCTGGTCTAGTGAGCCAGCCAGGGGCTCCACATCTGGCTTCTTCACCTGCAAGACTGTCCGAGACCAGCCACTGGGATGAGCTTTCCCGAGATGGTTTTCTGACAGTTTATGCAGAAATTCTTCATTCATTGTTGGCTTAGTGGTAGAGCAGGTGCCCCATGTACAAGGCTGTTGCCGCAGTGGCCCAGGTTCGACTCCAGCCTATGGCCTTTCGCTGCATGTCTCTCCCTCTTTCACACTTCACTATCCTGTCAATTAAAGGCAAAAATTGCCCTAAAAATATCTTTAAAAAAAGAAAAGAAATTCTTAGTTCAGCTTGTTGTTTCTCTGCTTTCTGAGACATATTACAGTACTTGATTTGCTGCTAACACAGTGTTTATTTTATAATCAGTTTGCATGGTCACATAGACAGGCATGAATACATGCATACACAAAACCTGCTGCCAACTGTGACGTTACCAAGTTACAATTTTTAAATCTTTCACAACTCAGTTCTGAGTAAACGTCACTCATCTTTCTCATCGTGTCCACAGTTCTTTCAGATCACTCTACACATAGGTGTCTACACAGCTATAATCTGAGTTTAGTAAAAGAAATGCCTTCTGTGATGAACAGGAAAATATTTGGGGCTTTGCCGAAAACATTAGGGGTATAAGCCGTCTAAGTCAGCCCCTGGCGCTTCCTATGTCTCGCTGTCAATGAGGTTGAAAGCTCAGAAAAGCATTTTTTTTTTCTTCAGGAAAACTCTTTTAGTCGGCCTTTGAGTTGAGATTATTTTGTCACAGTACAGTTGGTACAAGTGTGTAGTGTTGGAGTGTAATCACCAGAGCAGAACTGAGCTGGTGGTGTCAGCAAGAACACTGTTGTCACAATTGCAAACTGATCCTACTGTGTCATCCCGTTCTCTCGGGCCTGACTCCCAAGTTGAAATTGCCAAGTTCAAACTTGCGAGTACGTGACTTTGAACCAGGCATACTTCATACTGAGAGAGGCAAAGACATACTGATGGTGAATTTTCAATGTAACTTTTTCAGTGCCATTCCACTCTCATAATAATGATAATAATAATGAACTTCATTTATAGAGCACTTTTCATACAAGAGATTAGGTTTCCCAAAAATTTGATACTCAGTTACTAATCTATACTACAAATTTACAATACTATTACAATACTCATTTGCAACAGTATCGATACCAACAGTGCCTTCTTCGCCTCCTCATTGACACGCAGCTACACACACAGCACTGCTGCAGACAGACAAGCACACAGCCCCTCCACCCACTACCAGCTGAATATGTTAGCTTTCAAACACAACATCGTCATCTGGGCTGTGCCGCCAGCATAAAACTAACTTAACATGGCTGCTGCTGCTGCTGCTGCTGGTGCAGGGCCTTCACAACAATCAGCTGTCAGCTAACAATTACCAATGATCAGCTATTGCTGGCATTAGACCAAAGGGCCGATCCTGTGAGCCCAGTTAGTTAACACAGCAGCACTGGCTAACATCCCACACCAAGACGTTAAGCAGTCCCAAAATCTCACACTGATGCCGAAATGGCTTGACTCTTAAGTTCAACTCATACATGACCGATGGGTAGCATTAGCCTTGTGATGCTAACAGTTAGCCCTGTCACTGTGTATGTGACTTTTTCCCAGGCACAAAGACATGAAGAGCACGGAGGGACTGAGTGTATCAATACCCTGTGCACAGCTCTACAATCAAATGACATTTTGCCCAGTTTAATTTGTCCGACTTGCGGTAAAGTTGGTGTGATTTCACAAAACAGCAAGCTGAAGCATTGGGGGGGCATAAGATTCATCTTAGGGGTAAGGGTTTATAAGTAGTTACTCACCTTGAAATATTTCTGGCATTCATATGTTTACTGTGTTCCTGTTAGGATAAGATTTCAGTGGAATTTCACTAATCTCCATGCGGTGGTTTAGCCCATTTAGATAACCCTCATATTATGGTTTAGTCCAATTAAGGTGGGGTCCGGAGGGCTATGTAAATCCACAAAGGCATTGACCATAGGAAAACTGTTGTCGGTTGCAGCTTGTGCTGAAGCTGTGTTATTTCATTTTATTTGCTCTTTGTTAATTCTCCTGTCAATTTTGTTCTTCTCTGTTTCTTTGTTATTTTTGGTTAAAAAAACAACTGACATTTTTTGCACAGACTTCTGCCTCCTAAGCCATTCTTCAGAACTTTTTTACTCACCTCCAGTGCCAGCCAGCAACACTAAAATCCCTCATTTTTGTAGAATAACTAACAGTAATGCTACACCTAGGCTATCCACACTTTTTTGAGCCTTAGCCTTATGTTTAATATTTGGAAATTATTTCGAGTTTTTCTTAAGCTTGTTATAAAGTGCTACAGTGACTCAACTCTTTTTTTCCAAGCCCCAGAAGAACTCTGAACTAATAAATTTCAATATAACGGAACATGCTGCCAGTGTCTTGGATTCTCTTTCATACGTTGGGGAGGACGTGTCCCTGAGCTTCCTGTGATAATTACATGCATGGATGACAGTGTACTGGGAAATATTGAAACTTTATTTGAAGCACACAATAATCAGAGGACCACTTACGAATACAATTTTAATTTTCACACTTGTTGATTATCTCTCTTTTTTTTTTTTTTTTTTTTACCTTACAGTAATGTATATACACAAAAGCCCCTTTTCCACTGAGTAGTTTGGTTCAGTTCAGTTCTGTACACCTTTTTTCTGTTTCCACTGTGAAAACTAGTGCATGGTACCAATGGTAACTAGTACACAGATCTGGTACTAAAAGGTGGAGCTGTGAACAGTGCAGTCCACTGATTGGTCAAGAGCGCACGGTCACTCTGCTCAGGGCTGAGTTGTGGCTGGTTTTGAGGCTCATGTACGATTCATAATTTCATACCATGGAGAATTTTATTGGCAGACTATAACTATAAAATGAAAGTTTTGCTGCCTCTCGCAGCAGCTGGAATTGGAGAAAAAAAATGACTTAATTCACGTAATGTTACTCAGTGGCTGAATCCAAATGTCCACCCTCTGGACTTGCGGACTGAGCCCTCGCGGACTTCAGTCGCACGTTGTGTGAAGTATTTACCGTCATCATAATAAAATCTATGAGGGCAGAGACTGCAAGCGGCTGATAGACAGCCCTCCAGACTGTTTAACTTGATGCTGGGGAAAAGTTCAACTATCGCTGTTATATTTAAATAAGTCGTATAAGTTGCCAAATTCATCTGTCCCTACGGATAACAATATATACATCCCATGTATAAAATGTAGGCTAATACATCTCTATGTAACAGGCTACACGCGTTCAAAAACAGAAATGTTGGTAGATAAGGACAAGACTACAACTCAGGAAACTGGGTATTTACTTACATTAAAATACCTTCTTTTGTTGTTTTTTTAGCCATTTTTTGCCTATTCCACTGCACAGCCTGATAGGCTGCAATAATAAAATGTATTTTTAGTCCCTCTACAGCCTAGACGTAAACATATTTCTGTATCATGATGTGGTTGAATAATGTTTCTGGCCTACACAATTCAAGTAGCATTTCAATAGACCTAACTATTAATGACTATTTTTCACATTCATAATGAAATGTGGGTTAATAAATCAGTGAAGTCTGCTGAAGTCTGCACCCCAAGCGGACTCTCTGGAAGTCTGCAGAAAGTCCACTTGAGGCCCCTTGTGGACTGGCTGACTTGTGGATTTGGCCAGCCTTCAGCACTGCAAGTGAAGTCTGGACATTTGGATTCAGCCAATGCATGAGCTAAAGTGAATTGATCAACACACTGTGACAATTTTGACAAATGCTTTCGTATTTATATGATATACACTGTTGATAAGTGGATCTTCAAGTGTTTATATGTATTAATTTCGGCCAGGGCTCTCTTCTCCAGGTCAGCTTTTTAACATTTTATGCTTCTCTGCATCCTCTGTTTCCACCAATGTTACTCGCATCCTGTACTGTCAGTGTTTCTTTTGTTTTTCTAACTCATCCAACTCTCTCTGGTTCTCTGATGGGTTGAGCAGGTGCACACTAAACAGCCATTCTGGCCCTGGATGGTCAGTAGTTGAAGATCTTCTTCCATCTTGGATGAGCCGCATGAAGTAGTTTTAGTGGGAAAGATGCATCATCCAACATGGTGAAGGGGCCAGCACTATGTTTCCCAGGCCCGAGGACAGTCAGGAGTTCTTGCTTCTGTGCACTTTCTCAGATCAGAGCAAGTGTACACACCTAGGTAACGGGTACCAGCAGTCAGCATCTACTTGTGCTTGCAGAATGATAGAAAATGTCTAAAAAGCTGCTTGATTTGTATGGTGCCATTATGGTCACGTATTTTCCATCGATGGCCCTGAGGCAGTTTGGGAAATTTCACTTGCTCCTTGCTGTGTCTCTCCACATCTGCTCTCTTGGCCTACGGATCTGTACTGCCATCACCTGCCTCTTCATATAGCCCGGCAGGTCATGTGTACCAACTGGGTCACAGCACTCCTGAAATACTTCGGATGGTGATCTCTGTCAGGACGCAATTCGACCACAAGTTTGGAGCATTCTGAGCAAAGGCTGTCCTCCTACCTACAAATTGTAGCCTGGTTCCAGACCATAGACCCTGCCCACTCAGCTGAGTAGGCTTGCATCTCTGGTCTGGCATACCGCAATGAATTTGTGATTTATCTCATCCAAACGATGGACGGACCAATGAACGCCGGGGGTGGGGGCGGGTCTAGCCATTAGCCAATCAGCGCCACGCTAATGGTGACCGCTGCAAATCCTACAGACCACATTAACGATGCTATCGAGGTATTTCGCCACTACTCGCGTTAAGGGAGGACCAAATTAAGGAAGCTGCTAAACTGGATTTAACGGCGATGCAGCTGGGCGTGCACGACGACGGAGACATTTTAAACGGGCACCCCCGAGGCATGAATACTAATGATGTCAGATTCTGGGTGAGTCGTTGATCTCTACTGATTGGTTAGGGAAAAATCAAATTCCCTCCCCCTTGTAAATCGCCTTCAATGGAGGCGATGTCACACTGAAGGTTCTGGGAGCTTCAGTCTGACACTCAGGCTATACAAATTGCACTTAGAGGAAAACATAAAATGTAAAAACTGGAAGTTAGCGGCAGAAGCAGAGCACAAGATCTGAGTAATTTTACATGCAAAAAACAAACTTTTGGGGCTTCATGCACCGCTGAGCAACTTCCATAAGAATGAATGGAGCTGTGACACTTACACATCCATGTTTTTCAGTCTCATGCTTCGCTAAGTCAGCCTTCTGCTGGCGGTCTCTTTATATTTACAGTACAGACATGACACTGTGATCAATCTTCTCATTTCACTCTTGGCATGAAAGTAAATAATTATGTCTCAAAATGTCATATTATTACGTAAACCATGAATTACGAAACCAAACCATCCATCACTCTATCAGCTTACCTCTGCTAGTTGTTACTGAGACAGCATTGTCATACATGTCCTCCTCATCTGAGGATAAAAATGTGCAGCTGCTCAGCCTGGAGTCAGAGATCCTCATCTTCTGTCTGTGTCAGTGCTGGCCTTTCTTTTATTCCCCCTCACACTGACACACTTTGCCAATACACTACTGGGCTCACTGATAAAGGTATCATTATCTCTCATTGTCTCTCCATCAGTGCTGGCCACCATTTTGGTTTGTTGGTGTTACAATAGCCTATCTATAATTAAAGAAAAACACAGTGCAGCACCTATTTGTTGACGGTAAAATTTAATTAGCAATGCCATTAATTGCCTCTACCTAAAATGACATAATCTTCTTCAAAAAACAGTACTTGTATTTTCCCAGATCTCTCTCTAGTCACAACTTGGACAGTTTTTTAAGGTTTCAAAAAACAAAATAGATGTGACCCACTGCTATACACCACAAATAACTACCTTTTCAAGATGGGAAAAATAAAAATAACTTGAGTTACAAGTCAGAGTTAGGTATAGAAATGGCCTAAACAGCAGGTCTGTTCTTCAAATCATTTATTTACCCAGATTATACTGAAACCTGTTATATGTCTGGACCTTGTATGGTGAATGTGCTAAATTCAAGTCATCTTGAACACCGGCTCCCCCCAGGGCTGTGTCCGGAGCCCCTCCTGTACACCCTGCTGACTTACGACTGTGCAGCCAACTACACAGGTAACCACATTGTTAAGTTTGCAGACGACACAGCAGTTGTGGGACTAATCTCTCACAATGACGAGTCAGTGTACAGACAGGAGGTGGAACATCTGGAGGTTTGGTGCTGAGCAAACAACCTCTGCATTATTGTGAGCAAGACAAAAGAGATGATTGTGGACTTCAGGAGAGATGACAACACCCTCCCTCCCGTCTGCATCGGAGAAGGAGCCAGCAGAAGGCCCACCAGCACCTCTACTTCCTGAGGAAATTGAAACAGGCTGGACATGGCAGCTCAGCCATGACTTCCTTCTACAGGTGTGTGGTGGAGAGCATCCTTACCGCTTGCATCACAGCGTGAGACGGAAACTGTTCTGCTGCAGACAGGAAGGCTCTGCAGCGGGTGGTGAAGACTGCCCAGAAGATCACGGATGCTGGTTAATGCTGGTTTTAAATGCTGCTGGTCCTTTTTTAAAAATATTTTGTTTACATTTTTTTGTTTTATTTATGTTTTAAATTTATTTTCTTTCAACCATCTCTTAATGGGCATGTGCAATAATGGTGCTACATCCTCACACTACCTCTACACACTTATTTATGTTTTTATTTATTGATATCCATTGCAATGTTATTTTTAGTGCCTTAGTTTGTTTTTTTCCTCTACTGTATGTTTTACTGTTTCTTTTTTCTTTGTTTCCCTCACCCGGACCTGAGTATAATTTTCGTTGCCTTCATGTACCAACATGTTCCGGTAATGACAATAAACTTCCTTGAATCCTTGAAACCTTGAAATTGTGGGCAAATTGTTACAGTACAGGGATGTTCTGTGGTAGTGTCTATAATGTGAATTCCTGGATATTAAATGGTCATCTGAACTTTTCTGTCGTATTCACAGTATTTATTCTTAAACTGTAGTAGCATATCAGGTGACATGGTTAAAGGTATACTAAGGAAGGAATTATGGTTGCTGTTTGTGAACAGTACCGCCTGTGACAGTGAAAGCCAAGTCCAGATTTACTCTCATTTTAGAACAAGCTTTGTCTGTTTGGCGTTTTGCCTCACTATATGCATTTTCTTCTGCACTGTGTCGGGGATTTTCAGAGCTTCCTCTTGGATGCGTGTTACTGTCGGTCTGGCACCTCGTCACTACCCTTTTTATAAAGTTGTGATCTCACCTGCCTTCTGTCATCGGCTGAGTGCCACACACCACTGCTCAAAGGTTTCAGTCCATAAATGTTCCGAAAACAGTAAAGTAACAAGAATATAAGACAATACAGACAGAAGACAGAGTCTCTGCAGATAAATACACCACCTCAGACTTCTAGTGAGTCATAAGTGATGACTGAGAGGAATTACGTTTGTTTGAGTCTATCCTTTTTTTTTCCTTTTTTTTTTTTTTTTAGAAAAATCCTGCATAGTATACCTTTAAGCTCTGTTTGAATCAAATATACAGTGTAAAAGTAGTTAGATAGTTTGACAGAGGGTTGTGTTGAAATTCTAATTTCTCTCTCCTGATTGGCCTATTTTTTTAGCTAACAGACCAGGCTGTAGGAAACCCAGCAGGTCTTATCACAGTCCCAGCTGGGAAATTACCATGGCCCATCCAGCTGGACTTAATTGGTTTCACATCATACAAGCACGCACAAGCATAACAGACCTTTCTCACGGTGGATATTTTGACATGTCATTGCAGCACATCTGTTAACCACTAATGTTGATGATGGCTCTGTTCCATTTAGGTGTGCCAGTCAGCTGTGGCTTGGAGCCAGGATGCATAATAGCAGGACTCTGGCACAGAGCACCTAAATGGAATTCAGTCATAATTAATGTTATTAGTTACACCTGTGTCTGAAAAGCCGGAATGCGTTCAGTGAAAAAGGGTCTGTAACATAGACATGCTTTGGTTCATAAAATGGTTCCTAAATACAAACAGTACAACTGTGCACCTTTCTAATGTTCCAACCACTCAAAGTGCTTTTACACTACTTGCTACATTCACCCATTCATACATTGGCAGCTGAGGCTACCACACAAGGTGCCACCTGCTACTTATTCAAACATTCACATACACTCGCAGAGCAAACAGGAGCAATTTGAGTTGTCAGTATTTTGCCCAAGAATGCTTCTGGTGGACCAGTGGAGCCAGCGATTGAACCGCTGACTTTCTGATCAGTTGACAACCTGCTCTATCTCCTGAGCCAAAGACCCCCCTACATCTGGAGCATGACACAAATTAGGAACATTAATTGGAGCCTTATATCACTGTAGGAGGGACTCTTAGGCCCCTAGAAAGATAAGGGCCAAAAGTCTGAGTCAAAGTTCCCATTTTGTTACATTGTAAACATTTGATCCAGTTAGTTTCGTCTTCCCATTGCACATACCTATGTCCTGTTGTCATCACGTACATGAGCTGTGTCTCCACTTGACACTGATTGGTTTGTAGTCAGGCTCTCCTATCCTCTTATATCACCTCTCTCATTCTCTCACAAAAACTGAAATGTTTCTGTAGAATTTTTGTAAGTTTTTCCAACTGAATCTTTATAAAGTCGCCTCCTCCTCTCCCCATGTGCTACCCCGACTCATTTTGTTATGTCACATTTTTGTGGACAAACTGAAACCTTCGCTGAACATTTACAACCACTTGACAGCTTTACCACTGATTTCCTCTCTGCTAAGATCCCCAACATCTGTCTGTTCTGAGTGCAGCCATTGTCACTCCCCCCCAGCAAAACCACACACACTATACGCACTTGAGGCCCTCGATGATAGCCTGCCAAAACTTCCTGTAATTGGTTAGAAAGTCCAGACCATCCACAAAAGGTTTTCACACCAGAAACAAACTGAACCAAGGTTTGGTTTGGGCCAAGATCACCTTTGTTTGGTCTGGATTATGGTCCTGTAATTTTGATTTGAACCAAAACAGGTTGGTGTGAAAGGGCACTAAGATATGCATGCACACAGTCACATAGTCTCTTACAAGCACATGTCTTCATACATGTAGGACAGTGATGGGGTTGCTTGCCTGTCATCGCAGACAGACTACATCTTCAATTATTTGCTAAACTGCAGTGCTGTGTTTAACCTTCCTGTGAAATGTAGAGGGGAGCATTATACTTTAGCATACAGGTGAACGCAAGAGCCTAATATTCTGCATCTTGGCAACAGGCCAGGCTATGCCAAAGAAAGCCTTTAAATGAAATGAGCACTCATTTACATCTACAGCTGCATTTTCCCTGTGTCAGTTTAGCATCATGTAATTGTTATTATCGGTATACTGAATGTTAGAACAATTAGGGAACAAAAAAAGTATTACTGCTGTCTTGCCATTTTACTCTGTCTCTTTTTAAAGTAGTAGCAAAAGAATAATATGTTCGTTACGTAAAACTGCTTGCAAGAGGAAAAACTTTCTGGGTGCAGTCTAAGAGAAAAAAAATGCTTCCCAAGGCCTTTTGGGAAAAAGGCAGAACATCTCCAAAAGTAGTCAGCTACAGTGTGAATCATTTCACATAAATATAACCCACTCATAGAAACTTTGAGTATGTTTTAGTGGGGCATTTCATGGTCTTTCGGGAGACTTTGGATCTCCTCCAAACAGTAGTCAAGGTGCGGATATGTGAATTGTGAGGCGCAAGACATAACCTGTGAGCATTAATACAACCTGCAAAGAGAGGGAGACTGGGGCAGGAGTGGTGGAGAGAATGGGGGGATAGTGGAGGAAGTAGGTGTGAGATGATAAGAAGGGAAACCACATGAATGCACAGAGATGTGGATGTTCTAGTGTGTGTTTCCAGCTGTCTTTTAGAAGGAGAAGGCTTTTCTTCAGGGCAGCAGTGTACAAGTTGGATTTATTTGGCATTACGTCCGTGCTGCCTTTCTCATAACAGTGAAGAAAGTTTCCTTGCAGTGATGAATCACATGGTTAGTCAGTTGCAAAGAGTTATGCGTCTTTAATTAAATTGTTTAAAGATATTTGTCTTCCAGTTCAGCCCCTCGAGAGATTCCGTGGCTGTGATTCATTTTAAAGGGCTGGATTGTACTGGCATTCTGGTGTCAAAAACAAATAAGTTTGTGTAGAAAGTAGCAATTCTTTTTTATTAAAACAGCATGGATGTTTTGATTGCACAATAATTGATTGTGTAAACAAATGAGGCAATTTTTGTGTGAGTGTAATGTGGATGTGTGTCTTCAAGGGATTTATCATCTTAATCTAATGCTGGGAAAAAATATCTCCATATAAATCATAAATCACAAATTACTTTCTGTAAGTGCAGCCTGTGATTTGATTTCAGCCTCAAAGGTACACTACAGTTTAAAGGCTTAAAGAGATACACTGAGCAAAGATTTAAATGCATAACTTTTGTTTTTGCTCCCATTTTTCACATGTTTAAGTTAAAGATCTAAAGGCAGAGACACACCAAACCGACTTCAGAGAGCTGGCGGCGATGAGAGCCCCCTGCTGTGTCACCTCACCTCGCTGTGTCTCAGCCAAAAAGCACATGAACACACCAAATCAATGGCCAACAAGCACGTTCTGCACCTGCATGGGAGTAAATACCAGGGGCGGGGCCAGGGGGGTGGCTACTTGAGCTCAAGCCCTGGATGTTTTCTGAAAAGCCCCGAATGTGAATTTTACTTTGAAAAAACAAAACAAAAAACATCTCGTGACTAAAATGCAGTACCGGAGTCCAACAGAGAGGCAGCAGCTGCAGGAATTAATAAAGTATCTTGACTTGACTGAAGGGTATGAATTTATATGTTCTCCAGTCCCTTTTTTTCCAGCTTTAAGGTGGTGGTAATTTAAAGGTTGTGGTGTTGCAGCAAAAAACAAAAGCACCAATTTTTCTCACACATTTCATTCACCATCTGGGCTAAGCCCTGGACGTCCTACAATCATAAATCCACCTCTGGTACATACCCCTCCATATCAGCAGTCTTGTGTAATCATCATTCAGAAAGGGAAACCAAAAAAATGTCTTGCTAGTTAGCCTGTTAGCACATTGAAAACACAATTCAGTGCTGAAAGAACAAAAGATATTTACTGTGCACCAGTGAACACCAACACAAACCATCAGGAAATGTTTAGCTCTTTGTTTACTTTTCTCACTGCTGTTTCTCTTCTTGTGCACTGAGCTGAGCTGCCAGTCAGAGTGATTTCATTCGCTGACAGGATCCACTTCCATGGACACCAATTCGACACCCTGAATTGATGGGAAAAAAAGGCCGACTAGCACCAATGAGGGCCAACGGTCAATGAACTGCAATTGTATAGCGCTTTTTTTTTAGTTTTCTGACCACTCAATCACTTTTACACTACACGTCACACACTGGTGACTGTGGCACCATACATGGTGCTACCTGCTACCTTCAGTAACCATTCACACACACTCACACACCGATAGAACAGCCATGTGGTCATGCCCACGGATACTTCAACATGCGGACTGGAGGAGGTGGGGATTGAACCCCTCATCTTCGGATTGGTGGACGTGTTACACTTCTAAGAATGACGCTGTGGCCGATCCTTGGTGTAGCACATTAAATTTTATTCCTGTAGGAACAGTAACAAAAACACTCAATATCAGTCCGTAGCGTCTGTGTTGTTTCTGCATCACTCATACTACCTGACGTCTCACTCTACCGGTATTCAAAACACACATTCCAAGTCGAACACATCAAATCAAATTACAGTCCTGTGACCATGTAATGATCCGTCATGTAAACACCCTCTTTTTAACCAAAAGTATTTATCCTCAATGAACTTCTTTTTAAATCTCCATTTATTCTTAAATGAACTGTTTCACCTTTTTAACTTAACTTATATCTGTTTTTAAATCATCAGTATTTATCACACAATATTCAACAAAAGCAACAATGAACTTCCATCCAGAAATCATGTTTCCCTATTAACTCTAATTATTTTAAAATGTAATAGCAAAACCCATGGTAAGTGCATCTTTGCGCTATTATTTTGGAAAACTCACAGGACACTGCCGAGTGTCCACTTGGCCTGCCATTTATCAGAGCCGCAAAGTACGCGGCCTTTATCATGGTTAGCATTCATGTCATTAGCCTTCGCTTATTCACACACAACCGAAGCTTTCTAAACCCTTTCACACTGTCTATTAACATCAGCTAACTTTGAACTATCATCTCTGTCTGTGGTTGTGTTTACGGTTGCACATTTCTCACTTTAGAAGACAGTTTCACAGTTCATTTTCACTCTCATTAGCATCGCTCGCCATCTTGGATTACTATTCATTACTAAGTACTCACTCATCTCCATTCAAAGTCGCTACAGTTCACTGTCACAGTCTAAGGCTTTTACATGTTGTATTATTTTCATTCTCCACTCTGGTTATGATTTCTGAGCATCTTACCTGTAGGAACAGTAACAAAAACACTCAATATCAGTCCGTAGCGTCTAGTGTTGTTTCTGCATCATTGATATCCAATGCACACAGCACCCTCTGCTGACCCGATACTTCAACCATGTAAAACATAACCAGGCCTGCTAGGCAATACATGAAATCACACAGGAAATATCCATACAGTCCTTTTTAACATGTTTTAAAGTCCTTAGCTGTTTTTAATGAGTTCAAATTTTAAATGAGGGGGAAGATATTTTTTAATCAAGTCTTTTTAATGTTAGTGTCTCTGAAAACATACAGTGCCACACTCTCCCCCACGATTTTTAATGTCTCCTGACATTACAACCAAAGTTCTACCAAGGTCGCCATAAATGTCTCTGCACGTTATACTGAGTCTCTATCACTTCACAGTGCCTTGCGATCAATGATGGCTGCCCTAGTGTCTCATAGCTCAATATGACAGGTGGCTGTCTGAGTCTGTGTGGGTGTGCTCTTACCATCTGAGATAGTTCTTCTCCCCACTCACCACTCTCAGGAACCACAGAAGCAGGTGGATGCAGTTCATGTTGCTCAGCCCGTTGTGACGCATCAGCAACCTCTTCGCTCTGTAGTGGCACATCCTCTTCTGAAGGTGGGGAACCCTGGTTCTGCCACAGGATTCAGTGACGCTTGATGCTGCTGCCTTCCTCTGCTGGGCCTGAGATGCCACTGGTAGGTGCCGTCAACATCATCATCCTCTGAGCCGCTGTCTGATGCTGGCTGCTGCTGCTGGTCGTAGCGTGGTGTCCTCAGAAGCTGTGTCTGTGCTGAAGGGGGTAAGCTCAAGGGGTAAGTGTTCGTATGGCAATAGCAGATTTCTGTGGACCACTCTGTCCCTCCCAATACCATTCTCTGGGCTGATCTGGTAAACCGGGCTGTCATCGCCCTTCCTTTCTTTCACTCTGAAGACCTGGGGCCTCATATACAAAGACCTGCGTGGATTTCCTACTGAAACATGGCGTACGCTTAAATCCAGAAAATGTCGTACGCACAAAAATATCCAGATGTATGAATCTGTGCGTACACATGAATCCAAGCACATTTCCTTTGTACATCCCAATCAACGTGGAATTGAGCGCACATATTGGACTACCCGGCCCCTCCCTGTTCACGCCCCATTTAAATATGCAAATCATATTTAAATGAACCCTGCACCTGAGATTCCCCTCTCTGCATGAAAACTAAAACAAAAAAATGAATAAGACAGGAAAAAAGAAAATCTTCACAGAATGTGAATTGGAAACGCTACTCACTTAAGTGGAGGCGCGCTAAGATGTACTTTTTGGCACGCTGTCCTCCGGCACCAATACTAAACGTAAGCGGAGTAAGTGGGAGAGTGTGTGTGAGGCTGTCAATGCTGTGGGGACAGAAAAGTGTACACACGCAGAATTAATAAAGAAGTGGTCCGATATTAAGGTGGACGTGAAGCGGAGGGCGGCTGCCCATCGCCAAAGTGTGGCCAAAACAGGCGGGGACAGGAGAGGAGGAGCTCACCCCGTTTGAACACAGAGTTGCCTGGGGTCAATTCAAAGCAGACAAATAATAATGTGAACTGGATTTCCATTTTCGACTTGTTAATTGTATACACCACTTACACGGATCAGACACTATTGTTGTAAATTAACGCAGAAGTGCACCGGGGAAAAGATGAGGCTGATTAAGAAATGTCACACTTTACGCACGGGTTTATTGACATAAGTACTTTACACACAGAGACAGTCAGGGGCTTGTTAGAAAGCTCTGAAGCTGCAGTTTAACCAGCAAAAATCAGCAAGTCACTAACTTTAACCACTGACTAGTACTGATGCTGTGAAGACAGGATAATATTTGGGGGCGCACATGCTCAATGCGCATCAGGGGGATTAATATTAGGATAATTAAACAAATAAATTATTTATTCACCATGAATCCACCCATCTCGCACAGTGCCAGCTAGTAGTCTGTTCCCAACCATGCTGCCACTCAGAATGTATGAATCGTGCGATAAACCAAGCCACCTCGCCACAATGTTTATTAATTGCATTTGCGCATCACATATGATCTGTACATTGATCGAATGAAAATGCTTCCTGTTGACTTAAACAAATTCATCCTGTGATGGCGCTTTTATACTGTAGCCATGTGTTTGCAGTAGATAGCTCCGATAATATTAGGGAAATCGGCTGTTGCTGTAAATTGCGCTTTAATGTTGGCCTGTTCAGCTGCATTGTATGGGAATTTGATATACCTGGCTGACATGCGGATAATTCCGTCCCACACAGCTGGCATGGCTCGGCTCAGGGTCGACTGGCACAGTCCCGATCGGTCGGCCAGCTCCCTCTGGAATGCCCCTGTTGCTAGGAACCCCAGTGTGGTCAGCACCTGTATGGGTACAGGCAGCGCATGGCTCCTCACCGTGTCGCGCTGCCGACTGCAGCTCTGCGCACAGTTGCAAGAGGATTGGCCTCGGGAACCTTAAGCAGCTGATGAGCCAGTTGTTATCATGTGCCAGTGCCATCTGTCTCTGAACACACACTCTCTTCGTATTGCGCCATTTGCAAACCTTCTAATACTGCTAAAGCAGCTGTTGTTGTTAACGGTATTTTCGGCACCACTTTGTGCATGCTTTTATATCCACTCATCTTATTGCAGACACGTGGATGTGTTAATTGTTCATCAGCGTTAATTGTTCATGTTTCTCTGATATGCACATCACTCTAAAGACTAATTGTCTTCAGATTTATTTATTATAACAGTTTCCCAGCATCACCTCTAAGAGTCGACAAAGGATCAACAGCTGTAGAAACGTGCGTACGCCAGCCATGAAGTTGGCGTGAGGCACCGCACATTTTCACGGTCATTTCACTCTTGATACATCTGAACTTTGCCGTGGAAAAGGACGTACGCCACGTTTTTGTGCTTACGTACCCTTTGTACATGAGGCCCCTGGTCCTCCCAGTAGGACAGGATCTTTCCTGTGCCTCCTCTTGGAGTGAGATTTCGGATGAGGACCCAATCACCTGGTTGGAGGTCTCTGCCGAGCACTTTCTTGTCGTAGTTGGCCTTTCCCCGGGCTGCTCCTTTATCTGCATTTCTGGCAGCAGTCTGGTAGGCCTCCTGCATTCTCCCTTTCCAGTGGCTCACATAGTCCTCATAACTTCCATGGGCATTGTCTCTTTCAATGTTGAACAGCAGGTGGATTGGGAGGCGTGGAGAGCGTCCAAAGATGAGATAATGAGGTGTGTAGCCCGTGCTCTCATTCTTTGTACAGTTGTACACGTGGATGACTTTAGCCAGTGACTCCTTCCAATCCTTCTTTTCCTCTTCCTCCAGGGTGCGCAGCATGGAGCGCAGGGTTGAACCTCTTCACCTGTCCATTACCTTGAGGGTTGTACGGTGTTGTGTGTGAGCCCTGGATACCAGAGAGTTCTTTCAGCCTTGCCATCAGTCTGTTCTCGAACTCTCCTCCCATATCATGGTGCAGCTTGCTGGGGAAACCGAACTTCAGAGCAAAATCGCTGAAGAGCTTGTCAGCCACAGTCTTCACTGATTTGTTCTTTGTAGCGTAGGCCTGTGCGAACCTTGTGAAGTGATCCATGACCATTAATATATACTCGTAGCCATGTTTACACTTGTCCAGGAGGAGAAAGTCGACTGATACTAGCTCAAATGGATATGTGGTCTGGATCGGAATCAGGGGTGCACGGGTCTGCCTGCTTGGTTTCTTCTTCTTTACACACTCACAGACTTTGGTCGCAAAATGCTCTACATCCTGGTGCATTTGTGGCCAGTAGAACCTCTCTCGGACCAGGTCCAGCGTCTTTTCGACCCCTAAATGGCCCATGTCTAGGTGCAATTCTTTGAAGATCAGTGAATGGTAGGACCTGGGGGCCACTAGCTGTTCTCGTCGAAAGGTCCTGCGGCACAGTACACCATTTTCATCCAAGTCAATTTTTAGCCACTGTTTTAGCAATGTAGCAGCTGCTGGCTGCTCTGTTTTGATCTCAGTTCTGCTTGGTCTGTGTTGGCGGCTCTTGTACCAGATGACTCGTGACAACACTTCATCCTCTTCCTGAGCTTTACGGATCTGTGCTGGGGTTAGAGGCTGGCCAGTAGTGTTGTGACAGTCTCTTATAAAGTTCAAAGCACAGGTCTGGATGACTCTAACACCCTGACACGGGTCTCTATTTTCAACTTTTACGTTCTCCATGAGTGCACCGATAGTCTCTCCACTGACCTCTCTTGTACAGCTGTTCACATAGTCCTCGATGCTAAGCGGCATCCGAGACAGTCCATCGGCGTCACTGTTGTTCTTTCCTGGGCGATAGCGTATTGTGAAGTTAAAATCAGCCAGCTCTGCCACCCATCTGTGTCCTGCAGCGTTGAATCTTGCAGTTGTGCGTACATACGTCAATGGATTATTGTCCGTATAAACCACAAATGACTGGGCGTGGTACAGGTAGTCCTGGAAGCGTTCATAGATGGCCCACTTTAATGCCAAAAACTCAAGCTTCCCTGAGTGGTACCTTTTCTCTGACTGGCTGAGGCTGCGGGAGCCATACGCCACCACTGTCATCTTCCCCTGTTGCCGTTGGTACAGCACCGCACCCAATCCATCCTGGGAGGCATCACAGTGAAGTGCAAAAGGCTGGTCGAAGTCAGGGTACCCAAGGATGGGGGGCTTGGTGAGGGCCTCTATCAGCTGATTCAGCACTTTCTGGTGCTCTGTGGTCCACTGTGTTGGTGTGCGAGAGGGTAAGTGACCTTTCTTTGTCTTCCTCAGCTTCTTTTGTTTCTCAGGCGATGGTTCTGAGTTGTGTTCTTCAAACTTGGGCGGGGCAAGGAGGTTGTACAATGGCGTGGCTTTGCAGGTGAAGTTGGGGATGAAGGAACGGTAATAGGACAGGAAACCTAGCATCTGGCGTAGGTCCCCCACCGTTGCAGGCGTTCTCTCCTTCAGAGCCATCACAGGTTCAATCTCCGCAGGGTCCATTGAGTAGCCCTCTCTTGTTACCATCTTTCCCAGAAACCTCACTTTCCGTCTGAATAGTTCGCATTTCTTTGGTGTCACAGACACCAGACAGAGTGCCACAGACGCCCTGCTCTAACTTTGATCTACAGCTGCTCCAGTGTACCGACGATAGCAGCAGACCTTCCCCAATGGCCAAACTTTGACCGACAGCTGACTGTCAGCTCGTTGTGCCAGGGCCTTAAGACTTTCCTATGTACTCGATAGACACATCTCTCTCAAATTTTGGTCGCAGATTTGTTAAAAGCTGTGTTAGTGAGCACTTCTCTTTTTCCAAGGTAATTTGCCTGTTCTCATTCCAGACTCATCAAATACCACACCTTTGTCAGTTATTTCAGCGTCAGCAACACTGACTCAATAAGGCACCTTTTGTGGCGATACTATACACTGTCAGGGGACATCAGTTTGAAACGCCACTGGTAACAATGTACTATAAGGAGCTGGAAAGCCCCTGTCGGGCGGGTGGGAGTGGAGATGGATGAGTTCAACAAACCCCAGACTTTCACCTGGGAGCCGGCTGTTTGCTTCCTGTGTGATGATGAGCCAAACCACCATTTTTTTTTAAAAACCTAACCACGTGCTTTTGTTGTACAGGGAAATAAATGTAAACACAACCTGTTTTACCTATGTTGTAAGTTTATTTATAAAAAAAAAAAAAGAAGAAGACTGTATGCATCAAACAAGCAGAAACTGTACATTTTCTGTGAAAATGGCAGTGTATTTTGTGAAGACACACTGCGTGTAACCAGCATGAATTAAGAAGGCCCCTGGAACATCAGCAGCAGACGTTAACTAGCATGTCTAATCCATCTACCCGACAGTGTGACACATCAAGATGCTGATTTGACAGCATAATTTACTACACAGATGTGCCTTGGGATTGTCAAAGTAAAAAGCCGCTCCAACATGTGCAGTTTTATATTAAAAACACACATTTATGAGGACTTCACATAACTAGCGCTACAGAAATGCATTTTTTGGTCACAGGCACCCCAAAGAATCACTCAGTATCTGATGTGACCACTATGTGCGTCATGACCTCTTCACATTGAATTGATCAGGTTGTTGATTGTGGCCGTAAATGTTTTTGGTCCACTCCTCTTCAATGGCGATCCCGAGCATCCCAAACGTGGTCAATGGGTGACATGTCTAGTGAGTCTGCAGGCCATGGAAGAACTGGGATGTTTTCAGCTTCCAGGAATTGTGTGCCGTTCCTTGAACATGGGGCCGTGCATTACCATGCTGCAATGCACGTTGCATGGTGTGTTTGTTGTCTGTAGTTTATGTCAGCCTATACCAGAACCCCACTGCTGCTGCACGTCACACGGCCTGTATGACGTATAGGCGAGCAGCAGTTTGCCATCTGTCAGGTACAGTGTAAACCAGGATTCATCTGTGAAGAGAACACTTCTCCAAACTGCCAGATGCCAGTGGTGATCAATGGTGAGCAGTTGCCCACTCAAGTCGGCAACAAACTGTTGTCGGGTCAAGACCCTGGTGAGAATGACGAGTACGCAGATTAGCTTCCCTGTGACAGTTTTTGCAGAAATTCTTCAGTTGTGCAAACTAATTATTGCATCATGTGAGCAGACAGGTGACAAAACTGTAAGAGTCATTATCTGGGTTCAGAGAAACCAGGTTCAGTCCAGGGCTCAAGGCGTGGAACACCGACGCTGAAAGCAGATGAATAGCCAGCGTCTGCCGGACACACACACACAGCAAACAGTTCAATTACCGTGAGAGAGTAGGCGGTGTCAGACGAGCAGTGAATCTGGAACCAGGAGTACACACAAGGGAAGCAAACACACATTCCTGACACCTGTGGCATTGTGTGGTGTGATAAAACTGCACATGTTAGAGTGGCCTGTTATTGTGACCATCCCACAGCACACCTGTGTAGTAATGATCCTGTTCAATGAGCATCTTGATATGCCACACCTGTCAGATGGAACAAGAGAAGTGATCAAATTCACGACCAAAATATTGAGAGAAATATACCTACTGAGTGCACATAAAAAGTCCTGGATCGCCTGTGAAAAATGGGAGCAAAAACTAAAGTGTTGCATGTAAACTCTTGTTCAGTGTACTGTGGTTAACTGGCCATCGCTAAAAATAGGTACAAGGAGGACAGAGACAGAATCAGTCAGCCATTTTTTGCCAGATTACTGCAATCCTATTTCACATTCTGCTCTGGTGCCATTTTATAATCAAGTGTCTCATATTGTCCGTAAAGAGTTCCTCATTCAGACTTGGAAAATAGAGTGGGAGACAGAGGAGAGAAAGTCATGGACAGAAGTGGAGCTCACAGTTTGAGATGCAGGCGATTTAACCACTTCACTATCTCTGACAGAAAAACACATCAGTATTTAATCGGTATGTCAGCCCACCACTACACAAACTTTGATTATCTCATCTTGGATCTTAATCTTATCTGTGATTGGGACAAAAATTGATTGTCTCTCTCTTGCAGTGAGGGCTGCCCTTTTTAAACTTTCGATCCACAGTGATCCAGATAAGGCCTGCTCAGTGGGAGACCGTTATCATCTCTTGACATATTGGTCGCTAGAAAAAGCAGACTGATCAAACATGCTTTGAATCAGCATTGGCAGCTTGGGACAAAAATGGTGATTAAAATGCCATGGCATCAGCACATGAAAGACCACGCGTGCACATAGTCCTACAGATTCACTGTGGGTGTCACCCAAGTTCCACCTTTTACATGTATGCTTCACTGTCACTCTACTATTGATCTAACCTTTAAAAGACCTGTTTGGAAATTCAAATTAATGCTCTCAGTGTGTGTGGAGGCTTCCTACCATGGGACGTTATTCAGTAGCTTACACTAGGGATGCTGATTAGTTGATCAGTGCGTGAGTCACTTATTTTCATATCATTTGGTACAGATGTTCATGATCCTTATAGTGGAAACAACAGGTAGATACTTCCACTTGTTCAACACTTTTAAGGCAAGATTCCTCAAAGCTGAATTTAAAAAAGTCCTGCTAACTACCCTCAGCTCTAATCAGTGCTGTCCAACAATGTTGCTTTCTGCCATGTTGTAAATATCAGAGTCATGGGGCTGCCAGTATGTCTTGTCTTGTCCTAGCCCAGGGCGTGGACATGGCAACTTAACAGACAGGGCTGCCAACTCTCACGCTTAAACCGCAAGACTCACTCAACTGTCATTTTTCACACACTCTCACAACACATGTCCATTATCTTACACAGAGAAAGACAAGTTTTGTGTTTAGAATAAATAGCTATTCAAATTGAGACTTGTGTGGAAATAATATTGTATTATAACAGGATAAACAATGTGGTCCATGTGGTCCAGTACATTTAAAGGGATACTTAAAGCAACACAATGGAGGATTGCGCTTTTTACCTCACGGGGTCCGCCTACAGACCAAAAACGGTATTGTCTGTTACAACTATCGCAAAAACCGTCTCAGAACAGGTAAAGTAGGCTTATGGCATTTTGTACATACATGATTAGGCCGATTGCTTTATTTATTTATTCATTTTCAAAACTCAGAAATGAGTTGCTCTCTGCATGTCGGGGCTGACCTCCTCCTCACAGCATGCACTAATTAATCCTTGTTCGAACTCTTGTTTAGTCGCTCTCCCATTTTCTTTTCTTTGTCTCCTCGGACAACACCTTCACCTTGTTCCTTTTCTTTGTCACTTCTGCCATGACAACCATGTCTAACTTCATTCACCTCAGTTCGGCTACACTACTCTAAAGAGAGGAGGGGGATATGACGTATGCCGTAAAGCAGCCAAATTTTGTAGTCTTCTTTGTGTCTGGGTTCCTACCCAAACCCCGAAACTGCATAGTGCCAGTGCAAGCGAAACACACGATCTCAAGCAATGACGGAAGTGTCATCCAACCTATTGTGAGTTGATGTATCATCACAAGGATCTTGGATATATATTTTGAAGGCTCAAAAACTCCATTGTGTTGCTTTAACTGGCTTTACAACCAGCTATGCATTGTAATAATGTGTGTAGGATGTGAAAAATGAACTGTGGTAAACTTCCCTCCATCTAACCAGTGCCTGGACCTCCCTGCTCCCCCTCCCAGTTAAACTCTATCAGGTGACGTATTTTTATGTCACTTAGCAGAGTTTTGCTGACTTTGGGGCTTTTGATTTTTGTATCTCCTGCCAACCATGCCCCCGCCACCACAGACACAAGGTGTATAGTAGTGGATCAAGGCACAAGCCACCCCCTTCTCTCTCTTAAACTAGGCAGGGCTGATTGAATACAAACCATGATTACAACACTGCCCATGTCTCGCATCAAATGTTTTCAGAAACATGTTTTAGCTTACCGATTTCCTGTTATGTCACCTATCAGTGGGAGTGTTTATTGGTCCTGTGTGGTGCTGTGCCTTTTGGTAGTTTTCTTCCTCTTGAGCCAAAGCAAATGCGGCAGCTTCAATTTCAAAAGTATTTGCATCTTTCTACTGCATGGACAGCACAGTTTTATGAAAAGATCATTTTTTCCAGTTTTGAAATATTTCTTAAAAGCTGTGAAAACACCCAGCTGCTGCTGACTTGTCAAAACTGCAAAACTGAAAAGACTAAAATTCTTAATGCAGAAGAGTACGGGCTGATTACCACTTACTTTGTGGTGTTTTATTCAACATGTTCATCTAATTGCCAGATCACAGTCAAGTGTGTGGGAGTGTGCCAAACTTGCCACTTTTGGTAAATCAAAACAGTCTTGATGGAATTATATATGGAGAGGGAACTTTGATGTGATTCACAATTTTTCATGGAGCTGTGAAAACTGTTTTCAATGCGTCATTCTCCAACACATTTGTTGATGTGCAGAAGAAACTGTGTCGCACAATTAATCACAACAACCTGTTTGACATTCTGTGGTTAATTTACAACAGGCTGCTGCTGACTGTACGAAATGTAACCAGCAGATCAAACGTACATAACTGTAGCTTAGCAGTGACATCATCACTCCGGTTAGAGACTACAGATGAACCAGATACCTGTTGTCTTCAGATGCCTCTAAAGAGGGCCACCAGTGTAAAGGAAAGGCCTTTAGTATATTGCTACTAACTGTGATACCAGACAGCTTTATTCTTTCTCACTGGCCAAAACCACTGGCTAAAAAATCTGTATTAATATGTTGTAGAATAAAGTTATTGTTGCTGCTGTTTTTGACTTAATCACACATATGACCAGACTAATTCAGGCTTGCAAATCCATGTTTCTGTTCATGCCATGAGAGCAGCATGTGCCATCTCAGGAATCCATTTCATCAGATAGAAATTGTCAAATAGAAATTTGGAAAAGTATCATACACAAAGCAGAATTCAGCTAGTTAGCATGCAGACATATTTGATTAAAAAGGGAACTTTGCTGATTGCCAATTTTCCCTAGAAACAGATTTAGCAGAATGCTAAATGGACGACAGGATGTTTTGACACTTGGCTGGTTTCAACTTTTTAGTGAACACAGGGTGATTAATCATCACCATTTAGTCTTTGATGTCTGGAGGCTGGCAAGTATGCTGATCAACCATACTTATTCATCATCTATAAATGCCTTTAAATTGTACATTTGGCTGCTGAACTTCTAAGCAAAGTTCCAGGGTGTTAAAGAATGATGGCCCTGACACCTGGCGTGGGAAATATCACAGAGGGCTTACTCTTAAAA
The DNA here is from genome assembly GCA_026686955.1 of Epinephelus cyanopodus. Taxonomy (NCBI): domain Eukaryota; kingdom Metazoa; phylum Chordata; class Actinopteri; order Perciformes; family Serranidae; genus Epinephelus; species Epinephelus cyanopodus. The sequence continues at coordinate 34,230,514 of CM048917.1, read as the reverse complement.
GTCACCGACTTCATTGAATCTGAGTCTCACTTTAAACTAAATTCAGAAGTTGGCAGGCCTGCTGTCTGTTAGTCTATCTGTCCGTCCACCTTTGCGGTCCAAACTGAAACATCTCAACAGCTTTAAAGTGTTGTACACACATCTCAAGAGGATGAATCCTGATCACAAATGAGACATTTCTGCTCCCCCCACAAGTTAATAAAAAAGATCTAGTCCAATACTTTTGTTTATGACCAAATACTCGCCAGCCTGTAACATTCCCATCAGCCTCAGCTGTACTTTAGTTAAAGAGTCAACGGATAGGATTCATTTTTTTTAGCTTGGCGCCACCTAGCGTCAGTGGTGTTGGAGCCAACCTTTGACCGTGGGGATTAGAGATAATAAATAATATGACTTTATTAGACTCTCAAAGTTAAATAAAATGTAGGCTGTAAAGCCACCAGTATACCTCTATATATATATATATAGAATGAGAAGGTGTGTGGACACTAAACTAAATAAATGAGTAAAGAGACCAAGCAACAATTATCAGATTTATCTGAAGAAAAAACAAATAGTAATGCAAATAATTATGCCAGAATGCACCAGTCAGCCGACCAACATTTGCTACCCGCTCCCTGGTTGCGGCGATTTGCGATGCTGGCCAGCTAGGAATGAACTAGCAGCCAGTACAGTACAGTCGTCTCTCGGCTAGCTAACATTTAGCCGTGTTAATTACTGATCCATTAGAAATAAAGCTAGCTGGACACTGGTGTTGAAGCCTCTTTGGTCACGGAGCTCCCTCCATCTCCATCCCTGACTGAGGTTTACTCTTGCTTTTCCTCTTCTTTTATCACTCTCCTTTTTGTGCATCCTCGCCTCCTCAGACAGAGGAGCTCATTTTCTTTTGGGAGGCCGTTTTTCACTTATTTCCAAACTTTGTCTGTCTGCCATTGTGCTCGTGATCCAACTATCTCATGCCCAGCTCCTCATTGGGACAGGCTCCAGTCCCTGATTGGCTGACTGACTGAATTTCACAATACATGACGTGTTTTCTACTATAAAGCAGATTTTTTTCCACAAAATTTCGGCACCGGTGGCCCCTACAAAATTATGTCGTGGGTAACTTGTCTTGGTGGAACATTTGCACATGGTGAGGTGAGCACCAGCATGAAAAGGACTTATTCTCGGCAAAAGAAAAAGACAGAAAAATGTCTTTGTGATTCAACTTTTAGTGATGAAAAGACAAAATTATCTGATAACTGGTGCCCTAGAGGTGAAGCATGATTATACTTAAGTTCTGGAGGAACTCACTGGACTTGTTAAAACCACAGATGATTCGCTGGCTGAATGTGTAGCTCTAGCAGAACATTATTACGACGATATCACAGACACTCTTGTGAAGTGAAACGGATCGGTACATTAGTGAAGTCGATGTCACTGGTGCATGCTGCTGCAAGAGTTAAAAGAAGTGGCAAATACACATGCATACAGACTCATGCACACTTACTCTGGTGAATACTTTCCCCTTTTGCTGGTGACTCCAATGCCCCCACCAACACACACCTAAACATAATCATATTATACAACTATAAAGTAACCAGCCCTCAACATTTTCATTTCATGTAAATTTCATGTAATTTTCAGCATGTCAGTTGATAGCTCAGGATTGTTGTTTCCTGTAGCGAAGGGGATTTTGAAAACAGTAACACACATATAGCAGAAGGCATGGAGAATGCCAGCCGAAATCAGCGCCCCAGTGGCAATCTACATGAGGTGAGTCAACTGGTGCTCAAATGACACGCACAGTGTATACCTTTGCTTTTACCCTATATCTATAATTACCCTATAGCAGCTGAGCACACACAGACACACACTTTATCTTAATGAGATTACACACTCAACTGTCACTGAAAAAGAATGACTGACAAAAGCTAACATGGGAAAGCAGATTGTCATTTTAAATCACCAAAAAAGGAACACGGCTTGTTTTGACATTTGTTAACCATGGTGTTCTTCTGATAACGATTCACCAAAGGAAATAGATTGTAATTGGTTGTTGTTAGCTTTCACAGTTCTAGAAATAGAAAATGATGTCTTGTTTTGTTTTTCACATTGAAAATAATTCAATTGATCCTATGCCACCGACCTTAGGGACTTTGTGAAGTCACAAACTCTATGCCATAAAACCTGTAGTATTTAAATGTAGGTAGATCTACATATTATATTTAAGAGTTGATCTGACCCTCTTCAGGGACACTTGTTTACCTCTATACAGGACCAACGCTACTGAAGGAGAAGTTATTCTACACACAGTCCATTATTGTTGCATCAAAGGCATGAATGTGGTAAAAGTGTCGTTAGTCATACGGCAATACAAATTTTCAATCACTATTTCACTACATAACTTCCCCAGTCATTGCTAATTTCAGATCATCCTGCTTTATGATCTACAGACTGTCTCAACCCAGTTAAAACATTTCTCCCTCCCTGCATCTCCTTGAAGTTGACTCTGCAAAGAAGAGGGAGAGAGCAAACAGAGTCCCAGTTCTGAGGAAGAGCACACAGCCACTGCATTTATCAACGCGCAGTAAAGAGGACTTTTGCACTGACATGCACATACACACATCTATTGCAAGTCACTGCACACTGATACGTACGGACACAACATATGTCATCCAAAGTGCAAACACACACACACACACACACGGTTGTCTGATGAGCCATTAAAGTGCAGTCGATCGTATCAGTCATGTTATTAGAGTTTTTTCCCCTCTGGCTCTATATCTGTGTGCCTCTCTGCTTGTTGTTGCCTACAGATGTTAAATGGTGTACCAGCAGGCTGTCACAGTAAAACTGCAAGTTCTCCATGTGGAGTTTGGGTCTTTGTAAGATCATTTGGGGGTATTGGTAGAAAATAAAGTAATATTTTGGATGTTCAAATATAGTCACTTGTACATTTCACATCAAACCTTGAAGTTGAATTGTTTAACTTTACTCATGATCTTTGTTATGGTCGGTTATCTCGGAACAAAACCCAAAATCTAACCAACCCAGAGTCTGTTTCATGGCCATCTAATGCTGATCTATGTGATGCAATAGTTTTCAGCTTTAACTGTGTTATGCGTGTTAGCCTTTATGTCTGTTCTTTCTGTTAGTCTTCCCACAAATGTATTTGAGTTACACGGAAATACATTAAAATACACTTGATATAGCAGTTTTTTCTCTCTCAGACAATTCTGTTATGATCTCCTATAAAGAATGTTTGCATTGTCATTGTTTAAAACCTTGAGCTTTGTCTGAAACATTTTTTTAATGAGTATTATCATTCCAGTTATGGTTTCCTATGTGGAATAGAATAGAATCAGTGATTACAAAGTGACTTAAAGGGATAGTGCACCCAAAAATGAAAATTCAGCAATAATCTACTCACCCATATGCCGAGGGAGGCTCAGGTGAAGTTTTAGAGTCCTCACAACACTTCAGGGGGAGAGGAGGTAGCAACAAATCTCCACCTAAATGAGGCTTACGGCGCCCCAGATTCAAACGTCCAAAAATACATAATTGAAACCACAAAATATCTCCATACTGCTCGTCCGTACTGATCCAAGCGTCCTGAAGCCCTGACATAAAAAGTTGTTTGGAAAACGTCATTTGAACTCTGTTTTTAGCCTCATTGTAGCCTCTAGCTCTAACTGCCCCTCTGTGCACCACGTTCATGTGTGTGTGCTTGCGCGCGAGACCAGCCAAAGCACACGGTGCCCATGTCTCACGGTCTCACACATTTAGTTTGGCCGCTCCGTTGTGTGTCATTTTGTAGGTCAATTTGTTCAATTAACACCTTGTTTAATTATTATATTGCATATACTTATGTTGACCTCTTTCATAGGCCTAGTTGTTCATTTCTTGGTTTTTAATTTTTCATGTATTTTTTGGGTAGATAAAAACCCATGATTTTGTCAACAACTGTTGTGTCCTTTGTGCCTCACTGCTTGGTCCCTCACAGTTTTTGAAACAAGTTTTAATGTAGCCCTTACATGATGATGCATAATTATGATTGCACCATGACTTGACACACTCAAGTCCAGTTACGGAACTGGATTTCACGATTACTTGATTTCACTATTTACCGCGATTTTAAACGCCACAATTAATTATTCGTAAAGATTCCTCAACACGTCACTCTCCAAAGATTATGCCGCGACGCGGAACCTATACAGTAGGTCAGCGCAACTTGCACGGAATACAACAAGTGGTGTCTCCGAGTGATGAATTATGGTTGAAGAAGACCTATTACCCCCCAAAAAACAGATAAAGTCAGCCATGTGGGATCTTTTTGGCTATCGCAAAATGACCAAGGGATCATTGTTGACGACGGCTTTCCAGTTTGTAAAACATGCCGCAAAAAAAGTCGCAGCCAAAAGATCAAACACGAACAACATGACACAACACCTGCGGGACAACCACCCGGCTTTATATGCGCAAGTAAAGGTAAATGCACAATAACTGGGTTAAAATATGTCAATCTCAATTTAATGTAACATTGAATTAAAAATTAGGCCTACATGTTAGCGTGTCATTTGCAATTAATGGCATAGTGGTATGATACGAGTTGGGCTTACAGTGCAACGTGACAAGCTAAGGCACGTCTCAAAAACTTTTTTTGATGGATAGTTTTGCAGTTTGTGTGCACACAGCGTGAGGTTGTAATGGTTCTGGGTCCGTGTAGCTCTTTGGAGTGAGACGACAGGCAGAAACTCACGTCCACGTCTCGTCATTTATTTTTACATCAACTTAAAAACACAACCTTACCAAGCCCGGTTGTACAGCTACTATATTTTCATACATGAACAAAATAGTCGCCACACGTACTTATTACTATCACTGTTGTGTTGAGAGATAAAAGAAAAAAGCAGGAGCACATGGAAATAAATTAAACTTAAAGATCTGTAAGGAGTGTTCATGTGATTTTACACATTTATAGTGCTAAATTATTTAATGCATAATAATCGTGATAATCGGAAAACCGTGATTATTTCTCTGACAATAATCGTACCAAGAAAATCTATAATCGTGACATCCCTAGTCCAGTATTCACTGTCCTTTTGGATCTGTTTATGTCTTTACCAAATCCTGAGTATTACATGGAGACTGATATCTCGCTAGATGCCGTTTTCACCAGCACTACTTTCACCAGCTAGTTAACTGCAAGTAGAATAAGGTCATATTAGAGCAAGAAACAGTAAAGTAACAGAAAAGTTGTGTACTGGAATTCATTCAAATAAACACAAGAAAAAAATAATAATAATAGCCTGTCACCATAAGTACCCCTTTTAACATTTCACATAGTCATTTGACAGATTTTTCATAAATAAATAAAAAAAATAATAATAATAGCGCAGCTTTAAGAAATGGCAAAGCAGCCTAATCTTGTTTTGCCTTTTGTATTAACTAATAGTGTTTAAATGAATTTACGGTGGACAAAATGGGTGTTGATAAACGGATCATAAGAACATAACTGCTGACACAAACACATTTTCATTTCTAATTTGTGCCTGCTGCTAAGTCTTAACAATAGTTGATCCCAACAGGGGCCGTAATTTTTGAAATTACAGTAAATCTCCTGAAACTGCACCTCCACCATCACACTTTTTCATGTCTCGTTATGCAGGAATCATCTGTGTGTAATGGATTTGTTGCTGCCAATCATTACCAGAGTAAGCCCTCACAAAAAAAATCTCTTTCCCTCCAGAGAAAATGTCTTATTATTTTCGAACAAGAGTGTCATTCTGATGCACAACCCAACCCCAAGCTAAACTCTAAATGACATGACCAAATGAATTTGTATTGAACCAGCCCTGTAGGCAGTAAGTACCGGGTGAAAGCTACTTATTTCTGAGCTGATACAAAGCTCGCCCAGAAAAGTAATAGGCAAACCACACAGTGAGTTAAATGGGTAAACACATCAGCACCTGCCCCAGGGGTTAAGAGACTGGTTCTTCACCTATTGCAAGTTTCGTCTTTAGCTTTTAAAGAAAGTAACTAGATAGTTTTTGTTCAGACAGAATGTGTGGAGAAAATCATTGCCACATATAAACATTAACAAATGTATCCTTGTGTTGGGGCAAAAAGTGTACTTTGTATATTAATAAAGTCTTAGCACCACAAACACCATTAATTATGCATGATTGTTCCACTGGGATTTAGTTACAACAGTTTTTCAAAATTCCTCTGCCTGCAGTCACTAACCCCCAGCTCTCTATTAATTTGGAAAGTATGAACACTTTGTCGCAGTCACTGAACAATTGAAATAATTATTGTAGTTATTATGGAGGCCCCAGCAGCTTTTATTAGAAACTGCTCAAACACTATTGAGCAAGTAAAGCCAGCCAGCATCACTAATAGTGCTTTGTTAATGTGTGAGAGTGAGCCCAGTGAGATAAGGCTGCGCTGACACAGAGGACGGATGCTTTGAACACTTACAGCTACTTTGACAAGGCTGAAATATAACTGATATCACAGCTGTTACCAAATTATTTCAGTGAGCGGAGGAGCAATGGGGCTACATTTTGCCCCGTTATTGGCAGGGATTTAATGGCAAGGTCGACTGATCTGATCTGTTGATCAGTCCTTCTAATGATGCAGTCCAGAGATGCATACCTCAACATCAACTGGCCAGATTTTGTATAATTCCATGAGGACGATTCATAAACATTTTGCTGGCATATAGACCTTTTGATTATTGCCACCAACAGTCAAAGTTTCCCAGATGTCTGTGTATAGACACTAACTGGGTTTCCATCCAAATGTATTGCAAATTTTGTGAAAATGCGCAAAAGAAAATGTAAATTTATGCACGTTTCCATCCATTATTGTTTTGCGAGTATTGGGAGTCAACAGGTCAAACAGTAGGTGGCGCTTCTCGTGAAAATAAAAATGCAAAAGAACACTCGTAAAAGAAGAGGGCGCCATGAGATGACGTCATTGAGAGCGTCTCATGTCCACAACTGATGTAAACAACTACCGGCACATCCATGACTACGACGAGATGGAGAGATTCATTCAGTTTCGTCGTTGCTCCAGACATATCTCATGCTCCCCTCTTCTGCCGACATTTTTTGACTGAGGCTTCATGGAGCGAAAGATAGGTAGAAGTAGGATCCGGTAGCCTATGTCATTGTTTATTCACTAAATCTGTTTCCATTGCCAAAAGTCGCATTTTCCGAATATCGATATGCTGACTTTTCCACCCCCTCCAAACGTAAAAAACGTTTTGCAATATTTCTGCCTTTTTTTCAAATTTCTGGCATTTCCATTCAAGTTTTTTTTTTTTCACAATAGTTGAAAATGCAAATAAAAATAGTTGGATGGAAACCCAACTATTGTCGGGGTGTTGCAATTCTCTATCATTCTATTCTGTTATTGATTTAAAGGGTTTTTTTTAGCACTGACAGCCATGCCATCTTTATATTATCGAGTCCAGATTCGTATTCATGTGGTATAACTGCCATCATTTTTGAGTACCATACATACCACACTAAAGGCCTTCCCACCCTAAGTGCATCTTTTTGGTCTGAAATTGTCAAACAAAAAAAAAAAGACCTTACATTGTGTCAATCACGTTTACGTTTACATTCAACTGTGAAACTTGAGTCTGTCCTAAGTTTGTGGAGCAGGTTCAATTTTCTGTGGTTTTTCATATCCGTCAAAGGCTTTTAGAGAGTTATTTGACCAATTTATCGCAGTGAGGAAAATGTGGTGTAACCTGCGAGACCAACCTGTTCTCCTCAAAACTCGTAAAATATAGCCACTTTATCTTACTACTACTGCAACTTTATCTTCCTACATAGGTTTAACACTATTTTTAGACAAAAGCATGGTGTTATGTTTAGAAAATAACATCATGGTTTGGTTTAAAATAAGTATGGTTCTTAATAATGCATTGTCAAATCATATGACATTCATTACTAGTGTAGCAGGCTACACAGACTAGCACACTAAATTGTTAAAGTAACTCCATTGACATTTTGGTGTCACACGGGAAACAAACAGCGGGCTGCCGGGTGAAGGTCTGGTGTCTGTTTGACCCAACCCATTTTGAAATGATCGACACTAGCGTGGCTTGTGACATGTTTCAAAATCCTGGAGGTGCGCGGCTGTTGCAAGGTGCACACTCGCAACTGCGTCGAGCATAAACTAGGCTTAAGTTTCTTTCTCACCCTGCCATTCACTCCTTGCACGTATGCTCACTCACTGGGCTCTAGTTTCCTGGCGTGGAGCAGGGTGGCGAACCCCGGGCAGAGCTAGTTTCGAGCAGCGCTGCTGCTCTCTTCTGCCATGGCGAATTACTGCTCCTCATTTTAGATATGGTTCTTTCTCTGCCATAATTCTTTCTTGCTGCAGTCGTGCGCACCCTCCACCTCCCTAAAACCATCTAGTCTTTACGGATTCATCAGCCTCATATGCCTCAGCAGTCAGCAGCCTCAGAGTCAGCAGCCACCACCACCACCAGTGTCTTCTTCTTCCTGCACAAGTAAGCAGGGGTGGTGAGAAAAAGAAGCTGGGAAAATCGCTAATCCCGTTTTGCTCATTGTGATAAATTCAACTCAGAATCTAACTCTGGACATCCCTGAAACATGGTCTCCTGAGGATGAATCCTCTAGTGCCACCATCAGGCCAAATTTATATTATCTTATAAGCATATCCATCTGTTGTCTGCCGTTTGACATGAGGTTTGCTGAGCACATTCATGCTCCTCATTTTTGACTCTACACAAGCTTTCCTCAGGTTTTACCATTACACCCTCAGCCAACCCCATGTGACGGGCCTCTTCCAGGGTTTTGTAATGTATGCACAGTGCTGTCCACAATATGTAATTGGCCCTGATGACGAGATGCAGCCCATTTTGCTTACTGGCTGACATCATGAAGATTGTGTTTGGAAGGGCGCCCAGTTCGGCTCTCCAATTAAATGAAGTCAATTTCATCATGAGCTTAATACATATACATCACCACTGTCACTACAATGGCTGTACTTCAGTGTGAGCAGCTGGGACTCCCTAAAAATCTCAAGACTAGAAATAATATGTTCTTTTTTAGACAGCAAACGAATACAGTTACATCCTAATTAGATGCCAAACACCTAAATTATGATGGAATAAAAACTGCATATAATGTCGTAGTAGACCCAAATATACTGCACTTGAACATTATTATACTACAATTAGAAACCAAATAGGAAAACCTAACAACTATAACAATAAGATACAATTTTATATGGTACTAGACTGATTGGAAATCAAAGACAATGCCATATCAGTTCCTGCCAAACTCTGCTGTAGCTAATTGAAACCACATTTAAATGAATGCTACCAACAAGGCTTAGCATAACTTGATTAGACAACACAGGCTGTAATTAGACAAATTTAATGCAATATTTCATTCCTCTAAAGTTAAAGGAATAGTTCCGGATTTTTTAAGTGGCTCCACCTTAAAAGGAGCCCACCTAACATCAGTCTAACTGAACACTAAATTGATGATTTTTTTCAAACTTCTGTATTCTGCCTCTGCTGCCACGCACTGTATTTCTCTGCATCTCAGCTGTTTCGGTCAAACTGTCAGAGGTTTGTGGAAGACATAATAAAATACTAAAAAGTATTATGACAGTGTCGACAAAGTGCCTTTTACTGTGGAGACAGGAGGATACCTTTATTAACCAGAGAATAGAGAATAAGAACTCTTACAGAGGGAGACTGAATGGACAGAAGAAGAGAGACAGAGAGAGCTGGGGAAACAACTAGGGAAACTGAGGGCCAGAGCAAGCAGCTAACTAACTGTGTAGAAATGCATGCTCACGGACCCACAGAGCTAACATTAATGCTGCCATGTGTTGGACTTGGTCACAACACAGCTTGAGGATCTTTGTGAATCAGAGAATGCCAGCACTTCAAATACAATCTGCAAACTCTGCATCACCAACCATCCAGAATTCCCTGCCTTACTGAATGCTGGCGTTTTGCACACCTTCTTCAATATTGCCAAGATGAATTGGAAAAAACGTCCCAAACAAAAAGGCCTTAATGACAAGTTTCATGGGCTGTGTTCACCTTATCAGTGTATTTGTGTTAGCCATTTGTAGCAGTAAACTTAGCTGGAATTACACACTCTACAGCCACTGGTGTACTGTGATAACAGTAGCCTGCAACATTTTATGTGATAGTACATAATGCTAATGGAGCAATGCAGCCCTCGGCAGCATCAGCACAGTAATATGGAAGTTGTACAATCAAGAAAATGTAGTGCCAAAGAAACATGCTGTCTGAAGGCCAGGTAAAGCAGTGAAAACTCCTCAATATAGTGTCCATTCAGACTGATATTGACTTTTTTAGGTGGGTGTCATTTAAGATGCCTAAAATACATTTTGATGTCAACCCTCGTGCACAGCGATGTAATGCTGAGCTTCCCTGGTGGGACTCCTGCCTGCTATTCCAAACTGAACGTAATACATTGACTATAGACAACCATCTTACAGAGCCCCACTTCAACAACCCCAAACTGTCCCTTTAAAATGTCATTGGACCGAGTGAATTAAATAATTTCAGTCATTTCATGGGGGTTGGGACGCTAAAAAAAGTATCCACTGATTAAGAGACTTCTCATTCATCATGTACGTCAGCTGGAAAAAGTCTTTTTAGGTTGCAGGGCATCTCGTGATGGTGTAATTTCACATTTTGGCCACTACAAATGTTTTCTTCAAGGTGGAGTAGCAGCAGCTAACAACAAAGGGGCCAGGCTTAGTGAAGTGTCAGTTATAACACTAACACCATCAACAGGTCAAAATTTCACTGTCATATACTTTTTGTTTGTCAGCAAATACCTGCAGAACTGAGGACATCCCATCAGCCTCAGCTGTCCTCTGTGTTTAGTACTAATTAACTACTTTTAGCTAACATGCTAAACTAACATTGCATATATGACCTATCAATGCCAGCATGTTAGCACTGTAATGCCACAAAGCGTAACTGTTGACTCTAAGTGTATCAAGAGAGAATGGGTGTGGATGTTAACTCAGACATACAATAAAATGGTTAAATAAAATATAAAATTATTCTCAGTGTAATATGCCATCTCTTTGAACACATGCTAACATGGACTATGTAATTACCTTGCTGAATGAACTAGCACTAGTGCAATACATTACTTGCGTCCAAGCACTGAGAGTGATCTGCCGTCATCCATCATCCCCTCTGACAACCACAATTATATCCTGAAATATGCAGACAGCAGGTTCTTACAAAAACGTGACAGCAGGCCACTGATATAATTGCATCCTTGCACGTAGTTATGTCCTGCTCTCCTCTGATGGCATAGTCTTGGTTTTCCCTCTCCACAGTACTCCAGGTGGTATTTGATCTGAACAGTCGCTGCAGTTGGAGGATGAAGAACGGCAACAGCAAAGTGAGGTAATTCATCACAAACATTACACCTTTGGTTTTGACGTTATCTAATTATGCTGGATTTGACTGTTTTCACATCAGTACTAAATCACATTACATGATCGCTGCTGTCAATTACCTGACAGCAGCAGGGAGCTGTGAAAGTGTCTGTTAGAAACCCCTCAAAAACATGTTACTGTAGAAACTGTATTGTCACATCTATGTAGGCCCCAGTGGGTTATCTTTTCAAATCAGGATTTAGACTGTAAAGTGTTCTGAAAAATAATTTAGGTGTAAACTCTTGCAAAGACAACAAATATTCCTTATCACAGTAGTCTGCCTTCAACACTGAGGACTAAGTTGTCATAAGAAATATGGATGTTAATTTTGTTATATTAGCCTATAAACCATAAACATCCGTTTTTTATTTATTCACAGTAAAAGGGTCTTCTCAGTCATAAAAGCTACAGCACCTCCAGCCCAGTCGCTAGAGAAACTGTTGGTGTAGCCCCATAAGGAAAAGATATAGATAAATCTTATAAAGTTTGTATATCTTTTGTCTGAAACTTGTATGTAATGCATACAACAGTGAAACCAGAAATAAGATCCTCGTTAAATTTGTACAAAATGAAACTTGCATGACTTGGGTACTTATAAGAACATTATATGGCAGTAATTCCATATACAATATCCTTAGTAGAAAAATGTAATATCAAACTTATATGAGTTGGATAATAATCAGTGAAACTAAACTCTTGTAAGTATTATAGAAAACACTTACAAGATTTACTTGTGGTGCCACAAACAACATAATGTGATAATAAAATTGAAGGGAAAAGCATATGAGTTGACTGAAAGCAGGTTTTCAACATGTAATGACAAAGGACTGTTAAAATGTTGCTAAGTTTAGCATTTTTGCAAAACCAGGGATCATATTCTTCTCTCTAAACGAATTAATTTTCCTAAAATTATTACATGGGTAATATTGTTTAACATTTTAGGAGCAATTATATCCAATAAGTTAAGAAAAATGATTAAATCAACACAGCAAATATTCAAAATCCCTGTCGAATGTATTCAATGTAACGCAGAGATTGAAAAAGACTATTCATCTCATTCTTGTAGAAATAGTTTTATATATATATATATATATATATATATATATATACTGTAGATGCAACTCTTAAGAGGTGGCAGCGACCCAACCCTCCAGCACTGGCATCACAATCAATGCCAAGATCACAGAGCTCCGTGCCAAAAGTAAAGCATCCCCTTAAATTGAGCTTTGTTGCTGTTTGTTGTTGTGTAATTTCAGTACTCAGATTGTTGAAAACAAACACACAAAGTGACTATGCCTAATTTTTTTTGCGAATAAAGTTCGTTGAATTAAAAATTTGCCTAACAGCCATTTATTCAGTATTACAGGTATTGAAAGACAACATTTATAGACTGCATTTATGTAATTTGAATGGTAGAAAGTAGTTGTTCTCGGAGCTGACCAAGCACTTAGTGCATTGCTAATTTGTTACACAGTTTGATCCAATTGCAGTAGTAAAGGGACAAATTAAGTCTTGTCACTTTCATATGTGAGTCATGTGTTTCTTATGACAGAAACTTATATGAAACTGACTGTATAGATTCTTATATATAAAGTATGTATTTTTCATAATCTTATTTCAAATTTCATAGGCTGACATTTAAGAATTCTTATAGAAAACATAGTTTATCGTGACATTATATCCCTTAACATACAAAAAAACTATACTGTATGTAATGGTACATATTCATATATGTTATATAGCCTACTGGTTTTTATGAAATGACATATAACCAGCTCAGTGGCCTAGTGGTAGAGTGTCCGCCCTGAGACTGGGAGGTCGTGGCTTCGATCCCCAGCCGCATCATACCAAATGGATGATACCATATGATTCCCGAGCACGGCACCACTGCTGCTCACCGCTCCCAAGGTATGGGTCAAATGCAGGGAACAAACTTCACACACTCAGGTGTGTGACAGTCAGTGGAACTTTACCTTTTAATGAGCTTATATAAAGTATATAAATAAAGCATAATTCCCCTGCAAAATATATTGACTTTACATCAATCATTTCACATGATTCTTATGTAATTCTTTTTGTTTTCTTGTATGAAAAAAATGCAAAAGTGGCCACTTTCAAGAGTAAATCATATAAGCCTTATATGATGCACAATACATAAAACATACACTGAAGGTGATGGAACTTATTATAAGTTTCTTTTTATATTTCTTTTCCATATGGGAGCCATCTTGCTACCCCTGTGAGTTCCCCAGCACAGACACACAGATTCAGCACTCAGAGCACTCACAACATGTGCCTATGGCTGCCAGCTCCTCCAGCACATGTCTTCCAGTCCATTCGGTCTTAAACCAAAAACACAGGCAGGTCCCTCTCCTTGGTCTGGGCCACACTCATCTGAGAGCCAGCACAGTTGTGCCAATAAACTCACCTGGTACTACTCTCATGACCCATCACCCCACACCTCTCTCCTGCATCTGACAACTAACCACATCCACCTCCACAGCTGGCATTTAGGTTTCTGAAAATCAATACTAGGTGGTGAATTTGTAGCGATCCTTCACTCTTTTTTTCAATGGGGATAGTGCCACAGAAAGTGGTGTTGATTTTTTTTAACAAGATACTGTTGTATTACCTACTTGGAAAATCTGTTAACAATGTGTGGTATTTTACCACTTTTGCCCAATTCTAATCTACTTTTGATTTTGAAATGTACTTGTCAATTTGTTTATTTTTGTAATTTTGTCAGTATGTTCTTTACACCCATTTTTCTCAAATTATAATTTTTCTAATTGGAAAGTGCCCAAAAGTGGAAGTGGCCAGACATTATGGGGTAAAAAAATGGAAATATTAAGATGCAAAGATAATTTTAAACTTACTTGAGGAAGATACATACGTACAGTATCAAATCAATGTTATTAAAGTGACATAGTATATGAGCTGACTTTGTCAGCAGGAGATTGATGGGGTGGTGGATGGCGTGACAATAAAGTGAGACATCTGTCGAACTGCAGATCACTGTTTCAGACCAACATGCAACGAAAGAGGTTATTTTTAGCCACCATTCTGGAGTGTTTTTAGCAACCCGTTACTGTGTTTCCACCTAGGCAAGACGCCTGCCAAGCTGCAAACCACTATTCGAGTCCTAGAAACTACAAAACTGTTTATTTTTAACCACCAAATATGGAGTGTTTTTTAGTGAGCACGGTTTGCCAAAACATAAAAAGCCAACATTTATTTTGGCGATCGAGTTGGTAAAACATGAGAAAGTGTGGTGGTTGCACATAACCCAAACATCCCTGGTTCAAGAGAAGGTTAGACAGGGATCAAGGAAAGACAAATTCATTCATTGATAAACATCATGAGGTATTAGGGCATGAAATCGAAGGCAAGGCATCGAAATGCCACCAGCCCTGAAAGTTCCATTACTCTCATGGCTGGTGGTTGTCTTTGAGCAAGCCAGTGAACCCCAAATGACTCATGATGGCCTGTGTATTTGGTGTGCGAGTGTGAGACAGAGATAGAGAGAGAGAATCCGAGATGGTCTTAACTCACCCTGATTCACATTTCATTTTGCTGAAATTTTAGAATTGTAGAATCCCTTTAACTAAAACATTTGAATGCAGTCATCACCACTTCCTACATTACCCATAGTGCCTTTTGGCAAACTCTAATAAAACCCTAGTTTTATTCAGTGCTGGGTGCTTTGTCATACAAATATACAACTATATCACAAACACTGCTGTATTTGTATTTGTTGTGGGAGGTGAGGCTGCTGGTGGAGAAATTGCTATTTGGCTCTCCGCTGTGATGGATTCCTCTCTGGTGAGTCTATAAACATCTTTATCATTTTTGATTCCGAGGGACTGACGCCAAAACCTGACATTTACATCAGTGTTTGATGTTTGCCCAGTAGCTATTTAACATTATTAAAGTGTTTTAGGGGATTATCAACAAATGATAACCTCTGAGCAGGAGGACACATCCTTTCACACAGAAACCCCCTTATTTCATCTTTTGACATGAATAACTAAAGGCATCCCACACAGTATTCACTATGAAGTTGTTTATTGACTTTACACACACACACACACACACACACACACACACGCACACACACACAGATCATAAGAAGAAAGGACCCAAGCAAAAGACCCAAGGCTGTGCTCTGATTTATTCATTCAATAACCAGTAAGACGATCATTTTTCTCCATTTGGTTGCATTAGCCCTAAGAGGAAAACTGTTAAAATGCTTGTAA
Source organism: Epinephelus cyanopodus (assembly GCA_026686955.1). Taxonomy (NCBI): domain Eukaryota; kingdom Metazoa; phylum Chordata; class Actinopteri; order Perciformes; family Serranidae; genus Epinephelus; species Epinephelus cyanopodus. Next base: position 34,214,786 of record CM048917.1, on the reverse strand, counting down.
ATAAAAAAACTAGAGAAAGGGAAAAAATGTGTAGAACTACATTATTGAATCTGACCTTCTACCAGCTGATGACATGACTGCGTGATGGTAAAATCTGCAGTGCACATAAGTCATACCAGATATGAAAATGCACTGGGCTATGGAAATGAGGCAGGAGAAAGGTTTCTATGAAAGCTGCTGAGTGAGATGCAGCTGCATACATGTCACCTTTGGATGTCCAGTTTATTTCCTTCCTTTTTTTCCTCCATCCCTTCCTTTTTATTCACACATTCATTCTTTTGCTCAGTTTTTTTTTTCACCCCACTTCTCCTCCAATCTTTGATCCGCCCTCCTTCCATCATTTTTCAACAGAAAAAAAAGTGGCATTCCTTCTTTCTCCTGCCTGGCAGCAGCCCCATGAATACCTTGTACTGACTTGTATGTGCTTGTGAAATACATAATCGACCTAGGTTTCCAGGTCAATACAGTGAAGGAGAATGCAGGGGGTGTTTGGCGTTTCTGAACTGCAGATCAATGATGCAAGAATATTTTGGACAAACTGTTGTTTCCTGGTGGACGTCACAGTGTGTTACTAGAAAGTGATACACACTGCCTTGAAATGAAAATAAATGAACCTTTGTGGGTAGAGAATAAAAAGTGAAGTGCACTCTCCCATGTTAATGTCTCTCCCATTGTTCACCTGTCAATCTACCTCCTACATGAGGTTTTTCTGGCTCAGTAACAGTGTCACGTTTGATCTTTGGCTAGAGAACCCAAATAACATTTGACTTGATAACTGCCCCCGAGTTCAAGACAAGTAATCAAAAATATTTTCACGTCCTACAGGCTGTCTTACACATACTCACTGGAAAGGTGGTGTAGTGAACTTGTTAGCAAAATGTTTTATACATCCAGCAAACACCGAGCAACATTAAAAATCATCCCGAGTCATGTTTCTGGTGCCTGGTGAAAGTCCAATATAGACTCATGTCTTGTCTCCTTTTAGCTCTATTTTGGTCACTACCAACTTCTCAGAAAAATATGTGGTCCTTTAGCTGCTCAGTGCTCAACGATGTTCTCCAGCTTGTCACAAATTTTGTCTGTCTGTATTTTGGTGCAGGGCAGGTAGTGTACAGTGGGTTTATCAGAACTTTTTTAGTTAGAAATAGCTGCCAGCTCAAAGTCAAAGTCAAAGTGAACTTCATTGTCAGTCAAAACCATACAATAAGCAATTGCACAGTAGAATGAAATTACATTTCTCCACACTCCAATGTGCTGGTTTGTAAAAAACATTTAACATAAAAAGTAGTGCACACAGACAGCAACAAGTTCACCTAAGCACAACATAGACAGACAGTAGGCATTACTGCATACACATAGACATGTAGATAGACGCTGACAGACAAAGTAGCCTATTGCACAGGATTTTTCAAGTATTGCACTTAAAAAAATGTATGCACAGTGTGCCAGGGATGTAAACAGTGATGAGACATCTAATGAAGGTAAAGTGCAAAGTGCTGAACAGTGACATGTCATGATATTTTCTTGAGTGAGTTGAGTAGCCTGATGGCATGTGGAAAAAAGCTGTTGCTGAGTCTGGCAGTCTTGCACCGCATGCTGCGGTAGCGCTTGTCAGATGGTAGGAGGGTGAACAGTTCATGTGCTGGATGGGTTGGGTCTTTGATTATATTGGTGGCTCTGTTACCGCAGCAGGAGGGGTACAAGTCCTGGATGAATTGTTGGGCTGTTCCAGTGATCTTCTCAGCTGTCCTCACCACTCTCTGTAGGGCCTTCTGGTCAGCAACAGCAATTTCCATACCAGACTGAGAGGCTGCTGGGTAGGATGCTCTCAGTGGCGCCCCTGTAAAAAGTGGTGAGAGCAGAAGGGGAAAGGTCAGCTCTCCTCCTAAAGGAAAGACGTTGGGACATTGGCTTTTCTGTTAGAGGGACTAGGCGACTCAGTGTGGAATACCAATTGTAACGGTAAATTGCTTATTCCCTGCTTACTGTAGTTTATTCACTTGTGATGGAACCACTTTTTCACGGGGGGACTCCAGTTCATTCCTTTGAAAGTTGCTCAGTTGTTTGACTTCCTGGGTATAAAATTAGCTACCCACATCTTTCACTTCCATGGGCTCATAGAGCAAGTGCTGTACAGACTCCCACAGGCAGAAACAACTTAGGCCTATATATTGTACAGTACTAAGTACTTTCCAAACAAATGCATTTTGCTAAACTTCACAATTCACAACTTACTTATGCTGTCTTCAAAGTCAGACTCAAATACTACATGTTTTTTGCAAAAATGTATGTGTTTGAGAAGTCCTCAGCATACAGCTGGATAAATAAGTCTTGGATTATACTGCATGAGTTGTGTGACAGTTTTTGATGTAGTCTTGCTGTTGTTAAACATGCTCCCCAGTCGATCATTAAATCAATGTGTTTGCCATTTTCCATGAAGACATGCGAGAAAAACAAAATTTTCTTCATGAATTCAAGGTAACGCGGCATGACTGACGTACAAATGGCTAATATGTGGTTGATGTATTCCTTTAATCTTATGGCTCTCCTAGACTCTCAAATTGTTATCGGACTCAGTAGATCAAATTCTGATAGTGAAACGAGTCATTTTGTGGGAGTTGTGACTCTCAAAAGAAGTTGTCCACTGATTTACAGACGTATCTTTCATGTGTAGGGGGAAGTTGTAATTCCAAGGTGCAGCCACTGTGTCAGACTGGCTTCAAAGTCTGGTGCTGTTCCTCAGAGCTTGGTGGAGTTAGGTCATCAGGGAGATTCTAACACATTCTCACTCACCCTCATCACATAGCAATGCTTGCTCGTGGACTTTCCATGTTGACATATGATGTGCAAGGTACCCTGGGTGTGTTAGCTGTTGTTAACACTGTAAGCATTGTCTCTTTTGAAAATACACTTCCATTTTCACAAGACATGTACAGTTTTGTAACGCACACATATTGTTAGGTTAAGGCAACAATAACGTGGTTGGCTTTAGAAAAAAAACACACACATATATATATATATATACAGTCATGGAAAAAATTATTAGACCACCCTTGTTTTCTTCAATTTCTTGTTAATTTTAATGCCTGGCTCAACTAAAGGTACATTTGTTTGGACAATTATAATGATAACAACAAAAATAGCTCATGAGAGTTTAATTTAAGAACTAAGAACTATTCATTTTCCATGGTTTTCTTGATAATAACCAAAATTACTTAAATTCTTACATCAATAGCTATGGCATTGTACCGCCAAAAACACTACTTTTAAGCATTCCATGTTTTCTTCTGTTTGCTTTAAACACATGATACACACAAGAGTTAATACTTGATTGCATAACCATTGTTTTTGATGACTGCAGCCATGCGTCTTGGCATGCTCTCCACCAGCTTCTGACATTGTTCTGCTGTCACAGCAGCCCATTCCTGTTGGACAAATTCAAACAAATTTTCTTTGTTTTTGGGCTTGTGGTTCTCCATTTTGAGTTCGATGATTTTCCACAGGTTTTCAATTGGATTAAGATCTGGTGATTGAGCAGGCCAAGGCATGGTGCGAATGTTGTGGTTCTCCATCCAGGCTTTAACTGACCTTGCCGTGTGGCAAGGGGCATTGTCTTGTTGGAAAAATCCAGTCATTCGAGGCAGGAAAGAGTTTTCCAGCTGATGAAAGAAGACTGTTTTCAAGGGTAGTCCTGTACATGACCTGGTTCATTCGGCCTTCACACAATTGCATTTGCCCTGTTCCACTCAGACTGAAACAACCCCAGATCATGACTGATCCACCCCATGTTTTACTGTAGGGGCAAGACAGTCTGGGTTGTAAGCTTCTCCAGGCTTCCTCCTAACCAGTAAGTTGGCTGGAGTGGGCATCAATTCAAAATTGGATTCATCACTGAAGAGAACCTTAGCCCAATCATCAACAGTCCAATCCTTGTGGTCTCGAGCAAAGAGTAACCGGGCCTTCCTCTGCCTTTCATTGATGAAGGGCTTCTTGCGTGCTCTGTGTGACTTCAAACCAGCTTCAACAAGTCGGTTTCGAACTGTCCTTGCCGAACAAGTCACATTCTCGACAGTGCCCACTCATTTTTAAGGTCCCTGGAGGTCTGACGACGATTCCTGACACAGGAACGGATGAGTGCACGGTCATCTCGTGGGGTAGAAAGACGTTTCCTGCCACGGCCAGGTAGCAATTTGGTAGTGCCATGTTCAGCTTGTTTTTTTTTGTTTGTAATGAACGGCTGTCTTGGAGATCTTCAGTTTTTTCGCTACCTGTCTCTCACTCATGCCAATTTCCAGCAGTGCCAAGATGGCTGCCTTTGTGGCTTCACATAATTCTTTTGTTTTAGGCATTATGTGAGAGCTGACAACTTCTGAGTTGTGCTACGGCTTGAATGTAAGCAGGAAACCACTCTAGGCCTTTGCATGTGCAGTGCTGCTTGTGACATGAAATGGCCTCTTATATACCCTGGGAATCAATTAAGCTTAAGAATGTCAAATAGGACATAAAGTATTATGTGACCAGCTGCATTTTTTGTTGTGTTCATTGTATTATACGTTTAGTGGTACCAGATATTAGAATGAACAAGAAATTGAAGACAACAAGGGTGGTCTAATAATTTTTTCCATGACTGTACATACAAGCCAAAGCCACTTTTATCAAGATGCAATTCATTTTATTTTGAAAGTCAGTGACACAAGTTGAACCTTTGACCCCATTGTAACATTTACTGACATGGAGGACTCCAGCCATTAAACTATGCAGCGTGAGGATGAGATGACAGCCTACATGGAGGTCAAGACACCCAAGGAGGATCCTTTTGAGATTTTATAGTGGTGGAAGGAGCATGCCCAAATGTTTCCTAACCAGGCAGTGATTGCAATCCCCATCCCGGCATTGAGCGCAGCCAGTGAAAAAGACATCACGAACTAAGGACCCAGCTTAATGTGAGTAACTGTAGCCTGTGTATATTATGGACTTTAATCACGGGTGTGGGGGGATGTGGCTTTGACTTAGACATGATGACAGGTAGCGAGTCAGGTCTGGTACTGAGATTTACGGGTATTGGCGGGTGTGGGTTTTAACAATGGTCCTATGCAGGACTCCGCGGCTGCATCTCATGCTGTCATGCAGGGATGGCTTTATTCGTTGGTGTCCAATGCCAGAAGTCACTGCCCAAGTGCCTGTATTTAACGACTTTGGAATGAGATCGGGTTGCCTAATCGTGCTGCAAGACTATATGAGCTGGTGGCAGTCAACTCTCCTTCCCCTGATGTCCACCTGTTTGGTTTTGTTACATTTAATTCATCCTTATACCCATTTCCCTTTTAGTTAATTAAAATAAACTTTTTTGTTACAACTCATATGTGGTCTCCCATCCTTTGTCCTGCCTTGAGCCATGACCAATGTAAATTCATACTTTATTTCCTTCAGTACTTTGGTTCCAAACGACACTGCACATGTTTTGATGTTAACAAAAAATATTGCAGCTCATAGAACTTCTATTATTAATGGGGTTGTGTATATCAGGAGAAAACGACTGCTCAGTGGCAGTGTAAGGGAGAGGCTTGCAGTCTAACTTTCACATGTATCACATTTTCTAGTCTATTCTATGATATATTATTGGATGCAAATATTCTGTTAACTACTTTATTCATCACAACAGTGAGGTTAAAACTCAGAGTGTCTCATGTTCACGGCCCCTGCAGAGCATCTCTCTGTTCCCTCTTGTCAACAGCTGCAAAAATGGCAGCGCTAATAAGCTTTTGAAAATGCAAAGGGGGAAATAAATCTGAGACACTCAACTCTTCAACTCTTGAAAAATTAAAACGCCAGATTTCTGTTGTGTCTTCTCTCAGCAGCCTGCCTTCTGCAGCCTCTCTGTTCTTTTTTTTTTTTTTTTTTTCATCACTGTGTTGTGATGGAAATGGAGCCATAGTGGAAGTTAATTAGATGACTGCTGCCAGCCCTTCATTTTTCTCTGGGTCTATTATTCTATTACGGTTCTATTATCTTGTTAACATTTTCCCGCTTTTCTTAGAAACAATTACCTTCTTGCAGCTTTTGTTAAATGCAGTCATTTTCTCACCTCACTCCTGTGTGTTCCTTCGCCCCACCTCCAGCCGACCTCCATCAGTGTCACAGCTCCATGGTGCAAAAGTGAAGAAGGATCACTGAGACTACTTTCACACCTAATGTAAACTTTGTCTTCTTTAATGTATGCCGGTGAGTAACTTGATGGGGAATGAGACTCTGTCACGGGAAATGTTGCGCAAGCTCAGGGAATGTGTTGTTCCCTTTTTGCAAATGATGTCACTCAAGCTTTTAATTAAATTTACTGGGTAAATAAACCAGATGTTTAGAAGGTAAATATGGTAAGTAGGTACAGAAGTGAGTGGGTGTGTGAGGCAGTAGAAAAGCAACTAAGAAAGGAAATGAAAGGTGGGTGAGAATATGAGGAAAGTAGCGAAGTGAAATGTGGAGTCATTTTCAACCAAGTGAGAAAATCAACGTGTGTGCGCATATGGGTAAGTAAACAAGCAATGAAGAAAATAAGTGAGAAACTGAGTTAGGACGTGAATAAGGAATTTTACTGAAATGAGGAATTAGTAAGCAGAGCAGCTACATTGGTGATAAAGTATGAAAGTACATTGATTAGTAGGCTCCATACATGCGCTACTGATGTCGGGAAGGTGGATACTGTTGTTGGTCTTCAGCCGCTGGGTCGCTCACCCTCGGCACGGCTCAGCTGTAGGAAGGTGGTACTGAGAAAAACACGTCGGCTGTGGCAGTTGGTAATTCTGGTTGCCGGCGTCAAGGGGTTGTGGGCCAGGGTTTACTTCTACATCACCAGCCAATAGTGCTGTGATTGTTAAATAAAAGAGTCTACATCTGATTTAGCAGAGGTCTGAATTCAGCATTTAAACCTGTTACAGTATTTATTGAGGCTGCTCTCACCAGAAAACAATAGCACAGGCCATTTACTCAAATGCCTACGATCATGTTTAAGTCAACAGATTCTCACTCTGACCTCGTCACATACTAATGTTTGGTCATGGACTTTCCACGTCAAGATATGACATGCAAGGTACCCTGGGTGTGTTGGCTGGTGACGTTCCTGTTACATAGGTTCTCTGTTTTCAAAATACACTTAAGTTTTCATAGGAAATGTACAGTTTGCATACAGTCTCTTTCAAAATAAACACACAATGTCGGTACAACACCACAAACTGGCTTTTTTTTTTTTTTTTTCAACAACAAACACATGTGGAAATGTTTAGCCAACACATGCACATGATTGAGTTTAGGCAACAAAAACATGTGGTTGGCTTTAGGAAATAATAACAGGGTTTGGCTTGACAATCTTACGGTAAGCAAACACTGACCTACCAGATGACAGTGGTTGTTAAAAACTAAACTGATTGTGATTTATCGAGTCATTGTTGTGTTTCCAGTGACTTTTTTGCATCAAACATGAGTGTTTTTTAGCAACCAATCAGAGGTTTTTTTTCCAGCAGGGAAAAGATGAGCAGAGATAGTGTCACAAAAAACAATCACCTTTTACCAAGACATTGCTGTGTTTCCTGCCAGGATGGTGGCACAAAAATAGACATAGCTGCTTTTTCAGTGGGGACAGTGCCACTAAAAGCAGGTATTTTAAGCCAAAACATGATCTTTCCTAACCATAACCAAGTATTTTTGTGCCTAAACCTACTCCACATTACCCAGCTTACACCAGACATCAATATGACATCAGAAAGACATTGCACATCCGACAGATGCTGAATTTTGGTTGGAAAATATTTTATAAGTCAAACATTAGAATTTCCCGTTGTGTGGTCATAAATAATATGACGTTTTGCAGACATTGGGTTTTGTTCTTCATACCTTTATGACTAAATGTCATTATTAATATGTCAAGATGAGGCTGGCCAGCACAAAAAAACATCAAAATATCAGCATCTGTTGTCAGTATTCTAGGTCAAATTGACTTCAGCATTAGACGTTGTCTGGACATTGAATTTTGTTCAGCCAACGTCACAACCTTAAATTCAACCAAACATCAGTGTCTAATGACACTGGTGGCAAGCTGGGCAACCACAGCATTGTTGAAACATAATGTTTCAAGATATATGCTTCATTAAAGTGGTTTGTAGAAACATATAATACCAACATTTTTCCCTGTGAGTTGCCATGGGACTTGAGCATCATCTTCTCAAAGCATTTTGGGGTTACAATCAATGTGGGACTGACCAGCCAAGCAAAAATAGCCATTTGCTGAGGGCTGAAAAACTTAATAAATGAGGTTGAAGTGATTTGCTAAAAACTAATGAAAAAGATTCAGTGACAGGCCACAAAGTTAGATTTTTACTAGGTGTTGATGACTTTATTGTAATGTCTGAGATGTTTCCTTTGAATGTCCCGTATTTTCAGCATTACTGATACAAAGTCATGTAAATTGTTGGAAACGTCATGGATCGATAATTTCACTCTCTCAGTCTAGCTATACCTTAGCCAGTTTATTTGCAATGAACATAATCATTCCATAAGCCTAACCACACTGTTGCTGTTATACTACTGTAGGTATTGTGGGTAAGATGGAAACTGCAAAGGACACATTGTGTCACAAAGTTTGGAGGACATTTTTCTGCATGAGAATGCTTCATTAAGAACTTTTGATGGACAGCTATGGGTGCTTTGTTTTGCATTTATAATGATACTGTACATCAAACCGTTTCATGTTATTATAATTAGTGTCTTCTTGATGCAGTACGTTAAGGTTGTTTTTCTCTGTTTACTGTGTTCCCAGCACTAATTACTTTTGATATGACAACTCTCATTCATCGCTTCTCTTTCACTGTGTACTGCTGTCCCACATTTTGTTCTGCCTCCTGAAACAGCCGTGAACCGATGTGATAATGCCACAGATATTGATGTGCTCTCACCAAAAAGACTGTGATTAGATAGACTGAGAGGACGGAGGAAAAAGACAGTAAAGGAGGCGCAGACGGAGCTGAAAAAGTGAATTACCAGCAGCCACCCAGACTGAGAAGCACGGAGAAAAAGAGAAAAGAGCAGAAACCACAGAGGGGACAGAGTTCATGTGGTTCAGGGGGGAGCTGTGGCACTTGGATGTGATTCACTTTACTCTCTCCAGAGGAATCCATTTATCCCCTTCCTGCAATTATGGGGCCTTGTTTCCTCTCTTAATCCATCTGAATGTTTGTTTGTGTTTGTTTCTGCTGACTATTAGTGCACACATATATAGATACACACACACACTCACACACACACACACACACACACACACCACAAAACCTCTCTCCTCTGTAATAAGTCCCTCATTACTGGCAGTAGTGTTTTTTTCTTTTTCCTCTGCTGTGTTCTGGCAGTTGGAGCTGTTTTCCTTCGCTCTGCATTATTAGCTTTGTGCTGTGGAAAACACAACATGGAACTAACGTCACCCCACAACACTGGGACACAGGGAGGGGGAGAAAGACGGGGATACAGACTCTAATTACGAATACAATGCTACTGTAGTCAAGAATAATAATCCTGATACAATAATCACAACAAATGGTACTTAGTTTATGTTTTTCCCTGTCATTCTGTCACATCAGTGATTTTACACAGCGAGGTCCTGATGGGAATTATGGGAGTTTTAGAGACTTCAGAGCAGCAGATGTCATATCCATTATTAAAAAGTACTCCAGCAATCTAATATCAGACTTGAGAAAGGACAGTCTAAATCAAAGCAGCAGTAACTTTCCTCTGTATTGGGACATTTGGAATCTCCAGGTCTCCATTTCCTCATAGGTCAGCTTTGTCTAGATGGTTTGCTATTGGACAACAGTGCAAATTCAAAATTCAGCAGACTTGAACTTGATTTGTAAAATGTGTGCAGATTTACCTAGTCTCAGTGAGTGAATCCACTGATCCTGTCAATCTGTTGTGTTTGGGCCTGCATCCACATAGTGTTTTTTTTATTTTTACTTAACAGCAGTGGCAGGGCACTGGGGAGCGCAGCGTTTCATAAGTAAGTGCTCCCGGCATCTATTCTGAAGTTGCAGTTTTAACAGAGTGTTTACTCCACAGCTAATAAGCTTGTGTAAGATATTTCCGTATCAGTATAAGGTGATTAAAGCACAACACTCACCAGCATGATTCAATGTTTGGCCGATCTGCTCCCACAGATGAGCTCTTCTGTCTCAACTGACTACAGTAGGCTAACCAAACGTCCTCTTTTGTCCAGACATGTCCACTTTTCACATCTTGTCTGGGGCGTCCGGGGGATGTTTATAAATTGATGATAATGTCCGGTTTTCCTTTCCAAACCCGACAGTCATTCTGTTTTGTTGTGTCCGAAACCGAACCGAGCCCGACATTATTTAATTACTAAAGTACTGAGTTTGTGTCACACAGTTGTTATGGTTATAAGCTATTTAATAGGCCGGGCGTGCGCCGTGAGTGCTCCGCGGAGAGGGAGACCCCAGGGTTTTCGAGACGGGAGTGGGTGGCGGGAAGTCCGAGGCTTCCAGCGAGGGGAGAGGGAGAAATATAACAAAATAAAATATGATAGGAAAAACCTGTCTCCCTCTTTTATTTTATTTTCAGCATTTAATCAAGGTGGAGGCGGGCGGCAGAGAGGCAGAAACAAACAGCCAATGTGTGTGTGTTATGTTCAGGTGTTGTCACGTAAATAACAGTGCCCAAGCAAAAAACAGGACAGACAATAGGATTTTATTTATTTTTACACTACATTTTCACTGAAAGCTGACCGAATCCGACCCGAGCCCGAATGCAATTTATGCATTTTTGACCGAATCCGGCCCGACCCATCGGGTACCGTCGGGCTCGGATCGGAAATATAAACTTTAAATATATCAAAATTATAAGGCATCTTTGAGTAAACTGCAAGTATCATTTAAGTAGGCTATGTCGTGACCAGGCCGAGTGTCCTCTTTTTTGGAAATTATTAATGTGGTCACCCAACAATTGACCCTTCGCTAAGCCCCGCACCCCTTAGTTACTCTTGCCATGTCCGTCAAGCTTTCTCTCCTAGCATAAGAAATATGGAGTTTTCAGTGATATCAGTGAGAGATATTCCAAAGGAAACCATCAAATTTCTGGAAAAATTGTTTGGAGATATCAGAGAGAAGCCGACAGAAAGGTCTTCAATATGCATGTGAGAGCTACATTCACAATATCCTCTGCTGGCGGAGTATAAATCACGAGAACATTAAAATAGAGGGAAAAGCTCACCAGTCGCAATGCAAGTGTCAGGCACCCCGCGTCTTGACACAAGAATGTTCTTGTAACGTTACAGAAGGGTAAGTCAATATATGGTTTAAATTTAAGTTAATGTTGCAGCTGTTCGTGTGGTCTTTCACACTGTTTTAGCCATATCTTCCTTGGGTCTTGGGCTTGGGGAAAGGAAAAAATTCAACACCACGATCAACATTTTTTCGGTATCAGGGGTCGGACTTGAAGGTAACGTTACCGTATGCACGCTGCTTCGGCATATTAGCTTCTGCTGAAAGCTTGACGGACCCCTCGGTTGCCATGGTTGCTACACATGGTCGCTAAGGATTGAACAGTGACTGATAAAGGGAGAGGCTTAGCGAAGGGTCAATTGACCCTTTGCTGGGTCATGGTCATGGTCATTCAAGGTGTCAGAGTGAGCATGGAGCCCACACTGTAACTAACTGCACTGCCTGAAGAAACGTTATCACAACTTTTGCAAAACAAAAAGGCGATTTCAAAGGGAGCAGACAAAAGGGTCAATAATATGTGTTTATCTAGGCCACTCAGCAAGAAAGGTTTGAGCCCACAGTAGTGAAGTGTTCTCAGAGGTAAAGACTGTTGAACCTGTAACCTTCTGGTCATAAAATTCAGTTTAACGGAAGCAAATATTGTATTTATTGGCGCGTCTTACCCACCACAACACCATCATTTCCCTCAAGTGAGAAGTCAGTTGAATGTTGAGGCTGAGGACAGAGCAGCAGGTCTTTGGCAGATGTTGAGGTAGAAATACCTTGTCAGAGAACAACATTTATCGTTGTGAATAAAAGTAAAGTGGTTATTTACATATATTAGGTTGTTTGGGTCATAGGACTGTTGCTGAGGAAATGCTCTGCTTTCTTTAAAGAAATACTTCACCTGCAAAATGACCATGGCCCAAGGAACGTGACACTGAGCTCAAGGTATTGATTTCCAAACTCCCAATTTGATCAGGCGTCTGTGAGATGTGCTGATACCCTACCTCACAACCCACAGGACTTAAAGGATCCAGCATCAATGCTCTGGTGCCAGACTCCCAGAGGGCTTGTGTCAATGCCTCGAAAGGTCAGAGTCTAGTGCAGTCTAAGGAGGCCACACCATTTATTGAAGGTACCTCTGGAGTAGTGCCATATCCCACAGACACTCGATCAGATTGGAATCTCGGGAATTTGGAGGCCAGGTTGACACCTTGAGCTCCTTGTCACTTTTCTCAGACCAACCCTAAACAGTCACTGGGCCACTGCCATTAGGTAATGTAGCTGCCATGACGGAGTGTATTTGGTCTGCAGTGGTGTTTGGGTGGGTGGGCCGAGTCCACATGAATTCCAGGACCAAAGGTTGCCCTGCAGAACATTGCATTGTAGCAAGATGATCAATGACACGTCACCTGCCAGTGGTTTTAATCTTTTGGCTGATCAGTTTATACATCAATTACTCACTGCTTGTTACCTTGAATTCATAATAAAAACTGTGTTTTTCTCAAATGCCTCCACGGTGAACAGAGAATCAAAAAAAAGGTGAGCATTCTTCATGAACTGAGGTAAACGAGGACCAGGTTTAACAAGAGCAAAACTATATCAAAACAACTGTTTACACAGTCTTACACAACTCCTCACTCACTTATCCAGTCACATGCTCAGTACTTCCTGAATTTTCCCTAAAACTTTACAATATAAAACATTTTTGTAGTAGTGCATCCTGAGCTTGCCTAAACACGTATGTACATATGAGCCACACTTGAGCAGAGTTTAAAACATGTGCATGTGCCTAGATACGCTACTAGTATGTGTTTTAGCAAAAATGCATGTGTTCGGGAAGCACTGAGATACGATTGGAGACAAGGCAGAGGCAAGAAAAGTTCATGAATTCAAAGCAACACACAGTGAAAAACTGATATACAAAAGGTCATTTTGTGGGTGAGGAAATACTGTAAAACATATCCAGAATGATGTCACAGATTTATTTTGATTCTACAACTGTAAAATTTCCAGGACACACAAATGGAAATATATCAGATTAAAACTGGGCATAATTCCAAAGGAGACATATCATTCAGTCACACATCGACTGTTCAGTTTCTGTTTCTGTCTCTGGGGACCCCGAATCTTATCTGCAGCTGCTCCACAGACAATGAACATGAGACTGTGTAAACGTCAACTCTGTATGAACTTTATGGGAACTATCAGCAGGACTGGAATGATATTTGACCACGCAGATTTCTTGGCTGACGACATGACATAAATTATTACCAGCTTTTCTTTGGGACATTATGTTTTTAATGCTGATAGCAACAATTTGCTCGATGTTTATGTGATCAGTCAGTGATAAAACAGGTGGTTGCTGATATATTTAACAGGAAAATTTTAATTTGTGGCACCATGGTATGGTTTTATCAGTATTAGAAAGTAACTCAAAAACCCTGCCTATGTGTATATTTGAAGAACATACTCAAGTATTTCCATTTCATGCTACTTTATACTCAACTTCTTGCCCCAGACGTAGATCCCTGCACAATTGGCTACAACAGCTATCTGTCACTGCTGATGCAAATTACCAGTCATTCTTATGCTGTTCACTCCAGGCAAACTGCTGTTGTTCTGGCACCAAACTTTAAATGAATGATCCCCTTGGGTGCTACAACAGCACCTCTTCCATCAGCTTTAAGTTTGTTGGATCAACTTTGTTTTATGTAAAAGACATGATAAAGATTTCAGATCAAAGTAAAGAAGTTTCATTGGACAAAATCCTACAGTCTTGGGTTGCTCATGTTTCCTCCTGATACGATAGACTCATGTTTTCGTGTGTGTGTGTATGTGTGTGTGTGTGTGTGTGTGTGTGTGTGTGTGTGTGTGTGTGTGTGTGTGTGTGTGTGTGTGTGTGTGTGTGTGTGGAGTTCACACAGTCTATCTTTTCTTCCCACAGTCCAAACACATGCAGGTCAGGTGGATAAATATGAGTGTAAGTCTGTGTGTGTTAGCTCCATGACGACCCCTCCAGCATTAGTCTGACACAAAGCCTGCTGGAATAAACTCCATGACCCTGAAAATGATTTAGTGGGTAATGAAATGCTTGTAAATGGTATTAAATGGTTTATTAAATATTTTTCTTCAAATTGACCATACACCAAATGTCATACAGTACAAGGTCACTGCTTTTCATCCAAGGTAAATACGGTTCTTTACCAACCATGTTCTGTTGTGTGTGTAAACATGCTTATAAAGACATGTCAAGGCAAGCAGGCAGTGGAAGGTAATGATCTGACACCAATTAACACAATCACACCCCACCTTGTTTGTCAGCGCACAAGTCAGCCTCCAGCTGAGAACACAGCTACAAAAATAGAGGAGAAAATAGATAAATTAATAGATGGTGAAAGGTGAAGGAACGGAGGAGTGACAAATGAAAAGATAATGTGTGTGTGGTTAGAGGAGAGAAGTGGTGGAGGGAGGCCCTCAGGGAGATCATGGGAAAATGAGGCTGGTTCGGTGCTGTCATGAGAATAGATAGACAAACTCAAACATGTCAGTCAGTGGTTACTTGTGAGGAAGTGAATGATGGATTTCCTTCACACTCTCCACAACATTCAGAGTTACAAGGAGGGTAAAGTTCACAGTCTCAGCTGGCAAGTGGCATTGGATTTGTTCAAAATCACCCCTGTATGTCTTACATTATGTCCATGGGACAGATCCAAGGCTCTTCCTGTCTTCATTGAGCTATTTTGGAGTTTGATGCGTGTGATAGCTGTCAGTGTCTGGAGCCACTTATCTTACTCTGGGGAATTTTACACCCACTCAGAATCATTGGATAATGACACATGATGACACTGTTTCTCCCCTTTTGGAGACACGTCTCAGATGTTGAGTACCATGTGAACCACATTACTTTGTTCGTTTTTTACAAAAAAAAAAAAAAGGAGAATTTGAAAAAAGAGAGACACAATGCAACAAAGACATGTGACATCATTGAATGTATTGTAAATCACTGCATGTATTGTACGACAGTGTAAACAAATGTTTGGGGTTTTGGAGGCTTTTTCTCAGTGGTGGTGGTGGTGAATTCTCCAAGTGTATCACACAGTGCCATCTACTGATGGTTTTATGTATCTGTGATTTCTGTATTAACTACACAATAGGGGAAATTGAGCAGATGCCCTGAGGAGCCTGAGAGCCACAGCTTGTATGTGGGTACAGTATAATTGCAATCAAAATTAGCTATCAAAATGAAAAAGGACCTCAGGGCCAGAATCAAACTGGGGCGTTGATTTCAGTAATATGGTCCTGTTGTGTTACCTAGTGTAGCGTGTTTAATTATGTCTAAGAACCGAGTGGGGTCAGTAAGTGTTCATTGTACCTCTGTAAAGGTACAATGAGCACAATGATTTCAACGGTTTAGATTAAGTTACATTCAATAAGGCAGTTCCATAAAGTTGAGGAACTTTTAAAAGGAAAATTCAAAATTCAATCTGTGGAGGGTGAGACATCATTAGTTTTAGCCTGTAAAATGATCCAAGCTTCAGATACATTTCCTTCATTCCCCATATTACAACTTGATGAACTTCTTGTTAGACCTCGTAACTGTCTGGTAATCACCCAAGCCTCTTCAAGGCTTTGTAGTACACTAGAAAGCACTTATGGTGATCATGTCTGTCTGGGGCAAATTAATCACTAGTGCGGATGGTTTTTATGAGCAGTGATCAGTGAAATCAGACCGTTTCTGATTTCACTGATTACCACATAACATTATGACATTTGGATGGTTATTAAATGAATACAAAGTAATGAAATGGACTGCTTCCCCACCATGAGCCCACTCAGGGGGACATTACTGTGACAAGACACAAACAATCCACTTGACTAGGGCGGCTTCAACTGCAGGTGGTTATGGTGTGCACATTTGTTTTCTGTCTCCATCACCAGCAGCCATTTAATGATTTTTTTTTTTTTTTTAGACCAGACAAGGTAGCCTGAGGAACCAACCTGTTCTCAATACTGATGCATCATCACGACTTTAGTACTTTAGTGTTTCTATGTGACACACAGCTGAAACACATGGTTAAAACTACTTGGTTAGAAAAAATATATATGTTTTGGCGTACAATAATGCTTGTTACATAACTAATAACATCAGGGTGTGATGATCGTACGTAAATTACGTAGCATTATGTTTAAACAACATTGCCTTTTGAGTTCAACCAGGACATGAACTGCAGTCTCCTGAGTGAAAGTCTGGTTTTGTTTGACCCATTCAAACCCCATCCCAGCAGCTCGATGTGAACTTTCTCACTGTTTATAGTACGCCATGAATGGTTTTACTTTGGAGTTACTCAAAAGCCTGGTGCGTCTCATATACAAGCTAAAGGGTGCCTTTGGCTTCTATATCACACCAAGGGGCATGACAAAGCGTCAGTATTTGGCAACCCTTACCATCAAAAGAGCCATGTTGACCATATAAATCTGTTTGGGCTGCAAAACATATTTGAGCCTTATAATGAAGGTAACACAGTCTATTAAGTCTAAATTATCCTGTCAACATCAACAAGTCTTACTGAGTGTTCATTATGTTTTACCACAGGGTGGCTGCTCCGAAAGCTATTTATGAATAATTTGTACTTTAACTTTGCAGCTTTGGTGGTGAAAGTAAATGCATATGTCCATGCACTATTAAATTCTATTTTTTCCTCTGACATCTTTACTTTTTTGGGATTTTGAATCCATAGCTTAACAAGCTAGGGAGACCTAAGACTAGCCACAGCTATTGAGGTTTGGCAAAATTTAGAGGAAAAGTCACCAGGCCATAGATGATGATGTAGAGTTTAGCTGATGAAATGTTAAAACATTTTTTTAGCTAGGTGTATAGGCTACACATTTGTACAACTGGAGAATGTAAGAATCAATTTAGACCTACAACAATGGTATATGAACATTAAAGGGAAAAAAAGAACTGTTGCTTATTTCCATAAAGCCACAGGGAGCCACTGGTGAGGGGCTAAAAAGCTGCATGTGTCACTGGAGTAAAATTTAAAAAAATGCAATAAAACCCAAAATGAACACTGTAAATGGATTACTTGATTACTACAGCGACAGGCTGTCTTTGAATCCTCACCAGTCTATGAGTCAGATCCACCCCTCACTGCTCCACATCTCCGACACTCCAAAAATCCAAGATGGCAGCTGCCAAAATACCTAACTCGAGGCTTCAGAACAGCCGTCCACAAACCAATGCGTGGCAAAACCAATGGGTGGTGTCACTGTAGCAACATCCATTATTTATAATCTAAACAGCAGTATATTAACGTTCATTATTTTTTTAAATGTTCACCAATTGCATATGGGTGGAATGTTTGGGCGCAATATGTGTAGCATGTGAAGTACATTTACCAAAAAAATCAGCTCTGGATTTCAAAATTTGAATGCAATTGCAGTCCCACACTTCAAAACTGAAACTCACTTAATTTGTTGGTATAAACTGAGTCTGCACATACAAATTTTAATTTTTCTAATTATGTAGACTTTGGTGATGATTTTCAGTTTCTGTCAACTGATGTGTGGATTTACAAGTGTGAGAGTTGGACCAGTGGAGTTGGCAAAGGAACCTTGTTAGTTGTCTTCATGGGACATGAATTGTAACAGATGAGGAGAGTGTGTGCCGTGAAGGTGAGGAGGTGAAACCCTGCAGCTGTGCATCCAGCCAGGCATCTAACACAGCCTGTTAGTCAGTCCCTTCAGGATTTTGTGGGCTTTCTAAAGGAGCGTTGTGGCCTAAAATGCCCAATTTCTTGGCAGCTCTTCCAGAAAGCTGTGATGTTTATAGGCACTTTTAGGCATATTTTGGTTGATTTTTTTTTGGCAATTGCAGAGGCAAGTGAAAATTATATAATTCATTAAAAATCAAAGGCAAATTGCAAATTGTTCCAGTGAGAATAAAATAGAATGTGTTTTGAGTTTGTGTTTTGATCTACACTAATGTTACCCTAACCAAATTTGATCAAGCTCACCTTGATTCTTTCAGCCACTCAGACACTAGTTGGTTTTACAGTATTTACAGTAAGACATACAGACAAATACTGTACCTGCCTGTGTCTTGCCGCTGTTGTCTGGGATTGACCTGAGGCGATACAGTTAACACAACAGCCACTGTGTATCCACCAGGGCATGTTATGTGCATACTGTCAGGCTGGAACCTGCCCTTTAGGAAGACAGTATCTGCCTGTGCTCCTACATCAGGTGTATTGGTAGGACATGTGGAGCTGCAGGGCCTGACAGAGATGCCAGTGGGAAAAACAGAAGCCAGGCTTTAGTGGTTGGGTCATCGTGGCAGCACATTCTTAAACCTCATGGCTAGTTTCTGCAAAACAAGCCAGCAGTGGAGTGTTTACCTCGAGCAGGAGGGTTGCATTGAGCAGTTGAACTGTGCACTGGCCTGTGCATGTCTTCCTCCCTCAGGGCACCGGAGGAGCAGAGGGCTGCGGGTCGACTCTCTGACCATCAGACGGTTGCCAGAACAGCCCACACATGCTCAGAGTGAGGAGGAGTGAGGATGTTTGGCGCTGGGCAGACCTGGAGGTTTATTTAGTTCATAGAATTGGTGAGTTTTATTTCTGGGAACTATTTCTGGAGAGTAATTATGTATTCATCCTGTGCGCTGTATATTTAAGCCATGCTTTCTCCATCTGTTGGGAAATTAGTCCTTTAGTGGTTTTCACTGTACATTTTAGGTAACATATTCAAAAATCAACAGATTTATTTTTGATATTTTACCTTTGGAGGGAACGGCATACAACAAAAAGTCAGACATATCAGTTATATGAAATACATCCTCAATAAAACCATTAAGGGTAAAAACACCTCTCCACTTTCTTGCAGCAAGTTAAAGAAGAAGATCAATACCTGTATCATAATGTCTTTTATTTTTTTTAATTTTTTTTGGTAGAACATGATTTGTCCCAGCTCTCAAGAATGAGTGCTTGATAATAAGTGCCGCGATACAATGTTTCACTTGCAACCTGCCATAAGTTTGTAGGTACATGAACAAGCGGCAGCCTCCGGTGCTGGAAAATGAAGGGTCATCATATCCTCAAACAGTGGTGGGTATGATATCCTACGAAAATGCACATACTACAGTTCATATAGCCTCACCCAATTGTTGCCTCAGGTATGACATTCTGTCATTAATGCAAAGTTACATAATCAAAGTTACGGAGGTTTCAGGTTAGGGTAGAGTAAAGTGACTGTGGTTAGGTATAAGTAAAAACTGATTTTGGTGTCTTTAGGTGAAGGTAAGTCACGTTACTGTGTGGTTCAGAGGAAAGAATACAAGACCATGGCTACAGAGCTTTCTCTGCTATCATCACCGGTACTGTAGTTTCATTTATCACAAAACATCATATTTTATAAACTCTTCTATATGTTTTGTTAGTAAAAACCTGGTTGTTTTGATGGGGCTGGAGAGGCAGTCATAGTGTGTGTGAGAGGGGCCAGAGCCCACAGAGCACATTGGAGGCTCTGCATCAAGGGATGTGTGGACACTGGAGTAAAGCTGACAGAGGGCACTGGGCATGGACCTCGCAGACCTCCATCATTGCTCTCTGGTTCTCCAACATGCTCTGTGGGCCTTTGCTCTCTATGACTCACCCTCCGGCCCTGGTAAAGCCTCCAGTATACTCCAGGGGCCCTGGCTTGAGTCAGCAGCCTGGTTCCCACAGACCCTGAGCAGCCTCCAGCAAGACGCACTGACCCAGGTTCACTCTGCTCCTCCACCAGAAAACCAGAGGGAGGGTGGGAGAGTGGCGGGGTCTGTGGCCACAGCCGAGGGCCTTCCATCAGTGTCCAAATAACCTGAGATGTGAAACTTTAGTCTTTTTTTTCTCTCTCTCTCTCTCCAGGGTTTTTGTGCCCCTGCTTGCCAAAAGTGTGCTCACTGTGAGTGGACAAATAACACTGTGCTGTTGTAAGTCACAGTGCGATCCATAAAAACACGTCAAAACCAGAGACAAAACACATTTTTGGTCTTAATAGCTTATTTCTGTTTCAGCACATTATAATGTAACTCACAACCTGTTACTATCTCAACTTGGCAAAATATGAGTCGTTAGGTACCTTCTTGCATCTGTTTTTTATGTTCTGGGATGGTGTATAAATTTACACTTGTTACATGCATCGTGTCTTCAAAATACACTTCTGTTGTCAGATGTACCGTACATTTCATGCTCATTACATGTATACAGTTTTTTCAAAATAAAAGTACAACATACCTAAAACACCTTGTCTTTGCGTTTATTTCCTACTAATGTAATGTAACATGTGACATATGTCACTACCGCAGTATGCTACACATACTACCATGCTACGCTGTTATTAAAATAACTTCATTGACAGAAAGTTCTTGGGTGAATGTTCAGTGTTTGTTTGACCCATCCACCACCACTCTCGCCCACCCTATAGGGACATTCTCACTCTCTATACTACGGCAGTGCAGCTGGCTGGTGCATTTCATAACACTGTAAAAGGTGCCCTTGTGCATTAGTATCTTGCGCAGATGTTCTCTGACACAGAGCGGGTATTCGATGACTTCGGTTGTTGGCCACTGCGTCAACAACTGCCACCTCCTGGTGCTTGTTATACTGTCACAGCGGGAGCCTTTGTGGGTCAGTAGCCAACGCCCAGGTCACTGACAAAGCAGTATTTCACGAGGTGGGAATGAGAACAGGCTGCATAGCAAATTACTTTTTAAGAAACAAATAATGTATGTACTCTTAGAAGAGTTATTAGGGTGTTTTGCACAAAAGAAATAAAGCATTACCAAAAACAAATGTTTTTTTTCACTGACCTGTAGTGGTATCCCTGATTCTGGAAATAATAAAAAAAAAAAAATAGATAAATAAATAAATATGTTGGTGATGACTTTTTTTAAATATGTCTAGCACTGTGAGCACACAACCGCATTTAATTCACCTCTACTGTAACGACATGAGGGCAGAAATCTCAGAGACAGATCACCAAACCTGAGCAAATAAAACCAAAACTATCTGAGTGGCTGAACGTGCTAGAACCAAATCAGTAAATATGCCTTTTTGTAATTTGGGTGAACCAGCCCTTTAACATACAGTACAGAAAACTCCACTTGATGCGTCAAAGTCTGTGAGCTGCAGGGGACATAGTGATAATTTCGGCATTGTAATTACCCATCCAGACATCTCCCATAAACATCAGTTATTCCCTGAAACCACAGCCCGTTTGGGCTCCTGACTCATAGCTACAAGAGGACGGCTTGACAACAGGAAACAAAGCAGGTAGTGAGTAAGCAGGT
This sequence comes from Epinephelus cyanopodus, assembly GCA_026686955.1. Lineage (NCBI taxonomy): Eukaryota > Metazoa > Chordata > Actinopteri > Perciformes > Serranidae > Epinephelus > Epinephelus cyanopodus. Next base: position 34,193,204 of record CM048917.1, on the reverse strand, counting down.
GAAGTAATATTTCACTCCCGTCTGCACATTTCCTTCCCTTGTACCATCTCCCTCTCTGCTCCTGTACTCTATATAGAACTGTAATTACAGTGTCTTCTTTTTCTTATTAGCAGATAAGACTTTCATAATGGTTCCCTGGAGAGCCTGTCCAAACTTAATTAACGCTGCCTAAACAGTCCCCTCCTTCCTTCCGTCTCTCTCTCTTCCTCTTACCCTCCACGTCTCTGGCTCTCTCTGTCCCTCTCTGTCTCCGTTTGTCTCGCTCCCACTTATTAGACAATGGCAGCCGCAGTGAGAAGGATCCCGCCTGTTAGTGATAAGAGTAGAAACCCTGTACAGGAAAATAAAAGCTGGACTTGACACAGGCTTGACTCAGAAAACCCCGAACAACCATTTAGAGGTTAGCTGTTGCTGTTGTGTGTGCTAATTTACTCATTGAATTCTATAGTGTGTATGTGTGTGTGTGTGTGTGCGCGCCAGGATCTAATTCCTCTGAGCAGTGTAAGCCCTGAAATCGTGCTCTGATCTTCGCCTGAGTAGCCCGCTCTTTTAATTCCCATTTGTTTGACTTAGAGAGATTAGCCATTAATTACTGGCTAGAGAAATTAAGCACACACAGACACACACACACGTGCACACACACAAGCTCACACAGAGAGCAGTGTAGAGCTGTTAAATTGTGCTCATTACACCAGCCCTACCGCACGGGCTGATGGCATGTAGAGCTGAGACAGCATTGTTTAACAGGGCTCACACAAATACACACACACACACGTGTACACACACACACACACACGTGTACACACACACACACACACACACACAGCTGCTGGGGAAACTATCGGCCAAAAGATGCTGTTCTGGGCGAAATCTGGCAGGTTTTAGCTGAGTATAACATCAACCTCCCGCATGAGAGCGCAAGGGATTAGCACCAGAGAGACAAGTTGACCAAAGCCAAGACAGGATGAAGAATATCACAAACATAAGGCACCTGAGCAAGCACAAAGGCAGGCAGTGTTTGCATAGAGCCCATCAAAGCTTTCCAAAAGCTTTTACATCATGTTGAGCTTCATTTCACATTGTCCAAATGAGTCCTCTGACCCCCTGAGAACGGAACCACACATTGGAAAAGGTCCATTTAAGGGGCCGTACACATGCTGCGTCTTTTATCACCTGGAAAACTCCAGGTTTGACGTCGGGTGCTACTCCTGTGCCTTTTCTGTGCCGGCTTTCAAGAGCGCAGTGGCAGGTTGCGTCCGAGGTTGACAAGCAACCTTAACAAGCACTGTATCATAACCTCTTTACCTGAAAACCTGAGAGCAGAGCTGATCTTCTTCCAGGTGCTGTTTGTGTGTAGGCCTATTGTCCATGGGAAATAAGTAAAGCTCTGGCAGTCCTGCATTAAAATGAACAACTTCTTCTCCATAATTACAGAAGAATAGAACGATATCTGCCAGCTGTGATCGGTTTGTCCTTGTCACGTGTTCTGAGCTAGTTCTAAGCAGCTTAGCATCACACATCAAAATAGAAATGTTTGACATGAAACTTGTTATAAAATAATAGTTTAGTTAATGTATTAGCACATAAATGTATAGACAAGAAAAAAAAAATTGAAAGTTTGAATATTGTGTAGGAGAGGTGAGAAGCCAAAAATGGCTAATGAAGGTACCTCAGAGGAGTCTTTGCAAATTAAAGTCCTTTTTCAGATGTTACCTTGCTGGCTACAAAATAAAAGTGTCCCCTGCTGTTCTGTGTATTTGTCACCTGAAGACAGCCTCTGGAATAAAGAATGCCCTCCCAGTTTGGATGGCCAATGGGCTCTGTCATTTTTGTGGACACTGTACTGGAACCTTTGAAGGCCTTTGTCTATAAAGCACAGCTCTGTGACACACATTTCTGTTGATATGTGGAGTACAAAAAATACTAAAATCATTAGAAAACTAAGAATCTCATCTTTCGAAGTGTGTGTAAAACTCAAAATGTAAAATGTATTTCAGGGTCAGTGGGACTTAAATGATAGAGCAGGTCACATACTGATACACTTTGAATCCACAGCGGGCTTTTACAGGCCTCTTTAGAAATAGCAAATACGTTTTTAAAGGAGCAATTAGCAAAATTCATCATTTCTAGATTGAAGGAATTAAAAAAATGCTATGTGAAGAACCAGAGGTGTAATTTCATCTGGAGTATAGCATGACTAGGGTGACCATATTTTGATATCCAAAAAAGAGGACACTTTTTACATTTATATGTATGGATAGAAAATTCAGTTATATTACAAAATAATATCTCTCAAAGGCAGAAATTTAGATAGGCTTCTCAGAGGTTACTCAACTTGCTTTTATTATGCCTAAAATAATAATCTTTTTACAAGTTTCAATTGTACAAAAATAAATATAAAATAAATATAAATGTAATGATAGAAACAATGTCTTTCTGTATTAGAAAAATCAACTTGTAAAATAATAGCTGTCTTTTCAAGTCTTACTGGACAAATAAATAAATGATATGAAATAATGTTGTAAATAATACCTCTTCTGTATTAGAAAATCCAACTTTGAGCTCCCCAGCACCTTACGGGACGGTAAGTTTTGAATTTTTTCTGCAGTTCATCTGTGAAGCTGCACTTGCACTTTGGCACCTTGGAAGCTTAGAATAATGCTGCGCCGCTGGTGTCTGCTGCTTCCTCATTGTGAGTGTTGGAGATCCGCCGATTAGGCAGCCTCTCGGGGATTACGCACACACACACACACACACACACACACACACACACACACACACACACACACACACACAGGGAAAACCGGACATTATCATCAATTTATAACACTTCCTGTCCGCCCTGGACAGGATGTGAAAAGTGGACATGTCCCGGCAAAAGAGGACATATGGTCAGCCTAACACTCTCTCTCTGTTGATGTCCAGCCCATTGTTTACAAGCCGGTCCGGCTGCGCGTTCATGTACATTCATGTGCAAGGAAACATAATGCTGCTAAGCAAATCATATTTTCTAAAAATATAATGAGGACATTCATAGTGATTACAGTATTTTTTATCATTACCTTTCTTCTTAACATGTCACTGAAATCAAGTTCTTTTCCTCACCTTAACCAAAGTGTTCTTGTTGCCTAATCCTAACCACAGATAGGAGTCTAGACACAAACCTGGTATTCTGGTTACACAGCCCTGTAGTTTGTATGTCCACCATCAACCCCAACCTCCTCCCAGCAAACTCAGTGTGGCATATAAATGTGGTGTTTCATTAAAGAAAATGTCTCAGAGCATAATCCAGGTGGTGATTATGTTGTCATCATAACATAATTATCAAAGCGAGGGGGGGTTAAGATTGTCAAGTACCCATATATTACATTTCACAAAATAAAACAATTTAACTCAAGCCTGCATTCAGTAAAGCACTGGCAGATAAACTGAATACAGAGGCAAAATTTCATTTACTGTGAATATTTAAAGAAGTAGAGGATGAACTGATTTCCAAAAGACAACGGCAAGGTCACTTTTCCATTTCAATCTTCTCCTTTTCCAAATAACAATCAAGGAAAAAAGGGCGTGAAACAAAAGTTTGGGCACCGTCCATTGTCAACACTTAGTAGCGCCCCCCTTGGAAAGCGCACAACTTCTAAACACTTTTTGTAACTAGCTATATCGTTCAATTCTTGTTTGGATTTTCACCCATTCTTCCTGCAAAAGGCCTCTCTCTCTTGGGCCGTGTTGCCTGCACCGCTTCTTTGAGGTCTATCCACAGATTTTAATGATGCTTAGGTCGGGGGACTGTGAGGGCCATGGCAAAACCTTCAGCTTGCGTCTTTTGGTGTAATCCATTGTGGGTTACGAGGTGTGTTTAGAATCATTGTCCAGGTGTAGAAGCCATCCTCTACCCTTGAAATGTTCCCCATGTCACTGGCTGCAACACAAGCCCAAAACATGATCAATCCACTCAGGTGTTTAACAGTTGAACTGATGTTCTTTTTATTAAATTCTGCACCCTTTTTTCTCTAAACATACCTTTGTTCATTGCTTCCAAAAAGTTCTATTTTAACTTCATCAGTCCACAGGACTTTTTTTCCAAAAAGCATCAGGCTCGTTTAAATGTTCCTTTGCAAAAGCCTGAGCCTGAATTTTGTGGTGAGGACACAGGAAAGGTTTTCTTTTGATGACTCCTCCATGAGGTCATATTTGCACAGGTGTCACTGCACAGTAGTACAGTGCACCACCACTCCAGAGTCTGTTAAATCTTCCTGCAGGTCTTTTGCAGTCAAATGGGGCTTTTGATTTGCCATCTAGCAATCCTACAGGCAGCTCTCTTGGAAAGTTTTCTTGGTCTTCCAGACCTCAATTTAACCTCCACAGTTTCTGTTTACTGACATTTCTTAATTACATGAGGAAGCAGCGACCTGAAAAGACTTCGCTATCTTCCTATAGTCTTCTCCTGCTTTGTTGGTATCAGTTATTTCAGTTCTCAGAGTGCTAGGCAACTGTTTAGGGAAACCTGCAACTGCTGATTGTTGGGACAAGGTTTCATAAAAACCTAAATGTACAAAGCTTTGAAATTTGCATCACCTGGCCTCTCTTAACGATGATTGTGAACAAGCCATAGTCCTAACAAGCTAATTAAGTGCTTTCTCAAATCGCGTACTTCTGTACTTACACTTAATATTTTGAGTGCATACGTGCATTGACAAGTATGGAAAAATGCAACGCACTATGAGTACCTGCATGGTGCACTCAAAACCGTCAAGAAGTTGAGTGTGAAACTATTGACACTTCTTGCCCTCAATGGTCGCTATTTTGGCTACGTAGCAAAAGGGGAAGGGACCACTTTTCAAACTGGAAATGGTGGCCGAGGACTGTCGCAGCAATGTGCAAATGTAAGTTATACATGTGTTTTTTGCACTAAGCACCACTATACTGTTTTCGGGTATAAGTCAGCAGTATGTTTATTTGGTTAATTTAGCAGTTGGTAATGATTTCGTACCGCAAACGATAACGCAAATGCTAACGCTAGTATGCTAACTAGCTAACAGCTGTACATTTTGACGTTGTGGGCAAATGGTGGCAAAATGCTCCACTAGCCGGTTACAATTAGGCATTAAAAGAAGAAGAGGAGGATGAAATTTGCGTTCTTAAGTGCACAATGGCCATGTTTGGTTGCTGAAATTTGCGCACTACGCCAATAAGTACATAGTGCGCATAGTATACTACATGGAAGTGTACTAATGGAAGTATGTGATTTGAGACGCACCAAAGGTCTGAGACTCTGGTAAAAGTCGTCTGAGAGCTCAAATGTCTTTGGGTGCCCAAACTTTTGCATGGTGCTCCTTTTCTTTTTTCACCCTAAAATTGTATAAAACAAAACAATAATCTTGCTTAAACTGTTGAAAAGCATGTTTCATCTTTAACTTTATGCCTTTTGGAGATCAGCTCATCCTCTACTTACTTAACTATTCACAGTAAATGAAACAGTGACCAGGGCTGTCCAGACTTTTGCATGCCACTGTACATCACTTGGCCATTTAAAGTGAAGTTATGTTAGCTTGTAATGGTGAAGTAACGTCCTGTTTAAATAAATGATTGCTTTTGATTGGACAGCTCCACAGATATTTCCAAGTAAACAGTTTGCATATTGCTATGACGTTCTTATAGTTCGAACTGTGATACTCTAGTGGTTGATTTAGTTTCACACTATTTACTGGGAACTTAGAGAGAACTGGATTTACAAAGAGCTGGTGCAACCCAGTCCAGGAAAACTGTTCTATCCTTCATTTTCATATAGTATGAATGAACAAACATTTATCTTCCATGAGTTATTCTCTTTATTATACTCCAAAAACCCAAAAGAAAAAACATCTCAAAGGTTACATACTGTATCACAGGGCTACAATCTGAGGGCCTACAAAGCAAGGGGTGGCCGTACTGTGATTCATGACCGTGTCCATTGTAATATACAAGAATCAGTCTCCACTGCGGCCACCTTTTCTTCCTGTTGACTAACAGTGTGCTCGTGTTTGAAGAGTCAAGGTCACTGACAGAAGGCTGGTAGAGCAGCTCAGCTTTCATCTCCGAGACAGAGATGATTCTCCAGTCATGTTTTATTCATTATGCAACCACCTCCCCATAAAACAGAATGTATTTTATTTCTTTTGCGTGAGGCTGCCAGCACAAACAACACAAATATGAACAGACAAATACTTTTGATCACTTAAGTATAAAAAATTTCAGGAGTTGGAGAATGCTGACTGGAGCAGCGTGTCTGAAAGTGAAGCCTGTACTGTAAGTGTCTGCCTCCCTCTAGTGGTCATAAGACAGGGGTCTCTATACTATACTTTATACATAGTAGTCCCTCAGATTGACCTTATAACACCGAGACAATATCTGTTGAAGCACAAATGTTTATTAAAAGGACAAAATGACAGAAAAAAACCCAGAAAAAAAGCACAAGAGCCAAGAATTGTAATTTGTCTTTATTGTTTAAATTCACCAAAAAGTTTTCTGCATAACTACATCCAACAGCATTCATTGTTGTCGTCACTGTGACCTCGTCAACACCCCAGTGACGATAGTGTGACATCATCAGCGCCGTCATGATGTCACAGCATCATGACGTGGCTCAAACGGCAGAAAAAAACTACTGACAGTCAGCCCATCCCCGAGTCCGTCGTCAATAAAAGCGTCTCGCCGCTACCCGTGTAAAGCACAAACATTGCACATCAACTTATAGCATAGCATCAAGTCTCCTTCTTTAAATTACTGCGTATAAACCAAAAACCCACCCACCCCTCTCTTCAACATGGAGTCAAAAAAAAAAAGATAAACATTAGTGGAAATCTTTTCTTTTCAATCATACATGGCTTTTTACACTGAGTTTGATACTGTAGCTGCTGCAGATCTCCAGTGATGATGATTATGATGATGATGAAAACACCAATAGCACCGTGTGCACTCATAATGCTTCACTATTGTCATCTCATACCTTTGCTTTCTTTTCCCTAAATATCCACATCTAATATTTATCATGTGAAGGCCTAGATTTAGGAAGGGGGTTAACAATGTCTAAACTGGAAAAGACAACATTTAATCCATGCTACTGTCTGGATACTGGCTTTGAATTCAATGTATGTAGCTAGATTCTAGATGTTGATATTCTCTTTGGAATTTAAACTTGAAGTCATACATCTAGAGGCAGGGCTGTGGCCAGGATTGTAGAAATAGTGAGGTCAAGAATACAAAGTCTCCAAAGTAACCCCACCCCCCAAAGAAATTTCTGACTAGTGTTCCAAGCAATTTGAAAAATTTCTTTTTTCTGTACTTCCTATATCAATTTAATAGTTTAAATAGATTTTCTGTAAACTTTATCTCCTTATATAACTGTCTTAAAATGCTGTTCTAAAGCAAGTTTTTTTTTTTTTACCTCAACAGTCACATTTAAGAATTTTTGAAAAATATCAACTTCACAGGTCATTAAAACCCTCCAGTTTAGCTACGGCCCAGTCAACGGATCCAAAAAGTGTATCATTATTTAGCTGAAAAAAGGATATTCAACATTTTCTTTACTTTGATTATGCATTTACAATTTCAGACTTGGTTGAAAGTAATTCCACAATGACTTGTAGGTTTATAGAATCTGAATAAATCATGCTAAATGACAGCATTTTTGCATTGATTCTGCTCTTTTCCACCAAGGTTTGGCCTCTTTATAAAAGTGCATTCATGTTTATGTTAAAGGGGTAGTTCAGATTTTTTAAAGTGGGCGTGTATGGGGTACTTATCAATGGTCAGTGTATTACATACAGTAGATGTCAGACGGCACGCCCCCAGTTTGGAGAGGCAGGCAGGAATACTGACATGGAAGATAAGCAATGTACTGCTGTGGAGGGGGCAGCAACAACACTGATTTTAGCCACCTAAATAATGGCCCATCTAAAAACATCAACATCAGTTTAAGTTTACGCTATATTGGGAGCATTTTCACTGCTTTACCCTGCTGTCAGACAGCAATTTCCGATGTGAAAATGTAGCCATACTGTCGCTCTCTTTTTAAAGCCAGACTCCACTGAGGAAAACAGTGATTTAACATCACTGAACACAGGGGCTGCTGGTCTACTGCTGCTTTGATCAGTAAGTTTGTTTGTGTTATTGCTTGACTTTGGCATTTAAAGGGGTAAGTCTGGATTCACCAAAGACACAATAACAAACAAAATAACTGATCGAAGCTACGGTAGACCAGCAGCTCTTGTGTTTACCAAATTAAAATGACTGTTTTTGTCAGTGGAATCTGGTGGATGTGATGAGACCACAGATGGGGAACTGAAGCTGTTAAGGGCTTCCGCATCTGGACAGGCTGTCTGACGAAAACGTAAAGCGGTGAAAATATTCTCAATATAGGGTACACTTGAGCTGATACTGATTTTTGTGAAGTGGGACATTGTCTCAGGTGGCTAAAATACATTTCATAGCTTGTCCCTATCCACAGCAGTGCATTACTTAGCTTCTGTTTCAGTACTCCTGCTGCTTCTCTAAACTGGCAGCATGCTGACAGACCTTTACTGTGTGTAATACACTGACTGCAGACACCATACAATGCCACCTAAGAAAAATCTAAACTATCCCTTTAATCTATAATTTCTAACCTATCTTTATAAATCTATCTATACTGCCTCTCTATTACCTGCCTCATCATTGCCTAGCTAATAAACTCTCATTTGGTATCATTTGCCACTTTCAACATAACACTGTATATGTTAGCTGTTGTATGTCCACTTGGTGAAGTTAACATATGGCTATAATCTCCTTTAGTACCATCTAAATGATGAGGAGCCCTACATACAGTGTGCTTACAGAATTCCAGTTCTCCTCAGAAAAAATGAGGGTAAATATAATTTAGACTGTGACATTCTTTGTACTAAAAATTGCATTATTTCAACTATTATGGCTATATCTGCTTTGTTCAAACATAAATAATACTGTCAACGCAGGGTAAGATCTGCCTTTTCACTCTAAACGTTCCATCTGTCCCTTTAGTCGTGTTATCTTAATATTTTCTCTTTGTAATAGTATGAAACATGATGATCCAAATGACACTTAAATGTGTGTATCTTTCAGAAAGTCAAGGAGTTTCAAAAACAGTCCTCCGTTAACACTATGGAAATAAAAGGAAAATGACATCAGAAAAATGTCAAGCGAAGTATCCCTCCCACATTACTTGCATAAATCTCTTCGTTAAATCATCTGCTATATACAGTAATACATTTAATCGTTACATATATGGCTCACCTGAGCCCTCAAGTCTCTTGAACAGTACTACACCATAGTCCAATGTCCAGATATTCAACCCTCTTCATCAAGACCAAATGAACCAGAAGTCAAATTTCCGTATACAGTAGAATACAGTAGACACCTTTCAAGTAAAAGAACTGTTTTTCTAAGAATACTGGTGTGTTCACATATTTGGAACAGACCTGAGTCAAACCAGAATTGAAATCAGCTCAAATTTAAGTCATCATAAAGTATATGGTTTTTTTTGTCTTCTGCCTTTAGTGAGGGGTCAAAGAAACCCTGCAGCGGCTGCAAAGCTACAAAACACAAATCTGCATGTGAGTGGGATTTCAATATGAGTAGTTGACTCAGGTCTGCCTAATGATTATCAGACGAAAACTTCATAATCAGATGGTCGACAGAACATAGTGACTAATTCCTGTTTTCATTGCTGAATCTGATGAAGGAAAAAAGTAAACGAAGTAAATTCTTTTTAAAAGTACAGAAATGCCATCATAACCACAGACAACTAAGCCGCCGATTTCTCTGTTTTGTAGAATGTAATCTTTTTTTTGCATTGAAATAAGGTGAGTGAAAGAGAAACACTCACTACGTCTTTTTTGTACAGTAATCCATTGATAATAATCAATGCACAAAAGTAAAAGACAAAAGCACACAAATATCCAAAAACTGAAATTGAGACAGCTCAAGACGAGAGATTTTTTTTTTTCCCTTTTCCTTAGATTTTTTTTCTCACTTAAGTTTAAAATACACATATTAACCAGCTGTAGAAGGTTTACATACAGTAGGAATTTGGATTCATCAAAAAAAGCACAGTTTTAAGTCAGTCCAGCTTTCCTGGCTTCATGGTGGAAATCAGAGACAAGTCCAGGATGGTCCAGTCCAGTCCAGTTCAGAGGAGGAGCAGACTACTGGCCATGGCTGAGGCACTACCGTACTGATAACGCAGCGCTGTGTGCCATCTTGTGCTGGGGCAGATGGCAGTTACTGTACGATGATTGCTGGGGCAGAGAACTAGTTGTCACACTGGACTGTACTCACCCTGTTCATCCACACTGCACATGTGTGTTGTATCGCAGGGAAGCACAGTACAGCTTCACGCAGCTCAGCTCAGTTCAGTTCAGTTCAGCAGTGTGAGGGGCCTCTTGCTGTACAACGGTGGTCACCACAGAGGAGGCAGTCTACATAGAGATACTGACAAGGGGCCCAGAGGGGCCAGTAGGGGCCGGTGAGGCCAGGGGCTCAGGGAGCAGAGAGAATAGAGAAAGAGAGAGAGTTATGGCTGAACATTTGTGTTGGATTAGATTGAAGCAGAGCTTTGACCAGGTGAAGGGGCTTATGGGGCAGAGGAGTTGTGGAGGATGAAAACACTTTGAGCTGCAGATGAAGCGGGCAGAGAGAGGACAGATGAAGGCCAGCCCAGTGGAGAGAGGGTGAGCTGGGGATAAGGTGGGGGCGGAGCGGGGGTCCACTGGTGATGAATAAATCAGACAGGAGGAAGGCCGGGCCAAAGTGAAGGAGGGATGATAAAGCTCCAGAGTTTTCAGTGAGGGGACGTCCTCTGCACATCCAAAGAGACACCTGCAGGAAAACACATTGAGCACATATAACTGACCCGCCCTCCATCACAGATTCACTGTAGAACAATTTTCACTCCACAGCAACTATTTGTATCCTTTCCACAAACACTTAAACAACAACAAACAAAATGGTCAAAGGCTGATTTTAAGTAATATGTTAAAGGATTTACATGGTTCTGGATTATTAAAAGGTGCCCTGCGGAGATTCCAAAAAGCATTACATGCATCTTTGAGACCTTACAAACATCCTGAGTGTGTTTCTTTCCTCATTAGTCATTTGCAGTGCTGATTGTTTTTTCTAATTATTACATGAAAGGTTACATCTCTGCTGGCTTGCTAACGGTCTTCGTCTCCCTGCCTGTGTTGGCATCCTGCCACTTTTCTTGGTGTGTTACCACCATCTGTAGATCAGTGCGTGTACGTCCTTGTGCGTGAGCATGAGACCAAACAAAACAGTGACCCACTCGTAAAAATGTTAATCCATACTGCTAACAGTGGTCAAAACTCATTTCAAAAATTACATGGATTTAACTTTTAGCTTCTTGAAAAAACATTTACGTAAAGATGAAACGACACTTGGAGAGTATCTAGCTTCAGTACGGTGATGTATATCTGAGTGAATGAGGGCAGGCGGGCGGGATATAATGCTGGGAGGAATTTGATTTGATCATTGAAGAGTGGGCGTGTCATAACAGTAGGGCCATGACCATGTAACACAAGTGTATCCAAGGGTGGGATAATATGACAGTGACAGTGACAGAGAGACGAAGCCCATCATATGCTCCATATCGTTGCTGAAGCAGGCCACTGTGAAATGCCTTGCACATTATCTGACGTCCTGATGTAAGTGGTTGAAAACAGTTGGCACTAGCTAACATGAGCACGTGTCATATTTTGTTTTACAGAAAAAACTTGATTGGTATCAGGTGCAAAATATGGACAGGGATGTGATCTTAAAGGGTTAAAACTATCCTATCCTATTGTGACAGAGGACAGTTGGGTCACATTTTATTTGCAAGTAATCATTTCAAGTTTTATTTGTCACTCTCTGCATATGAAGAAGATTTTCCAGCCTGAATCCAAAATAATATTCAGACTACTCATGTAACTTGCTTCAGTCATTGTTGCATTCTGATATACAGTAGGTCGATGAGTCTGTTTTTTTTTTTTATTAACATCTTTGAAATAATAATTAAATACTTAAATATTTGCAGATTTTTCACTCAAAGTACTATGCTGTCTTGAAGTATAAGGCTATTTTCCTCCACTCACGACACAAGCATCACAACATAACACAGCAGTGCAGAGATGGTATGACCCACCGAGCTATCGGCTGTTTCCACTCAGTGTCACAGCCAGGCGACTTCAGCAGATGGTTTCAAGATGACGTGAGTTCTGCGGGGAGAAGAGAAGAACTGCTTCACACACTGTTTCACAAAGTGTTTGCAGCTTGTCAAGTATCAAACTGCATTACACAGGAGCTGCGCGTGTCTCACCGGTGTGTCGTTCCACTGCCGCGGCAGGTCTTCTGGCTCGGGTGGGTAGGACATCCAGGACGGGCTACGGTACGAGGACGGCGGTGACATGACAAAGTAGTCTGAGTAACCCGGGCGGTTGGCAGATATCGCGTAGACTGCTGTTATTGGGTTTCCTGTGAGACGTGAAGATGAATTTAGCCAATGATTGAACTTCACTTAGCTGCAGTCTGCACATCAGCACCTCACTGCTCTGTCATACCTGAGTAGGTGGTGATGGACTGGTCGACAGTGACAGCAGGGAAGGGGGTCCTGGACAGCGGCAGGTACGGGGCGCCGTTGTGCTGCTGAGCCTGCAGGTCTGAGGCCTCTGACACACGGGGCTTCAGACTAACATCAGGGGTGGAACTGTCAGCAGAGAGAAGAGACAGATGTTAACCTGATATTAAGTACTCAAACAACTACTGAACAAGCTCCAAGAGATGAGATCAGCTAGGATGTGGACAGTTACTATGTCTAATAATGATAAGTCATACTTAAAGTGAGGACTAAATATTTGTTTATTTCCACATTTTTGCTGCAATGAGGTGGAACATACAGGTGCAAATGTATTAAACATGTGACAATTTGCTTGTATAGGAGCTGCAGTTTAGGTTCAGCACTGAAAACAGGAGGGTCAATGGAGCATGAAGCCCTGAAAGGTCACTGACAGCTGTGTTAGAGACTCCTCGGCTCTGATTGGTTGTTTTCCTTGAGCTGCGGTAGATTCTAGCATTAGAGGCAATAGAAGGAGGAGGAGGGACGTGACTTTTTTATAGACTGGCTATTTTATGTAACTCCTTGTAGATGTAGTGACAGTTTCAGCAAATATGTCATGAAGTTATTTTCATACAAGTTATCAATGGCAGCTTTAAAGAGTAAGAAATAAAAGCAGATGCAATGTCAGCTAAAGTGTAAATGATGAAAGCAATTGATATTTCAATGAAACTTAAGGAGGCAGAGTGTGTAAGAAGTCAATAGCTGCAGTTTCATTTTGTGCCAAGCAGTGGCAGCAGTTGAGAAGTCAAAATTAGCTTAAAACAAGCACACACACACACACACACACACACATCAGAGTCTGTCTTTTTACACCGCATACCTCCTCTGTAAATATTAAGCTCTCGAGGTACCACCACCAGGCTCGCCTTCAGGGGGGTCAAAGGGTGCAGATGACCCTGGCCTGAGGCCCAAAGAGGGGTTAATGCAAAGGTCTATTCTCCTCCTTGTTCACACTTCTCTCCTAATACAGAAGCTCCTATTTGAAGGCACAATTGCAGCATACTATCTTGCCATCACAGTTTAGCTCGTAACTTATTATGGACGTATTCACGCACATTATGAAATGCAAAGCTTACATATTCCTTTCCTGTTTCAGTATTTCAAGTATTTTCATGTTAAATGTAGTATTTTGATCACATGTATGTTATTTTTACTTGAACTTTTATTGATTTTCTCAACAAATAGAAAATGGAAACAGCATATTTAACTGACATACCAACAAAGATACCTATGCAGGGTGGGAAAAAAGGACAATGAAAAAAATGAAATAAAAAGATAACTAAAATCCACTTGAGTAGTGAATAAAGGAAACATGAACCAATCATGTTGCTTCTGGAGTATGTCTCAAGAATCTAGGGAAGGTGAGTATTTTACAAACTGTGTCCAGTATGACCTTCTACAATTGTTGTTCCTCATTATAAACTTCAGAAAGATTAGATGCAGCTTCCTCCATGATGGAGCCATAGTCCCTTTGTCAGCTGATCTGCATCCTTCCATTTCATTGCTATCAGTCTCTTAGCTGCCATGCATCCAGTTGTTGATAACATATATGTTTAAATTAATCTATTTTCTTTTTTAAAATATTTCAGAGGTTCTTCCATGTACAACTAGAGGGAGCTACGCACCACCAGTAAGACACGTACCATATTTATGAACCAGTGCTAAAGACACACTATGTATGAGCTAATTACATTCAATACAGTATGTTAAACAAGGTCTGTAACAGACGCCACTGCATTTCATACTAATGCCTATTAAGGAATATCAATATTATTATTATTATATAACAGATTTTTTTTCACATGAAGAAAAAGAGACAAAAATGTGGATATATTTTTTTGTGATATGACTGTAAATAGTTCGTGTGAAATGTTTTATCATTTTAAGGGTAGAAACAATATGATCAAGTGCTGCACTCAAGGCAAACATCTGGTCAAAGCAAAACTCACAAATTGTGTTAATGAAAACATGTATATTTTAATCTGCTGCCATGAAAAACACAACCAAAAAATAAAACGAAAGGGAATTTAAGGATTAAGCAACATCAGTTTACATTCTACAACTAGTAGAAAAATCCCAGTAGGCATTTCATATGCTGATTCCACTACATTTACACTTGATATATTTATTCTTAATATTTTTTCCCGCTTTTAGTCCGACAAAATAAATAAAGGATCCAGTGTTTCCACACTAGGATTGTTTTCCTGATAATAAGAAGATGGCAGATACATATTTTTTAGACTTTCTTTTCTGTGGTTGAATTCTCAGGGCATTTCGGGATGTCCACCTTTCAGAGCTGCTCTGTGTCAACCACAATCCATTTTCAGCGTAACAGATTTTGTCATTATCCTTTTTTAATTCTTCTACACTGAAGCATCCTTTTCTGCACTGTAGAAATACTACTGGCCGTACATGTTACACTACAGTAGAAGACTGGAGGACAGATGATGTCACTGCCACGGCTCAGGACCATAAAGCATTATGCACACCGACGCCTCACAGTGCATACTAAAGAGGAATTAAAATGCTCCACTCTTCCTCCCTGCGGGTACAGGGGTACTGAAATATGACAAGCTGACTTATTAACTACTAACACAATTCTGTTTCTGGTTTTAAAGCAAGAATAACGTTCACACACACATAAATCTGACTTAAAATTAAATCAGCACTAATCAGAGGATTGTAAAACCAATAGAGCTGTCTCTGACATACAAAATACAAACATTCAATCTCCTGAATCACTTCTAAACGATGTCCTAAATATCTAAATGTTTGCATTTTCCTGCAGTGTGAGTTTGTTCCTGTCGGTCTGCAGCACATCGCAGCTGGAACATGTTTATTTATTTTCTCAGTTTGTCCACTAGATGGCAAACATGCCCCTCCATGCAATCCACACCAGCCCAACAGTCAATCACTCTCTGCAGTGCTAAAGTGCCCAGCAACACGGTGCACACAGCAACAGCATTTAAATGAAGAAGCTGCTCAGTTCAAATGATGCAGACGAACATATGGGCCTGAGAGAGGGAAGAGAGAGGAGCAGATAGAGAGTGGATGTGGAGGGCAATCGGTTCAAATGATGATGAATAACATTCCGTAGCTTTTTTTTTTTTTTTACCTCTGTATCTCCTGTACACTCGCTACCGATAAATTATATATTAATCTGATAGAGTGATTAGCCCCAGTGCTGCATTTTGATTGGCTGCCAGATCATTCAGGAATGCTTTCAAATGCCATATGTAAACATTTCCTGTGAATTTCAACAGCACAGTGGATGCTTCGCTTCCTGGTTGGACTTCTTTATATTTTTTAATTTATTTTCTCATTCAAGTGTCTGTAGTTGTCTATATTTGTGTGAGTGTGTGTGAGGTACCGTCGTAATGAGGTCCCAGGTGGTGGTCCTGGTCTCGAGGGGATCAGTGGCGGGGGAGACCCAATGCCCATATCAGGAAGCTGGGTGAACCGGAAACCCTGCAGACGTCACAAATATAACTTAGACACATAGTGAACTAGCATCTGGACTCTACAGAGTGCAAAATAAAATAAAACAAAACAACAACAGTGGAGGGAACAACAAACAAATCTCGACAAACAAAGAGGCCTGGAAAATCAGATTGGTGTCTGATCAGAGCGAAACAGCAGATAAATACAGATTCGAGCTGCATGAGGCTTGTTGTTATTTGTTGGTGGGTGTTCAGTCCTCAGTCTCTTTAATCTGCGTAAAGCTTCTCCCTTGCCGATCAGCTGTTGGCAATGTTCACACCGAGAGCACTTACGGCAGCTTTTCTGTCCAACCTCTCTGCACAAGTCGGTGTGCAAACATTTGAAAGGGTCTAATGAGTGCTTCACCAATTTAAGGATGTTGGTTTAATAAAATCTGTGTTGTGTTGTGTGGCCCTATCTACAGATGAAACTTCAATGTGTGCAAAAATGTATAAAAGACCTGAATATGCATAATGTGAAATGTTTCACATTATAAGGTGATAACTTTTGCTGTTATGTGAAACTGATGTTTAAATGAGGAAAATGGTGATGAAGAACAGCTCAATTGAGGAATATGTCTACATGACTGTGATTGGGTTGAGACATGGCAAGATTTTGCTGTTATTGAGTGCTGTGGATGATACACTAAGAAGGATTTTAACAATTCTTTGTCAAAATCAGCAGGGAGAGGCATGTAGAAACAGCTGTTCCTACGCGCCCCACCATGTCGATTGTGTGCCGAGAACTGTTCTGAAGTTCAGTTCTAAAGGCACTCTGCAAGTTAAAAGTATTTTTGTGAATGCTCAGATTAATAAATGTATCTCATCAGTAGTTAATTAGAGGAGATGAGCAAATGCATCCAAAAATATCCATAATTTTCCTAAAATATCAGTATAAAATATCAGTAGTCTATCTGTGCTACGTATTGACGAATTTTTAAAGGTCATAGTGTGGAACATTTTATGTTATAACAATAATCATGTTATGATGTGGAATGTTCATGTCATAACAAGACAAATACTATATTTGGTATAAAAAGAAACTGATACTGATCTGTTCTTTTTCCTCTGGTATGGCAGCAACCTGGTTGCTATAGTTACTTTGCATACAATAATTTTACATGATTTTACAACCGTTTATATGCTCATAAATAATGAGAAATTGCAACAAACCAAGAAGTAAATCAGCCTCACATGACCCTACTGATTAAGTAATTAAAAATGTAACATTCTAACCTCATTAAGATTATTTATTTATATTAGAATTAGTTATACTAGTTATTTTGATACCTCTATGCTTCTTTTTAACAACTTATTTATCTAACACTGGATTAAATGCCTGTGTAATGCAAAAGTTGTCAATTGGAGGTGAACACACTGAGAATCATTTTTCACCTCCACAGTTCCTCTGTCTTTGCAGTGTTTTGGTGCCTTTTAGCTAATTGTTTTGATATTTCAGCCACAAACTTTAATGTTTTGGTTTACTCGAACAACTCTCAGCTCTTGTTTCCAAGTTGGTGGAGACCAAAGCAGAGTTAAAAGGAGAGTGAGTATTGGACTTACATTTATTGTTGGACACAAACATGGCTCCAAATGATTGCTAATGCTATTCTGTTTCAACTGGATTTGTTAGCAGGCACTTTGGTGACATCAACTATATACAGTCAACAATTTTTCAAAACAACTTTATGAGGTTATAATTTGTAAGTATCATCTTTACAGCTTGATGGCTGCCCCAAAGTGCCCAAAAATATCAGTTAATGCAGATTTAAGTACATTTCACTGCCATATTTTATTTCATTTCATTATTTCATTTTAGAATTTATTTTCATTTCATTTAAAGGCAAAAAAGACAAAAAGAAGAAAAATTAATCTACTCTACTAGGTTAAATGTGTACTTGTCAAAGGTGTACACTGTGCCTCCTTTCTGCTTTTATTATATATCTGTTACCCATTCTATGATATCATATGTCAACATATCCTGTCCTATTCTCTCCATTGACATCTCATTGAATGTTTTTTGTGCAACTACTTCCTACTGAAAAAAATGCTTGTGAAAAGAATTTTAAAAAGTCTACCAGCTATTGTTGAATATTTTGTGAGTACCAAATGAAATTCCATTCGCCTATATTGTACTGGGTCGGAGGCATTATTGTGAAAAACAGATATCTCAACACCTGGACTCATAAAACCCAAACTATCTGAGAAAATATGTTCTGTGTAATTTGGATGAATCCACACTTAAACTTCATCTTGTGCTTACCGGTTTAGGCAGGCTGCACTGGTGCATGTCCTCGTAGCCTGCACTCCTCTGTCTGCCTCCACAGGGATGGTTCATGGTCCCTGGGGCGCTCGTCACCCCATCACTGTAGTGGCTGGTGTGGGACGGGTTGTAGGCCCTGTGGGCATGGTGGTGGTGATGGTGGTGGCTGCTGATGAGAGAGAGAGGAATGTTAACTAAAAAAGAAAAAGTTGAGTCAACAGAAACACACCTACTCTCTTTAGTTTTCCTGTTTTTCTCGAGTGTGCTAGTGCAGACATGTTCAGAAAAATCTACTTTATGAAATACCGCTCACGGTGAGTCAGGGCACCTCTCTATTCAATCCTACACACGACTGTAAAACATGCAGATGTGCTAAAAAATAAATAATCTGTGAAAAATATAAATTTACTTGGTTGGCGGAGAAGGAGGGTCGTGGTCCGGAGGTGCCAGGCTGAAGGCGTTGCCTAGCAACATATGCATCTGCGTGCGGACCTCATCAATGGATGGCTGAGAGCTGAGTGTGGAGGAGTCGGAGCCACGGTGAGCTTTCACCCCCAAGCTGCCGTTCCCAGTGCCAGTAGATCCACCTCCGTAACCCAGAGAGCTCATCAGGCGGTCCACGTTGGTCTCCTCAAACGGTTCCGGTTCACCCTGCAGAGCACACACACTTAGTCAGCAGCACAGAGGTGCATTCATCAAATTTTTAAATTAAATGATGAGGATATGAACACTGAAATCACAGGTTTTCCAAACAAATCGATTCACCATCTCTGGCCACCCACTGTATGAACTTCTGTTTGCTAAGAAAGAAATGCTCTGAGGAATAAACCAAAGATGTTTGCAGTCTTTTCAATTCAAGGAAAAGCTGAGAAGCAAAACTTACAAATAAGAAAGTTAGTTAGTATTAAAGGGACAGTTCAACCCAAAATCAAAAATCCATATTTTTACTCTTAACTGTGGTGCTCTTTATCAATCTCAATTGTTTTGGTGTGAGATGCTGAGTGCTGGAGATATCAGCTGTATCACAGCACAGAGGGTAGCACCACTGAGCTGTGTAACGTTACAGCTCAGCTAAGGAAAATGCCATTATTGTTCACATCTCATGCTGTCATGCACAGGAGCCTCTTGTCTATGAGTAGATGTACTCTTCCTTCTGCATCTAGATTGATAGATAGCACTAGAGGTGAGAGGAAAAATATGGATTTTTGATTCTGTGGTGAACTGTCCCTTCAAGGCTGCTGAATCCCCGAGTCTCCGGGGTCATCTCGATTTTAAGAGGTGTAAGAACACTTTTGAAAAAATACAGTCGGCCTAAATCTCAGCATTCATTAATTTCTGTGAAGAAAACCAACTGAAATTATTTTAAAAGTTAAGAAATGTAAGAAATAAACCACAGGATGAAGACACAATGAAGACTTGAATACAAGCTTTCACAGCGCCTTCAGTCTCTACAGACTGTGAATCCTAAAAAGAAGTTATTAAAAATACACTTTAAATTCCTTCAAATCGCTCTTTTTACATAAACTTCCTGCACTTATTGTGTTCACTATTTGGGTGAATTTTACAGTTTATCAGTTGTTCTGTGCTCTTATTGTTATGCATTTAATATAAAATAAAATATTCCTAAAGTATGTCACTCAAGGGTCGTCACTTTACTCAATAATAGCAAAGAGGTCCCTCAAGGAAAAAGGTTGGGAACCAGTGCTCTGATCCAATTTTTTCTCTCTGATCATCAGGTATAATCATCAGACCTATACGCTTAATGGAGCAGCTTCTCCTGCAGTAGGATGACATCACTGCATCAGATGCAATCACATGTAATAAACATTCAGTTGCGAGTTTAGGTTTTGGCTCAACTGTGTATCACTTTGGTGGATGGAGTTTGTGGTGCTGTTGAACTGTACTGCGTTATACTGGCAGATGTTCCTGTTCTGAGGCCTAGCCTCAGTGATATAAATGGGGAAACCAAAACAATACGAACATCTGTGAGTACAAGGCGATACAGTTCAGTAGCACCACAAACTACATCCTCCGAAATAACCATACAGTTGAATCAGCACCTCCTCTGCTCTCTGTCACACACACCCTGGGGTTTAAGTACCAAAATCCCTGCTCTATAAGACACGTGTAATATCTAACACACACAAGTTGCGAGCGTTTATAAGTTTTATACAAAATCCCATAAATTGATTAAATGAATGGATACAATTTGCACCTGTCCCTACAATTATGAATCCCACTACATGCTGTGATTGCCTGGAATTCATCATGTCGATGCGTCAAACATGGTTAAGATTTGGGCAAAAAGGTCATGGTTAGGGATAGTACTAGACAATCTTGGATATTCCATGAGATTAAAGTAGTGAGTTTTCAAATGAACTGGCAGAAAGTCAGGTGACGTAGTATAAAGAGCGTCACAGTCCACGGAGGGAGTAGGATGTGGTGGATGGACAGGACACTGGGGTTTGAGTCTTGTGTGGACCTGTGCTGGCCTTTTATTTTAGGAGTAAGTTGAGTTATTATTTTCAATTTTTAGGATGTGTAAAGCTGCTGATCGTACACTGAGCACATAAAGTTATTGCAGAGTAGCTGAAAAGACCCTTTTAGCGTTGCTAGGACACCCAGGAATATACACCCCAGGGCCCAATGGCATTATTGGTTGTTGCATGTTGTTATTATCACAACAGGATTGCACTGAAAATTGACCTATAATTATATTAAATCATTACCCAGCTCGAACACAATGCATAACCTCACATACCTGTGTACAATCCAAGACAACACAAACAAGAGGCAGGCGAACCAGCTGTAGCCCCAAACCAGCATAAATACAGTGCATACAGTTGTGCACACTGTAGCAAAATTTCCAAAGCACGAACGCAAACAGAGAGGTTATACACCGACTGCACCAATGCACACAATCATACATGCTCCTGCTCAAACACACTCCATTCTCCTCGTGCCATTTTAAACAGTTTGGTGCATCCAAGGCTATTAACCGCTATCGAGCCTCCCATCTGAATCCATGAATAGGCTATAATCATATTCAGAGTCATTGACATTCAGCTAGGTAGCACGGTCACTGCTGTTACTGTGGTGCAGTAGAGAAGCAGCATAAAGAGATTTCACTCACACTCTCTATCTGTCCCCATTTTATCTCCTTTCTTCCTCTCTCTATTCTCTGCTGTCGCTAAAATGAAGGGATCACTTTTTCTCTAATCTTTTTGTCATTTCCTCCTTTTCTGTCTTACTCTCTCAATCTTCATCTTTGTGTTTGGCGCAGGTTTATAAAGTTCATCGAAAGGTGATTTGATAATCCTCTGGGTGTGAGCTCGCAGCATCAGAGTCGGAGTAAAGGAGGGAGAGAAAGGATTAAAGTTATAAATGTTCTCAGGAGATTATTTCATTCGTTTGACAAAGTGGCAGAGCTTTACCTCGCCACAACCATCGTGTGAGCTTTTTGGGAGAGGGAACGGTCCACCGTTTCGTCATCGCTCTGTATGACTCACCTGGTCAGCAGTTGGACCTCAGCAGCTATTACAGTTTGTTACAGGATCCAACTTTCTTCAAAGCTTTGCATGGTCTTGCCGCTGGGTACTTTTCTAAATATCTCCCACATTAAATCCCTCACATCCTCTAGTCACTTGGTCCCGGTTAAAATTTTAGGTTACAGAGGTCTTTGCTTCAGATCACTAAAATGTTTTTATTCACTGTCTTTTCCTGCATCTGACATGTTCCTCTGTGAACTGCTGACTTAATTTCTGGTTTAGTGTTCTAAAACACAAAAGAACATTGCAGGGCTTTCATCACAAGGGCCATGACTTGTACAGTTACTCACATCGTAGCCGTTGTTTCGGATGCCTCTCCTGGATCTTTCTCTCAGCACCAGCAGGTCCATCTCTGTCTCTACCGGGCTCGGGCTGCTCAGAGACTGTCGGCTCCAATAGGTGGGCTCTCGCGGGTGGGAGAACCTGATTGAGAGGTGGAAGAAAAAAACACTCTAAACACTGTAACTACAGCTCAGGGCAATATTATTATAGTATAGCAAATTGTCCTCTAAACTTTAGGGGAGAATCTGGGGTCCAGAAACATCAACATTTGAATTTTAGGTAACTTAAAAACCATCATGTTTAATTAAGTTCAGTTTATTTTGGTCATTTTCCAATTTAGAAAACTCAAATACACTGGTAGATGGACAATGCATAAACATTAAGTTCATGCTTTTTTAGCAATTAAAAAAGTATAAATAAATAAAAAAAAGATAGACTGAAGCCTTAGCTTGTTGCACCTACCCTTTTCACATTATTTCTTTTTTGTCAGCTCCCTTTAAATTATCTGGAGCAATAAAAGAAACTAATGGAATATATATAAGATAGTATATATACATTATATAGGCCTATAGTCCACCCAAAAATCCCAAACACTCTGGTGCTCATACTTCAGTTTTACATTTGTGAATTATTTTGTGTTCAAATAATCTTTTAAACCTAATGTGTGTATTACACACATTCATTTCCTTTCAAAACCATCCCGCAAATTTACTCCAAATACTGAAACACATCTTTGTTTTACATGTTATGGTCTTTGTTTTTGTGAACATACAATTCCCTCTCAGTTCATAATGACATTCTCTCATTTGGTAACATGCTATTGTATGCTTTGTACATCAATGCTGTTTTAAATATCTACAAGTTCTACAACTAAATTTGAGTGCCTGTGAAACTATGAATAATTTATTTATCGGATTTAGATTCTGATCGCTTTCGCAACCCCACTTCAAAAGATCCAAATTATGCCTTTCAGTTCAAGTTTCAGAAGGAAAATATGAGCTTTTCTTTGCCAGAATAGCAAATATAAAATGATTCATGAACTGTGTAAAGGTTGAATGTTGTTAAATCTGTTTGAGACAAAGAGAAACAAAACAGACACTTATCTGTATGAACTGTAAATATTAATGTGCTGACCAGAAATCACCCTTCACTACTCACTCGCTCCTTATGTGTTGCTTAGCAACTACACTACACTTCTACAGTACAGAATCTAGAGTTCTTGATGAAAAAGTTGTAAAGCACTTTAAGCAGTTACACTGCTCAAATAATGATGAAATGAAATGGAACAAACCCAAAATATTTCATACGCTTCAATAATAAAATAGGACTCTGCTTTGATAGTGAAGTCTAATCCTTTAATTTTGGGACTGTCAAACATTTCTGGATAACTGTCATAACATTTGGTGAGCTTTTGGTTGATACTTTCGATTTGTTTAACTATCTGCAGTGCACTTAGGGCCAATGACGCGTGTGAGTCGAGAAATATTGGTATGATTCCAATGATGATGTGCATCTAATTATACTCAGACTAAATAACTGCTCTTTTTATGTCTCTGGAACCCCCACAAAGTTTACTCCATACCTCTTATGACATCCTGCGAAGGAGGCCCTCTTCTCCTCAGCGGTCATTGGCTCCTTGACCCCGTTATCGTGCCGACTGTGCCTGGTGTCACGGTGACTGTAACCATGGCTGCCACTCTCAGACAGAGAGAACTCTCCGTAGCCCTTCCTCCGGGCCTTCTGGCGCAGTTTGTTCCTGTAGTGCTCGATGTCCGACTTCTGCTTCAGCCCACCATGGTTTGCCTACAAAAAAAAATCCATTCCAAATATTACATTTAGGTAATCATATTTTCCTGGCTCCATGGCTAATTTTTTATGATAACCTTTTATTGTATGATATTTGCCTAAGACAGATCGATGTGTTTTAGCAAACATTCCCCACAGCTTGATAATCGTAGAACGTGTCACGCCCGAAACATGATTTTTTTTCTGCTAATGTACACCCAATCAATTGCAGATATAAACTGGAACACCAGAAAACCCCGAGGGGATTTTCCCGCCTTGTGTTAATAGTCTGAGGGATAAATTATCATCAGCCTGTGTATCACGGTGAAATAAGGAGGAAAACAGTGAGAGGTAACAGGCTGGGCAGCCAGGAAAGTGACAAGAGGGAGAGATTAGAGGAGGAGAGGAAGCAAAGCGTTTATAGCAACGGCTAAATTCAGCATTAGTGCAATGTGTCCCAGAGGATATGTTATGATAATACTACAGTACAGTGAGGGCACCATAACAGACGCCTGAAACTGAAGAATGAAACATAAAGCTGTTAGCAACCTTTTTTCACCTGATGCACCCTGACGGCCCTGTCAGACGAACTGAGGTACCCCTTCACCCACATCACCCACCATATTGCAAATGTGCTCAGCCATGCAACTACAACTTTGCGCTGCATGTATTTAGGACACAAGTACCTCTCTTTGGGTTCCAAACATAAACAATACGACTGAAGGAGACCTGCCTTATTAACGCACATGGCTACCAAATGAAGCTGTACCGTATGTATCCGTGCAACTCATCATGACGATGTTCTAGTTTTGCTCTGCTCTTTACTGTCAGCGCTGCAGATTCACCTCACAGCTGAGTGCGGTAAAGCCTTGAGGGTGTGTGTACATTATGTATACGTGTGTGTGCAGACTCACCTCCCCGTTGAGGACCACGGAGTCTTGGCTGTGGGATGAGGAGGAGGGGTAGGAGTAGGTTGGCTGAGCAGTCATGGGTTTAATGGTGATGAGACGCAGAGAGCCTGAATGGTCTTCGTACGGGTCTGGGACGAAGAGGAGGACAAATTGGTTAGCAAGAGTCAGACAGAGACAGTACCTGCAGGCGGCTGTGATGTTGCATAGACATTATCACAAATTTGGCAGATTCCCACATTAGGGTCAACAGATGCTGTCTTTTACCACCAAGTTGAGCGCAGGGTGCTCTGGTTGCACAGGTTACTCTTTGACAACTTTCAAAGGCAGTTACGCAGATTGCACCTGATGTTGCCAAGCGACCATAACCAGCACCCTATCAAAGCCTATAGTACTTACCAGAAATCCAGAGCTCAAGGCTGATCTTCTAGACGTTGTTATTGAAGTGTGTAATTGGCTTTAAATATCTGTAGGACAGATGTAAAGCTCTGGGTAGCCCTGCACAAAAACGATCAACTTTCCCTCCATATTTGCCAAAGACTGATAATAATAGAAGAAAGGTCACGTGACATTAAAAGCTGAACTTTGTTTATCTCAGGGCACAGCCATGACAGTCTGAAAATTAGGCACTTGGGAATGCTTGCACACCACCACAGCATCATTCTCACTTTGAGCATGCCTTTTAGTTGTCATTGACAACAATGGATTTGATGGTGCAAAACACATGGCATGTGTACTTATTGTAACACAATTGTTCATTCCACTGAGTATGACTTTATAGTTGTGGGAAGTACTTGCAAATTTAGCCAATCATGTCAGTTTCATGCACATGAAAGAGCGGTTCCTCAGTTGAAATAAAAAATGATCAGTGAGCGCCCCAGGGAGTAACATGTGGCCAATCAGCACCACCAGAAGGACTGATGTCATTGTCAGCTGTAGTCAAGTAATGAGGAGTAATAACAACATGGCTATCGTTGTAGACAAGATAAACACTGCTATCCAGATTGCAAATACTATGTTTTAACTTCACTCAGCTCCACTTTTAAAGTAAAACCCCAGCTAAACCAGTATGTTTGCATGGCTGCACCAGTGTGGACTGGAGGACTTCAGATTCTTGGATTCTTGTGACTGGTTAGGGAAAATTTAATCCCCCCTTTCCTGACTGAAATCAGTTAAACTGGACGTCAGACTGAAGATGGAAACGGAGCATAACGAAAAAACAATTCTGTCTGATATCAGGCAACAGATTATTAGCTTAGCATAGCAAAGACGATACAATATGAAAGTGGTATTGATCTCACATGTATTAATTCCCAAAATGTCAACTATTCCTTTAATAAGTCACGGTGAGGAGCAGTGTGTGAATGCAGTTTAGTCCTACATTGTTACCTTGGACACTATTTTATTTCATTTCACCACATTCTTCTATAAACTGTGAGCATAAAGTATGTTTTTCTGTTTTGCTGCAAATTGGGCCTTAAATTAAGATTATTGGCAGCTAATGTAAGTGTTGGCTGGTGATTACAGTTCCCTGTCATGTAGCTTGGCATTTATTCTTTGTTGCTTGTATCTGTATAGATAATACATTTGAAAAGGCTGACTCCTATTCATCAATGAAAAAAAAGAGAAAAACATTGTTCTATTTTTAAAGAACAGTTCAACTGCAAAATGAGAATGGATTTAACAAAACACAGGGTAAGTAACTGATATAGAAATGATCATTTTGTGGGTAAGGTTTTCCTTTAAGTAAGGTACTGCATAAAGATTTGTAAGTCAGTTATTGTTTTGGAACTAGCAGCAAAAACTGTAAGAACCAAAAAGGTTTGCATGTATGTTCAGCACATGTGTGTGTGTGTGTGTGTGTGTGTGTGTGTGTGTGTGTGTGTGTGTGTGTGTGTGTGTGTGTGTGTGACAGAATAGTATCTGCATGAGTGTGTTAATACACAATTCTGAGAGTAGGCTTTTCAACAACTATTGTTGTGTCCATGCTAACGCTGGCCTTGCTATGCACTCCAAAAATAATGACATTTGTCTAACTCTGTCTCTAATGTAAGATTTATTTGTTGTCATGGCAACTCTCCAAATTATAAGTTAGAGTGATACACTACTAACTCAGGGCTCAGGAATTAAAAAACTGCAGTTTCATGTTGTTTGGCTCGGGGGAGAAAACATCAGCTGTATGGCGTGAGCTCTGCTTCTTCCAATATATGAGCCTCTATGTATTTCTGTGTGTATGTTATTGCAGGGAGCAGCAGATGGACAGTGTTGAGTTGTACTGGGTCCGCTGTGACTCACTGCCTGACTGACATCATATGGCAGACTGCTTTTTTGTAGGGCTACAACAGTCTGCCATTAACTCAGCTCCAAACCCACACTGTCACCATTCATCCTGGCTGCAGCTCAGCCTGCTTTATTTGTTGCTGTTCCTGCACCGCCTATTACAGTGTGACAGCTAAGGTCAGCACAGGTGGCGTCACGAGCAGCCTGTGAACCAGATTGGAAACTACGACAGTGCATGTAAATAACATGTACTCTGAACACTGGTGGCTGTCGTCAGACCATCTCTATTGTCACAACAGATGTAGAACACAGAGTACAATGTTCCTTGTTTCCACTTTAACATTGGATCTAATTATGTAGCTTCATTTGTCCCTACAAAGTTTGTATTACTGGAATAAAATGACAGTTACAAAGGGCAATTTTTTTCTGAGTGTTTTCTGTACACAAGGAGATAAACAATGTAACTCAGCTGACAGCTTGTTGACAAGTGCTTTGCTTTTTGACTGTTTACTGCTTTATGCCTGCAGTGATCTATTTATTGCTTACAAGTACGGAGATGAGGTTTTAGCCACACTAACAGCATGGCTATAGAAATGGCAAAGTCAGTGTGTTTTTTTCTGACAAAAAGGTGTTATGTAACTATGTGCCAGTCATGAACATACTTTGCATTTAAACCTTTCAGAGAGAGAGACCAGCGTCTTTAACATTTAGATTCACAAACGCTGAGGATTGATCTGGGGATGAGGATCAATTTGAGGGTCAATCAAATCTATACTGCAGCCTTTGTTGCGTGTTGTCTCCCTTTTCTCTCACCTTTAGCATTAAATTCTACACCATCAGCGATTTAAGATGAATTGCCCTAAAAGTCATCTACTGCTTTAATGAAAAATAAATCCCATAACACATTTTGATTGCACTGTAACCCCCTGTTTACACTGAATCGACCTGTTTTCAGGCTTGTGTACTTCAGCTGAGTAATAGCGGCTAATCCATCCAGTGAAGAGACTCACATCACACTGCAGCAGTGATGTTCTTAGTAATTATGCCCTGACAGCAACAACATCCATACTGTTGTTATTTGCTGATGTACCTGCAGCATCTGTGACTGACTAATGAGATGCAACTGTTGAATGTTATCATCATCTGCCATTATCAATATGCAAACAACACTGATATGAATGATCTTATGATAGGGAAACAGGAAATAAAAGGTGTCTTCAATCAACTGAGCATATACTATACTAGATTTCCCTAAAAAAACAAAGTAGGTACAAAAGTAATCCCTCTCAATCATCACTAATGACTCACAAGAAGTGTGTTGCGCTGTATTTATCTGCAGAGACTCTGCCCTCTGCCTGTATTTTCTTATTTTCTTCTTATTTTGCTGTGTTCAGGACCATCTTGGGGACAGCTCAGGGGTGAGGTTGGGAATTTACAAAAAGGAAGTGACCAGGTGCCAGACTCTAAGCAATACACATCTGAAAACACCTGGTAGACAAATCTTGTATCAAACTTAGAATGAATCTGGGGTTGTTTTTTTTCTTTGGCTGCCAGTAGTTTGTTTTCTCCTAATTAATAACAGCCGTCTTTATCAGCAGCAAAGCGCTGTTGGTATAAAAAAAAGCAAATGAAACATCATTATGTTGATGTGGTAGCACAGCGCAGGTACAGCTATGATTAAAGACATTCACAATGTATCAAATATGTTAGATGAAGCAGATAATATCCTCTACTGGCTCACCCACACTCACCCACACACGACTACACACCTGATTTAATTTGAACCTATTCCTATATAGGTGTTAAATAACAGATGCTGGTGTAATTTAAAATCAGAATAAATACAACTGAGCTGGATAGTTTTATCTGAGGCTGCTGTAATTGTTGCCATTATGTTGTTTACATCATTTGTATATGTATATTTTTACTTTCTCTGAGACTTGAATAATTGAAAATTCATTTGTTGCATTTGTTATTCATTATTCTATTTAGTACAAGTAATTAACCTACGGCTAAGTCCCGCCCTCAAACGCGATGAGCCAATCACAGTGCGTACATCCATTTCAGCATACTCGGACA
The DNA here is from genome assembly GCA_026686955.1 of Epinephelus cyanopodus. Classification (NCBI taxonomy): domain Eukaryota; kingdom Metazoa; phylum Chordata; class Actinopteri; order Perciformes; family Serranidae; genus Epinephelus; species Epinephelus cyanopodus. The sequence continues at coordinate 34,163,916 of CM048917.1, read as the reverse complement.
TTCTCTGCCTGGACGTTCATTGAAATGCATTACAGAAAGTCAGTTTTGTTGGGTTTTATGAGCTTTTTCTGAGATTTGAAGTTTAAAAATGGTCAAACGGTGTTAATGGGGTACATGCAGCTCCAACACAAGGTATCCTGAGAGGCTGGGCGACGAGGTGTATTTTTCATACTTTCCTAAACCACATCTCAACCGAGAAAAGTGTCTCCTTTGGATAAAGTTGTGTGGTAACGTTAGACCACAACATCAACTCAGCGTGAATAAGATTAACAATGATGTCTACATCTGTTTTAAGATAAGACAACATCGTGTTTGAGGCAACATATTGTCTCTTTGCTGGAAAGAAATATAAAGTTATCTTTAACATCTCTCGCTAACGTTAGCTAAAGTTAGCCTAACGTTAGCTCCTAGCTGCGTTGTTCATCATGTCACCTTGTTTGCTGGGAGTTCATTAGCCTAGCTTCATTAATTTATCTGTAATCGCAGACATAATGCCGTAATGCTGAATGATTCAGTGTAAATACTGTAGCACCAAAGTAACGGAGAGACACTGTTGGTAAAGATGGTAACAAGGCCGTTATCCTTTTCTCATATTCTGAGCCAAACACCTTAACTTCAGTGGAACAATGCTGATCCTCTATCTTGTCTTTGATGGTGACAGCAACAAGATGCGGTTTATCGCGCTTACAGTGGGACCTGTAAATTTTGGCTTGTAATGATGATGAATATATCCCTCCAGTGCGTAGTTTAGGCCCTTTCGGTTACTTCTCAATGACATCTGATCGTTATGTCTCCAAAAATCATTAATTCCCTCCTGTGAAATGCCGTGTACTGTGACACCTGCCATAGCGCCCGGTCACTGAATGTTGATATTTTGTCCGCATGAGTGGGGCGCGGACAATTTAATGTTCCATTTTTACAACAGACCTCGATTGATGTCAGCGGTTAAACAGAAACCTCTGAAGACAACTCACTTTTTGCAGCATGGAGCCAGTGAGGAATTTTGCTTCATTTGTCTGTATTTTACTTTGGTAAAATGTTTTTCTATATGCTGTGCATGCTACTGTTTATGCTAAGCTAACATAGTCTCTGTATTTCCTTGTTTATACTGTGTGTTTAGTTTTCACAGTGGATTTGGCGAGAAGCATTAAATAAACCAGTAGCAAAGCCACTTCTGTCTGCCTGTGCCTTGAGAGGAATTACAGTACAGCCGCCAAGTAAAAAATTCCATCATGTAATTTCACATAAAACCACAACTTGTAATTAATATATTTCTGTTTGTGAACAGATCAAAAGAAAGAAGAAAAGAAACGAGATACAGTGTGCTACTTACCAAGCTTCAGAGGGGCTGGTATTTTTGAAAAGTAGAGACCGGGATACATTCAGAATTGTCAAAAATGTTACAACCTTTCCAGGTCTCCCCTATGTTCCCCTGTTTCCAGTCTTCATGCTAAGCTAACCTGCTCCTGGCTTTACCTCCATAATTAATATACAGACATGACAGTGGAATAACTACACCAACCACGTTTAGATTTACTTCACTCGACCTTTCTGCATTCTTCTATCCCTCTTTTCATTTCTGTTTTTGCCACATTTTTATCAGCACTGTAGTTTATTATCCTCCATATGATTTTGAATCCTCTTTCTCTCCGGATTTATGCTTCTAGTTTACTGGATTTACACCTTTATTAATCTGTCATTTTTAAGAACAGAGCTTCAGCCGGCTTTTCTTTCATCTCTCTATGCTTTTTTTTTTTCTAAAAACAGTTCTGTCCATCTCTGGTTTCTCTGTGAACAGTAGTGAGAAAATTAAACAATTATTCATCCCCTCCTCCTCTCCTCTGGGTATTCATTCATTTGCTTGCATAAACACTATAAATCACACAAATTACTGTGAACGTTGGCTTGCTGATGCAAAAGAGATTAAAAATCACAGCGTCCTAGAATGTCACTGAACAGAAGCAATGTCGCAGCGTTATCAGCGATCGGAGCAATGTTTATGCAACCAACTGTGAGTTGGCAAAGCTGAAAAAAGATCTGCTTGCTAATCTGTTAAATAAATAATCTGGAAGATGCAGTACATTTACTGCCACTGATAGCAGGTGCTGCAGATAAAAGCATATGTATCTTTTTATACTGTGTCTGAACAGGAATATTTACCCAAATATGAATAGTATTATAAAGTATATTCACTGGACACTGGAGAGCAAGCTGTGTAGATGGATAACACTCCAAACAAATTTTGACCTATCAAACCTCTCTGACCTTTCAAGGAGACCATTAGTAAACATGCATGTTTTACAGCTGTGCACTCTGCAAACAAATAGAATTTCTTATTAAGTCACAAGTCCAAAAATACCAGTTTGAATGATGTTATCTACCCGTATGCAAAATGTGGAGTTTTTTCTAATGGTGCTATCATACAAAAAAAAACGAAAAAAAAAAAACTTAAATTGTATTTGCATTGAACATATAGAATATTAATCTGATACAGAGGTAGGAGATCCCTGGAAACATGGGCATTCAAGTAGTTACCATTCAGTGCTGATTATATTGTAACTGTTAGCTATGAGGAAAACAAAATGTAACAGAAAAGCAGGGCCACCCATGAGGTGGGAAAAGCTCTTTGGGGCCCAGCCGCTAGAGGGGGCCAATGAAGGCAAAAATCATATTTATCCAAACATAACCAAATTTCATTTTGAACCCAAATGATCATCATTACTTATTTAAACAAGACAGTTAAACTTTGTTTTTTTTTGTTGCTTTTGTAAAATGTAAACTGTCATATAACAGAAAATGGTAGGAGTCACTTTTTTTTGTACGCAATAATGGAAAACAAACAAACAAAAAAATAAAAATATGGGCGGCAAATGACCTTAGAAATTGACTGAACTAAACTAGGAGATAAACAGTATGTGCATGCATTAATATGAGTAAAGCAGATTTAAGGAAGGCCCATTCACTGAATATTTTCAGGGGCCCCGCCATTTCTGCATGCGGCCCTGCAGAAAAGCATTGACGAAAAAAAATTACAAGACCAAAAAGCAGCATTTAACTAGTTTAAAGATTGAAGTCTGTCACATATCTGACTTCACTGAGCATCACTGACGGGTGTGGCTGTGTGTGGTCAAAGCACAACCCAAATCTCTCTCTTAGAAATTATATTTGTATGTTACTAAACTGCTTTCTTAATTACCTTCTTTGGTGACGTAATCGCTGCCTGCCGATTATGGTCAGAGACAACATTTCATTCAGACAACAAAGCACAACATTAATGCACTGTACAGGCTTCTTAAGGGAATAGTTGGGGGGGGACTGTGTCCAGGGTTTGCATCCAGACTCCTGTTTCATGTTTTGGCAACAAATGTACTTTGGTTAATTTTAGGGAAAGATCAGGGTTGGTGGTCACTACGAGTGTATAGTAGTATAAAAGTATAAAGCATCCTCATAGAATGGTTCTTATGATATCCTACAAATTAGCCCAACAAATGCTGCTCGGTATTGTTTCCCTCAAACTGTATTTGCTGTTTCAAATAAGTTGTATACAAATGTGATTTTGTGGAGACAGAGATGTGTAACCACACCCTATGGTGTAATTAAGTTATACTGTCAATCATACCTGCTGGATTTTGTTTGTGTTTAAGTGTGTACCTATGACTAGATGGAGATAATTGCTAATATACCCACAACCTTAATAAAAAAAACGGTTGGAAATTACAGCACTAATTTGTTTTTAATAGCTACACAGTGTATCAATGTCTCTTCCCCCAGGATGATGATCCCTCCGAGTGTCACAGGTTTAACGCTGAGTCATTTTTGTAATGCACAAACTGCATGCTGTGGGTTGTATAGATTTAAATAACACCTAATCTGACAGTATGCTGTCACAACTCGCTGACAACTCTCCCACTTTCCTGTCCTTCCTCTGTGATTCTACTCTAAAGTAACTTGATGCAGTGCTTATGGCACCCACTCTGCCAACCGCTGGCTTTTATCCCCAAAGAGCATTGAAGCAAGCCAAATGAAAACACTTAAATACTGAAATACAAACACCTTAGATGTCTCTTTTGATCCAGTTAAGAGCGATATCGACAGTTTGTGTGTGTGTGTGTGTGTGTGTGTGTGTGTGTGTGTGTGTGTGTGAGATGAGTATCTGTGTCGTCACTGACACTTTCGTGATGAAGCAGCAGGCTGAGTCACTGTGTTCATTCTGTACTCTTGTGCACTTCATTAGCTCATATTAATTATCCTTTGGGTGAAGTATTACAGTTTAAGAAGGTGTGTGTGTGTGTGTGTGTGTGTGTGTGTGTGTGTGTGTGTGTGTGTGTGTGTGTGTGTGTGTGTGTGTTGGGGGGGGGGGCTGATCAACACTTGTTTATTACCAATGACAGACTTTGTGGTTAGTGCTAATATCAAGAACAGAATAAATATCTCTCTTTTTATCTCTCCATCAGTGTGTTTGTCTGTCCATCTCAGTATTTATTTGTCACCTTTCTCTCTTTCCTCCCTCACTTACACCTTCTTTGTATTCTTTCTCTCTCTTTAACCGTCCCCCCTCTCCATATTTCCTCTCCGACCCCCTCTTCCTCCTCACCGTTGGTGCTCCTCTTGTGAAGCTCCTCCTTGCCGTTCTTGGTGCTGCTGCCCGTCGCCGTCCTTCGGGCCGAGGAGCTCTTGCTGGTGTTCAGCTTCCCGGAGCCGTTACTTGACACTGAGCCGTCCTCCTCGCTTGGCAACCGCCTGTAGTATCCATGGCAACAGAGAAAGGCAAGGGAGAAAGGAGAGGGGAGGGCTTGTGAGTTTCAGCGTGTACACAAACAGTGCATCTCACAGTTAATCCTGGCAACCCACTATCAACTTTAAATATAAGTTAAAAATAACACTGATGGAGCATTAAACCAGCTGAATAAATGAGATCCAAAGTAAAATGATTTGCATATTCAGTGTGACTGTATTGCCTGTGATCCTATTTTTGGTTTGGGATTCTTAGTTTGTCTTTGTGCTTACAATTTTCTCTTTACTTTTCCCTGATTTCCTCAAGCAGCAACTTCCAGGGCTGAAAAATGAAGCCAATATGGAAGTGCCAAAAACTGCAGTTCTTTGAATGGCCACTTGAGGCTGGCCCCAAGAGTAAGTCAGTTCCCACAGACCCGCACTCAACAATTTTATTAAGGCTTAAAAGTTACACATAATTAAGGGTGAGCTGCTTTAAGTGATAGGCTATCTGTCAATAGTGTCTTCAGCTTCTCAGTCAGATTCACTCCACAGTTCCAACCTTTTGCCCAAACATTGGTCACTTCTGGCGCCAAAAAGCAAGCTGGCCACAGCCAAACTGCCAAACTCAAGGCTTCAAAAATGGTAGTCCACAAACCAGTGGGTGACGTCATCGTAGCTACTTCATTAATTAATTTAAAAGTCTATGGTTTTCCTCTGTGCTTCTGAGCTTGGTCTTCAGCTTAATTACAGTAACTGGAGAAAAGTTTTAGGCTAGGAAAGTCAATGTGGTGTGGCTCACTGCTCTTTGACTAGTCCAACAAAGAGTCATATCCTGCCAGTAACTCCAGGCAGTGACCACAGAACTCTGATGCTACCAATGCTATGAGTACTTGAGCAGTGGCACACCCTAAAATGAATTTCACTGTCAGTTGTCATAGCTTATTTATAAAACCTTACTGCCAACAATGAAAAACCTTTTAGCACGCCAGTTAAGATGTCTACAGTACTTTAAATTATTGGCATTTATTGTAAATGGATATTGGCAAGCTTGTTAGCTCGTAATCCACACCCTCGCCAGCTTAATGCGCTATTGTGGCCATCACCAAAACACCAAATTAATGGAAAATCCATAGACAATAAAAATAATCTACATAGTTACCATGACATCACCCATAAAACATGCTGTAAGAAAGCATAGAAAATGTAGGCACATACAGAACAAATATAAAGAACAAGTACAGCAGAGACAATCCTGATTGTGTTGGGCAGGTTGCTCAACAGCCAAGGGCATTGACGGAAACAGCTCAGTGTGCATGTATGTCACATACACACAAGCAAAAACACACACTCATACACAATCCCTACACACACACTTGACTCAAGAATCAATACACTCATGCAGAAACATGGATGAAGACATATATACTTTGTTCTTGCCTCAGACACACCAGGCACGTAACCCATGTAAAGGACAAACACACACACACACACACACACACACACACACACACACACACACACACACACACACAGCCTTGAGGCATGTAAGCCACAGCAGCTACACAACGTGACAGGCCTGTCTACAGGTGGTGTGAGATGCACAAATCAGCGAGACCGGACATTACAGAGCCACAGGCGAGGCTAACACCCTGTCTGTGTGAACACATACACACACACACACACACACACACACACACACACACACACACACACACACACAGCAGCCTGAGTGGTCAATGGCTGGCCGAGTCACAGTAAAAGTCATGTGGTATTAAACAAAGAGCCAGAGGGATGGAGGGAGAAATACAGTGTGTGTTCCATGTAAATCTGCGTGGGAAGGCCAGAGAGAGGAGCAACAGAATCAATAACCACACCGCTGTAAAGTAATGTTCATCTCCCTACTTCTCTTCTTTTTTTTGTGTGCCTCGCACACTGTAGCTCTCCGGAGGATGCAGTGAGCAGAATGAATGCTCCCATCCCTCTACTTCCCCCCGTGGTTAGCATTCAGCCTGCACCTTTCTCTTACCTCAGACAAGTGTACAATCTGCAGCCAAAATAATTGCTGCTGTTCCTAACAGGGTTTCACATGTTTTAGGTCGTCAACAAGCATCTTGAAGCAGAGAGTGCAGATCACATCGCTCCCATTGTGTCGAGACAATAGCACACTTGATTTGCATCAATGACAGTTATCTCACTGTTCTGGGAGAAACTTAACTTGTTTTAAGAAAATATAGCACTAAATTCATTTTTATTTTGGTCATCACAATATCTTTTTGGGTGTAACAGAGTCATGGACAATATGTTTTTGGAAACTACATATTATTAGTTAAATTGGATTAAACTGGATTACAGGGGATGTCAAATCTTGTACATCTGACTTATTTTACTATATCTGAGTTACCGTGTGATGGTGTGGGAGACATATACATACCAACATATTTAATTAAATATTTTTTTATGCACATAAAGCAGAAATGTATCTCAGTATGTGAAGTCAAGCTGTGAACCTCTTTGGCAAATAATTGTGCCGTTTATTTAAAGTGTGGAAAGCAATTCACTGGACGATGAACGATAGAGTAATACATATGTTTAGTGGAATGCTATTGGCTGTGTTCATGTGTGTATTCATAGTTTGCAGCAAAACATTGCCTTTTTACAGAGGATATTTGTCATGTCATAGTATGAAAAGCACAGGTGTAAATGATGAAATGATGGCTCAAGTCTATTTTGCTGCTTCACTTTCAGGGACCTGGTGTGCTGAGTCATTTGAAGGCTGTCATGACTCATCGGGATGCTTGAATAGTGCAAAGCCATCATTAATGTTATGAGTAACACCTGTGCTTTTCCTACTATGACAGTTACAATGTCTGCTGTGAAAATGGTCTGTTGGCAGAATATGTTTGTGTTTAGAATCAATGCCTCATTCACTTATTTACTACTCCCTATAATGACGTTCAATAGTTTACTCTATAGGGAGTGGTAAATTGAGGTTTCAGACACTTACTAGTCATCATCATTAAGCATCATCATGTAGATGCACAACAGTAATTTCTGCATCTGTAAAATGCTCTGCATTGCATTGTGGGATTGTGAGCAGAAAGCAGTGTAGACGCCATGAACACCCCTTTTTTTCATTCCCTTGAATTTTGGAGGGTACTATATAGTGGACATACTGTATTTACACTGTCAGAATTCGGATACTTGAATAAAATGGCGAAAAGAGTTAATGCAATGCAGAATATGATGGAGATGATTTCTGACAGCTAGGCAGGGAGTATATGATTTTTTTACACCTGCAAAAATGAAGACATTACATCAGCCTCAACTGTACTTTGTGTCTAATGCAAATCTTTAAACATTAGCATGATAACATGCTAATGTTGTGTCTAAAATCTCATTTTACCGCAGGCAGCAACCTTTAGGGCTGAAAAATAAAGCCAACACAAAGTGCAAAAAATTGAAATTCCTCTAATGGCCACTAGAGGCTGGCTTCAGAGATGAGTCACTCCTCATAGACACCCATGTTAAAATGTCCAACTTTACAGCAGAAATTAACATGTTTACAGCCTGGTGAAAAAACAGCTTTGGTCTCTTTTATATTTTTCACCTGTTTACATTTGTTTAAGGCTTAAAGTTACGCATAATTAAGGGCAAAAAGCTACAAGTGAGAGAATGTCTGCGGATAGTGTCCTCAGCAGCCTCTCACCCAAATATAGTCACTTCTGGCTCCAAACAAACAAAAAAAGAAGTAGACAGCCAAAATGCTGAACTTGAGGCTTTTAAACAGGAGTCCACAAACCAATGGGTGACATCATGGTAGCTACTTCCATTATCTACAGTCTGTGGTTTACCAGAGTATCCAATATAAATAGGGGGTAGTTAAAGAGTGAATGAGGGATTAATTTCAGACACAGCCTTAGTTTTTTTTTGTTGTCCAACTCATCTATCTTGACCGCCATGAGCACTTTTCTTATCTAAATTTTTCCTTCTGATTTAGAGCACGGAGCCTGTTCAGCCTGTGCATGTGAAGAAAGAAAACACTTCAGACGTTTTGTCCTCTTTTCAGTTCCCACTATAAAGTCCAAGAATGATCCTTTGTTATTTTGGTATGAAATTTCCCCTCTCATCAAATTGCACTCCATTCTGCAGTGGTTAGAGGATGAGACATTGCCTCATTTCCTCATTAGTGTACACCAAGGTAGTAGAATAACCTATGATACCTTCTTTGAAAAAATGTCTCCCCATTAGATAGATGTGTGCATATATACAGGTTAGCAAAACTGATTATTGCACTATGCTTCCAGCATTTTACACTGTCATCATTGTTACACTGAATGGCTCACTCTGGCACGGCTATAGCCAGGGTTATAAATATACATGTGTTTATCATCCTCAAGAAGCAAAGCACAACTAATCCCACCTCTATTCATTTTTCGTTTAGCGGTGTATAAATATGAGGCACTGTCTTGTGTGCATCTTACTGAATTTGCATTTCGGTGAGAGGAGGCACGATGCATCTAATTTATGACTCCAAACTTCCCGAAGGAAAGATGTCACCATCGAACGTGGGTGGACGCGTGGGTGTATCATCTAGTAAAAAAATGTCTGGGAATCGAAGTTTAAAAAAAACAAAAAACAGTTTTTTATTTTACGCGTAGAACAGATTAAATAGGCAGATTAGAACTCATAATCCTTGTGAAGTCTGTTGGGAATAAGATTGTTTTTCACATTTTGGTAAATATATTTAAAACTGTGATTACGACAGATGGTTACAAATCATATTCGTCGCTCATGCATAAAAGACAGAGAGACAGAGAAAGAAGATTAGTGCAGAAAACACTGAATAACAGAAAAAGACAGATAAAATATATGGGAAAGAATCAGCACTAAATTAAATGCCACTTTTAGAAAATTACATAAAATATGGAGATTAGCAGCAGTCAGATGCAACCTAAATTTTATAATATCCATCATCTAGATTTGTTATCTTGAAATACAGTATCCAGTAAACCTGTCCTCTCCACCTCAGCCTCTCAGTGCCTGTGAGGACAAATGTCTGTTTAGTTGATAGTTCAGGTCATTATCTGATTGGCTTTTTTGTAAAATCAGAGGTTTCAAAACAACTCTAATAACTATAACTTAAATGTAAAATGAAGTTTCAAATCTTCTCTGTACTCTAGTTCTTACAGTAAAAGTAAAGTGCCAACACTAAAACCACATTTGCTTCTCAACTGACTCATTACTGTTTGGGTCAGAGGGACATCAGCCTTGTTTCATCTGAAGACAAATTATTCTCTTGTAGATAATTATCTGCACACTATCTAATGGATTTGTCAGTCTTTTCCCCCCCTGAGAGTCAGTCGAGGGTGCAGAATTTGGCAGCAAGAAACCATCTAATTCCACATCATCCACGTATTTTAAAATGTGTGGGCGAGGGGGGGAGTCTGAGATCTAAGGTTCTCCTTGCCAACAACTGCTTCTTTGTAATTGTGAAAATGACAAAACTTCAGACTTGAAAACTGCACAGACATTACTTTGATGCTGAGATCATTAATGTGGGATAAGATCTGAGGTTATGAGGAGCATCTTTTTAATATGATTTCTAAACTGATGTATGGATGTTTATGTTTAACGAATGACGTTGTAGAGAGTAAGGATGGGCATAAGTACTCAAGTACTCGACTTGGACATCATTCATTCAACATACAGAGTAATCAACCGACTCACATGAACAGTGGTAAACTTCCCTCCATTCTAGGAGATCTCTCTGCTCATATCTCTTTGTACTTTCACATTTTGGTATGCCCACTAATATGAACACAATGACTTAAGAAGCAAATCAAGATATTTGAGAACAATTCAGATTTGGCCCCGTTGAGATCAAGAGATCAAGAAACTGACAGTGCAATTGAAATATAATCCAGCACTTTTTACTGCACTGTTTGGCTGTATAGAAATTTGTGAACAGAAAGTGGGCACCATAGTTTTTCCTGTATTTGTCCGGTGCAGCATAGTGGATTCTGGTAGTTGAACGTTTTCTACCTCTTGAGCAAAAGCGGATGCCACAGCTTTCCTCTACTTTTTTGGTCCTAGAGCACCAATTTCAAAAGCATTTGCATCTCTCTACTGCATGGATGGCACAGTTTGATGAAAAGAACATCTTTCCAGCAATGAAATGCTTCTTTAACTGCTATTTATGGATGTCTGCGCAGAGCAATATAGCAAACATCACAGATCTGCAGAGGACTTTCAACGCTTTCAGTCAGGCATAATTCGTTCTAACATTACAGGCCGAATGGCAACCAGGCAAAAGAGGGATGTGTTGAAGGACTGTGGCAAAATAAATGACATGAATGTGCAGTGCAAGCTATGTAACATTAAATGTGTGTCACAGTCTACGCAGTCATTGCAGCACAGTGGATCATACTTAACTCCAACCTCCATTTTCGCTTGGGTGTTCATTTCTGACCCTATTGTTACAATAAAATTTTTGCGAGTACTCAAATATGGACATTACTTAAGATGCCCATCCCTAGTAGAGTGTTATATCTGCTGATTATGATGTATTTAAGTTTTTACAACTCCAAGAAGAAGTGGAATGACGCCTATGACAAATTTTCTCAGCTGGGCAACAGAAGAAAAAAATACAATTGCAGCAAATATTATGATGCTGTTTACATCTGTTCTGATATCTATATCTAAATAATGTCAGGATAATTTCCCTACGGGGATTAATAAAGTACCTATCTATCTATCTATCTATCTATCTATCTATCTATCTATGTTTTCATATTCAATTACATTTCTTAAATGTCTCGCTTTTAGGTATTGACCATTACAAATAGTCCATCCTCCAACCCCACTGACACAGACTTTTATGTGTCTCTCCAAACATCTAACTAAAACTGATCATTCTCTTTCTCTGAACAGTCATATTGGACATGATGTAGCAGCTTTTCCACAGCAGCTACACCGGCTAAGGCTGTTTAAATGCATACTAACAGTTGGTAGACAGCGCAATATTTATGATATATAATGGAAATGACACTGCAGTGGTCAGTCTGTGCTCACATGAGACTACACTGCTAGCTCCACTGTGTCCAGCAGATCTATCATGAGGCTTGAGTCAATTAAACTGGTAGTTTGAATCAATGCCAGTGATAACCCTCTCACTCATAGCAAGTTCTTACATACAAAACTTGTTGATCATTTCTGTCCCTTTCTATCTTAAATCTCTGGTGTCAAATCTGCAGCAAAATCTGTTCCCCATGCTGATTGCATCCTGTTAATCAGCGAAGAACAGACAGACACAGTTATTTACATATGTAATCATAACCTGTTATATTTCACAGCCTCTTTCTGCTTAAAGGAAATCCCTCCAGCCCACCCGGAGATGTGCGTCAGACACGGCTCAAATAGGTGTTATGCTGTTAACAGCTCAAAATTACTGTTGCAATTATCTATTCATGCTGAACTGCTCTAAGAGACACCTTACCTTCTCCTTTGCTCTGTGTACCAGTCTCAGCACTGTTCAAATCAACAGCTCTTGAAACCTAGTCATTTGTTGCGACAAGATTTGCATGTAAATACATGCTTTTTGTATTCTTACTGTTTCCAAACAGCTTCTTGTTAACACTGGACTTATCTTCAGATCAAGTCAATCTGTCAGAGGCTGCACTGCTTACTGTTGGCTTCTCTCTAGCTCAACACTGTGATGCACAAACAAACATTGATGTCTGGTCCTGCTGAAAAGCTCAGGGTTGTGTCGCCGGCTTGTTCACTGACTGGAACAGCTGTTCCAGAACTTTGTGGTTCCCCTTCACAAGCCCTCCAGCTGGGAACAGTATGTCTGATCAGCTCATTATTTCAGCCCTCTACCTGCGCTGAAGCACGGGCCAAATGGATGACTTCAATGAGCAGCCTTTGCCCAAACATCCACATTTAGAGTGCATAATATATCATGATGTCAGCAGTGTGATGGAACAGTTTAGGGCTGCCTTTGAATTTGTAAAATGGTGTTCTGTTTCAAAACAAAATCATGGCAAACAATATTTGGATTTCACAATGTTTTTGGTTAGTATTAATTTAAAAAAATGTATATATTTATATGAATAATGGTGACTATGTCTGACATGAAAGGTGTCAGTAGTGACAAACACACAGAATTACCACTGACTGTAGAGTTTCCCTCTGCTCTACGGAGCGTTATCTTGTTTTTTAGTGAATAGTTCTTGTTTTACTGCCACAAAAAACAGTTTTGGTTCCGTTCAGCAGCAGGCAGCTAATCTCAATGAAAAAGCTTTGGAATCTACTGTAGTACACTACCTGCCAAGCTAAAGAGCCAGAAATGTCTCACAGGTGGAGACCAAAACAGAGGTAAAAGGAGCATGAATATTGAATGTAACATTCAGCCAGAAACACAACTGACAAAACAAACAAATACTTATTTAGACCCATGTGTACCAGATGTGTAAAACAGGAAACACTTTGCCAACACTTTTATGGTTAATAACAGACGGTATAAAGTCTATGACTAGTAATAACAACCTGTGTAATATGTGTGATTAAAAGATTAATATTACTTTAAACTTGACTCTTTTAATGACAAAAAATATGACAAAATAAAGGGTTCGAATTCCAATGGCTTCCACCTCTATTACCACAACTATAGTTAATACTGGTAGAACTAATGTTATGTTATGTCCACAATGAAATTAATTCAGTTCAAGGGTTTCTTAGAAAACTGATCTACAAATAATACCTAAGAAAACAAACTTTACCATATCTGACATATCAATGTAAATTGTGATCCACCGTACTACTATAAACTACTATACTGATCCAAAACAAACAAATAATAGCGTATACAAGCAAAGCCAGTGACTGCCTTACCCTCCTTTGTGTATGTCAGCAGATGGAGGCCTCTTGCTGGCCGTCCCATCCTGATGGACCTTCTTATCCAATGACAGTGACAGCGGAGCATCTCGTACAGGCAGCCCCAGCACCAACGTCTCCTTGGTAACGGATATGGCCTCATCACCTGTTCGACCCATGTGCTTCTTGGCATAGTCAAAGCCCTGGACAGGCTGGCAGGAAAAAGGAAAACACAAACAAGGAGTCAGAAAACCCTTGATTGAAGATCAAAGCTACTGCAGCTTCTAGATCAATCCAATCAGGAACGGAATTCTGGAGATAACAAACTAATAGGCTAAAAAGATGCACTCAGTTTTTACAGCTTTTATCCATTTCAGAATAACTCAGAAATTGTACGTTTTTGTGTTAAGATCTTTTGTTTTTAGTTTGCCTGTCGGATTGATAAAAAGCAACTGCTTGCATTAAAACAAGCAGCATTTTTTGGGGACATATAGCACATGCAAAGACAGCAAAAGGCAACACAAGATACAGTCGAATTCCACAGTACAGCACAGTTTTGCATCTTTACGTCATAGCACAGGCTGGTAAGTGCTATACTGTAAATCAGTGTAATTTATATGCCACAATAAAGAGCAATGAGTGATAAAGCAGCCACAAAATACATTCAGCACTTACACCATGATGTATGTTTCCAAAGAGCAAAGCAAAGCACAGTGAACTGTAGCTAATGTTGGTAAGAGAGTTTTAAAATGGTATGGAGCCACAAGATAAATTCAACAATCAAAGCACACAACAGCAGACAGATGCACATAGTGTGAATGTTATTTCCCAAGACATTTTGAGAAAATGCTGAATTACAATTTCTCGACAAAAAATGGCAAAAAGCGGTGAAAAAATGTCAAAAAATGTAAAAAAAAAAACAGGAGGGTTGAGGATTTGGAGCCATCTGTTATTGCTTTAATAAAACAGCGAATAGTTTGTAACCCACTTGAGCAGCTGACTTTGCTACAATCTGATTGGCTGTTGAGAGAAGTGGTATACCTCACATTCTAAAACCAGCCACTGGCAGTGTGACAAGCTGAATCACAGACCTTGTGAAAATACAGTTTCAAAAGAAATGATTTGATCAGCTGTATGAAAACAAGTTTTCTATGGGTGCAGAAATCTGTTTGGTTGTTGCAGGGGTAGGGGCAGCCATCAATCCCCCCCCACCTCCTCAACCAACGGCACACTGACACACACTGACACACCTTCATTGTTAGCCTATCATCTTGCAGCTATCTTTTCAAATATGATGTTCCTTCAGTCTTTAGTACATCCATGCTGCAGTTGTGCACACCCTCCACCTCTTATCACCGCCTGGTCTTTGCAGATTCATCAGCCTCATCAGCCCCATCAGCCCCATCAGTCTCAGTAGAGTCACCAGCCAGTACCACCAACAGTATCTGGACTCCGTGGGGAGATTTATCTTGCTGCTGCTCAGGGCAGACACATCGTAATTAAAAATCCCTGTAGAGTCTTTCAGTCAAATCTTAATATCACATATCATCTGTTAATCTGTACACCTGTAATCTGTGATAAACAATTATATTTACTACATTCACTTATCTCTGATGACTGAAATGCAGTTGTGGTTACAGCATGATGGAATGCCATCCTTAAACATACCTACATATATGTATTTTAGTGAACTGTTATGCATCTACCTGTGGATATACTAAAATACCAGCCAAAATGTGTTTTTACTTTACCTTTTTTTTTTTTTTTTTTATCACTGGCAGTAAGTGAGCACTGTGTTCAAAGAAAGCTGGGGTCACCATTTTTGGAGTCAGAATTTTTCCAACTATTTGATGAATTTTTGGTAAAAATGTATCACAGCCTAGCTGGGCTTATGAATATTAACCTGCTGTGTGGAGTTAGTTGGCTTCACACCACAGGTTTCCTGTTTCTAACAGATTTTGGCCAGACCGTAGAAAAGCGGGGAAGGTCTGTACCCAAGCGAGTGAATATCTACAGGTTCGGGACTGTGTTCACTTGAATGGGTAAAAAAAAAAACACATTCCAAACCACCTTTTAGTACAGCAACAAAAAAGCAACAAATGGATTAAGTCTGTTGTGCCTCAGATCTGATCAGCAGCAGGTCCTTCAAAGTGTAGCATTTAGATTTTCAGCCCAGCTGAAGTGCTGGACAGCTGAACGGATGACAGAGTTGCTTACAGCTAACATGACATGGTCTCCTGAATATTAAAGAAAAACCTCCAGATAAGTGTTGCTTCCATTTCAGATAAAGGTAATTGGATGAACCTCCCTCCCGGAACCAGTTTTTATCAGTCAGTGAACACCACGGCTGGCATAATGAAAAAGTCAGAAAAGAAATAAATAATAAAGCTTAACAGCACCTTTGAAGTCAGGGGTTTTGGCATAAAGAGACAAAGAGAGAAAGGCAGCAGAAGATGCGTTTTGCTAAAGCCTCCCAGGCTTGGACACATTCTTTGTATTGCTAAATGCCTTTCAATTTACGGAATAGAGAACGAGGGGGGAAAAAAGGAGAGAAAACCCTTTTTAGGTTACACAACAAAGCAGACGAAACCCTGATTTTTTTGCCTCCCCTTTTCTATTTTGAGCGGCTCTAAAATGGGACGCCTAATGCATTTGATGATGCATGCTAAATTCTGAGTGCATGTGAGGTTAGGCAGCGTGGGCATCCGGCTGACGGCGTGGTTAATAATTCATCAGTTATACACACCGCTGTGCCATTAACTAGCTCCAGTGCACGTGGCCGCAGCCGTGGACGAGTTTCGGGAAATTGATACATATAGAACACACACAAACATTAGAGAGAGAGAGTGGGGACTGGCCCTCTAACCGTGGCATGAATATATGGATTGAGCGTGTATGTGCGTGCACCTTTTACCCACTGAAGTGATGTATGTTGACAGTTGTGACTCTATCGTGTGAAAGATGTATGTAGAGTGCAAACACTCATTTGCCTATGGCCTCGTGCTGTTCCCAGGTTGAGGAGGAGTTTAGCTGTGTGTGTGTGTGTGTGTGTGTGTGTATTTATGACGAGCGAACAAAGGGCAGCAGGCGAGGGAGGAGGGAAGTGGTGAATAAAATGCTCCAAATATATCCCTCCACCGATATGCATTATGTGTATGGATTATTGAGGAGCAAACATTAGACATAGTGTCAGGGGTGTTGAACTGACAGTGATGACCTGACGGTTTCTGCACATTGACTATAAAAGATGCGTCATCTAGTAGCTCGCGGGTAATGGCCATCATGCATGGAGACAGTATGGATTCTCAGAAATGACAGGGCCCAGGGGTGTAACCTTGAAAAGTGCGCCTGACATTTCACGACTTGTATTTTACTGCGCTGGCTCAAGGTCTCTCTCTTTCTCTGTCTGTTCTGTTCACACTCACGTATCCTTCCTTCCTATTTATCCCTGCCTCTTCTTCCTTTTCTCCCATCTCCACTACCACCTCTCCCTCTCCTTCACTGTCTACTGACAGCATGTTGACTTAACAAATCGCCATCTTTCATCTTTTGTGAGCAGCTCAGTTTAATGAAGACTTTGGCTGTGGACACGGCTCGTGGAACGGCGTGCACCTCTGATCAGCCTGTCAGAGATGGATGGCAGTTTTCTCCACGTCCATTTAGAACAGTGACGGAGTAAAAGAGCAGGAGAGAAGGGAGAGAAAGATGGCAACACGGGGCCAAGCCATTTCTTTCACTGAAAGATGTCATATGAAGTGACTGCGAGCACGACCCTGCTGCACCACCAAATTATCTGCACTTGTTTTTCTTGCCTGCACTATCACACAGAAGCTTCTCCTCTTGTCTAATTTTAACTCAGAGCAACAGCCAACAGCAGCTTGATGAGGTACAGCAGATGGACGAGATATGCTCTATTCCCCCTGCGGCCATATTGATTTAAATTCAGCTCTAGCAGGGCGAATAGTGGAAGCGTACCACAGAGCTGCATGCAAAAAAAACGCCCCGAAGAGTGGGCACATTTTAGAAGTAAAATAAGACGCACAGCAGGGTAGACTGGGGTGCACATCAGCATGACTCTGCAGCGGTTAGATAAACTCCTCCTGGGGCAGGTATGGGGCATGATGCAGCAAAATGCTAAATACCTCGAGTCCTTTAAATGGCAGCCACTGCATTGTACTTTCATTGAACACCTTACAAATGAAAAATGGATTGCCTTGACTTTTGCTGATTCCACCTCTATTGTACTCCACATAGAAGCCGGCTATCTGAGGTTTTCATGCCTATACAAGAAGGCACAGAGGGAGGAAAAGCCATTTTGAAGAATGTTCCAGCTGCACAGCAGACTTGCAGAGTGATGAAGTCAGCCGGACTCTGCAGAATCTCTCTTTAATGCTTAAACACACATTCAGACCTAATATAAACCAGCGTATTGATCGGCTGCTTTATCTGCAAGGTGACTGAGTGCCGAGTGGGATGGGAGCAGTTCACACACATGCATACAAACACACAAATGCACGTAGTAGATCAATTTGATGGAGTCCATTATTTTGCTTAGGTCTGGTTAGTATTCATATGATGTGATGCGCTGTTTGTTCATAAGTCCGCCAGCCCCTAATTTCCAGATTGAGATCAGTTTCCACAGGAAATTGTCAGATTGGTATGTTTCTGCAAACCACCGATAAGTTACATTTCTAAAGTGACCGCGTGTATGAGCTGACGTTGTTACTGGCAGGAGGGGATAGTGGATGGTGTGTCACCTGGGTGAGATGTCTGCCAAGACTGTTTGAGATTGGCAAACAACAAAACTGGTTGTCATTTAGCGAGTCATTGCTGTGTTTCCAGAGGGTTTTTAGGCACCAAAACTGAGTGTTTTTTAACGACCTATGTTTTTCCTGCTGAGATCGTGACACAAAATGCAGTCACCCACCAAACTGACTATTTTAAGACAAAACATGATCTGCAAGACATGCTTATTAATAATAAGAGGTGTAAATGCTTAGGCATATCATTATCCAGATAACATACCCAGACACAGGTCACATGTTACCCGGTGCTAATGGGGCCATAGAGCTAAAAGGATAAGTTCACATTTTTTCAAATTTAATTTAAAGGATAATTCAACACCAGGCTCAAAAGCAATGTTTAACTCCCCTCTTTAGTCAAAAAGGAGGAGTCTATTTCATATATACTGCAGACTGTATAAAGTATAAAGATTTCGCAAAAAGGTGAAGCCAAAACATCTCAATCAGCCCCTGGTGGCTGGCTGCAGCATAGGTCCTAAACCCCCTCTCCCTTGATGTTAGTGGAGGGGACATGGACCAAACTTAAAAAAAATAAAAAAATCCCAAAGATGGTCTCTGTCACTTTAGATAGTTCTTCTCACATTGATATATGTTTTTTAAGTTTGGATTTAATTGGTTATTTGATGCTGTAAATATGGGATGTGGTGTCATATTTGACAGCTGTGTGCACCAATCGGTGTGCTCACAATCAATGTCACTGCTTATAACTGTGTCAGGGAATCGCAATTGCGCAGAGTGTGGCTCTAAATGACAAAGGTGGCAGCTGTCATATCAGGATATTTTGGCTTCATTTTTGTTCAGTGGGAGAAAGTGGAGACGTGTCGTCAATCCTTACAATCAATCAACTACATCAATGAGTGATGCTGGGTGTGGTCCAAAGGATGCTTTTTTCTGCACCTGCAACCAAATTTATCATTATGGGTTATATGGGTTGTAAGAAATTGTGGTCGAAATCCACAGTGCTCATTATGTGCAAAAATGCATTCTGATACGGCCAAATCAAAAATAAAGTGCTAAAGCCAAAGGAAGCATCTTACAGCTTTACAGTCTTTACAGTTGCCTTGTTTTACTATCCCTCCCCTGCAGCTCAGCTCAACACTGATGAGCAACACAGAGAGAGGGAACTGTGTACTGAAAAGACAGAAACATTGGAAAATGAAGAGGACAGTAGGACCAATTACAGCGACCACTAACTCTTTCCAAGCACGTGTAGGCACGTGAGTCTTGTATTAAGATAGACTTGAAAGCATTTTAACCTTTGCTTTAATCAGCTAGAAGTACTTAACTCCAGTTTGCCACAATGCCACAAGCTCTTCCCTAAACTTAATCCCAGTGTGAAATATTTATCTCATTTGCTCATGCATGCCACTGTTTGGGATTGGAAGAGGGTAAACACCGCTGTGGATAAGAACAGTGATTGTAGCCTCACGGCACCACTTGTGAAATCGCATATTTCGGGACTCTTTAATATTTGATGCGCTCTCTCATAAAACACTACATAAATGATGTTAAATGTTTACAAATGATTGTAAAGCAAATAAAACCTAAGTGCTCGGAAATTTAATGTTAATATAATACCACAGTATGAGCAGATACAGTCGAGCAGGGACACAGACACATCGTGTACATATACTCGGGGTGTTTACACCCTGCTGTGCTGTAACATTAGCTCCATTTTCTCCATTACAAAAATGTCCTGCCAATTCCTTCATCCTTTGCTCACCTCACTTTGCCTCTTGGGAGATGAGGACGGGAAAGGCTGGCCCAAAATAACCTGCAAATCAGCTGACATGCTCCACCACAGCAACAGTAACCACAGGGACGGCCTCTGCATGGTTCTTTGTAATTCAAAGCGTTTTAGCATTTTTTTTAATCCGTTGTCTGTGGCCATTGCTCTGCTTTGGGTCTAGCCATGATAAAGTATATAATTCAGTGGAGAACCTCGGATGAAAAAAGAGTTGGGTTGGGGGTCCGTGCAGGGCTCCTGCTGAGCCACTGTGGGATGAGAGTGGCTTCATCTGAGAGGATAAAACGACTGGCTTGAAAGGGAAAGGAACTGGCAGAGAGGCAGTCTCAGCTGATGACACAAGCTTGAGTCACTTTTTATGGATGCTACAAAATAAAAATAGATTGGTTTGGTTCGCAGGTTTTGAGCTTCCCTTCCACTATTCATGTTTATGAGCCCCGCTTAAAAATGGCTTCTCCCGGCCAGCAGAACTCAGCTCATTTGCTTGTTTTTACGAGCTAGCCTATCCTTGTTAATTCAGCCGATCGACTCCAACCCAAACAATTTAAATCTTAAGGAATGTGCTTGTGATTTTTACACCCCTATTATAGTTTTTTTCACCTTTCCTCACCGCCCCCTCCTCTCTCCCTCTATTGATCTCCTGTAGCCAATGAGGATGGTGGAATAAGTCATGTCCACAGCACAGAAGCCACATGCACAGATTTACCCAGCAACAGCGACAGGCAGCACATACAGAGTTGCTCAACACAATCAGTCAGTCAAAACCAGCAAACACTGCAGTAACTCATTCATTCATTACTGCATTAATGTAGTCAGTCAGTAATCCACCCAACCAGAGTCTAGTGAATACCTGGTGGTGGTAACTGCCCTCCCTTCGATATGAGGTCTAAACAGGAAGAGAGTCAGAGGGACAAGGTCAGGGAGGGGCTGATAAAATAACAGAACAGAAGAGAGGAGAATGCAAAATGATAGGATAGGATAGGATAGGATAGGATAGGATAGGATAGGATAAGATAGGATAGGATAGGATGCATTCAATTCTCATAGTTTGCCCATCACTCTTCCCTGTATAAATAACACTGTACTCACCATATTAATTGCTGAGTTCTGGATAGATTGTAAAATAGCTTAAACAACATATGGCTGAGCAAGAAACACGAGCAGTCAGATAATCAGACAGGTTTTAAAAGGTAAATGTGATGTTTTCCTCTATTGTCAACAAATCCTATCAATAAACCAAAACCAACAAGTTAGGCCCTGTCCAAATACCCACACTTGCCCTTAATTGTGCGTTCCCGCTAAGGGGCGCAAGTGCGTAGGGTGTCCCAGTTGTCTTCTGTTGTTATCAAGGGGTGCAAACCTGCGCCCTCAATGCACCCCTTCCGAAAGTGCGCATCAGACCTCACTTCGCTGAAGGATTTTACCCAGAATCCTCCGTAGCGTCGTAACGCCCTAACACTGCACAGCTGGCCGGTACAACTCATGATCTTCAAACGTTAACTGACAGTCTACATCACTTTACAGCTTTGATTGTGTCTTTAATTATTATTATTTTATTACCGTATGTCTTTATAGTTTATTCTATATCACAATTTACCACAATTTATCCAAGCAAAAAACATTTTAATAGGAATATCAGTAATCTAGGCTACGTTAATGGTACAGTAAAAAAGATGTTACAGCTAATATACACATTATTAACAGGTAAATTCAAGAGTAATTTAATTTACCTGCTGGTCGGGCATCAGTATCAATACGATCTGATGTAGATGCTGTACATAACTGTCCCAATTCTCCTTTTTAAACAGTGTCGGTCCCTTGCGCACTTACGCCCCTCACTGCACTTTCAGCAAGTGCACTTCAGGGAAGACCCCAGGGCGCAAGTGCAGGTTTGGACAGGGCCATAGTTTGTTTCTCCAAAATTTTTCAACCTCTCTACATTGTTTATGCCAATCAGGCCCAAACCCACTGATTCTTACTGAATATGTAAGAAGACGTAGGGAAAAAAAGTAAATTATGCATTTGCTGGAGACTGTTTTCATATGTGGAATTAAACACTTTTCGTTATACCCAAACTGTGGATATAAGCCTGCCATTGGCTATCTATTTCAGCCAGCATTCTCCACTCCCTCCACTATCTGCAAGCTACCATTTTGCAAGGACACCATCCCTGCAACCTGGGCTTAGAGCAGCCCAAGACAATTTAGATTGGTTTAGAAAATGCAAACAACCCAGAGCATTTTTTTTCCCTAAAGACCAGACCTTTCTCTGGCGCTGACACAGCGCTCTGGAGATAGGTCTGGCTACGTGAGATTAATAAACATTTGGTGCTCTAGTTGTAGTTATGGCAGTATGATGGTGTTTGTGGGGATTGCCTCAAAATAAAATCAACTAAGTTACTAAATGCACATGTTCATGGTACTGTAATAAGGGAACCCATTGCAATAGTGTGGCTCACTAATGTGTTTTCCCCTCAAAATTCCCCTCAAATTATTCAATGTGTAAATCTGTTGGACAGCTAAAGACTCAGACCAGCTCTGTTGGAGTGTCTGAATGTCTGTACAAAGAAAACAACCCTGTGAAGTTTATCCACTGATTCATTTTTTAATTGAAACTACATGTGGAACATTGTCAGACCCACAGCCAGTGTGGTCTAGAGATAACGTCATAGCTTGCACAGTCAGTAGTGGTCAGCTGGCAGCAAACACACAAACAGATTAACCCTAACCCCCACGGTCACATGACCACTGTCTTGCAGGTTATAGATGTTCATTGAGAGTCTCCCTACAGTTTACAGACCGACTTCCTAGTTCAACTTAACATATAAAACTAGCTGTAATTGTGCCTACACAAAAGCCCCTATTACACTGCCAGATTTTTGCCAAATATTGGGCCGTTTTGCCAGCAAGCTGCGAGCGTTTAGACACACAGAGCCGGATTGGCGAGTTGATCCGAGGTGCCCAATTTTCCGCCTCGTAGGGTAGACATATTGGCGGAACCCTTTTAGTTTAAAAAGACCAAGGTGGCCTTCCGCAACGGGAGGGGCTGTTGAAGACACTGCACTTGCGACCCATTGGCAGTGGATAAACAGGAAACAACTGATAGCAGGAATAAGCGAGCAGCTAGTAGCAAGAGGGAAACGCAGACCTGACAGACTTCGCAGTAAAGATGAGCAACTGGGGAGACAAGGCATTGCGCGCCCTCCTTGTCCTCGCAAACGAAGAGGCCATTAACCGTCAGACGACGGGGATGGTGAAGAACGGGTCAACTTATGAGAGAATCACCGAAGGACTGACCAGCCGAGGCTTCCCTTGGAGTACGTCACTATTTACGTCACATGCTAAGCTCCCCAGCATCCCCAGATGTTATGCACTAGCCTCCGCAGGCTCACCGACATCGAATAGAGATCTTCACATTTTCTGCAACACCTCCGAGAGAGTGTACGGGTCTGTTGCTTACTTATGGACTGAAGATCCCCAGAAGGAAGTCCATGTCTCCTTTGTCCTACACGTTTTGCTACTTGCTCACGCCCCCCATTGCCCCGAAAAAGGCATATTCTATATGAACAAAAGTAGGCAGGCAGCATTTTGCTCCACGCCCCAATTGTGTTTTTATATTGCCAATGCTGAAAGAAGACTGATTGGGCTTTCCTGCAAATTTGCACAATTCCTATTTAAAAGGGCTATAGTGTGCACTCACTTTTGAAACCTAAGACAATCTGGCTGGACTGATGTTGCGAGTTTATAACTTGTCTAACCATATTTCTTACCATGCCATCTTGTGATTTATTCCACTGGTGAGTGTAGTGTTACAGTATCTTATGGGACAGAAAGGATGGCAAAAGTACAGACATAAGATTCAAGTTATAATCAGCTACATCTATTCTTTAAGGAGTAAATGTGTATTTTGTTTACTTTGAGGCATATTTTACCCAATTAACCCACAACACATATTGACTGCGTGCAAACTGTGTCAAAACGAGACATGTGGAGTAAAGAGTGAATAAATTCCAATTCTTCCCAGTGATTTCAGTAACTTTATTTTGGGTTGGACCATATTAAAGGGACAGTCTTTCACGACAATAATGGAACTAAATGGCACTCGTGGTGCTCAAAGTAAAAAAAAAGACATTTGAAAAGCTCAACAGCAATGTTTCCTTCCAGAAATTATGATTTGGTTACCCAAGATAATCAAGGAGGAGGAAACGTGCATCTACTCATGGACGAGAGGCTATAATGTTAGCTGGCTCAGTGGAGCTAGGTGAGCCGGCAGTAGATGCATGCTTCCTTCTGTGCGGTGACCCAATTGATGGCTGTAGTTCAGTAGAGAGAAAATAGTTCCTACATGAAACTGCTACATTAAGGTCTGGATTATCTTTAACAACCGGGTCATGATTTCTGGAAAGAGACATTGCTGTTGAGTTTTTCAAATGTATTTTTTAGACTTTGAGCACCACAAGCGAAGTGCCACCTAGTTCCATGACAGAGGGCAGACATCTCTATGGCTGATATCTCAAACACTCTGCAACTCACACCAAAACAATATAGACTGATAAATATATCACCCATGGTAAGAAGAAAAATATGTTTTGATTTGATATTTGATTGTGGGGTAAATTGTCCCTTTAACATATTCAAATTTGATCAAATTCAGTAAATCAGAAAGCTGGTTAGGACTCCCAGTTTACAGCTACACGTACAACACCAGTTACTATGGCATCAAATCATCTTAATGCTGTGCTTTTGGTTTTCTTACACAGAACAGCACTGCATTATGGGTATATATTAATTTCAGGTTAAATAGCTATAATTATTTGCTCCATCATGAGCTTCAGAAACATTGTGCAGATATTTGTAGAGAGAGTTCTTTCTACTACTGCTCAGTCAAGGAGGGAATATTTCACTGATGGTCAAAGCTTTTAAGTCGTCTTTGATCTGGAGTGAAAAATATTCTGTGTTTTGGTTTATTCATAACATTAGGGAGATTCCTTTGCTGGGTATCAAAAGTTTGTGTGAACAGCTTGACCTGAATAAGACCTCAGCCAGAGTGAATGTGCAGCCAATGACAGGAATTCTCACTGGAGTGGAAGTCTAATCAGGATATCAGATGTGAAACACACTTCAAGATTATGGAATTTTGAACAAAGCCGAGCCACATCAAGAGCCTCTTCAGAACAAATGAGGCTGGCCGGCTTATTGCTTGTTTACCACTTCACTGGCTACAGTGACACAAGCAGCTGTTGTTCTGGCGTCGTGCACTGCGCCGTGTCCAGGAGAACAATCCGACCTGATCAAACCAGCTGGTGGCAATCTATTCCACACATGCTCACTGGAAATGATTGATTTTTATTTAACCTCAAATGAGTTGATGTTGAGTGGGCACTATTATTGTGAAAGGGCCAACATTACCCTAAGGTTCACTTCCAGTACACTGAGCCCTGCCCATTTCTTCTCGGTCGATTAGTCTTCAAAGCATGCATGATTAGCAATGACCATGGGCTATTGGGCAGCGGGGAAACAAATGAGTGAGGCCCAGACAGATGGGATTACATTTTTCTGACCTGGAGACACAACTTAACACAATCAGTTTGCTGCGTGATGCGTCACTCATTTCAGGGCCAGGTTACGTAATCTTTGTTTCGTAGAATTGGCTTGTGGACACATTGAGGTGAAACAGTGACGTTCAAACAATTTGGGCTGAGACTTTACTTCACAAGAGTGAGGCAACAGCTGATTATTTTGAATAGTAGATGAAAGGAAGAACAGGAAGAAGAAAGAGTAGAGAGTAAAAAAGAAGATGTAAAGGAAGAGAAGGAGAAAGGGATAAAACTGGACAATTTATTTTAACTGTCTTACCTTGGAGCGGGTTTTGAAGGTCCTGAAGGCGCCAGTTTTGAAGATGACCCTGTTCCTTTTACACAGAATAAAAGACACCATGCCGATCACCACCATCAACAGGAAGAGAGGCGTCAGAATGGCCATGATCCACAGGTTGCTCTGCGGCGTCTTTACCACAGCTGCAGACATACAAATATTATTCCTCAGTATCAGTAATTTAGACATTAAATGACCCTCCAGTGATTACAAAGCACACACTTTGCAAAGACAGCACAAGCGGAAACAAACACTCCACCACAGATCATGCTGTTCAGCAACTGTACACAGTTCAAAGAACAGTTCGATATTTGGATGAAACATGTTTGTTCGCTTTCTTGCTGAGAGTTAGATGTGAAAACTGACACCACTCTCATGTTTGCATGCTGCGTATGGAGCCACAGTCAGCAGGTTATCTTAGCTTAGCCTTGGTTAGAGGAAAATTCAGCCCTCCTACACCTCCAAAGCTAAAACTAAAACACTTTGTACGTGGTTTGTTTTATCTGTACAAATGAGGGCGTGATTTCCTCTGGGGATGGCCGCACTCACTTTTATAGTTTCAGTTAGATTTACAGTACTCACTTCTAAGCTGATTAAAATGTTACAACACTTTTCTGAGTCGCCTTTAATCATTACTGTGGTCCACAGCAATAAGGAATGCTTCACCCCCTGATGATCATTTGTATATCAATTATTTATCCCGTGTTGAGATGATTTTGTGGAGGAAATGAGATGTTTTTAATTTTTTTTGCATGCCTCTGGTGAACAAAGAATCCAAAAATGGAGAAAATTCTTGATGAAATAAAGCAAAAGGGGACATTAAAACTACATTAAAACATCTATTTACAAACTTTCATTCATGCAGCATAATTCATGTCTAATTTATCCAGTCGTCTGCACAGTGCTTCCCAAACAGAAAGCCCTTTCCAACCAGGAACTGAATGGAACTCTGTTCTCTCTTCAAAGCCAGACTCCATTCACAAAAACAGTAATTTTACCTCACTGAAACACAGAAGCTGGTCTACCGCTGCTTTGATTGGTAGTTTCTGTTATTGTGTGATGTTGGTGAATCCAAAATAAACCTTTAAAACAACAAAGTCACACAATAACACAAACAAATTAACTGAGGCAGGAGAAGTGTTCTGTGTTCAGGGACATAAAATTAATGTTATTGTCAATGGAGTTTGGCTATGAAGAGAGCATAAATTAGGTTTTCCTTTCCACTAGGTTCCCTGTTAGTAAAGGCTGTCTGTCTGGGAAGTGCTGGGCATACAACTGAATAAGTACTGGATTATACTCCATGGATTGTGTGAGAGTTTGTAAACAGTTGTTTTGATATAGTTTTGATGTTCAACGTGGACCCCTGTGACTTCAATTCATCAAGAATCTGTCTCCATTTCTGGATTCTCCCTGATACACCGTGGAGGCATGTAAAAAAAAAAACATTTTCTTTAGTGAATAACTGATAAAGAAATTATCATTTGGGAGGTGAAGTATATTTATAGGAGCAGCTGTAAGTGATTTGCAGACTTAAATTTGCCCTTGGCTTTGGCTCTCAGGCTACATACAGTTTATTGGTTCCTGACCCTCTGATAGGTGAAGTAAGACTGCAGAAACTATTCAGGGCTGAAAAAATACTGCAAACTCATTAGCAAGGTTTTAGGGAGGGTTTGTAGGGGAAAAAACATATTAAATCAATATGTTTTTAAATCAACATTCACCTATAAATATGTAAGAAATTAATCAAATATTAAATATTAGATATCGCAGTAAGAGACAGTGCTCTTTTTAGTGAAGATGCACATATGATATCAGTCTATTATGAGGTATGAGGTCTAAAGAAAATTTAAGTAAGGCAATTTACCAGCATTTGCATTACTATTCATCATAAATTTGGAGCCTGACATGACACATTATATAATACTGTTATTTCTATGATTGATATAAATATATAAAATGGCAGAAATAGTGTTCATCATGCACATACTTCCCCTGTTACCTTATGCTAAGCTAGGCTAACCATCTTCTGGCTGTAGCTTCATATCTAGTGCACAGATATAAGAGTGGGATCAATCTCCTGATCAGACGCTCAGCAAGGAAGCAAATAACCTTATTTCCCGAAATCTCATCTATTCAATTCAACTGTACAAACATTGCATAATGACTTGGAATCTACATCTTGTTTATGCTTTTAAGTACAAAATAAAAAACTTATTTGAACCTAAAGTTTTCCACTTGAACATCTTCTATAAAAATCACCTCTTCAGGACTCCTCTATTACAATGCAGAGTGCCAAAGGGATGTGCTTTCACTTGAAGGACTAATGCAGTTTATTTCACTGGAGCCTCTTAAGGCAAACCAACTGAATTTTACAAGAACACTGTGTTCAGTTTTCAGCCTGGGTATTAGGAGGAGCTGTGAAGGCCGCTGACGGTTGTTGGTGTCGCTCCAGTTTGTTAATTATAGAATGTGGGGAAACGTGAGGGAGAAGAGGTGAGAGGGAACACTTTGTCCTCATCAGCAGCAACAATATGAACATCTAATGCAATAATATACCCAACTGCAACCTTCTGAAACATCAGGTAAGTGTGGAAAAACAATCCTTAATTTTAAATCTGTGACTTTGAATTTGTATTGATATTCTGAAGCTTATTGGATGCATACTGCAGGGCATTATGGAAATGTATGGAAATCCTTAAAGCTACACAATGTCACAGTAAGCCAGGGCTGTTGCACTTGATAAATCTAAAAGTGTAGTTAAAATAGGAATATTTTTTTCCTGCAGTGCAGTGTCTCTATAGTGATTGCTAAATGAGGAATGCACTCTTTGATTTGGCTCTGCATTTATAATAAATATGTTTGTACACATATGTGCACAACTATTTGCATAATAGCTAAATGCCAAAAAAAAAAAAAAAAACATGGGAAAGAAAATCTGTATGAATGTGTGTGTAAATATGCAAAAGGCAAACAGAAAGAGTCCTATTTCATGCAAATTATTTCTATAGCTGGTATAAATCACCATGGGAGAAGTGCAGAATGTATTTTTTATTTTTCATTTGAATAAACTATGCATTGATTTAGAAACATTAGAATTATTAATATATATTTATTTTATTTTACAAAAAGATGTGCCAAACAATTTCTCAGCATCATGCATCTGTCGGAAAAAACTATTTAGCTAATGGTAATGTTCTCCCTTTTCTTAGATGTGATGTTATGTCACTGTAGACCTCAGCTCCTAGTAAGCTAGAGCAATATGATCGCATTACACGGTGGTGACACGTGATGTGTTAAATAACATGGTGACGGCCACCCATTGCGAGATGCTGTTGAAGCAATTTGTGTCCACCACAACAAAGGATTCATATTGACGTTATTGACAGCATTGTTTCCATGGTGCCAGCAAGTACTTTTAACACATCACCTGCCACCACCATATGTGTTTAGAGGTCTGGTCATATTTCTGTGAGATCCAGTAGAAGGAGCTGCATCACTTTGTCCTGATAATTTTGTTTGTAACCACATTAACCCTTTGAAACCTGAACAAATTGGCTTGATTTCTTTTTAAATCATGGGAAGAAGAAAATGTGCATGAAAGAAGAAATGACCCAAAAAATCAGCAAAAAGAAATTAGAAAAAAGAGAAAATTAAAAATAGAAAAAGATGTTTGAAAAAAAGAAAGAAAGATAAAAACAAACAAACAAGAAAATAACCTGGAAAGTGTGCTTAAAAATTATAATAATTCTGTGACATAATTTTAAGATGTAATAATAATAAAAATTATAAATATAGTTTTCCCTAGTTTGAGTTTGAGTCACATTGTGATGCGCTTAGGTTCTCTTTGGTAAAAAAAAAAAACAAAACAGAAGAGTATTGGGCATAGTAAATTATAATGTTCTCATGATGAGTTCAAATATAATCTTGTAAATATAATGACAACAAAACAAAAAAAACAACAACAAAAAACACATTGGATATTGGTATCGGCACAGAATTTCACAGCTGGTGCATCCCTTGTCTCTTGTGCCTGACTTCCTTGATCCTCTACACATATGATACATTATAATGTAACATCTAAGTATAGTAAGATAACAAGCTTACGTTCAGCCTGTACTTGTACGAAGTATCCCAGTGTCAGAGCCATGGTCTGGGAGTCCAGACTGCTCAGGGTCTTGGCAGCATTGGATCCAGTGATGGGTGCTCCATTCAACTGAGCGTAGTAGGTCATCTCTGCTGGGTTCTTGGGACCAGGCAGTCGACGCATGCTCACCATCTGGAAGAGGACAAATAAAGTGTCCAATATCTCAATCTGATAAAAGCTTTTCTAGGAAAAAAAACAACTTTTTTCTATCACCACACACAAATACCACTACATATTCACTGTAGACTAAATTGTTCAAAACAACCACAGTTTATTTTGAAGATTGAGAATATCAGCATAACATAACATCTATAGCCAGACTGAATACACAGTCCTTTATCTGTCCACACCAACAGATTAAAAATCCCTGCCACATCTACAGTGGCCCAATCAAAATTCCGAATCGGCTCGGCTGCTTTGATCATAACGAACCATTTGCTGTAAGATAACTGCACTTGGGGAAGACACTCGAGGATAACTGAGTCACTTGAAATCTCAATTTCCTTTCATCATACATCAAACACTTTTTTTTTTAATTTGACGAACACATCACACAGTTTAATCAAGTCTGGTAATTTGATTTTGTCATAAAATGAAGGGACGTATGGTATTAAATGGCTGCATGATTTTTTCCCCTCTCTGCAACTCGTCCCCCCGAACCCCCCCTCGCCGTAAGCCTGTTCCAGTCTCCTCCATTTCTGCAGCCATAAAGCTAGTCATCTGTGACTTCCCATAAAACCTTGAGGTTGTGTAAGGCGTAAAACCCAGCAAAAGTCAATCGCTGTCTTAATTTGCACAATATGGAACACTGGGCACGGAGTCGACACATACAGAACATAACATACACACAAACCTTTGAAACCTTTGTGCTTGTGAGAACCTGTACTTTCGATCCCAAATCTTTATTCCCCACTTCTAACTCAATCTGCTGCTAACATAGCCTAATTTAAAATGACCATACTCCTCAAGAACAGGACAAACAAATCAAATTTCTAATTATTATTAATTAATTTGCTTATTATGTTTGAGGTTTGAGATTGTGTGGCAAAGTAGGGTTGGCTCTGAGAACCCTCTGACGTGACGAGACTTGGAGTGTGCTCCCACACAGCAACCTTTTTAATACAAGAAACTATTTTAAAAATGGCTCTACAGCTACAACCAGCTTTTATTGTAATAAGCGATTGCTCAGTGGAATATTTTCTCAATGGTCTGATTAATTGTTTGGTCTTAAAAATGTTGGGAAACAATGAAAAATATACATGGCAATTTCTCTCTTTCAAGTCCAACATGATGTCATTAAATTGCTGGTTTTGTTCTATGAATAGTCCAAAACCGACAGATACTCAGTTTATTATCACATAAAGCAAATCCTTGAAATTAAGATACTGGAATAAGTGCTTGTTTGGCAGTTTTGCTTGAAAAGTAATTGATTAAAAAAGGCATCAATCAACTAATCACTTAAGCAATAATTCCCGCAATCAATTTTATGGGTGTTTTTTCAATTTATGTTTCTGACAATCTTACTTATGAGCACTCGTCTGCAGGCAATGAAGCTTTAGTCAACACACCAAGAAGGAGAGTTTCCAAAAGTGTCTTTGCTCACAAAACGGTGCTGTCCAGGGTGCTGAATGTAGAACTGTCCTGGATGTTCACTAATGGCCCAGAGTTTGTTAGTTCAAGCTAATCATTAGCCTCACCTGATCCCAGAATTTGTCTCGGTGATTTGGTGCATAACAATACTGCAAATGTCAAGAAACGACTTAAGATTTATATTAAAAAAAATCCTCCATCCTTCCAGCATTAAGATCCTTGTGATGGCACTGGATGTGGGTCAGAATGCCCACCATTTTGTTCAAGACTAAAGTATCTTGATACATATGAGATTGATTGCCACACAATTCTATACACACATTTATGAGCTTATTTTAAGTCTCTACATATGATTGCACAAAATATGGTCATTCATGGTTCACTGAGGGCAAATTCCTCTCCCGGCTTTTCATCTCGCACCATCATGAGGTCAAAAATTCATTCTGTCCTGAATGTGCTTATAAGCAACTGTCTGCAAAGCTAATGACACTCCCATGAGTATCAGCTGTATTTTCATGCGTGTAAGCATGCCAACACGCTAAACTAGGTTGATGCACATGGTAAATATTACACCTGCTACATCAGCATGTTAACATGTGAGCATGCCGCCATGCTGGCATTAGCATTTAGCACAAATCCCATCAGTGCATGCTGAAAGTACAACCTCACAGAGCTGCAAGCATGACTGTTGACTCTGTTGCTTCTGCAAAGTCAACTTGTGGTTTGTTCTCGGTGAAGCCCCAGAAAAATTAGATCCCATTCAGCTACATTGCACGAGATAAGATTAACGGACACATGCAGGTGATAAATTGTTCACTTGATTGATTGATTGATTGATATGGTCCAATTAACCCAAACCTGAGTCCACATCATGAACTTACACCTTGCACAGGTGAAACTCTTGCATCATCTTGTGCAAACTGATTCTTTTATGAGCATAAACAATCCTGCCATCACCACTTGTAATATACTAAATGACACACAAACATCCTTTTCCCACCCACCTGCACGGTGTAGCTCCCCACCGTGGTGGCCCGCCGAGATCGCACAATCCGAGAGCCCTGCCTGCCAGCCACCAGGAAGAGCTCAGCCAGCCGCTGCTCCATCAGGCTGGCAAAGCTCTGGTAGTTAGCCTCCAGGGAGGAGCTGTCCACATCCTGGATCACTGTGAGGACAGACAAGAGAGGACAGGGGAGGGATTAAGGGGGTATAGAGGTGTTAAGGCAGGCAAAAAGGGGCAAAAGAGGAGATGGGTGAAGGGATGGAGGATGGCAGGGGGACGACAACGTGAGAAGGAGAGGAGACGAGGGACGGAAGGAGAGATTGGGTGAGAGGAGGGGATATGTGAGAGGAAGAAGAGTAAGGAGATGGAGGAGGAGAGAAAATATCAGAGGGGAATCATTTGGGAACAGTATTGATAATGCGGAGAAGGGAAGAGAGAGGGAAAGATAAACAAGAGGCAGGAGATGAGTGGGACATAAGAGAGGGTGAGACGATCTCTTCCATTTAAAAGCTGTTTACCCAGAAACTTCTATTACAGCTGCAGCGACACACTGTGTGTCTCCACCTCAAACACACACATATAAACACACGCATACACACAGGTGCTTGCATCAGTCTTGCTCCTGAGTGCGTCTCTTACTACAGGCTATAAGTGAGATGGAGCAGCGGACAGACTTCACACACACACACACACACACACACACACACACACACACACACACACACACACACACACACACACAAGTACACTTCAGCATCATTCACACCCGGCCATGATGTGATGTGAAGTGATCTCTCCCTCTGCCCCAGTCAGGAAGCTGTGAATTATACATCAATAGGTTTTCCCAGGAACAGAGCAGCTAAAGACACTCTGAACACAGAGAGTGTAAGCGGGCTGGCCAGGGAGCAAGCAGGCGAGAGGAGGGGGTGTTAAGACGGGGAGGGAGGGAGAGAAAATGAGAGAGCCAATACTATTCTGCTGAATTGCACAACAACGAGCGCCAGGGCATTTAACTAACTGCTGTTTTGTCCAATCGATGCGGCTCTTGATTACCGCTGATCACCCAGTAGCACTTTACTTGTGTGTGTGTGTGTACGTGTGTGTATGTTTGTGTGTGTGGGTGAGTGCAAAAGCAATTTACCTGTTATCACCCAATAGTTCTTGGTTGCCATCGATGTGTTGAGATTATGGTATTCCAGGGCTGAAAAGAGAAAGCCAGAGAGAGAAAGTTTAAGGTATTTGCTCTTCTAAGAGAACTCAATTTAGGACTTTTCTAACACCTCCTGAATTTTGGGAACCAGACCAGTTTATAGTGCATTTCCTAAATTGCACACATACTGTAGGGGAGAGTCACCACAACTGTAACATATTTCACTTTTCAGTCTTTTACTCATATGACTTACACATGTCTGCTATCAAAAACACTTTCATATTTTCAATAAGGTTTTAGATACACCTTGCTATTACTGGGTTGGACCCCCTTTTGCCTTCAGAGCTGACTTAATTCTTGGTGGCAACAAGGTGCTGGAAACATTCCTCAGAGATTTTGGTCCATATTGACATGATAGCATCAGCAGTCGCTGCAGATTTGTCAGCTGCACATCCACGATGCAAATATCCACCACATCCCAAAGGTGCTATATTGGAGTACAGTGAACTCATTGTCAGAAACCAGTTTGAGATGATTTGAGCTTTGTGACATGGTGTGTTATCCTGCTGGAAGTAGCCATCAGAAGATGGGTACACTGTGGTCATAAAGGGATGGACACAGTCAGCAACAATACTCAGGTAGGCTGTGGTGTTTAAACCATGCTCAGTTGGTACAAAGCAGGATGGATCCATGCTTTCATGCAAAATTCTGACCCTACCATCTGAATGTCGCAGCAGAAATCGAGACTCATCAGACCAGGCAACATTTTCCTATCTTCTATCTTCTCAGTTTTGGTGAGCCTGTGTGCAATGTAGCCTCAGTTTCCTGTTGTTAGCTGACGAGTGGCACCTGGTGTGGTCTTCTGCCGCTGTAACCCATCTGCTTCAAGGTTGGACGTGTTGTTCATTCAGAGATGGTCTTCTGCAGACCTTGGCTGTAACTACTGCTTCTTTGAGTTACTGTTGCCTTTGTATCATCTTGAACCAGTCTGGCCATTCTCCTCTGACCTCTGGCATTAACAAGGCACTTTCACCCAGAGAACTGTTGCTCACTGGATATTTTCTCTTTTTCAGACCATCCTCTGTAAACTCTAGAGATGGTTGTGTGTGAAAATCCCAATCCCAGTCTAAATCAGAAAAGAATTGAATAACATCTGACTGACCACAGAGCACATGCTTTTTGGGGAGCAAGCAACACCCCAAAACTCTAAGCCTTACTGTGTATGCCACAGCCACATAGTCCATTTATATTTACAAGTTTTACTGACAACCTGCTGGCATATATAGTTTTACATGCATATTATTATAAATATTGTTCACAAATCTGGGCAAAATGTAACACTTGGTATGAATGAGCCGCTGGACGCACCCTTGCTTTGGCATTCCTTAAAGACCCGCACTAGCATATACCAGCCCAACCTTCTGGGCTGGTGTATTAAGACAATGCGAAGCCAAAGTGCCACAAATTGAAGTTCCTCGAATGGTCGCTTGAGGCTGGCTCCAAAACAGAGTCAGTTCCCACAGACCCTCATGTTAAAATGTCCAACTTTACAACAGAAGTTAACATGTTACCAGCGTGGTACAAAAAACTGTTTTGGTCTTTATAGCTAATTTTATCATTCATGACAACTGTGCCAGGGTGAATTTTAAATAACTCTTTACGTTTTTATTAAGGCTTAAAGTTATACATAATGAAGGACGTGGCCCCTTTGTGACAGGTGGGTTCTGCCTGTTGACAAGTTGCTACCACGGAAACAATGTTGCTTGAAGCTGAAGCCAAAGTTTAAGGCTTAAGCAGTCTGAATGAGACAAACAGAAATGTTTCTATTTATTTATTCATTTTTTAGCATATTGGAAATTTCCATGGCGTAATCATGGCATAATCCCAGGGCATGGCCATATCTGTTGCTATTTCAGTGTGTTTGCTGTTCATGAAAGTTAATTGTAACATTTTGTTTGCCTAAAAACGTTTGGTTGTACTAAAAGAGAATGTTCAGCTTTTCTAGTAGGCACTGTACATTTAGATTTAATATTTTTAAGGCAGTTTTTGGCTCATAAAAATAAGCAATAGTATTAGTATTATCACAGTTAGCCATAGCTATAAATGCATAGCTAAGTTAGCAGTTAACACTAAGTGTTCTTCCCCCTCTTGTCCAAATATAGTCACTTCTGGCTCCAAAAAACAAGTTGGCGATGGTCAAAATGCCAAACTTGAGGCTTCATAATAGAGTCCACAAACCAATCAGTGACGTCAAAGTGGCTACATCCATTATTTTAAACAGT
The DNA here is from genome assembly GCA_026686955.1 of Epinephelus cyanopodus. Classification (NCBI taxonomy): domain Eukaryota; kingdom Metazoa; phylum Chordata; class Actinopteri; order Perciformes; family Serranidae; genus Epinephelus; species Epinephelus cyanopodus. The sequence goes on along the minus strand of CM048917.1, from coordinate 34,127,735 downwards.
CTATGGTGCAAACATGCCTTAAAATGTCAGACTGTTGGATAATATCACCTAATACTCTCCTCAGGTATTCTCAGTTTTGTTGAGGCAAGTTAGACAAGAAATTCCCGATATGCTAAAAAAAAATAATAATAATAAAAAAAATAGGAACATTTCTGTTTGTCTCATTCAGACTGCTAACGCCTCACATGGGCTTCAGCTGAACTTGGAGATGCCTATTGGCATAACAAAATAAGATTTTATTTGATAGCATCAACATGAAAATCAGAAAGTAAACCTTAATAATGTGTTAAATGATTTTAATTGGGGTGTTAATACTCCTGAGTCAAGTTAGGAAATCTTTTTTATTCATGTATTTATTTCATATATACTTATTATTTATTATGAGTTGTTTAAAAGTTTTTAAGAGATCCACGGAGGCCATTTAAATATGACAGCAGGATTTTTGTGTGCCGTAGCAGCAGATCTGCAGAGGAGGAGATAAAATACGATTAAACACTTCTTGTCAGGTTTCATTATAACCTTGTCTTTCTTACCACTCACCCTCTGCTTCCTCTCTCCATCTACACCAGCTATCACCCTGTCTTTATGCCTGCGTGCTTCTCCACCGACCTTATTCTCTACCTGTTTACCTGTCAGCCTATTCATTTCCTAAAACGCCTGTTCCTTTCCATCCAGCCGACTGTCTCCTTCCGTTTTTATCTACCCATCATCACCCCCTCAGTCCGTCAGCCTCTTTCTGTGTCCTACTCATCCTTCAACCTCTCGCTCCTTATTTCCCATCTGCCTGGTTCACCATCTGTCTCCACCTAACTCCTCCAAGCTGGCTGTCTGCCGAGAGTTGTGTTCAGCTCGAGTCAATGGCGCTGCAGCAGCGATAGCTGTTAATACCAGCGAGTGTTTCTGTTGAGCACGCTCACTGTCTGCCTGTCTGCTGCCGCCTTCCTGATGCTTCTGTATCTGAGCACATTTACATCCACTCTGAGCTCTTCCTCAACAACACGCTCACATAAACACTTAAGACAAACAGCACTGAAGTGTTACGGTTCAGACGCATTCAGTGCTCTTTAGAGAATCAGCTCAGCGGGCCGACAAATCCAGCACATTCATGTCATTAACGCTGCAGTGTTAGGGGAAAAAACTGAAAAAGCTCCTGCTCCAATCTATTGATAAGCAAATGTGAAATAAGAGGTTTAAAGGAAGAGGCTGGTGTTAGTCTATATTTGTCTTTGTCAACAAATCCCTTGAGAAGACCAACAATTAATTGTGGCTCTCCAAATATGACTTCCAGTCTGTCTGTGACACTCAGCCCAAAGCTCAGTCATTCTTAGGGAAGATGTCATTCTTAAAAAATGCCTTACACAAAAACATACTGGAAAGCCTCAAAAACTGCTATGTTTTAGCAAATGTTCAAGGACTATTTCTGGCTGCAAAGTAATACACAATTGGTGCTCTGGTGAGTATTTACAGCACAGGACGGTGTATGTGCGGAAGTAAACTACAGTGTGTGACTCACAATGTGGCTCATTGATGTGTTTTTGGCTGCAGCTGCTTTGGCACACAGGCAGTAACTGAATCAAATAAATGTTGTTTTAATCGCTCTGTTTTAATCATTTTGTCTCTTTCATTCATCAACATGAGAAAAAAATATAGAATATTGCCAGCTCTATTCTTCAAAGTAAAACAAATAGCAGTTTTATGAAAATACATGGTCTTTTATTCTTCTCTCCATCACTGACTCAAGCTACTGTATATCCGACATGTAAGAACCACACATTTGCATTCCCTAACAACCAGATGAGTAGGTCTGCCCATAAAAAATCCATGTTTTAATAATTTCAACAGCAGCTTTTTGGAATAAACAGAAGACAAGCTGGGTCTTCAGTATGACCACAGCACAGACAGAGACTCAAAGTACAACGTATGCTTAATTTGTGACTCATACAATAACAACTTAACATCAAAGAATCTTGCAAACTGCTGTGTATAATCAAACATCCTTCATATGTGCACTGCAAACAAATGACCAAAAAAAGAAAAATGTAATGTAATTTGTAGGAATTGGCAGCACGGTGGTGCAACAGTTAGCATTGTCGCCTCACAACAAGAGGGTTCCTGGTTCGAACCTAGGGTGGTCTCCCCGTGTCAGTGTGGGTTTTCTCAGGGTACTCCAGCTTCCTCCCACAGTCCAAAGACATGCAGGTTAATTGGTGACTCCAAATTGGCCGTAGGTGTGAATGTGAGCGTTGTCTGTCTCTATATATCAGCCCTGCGATAGTCTGATGACCTGTCCAGGGTGTACCCCGCCTCTCACCCAGTTTCAGTTAGGAAAGGCTCCAGCCCCCACGCGACCCCCAACAGGGTAAGCAGTTACGGCAATGGATGAATTAATAGAAATGTGTTATCAAACAAAACAAGTAAAAAAACTTTTGCAATTAATCTTATCCAAGATAACGGTTCTTCAAACTATATTAGATTAAGCAAAGCTCATGATGCAATGTGATGTTAAAGGTATACTATGCAGGATGGTCGGTTAGCCTTTGTTAACACACCCGCAGGCGAAAGTAAAAGCCAACCCCACTCTCATTCTAAAAAAAAAGGACATCATGACTGTCTTTAATCTGCCTTTGCTGCAGTGTATAAATGTGCTATACTGTTGGAAGGGGAGAGGGAAAGAGGGACGCACGTCTGTTATTGACCAAAGACGAAATTGTGAGTGTGTCTCCAGTTAAATTGTTACATGCTGTAGACACTGAGGCAGATGCCCACATAGACTCCCTTACATGTAAACAGATAGTGCAGGTCGATATCCAGGCGGCTTTGATCACACGAGAATTGATCATACATTGATGCTCTCAGTACAACCACAGCCAATGCGTCTGCACCAATACATGTCTGGACTATTCACTATTGTGACTCATGTATCTGTGAATATTTACAGCCATTTTTCAACCCACAATTAATCTAATCAATCTTTAAACATTCTGTAATAATTTGTCTGCTTCAGGATGAGTAAAAGAAGCTTCTTATTTAAGGGAACAGACAGGGTTTTCGTGGTGATGCCAAGTGGGCTTGGATGTGCCCATGTGAAGTGTGATGTTTTAGCCCTTTGGGTGTTGAGAGTTTGCACAAATAGATACTAATCTAATCTCACCAGGCTAAAATTAGCTCATTCAGGGGACATGGACAACAGATTGCCGATGGCATGATTCAGATGATAGGAGCTGTACAGCTGTTTGCCCTTTTTAAAATCTCACAGATGGCATTAGAGGCTGGAGCGGAATACAAACTGAGCTCAAGAGGCTCATCTATGGGGTCCATGGCCTTTCATAATGTCTTTTAATAGTTGCAGTTAAATAAAACAAATGTCTGTGTGTACTGCTGCAGTGATTAACATTTACTGTAATTAATATCTATTGTCATGTGTCTTTTTAAGATGACTAATGCTTGAGAGACAAATTGAATGAATGCACATCGGAACAAAACACAAAATGACTCTTACTGGACCTGATCTGGACTGTGCCTGCTGTAGTTATACTTCAACCAGCCAACACTTTGCCAATAAAAAGTATTCAGGAATACCTTGCTTCCTTCTAAAAACTGAATCATAAATATAAACCTGAAGTGCATTACCAAATATTTGTCTAATGCTGCCCTCATTAAAACATTTTTTATTATAATATATGGGAAATTGTTGTTAATGAACGTATATGCAAAGTAATTACTGTCAACCTATTTTAAGTTAAGTTTCTTGATCACCATAGCATAAAGTTTTATGTTTATAAGTCAACTCAAAGCACATGAGTTAGGTTAAAGAAAGATTGAAACCGTTATATTTCCCTGACCTTAAAGCAGAGCTTATCAGTTACTTTTGTAAACTTGGAGGCAGCAATTGACAACAAACTGCACATCAATTACATCGACATATTATCGCCTATTATGTGGATATGGTGACTGTCTTAGCAAACAGTTACACAGGTGATTTGTCTTCAAAGCAGACTCAAGAGAATCTTTGCAAGAAAAGGCAAATTCAATTGTCTTCAATTGTCTTATAACCAGTGGATGATGTTTGGAAAAAGTTTTGCATTGTATTAACTCTCCTTTTATTTCTTTTAATTCTATTAGATTTCTTTCATTTATTACCTCCACCAAGGAGGTTATGTTTTTGCTGGCGTTGGTCTGTTTGTCTGTTTGTTTGTTTGTCTGCAAAATAACTCAAAAAGTTATGAATAGATTTTGATGAATTTTTCAGAAACAAAGTGGATAAAATAATAAATAAAGTCTATTGTCTGACAGCCTTAGTAGTAATTCCAATTTCTAAAGACGCACGTCTCATTCTACTTGCCAAATATTGTTGTAATTCTAAAGTTGAAATAAATGTTCTGTGTTGGAAAAAAATAAAGTGAAAAATACAAAAAAAACATATTATATTTTGTGTTGGTACAAAATAAAAACTAAATAAATACACCAGTGTCTCCATGGTGAAGGCATACATAACCTAATAATGGTAGTGATGCACATAACCTAATTGTGATGCAGGCTGCAAAATCTGATGCAGAGGGGGAGGGAATATCACCTACTTGGTGGAGTGCTTTTCTAGTTTTATTTCTGGCATACAGAGCTTTATTAGATTTTGCTAAAAAAAAAACAAAAAAAAAAACAAAACAAAAAACAGGAGAACAAACTTGAACTGAACTGCAAACTTGTTTCATGTGAGTTCATGACGATGCATGACCCCTTACACATGATAGTCATTTGGGCCACTGTTGCAGCACTACAGTAGCCTAAACAACACATAGACATGAATCCTTAACTTCAGTGTCAAAGTCTGTTTTTCTTGTACACGCAGCAACCACCCTTACATCTTCTTTTTTAAGGGAGACACTGCAGATGAAGTTTTTCATGCACTGGTAGATTTTAAGATTTTGGGCTATTTTGCTTTCACAAAATGTCTTCTATCAAACCAGTGGAAGGTAAACGTCCAAAATACAGATTCAGTTTTCTGTGATTTTAGATTTCTGTTCTGGAAATGTCTGCAAAAAAAGCGCATATTAAATTAGCAATACCTCATTTGCATATTTCAACATGAAATTTCAGAAAACTTCTCACACAAAAAAGAATTAACTTACTGTAATCAAAGTTTGACAGTAACTCCTGTTAAAATGTTTATCCTGTTCACCTGTCTGTTTCTGTGTCTTATTTTTTTGTCTAGAAATGTATGGAATTTTACAATGTATATCTTTAAAGGCGAAGGATATATGTCAAATAGTCCAGGCCACAACTATGTCTCATTCTAAATGTATGTGGAAAAGCAAATTAGTAATCATTAATGACAGGGTTCAAATCTGAGGTCTCTTCTATGCTGGAGGCCATAATATCATCTGACATCCTACTTTACTTATATAATATAGAGTATTCCTGAATTCCCCTCAGGTCAAACATACGCTAAATCATGAATCATTCAATGCCCTGCAGTGGACTCTATGGTTCTCAGCAGTCTGTTTTGCTGAAAGCATTTTACATATGACTATGGAAGTCTGTCTCAGCCCAGCAGCACACTGCTACAGAGATCAGGCAGGACTGTTAGGCAATGACTATAAAATTAGCATAAAGAGACCTGACTCTTCCTAACGTAAGGCTCTGTGGTAAGAACACAAACAGCAGGAGTGGCCTTCTCATCACTGGGACAACTCCAGCTGAGACACACTAGGCCGGGTTAGGTCATTTTCTGTCCCCTCTTCAGCTCAAAATATCTTTGTTCCTTTGTGTCAACATTGTAATCCTTTACTGCTGGCAGTCCTCCATCCTACCTCCAACCTCTGTCTGGTGAGCCTTTCAAGATCGAAATAAAGCTCTGTATATAAAAAAAAACAATCTTTCTCGGGATTCAGGCTCAGCTCTGTACACTTGTTCCCTTGCTGCTGCTGAAAAGCTCGTACAAAGGCACGGAGCAGGGATGTGGGCACAGTTTCTATCCTTGTTGTGTTTTCAAGTCAACCTTCACAGCCCGAGGGTAACGCCAAAGCTAGTTAGGAAAAAAATATGCCTCTAACACTTCCTTGCCACATTAGACTTTTTTTTGCTGTTAAAAAAGACACAAATCAGCACGGCCAAGCCTGTTAGTGTGCTCTTTACTTTGGAGATTACAATGCAAAAGAGGAAGAATTTTTTTCTGTATAATAGTTAGAGAGACGATACAAATTCTAACAAAGATTTCCACGTCTAAAAGTCACCTTTAAAACTAGAAACAAACTGGCTTTAATGGGGAGAGCATCATGCGGTGTGTCAGAGTGAGCTAAAATATCAACCATTAGGAAAACATAATGTCAAGTCAGTAGAATGTCAACACCAATCCTGTTTTGTGATGTACCTCGGCGCTCTTAAATGTCACTTTGAATGAAATTCCTAAAATGGCAGACATAATACTGTTTTCGATAGGGTCATGAAAACAAGTTCTGGCATGGTGCACTGACTCAAAAGGATGAGTTGATGTTACTGCAGCATTTGGCTAAACATTACAAACTGGATATTTGTGTTTGCAACTGTCAGAGCCACGTGCCCCATCCGCAGATAAATTACTCATTTTCATGTTCCACTAACAGCACTCTGTGAATAATTACAAATGCATCATAATTGCCCAGCAGTGCCTCTGAGAAGATGGCTTGGAGGTACATCAAGTGAATGAGTATCAAGCACTCTGACTGAACTTTAATTTGTTGGCCACGCACCATTAATTGTGGGTTAGACAATGCTAGCCATGTCTTAATGTGTCGCCATAGGAGCAAAACAACTCTGTGTTGATGTGATTGCTTAGAAATGAGCAACGAACGAGGGATATTATGTTCACGAGCAGCGATGCCAACTTATGTAGCTGCTGGCTGCCCAAAATATCCACACAAGGGGCCAGATAACCTCACTTGCAAATTTCCATAAATATATGTGAGCTTTAATTGTATAAAACACTGTGTTCATCAGACCAGTTTGGATTAAAGACAGAATTAAATACAACAAAAGTATGTTCACTGGCATGTTTCATACTGATTTGCTATTGTATGAATTATTACTTTCAAGGGTCAATTCAACAAAGTTTCGAAACAGAATTATTGCCTCATGTTTTTATGCCTCCACCGACCAGTCAAGTTGCAGTTTACATCCATGTCTGTCGAGACTCTTTAAATATTTGTAGTGAAGACTTTGAAGGAATTTGATAAAAGGTATTAGGCATATTTTTTGGTGAAACGTGGATGCTTCACAGACATCTTCAACCCAGCATAGAGGAGCTATAGAAATAGTTGCAGTTGTTGTATATAGTTATAGTAAGATTTATGTCACAGTTTCAAGATGGGCACTCGAGATTAGTGTCACCAATTCAGTATCTGACCAAATGTCTCCCCTTCTGTTCCTGAGTTATGATGTTGACTAATGGCCAGAAAAGTGTTTTTGCAAAACCTTTTGGATCCACATTATCCTAGATAATCTACAGGATATCTAGAGGGAACTGTCATGTTGGTAGAAAGTAAAGTCTTTTCAAATAAATCTCAATTCATAGGGCATTTTATTGGCGTGTACCTTTGGAGTAACCTGTGGAGGTTTGTCGTAGTGCTATGGAGCACTGTTGAGTGTTCATGCACACATATGGGCCAAGCGACATGATGCACATTCCTGCTCTTGATTTCATGCTATTCCGATGATCAACAGTTGTTGGCAGAAACATAGAAAGAAACTTAATAATGTGCCAACAAAGGTATAGAAGAAGAAGACTGTAAGTTATCAAGTGTGGAGATAAACATTAAAGGATTCACCATATTTTAAAATAGGTGTGTTGGTTTGTGGATTCCCGTTTTGCAGCCTCAAGTTTGGCATTTTGTCTGTCATGATCTTGGTATTGAATTAACCATTCTTGAACAAGAGGGTAGAGCACTGGAGGAGTGAGGGGTGGATCTGACTCATTAGCCGTAGCCTTGCAGACAGCCTGTCAATCAAAGCAGCCACACCCTTACTTATGCGTAAATTTAAGCCTTAATGAAATGTAAACGGGTGAGTTATATAAAAATTCAGCCCCCCTACAGTTGTCACGAACCGCAAAAATTAGGTTTGGAGGGGCGTCGATGGCTTAGTGGATAGAGCAAGCGCCCCATATACAAGGCTGTTGCTGCAGTAGCCTGGGTTGAACTCCAGCCTGTGGCCCTTTGCTGCATGTCACTCCCTCTCTCTCTCTCTCTCCCCCTTTCACACTTGACTGTCCTATTAAAGGCTAAAATGCCCAAAAAAATATCTGGGGAAAAAAAAAAAAAGGTTTGGAGACCTCATGCATCTTGATTAAAAACACAGAAAGTAAACATTTATTTTTTTTGTTTATAAGAAAACTTCACAGGCCACCTTTAATAAGAGTTCATCTGTAGACCAGCTAAAGAATGACTGCACAACAGTGATGAAGGCAGCAGTTTAATCAGACAGTTGACATGACGCTCAAATATACAGATTATTAGTTAGACCTATGTGTCATCACCATGGCTGTCTCTGAGGACCTTAAGGCGTGCTGTGGTGTTACTTACGCTCAGCGATGACCATGGGCGGGTAGAACAGAAAGTATCCCACCAGCTCTGCGGTCAGCTGGTTGAGGAGTCCGCTGGAGATCGTCCCATTAAGAATTGCATCCTGATTCTTCACCACATACACCAGAGAGACTGACGGAGAGCCTGGATCCTGGGACACGCTCTGGATCTGAGAAACACACCATTTTGCAATATTGGAATAATTACGCAATTCTTTATTTATAGCTAACACATAAACCGGCAGCACATGTATAATTCAAACATTCATACAGAAATATTTAATGGTATCATACCAAATGTCTCAGATGCCCATAAAGAATGCATAACAGAGCTCCAGACACAGTACGACACTTTGAATGAGCAATGTTTTTTTTCTTTCTATAATAAGACCTGTGTGGTGCTCTGAAAACAATGTGACTGAGTCACCATAGCAAAGCAGATGATGATACGAGATACGAGGAATTCCCATCACATTCCTCCATGAGTGTTAATATTTCAGAGGATGAATTATGAATGGACCCTATATCTGCCTCTGCTTGCTGAGACCCAGTTTATGATCATGATGGCGTGTGCATGTATATCCTGCAGTCATGAGAGTACCTTAACAGTCACAAAGATGAGAAAGAGAGAAGAAAGAGGAGAATAACTGAAAGAGTTTAAACATAAAGCAGCACTACAGAGGAATGATCTTTGATTTTGTTTGTGGAAATAAACCATTATATGCTGCTACAATCACTCCCTCCTTAAAATGTAAATTGCTTCCAAACCTTTTTGACTATTGTGACCTTTTATTGAATAATTACAGAGCTATTTTCTGTGTTTTGCGTGTTAATTTGCAGGAAAGCACACACGCACTGTGGAAGAGCAACAATGCGGTCACAATCTAGCAGGCATGTTGCAAGTTGCATTGTTGCAAGTGTCCAGAATTTTACCTCAAGCTTCATTACTCACATTAGCCTGATTAGCATGCTGCATGCAAATATGACATATTTGGCTGTCTGCACTTTGTACTAAAAATAGCCCCCATGAGCCAGTGTGGTACCTCCACAGTGAGCCTGTTGTAGGTCTCCAGCACTTTGTCCTGAGCCTCGTCGAAGGCGTTTTCCAGCCTCTGCTCCAACATCTGGACAAAACTGCAGGAGTAGATGTTATCTGTTGGGCCGACGAACCTCAACACTGTGGGGGAAGATAGAAAATTATATTTAACTGATACTGAAATGGCAGTTTATTTCAGTCTGTAAATAATTAACAGTAATATTAAATAAACAGTACGAAACAAAAAGAGGATAATTAAAACCAAACAAGCTGACAGAAACAAATGCCAACTACTCCCTACAAATCAGTACATGTTTTATGTTGTTTTAAGGACTACCAAGTCTCAAAATATTAAGGTCCTTAATTTGATAAATTTGATATGGTTTTGATGGTTCTTGATATGTTGGACAGCTTTTAATTTTTAAAGCTGTCTTTTGAAGAGTATTTGTTTTATACTTCCCATACTTCAAAAAAGCAAGTTATGTATGAAAGGGGCATTTGGCACCGTCAGTTTAGGTCAATTTACTCTGTTGGTATTTAGTAAGAGCCAGTTTGGTTATTAGCAAAAATATTTATTGATTGAAGTGTAATTAATTATCCATCAGTATTGCTAAAGTTAAATAAACTCTGTTGTGCTTTAAAGAGCAGTTATCTATGATAATTTTGTATGTGTTGCAATTGCTGTCTGCTGTCAGTTTTTGGACCCAAGCCTTCAGTGTTCAACTTACTTTTGTAAAATAGCTGTTAGATTTTAACATTTTTAAATGAAAACCCCTTTTTTTGACGCTAGATGCACAGGTTGGCGATTGGCCTCTGATTTTGGGGTAGTGCCCTATCATTTTTGACATTAATTAATAACTTAAATGTTATAAACATTCTAATAACATAATGAATGTTGTTGATTTTTGCTAATAACCAAACCCTCTCCTACTAAATTCTAACATCTCCAGCACAACACACATTCTTCCAGGCATTCCTCTCTCCGACTCTCACTGATGTGTCCCCCGCTGTCTTCCTGCAACAAGCCACCTCTTGTGAGATTTCAGAGAGAGACTTCTCCTAGAGTGAGACTTGGTTACACACAATAACAAACACTGGATCAAGTGAAACAAAACAAGCACATTTAGGGGACATAAACCGAAGGTCCAAAATGCCCCGTGTGTTTATATTGCAGTCTGTGTCACCACAGCTGCAGCCCTCTCTGTTGATAGTGGACCAGTTTCAAAAATTGTTGTCCCCATCAGTCTCTCAGACACAACACATGGGAAAATAGGATCCAGGTTGAAAAATACCAAAGTTTTCCTTTCAGAAGGTATGGCTACAGACAATGACATTTTGCTTTGACAGTTCATATGTGATTTCAAGCCTGTGCTCACATAGTATATCACTATTAGTATTGTTTAAAGTTTAAACAGTTCAATACAAATGCGTCTGTAAAACCAACAACGATCATCTGATATCAGAGCTACTATCTGAAGAACAAGAGAAATTATTTAGGAACGCTACAACAATCTATTTTATCAAGCTGTATCTGGATCTGTATCTGGGTCTGTGTTTTAGGTATTAATGAAAGTATTGCTCTAGATAGATGCTTCCTGTGTGAGCGATAAACCTAGGCATTGAGACAGAGAAAGAGGATTATCGCCACTATCTAAAATGAGAACAACTAAAAGTGTAGTTGTCTGTCAGCGTCACGCAGCTCCTCACTGGGGAGAACAAGGTAAACAATATTGAGTCCATCAGCAGATTACGGAGGATGTTATTAATGTTGTCTCAGTCCTTTTACTGCAGTCGCCCTCCATTCTCTCCCTGCACTCTGTCTTTCTCCGCTCTTTTTAAATAAACTCTAAAGGGACTGGGTGAGGAGAGGTGGAACAATATTCTGACCTAAATTTATACGTCGTGGTGCTTACGAGCGCCTGCTACATCTCAAAGGCTCTACATCCTTCTCTGGTCTGTTAGTCTGCAACACATTGCAGGCACAAACAGTGTTGACCCAGTTGGTAATCTTATGCAAATTGTGCTGTGGATGATGAATTGGCATTATACTGTGTATTTATGGTTTATGAGCTGAACAAGCCAAAAATGGATTTTTGTTCTTGCCTAAAGTGCCTATTTCATACACAGCTGCTTACTAATACAGGGCAGTAATACACACTGCAAGCAATCAAATATGTAATTTGGCCATGTACCATAGTTCAGTTGGTATTACTGCAAATGTTGAGGACACAAGCACAGATATTTGTTGTTTCCCGTCAGTGATTAAAGCCACCAGGTTTAGGATATGAAAATGTCCTTGTTGGTTATTTCATCATATTAAATAATAATAATAATAATAATAATAATAATAATAATAATATAGTATTATTATATAATATGATTTATATTATATTTTAGCTCCCACATGGATCTAAAATAATATATAATAATAATATATAATAATAATATATAATATAATATAATATTATATTATATTATCTCGCTCTTCTTCTCTCTGTCTGCATGTTATGTCTGCATGCCATGAGCTTTTGTCATGTTGTATGTCAGACTTCTTACCTGTTTTACTTGTTATTATTATGAGCTTTTACTACTAGATAGATTACTAGATTGTTATGTAAGTTGTGTCTTGAAAGTACTTAATTGTTGCCCCCTTTTTTTGGCTTTTAGGTTGCCTTTAACATCTGGCCAGGGACAACGGACGAAAACTAGCCTTGTTGGCTAACTCTGGCCCACTTACAGTTTTTCTTTTAACTCTGTTGATTAGTGGTGCACTGTCCCTATGAAATAAACTATGAAATAAAATAATAATATAATATAATATAATATAATAATATAATATAATATAATATAATATAATGCAAAACTGCTTTATAGAAACAGAAATGGACAGCACCAATTGATCATCTTCTTCAATAAAAAATTTTTCTTATGAGAATAATTCAAAGCAGTATAGACCCTTACACAGTTAATGATAACGTAGGTGACGAAGGGTGCACATATATGCAGATGTATGGCAGAGTGCAATAGCCTGTTAAGCTATGCAAGGGCATTAATGATTGTCAATGCTTCTTAAACAAATTGACTTTGACAAATAGTGACTGACTCCCAGATACGTGAATAAATAGTAAATGTGTGGTCCAATCATAGACTGTAAAAATAATGGGTGTTACCACTGTGACATCACCAACTGGGCTGTGGACACCCGTTCGGAAGCCTCCGGTTCGGCATTTCCGCCGTCGCATTTTTATTTTTTTCTTAAGCCAAAAGTGACCATATTTGAGATCTGACTGAGACCCCAAGTAACACTGTCTGCAGACAGGCTGTTAAAGTGGCCCACCCTTGATTATAATAAAATGTTAACAGGTGAGTTATATAAAAATTCCCCCCTCCCCCGCACAGTTGTTATGAACAGAGAAATTAGTCATAGAAACCAAAAGCGTTTTTTTGTACCATTTCTGCTGTAAAGTTGTGTATTTTAACATGGGGGTCTCTGGGGCTTGACTGACTTTACTTTTTCAGCCTTGGGGGTTGCTGCTTGGGTCCAACATTCATTGGCCAGATATACAAACATGTTTGGTGGAGAGTGTGTAAAATTATGAGCGTACAAGTCAATAGATGCTTATAACAACATTATCTGTGGTCGCTGGCGTAGAAAATATATACAGGTGTGTATGTACTTAAAATTCATTAAAGTAAAAATAAAGGTTTTTATCAGGACATCCACATGTTCTGTTTATGTTTTCAACAGCTGCCATCTATACAAGCACAAAAGGGTGCTTTCCTTCATAGCTTTCCTTCATAGCTGGTTTCATGTCACAATATCAATATAATAACAATATAATTTCAATATGTAACCCAGCCCGAGGAGTAATTATGTACAAAAAAAAAATGAAATTAAAAAAAGAAAGAAAGAAAGAAATCAGTAATAAGTAACACCACCGCAATATCTCCAACATTCCATCTGCTGAGCTGAAGTGAACTCGAACACTGGACAAACATGAATTAAAAAATATATATATATACATATATATATACATATATATATATATATATATATATATATGTATATATATATGTATATATGTGGTTCTCAGTTTAGAAAAGTAATGGGTTTCCAATCTGCACATGTATCTTTTAAATAGCAATTTGTTAATTGCACTGATTTTCCTACCCTTGTTCCCACAAGACTCCATTTAGATGAGTGTGTGTGTGTGTGTGTGTGTGTGTGTGTGTGTGTGTGTGTGTGTGTGCCCGCTCTAAAATGTGTTTTTTTAAGAGGCTTAAGAGGCTGACTAAGTGAATGGACCAATTTGCCTTTGCTCTGCAATCATGGGAGTTTGTATGGGATTTAGGGTATCAGAGAAGAGTAAAGGAGAGCAGACATGTAATCAGAATTTTCTAATTTTGTCTCTGCTCCACTCTTCCCCTGTGTCTCCCTCCCTGTACTCTCGTTGCATTCTCTATCACTCTGCTCTCCTTCTGCTCTCATTCCCTCCCTCCCTCCTCTCTGCATTTCTCAAACCTCTGCTATTCTTTATCTTTTTACTCTCCACCTCCAGAATTAACATCACCAGACCGTGTTTGTAAGATCTTTGTTTTGTAAAGGTTGATCTATCGTATCCTATCCCCCATCAGGTTTCATCACCTGTTTTCAGCTGCAGGTGAATGCTTGGAGCGGGCAGCCAGGTTGCCACGGGAACCAGGACTGCCTTAACCAATGGAGTGTGCTGCCTGATGTCCGACAGCAGCTTGTCAAAACCGTAAACGTGCAGCGCCTCAACCACCAAGGAGGAAATGTAGACGGTTTTGCCGCTGGTCACGTAGTAACCCAGCGTCACGTTGTGGGGGCTGCAGTCATCGTGTTCCACCTGTGAAAGTGAGGAAGAGGGAGAAAAAAGAAAACTCAAGTTGTGTATGTTTTTTAAACTGCACTTACATCTGTATATCAAGAGAGGCTGTGTACATGTATCTTAAAAACATGGTGATGCTAGTATGTCTAGAGGATTTTTGTTCTTACTTCAAAGCACCTTTACTGCAAAGAAGAACCAGACAGTCGGTATCAGAGGAGAAATCAGTGCTACCAGGTGAAACAAGACTATACGGGAGACGAGGTGTAAAGCACCGTTTTCTAATACATGTTGTACTAGCTACGGGTTTAGAATACAAATGCATCAGACTAGGGATATTTATAATCCCTGGGTATTTTTTTATATATATATATTTTTTTTTATTAAAAGCCAAATCTGTCTCGAGGGCATATTTTAGCCTGAGCCTTCAACAGTCATAAATCTGACTAACTGTGTCCTGGAAAAACACATACAGACAACAATCGGTGGTGAGTCAAGACTCGTATTTCTGGAACTATACGCCGCCCACCTTCCTCTACCCTCCACCTTCATCCACACTGAGCAGCCGTGGCTGTTGTTACTATGGCTCTTTCCTTTTCCTTCATCCTTCTTTCCCTCTCCTCTCCTGTTCTCTATGAGCATTAGCACATCCCTGTGTTTCTTAATGTCTTTATTAACAGCTATAATTCTATTGTATAACTGGTTACTCATGAATCTGTTAATTGCTTTACTTGAGGTTTTAAGTATTAACCATACTAACTTGACAAACTGACTTGCTAGAGGTAATGTTTTCATTATAATGCAGTAAGGTCTATAGAAGAAGCACATCCATCATCAGCAATAATAAAAAAAAAATCATGTGCTGTAAAAGTAAAATGTCCAGTCACACAATCCTGACAAGTTACCTATAGTTTACTTTTTATAAGCATGTATCAGCGTAATTAGCGAGGCTGAAAATCAAAAGTTTCATCACAATACAATATCATATTGATTTGTGCCTATGTTTGTCAAGTCAAGTCAAGTTTATTTCTATAGCACGTTAAAAACAACCTCAGTTAACCAAAGTGCTGTACAGGCTATGCCTGTAAATACATATAAACAAATATACATGGTAAAATAAACAATGTTTGTTGTTGTTGTTGTTGCTGTTGCTGTTGTTGTGTTGTCCTGCTTGTTGTTTGTTATGAGACCAAAGACAAATTTCCACATTGTGGACAATAAATGAATTAACTAACTTAACTAACATAAAATGTAATAAAATCACCAATAAAACATCATAAAAACAAATGAAGAAAAAATAAATAGCACTAAAACCAAGATCTCATGCTTAACTAGTGCTGAAAGCTTGTGAGAAGAAATGGGTTTTCAGCAGGGATTTAAAATGCTCAAGAGTCTGAGCAGCTCTTATATGCAGTGGCAGGCTATTCCACAGATGGGTGGCTGCCTCCGAGAAGGCTCTATCACCTCTACTACTTTTAAGTTTAGATCTGGGAACCTCCAGCAGCAACAGGTTGGTAGACCTCATTGCTCTGACTGGGGTGTGGGTGTGTAGTAGCTCAGACAGATAGGATGGTGCCAGGCCTTTAACACTTTTAAAAACAAGTTAGTAAAATTTTAAACTGGATCCTGAAGGAAACTGGAAGCCAGTGTAAGAAAGCCAGTACAGGTGTGATGTGGTCACGGCGTTTTTTTCCCTGTTAATAATCGGGCAGCTGCATTTTGAACAGCCTGCAAACGGCGCAATGAAGACTGGTCCAGCATACAGAGAGTTATAATAGTCTAAACGAGACGTAATAAATGCATGAATTACTCTCTCAAAGTCATGTGGAGGGAGGCAGGCCTTCACCTTACTGAGGAGTCTTAATTGAAAGAAGCTCATCTTGACAACTGAACTGATCTGTTTATCCAGTTTAAAAACAGCATCAAATATCACGCCAAGGTTCCTCACAGCAGGACGACAGTAAGATGCCAAAGGACTGATGGCACTGTCATAGCCATCCAACAAATTGGGTTTTCCAAATAAGATTATCTCTGTTTTATTTTTGTTCAGGTTACGGAAGTTTATCTCTGTCCATGATTGTATATCATTAAGACACTTCAACAAAGCCTGGATACAGGCATCACTGTTTGTTATTATGGGCAGATAGATCTGAAGGTCATCCCCAAAACAATGGAAGGAGATTTTGTACTTTTTAAAAATAGACCCCAAGGGAAGCATATACAACGAAAATAAAATGGGGCCCAAAATGGAGCCTTGCGGTACCCCACGATTAAGTGGGGACGCAGCAGAAGAGCACTGGCCAAGATGGACAGAAAAACTCCTATCTGACAAATAAGACTTGAACCATTTTAGCACTGTGCCTTTAAAGCCTACACAGGAATCAAGACGTGACAGGAGAATGTCATGATCCACTGTGTCAAAGGCGGCAGAGAGATCCAGAAGAACCAGGACAGCAGAGTTGCCAGAATCAAAGGTTAAAAGCAGGTCGTTAGAAACTCTTAAAAGGGCCGTTTCTGTGCTATGTCGCGATTTAAAACCAGACTGGAATTTCTGAGAGATACCATGTAAGTCAATGTGTGATTGCAGTTGCTCATAAACTACCTTTTCCAGAACCTTTGATAGAAAAGGGAGCTTGGAAATGGGCATGAAATTAGACAAAACATCAGGATCAAGATTGCTCTTTTTAATGAGGGGCTGTACTATAGCATGCTCAAAGGCAGCTGGAACACAGCCAGACCTCAGAGAGGAATTAATTAAGTCAACAATACATGAACCAATGGTACTGAAAATATCCTTGAGTAGGCGAGGTGGTACGATATCTAAGGGGCAGTGAGATGGCCGCAAATGTTGTACTATTTCAGCTAAAGGGGGGGAGGGACATCTGCTCTTTGTCCCTTCAGAGACATCATTATACCCTCCAGTGTTGTGTGTAGGTACTGGTATGCTGTCCTGCTTTGATTGTTAAACTGAATACATGCCTGCCAGCAAGTTCTGCCTGGTCTCCTGTTTCCTCATTAATAGTAGTAACCCCGAATAAGCTGAGTTTACAACAGATTTGATTCTATTCAGGGACCTGTGGTCTTGGCTGCTTACCATTATCTGCCCAGCACTAGGCCGCTAGTAGTGTTTAGGAAGAGGGTTTGATTGGAATATAAACAGTGACACAAAGGCCACGGGAATTTCAAAATAAAGGCATATCTTACTAGATGATATGTATTGATGTTTTTACTTCGCACCGATGATGTTGACCAATAAAGCAATATTTCGATTCAGATCAATGTATCGTTACTTATCGACTTTGTTACTACTATACAACGATACAAGTAGCTAGAGATCTGATTGGGACTAAAAAATCCAGCCCAACCCTACATCAACCTGCACAGTTTCTGTCTGAGTCGACCTGAGCCCGATCCAAAGCAGCAGTTTTGGGCCCAAGCCCAATTAAAAACCCAAATTTCTACAGAACAAAAAGTATTTTATCTAACATATGTTTTTAAATATTAAAACATTTATTACAAGAGCTGACATGTTTCCACTTCTTTTTCTTCTCGTTCTTACTTCAATAGTCTGTCGTCTCATGCATGACAGGTTTGGCAGAGAGAGACATGTATAGCTGCGTACATGACATGCCCCCTACATACCTTGCCCACCTGCAGGACAAAACAAACCCACCAAAGTGCCGATTTGATGGACTCTGCTGTAATGTGACTTGTAGTGACTAAATGAGTCCCAACACAGCAATAATCCAAGTACATTTAATTCACTCATTTTGGATGAAGATGTGATATACCTTTTAAGTTACAAGATGTAGGCCCCTACCCTAATCCTAGCCTTAACCACCTCTCTTTTAAATGAACAATTCATAGCTACCTAAACACTAACTTAGCTTAGCTTAATGTTTGCTTCAGGGTTTTTGCATGCGGTCCAAGGAGCAAAGAGGGCTGATTATGGACTGAAAGTAGGCAAATCATGTGGCTGGTGGGCGGGTCACATAGCTGCTCCAGCCACAGAGTGAGCCACACCGCTTGGTGCGTCCAGTACAGAGGCAGTTCATGGTCATACATTGCAGGTGATGCTCACTGCTCTTTGCAGCATGTTAAGCACATCTCTGCCATGGCTGAGAAAGTAGAATCAAAAATTGGCAACCAAGTTCCCTCGCAGCTCTTTTCTCTTTCTCTCATTTTCCATCCCTCTCTGTATCTCTTCCTCAGTTCTAGTTCCCTCTCTCAGTCACAGTCCCCACGTCTCTATCTCTCTTTCCCTCTTAATTGAGTCCATTAAAATCCCTGACATTTGTGCATGAGAACTGCTGGTTTCATTAAGAAAAAAACATAAATTGACAAGAACGTCACCAAATTCATGCCCAGGGGAATAATGACAAATTACATCCCAGCCCGGCACGAACCCGGCAGATCAGGTCAAGCCCAATCAGGCTCCTGCAGAAAATCAGAGCTCTACTCATAGCATATGAATCTGGTTTAGTGAGTTATCTGGATAACTGCTGAGTCACCCCAAGAACAAGCCTTTGTACATGATTCAAGTTTGCAGAGGTTTTAGACTTCAATCTGCAACGTTATTAGGATATAATTTAGTAGTTTATAACACTTAATTCGCCCACAGATGGTTTATAGAGTATCTGTAAAATTTCAACAGCTTATTAGTTGAGATTTAACAGTTAAGTTGCTAGTATATGTGATTTTATGTGACAATTAATAAACACATCTGTATTTCACATTTGGATTTAAAATAGTCTGTTATAAACTGATATGGGTTTGATGAGTTCTTCTAAGTATAAATATGTCAATAAGAAGTTTTATGAGTGTGTTATGAACCATGTATTGTTTATATACCACTTGTTACACATGAGGTCAAAATGAAGTGTGACCCATTCTGAATTCAACCTGCACTCTGCACTCTTGTTTGTTTTGCATACTTGAGCAGCAGTGTTGTATCTAATAAAACTAACCAGACCTGCCCCTGCCCTCTGCTGTCACCTCTTTCTCCCCGGTAACAATTTGAAGCTGTAAAACCGGCCAATTTTGCAAGCAATTATGGTTGACCACATTGTTCAATGATGCAACACGTAAAATACTGCTGCATGCTAATTTCATGCTGTTTGACACTCCCTGTCCCCGCTGAAGCCAATATTTGCTCATCAACAATGCCTCAAAACACTTCCTACATATGATGGCCAATTTTACACACGCTGCTGTCTCTCAATAGACTGATCCAGATTTCTAAATAATAGTCTGCGTTATCTGATGGAGAGGATGAGAGCTGAGGTTTGTGTGCGTGTGTGTGTGTGTATGTGTGTGTGCGCACGCGTGCGTGCATGCGTGCGTGGTAGAGGGGTAGATGAAAGTGGACTGGAGCTTAGAGACACTGAGTCACTCCCAGTGCTGGCTCACAAACAACTGGATAAAAATAGAAAAAAGCAAGCAGATGAAGACAGACAGACAGACAGCGAGATGAAGAGAGGCAGGTGGACAGACAGTGAGGCAGGCAGGCGAGACAGGCAGACCAACAGACAGGCGAGACAGACATGTTGGCAGAAAATCAATCGACTTAAACCGAGGGAGCAATCAGATAGAGGAGATGGAGGAGGGGAGCAATACGAGAAAGGTAAATATTGAGAAATGCACAGGAAGAGGGCGAGAGAGTGATCGCTTGAGAAGAGACAGAAAAGATGAAGAAGAAATAGAAATAGACTCGGTTGAAATGGAATGAAAGAGAGGTTGGACAAATCAAAAGAGAGACAAAAAACGATCCACTGATAGTAACGCAATAGACAGATCAGTTGACTGCAGTGCTGTGATGCAGGAAAAAAGAAAAATAATCATTTGTTCTGGATTCATTTTCCATCACCATGTTTCTGTGAGAGAGAGGGTATGAGAGTGTGTGAATGTGTGTGTGTGTGTGTGTGTGTGTGTGTGTGTGTGTGTCTAACCTCTCTGAGCGAACACTGCCTGACTATTCAACAGGTCTTTCTATTCAAACGCTGTCTGCATTAGTCACCTCTCTCTGTTCCTTTCTAGCACCATTCAGATGAGTCCTTGTGAGGTGAATGAGCAGAAGGAGAAAATGATGAACACTGTAGAATATTATAAAGTGATGATTCAAGAATAGGATATCTGCACACATCAAGAGCCACACTGTGGTAAAAATTAAGATTTAAAGATTAGATTATCTTATTAGATAGAAAAGCACTTTTCCTCAGTATAATGAAGCAGACACTCGCTGGTCATCTAATTTACATCAAGAGCGTGCAGACCTGTTGGAGCCGGCGGTGAGTACATATTGACTGCAAAGGGAAAATTGGTATATTATAAGCAAAGCAGGCTAAAGCTCTGAAAACCATTTAACCTCTGTAAATATTCTGTACTGCGGCATTTTACTCTGAGATAACTCCACGCTTATTTACATACAGTCGACATCATGCTTCCATGACAACGCCGTGGATACGTTATTAGCAGCACCCTCCATATGAGTGCAGCGCAGATTAGAGTCCTGCCTGATCCTAAAAAAGGCGATTCCTAGGTGGTATTTTGTAATTTTATTTCTGGGTTCTGATCTGGGTAAAACATGCGGGTGTTGGATAATAAAAACACTGAAATAATATGAGAATATTAATAATTTACGTTCATGTTATACCAATTTAATCCGCCGAATACTGACTTTGTGTGATGGCTCTATATGCGGCGCTAGCTGGAACATGAGAGTCACTTCAATCAGGTGTATTCCTCTCAGGCACTTTAACTGTGGAGATGTGCTGCTCAATATTATGAGAATAAGCACAAAATATTCATTTAAATCATATTTCCTGAATTATGTTCATTGTAAAATAGGACATCTTAGTTTCAAATGAATGAAATGGCCCAAAATTATCACTTTAACTTTAACATTTCAACTGATTATTTGAACAGTATATGGTTATAATAGGATATGCAGTTTGGAGTCGGGTTGCAGATTTTGTGTCGATGGGTCAGGTCGGTTGTGGAACTTATTGGTCATATGTGTAGGTGGTGGGGCAAGTGCACTATGGCACGTCGCGGTACCAGGACAGGAGGAGTATCCAACCTGTCCAGGACTCTGGTGCAAAGCAGTGGTGATTTGCTGGCCAGTGGGAAACACACGCAGGGACTCACATGTACCAATATACATGGCTACCACAACAAAGAACAGAGAAGCTCAGATTACAACACACACACACCAAGGAAGGGTGACGTCATTTTCTACTAAGGACACCACTACTTTACTATATCTTTACATAGCACAATGTGGTGCGCTGCTACATTAATCTCGGAGCATCACATACAGCTCCGTAAACTCCAAACCTGTTCACTGTGGTTACTGACCTGTAGTTGCAAGCCAGTGAGTTACAACCCACTAACCTGGTGGTTATTATAGCTGAACATTTAAGAGACACTGACCTGTGCGTTAGCTGTGGAGTCGTTCAGGGCTCTCTGCAGGGCGTGGCTCAGTCCTTTGGAGAGGTTCTGCTTCAGGATCAGGTCCAGGCGGTTCCTACGCAGCTCAATGGACAGAACTGTGAAGGAAACAAGTTGAAAATCAGGACTCAGTGACTGTGCACAATGTGTTTTCATTTGGCTAGCTAATATTCTGTGACAAATCAGACTCTGACCACACTTATTTCCTCAAATAATAATATAATGTAATATAATATAAATAATACTATAATGCCCCCCCACCACCGAGACTTTGTCTTCTACTTAATTGTCTCCTTGGTCACTCTGCAAAGCTGCTGCCGAGCCTGCACACTGTAGCATCACACCATCGCCAGTAAATGTAATCAAAGGCTACAGTCTCCAGTTTGTTATTAATGTGTTTATGCTCGAGGAAAATCTGCCCTTGCTTTTGTGCGAGTTTTAATTAATTTGCGTGCATGTAATTACATCTTGGACACATAATGGGTGCTTTGTGCCTGAGCCCCTAAAAAGGCATTTCACCTGCATTCATCATTACTTTGTAATCATTTTTCCAGAAGAACAGCAAAAGCATGCCTTTACATGATGTTGAGAACAGTGCATTGTAGGTAATTTGACAGGGGACATGCAGTGCCTGAAGTAACAGTAGATGGGTTTCTTTTTTCTTGGTTAATACCCTGATTTTTTTAGCCATTCATCTTTGCTCATCTTACTCTTTAATCTTTAAATCCCACATGTCTAAAATTATTCCAATCTGAATACTTTTTTTAGAAATACAAACTTGTTTTAAATCATTTTTAACTCCAGGTAAGTTGCACTGATGGAATTTTAGTCTCCTACCTGTTCTGACCCAGTACTTCTCAGTCACGTTGCATGGTAGAGAACTTTCCTCGGCACTGGTGCTGGATGGCGGTTCAGTGGTCGTGGTTGGAGGCAGCGTGGTTTGGATCGGGATGAAGAGAGTGGTGGCAGGTAACTTTGTCGTTGTGGTAATAGTGGTAGTGGTGGTTGTGGCAGCAGTAGTAGTAGTAGTAGTAGTTGCAGGTGTAGTAGTTGTAGTAGTGGGTGGAGGAGTGGTGGTGGTGGTGGTGGTGGTGGTCGGGGGGACAGTAGTAGTAGCGGTGGTAGTAGTGGCGGGTGTGGTTGTCGTGGTGGTTGTAGGCTGAGTTGTAGCTGCTGTGGTCAGTATGAGGCTCGTGGTTTGCTGCGTGGTTGAAGCAGCAGTGTTATTTGGTGATGCTGTTACAGCGCTCCCAGTGGTCATCGCCTGTGTCATCATCTCAGCGGCGGTCACAGTAAGATTGGTCATTGAGGGCGTCGTTGTGGTTACCGTCGTCAGCTGAAGGCTGTCGTTGATCACAGTGTCCTGGCTTGTGGTTTGAGAAACTGCAGTGGGTCCCGATGGTGCCTGTGCTCTTGCTGTGGTGGATGGTGGTAAAGTTGAAGTGGTGCTGGGTGACAGAGACGTGCTTATGGTGGTGGTTAATGTGGTCGTCTGCCGTGAGGTGTTTCTGGTGCGCACGGGCATTGTGGTGTTCCACTGATGGGTGGAGAAAGGGCTGGTGATATTGGCAGGAAGCGTGACATCGTGGTCGCCCACTGTGGACAGGAGAGACTCGGGGACAGTGGGGAGATCCCAGGCTGGCAGGCTGCTCACTGACTCGTCTGCAGAGAGGAAAACATTTGAAAAATCAATGAAATGATGCCTGGTGTTTGTCAACTAAACCCTTGAAAAAGACCACTACCAACAATTAATCAATCCTACTAGCAATTGCTGATGTTTTTTGTTCCTCTGTGTCACAAAGCTGCACTGTTGTCCAGAATTATCAGAAACACACCAATGGGAAACATGTTCCGTTATTGCTATGAATAGGGATGCACCGAGCATCAGTACTGGCCGAAATAACCTTGTTGACTGCCATCGGTCTTTCTGCAAACAAGATGACATTCAGTGATGGCAGCAGCCAATGTTTTCCTATTGTGTTAAGGCTGAAAAGTCTTCAGACTAACTGCTTCCTGTCATCCGTGAGGTAATAGAAAACATGTTTAGAATGAACAGAGATCTTCCCCAGAATGCAGTAAAAACACTATCAGTGCATCAGAGGACACACCCTATAGTTTCCTGATAATGCTACATTGTGAATAACTAATCGATGTTAACATCTGCAGGAGAAGATCTGGTTATCGTTAGCTGTTAGCAGCTGGTGGCCAGAACTAACAGCTCACAGAGGTTGCATTGCATTACATCATGATGCGTTCAAGCTCCATTCAGTAAAAATCAACATTGGGCGAAAGTAAATTGTAACTTTATCATGATGTGTTCAAATGTTATCTTGTAAAATGTAGTTTTTGGTGAGAAACTTGAATAAATGCAGCTGATGTTTTCACAGCACTATAACACAGATATTAGAGAGGGAATTATGCTAAATTACATATGATAAAAAAAGGCTTATGAAACAGTGTTTTATTGTTGAAAGATCTGTTTTTCATCTGAAGAAAGGTTTTTTCATAAATCCATATGGTTGAATTTGTGTTCATTCCAAGATAGTGTAGCGCAGGGCTGCATGACTTTAAAACAGTTGAATTATTTTCTATGATGAAGATTTCTTTGTTTTTTCTGGCACAAAAGAGGAAATAAATAACAAATCAAACAAAAACAAAACATTGACATCTGTATCGGCCCATATTTTCACAATTGATGCATCCCTAACCATAAACAGTTTAACATGGATCCTTAAAATTTGAATTATACTTGGATAAAAAGGTGTAGATGCATATAGAGATCCATTCCCCTAGTACATCTCCACCTTGAAGCAATGCATCTGAAATCCACTTGAAGCAACAAAGGGATCCAAACATAAAAAAAGCCATGCAAATCAAACAGCTGGCAGGTCAATATCAAACTTGTCAAGACTGAATTGGCTGTTTTCTCACGACTGAGGAACAAAGAAGATGAAGAGCTTATTGTCAATTTTAAATGCATAAGATAAAGTGCACATCAATTTAAATTCTGAATATGAAATAGAAATCCAATTTTGATGTGTAAACCAGAGGAGCATTCTGATGTCAGGGGTTCATGTAATCCATCTAAATCATCTCTTGTTTACACAGTGAAATCAGATGAATGTCGATGAGAGGTGTAAAGGAGGCAGGAGCGAACAAGAGGGAGGCAATCAATCCTTTCAGACTGAGAAGGATCCACATTCCCTCTTCTCCTCCTCTCACATCAACACATGAGGACCTGTTGTGGCGGTAATATGAATCCATGAGAGAGAAAATACTGGACAATGTGATATTAGATTTTGTTTATTCTTGTGTTAAAATGACATGTGGAAGAATTACCTTGATGTTGATTTAACAGGAAGAGGGGAGACATGGAGGTAGTGGAGTGGGACAGGACATGGGGGGTGAGGATAATGAAGAGGACAGAGATGATGATGATGATGATGATGATGATGTTGTTGATGGTGATGATGATGATGATGATGATGATGATGATGGTGATAGAATGATGAAGATGATGGTTGTTTAGATGGCTATGATGATCAGTGCTGAAAGGTGAAACGGTGGGTGACACTAACTTCCAGGATGGCCTACAAAAAAATATCATCTCAGAGTGAGGAAGAAACAAACATAGGACTTTCACCCAGGAGACTGTGAAACCAGAAGTCAACACTGAGTTATTTTAACTTTGCCTACATACGTACTTAATGTAACTACAAAAAGTTTTGTGAGGTAGTTACCTGTAGTTTCAACGTACTCACATTTCGTACATACTTATTTTAACCAAAACAACTATCTTTTCCTAAACCTCACCAAACTGTGACTATTTCACAACGTTAACCACATGTATGAAACTGCATCCATTCGTGATTGGCTTTCCATTGGTGTTATTTCTGCGGTTAATTTAAGACATTACGTGCTACCACCACCATGTGGTTTAAAGACGTTGTGGTGTTTTAATGTATTTCTGTGAGACCACGTTGTAAAAGGGTCTTCAATATGCACCTGATGGCTACAATCACTATATGATGCTGAAAGACTGAGGCTTAAGCTACATGTCCCAGGTAAAAAGTCAATCCTCACCAACTGATGATTCATGTAGAGGACACGGAATTGACCAACTTTATTGTTCTTGTATTTTTCTTGGCTTTAGAAATAGCGCTGGGTTACTACCAATAGCAAGCTAAGTAGCTGGGAATTCTAAGATGCTGTTTAATTCCTTACACTTTTACACTTGTCCTTTTGAGTTTTAAGAAGGCTAAGGAAAAGACAGGACCCTCCAGACTCTTTAAATGCAGAGTGTAGCTCTGACTACAGCTCCACGCATATCGTTTCAGCATGTGGAGAAATTAGAGCTTGACAGACCTGCTGTGTGTAGTTATGGTTCCTAAGCTATGATTGCTGTTCTTGGAGGGGGTTTAGTGAACAATTAATTAAAATAAAAAGCCAGAGTTAAATTATGTGTAAATGACAGCACAGCCATGCACCATACCCAAACTGGAGCTGCTATTGCTGTTGGAGGAGTTGCTGTTGACAACAACCAGTGAGACGTTGTCTGGTCTTGCTGTCTGACTGTCTCTTTTACTGGCTGGAGAGGAGGAGGAAGAGGAGGAGGAAGGCAAAGAGGACGCTTTTGTTGTAGATGAGGAGGAGGAAGAGGAGGAGGCCTTGGATGACGATGAAGAGGTGCTTTTGGTCCAAGCAGCTTTAGACAGCAGTCCTAAAGGTTTTCCCAGCACTGGTGCCTGCAGCTCGGCTGTCTCTGCCAATATGGTGGGGTCTGAAGAGAAGGCTGCCTGCTCTCTTTGGCCCTGTCCACGCATCTGCAGCCTCTGCTGCCCCAGCCAGGCAGCCGGGTCCCTGGGCATGCTTGGCAGATCAACCCCGTCCGCATCCACCGGACTCCATTCAGCCCCAACTTCAGCCCAGGCGCCGGTTCCCGTCATTATCCCAGTCTCTGCAAAGACTTTGCCACCTGCACCAGCACGCACACCTGCTTCTGTTTCAGTCCAAACCGCTGCTCTGGCCTCAGCAAACACTTTACCCTTGGGCCAAGCTCTGGGACCTGCGTCAGCCCCATCCATTGCATCTTTGTCTTTAGCCCCATCTCTGTCTCCAGTCCGGGGGATGGCTGAGGGCACTGCGGGGTCCAGAGGCAAAACAGCCTGCCTCATTGACTCATAGCGACCTCCTTCAGCTGTAGGAAACATGATGGGATGGGGAGATGGAGGAAGGAGTGGATGAAGGAAAAGCAGAAATAGTGTTTAATTGAGAGGTCTGAGCAGCAGAAACATGGTAATCAGTCTTTGACTCATCTGTCCCACAGGCCAGACAATGACTTCAGTTTCAGGTCTTTAGTAGCTCATCTATCACATGCCCCTACATACACATAAACACACATACATGCACACATGCACACACACACAGCTGGAGTCCTCAAATCATTAGTCCTCGTAATGCCACCGCAATTGTCCAACTGCCAGGAGATTTAAAACTGCTCTGCTCTCACTCACACACACTTATCATGAGAGCATACACACTTCTCCTCTGCTCTCTGGCAAATGCACACATGCATATTCTTCCTCCTTCTCACACACACTTATCCGAAGGGATTAAAAAAAAAAAAAAAAAACTCTAAAACTGCGATTGTGGAAAAATAGTAATAATGTTTAAAGTAGGTCACTTATGTTTTAGAGGATAAAGCATAGGGAATTAATTTAGATGTTCCAGAGTGCATAAATTAGGACACACATACACACACACGCACCCTAATCAGCTGTGATTTCACAGATACTAATCTGATCTGTTAGGTTAGCCATGCTAGCCCATGGATTTATTATTCCTAGAACATACACAACCACTCAGACTCAGACTGAGCTCATAGCTCAGACCAATACTGATGAAACTGAAATACATTTTATGATATGAAGTTTGGTGTGTGAGTTATGCAAGTAATGACAGTTTTACGGAGTCATTTTTCCATTTTTCAATTTGACATCAAATGAGTCAGATACATGGAAATGGAGCAGCAAAGATAGCAT
The DNA here is from genome assembly GCA_026686955.1 of Epinephelus cyanopodus. Taxonomy (NCBI): domain Eukaryota; kingdom Metazoa; phylum Chordata; class Actinopteri; order Perciformes; family Serranidae; genus Epinephelus; species Epinephelus cyanopodus. Next base: position 34,099,811 of record CM048917.1, on the reverse strand, counting down.
CCAGTCAAAGCATTTAGCTCCAGCCTTTATCTCCATTCTGTGAACTGTCTTCATCTCCTGTGTAGCCTCGACAAAGCCTGAAGGTTTGGCAGTCTGAGGCGATTATCCTGCCTAATACATTCAGTCTCAAAGGCACCTTGCCTTAGTGGAATTGAAAGATGAGAAAAAACAAGGCTGACCGTCTGACTGGCTACCTCACCGGTTGACACGGTTTATTGCATCTGCCCATTTGTTCTGAAGTAGAAAGGTTTGGATTTGGCGTCACTCGAGGCTGATGTTGAATTTTTTTTTAAATCTGTTTTCAATGTAAAATATCGTAGAGTTTTTTTGTTGTTTTGTTTCTTTAAGCGCACATTCATTTCACAGGTGTGCACCCCAAACGGTAGAATAACCTTTGGCATTGCACGTTTCTGCACATCATAGATATGTTACATTTATATAGCAAATATGTTGAAGTGGTGTGTTTCTTTATTTTTCCATTTTATGTTGTGACAACACTGTAGTTAAGGCGTGGTGAGGTTTAAGCATAAAAATCACTTGCTTATGGTCAGGAAGAAAAACACTTTTTGGTTTTAAATACATTGTTTTCACCACTGGAAATGTGCCGACATTGCCTTAAAAAATACCTGGTAGTTGTTGCCACAGACTCAGCTGGAAATGTCACAACCTGTCATTAAAAACCCAGCTGGTCTTGACAGCAGCCTCACTGAGGTATCACGCTATCCACCATCCCCTCCACCTTCTGGTGAGAAACTCAACTCACATGCATGTAATCTTAACTCTGTCACTGCTGTATCTATGGTTTGCAGAAACCTACAATGCCAACATTTTCTTCTGGCTATGGGACTGACATGTGCATGTGTGTAGCACACTTCCCATGCTCCCTGTATCCCTGTGGAGGATTGGTTAATTAAAAGACAGTGATTCTGAGCTAGAGAGGCTTTACACAACCAGCTCTGGGCTTAGTTGGCGTATATCCTCAGGACACCTGCTATAAAGCATTTCACCACCCCGCTATTAACTACCACCACTGAGCAATCTGTTCCTTGTCATAGGGTGTCTTATCATAAATACCATTAAAAGAGGAAATGAATCCATTGACAATTTATATTTCCGCTTCTTCGGGGCCTATGTTGTGTGTGAGTGCAGCCATCCAGAGCTCCATTAGTCCGTTTCAAAGAGGAGAAAACGACAAGGCTAGAAATGGCAGGGGTGATTATTCGGGCACCGCAGGGAGAACGCAGTAACATGCTTGTTAAACTTAACAGAAATGTCATATTTCTTTTTGCAGCAATTCATCTCATCCAGAACCACCACAGTTTTTCCTCATGTGGTGTTTCTTTGTTGGCCCTAAACCAACGATGATGTGAAAGGGAATAACTGCTGATAGCACTTCTGCTAACTCATTTTGACAGAAACATAGCTTTTAAGAGAGACTTTGACATGCTTCAGCAGTCCTTCAGCAATGGACATCATGTGGACCTCTCTGCACTGGAATTACTGTACATAGCAATTATATGACAACACCAACATGTTATTTAAATTAACAGAATATTACAGTCGAACTAATTAATATTTGTACATAAACAATGAATCAAAGCATTATGTGTAATGTGAAAGGAGTCACACGTAGTTATGATCCTACAGAGGATTTTTCACCCAATACTGCTGTTGGCCTCAAATCTAAAGGGCATTACAGCATCTTTTAGCACATTGTTTTTGTTTTTGGGCCCACAAATTTTTCTTCTTTTCAAGAAAGCTTTGATAAACAAATTGTTCACTACTATTTCCCTCAGGAGTTGGTGGAGACCAAAAGAGAGCTAAAAGGGGGTGAATATTAGACTTGAATTTGTCAGATAGACAGAAATGAGACCCCAAAGGAATGTTAATGATGTTCAGTAAATGTCAGATGTGTAAATAGGCAATAATTTGCTAATTCTCACCATAACAACTGAACAGTGACTGTATGTCAATAGTTAGGTTTCAATCCAAATGTAAGACGAATTTCAACTAAATTTTCAGAAAAGCGCCTAAAAAAAAAAACGATTTTAGATCCGCTACTGTTATGTGAATATTGAGAGATGGTTCATTGAGATAAGCAGTGGGTTGAGTTAATATTACAGTCAGGTGCCACTGCAGAACAGGGTGCAATGATATGACATAATCAAAAGAGCACCAGTCAAAACTTAAACAAAGCAAAACAATGGATGTATAATGACAGAAAGCACACCAAACAATGGAATTAGAGTTTTGAGCAAATAATATTACAGCTATGTGCTGCTGGAAGAGTTCTGGTAACAGCCATGTGTGCATATGAGAGTGTTAAAAGCCATCCAGCAACAACAAAGAGAGCTTGCAGTGGCCTATGCAGTTACGGTAGTGACCCTTAGGTCATCATTTATTTCCAACACACTTTCCTTTTATCAATACACAAACTTTTCCACCTTCCCCAAGCATAAATTACTATATAGATTTTTTTTTCAAACTTAAGTGAGAAGGTAATGCTTGAGTGTTGAGCCAAAGCTTATCTGATCTCTGCATTTTATTGATGGTCTTGTCTGCTCTGTTTTGACTTTTTTACTCCTGCCATCTTTGATTTTTATATCAATGTCAATGTTTTTGTTTGTTTCTTCTGGTATATTTTTTCTTTCTTAGGTTTTCTTCTTTTATATATATCATATATCAATTATATGCACTTATATTTGTACTTACTTACAATGTACCAGTGTTTCTTAAATGTATATGTTTCTTCCTGGAGTTGTTTCATACCCTTGCTTACCCATACCTTATTATTAAGGACCAATATATGCCATTAGTAACAATACGAGCGGGTTGATAATGGGGGTCCTTGATCAATAGTCAATAGTTCTCTAAGAAAAGGCACATCTGTAAATGGATAACTCCTCCTCTTTGAATGGATTAATGCAAAGATGAATGGAAAAATGGAGGGATGAATGAATGAATGGGTCGATGGATGGTGGGATGGAAGGAAGGACTGTGCCATATGCATGACTGTTAGCAGTGTTTTGAGTGTCTTCTCCTCCAGCAGCTAGCCACCTGCTCTGGCTGCGAGCAACATATGTGACTCTATCATCAGACCTCTGACAAAACGCTAGGATAGAAGAACCTCCACTGAGAACAAATATGGAGTGGATGGATGGATGGTTGGTAGAACAGAAAGCATGGATTAAGGATGGATAAATGTGGATCAGAGCAGAACTGACCTGCTTTATCTATTTGGACAAAACACACAGGACATTTTTTTGCGTATTTCTGTGTGAGAACATTCAGCTTATAGTAGATTATGAGAATCAGCACATGGAAATGGTGCACAAAGAGCTACTGGGTATTTAGGAGGCTTTAGACTAGTGTCATGTTATGTATTGACCGTAGTACTTTGCCAGCTGGCATTGTGCCCACTGATGCCCTGCTGAATCGCTGAAAATGCCAACAAAACCCTGTAAAGCCTTGCCAGGTCACTACAAGCTTTCTGGCCATTCAGATTAGCCATTCCCCAGTGCCTGTAATAATATAATGGTAAGTGTCTATGTTCTATGGCGGTGGCTTTGCCCTCCTCAGTCCTGTGGAGCTGTGTGCCAAGCAGAGTTGATCCATGCTGCCACCCCAACTGTGAGCAGGACAGGTGGTTAGGAAGTGTGAGAATGGTGCTGAGCCAACTGGTCCTCAGCTCCGTGAAACTCAGAGGGAAAAATGAGGAGGGGGAGTGTGGTTAACTAAATCTGCCAACTAGCCAACTGGTGGCAAGTTTTCATCACAGTAATTATCAGACAGGCCAGATGAGAAATAATACACATCTTAATCTCCATCTTAGAGCAGTACTGGGCAAGGCTTCTCTATGAAACTACACCAGACTTTCTAGTCTAATTTATAAGATGCAGTACAGAGTGTCACACGATCCATAATAATGAAGACACGGTAGTTTCACCTCATTAGTCCAAGCAAAATAGCAGCATTAGTTATGGTCACTGGCAGAAATTCTTCCAGCCTCAGAAAGTGATGAAACAAAAGAACTCAATGTGCCGAAAGCTGGGCACACTAACAATGCCGAACCCTTCTGCAAAAGATTTTCACACCATCTCCGCTACAGTTAATGAGTTAACGTAACTATAAAAACTAATGTAAAGATTGGTGCCATGGCAGCATATTATTTAGGAGTAAGTGTCATACCTCCAGCAAATCAGTTAACAGTTGGAGCCAACTAGCACTTTGGGCTGCAAAAGTTGCTGAGCGCAGCTTCATGTCTTATCTCAAAGCAACACAAGGCAGCTTTGTGAGCTGGTAGCCTCAGATGACAGCAAAGAAAAACTGATTGATTTGAAATTCCCATTTCAATATCAACGTATCATGTGAGTAATAAAAAATAACTGCACACAGCACATCTGGTGCTGCATACTGCTGTGAAGGATGCTTTCAAGTCTCTCTCACAGTTTAATTTACCACTTTCTGTAAGTATACATGCCACCACACCTGACACCAATAATTATGTTATTTGCCAGATGTTTAGCCACACTAGCAGCACAGCTCTGTGGATGTCGGTGTTTGTCACTTGGTCTACACCAGGGGTATGCACCCTGTGGCTTAAACAGTATTTTCTAATTTTCATGTAACACTGTTGTAGGCCTAAAGTGAAAAAATGTATTTATATTTTGTCAACAAAAATATGTACCATACCTCTATGGCGCCTTTGTATCTAAATTTTGCTGAACCATAACATCGGCAGCTAGTCCTGAATCTCACTAGCTAGGCTAGTTCTAGATTCCAAAACCACAAAAGGGAAAGTCTCGGAGGAAAACAGAGAATTTTATAGTGTGTGCACAGATTCATTTGCTTTCACCACCAACACAGCAAAGTTACAGTACCAAATAATCATCAGACGCTTATTTAATTACCTTCACTACAAGGCTCAAATATATTTTTTTGGCTCCAGGCAGATTTTTTGTTTATTTTCTTTGGCGAAAATTGGCTCTTTTGGTAGTATAGGTCACCAACCCCTGGTCAAGACTAAAGTATTTCTAAAAATATTTGACTGTGATTTATGACTTAATTACTGCAAAACCAATGATATTTCCATCAGCCTTTTTTTCATGGAGCTCAACTCCAATGTTCAATTTTTGTTTAACTTTGGCTTGGTATGGGTGTTGGTAACTAAGTGGTTAGTGCCGGTGCCCCATGTATAGAGGTGATGCCTCGCTGCAGCGGTCGTGAGTTCGACTCCGGCTTGTAACCCTTTGCTGCATGTCATCCCCTGACTCTCTCTGTCTCCCCATTTCACACTGTTCTGTACATTCAAGGCAAAAAAGCCCCCAAAAAAAATCTTTTAAAAAAACTTTGACTTGGTAAACCAATTCCTTAGAAAAACATTTGCTTATCTTAGCCCTTAGCTCTAGTTTCTTTACTTTCCACAGTACTTGCTGCACAGTTTGGGTACAATTGTCTTAACATGTTTATGAGAGGAGCTCAGACTGAACCAGTAAACATCCATCCATCTTCTAACAGCTTCAGGTTGCGGGGGGGCTGGAGCCTATCCCAGCTGACATTGGGTGAGAGGCAGGGTACACCCTGAACAGGTCACCAGACTATCACAGGGCTGACACAGACAACCATTCACACTCACATTCACACCTACGGACAATTTAGAGTTATCAATTAACCTAATCCCCAATCTGCATGTCTTTGGACTGTGGGAGGAAGCCGGAGTGCCCGGAGAGAACCCACGCTGACACGGGGAGAACATGCAAACTCCGTACAGAAGGGCTCCCACACAGTGCTAACTACCACACCACCGTGCTGCCCGAACCAGTAAATATGTAAAACCAAAACAATGAAGTAAAACAGGCTAAAGGGAACTTTATACTGCAGAGACTGATGTTATTTCTAAGTGAGCTATAGCTCCACAAATTTTCAGTTTGCAGTCACTTGTACAGAAATCATGACAGGCAAGGTGATTTTTTTTTTTTGCAGGCAATATTAGTCTAACCTTAATATCTCATAACGCAGGAGTGCAACTCCACCTGTAGTTATCACAGTTATACTGACAATAACGTAGGCTATGTAATTCTATAATAAACTATCATTCTTTTATTATTCTATTACTATTATTCCATATTCTATAAATGAACTATTGTTTGTTCAAGCAAATATGCACGTTTCTCCATAAAATTCTTCCCTATGCAATCAAATTTAATTATTGGTGGTGAGCTTTCAATTGAGGTCACTTCTTAAAGGCTCTACAAATAAAGGTCATACTAAATGACATGTGTAACTTCTCTGAGGAGAAGAGTGAGTCACTGGAGGATGAGGAATTAGGATTCTTTTTTTAGTGCAAATGTGTTTGTATGACGGACTGTTCCCTGAAAAATCGAAGCCTTTGCGGTTAGAGTGGGAGTGCTGGTAACAATTCAAAGCGCTGTTATACTCGACATGGTACGAGACTCAGTGGGAGTAAGGATGGTCCTAAGCCAGTAGGTTTTGTCCAACAGAGTGAGGCCGTCCAACAGGATGGACATGTAACCATTTCCTGGAACTATTCAGGGCATCCATCTGTCTGTGTGGAGGCAAGACCAGGAAACAATTTGGATGGATTGTCAAATGGATGGATGGTCAGGTAAACAGATCAATGAATGATAATGCAAGGAGAATCACTCATCACAGTCATGTCTTCACTGAAAAAATACATACAGGTGCTTCTCATTTTAATTTGTGGAGGGTGAGGCTTCGGTCAGGCTTTAGTGATTTTCTATATGTCAACACATTAATGTGACCCCGGCTGTTGCTTTGACAGCACTGAGGTGATCCACAGTGTCTGTTTGTGTGAGACAGAGCACAAAGTATCAGTCAGGATGGATGAAAGGTGCAATAATATAGTGCAAGGTGTGACCAAGTGTGACATCATCCTATTATCAGGAAAGCTGGGTATCTTAAGTATTGTTTCTTTCATTGTATGTGGACAACACAAGCAGTGTAATAGCACGTTACTCTCTGAAGGGATGATAGTGAGTGGAGTTAAGGGAAAGTGTGCCATCTTTTCTCAGCAATACTGCCAAAGTGTGAGGAAAACTGCCTGACAACAGCGTCTACCCAGTGTGTGAACTGACTGCAAAATACCAACTCAACAGTGCATATAAAAGGAAAGTAGGCGACATTGTTTGAGGTTTTATAGTTATGTTGAATTGGAAAATACATACAAAGGTACAGACACACACCACCAAGCCCAGGTGTGGTAACTACCTCGTTCCAGCCAATTTATCCAATTTACACACAGAGTGGATGGATGGATGGAATCACTAATGGCCAATAGTGAAGCACCTCAGTTTCTGTAACTTGCATCACCAGCTCATTTAATAGGGACACGCTCACCAACACACACACACACTGTACACTGTCATCCAACATGTTAAGGCAGAAACAACAACCACAGTCATTCAGCAGGTACTGTATATACAAACAACATGTCAAGTTTGATTAGTTCAATCCACATGGAAGATGCTGGAGACTAGTGTTGCACGTTATACCAGTACTAAAATAGTACCGCGATACTAGAGTATTCCAAACGGTACTATACTGCATTTGGAAAATACCGGTACTTGATTCAATTCATGAATTTAGTTAATTTATTTTACTCATTTATGCACACAAACGCCTTCCCTGTTCCTATTGGAGCACAGATTGCACAAGTGGTACACTTGTATCAACATTCGCAGCTGGCACACGTGAAAAAAGTCAAGAGAAAGTCTGCCTCGCAAAGGGAGACAGCACGAGACAACACCAATTTGGTGAAACATTTGAGCAACCAAACCGTGACGTCCGTACCAAGGTACTTTCGAACCACGATTTTTTTGGTACCGTTACACCCCTGCTATTTATTGTTCTAAAGGTTTGTAGCCAAAATGACTTTTCCTTAGGAAAAGTACCTTAAAGTATCGAAAAGTATTGAAATTCATATTGGTATGGGTACCGAAACAAAGATTTTGGTATCGTGACAACACTACTGGACACTTGAACTTAGTATTCATTAGGGTTGCAACAGTACGAGATTTTCACGGTTCAATAACCATCTCAGAAAATATTACACTATCACAGTATACTGTATTATATAATTATCATTATTGTTATCAGTTACAGGGATCGCTGAAGGGATGAAAACATGAGTGTTTTTGTTGCTGTTGAACAAATGCTCCTCCTTCTGTTTTTTCAAAACCACAGATAAGCAAAAGTACACAGTATGATAACTGTAACTATTCAGGCATTTGGTGGATCTAAAATAATGAAGGCACTACTTTGAAGGCTTTTGTAATTTCAGCCACACTAATGTTTTTATATTCCATTAGAAAAAGTAGTCACATCAACAATAAAGCCTCAAACTTAAACATTCCTACATTAAGTTCTTATGTGAAGTCAAAGCACCACAGATGCTGACACAGTACTTTACCTCTTTAGGATTCTTCCTCTTTACTTTAATTGGCTTCAAACAAAACCAAGTAAAAGTCATCTACCCTTCACTCATCATCCTCTAATTGACTTGATGTGATTTCTCTTGGGACGTTGCATGGAAGCTGCTTTGAACTTGACATGGCAGTCGGCCTGATGTTGCCTGACTTGGTATCAGAACGCCTGATGTAAGACTACGGCATCACACTGAGATCAGTGGAATGTAAATGTAAATTAAATACTCTGTATGTCATTATAATGATAACAATGTATGTGCGCTAACCTCTCTGTGAAGAACTGTCACAATATGCAGCTAATGAGGATTAACTCAGCTGGATGCTCATCTGTCTAAAGAAATATATTGGTGATAATATACAGTAGATGAGGAACATACATGGTATTATGTTCAGAAGAAACTGAATAATAAATAAATATACTTTTACTTATCATTGACATTGTTTAGAGAGAAACACTATGACAGTGCTGCATGTTCATTTTCATTTCAGGTTTAGATGCATGGGTTCTATGTTAAAGGGGAACTACGCCCTTTTTTTCAAAATTCATACATGTTGTTCTTTTGGTCTACAACAGTCCAGAAATATTTTTTTTTTTAAAAAATGAAAAGCTCTCCCAAATCTGAAATGGAGTGCTACAATCCAAATCTGTGATGTCTTAGGCTATAAGTCTGGAGCTGCTCCATAAACAATTAATTGGAAAAGATGTTATAGATGACACTAAGGGCTGAGTGCATTTTCTGTTTCAGAAATGACAACATTACAGTTGAATAAAGCTAATTTCGGTATAAAAAAGAAAACAAACATTGTGTGGGTCCACAAAATCAGGCTCCCATTAATTGTCTATGGAGCAGCTCCAGACGATATACCCTCTGACATCACAAATTTGAGACTTCTTTTTCTGACTTCTGGCTTTGAGAGAGAGTGGCTCACATGCCCAAATATTGATTTAACTGTCTAAGGCCATGGAAATAATATATTGGAATTCCTAATTTAGGTGGTGCTCCTCTTTAAAAATTACAGAACTTCTTTTTTAAATTTTTTTTTATTTATTAACATTCAATTCCGTGGAACTTGATGCACTAAGATGTTGAAATATCCTAGTCCAGAATATATGTATTTGCATAAATATTACTGACATGAAAGAAATGTTTCTAATTAAATCTACCTAATACTGTGAAAGTAACAACCTGTATTTGAAAAGCGCATTCAGTTTAAATCATTTAATCCTGCAGCTCCACAGCCTTACTGAATATCTGACCTTAATTCAACAAATAGGTCATAAAGATACTGTATGTGAGACTGAGTAGGTATTTGCTTTTTTTTTTTTTTTTTGTGTGTGTGTGTGTGTGTGTGTGTGTGTGTGTGTGTGTGTGTGTGTGTGGTCTTTGGACTGGTATTGGGGGAACACAAAAAGTCACAAAATGTCAAGCTGAAATGCCATTTTTCACAGCTGTTTGAGTCGAACATTCTGGATGTTTGTTCCAATTCAGTCACAAACGTGAAAAAAACCTGCTGTGTCAAGCTCTGTGTCAGGCAGTTTGTGCTGATACCTCACTGGAGTTCATGAAAAGAACAGAAAAAGTAAGGAATATTTGCTTCTTTGTGCCTCTTTGGTTCCAGACATGTTTTATAGTTAACAAAATAAGAATCTGAGAGCTTTTTGAACCACCGTGTTCAGTTTCTACCTCCAGACACTTCTGTGTAACAAGGCTTTGATAGCTTAACGTCCTCCAGAAAAGAGAGAAAGAAGCGGCAAAATTCCCATCTTATACCTACATGCATTTAGAAATATTAGGAAAGATGCTTTCAACATAAGATGTCAACCTTATAAATCAAAATAATGAACTAATATCGCCTAAATGCCAGGCCGATCATTATATGAAAAGAAACAATGTGGAGACTGAACCTATTTGAGGTAACAGTAAATCAGCCGCCCATTCAGCCTGACAGCAGGGCTGCTTCTGCTGCTGGGTCTCCACAGCAACCACAGGGATGCTGTCACCAGGGCAACCATTACCACAGATAAAGAAGGAAACAGAGTGTTCTGTGCTTATGTGACGTCTGTCCTGTGTGTCGTGCATCGCCCTAAAATACAGCTGTAAAGACGAGGAGCAGTAATAAGGTGCTGCGCTGTTATCAAAACAAACACAATATCAATTTCACGCAACAACTTTCCACTTTGCAGGTGAGCAGAGCACAAAATTAATTCATGTCTCTTGATAAATACGGAGAAAAATTACAATGACAAGGGTTTTTTGGATCAAAAATATCTTCTGATAAAATGACAGGAACAGTACACAAAGATTTTTTTATCTCAGTCACCCGGAAATCAGATAAAACCAACCTATAGTCGCATCAGTGCCCTGCATTTACTCAGCTTATCATAAGAAGCGGCATTAGACATTCTTTTTAATGGCAGGATGAAAACGCACATGAGGGCTTAACGCACTGTGGCAAAGGCTCAAAGATAAATGATAAATGGACTCATAAATTGTTTATTAATCTGTCATAATAAAATTATGGTCACTGGGGAATTATGAGGATTAGTTGGCTAAGGGACACAACAGAAACAAAAGAGACAAATAACAAAATCTCTGCTCTCATTTGCATTTAATTGTATTAAAATGTCATATTATAGAGGTCATATGTTATTAGGAGGGGTCGTGATGAAAACAAAACTGATAAGCACTGGTGTTAGCTGTAGATTATATTTAGACCTCAGGCTGTATGGCCTTCTGTTTGATGTGAGAGGCCAGTGGGCTCAGTAGGTTCACCCCCGACTGAGCGACCTACATCAAAACACCAACCCCTCCATGCGCTATATAGCAAGCCATCATCACACACTTGATACCATATGAAATTACACTTTTCCACACTTTTCGCTGCCCCTGAGATTCAGCCATGTCAGTATGAAAAATGTATTAACAGTTACAGTAAGATTTCAATATTTTTCTGCCTTGAGATACAGACTTTCAGATTCTTGCCTGGACAAAATGCTGTGCTGTTGGTGAAGAGGATCAGCAATATAACAAAACACAACAGATGGACTGAATAACTCCATCAACTCATGGCAAATAGGATTATTGGGTATAAAAGTTTCAAAGTACTGTAGAGATACAGTTCAAATGTAACACAAATGTAACTGTACTGAAAACACACCAAACTGTGGTATGTATTGACTGACTGACCCTGGAAAATCCATTTGACCCTGTGCGAGCAGTGACAAACTTCAAACGCCATACAGGACCTAACATTAAAAATCAATTTAACAAATGCAAGTGAATGTTTTTGGGTGGGTAAATGATACAAAATACACTCTACACAAACTGACATCAGACCTGTGAACTTCTATGGTCACTGTCATCATCTACACCACAGGGTAGAATTACTCAGGTAAGTTTGATTTGCCTGGACTGAATCTAAACTAATGCTGTAAACAAGTTACACATAAAAACCTTTGAGTTGTTTCAAGTGCATCCTACCAGCTCTGTGTATTGTGGGACATGAATAAGCTAAGCTCACTTTGAATGTCTTCTCTCATACTGCACGGCATATTGTTACACCGAAGACATTAAGGAACTAGCTTGGGAACCAGACGAATCTGCAAGCTCTTGTTTATTTGTTCTGGCAGATGTGCCTCCTGTTCAGGCAGATTTACAGCCGACCTCAGACGGGCTCGTCCAATCACAACTATTAATCTAATACGGGGCGTGTTGGAGACGATTACTGACAACTTGTGGAGTCTTTATGCTTCACGAAAATGTGATGGCATAGTTTTTGGCTTGCGCACCCTCATGCCAGGGACACTATGGAATAATACATTCAAAATTCACTGGCTTGATAACCCATCATCTTGATAGAGTTTTATCATCTTATTGTGTTACAATATCAGTAAAATCCCAATGGAGTTGCTAAACTTTCACGAGCAAATGCCTTTGGCTTGATCTCTTATATTTCAACATAACTTCCCCTCACATAGATATCACATTAAAAATAAGTCTTTATCTTCTAAAAACTGTTTCAAAAATAATAGTATTTATACTTGTTGGTCAATTATTTGACTCAAATGGCAGGCTGTACAATTATTCAGAGTTTTTGAAGGAAATATCAGGTTTGATGCAGTTCCTTCTGGAATGATCACTAACGCTACTTAGGGGTGTTTAGCTCCCAGGGCAACTTCCTCACACTTTCAATTTCTCTGATACTGCTACCAATGGTTTGTGCTTTTCAGTTCAATAATAGTACAACAATTAGGAATTTTATTCCAAAGACGCTACTGTCACTATTCCTTGTATAAACCCATTGTGGACTGGTATAATAGAGAATGTGCCCTGGAGGAAAGGTTGGTCTTTGCCTCTAAAGTAGTTTCTCAATAATAAAGTGAGAGATGTTACATTTGTATTAATTCACAGGTTCTTTTTTAAGACACATAAATGGACATTGAGTCTCATTGGTGCTCATTTTGTACAATTTCTGACAAAAATGTTTCTCAACTGTTTTACTCTGTTGATATTGTTCTCACACAAAGAAATTTGGGTCAGATATTCTAGCATTTTTCCAACATATTTCACTGCAGATTTTTGTTTTGTTTTAGCAAGGGTGTTTTGTTACAGTTGGAGAATGTAAGAAAATATTTTATAATTAATGCTTTACTCTTACTTGCTAAATACCAATTCAAGTGCTTTAAACCATTCTTTCCTGTATTCCAGAACTCTAAAGCTGTGAGGACTGTGCTAGATGCAACCTTTGATCTCACAGGATTGATGTAGGAGCATCTTTGACTGAAGTTCGTGCTATGATTTGGTCTTCTGAACCTTGGTTACTTTCCTCCCTCTTTGCCTGTACCCTGGACCTTGTTGCCATTGATGTATTTTGTGTGTCTTTCTTGTGCTCTTTGTGTATGGTATATGGCATTGTCTTTAATAAAGTTTATTCTTTTAAAAAAGACACAATGTCAAGCATTAACCTACCTAAGTAAAGAGGAGTGCTATTGAGGTACCTTCAAAATGACCACGGCTGCAGCTGTTTGCTATTTTTCAAATTCCGATGGCAAAAATGGCAAAACTCATTCACAGACAAGTAGATGCTGCACCACCATATCTCATCTCTGCACACTAGTTTACATTTGCTGTCACTAAACGCTACATCACCTTCTGTAGCTCTGACTGGTTGTGGGTCTCTCCGGCTGGGTTTTGATCTACAGCCGTTGATAATGCCCCTTTGAAATCGGAAATGAACTGAGAGGTTCCAGGTGAATTTGCATTTGCAATTTGGTGTGGCAATGTCAGGCTATCAAGAAACCACCTGACAATAAACACAGATTCCGCCCTTGTTTCTGTTTGAACACAGCTGATCACATCCTTCTATACACTACCGATCTAAAGATAAAAACTACAGTGGCCAACGCTAAAACCCAAAAACGCAAATGGCCCTATCAAGAGCCAGCATTTGGTTTGTTCTTTCTGAGCTACTGTAGATGGTGGACTCCATGGAAGAGGACCTGCTTTGTATGTAGATATAAACCGCTCATTCTAAGATAACAAAAACACAATTAATTTTTTCAAGTGATTATAAACTAAAGAAAAGATAGTTATGGATATCATATTCCATTTCTGCCAAAATATCCCCCTAAATCCTGCACACAGGATCTTTAAGGTCCAGCAGCACTGTTGGCGGTCAAAACAAATATAGCTGTCAAACAGATTATCATTACATTCCAGATATGTCTGGAAGTTGGCAAAAAAGTATAACATCATCTTGTAGGCTGCCTGAGTTGGCCGCCAGGTGCCTAACAGGAAACAGCCTAACAGAGGGCAGTCTGTTGGGATATCTATTATTGCCTGTTATGTAGCTGCCTGGCAGACAACCCCTGTGCTGCTTCACTTCTTATGAGGCATTTGGCATTGTCTGGCATTATCCAGGCTGCCTGGCTGCTACCTAGTCCTGCCTGGCTCCCAGGGAGGCTTCAACATGTCATTCTGCTGCATATTCAATTGATTATATTGTTCAGCATCCTGTGGTTACCGCGTTAGTTAGTTGCCTAGCTGAAGGGACCAACTGTCATGGTGCAGCGTGTTCAGCAGCGCTGGTTGGCTCACTGTAGGGAGGGATATGCCAATGATCAGCGACTGTGTAGGAGGCTGCTGTCTGACAGGCAACACACAGGGAACAACAACCTATTAGGTTACACTTGTTGCTGTTCCTGTTTCTACTGAAAGCTGATAGAGGTCATAAAGTAATAATAGTATTCAGAGGGCTGATGTGACATTTAATTTTAATTTTTTTTTTTTTTATTTCTTGTTCAACAAGCATATACACAATGACTACCATAAATTGCAGTCATTTTGTCCTACCATCTTTTTTCCAAGATACTAGATTGCATCCGAGAATTATTGGTATTATTAAGTTGCGTTTCATGACAATGTATCTCAATGATGAAGTTAATTAAAGGAAGCCTAGCTGCAGCCGGCACTTTGGCTGCAAGTGGCAATTACAGGATAATTGCACCTTCTCTTATCTTTCTCTATTCAAGAAAACTGTCTTGAGTCAGTAGCTTTAAAAACATGATTTGGAGCACTGACTGAGGGCCAGTGGAAGTGCATCACAAGCAGGAAACAACAAATACAGGGATGTGCCATGGAGGTGGAGGTACAGCGTGTTTACTGCTTGTTCTACTTTAGAGTTAAAACCATGGAAGTGCCTAGTGGGACATGCTTAAAGGGACAGTCCATCCCGAAATCAAAACAACACATATTTTCCCTCCTACCCACTGCTGTTTGTCAATTTGTGTAGATTGTTTTAGTGGGAGTTGCCAGGTGTTGGAAAAAACAGTCATATAGATGTCTGCCTCCTCTCCAGTATAATGGAACTAAATGGCACTCGGCTTGTGGTGCTCAAAGTGGCAAAAAATACATTTGAAAAACTCAACACCTGTAACCCACTTACTCAAGATAATCCACAGACCTTATTGTGAGTAGTTTCATGTCGGAACTACGTGTGTAATTGACAAGCAAGAGTGAAAACATTGAATTTGAAAAGTGAAAATTTGACATTGAATTAATAAAGTAAATAAACTTAAAAAAACTTAAAAACTACATCTGCCAACCGTATCACTACAGTGAGGACCTGTTGCCCTTGTTTTTGCAGTGTGTCCCTCACCGTTAGCACAGCTTTTCAACTGCCTACAAGGTGTCAGTAAAGAAATCACTCTGATTGGTTGTTCAGCTCAGAGCACAAGAACAAAAATGTGAGTGAGAAAAGTGTACAACTGAAGTCAAGAAGGTGTGAGATCAAAGTCAGTTGTAGAGCAATATTTATGTACAGTCATGCCAGCACACACACTGCAATTTTATACTATGCAAAATTTACCAGCAGCCTCCCATTTATTCTATATTATTTGTGGCCAATTGAGTGTTTTAAGGTAGTATACAAATCCAACATCCATCTAACCGCTTCATCCTCACCAATTAATAATCCAAATCCTAATCCTAATCCCCAATCTGCATGTTTTTGGACTGTGGGAGGAAGCCGGAGTGCCTGGAGAAAACCCATGCTGACACTGGGAGAACATGCAAACTCGGCACAGAGGGCCTCCCACACCTGGGATTGAACCGGGAATCCTCTTGCTGTGAGGCAAGAGTACCCTTCAACTGTTGTTTTAGACTTTGTATTAAAATGCTTACAACCCAGTGGATGATGAGAAACGATGTGCATCAGCACACAATAATGAAACCAGTGTAGCTGTGAGCAACTTGAATGTCCAGGAGGAGTAAAGCCCACCTTTAGGATTCAGTTTGATGATTGCATAAG
This sequence comes from Epinephelus cyanopodus, assembly GCA_026686955.1. NCBI lineage: Eukaryota > Metazoa > Chordata > Actinopteri > Perciformes > Serranidae > Epinephelus > Epinephelus cyanopodus. Next base: position 34,083,537 of record CM048917.1, on the reverse strand, counting down.
CACACACACTCGACACGTACTAATACCTACAAAGCCTGACCTGAGCTGCTGTAAGTGGAGCACAACACAGACACACACTAGTAGGTAGTAGTAGTAAGGCAATAAGTACGCAGTCATGCAATAATTAAGACAAACACACACATGCAGGCAAAAGGCAGCATGGTGCCTCATCTGTGCTGCTCTGTCGCAGGGTCCCGTGTGACTGGCTGACACAGTCATGTGACAGCTCTGGGGCACTCGGTAGGTCAGGCAGTCTAGCATAAACAGAAGCGGGGAGACATCCTGGGCAGCAGCGATGTGCATGTACACAGACCGTAATTGACACGTGCACTCCCAACACACACGCAAGCCAGCAGACATTTATTGTGAGACGGGCACTCACAAACACTCAGACAGACAGGCAAAAATAGACTTATACTGCAACACACACTCTATCTCCACTTTGTCCCCTCAGATATAAACAGACACATACACAAAACACCACTCTTTCTCCACTTACTCCTCTGTCTTTCCATCTGTCATACACACACACACACACACACACACACACACACACACAATCTACGTACACACAGCAGTTGGCAATGGCTGTACTAAGAGTCACAAATAAGAGCTGCCCTCAAAGTGTGGCTTAAAGTATGTTTCAAACTGTGTAATAACTCTAAAATACTTCTCAAAAATTGTTTGGATTATGTTAAAACCTCTCAGGAGACTACAGAGATGAAATCCAGAGAGGGTAGGGCATGTGGAAAAGATCACCAGGCAAATAGGTAGATCAAAAAGCCCATTGATGGAGGCAGCAGCAACAACAACTCTTGGAAGCTACAACAAAAAAGACATGAAAGTCAGGAGTTGAATACATTTGATAGCAACATCTCCAGTAGGGTTGGAGATTAGTTGTAGCTGTGTACAGACGAGCTCAGACTAAGCTGAGGCTGTGAAGCAGAGAGGCGACAGATTCCGCATCCATTCCTAAAAAGTTTTCGACACCCTCCCAGCTGGCTCAGACTAATGCTATAGCTGTGTTCAGCATTCTCCCATCTGGCCAGTGTTGTACTGTGCCGCTGTGGGAGGGAGGTACTGTCTGATGACCACCTGAAACACTGTTCGGTGTTCAAGCGACAGCGTCTCACAGACAGTCAGGAGGATAATTCACCGTCATAGCTCATTATTTGCATTAAAAGCACCATGGATGGATCAATAGGCCAGAGACACTATACAGCAAGCTGTATTACAGTAGGTATATCCAAATATGTGATCATGAAGACGATAAAAGTGACCTTTTCTGTTACATGTAAGCTGAAGATTTTCTTAAGTAAAAACAGTATTTAATAACCCACTTTTCTTCTTACAACCACAAAGTTAAATGAATAAGCAATTAGCACATCTTTGCTTAATTCAACACACTCAGTGGTTTTGCTGCTACAACTTTACTTGGTCTAGTATGACCAGTAGTTTATTCTCAGTCTCATTATTGAATACCATATTTTTTCAAAATAAACTCCAAATGGTAAAAAAAAAAAAAAAAAACTACCTTTGTTGCCTTATAAAAGGAACAGCAACAGAAGCACGTGGTTAGGTTTAGAAAAAGCATCATGATTTCCTTAGCATAGTATGCTACACAAATTAGCACACTATGTTGTTATTAAAATAATTCGATTGGCTTTCGGTTTCACATGGGAAACAAACCACGGTCTCCTGGGTGAGAGTCCAGAGTTTGTTTGGCCCCACCACCTCCACTCTTGCCTACCCTAGGCAGACTTTCTCACTCCTTTTACTAGGGTAATTGCGTGAAGCGTCAAAAAATGCCCCTGTCTGGTGCGTCTCATACCACCACTAAAGGGTGCCTGGTGGTTTTTATAAAACGTACCCGTTTACATTTCATTAAGACACAAAGTTACACATAATTAAGGGCAGGCCATTTTAAGTGATAAGCAGTCTGCACAGTCTGTGAGTCAGATCCACAACTCACTCCTCCACAGCTCCAGCCTCTCACCCAAACATGGTCACTTCTGGCTCCAAATAAAGATGGCAGCAGCCAAAATGTCAAACTCGAGGCTTCAAAACAGGATGACGTCAGTGGTGGCTATGACCCTTATTTTTGTACAGTCAAGGCAAGAACTCGCAAGATTAGCATCAAGTAAAGTTTCACTACAGGATGTGTTTCTGTAACTTTAACCTTAGTAAGTTCAAATCAATATGTGAACACAGGCATGGCGCATGAAGCTGCCTCCATTCTGAGGGGAGATCGAGATAAAAAGGTTGCAGGAATTCTGGATTAATGTTTTGTACACTCTGAGACTGAGCGGTCTCGGATATTTCTGTAGAATTTTTAATTTAATATTTTATGATACGGTTGCCTTGTACTTTTTTTCTGTCCTCACATCTTTACAGGCTCAAAAAAGTCTGCAAACCCAAAATATCAAACAACATAGAGAAGCAGCTGTAATTCAGGCGTAGCTGCTTGTTGCTATTCATTGCTTTTTGGAGATTTGCAGAATGTTCCTGGGGTTGTCACAACCATTTCTCAAACACACGCACACACACACAGACACACACACACGTACACACAGAGCTGTGGAGGCTCACAAACTGCCTGCCAGTGTGATCGTCTATAACAGTGGACACCTTGGGGGCCTTCACACCCGCTGCCTTGAGCTTATTCCCCCAGCGGGAGAGGCTGGATGGTGTTGAAAGCATTTGAAGGAAGAAAATACAACGTGACAAACTTATTATATTACAAAATTATATATTTATTAAAATGGTGGTGTGGCCTATTGAGCAGGCAGATTATGGCACTGTCATCCTGGACTCAAGCAAGCAGTCACATTGCAGGAGGTCAAAGGAGACATTTAAAAGAGATATAAGTTCATCCACAACAGGTTCTTCAAGTGTCATTACGGTGTGTGATCAGCTATAACAATTGCTCGCAACCCCTATGAAAAATTTTCTTAGAACACCGCTGTGTGTGACGTTAGCGCTACTTATCCAGGATCATGGGAGACTACATCACCCATTCTCCACCACTGGGACTACACCAGATGTTTTCCATATCTTTCAGAGTTTGGGTCTTGTGCAAAAACACTTTCATAAATGTTTTTATCATAAACCTCTTTCCCTAAACGTCTTTCCATGAGACTTGCTAATAGAAGTGTTCCAAGCTGGTTTCACCAAATTCTTTTAACTGCATGAACTTGTTATATATCTCTTGTTTGGTTTTGATGAATGCCACCTGTTTATGAGTAGGTGTGTGTTTGTGAGAAATCTGCTCTGCTCTATTTGTAGGTCATTTTAAAATCACAAATTCTGGTTTCAGTCAGTGGTAGTATTAGAGGACCAAGACAATTGCAGGATATCAATACAGCTGGCAAAGATGTCATCAGAGCAGTGATGACTGCGTAAACCTGCAAACCGCGATGAGTTTGTTACAATATTGCTTTCGAATAGAGTTTATTTTTATTTGAGTTGATTTTAGCATATATAAACTCAAATTTAATTCAGATTAAAGCATCATTATTCTTAAATCAAACAAGTGTTTTGTCTGATGTACAAAGACACGGACTATCTGTACATGACATGTGGACCTTGACCACTTGTGAGTTATCTGTCCACATAAGAGAAAATTGGTCAATGCCACTCACTCATACGTAAAAACAAATCTGTTTGAGTAGATCGCGCATGAAGCCCATTGTATTCACTGCAGGATTTTGATATTTCAGATATAACCAAAAGATCAAAAACAGGGCATCTGTCAATGAAGACAAATAATTCTTCTTGTTTTCCACACAGATTGACTCATGCTTGTGTCATCCCACAGAGACACAAAGAGCAGGAGGTTGGCTCCGCTCCGTCACTGCTTTCCCTTTTATCATTCCATTATTATTCTACTATGTGACATGCATCCATTTTAAATTTCATTCTCTCAAACCACTGCTAAAAAGCCCTCGTCATTCCCAATACCGCACAGTGGCATCATCCGTTCTCCGTCATGGAAATGTTACTCGCATCGCTGTAGAAAATGGGAGCAGCAAAGGTCAATTGATTCTCTCTGTTATCTAATGAGTTTACAGAGCGGATTAGAACACGTCTGTCCGCACGACATGTGGGACGCTGCTCTGGGGGTCATATGCATCAGAGTTTGGTACGGAAAGCAGAAAGCCTAATGAACTGGAAAGAATTATAAGAATGTATTTAGCTGCATTTACATAGACAGATCGACCCAACATATTTTTTGTCCTCTCAGCTCACGTTGTGGATGATGACCAAGCACTATAGCTCCGTGACTGCAGAGCAGCAGGCCAGTAAAATACTGAGAAGCTGATGAAGTTTTAGGATGAAGGATTTCACTTATTTGCTCCAAAGCAAAAAGTGATCAGTCTCAATAGTGTTAATTTATTTATCATTTATTGGCTTTAATGTGAGTTAAAACACACACCACTTGGTCCCAGAAATAATGTTAAACACAATCAGATACATCTTTAATGTTGGCCACAGCTTTCCCTTTGAGATTACACACACACACACACACACACACACACACACGCACACACACACACACACTTTCTAAGAATAAACCAAACAAAACCTCAGCTGCATCATATTACATTTTAAATCTGCACTTTAAACAATTAGGGATTATGGTTTTGCTAAGCAGAGTAACTTCCTGTCTTTTTTTAACAAGATCCATCTAGTGAAATTGCCCGCCACAGACATGTGCGCACACACACACACACACATGCACACACATGCACGCACCCACACACACTGCACATCAGTGAACTCCGAAGCCTTTAGCTCATGTGGAGTAACACACAAGGGGACAAAAACTATTACATCATCTGCCTAAATCCATTTACTCTGGCACACACACAGAGCCTCACATACAGTGACAGGGACAATAACACATCCAGGCACACACACACACACACACACACACACACACACACACACACACAAAGATGAAACACAGACAAACACGCACACAAACAAATAAACCCAGACGTCCGTGCGTGCAAACAAACAAACATATCTGAGACAGAGTGACACACACAGACAGAAAATCGAGGACCACTCACACAGCAGCAAAGTCAGATGGAAGAAATGTCACAGAACAGGAAACGCATCCAAATCTTAGAAACACACACACACACACACATACACACAGATCTCATCTCTCGCTTCATTTCCCACAGCCAACCTGCTGCTGCTGAGGCCTCGCTTGCGTGACAGCAACTCTATGATGACAGATGATGACGGATCGCTGTGGAAGTGTTTGTAGGAGTTTGTGTGTACAGATGTGTGCGTACTATAAGGTGAATGGATGGATGTCGCGGAGACCTTGCTTGTTTCTCTAATGGCTTCAAAGAGTTTGTGCTTTTCAGCCTTAGCCTTGTCAGTGCAGCATTACAACTGAAACACTAAAACGTTCTCGGAGACTCTAAACAGATCATGGCTCTGTCTGTCAGCTATAAATAACTCAACTCAAACATCTGTTTGCTCCATGATAGCTACATCATGATACGTGTCCACATGGGGCAGGTCGGACCTGTGACCATCGCTGACTACACTGCTATTATAACCTGATCATAAAGTAGCTAGCACACTACTGGTAACTTACCAGTCACTTAAGTGACAAAGATCCAGATTTGGAGAAGTATATACAATTTGGCGAATAGCGCCACCTCCTGACAACAATAGTAAACATTATCAAAAGAGGTGGCTAATGTTGTTACAGTACTGGTCACCTGCTCACTTCTGCCTGCCCAGTCACCCAGCTCCCATTCAGTAATTTTCCATTCACCCTGGTTTTCCTGTGGCTAATTATCAGTCACGCCCAGCTCATCAAGGCAACTCAGTTCGCCTGTTCCTGATTATTCACGTCACGACCAGTATATATACTCCAGCCTCACAGACATTCATTGGCAGATTGTTCTTTCTTCCAGATTGCGCTTTCTTCTTTTGTCTAATTCCCAGTAAACGCTCCAGCCTTCTGTCCCTGACTTTGAGATCTGCTTCTGCGTCCTTGGTTCCAGTTTGCCTGTGGCTGTGTGGCGTTACCATCCAACAACAACTCTACAGTGTGAGTGTTCCTGTCTGTGGGTTCCTGCGATCCCGAGACTTTCACCGTGCCACCGCATTTGCCATGTGTGCATCCTGTGAGTACTCACCTGCTGGCTTTTCAATCTTCTGCCTGGCCTAAACCTACCCTCTGCCCGTCCCCTACTGGTTCATCTGCTTTGACCTGATCTTTGGCCTCCAAAACTATGTCTCCTGCCTGCTCTTACACAGTATTGTTGCTTGTTATTGAACTGAACTATGTGTGTGTTACCTGATCTGTTCTGTGCTTGCTGAGCTGTGACATTAAACGTCATTACCAACTGTTCCTGTGTGCTGTGATTGGGTCCTAATACAACACGTTACAGTTACAGCTTTTGAGTGTTTTTTTTAATATCATATAAGCATCAATACAAATCAACAGTTTTACCGTTGGTTAGTTATTTATAATCAAATACATGTAACATTTCAAGGAGAGAAAAAGAAAAAGCAAAGCCATTGCAGCCACCTCACCGGTTGCTGATGCAGCTCCCCTGAAATTTAAGTTTTTATTTTTCTAACTGTGACAATGTAACTTGGAACAGCACAACGGCTAAAGTCCTAAGACTGTATGTAGCTGTAAGTCGTTTTCTTCAAAATTGCAGAATTGTAATTTTATGGCTTATCATTATCAGAAAATTTAACTCAAAATGCACAAGCTATCTGAGGCAATATACATCAACAGATATATCAATGTTGCTTGTTTATTAAATGACTCTGTCTGTTAAATGTACACATCATCAATGAGGAAAGGGTGATCACATTCATCTGTTTGAAGACCAATAAAGATCAGTCAACATCATGTAATGTGTGTTTTTCAATTTTGTGTGGGGGTTTTTTCAGTCAAAGGCGAAACAACAGAGATATGATGGGTTGTAGTGTGATTTGCTGTGCCCACTCCATTGACTCCAATAGAAAGGACACCAAAGTTTTGCTCTAATACAAAATTCGAACGCTGTCACTGATGTCATGACCTTTCCTTCTTTCATAGTTTCCTTAACCGAACCACCAGTCAACATGAGAGAGCACAGAACAGAGTAGGACAAATGTGTGAGAGAGGAGAAAAGCATACTTGAGTGTCGATGAATGTAGGACCTTTACAGAAATCTATTTTCAAACAAACAGGAAGCCCATATAAAAATACCTGGAGAAATAGGAGACACACATTTGGATCTTGCCAACTCTCTCACAGCAGAACTGTGGACCATGTGAAGCCAATTTACTGCTGTGTACCAATAAATCTGTCAGGCAGCCTGGCATTGCAGACAGAATTCATCACAACCCCAGCAGGCTAGGATTTGAATTAAAAAAAAAAAAAAAGAAAATGTAACTTAACAACCAAAGTGTAAACAGGGTATAATTAAAGCAGAAAGCAGGAGCCGTGTGAGAAAGGCAGAGCGATGTAAGTCGCTGTACAGCAGAGGGGAGAGCTTTAATGAACAGGCTGTGAGGAGAGCAAAGCAGTTTTGACATAAAAGAGAAGAGTATGGAGAAAATGGAGCAGTTTTTGAAGCGGAACGGAGAACTCTGTACTGCTAACTAAGGAGGTAAAAGGAGCCCAGTGCATGATGGGTCAGGGCGGCTCACTCCTGTGCATCGTCTGAAACTGTATTTTCCAGCACCAGAAAGAGTCCCTGAGGCTCAACAAAGCAACTGTACAACTGTCAAGCTGAACAAGCATGTGGTTAAAAAGAGAAGCAGAGGAGTAGAATAAAAACTGAAATCTATCTCAAAGTTTCAGCAAACCCTCAGGGTATTTAGAACTTGTGTGTCGACAGCGTAAACATGCACAAAATATCCAGAAAAGTTTAATCTAAACAATAAGCAAGAGTGTTTACAAAGTTTCACCAGTGACCTCAGACCTTTCTGCTGCTCTAGTAACTGGAATGTCTCCAATGAATGTGAAGCCATGAATATATCCAGGCTGCATTATTGATTGTCAGAGGATTGTTTGCTGCTGCATGCTTGCATTATATATAGTGATGTCCTGGGGAAGAGGAGTTTGTAGACATATCGTACTGTTTTTTAGTTCACAAAGGAAAAGAGGGCAAGTTTTGAGGGATGTGGTTTAAAAGTTTCCCTTTTTGTACATCTTTTGTTTCAAGATGTTGTAACTGAAATTGTAAAGTGCTGTGTAGCTTTTGCAGGAGGTTTGAAGCCATTAAAAGGGAAGCTTGGTATTTTTCAACCTGGCGAACAAGCACAGTGCAGCAGGCAGCGAGAAACAGGCTGTAATGTAACCCCTCAAGGCATTTGTGGATCGTCAATTTACATCCAGAAATTTCTCTTAGGGGTAGCCAAAAGGGGCCATTGAAAATCTTGGGACAGGTACACCAAAACCAAGTCATAACTCAATTTCAGGAATTCTGCTATGTTACTGAATAATATAGGCTAGTTGAAAACCATGTCAATGTAAGAGTTGAGGGATTGCATACTGATATACACCTACAATCATGTTTTAATGTGTGATGTATGTTACAGCCCACTCTATACATGTTTATCTATACAATCATTGTTCTTTAAATAGGCTGGTTATCCTTTTCCTCAAAAAGACAAATATACACCTTAAATTTAAAGGAGTACATTGATTGTAAGGAAATAAACATTTGTTGGGAAGAAGCCCTGTTAAGTTTGGGAGAAACTCATGGGTACCCATAGAACTCATTTTCATTCAAATATCTTCAGATGAGAGTTCAAGGGACCCCTTTGAAAATGGCCATGCCAACTGTTCCCTCACCAAAATTTCGCCTAGCTCTGGAGACTTATTTAGCCCCCTTCCCGATGAGGAGGGAATGAGTTAGCTTTCGCAACAGTTATCAAAGTCACGGTTGTAACGGGAGAAGTCGTGAACGACAAAGAGAAAATCAAACGTGCTAGACTTTCTGTCAGAACGTCATGAGGTGTCCCAAACGTGACGTCAGTTGTCGTTAACTATGACACACTACACAAGACGAAACGATGGACTGTCGCGTATGACACTCATAGTCTTTCACGATCCGAGCCGACACCATACAACGTTGTGTCGGGCTATAATCACACTGATATTGTGTAGTGTGTACCCGGCATAACATGTACAGTCACACTGTCTACTACAACAGAGAACAAAGAAGCTCAGGTAACAACACACAAAAAGGGAAGCGTGACTTCATTCTCTGCTCAGGACGCATTAACCCACTATGGGCGGCACAGTGGTTAGCATCGTTGCTCACACCAAGAGGGTTCCTGGTTCAAACCCCAGGGTGGGGGTGCCGTTCTGTGTGGAGTTTGCGTGTTCTCCCAGTGTCAGTGTGGGTTTTCTCTGGGTTCTTTGGCTTCCTTCCAAAGACATTCAGATTAGGTTAATTGGTGGCTCTCAATTGGTGTGAATGTGAGTGTGAATGGTTGTCTGTCTCTATGCGTTGACCCTGCAATAGTCTGGTGACCTGTCCGGGTTGCACCCTGCTTCTCACCCAACCCTCTCACTGCCTCTTTAAGCTGGGATAGGCTCCAGCCCGGCCCCCAACAGGATAAGTGGTTTTTTGCATCTATATTAATGTTCTGACTGTCAAAATCACGAACCTATAAAAATTTCTGAACTTTTTATTCACACAGTGCCTTTGCAAAAGCTTCACATAAAATCCAATTCATTTTCAATGAATTTTAGAATTCAGTGTATGTTTGAAATAACCCTGTGTCAAGCAATAGTCCTTTTACAGGCAAAACTTTTTTATGCAACCTTGAGTCTCTGTTTGTCTTTATGAGCCAGAATTAAAGAACCTTCCACTGGTGAGGTGAAGCCGGGCTCTCAAACTATTTTATTACTGTGTGTCTCTGATATTGCTGTCCGGATTCAATAAAGCTAGATTGAATTTCCCCCCAGTGACAGATCCCTGCTCCGAAAGCAGACACTACTTAATCTAACAGACTCCAGCTCTCCATTCTACCTTTACCAGAGTTGAAAATTGAAATCTAAAAATAAAACAAACTGCACTGTGTGATGTTGTGTGGACGCAGAGAACCACTAAAAGCCACTAAGAGGTATTTTGGGGTGTCCATTGACCCATGGTAGGTATTCTGAATCATCGTCTGCTGTTTTTCAGAGCTGAATAAGACAGAACTGTCAGTCGCAGCTTGGAGATGTGCACTTTGTAAATCCTGACTTACACTTTTCAAGAATTTGACTTGAAAGCCTCTTTAACAAGCAAAAACAATCTCTGCTTGAAGTGCAGTAACTTTTGGGCAAGTGTAAAGTCCAATGCCCAGATATCCTGTTAGGTGACGTCAGTCAGTTGTTGCATCCAGAATGTTCATTTTCTGCAACATAGCTGATCTATGATGCTACATTGATATCATAAGGACATTACTTTATTTATCATTTTCTGATTCATAATACTGTATCTGTGCTGCCGTAAAGCTAAAACAATGTATATCAAAGGGGACTATACAGGTTTATCTGGATTAGTTCTCCCTGCTGTTCAGTGGACAGATTGGACTTGTCACTTTGTGTGGGTGGAGAAGATTTCCCACCAGTGACCATACCCAGCACACAGGGCAACACTGTGGGCTGTCAGAGAGGCAGGGATGATTCCCAACTTGGAAAATTTTCCCGATAATGGCTTGTTAAACCTCTTCTTTTGTTTTTTTCTCTCACTCAGGGGCAGCGAAAACATATTTAAACCAAGTTAAATTTGTCATGTGTCTGTCAACCTGGTGAATGGAAGTCTTGTATTCACTCTTATTTTAGTAGCTTTGTGTTGGTATCTGGCAACTCCTGAGGGAACTATCTGAGTTCTTAGCCACTAAATGCTCTACATTTTCATCAGCTAGGTGCTAACTGTATGTCTGCTGTTTGGTGCAGGGCAGGTAGTGTAGCTTATAGTGGAATTTTAAAGCACTTTCCCCTCGAAATAGCTGCTTGTGTAAGAAAACAACGCTGGTAAGAATGAATAAAAACATTAAGTTGAAGGTCGTAAAATCAAAACAATGAGCTGAAAGACGCCTAAATGGGCTGTAGATTTGGGAGGAGCTGCAGAATGTTGATAATAATAAATGAATTTGTCATTACAAGTGAACCAATTGACATACACATTTTCATTTTAGTCATTCTTGATATAGAAATAAGGTTATAGCAGCTTTAAATGGTAACAACTATTTCGGAAATAGGTCCGGTATTACGCGAGACTGCTGCAGCTGTCAGCGGTGAAACAGGCTGCAATGTAACATTAATGGGCAATTGTGCAGCATCAATTTAAGTCCACTTAAAGTGGTGTTTTTGCCACTGACAGGGTCAGATGATTATTCAAAGTGTCTGACAACATTATGGAAGTCGCCCTACTGTAGCTACTATGATGTCACCCATTTTGACCGTCGGCTTTTTTTTTTTTTTTAGCCAAAAGTGAACATATTTGGGTGAGAGGCTGATGCTCTGAAGGAGCAAGGAGTGGATCTGAATGAGAAACCAAGGACACTAACTGCCAACAGCCTGTCACTCAAAGCAGCCTACCCTTCATTAGCGTATATTTAGGCCTTAATAAAATGTAAACTGGTGAGCTGGATAAAAATGCACCCCTGTACAGTTGTCATGAAGATGTAAATTAGCTTTAGAAACCAAAACCATTCTTTGTATCAGGTTGTAAACATGTTTATTTCTGCTTTAAAGTTGGACATTTTAACATGGGGGTCTAAAGGGACTGACTGGCTTCTGGGAGCCAGCCTCAAGTGGAAGAGCTGCAGTCTTTGGCTCGTCCATGTTGGCTTCATTCTTCAGCTCAGGAGGTTGCAACTAGGTACAAATGATATTTTAGTATCAGCATTGCTATGTTTTTTGACCACTTAGGGACAGCACAACAGGCTGTAAACCCAGGTTTGCCAACTCTGGGTACCTAGCTGGAGTGAGATTTCGATTGCATCGGTTCAATCACATGCATGCACACTACATCACATGCACATATTTGAAATCAATTCAACATCAGGGTCTAAAAAAGTAGCCCTTTAGCTTAAACAAGGCAGGAGCAGTTTTTACTTCTTAATAAACAAGCTATTTTTGGTGCTTTTTTATGCATTCTGGCATTTTATTTACATTCAAAGTGAAAGTAATTGAAAACTTGAAATGTGTACCTCAAAAATTGTTGTTAGTTCCCAGATTAATTGTGAATGGTGATGTTAAAAAAAGGCCTAGAGGCCTAGAGTAGTTGTTAGTAATTTGTGTGTATTCACAACCGTCATCATTAAACATTTATTTACTAGAGCTGGAAAAACAGTATGTATTTATGGTAGTGGATAAATACAGTAGTGGAATGTAACTAAGTACATTTACTCAAGTACTGTAGGCCTACTTACATACAATTTTGGGGCACTTGCATTCTATTTTATTGTAGTTAGTACTTCAGCTCCTCAGATACTGTACATTTTACTTCACAAGTCTACATTTATTTGACAACTTTAGTTACTTGTTTCTGTGAAGATTCAGATTACCGAGCTACACCAACAGCCAACTGACTCACTGCGCAGGAGGAAGCATATATCTACCCATGGACGAGAGGCTCCTGACAGCGCAAGATGTAAACATTAATGGCGTCTTCCTTAGCTGAACGGTAACGGTTGCTTGCTCAGTGGTGCTAGGTGAGCTAGCAATAGATGCACATGTCCGTCTTCACAATGATACAGTTAGCAGGTGTAGTTTGGTAGAGAGAAAATAGTTCTTACATGAAACTGCCCAGAAACAAGGTCTGTGGATCATCTTGAGTAACTTAGTCATGATCTCTGGAAAGGGACATTGCTGTTGAGTTAAATGTATTTTTATAAGCTTTGAGCACCACAAGCCGAGTGCCATCTAGTTCCATTATACTGGAGAGAAGGCAGACGTCTCTACGGTCGATATCTCCAACACTCAGCAACTCACATCAAAACAATCAAGAGAAGAAAGAGAAAAAAACATGTATTTTTGATTTTGGGGTGAAATGTCCCTTTAACTCAAGTACACCCTCAAAACAGAACACATCACACACTTGTGTCGTCACTGAAGTGAACCCTCAGACACTCACTCACTCACTCACTCAGACACACACACGCTTATGCAAAAGCCTCATCATAGTGGATTGTTCTGGCACTTTGACTGATGACTGTTTGAACATTGCGTGTGCCTCTGTGTGCGTGCATGTGTGTGTGTGAGTCTCTATACAGAATTTGTGGCTGTGTGTGAAGCAGTATTGATTTTCCAGTAAAAGCACATGCCAAAACTGCTGCAGGATGCACCATGTGACTGTGCACAAACCAATACGCGAGCCGAGTGAATGTGATTGGCCCTGAGCTTCGGATGTGTGTTTGCCCTTACTTTGTCCCCTGTGGTGGCACACTACTCTATGTGTGTATGTGTATTAGTGTGTGTGTTTTATTAAGACACATATGGTGTGAGTACAGAGTGCCATTTCATTACTGACCGTAGAGATCACAGAAATTAATCTGATTAAGCGTAGTCATCATTATCCTTAACCTGACTCATACCGAATCAGTCACCGCCTCCACCCAGTGCTGATGCTGAGATGATGAGGATGGCGATGTTGATGAAAATGAAGCCTCTGCAGATTTTTAAACAACAGTAAAGAGAATAAAGTCTACACTAATTAGTCTCTGCACATTATGTAACTGTCTGAAGCACAAAATCACGCACACACAGAGAGGAGTACATCTTCACCGACAGTTTGTGCCAGATAAGACAGCATCACAGACTTATAAAGTCTCTTTAAAAAAAGCGATTCTTCTGCAAAACTTAGCAACAGCACTTCAATCCTAAAGTATAAAAAATACAAACCACAGATACTGTTCTCCACTGTTCTCACCTTTCATCTTAATGCTCTCAATGCTTAAACTCGGGCTGTGGTTTCATAATGCCTCTGCAGTTTCCCAGTGAATTTTACACAGCCCTCTGAAGATACAGATACACTGGGTTTTTCAACATTCTCACAAACCCAGAATCTAATCTGGGTTGTTGAGTGCAGGGGTAGTTTACAGCCTCCTAACACCTAAACTGGGTCTTGAACAGCATGTCTGATTATTCACAGTTATGAATATTTTATGTAGATTTTTTTTTCTTGGGGCTTGTAAATAGACAGTGAGTGTATGGTGAGGTCAGAACCGTGCGGGCTGACTTTGATTTACCCAGGGGGAATAATTACCTTCCTCATCAAATGCAATTGTTCAGTTTACACAGCAATGCAACTTCGGTCCACCAGACAGACGTAATGAGGAAAGCAAGCTGCCATGTGGAAATGGATTCACTTAATTGCAGCTGATTGTCGTGACTTTGAGTTTAACCACAAATGAAATGGCTTGAAATGTATTATGCTTTTTTAAATAATTCAACTGTCATTTAAAATATAATTTATGAATATTACTGTTTATCTGCCGTCCAAATATTCTGTATTTGTAAAGCAGTTGGATTTAGCTGCTATTTACATGCACAGAGTGTGCAGGATAATAGCCAAAATCCTGGCCGAGGTCAAATACAGGATTAGCTGTTTATATGCATCTTCATGTTCCCATTACAGAGGGGCAAAGAGAATATTTCAAACATCACCATGGAAACAGAAGAGACATATTATATTAAACATGAGTTTATCTAGTGAAAAAAAGTCATTTTAGTCTTGTATCACCGTACTGCAGCTGTTATATCATCATACTTGGATGGGTCTCCTGAGCTTCTGTTTCATATTTGGTGGTAAATTATGGCAAAGTCATTTAGCAAGTTGAAACAGTGAAGCACCATTGCAGAGAGGAGTGTGCCCTTTATGTAGTGAAGCAGAAACTGAGGGTGTGGAGGTCAGGGTGTGTGGGCGAGTAGCACATTCAACTTTCATGCAGACCACAGTTCACAACCCATCCAAATCCAACTTACTTTTTAAAACCATAATTGCCACAAATATCTCCCAAAGACCCACCATGTCTTTGAGTTGGCTGTAACCTTGAAGGGATAGTGCACCCAAAAATGAAAATTCAGCCATTATCTACTCACCCATATGCCGAGGGAGGCTCAGGTGAAGTTTTAGAGTCCTCACATCCCTTGCAGAGATCCAAGGGGAGAGTGGGTAGCAACACAACTCCACCTAATGGAGGCTTAAGGTGCCCCAGATTCAAACGTCCAAAAACACATCATTGAAACCACAAAATATCTCCATACTGCTCGTCCGTACTGATCCAAGTGTCCTGAAGCCCCACCATAAAAAGTTTTTGGGAAAAACGTCATTTAAACTCTGTTTTTAGCCTCATTGTAGCCTGCAGCACTAACTGCCTCTCTGTGCACCGCGTCCGCGTGTGTACGCTTGTGCGTGCTTGTGCGCGAGACCAGCGCAAGCACGTGAACACACATGAATGCGGCGCCCATGTCTCACAGTCTTGTGCAAGCGCACAAACGTGAGCGTGGTGTATTTGGATGTTTGAATCTGGGGCACCTTAAGCCTGCATTAGGTGGACTTGTGTTGCTACCCCCTCTCCCCTCGGATCTCCTTGGCATATGGGTGAGTAGATAATGGCTGAATTTAATTTTTGGGTGCACTGTCCCTTTAAAGGGATAATTCAGATCTTTTGAATAGGTACTTTTCCATTGTAGATGTTAGTTGGCACGCACCCAGTTTGGAGAAGCAGTCAGGGGTACTGCAGCGGAGGCTAAGCAGGAAGGTATTTTGGCCACCTAAAAAGGCCAGTGTAAAAAAAATCAATATTATTTTAGGTGTAGGCATATTTAGAAAATTTTTACTGCTTTACTGCTGCCATGAGACAGCCCATTCTGATGGGGAAGCAATTAACAACTTCTGTTCCCCACCTATGTTCTTTAAAGCCACCAGACTCCATTGAGAAAAGAGTGGTTTTAGCTTGCTGAATACAGGGGCTACTGGTCTACTGCTGCCTCAATCAGTTAGCTTGTTTGTGCTAATGTGACTTTGGTGAACACTTTTCAAAACAAAAGTCATGTAATAACACAAACTAACTAACTGATTGAGGCAGCAGTAGACCAGCAGCTCCTGTGTTCAGCAATGTTAGCCATGGATAGGTACCCCATACAAACCCCACATCAAAAGATCCAAACTATCCCTTTGACCGTGCCAAGTTTCAGCGTTAATGTTTTTTTCACTTGCCCAGTTATAGGCGAGGTGGTCAGAAATCTACTTCCCCAAAGTCAATTTTTATTGGCCTCTAAACAGATTGTTTTATCTATTAATGGTCAATCAAACAACTTTGAAAAGCTACCCAGCTTTAGCCAGCTTGCTCTCAAACTTGTGGCAAACTGCACAATAGTTGCAGTTTCACCCACAACCTCTAACGCCACCCAAATAAACTCCTGTTCCCAGGGTAATTGAAATGCTCACAGACACTGTCTTTACCCGCTGCTATTTTCTCACACATGCCCAAATGGACCTGCAAGTCTCAACAGAGATAAGATGAAAGCAAGATGGCTCACTCCTTAGCTACTTCCATCATCAGCTCTTTAAAAAAATGATGTGTTTAATTCTTTTTTACCACTTGCCAGATTGGGTTAAGTGAGTTGCTGGATTTACTAGTCCTGTGTGGCATTTTACTGGCCCTGGGGTAATCAGGCAGCCAGCACCTGACATACTTTTTTTTGTCGCCATAAATGTAATCTATGGCACAAATATAGCAGTGTTTGCCTCTCCCTCATTCCTAGCACAAAGGAGCTCTTAAGCAAGACCCTTAACTCACAAGACCCAAGTCATGTTTCTGTAAAGCCATGTTTCCTCTGTTTCTGAGGCAACTGACTAGATTGCTTAGAAAAAAAGAGAAAATGCAGCTGTTATACACACAACTGTGACTTCAAGGACACATGACACATCTGACACACGAAGGGAAAGATACTTGGACAGACGGGTGCACACACACACACACACACACACACACAAGGAGCAGTAAGTGAGTGATGGAGTGAAAGAGGGAGGTGAGCAGCTGCAGTGATACATGGTGAGTCGGAGGAGAGGAGGCCAAGCAGCTATAAATCCTTCTCTCTCCCAGTCAACCCTTAAGAAGCAAAGGCTGATTAAATTTTCATTCTGTCTCTTGCTTTCTTTCTCTCTCCCCCTTCTTCCTGTTTCTGACGCTACAGTTGAAATAAATCCCTGCCGCCTGCCTGTTGGCCTGTTTGGAGGCTGAAACGACCTGCTGTGGATGCAAGGGAGTCTTTAACATCTAGCGAAAAAAAAAAAGCCTTCATCCTACAAGTTTCATCTGAACAAATTGATTTCTCTCACAGTCATCACAAGCTGGATTGCATTTTCTGTGTGCTGGATTTTCTAAAGCAGCTGATTTTGAATTGAATAGCAGAACGACTTGAGAGTAGGCCCGGGTGAATGATGCAAACACACCTTAGAAAGGACGGCGGAGTGAATCCTGATGCAAAAACACGGAGGCTTTTTGAAGGCGCGTGCCACAGTCTGTCTGATTGTTTAAAAAGCCTGACAGGAACAGCAGGGCGTTCAGACAATAGCAATGCACCCTGTTTTTATTTCATTGTATTTTAGTGACAGAAGAAATGAGAGGAAAAATCTTCTCATTTGATGCAGGAGTATTGAAAAATTAGTCAAGGAGCCTTTTACAGAAAATCAGGGGGGGGTTTTTTAGGCGATATGGCCTAAAAATAGTATCGAAATATTTTTAGGCTGTATCGCGATAGACGATATACATATCAGTATTTTAAAATCTCCTCTAAACTGTTGAATACTAAAATACAAAACTATTAATAAACTACAGTTACAATAAAGTTAAAGTAATTACTGTTATATGTCAAGTTAAATAAAGCACTGTTATAATAAGGTAAAATAAAGTACAGTTATTATCATCTCGTCTTGCGCCAGAAGACTTAGTGGAACATTAAACAGTTACAGCAGCCTGTAAATGAACAAACAGCTCTCCAGCTCATATATAAATAGTATTTGTCAGTCACACAGGTGGTCCCTGGTTGCAAAATTCAACTAAACAGTCGATATCAAGAGCCCTGCAGATACCAAAACACACGCCTCGTTAAACTTGTTAAAAGTTAAACTGTTACCGCAACGCCATTACACATGAGGATTTATTCACTGTTAGCTGTAGACTAACAGCTGTCCAGGTCATATATTGATAATATTTGCAAGTCGCCCAAGACTAAATGGTTACAGTACGTGTGACATATCGTGTTTGTGAGAGGGAGAGAGCCATAGGAGAGAGCAATAGCACCAAACGCCAAAGCAAGTTCAATGCCGGAGACCCAAAAACTATGACTTGACAGTTTATACTTGATCTTTGATGTTTAGTAATTTCATACACCCTATGTGGGACAAGCTATGGTACATTCAATTTAATCAATATAACTTGGGCCACACTGTATGAAAAACAAAACCCAGACACTTTCCTCACTTTCCCTCTGTTGTATATGACTATACCTTTGCTGTTATGGAGCTGATATTGAAGACAGGGCTACTGATGGCAACGATGACGGCACTATCATCAAGTGAGTGCGCCGCCTTTTGTTAAATTCTCTTCACAAGCTCAACTGAGTCAGGAAGTCAGCTTCTTTCACTCCCTTGTTCTGTTTTTTTTTTTTCTCACGCTGTCAGTCTGTTCCACACGTGACATTTCCTGTCTCGTCACTTCATATTTAGCCGATCAGGAAATGAAACTTGTTCCGTACTTGTCTGACTCCTGCTGTCTCTCAGCACCGTCATTCCAGCTCCGCGCGTCAACCTCGACTCCTCCAGAGAGAAATTTCCAATTCCAGGGTTGACACTTCATCACCAGGGAGTGTGTACCCTCCATCAGGGGCGAGATCTATCATTTGTTGCCTGCACAGGGGGCCTCACCACCTCCTTGTGAAAATCATTTCATGATGGGGTCAAGCCAAAACCTTTTCTTGTCAATTTAATCACGTAACTAGACAGAACTCCTGAAAGCACAAACGTCCATCGGCTCCGAACGATTCTCTCAACGTGCTGTTATGAAATTGATTTTCTGACCTTGAAGAGTTACCAATAGTGTCCAATTTCCATCAGTTCCATTTTAGCTAGACATAACTGACATTTCCCATTTGGATCATCAGCTGAATTTACTCAATTCTTCCTTCTGTCCATCAAGTTTGTACATGTTTTCAAGGTGCTGCTGACAGACTGGATCAAACAAACAAGGTTAAGAAAGTAAAAGCGTGAAGAAATAAGACATAAAAGTTTGTGACTGCACACTCAGCCCATCAAAGTGTATTTTTAACAGATCTTTTATTAACTGGTTGTCGCAGCTGGTAAAAATAAAAGATGCAAATATGTGGTTCTTTAAAAGCAACGTAGCTGCAAAATTGGTGATTTTGAAGAGAATCAAATTGTTGTTTCTTTTCTTGGACCATAAAAAAAACCTATTAAATCATTTCAAAAGATGTACTATCTTAAAGGCTTGATTTATTATTTACACCTGTGGTTTTACTGTCTGTGGCATGACAAAATGTCTTCAGTGACGAAGGCCTACGAGAATGATAAATGAGCATTTTATTCCACCCAAGAAGTGAAGAAGAAGAATGACAGAGATGTCAGCCTGTACACACTTCAGAGTTCTATAACAGTGCACTTTATTTACTGTGCACCACTTTATCTGAGCCTTATTTAAGAGCGAAATTTGCACGCTATGGAAAATTCCTATGACGGAACGAAAGCACACACACTACATTCTGCTAACAAACCCACAATGCCACACAGTGCGTTTTATGGGCGCAAAAATTGGGACACTACATCTGTTGGTGATGACACAAAACACAATGATCTGAATTTACTGCTCACTTTGGCATTATTATTATTATCACGGTGAACCTTCTCTTTAGCACATGAGCTACCTAAAAGGATTGGGTATGTCAAAGCTCTGCAAATGAAGCCTTGACTACCAGAGCTACTAGATAAGTAAGTGAGGACTTATATTTCTCATGTGTGTAATTGGGGTGAACTGACCCGTTGAGGAATATCTATTTTCTTCTTTTCCCTTATTACACGCAATGCAGAGGCTCATTGGTCATCACACAGAGTGATTAAAATGCAGCACCTTTCTTGCATTACACACCATCTGGAGGGAGGCATGAAGCATGCACACACAGATGTCACCAGTTTACTGCGGGAAGCTAAATACCTGCACACTTCATGTACTGCATGTGAAACTCCATGCTGTGAATTTCCTATGGATACATTACAACGTATGCACTTTACAAACCACATTGCATTACACTGCACAGACTCCATATTGTGTGCTGTCTGCACACATGAATGAGCTCTGAATATGAGAAGCGTTCTCATGTAAAAACACTTTTGTACATCAAAGTGCTTCTCACATGAGACAGTTGGGGAAAATGTAACCTTTCTAAAACACACCGGCGAGGAAACATGCAACCTCTTGCAGCCCCAACAGATTAGAAAAATACAAAGCGTGGCTAATTGGGATTATAAAAATCAATTTATCCAAGAGAGCTTCTGCCTACCCATATGATTTGTAACAGGGCCCTGCCATGCATAATGTATTTAATGTACAAGCTGGGGAAATTTACAATCTGCATATGAAACCACTCTCCCCCTCCCTGACTTTGAGTCTCTCTCGATATTCCTCACTCAAATGTACACACACACATACACACTCACACATACTCCAGAAATAGATTGTTAACTCCAGAGTGCAGCAGAAAGGAGCTCCTTGTGTTTCATGCCATTATGTGTGTGATAGAGGGTAAAAGACTGAGGTGCATAACAGCTCAGATAATGTCAGAGATGTTTAGCCCGGTTAGCTCTGTCACGGTCACAGGAGTAACGTGAGCCAGAGCAGTAACTGAAACCAAGTCAATCATATCACTGGAGTTCATTTTCCTTGTACAATAAAGCTGCTTCTCTGTGTTTCTGCCTGGCAACAGTGAAAGGAATGACAGCACTGCCGGTGGAGACGTTCAACTTGAGAGCAGGCATCATTGCACAGTCTACCTGCAGCGAAGAAGAGTCTCTGAGGAGCAGATGCGTCATAAACAGCAAATATTGCAAAGACGATGGACAACACTTAGAGGAAATGGAGTCATTTGACAAAAACGATGAGCATGTTAGTATGAAACGTCTCCTTCTTGCAGCACATTACGCAATCATTAACAGGGAATATTCAATTAGGTTTCAACTGCCTTCCAATGTCACAATATTCTCATGGTCTTGGTGTAAATCTGTGTAGTAGCCAAACTTCCATCCAGTTTCTGTTTTTTTTCCCTTGTCAGTGTGAAAAGCTCCGGCGGTGCATAATCAGAGAGGCACAAAGAAGTACAGAGCGGAGCGCAGGCGAGCAGAGCGATGCAAAACGAGCCACTGCTGCTTTAATGCCGAGAACATGTGCGGGGATGATGCAGCACTCGCCCCCCATCCTGCCTCTGGGACCACATGCAGGATCTTTGGCCTTGGATCAGTTCCCGCCTCTTAGATGTGCTGCTACACCTCTGATCATCTGAGCTCTTCAGATAAAGGAAAAAATATGGGGCAGTATGGTGACACAAAGAAAGACAGCTGAGGTCTGAGCATGAGCAGCTGGCATAAATTAAAGCTGCAACATGAAACTTTTATCCTTGAGGCAGCAACAGTATTGATGGTGCTGTTCTCCTCCCTCTCTAGTCAGGTTTCTGCTCCAACTCCTGTCACTCATCTTGATGAAATGTCTGCCAACATCCAGTGTGAAGCTGAAGCAACCACCAACTGTGAAGCCTCCGTGGTGGGTGCTGCAGCCAAGAAAAGTCAAACCCATGCCAATATGGAAATTTACATTAGGTGATAATGGAATGACTTATAATGCATACTATACCAGCCCTGGCAAATAAATCGACTGTAAGGTGTCTATTATCCCTGGTCCGGACTGCAAATTAGTTTGGTCTGTTTCAATGGTCACTGTGTCAGATTAGATGATTATAGAGTCAAAAATTCTTGGCGTGGCTCAGCCAACAGACATGACACACTACATGGTGGACCCCGACCAATCATGGCTTGCTGTGTTTAATATGATGTCATCAGGAAGGAGGTGCTAGGGACTGACTTCAGGCAAACAAACAATGGCAGTGTATGATACTGGCTGTCTTGTCTTTGGTATAGCCTAAAAAATGAAATAATGACTTTTAAGAGTCCAAAGGACAATATGAGCTGTCAATACCTCAAAGAGAACTTGAGTAAAAATAACAAATGTTTTTAGCCAGTAAAAAAACTAAATGTAGCTAGCTAGCCACATTTACAAAGCAGACTGTGAAAGCCAGTATGCTAACGTTAGCTTTATCATTCTGATACTGATTCTACGCTCTGTGCTCCTGTTAGTCAACATCATGGACGTTATGAAATACACTGTAGAAGGCAGAAAAAAATTGGACATGCTTTTGTTTTTGTCAGGATGCAGTTTGGCGTCCACTATGACACACTATACAGGATAAAATGATCAACTGTTGCGGCCGAGGTCCACAGGGCCTTTTACACTGTCCATCTCAAGAACACAAATGGTCAAAGGCAGCAGAGACTTACTTACAGTTCTCTCTCACTACCACTGAGCAAAACCACAGCTACCACTCCTACTGAGGAACTGAGCTAAATCATGTTGCAATCAAGTTGCTGTAGTGTCCCGTATTGTTCGGAACAACTAATTAATGCATCCTTACAATCCAATCGAGGGGGCCATGTTTAAAATTCTCCCTGGGAGCACCTGTTTGCAGTCTTTATTTTAAAAAGGAGTACATCCATTCAACCCTTGAAAGGTTTAAAGCGTCTTAAAAGAGGGCTGATCCATCAAGGATTGTCTGGAAGAGTGACTTGCTGACTTGGTGTTGATGTCGGGGCTGGGTGTCAGGAGGATGGTGGTGCAGCTACCACCCCTTGACCAGACCTTGACTATTCTTTACCACCTCCATCCTGTAAGTTTATGTGTCTTCCAGTGAGACACTTTGAACCTAATCTGGTCAGTAATTTAATCACTATTCTAAATCACTGCTCATGGTAGCCTAGGTAGTTAGAGTGGACTGTAAGTATGAGGATGCTTTACACTAACTAAGTGGTTAGACTAACTAAACTGTTACACTGAGGTTCAGCCAGTCACTTTGCCAGCCTACCTTAAAAGGGTAAGGCTTGCAATAGTCTACATTTTAACACTGTCCACAATTTTTTAGCAAACAATACCAAGTAGAGCATTTTGGGGGACAATTCTAGACAACAGAGTAATACACTTTTGGTGTTCTTGTGAGTATTTGTGGCAGCAGGCCAGTGTATGTTGGATTGACTCTAGATAAACTACAATGTGTGTGTTGCTAATGAAGGATTATGTCATCCAGTGCAACAGTGTGGCTCACTGAAGATATTTTAATAGTTTTTTGGACAACAATGGAGCTGTATGGCACAGAAGAAGAAGATCTATCAGACTTTGATATTTACAAAGTACTACAGTTGGGAGTAAGATCAGTCCACTGTTGGTTTTGGTCTTTTCATGGAATCTCTTAATAGTAATAAAAATACAGACTATGACCAGCCTTATTCTTAACATCAGAATGCCTTGAATTTAATACAGGATGATGACCTTTAGAGTTTTTTTTGTTGTTTGTTGTCTTTAGTAGTTATGTGACCATCTTGTTGCACATTATTGCATACATTATTGATGATGAATGTTACCTGTATCAGGAACTGAAAAACACCACTTGGCTTTTTCCAAACTTGGCGCAGCACTGCACTCTATTTTCCGATGTTTGGTGACATAACCCTCTTAATACGTCTAAAGAGACAAGCTTTGACACAAAATAAATTCAGCAGAAGTGAACCGTGGCTTCGGGATCCTTTTGGATTGAATATGGGAAATGTTATTTACTGCAGCGCTGAAGAGGACACAGCAGAGCATGCTGCCATTCATTCAATTTGTCAGGCTTTCTAAACCGATGAACAGAGCGATCGTGTGTGAGTGAGAATCCTTATGAAGCCAAGTATCTGACATCAAATAAAGCAGGTTGTAGCACAGCAAACGTTCTCATCTGTCAACCATCATCAAAGTTTCCATCACGTCTGACAGCCTCCATGCATTAAACACGAGCTCGATGCTTAAGTGCATCATGAACCTCCTAGAATTCACCACAATTATGAGTCAAATACTAAAAATTGACATATGCAGGAGAATACACGGTAAAGGCATTCTCCTTTCATATTCAATAAAGCTCTGCAGAGAGATAAATATTTATAGATGTTATCCTTTCCATAATCCAATGCAACCCCCAGATTTGGTATGAGTCATTGTGACACAATTTTGTGTCCAAATCAGCTTTAACAGTGTAAAAGCTCTGCATATCCGGGTCTCATCAAGTGCACTGTGTGTGACTGTGTGTGACTGTATGGATATGGAGCAGCAGCATGCATAAAACACCATCTCAATGCCAATCTCTACTTTGAGCTGAAATTGTATCGACCCAGCAATCACGTTTAAATTCAACCTCAGTAAGCGTCTGAAACTGACTGATTTTTCGCTAACTCATGCTTTCTTTCTTTCAGGTGTGGGCAGGTAACACAACAGCTGTAACACTGCTTTTCTTCTGAGTAGATGCAAGAAACTTTTCCTGGGTAGACTCTAAACTTTTAATCAGATTGTGAGAGCCCAGAGCTGTGATCCTTAGCCACCTCCTCCGCTCTCACAAACCACAGGAGACAGAGAGGAGCCAGGCCATACAGCACCTAATCAACACAGCAATCACTTTAACTGATGGCAGCAGATAAATGATAATCAGCAAAGGACTTATCAGTGACTCTTAGGAAATGCAAACTCCAAGTTCAGTATTTTCAAGAATTTTATACCTTTGGTTGTCTTTGATCAGATAATTCCTGACTTAAATCAGAATTTAGCAAATTTTAGATTGATTGTATGGGCAAAGTCCAAGCACATCTACTTGTATTTACACACCATAAATCATTTGAGAACATTTTCTTTTTGCTAAATGAAAACGGGTTAGAGGAGAAACATGTTGATATTCCTCAAAACTAGGTATTAGAAAAAGCAATCCAATCACTAGAAAGAATTATAGTATTATACGTTTCTGCAAAACACAGATTTGTTATATTTGGATGCTATGCTGTAGAAACATTGAAACTTTATATTTACTCATTGCTATGGTTTACGTGGGGTTAGATTTAGGCACAAAAACTACTTGGTTAGGATAGGATCATGTTTTGGCTCAAAATACCCGGTTTTGGGGGCGCAGTCCCAGCAGGAAACGCAGCAATGTTTCTGTGGAAAGACAAGCGCTTTTCATGGCACTATCCCCGCTCATAGGTCACTAAAAACACCCACATTTGGAGCCTAAAAAGACGCTGGAAAAACACTGACAGGCCACTACAGAATACCAGCATTTGGAGCCTAAAAGAAGCTGGTAAAACAAAGACAGGTCACTAAAAAACATAATTTGGAGCCTAAAAAGCTGATGGAAAGACGTAGACAGGTAGCTACAAAACACCCATATTTGGAGCCTAAAAACCCACCAGAAACACACTGAGAGGTTGCTACAAAACACCCACGTTTGGAGTCTAAAATGCCACTAGAAATACACTGACAGTTTGCTACAAAACACCCAGGTTTGGAGCCTAAAAGCGACTACAAATACACTGACAGGTCACTACAAAACACCTAAGTTTGGAGCCTAAAAATCCGCTAGAAACACACAGACAGGTGGCTACAAAATACCGACATTTGGAGGCTAAAAAGCCACTGGAATCACAGCATTGACTCACTAAAACACACCTTGTTTTGTTCCCTCAACCTCCCAATTACCAAGTCAACTTATCTATAACGTCACTTAAAAAAAATGCTCAAATGTATGAAATGTGCAAATGTAATATAGGCTATTGGTGGTGGTAGTTTGCAGAAACTTACAATGCCAACATTTTCTTCTGGTGACTAGGCAGGAAAACATATTGTTTTGGTATCAAAACTCTTTTGTATTGACAATGGTACTGCATATCTGTGAACGATACCAAGCCCGACTTGTTTCCAATATATCAGTCTCACTCTTACTACAGTGATCTTTTTGTTTCATATGTCCTCATAATATGTATGGTCTTACATTCATATGTTGTTTTTAGCAACTATACTGCTAGACTAATTAGATATGGGCTGAAGTGCTGCAAGAAGTGGCTCCCTTGTTAGTCCCTTTTGTTACAGATTGATGGAAAGAAAGATATGAAAGGTAAAGACAAGCTACCATCTTGCCACTCGCTCTTGTTAATTTTGAACAAATTTGTTACTGGCTGCAGCCCAATCTTTTAATCTTCCTGTATTCCCAAGAGCCCACTGGACGCCTCTGGTACATCGAAATTACAGTGAGAAATGCTGTCATGCTGCCGGTTTAACTTGAACTGTTTGTAAAAGATGTCAAGTATGGAAAGAGGTTAAAAAAGGGTCAAATACACACATGATGTTCAGTTCTAAGAAAACAACAGCAGTGTGGTGAGTGACTCAGAGATGACCAGAAAGTCTGATGTTTAGCAGTTGGCAGGGTTTGAGTCCCCCAGAAATCTAGCAGTGCTTCAGAGAGTGTTTTATCTCCACTGGTGTGTCATCTGACGCTGATCATTAGGCAACAGACTCTAACCCGGGACTTACTCAGATGTTATTTCAATCCCTGACTGACAAATAGACACACAGTGAGAAAAATACTAGCTGCAGATCTGTTCCCATGGTAACATGGACCATTAGATCTCAGCACTGTTTCCCGGCGTGAACATTGTTCAGCTCGCCTAAAGCTGTGGTTGGTAACTTTTATAGAAAGAAATTTTTGTCATATTTGATCAAACTGTCACTATATCCTGACAGTAGTACATGAGACAGATGTCTGTGAAAAAAATGATGTTCCTCTGCCTCCTCATAGTGATCCTAATAGCATGTGCAAGAATCCACCACGCCTGAAGGAAAACAACCAATCAGAGCTGACGAGTCTGTAACACAGCTCTTAATCGCGTCAATCACAGCTCATAAACTGCAGGCAACTCCGGAGAGATATTTTAGTGTACTGTTTAGCTGTAAAATGAGAGCGTTTGCCACTGGGTGGTTCTTGGTTTTGGCTCGACTGTTTTCAAAATGGCAGCCAGGTTACAACTTTCTCATTTCATCCTCATTTCAACCTTCAACATCAGCCCATCTGCTTTACGCTTTCTTGTGTAACTCCATATTGATGTTTCAAAGTACAACAAACAAACAAACAAAGGGGGTTGATGGCATTCTGTGAGTCTTTTCTGTGAATAATGGAATAATCATAAATGTTCAGCACGCCAGCCCCCACCCACAAAGTTCCTGTACTTTCGGAATGTGAGTACTACTCTCCGATCATCTCGTACCTGAACGTTCCTGCAGTCAAAAAGGGCCTACTGACTGAGGATGAAGATCTCTGTAGATCTAGTAAACACCTCCACACATACTGTATGTGCTGGCAGACAGTAATGCTTACACACACGTCCATAACTCACACACACCGGCTCGACATCAGCCTCCAAAACATCCTTTTTTGTTATAAATGGAGATGGGGAATACAAAAATACAGTAGAAATGTTTTCTCTCTAAAAGACCTGAAACAGCTGAATGCTTGAGTAACCAGGTAAGAGAGAGAAAGTCAAATCTCCCCGAGCCATGCTATGGAAAAGCTCGCTCTTAAGTGGCACAGCAGCATGATATAAAAGAGGATATGTTGTGTGTGAGTGGGCGATTTGCTCAGATTTAACTGGAGAGGCTGGGAAGAAAAACTGTCTTTTTCCAAATACTTTGGCAATCTCCTCCATATTCTGTGTCTCTGCTTTCATTCTCAAATATGGGCCTAACAAAGAGGTATGCATTTAATATATTATGGCTTATCATAGGGGCGCAGTCTTTCTTTATCACCTTCAAATTAAACCCTGAGTAGTGGTGGCATAAGAGGAGCCGGTATTTCATTATTTTCCAATTTGAGAGTTAATAGGAAAGGTTGGTGGGGTGGTATACTGAGGGAGTCTTCTTCTGATGTTCTGACTCTCGTGTACAAGTTAGCTAGTCAATCACTTAAATAATTACCCACATATAAAATAGCAGCAAGCCAACAGAGCAGCCGGTGATACCTAACTTGCTTTGCCCAGGGGCCACTTTTGCAAAATGACAGGAAGTGCATGCAGGGGCGTTTCTAGGATTTGTGGACATTTGGGGCTAAGCCTGGATCCCTGTTGGGGGGATCCATGGGATCCTCATCTCACACTGTTTTTTTTTAATTGGTTTGTTAATGCACTCTGGCAACTTATTTACATTCAAAGTAATATCAGTTTATCAGTTTATTTTCTTTGTGAATTAGGAAATGGTTGATGGGCCACCCGACACCCTAAACTACAGCCCGAGGAACAGATTACTTTAGATTAGGTAAACCGAGAATCACTGCAGTGTTCATTCAACAATTTAATCTGACCTGTAATATTAATGTAAAACAGAAAAGGACCATTTGTTCTGCCTTTGTCTCTCAATTATGAATTACTTACTAAATATCAGAGAAATGAGAGGAAAGATTTTGAAGGCTTGTTATTTTATAAAGTACTGAGTATTCTGGGTGTTTGCACATGGTGTGTTTAGGCAGGATATATTGTTTGTGGCATCAAGTTGCTTTTGCCTTAGAAGGTATTTTTTGTCTGCTATAAAAGGCATATTATTTCAGTGGATGAAAGAATAATCTTCATCTGTTCTTTGATGCTTCCATGAGATCTCAAATATCTCCCAATGTAGAGATTTGAAGCTACATTTAATAGTATCTTAATAGATCTTATCACTTTCTTGCCACCATATTAAAAGCACCCAAGGTCAGGTAAAACAGAATCACTGACATGACATGAGGCATATTCACACTGCATTAAAATGTGATGTTGACCTAATGTATGTTAGGGTACTTAATAAGAAAAAAGAAAGGTTTTTTTAGATATTTTGGGGGCTTTATTGTCTTTTTTTGATGGGATGGCCGTGGTGTGGGGTGAAATGATGTGTTTATTGTGGTTTTTGGTTCACAGCCAAGGTAAATACAGTGTTTTTAAAGCCTGTTTTTGTGTTGTTTTGGTTTTACTGGATCACCATAATTTAGAAAAGCTAAAAGATATTTTATAAAAACGCAGCACTTTGTCTCATACTAAAAACCTCCCACAGTTGCCTGTTAAATATCCTGAGTAAAACTAAGCCATTATTCCTGGAAAGGGACAAGACATTTGACATTTAAGTTTTTCAAATGTCATCTTCATTTCTGCCAGCACAAACATTGAAATTCCACTCACTGCCAGTGTGACTTGGCATCGCAAGTCTGAGTGGCCAATATCTCCAAAAATCTGCAAATAAAACTCTAAAATCTACACTTTGAACCACATGGCTAGTTATTAATAGTGTTAAGTGAAAATGCAGTGTGGGGGAACTGACCTTTTAACAGCCGGTGCCATCTCTGAGCAGCACCGCTGGCCCTGACTGAGCAAGTGGAGTTCAATTAAGTCTCAGGTGTATTTACATCTCAATTTTGTAGACATCTGCTTTATGGAGAGAAAGGTTTGGGTTTTTTTTCATTTATATGTATGTTAGCTGTATGTATATAAAAGTAAATGTGTTTTTAAAAACTTGGCAAAAATATAAACCAATGCAAACTTGACTTTCATGGCTTCCTCCAAAGTTTAAATCAAAATGAAATGCAAATGACAAACAGTGACGCCTCCAGGTTGGCAGTGGTTGAGGTTTATGCAGCAAGAAAGCTCGGTTAAGCACCTTAAAAAAAAACATTAATGAAATGCATTCCTATAATAAAACCTCTCAGGGAATTAATACTTTAAATCCTACAAAATAAAACTAAAATAATGTCAAACGGGGAATCAGAAAGATACACAGCTTTTTGTTGTCAATATTATATTAAAATGATTAAAAACCTGTCTCTTGGCTGATTTACAAGAGTGTCTTGTCCTCCCTCAGAGCTGTCGTCAAAGAAATATGACTGAAATATGAAAAAGTCTTTGCTCCTATTTTTGTTTCCCTCGGATGGCTGTGAAGACACGGAGATCATACATTATTTATTTGTGCCGACTATGAAACGTCCCCTATGGATCATGTTCGAGGTTGAGGACCTCGGGGCTCAACGCTCCATGAATGAATAAAAAGTTTCCTCCTTGATGCAAGGAAACAGCCGCGGTGAGCGCGCTGTGGCGGCGCGGCGCAGCGCTGCGGTCCACCGTGCGCTCCGGCTGCGTGTTTTGGGGACGTGACATCGGTTATAGGGCCTGAATGCCATTACATCG
This sequence comes from Epinephelus cyanopodus, assembly GCA_026686955.1. Classification (NCBI taxonomy): domain Eukaryota; kingdom Metazoa; phylum Chordata; class Actinopteri; order Perciformes; family Serranidae; genus Epinephelus; species Epinephelus cyanopodus. Next base: position 34,053,169 of record CM048917.1, on the reverse strand, counting down.
ATTATTTAAATGCAACATAGTGACATATAGAAAGTGCCGTCAGAACAACAAACCCTCCAGAGGTAACCAAAATAACGCCAGACGCATTAACATGACGGCCATGTCTTACGCAACACAGCTGCTGTTTTTAGTGATGAACGTTTACAAACAGTCTGATGAAATCTTCCACACACTGATCTTCTCGTAAACTGGCTCACACAGTACTGCGTTATTAATGTGATGAATAAAGCCAAATGGAGACTGGAATGTGAGTCAGAGCACCCAGAGACACTCATGCTGCCTCAGTGGCGGTTTTTATGGTTTATTTGATTATTAAGAATAAAAAAAAAAACCACTCTTACAGGTTGGGTAATAACACAGCATCAGTGTCTTACCGTCAGCGGCCAAGGAGCTCTGCAGCATCAGCATCAGCACCGCGCCGATGGTCACAAACCACCGGGCCAGCATCCCATCCAGCGCTCGCGTCCTCTTCCCGTTCCTCGGCGAACAGACGGCCACCATCCCCGCATCCAGGATCCATGCCGTTGGAGAAGAAGAGCCGGGGTCTCCTTTACTCTTCACCCCTCCAACCCCGGGGCCACTGCTGCCGCTGCTGGAGTGGAGCGCATGTTTTGGAGCCATTGGTCAACCAATTAATCCTGAATGGAAAACATCTAACGGCGCTGCTGTGGTGAAAGGCATCCGATCAACCTGCCCCCGGTGCGGACAAGCAGGGCTCCGCTCTCCATGAGCCTGCTGGAGGCTGTGGGGATCGATACGAAAACAAAGAGGGTTTTATTTTACCTTTTGCGCGTCTCACTGTCTCTGTTTCTGTGTGTAGCCTACGCGCGCTGAGTGTGGAGTCTGCTGTCCCTACTGCGACCGCAAAGCGCTCTCCATCTCTGCTGGCAGCTGCATCAATACACAGATACACAACCGGAAAACTGCTAATGCTCCCTTCAAAATAAAAGCGGACAATCTGTCTGGAAGTAGCCTTCATTTGGCATAGTGTGATTAAAGGTGCACTGCACTGATTTTGCAGTTAACGCTAGCTCACATAGGTAGCCTAAATTCAGCCTATGAAACCGTCACATAGTCCTCCGTGGCTCTGGGCATCTTTAAATCTGAGGAGACTGTGATTATGTCGGATTATGTAGGTATTGAGACTAGACATTTGGGGCATGAAGTTTGAAAGACAGAAGTTTTTCCATGACCCAACCCTGGGATTTGAAGCCAGTTTAACATAGCAAAACCATAAAATTACACAGAATTCCAGGTCCGTCACGTGATGCCACTGGGCTCCAAAAGCCTTTTCCCATAGACTATATAGAGACAGCTGTAAATTGGTGATTGTATTTTTTTTGGCCATCACAACCCCTGCAAAATGACTTGTTTCACTATCAGGATTTAATCCTTTCCGTGCCATAACATTTTGAAAGCCTGGAAGAGCTGCATGATTCAGTCATTTTATCCCCATTCATGTTAGAGGAGGGTTGAACTGAAAGTTAGCCGCTCAGCCGGCAAGAGTGTCTAGTGCACTTGCTCTATAGGCACAACGATGTGGAAGATCCAGGTAATTTTATACCCAAGAAGCCAAACTTCTTTGGCTTTATGCATGGATGTATAAAGAGATTTGGATGTAGTGTTGGATGTGGGGCCCTGTTTTGTCCTATGAAAGTTGCTCAGTGGCGCATGAAGCCAAAAACGTTCCACTGCCGCATATAAAATTAACCGGATGAAAAAACGGTAGAAACCTCAGGAAGAGCAACTGAGGAGGGATCCCTCTTCCAGGACGGACAGAGGTGCAACAGATGTCGTACAGAACAGACCAACATGATAAATTAACAGTAATCCATATGACACAATGAGACAGAAAGAGAGAGAGACAGAGAGACAGAGAGACAGAGAGATGCAGGACAGATGGTAATGACAGTAGCCTACAACAACATTCATGAAAGTAATGATATTATAATAATATTATAATTATAATTGTGGTTATTGTGGTACAATATCTTGAAAGTATATATAAATGTATGATAGTATGCATATGTGATAATCATATGTGTATAATAACAGTAGAAGACTGACTAATGGTATAAAGCAGCAGCAGGCATCTGGCAGGGATAAATGATTCAACTGTGCGGCTCCTCTAGGTTTTCAAAATGTTATCCGACTGAATGGATCAAATTCTGAAAGTGAAACGAGTCATTTCATGCTGGTTGTGTCACTCAGAAAAATGAATCCACTCTTTCCGTCTCTTTCCCAATAAATGTGCATGGGAAAGAGTCTTTTTGGGCCCCAAGGCATCATCATGGCATCAAAGCCTAGGTATAGCTGCGGCTTGAGCAGCTACATGACCTGCCCATCATATCTGCACGTCATCACCAATCAGCCCCATTTGCCCCTTGACCCAGAAGCACTAGTCCCGACGAAAATGCTAGGCAATTAGCTAGCTATGAGGTATTAGGTTAAACAAGAGGTGGTTCAGGTTTGAGTAGGGGTGATGGTTTGGGTTACATCTTGTTTATAAAGTGAATCATGTCTTCATGAATAATGAATTGTAAAGCAGATCATTGTTATGTTTGGCCTCATGTTTATTCATTACAGTGCCGTGTTGTATACGATAACTATTGCAGTGGTGGATTGGTTTTGTATTAGTGGTGGGCGAGGTTTGTAGGGGTGTGTTGTGTACAAGTTAAATGTGTCTGCAGCTATACATGTCTCTCAAAGGCTGGTGCATTTTCTGCGTTTTCCCAAGCCCCCAGGAACAGCACCAGGCTTTAGAGACAATTTGATATCGTGGCTAAACTGTGGAATTATGACTTCCGAGTCTGTCACATGATGCCATTGGACCCAAAAACTTTGTGAAAGAGACGTTTGTAAATGAGAGGATACATTTTTTTGAGTGTCACAACCCCTGCAAACGACTTAATTCACCATCGGGATTTGATCCATTCAGTCCAATTACACTGGGAAAATCAGAAGAGCCGCACATTTAAATCATTTTATCCTCGTTCAGGTTAGTGGAGGGCTGAACTGAAACTTAGCTACTCAGTCAGGGGAGTCTCTAATGCGTTTGCTCCATGGGTCCAACGTTGCGAAAGATCCCGGTAATTTTATACCTGGTACGTCAAATTTTTTTTTGGCTTTGTGTGCTACTGAGTACCTTTCATAGGAAATTAACCGGGCCCCACCTCCAACACTGTATCCAGGTCTCTACATCCATGACTTTTTCAGGCAGGGAGCCTGCATTATGGGATATATAGGATCTGGGGACTAAAAGTCAGAATATCCTTTATATAATTTCATTCTGTCATGATGCTCATGAAGTTAAAAGTAGGGTAAACTTAATGAGCTTAGCCGACTGACAGGCCCATGGATCCTACTCAGATGTTTTATAGGCCTGTAGGCCCGAATAGTAAAGATGATCATGTCTGTGTCCCTGTGTGGAATATTAATGATGTCATTACCTGATCCTGCCAATGCCAACTGGAGTATTAATCCCAACTATGGGGCTGAAATAAGGATTAGCTTATAAAATATTGTTTGATCTGGGTATTTAGTGGGAAGCTTTATCCTGAGGTAAAATGAGGTAAATATGTCAGAGCATTAGCATTTTGCACTGAATAAATGTTTGTAAACTAACTAAACCCTCTGAACATTAATGCAGTGGCACCTTTTTTTCTGGCTGACCAAGGTTAGCTCACAGCTCACCGCCTTTGAGGACAGCTACATTCAAGCTGTCTTTAGCATTTTACAGCTAGAGAATCGCTGTTATATGTTTTTAGTCGGTGTTTACACGTTTTTCTGTTCTGTAAATCACATTAATTAGCCCACCTTGTGATAAATGCATACACTTTAGTTGTTTATGGGTGAACCGCCTCACTTCCGGTGTTGTTTTGGCTAACCGTGTTTAGCTTGACGCAGTTCAGCAGGTAGAAACCAAGAGCCTGCGTGTTTGGTGTAATTACGGTGAAAACGATAGAAAGAGACTGGTCATAACGGCCCGACTAATAAGCTCCCACACCTCTGAAAAAGGGACACGGGAGATGAGACAACTCACTTGTGTGTTTCTGTCCTCTGTAACGGAGCGTACATGGAGCCCTCCGCATCATTAAAGGACCTCACATGAAGGCAGGCAGTGACGCCAGCGCTGCTCTGCTGTGAGATGTGTTCCGGCAGGTCTGGGTTCAGCAGGAGGCAGGCGGCCCCTGGTGGGAGCTGAGGGCTACAGTCATTCTGCCGGCACACACTCACAAAGCCACACCGGGGAAATACACTCATCATCAGACCTGTTCCCATTGAGTCCAATTTACTGTAAAAGAAATAATGGTGAAATCATTATTTTGCCACTGAAACACTCCCTGTGGCCATAAATGTGTAAACACTGTGTTATGTCACCAAAATGCATTAGCCTAAACCTGCACAGAGGGAGGCTTATGAGAAGTTATTTGAATTTCAAGTTAGGGAAGTGACTTTTGCTGACACCAAATGCTATGGAAGAATATTAGGATCAGGCATAAGGGGAAAATGAAAAGTCAAGAATAGAGTCATCTCCTCAGTTCCATCAAACTGCGTCTTTTGATACAACAAATTCGCTCCACAGCCGAGTGCGTGCAGGTGTAACCACTGGTACCCTTGCATCTGACTATTCAGCCCATTCTCATCCCTCAGTCTTCAAAGATGGCAAAGGATGGCGCTATGGTCATCAATCAATATTGGGTGCTGAAAAGTCTCTATAGGGCAGGCAGGGAGGAAATAGATGGGTCCAACAAACACAGGACTTTCTCACAGGAGCCCGGTTTTCGCTTGCCGTGGGAATGTTGAGCCAAACCATGATACTTTTTTCTAAACCTTTCCACGCGCTTTTGTTGCACAAAGGAAATGAACATAAATATGAAGCGTTTTACCAAAGTTTATTTCGACTGTATGCATTTAAGAAGCAGAAACTGTACATGTCCAGTGAAAACAAAGGTGTATTTTGAAGACACACAACGCATATAACGAGCAAACTGAGGTGGAATACTGGAATGTCAACAACAGAAGCAGGAGGATACTTACAGTAGCGAGTCATATTTAGAAGTGAAAGTCCACAGACTAAACTGTGATGTTCGATGAGTTGGGATGAGAACATGTTGGGCCATTACCTATTTCAGTCTGCACGAACGCACCTCTTCTAAGCTTGTGGTACCTCCTTTTGAACAGATGCCGTTTTCAGCATAATCTCTTCAAAATCCTGATATTTACTACCACAGTGTGTTTTCTGAAGTACAATGTCATCAGTTCACCTGTACAAGGTATTTCATAGAGGTGGCCACATGTGCTAATGCCAGTAGCTTGACTCATGCTCAAAAGTTTGACTTTAATCTTGAAATGTCAAGTCTATTCTTGACATTTTGACTTTACTCTCAAAATGCAAAAGAAAAATCTTCCTCCTCTCATTGCTGGGTATAGTCCTGATACTCTTCCATACTTCACTGTAAGGTTGGATTGTCCTCATCTCACCACAGGTTTTATTTTACAGTGCACTAATAAGATATGATAATCAAATTAGATAAAGAATGTATTTAGTTGTGTACAATACTTATCTATATTTATGAGATTTATATTTGGTTGTAAAGCCTGTGTGTTGTTACCCACCCACAACTATTAATAGGTGCGTGAGGCCCAAAGGGGCTGAGTTGTCTCATCTCTCATGTCCGTTTTTAGAGGTGGGGGAGCTAATTAGTCAGGCTGTTATGACCAGACGTAGATGCTAGAAAGAATCATAGGCTGTAAATATAATGGACATAACTACCATGACGACACCCATTGATTTTCTGACTCCTGTTTTGAAGCCTCCAGTTTGTTATTTCAGCTGTCACCATCTTGGTTTTTTGGAGCCAGCAGTGACCATATTTGGGCAAGAGGCTGGAGCTGTAGAGGGGTGATGGTGGATCTGACTAAGACGCCAAGAATAGCAGCCCCCGCTTTGATTATGGGTAACTTTACGCCTTAATAAAATGTAAACAGGTGAGTTATAAAAAGATTCACCCCCTGTACAGTTGTCATAGAGGGGGAAATTATCTATTGAGATCAAAACCGATTTTTGCACCAGGCTGTGAGCATGTTTATTTCTATTGTAAATTTGGGCATTTAAACAAGGGGGTCTTTGGGGATTAACTGTTTTCTAGAGCCAGCCTCAAGTGGCCATTCAAAGAACTGCAGTTTCTGGCACTTTGGCTTTATTTTTCAGTTCGGAGGTCTCTGCTTGAAAAGTACTCACCGAACTATGAGAGTGTTTCACACCCCGGCGCTACAGTGCTGTTATTGGCTGGTACCTGTCAGGTCACAACATATCCTCATACAAAGGTTTGTATGATATCCTACAAATTAGCACCCCACGAATGACATTATGTAATATGTTATGTAATTAACATAAAGTTACTGTGGTGAGGTTTAGGAAAACAAACATAGTGAGGACATGTCTTAAAATGACTCTAAGGTCACTCAAAGTTCACACAGTTCTGAACACTGCTGTCCCGGCGAAATTTTGGTCCAATACTTTTTGTAGAAAAACGTATGAAGAGAACCGCCTGCTATCAATGAGTCAAGGTCCGAGGGTGTTAGGACTAGGGCAAAGAGGTCATGGTTAGGGTTAGTACTCGCCAGCTGCAGCATAGCACGAGTAGTAGGACTGGCTGTTTGGTGGATACACTAGCATTATTTCCAGAGAACAGGCAGGGGTATGTTTGTGCATGACACAGACAGATGTCAGTTTACTACTACAATTACCTTAGCATGAGTCTTATATTACACTCCGAGATTAACAGATATTTTGCTACTACTGACTCATAGATCACTGTAAAATATTTGCTCATTGACAGACAAAAGAACAACGAGGTGGCAGCTCAGCATCCATGCTGTGAAACACCAGCCTCAAGCAAACTGCAATACACAAGCAGTCAATCAATTGAATACCATCTTGAGATGGGATCACTCCAGCTGTGGCAGAGCGATCCGCAACTTAGAACAAACCCACGGGTGTAAAGTTGAGGGCTGTCAGTGGTCTCTTTCCTTCTTCCTACCCTCCTACTTCCTGCCCCCTTGCTCTAGTGATGAACAGTGATTCTTTAGCATTGGCTCCTTCAAGTTGATACATTTAAATGTTTTGAACCTCTCAGGTTTTATACACCCTGTTACAGTACATGCATGTTCATCAGCTAGTGCTGGCCGCCCCTCAGAATCTCTCCGTAATGCATTACCGATCATCATGTATACATTTATATTAATAAAGATAAAATATTCATTTCATGTCTCAGCGTCCCACTTGTAGGTCATCGTGGTGACAAAAATCTGCCCACAAACAGACAGACATATAAACACCTAGTAAATTATTCAAAATTTTGTGTGGTGGTTCTCACTACAATAGGTGTCATCCAAATCATATTCTGATAACACACACAGACTCACAAAATGAAAACAATACCAGTCTTTGTGACACCGTCATTGCTGGTAATAAATGCATTTGTCAAATACCACGTGTGTTTATTTGACTCATTGTTCCCATATATTCAAATCTGCATTTCAGTTAGCTATTTTTGTCTAGTATTACCATTTACTATTAACTAGAGACAGTGGCCTAACATTACACCAATACAGCTTTAATATCTGTTTTGGGTTAGATAGGTCACGTTTTTCCTTGCAAATTCATGACCTGACGACTTTGATCTTTGACATTCTGAGTATTTGACTTTATATCCTCAGAAAATATTCAAGTTGTTTGTTTGAAGATTGCTTGAACGTACAATCGCCCTAGTACGCCATCATAAAAATGCAGATATGTTTAATTTGAAAAAAAAAAATCTAATCTTCTGAGCCTGTTACCAGATGATTTATGCCCAGTCATTAGTAGCTAAAACTATCTGAACAACAGGACCTGCGAACCTCTCAGAGAGAAGCAGGCTAGACGTTCTCCACTGAGAGTGAATCACCATTTTATGATATTCAGAACAACAGCCTATAAAACAAATTGCTTGTTTTATAGTTTTTCCCAGTAGTTCTGATGGGCAGGCAGCGTCCAAGAGAGACTGACAGTCTGGTGTTGACTCGATGCAGGGAAAAGCAAACAAAACACGGCGTCACTTGTATGAGGAGCTTATTGTTCACCAGGAAAGACTACAGGCCTAAACCTACAGAGACATAAAGCAAATGTCTTAACCCACTGGAGTTAAGATTCTTGATCTGTGTAACATGTTGCTGTGATAATGTGAACGTGTGTTGGCTGATGTTACATTATGCAGATTGAGCTTTTTCACCGCACACATTTAAATTATCATGGCAGAAAACAACAGGTGTAGCCTTCCTAAAAACATCAGTGATGGTCCCATTTCAGCAATTAATTATAGCCTATCACTAACTTTTATCTGTGTCTGACAAATCAAAATGTCTGTGATGAAAAATGTCTATATCCCCCCTAATCATGTGCCTGCTCTTTGTTGCTCGTCTATTTTAAATGAAAAGGTTTATATCCACATCTCATTTTGACTCCGAGGCACATTTGTCCTCCCACTGTCCACCTGCTATGTCCTCCTAAATCAAGGTAAGATTTGACGTCTGCTTAATGCCCATCTTATATAGGCTCCACAAAGGACTCACTCTCCACTTCCCCCAAATCACATAGATCACACAATCAGTTTTCCCTTCAACATTTAGAGTCGAGCAACTTCAGTGGCCAGAGGAAGAATACCAGCCACAAAGAGCATTGCTCTCGACTGTCTTGTCTGACTGATGGTCAGTTCTACCATCTTCAAGGAGAATATTGACTGTGAGTAAAAATATGGATTAAATATTTATTGATTTTACCAGAAAACAAAGCTGTCAGTGGCTTTTCCTGCCCTGAGTATCTTGTCTGCAGGTCTTCTTCTCAGGCTGCATAAAGATATTACAGTATTTTACACAATTATCACTTCATAGTTCAGGTCTTTGAGTACACTTAAATTTGAGTCGAGAAAGGTCACCTTAGTGTAGCCACACAGTGAACGAATTAATGTGGACACATTCAGACTTGGAGAGAAACCTCATGGATAAATGTTTTAATATTACCAACATACTTTATGTTTGAGGCCTTGACCACTGCTGCTGTGTGACAGTGAATGCTTGATGGCTCACAGTCAAACACCAACACCTGTACATGACATGAATATCAATAAAGACAACATCAACTGAAGCAAAAGATCTTTTTTAATTCAAAGTGAATCTTAACATAGTACACCATCAATTCATAATTTGACACTCACCAAGAAGAGTCACCAAGAAGGAACCCGCTTTTTGTGACAAAGTACATAAGGCTTGGTCACATTGAAACTCACTGAGAACTAGAGGGGGGAAAAGAAAACGACCGCAAACTGGTAAGACACACATTATTACATCCAAACGATAATCATTTTCCCAGTCCTCATATTGTTGTATATTGCACAGTGCAGTTGCTACATGTCAAACTAGTGTAGCATTTAAGGAAAAAAAACATAAAATCAAAAAATAAAATCATAAAGCCACACAGATCTACACATAACATAACAGTAACAGTTTCAATTTAGCAATCACATCTACATATTTGTGTCTAAATACAAGTACTTTAAACCCAATGATTAGATAGCTGTGGTACAAAATCTACCGAAAAACGTGTCTTAGGAGTCAGATTTTGCGCAATTGGTTTCTCAGCCCAGTACCCAAATGAGATGTTCAGACCCATGTTTGTCATGTGAAGGCCCAATAAAAGCAGGCTTTAATTTCTGAAATCAGACTACAACCAAAACTCTAAAGTATTAATGAACAGAGACCAGTCCTAATCGTTGCATATTGCCACATTAAAAAAAAAAAAAAAAAAAAAGATCCCTGTTTTAGAAGTATTAAACAGTCCCATGACCTGCTTTGTTACTTAAGGCTGCTGGGCTACGTGTGCTTGTTGAGCTTCAGATTCGGGACTGTGTGACCCTCTGGTGACTTTGGTGATGCAACCGTCGAGGCTGCATGGTGGCCGGATTATCTATCCTAACCAATCAACCCAAAGTGGTGGCGGATTACGGCGTGGGACATCGCTGAGGTGGGACATGAGTTCATCTCATCGCAGGTGCTGAGCTGACAGAAAGAATAGAGCCATATGGGAATCAATGAGAGGCTGCACACCACAGGGTTACGAAACAAAATCCGTAAAGCAAAGTACAGATTACTGTGCCATGACACACGCCTATCAATTATGACTTGAAGGCTGTACTGCGAGCTGAACAGTGCATCCTCTCGCTTGTCATCGTCAACACAGTGGCAGATTAGACGAGTACACAAAATACACCCATTACTTTAAGCAACATAGCAAAACCATTATAATGTAATACATTAAGTAGAGTAGCACCATGACAAAAAAATATTTGCTCAGTTTCTTATCGTGACAAGAAGCCTCTCATTTTAATGATCTTTTTAATGTTTCACTATGACTCGATACCAACTTGTTCAGTTGTTTTTATAGCATCTTGTAAATATAAAATCTTGTTATAAGAAGAAACTGAGAAGAAAGACAAAATGTTTTTTTGTAATGGTGGCAGAAATACGCTGCCGTACATGAGGATGGGATGACTTTGGACCTACAATTTGAGTACAATTGATGGATAAAGCATTTTTGAAAGGACCCCTTGACTCAAACACATGATGATATCTACCTATGGTAATAGCTGCATATAAGAACTATCAACATCCCAATCACAAGATGAGAGAAAACGCTGTATAGCCATCAGAAATGCAACAACAACTCATTTGCAAACCAAAAAACATGTCTCGAGTTCCACAAATACATTCACGGTGCGGGAATAAAGCTTTGCATTTGTGTATATTCAGGCCCTATGTTTTTGTTTTTGTTTTTTTGAGTACTGCACGGTGTTCTTTGTGAGCGCGTTAACACACACTTCCCTGACTTGTACTTTCTTAGGATTCTGTAAAAAAGAGATTGTTTCCAGACCTCGTCTCAGTCTAACAAACAAACAACTTTGGGGTTTCGTGATGTGAAAATAGGAGCTGATCCCCTCGGAAAGGAACTAGTCTACAAATTTCCGACTGCTTTGATATCAATGCAAGACGTCATCTGTCAGCCACTTGTTTGAAGAAAGGCACTAGTTGTACAGTACGAAGAGTTGCAAATACAGTCCGATAACGGAAACAAAAGCCATGTCGTCAGAAAGAAAACGAGAGAAACGATAATACGTCAACGACACACCGGTTACAGAATCCAACAGTGAACCCAGCCTACGTTTGAAAATACTGATGCTAAATGCACACGCACAAAAACACACCCACCCACACGCACAAGCACACGCACACACACACACACACACACACACACACACACACACACACACACACACACACACACACACACAATAAAGCAACAGAATTAAAAAAAAGAAAACTGATAACTTCCATTACAGCAGTTTACAATCACTTCAAAACAACAAAGCTAATATACAGAGGCACTAGCATATAGGAATAGCATTCAATATACTATATAAAATAAACCCCACTTCTATTGTATCTAGTCATCAAACTACAATACAAAAGAGAGAATGCAGGCTAGAATGAGATTATTCCTCTAAATTCACAGCTACGAAGTGGCAGATAATCAGTACATAGCAGCTTATTATCTATACATTCCAAATGCAATTTGCCAAACATAGCTCAGAAAAATAAAACCTCAACCTCATTTTTAAAATAGAGATCTCACAATATATTCCAATGTTGATAACTGCAACAGTATGCTGGAGGTGAAAAGGAGAAATAGTATCGACCATGCTTCAGAAATGATTAACGAACAGTCTTTGGTGCTGATTGAAGTAAAATACCAGCTGATATGACGACAGGTAAAGACGCAGCTCTACTACACACTGGAAATCAAAAACACACACACACACACACACACACACAAAAAAATCAAGGCTATGCATCCACCCTGAAGGAATGTATCAAAACTGACAACAGGCTTCAATACATGGACAAAAAAAGGTTTGTTTCACACAAATATCTGAAACAATTACCGAAACACCTCTAACAATCAATAGCCCAGCAATGATACTGTAAGTTGATAGGTTATTTCAAACACTGAGAAGCATTTAAAAGTAAAAACATAAAAGTCTATGCCACTCCCAAAAACTAAAACATTAAATGCATTAATGCACGTCTAGCCTAAATGCAAAATAATAAAAACACAGCAACCCAGAGGCTATCTAGATTGTATTGCAGGTACAGTAAACAGTGACAATACTGTTATGAATTAAGTACTATAGTGAATAGAAATCGATTATCAAAATATCAAATCACTCTTTATGTACATAAAAAGCTCATTCAGTCAAAGCCCTAAATGTGCAGCCTCTAGCTAAAGTAAATCCATACTCTGAGTTAGAAAGCAAACTGAAGTCCAACATTTGCCAATATTAAAACATAACCACAAGCATTACTTATCCAACACGCCCATCATGTTCAGAGTCTGAAGGTTAAGTGCTGCAAGCCCATTTTAATTTACAATCTATAAGCTCCTGAAGTAACGTCATAGACTCTGGTTTTAAGGCACTAGGCGATGGCAGCAGTAACGTCTGCCTCACAGACAGGAGCGTTCAATCCTGGTTAATACAGACTGGGATGGCTTAACAAACAGATCTGACCGGCTAGCACATGCTACAAGGCAACAAAGATAAAGGGTAAGATGGGGCTGAGCACCCTGACAGCAACAACAACAACAACAAATGATTTCCAGCCTCAAATTAGGTCATATTCTCTGAACACTAGTCAAACTACAAATGACAGGAGGTAATGTGCAAAGGACACATTCTTAATTAAAATTTCCTTATCATTATAATTTGTGAATTCATTCATACTCGTGACGCTCTCTTATAAAGCTTTGTGGTTTAAATCAATCATTGTTTCCTCTGTTGGCTGACATGATTTTGCAGGAAGTCTTTCAGAGCTGAAGTTCCCAGCCAATCAAACACGATCACTAACTTTTGACGTGAACCTCCAGATTACAGGGACTGTAAATTTGTCCTCGAAACACAATAAAACGTCATCTTCAGCATCGTTACTTTTGTTTTCCTTTCTCAGTCCCCTATGAAACATAATGTTATCAATCCTCCTCTTGTTAACCATATCTTCTTCGTCCTCATCTTCGTTATCACAAGTGTCCGTTTTGTGCTCTGCTGCTTGCTCTACCTGACCAGGTCGCAGCCCCAGTCCATTTCCCGTTGCCCTTCCTCACCAGAAGGTAGTGCTGCGGCCCCGTCCTGCTCCTCAGATATAAGAGAACTGGGGGTGGTGGCTGAGCTTGGTGGGGCTCAGAGGGAAGCCTGTGAAGGCGGCCGGGAGGCCATGTAAGGGTGAGGAGGGGGAAGGGAGGCTTGAACTGGTGGGGGTGGTGGGCGTAACCGGGCTGGTGATGCGGGTGGATGGTCGGGGAGGGGAGGAGCCTGTGTGGGTGGGCAGCTGGGTGTCCAGGGTGGTGGGGGTGGGTGCTGATACCCAGGGTCACCTGGTGAACTATAGCGCCTCCTTGGGGGTGGGAGAGACCGTAACTGTGCTGGAGGAGAGGTGGTGGGGGAGGGCGAGAGGGTAGAATGGGGTGGGGGTGGTGACCGGCGGGGAGGGGGGCGTTGGGAGGGTAGGACAGAAGGGTGTGTGTGGGCAGGCCTTGGGTATGTGTGTGCGGGCCGGCCGAAGTGTGTGTGGGGCTGCTGTGCGGCAGGTGTGTGAAGGTGTGTGTGTGGACAGTAGGGGGGATGTAGGCGTGCGGTCGCATTGGCCCATAGTTGCCGTTCCACTCTTTGTTGCTGTGGTTTGAACCGTACGGCTGCACCTGAGGAAGAAATTAGAAAAGCTCAATGACGGGGTGAGATTTAGAGTCACCCTAATGTAACCTGTTCAAACACCCAGGTACTACACAGGCTCTTCAAAGAATAGTGTGACATTTTTGGAAATGCTTATTTGCTTTCTTGCTGAGTCAGATGAGAAGATTTAACACCACTTTTGTGTCCATTCATTTAGTATGAAGCTGGAGCCAGTAGCTTAGCACAAAGACAGGGTATGGGAACTAGGTGCTGGACTATTTAAATTCGAATTTGAAAAAAAAAAATGGACCTTCGAATGTGAAAATTGATATTTAATTGTGGAGGGAAAAAAAATAGACCAGAAAACAGACCAGACGCCGAAATGATCGCTGCAGGGCGCAAGCCAGCCACGGAGCAGCGCGGCACGGCGCAGCTGGCGTGGATGACACAATCGGTTAACATGGGCGCCGAAAGGAAACTGGCTTCGCTTCCCCTTTTCCACCAAAATTAGAATGTGTGCACAGATATTTAAACACTGGAAACCCCCTTAAAAATAGGCAATAGACTCCTTTTCTGTTGCCAGTAAACTAGAGCCATGTAAACGGCGCTCCGGCAGACAAGCATGCCTTTCCTTTTTTTAAATGAAAAACTGTTGTGTCCCGTTTGACACCATGGACAGGCCGAAAAACAGGCTAGTACACAGTAGAAAGCTGTATGGAGGTCAGTTAAATGTGACAGTGGTTACTACCTCTTACTTATTGGGTTTCTCTTTCAAACTCTGTGCCAACTAATTTGGAGTCGGACGTTAGTTTCGTGTCACCAGTAAAGGGGCTATTATTAGCATGTTCACCCAAGTGTTGTATTTCCATCACTGCCGATCGGAGCGGGAGCCAATAAATCCCTGTGACTACTGCACAGTCATTTGACCCGGTGTGAATGTCGACTGTAACCTTATTAGAAAGGGGCTTAAGATAACCAACTACTGACTGTAGCTTGACATTTAATAGGGTGGTATCAATCTTCTCATCTAATGCCATGGACGCAGACATGCCCTGTCACACAGGTAAGTGCCTGGCCATTCACACCAGAAGCACATTTCTTTGTAATGGTCAGCAAGCAGTTCTGCTCCTCTGCTTTTTCAAAATGACATGTAGAGCTGTGTGTGTGTGTGTGTGTGTGTGTGTGTGTGTCTGTGTGTCTGTGTGTCTGTGTGTCTGTTGTTCATATTTGATTGTAAGTATGCCTTCCTGCCGGATTTACTTGACTTGCAGAAGACAATAAACGAGACGCCAAAACTGTCAGCCTAATTAGTCAACACAGGCTTCATAAGGAAGGGGGCAGTGCTCTGTGGAAAATCGGCGTGCTGCTGCTTCCGGTGTGAACCCAACTTAAATCTCTGCAGGAAAGCAAATCAGCAAATATCCCAAAATGTTGAACTATTCCTTTACAGTCCCTGCCTGGTGAAAAAAGGATTAAAGTTTTTATTTCAGCAGAAATGACAAATCACACAAGTCAAACCACATGACTCAGGACATTTTAATCAAGCCCTTGATGACAGCAAAACAGAATAGCAGTTATTGTAACAGATCAGCTAAAAAATTACACAAATGTGCTGCTGCTCTGACAGAAATGTTCTGGAGCTGTGCAGCAAAGTGCACACAATCCTATTAATATTCACCAATAGATTTAGAAGTCTTCCACTCCTGCATAATCCCCCATATATTATAAAAGTAAAAGAACTGAACTGACCTGTCCAAAGCCCAGAGGGTGCTGCTGTTGCTGCCCTGTCACTTTTTGCTGCCGGGACAGGAGGGGGGCGGATGGGAGGAGGGGGATGGAGGAAGGAGTGCTCTGTTGTCCTGCGAGACTGCAGCGCCCTTTGGACCGGGACCAGGACTCTGAGACTAGAACAGAGAGAAGACAGAAGTGAGTCAGGCAAGGACATACACACGTACTGCAAAAATAGATGGCAGGTTTAGTCCACACGGCCTGCAATACCAAAGACTTCAAACAACAAACAAGCATGCATACCAAAGAGAAAATAGATTCAGATGCATCTGTTCAACAAAAGGTGTTCTTTCATGACATACAGTCCCAGTTCAAACTTCAGTCCGAGTTTATGGGAAAATGCTTGTCACCAAAAAGGCTTGACAGTTGAGCACCACCTCTGACTACTGAAATAATCCTCCTGAGGAAGGTTGGATGGGGCTGGGTAATGGCTAATTGGCATATGACAATGTACACAGTGGAAACATCGCAGTGATCTGTTGGCTGATGTAGGTCAGTAGAAAGAAAATAGTTCCTACATGAAACTGCTCACAACAAGGTCTGTCAATTATCTTGAGTAACCGCCTCATGTATTCTGGAGAGAGACATTTCTGTTAAGTTTTTCAAAAGTATTTTTTTGTGCTTTGAGCACCACAAGCTGAATGCCATCTAGTTCCATTATGCTGGAGAGCAGGCAGACATTTCTATGGTCGATATCGCCAACACTCAACAACTCAAGCCAAAAACAACCTAGACTGATAAATGGCACTCCAGGTGATAGGAAAAATATGTATCAACCCAAAATTCCTGTTCAGAGCAATCTTGGGAACTGAATTAACATTTCCTACGAGTCTTAAAATCTGGTTCAAACAATACCTAAACTTCACTGATGGCCACTTAAAGAAGGTCTTGTTTAGAGATTTATCAATACTTTAACTTTACAGGTATAATTTCAGAGTTTATATAACAATGTGGTGACATTAGGAGTTGAGCATTACAGGTTAATGCAGTGGTAGACATGTTCAGGTATTGGCATGTTTTATCCATTCTAACAACCTGCTCTAGATGAACAACATGCTGGCCTTACAGAAGTACAACTCAATACTGCAGAAGTATGCCACTCCTTCAGGATTACAGTCAGTGTGAAAGAGGTTTTATACTATAGCAGCACAGTGACCGTACTGAGCAAAAAACATGTCATGCTTCAGATAAAATGTCTGAGTTAGTGGTGTAAAGGAATGACAATTTAGCATTTTACGGCCACAGTGTGACAAAGAATCATCCAACGTGTCTCACTTTTTAACAGTTGCAAATCTTTCCATTCAACACAACGTCATAAAACTAGGCAATGAAATCCATAAAGTTGGGGAAAGAGAAAGAAACAGATTGTTGGCACTCAGACAAGGAATTGGACTCTGATCTGTATCAGTTTTAAATTTACTCCACCATTTATAAAAATGAACATCTGGGGAGAATGAAAATGTGAAACTGATACTAGATCAGTTCCTCAGGGCAACATTTGCTGCATAGCAAGAACCAGCAGAGAAGACATAGGCTCTGACTCAACACCAAATTAATGCATCCACCTTTCCCTCCACTCTATGGATCCAACAGACTCATGTTCGGAAAATATGTTTGCTGTACTTTGCCTGAAGTGAACCCTGCTTTATTCTACTCTATAAAACTTCTGGCTCACTGATGCAGGCCTAACTTGGTGCTGTCGAGTAAGGAGGAAGTTGTTTTAGATACTCGAGCTGCAGTTCCGATATTCTTTGAGGGTTGGTGAGAGTTATTTGAAGGATTAAAAAAAAGAAACCTAAATGATTTCTCTCAACGATAAAAATCCACCCTCAGCCAAAATGACTGCTCAGATGAGGAGAGTTACTATCATTTAACTCTTCCTACACAGCGTCAAAATGATCAAACTTGCTTTGCCTTGGGATATCTGGTTCACTGAAGCTTACACAAGATGTTGACTTATTTCAAATGGTGCACACATGCACATTTAAAAAGAAACTGTTAACAACACTATCTGACTGTGCATGTGTAACAGATGAGGAAAATAAACATCGGCTCTGTTTATGTCCAAAGATTTTTCTCTATACTCCTCAGAAACTTTCCTTGAAGAAATCTTCTACTTTGATGGAGGGAAAGCTACAAAAAAGACTCTCTAGCAATGTTAGCATTGCCTGCTATAGATGCATCTTTAAGGTATTGGTACAACAAGACCAGTTCTCTGTTGGTGTCTCTTGATCACCTGTTAAAGCCTCTATGACCCACTAGGGGGCGATAAGCCCCCACTGCTTCCATATGACCTGCAAAGCAGAAACCGCCAAAGCACAGGTGATAGACCACAGGACAGGTGGCAGAGTGAGGACACATTTATAGCAGAAAATTTTTCTGGGTGTTAGTGACAAACAGCATTTTTATTACAGAATTAAATTCTCGTAAGCTTGTATATAAAAAAAACAAACACAACAACTAACAATAGACACACTTCTTTTTGTTTTCACCTATGAAGTCAAACAGTACATAAACATACAACCAGAAATATTTTGTTTCAGTTGGAGAAGGTCAATATTTCGACTGACCTGTTCTCTGACCGCGCTCCTCGGTCCCTTGACTGTTGTTGTTCTGGACTCTCATTGGTGGAACCACCATGGTCCTGATGCCGCGGGGGCTCCTGCCCTGCACTGCAGGGGAAGGCAGTGGTGCTACCATGGCAGCCAAAGGTGGGCGGTTGTTGTGGTTACTGTTGTCGAGGTAACGGTAGGGACTGTTGCTGCGCGGGGAGGTTGATGTGTCAGACGTGGGGGAGCCTTCCACTGTGTCACAGCCACTCTCGTGGCCGTCGTCCTCAGACATGCTGAATTCAGAGGAGACACAACATTAAGATGGCTGTATTTTTTCTTTGTAGAACATTACTTCATTAGTTATTTGGACATAAAGACACTTCCACAAATAACTACCTGTTGGGCCTCTTGCATGGTGAGATAGAGGGGCTGGACTGAAGAGAATTGGAGGCAAAAGAACTGGTGCTGAGGCTGCTGTCGGGGCTGCTGAGGGAACACACTCTCTCCATAGACACACTGGTGTTTCTGCACGCCTCACACACACACTCCTCTTTACACCTATGAAAATAAAAATTAAGGTTAGCATTTCTGAGGCTCATGATAGTAAAATTGTCATGTATCACTGAAGTTTTAGATTTAGAATCTGTATTCCAGACTTTTGCTGAAGCCAGACACATCCTGTTAAAGAGGCTCATTCGGCTTCTGAAAACTAATAGGTTGTTATTTCCATTGTTTATGATATTACTCACTCGCTCAGACGGCACGTCTGAGAGTCTTCATCCTCTTCGTCCTCCCCATCAGTCAGTTCACTGCGAATGCTGATCACACTGGCAGCAGGGCTCGGCGTGTCACCCATCAGAACCGCCACCTCTCGCTGTTGTTGACTGGACAGGTCCAGCTGGCTGTTACCATTTGGCACCACCTCTTTAAAGCAGCTCACTTCCTCCTCCACATCATTTTCCTCTTCATTTGTGTTACGAACTCCCGGCTGTCTGGTTTCTACCAGAGGCTGCTCCCTCTGAGGCTGCTCTCTTCGTGCCGCTGCCTGTCCAACAACACTGGCCATCTTGGGGGTCCGACATGCTGACACATGGATGTTGTTGGGGTGGGACAGGTTCCTTTTAACACAAAAGTTGATATATTACAAACCAATAAAATGGCAGAGCAGTTTAACTTTACTGAGGAGCAGAATCTCACCTGTTGTGACTGTGTCTGTTCCTCTTATTGGCTGGCTGGGGCCACACTACATGAGCTATGCCAATGTTGATTGGCTGATGGGCAGAGAGGGCTGGCATCTGATTAGTCAGGAGAGGCTGTTGCATCACTGAAGTGTAGTGGCTGCTGTGGGGACGCAATTTCCTGTTAAGTTATCAAAAGATTTTTAGATTACATGCTACACTCTGATGAAAACAAACAAAAACTGCAGCAGTTCATAACGATGTTCTAAAATAATATTAAAGCTACAATTGTATTTTATTTTGAATAACGGTTAAGTGTATAGCTACACAAAAATTCAGTGTCTTTAGCAAGTGTTCAATTGTGTAAATCATTTGTTGGTTTACATTTAAGAAGTCAGGTTGCACAAAACAACACAAGCATCTTTGCCTAGTGGAGGTCTGAAAAAGGGAATTTCCCAAACTTTAAATTTTGGTGACTCAGAGTAAGGTGACTCACCCCCAGTCGCTGATTCTCTGTGGGCAAGCTGTGGTGTCGTTGGTAAGGGAGGAGGGGGGTGGTGGAGGAGGGTGAGAGGGAGGAGGACCCACTGGAGTCATTTGCTGCCACGCTGCTGGGACAAGGAGCTGCTGCCCTCGGTTGGACCAGGCCTGATACATGGACAAACAGGAGAATCAGGGCTATTCTTCAAATCATCTGTTGATCCTCATATCAGATCTGTATTAACTCCACCACGCTTAGTGCCCAATGTTGCATTAAGGTTGACTAAGATGCATAAGCAACACACCTATTTAGAATCCATGTTTGGGTCTTACCTGAGCAATCACACCAGGTCTCACTGGTAAGGGCTGTATAGCAGGGGCCTGAGTTACCATGGGAACAGAAAACCCTGCTGGTTGGTTAAGGTTACCTATGAAAAAAAAGCATAAAACAAACCATCTGTCACACAGGCAGAACAACTAGGCTGTTGAAGAATATAATAGCATCTTGGTGCTGTGGCAGCACTTATTTGCATTTCCCTTTATACTGGAAAAGACTGAGAAATGTATTTGAAAATGTATCATGTAATAATTGTGAGCAGCATGCAGTCTACTTACCTTGCATGGTGGGAGGGCAAAGAAGAAGGGCAGGTGGGAATGAGTCACTGCACCCAAACTGACCATTTGCTGTTGTTAGAGCTATCCCAGGATGCAACACTGAAGGAGCTGACTGGTTCATAGCCTGCATTAGAAGAGTAGAATGAAAGAGACACAGAGTGGCAGGTAGAGAGGAGAATATAGCAAAGAAAGAGAAATGTGAAAGGAATAGTCATGAGATGGATAGACAGAGGAGAGACGAAATCACAGAATATACATGGAAAAAAGATTAGCAATCAACAGTGTCACAGAAACACAAAGAATAATATTCTGAGATAATAAGAAACAGCGGACAGAAAAATTACTTAAGATTGGACTTATTTACAGCCGTTTATTTATGTTCTCTGTCCTGACAAAACTGAGATGTCACCAAGAAACAATGTGTTGTAGCATAATGCTAAATGACAGAGATGAGAGACAGCAATGATGGTAGTTTAAAAAAAGGTTTGTAACTCAAGATCATTGTCACACTGATATCAATGATTACTAGTGCAATGAAAAATAGTATCTCACTTGAGTGTGGACTGGTATGTTGCTGTAGCCCAGAGGGAGGCCAGAAGAGGCAGTGGGGGCTACAGGTGGTCTTGAGAAATGAATGGTGTTCTGATTCAGAGCGTCAAAAACTGCATTGGTGGGCCGACTGTGGCACATGTCCATGATGCGGAAAGATGACTGCACACTGGAGAGAATAACAGAAGTGGTGGTGAGGTAAGGAGGGAAGTTTTAGGGCTGGAGTTCAAACCACAGTCAACAATTAGGCTATAATACATGACAGGGTGTGTTTTACTGTCATTATTGGCATGACAGTAACGAGGCAGGGCCGAGTCGCGTGAATCACTCTTATGTGTAATGTTGTGATCATACAAGTGTTATCAACAAGTTAAAAGATATAATCAATATGTATTCATATTGTCGGGCACTTCACTTGCAAAATAAAAGTTATCTTAATTTCCATGGAAATGGTTGGGACTGATTAATAGTCAGGTCAGTAGACTCTTTTGTAATGACACCTGGTTTACTTCTATACCACACAGGCCTACACTTAGTAACGACCTAGCAACAGAGATGATATCTAGTCCCGGCTGAGTCAGCCAGCGAACTTGATGAGCTAATGTTACTGCTTTGTAGAAACTGCAGATTTTCCCAAATTGAATAAACATCACACACATAATCACAAAACTGCCATGCTTACTCAATCCTGCTGTGACTAAGATTTCTGCTGAAGAATTATTTTTCCTTGGTCTGATTTCACATTGAACAGTTAACTACAGGGCATCGTAAAGTCCAAAAGTCAAGATTTATTGGGGAAAAAAATTAATAAATAGATGAAATCATGTCATTTATGATTCAGCTCTGGAAGTAACAATGCTGTCATGGTAATGGCAGAGTAGTATTTTTAGTGATGAGCACGGTGTGCTGTCATGCTGATTCATCATGTTCTAAGTGTCTAATTGACCAATCAGATTGCCTGGCTGGAGCTACTTGTTGTCTAAAAATGCATTTACACCATGCCTTTGTACACTGCTACTTACTACAGGCAAGAAAAACAACAGAACACAAACAAGAGCGTGCAAGCAAACACATTTCGTGTTAATGTCAGTTGTAGCAGCCTTACTGGTTGCTGTGTGGGTAGTCTAGCAGATGAGTCATAGTGAGGAAGGGGTGATTGAGGACACTAGCTGGAACGGTCCTGTCCTCGGCATTGATCAGCAGCATGCTCTTCAGCAGAGATACAAACTCCCTCCTGTCTGCCTTCTCTGCCTGCATGTCACTGTTATCAGGACTCAGCACCAAGTTCACCTGACAGATGGAAGCAGTGAGACAACAATGCATATGAGAGCCACACAGGGCAACAGCTCATGTCACAATTAATTAAAAAAAACAGGAAGTGCTTGAACTGATCTACTGATATGGTTGTTCTACAGCTGCAAAACTAGGTTCGGGGTGTTTTGAGATGTGATCATGAAGTTTAGCACATTTACAAGGATGCATTGTTGTATATTCTAGCGTGAACCTAAAATTATCTGTTATCTTTTGTCGCTCTTTGGTTTCATTTGTATGGTTTGAATTTGATTAAAGTCATTTGATCTGGTTGAACTCACGTGCGCTATGTCATCCAGACAGCTGAAGATGTACTTTCTGGCCTCTTTGGATTTAAGTCCCGTCTCCTTCTCATGCTCTTCTGTTGTCTGGAGGAGAAATATCAACAGTAAGATCAGAAAAAAAATGTTTTTGCATCTCTGTGTGCTGAAAGCTACCACCAGATTTGTAATGTTTAAATAATAAGGAATGAAAGTATTACATAAGGTCTACACAGGCAATGGGAGTAAACTATGCGTTTCCATGTCAATCTGTGTGGTCAGAGTGTTAGGCAGTTGAGTTTTTGCTGGGAAGTACTGGAACAGATAAACATTAGGCTCACATTCATTTAAAATTTATTTAGAGTCAGCCAGCAGGTAGTCTAAACACAGTTTCACATTTCCTAAAGCTTTCCTCGGGGCGTGCTGGCTTTGTCTTGTTTTGAAAAGCTTATGCATCTGTTTCCTATCTGTAATGTTCTGCCACTTCTTACTTTCTTTCCTCGCTGCAAGAACTTTCACTTTTCACAGAATATCTGCTACTTTTTTCATTTCTAATCTCATCTACCCCTTATCATATGTGGTTGACAGGAGGTTGTGTGCTCTGTGTTTGCAAGTCTTTTACATGTTTGCACAAACCCTTCATGTATATGTTTGTACATTTGTGTGCAGGTACCTTTAGTCTCCAGGTGGCATAAGGAGAGTCGGACTCTTTGGAGAAGAAACGAGAAGTCTTGGTCCCCTTGTTGAGCAGCTGCTCGGTGGGCAGGCCCTGAGTCTGAGAGATGTACCGGATCTGAAGCAAAAAAATATATATAAGTACAGTGAAATGACTAAGGTGAGAAATGAAAAAGGACATGGAAAAATGTGGAAAGAGAGAAATGCAAGACACGCAATAATTTTTACTGTCGATTGACTCATACCACGAAGGGGATAAAGCAAATCAATGTGTTTATGGTTAAGTGGAAGAAAAACCATCAAGGCCATAAGTGACTAACATAAACTGGCTGATAAAAAAATCCAATAGTGTACTGTTATTCAAGCTTGCATAAGACTATCTTTGAAAAACAACACGAGGCAAACACAACATCTCCATCATGTATATTTATGTTCTACTCTGAAACTTGGAGTTTGTCCAACAGCTGGTCTATAAGTTGCTTGTTATCTAATACAGCACTTTAACATCCCTGCACTTCAACCTTTAGTGCCCTGCCAAACGGACATAGATGGAGCACTTCACAGGCCCAAGGCTGATGACGCACACAAGCCACACACACACAGGGGGGAGTCAAAGGTTACTGATAGTTGTCTGCAACATTCAGCACATCTTAATAATAATAATAATAATAATAATAACAATTTCACGCACTGAAAATTTTGAGCTTTTAAAGAAAAAAGTGTCCAAATAGTATAGTCCAAGCCTAATCTTCAATTTTTTATTTGAATTTTAAGTGACAGATTGAAATGCAGGGCTCTGTGTATATGCACTGGTGCATGTAACTTTTAAAATTACATGCACCAATCTTTTCTTTCTCTCTTCTTTTTTGGCACTTGCACCACAGCCTGATGGCCAACTTAGTCTGCAACCTATTAAGAGATTTCTTTTTTTACTGGCAGTTCAAATAAGAGGTATTTAGACAATGTTATCATGTAAACTGAGCTGACTTTCTCTTAAATTTTATCCAAAAGTGCACCATAAAATAACTTTAAGTTTTACATGATCATAGTCAGGGTCATCCTTAGTTAAAATGTAAAATTAAAAAAGTTACAATTTAAAAAAAAGGACATTTTCAATGTGTCACATTATTTGAGCTGACCTTCCCTGTACAGTAATGTGCTGTGAAACTACTTATACAGTCATAGAAACATTTAGAGCATAAATTCATTGGGTTTCTCAGCAAACCTAAAATGAGAATGGTTTATCACAATATCTCTTTTTTTTAATGATGTCACATATTCAACAAGACTAATTTAATATATGATGTGTGAGAGGGAAGAAAGATTTCTAATCAATGGCAGTTGTGATTTCCAGCACCATTTGATTTGCGAGTTCTAAAATGCATTGTGGGAAATTGACATATGGTTCATTTCACTGGAGTTTACCAGATATGTGCTGACTTTTCCAAAGGATTCATTCAGCTTTCCGGCCTGCCCTGTCTTGATCACCCCTCTCAAAATTCCATGATACTCCAGAAATTCCATGACCAATGGAAATCCTACAGTGATAGGTTATACTGTGTGTGTGTGTGTGTGTGTGTGTGTGTGTGTGTGTGTGTGTGTGTGCGTGCGTGCGTGTACGTGTGAGCATGAGTGCACGTGCATCGGTCTACAGCCCAGAACAAACACACTGACTGGCCAGAGGGCACTGGTCTGAGAACCTGCTGATGGTGCACTGAACACTCACCACAGTGTGTGTGTGTGTGTGTGTGTGTGTGTGTGTGTGTGTGTGTGTGTGTGTGTGCGCGCGCGTGTGTGTGTGTGTGCACATGTCTACCATCAGGCTTATGTTTATAAATACATTTTGCTGTGTAGAGTGGAACTGCAGTGAGCCTTGGCATAGCACAGCATACTTTTGGGGGCTCAATGTGCACGCGTGAGTGTGTGTCCTGGCATGGCCCGGTGGTACAACAGAGCTGTCAGTGCTCAGCGGAGCTCTATCCGCCACTATCTCTGACTGATGATTGTTCAAACTGCTGCTGCCCCTCGTTAAAAACAGATACACACATTTGCATTAAACAGGGTCTCCCCAAACAAGATATCAATTCTTGAAAAAAATGTTAATGATCAAGAATGTTAGGTACTGGCGTGCACTATGAAAATACAGCCAATTTCAAATATTTGGTTGGGCAAAGACGCCTGAATAAATTAGAGCTTTGGAGAAGATGTCCATAGAAGGTCAAATATCATTTTCTCTCAACCTAATAAATGCCAGGACACGACAGTACCAGGGTGTCCAAGAATCTTTTTTCCAAATTTCTAAACTCACAGTAAACATGATGGACTTAATTCTGGCCTACTCAGAGCTGCCTATAGTCAAACACAGGGTAATCCTGTACTGCTCTGTGAATGTGATGTGAGCCTTTTCCCATGCTCCCTCTCCCTCGCTGGGGGACTCCATTTAAAGTCCCAGTTGTGTAGTTCAGACTGCACAACCCTGTGGGAAGATCATCACACGTTGCCAAGAACAATTTCCTGATACACTCAGCTCAGATTAGTATTAGGTGGATTTCATGCTGGATTTGTTGGACTTCAGTCATACAGTGAGAGAGAGATCAGGAAGCAACAACAAATACAGGTTTAACTATATAATGAACATACTGGTGAGTTTTTGCCTCTGAGAAATCTGCATTATACACATGAAATATGTATTATGTAATCTCTGAAAAATGTCATTACTTTCTGTTTATATTGTCCTCTTAACTCTCTTCCTCAATAGGAGAGGGATATATCTTTATCTCCCCTTAACCTCTCCCCTGGTGTGTGTGTGTGTGTGTGTGTGTGTGTGTGTGTGTGTGTGCGTGCGCGCGCAAAATAGCTAGCAGTTCTTGCGTGTGTGTGAAGAATGTTACCTGGTCGTACTCCAGTGCTCCGGGGTAGAGGGGCCAGCCCAAAAAGAGCTCAGCTATCACACAGCCCAGTGACCACATGTCTATGGCCTCGCAAAATGGCAGGCCCAAAATAATCTCTGGAGCCCTACAGAGAGAAAAGAGAGCCAGAATAGGTTACTTTTGATGTTGGTCACCATGTAAAATCAAAAACTAGTCACTTTGTCACAGCCTTGGGGGGCAACATGTCTATGAATTCACAAGATTGGCAGGGCTCAGGCCTCTGCAGCTCTTATTGGATCAGTAGAGTAGAAAACGTTTCCAGTGAACAAAAAGGTGGGGTAACTAAGTGGATAGTGCGAAACCTGTCAACCATTTAAAATCACTGTTAGGAGTATCTCTGGATCTAAAATAGCTACTATGACTTCACATGGTGTTTACTGCATAGACAGCTTAGGCAGCTAGAAGATACTTTGCTTTACCTCTCTGTGACTGTAACCAAAACCCAAACATCTCAGCAATGACAAGTCTATTTTAAAAGCACTACATGCACTAAATTCCTCACCAGGAAGTATAAATTCAACATTATAAGCATTTCAGGGTGGCACCAAAAACTGAACACGGTAAGAATTTATTGCAGGGTTGTTGAAGGGCATCAAATTGGTGTTCCTATTCTTCTAGTATTTCAGTGTATATTTCCATATGATCAAGACAGCCCTCAAGCACAGCACTACCTTATTGTAATAGGTTTCATATTTTATAAAACAAAAATATAAAGAGATACACACTAACTTAAGCTAACTTAAGAATACTACAAAGCATGACACATAACTGTCTCTATGCACAAAATTACAGCCTCATTATTCAGGGATCACAAAGTGAAAATTACACCCGAATGACGTGCACGCTGTGTTACTGCAACAAAGAACTAAATCTCTTCCAAGGAATGGACTTTGTCACTTACGCAATTCAAATGGGACTAGTAATCTTGCAGCAGTAGTGCAAGGCAGTGTATGAAAACAATGGCCTATTAGGCCTGGACACAGCAGCTGAGCAACAGCGCTGCAAATAGTAACCACTGCTGTGGCGACCACGGGGGAAATGACTGTTGCCAAGCAACAACCGGACGCAAGACCATAATGTAACAGTATTACAGGGTGATAAATGGGGCCACTCAATCATTCAAGGTTCTGTATGTGTGTGTGTGTATGACTGTGAGCATCTGTGTGTTTTTGTGTGTGCATGTATGTTTGTGTGTAAACAAACAATTGCAGATGTTAAGTCCATCACATTAAAAGCACAGCGCCATGCTTTTTGCCCTCCTTGGCCCGGAGGAGGAAATTACACTTTGCTATTTCCTATTGCTCCTTCAAGAGGAAGAAGTCCTGTTATGCAATACCAAAAAGAGCCCTGGAGGAGACTCCCTTAAACATTTACAGAACAATCCTGCAAAATGAGGACTGAGAATTTGATTGCGGTGTTTCTAGTTTTAAGTGCTACGATAAACAGAGCTGGAATTGCCTGGAGACAGAGACGCCACACCGCAATAACCAATTTGAACGTAAAAAGGAGCCTTAAGCAAGCACAAAGAAAATAACAAAAAAATAATAATAATGTGAATTTACACAGATTTTAAGAGGAAAGAAAGATAAATATAATAATCATCAGTCAAAAACAATCATAACAAAATTAGGACAAACTACACAAAGCTCATGAGTTAGCTCTGCTTCACTCATGCAGCACAAATTTAAGTTTAACAGACGCCAAGTTAGTCAATTGCTCCAGATTACAAAACATTTTATTATGTTAACGTAAGAAGAGGAAACAGAGATGGGAGGATCTGGTTTTAACTACACTTTGGTCTAACATCCATTGCCTCCAGTGTTGCTTAATGTTTAAGGTACAGATGACAGAAAAAAAGAGGGTTTTTTTAGTAAGATTTGAACATCTTTCTAGCGCTTTTACAGCTCATCATCCCATAACAAACACAACACACCCCGCATGCACACACCCACAGGTGTTTGGCAGCCAGACCAGGTTCCAGAACTAACTGTTCATACTAGAGAGCCGCAGTTACAACAAGAACAAACATTGCAGACTGTACAGCAATACACCCGTGCTGCGTACAGAGAACTGTGATACTGAACTGAGAGATATACACACTTCAGGTACGCATGTATCTGAGTGTGTTCAACATGATGAGAAGGGACTTGCTACAGGACATGTGAGCCCAGTGCTTCAATACGTGTGGACAAATCTGATCCTTGATGAGCACATACGAAACACATCCCACTAAGGCGTGGGACATGTGTGGGACAGCGGATCGAGTTACATGAGAGTCACCACATATGAGCACCAAGACTGAAAGCAAGGATTGCCTGAAAGACACCACTAGAATATCAAACACAGGTGTCATGTGGTTACTTTCTGTTACATTTTCAAAATGCTCACACAAAGCCCTATCTTGTTAAAGGACTGCAATTCAAATTAACAGTCTCTATTAACACACACACTTTTAAATTGATGGACTGATCTTGGTTTTATTTTGGGATTTCAATGCATGCTCACATAAAGCAAGAAAGGCAGCGTATTTTAGAAAAAGATAAAAACTAAGCAAGGACAAAACCGTAATTATTTAGGATGGTAAGTAAAAAAGGAGCCTGCAGGTAAGGAACAGGGAATTTAGCATCATGTTTACACATATGCACCACTAACTGAGTGATCATGTATTATTCATAAAGCACTATGTATGAGTCAAGCAGGTATGGGGTCCAACGTCATACGTAGCTTCCCTAATGACCATCACAACAAATGAGGACAGACAACAGTAATCCACAGACACTGCTACATGTCTTTCTTTTTTTTAACTGTTTTACTTCCCCACACATCCCCTGTTGTGTCAAAACCACTCGTCTTCTAGCCTTGTATTTTGAAACTGTGGAGTGAAACTGACAGTGTGAGCCAGTCAGCAAAACTCATCTTAACACATGAATGCTTTTTAGAGAGAAGGCCGAGGGCTACGTGTCACTGCCTACTCAGGATTTGACCTTCCTGTTCTTTCCAAAGAGAACTTACCAAGAAGACGCATCTGAGCATTTACATCAGCTAGTTGAATAAATGTGCAAAACATGAACTACTGCAGTGCAACAGTGCTAGTGTAAGACAACACCTCTGTGACAAAGAAATCACACCCAGGTGAAGGAAGCCTAACACAACCTGCCCAAATCTGTAAGCATGCTAAGATGATAGCCATCCTTCCTTCCACCTGATCTGCTCAACTGAATTATTCACATAGCCCAGTGCTCCATTTTCATTGTGGGAGGTGGTTTTACGTCACCGGCCCCCGCAGGACTGAACGGTCACCTCACCAGGCCCTGCTGTGTCATGCTACCATGGCAACAACACATTGGAGCATGACAAGCATTGAAAAGCTTCAGCCAGAGAATTCTACCTACAGAGTTCTGCATATAAAACAAACAAAGTTCGTATCCATTTAAGTACAAAACATTATCACGATGACTAAGCAAGATCTCTGCGACAAGGCTGCACCTGTTTGCTACAGGTGAATAAGTCTAGATTCTGTCTGCATTAATGTGGATTAACCACCTCCTAGACAAACAAACCGTATGTCGTTTCATCAGAAATTACATAAAATGCATCTTTATGAGAATCTATCCACCATTTTCCTGGCTCCCATGATACCTTGCGTGAACTACTGGGCATGAAATACAGGCACGACTTGCGACGCTGAACCAGAAATGGCGTTTTCCAATAGTAACAATAGAACGCTAATCCTTTCTCCTGGAGCGGGAAATAAAACATGAGAACACACCACCTGTTACACCTCAGACTAGTTAATGTGACCAAACCTCTGCCATCTCTGACAGCCACCTCAAAGCATCGGTTGTTTTGCTTTTTTTACCAGGCATGTTAGCATTTAGCTTGCCTTGTTACATTAACATAATGCTAAATTTAATGGAGTCTGAGCTAGCTCATAGTAAACATTTTCTTCTTCTTAAAAGCCGGTTTATGATTCCTCGTGACTCAGAGACAGTAACACATGTTGTGGACATGTACATGTAACATAATTCTGAATTAATTTTAGCTCCATGTGAGTGCATAAACATGACGTTTCCTACCTAATAGCGCTGCTGATTTATTAGAGTGAAGACACAATGCTGAATTTGGAAGCAGACCTCAGTAATATTAAGTAGTGTAGTGAAATAAATAACTCTAGGAATTCATTTTATATGATATGAAAGAAGTATTGTAAATTAGTAACACATTTTCAGCCTAGATGCCTTGAGGCTGCTGAGTTTATTTTATAACGGGCAATTTTGTAATGTAGGTTAAGAATGCAGTCAAACAGGGAAAGACAGAGTTATCACGTGCTGACATAGGGTCACCAAAGACCTGTTATTGTCTTCTGCAAATTGTGATTTAATACTTCTCTGCTCTCAAAACTTTTGGTGTTGTTATTTCTGATGTCATTCCAAGCATGTGAAAACATAGTGTTTAGATGACAGTAAGATGTGCATGAAAATACAGAACAAATCACATCCCGTAATGATTCAGTAAGAGATTGGAATTTTAATTCTCAATACGGGATGATCTGGTATTATAGCTGAGGGTTGAAAACCTATTCTTCTCCTTATGCTGGCGATGGAAACGTCAGTGCTGGTTACAGAAACAATCCCCTTTTGTTCTGGCTGCACGTTCAGCACTGTTGTTGGAGCTACAAACTTACCATAGTCTGGTTGCTAATTGAAGGCAAATTACTTTTGAAGAGAACCATCATTTGGCAGTTACCAATCAAGATTGCTGCTTCTGCTATATCACCTTAAGTTATATCCAGAATCATTTCTACAGTAACGCCCTAAGGAATAAGGTAGAAAGAAGAACATAATTTATGACCGTACGAAACCCAATAAACTGGAATAAACTTTCACTTGAGGACACTTCAAAATGCAAGCAATGTAACTACTGCACATGCTACGACCTGAGTCACAGACACCCCAGTGAGTCAGAGACATGGCTACATTCATACACAACCACGGTCCAAATCAAATTCTGTTTGAACTTGCTTAAAAACTAATACTGCTGCCAGCATCACATCTTTTCAGTAAACAACATATTGAAAGAAAAAGTGTAGTGTATTAATTAAGCATTGCTACTATAAAAGATACTACAGCAACGGTCACCCAGGTTACTCATTCAAGGTGGCAGCATGCTACAGAATAATGATGGATGGAAATGTACTGGCAGGAGGAGTCAAACTGAGGCAAGCCCCACGAGCAGTGCTGCACTGTGGCCTTTAACTCCACTTTGTCAAAGCTAATAACTGAACCATAAGCTGTTTAATTCATAGGTATGCTAGTCCATTAATTATTTTTAAAATCCCCATGTTCAGATAGACAGACAAAAAAGACTACTGAAGCACCTGAGTTTTACTTACGCAAATCCTTTTTTTAGTATTCATGGTCATGACGATGTGACATATGTTCCATCAATGTTTGTTATATGGTAGTGGTTAAGAGGCCCAATCTGCTCATTGTTTGAGCATCAGGCAATGAGCATTTTGAGTCTCATGTGTTTTACTCCAAAAGGGGCCCATGTTGGTAAACAAACCTTTAACAGCACCAGTAAATATTAGCAACTTGGATTCTGATGTTGTCTAGCATTGGTCTGTGCATTCAAACTAGTAAGTCACAGTTTGTGTGGGAGTGATGAATACAACCCTGCATTTATAATTGTGATCTCAAATTGTCTTTAATGAGAATGTAAGGACAACGTCAATTTTACTGCCCCTTGGGGTTTTCTTTGTGTCTCTAAAAACTGACTTTGGCATCAAAGCCACACTGCTGGCAATGCTACTACCTATGGTTGTGGAAAATCCAGGGAAAACCCCAGAGCTGTTAAAAAAAAAAAAAAGAAGAAGAAGAAGAAAAAAAAAACCCTCCTCCTACCCACTGTGGTGAGGCCAGCATTTCTTTACAGCTTCACCGTGGTAACAATACAGTGCAGCCATTATGCAATATGAGCACTGGAGCTGAGGAGACAGTGTGTCCTACAAACCACTCTCCTGATAACCTGATGCACAAACAAAATGACACACACACACACACACACACACACACACACACACACTCAGGGCACAAATTGCGTAATCATATAGATAGGAAAAACAGCACTGTGCAATACAGTGTAGTGACATCTCCCTATGAATACATACATTTACCTAACCAGGCTTTTCAATGCATGATGCACAAAGTAAGCTCCAAATGTGTATATACTACTAGCTGCCGTTATGGATAAACCGATTACCAAACACACTCAAACAAACACACTGCGGACGGGAGGTAAGATGGGAAGCAAATAAAGACAAAAAGCAGAGGAATGGAAGTGTTGATGTACCACTAATAAGTTATTGTCTTCACTCTTACATAATCCTGTAAAACCAGTGGCCCTATACTATTTGGCAAAAGGCACAAAACAGATGTTTTGCACAGCAAAAGTAATCAAAGAATAGAACTGTTGCACACTGCTGGTGGCCAAAGGAAAGTACACCCGGAAGTTACACTACTCAAGATTTCAGGTCAATTGAGCTTCGTGGCCTCTGCTGGTAAAGTTAACAATCTTGACACTCGGTGTTTCCATCCTCAGAGAATCTTTTTAGATCACATCTGAGTTTAGTTATTGTGTAGCATGTTAGGGTACAATGTGTAACCTACATGAAGCACCCTGCCTTGGCAGCTGTTGTACAGACACAAGCACACATACAAGCACACCCAGGCACACACAGGAATGTCTGATGTTTTTTCCTGGATCTAAATGTGGGTTTTCACATACCACATTCTTCCCTGGCCCTCTGTGTCCTGAGTGACCTCCCTAAAATTCAGTGCCAGCCCATTTCAACTGCACTATGATCTCAGCGTTGCCGATGCTACTCAAAGACAAAACACACACAAGCACACATGAACGCACACTCATACACACTTAACCAGGTCAACTGCAGAGCAAAGCCTTTATGTTATGTAACAGCTATAGCTCCACTCTCCTCGGCTCTGAGAGGGGGGCCTCGACAGTGGCATGGTTCGTAAAAAACATGGAGAAGTTGCACCCAGGGTTGATTCATACACCACAAGCAGAAATTACACTTAAAATAACTAAGAAAATGTGCTCCTTATAGTACAGAGTGTAAGGATGGGTGTGTACGGTCTATAGCTGTAGATATACCCAGTATCTCAACACCATTTGTCAGAAAGTTTTAAGAGTTAGCAATAGTTTATCTGACTCAATCAGCCAACTTGCTGAAACTTGCTTTTTAGAGCATAGGTGAATGAAATTGCCGGCTGGTTGTTCAGAGGTTTATGAAAGGGAAGTACTATTGCTTTGGAGACAAGCATGAACGTCATTAAACATGTCATCTGCCACTAACTTCCACTTGCCAACAAGTCCGCAATGACTCATCCACAGTTTTCAGCACATTTCAAATGAGAGAACAAGTGATTTTGTTAAATGCATTGTGTGGCATAATGTGAGCTTACGGCTTAACAACTTAAAGTTCTTTTGCACAATGATGCGTCTTGAAGTTCACAATCCTGTTTGCATTTCGTAAGCACATTCTCCCTCTCACCCCAGCATTCGAGACATGCCAAATATTTCATGACGCTGTTCCTCATATAAACATCTCAGTTCCTCTGCAAGTTATGCAAGAGCAGCAGAGTTTAGGGCGTGACACGCTGAACACAGATCAGACATACATGTATGTAGGCATGGATCCAAAAACGACAGAAACAGAGAAAGACGTGGGGGGACTATGCACTTCGTGGAGCTCCCTGTGAGAGTGTGCGGGTTAATACAGAGCACTTCACATTACATAAGAAGAGCAAAGGCCTAAACACATAAAGCTGGAGAAAGACTTTACTAAAACCCTGTGGGAAAAATACAGAGACACACTCATAAACAACTATTACCCATGGGACTAAGTCAGCTAAGTGTGTTGGCATATCACAATGACATGACATTTCACTGCATGACATATCTAATCTTCCTAAAAGTACTCTGCCCTATCAATCTAATTGCTGAACATTTTGTACAATTTGAAACCTGCCAAGTTTCCTCTGAGTTGTGCAGCCTTTTCATTTCTAGTGGCTGTTTTTGGTTTCTTTAGTAACAAACCTGGCTAGAAGTAAAAATAAAATACATTTCACTTTCACCTGTGGGCTGTTTCTTCTATGTCTTATCTTAAATGGCTAAAAAAACCTGATCAACTATAAACTGCCAATCTGTAATCTGGCCTCCATGCCTGAGCAAAAAACAACAACAATTCCCCATGTTTTTACAGCACAAAATAGCCATTCTTGCACAGTAACACCAAATATACTACATCCACAAAGCAAAGTTTCAGAACAAAATTAAACATGGTAAATGGACTGCATTTATGTAGCGCAATTCTAGTCTTAGCAACCACTCAAAGTGCTTTACAACACAGACACCATTCAACCACTCACGCACAAATTCATACAAAGGTGACTAACGCTAACAAACAAGGTGCCACCGGCTCATGACATAACATTCTCACACTCTCGCTCAGCAATTTGGGGTTCAGTATCTCGCACAAAGACAATGTGGCCATCTGATTGGTAGATGAACCCTCTACTTTCTGAACCACAGCCACCCTGACACTAGTTTATCCCTGGATATGGGATAGATAACTCAACTATGCACTTCCTCATTGTAAATATGGCTTTTGGGTTGTAAAAATGTCACTCTGAATCTGTAGTCATTTCTGAACTGGCAAAAGCCAGTTGAATGAATCTACCCAATCACAGCAAATTATTTTTGTGGGTTTTAAAAACAGCTTTGATAAGTAACAGAGAACAAACGTAACAAATCAAGTGTTACAAAGTATGAACGAGTATGTCAGTCAACTCAAGCATCACCCACTGCAGGGGGACTCCTTTCAAGGTGTATAAGAGTAGAGAAACAACTGTCAGCTCCCCTAGTTTTTGAATTTAGTGAATGATGGATTATACAGAGATCTGACTGAAGGTGGAATTACTCACCTGTAGTATCTGGACTGCAGATAAGTTGAGCAGACAGCCTTGGAGACATGGCTAGCTGAGCCAAAGTCAATGACCTTGACTCTGTAGGGCTGCCTGGAGGGGTCCACCAACATGATGTTCTCTGGCTTCAGGTCAGCATGGATCAAACCCAGACACTTCAGCTTCTTTAAGGCCGTTGCCACCTGCAAAGTTTTACATACATAAAAGCAGACATGTCAAGCCTCAACAAAAGATTGTTCTCTATGAGCCTGGGTACTGTATCTGCATGTATGGGTTATATCTGCACGTCTGCAACATATGTCGCATTACCTGCTGCAGAATGGGCCTGATGATTTTGAGTGGCAGTGGACTGAACTTATTCTGTTTGAGGAAGTCATAAAGATTTTGCTCCAGCATCTCAAACACCAAGCAGGTGTGGCTGCGGTGCTGAAAGCACTCCAGAGCACGCACCACATTGTGCTCATCTGCATTTTCGCTGCTCAACCGGGCCAGGATCTCCACCTGGAGGTTCAGGAACAAGAAAATAACGCAGGTTCAGTTCAGACCAGCGCAGCAAAAAGCAAAACAACGGCAAAAAGCAAACACTTCTTTGGCATCTAGAAAGATTAATCAGTCTCTGTTGTAATCAAAAATAGCAAAAGGAACAGAGTTTCTGTTGTCATGTGCTGATGTGACACCCCAACAAAATAGCAGTCACAAGCAACTAGGCCACCATACAAGCAGTTTTTTTTAGTTAATCCACAATTTCAACTACACACTATACATTTTCTCTATTAACAAAACAAAATCACACAAACACTCACCTCTATCTGTCCCTGGCGTGCATAGGATGGATGGTTCTTCAGTATTTTAACAGCCACCACTTCATTCGTTCCCCTCTTCCAGCACTTCACCACCTGACCAAAGGTGCCACGACCCAGAAACTCCAAGACCTCATAGCTGTTCTTCAGGGAGCACAGAACCTCGTGCTGAACTAACTGATAGTCACCATCTCCAGATCCAGTTCTCGTCACTGTAGCTCCTGCCACTGTCTCAGTACTGCCATTAGGCCTGATTTCGGTCCCATCCACCCTTATTCCCATGCCGGTCACGGCCTCAACCCTGCTGTGTTGAGAGGGCAGCGTCCCTCCACCCCCTACTCTGACAGTGTCTGCATTGTTCCCGGTGCTGGTTTGCAACATGGCCACAGGGGGAGGAAGTGAAGGTAGAGCAGATACCTCCTCCACTATCTGCATGGTTCTGATGCAGTTGTTCGCCCGCAGATGTTCTCCACCTTCACCTTCCTTCTGTTCACATCTCTGTGTGGCACCCGTGTCTACAAGGCTGACGTATCCTCCTACCGCTTGTACTATCCTGTTTATGCCCTCTTTCTCCTCTGCTCTGATACAGGCCCTCCTTAGTAGCCCGCAGTCCAAGCCTCCTCCTGATGGAGTTCCACCACTGTCTCTACGAAGCCTCACTTCCTGTGGGCCTCTGCTCTGGCAAAGAGATTCCTGGATCCCAGCTGGACCTTCTCCTTGCCTCTCCCAGCTCTCTTGTCTCTGCAATCCTACAGTCTGCAATCCCCACTCCTCCCTCTCTCCAAGCTGTAGTCCCCTGTGAAGTCTTGCTGAATCAGCACCAGTTGAGGATGGGATAACGTTGTTGGGATAGGCAATACCGTAGTTGACTCCGATCACATAGGTCTTGGACGTGGGTCGGTGCTGAAAGGCTCTGCTGGTGTTATTACTGCGGTGAGCTTCGTCTTTGTGTCTGCTCGTACCACTGCTGCTGGTTCCTAAGGCACTTGTCTGAGCTGAGTGCAGGTGTGATGGGTAGACCAAGACTTGTGAGGCCATACCTAAAGGAAAAGGATAAATAAAACACAGCCCACGTGTATCAGTTTAGTCCAGCAAAGTTGACAAAATTAAGTTTTTAGGCTTAGGATTTATCTAAAAGTTTATTTAACATGCTGAAATAGCTTACACAACTTGTAAATATTAAAATGAAATATTGCTTAAAATCACGGTACAAACACTCGACTAACCACAATTTTGTGTCCAGTGAAGCAAAGTGGTTAAGAGCAAAGTAGCACCTTCCCTATCACCAAACTCCTGAGGTCTAAACTGCGGTCTAAATAAAGCAACCATAAAAGCTGCCAAAGCCAATACACATCTAAGCCATCATGTCATCCTTACTGGAAAGGAGAACTGGCTCACTGTAATTGGAGATGGGGGAAGCCCATTGCATCTCTGGCCTGTCCCTGCAAGCTACACTGAAGGGTCAGTTTCACACCAAGTAGAACCGCAAAGCAAGCAGTACACCAGGGGGAAATGATACATCATGCTCTGTAACTCAGTGACATTTTGCACATACACCTATGCACTGAAACAACTGCCAACTGACAGCATTGATTGATAAACCTTTCTGTCTGTGACTCTACTGGAATACTGTTTAATGAGCTATGCATATTACTATTGTCATTGTTACCAAATAAGATGACAACCAAGCAGCATCCTCAGCTTTGATCCATTTCAAAATATATAGAAGTATAAAAATTTATCAATCTGGATCTGGATATGTTGATTTCATGATCAACTATGCAACATTATTGATGCAAGGTGAAAATATCCCAATACAGATCATCATCTTTGAGATAATATGCCTTTATTTTGAAATTCATGTGGCACGTCTGTGTCACCATTTGCATCCCAGAACACCTTGTTCTTAAACATTCAAACAAGGCTAGTGGCGTAGCGTCAGGCACATAATGGTAGGCAGCAAGGAAAAAGACAATGAGGATATTTACTGATATCATCTCATATTGATTACAGGCCACTGAATTGAACTGAATCGCAACCATATCATGGCAGACTTTGTGATATCAGCAAATATTGTATCACTGTCCAAAGAATCTTTATGACATTGTATCATGCTGCAACTTGTATTTTACATCCTTACTTCAAAACCCAAACCTGAGTTAATCAAACGCTGAAGTACATTCAACCAAGGGAGCCCACTATGACCTGTTCTGGCTGCTGTTTTAGTTTATGGCATTTGCACTATACAGCTGATTTAACTGATATAGCCATTTTCAAATGAGTCTACAGAATGGAAGTACTTGTTTATGTATACAAATCGCATTTCTAACAATATTCAAACATTTTAACCACAACTTTACATCTTCTTTTTAAAGTGACCCGTGTCTGACATCGGAAGTGTACACTCCAAACAACCCGCATGAATACATGAATATGGTTCAGATGTCTTATAAACACAGTCAAATCACTATCTGCAATGGACAAATGAAAGAGAATGGCCCTGTCTTTAGCCCCTGGTAAGACACTAGTATAGTTACTAACTCTATCTGATAGTAGGAGACACAAAAAGAGGAAAAAAGCACAGGCAATGCAACCGAATAAAAGTGACCAGAAATCTCAGATCTGTGAATTTAAACACAAGTTTCTTTTGCAATACCAAATTCATGGTGTGTTTCGATGATACCATATGTGATACAAATGTTGATCAAACCTGAAGAAAACAATAAAAACATCAAACCCATATGTTTTTTCAACAGCTAACACAGTCAGTATTTTCTGATCATTTCCACACGTGCCAGTCATGTAGGTCTGTGGCTATAGAGACAACTTGCTTTCATTTGGCTGATAATATGAAATGGAGAACGTCATAGTTAGGGTGTCACACATGACAAAGTATATCAAACTTTCAACAACAAACAATTCTTTTTCAACTTTATTCATTACTTTCAAGTTTTCAAGTTTTTTAAGGAACATTCCTCTCCTTGCAGCAAGTCGTGGCACCGTGAGAAAAGGCAGGGACCAAGTCTGTCAAGCACACTTCCTGAATATTTCCAAACAGAGACATAGATTGTGTCTGACTGGGCCAACAACACTCAGGTCAAGTGATTCCAGTTTTAACGCTACTTCACACATGTTACAAAAACACACTCGTGAAGCTGGTTGTCTAAGGCACAGCGTTTTGTTCTACAAGAAAGGCCTGCTAAGAGCCAGTAGCCTTCCTAACTTGTGACGCCTTCACACACAGGCTCAGACAGGCCAAGGGGTGTGCCTCAACGTCAACATGGCAATACAACACACTTCATTTCTCATGACTTGTAGGGCTGGTGAGTTTTATCTGATATGTTGCCGATAGAAAATAACAAACTCTGTTATGAGCCTACTTTTGTTTCAACTATTAACTTCTGGATGCAGCTGACAAAAGTCACTTGCAATAAAATGTGGTCACGGTGCAAATGATTCACCCAGTGTATGCCTGGCAAGGTGTCATACCCATCAGTCAATAAGGGATACTGGCATAGGCACAGCTGTGATACCTCCTGCCCTATGCTCTCACTGCCAACCTAGGAAGCCTGATACCCCTCAGGGCGACAAGATCCAAGCCTGAAATGGAGAGCCATGACACAGACGTGCGTGTGTGCATGTGTGTGTGCATGTGTGTGTGCATGTGTGTGTGCATGTGTGTGTGCATGTGAGTGTGGTGTGTTTCAGTGTTGTAAAGAGTGCCAGCTGTAAACGCAATTTGTTACTGATCAATCTAGGAGACAGTTAACATATGGGAGGGGTGGTGTGTGTGTGTGTGTGTGTGTGTCTGTGTGTGTGTCTGGGGGAAGGGCAACACCAGCCTAGACACCTGTTGAAACTTATGTTGCAAGTGACAGGCAGCATAATAATGGGTGTGCTATACTTTGTGGAGTAAGTCAGAAGTGACTTAAATGTAGCATAAACAACCAAACTGGCCAAGTTACACTTAACGTTACTGTCACGCAATTGTTTTTGTCTTTTTAACATTGCCGTAACATTTTGGCTATTTCCATATATTTACAAGGTAACAACGTCTCACAAAATACTTAGTTAAGTTACTCGAAATCAAAATACAAACAAGTGCACGCTCTCAATAGACCCCTGAATAACTGCAGTTCGCTGTTAGCTCAAACTAATTAGCTTTCGCTGCTAACACTTGTCTGCAAAGGGGAACAAACTGAAGTTGGCTAGCTTACCAGTTAGCAAACACGCTAGCTACGAGCGAAGTCATTTCAACGCTAAAATGATATAACAGACTAACACAACCGTAACACTGACAACGTGTTTGACAACCAGTCGAGTCAGATATAATGGCATACCTTCAGTAAGACCTGTAAACTGTATCACCCAGAGCGTCAAGGAACAGGCTAGCAACGAGGACCCGCACCACAGTCAAATCCTGCAACGATGCTGCTGCTGCTGCTGCTGCTGCCATCTTGTTCAACGACGAGGAGAGACCGAGCGACTTTTCACACATTTGAAGCTTCAAATAAACGCAAATAACTCGCTATTCCGAAAGCCAGCCGCGAGCCATGGTTTCGACAGCCGCCCCGGGTCTCGTCGAGCGTCGCTCCTGTCTCTATTCAGGACGAGGAATCGGTGTTTCGAAACTTTTGCATGTTAATACGCCGCGTCCCCGACAAAGACAGCTGCTGACTGCTAGCTGTTGCTGCTGCTGGTTCGGTAGCTTGTTGCTTCTCCGCATGTGTGGAATGTTGGGGAGGGAGGAGGGACAGACACACACACACACACACACACACACACACACACACACACACACACACACAGAGTCTATAAATGTCACACTGTCACAACTGAGTAAAAACATTTGACTTCCATTATGTTTGAACGTTACTCCATTAGAGAGGTTTACAATTAAATTTAACAATAAAAGTTTTTTTATGATGTGTTTATTTAATCATCTTTTGAACTGGATTTAATCATTCACATGAATTTACTGAGCTCCTTTAAAATCTGCCTACATTTGTCCAATTATTGATCTGTAGCTCATATTTTCATACACATGGCTGGATCTGGACAGCTGTGTCTACAGTTTCACTGCATGTCAGATGACTTTTGGTAATTTGATTATTACAATATCATAAGGGAAATTTTGCATGAAATTTGATATGAACCAAAGAGGGTTTTACATTAATGCTGTGACTGTGTCTTTTAGATGGGAAAGTACTCGTAATTTCTTGTTTTTATTGTGCTGGCATTGTGCATAATTCCAAATAAAACTGCATTTACTCAAATTACTACAAACAAACTGGTGCAAAGAAAGCCAGGTAGTGTTACACAAGGAAACTGGTTGTTTTGGGGTTTCTGGTGCAGTGGTGCTGCCGTAGCACCCCAACACACAGGGAAGTAATTGAACGCAGACATCATTGTGTTTAAGAGGCTGTGGCGCACTTCTTCCTCCTAAGCTACCCTGGAGGTAGAGCTGGAATCTTATGACACTAGACAACCAGCCCTAAGGCATACATCAGTACCAACCATACCAGTATAGCTTGTCAGAACGGTGGCTAAATAACAGTCCAAATTAGGTCCAAATTTTGGTGAGGGAACAACAGGCATAGCCATTTTCCAAGAGGTCCCTCAAACTCTGACCTCAAGATGTCTGAATGATAATGGGTTCTATGGTTACTCACAAGTCGGATTCAGTGTGCGGATTTTCCTTTTCTTTCTGCGTGGACCCCTATTATCCACCACCTGACCTAAAACAGGATTGGATGTGCGCACAACCACTCTGTCTTCCACTCACAAGTCTGAACCTAAACTCAAGAAGGCTTGTTCCAGGAAATGTTTTGTTCCCACAGCTGCATGCCTTCAACACAGACCTGACACACAGTATTAAACCATGACGACAATTTCTTCAGAGCTAACATGAGTAGACAGTATAAAAGCAAATACATATTATATTTTCACATTGTATTTTGGTAATGTGGACACCAAACACAATCAGGTAGTGACACTAGCCTTTGTGAGATACCAGATACTTTCCTTGCTTTTGACCAGTGGTGCCCCCAAGGAGGGGCCACAATTGCTGGCCCCCCACAGGCCCTCCAGTGAAAATAAGAGGAGGTCCACATTACTAGCTTTAAGAGCCTGTGGCATGCTAGTTTTTTGAGCTAGCACGAAGGTAGTGGTATTGTGAAATTAGACAAACTAAGGCATCCATTGGTACCCACCATGTTGGTACAGCTTGTCTGGCAGGAGGCTAACGTTCCATTTTTAAGGGAAAAACAGGCATGGTCATTTACAAAGGGGTCCCATGAGCTCTTATCTCAATATATTTGGATGAACATGGGTTCCATGGGTACCCACCAGTCTCCCCTAAACTTAAGAGGGCTTGTTCCCAGTAAATGTTCTGGTCTTTTTTAAGGAAAAGGACAACCAGTGTATCTAAAGAACCATGAACCACCAAAAATATATAGATACACAACACATTAAAACAGGATTGTTGTGTGACTCAAAATGTTAACTGACTGTGCACATCAGATAATTAGTAATTTTAAATGTAAAATAAGAAAGCAAAGTATATCTGTCTGTGATTCCTTAACACTCCATGTTGTTTTTTAACCAGCCTAACATTCAGTTATTGCTTTTGGTTTTGGTGTGCCACCCCAGAATTTTCAATGGCAATAGTCATGCCAATACAGCAAATTTGAGTTTGAGAGAAACAACAATAATTCATATACACTGTCTTCACTTAGTTTAAGTGTTATTTACAGAGGGTATAGGATCGGTAATGTCAAACCATTCAGTGAAATGTGTCGAGAATGTGAGGGAAGGGTCTTGCAGGACTTTTTCACAACAGACATTTTGACTGTGTCACTATTACTAATATCATTTTCTGTACTTTTACTGTGACATGTCAATATGTCACCTGTGGAAAAGCACTATTAAATTATGAAATCTACAGAACTAGAAAGGCGGGCCTGTTAGGTAGAGATAGTCCTGTCATTGCCCTTACATCAGGCACTGGCCTAACTGCAGTTGGTATTTGGGTCTTGCCACATAACTGCCCACTGACTGGGTCAAATGCAGAGAGGGCCTTTCACCACTGCTCAGTAAAGTAGAACTTCATACTCTCATGTGGCTTACAACACTGCCACCCATAATTAAATCACATTATGCCATCAAATACTCGTAAAGCACAGGGCCCCACTGCTAAACAGAATTTAACAAGTGTGGACAAACGTCCCATTGAATCAGAAAAACGTGCAAGAGCATTGTTTGTTGGCGTAAGACACACACACGCACCATCCAGGAATGCAAAGCTGAACTGGGCCAGCTTTGCATTTTAATTGAGTTGCACAAAAGATCATTAAAATTTCACGACACACACACCTCCCAAACTTGCACCTTCGAGGAGAGAGTTGCCACAGTCAGCTGGGCACAAAGCTCAAAGACATCCTGCCCCAGCACACACACTAACACAGATAAAAACTGAATTCATGTTTTTCTTTTGTGACATCACAGACTCAGGCAAATTCACTGTTATTCATGACTGTACATGTGAGCAATGCAACAGACCATAATCAAATGTAATACTTTACCTCTTTCAGAATAAATTATCTAGCTCCCAGGGGACAGCAAACTCTTAGGCTGTTTGATTCACCCTGTCTCATCATGTTGCACTTATAAATCACCATTTCTTTGTTACATGGAAACTATACATAGTACAACTCCAGTGAAATGGGAATTTGACCTTTTACAGTCAGTGGGCATTCATCAAATGAGTAATTTAGAAATATGACCTTGTGGAGTGAAAGTAACAATTGACTTGTTGCTCATTAGTGCCTGCTATGCAATTATTCTGCTTCTAGTTACTAGGAAAGATACTAGAATATACTAGAATCTAATGTATTCATGAAAAACTGTTCATAAGTTTAATTGGAGTTCTGGCTCCACCTAGTGTCATATATGTAAACTACATGCAAGCAGTTTGGTGAAGATACTGATGGGTCCTCTGTTGTTTTCACACAATATTCATATAGTTGTGGAGAAGCCCACAGAAAGAAGTGAATGTCACCTTATAAACCTATAGAAGGTCATTAATGTAAAATGATCTAATTGTTTATTTCAAAAAGTGTGTTTAATGTAGAACTGCATGACCCAGTTTCACCTGGCTCTCTGAAGTCACTCAGGCCAAAGAACCATTAGATCCCTCAAATCAAAGCTAAAACTCAGCTGTGTGGGACAAACAATGCTTTATTGGCATGTTGGGTGAACATTCAAAGACAAATATCAGTGCAATTGATGGGACCAGTCAATGAACATGTGTCAGTCATTTGGGGAATAGGCAACGTCATTCTGCTTGGAGGAGAGAACATTACAACTACTGTAAGTATTCTGTGGTAAGTCAAGTGTGTAAAACATTAACCAAAGCAAAGTGTTTGTCAAAACTAAATATTCTTATCATCTTATAAACCGTCAGAAATGTTATAAATAAGTGAACATATATCAAAAACCAAGTAACAATTAAAGACAGCAACAGTTCATGTTGGTCCATAACACCAGTCTGGCTTTCTGTGAGAGCACATTGATTTATCCTGGTCTTTTCCCTTGTATCTAATACAGTGTCAAATATTTTAGAAGAACTGTCTCTGTGCACATTTAGTGGATACAAAAACCAGGGGCTCCGTAGTATGGTCTAGCCCACTGCTTCTTTTCAGATCTTTTAATTCCTTATGAGCCAGTACAGAGGTTCAGAGGCGATGCACTTCGATAAACAACCTGTGTTCAAAACATTCTCTTCCAGTTTTAATTTAGGCTG
This sequence comes from Epinephelus cyanopodus, assembly GCA_026686955.1. Lineage (NCBI taxonomy): Eukaryota > Metazoa > Chordata > Actinopteri > Perciformes > Serranidae > Epinephelus > Epinephelus cyanopodus. The sequence goes on along the minus strand of CM048917.1, from coordinate 34,008,406 downwards.
GTAGAGACTCCAAACAGACTTGGTGAAGATGCTTCCTCTGAGCATCTACTGGTCCATGTGCACAATTACAAATCTAACATATGATTTCATGTTTAATACACCGGAAGAAATGCATACCCAATAATTGTACTCATCCAAGTAAATCTGATAAGCCCAAACAAGAATGATTTGATTTCAAGTAAAGATGTAAAGGTGTGACAAGTCTTTGTATCCACTGTATATCTTACAGTTGTGGTGTCAAAGACAGCATGCAGTCAGCTGTTGTCTAGTTCATTCTCTTTTACTTGGGTGAGCTGGATGTGTCACTAGCAGAGTTTGAAAACCGTCACGACCCTAAAGCTGTTACTAAATACGGAAAAACGCTCCGCAAAAAATTCTATGACCGATGCATATTTTGCGCTACTGTCTTCGGAGTAATTTGCCCCAATTTATCAATGTCTTAAATTAGGAAATAACTCCCAGCTCTGCCAGTATTTACTGTAGGAGAGCCCAAGAGGGGTTTTACCTGGTAAGAATTGTCAGCAGATACTAGTGAGGCATATTCTGCTCAAGGAGATTTGTTCAAGGAAAACCTGATAATCTAGGTTATATGCTATTCCACTTTCAACTACATCCTTTGTAAATTTGTGTGCCCTGACGTAACAGGGAACATTTTTCATAAATGCCATGGCCCTGCCAAATCTAAATGAATGCATGAATGAAAAAAAAAAAGTTTGTTTTTCCATTACTTCAGTTTAAGTGGATTACTGTAAAATCTAATTATTTATTAATGTAAAAGTGGTTGGTTGTAATTTCGTGATCTGCGTGTGTTCCACTGTAAAAGATGAGTAATAAAAATGTTTCAGTTTCTGTCAAAATGGTATCTTTTAAAAGAAAAGTTGCACATTTTTTGGGATACAGGATTATTCCCTTATTGCAGGGTTAGATAAAAAGGTACAGCTCCTGCAGTCTTGTTGATTTGGTGAGTTTTCTAGGCCAGTGGCTTCCAACCTTTTGCCTTTAGGGACTCCTTTTCTATCACTGAGTAAACGAATAAGCGTATTAACGTGTAACTTTCTCTTAATAATCTTATTGTCATCAAGTGTTCCTCAGGCTTCTCTCCTTGAATGGAATGTACCTGCATGTCTCTGCCTGAACGCTATCTCCCTGCAACTCCTGACAGGTTGACACTCCTCTTGCGCTCCCGTAAAGACACAATTGCCATGGGTCCAGGTTAAGAACATTAATGAAGGACTGAAGACGAATCACACTGAGAACTGTTGGCCAATGACGACTAATATCCTGATAAAGGCTCTGATCCTTTGTCTTGCTGACCTAAACGCTAATTCCATTTTTTAGAATTAAAGTCATATTTTGTTACTTTTAAACTGTACATGACCGATTTTTTGTTTTTTTTGCAGAAAGAAATGTGTTTCTACTCTGCACAGTATAGTTACCTGAACACTAAGTATAGTTTAGTACTGGTTCTAAAACACAGGTATTGTATTGACTTGGATATCATGCTATTTAAATGATATCCAGCCCTGCTAGTAATACTGAAAACAACTTAATGCAAGATGGCTGGATGGTTATGAGGCCTGAGATTTTATCAAAGAAGCAACACTGTGAGTTAATGAAACTGAGATGGCAGCCAGCATTTTTAGATTACGGTGGTTTGTGGTGCACACTCTAGGGAGCTGGCTTTACCCGCTGAATACAGATCAGCTTCCTCAACTTGTTTCTCTAAATCTTAACCGTTACCAGTGAGGGGAAATTGCAAAACTACAGACCACTCTCCACATCACTCTTATTTGCCATGTCAGTGTTTACGTGTCTGTGCCGGGACTCTCCCCTGCTGACACTATTTTATGAAGAATCTTCTGGTAGAACGGGGAGAAGACCAGCTTGTTGAAGTTGACGAGCCGACTGAAGCGAACAGCGAGCTCCTTCAGCTCCCTGCTGACCGGAGCCAGGCCTCCTGGGAGAGGAGGAGGGGTCTTATGTTGACTGGACTCCAGGGAAGCCAGGAGGTAGTTCTGAACCCGAGACTCTGGAGGGAAGGGAAAAGAGAGGAGATCTCAGTCACTGCCAAATACATGTGCACATAAATCACACAGTCAACCATGAATTACTGGCTGTGCACAGACCCCTGAGAGTCATCGTATCATGTCACCCTTCTTACCCATCAGCTTGCGGACTGTGTTGTCTGGCTGGATGGTTGCTGATATTTGTCCCTTCAGAGTGCTCTTTCGGTCAGCTGCGAATGGAGAGTAGCCGTGTTGGCTTAGACACTGACTCAGCTCAACACACAGTTTCTCCCCGAGGGTCGCTAAGGCCTCCTGTGCACTAAAAGACCTTTGGACAGGCAATAAGGAAGAATTTAAGCATAGCAACACAACTTGTAAAACTGGCACAAACCAAAGGCTGCATTCACTGAATTTTCTCTTTATTTGGTCACTTAGTGCAGTAGAACAGTCTGCAAACTCAACAGTAAGCCCTTTTACACTTCCTGTTCAAGACAGGAATTTGGGCCAGTATTCGACTTTGCCGTTCTTTCTAAAAGGTACGATTGAGGAATGGGGGACAGAGTTGTCTCAACTTTAAGGCAACAGCTGAGGTAGTGACAGCGCTGAATTGACATCTGTGTAAACCATGGACGGGACAGGATGGGTTTGGATTGGTGTGACGTTTTGATAATGTGATATGTGTGACTCATACCCAGAAGTTTTAAAAAGCAGCTGATACCAGTTAGCATCTACCTCAAAGAAGAAGAACAGCTGAAACAATGAGTTCTAGGAGCTCCTTACTGTCCAAGCAGAGGAGGTCAACCCTGATATAACAGGGACGGTAACTGATTGTTACTGCCATGTTATATGATTGTTAGTTGTGACTGTTATGAAGCACTACCGACATGTATGTTGAATGTCACACAAGAGGCCGCTGCTGTTGATGAGGCCATTCGCATTTTCACGTCGGCCACCGTAGTTCTCAAACACACCTGGCACACAGGGAAAGTTTTCATTCTAACCTCACTGCTTGATGCCACTAAATCCTTCAAACTAGACCTTTAAAACAACAACTCCTGGAAGGATATCAGCTCTGAAGTCAGGATTTCTGGTGAGTAGGCTTTGATATGGTGCTGGTTTTGGTTACTTAGTAACTTTAAATGCAACTCAGCGTTAAGTGCCTTTGAACTTTGGCACAGAAAAGGTACAAGAGTAGCACGCAGCACCCAACCTCATGTGGTATCTTAGTTGAAGAAAACCCTTTGTTTTACCAAATAAAATTTAGCAATGTCTGACACATAAAGATAAATCTAGTCCTCACCAACAAGCAATGTACAATCAAAGCAATGTAGCTTTATTAAACATAGGTATGACAACCAAAGCACTGGTACTCACGGTATGTGCATGTCTGCAAGCATGACGTTGACAGTGTTTTTAAGAGTCTCCATCAGCCCTGGCAGGCCTGAAATAGCCTCTCCTGTGGTAGTGTAGATGATGAGGAGCACAGAGGAGAGAAGAACTAATTGCTCAGCCTCCTGTTGCATCTCCTGGAACCGAACCTGATCCATCAACACTGTCTGTAGAGACGAGAAGAAGAGGAACACAGTTTAAACACAAATAATGAAATATTAAGAAACATCACAAGGGGCAGAATGCATTAAAAAAGATAATTAACAGGACGACACAATGACAGGCTTCTGGATTCACTGTGTTTACCTCTGGGAAGGGATCTGAGGCGTGGTCCCACCTCAGCAGGCGTAGATAGGCATGATTATGGACATTAACGGGGAGGAGTGAGGGAGGGTCAGAGGAGGCAGCACTGGAACCATCTGCTCCGGCCTCTTTCAGGCATCTCACTGTGTCCTCAAGCCACTTCTCAGTGTAGTCTAAGGCATCTAAAGAACAGATCATGTGGGGCAAATTAATAGCAACTTCTTCAAGTAGGACGCTCCATCATTTCTGCACAAAAGTCAACTGCAGATACTTCTGTTTCTGCTTGTTTTATATATGTAAATGAGATTGTACTGTACTTCATTTCATGTAGTATATCAGGCACGTCAGCAGAGATGCTGTATGATGCTTAAGCAGAGGAGAGAGAAGCAAAAGTAGCTAGAGCAAGTCATAGTTATTATTATGAATGTCCTTATTTTGCTTTACCTAATGTGCAAATTCTGTGGCAAATCAAAGAATTTCGTAAACAACACCCCATTTTGTTTCAGGGTGGGCCATAATTGGTGAGCTGCTGCATCACTGCAATGCTACAAAGAAGGAGAACTGGGACAAAGTTGTATTTTACAGATGCAAGCACCAAAACAAGTCAAAGCAGCTGAACTTCTTGAGGCATGTAGGTTCAGATATACCTATATATGCCAGTCCAATATGGAATATTTTCACATGAATATAATATATGTTATATATAACGCAGAGAAAAAACTCTCAATATAGCAAACATTTAAACTGTTCTCGAGTTTTTTGGGGCGTTACTTTTTTAGGCGAATGTTAATATAAAATGACAGCTGAAAACCTATTTGTTTAATCAATTACTGCCATTCATCTCATTATTTTATATTAGTTCACTAATTTTTACTTTTCTTAGTGGTCTCTGTTCTTTTTACCTTCTCTTTAAGTTTTGTTTATTAGTGACTGTCTTTTATTTACTTATTCTGTCATCCTTTTTGCTTTTGTGCTGCATCTTTATTGTAAAGCACTTTGAGCTGCACCCCTTGTATAAAAAGTGCTCTATAAATATTGTCTATTATTACTGTATGTTTTGCTGCTACGCTGACTATGAATACAGTCCCACTACGAAAAAGCCAAACTATCTCATTAACAGAGGAGATATTCCTTACTGGGTTGTTTCTCCAGAAACTCATGGAACTTGCTCCTCTCGTACTCAACCGATTGTTGCATCAGATGAGGCCTGATGCTGGTCAGGGCAAAGTTCGCCATGTCCACCTTCATTAGGTCCAGCACAGAAAATATTGCCCTAGGAGGAAGGACAAGAGAGGAAGACAGTGACAGAAACAGAGAATTAAATGTCATGAAATTCTATCCTCTCACAATGGCCTGTAGAGGTTTGATATTCCAGGTCCAACTACGTTTGGGGACCTGCTATGAAAACGTCACTCCAGAACAAGCTGACTTCTGCTCTGTAATGGACTGGAATTAAATTACACAATCTAAAAATAAACTAAGGCTTGGAGCATGCAGAACTATTAATGGTCTCGCCTCTTGGCTTACTTGAGCAGAGGCACAATATCGGTGATCTCCTTTAGCTTATTGATATCCTCATCTCTGCAGGGGGCGCACAGCGAGCCCATCATCCCTACAATGAACTGGGACAGCTGATTGATGTCGAGTGCGCTGTTCTCCGCCTGCTGCTGGATTAGAGGCAGATCCAGAACTTCCTCAATACGGGAGCGCAGACGGCCGTGGCCCGGCAGCAAGAAAGACAGCAGTGTCTGGGTGAGCAGGGAAATGGAGGACGATTGAAGGCAGGCAAGATGGAAAGACGTATGTGAAGGATTAAAGGATGAAGGGATAGATATAGTTTTTTGGTGGGGAAGCTGTGAAGCCACGACCTTCTCAAAATACAAACAACTGCAGGATCACATCTGTAGAGAAAAGGCGGCAGCTAAAGTAAGACCTCACATATGCAGAGTTTTCCTGAATAACTTCTGCCTCACCTCTTTAATCTCAGCCAGCAGTTTGATGGAATGACCATAAGTTGGCGGATCCTCCTTCAACTGAGCCTCCAAACAATCCCAGAATGCTTTGTGCACAATCTCCTTCACTCTGCGCTCCAAACTGTACACAGACACAGGGGGGATAGTTACTTTTACAGTAGGAAAGAGCTCAGGCCAAGACAAAGAATCAAAAGGACAGTCACTGCATACGATTAAACACTCACCTCCCTTCAGGAAGCTCCGCAGGTTTGACTTGAAAAGCATGGTTGACCATGATTTCATGAGCCAGAGCCATGTTGGTGACTCCTTTGGCTGTCTCCATCAGCTCCTCCACAGAGACAAACCTGGGGGGGCTGGCTGTGAGGGAAATCCATCTTTAAATGATTTGTTCCAACAGATTTACACGTCAGAGAGTACTTTCCTCCGAAAGCTAGAAACCTGAACTTTCATATTGTTGCAATGAGGAAAAAAAGATAGATGCCAACAAAGTGCATTTGGACTCATTTGCAGACAGAGTGCGTTATCTCTTATTTTCAAGTGGATTTAGTGTGACTGTCGTGAAAGCAGGCACGCACCAACTACAAGATGTGTTAATCTCTTCAAGTGATTGTGCTGTCAGTTTATCCACAAAGCACTGCTCAGCATACCTGCCTTCAAGCAAAGTTTCTATTTCTTGCGCCTCAAGGATAATCCAATTTAAAACGAGCATGAACACAAGTCACAAATTCCCACTCACAGTGTCATGTCTTTTATCTGCTGTGTAATGCTATGCAAATGAAAAATCTGCAAAAAAGTCACGGCAGGAACTATCAGATCATGTAACACTGATAAACTGTGCTCCAGGAGTAAGCGACCTATGGCAGATGTGCAACCATGGCCCCAGCCAGTCCCTCCAGGATTTTGTTGCGGTCTTAAATGCCTGATTTTATGGCAGCGTTTCTAAACTTGAATTATCGCCTTGTGGTTATATGCCACTGCCAACCAGTCAAGCTGCAGTTTACATTCATGTGTGTCCAAACCCATATAATATATGCAGTGAAGACTTTGAAGGACTTAAATAAAAAGTACGAGGTGAAATTTTCCGTGAAATGTGGATATTTCTCACACACTTTCAACCGGCAGCAGAGACGATCAGTACAATCACTCAAGTTTCAGGATGAACACCCGAGATTACTATCACCAATTTGGTATCTGACAAAATGTCTCCCCCTCTGTTCCTGAGTTATAACATTGAATAATGGCCAGAAAAGTGCAGAACAGTATGGCCTTTTGAGATATAAAATGTCATCATGTTATCCTGTGAAACATTTGTGTGAAATTTTGTCATAATTAGCATATTAATTCCTAAATTATGGCCAAAAACACAGTGATCACGGTGACCTTTGACTAGGGCTGCACAGTTAATCAAAATATGATCAAAACTGCAATATCCAAATTGAAAGAGCTGCAATGTTTTGATAACGGTAAAATGTGTCACAACATACCATTATAAATAAAGTATTGTGGTGCTACAAAAATGCGTTTGCCTTAAAATCGTATTCTAGATGTGAGGGAACATGCTTGTTTGAAACAGATCCCAGCTAACTCATTTTTATTTCTTTGTGACAATGAAATGCCAAAGTGACCATTCCCACTAAAATCGCAGCTCATATCGCCATTGCAACATCTGTTCATCTGTTTGTTTTGTTTTTTGCATATCCTGCAGCCTTAGCTTAGACCAACAAAATCTAATCAGCTCACTCTTACTCTTGGACTCTTCAGTCCAAGTGTGATGTTTGTGCAAAATTTGAAGAAATTCTCTCCTGGCATTCATGAGAAATTGCGTTTATGAGAATCGGATGGATGGAAGCACAACTAGAAAACGTAATACCTCTGGTCTTGGCCGTCGTTGGCAATGAGGCACTTAAATCATACTGCAGCTTACAATGTTTTTTGCAATTAAATTGTGGAGCAAGTGAAAAATGCAGTTATAGGTTTTTGTATAATTTGTTAAAACTGCTCATACATCAACGTAGCCTAGCAGAGCCAAAGCTGATACCAGACCTTGTGGACAAGGATTCTCTTTTCAGAGGGTGTGCTGTGTACTGTATGTGGTTTGTCTGCCCAACATACTACAGTACATGCCAAACATCCTGTTTTAAGTCCATTAAATGTGATGTGTCTAGGTATAACAATCAAGCGACCACTCTCAAAACCATGGCAACTGCTAGAAATTATGCTATTGAGTCACATAATCACTTTACTGTGACAAAAAGCCATTTAGTGATGGTGAATATGTGAGAGTCAGCTACACACCACAGATGTGTGAGATCACAAAATCTGCATTTTTACACGTGTAGTGAAATGTAGCAGCATCACAGACACTGCTTTGCTGACAGCATTATGGTAGTTGGTCATTTTGCCATACCACACCTACCCTTAACAGCTTTCAGGTTAGAGTTGAACATGCCGAGGTGATGACGAGACAGAAATCAAGATAAAGCCATTTTGTTTTTGAGTACAGACAGGATTATTTTCCAACCCCTGAAGCACTGTGCTTGTGAGGCTGGTGTTTTCCCCTCACAAGATCATGAATGTTTGTTCCCTTCCATACAAAAGAAGGCTTGTTTGTGATCCTATCTCAGCCTACATGTTTCTACTGATAAAGATCTAACGAAACTGAGGAACTGAGCTGGGAAGTCACAGTATGTGATAGGGAGCAGATGGATCCAAACTGGAGCCAAGAACTGGAAAGCTTTGCACCGCCCGTCCAGGTCTAAATACACTGAGGCCACTTGCAACAGCAGGTTGGACGTCCTGGGCCACAGCTGTCCTACATAAATTCTAGTGTTTATCCAGGATGCTTGGCACCTTGACAATATCTTCACAAGCAAATACTTAATTTCTTTATCTGCTATGACTTTCGGTTAGAGTGTTTTTCCTCTATTAGTTCAAACTTGTGCAGCATTAGACACACATTATCTCTGTCTGTATTTGGGTTTGTTGCTCTGTGTAGCTGGAGTTCCCCTCTGAAATCTATCTGCTGCTCACCTTGAGGAGTGTTCCCCCTGTGCGGGCTCGGAGTATTCGCCCGGACCCTCTTCCTTACCGCCTCCTCAGGAGCATCCTGCGTCCTCTCCTCCTTTGACTCCTTTTCTCCTTCACCCTCATGGTGGTCTGCCTCCTTCGGCATGCTAAGGTCTGCAAGATAACAGATAAAGTTTAAAGTTGCACTCTGTAAAATGCTGAATGAGAGTGAAATGATCACAGTATACTGTGTGTGACATATGTGTCATATGAACTGTAACAGCTGAGTTAGTGATTACTCTAGCAAGACATGCAGCATTGTTAAATCAGTGAAGGGCATCTGTAATGTGATGGGGTTTCATGTTTACAGTCCAAACTGAGGTAGCTGAAGAGGAGACATGCAGGTTTGTTGTTGTGATCTACAGATGATGACATCACCTAGACTAGGAGAGGAGGGGAGGGGAGGAGGAGTCAGTGTGCCAGTGCGATGCTAAGCTGACTGAGGAGGTGAAGAGACAGAGGTAAACACAACAAAGCCTCATGCTACTGTGGCTGTCATCACTGTAACGTTACTAACCTTGTAGCCGGCAGCTCCGAGGAAAGACACGGGTTAGCTGTGAAGCTCAACTTATGTGCCGTTAGCTTTGGTCTCACTGTCAACAATGACAACAACAACAACAAAGCCTTAACAAACAGCTACGCCTTCATAACCCGGCCATAGCGGAATTATCACTATCACAGGTTTATTCACAACTTCACCACAGCCAGACACCGTCTTCAACACGAGGAAGGCTTTGTTTCATCCCGGGAAGCTCGAGCTTAGTAACGTCGCAGCCTTCCTGTGACGGGGCGCCGCTAACCGAGCGACTCTTCCGGTATTGGGTGGGGCCAACATGACGTAGAAGTCGAGCCCACTCCTGCACACACACACACACACACACACACACACACACACACACACACTGAATGAGCTCTGATTAGGATTCAAAACACACCTAATTTGGCAAGAATGTCTACTGACTACTTAAACCTGAGGTAGGACCAAGTTATTTGTTGAAAGACACAAGTCTTAAGGTTTTGCACTTAAGTCCGACTCCCACCTCAAAACTGACAAGTCCCAAGTCAACTCCAAAGTCCTAAACTCTGAGATTCAAGTCCTAAACAAGTCATAATGCACTCTGCTCTAAATGTAATGCCTATATAAGCATATACTTTTATTTTAGATAGCTACTGACTATTAAAAAAAAGCCGGCACAGATGGGTTTGCCTTTTTGAGGATATATATAGCAAATGGCACTTTTTTTTTTTTTAAATGAATGATAATGTGTTTTCAGTTATTTATCTTTGAACACAAGTATATTTCCAAGGTGGCAATTTGAATCACTTGCAAGGGCCTGCTCTCTCTACGGGCCCCTCCACCCCAGGGGCCCCAGTGCAATTGCACTGCCTGCACTGTCTACATTTACTCCCCTGGGAGGACTTGCTGGGAATGAATAGCGTTAATGTTAGCTGCTTCAAGAAATGAAGGGAAATTAATTAATTCACGGCGCACTTTAAACTCCTTCATCTTGGGGCGTGGGGGAAATGATCAAGTATTTGCAAAAGGCTCAAGTCCAAGTGAAGTCATGAATCATTGGTGTTAAAGTCCAAGTTGAGTTGCAAATCTTTTTTGATTTTGTCAAGACAAGTCTAAAGTCATAAAATTTGTGACTCGAGTCTGAGTCATGTGACTGGAGTCCACACCTCTGGAAATTTGTTTCACGAGTCACTTTCAAATTTAGGTGTGTTTTTAAAGTGGTGTTGAGGAGATTAGGAGATTTAATCAAATAACCCAACTTTTAGCAATATTGCACTTAAAATTTTATGAATTCATCAAAAATCCGCAGGAAGTCCAAGAGAATTCAGTGGACACGACGCATCTGCAAGAAGACACTTTATTTGCTTCACTGTAACCTACAGTCAGTGAAGTCCATCAATGAATCCATAGTTTTCAAATTTTGCTACAAAAATGAATTAATATACCCCCGCGACCCTCAAGAGGATGAAGTGGTTAGAAGATGAATGAATGAATGAAGAATATGTCAATAGTTTATTTATTTTTGCTCAATATAAAAGCAAATACACACATACAAGTGCAAACACACGCTGGAGGAATCTTTACAACCGCCGCTAAGATTTTAATATTCATCACAAATATGTATTTTGAGTGAGTGAGCGCACACACCTACAGCACATTAACAGCAGATTCACCAAAGTACTGGTTGAATATCTCTGGATGGGCTTGATAAAACTGCCTGAGGAGGCGTTTTCTCTCCTTAGCAGAGACCTTGGTGTCCAGGTGGATGCTCCTTAGCAGAGCCCACAGTTCCTGGTTGGTGGTCTTCTTTGTAGAGTCGGCAAAAGTCATGCTGGGTACCTGCTGACAGAACGTAGAACCTGAAGGAAAGAACAGAAAAACAGTGTTAACAGTAATCAACATGTATTATATTATTAGTTTTAGTTAGTTTCCAATGTGATGAGGACACACAAGGCCACAACGATCTGTTTAATACCTGATGGTTGAGTGGAGCCAAAACCTCACAGATGTGAACTGTTAGTTTATCTCTGAGCTGCTCCAGGTTATAAAGCTGTCATGTTGATTTGAATTAGAGCTTATGGTGCAAAGTATTTTGTAATTTATGCCATGTCTGACTTGCAGTGAAATCTGCAGCTGTACAGCAACAGATCCAACCCAGTGAGATGGGAAGATGTTTATTTTGACTTTTAAAGCAGATTGATGATCTTTGTATTATCAAAGTGTGTTTGCGTTGGACACTGCTGTTAGATTAATACTCATGAACAGTCATTTACCAGTCACATCAGGCTGCTTCTCATGTGCAAGGCTGGCCAGCTTGTCGCTCACTCCTTTGTGCAGAGCCCCTGGTATCTGGAGCAAAGAGAATAAAGTCTTGGTGGCAGATTATTTAATGGCAGAAAATGGTTTGTTGCAGGAATAACACCAAACTGGCAGTCATTTCTGCTCAAGTTCCCACTTGTTCCTTTCACTGAATGCCTTACACAAATGTCTGTGACAGCATTTTCGAAACGGTGTTTTGCAACTTGATTTGAGCAATTTGTTTACGCAACAGTGAGTTACAGCATCGATAAATGTCAGAGCTCAAACAAACAAAGTAAATCCTGGGTTGACATTTTGAAAACAAATTGTCAGGGTCAGACTCTTGTTTGCTGTTTGAGAAGAAGTTCATCAGATTTTTACTAGCCTAGGTTTCATAAGAGGTAACACCTGAGGTTTGGTCTTTATTTTATCTGAAAGGCATGGGCATTACTGTTGTATAATGTGGTGCTACAAGTTTTTGACAGGAATCTTTTTTTGCACATTGTGGATGTGAACAAAAGACAGAACACGATAAAAAAAAAAAAAGACACTCATTATGGGACAATTAGGATCCAGTCAGTATGTTCACATGACATTAGAGAAAATCGATTTATTGTGTTAGTCCGACTAAAACCAGACTTTTAAAATACATGCACACATGTTAGTTGTTCTAAATTGAATATCTCAAAGTCAGACTAACACACCCAGATAATGCTACTGAGATTAAAATTACTCCTGCATGCACACACAGTTAATCGAACCCAAACTGGACTAGGTGCTCAGTGCATGCCGTGGGCTTTGACCTAGAAGTAGAGTAGCATTAAATGCGTAACAGAAGAGGAAGCCAGTAACAACATGGTGAAATCAACATCTAGAGACGGGCATTTCTGGATGGATGAGGAGACACAATTCATGCTGTCTCAGCTCAAAGAGTTGAATATTTTAAAATACATGGATAGGAGGAAAACATGGAATGGGGGCATGTTCAAAAAAGTGGCAGAACAGCTGGATGACACTCATTTCAAATAAAGGTCCAATGCTAACAACCTGAAAGGGGGCATATCAAATCAAATCAACTTTATTGATCCTTTCCAGGAAATTGATTTGTTGCTGCAGCAACGACACAACAGCCACAACAACATGCAACCAAAAAGGACAACACAATACTTGTTCAATGCACCACAGAATCAATCACTGATTAAAGGCAAGGTGACATTTGGCAAATAGGCATTATCATGTGTTTTACGTTTTAAGACTCTTAGGTGAACAAAATCACTTCCTCATTCACTACTCAAATAAAGTAGTATCCCGTATTCTCTGATATTCCCTTACCTTAAACATTTCCTTTATGTTGCTGAGCATGAAGACCACCATCAGGTCCTCCTTCTCCTTTGAAAGAACCCTGCTGTGGAGGATCGCCCTAGAGAAAGACTTCTTCACCGCCTGTCTGTTCTCCATCTAACATTCAACAGCACGTCTTTAATGTTACATTACAGAACAAAAAAAGTGGTACATACAAGCCCTCTGTTTTATCTGAGTCTGACAGGTGGAGAAGCAGTGCCTGCTGATGACTTTCAATGTTCCAACAATATTTTCTTTAACATTTTAAAAATGCTTTATCCAGCATAGGATTAAGTGCCCATCTCTCACCTCCTTGTCCAGTTTTATCCCCTGCGGGTCAGCTGCCAGAGCCATAAATGTAAGCAGCTTGCGCAGCTCATCTCTGCAGCCAGGAGGCAGCAGCTTCAGACACAACTGCAGAGCCTCAAGAGCCGTGCCCAATTTAGCATTCACTGGGAGGGCAAGAGACACACAAAGTACGTGATACTGGGACTACTGACATTTGAGTGGAGTTGGGTAGAGATACAGGCTAGGACCTCTGGGCAGTGCGAATCTGAATAAGATAATATAATCAGCTTTTCTTGTGAGAAACCACAGTTTGAGAGTCACTCCTACTTCTTACCCAGCAGGTCGATGATAGCTGTGTAGATATCAGTCATGTGGTGGGGCAGCAGCGGAGGTCTGTCTGTGTGGCTGTAGTGTTTAACCAGGGTCCTGTACAGCAGAACCTTACACTGGGCCAAACCACTGTGGGAGAGACCAGGCTGCTCATCACTGTTGTTGACTGGGGTAGACACAGACAGCCAGAAATACAGAAACGGACAAGTATATTGTTATAATGTTAACACAAACCTGATACACAATAAGAAACCATAACTAAAGTTTCATTAGAGCTGGCATATTGTATTTTAAAAGTGAGGAACACCAAACATAATCTGGTAGTGGCACTAGCCTTTGTCAAATACCAGATACTGCCTTGTTCTTGAGCAGTGGTGCTCCCAAGGGGTGGCCAGGGGGGCCATGGCTACCCTGGTACAATTGCTGTGCCCCGCATGGCGGAAAATAAATGGAGGCTGACATTTCTGTCTTTAAGAGGCTGTGACACGCTCGATTTTTGAGGTAGCTAGACAAGCTAAGGCATCTACTGGTACCAACCATGTCAGCATAGCTTGTTAGGGGGCTAAGTAATGCTCCAAATTAGGCTAAATTTTGGTGACTGAACAACTGGCATGGCTATTTTCAAAGTGGTCCCACCTCAAGATATGGAAATGAAAATGGGTTGTATGGATCCCAACGAGCCTCCCCTAAACTTGAGCAGGCTTGTTTCCATTAAATGTTTTGTTCTTTACAATCAGTGTACTCATTCAAATTAAAGCAATATATTTGTCTTTTTAAGAGAAAGGACAACAAGACTATCTGAAGAGCAATGAATCACCCAATGTATGGATAACACATTAAAACAGGGCTATCATGGTACTCAAAATGTTAACTGTACTGGTATTCCTCTATGCACATCATATAAGTGACATTAACTGTAAAACAAGAAGCCAAAGTACAGCAGTATGCGATTCCTTAACTCTCCATGTTGAAATAGTTATAATTAAATTCCAGAAATGCAGTTAAGGATGTAGGTTTTGGTCTGCCACCCCAAGATTTTCAGTGGCCCCATCTGGCCACCTCTATGAACATTTTCATCCAAACACTTGCCTCCATCTTGTGATCTGCCACCAGCTGGCACTTGCTGACAGCTGTCCTGATCTTGTGGGAAAGGCAGCTCCCTGCTCAGTGCTACCACTGGCTGATCAGGGAGGAAGTCCAGACAGTCCAGAGCTGCACAGAGCCACACATCCTCCCTGAGGTACAAGGAGAAATACAAGACAGTTTTCAGTCCATTAAAGTAAAGACACTATATGGAAATATACACTGTATATTTGGGAAAGAATTAGAAATGAGAAGATTGATACCACTCTCATGTCTATCGAAATAAAGTTATTACAAGCTGCCAGTTAGTTTAGCTTAGCACAAAGACTCGAATGTCTGGTTCTTTGCTAGTAGATATTAAGTAAGAAACAAATTATTTTTAAAACATACTGAGAGTCCCTGAAGGCCTTGAGGATCTTCCTGTCCAGATGGTTGCTGCTGTATATCAGGTCTGGGTTATTGTGAGCCAGCAGGTTTAATGGAAGAGGAGAGGATGGGGTCTGACTGCACTGAAGGACCCCTTCCAGCAGGGGGAGCTCCACCAGGTTTAACAGCCTGAGCAGAGTCTGCTCCTGCCATACCTCATCTACCACTGTGGAGGGGAGAAAGACAGAAAAAAAATATAGCAAACTGTTTTTTTTTTTTTGTTTTTTTTTTTTTAGATAAAACTATACTGACCACCTTTCATTATTTTATCCTATTAGACATTTGTGTGAAGTTTTGTCATAATCAGCAAATGAATTCTTGAGTTATAGCCAAAAACATGTTTTGTGAGGTGACTTTTGACCTCCAACCACCAAATTGTAAGCAGTTTATTCTTCAGTCTAAGTGGATGCTTGAGGCACTTTTGAATAAATTCCTTTAAGGTGTTTTTGAGATACTGTGTTCACAAGAATGAGACGGATGGAAGGTCACAGTTACTTTGACCTTTGACCACCAAAATATAATTATTTCATTGTTGAGTCAAGTGAACATTTGTGCCAAATTTGAAAAGAAATCCCCAAAGAGGTTCTTGAGAAATCACGTTCATCAGAATGAGATGGATGCGAGGTCATAGTGACCTTGATCTCTGACCACAAAAAACGAATCATAGTTCAGTTCATGTGGACATTTGTGCCAGACTTTATGAATTCCCTCTAGGCATTCTTGAGATATCGCATTCACAAGAATGGGACGGATGGACAACGCCAAAACATCATGACTCCAGCCATGGATATCGCTGGCTTGTTTGTTACTTGCTCACGCCCCCATTGTCCCCAAAAAGGCACATTCTGTATAAACAAAAGTAGGCAGGCGGCATTTCGCTGCACTCCCTGATTTTGTTTTTATACTGCCAATGCTGCAAGAAGACTGATTAGGCTTTCCTGCAAATTTGCACAATTCCTGTTTAAAAAGGGCTAATGAGGAAAAGAGTAATGTCTGGGAAATGATGAGAATAATTAGTGAGGTGATGTGGGAAGCACTTTCCCAGACTAAAATGATTCAAAGGAAAAATAAAACATTAAATGTCATTTGCTGTCAAAAACTTTTTGTATAAACGGTGACTGTCAATCAATAAGGCTCCATTTTTAAAGTAACTGGCACTCATGACCAAAACTAAAATTTTCTGTTTAAAGGAGTTTACTCATTTCTTTTGTTTTTTTCTCTGTAGCGCACTGACGTCCTACTCAGTGTTTTCTCACCTCTCATCCAGTGCATGCTGGGAGAGGCTACAATCCCTGTGACCACGAGTAAATGTGTAACATAAAGAGAGAATTAAATTATGCTTTAACAGTGTAAAAGTGGCACAACAGGATAAAATACACAAATGCTGACATTAGTGTCTTACGTGATTGCGGTAAAACAGTGTGAGTCTGCATTCTGCTGGGACTCACACTGCTCACCAGAGGCTCCAGTGACAGACTGGCAGTGGCAGGAGTGTCCAGTTGGTTGGATTCTGTGCTTGTCTGAGTACATCTGACAGGGCTGGATGTCTGAACATGTGAGCCAGTGGGACACGTCTGCTCTTCCTGCCTGGAATGTAAAACAGAGACAGCTGAGGGCTCACACTGGTGATGTGTCAAAAGCCTTTTGTAGATTCTATACTAGTGTGGGTTAGGTGATATGATGGCACCTGCCGGGAGACGATTTGACTACTTGTAGAGATTGTCTTATATCATTCATACAGTGACAGCTCCCCCTTTAATATCCCTGCTTGTATTAAACCATTGTGTTCACTGCGTACCTTGCGGGTTGCATTGTTAGTAATGTGGATGCCAGGTTTGACAAGGAAGAAGAATTCATAGGATATAAAAGCAGGTGTCTCTGGTTCTGCTGCATGTATTGTGTTCCTTTTTTTTTTTTTTTTACACAGTACAGCCATCTTAATATGCCTCAAAGGACAGTTCACTCCGAAATCAAGTATGCATCTTTCCCCCTCTTACCTGTAGTGCTGTTTAGATAGAAGAGGAAAAATGTGTTTAGGATTTTGGGGTGAATTGTTCCTTTAAGCAACAGTTGCACATAACGCCCCTGGCCTTAACTTGAGAATGTATTCCTCCTCTCTATTCAACCCTGTCTCACTATAAATACATCAAAACATACATCTCTGAAACTGACAGATACAATAATGTCATTTCACTGACACACCATCTTGTGAAGGACGTGTCATACAACTTACTGGTCTGCATTATATATCACATTTTTTTAATGTAGGTGTGACAAATAAATTGGTAACTTTGTGTGTGTAATGTATGCTATTCAAATTGAATGAGACTTAGTACCTGTCTGAAGGAGCACTGCAGAACAGTGTTTGGATCCCTTTCACAAGCACACCTCTTTCTAACTCGTCAACTGAGGGAATACTCACACCCACAAACCTGCGTGTAAAGAAGGCACCGTGTTGGACAGACATTTTGATCGTCAAAAAACCCCAAAAACTTCATATGTATGTTTGGTTGAGTATAACCTGTAGAGAGCACTCTTGCTGTCTTGAAACAGATCCTGCTTTTTGTCTTTGCCAAACACTTTGGTGCCCACTGCCTCAAACACATTACAGTCCAAAAGAGCCTGGCACACACACACCACTTTGTCCCGTGACACATCGGCACCTTAAATTTCAACCAAGCAGAAAGGGGAAAGTGGCAGTTCATTGACTTTCTTTTGGTTCATGAATATAATGCAAGGCAGCTTGGTTCAAATGGAGCCCTCAACTGGAAAATCCACCAAATTACTGATTTAAAATTTGAGAATACAGAATGCTACCATGTGTAAAATCCACTCGCCAACACATACACACCTTCAAAAACACAGCTAATGTGTTCTGCCACCACATCAACAGCCTCTGAGCCGAGGAAACAGTCGCCATGAGACTTGAGGTGGACTCGTCGACGCTTCACTGTCACAGAGGACCTGAGGTGGGAGATGAGGCCACTCCACATGGAGGAAGACTGGACTGGTTTACTGGTCACTCCATGAGCTAAGACACAGGCACAGGCAAAATCATAGGGAATCAAACTGCCCTGTGCAGGGTTAGAGCACAGATAAATGGGATAGGAGGGTGTAAAAGACGATCTGAGAGATGACAAAGCATGGGAAAGAGGAAAGGCTGGTGGAGGAATGTGAAGGACAGACTGAGGAAAACTAACTGAAGTCAGCAGCAGTAAATTGGGGGTTGATTGTTTATCAGTGAGGATTTAACACATCAGCTTTTTAGAACGTTTAGATCATCATAGTTGGCCAGCCTGAGAAAAACCCAGACACATGGTCAGGCCTCCGTGAGCTGCAGAAGTTGCTGCACCTCGTTGAAATTCTTGCTTGCTTAACTCACCTTGAGGGCGCACACATAATTTTTCTGCAAGGTGTAACGCCGCAGCTCTCTCTTTAATCGACGCCATGTCTACCAAAGCAGCTGAGGAGGTACTTCTTTTGATAACACGCTAGGTGTTTGGACAAGCAGGAGAAAGCGACTGGTGACACAAAGCAGGTCAAGCTCCTTCACTATATGTGCAGTGTTAATATTCAACCGCTAGATGGCAGCAGAGTATAAGTCACCTTTGACACAGCAATCAAACTGCTGCTTGACCTTTATATAGCTTATTATTACTGTGTGTGTACAAAACACTAAAGCAGATAGTTAGAATACAGGATATACACGGATGGGAGATGGTCGGGGACAGTTAGGGATGTGAATACAAATGAAGTTTAATTATATCGTGTAAATGACCCACAGAGATGAGTGAAAATGGTGGCAAAGCTCTGTGCTGGGGCTGCACAGTGCAAGAAAAAGGACACAACTATAAAAATGTGAAAAGCACTGCCCCTTTTTTGCCTGATAATTTAATCTATATCTTTATTGGGCGCTGATTATTTCAATCTCTTAGTTTGTGTTTTTGAACAATGTTCAGTGTCCTGTCTGCCAACAGCACCGTCACACGTCCGCTCAGCGGCAGCCATCATTTCGTCAGCCCGGCGGCAGAGGGCGCTGCTGGGAACCACTGCGCTCGCTTTCCAGCTTGTTGGGCTAACTGTCAAAGGTAATGTAGCACTATCAACAAACTCACTCACTCATAACAACTAACATTTTAATTCCTAGAAACACAAACATATTTTTAAACAATATACCTTTCAAGAATAACAGACAAATCACCTCAGTTTTTGCTTTTTCTAAGCAAAGTGGAGGCTCGTGCTAGCTAACATTTTAGCATTCAGTTAGCTTGTGGTTGAGGCTGAAGTTTTGGCTTTTTAAGTCTGTTACAATAGGAAACTGTATTGTAATCAAAGTGTCGTTAATTTCAGTTATAGTTTATTTAATTAATGTTAAACATGAAGTCAAAGTGAAAAGTGTAACATTATATCAAATGTATTTGTAATAAATTAGCTAAATCTGCTAATTGGCACTATGAAACAACATTGGCTTGGCTGAAAGAGACAGCAGGGACCCCTGACTACATATATTGGATAAACTGAGTTGCACTTGAGATAACACTCTTAATATTATAGGTTTCAGTATTGTTAAGTTTGGGCTTGCTTGTGGCTGGTAATTCAGCAGCATCTGAAGCATGGCTACATGCTGTTAGCTTCACTCTGCACTTCCATTGTGGTTTCTGAGGTGGATGCTGTGTGAGTTTCTCATTTGAAAAGACGCAAAAACAATCCACTGTGGCTCACAAGACTGTCCATACACTTGAAATAGTAACTGTCACCTAGTTCATTTTGATAGCAAGCTCACACCATTACTCAGGGATTTATGGGTAACAGACTATCATCAATGGTATGTACAGTAAGTAAAAGTGTTCTTTAAAAACAAAATAGACAGACTTATCTTTGCAAAAATATGTTGGATTTACGTTAATGTGTAGCCTATTTTCAGACATATTTTAACCTCAGACAGTTTCACTGTCTCGCTGATAAAGGGGTCAAAGATGCACCATGATGACTTTCAATGAACAATGGATTTCGCAAACACTTCTCACAGCTTACAATTACATTTCCAAATATTTGCCTTAAAATTTCAAAAGCCATACTCCCCTTAAAAGGAAAAGTTAGCATTTAAAAATAGCTTTCTGATTTGTTTTTAGTTGCAATATGGTCAGGGAACGGAGCAGTATTAGTCTTTATCGATAAATTGTCAAAAGCCTGTTTTTATTAGACTCAATTGTGCTGCATAATAGGCCTTTTTCGCAGTAGACATTTTACTTGACTTTAATGGAAAAAGTGAAGGTGTTGCTAATAACATTAAGGTGCAAGTGTACCAGTAAGCCACGACAGTGTGACAGGGAGACAGCATGCACAATACCAGGACACTGAAATTGAAGCAGCTAAATGAAATTCAGCCATCTTTCATTTTATTTTTTCACACCAGTGCTTTCTCTCCTGTGACATGATAAAATGTCTTCAGTAAAAAAAAGGCCTATTGTAAAACCCTTTACACTATATTGCAGTAGTTCAGTTACTGTACTGCTTTTAGCTACAATGTAAATACTTGTATTACCGACACAGGGCTGTGGTTCAACTTTCTTTTCCTTAGTGTATTACAGAACAGTAACTAACATAACTCACCCAAAGATAATACAGACATCATGTTGTTTGATAGAAATGTTCCCATTTAATGGATGGCAGTTCTTTTAATTTGTCTTTTTCATGGCTTAGAGATGGTGGTTAATACCTGCTCAACTGAATCACAGGAGAAGCAAATAAAGGCATTGTGGTCGACTCCCTCACTCCCAGTCACATACACATCCACAGTGTGCACACAAGACACACGTACGCTGTCACTTTGACACACTAACACACGTTCGCACATCCCCTCCCTCCTCAGCCTGGGGTCACACTGTCATTTTATGATAGTAGCCAATTCTAGCAGGGATCATTTAATTCTCCAACGTGATTGATACCAGCACAGGTTAAATGGGAGAAAAAAGGTCTGTTCTATTAAGGGATCAGTGGCTAGTGGAGACCTCCCACTTAAATAGTCATATTTTCCTATAAGTGTGTGTTTATGTGTATGCAGTGTGTGTCACTCAGTTTCTTGGTTATGTTGAGGGGACAGAGACAGTTGCAGAGGACCATCCGTGGGTCAAATTAAATAACCTAGATAATTTAAAAAGCATTGACAGCACAATTTGTCCATTCAGTGTTATTGCTCTGACCCCTATTAGTGTCAATGGGCTGGTTCATTTGAACCTAGATGGCTTATCAAGGTGTTAGCCTCTCACTGCAATGGGAGTGGTGTAAAACAAAGAAAGAAAAAACCCTAATGGTCATTTCAAAGCCATTAGGTTAGATTGTAGTGATTGAGAAACATTATGAGGCTTTAATGTGCTAGCCTATTATTTCTAATAAAATCATTTAGCAGTAAAAATTGCAGATGAGGAAGTAATTATGAGCATATGAGTGGAAAAGCAGAGTGTGACTGCTTATTAAACAGCCAATTCTATTAACCTTTTTCAACGTTTTTTTTTTTCCTTGATTAACAGGCAGCAGAGGCCCAGTGGGCTCTTGGCCTGTCCTGAAACAACTCAATGGATCTCAGCGCTGACTGCGGGATACTCCCCACCCACACCACTGTAAGTTAATACTCCTGACAGTAGAGGACAAAGCAAAGAATATTCATCAGCTTTTTGAACTGGTCTCTGTTTTGTTCTCAGAAACAAAACATGGAACATATTTTGTGTAAAGCTGTAAGATACCTGTAGTAGCAATATTGCCAAACTCATTTAGGATGTTAAACTCTTTGCTCCCTACTAAAAAGGCTTATCATACAGCCTGATTTTGTAACAAAGAATTACCAAACTAGGTGTTAAGTGTTTGAATAGCTTGATCATAAGCATTAATTTTCCCTATGTAGGTAGGAGGATCTGTGTTGGAGCACGAGCTGTCTCTGTCCGGCGCTCACTGTCAAACAGAAAGTGGAGGCACCATCTTACTACAGTTGTTGGAATTTAAAACCCATCTGCTCGAGGCTGTAGAGGAGCTGCATATTCGGAGGGTAAAGTAGCAATTGTAACATTTGCCATCATTGTGTTGCTTATTATATCGATGCAGTACTGGGGAAAAAAAACAGTGGTCAATGTTTCTGGTGTGTGTGCGTAATGTCACAGCCAGCAGGTGTTTGGTTTCCGGATTGCCAACCCTTGTAGCTTGTAATCCCTTGAAACAATGCAGTGTAAATGTGTGTCCCATCATCACTGATTGTGTGTTTCCACTGGTTGTGATGTGTTCACCAAAAACAGATTTCCCCTTATTTTATTGTAATATTAGAATCTGATTTAACTGATGTTTTTTTTTAGAAACATAAGGTGGTAAAATGTACTGGTAATTCACAAGAGAAAAGCTACGTTTAAAGTAATCTATGAATAAATACAATTATTTTTTGTTGCAGGAATATGTTTTCTCATGTTTTCTTTGCGTTCTGATCCTGTTAATAATCTTGCAGCTGCTAAAATTTATCTTGCAACCTCTCGTCAGAGTTCTGACCTCAGGTTGGAATCCACTGATATAAAGAATTAAATGTACTGTATATTTGCTTGTATTGTTCATGCAGTCACTGAAACTGAGCTATACAGAAGATCCACTTAAGGGCACAGAGTAGCTCACGTGGTAGAGTGGGCAACCCATGTATAACGTCCCCTTGCTGCATGTCATTCTCTCTGTCTCGCCCCTTCACGCTAACACTGTCCTATCAAATAAAGACTTAAAAGCTCCTAAAACAATCTTGAAAAAGAAAAATAGAAGGGCCACTGTAACATCATATAGGATTTTAGTGGAATCCAATTATCTTTTCTTATTTCTTATTTTTTTGCCTATAAATACATGTTTTTTTAATTTCAAGTTAATCCAACTATTCTAATCTCAAGTTGTAAATTACTTCTTGACAAATGAAGAGCTGAATTTTCACACTCAAAGGATGTAAATAGAAACCAAATATTACTGTAACATTTTAGATTTATTGAACTACTTTTCTTAAGTTTTGCTAACTCAGTTTTAAATTTCCCAAACTCATAAGATGTCTTTGAACTAATTATTCACACATTCACATGTGAAGGCAGCAGGGGAGCTTACGTATAGAAGTTTAACCACCTTAAAATGTTTTACAGAGTAGCTCTACAAGAAATGTCAAAATGTGTGTTTTATTTTCAGCATTGCTTACTTCCTGTGTGTTTCTGCGTCACATCATTATTACTGAGTAGAACCTCGACACTAATGGCTGTGTGTTTGGCTAAAGAGCAGTGTCATTTCATAGAAGTAGTCGGGGAGTTGATCTTATAAGTGTGCTGGAGGAAGCCAGCTGCCCCTTTTGGCCATCTGGATAAGAGCCAGCTCAGTTTGATGCACATTGTGCCGCGATGGGGGTCACATAAGCCATTTGACCCCTGACCAATAAGTATAAAGTAAATTTGTTTGTAAAAGTAACAAAATTAGATAATAATGCTGTGTACCCTCCAGCAAGTACTTCCAATCTGACAACACATTTTAAGTGTGCTTAAAGGTTAGAGGAGCAAAAATGGGATGTTGCTCATTTGTTGCCGTTTAGTTTTTATTGTTATAGTCATGTTAACTGGGACACAAGCATTAGATCAGTCTGATCCTCCTCAGGCACTGCTGTTATCAAAGTAGCACTTTGTAGTTGTGGCGTTCATGGGGTGGAGAGGTTAAGGAGCCAGAGGATGTCATGATGGTGCCGGACATTCCTGAGCAGGTCAAATTCCAGTGGGTTTGTTTTCTTTCTGTCTTTCTATCTTTTTAATACAGTACAACCCACTGCTTTTGTTGGTGAAAATGTGGTTAACTAGTAGACTTAAACCTAAATGAGGAAGCACTACATGTATGAAAAGATGTTGTTGAAGGTGAGTGTATATGACATCTGGTGTGAGCTGAATAGTGTTTACAATATTCAGTAAATAGTTAATAAAACTGTAGATGCAAATAAGGACACAAGGGCCTCATGCAAGAAACAATATACAAACAACAGTTGTCTTATTTTTGTTTGTATCCATGATTTGTTTTTATTTTGCTAGTACCCATTGTGGGATTCACCAGTGTTTTATTTTTGCTCTTTGGTAAGAGAAAATTTTCTGAGTTCAGGGTGCTTTTTCGAGAGCACTCTTATCAAGATAGGAGGAAAGTTATTTAATTTTCACAGTCCACACATTGTTTGTCTTATGCAATGAAACACAATTTCTAAATGTAGGGTGCATAAAAAAAAGCATGAATATCATATAATCAAATTTAGATTAGTATATGTTTAAGAGTAATGATAATGATTGTGTTATTAAATTTGTGGGCTAAAGAAATTTAACTATAAAAACCCTAGGATGATATGTCATGTGTTCAGCATCTCAATATCAGACATAGATGCTTTGGGCATCCAGGTCTTAGACAGAGGATGCTTTTAAAGATTGCACCGATTTATTTTATGAGGCGGATGCGGCTGCTGAGCCATTTCAAATTGCTAAGAGCACTGCTTTTAAAGCCATTTTCTTTTAATTTAGTTAATGTGTGTTTCGCCCCTGACCAGTGGTGGAGTGTAACCAAGTACATTTACTAGATCTAAGTACTATACTTAAGTACAAATTTGAGGTACTTTTACTTAAGTATTTTACTCTCATGGCACTTTCTACTTCTACTTCACTGCACTTCAGAGGGAAGTATTGTACTTTTTACTTCACTACAATTATTTGATAAATTACTAGTAACTTTACAAATGAAGATTTTTGCACTCACGCCATATAAAAATATACAAGTGCAGCTAAATCCATTAGTCTATTGATTAGAAAATTAACTGGCAACGTTTTCAATAATTGTTTGTCATTTTTCATGCAAAACATTTATGGTTCCAGCGTCACAAATATGAGGACTTGCTGCTTTTCCTTTGCTTTATTTATTTATTTATTTATTTATTTATCAAGTTTTCTGCACTCATAAATTTTTAGTTTTAACACTTTAACAACATTTTTCTGATTTTACTAACATACAGTACTGTTGCTAAAGTAACAGTAAGTTAGTATCATTTTCAGTGCACAACCTTTACCTTGGCATCTTTACAGCATGGTATTAGTACTTTTACATACATAAAGGATCTAAAAACTTGGACACGACATTTGCAGCAAATGTTCAGCCATTGTTGGATTTTTGATTTTTCTGCAATGCCAGTCCTGACACTCTGGAAAATCATTTACTTTGTTTCAGTATATTTTATAGTAAGTTTTTCATTACTGCAGAGCTTCTTCTTCTTACAGACCTTTTTTTATTGGCATCTCTCTAAATGTTGTGGATATGCCAGAGTGTTTGCACATGGCAAAACACCTGCTCTGTTATAATGTTTCGAGGGCACTGAATCATCATTCAGCACATCTGGAGTTGACTTCTCTTATTTTTTCTCGTAACAGAAAATTAAGAGCAAATATAAGAAAAATTTAGGAGAATGTTGCTACATGAGGCCCAATGTTATTTATCACAATAACATATAATGGAAAACTTTAGGGTAGGCTAAGTCTAACTTCTTCCAATTACTAAACCATCACTTTTTCATCCCCAGATACTTTTTTTCCTTACTTCACACCCAGTAAAAAGCATCCATTCAGAACAGTAATAAAACAGTAAAGAGATTAAAAGCCATGGCAAATATATAATGTTTACAGTCATGAATTTTCTCATAATGAGTAAAATCATATATTATGAGATTTTGTTTCACAAAATATAAATTAAAAGGTTTTTATAGCCCTCAGCTCTGTAAGTTGATCTGCAGTTGCCTGTTTTGATTTACATGGAATACCGGGCTTAATAAAGCTTTCTAGTGTCTTTTCAAACACATGTTCACTCACACACACACACACACACACACACACAATAATGATTCCTCAGTGGAAAAATAACAGCTTTATCTCCTGTGCACTCCTTTTTTTTTTTTTTTTTTTTAAAGTGCAGCGCCACGCTGGTAGCATAGTTTAATTGGAACTTATAAAATAAACTCAGTGAGTTAACCAGCTCCCACATGCACATAAAAAAGTCCCATGGATATAGAGAGCAATTGACTTTTACCTGCCTTCTGCCAGGGAAGAGGGAGGATAGGGATGGCTTTCCACAAATATCACCTCCCCTCTAATGTTCCTCTTTCTCTATGTGCTTCTACAAAAGATACGCTGGAATGAACCGGGGGGAACTTACTGCAGTTTGCAGTTATGGCTCAACTCCAGAGAGTTATCTGCCCACAAAATGGAAGAGATAATAGATCTTGTACAAAGATCACATTGTACCTGCCATTGCCACATCTGAATTTACTGCGCTGTTATTTAATTTAGCAGGTGTCTCCAGGTTGTCTGTATGTCTGATGGTGAATTACTCCTCACTCAGTATCTTAGTTGTGTGTATGACGCCTTTCTGTGGTTCAGGATGCAGAGACACGCTTTGAGGATCAGATCGGTAAACTGGTGTTGGAGAAACAGGAGCTGGAGTGGGAGAAGGTATGGCGGGGCCTAGCTGGCTTTACATTTACATGTAATATCTTTATTTTGGTGCTTAGATAGGTGGACATTTACAAGATCGTAGGTACTCGTATTCTTGATTGATGTTTTGTACCTTGTTGATCATCAATGATTTTGATTGATTTTATCCTTTCCTGTTTGACAGGATTCCCTCCAACAACAGATTGAAACATTGGCAAACCAGCACACAGAGTCACTTGTCAACATAAAGAAGCAGGTATGTTTTTACTGTTTGGTGACAGTTTTTATATGTCAACATGGACTTTTAACAACTAACTCGAACCTTCTTTTTTCCCTCAAGCTTCAGGCCAAAATAAGAAACACTGAGGAGGAGAAGGTATGAATGGCTTATTCCCAAAAAACGCCAGCGAGATACTCTGAGCATTTTATTCAATTAATGTTTTTAGTGGAGTAGTAAATTCACTCATCTCAGTTGCACAATCTTGGCCCTTGGAGTGGATTCTTTGGTGATGTGCTTTGGTATTTATTGCTTTTTTGACACTCACAATAATACTATAACATTTCAGGGGAAATACCAGGTCAGCGCTGAGTTAAAAGACAAGGAGATTAACAACTTGAAAGAAGAGCTTAAGTCACTACAGGTACTGAGATGTGAAACACACACAGCCTCTTCTCTATCTCACTCACACACACCAGCACTCCCACTCATCCCATCACCTTTCTTTCTTCATTCAAACCTTTCTTCCTCCTCGTGTCTCAGTCTTTCTTCAAATACAGACAAAATTACCATTAAACTGTTAAAAGAGATAGGTAATGAAAAAAACTGCTAATCCCCAACCAGAGTCAAGGGCGTAGGGTTTTAGAGCCTCAGCCTGACTCAGTCTGGCTCCCAGAGTGTTTGTCTTCAGGCTTGACACCCCAGAAGTGATATACAGCCTTCCCCATGGTCCGCTGCGCTTTAACAACCCAGCCGTGTTACAGAGACAATAGAGACTGTTTTTGATATTCTATCTGGGAGACACTGACTGCGGTGTTTGGCTGAAGTGAGCCCCAGTTGTGTTCATTCTTGTGACACGGTCTGGTGGACTCCTTTAATTTAACACATTTTCATGTCAGTGGCAGTTGGGATTGAAGTGATTTAATGACCATGACTCCATTGGAACAGTATGGTTTAATTAATCCTTCATTAAGTGTGAATAATTCATCATAGTGGTTATTTTCAATACAATCTCAATAAATAACCTGGCTGATTAATACAATTCACTATTCATAAGTTTAAAGAAATGATAGAGGTAAACTGTCCATGACTACACTGATAAAAAAGGCAAATTAATCTCTAAATGTAAGAATTAAACCTTTCATTTTCCATACTTCAGCATTATTGAAAAATTAGGACATTATTTTTGGAAGGTGTTTGGACCTTATAGACATGGAGTGTCTTTTGAAACAGCCATATTACCCTCTAAAATTAATTAATTTCTACTTCATTGTCTTTTGATCTCAAGTAACTGGTTGTCTTTGTTACCAGACTGTCAGTTGTTGACAGTGCCTCTTAATCTGACCCCTTTAACACATTATACAAAACATTTCACAAAAATTAGAACCCCCCCCCCCCCCCCCCCCACCACCCACCAAGTCATAAATCAAGTTGTAATCCTTTAAAAGTTATCTATTGACTCCCTTTGGGGGTCTGGATCCCCAGAATAAGAACCCCACTGATACTGGTTAATGAAGTGCTGCTTGTTTGACAAATGATCCCCAAAATCTGATAACATCCAGGGCAGCCTATCATGTAAGAGAGTCAGTGCTTGACAGATGGCAAAAAGATATGATCATATATATATATAATGTATAAACGAATATAGATTATTATCATCATCTTAATCAATTCTTACAGAGGGTTAAACTTTGAAATAGTCCTGAACAGTCCTGTCTGGCTCCAGCCTCTCCTATGTGAAGACATTTGTGTCCCCCTTTTTATGTTTTTTATTTATTTATTTTTTGGCAGTGAAATGAAGCAACTTGAATATTTAATCAGCATTTCGATGGTGGCTGGTGCTAATTTCCAACACTGCTCCTGGGGTGCTTGGGGACTGTGGATGTTTCTTTTTAACTGTGTAATACACTAATGATTTTTTGATTAATTAGAAAAAAAGATCACCAGGGGAGCCCATTTTATTAAATGCATAAAATGTTTGTAAATAAATGATAAATATTCCATATATCTTTAAACAAAATGTTCAATCTCACCTTAAGCTAACTGTTTTGGAGCAAGATATCATAGATGTTTAGTGTTTTTTTTCCACCCCGTGGAAACTTTAAGGATCACTCATCTAAGTTTGTTTAAAAGATTCAGAGTTCATTCTTGACCTTGGAGCAGCTGACGAATTAATCTTACATCAAGGTCCATTCAATAGCACTGTGTGTGTGTGTGTGTGTGTGTGTGTGTGTGTGTGTGTGTGTGTGTGTGTGTGTGTGTGTGGTATGAATTTGTGGCATGTTGAGTTGATGTGCAGACGTGGTATTTTGTAACTGATGCCATTATTGGATTTTTTTGGGGCTCGTGAGAAGAAGGTTGGAAGACCTCAAACTCACTCACAGTACAGCGTAACACTTGGCTCATCATCAGATTGGAAACCCTTGATCTTGTTGATTTTCTTTTACGGCTGTTTTGCAGTTACTGAAGTACAACTTGGAGAAGAAATCAAGTGAGCTGGTAAGAGAGGATTTTCCACTTATACAAATTGTTGACAGAGGATGGGTGGGAGTGAGAAAAATTAAAAGAGGAGGATGAGGGAATAGTGCTAAGGAGGGATGGGTTTGGAGGGAAGAGCTCATCAGGAGTAACGGATAGGGAGTGTGTGACACTTTGAACTGCCAGCACAGCAGAGAAAATATCTCTATTAAAATATTTTATAACTGGGCCTCGCTCGGTTTAACCTTCTTCACATAACAGTGGCTCAGCGGAGTGAGAGGGAGTTGAGGCGAGCTGGTGTATTGGAGAGAGGGATAGAAGGGAGTGAGAATGAGAGTGAAGGGAGTGAATGGGGAAACGAAAGTGAAGAAAAGAATCTGCTCAGCTTGATACAGACAATCAAACTATAATGGCAGTTTGAAGAGCAATAAAGTGCTGTGAGGCATGCGCGGAGTTGATTCCTCCATCCCACAGAAACAGATAGGCACTAGCTGTGTTAAACCATGAGCACTTCAATCACTTGACAGCTGTTTCCCATGTCTGACAGAATGTGCCACTGCCTTTTGCCTTCTCTTGTTTTGTGCCTGCTTTCAAACTGTGCAACCTGCATGGAGCATACTTGGTACTCCTCTGATGTCTTATGTGCTATGATTACAAACCAAGAGCCAGCAGCCAGTTGGCTTAGCTTTACAGAAAGACTAACGGCAGGGGGGAAATGGCTGGCCTGACTGTCCAAACTTGAACCTCTTAAGTTCACTAATTTCATGTTATATGTCTTTTGTTTAATCTATATAAAAAATCTAAGTGTGAAAACAAGTTTGGGCTTTACAGGGGTTGCAAGACTATTTCTCAGCCGGGATAAATTACTTCGAGGACCCTGTGACATCACCTAAGTGGGTGGGTTTTGTTACCTTTGGACAGCAGCCAAGTCGCCAGTAGAAAATGCTTGCATTTTACATTTCTGCAAACCCTGGATATGTCACATTTGTACATTTCACATGTATCATATCAACGTTTCCAAAGTAATGTAGTTCTGATTACATGTACATGAGCTGACATCATCAATGTGAGCTGGGATGGTGGATGGCGTGACGCCCAGGAGAGACACCTAAGCAAGACAGCTGCCATGCTGCAGACAATTGTAAAAGACCAACAAACAACAAGCCGATTTTTAATTAGCAACCCATCACTGTGTTTCCACTGGTGATAGTGCCACAAACAGCCAAAAGACGATCTAAAACATAAACCAAACTGAAGGTGCAACATATCTGCTACATAAAAGTATACAAATGACATGTAACCATGGTTTGCTGAAATGTAGAATATCAACATTTATTCTGGCAATTGGGTTGTGGACAGAGCCAGGCTAGCTGTTTTGCCAGCACTAGTGTATATACTAGGCCAGGTTAACTAACTGCTGGTTGAAGCTTCAAATTGAACAGACAGGCATGGGAGTGGTGTTGATCTTGTGATCAAACTCTCAGCAAGAAAATGTATACTTTACCATAATTGAACTTTTGCTTTAACAAAAGAAGCATTCTAAAGTCAAAACATTTCTTACATTTCATGCTGCTTTATCCTCTCTGTATTTATTGATCAATGTTTTCTTGCAACATTTCTGTGCTAAGAACTGATTGCTGTAGTGTTCAGATATGTGGGGCAAACAATGTCCAGTACTATGGTAACTTTTTTCTTTATTTTTTGTCTCTGGAGATAACATTTATTTCTCTGTCTGTTCTGACTATACCCCTTCCACAGGAACAGAAATTAGGCTTGCAGTGCCGGTCAAAGGACAACCACTTGAACCAGCTAGGGGAGGTTGAGAAACGTTTCAGTGCTCTATCCAGACAGTGTGCCGTGGTCAAGCAGGCCCACGAGAAACTAGAGCAAAATGGTAATTTATGGGTGTATGAATGGACACAAACACAGAAAGGCAGCAATGTAGATGTTCTTCCTGCGGCGATGGCTGTACAGTAGATTGACAAATTACACTATGCTGCAAAAACACAATTTGCCTAAAGTCAGATAGAGCGGCACTAACAAAGTTTGACAGGACACATACTGTACTGTACATCAGTACATGCTATTAAATGTTACTGAGGTAGCATGCCTTAAAAAGGTACAAAGAGTGTGTTCACTACATTAGATGGTACCAGAAGAGGCCCTAATTTGCTCCTATATCATGTTGAATTCTTTAGAGTATAAATGTAACAACGTGCTGGAAACAATCCGCGGAGATCTTGGTCCATGCTGACTTGATACAGCAGTATGACTGAGCTTCTGCAGAATTTTCAGAGGCACATTAGCTCCTGCAATTATCCGGTGTCACTTCATCCCAAAGGTGTTATTAATGGGTTGAAATCTGGGTAATGAGCAGAGGTCACTGTCATGTTTCTTTAAATGCCCCTCTTGAATATTTTGGTAAAGATTGAACTGAGCTCTCAGATCATCCACAAGGCTTTATGTGAGTTAATAAAACACAATATTAATACCAGCAGCCTGTTCTGTTGACATGGCTCCATTGATCCATGCTGTTGATAACAAATATGCATCTTGCTGTTAAATTAGACATTTCGCTGCTCTTAAGCCATCCACTTCTATTGACCACGTGTCTAATCTAGCTTACTCTACATGCTGTCAGCTGACAGTAGAGATAACAAGGCATAATTTTCAGCTGCTGTAGCCCAGGTGCTTCAAGGTTTCAATGAGCTGTGTGTTCTGAGATGACCTTTAGTCCAGCATCATTTGGTTTTGCTCCCTTGACATCCACTTTGTGGTTGATTTTAGTGTTAATGGTAAGCTCTAGACGGTGAAGTGCCAAATCCCAACTTTTATGTTCAGTGCTGTTTGAATGATGTGTCCTACCTACTGTACTGTACTGTTAATGGAGGATTATGGGAAACTGAGTCCATGTGATGTTCATGTCTCCCAGTAAAAAATCAGTTGAAGTCACAGGAATGGACAAATTCATCAGTGGAGTTTCAGTGCTCCCTGCATTGCCCATTTTCAAACACATTTATCCCAAAGTCTATTTCCATTTCAAAATCACTATCTGTTTATGGAAAGGGATGGTACAGTTATACATTCGGCTCAGTCTGTCATGACTGAAATCAGTGGAAAGTGTTACAGTCATCATTTTACTGTAAGGGACACAGCACAACCAGGGTGATAATTAAGTTGGTAAGTTATTGTTGCCTATTTTGAGTTTGTGATTTGTGTAAGATTCCTTCCTGTCTCCCTTCATGCTTGTCATTCATTTACAGTAATGTAAGACCGCTGTAGTTATATCATAGCATTATGTATGATGTTGTCTTACCATGTGTAATTCTTACAGTTGATGAGGCCATGAAAATAAATAAGAAACTGACAACTGCAAATATGAAACAAGAAGCAACCATTGTGTCACTAAAGAAGGTATGTGTAAAAATGCTTTAACATTTTGAATTACTTACTGCAAAATGTCTTGACATTTTATTTATGTATTACTGTGGGTCCCACAAAATGCTGTTGCTCCTGAAGTTTGCACCCATTGTGAATTTGATGTACTGTATCTGCCAATAAACATCCATCGTTGGTTTAGAAATAGTACTAAACAGATAATATTTGAAGTATGTAACAAAGGTAATGAGCTTGGAGAATTCTGTACTTTTGACATGTTTGATGCATGGTGCTTTCTCAGGAGTTGGAGGAGGTCAATAACAAGCTGATCAAGGCCAAAATGTCATCAGTTAGACATGACAAGCCCCATAGTCCTGCTGGCAGAGAGCAGCACATACAGCAGCTGCACCAGAAGCTAAACATGGTAAATGACGATCAGTAAATAGGATAATAAAAGAAAGATAATGGCCCCAAAACTAGTTGATGCTGATCTCTATCACGTTTTATTATTTTTCTGTATGTCTTTTGCATGTTTAGGAAACTGAAATGAATGAGAAACTCAGGGAGGAAAATGTAGCTGTAAGAGCAGAAAAGCAGGTAAGAAACTAGAAAATGGAAAATAAACCATATGTGACCAGTAATTTAAATCTGATGCTCTTTTTCCACTGACATTTTGTGTGTGTGTGGTCATATTTGTGGATGTGTTGCTGTTGAAAATAATACTGAAAAGTGTCTTTTCTTCCACTGGAAGATAGGGTTAATGTTTGACTTTAATGTGATTGTCTTCATTGTGTGTATGTTTGTTTGTGTAGGAAGTGATGAAATCTCTGCAGCATAGCCAGCAGCTGCTGTTGAGTCAGACACAGACAGTAAGCAGAGTAGAGCTGGAGCTGCGGACACACAAAGAGCAGTACCAGGTCAGAGATTTTCATCTTGTGCTGGCTTAGAGACACAACTGTTGATATTCTGTGCATATACGTCAGCACAGATTTATTCTCATACTACTACAAACTTAAATGCCTTATTTGTGTTACTTTTGTCTTGCCTTTTGAGCCTAGACTTATACCATGCTGTCCTATCCCACACCATATCATTATATCATATCGTGTTTTAGTCAGATATAATTCAAATTAAAATTTAATTTAATTTTTTAGGTGAAAGGAGCTCAAATGCAGCTCTCTAAAATAATAATGCCATGTTTACGGAACAAAATGAAATTAAGGTCCTCCTTTGAGGTCATCTGGTGACGCATACTTTTGTTTTTTAGGACAGATAAAAATGAAAAACATCACATTGTATAAGCATCCTGATTGATACTTGAAGTGGTGTAATTTCAGTCTTAGTAGGTTATACAGTATATCAAAGGCACATCAGTATTTTTAAGTTAATTGAGAATAAAACAGGAGAATTATCAACTCAGTAGAATCATATTTATGAGTTGTGTGTAGGAAGTTTGAGCTTAACCCTATGGGCCCAAACGACAGATAGTGCGTCCAAATTCACACCTGTTCTTCTCTGTGGTTTTTCTCCGCAGCATAGCGAGAAGCCATGCATATCACGTAAAAGAGCGGAACCGTAGCTTTCCAACAAAACCAAGCACTTGTCGGTAGTCCAATGTTTTCACAGCGGAAAAAAATGATAAAGTTACACTAACATTTTGTATAACAGAGCTTTCACACAGCTTTGCACTCATATTAATCACGAACGCAGGCTCGCACAGAAATGTCATGCATATCACATGAAAGTGCAGGACCAGAGCTTTCCAGTGATACCACACACATCATTGTGTTGTCATCCCATCATGCTATAAATACAGATCAACTGTCTACAAAATGAAAACCTGACGAATTTCTTTACAATCCATTATACAGATCTTGTTATCAGTCACTTCATATAGTGAGGAATATCGTATCTTACCACGTCTTAGGCTTGCCTGTGTTTCTCCCTGTCTATCCACATTTATAGTCCGGCTTTCAAGATGCAAATATCTCCATATTGTCCAGTTGACACTCCATCAAACTTTGTATGACAAGACCAGCACACTTACCTTTGCGCACCCAGACAACTGAGGCCTAATTATGCATGCTGACAGGGCCGTAGTCACCATATACATTGAGGGGGACACCGACTTGTGAATGAGTCAATTGAATTTCTTGCAATAATGAACAAATACTGGCGTGTCCGCCTGGCACAAACCACATGTTTTGGACAACTGTGAAGTGACAGAATGTCCCACCATCATGGTTCTTATATTGCCAGATTCCAGAGAGTCTCCCCTCTTCATATATGGCAGAATATGTCAACTTCCAACTTGCTATGCTGAGATACATGTAAAAATGTAAGAATTCAGTCACAGATTTGTTTTTTTTCATTGATATAAAAATTAATATAAAATACATAAATCTGGATAGCCCAGATTGTCCTGGAAAAAACAAGATATAGCGTGTGTGTAGCCTTTATAGTGACCATGATATGAGCTTAAAAGTAAAGGCAGGAAAAATACCCCAAAAAAGGCCTAGAGCCCAGAGGGTTAAAGAACCAACTGTTTCTTGAAAAAAAAAATAGGTTAAACTCCTTGGTGTCACTTTTGTTTTTCTTCTTGACTTCCCCTTGTTTTTTTTTTTACTTTCTTCGTTGCACATATCCATCAATATTACGGCTTTAACAGATGTAAGGTATCGTGTAATGTATGTCAAAAAATATTTGAATGATAGAGAATGTGGTGTATTTCTCCAGATAATACCCTGCGCCTCGTACTGGCCCCACACAAATAAGGAATTTTTCAGGGTCTATTTAAATGATTATGGAGTGAATTTACACGGGGACAGAAATAAATAACGGCCATCGTTTCTTCTCATAAATGTGATGAATGTGTTGTTGTACATCACAACATATACATTAGTGAATACGGGTCCCTCCGCAACTGAATGATAGTTAGTGTGTTTATTTCCATTTATGGCTTCACAGTTTATTATTCTCTTTTCTTCTCTCTGTACCCCCTTCTCATTTTTAATTCACCTATTCATTAATGTATTAAAATCATTATTAAAATGACACAAGCCGACTGATTTGTATTAGCAAGAAGTCCTCTGTCTCTCTCTGCCCTGTTTAAGACCTTCTGTTCACGTTAAATAAACACATAAAAATTTAGTATTGCATTAAAAATCCTATGGGTGATTAATTTTACTGCAGGCCCTTAAGCAGGAACACAGGGTGATGCGAGAGAAGAGCAAGGCAATGGAAGACAGGGTGGCCCAACTGATGGAGAGCTTTGCTGCTTCCAAGAACAGCTGGGACAAAGAGGTAGAAGAAAAACTAGTGTGACAGAAGGCACTATGATGGTGATATTATTATTTAGCTAACCAAAGCATTTGCCAGCTTGGATTGTAATGTCAAGAAAAAGGAAAAATGTTTGTGATTCATTGTTTTTTGGCATCCTAAAACAGTTTGCTTTTGTTGTAAACAGAAGGCGATGTTTCTGGATCGCATCAAGAGTGAGCAGCAGGAACTTCAAGCGCTGAAAGAAGCTTGCGACAAGCTTCATCAAGAACATGCTAAACTGTCCTCAAAGGCCAGAGTGCAGGCTCAGCATATATATGAATTGGAGGTACAAACACAAACACATGCATAGTGGCCTATTGTTAACCAAGACACACTGGAGTTAATACCACAAATAATCTTGTTCATACAGTTGGGCTGCACATTAATCAAATATATGTATTGGCTTTCCACAATTAAATTAACTTGATTGACTTTAAAAATGTAAGCTCCAATCATAGAAAACTCAGCTGCATATCAAATCAAGTGTTTCATAAACTAAACAAACATGGCAGTTGTACTGTTGGTTGACATGTGCACAATGTCCGCCAGTCAGCCAAACTTCGGCTTACACCGGCCGCGCTCCACCTGCGCTGACAGTAGACGTGGTTTCAGCTGGCGAGCTTTTAGCGCACCTTCGGCGAAGCCTTTTGGCACGAAACTGTCACTGCACCAAGCTGGATCTGTCAACACTTCCCCCTGCTGCGCTGCCACACCCATCTCAGCGCACCTCGGTCTGCCAAACTACCAAACTGAGCGTGCCTCAGGTTGCGCTGCTCGAAACTAGCTGTGCGAGGGGTTCATCACCCTGCGCCACCCTGCGCTGCGCCAGGAAACTAGAGCCCTTAGAGTGTGTGAGACTTGTGTCTGTGCCACAAAACAACACAACAAAACACCACAAACTGCAGTACGAAATAACAACAATAACAGAAATAACATTGCAAGTATTACCTCACTAAATCCCCGTCCCCTGCCATTGTCAACTTCAACATGCATCAGTGCTGTACAGGGAGTCACGGTATCCATCCAACTCTGAAAGATAGACTGAAATAACCAAAGCAGTTGTATTCCATTTGGCCAAAGATCTGTGTCCAAAATTTAGTGCTTCTAGGAGAAGCACTAAATTCAAGTGAAGAAGAACCTTATTGTGGGTCTCACTTTGATGCAAATATTTGTTAATTAGCAGTAATGTAGTACAACATGAAAGTTAAAGCAGTGGTCTGTTGATTTAATTTTGGGTGAAAAGTTTTGGTACAAGTTTTCTTTTATATTTTGGTTTTTAGAAGACTCACAGTGAAGAAGGACCAGTCTGATTTTGATTTGCACATTAGCATGTAGCACAACATGGAAATGAAAGCAGTGCTTTGTTTATCTTAAAGTGCAATAAAAATGATTTGTCCATAAAATCAATGAATAATCGTAAGAGATAATGGTGATCGCAATATTGGTCAAAATAATTGTGATTATTATTTTCACTGTAATAGTGCAGCCCTATCATATAGAGACAAAGCTATTTCCCTTATGTCCTGACAATCTTACATGTTTTTTCCTGATTTAAATGAGTTTATGATGGTACCTCAATTGTGACTTATTGAACCTTAATCTTTTTTCCCCTCACATAAACATAAATGTAACCTGAAATACCGTAAAACTTGGGGACTGGGTTTTAAAACTCGGTCCCTCTTAAAGGACAACTTAAATATTTTTCAACATGGGCCCTATTTCCCCATGTGTATGTGTGCATATACATCACACAGCCCAGAGGTAAGGGAAAGGCTAGTATGCTATTAACAGAGATAACACTGGTGATCTGAACCGGTCAGTGGCGAAAAAAAGCACTTTTAATGCGCAAACTCATACGGGACGCATTTGCCCCCGTTACCGTTTTAGCTCGTTTTGCAGCTCCCGGTTGCATCCACCTCCCTCAATACTGAACCAATTTTAGAACGAGTTGTACCCATGAATCATACGCACACATACACAAGGGGAAATACGGCTCGGGTTGAAAAATACCGAAGTTGTCCTTTAACTAGCCCAGTGTGGCTTCTCATTTTGACAAATGCCTGTCTGAATGAGACGCATGGTCTGGTTGCCAAGCAGTTTAATTTTTTTTCTTATATAAGTTCTTTGGATTTGGCAGTGGTGAGGCCTAGCAGCCCTACTACAACCAAAATTAGCTACAGCCAACATAAGGAAAATACCCCAAGAGTCAGCGAGAGCAGGGGTGGAAGATGACTCACAGGTGGATTACATGGTAACAGACATTGGAACGGACACGACTATGACTTGGATCTGTAACTCAGTGAAGGATAGGGGCACGGACTTATCCTCCAGGGCTAGAATTAGCAGCACTCAGGGCAAGGCGAGCGCATCTGTAGAGGATAAAAGTAGCACAGTTGAGAACAAGATGCTTCAGGTTTGTCCTTGTGGCTGGCAGAAAGTAACATCAGTGAAAGGCCTCAGAACTCATCAGGGAAAGAAGAAGTGTGTGGCAAAGAAAGGGCAGAGTAACCGCATTGATCAGTACTTCCTAAGAAGTCAGTCGAGTCAGTCGGATGAAATCCAGCGGCAGGTAGAAAACCACAGTTCGCAGGATATCAGTAACGCTGTCACTGAGGAGGAGGAGGAGGGGGTATTAAGAGAGGATGCAGGTGACACTGAGGCCAGTACGCCAGTCAGAGAGAGAACCATGGAGCAAAAGGTTAGAATTAGATGGCCTAGAGCAAATGACAGGAAAGAATGGGAGATAGTTAATAGAGATTTATCAGTAATCTTGAGTAGGCTTAGAGGAAATGCAATAGAAAGGTTAGAAAAGATGGGAGATATAATGTATTCATATGGTGTAGAGAGGTTTGGGGTGCATGAGAGAAAGAGGAGTGGGAGGGTACAGGCAGGTAAATCTAGGCGGCAAAGAGAAATAGAGAAGTTAGTCAAGGAAAGGAGACAGTTAAGAAAGCAGTGGAAAAAGGCTACAGAAGAAGAAAGGGAGGGAATTAAGGTGTTGCAAGAGGAGCTGAGAAGCAGGCTAGCGGTTCTTAGAAGGGCAGAGCATCTTAGGAAAAAGAGGAGGAAGTAGGAATATGCTAGGACAGGTTTTTTCAAGGACCCTTTTAAATTTGTTAAAGGATTGTTCAGTCAGGAAAAGGGAGGGCAGCTTAAAGCAGAAAGGTTAGAGGTTGAAGATTATTTGAGAAACACATATTCAGATTTAGAGAAGAACAGGATAGTCGGTTTCCCACCCGATATCCCTCCATTAGGAGCAATAGAGCATGAGATGGACGTTAGGCCACCTAGGTGGAAGGAAGTTCAGGAGGTGGTCAGGCGTGCAAAGGCTTCCTCGGCCCCAGGGCCTAATGGAGTCCCCTACCGGGTTTACAAAAGTGTGCCTGATACACTTAAATTTTTGTGGAAACAGCTAAGAATAGTTTGGGAAAAACAAGTTATACCAAGAGCATGGCGTAGAGCAGGAGGTGTCCTCATTCCTAAGGAGAAGGAGTCTGTGGACATTAGCCAGTTCCGGATGATTTCCCTCTTGAATGTGGAGGGGAAGATTTTCTTCAGTGTAGTTGCGCAGAGATTAGCTAGCTACTTAGAAAGGAATAGATTAATTGATACCATGGTGCAGAAGGCAGGAATACCAGGTTTTTCAGGGTGTTTAGAGCACACTAGCATGATCTGGCACCAGATTCAGGCAGCGAAGATTAACAAAAGGGACCTACATGTAGTATTCTTAGATCTGGCAAATGCGTTTGGTTCAGTACCCCACAGCCTAATTTGGAGTGCGTTTGATTATTTCAGAGTGCCACAGGTAGTTGTTAACTTAGTGAAAGCATACTTTCAGGATATTAGGTTGTGTCTAAGTACGGCAGATTTCACAACAGGTTGGCAGAGGCTAGAAATAGGCATCATGGCAGGGTGTACAATTTCTCCATTAGCATTTACTATGGCGATGGAAGTAATCATCAGGGCTTCTAAGTGGGTGGTAGGTGGGGAGAGACGGCAGAACGGGTTGCATCTTCCACCAGTTAGGGCTTACATGGATGACATGACACTGGTGACCACAACAATGCCATGTACAAAGAGGCTACTAGAGAAGGTAAATAAGAACCTGAAGTGGGCCAGCATGAAGATCAAGCCTAGTAAATCTAGAAGCATCTTGATATGTAGAGGGAAGTTAAGTGATAGGAAGTTTGTCATAGATGATGAGGACATCCCAACAAGTAGGGAAAAGTCAGTGAAGAGTTTAGGTAGGTGGTACAATGTAGAGTTGAATGATAAGGAACAGGTGGTGACATTTAGAAAAGAGGTGGCTGAAGGATTGGCTAGAATAGATAAATCAGAGCTTCCAGGAAAATTGAAGTTGTGGTGTTTACAATTTGGACTATATCCTAGGTTAATGTGGCCATTGTCAGTTTATGAAATCCCAATATCTGTTGTGGAGAGAGTTGAAAGGTCGGTTAGCTCCTATATTAGGAAGTGGTTGGGCGCTTCTAGGTGCCTAAGTAGTGTTGCATTGTATGGAAAAGGGATACTTCAACTGCCAGTATCTAGTTTGACAGAGGAATTTAAATGTACTAAGGTCAGGACAGAGCTTTTGTTGTCTGGGAGTAAGGACGTAGTAGTTAGGAGTGTGGTTCCAAATCCAACCAAGGGGAGGAAGTGGAACCCAAGAACGGCAGTTCAGCAGGCAGAGGCAGCTCTTAGGCATGCGGAGATCGTAGGTAATGTTCAGTTTGGCCGGGGAGGCCTGGGGCTTGGCTCAGGCAAACCGGTTTGGAATACAGCAGGTCCCAAAGATAAAAGAAAGCTGGTTGTGGAACAGATACGTAGACAGGAGGAGATAGTAAGGGGTGCAAAGGTAGTGGCCCAGGCTAAACAGGGACAGTGGTTGAATTGGGAAAGTGTAGAGAAGAGGAAGCTCAGTTGGAGGGACCTGTGGAGTATGGAGGAGAATAGTATTAGATTCCTGGTAGGGGCTACATATGATGTGCTACCAACTCCCCAGAACCTAAAACTGTGGGTAAATGAGGACCCATCATGCCCATTGTGTTCAGGTACGGCAACCTTAAAGCATATTTTGTCAGGCTGTAAGGTTAGTTTGTCACAAGGCCGATATACATGGCAACATAACCAGGTGTTGAAATGTTTAGCTGCAGGAATGGAAGGGAAACGAAGAGAGGTCAATTCAGAAGGTTATAAAGATAGGAATTTAGCAATTCAGTTTGTATTTGTTGTATTTGTTGTTTGAGAAATACAGAAGGGATAAGTTAGTAAGGAGGCAGGGGTGTGGCTGCTTAGTAGGTGCTTGTGATTGGGAAATGCAGGTAGATTTAGGGGGAAAGCTTGTTGTTCCCCAGGAAATAGTTTGTACTAAGCAGAGGCCTGACATAGTGTTGTGGTCATTGAGTCAACGGATAGTTTATTTCATTGAACTGACAGTTCCCTTCGAAGACTCAGTGGAAGAAGCTTATGAAAGGAAAAAGCTTAGATATGCAGATTTAGGAGCAGAAGCTGAGCAGCGAGGATGGAAGACTAGGATTTGTCCAGTGGAAGTGGGGTGTAGGGGATTTATAGCAAGATCAGCTATCTCGCTCCTGGGGGAACTCGGAGTGCGGGGACAGAGTTTGAAGAAGACAGTGAAGGAAATGTCAGATGAAGCCATGAGAACCAGCAAGTTCATTTACTACAGAAGGAATAATGTTAGTTGGGGGCCAGCAGGGGGAACTACTAAGCAGGGCACATAACTCCTTGAGATCTGGTGGAGAGATCCACTTCCTGTCAGGAGGAAATTCAGGAAGAGGAAGGCTATTTAAGTGTGGGAGTGGCCTATTTGAATCCCTTTTGCTTGAGGCCATGCTGCAAGGTGAGTGTGTTTGCTGATCCTGTGAGTTCATTTATCTCCTCTAGCTTTAATTTATAGTGTAGTTATGTTATGTAGTGTGTGAATTAGAGTGTGAATTAGGGCTGTGAAAGCCATGTGTAAGTAAGGAGGAAGAGGAAGGTTATTTAAGTGTGGGTGTGGCCTAGTCGAATCCATTTGGTGGCCATTTTGAGGCCATGCGGCAGGGTGAGTGTGTTTGCTGATCCTGTGAGTTCATTTATCTCCTTTAACTTTAGCTTACACTGTAGTTATGTTATGTAGTGTGTGAATTAGAGTGAAGGTTATTTAAGTGTGGGAGTGGCCTAGTTGAATTCATTTTGTTTGAGGCCATGCAGCAGGTGGGGAGGTAGACTGTACTGCCTAACCCGGCGGGGGAGGGAGATAGCCTAACAAGGTTTCCTTCCCTGGGTCTACCTCCTGTGTGGTAGTATAGGTAAGGTAAAGGAGGTTGTGTGGTCAGTGTGTGGAGCAGTGAGACCTGGCATTAGGGGAGTGTCTCTGGGACGCCAGAGTTCACTGTCTAGCCTCCTGGAGGTGTCGTGGGACCAACTAGACGAAACACTGGTGAAAGGAGGTTCCCACCCGATGACCCCAAAGACATGTTAGTTATCACTGCTCATTGGTCTGTATAGTTAAGCCTTGCCATAATAGTGTATCATAGGGTTTAGGAGATTATTCACTGAGTGTTGATCCTTTTCTAGAGCACAAACTTCTTGTGTTTATTTGAATACTTATATAAGTTCTTTGGATGCATAAAATTGGGTTGTGGGCTACCTTTAATTATGTGTCCATTCCTCGAATACCCTGTAAGTTATTCATATTCCTTTAGTCCATAAGGGTCCACAGATGAAAAGAATCAAAAGTATTTCTTATAAAGATTAATCCAAGTTGTGAGTATTGTTTTAACAGGATAAAGTGGTGTTGTAACTTGTAACTAAATTCTAAACAAGTAATATTCATACTGGTTTAAATAAACAATTTGATTGTATTTTGCAATCTTTGCCGAGCAACAATTTTGTGAGACAGGAAATAAAGACCTGTCCCATATCGATGCCTGTCCCAAATATAGGACAATAGTGATTTAAGCATAATTGCATAGGCTAATAATTGAAGTTTTACAGTATGTGTAATTAATAACAGGAACACTTAAGCAATACAACAACTGTGGTAAGAGAGTAAAAAGTTGCAGTGGCAGAGAAAGCACCCCTACTTTCTACAACCAGCTGAGACCAGTGCTACTCACCAGCCATGTACTGGTGTGAGTGAGTGAGTGAGTGAGTGAGTGAGTGAGTGTAGGCACAGCTGGTGGGGCTGTGGTGGAAAGGTGAAATAAAAGCATTGTTGCATCCTAACTATGTGACTTTCTATTTTTCTGTACACAGAGGAGAGACAGCAGTCAGGGCATCAGTGTTTCTACCCAGGTCTTCCTCACCGTATTGGAGGAAATCAGAGCAGAGGAAACTCTTAATGAACCCATCTCCAGCTCTGAGCTGCCTGGCTTTGACAGTCTGCAGCAGTTGGCCTCAACTCAGACCAAAAACCCAGACTGTCTGGAGGACACAGGAGCTGTGACTAAGCTAGTTGACACTGGAGCAACTGAAGGTCAGCCAGCTTGATATAAACACACAGTAGATAAACCTATTATTACTTGTTCCATACTGAGAATTAAACACAGCCTTTTATTCTTAAACAGACGCATTTATTGACAGACTATAAGACAGGCTGTTTTGCATTATATTATTATCATTATTATTATTAATGAAGCTATGACATTTTTATGACCAGTACAATTTGACCAGCTGTTGAAAAACATTTTTTCCAACAGTATCAACTGTATCGAGCCCTGCCAACAAGTC
This sequence comes from Epinephelus cyanopodus, assembly GCA_026686955.1. NCBI lineage: Eukaryota > Metazoa > Chordata > Actinopteri > Perciformes > Serranidae > Epinephelus > Epinephelus cyanopodus. Next base: position 33,964,760 of record CM048917.1, on the reverse strand, counting down.
TGTCGATGGATCTGTAGACTTACTGAGCAAAGACAAGAGTGATGAAGGAATGAGTGAGAAAGAACAGGGATGGAAATCTCATGTGAAACAAGTCGAAAACAACAATGAAGATGGAGGTAAAAGAAATGAGAAGCGGCAATGGAATAGAGAAGTCCGAGGAGAACATGTGAAGGAAGGAGGAAGTGCTGGAGAAAATAGACAAACGCTCGTGGCCCAAACAACAGATAGAGCAGACAGACGAGAGGATAGCCAGGGGTCAACAGAGGATGCAGCAGACGCCAAACAGCCTGAAACAGAAACAAAAGATAGAGCCGAGGGAGAGGGGACACATGAAGTGGAGGAGAGAGCAAAGACAGAAACCCAGATATCGACCCAGACCACATATCAGTGTATGACTCCAGAGAAGAGCGACACACAGCAGGTCATTGACTTCATGGACACTGAGTCGCCACTGGCTGCCTGTGCACCCTCAGACTGCTCACTAAGGCCCTCTCAGAAAGGCAGTGAGGAAGATGCTGACTCCAGGCATGTCAGCAAAGAATATGAGATTGGTAGAGAAGTACAAACCTTTTGCTCTGATACAAGTGGCCATTATGGGCCAAACGCTGTCATTCAAGAGGTGCAACAACTCAGTCATGATGAGGTCCAAACCATTGCTGAGTCACGTACTCAGCTGCCAAGTCCAATTCAAGTTTTTGAGAAAACCATGGAAGAGGAACCATTCAGCAAATCAGCAGTCAGTATACCCACTGAACTTCCTGAACCACTGAATCAGTCAAGTATTTGTAGCTCACAGACCAATACTGCACCATTAGCTGCTCAGCTGGATGGCACTGTCAACATCCAAGAGTTAGAGACAACTACAAAACAGACACAGCCTTGTAGTCCTTCTGACATTACCACCAAAATGAAACAAACAGATGAAGTGTGTGATACACACATTAATGGCGAAGGCATGTTAGTGAGAACAATGGTTGAACCACCAGCATTACCTCAGAGCCAGGAAATCTTCGAGCAGAGCAGACAGCTGAAGTCTCTGGTAGCTGATGATGGCGACAGTGGTTCTGGTGCGTATGAGAAGAGCAAAGATCAGTCAAATGTAGACACACGTGAAATCGAAGCCTGTGAGACTGCGCAGGAACCTTTGGAAACATCTAATTTGAGGGATGCCTTTGTTGATACCCAGATAAATACTGTGGACCCTGAATCTCAGGTTGAGACTGGCAGCTGTCAGGAGCCCATGAAAAATGACAAAACAGAAGATGCATCAGAAGCTAGAATGACTGATTTGAGGCTGTCTGTCCTTCCAAGACATGAGAGTGATGCTTCGCCAGAGTCCGGCAGCACAAAATGCTCTGAACAGTCTCCAGCAAAAGAAATGCCACGTGATGGTACTAATGAGTCGTCTCTGCCCAGCACTAAGACTTACAGATCATCATTTGATTTTGGCAGTGCTCAGAGAACAGTGAGCTCCAGAATTAATCCAGACGTCTCCACCCAATATCAGTTTGTGCAGGTATTACAATGAAAAAATGCTAGTGTTCTTCATAATAGCCTCAAGGGTAAATTTAATTTGGTTTTGGTAAGATTTTACTCATAAAGTTCTTTGCAGACTTTTGGTAATGCAGCTTTGTACAGCTTTATTATAAAGTTTATAGACAACCCGTTCTCACTCCTAGGGTGTCAAATACTGATGTTTTGTTGTGCCCCTCTGCATCTAATAGCAACGCACAGGGCACTGTTTAGTGTATCAATGTGACACAGCACTGATAAACATTGTAAGGCAACAAAACTATGTGGTAAAGGTTAAGGGAAAAAAGAAGAAGAAGACGTTAAAGTGAGTCAAAATAAGTTGAAATAAGTAGCTTTGTTCAAAACATTACGTGAGATAAATACCTTACTTGGATGACTTAAGGGCGCAGTGGTTGTACATAAGTTAAGTAACATTACGTTTAAACATCTGTGACTTTTGGCGTCACGCGGGATGTTGGTACATAAGTTACACAACGTTGCGTTAAAACTTTGACTTTTGTTGTCACACAGGACACAAACTGTGGTCTCCTGAGTGAAAGTTTTGTTGGACACATCCACCTCCCCACCTTCCCGCAGATTTCCAGGCACTTTATACTACATCAGTTGCTCTCAGCGTCAAGTATTGCTGTAGATGGCTCAACACTAGAGTTAGTTTAAAGCTTGATGCATCTCATAAAGACGCTAAAGGGTGCCTTTGATGTCAATATGACACACAGAGGGGCATCATAAAGCATTGTCATTTGGAGATAAGAACAGGCTGATACAGAGGAAACTACAGGTATATTTTAATTTGTGCAGTTCTAGGCAACATTTTTAATTGATGTTTGCATTTTTATTTCCTTGTGGAGTAGATTCTAAACCTGTGTCATTAGGCATCATGGTAAATGTGTCAGTATTTTTACAACGGTTGTTTTGGTCTCTATAAAACATGGGTGTTTTTTCAGCAATCTGTGCCTGAGCAAAACACAAGTGGACCCCTCAGATGTCCCCTCAGCACAGTACCCATGTTCCTGAACAGCAAGCACAACAAAGGTAATGGTTGTATCTTTATGAACCATTTAATTTACAAAAGGTATTATACCATAGTGGAACATAGTATTGCTCCACTCTTCCATAGTGAACTCAGTGTACATCTGTATTTCATACCATTACTAATAATCATTCATTCTTACCCTCTTGCTGTTCCTGCCATCTCACCTCATTCTTCCTAGTCCCCTTGGTGATTACCAGGGCCTCAGATCTGTTGAATGCCTCCAGTGTCTCTGGGACTGCAGCTTCCTTAAGGACACACCAGCCGGGAGAGCGGAAGGCTCTGGGAGAGACCTGCAGAGAGACGGCAACAGCAGACACGGTCAGTTACAGAGCCTGTTATGAAGTAAGAAGCCGCTGTTTTTTTACATGCTGTTGTGATATACCCACAAAATGATACTCAGAAAGATCCACACAGCGGACTTTAGCTTGAAACTGATCCCAGTGTAACAGGTAACAGGGGTAAAACAGCACTCTTGATTTACATGTCCCTATATTTCATGTGCTGCATTAATGATTCCTCACTGTGTGATCTCAACTTACAGCTATGTTGAAAATTTAATTTCAACAGTTGAAGCTCATGTCCAAGTATGTTTCATCACACTAAAGCCACAACATTGTTCTGCATTAAGACTTGATGCTGAACAGCAGGAAATGGCCAGAGTGTGATGTTCACATAGAAACATATGAGCCGCCTCAGAGGAAGTTACAATGACCCTCATAAAATATTTTCTCTATCAAATGAATCAGTTTGAGGTCATTTCTGCTACACAGATACTGGGCTTTATCATTTTATAAAATGTGTCTGAGTGGACCGCAGGGGAAATTTGTGCTAGAGCCTAATGAATATGTCTGTTACATGAACCTGACGTCCTCATAAGAGCGAGACATTAAAATGCTTTTTCAACATTCTTGTGGGCCAAAAAGCTCAGAGTGTGAGAGCAAGCAAATATTAGCTGAGGCCAACATATTTAAGAGAATGTGCAGAATATCTGAGGGCTATTTTTGAGGAATTAAGCTTTGACAAATGTTAAGTCAGGTGTTGAGTGAAAGGACGTAGCTGATGTATGCTGAACTCATAGACGTCCTGTAGACAGCCAGACAGACAGAGAATGAATGACCTGTGGAAGAAAATCTACCTAATGATGCTTGGGTACCTCTCCTCTCTCACTTACTCAGTCTTTATCCATCTCCTCACTCTCTCTCTTCCTCTCTCACTTCATCATCCGTCTCTCACTCACTCACTCTCTCCATCCTCTCGCTTGCTGTTACACTTTTTTTACTCTCACACACTCTCGCTCTCTCTTTTGTCACCATCACCGCAAACTGTCACTCTGTGTTTTATAGGATCCAGGTGCTGGCAATTGAGGGAGATAGAGTGCAACATGCCGAGAGTATGAGAAAAAAACTTGTCTGATAGTTTAACAAATTGTAGTGCGGGCCAAAGCCTTTATTTTCTGCAGACTCTGAACACTGGGAACGTCACACAGAGTTCAGTCTGGGTCTGGCTACTTTCTCCAGCCTGGATACTGTTACATATCAATTGCCACTGGTTATTGTCTGCCCTGCATTTGTTTATCAGTTAATGTTCCTTTTACTCAATTTTTTTTTTGCCTCCTCAGGAGGCACTGAGGTCTGAGAAACAATGAATCCACAGTAGATGTTTGAGTTCTATTATCTGTACTTTTTGGTGTCATTTTTACATAGGAGAGCCGAGCTTCTCTATCCGTCACTTCTTTTCCAGTCTCCACATCCATCACAGCCAGCAAGCTGTCATGGCAAACCACCCCAGGGTAAGTCCTTGACCCTTCATAAAGAGGACCCCCAACCTCTGCACCAAAATAGATGTTCTACCTTGGAGTTGTATTTTGAACTTTTGAAACTTATTATAATTTTGAGAAGAGGTTACTTGAAATGATGTTCTAAAAACAACAGAGGTTGTACATCTTCCAGTATCACCCTTGTGATGTAGTTTACCAAGTTTTTATTTATAGTTTTTATGCTGTAGATATACATCTAGCTAGCTGAATGAAAATGTCTTTGACCAGCTAGGTAGCACCCTTGATAATTCATTATTCCCTAAAGTGATGAAATTCAACACTAAATTAACATGGGATTATATAGAATTTGCACCATTGTATAGGTTGCATAGACATGCAAACTTGCCACTGTTTGGTGAAATTCAGGATTTTGAATCTGATCCAATCAGTCACCTACATGATGAAGGGCCTGGGTGGTCGCAGAGAATCACAGGGAATGAAATATAAAACCTTGCCTTCTCAGTTGTCCAAAAACAAACAATAAAAGGCTTCTGTGTTTTGGCACATACAATACACCTCAGCCATCATGCCCTATGGTAAGAATATCTTACATTAGCATTATGATAAATTTAATTGGCCTAATATTTTAAGCCTGGGACAGTAAATCAACCTGATATGGTAAAATTGTTTAGATTTAGTGTGTCACCCACCACAATTTTGTTAGGTGTTAACATTATTACCATGGAGTCCAGTCCTGATTACAACATAAGTGCAGCTCCTCAGCCAGGTGCCTACTAACTTAACGTTATCCTCAGCCCCTGATGGTGTGATATTTATGCTAAGATACTATTAGCGATGCTTATGCTGCCATGACCACACATAATCAAACAAATTTACTTTTGGATTTGTTTTGGAACATTAGACTAAGTCTAAGTCTAAGAGAACTGTGTGGACATTTTCTGATAATAAATTCAAATTTAACTTTGAACAAGAGAATTAGGGCAGAGCGAGGGGCTGCTTTTAAAACAGATTGAAGCAGGTGTGAGATTTTTTTCAAGTGCCCTGTTCTACCGTGAATTTTTCCCTATATCCTCAGGCTAAAGTAGAGAATCTGTAAATCTAACATTTCTATTTTCATATTTAAAAAAACGTATCCCCTCAGACCCTCCCTGGGGGTTTGCATCATTGTCACCTTCTTAACCACTGATGAGTTTGCATGCCTGACTGTTCTTGTTGACAGACCGTTACATTCATGCAAAGCAGAGTTCGTTGGAGTTGTCAACAAGGTAGCCAGGTGCTACTGCCCCCTACTCAGAGCAGTGAGAATGAAAGACAGAACATAGACAGTGAGGACAAACACAGTGTCTTAATGCCTAACACCACTGCACCATGCTGGTTGCAAATATATATCTTTATAAAAGATGTTCCAAATCTCATTTTTAAGTCATCATTTTTAACATAAAGGTGATTTCATAATGCTTCATGTCAAATGTGCATCTCCAAGAGCTCTGTCTTTGGGAGTCATGGTATAATTGCTGAAAAGCCAGCTAATGTTAGTTTCTCCTCACACCAGGTGTAGCACAGCTCCTACCTCAGCTGCAGGTCCAAGTTCAGAGGCAGACTTGGAATTTTCTTGCTCCCAGGAGAGGGAAGACCAGCAGTCATCATTCAGAGCCCAGATCTCCAAAATCGAACAGTTCCTTAACACAGAGAGGCTCCGTCTGCCCAAAAGACGAAAAACTGATAACTAAACCACTGCAACTTTTGTTGAGGGATGCCACTGTGTCTAGTTGATGACAAACTGCTCCTTCTGTTGGTGAAGTTATTAGAGCCTTAGCTGGAAAATTGTGCACAGTGTGTAGCTTAAGCATTGGCTGTTCACATCACTGTTATAAAAAACATTTCTGCATTTAATTTTAATAGAAAATTACTTTGTTCATTTGTTGTTCTTGTTTAGGTATTGTGTACGTGTAGGTAAGCAGGAGAAGAGGGTATTGATAATTCCACTGGAGGTTTATATATTTATCTTGCTTTAAATATTTTATTTTAACATACAGTTGTATGTTTCTAAAGCTGTGTTGGAATATATATAAACAAGAATAAAACCCTTGGCTTACATTTGGATTTACTTTTCATTTAATAGCTTGTTGTCAGTTGTATCATTTGTTTATCAGATATTCTACATAAAAGATGTTATCCCGTAAATGTCCCTCGTATCACAAGTACATTTTGATCAACAAGGACAGTACAGCCAGCCTTTCTACTTCCTCACTGACCACTGACTTGGCACAGCAAACCCTACAAATGGCTGTCTGTCCTTTTATGGACACATTTATTGACACAGCATAACAGCAAGTGTTGCATTTGGTTTATTGGAATAATTGTCCACCGTATGTCATGCATTTCACAGCATACAGCCAGATATATAAACAGTGAAGGCCAAGCACTGTCGTCAGTTAAAAAGGCCGGTAACTGTTAACATGCTAATTAACACTAATTAACTTCATGGCCAATCAGGGTTGCATGTCTCAGAGGAGCTCTAATTGTGGAGGCACCTTTGGTTGACACCATGTTGGGTCTGCTGCTGCTGCTGCTGCTGTTGTTGTTGTTGTTCAGGGAATTACAACTTAGGACACAACTGGTCAGAATCTGTTAACACCTATTAACATAAATTAAGAGATAACAATTACCCACTCCCCCACCCTAATTAACAAAAATCAATTAGCAAACATACAGTCTAATTAACGCACTCTAACAAGGCTGTCGTTAACTTTATGTTCCCTGTGAGAGTGGTGGAGGAACGAACATATGGTCCGACAGTATGTGGGCATGACACAGTTGACCACAGATACTTGTCTGATATACATTAATAAGTGACAAAGCTTTTGGAAGAACGCTGCAACAACAACATAAAGTAAACATAATCAGACAGAAATGATCTTGGTTCTTGGATCAGTTTACAGGATGGTGTTGCAGGTTGAATGAAAGTAGAGTGACAGTAAATTTAAGATGTCTCCAGTCAGATTCCTTGTAACCGGTCTACTTAGATATGGACACAACCAACAGTAGACAAAAGTCACAGCTCTGCAGCCATCAAAAAACAAGAGCATTAAGGCCAAACTCTGGCTAAAAGAAAAACATGTCCTGAAATTATTCTGTCATTTATTTCTTCATTTATTCTATCTAAATGTATATTGCTTCATGTTTTTTTTCATATTTTATTTTTCCTTTTTGGGGAAATAAAAACTTTGTTTTCAACAGTCGGCAGAATAAATGTTGGCATTGTACATTTCTGCAAACTACAGATACCCAAAACTGTGGTTATCGTGGTCAGGTGTAGGCACAGAAAACACTTGATTATGATCAGGAAAAGATTATGTTTGGGCTAAAAAATACCCAAATCTGGAAACACAGTCATGTCTTGGTAAAACAACAACTGCTCTTCAGGGAAGTCAATTGAGATAATTTGCATATTTTTCTAATGCAGTACATTGTACATTTTGAAAATCCTGCTGAAGGCCAGGTACATGGAAAGTCAAGTTTCTATCACTGGTTAAGTGTAAGGATCCAAAGCTGTTCCTGTTGACTTGCTAAAGAAAAGAGACCTCCTCTCCACTGAGCCCCTCACAAACATTCTGCTCACGTACTAAAATTAACCGTGCACACATTGATGGTGGCACAAGGTCTCCGCTTGGTCCATCTTACTACACTTACTGATAATGAATACGCCTGAATGTTAATGCGCTCATAAAGAAATCTGGAGCGTTTGAGTGGCTCTGCCCACCGCTGCTGACCCTTATCCTTATTGGGAGGAAAGGAGGGGAGGGGAGGAGAGGTGGGGGGAGGAGGTGTGGAATATAAAGGAGTTAATTTTAATACACTCGTGCACACAAACACATGTGTGTTTGGTTTCTCTCTCACATACAGTTTCTGTCTCTTCCTCACACGCGCGCACACACACACACACACACACACACACACACACACACACACACACACAGCCTGGGTTATGAAGTGTTGGCGCTTTGAAACAGTCAATTACCCTCTGGCTGGGGAGGATACCTGCTGTTAATTACTGCTCAGTGTTTTATATGGAGAGTAAATAAAGAGACCGCTGACATTCACATTCCATCAATGTGTCCCCCAGCACACGCAGCGTTGTGTGTGTGTGTGTGTTATTTGATGTTAAAACTAAAGCCCTCAGAGGTGGGCACCATGTGAAAAAAAACTTAAGACAGGACTTGTATCAGAAGCATGAAGATCGTGTACGTCTTTATCACCTGCTGTATCACTTGCTATATTTTTTAACAGTAGAATATGTATCTTTTACTTGCACCTAATGAAATATGTAGTCTCTGTCCGACCTTATTTCATGATAGTTTCAGCAGAGGTTTTACCCCTGCATCGTTGAAATGCATGTGACAACACAGTACAATGCAGTAATAAGCGGTACATGCACTTACACACACTCACACAAGCACAACACTTCCCCCAGCTCAAATACAGAGGCCTATACAGTAAAAGAGCAGTCACAAGTTTGAATTCAAGCCTGATTTACTGCCCCATTTTATTGAAATTCTGTACATGAGCAGGGAGGAAAGCAATATATTTGCCAATCCTCCAGCTAAATGGGTCTCACCACTAAACATTGTTGAATATCCCGGGGTTATGGGGCCATGTTTTGTCATATTATACCTCTTTGCCTCAAAAGCCATCACAGTAAATCTGGCCGGGAAGTCGTATTAAACGGCGCAGTAGATGTCTTCTGAGACGGAGGCTGAGTGCAATCCTGGCACTCTGAGTGTACTCTGCAGTCTTAAAGTGAAGAAGTGCAGCTGCTCCTTTGGCCCTGTAAAAATACTTAAATGAACAGATTATTATGGAGAGAGCGGATTCCGCTCCTCTTACCTTACACTGTAGAATAGAGCTTCCTTTTTTTGGATATTTCTCGATGTGGCAACTCTTCGAGCATGTATCAATTTAACAGTTACAATGCATTTAAATTTAAGAGCAATTTCCTGTTTTGATAAAGACAGTTAACATGGGTATTGGATAGATGCCGATCTAGCTGTGAAAACACATCTTCTCCTTTTCATTTTAATTTATTAGTTACTAGTCTAAATATACTGATTCTTAAAGGACCATACCACTGTGTTTACACATTTCTAACTCTCAGCTACAAATTATAGATGTGTATGTATATCATATTTTCACTACTGTTCCAGGCAACCATAGGTTTCCATTTATTTCTGTCTGACATGAAAATCTTGCTTAAATTGTTTAACACATCAAGACTGCATTAGTTTTGGTCAGTGTTATATTATCATTGATAATGGAGTTTAATTTCAGTGTCTTTCATACTGTAAGGAAATTAATGGAAACCAGTGGTTGCCTGGAATAGTAAAAAAGGGACATTTACATTGTTAAAACACAGCAGCATGGTTTGCAGTATTGGGGAGTCGTGAAGTTTGTGTAATTAAACTGAATTACTTTTTGCCAATTTTTGTTCAGTTAACAACCAAAACTGCAAATAACTTTGGGAAATAAAATAAAATAAATTCTTATATTTCTTTAACCATTGCTTTTTTGCAGCAATCAAACCCCCTTTGTCTACAATTATCAAGTCTTGTTTATTGTAATTTATTAAGAAATGCTCAGAGAAGTGGTTGCATGATATTTTAGAAGTGACCTGGTTTACGAAGTAATCCTGCTTGGTGCAGTACCCCTACCTGGCCTCTAGTTTCTGGAAGGTAGATGTCAGACTGGTAGCTATTATTTACGAAACCAAAGCTTACGTTCCTGCACTTTCCCATTAATAATGGGATGTTTTATATTTTTGATTTATGTATGACTTGTGAACAAGTGGGTACTTCTTGCAATAAACTCAACTGAGTGACGTTTTATGCTGGCATGTGACCCTTTCCATTGTATTGTTTTAATGTTGTGTCAGTTTTTACAAAGTAGTTTTTACTACTTTTTTCTGTAGTTAACCAAACTAAATTTCTCACTCATGTAGCATTGCTGTAGTTCAACTTCTTCCAATGTGAAGTAATTGGTAGCTTGCAAAGCTTTCAAAGTAGCTTCCCCAACACTGATGATTTGTAGTGGACTAAAACCACTAAAAATAATGGACATACCTACCGAGATGTCATCAGTTGGTTTGTGGACTCCTAGTTCAGCATTTTGGCTGTCACCATCTTGGTATTTTGTAGCCAGAAGTGACCATATTTGGACGAGAGGGTGCAGCTGTGGAGGAGTGAGGGATGGATCTGAGTCATAGACTGTGGTGACACCTCACAGACAGCCTGTAACTCAAAGCGGCCCTGTCTTTAATTAACTTTAAGCCTTAATAAAATGTAAAAGAGTGAGTTATATGAAAATTAAATCCCCGTACAGTTATCATGAATGTTGAAATTAGCTTTAGAGACCAAATAATTTTTTGTACCAGGCTGTAAAACACATTTATTTCTGCTGTAAAGTTGGACATTTTAACATTAAGGTTCATGGGGACTGACTCGCTTTTGGACCTCAAGTCGCCATTCAAGGAACTGCAGTTTTGGCAGTTTATGACGGCTTCATTCATGACCAGAACATGGGTTGGCCATGGGTATGGTCCCTGCCTTGCTGAGTTTTGTCGCAAATTAAACAAAAAAGAATTCATCAAAGTTCACAAAATCAAAGTATCTAATGTTGAAAATTGCAGAAAGGTAAAACTTGTTTCAGGATAACCACTTGCTGGAGCTCACATCTCTTCATTTACCACTCCATTGTTCTGTGGTCACATTCATGGCGCAGATACTAAATAGTTTCCAACATGTAAAACAACAAACTAATGCAACTAAACTGTACAATAAAAATGGTGTCATTCTGTGTAACCATCCTTGTTTTATTCATTTCACTCAGCAACATGGAGTACTTGTCTAAATCCATTCCTCCCAAACCAAATCTGTGAAAATCTCCCATCAGCTTTGTGTGAGCTTATACACAGTAAATCAGTTAATGACTTTTTCACAGTTGAACACATCGGTAGAATTAAAAGAAAAGAAAACAATGGACGTTTAAACCAAAACCTCTCAGTGTTTTACTGTTTTCTTCACATAGCATTTCTTACCCTCAGATTTGAAATATAGTTGTGCTGTTTGTCTTCTACGGTCTCTATCTCTGCACATTTTTACTGCGGTGAAACCTCACGACGCTGATAAATAACAGGCTTCACCTTTTCTTAGCGGGGCTCAGCATGACTGACTGCACTCCTAGTCTCTCTGAGAGTGTGTCCTCAGCTGTGAATCACTTGTGTTCAACACGCACCTACGCTCGCAAGCACACACACACAGTCCGCTCGTCTTTCACCCGTGAGGAGAGAGCACAGCAGAGGAGATAATCTCTGAAACGTCGCCCTGCTGTCAAAGGTCGGCAGAGTTGAAAGGTCGCCCTCCACATCATTTATAGGCTCTTAAATAAGCCCAGGCCTCACTCTGCAGCCAACTCTCCCTTTTCACGCACTTATCAGATACTGCAAGTTATGAATTATCTTCATGTCTGCGCATTGAGAGATCAGAGAAACAGTGAAAGAGAAAGAGAGCATTGTGGTAAGAAGAGGAGATATAGGAGAGAGACTGAAAGAAAACAAATACAGCAAAAGACACGAACAAAGGGTCTGTCTGCATGGGTGATCCGATCACAAGTGGACAGCTGTAAGTGTCTGTTCACATCTGGCATTAAAATGCATCTCAAGTGACCACTGTCATGCTATACACACACTTACAGCCCTTAATATCTAAAATAGGGAAAATCTTGTTTCATTGTAGAGCTACAAACAGCGAGTTGAATCATAGCCCTACCCCACTGTCTCTCTCTTGCTCTCGGTTTATCATGAGACAAGCTCAACACATGGTCCCTCCGCCTCCCCGCCATCAGGAGACTGCTGCTGCGGGAGTGTGAGCTCTGTACCAGTGACAGTTGGTTAGAGTCTGCCCATACACACAGTGGAAGGGCTAACCACTAGCATCACAAGGCTAACGTCATTGTTCAACGTTAATGGTTATTAATGGGTTAAACGACAAAGTGGAGCCATTTCGATGTCAGTGTGAGTTTGTAGGGACCATTAAACAGCTGCTGGTCTGTTAGCTTGTGCTTACCGGGCACACATTGAACAGGCCGTTCGCCTGGAGGAGACAGTCCTACAGCACATGTCTATCTAACCTGAGTAACAGCAGCAACAGAAAGTTTGCTTATGTGGCAGGTAGTTGTACAAGCAAGGACATCAGCTAAGAAGGTCGTCCTTCAGTATAACCCATGACAAATAAACACACACACTTCTGAAAGAATGTGGTCAAATGCAGTCCAGACCACCTCCAAATGTGGTACGAGCGATTGGATTTCAAGACGCATTAAGGACGCAGTGGGTACATTCACAACTGTATTTAGAGCTGCCACCTTGTGATCCAATCACCCAAGACACGTGAAAGATCAAGTGTGTAGAATTTAGGGGCATCTATAAGCAGAAATTGAACATAATATTCATAACTTGTTTATAATAGTTGAGAATCATCTGTAAATAAGAATTGTTATGTTTTCATTATCTTAGATTGAGCAGTTTGGAGCTACATATGGAGCAGGTCATCTCCCACTAAGTTGATTCTAAAGCAGCCCAGAATGGGCAACCAAACATTGGAATTCAAGTTTTTGCATTTTTGCGTTGACCCCACCGTAATTCTCCTTCATGCTTGGCACACAGGAGAAGTGTAAGTTAGCCAGATGGCAATGTGCCACCTCACCACTAGATGTCACTACATTCTATACACTAGACCTACCAAACCAGTGGTTCCCAACTGGTGGGTCGTGGTCCAAAAGTGGGCCGTGGGTCCATTCCAAATAGACTGTTGTTAAAAAAGTGTTTTTAAGTACAGTAAATTTTTGGCACTTTTGTTTTGATGTGCCATTTCCTGCTGCAGATTAAGCAACTAATAGACAGCAAACTAGCTTGACAATGTGGCCAAACGCAAGTATGACGCTTAATATATTAAACTGTGTGGACCTTTAACTAATGACTAGGGAGATATCTGGACCCCATGGCTGGACCAGTTGGGAACCACTGCACTAAACTACCTTGTATAAACAGGGCCAAGCACACAAACCAGTGGTTCTGAAGGTGTAATCTGGAGACTGCTAAGACTTGTTGAGTGGGCTATTGTCTTTCCTCTGCGCTATAGTGTATCATGGCATAAATACTTTACCACCTTAGCACACCACTTCCACTTGATTTTTAATATATTTGTGTAAATGTCAAAAAACAAAGCAGTTCATTTGTTGACTAATAATATAAGGCAGTAGATGAACAATGGACGAGTATGGGTGTTCCCACACTCATCTACATGCTACCTGATCATTTTTACTAAGGCGACCTCTGCCGCTGCACTGTGTTGCCCACTAGCTGTTGTAACCATGACAACAACCAAGGGGAACATGTTGATGAAGCTGAGTGACAAGAACATTTATTACAACCCTCCATTTTGTACTTAGCACTCATCTACAACCTTTTAAGTATTGTTTAACCCCACCTGTCAACATCTGTATGACAGACTGTTTGACATTGCTGGCTGGACAGACTTGTTTTCACAACATAAGATATACAATAGCAATGACGGGAGGCTTAAACTATAGTTCATGCTGTAATGTGATGCCATGAGGAAATCAATGACAGAATGGGAATTGTGGACTTTTAAAGACATTTCCTGATTAACTAGCAATTATCTCAACATGATCAACTGGGGTTCCAACAAAATTAATCTTTCTTCAACAATTGCACCACTTGCTGGGCTGTAATTAGTCTGTGCCTATGATGCTTACACTGACTAAAAATTGAGTTAGAAAATGTGATCTGGCTCTCCAAGGCTAAATGTAGTGGGAAAATATTACCTAAAAGGGCTCTGTGACCTAGTGTGTGTACAGTAGGGGTCTGCACCATAATAAAACTTTGTGAAGCTTTAAAAAAATGTGTCAGAGACACAGGCAGAGAAAGGATAAGCCAAAGAGAGGTAAAGATAGGATGAAATGAGAGATAGAGGAGCCGCTCGGCTCTGTGATACTCTGTGGACCGTGGCTGTGACTGAATTATCCTCCACGGAGGACCACCGTGGCAGCAAACATACGTTTCTGATTTCCTGGGAAGGCTTTAACTTCTTATGGGTACATGGTCCTCCCACGGACCAGCACTGTCACTGATGCCTATATATCTACAGGAATGTGTGTGTGTGTGTGTGTGTGTTAGAGTATGTGTGTAGTCGTCTCTGCACATGCACTCCGCTCCACAAGATGAAGCCATTTTGTTATTGATGGAGCTGGGGCCTAAAGCTTGGGTCACACAGACACAGACACAGACATAGAAACGCGCACACACAGACTGCAGGAGGTGTTGGTGTGTGAGCCCTTCCCTCAGCGGGTTACTCGCGGCCGGTATGATGGAGAACTCTTTTTCACTCCAGGGGATCCTATAAACCTGTCACGACCATCATCTCCATCTCTTTCTCCTTTTTTGTCCCTCTCTCTGCTTTTCTTTGTCTTGTCTCAAGATGCTAGTTTTGCATCTGTGTGTAAATGTTACTTTTCAAGTGTGCTAACAGTAAGAGGCTTCACATGAGATCAGACATCCATCTCACTCTCTCAGTCTCACACACATGCACATGTACACTCTAAATCACAGGCCCAGAATGACCTGCCAAGCTCCATTATGCTACAAATGTATTTAGTTACCGGCCTTGAAATGAGATTTGAAGCATTTCGGTTCGTAACAACACTATTGCGTTCTTCTTGTTTTCATGTTGAACCAAAGCTTGAACTCGTAGATAACAGCTGCTATATTTGACCTTGTTTTCTCAGATTTTGTTTCAAATAGATGGGACCTGTGAGGCTGAAACAATAAACAGAGGGTGTCACGTAGCGTGTGATTTGTGTATACTCCTGACTTGTTTATGAATTTTAACAGTGGACATTGAGCATCACAGTAATAACCATTAATAACTCTGAAACGTTGAGAGGAGAGTGTGGAGGCAAGAGGTAAACCCATTCAAACCTGTGGTCCTCAGCAAGAGAGAGCGTCCGATTTTTCTCTCAAGGTGGCTGATTTTCTCATGGGTGAGTTAAGAACCTGGTCTCACTCCCAACATATCAGATACCAACGCTTGGTCAGCAGCCCATGGCATCAGATACTGACAGACTGGGGCACCCTCTTGCAGCGGCAGCGATTTTTGTTGCTTCAAGCAACTGTCATAGTAGAGTAGAGAAAGTCTGCATATGACGGAAGGGAATGTGGATGGGTCAAACAAGCTCTGGACTTTAACGCGGGAGGCCACTGTTTGTTTTGTTGAGTTATTTAATAACAACATAGTGTGCTAGTATGCACAGCATACAATGCTAGTGACATATGGCACATGATGTTACATTATGTTAGTAACAAATATACTTATGAGCCATGTTTTTTTCTAAACCTAACTAAATGCTATTGTTGCCTAAACCTAAAGAAGTAAACCTGAAAAAGAGTTTTACCTACGTTCTAAGTTTATTTTGAAAAGCATATACATTTATGTTTCCCGTGATAACGAAAGTTTATTTTGAAAAGAAAAATTCATCTAACAAACATAAATTGACATGCAGTCCACGAATGTCCAAAACTGGTGGTGGAGGCGTACCAGAGTGACATAGATTGACATGCTGGGCCACTGACCAAGCTTTGGTATTTGGGGTAAGAATATGTTGTAGTTAGCTTGTCTTGGTCTTCTGAAATCTGTTCCGGTGAATGCATTTTAGTTTTTAAAGTATCCTGCATTTGATTTGTTGCCTGCTAAATAGACCTAGAAATAGACCCCAGACTGTCTTCACATAGATTTTATGGTGGTGACCACAGATCCTTGATGCTAGGCCATCAGTGCTAGCATACTGATGATCTTGATAGTTAAAGTTTAGTATATTTTTGTCATTGGGAGAGAGGTCGTGGAATGATGAGGAAAAATGAAGCACAGACAGATGCTATGTTCAATGTAATCACAACAAAAAGATATTTTTTTGTTTTTGAAGATACATAACTCTTCGGTTGCAGCATGTTATAATTGCTTGGAAAACATGTTTAGTGTAAGACAGTTGTTTTGTCAGTGAACGTTGTGAGTTATAAAGGAGCTGAACTTTGTAACCTTACCTTTGTTGAATGTTTATGTTGTCCCCTTCATATGAGTAGAGGAAAGGTCCGCTAGCCGCTAGGCTAATTTATACAATGTAAAATGCCATAGGCTTATGCTAAAACATTAGCATGTTGTATTTGTGGGGAAAATGTGTCCAGCGAAAGACAAGTGCTTTTCTGTAAATACTGTTATAGTTATAGTGAAGCTGATTTGTGAACTTGTGTTTGAAATTGTCGCTAATAAGCTATGTTGAAAGTGTGTGTTTCGGTGTGTTTTCAATCAGCTTAATGGAAACCCCATCGCTGACTAGTGTTTTAGAGGTGTAACTGCAGAGTGACACAGACACATTACCGCACAAATATAAATGCTCACAGTGGCGTAGGACACGTGCGTAGGCTATTGCGTAGGCTCTGCATAGGGCTGACACACAGGTATAAATCCTGGTCAACTTTTACAGTCACCCTTTAACCCGGTGAGCTGGCTTTAGCAACTTTTCCACTCCGATTTGGTCTTACAGCCGAAATGTGTCATGTCATTAAGTGAGAAAATCCAAACACTGCTTAGTTTCTCACCACCTGCACATCTGGCTAATTGCTGCATAAAGTTAGTATGCTTGCCGCCCCCGTCCTGTTGGATCTATTAAGTTTAAGTTCATATCTGTTTGGAAACACTTGGATGTATATTTGATGTTGCACCTCTTTGTTCTTGATATAGTTGGTGTGTGTTCGACCATGTCTGGAGCTGAATTTGGTGAAATTAAACCTGACTTATGTGTTTTTACTCTGATTACTATCTGACCACTCATGTGCTGCTAATACCAAGTAGACATAGGGTCACTGATGCAGCACATTCACAGAGAAAAAAGAGAGCAGAAAGTGACGGCAGTCATGATTAAAAATGGACAAGTAATCCCACTGACTGGCCCATTAACTGCTCTGATACATCTCAGGTCTGTTTGTTTTGATAGTAAAGCAGAGTGGACACAGATGAATGTCTTTCTCTGTTATGATTCCATTAGGAGAGCCAGTGTCATTTTCCCACTCTCTTCAGCCCATGGTCTCTGAGGTTTTTCATGGACTGGTCTGCCCAGAGACCCACTGCCCTCTACCCAGTAAGGGCTTTTCCAACTGGGGGACACGTCTGGATGACCCCCTGGTATGCTCGAGGGGCAAGACCCTGGACGAGCTGGAAGGGGGCCCCCAGAGATGGCTGGTCCGTATCAATGACAATATGATGGAACCCCTGTAGACACTGCAACAACGACAACATGTTAAAATCCCCCCTAATGGGGCCCCCTACTAGCTGCTGCTTGCGAGTGGCAGTGGAAGTAGGGTGACCAGACGTCCCGCACTGTGCGGAACTGCACAGCATTTCTGTCTCTTTTTATGCGTCACACAAATTGAGACCATGTCCCGCATGATTGGTTGCCACCCGCGCTAGCACTGTTGGAGTACCGTAGTACTACGGTACCTCACGGTACCACTACTGTGGGATAAGTTCAAAGGCCAATCGCAAGCAAAACAAATCATTCAGCACGCTATCTAAGTACAGATTTCAACCAGCAGCAGGAACGAAAGGCGAATCCTGCCACTTGTGGGTTGAACGGGGTTCACAGACGCCTATTCCTTAGTCAGGACCGACAAGTTTTCTAAGTCACTTCCCAAGTCAAGACCAAGAAGTACAGAGTCAGGGGTCTTGTCGAGACCTACAAGTCCTAATCAAATCAGTCACTGATACCGAGGAGTCCAAAGACCAGGCTTTAGACAGGATCAGCAAGTTTTAAGTCAAGCCCCAAGTTAAATCCCAAACCAAGTCTCTATAGCCCATCAAGTCCAAATTCATATGTATCCGAATATATGGAGCTGCGAGCAGACCTCCATGGGCACGAAACTGTCATTGCACCAAGCTAGATCTGTTGACACCTCGCCCTACTGCGCCGCCACACCCATCTCAGCGCACCTCGGTCTGCCAAACCACCAAACTGAGCGCGCCTTAGGTTGCGCTGCTCAAAACTAGCTCTGCGCGGGGTTCGCCACCCTGCGCCACACCGGGAAACTAGAGCCCACAGTCTTGATCTGTCTGTTGGTATGACATCTAAAATACACCAGCATGACACATTACCTTCACTTGGAAAAACCTAAGAGCATATGTTTAAAAATTGCATTTGATACGGTAAGGAAATAGGATTAAAACATCTTCCATGTTGTTAAAAGTTACAATGTGGATGTTTATTGAAAGTGCAAAAGTCTTTTTTCATTTTATTGTTGCCTGTAGATAGTCTGACCTCAGACGCATCGTGTGGGTTGTTATGGTTGCATATTACCCACCTCAACACTGCATGTTTAGCAAAGGGGTGTCAGACAGTAGTTGAAGTAAATAATACTCACTCTCACCAACATTAACAGACTATGTTTACAATAATTTGTAAATGGAATCTGCAGCATTGTGGGGCAAACACTACGTAAGTTGTTTGGATCTCAGTTCTCTACAGATTGTGTTTTAGTGTTTTAAACCGATGCAAAATTTTCTATTTTAAGGCTTGACATTCCCATTCTGTTGACCAGTAATTTTTAGAAACGGCTCCAATGGCTGATTTACTGATACACAGAGGTCAGCGCTTTGATTTACTCGCTTCCTGTAATGCCTGTCTGTTATTTGTGTTCATGTTTTTCCCTCTCTTAATGGTTTTTCATTACTGGTGAGCATTTTCCGTTGTAGATAACTCATTTTCCTCTTTTAGCTGATTGATAACTATTAATTTATGTAACTTGAGCTTTTAAAATAACTTTAGAATTATGCACAGACTAAGATTCTGTAAAACGAACGTTTCAGATGGGTAGATAAAGGTCCCAAGGTTGATTACTGTCCTAACTGCAGGTCCATTTTTTTCTGAGAATACCCTTTTGATACCTAATTGATAAAATGATGGATAAACTGTTTTTGCTTTCAAATAAGTATTTAGAGGGAGGCAATAATGGAAGTTGATGGTAATCTGTTAGTTGTTGATGGATGGCGTTCGGTCCAGTCCTTAATGACCTGTCAGATGGAGGGAAAAATGAGGTCAGAGGTCATTAGATTCAGATCAGCAGAGCTCCTGCCCATTGCCACTGTGGTCATCTCTCTCTGTGTGTCTCTGATAAAGACGAACAGTGTTTGTTTTTTCGTGAGGTTCTTCATGTCGGAAGTGAAGTCAGGCCGTCCTGCCAAGAGCAACATGTGGAACTAGAAATAGAAGGTTGAGATTTGCAAGGGAGTCCTGATGGAAAGAAAACAGAAGATAGAGATGTTGAAAAAGCGTAGAAAAAGTAGAACAAGCTCCTACTGGGCTGCATAGTCTCTTGTTATTTTTTCTGAGCTCAATTAAAGTCTGTCGGGAACTTTTCTGCAATGAATCTGCTGAGCTCACTGAGCGTTCCAAATGTTTTCAAGTAACTTCCCATCATCAAAGCTTTGTCACAGCATGAGACACAAGTGACTATAGTACCAAACCACAATGTTAAAATAATCTATTATTACACTTGATGACTTAGCCCTTACCCCACCATCATCATTCCCTGTCAGCCCATTTGTTATTAAAGTGCTGGAATGTGTCTGGTACTTCATCATGGCGGGCAGTGCTGAGCGGTCACTCTGCAGCAGGAGGCCGCATGACTGAACTATGTCCTTACCCCCCCTTAACACACACATGTTAGAACAAAAATACAGGTACGCACATGAGTCCATCCAGGGACCACAGGACGCATTAAATATATTGAGTCCACAGACATGCTGTATGGGGAAGCAACACACACACACACACACACACACACACACACACACACACACACACATACACAGAGCAGCAGAGCAGAGCAGCAGCAAAGCTAAAAGATGATGTGAGTGCAGGGAGGTGTTTGTCTGACAGGGCACCATGGGTGTCAAATCCAGTTCATTCCACTTCATTTTCACACAGATCTACCTATAGTGACATGCTACATAAGCAGCATTGCAGTAAATGTAGTGCCAGTCTCCTTTTATTTTATTCTTGCTGCTCAGCTGATGATCTTGCACCGTCTTTAAGTGAACTATGAAAGATAATAAAGAAACAAGACTTACTTTTTTGTGTTGATGCTGTGTGTGGTGACACCAATCCAGTGGTGCACTGCAATCTTGGTCCCAAGCATGAGTGCATTCAGCATGGTCCATCATCCACCTGGTCAACAACTCAGCACACTTGTGTTTCATTATATTTTGTTCACTTTACTTGGTGAAGTCACCATATATATACTGACGACCTTTCCTTTACTGTAGTGATGTTCTTTATAGCCGTCCGAAGGCAGCGGGCAATTGTTCCACCTGTAGGGGTTTCCATTGGCACTTTTGGCCACATGTAGTCAGACCATGTTGTATTGATTTGCATTTCCATTGCCAGCTTAAATGCCGAGTCATGTCTGAGATGGTCTATGTCAAGAGTCCTGCCAAGGTGATTTTGGATGGGCTGACAGGCCAAGCCAGCTGTGTATGAAAAAGGGCCGCTGCATTCTCTAACTGAAGTGATGTTGCGCACTGTTAAGTCGCAGTAGTTCATCCAGTATCAGGACTGTTAAACACAGAAATGTCCATGCTTATGGGCATGCTATGCTTAATTAATTATTTTACAGTGTCTACTACAGCGTAAATCAATGAGAGTGTTGGTGACAGACACACTGAAAGTAGTTCACACAGTCCTATAAAAAATCATGCATCAATTAAAACTTCTTTACACACTAATAACCCCGTGAGGACTGTTGAGTCCATAGCGACAGCAGCAAGGCTCATGGGTATTTGTTTTGGGTGCTATGGCAAAATGGAAAACCAAACATTTGAAAGAGAAATTTTGGAATTGGAATTTCCACTACAACAAGACCAGGACTGGATTTCACGTTTTCTATTTCGCCTTAAAAACATGTCATTTAAATGCAATGGTGAGTCCTGGACATATTCTGGAGAAAGCAATGGCTTAACCTAAAGATTTGACTGAGCTGGCTGTAAATAGATATCAACCTGGATAAAGATGATTAAAGCAGTATCTGAACACAGACTGAAACTACACCGGACAATAATACGATAGAGGCTTAAACATGGCAGTTGTTTAAATTAACCAGAATAATGAAACAGCATAAATCTTGTTAAGAAAAAGTAGGGAGCAAAGGAATGGACTAGGTTTTATTGGTTTACGAGATTAAACCTTTCTTGTAGAGAAACCCCTCTTTTATGTGAGGACAAGCCAAGAATGTTGATTTTTTTTTTTTCTCCTTTTTGTGAAACACTTTCAATTGACCAGCCGGTGAACCCAACAGACGCACATACGCAGTCCTTCCTGTCTGATATCTGTTTCAGTGCTCTTCTCAGTTTTCTTGCCAGCAGGGTCATCTGCGCCGCTCTGACTCCCTGTTAGCTACTTTATTGTGCCGGTTGGCTGACTGACTGTGGCTCATTATGAGCAGGTGACAAGGACAAGATGAAGATGGAGGGCAAAGTTAGATCACTGGAGCCTGAGAGTCAAGTAGTTAGTCTGCTATGGAAGGGTGGGAGGAAGCAGACTGTTTTTTGCTTTTTACATGTACGATAAGTACCTTTATTATTTTTACATTCATTTATACTGCATTATGTGTTTATATTTCTATATATGTTTACAGGAGATATACGTTGTTTTGAACATTTATAGTTTATAGTCATATATGCTGTTTATCCTAATATTCTAGCTGATTGTTGTAGCTTGAGATCTGAGATGATAAACTACTTTGCTCTGGTACCACGACAACATCCAGCCTGTTCATGCTCCCAGCTCATCAAATACCGCTGCTATGTCTCTGGACCTTGGCATCAGACTCTGACAAACAGAGGCACCAGGTGGCAGCTGTTTCTAAAGCAATAACTGTAGCACAAAGAGTGAGAAAGTACGCGAAAGTACCACGCATGGTAACTTCGGCTCTAAAAATCCAAGATGGCGATGGCCAAAGTTCGAGAATTCAAAATGGGAGTCAAACCAATAGGTGATGTCATGATGGCTGCAGTCCGTATTAGAGTCTGTGGCAGGAACCAATGAGGATTATTAATAACAACAATGGCAAGCTCTATGGACAAGACTGCTATCAGCTGTTCTAAATCAACACTTCTTCTCAATATCGCCTGAAATCGTAGTTTGTTTAACTTCACACCACTCTGCTCTTAAAACTCAAACCAGAATGTTGGCATGGCTACATATCAGTGTGGACTTTACAGTGATGTTAGGTTGAGGCAGACATGTTGGTCTCTAATGATTGGTTAAGGAAAATGGAATCACCCTTGCCCATGGAAATCAGTTAAAGTGGACGTAATGTCAGACTGAAGGTGGAATGGAAGATGAATATAAATAGTCCAGCATAAAAAACCCCATTACACCTTCAGTTATTGGACCAGTAAACTTATAAATTGTAAAATGTTTATTCGTAAATGTTTGACCTGCCAGACCAGCTGTTTCCCTGTTTATAGTCTTCATGCTAAGCTAGGCTAATTGGCTGATGGCTCCAGAGACATACATAAGCCACCCTACAGACATGACAGTGGTATCTGTCTTCTGGTCTAACTCTCAACAACAATGTAAATAAGCTTATTTCCAGAAATGTCAACCTATTCTTTTGTTACATCTTTGTGTCCCTGGTTAATATATTTTTCAAAGATTATCTTGTTTATAACAGTAGGTCTTATTTTTCTAGGTTTTCCAAAATTTCAGTCAGGAATATGTTTTTCTTCCCAAGTTCATACAGAGAAACCTAGTGAATGTTACAAGGCTGATGTAATTATAGAGAAGCTTTAGTGTTAATCTACCATTCTTTCATTAATATCATCATTATCATTGTTAGTTTTTATCCTCCTGAGACCCGAACTCTAATTTCTCCTCGCTATTTGGGATCAGTGGGATCCAATAAGTAAACTAAATATTGTCAATAATAAAGTCCCAATGTCCTCAAACAAGACCACAATAAAGTCCCAATGTCTTTTACAGAGTTTTAAGGAGTACATCATAATTTACGTTGTCTTAGCTTGTTACTGTTGATAAATTTGGTTCAATTTGTTGCCATATCAAACTACAGACATTATTCATCATGAATTAACAAGTTTCAACTATAAAATGTGATCAGACCACTTTTGTGTCAGGGTTGGCTGCAGACTGACTTGGCAGAGAGGGCTGCCATCTTGTTTTTGCATGGATTCATGTGTTGTGGTTTCACTACCACTAGATGGCGCAAAAAAAGTGTCCACAAATGAGGACACCAGGTCTAAGTTAAGCAGACAGAAGTATAAGGTCAAGTAAATCCAAAATGTGATGTACTTATATGAGGACACAGGGTCTCAGGAGGACATGGCAGCCTCTGCAGTCTGAAGTACAACATCAAAACAGCCTCAGCAGGACTTTTCATCACCACCCAGCCATCAGATCTTGCTGTAGCCTTGACTGGGTTACTTGTACTGTTCACACTTTGTTGAATTTCACTGCTGTCTAGGTTCTTTTATCTTTACTATTTCTGATCATCTGTGCCTGACAACTTGTCATGACTTAGAGCTGGTTGGATTGGATTTCTTTATTTGTTTCATTTTTTCATGCGGTTTATGGCATAGACATAAGTTATCAATGCCTGAAACTTGGGAAAGGTCAAGTGTTGGCTGAAGGGTGATCTCACTCTGTTTATTCCTCCTATTTATAACCTTTGTTTTACCAGTAGACTATCCTTATCAGACAAGAGACAATTCTGGTTTTGTGTGTTTATATGAAGTATTTTTTCCGTCCCAAATCCTGCACTCCCTTTGAACATGACCTTTTCAAATACCAAACAGCAGCAACATGTTTCCCCTCACTTTAGGATTGGAATGAACGTACAAAAATGAACAAAACCCGATGCATATGAGTATGAGGTCTCCACGGACTACATTCTTGTTTGAATCAATTGATGGTATGATGATGACCAACACAGGGCTGTAAGTAACAAAACATTTTACAAGAGACTGATGAATCACCAGTTCTTTTCAGGCTGTTTCAGCATCAGACAATTCAAGTGTCTGGTGAGTTAAATCATCTCAAGTGGGTCAAATGTTCGAATCTATTTTCAGATGTATATTAACTCGTCTGCAGTTTCGGTGGATTTGGCTGGATATTAAGGAGAGAGCTGTGATTTGTTGCTCCTGTATTCAGCTCTGAAAATATATATATATCCATACTGATTTAGAAGTTCTTCCTTCAGCCGTCTTCTCAGAGGCAGAGATAGTATCTTTGAAGAATTGTCCGCAACAGCCAGAACATAATTTACTTCACACAGCCTGCTAAAGCTGATAGCAAGCCAACATCTGTGTGTGTTTGACTGTCTCTGTATATTTCTACCTCTCCCTCTGTCCTCTCTTTCACATCTGCCTTGACAAACACATTTGTAAAGCCTGCTCATTTGTACTTGGAAATCAACACTTCCACAAGGACACAGGAAATTTCTCTCATGTACATTAATACTGAGTTATTGTTGTCTTTTGTGGGAGGATACATTTGCTAAGATCATTTTCACAAGAGTATGAGATATTTGAGACCTGTTGGAAAAAAAAGGCGTCAAAGCATAATTTACAGATGACAGATAACACATCCAAGAAATTATGTTGCAATCATTAGGGATAGTTCAAAATTTTTGGAATATGCTTATTTGCTTTTTTTTTACCTAAAGTGAAATGAGAAGGCTATTTTTGTGCACTTTGGAGCCTAAATAATCAGTATTTTTATCAGGGTTGTTATTATGACAATAACAGCGCTAATGTCTGTGAAATAATTTTGATTGCAACCAACGACAGCAGTCGACCCCTAAGCTCAGCCCCTTTATAAAGGTTCATCAAGCTGTGAGAGCCAGCATGGAGACTGCACTGTAACTAACTGCACTCCCTTAAGAAATATTAGCAATTTTTTTTAAAAAAATGAAAAAGCAGTTTCAGAGAGAAGTGGACAGGAGGCTCTACAATATCTGTTTAAAGGATTTATCCAGGATGTCTAACCAACTCAGCAGCAAACACAGGTTGAAAAGATTCAGATAGTTAAGGGTTTAACCACTGCATTTCCAGCGATCAAGACGAGACAATGAATTTAAAGGGAAACGTTGCTGATGTTCAACCAGCTCTGCGTCATTACAGTGTGTGTAAATGAACGGTGTTTGGCTTCCCCTCAGTGCCGTCAGCTGCTGGACCTCCACTATCGGACCACAGCCGGGCGGACAGGTGGAGATCTCCGGGGGAAGCCTGACAACTGCAATGACACACAGCTGGTTGAATATTTGCGACATTTCCCTGCTTCCTTTCATTGGTTCCTGTAGAGAAGGGTTGGGCTTTATTAGTGTATTAATCATTAAAAAGCTAGTAGTATGTGTAAACATTCAGTAGTATCAGTAACTGACTAGCAATCAAGGTAACCCTACACTTTTCAGGGTTTGATTTTGGTTTTGGAATTGAAAGGAAAGTCTATCTCCTTCCAACCTCTCCAGGTAATGAGTATCATTAACACATTGCTGGCCAGTGCTATGCTATGATTGGCCAGTCTGCATTGGAAGGGCGGGACTTAGCATAGGGTCAGTTTTTGAGGGCAGTTTTTGAATTGCCTTAAAGAGCCACCGCCTTATTAAATGAAGACAAGAGGGCAAAAGTAGCAGAGGAGTTGGGACAGTGGAAGGAGGCACTTACAGGAGACTGCTGGACTTCACTCCGAGGCTACCTTGGGGAGACAGCAGATTATTTTGACCAGCAGTGGGAACTTTGGTTGCTTGATCAAAATTTTGACTGTGCCACAAGGGGAACAAACACTCTAGATGGCTGCTATATGCCATTTAAAAACAGCTAAAGACTCTCATTTGGGAAGAGCAACCATGCTGCCAGATTTAGTCTCAGTCTTTAGATAAAAAATCTTACTAGCTTTAGTCACATTTTAGTCATTTTAATCCTTAATAGTTTTTAGTTCAGTTTTAGTTGAAAAAAAGGCTTAAGATTTTAGTCAACTTTTTGACATTTTTTTGGTCAAAATGTTTTTTCCTTTTACACTAATCCATATTTTTCACTGTAATTTCCTTAACAATATTATCACTGGATTAGAGTTTAGATCGAGCCCTAAAAATCCAGCCCGACCCCACCCGAGCCCGCGCATGTTCTGTCCAAGCCTGTCCCATCCCATCCCGTTATTATGAGCCCAAGCCCACCTGGTTTAACCCGACTTTTTTTAAGGATACGAACGTGGACATTGAAGGCTGACTCTTGTCTTTCTTTCCATGGCAAGCATTGAGGTCCCCATCTTTTTGCTGTCATATACCAGCATCGCGCTGCACTTGGCACAAAGCTGACACATGCGTTGTCATCGTTGATCACTCACATGTGTGTGGCAAGCCCCCCCCCCCCCCCCCCCCCCCCCCAAGGTGTGATAATCAGTTGGTTCCATAGCCTAGGTCTATTATGAAGAGCCCGGGTCGGGTTTGGGCTCGGGCAGAGAATCTAAGCTCTACACTGAGTGCATGCCCTCAGCTATATGTTAAGAAAAAAGTCAAACCAATTAGAGGCCAACCTACAGTGTGCACTTACACAGTGAATGCACTGATGACATCAATGACCTCACTAAGTTTGCAATAAACTGAATTTGTAAACACAACACAAGCAACTGGACCCAAATCTAGAGTTAAATCATTTCACATCTAGAAACCCTGCTTTTCCAGAACCTTCTGGGGAGTCATAAACACACACACTGCAGCCTACACATTGAGTTTGAAGTCTGGAAACATGAACAATTATTAAGCAGCAGCCTACAATGTTTTTTCCTCATATATTTCAGTTTGTGCAATTGTGTTGCTAATTAGAGGTTGTCTGAATAGCCTACTGGTTTGAATTATTAAGTGAGACTGCAGCTGGTGGTACCACTCCCTCAGCCTCTTTATCTCTTGGACGTAGTCCCATCTCCATTGACTAAGACTAAGTCCTAAGTGCTCCCTTTTATAAAATATTAGTATGGTGGCTGGTGTTTACTCAAACATCTTCAGAGAGACAGAGTCCAGTGGATTCCAGTTCACCACCTGTGTTTGCAGGGAGTGTCTCTATCATTTGCAGGCTGTGAATTTGAGACCAACATTGACCAAAGAAAACATTATTCAAAGGTTGGAGGTCATAACAGCTGCTCTTAGTTCACTCCCAGCCATTAATTATCAGTGTCAGTGAGAAGTAATGCCTGAGAGCTTAAGAGGTCAATATCAACTTTGGGTTCTGACTCAATGTTTACAGGGAGTTGCTTTCTCTTCTTCATTTTTACATTAAATTCAAGTTTTCTGTCAGTCCCTTGAAATGGCCATGATGCATCTGTTGTCAACCTGTATCTGTGTGAGCAGTCCATGACCTCTGCTCATCCTAACTCTCTGTGCCTCTTATCTATGACTCATCAAACCGAGGGAGTGCTTCAACGGAAATGCGCTCTTGGAGCCAACTTTAATATGCAAAATGTCCAACCGTCGCCAAAAGTTGTTGCTGATTCAGTTTCGTAATACCGGTAGCTCATCTTTCTTTATAATCTTGCCTCCCTCTTGATACCCCGTTTTTGGGCCGTTTATAAAATTTTCCTTCGTTTCCTCTGAGAATAAAAACATAAAACAACGTGAGCGTTTTCTCGTCTGTTGGTGTTGTAACCCGCTGTATTCTTCTGTTGCAATATCTTCATGATATCCAAATGCTCATTTTGTAATGGCAAGATAGGGGTTTGTGGTAGTGACTTTGGGTGTGTCTTTGAGAGAAGCATGACGAAGGGAGAATCTTGAGGAAACCAAAAAGCAAAGCATTAAACCAAGAGGAACTTCTATCCATTCCTCATACTACCCCTTTGTGTCTCTATATTTACCAGCATACTTGTCAAAATACAGCACTTATTTTAAGGAAGGTTGGTCTAAATATAATATTATAGAAATAGTAATCTCTTTGTTGGAATATTGTTAGCCAGCTGTATCTAGAATAATAGCTCATCCTTCCTCCTTAATATCAGTAAATAGCTCAGACGGGAGGATCCAGGATGGACACACACACACACACACACAAACACACACAGTTCTTGTTTTTAAGTAGAGTAGGGAGGAACCATCGGTGCCCCTCTGATCTAGATGCAACCTGCTGAAACAAAAGAGGGCTTCACACATAAAGATATTGTATTCAGTAGCACAAAATACACAAATGGGTGCACACACACACACACACACACACACACACACACACACACACACACACAAAGGGTACATGCTTGCACACAAAAACCCAAGCTTATACCAATGCATCAAAATTGGTCGATCACCATTTAATGCATGTTTTAGTGTTTAGATTTCAGTGGACTTTAACTGTTAACATTATGAAAAAATGTACATAAAAAACTTCCAGTATACCACGTAATTTTAATGGAAAGACTATAACTATATAATGCAGGCAATTTCCAGAAATTCATTAAAAGACATACAGTGTTTCAAAGCTGCACTGAAACACTGCAAACAAACTGCACTGTTTGTGAAACTTGACAGAGGGATTTTAAAGCATCTTATATGTAAGAAATATTTATGTTTCGGTCTGTAGACTAGAATGAGAGAGAGAAACGAAAAAGACAGACAAGGAGAGTCCTTAATTTAAAGACGCTCCACCCCAACATGAGTCCGCTGCGTATGGAAAAACAAAATATTTCCCGGGTCACTGGGATCTCTGTGTTTCTACAGAAAGCACTGGGGGTAAGGTAGTGGAGTTTTCATTTGAAGATAATTTGTTGTTCATTCAGCAGGAATGTGTTCCATTGGCCGTGGGGGCCATCAATCTTTAAACCAGATTGGTCGACTGGTCAGATGCCTTAGTGCTCCTCTGGGACAGAATGCAGCCATGTTAATACGAAGAGTGGAAAGGTTTTGTGATTGTCTTGCTTTATGTATGTATCTGCATTTATGGGTTCCTGAGGAAGAAACAAGAAAAGATAGAAAAAAGAAGAGGGGAAGGGGAGCAGTAGACTGACTTCTACATGTCCCTGTGGCTGTCTGTCTTGGCGCTGCTGGCTTATTTCTCAGCCTGAGTCCTATCAGAGATCACAGGGCTTATCATGATGGATCAGTGTACATTTATCAGCAAAACACAGGACAGAAGACACAAACACGTCTTTGTGTTCAACAGTCATCCCCACTGAAGCTGAGAGGAGATTGTGAAGATGTTATCTGCAACACCAAATGTACCAGGTGTGCTGTGAACGGGATTGACCAGCCTTTGTCCACAAAATACATACAGTGGCATCTTCGGTTTTGGATTTGGTTGATCACTCGTTTTTTCAACAAGTTACCGAATAATTTTCATCATATTCAGGCTGATAGTTAATGGTAATATTAAACATGGCTCCATTCCCAGGGCATAAGGAAGCATACCAATTTTAACTTACACCTGTGGTTTGTGCTTGTCATGAAAGAAGAAATAAAGTAAGACCTGTGGCAAACAAAGGTTTTGGATACCTGACTTACATGCTTTATTTTGCAAGATAATCTTCAAAAATGAGTGCCTCTTTTACTATTTTTGAAGCGTAAATGCAATAGCCAGAAGTAAAAACTTCAGGGCTGTAAAGCCAAAGAATGGCGTGATGACACTCTGTTGTCTCATTTAGCCACTTATTAGCAACTGCCTTTTTTAAAGACACATAAAAACTTAATTTTTCACAAATGGGGTATTTACTGGCATATGTCATCGAACAAATCTAGGGAAATGGCCTTATTTCAGACATCTAACCAAAAACCCCTTGAAAAAACCCCACTGATTTCGAGACGAGGGAACCGGAAAAATAAATTGCTCTTAAAGACTAAGCTGCTAGCTAGGTAGTTATGTTTTTCTAATCCGATACTCTCAGTGTGAGAAGAAACCGACATGGCTGTGGAAAAAAACAGTAAACAAATGTCTGCTTTTTAAAGACTAGATGCTTTTGAAAACAGTTTAACAGTGTTGGTAATGTTTTTGAACTTATGACAGAGCCAGGCTAGCAGTAACCCCCTTGTTTGCAGCCTTTGTGCTAAGCTAGGGTAATCATTGCCTGACTGCAACACTTACAGCAGCATTATTTGATCATAGACTGTATAAACAGTGGACGTAGCTACCATGACATCACCTGCTGGTTTGTGCACCACCATTTTTAAGCATTGAGTTCAACATTTCGGCAGATGTTATCTTGGTGGGGTTTTTTGGAGCCAGAAGTGAGTGTTTGGATGATAGGTTGGCGCTGAGAGGAGCCAAGGGTGAATATGACTGAGAACCAGATGACACTATTGGCAGACAGCTCGTCACACAAGCGGCCCCTGCCCTTAAATATATGTAACATTAAGCCTTAATAAAATGCAAACAGGTGAGTTATAACAAAATTCATCTATACAGTTGTCATGAAGGGTAAAGCTAGAGACCAAAACAGTTTTTTTGTACCAGGCCGTAAACATGTTTATTTCTTTTGTAACGTTGGGCATTTCAACATGGGGGGATTGACTCTGTTTTGGAGCCAGCCTCAAGTGGCCATTCAGTGAACTGCAGTTTTTGGCAGTTTGGCTTCAGTTCTGAGCCTTGGAGGTCTTCGCTTGAGCAGAACAAGTGGCAAACACAAACTGACATTTTATCACCTTATAGTTGTTGTAGCAAACATGTCAGCAAATGGTTGCTTAGTTACACACTCAGCGTTAAGTTTGTTAATCTCTGTTTTTCTCTCCACCTACGGCTGCGATGTGCCGATGATTCTTGTATACTGTGAGTGATAGTCAGCTGACAAACATGAAGAAAGACAAGCTTTGTTATTCAGACTGAAGGAATTTTATCAATTTAGTCATGCTCATCAGCACAAAAGCTAAGTCCCAGAACTAAATTTACCCATTACATGTGCACATTATACATCTATTTGTGTATTTTATGGAGTAAATTGTGCAGAGAGAATAGTGTGTCAGTCATACAAGCTCACACTTCATTAAAACAACATCCATTTTATTCCCTACATGTCAGCCACTGTCTGGCTCTGAAGGAAACAACATAAGTCATGTACGCAACTAAAACAGCAAGCAGGCTCTGTGTGTGTGTGTGTGTGTGTGTGTGTGTGTGTGTGTGTGTGTGTGTGTGTGTGTATTTTATGCATATGCGCACACGTACTCTTATTTCCAGGACCCTTGTTGATGGCTGAACAAAGTAGTCTGACACACTGATTCTTCTCCTCATGACAAGCACTTTTAACACCGCGCTCCTCCTGCCTCCCTCATCCTCTCCTCCTTACCCCCGCTCTCTCTCTGTTCCTTGCGGAGTTGAAGAGTTGAATCATGGGTCAGCAGTTCTTTGCGCAGAGAGAGACAGACTAGATTTCCAGATGGTGAAGTCACCATCTATCTCTGCTAGATACGCCCAAACTCACTCGCAGCGTGCGTGCATGTGCTCACACACACACACACACACACACACACACACACACACACACACACACAGAGAAACATTTACATAGAGTAAATGCCTGTAATTGCACAAACAATAAACAACACACTGCTGCCATCTAACTGTACCTGAGCTGCTTCCTCTGACGTACGGAGCCAGTGTATAAAACAAATTGAGACATGTCAGTGCTGTAATTGGTTCCAGGGGAAGAGCATGATGGGAAGAAAAGCGCTGAGTGGACACTTCCGTTAAAAGGGGGAAAACCCACTTTAACTGTGATACTTTAAAGCAGTCTGTGTATGTGTGTGTGTTTGTGTATACCAGTGGCAGTTTGCCAGCGTCTTTGGCCTGCTGAACACCCATTTGTCTTGAATAGGAAGCACACAGGCGCAGGAAAATACAAATGTGTCCCGAAATCAAGACATCATGTTCAAGACGGAGGACTCGTTTGAGAGAGTTTCAGTCAATAATGCAGAGGACTACATGTTTGACAATGACACATCTGTCCCAGTGGCTCAGTCCATTTCTTTTTCATTGTGTTCGTTTTCCAAATGTGATAGAAATCATTTTGGGCTCTGCAGATGGTTGTTTAAAACAACTTCCCTGCAAAGTGAACATTACTGAGAATGGTGTCTGGTACTATCTGTGCTGGACTGTATCCGTGTTTGTTGGTTGCCATGGCCACAAGACAGCTGGCAGAACCAGGAGCATCATTTAGAGAGAGATAAGTTTAAATAGGCCTACAGTTTCCAATCAGAAGCAGTGGCAGTGCTCAAGGACAATACACACACACACACGCACACACACACAAAGTATGTATGAGAGGAAGATACTGAAACAGGAACTGAGAGAAGGCAGAGGTCAGAAAACACACAAAACAATAATGTGGTTCTTTTCAGTTTGGCTACAAACTTTCCCAGTCCATACAGACTTCTCTAAAGCAACAACATGCTCTGTTCTCATCAGACGGGGCACTTCTTAAACCTAAGGGTTAGCCAGCTGTTTATTAATAGGTATGGACAGTGCTAGCTTGTTGATAAGCTAATGCTACCCAGTGAAAGAGACATTAGGTGCGTTTCCATCCATTTGTTTTAGTGTGCAAATGTGCGCATAAATAAACCTGAGTGGAGGTGCCAACACGTTTTTAGGGGTGGTGGATAAGTATGTGTATTCATAAAAGGTAAATGCAACTAAGTGCAATAGAAACTGAACGAAAAAATAATAACGTATTATCATGACTTACCATCACTGCATGCTGCAACCTCTCTGCGTCTACTCCAAATGGCTGTTACTGGAACTTTTCTGAGAGAATATACCTGTAATATTAGTTATTAAAAACATCTCAGGTCTGACTGGTGCTTTTTTCATTTCGTCACCTTGTTGTAGTTGCACCTGACTTGAGAATAAGCGCCACCTACTGAACCAACTCCCAGTATTTGCATAACAATTGTGGATGGAAAAACACATAAATTCGCATTTTCTGAAAATTGAGTTAAAAGTTGCACAACATTTAGCCCATTTCCAGCCCAGTATCCAAAGTAAGAATATTAAAAGATGGACGATTACTCAGTGCATGATGTATGTTCACTATCAACTTTCAGTGGCAGTGCAGGGAGACATGAGCCCTGTATTTACAGTGACAGAGGAAGCATGGGTGTGGAGGTCAAAGTTCACGTTCCATCATAGTCCATCGGTTCATTATCTTCAGTGTAACCATGATTATTCCCTAACCTTAACCAGGCCATGGTTGACATGAATAGATAATGTTGAAATAACTTATCTCTTTAAATGTTTGTGGTCAATGTCCTTTCTAGCATGAAAGTCAAACACTTTGGTCTGACATGCATTAAATTTGCAGTTCAACTATTAGCCACTAGGTGATGATGTCAGCAAAACTCAGTCAAATTCTAACTAAATGTCCAGAAGTTCAGCACAAAATGCAAATTAAATGTTTTCATCCACAATATAAATATTAGGAGGTGGATGCATCGAGATAAACAGTTGATGTAGTCCGTCAAAGCCTGGTCTCCCTCCGGAGTCCTCCGGCACTTGGATAATGACTTGTGGCGTCAGGAGCCAGCAGAAAAAGGCATCCTTTAACGTCAGCATGATACGCGGTCGGTGGCCATTACAGTTTAATGGCACCCTGCAGTGTTAGGGAGAAACGTGGCGGGACAAGGACAAATGTTAATGCAGCAAAAGTCTGAGTGGAGCAGGCAGGAAGGGGGTGGATGGATCCAACAAACACAGGCTTTAACCTGAGAGAGCAGTGTTCATGCCCTTCCGTACGATTCTAAAGCCAAACCTCGTTCGATGTGTATTTGTTGTTGAAGGGGGAAAAAAAACGTCAATTTGCAGTGTTGTACCAGTGTAGTGCATTTATTTTGAAAGAGAGCAACATTAAATTTCCTGTGAAAACGGAAGTGTATTTTGAAAGAAGACAATGCATGTAACAGGCAGAACTTGATCCGGTGTCCCAGAACATCAGCAAATAAATTGAAATGATAAATATGGTGCTATGTCTTCAGTCGGGTGCCAGTAAACCTTAACAGAGGAAAAAGACAGTGACATGATGTAATTAAAGCAGCACTAGTCAAACCTCAAACGGATAAGATTAATGGGGAAAACATGATGTAAATATGACATTTATGTTTCACGTATTAATTAAAGGAGAGTTACAGTCTCCTTATCACTTTATTTTCCTCTGATTCCATTTTTCCTTACTCCAGTGGACCAAGGTTTGGTGAACATTACATTCACATGTTTCATCATAACTTTTTCACTAAAAGTCTGTTTCAGTCTGTTTGTTACATGTAGTTTTTAGCGTTGCAATAACACACCTCAGCTAAACATACAGCTTTTTGCAATATTTCAACTTTTTTTTAAAATTCAAATAGTAATATGATTTTTAGGTGCAAATTCAAAATTTGCCTAAAATGGGTGGGTGTAAATGCACTTGAAGTCTCTCTTTGCACCAGTTTTAAAGTTGGTGCATTTTTCCACAAGCGTTTTGGGCCTCAAAGCTAATTCACTTCTGATGTTTGTCTTGTTTATTTTAAAAATTGTTGATTTGAAAAATAAAGCTCAAAGTAAAGTATGTTTGTGGGCTTGATTGACAGGTATCTCAGCCTATCACAGACAGCTGTGGCGGCTGCCAGTTGCTCCAGCTCAGCTCCACTCAGGCAACTCCTCCATTGCCCCCATTTGGATATTTTGACTGGAACTAAAAATGTCCCTGGACATCAGAAATATTACCTCACTGTTTGCCTATCTGAGGAGCTGACTCTTCTCATGTTAACTACAGACTGCTGTGTCACAGTAACCTTCATTTCAGAACAAATGGACTGTCAATTATACACAAAACATTTCAAAAATGTACACACAGCACAGCAGTCCATCAGACAGGCTGGGTCTCTGTAAGGTCCTGTTTGTCTGGACATTATTTATCAGGGACATTACATGTTAATTTATATCAACGTGGTGTGAATGAAACAGGTTAAGCCAAAGAGCTCATTGTCATCTGACGTCTCTGAGCAGACTGATGTTGAAGCATCATTCATAACTCTTGTTTAATGAAGAATGTGGTGAGTCATTTAACCTGTGTGATGTGGAAAAACATCTGGTGGCATTCGCAGCTTGAAACAGCCAATGATATTTTACTAAACTAGATTTAAAATTAATTTTTAGTTACTTTCATACAGAAGAAAAAGCTCACATAGACATTCTGAATTTTGTTTATTTGAAGAGAAAACCATTTGGAGAGTGTCGGAAGTGTTGCAGTGTGAAAATGCTTCATCATGGTTGTCCTCCTCTCTCATATTCTCCTCCTCTGTGTCTTTAGGCCATCTTAAGTTATGTCTGCAGGGTCATGAACAAAGTCTCCAGCTTGTTTCTTGTGGGTCAGCCCTCACTGTAACATGATGGAGGTGGTACTGCAAGAAATGCTGAAGGAGGACAGCAGGAGTGCCTCAGACAAAACAAAGAAGAAGAGTTGCTCTCTTTAATGATGGAAAGTGACATGTTAAATCATCTTAAGAAACAAAATTATATTATTATATATGAATTTAGTAATTAAATAATGATCAGTCATTCTTATTATTTATAGAATTACCAAATTAGTTTGTCAGCCACATCATTTGATCATTAGTGGTGCAAGTTACTTATTTTAATTATAGATCTATTTATTTACAAAAAAAAAAAAAAAAAAAAAAAAGAGCAGCTCAGTGGCTGTTATTTTTAAGGTGAACTGAAGGTTAATTTTTTGCATTTAATTCAGCGCTTCAACACTGGGGGTAAAATATGATATTTGCATTAAATGAGCCGTTATCCTCCTTTCAACCAGGCATCCGCTCTGAGCAACACACACACACACAAAGAGAGAGAGAAAACAGACTTTTCAACGGGATTTTTTGGACATTTATCATCGTAAGTAATAATGAATAATGACCAGAGAGCGCATGGAATTAAAGGGAAAATTGGTTTGGAGCTGTAATAGCCTAATAATAATGATAATAATAATTATAATAATAGATAATTTCGTATATAATAATTTATAGTGTTAATATATGTAAATAAATGTGCTCTCAATAAAAAGAATATATTTATTTAATTAACAAATAATGCCGCTTCACCGCTTCCTTTAAAATATGCCCGAGGTTTTTACAGGCCCTAATAAATCACTTTCTGTAAACGAATAATGCTTACTGGTAGTTTTTTAAAGGCAAATCACCAATACCAAATTTTAATCAGAAAAATTAAAAATGTAAATAATTGAATTAAAAAGGAAAAAAAAAATAAGCGCAGGCCTCAAAGCCTAAAGCCGCAAGATTTATTATCGTCACGCGGGCCGCTCACCTGCGACCGACAATTACTCTGACAATACTTTGAATCTGAGACCGTCAGCCTACCTTTTTTTCTAACCATCAAATAATACAGTTAAAATAAAATACCAATTAAACAGTCAAATTCGGCGGACAAGTTTGAGCCTGAACACACTGCAGTTATTTTCCAGAGGGAGGCTGATGGATTTAATTTCATTGTCCTTCCCTTCACCAGTATTACTGCGCGGGGCCTCGTGCTCACATCTGTCTCCGTGCAGGTGGGTTTTAGGTTTTACTCTTACAGGGTGGTTTCGAGAATGTCGGATTTTTTCGATTGCGAATGTCTTAAATTTGCTGATGTGATCGTTCTTCATTTAAAATGATGAGTCTGTGTTTGTGTGTGTGACCCCAAAAATCCAACGAGCTGAAAAATATCGCACACAGCAGCAAGGGGAGATTTATAGCTGTCTAACCTTTGGAAACAACAGAGCAGGTCATGGGGGTTTTTTTTCAACAAGCTGGGAGAAATTTAATGATGATTTTTTCCATATTGCCCAAAATATTGAAATTATTAAGGATTTTTATTTTTGTTTCAGTCACTGAGCTGAGGTCAACTGGGATTTATTTTCCTACAATTTTGTGTGTGTGTGTGTGTGTGTGTGTGTGTGTGTGTGTGTGTGTGTTTGTGTGTGCACTGTTCTGCATACAGTAAATGAATGAAGTCAGAGGGCTCCTGTCCCTCATCACCTTCTGACTCCACCTCCTACCCTCCTCAGACACACACACACACACACACACACACACACACACACACACACACACACACACAGAAACACACAGGCTGGGAGTGTGGAGGGAAAAGAGGGCTACTCCTCCTCACTCCTCCACTCCTCTTTCTCCATTCACTGAGAAAGCTCTGAGCAGAAGCCTCTCTCCTCCTTGAATGGACTCCATCTCTCTGAGCCAAGCACTCTTTTGCTGTGGGGGGACACAGTGAAGATCACAGCTGATCGCCGTGTTTCATTTGTTTTAATTTTTTCTCCTCATGCTGCTGCTGCTGCCAAGAAAAGTTAACTGCCGCAACTTTGCTCTGTCGCCATGAGCTTTTGTCGGACTTAAGGAGTTTCCAGATCAGCCGTGTGGTGTCGTAAACAGCTGATGGGCAAGAGCCGAAGCAGAGAAGACTTGAAAGAGAAGAAGCTGTGAGAGAAGGACTCCATAGAGTCTCAGATATTTAGAGGGTGGTGGCTGATTTGGGTTTGGGTCAGCCTGACACACAGACAGAGAGACAGACAGGTAGACAGATCAAATTTAAAAATAGCCCACCTTTGTCCTAGTGTATTCCCCTGGACCACAATGGGTTCAGACGTACGTGACCTGAACTCCCTACTGCCCCCGCTCCCGGCGGGCCCCAGCCCTGGATGCCCGGCCCTGCCCGTCAGCACGGCCCCTCAGTGGGCTCCCGTCCTGGACTTCCACACCGCCGCCTCTCCATACTCCTCCCTGACAGCCCCCCACACCTCCCTGGGGCCCCACTCCTTCATCAAGCAGGAGCCTAGCTGGGGGGCCACCGGCGACCCCCACCACCATGACACAGACCCTCACTGCGGCCTCAGCGCCTTCACCGTCCACTTCTCTGGGCAGTTTACGGGGACCGGGGCCTGCAGGTACGGGGCATTCGGGGCACCCCCACCTCCGCCAGCACCTCCGAGTCAGCCGCCGTCTGTGACCGCCCCACACCACCACCAGCCCACCAGCAGGATGTTCAGCAACCCAACGTACTTGACCAACTGCATGGACACACAGCAGGCAGCCCGCAACCAGACAGGTAGGGCTGTGTGTGTGTGTGTGTGTGTGTGTGTGTGTGTGTGTGTGTGTGTGTGTGTGTGTGTGTGTGCATTAATCTGTCAGTCACAAAGTGCAATCACTTATTTTGGAGTCACTTTTCTTTCCAGCAGTTTTAAAGGAAGCTGATGAAATATGCCAGAAGTTTTGTCTCATCTGCACAGTTTCCTCCTGCTGCTCTTCTCCACACACACGTCCTCTTCTAAAAGCGTCACTCTCTGAGCCACATGTGTTGACAACAACTTTTCTGCAACAGGCAAATTAAATTAAATGTGAACGCAGGATTAGTCATAATTAAATGTAACTCTATCAGTAAGTGCTGAGATGCAGCGGATTCACGTTACACATCTTTTCATTTGCAGAAGTTGACTCACATCAGTAGTATCATACCTGCTATGAAACATTATCTGACATCTTTAAACTGGTAGACGTTCATCCTAATTTCTCACTACATTACTGAGTCATAACCGTTAAAAACCTCATAAAAGTTGTTGAGAAATCCCATTAAACAGCAGAGGGACTGTTGTCCGGTTGTAGGGAGGTGATCCAGTTTAAACACTCACAGAAAACACATGGTCCTTGTTTGTGTCCTAGACAGCAGTTTAAATCCAAGCATCACTCACAAAGAAATCACTTTAGTGTTCAGGTAATGTTTCAGCCTAAGATGGGTGCTGCGTGTGAAAATGGCTCGCCATAGAGCCAGATCACAACTTACCCACTTTGTTAAAGAGTCACTGTGATGCTATTCTGGTTCATAACTCCACTTTTTCCTTGAGGTTCTTTTTCAGGAATTAAAATTTGGCACGAGACACATTCATGATCATCATTCACTCTTTGTCATTCATACAGTATATTTAGCTTTGAAATTCATGTTTTGGGATTAAATATTCAAACAAGAGTTTTGTGCACACCCACATAGATCTTTATATGAAACTCTTCTTTAATGATGGAGGGGAAAAGGTGATTCTGAACACACAGCAAGTCAAATATTTTCAAGAGACATTGTTGAAGTTGCAGTACGCCTAACAATCAGCCCCTGCTAAGACTTCTAACCACCCTTAAAATAACGTTAGTGTCACTGAGCAACAGTATCTAAAAATGTGTCTGCTCATGGAATCCAAAGTTTTTCTAATAATTCCTCTCTTCTTTAATTATATTTACCGTGAGTGATCAAAAAAAATACTTTGAATATATAAATAAAATGCTGAGGTGATGTATGACACATAGGAGAAATGATCTGTATTTTTTCTTTCCAGTTGTAATTAAAAAGGAAAAATATACGGCCGCCGAGGCTTTGCAGAGATAATCCTAATTTGTCATTTTGGCTTTTAGACTCAGGTATTTCTCACACAGTTTTCCACATTTGTATACCACAGTCGTATTTTAAGTCTAAAAATCCTTAATCCATATTTTGAAAAATATCTGCTGAAAAAAAATTGTTTCTGTAAAAAAAAACAACAAAAAAAACACTCTCATAGTATTGTTTTTATTTCTTAACTCCTACTGAGCAGATGAAATTGTTTCAGACAAGTAGACACAAACTTTGTGTTGGACTGAAAATGACACTCTTTTATGAAATTAAATCAGATTAAATATTTTGCATTTATTTCTGTTCTTTTTTGTTGATTTAAATAATTGAGTTCAATTGAATTTAACTCTTTGCTTTGTTTAATTCATTATAAAAGTCTACAGCAGCACATAATACATTTAAGTCTTTGGATTTCATTTTTGTATTTAAAAAGTATTTTTAGTCTACGGAGTCAAAGGAAACATGGTACGA
Organism: Epinephelus cyanopodus; assembly: GCA_026686955.1. NCBI lineage: Eukaryota > Metazoa > Chordata > Actinopteri > Perciformes > Serranidae > Epinephelus > Epinephelus cyanopodus. Next base: position 33,924,376 of record CM048917.1, on the reverse strand, counting down.
AAATATGATGCATACTTAATGTTAAGATCTGCTGGGTTTTTTCCTGCGGATCTCACCTAATCCCTTGTCTTTACCGTGCAGGATAATGAATCTGTTGGTGGTTTCCCAGCAGATTAATTAGTAATAACATGCTTATCAAGCAGATAATTTAGGAATAACATTATAATCAAAGAGCTGAGCTGACCCCTACCCTGTTTTATCTGCTCCCCGCTGTGGCTGGACGAGCACAGACAAACAAACTAACTGCAGGACCCGGGTCACACAGCAGAGCTGATAGCACAGCAGGGTCACAGAGACTATCACCGAAAACGCCCCGCAGGAGGGACTCCATTATTATATCAGAGCTGATTATTTATTCTGCGTAATATTCCTTAAACCATTATCAGTTCACATTTCACCTTGGGCTTGTTGAAGAGAGGCCTGTGGGTGCAATTACAACTTGTTTTAGTCATTTATTGGAGCAAAGAAAGTTTCTGACATTCAGTTTTTCAACAGATTTCCTTTGTTTCATGAGTTAAATAGCTTTTACAGGTCTGCAGGTTTTATCAGTTAACTGTTACAGTATCAGGGTATTAAAACCTCCAACATCAGGACCGCTCTCGTTAAAAGATAAAGCTTGAAACGGACTTGAAACATCGTCATCTAGTCTTTGACGCTGTGAATGACAGCTGGAGTGTACAGAGAGGATATTCTTATAGGAACATCAATACCATGTCAGGATGAATAATAAGAGGGAATGCATGTCTTAAAGTAATGGATTTATACAAATGTAAATATTTAAATCTTCAGGTATTTAAAAAACATTGAAATTCAGTAATTTTTTGACAAAAAAAGACAAAAAGCTTTGGGGTATTTCCAGAGTTTGGGTTTTCCAGTTGAATACAAATTGACTGCATTGCTTGTTACCTCGGTGTTGGAATTCAAGGCAACTAAAGTATCACCCTACACACACACACACACACACACACACACACACACACACACACACACACACACACACACACACACACACACAGTGGAGTCAGACAGGGGTGAGTGGAAGATAAATGGAGATGTTTAATGAGTTTTCTTCCCTCTCTCCTCTCACCCAATGATCCACTGACAAAAGTGAGTGAAAGTGCTGCATTTTAATTAATGAAGCATGTATGTGAGAGTGAGAGATAGTGTGTGTGTGTTTGTGTGTGTGTGTGTTTATGCATGTGTGTCCATGCATGTGGGTGATTTATGGTGGTTTGTGGTGCCCTTTAGGTCAGTCTGAGCCATGAGTCAGGTCTGGTCCAGAATGTCAGGCACAGATCTAGTCTCCTCTGAACGTGTGTGTGTGTGTGTGTGTGTGTGTGTGTGTGTGTGTGTGTTACACCAGCGGCAACGACTACATATATTTATTATTTTTTTGCAAAATTAGGGAACCACCGTCTGATTTAACATAAAATGAGAATGGGTAAAGTATAGTATTTTAAAGGCTGTCAGGTAAATTATATCCTTTTATATCCTTTTATAGTTTATAGTTTGGATTTTGTGTTGATGGATCTTTGAAGTTGGCTCCAAAACATTTTTGGAAACAATTCTTCAAATTCTGCCTTTTAAAGCATTTTGTTTGTCCATAGTCTTAAATCATTAATAAGGATTTACTCCATAATCTGTAGCTGTCAGAGAAGAGGAGTGAAGGAATTTCTTAGGTCTAAATTGTTGCACATTCCTCAGAGTGTGAACCAGCACCAAACTTTATTATGACTCTTTCATCTGATTAAAATTTCACATTTTCTGCTCCGTTCAGCAGCACTTATTGTACTGTAAAATATATTCATATATTTTTTCTCAGGTTTTTGTGGTAACTTGACCTTTTTTAACTGGATCATTTATAAAAAATTAGCAGAAAGAATGGTTCAAAGCAAATAATTACAGTGTTAAAAAAATATGGGTAGCACGCCATTTACAAGATTATAGATACAAATGCCATTTTATCCATCTTAAACTATATGAAGTCATACCGCCCTTCAGATTAGGGGGGGAGATGAAACAAAACCCTATTGTCATGTCAATGTAGCCAATGATCTAATTAGACAATGAAGACATTAAGTATCAGCTCGAGTGATCTCCATCAGAAACCACGCATGATGGATTTTATTTACGGGTCAGCTTCCTACACTTTTGAATATTTTGTGACTGTGTGTTGTTTGTCTCTGTATTACAGGCTACAGCACGGTTGCATTCGACGGAGCCGGTAATTACGGTCACACTCCCACACACCACAGCTCCCAGTTCTCCAACCATTCCTTCAAACATGAAGACGCTTTAACTCAGCAAAGCACCATGAGTAAGTGTGTTTATGTGTTTGAGTGCCAAACTTCCTGTTTTTTGTTTTCAAGAACAAATTTTTTGCTCCTCTACGGTAAATTTAAAATGTACAAGCCGTCCTGCAACTGGGGGAACAGATAGAAAGGTTATAATGACTTCACTTTCTGCCTCTGAGTTCGGATAATAACCCTACCTAAACAAATCTTTGCATATATGGAAACACAATATCGAGCAACAATTGGGTTTCTGTTAGTTTCTGAGAAAGTAAACTTTATTTTGATTTAAAGTTCACAGTTGATTGGAATGGGTACTGTTAATATTAAAAATCAAGATAATGAATTAATCTACCATGTAATCAAATATGTGATTTAAATGTAGTTTACACACACTGTGTCATGTAACCTACATTCCACATGAATTTGGCTGGCTGCTCTGCTAAGCCAGTTAGCTTTTTGTTCTCTATCGTGATTGCATTTAACCACTGCCTCATCAGTGATATGAAATAATACACTGAAATTTGAAGTTTTATTGCAATGATCATTTTTAAATTATGGATCAATGCTTGGGAAAATATAGCAATGATTAGCATTTAGCTTGTGATTTTCTCACCAGCTTGCCTTCTCTTAATGTAGCTCTCTTTCTTTAGCTGTCAAGTTAGTTGTTTCTGCAGTTCAGGGCATCAGCTGATTCTTTGTAGTTACTGCAGATTTCACAGAATGTACACATTTCTATGGCATAATCATTTTTGAAACTGTGAAACGATGTCAGAATATCACATTCAGATCAGTTTTAACTTAGTGCTGCATTTTGCCTTAAAGAGCAGTTCTGTTGCATTTTAAGTGTCTCCTCTCTCCAACTATCACATAACTTGTAACAAGTCTCACAAACTGTCCTGACTGCAGCGGCTTTTAAATTCTCCCTGCACTGAACAGCAAAAGACTTTGTAGCCTGGTCTCGCTCCCATGGAGTCAAAAAAAACTTCACACAGGCAGTGGCCCTCGGCAACTGATACAGATGCAAGATGCACCGTTTTGCATCTGTAGGAAAATGAGATGCACACGCTTTCAACCATCTCCAATGTAAACCTATCTGCGTCACTGTTAGATGGTCAGAGCAATGGATGTAGTATAAAAAGTGCAAAAGTCCACTTAGAATGGGTGGGTGTGGAGGTGGATGGGTCCAAAAAGTACAGGACTTAGACCCTGGAGACTGGTGTTTGCGTCCCATATGAAACTAAACAGCAACATTGAGTTAATTTGTCACATCAGTTGTTAGCCACCTATTAGTCAGTCATTAGTCATGTGATAGGTTAGTTAGTCAGTTCTTAGTGACATGAGTAAGTCAGCCTATGTGACGAACGATAACTCTTTCCTAAGCCAGGCATCCACTAGATGAGAATTAGGCTGCTTTCAACCAGATTCCTCCTGCTGAAAATCTTCAGCAAAGCCCCATTTTTTTTGTCAGTTGTGGAAAACCTTTTGCCAGATCTTCCTGTGGTGTGGGGTATATTAACAGTGCTTTTTTAAAATCCCTCATCTGCTAGGAAGTGCACCCTGGCCGCACTGATTTCAAATCACAAGTACTAAACATGTTCAGTATTTAGGATCTAATATTCTGATGTGTGCGTGGGGGGGTACGCAAGGATCGCCGGCAGCCTCGCAGGTCTGAGAGTCTTAATGCAACATCACATGGGATCAAGTCAGAATTTACTCACTCTAGCTCACACAGTAACATGTCCAGTCCATGTTTCCAGTGACTCCTTGACTGTATTTGTACATTTTTTTTTATTCGTTCATTTTCTGTAAAAAGTGGTGCAGATCTAGCAGTCAGTTCTTCCTGCCTGTCATCCATTATGTTCAGTAACATTTGATCAGTTTTGAGAGTCTGGTTGTCTGTGAATACAACCTGGTGTGCTGTTTTGGGCAAATCGTTGCTCTCCGTGCACTATAGGAACAGAACTGTTAAATTTAGTTTTCATGATGTCATGTGTTGGATCTTCCATATTTGCAACATAAGTCAATGTTTAAAAAATATTTTACTGTGTGCCAGGCTTAAACCTAACCACCAACCCTCTGTATCGCGATACAACACATTTGACTGCTCCCAACGTCATTATAATGACCTTTGCCAAAGTGTTAGAATATGACAAGCCGGGATGAGATCACGTTGGACTTTGAGACATTCCAGAATAATTTGAGTGTTTACTCTTATATTTCAGTTGTCACTTTTCTTTAAACGACAGTGCACCGGATTCTTTTTCTATAGGGGCGTAAGTCGACCTCTGCGTATTTAAAGCCACTGTGTGAGTGCACACACAGCTGCGTCTGCATGGCAGCTCCATGGCCCTCACCTAGGGAGTGTCTTGTCCCTTATTCTGACATCTCCGCAGTGACCTCGCCTGTCGGAGGTATAAATCAGCCACATCCTGACTCACAAACTCCCTTGTCTCCCCCTCTCATCCCCTCTTTCATCCGCCCACCTTTCCCTTTAATCCCTCTTCGGTACATGTTATTGGTAAACATTTAGATGTGTTTGTTTTATGAAGTTGTAAATGGTTGTAAATTTCTGACGATTTTTACGGCAAAGATAACTGGGAGAGTCGGAGCTGAGAGGGATTTTGGAATGTAGAGAAGTGTCAAGGGAGCCATTCACTTCACTGCTGGGGAAGCACAGAGAGAGAAACACGGAGCGAAGGCTTTTTATTTGTAGGAAAAACTGACAAAAGATGGAGAGAAATAGGAGAGGGCAACAGAGGGCAGAGTTTAAAAAGAGACCAGATAAGAAGTAAGTTGCACAACAAGTCCTTTGAGTGAGTCATGGATGAGTTACCTTCATCTTCAGCCTTATGGGTGCATACTGAGATCCAAATGCATTCGCACATATTATAAAATATGTCTGTGTGTGTCCATGCACTGCAGCCGAGCAGCAGTATCCTGTACCTCCTCCTGTCTATGGATGCCACACACCTTCAGACACCTGTACGGGCAGCCAGGCGCTGCTGCTGAGGAACCCTTACAACAGGTAACACACACACACACATTTACACACATTCCAGGTACATGCATAGCACACACGCTCTCTATGAAATCTATTTTTATAAGAAACAAACAGCAACAATTGAAGCTGGAAATGTTTCAGAAACCATTGTTGATTGTTCA